>CM072550.1:10427500-13375763 GCA_036898215.1 Platycarya strobilacea
TTCCTGTTGAAGTGAATTTTTGTTTGTTGTCTTGATATCCTGTGGAGGATTGTTGATATCTTTGTTGTTGTTGTTGTCCGTAAAAGGCCATTTGAGAGGTGAGTGCATGGGTGGCACTTGCATAGTTTGATAAACAATTTCATCTTTGATCAAGGCTTTGAAATTGTGAGACAAGCTCAGAGTATGGTGGTCTTGGTGGTTTAAGCATGGTAGTAGTAAAAGTTTCATATTAAGGATCAAGACTAGTGAGAAGACAAAATACATTTTCTTTGTCTGGGACTGGTTTCCCAATTGCTGCAAGACTATCGCATAGGCCTTTGAAAGTTCGGATATGTTCTCCAATTGTTTTGTCATCTTCTTTCCGAAGATATGTTACTTGTTGCCTAAGTGTGAATTCCTGTTCTTGTGAATCTTCTGCATAGGCATTCTTCAATGCTTCTCATACGGCATTTGTTGTGTCTAATCCCACGACGAGGCCAAACGTTTCTTCGAAGAGTGTTCCAATTATCCACCTTCGAAGAAGACGATCTACCTTTGGCCATGCGATGTATGCTTCGGTCATTCTTGGTGCAGGAGTTTTTGCATTTGTGGAATCTGGTATGGTGTATTTCTGCAAAGGCCAAGTCTTGTTCACGCCACAATGGATAATTTGTGGGACTGGGTTTGAGAGTAATAAATTTCCACCATTGAGAGAGAGAGTGAAGTCATGATTTATTTGGAGAGTATTTGGGTTGTGTCGTGTTCACAGTGCGTGGCTCTTGATACCAAAAAGAGAAATTGAAAAAAGAAGAGGAAGAAGTCAGTCTGCTTCATATTCGTGAACACAACTGAATGTTTTATTTCTTAGTTACAAAAAGTTAAGGACCACATCCTCTGTTTAAACACAAAACTAAGATAACAAATTATAGAGAATAAAAAAAAATACATAAAATCCATATAATTGGTTGCATAAAATCTGAGATTATTTCTTTTGTGATTTGAGTTATTTTGAATTCAAGATATGTTGCATCAACACTCGAGATATACTCTACGAGATACGCTGCATCAATATTCCAAGATATGCTTTGTTTTGAATCCGAGATTTGCTCAATTATTTTGTTGAGATTTCCTTGACTAGTTGAGCTACCATTTCGGGTTTGAAGTTGTTGCTATTAGATTCTTCATCATTCAACGTCTCTCTACTGGTGCAGCAAGAATTGTGGGAGCTTTCAACCTTATCACTTTGATAGTTATGCTTAGCCTTATCACTCTTTTGAATCTTACAATTCACGTCGAGATGTTGGGTTGTGTCAATAGTGACTGCCCATTTTATAAATTGAAAAATCAACAGCAAACACACAATAGACTTTGTGCAATATTCGTTAGTAGTGGTAGCTAGGTGCTAGAAGAGAAATTAATGTAAAGTTTACAAAAAAAAAATGATAAAAAGTTATGTTCTGAGATTGATGTATCATCCGTTAAATTTACTTCACTGAAATTGAAATTGTAGCTTTATAATCTAGTACAACCACGTTAATATATAAGTCTATTTTAGTAATTATATCTCTATAGCTAGACCTAGCATTTATTAACAAAAAATGTGAAAGACAAGGAAATGGTGGAGAGTTTGAATTCAGTATACATAAGCTAGCAATGCATATCCTTTATTCATATTTATTAGTTTCATATAGAAGATAATAAGCTAAATACAATCATCACAATAATCTTAATGCTCTCATAGGAGAGAAAGTAAAGAGGAACGACTTGGCCGAGTGCTTGACAGTGAATGAAAAATCTCCTCTCTCTTTCCAATTTCCAATTCTCTCTTCTCCTGTCCCCTTCCTCTCCCTTCAAATCTCTCCTTAGTTTGATGAGATCCTGTAAGCAAAAAGCTGCTGCACTTCCATATCGAATGTCCATTACAATACTCATTTTGGCTTCCATGAGCTTATTCTTAGCTGCCCATCTTTGTATTTTGCCCGAAGTAGTTTTTGGAAGACTCCCACTTCTAACTAGAACCACATATCCAAGTTCAACCTTCTCTTCCTCCAAAACTCTTTTCCTGATTCCTTCACATAAGCTTCTCAAAAGCTTAACATCATGGTCAGTTCTCTGCAACTCAGCGACAAGAACAACTGTGTCTGAGATATCGAATGCTGCAAGGCAACCTCCTCTGAGAAACTTGGGGCAACTATTATAAGCTGTAGTCTCAATGTAATGAGGATGGATTTCAAGAGTATTTTGTAGCTTAATCAAGTCTAAACATCTGCCTCCCACAAAGAGATACCTCTCTTCTCCAATAACAATTCCTCGATCGCCTGTTCTTACAAAACACTTGCTATTCGTATTATTGAGTCTCCCTTGAAACACTTCACGAGTTAAGAATGGGTGGCCGAGATAGCCGGAGGCATTGCTGGGGGATGAAACCCAGATCTCTCCTTCGACACCATCTTCGACTGGCTCACATGTCTCTTCATTAACGACAATAATGTCCATGTCCTCCTTTTCATCATCTTCACAACTTAAAGCTGCCAATCTTGCAGCAGGCAGAAGCTTGTTGTGGGTTACAATGTTTGGAAACATTGGAGAATCGCCATTATTATTGCCTTTCCACGCCGTTGAAACGAAGGTACAATTCTCTGCTAAACCATAGGATGGAGCAATACATGATGGGTTTAACCCAAAAGGCTTGAATACATCGACAAACTCTTCAACTGACGCCCTGTTAATGGGTTCTTTAATGAGGATTAAGTTCCTCAAACTCCATAGATTAATGGTTTGGCTTCCAGCTTTTTCCATCCCACCACGCTTAACCACAAGTGGCAACGGGAAAGATGGAACTGGAGTGCACGTTGCCTTGAACTCTGAAATCAGATCGAGCCAAAGCCTTGGCCTTTTAACAAAAGCGCCAGGCGATGTTAATACACATGTTGCACCAGAAACTATCGTCAACAACAGAAACATAAGACCACAATCATGGTATTGAGGCAGCCAAGAGACAATCATACTATTTTGATGAAGATCGTAGGCTTTCCTCGCTGTTCTTACATTGTGAGCAGCAGATCCTGTCGTGACAAGAACTGGCTTCGGGATCCCAGTTGCACCAGAAGTGTACTGAACTAAATACACCTCATCTGGTTTACAGCCATTATAACCTAAAGAAGACCATTTTGAATCTGAACTTTTAACTTTGATATCGTCTGTGGAAATCCACTTGAGGCTTTGCAACATCTGAGCAAGCTTCTTGTCAATGGAGGATGATGAAACATAACGTCGAGCACTTGCAATGTAATCTTTATGAGCTATAGCAGCCTTAGGCTTTGTTTGGCTGAGAACCCTTACAAGATGATGATAGTTTTCTTTATCAAAAGAAGGGTGAGGTGGGAAAATGGGCACGCTAAGAAGGCCAGCCCTTTGGCACCCAAAGAGGAACTCAACGAATTCAAGTCCGGGTGCGCATAAGATTACAACAGTGTCACCTCTTTGCAAAGAAACCAATAGCTGAGAAGAAATTGACTGCACAGAATCATGGAGTTGAGCATATGTGAGAGATGTGCAGTTTTGTGCATGGTTCGAGTGATCATTATGATCATCTTCAACCCAAATGAAGGCTGGCTTCGACAGAAACGCCGGTAGAGTTGCCCAAACTGGAAGGTAGAGATCAACGACAGGTTGATCAGGGAAAGATGGATCATAGTTTTCTTGGTTCATGTTGTAAGTATGTTTCTTTGTGTTTATGATTGAGTTGGAATGCATTTCCATTGTACGTCTTATAGCAAGAAATTATGAGTGCATTATTGAAGAAACAATTCTTTAATTTGCTTTTTCCTTTTTTGTACATTATGAAGGTTTCGAGAGAATAGACAGATATTCGTGCAGAATATCCTACTCGTGAATGATCACCTGTTCGATCGCTGGATAAATGTCAATTAAGATATATATTGAGGATCATCATGTTCATATTTCGATACTTACCATGTTGTTTCTACTACTGCATGTATTTAGTTCTTGGATTGTTATGAATGTTTGCTTTCTCAATGATTACGCTCCTATGTTGGAGGATATTCCGAATATGCTTTGCAAAATTTACGCGTATAGCCAAATGAATTAATTATAGGAAACGAGACTGGCAGATATTGGAACTTTTATATATATGACAAATGATGCTATTTTGCTAGATGGTGCCATGCATGCGTATAAATATTTTTGTTTGTTTGTTTCTAGCTAGGACATTATTATATATGTAATTAATAATATACATGTCACTTTCACCGAGAACTTAAGTCTCGGTTGGTAAAGCAAGCCCAGTACCGGTTTTAGAGAAATTTTGAAAGTAAACCGATATATACCGATTTTAGAAATTTAAAAATCGATACGGAGCTATTATCGAAATTGAAATTGAAAATTTTCCGATCTCAATTAATTTGATCCAGTACTCTGGTTTTTCAGTTTACCATTTAGAAGTGTGACATTATATATGTTTATTATTATAATTTTTTAATACAACTTATTGTGAGAATTTAGTATTATTATTAACAATTACTAATTCAATAATGTTCAATTATATTAATATAATATAAGTAGTGTCTAATTTATTAATGAGATTAATAAACTTGAATAATAAAATTAAAATAGTATAATTAGTATCTAATTATACTAGCTAGTATATCAATTTTATATAATAAGATTAATAGATAAGAATAATAAGATTAAAATATTTATGTCATATTAATTAAAAATGTAGCATCTAATATATAATAATAATATAAAAATATATGTGTCGGTTCAGTTCGGTTTAAACTAATTTTCAAAATATGAAAACTAGTTGTACCGTATAATGAAGCGAGAGGAATTGGTGGGACGGCAGCCGCCCCTTGTCCCACCACTAAAATTATGTGAATGACCCCACCATTATTATTTTAAATTCTGTATAGTGATTTGTATAGTGACTTGTATAATAACTTGCATAGTAATTTTAAAACCTATAAATAGGGGCTTCAGTTGTAATGAAATTCATAAAAAAATATAGAGAGAAAAAAAAATTTCAGTTCTTAAGAGTTTCAGAGAGAGTTTCTTATATATTTCTGTTTAGTAAAAGTAGTTTCTGTCTTTAGGTTTATAACACGTTATCAGTATGACGGTTCTACCAATTCTGAAACTAGTGACTTTATTCTTCTGTAAATTTTTTAATATATTATTTGCAGTCTTTAATATATTTTATTGATGATTATCTGTGTGAATTTATTTTTTTGAGATACACATATTTATTTCATTATTTATATGTGTAGAAAATGACAAATCTTATAAAATTGAAATTTGTTGCTCTTGACATATCTGGAAAAAATTATTTATCCTGGATACTTGATGCTGAAATTCATCTTGATGCAATGAACTTGGGAGAAACTATTAAAAAAGGAAATCAAACGTCCCTGCAAGACCGTGCTAAAGCAATAATTTTCTTTCACCACCATTTTCATGAAGAATTGAAAACTGAATATCCTATAATAAAAGATCCCTATATTTTATGGAACAATTTAAGAGAGAGGTATGAATACCAGAAGACCGTCATCCTTCCAAGAGCTCGTTTTGATTGATTGCACCTGAGGTTGCAAAATTATAAAAGTATTAGTGAGTATAATTCTGCACTTTTTAAAATAAGCTCAGTACTAAAATTATGCGGTGAGAAAATCACTGATGATGATATGCTAGAGAAGACTTACACTACATTTCATGCCTCGAATGTGCTCCTGCAGCAGCAATATTGAGAGAGAAAGTTCAAAAAATATTTTGAACTTATATCATATCTTCTAGTAGCTGAGCAGAACAATGAGCTATTATTAGCAAACCACCAGTTACGCCCTACTAGCTCAATATCATTCCCTGAAATGAATGGTAATAGGTTTGCATCATTTCTTGAAATGAATGGTGCATCCTTTAATAGAAATCGGGGGCGTGGACGTGGTAGGAGAAATTATAAAAATGTTGGTTTCAGAAGTGACAACATTAAAAGGGATAATAATATACCGTATCACCAGAAGTGGTACAATTCAGAAAGGGGTAAAAATCTCCAGAATAATTGTTCAAAGAAAAGTGAAGAGGTGTGCCATAGATATGGAATGATTAGACATTGGTCACGTACCTGTCGTACGGCCAGGCATTTAGCTAATTTATATCAAGTTTCTATTAAAAGAAAGAATAAAATACATGAAACAAATTTAGTAAAACCATTAGATGATTTATTAGATTCAATAGATGTAGACATTACTCATCTTGATGTCTCTGATTTCTGTAATCATCCTGAAGGTAGTATTGAACACTTAATTGGTGATGGAAGTGTTCCACTCAATTAATGTATTCTTTTTCTATCTGTAATAAAAGTTTTGTATCTTTTGTAGAATCATAGATCACATTGATGAGTTTATTATCTCTGAGTTGAATGATAGAGATATATGTCTGGCTGAATGTACTACAACTCACATAATTCTCAAAAAAAAAGAAATATTTTCAAAATCTAACACTAAGCTTATGTCCATACCATATCAGGTTCATCGAATTTAATTGAAGGTTTCGAAAGAGTTTATATTGTGTTTCCTAATGGCACTAAATTTTGTATTGATGATACTCTATTCTCTTCACAATTCAGAAGAAATTTATTAAGTTTCAAAGATATACGTCGTAATGACTATCATATTGAAACAACCAATAAAGGCAATATAGAGCATCTTCTTATTACTAAAACAATATCGGGCTAGAAGCTCGTATTAGAAAAACTGTCTGCTCTATATTCTAGATTGTATTATACAAACATGAGAACAATTGAATCATATGTGGTGATGCACCAGAAGTGCATTGACCCTAAAGTATTTATGACTTGGCATGATCGCATTGGACATCTGGGATCTATAATGATGAGACGAATTATTAAAAATTTGCATAGGCATCCCTTAAAAAATCAAAAGATATTTCTACCCAATGAATCTCAGTGCTCTGTATGTTTTCAAGGTAAGTTGATTATCAGACCATCTCCCTCAAAAGTCATTGTTGAATCTTCATCCTTTTTACAAAGGATTCATGGAGATATATGTGGGCCTATTCATCCATCAAATGGACCATTTAGATACTTTATGGTTTTGATTGATGCATCTAGTCGATGGTCACATGTTTGTCTGCTTTCCACTAGAAATGTTACATTTGTTAGACTTCTTGCTCATATAATTAAATTACGAGCACAATTTCCTGAGTACCCAATTAAGATCATTCGATTGGATAATGCAGATGAATTTTCATCTCAAATTTTTGATGATTATTGCATGTCAATAGGAATAGATGTTCAACATCCTGTTGCCCATATACACACACAAAATGGTTTAGCTGAATCTTTAATCAAAAGATTTCATCTAATCGCTAGACCTTTACTTATGAAATCAAGACTACCTGTTTCTGCTTGGGGACATGTTATACTTCATGCAGTATCTTTAATTCGCATTAGACCATCTGCATATCATAAATATTCTCCATTACAGCTTGCATTTGGTCAACAACCAAATATTTTTCTTCTTCGTACTATTGGATGTGCTGTATATGTTCCAATTGCACCTCTACAACGTACAAAAATAGACCCTCAACGTAGACTTGCGATAAATGTTGGTTTTGATTCTCCATCTATTATTAGATACCTTAAACCCCTTACAGGAGATATGTTTAAAACACGTTTTGAAAATTGTCATTTTAACGAATCCAATTTTCCGTTAATGGATAAAGAAAAGTCGGTATTTGAAGCACGGCAAGATATTATTTGGGATAATAAAACCCTATCTCATTTTGATCCTCCTACAAATGAATGTAAACAAGAAGTTCAGAAGATTATTCATTTACAAAATGTTGCAAATCAATTACCATATGTATTTACTGACACTAAAAGTGTAGTAAAATCTTATATTCCTGCTGTTAATGCTCCAGCAAGAATTGAAGTCCCTGAAGGACAAATTGTCAAAACAGCAATAGGTGAATCTAAAACACGCCTGAAGCGTGGAAGACCTATTGGTGCAAAAAATAAAATTCCCAGAAGGAAAAGAATACAAAATGAATTTGGTGTTCCTGAAAAACATGTACGTACAATATAGGCTACAAATATAATTGGTGCTCCTAAAGAATTCAAATTTTCTATTTCAGAACCTCCTGAAAAGGAAACTCCTGAAGAGTATAAATCTCCTTAAAAGGGACCTCCTGAAGAAGTGTGTTATGAAATATTTTCCCCTGAAGAGGAACAGGTACCTGAAAATAATGAGATCTCAATACATTTCATGAAAATTAGAGAAATTCTAGATAGAAATAAAACTGTTGTCGACAACATATTTTCATATAAAATGGCCATTGACATTACCAGAAGTAATGAATAAAGTGAGTAAAAAATTATCGAAAAATGCCGACTTAGAAATGATTGGCTAAAATGGAAAGTAACTATTGAAACTGAATTAAATTCGCCAACAAAGCAAGAAGTATTTGGACCTGTTGTCCAAACACCAAAGGGTGTAATGCCTGTTGGATATAAGTGGGTATTTATACGAAAACATAATGAGAAAAATGAAATTGTGTAGTACAAAACACAACTTGTCGCACAAGATTTCCCGCAGAAACTCGAGATTGATTATGAAAAAACATATTCTCCCGTTATGGATGTAATCACATTTAGATTTTTGATTAGTCTGGTTATCACAAAAGGATTAGAAATGCGGTTGATGGATGTGGTCACTGCATATTTATATGGATCTTTAGATCATGACATATATATGAAAATCCCTGAAAGATATACAATGCCTGAAGCATCTACAAATACATCTAGAAATATGTACTCAATCAGACTACAAAGATCTTTATATGGATTGAAACAATCCGGACGCATGTGGTATAATCGCTTAAGCGAATATCTATTAAAAGAATGATTTGAGAATAATCCTATATGCCCATGTGTTTTTATTAAGAAATCAGAATCTAGATTTGTCATTATTGCGATTTATGTTGATGATTTAAATATTGTGGGAATTCCTGAAAAGATCTCAAAAACCGCTATATATTTAAAAAATGAATTTGAAATGAAAGATTTTAGCAAAACAAAACTTTGTCTCGGCCTGCAGTTCGAGCACTTGCTAAATGGAATTTTTATTCATCAGTTCATATATACTGAGAAAGTCCTAAAACATTTTTATATGGATAAATCTCATCCCTTGAGTACTCCAATGGTTGTTCGAACAATTGATGTGAAAAATGATCCATTCCGTCCTTGTGATGACGATGAAAAAATTATTGATCCTGGAGTACCATATCTCAGTGCAATTGGAGTTTTGATGTATCTTGCAAATTGCACTCGACCAGATATTACATTCTCAGTTAATCTGCTTGCAAGATATAGTTCTGCACTAACTCGAAAGTATTGGAATAGCATTAAATATTTCCTTCGTTACTTTCATGGTACGGTTGATATGAGATTATTTTATCAACGTGGATCAAGTCCAGAATTGATTGGGTATGCAGATGCAGGTTATCTTTCAGATCCACACAGAGGTAGATCTCAAACTAGATATTTATTTACTTATGGAAATACTGCCATATCATAAAGATCTATTAAGCAGACAATATCTGCTATTTATTCAAATCACTCAGAGATCATTGCTATTTATGAAACAAGTCGATAGTGTATTTGACTGAGATCAGTTATTCAACATATCCAGGAAAAGTGTGGACTTCCCATGATCAATAATAGCCCAACAATTTTATATGAAGATAATACTACTTGTATCACTCAAATCAGAGGAGGATATATTAAAGGTGATAGAACCAAACATATTTTATCTAAATTCTTTCATACTCATGAACTTCAAGAGAAAGGTAAAATTGATGTCAAGCAGATACGATCAAGTGATAATCTGGCAGATTTATTCACAAAGGCGTTACCAACTTCGACATTCAAGAAGATTGTACATAATATTAGAATGCGAAGACTCAAAAATCTATAGTCATGCACTTTTCAAGGGGAGTAAAAGACTTGTGCTGATTGTACTCTTTTTCCTTCACCGAAATTTTTGCCCACTGGGTTTTCCTCTACAAGGTTTTAATGAGACAATCTTAAAACACTTGTGGATACATAAGAAAACTTTACTCTTTTTCTTTCGCCATTGATTTTTCTTCCCATTGGGTTTTTCCTTGGCAAGGTTTTAACTAGGGGTGTCAAAACGTGTTAACGGGTCGTGTTCGTGTCGTGTCAGGACGTGTACATAATATTTAAAGGGTCAACACGAACACGACCCATTAAGAGTTTCGTGTCAAAAACTTCAATCCTAACACGACCCGTTAAGATAACAGGTTGACACGACACGACCCATTAAGACCTTTGACACTATATGACACGCTATGACACGACACAATACAACACGATTTGACACGTTTCAATCCGTAAACCCGTTAGTGACACGTTTGAGTTTAACCTAATTGATTTTATACAAACATTAAAACTTAAACAATAGTTATAAAACATAAAAAATTAATTATAAATTACAATCTTAAAATTATAATTCAATAAGTAGTACACTATAAAATATGATAAACACACAAATATGATCCACACATTATAAAACATTAAAATTATAACTCAAACATATTAAATAATAATGAATTAATTCGTTAATGATTTTTTAATAAGTACTTAAATGAGATAGTTAAGTATCTAAGAGTATAAATCTAATTTTAAAATAGGATTTTTTAAAGTTTAGCTCAAGGGTATAAAACTAAATTCAAATTTCTTAACGTGTCTTAACGAGTCTTAACGGGTCATACCGGGTTTGACACGTTATGACCCGTTATCAAATCGTCTCTTAACGGGTTGACACGATTTGACCCAAAACCCGTTAAGGCTAAACACTAATCCGCTTTTATCATGTCGTATTCATTTCGTATTAACGTGTTGTGTCACATATTGACACCCCTAGTTTTAACGAGGTAGATTCTTTATATGTGGTCATTTAAGGGGGAGTATAATAAAACGAAAGAAAACGAGAGGAATTGGTGGGACGGCAGTCGCCCCCTGTCCCATCACTAAAATTATGTAAATGACTCCACCACTATTATTTTAAATTCTGTATAGTGACTTGCATAGTAACTTGCATAGTAATTTTAAAGCCTATAAATAGGGGCTTCAAGTGTAATGAAATTCATAAGAAAATATATAGAGAGAAAGAAAGTTTCAGTTCTTAAGAATTTCAGAGAGAGTTTCTTATATATTTCTGTTTTGCAATAGTATTTTCTGTTTTTAGTTTTATAACATACCGTACTGATTTAGGATCAATTTTAATTTTTAAAAACTACTACCACACCAAGCCAATTACAAACTAGATCGAATTTACCTGTTAAGTCCGGTACCATCCAGTTCAACCAATTTTTCAATTTTTCTTACACCTTTAGTTAGCACAACCTCTTGATGTGCCTAGACAATAATTATAGGAGGACTTATGCCCTTTTAAACGTGCATGAGATCTTGACGAGACGCTCAATTTGAAGTTAAGGATTACATTTAGAGTCATACTCTTGTGAGTTTTCAGAGTTTAAAGTTCGTACATGGAGTTTTATTGCTTTATGTATTGCAACTTTATGGTATCATTTTAAGTACGAAGTTTTCAAATTTTTAATATGAATTTGAACTCAACTTCAATTATAAGAAAGATGTTCAGATTGTAAATGAGTTGATGTCTTCATTATTTTGGCATCACAAGGATACAACGTCGGTGACTAGAGGTGTTCAAGCGGGCTCCGGACTGGAAATTCGGGTCAACCCGACTCGGAACCCATCCCTCCAATTAAGTCTGGGCTCTAGACAAGATTTACCCGGATTCTAAAAAACCGAAAATCTCATATTTGAACCATTTTTTTTTAAGTCTATGTTATTATTTTTTTTCCAAGAAAAATTGTTGAGAAAATATATATAAAAAAATCTTATATTTTATTTCAATTTTTCCAAAAAGTAATGTTGAAAAACAATTTTTTTTCTTATTATATAAAAGCCTATATCTTTATCATTATCCATAGACTATAAAGATTAAAAAAATATCAAAATGTAAAATGCCACGTTTGTTTTCAAAGATGAAATAAGAAAGGATGAGATAAAAATAAAAAAAATGATAAAATATTGTTGTAATATTTTTTTTTAATATTAGTTTTGTTTTAAGATTTGAAAAAAGTAAATTTTTTATTTTATTTTCTATGGAAATTTAAAAAAGTATAATGATAAATTTGAGATGAGATGAGATGAGATAACTTGAGAAAACAAACAAGGCAAATTTATGTTAAGAATAGCTAGCTAAGGCTATAAACAACCAATTAACTTTTTAGCTAAAAAACAAAATACACTACATAATACATTGTTTGAACTAATTCGCTTAGAACATTACAAACACATACATTATTTTAATTAAAGTCCAATACATAAAACAGAGAATTACAAGGTGATGAAGATTCCTGTTTGAACACCACAAGTACCTCCAAAGCTCCATAAGGAACTCGCCATGAGAAATGAACTGCAAAGGAGATAGATAGCATCCATGGTGTAAGCGTAGCCTCTTATACAAAGAAAATCCTCCAAAAAAAGACTCATTTTATCCCAAGTTTTAGTGCATTTAAGTAAGATATCTACGCAGCAAAACAGTCGAATCAGATGCAATAGCTGATCATACTAACATTGCATCCAATATTAACAAGAAGATAAGGAAACAACAATTCATTATGGTCAATCTGTACAAACTCTTTCTGACCCTCCATGTGAGTGAAAGCAGCTTCATGGTGTATCACACAAAACCATCTATGGTGCAGCTTAGAATCTTGAAATAGCACCATCACCTCCTTCCCCTCGACTTGGAAACAGAGAAATGACAAAAAGCAAAAAGTAAGTTTTGTATGTGAGTGGTATATATGAGTGTGATGTGTGCAATATTTGATATATATACCACATGAGTAGAAAACAAACAATGACTAAAAAGTAATATCTGATACGATCAAACAACAGTTTGCATAAAAAGTAAGTTTTGTATTACTAACTAAAACATTTCATTTTCCATGCAATAACAAAAACGAAACCTTTCAAATCATATTCTTGTTTAATTGAGATTGGGTCCAATATATTGGAAGACAGCAAACAAAATCTTTATGAAAGATTAGCCTAGCTTAAAATGATGTCCAATGTATATTTAAACCATCAGCAGGGCAACAATATGTTAGTGCTTGTGTTCTCTATCAAGTTGCAGAAATATCATTTTTTTTATAGGTTTTAATGAACAAAATGGTAACCGATCGTGAGAAGTTCAAGAGATGAGTAATAAAGTGGTGATAAATGATATGTGATGTTGAAAAGTATAAGAAGGAAGGATTATATTTCAAATTTTAACACAAACATTTGGAACTACAAATGATGACCATTGACTTCAGTCTTTGTTTATAGATTCATAATCAGATATATCAAAATCAAATTAATCACCCGATCACTGCAGCTAACATTAGCTTTAAATAGAAAAATTCGTCTTCTCTTTTCTGGAGAAGTGTGATTTTACATTCAAGTATGTTATTGACCTTAAAAATTGGTTACATTATTAAGCTTTATTAATGGATCCTATATGCACATAAGATTCTATGAGCACACAAGTTACTCTTCTCATGAATTAATTGACTCTGATATGGGTTTTCTATTCTTCATGATAACTATTTGATATTCACTAATTGTACTTGTTTTTTAACACAAACTATAACGACCAAGTCATATTTAACATGTGGCATATAAATAAGAACTCATTTTCTCAAGAATGTGTGGGAGATGTGCATTTCTAAAGCCTAACTATGTCAGCATATTCATCCGAGCCGGGTTTTACTTAACCTGATTTTGAAATTGTATTTATTTTTAATAATTTTGACATTTTTATTTAAAATATTCATGAAAATTCTAGATCCGAAACCCAAATGAATACCTCTATAACTTTGAACGGATTGATCCAACAGCTAAAGAGAAACAAGGAGGTCAAAGAAATTAAAAAATAAAAAAACTATTTCATTATCAATCATTTTGGTTTTTTTTTTCTTCAAATTTTACTAGTCACTTTCTTCTTTGCAAGGCAATGATTGAGTTGTAGTCTAGTTCTAAGAAATCATCTTCTAACGATATTGAGAAATTTACCCAAGTGATCCTTAGATGTCACCTTATATCGGGTGGTAAATTATCACAAAAAAAATATTTTCTGTGATACAGCCATCCGTCACAAAAATCCAAACTAGTTACATGGTTATTATGTCGGTTAAGTGACAGTGCTGGAACAAGAAACTACTAGCTGTTTCTTGAAACCACAAAAGGCAAGACTAGAGCTAAGATGTATACCAAAACCTGTGATAGATTTTCTATCATCAGAATTACCAGCCCAGACAGCATCATAGAAGACACTGGACATGTAAGTTGTATAGAGGAGTTGCAGTGTAGAAAAGGTCATGGTTGATGGAACCTTTGAAGCAATATCCGAGAACTCGCTTGGCATAATGGAGTAGTTCACAATCACGTTTGGAGATTTTGGAGCTAAATTCCGTGGATGCCTAGGGCAGCATAAGGCTTAGCGTCATGCATTTTAGCATTTGGGTTTCAGGCCTTCTCGACCCCAGTTTGTTGGCTAATTCATCGGCCTTTCAATGAACCCATGGCCATTTCCAACTACTTCGAAAGCTGTCTTGGGTGTTTCTTTCCCAGCTCTCAACTGCTTGATTTTGAGCTTAGTTCACCTTCTTCTTCTCTCTGAATCTTATAGCCTCATGCTACCTGAATGAGTTTAGAGAATTCGTTTCCACACTTTGGGCACGTTAGTCCGTTCAGCTTGACCACTAAGGTTAAGTATTCATCTAGAGAGACAGAAGAGAGAGAAAGTGGGAAGAACAAGAAGACACATTTGGACTTTCAATAGATTGCATCACTTTTAACATCACTTTTACAAACCCAAAATATCTCAAGACTTTTCCAATCCAGTCATTTTACTAAATACCCAAACTCTTTGAAAACTCAATAAAACTCACAAAAATTAAAATAAAAATTAAAAAAGACTCTAAATGCAAGCAATATTAAACACCCATATGTGCACTAATATTAAGGTAAAAAGATAAACTTAATAAAACACTTAAATCTAAAATGAAAAATATTAAAACAACCAATGAAAATGCATAGGTATGCGTATGAGTAGACAATGCTACTTTTATATAGCATTACTCAAAAATTAAAATATTTTTCTTAAGCCCCCATTCTTTGAAAACCCCATCATAGAACTTTTCCTTTTGACCCGGGTGTCCAGAATAAAGTCCAGACTAATCTCGGAAGTGCAAAACAAAAAATTTCCCGTAAGTGCCTAAAAATAAAAAACCCAAAGTCCAAACACCCAAAAAGGATTTATGTAGTCCAGCCATTGAATTAGAGACTGGTGTAAAGGCTTACGGATCGAATTGCAAACCTCTGATCCAGCGATTTCATTCGAGTGCTGGACACCAATTCAATTAACCAATGTTTTAAGTGACTATAAGAGTAGTCAATATAACATAGAAATGAGAAAAACATTCCTCCCAACTTACAAAAAAAATAAATCATGACGGGACATTTACCAAAATACCATATGTTACTGGGCTAGCCGAATACTCTCTCTGATCTACAGCAGAAAAGCCTGAAAACAAGCATCTGAGAGAGGCCAGGTTGAGTTGTAACTTTGCTATTCAGCTGTATAGACGTTGTACTTTGACAATAGATAATCTCTGTCACTACAGCTTGTTAATAAATTTCATCTCAAAAAAACTTGGAAACTGCTGCACAAACAACACTAAGCTGGAATCTTCAGAATCTAGTTCACATGTAATGCAGTAAATGAGACAATTCAGTTTAGAAATCCCAACCATATTCATCAAGATCTAGTGTCAAACTGCCTTAAAGGTTTTGGCATTCTATTATGTTCTACAAGAGATCTGTTGAAATTAGGGACTTTTAATAAGATAACAGGACCCTAGAATAGATGTTCATTTATTTAACTCCAAGCACATTTACTGAATACAATGACACATTGATCTCCAAAGTTTTGAGTGTCTCAGCTCTCATAACTAAAATAACCCTTTCATAGTACCAATGTACGATTCTTGCATTGCTTTGAAGTACTGTCCTTATTGATGGACAGATATGAACACCAGAGCAACTTCTCATTTCCAATGTAAATCATTGTCCCCAAGCACAGGCCCTATATCACATAGCATGAAGAAGATAATAAGCAACATAAATATGTGCAGAATAACTATCAGAGAAGTTGAACGTCTTAAGTATTGTTTGGATCCTTAACTAGCATCCAAGTTCAGTGTAAACTAATTGGATGGGAACTCAATCCTACCAAGGTCTGATAAGAGAAGGCTACAAAACAAAAATCCATTGCTGGCCCTAGATGTTTACAGGACACGATTGTTACTAAATCACATGAAAAAATGCAGATTATATAGTCTTCCAGGTGAATAATAAAATTAATTCAACTCACAGCATCAATGTAAGCACGGAGTCTAGCTACTGGAATTGAACTCCACTTATCTAGTTACAAAACAAAAACTCACTGCAGTTTTCAGATTGTAACATTTGTTGGGACAAAAAAAAGTGACTGAAAAAGGGCATCCAATACGAACAATAATAGAAAACTGCAACCCTTTATCTGTGATCGTTATATTCAAAAACTAACTTTATGATAAGTCAAAAAGGAATAAACCTCATCATTCAATTATAAAACTGAATGATAATAAGCTGTCATTAAGAATGAATAAGTGTATAGTAACTGTATCGATAAAATTGAACATTGGTGATCTATTCTATTGCATTAAAAAGATGAAAACTCATTTTGTTAGAAAGAGGAATGGGAGGAAGATACAATAGGTCAATTAACATGCTCAAATAGGCGCATTCTTTATATTTATTTTTTAGCCTACGCTATCTTTTCAATCCTATTTTCAATCCCCATGCCAACATTCAATTCATGACTTAAGAAGGGAATAGAGAATGGAGTAGTGCCAGCCTATTTTCTAGTTAGATCATGCAGTGCAGAAGGACTTCTACAACTTTCCAAAGACAAAGCAAGCATAGGGGCTTTGAGTGAAAGGATTTATATCTGAAAAGGATAGGGGCATCGGGGGTTAGAAGTGAATAATATGTGAACAATAACAAGAAGAAAAACAAAAACAAAAAAGTAAAATTCAATGCCAAAACCTATTACATTCTGAATCATCTGTTAACTACCATGATTCACAATATAAAAGAGTAACTTGTACTAGGTCTTGAGTAACTCTATCATACTTGAACAAATTGTATTTGAACTTATGGTAATACTTCATTGTGATTCATGGGTTGTATATTGGGGTTTGTTATAGTGGATAGGTAGATTTGGAAGTTGTTTTGGTTTTTGGGGTTTTTTTCATGGAAACCTAAGCAAATCATTGGACCGTTTTTTGTTTTTCAGAAATTGAAATTTGTTTTGGGATTCTGGCCTGGAGTTGAAAAGGTTTAACAAAAAATTATAAAAATTTCAAAAGAAAAAAAAATATATATATATATATATATATGATATATATGAAACCATGGCCTCAACTCTTGGAGGCACCTTAGTCCACCATATTCTCTTCCAAGGCATTGTTTTTTTTTAATAGGTAATCAAAAGGATTCCATTAAAAGAAAAAGGCTAAGCCCAAGCACACCAGGGGTATATTTGAGAAAACTTAGCTACTGTTACAAAGAAGAAAGAAGTTTATGGACACTAAGTCCGTTACAAGCACTAGCTCCCGCCCAAGAAAGCAAAGTCCTATAGAAGAAGAGTTTTAGCTCCTCCAAAGTTCTCTCACAATCTTCGAAGTTTCTTGCATTTCTCTCTCTCCATAAACACCAAAACATACAGATAGAAACCATACGCCATATAGTCGCCACCTGTGGGTTACCTCGGATACCTCTCCAACTAACTAGAAAATCCACTAAATGAAGAGGCATGACCCATGATAGACCAAGTCTTGTGAAAACTCATCCCACAACTTCTTAGCCACCTCCAAGGAAAGGCATTGTTATCATTGAGGAATAAAGACAATTATAGAAAGAACGAAAATTGAATATTCCTATCTTGGAAGGGTCCCCAAAAGAGCTTGTTTTCACCCCTATTCTTAAACTAGTGGATTACAACTTCAAGAATGTATTAACGACATCAACCTTCCAGTCATGAATTGCTCTAACTAAACTTATAATCCACTGATGGAGATCACTATATAAGAGAAGGTTGCTTAAGTATTCAGTTTTTAAAATTTTAAATCTTAGAGCTATGATATTAATATATGTAGCATTCTATCTTTAATAAGATGAGGATGTTACATTTATCATTTTACTTCCTTTCATTTATCTTTCATATTTCGCTTTATGATAAGTAGCACAATTCATGCACCTTCATATTTTCCAGATTAGAAACAAAGGCACCATTTACAAGGCTTGGTATCACATAGGGAATGCCTACAAGAGTGGTAGATTTATTGACATGTTGAAGAGGTATTAGGGGCAATCATCAATCATGGCTCGAATGAGAGGGATGGTCGCTGTTTTGATAATAGGGAACGTTCAATGGGGGATTCAAGGACTTTTTGCTTCATAAATTGTTAATTTGGGCTTCAGCTATTGTATTGAATGGGACTAGTTTAATGACTTTTATGCTGTTTTTCACAATGCTTATCTTGTACTTGGGTTCATCTCTTGTATTCTTCCTGTGTGCTTCGGCCTTGCCTAATTATGTGGATTAATAAAATTCTTCTTACTTATCAAAAAACAAAAAAGAAACAAAGGCACCATTACATATCACATCACATTCAAAATGCATGACCACTTGAAGGTTTTACAAAAAATTTCAGAAATACAAAAGCATATAAAACCAGGGCCATAACTCTTGGAGGCACCTTAATCCACCATATTCTCTTCCAAGGAAAGACGGTGTTATCATTTACTTATCAAAAAAAAAAAAAAGAGACGATGTTATCATTGAGGAATACAGACAAATATTGAAAGAACAAAAATTTAACACCCCTTTCTTGGAAGGGTCCCCAAAAGAGCTTGTCTTCACCCATATTCTCAAACTAGTGGATTACAACATATTAAAGAATATATTAAAGAAATCAACCTTCCAGTCCTGAATTGCTCTTATTAAACTTACATTCCACTGAGAGAGATCACTATACATCTCTAAAAGGTCCACAACAGAAGATTGCTTAAGTATTCAGTTTTTAAAATTTTAAATCTTGGTGCTATGATACTAATATATGTAGCATTCTATCTTTAATAGGATGAGGATGTTACATTTGTGTCATTTTACATCCTTTCATTTATCTTTTATATTTCATTTTATGATAGGTAGCACAATTCATGCACCTTCATATTTTCCAGATTAGAAACAAAGGCAACCATTACATATCACATCATATTTGACATGTATGACCACTTAAAGGCATCATAAAAAGGAAATTACAAGAAGCTGACAAGGAGAAAGAAATGCTGCAAAATGTGAGATTCTCCAATAACCAAAATAATAAGATTATATTTTAATAAATACTGTGAACACATCCCAAGAAATAAAATGACATGGTAAATGCACACTGCCATTGAAAATCGGACAACGGATTTCCAAACAACGGGAACAGCAATTTGGATAAACAACAGCATTTCTAACAAACAGAAGCCTGCTTCCAAATGTGCAACAAACACAATGGAGAACATCTGAAATGCAATTTTTTAGCAGTATACAAATCTAAGAATCAATTGGCTCCTTCAAAAGCACATTTCTTCCTAGGCAAGATCTGCCAAACAACTGTTTTGTCTAACCTATCAACATAAAACGAAAGAACACCATTCTTGACCCCATTCAACAATTAACGATATCAAATTGAAACGCCCCGACAACTAGCTTTATGAACCCAATTTGCATAATCTAGAAACACAGAATTCACAAATTACACAACTCCACCTTCTACGATTGAGCAAGAAACTAAGAATTGTAGTCCACGTAATCATACCCAAGATTGAGAATGCTATTAATTGGATCCAGAAGCTGCGGTTGCTGAGTGTGCTGGTGCTGATGCTGCGACTGCTCCTGCTGTTGCTGCTGCAAACTTGCACCGGCCGCCACTGCTGCCGCAGTCGAAGGAGCCCCCTTGGCTTCAGCAAGCCTCCACATATACCATGACGCTACCGACCTGTAAGGTCTCCACTTATCGCACAACTGGTCCATCTGCGATGGCCGAGGCAAATCCTCGAGATTGTAAAGAACCTGAACGCCCTTACGAACATTAAGGTCGTTAATTGGGAGCACATCCGGTCTATGCAGCGAGAAAATCATGAACATGTGCACAGACCAAGACCCAATCCCATTGACCATCGTGAGCATCGTGAAGAGCGATTTGTCGTCCATATTTACAATCGCGGCGTCGGATAGAATCCCATTCTGGTACTTCCTCGCGAGGTCGTGGAGGTAACTTGCTTTACGGCCCGAAACCCCAATTTGGCGGAGCTGCTGAGGGGTTAGGGCAAGCACGGTCTCGGGAAGAACCCCAGCCTCTCCGCTGCAGAGCGCAATGAAGCGTGTGTAGATGGAGGTACCGGCCTTGTAAGCGAGTTGCTGGTAGAGAATGCTGCGGGTCAGGGCAAGGAATGGGGCTTGAAAAGTGTCGAAGGTGGGGGGTTGGTGATGGTCGATCAAGGGGCCGAGGACCGGATCTGCGCTTCTTAGGTGTCGGAGCGCGATTTCGACCTCGCCTTCGCACGAGAGCGATCTAGCTACGATTCTTGGCAAGGTTAGGGCAGTGGAGCGCTGCTGCTGGGCGGATTTCGATTTCGCGGATTTCGTCGTCAAGGGCTTGGGGGTTTCGGCAGCGGAGACGACGATTTGTGAGGATTTCGAGTCGGACTCGTTTTCGGGCGAGAGCTTCCGGATCTTCCGAGGCCGGAAGGGAATTTTGGAAGGGGGAGAGGAGTTCTGGGGAGGAGCATTGCTCAGTTCCGTCGCCGATGGCGTGGCTCCGGGAATATCGCTGGCGGCGGACGCGTCATGGTGGGGCGGCTGTATGAGGGCTTGGGTTTGGGTTTGGGTTTGGGTTTGGGTTTGGGTTTGCTCGCCCATATGTAAGATACAGATTCAGTCGGCAGCGGCTTGAGTAGGGTTACACTGTCGCCGGCGGTGTGGGTCAACAAAAAGACGGAATGGAAGGCATCGTGGGGAGATAAAAAGGGAGCGGAGGGAGTTGTGTAAACTGAAAAGGAGTTTAGAAGCTGAAAATACAGGAAAAGTGGAGTCTGGACTCTGGACTCTGGACTCTGGACTCACACTCTCTTTTTACAACTACTCCGCTCTCATCTCTTCGTCTTCATTAACACTAGTTGGCTGTATCAGTTTTGTCGAGTGTAGTAAATTTTGCACATCATCAGTTTTTTTTTTTAACAAAATTAAATTAAATTTTATTTAAATATAAGAATGATACAGTAATATGATAAAAAAAAAAAACTTTAGAGTGAAGTCACCTTTATAAGTATATACTCATATGAACAATATTATGAATAATAATATAGTACAATTTATATGATCATAAATTCTTGAGTGTGGCTTCTCTTTATTATTTTATTAAATAAAAATATTAAAACCACGCTTCAAGTTTACAAATAAAATTGAAACTATTAGAAAAATATATGAAAAAAATACAAAAATAAAAATAAAAATAATTAAGCCTAGGCGGAATCCCACAAGAGTGACTCTAGTGTTGCTCCATGATAAAATGGCGAGAGAGGTTTACTCCCATATAAAAATGTAAAAGTGGTATGAGGTAAGTAGGACTCAGCTACCCTAAATAATAAAGGAAAACAATATAAACGTGAGGATTTAACAACTCTACAAGAAAAGACTTCTAATTTTCTTCCATCTGTGGCGACTATCTATGGGTAGTTGAATTCAAAGTGGCTAATCGGATTGGGTAGTCGAGCCATCCAACTCCGTTAAAAGCCAGATCCAAAGTGGTTAATTGTGATGACCCCAACTTTTGCTTGAGATGGCGCGGAGACTTGGAGTCGTAACAAAATTTATTTTCATGTAATGCTTAAAATGTATGCATGACATGTGCTTATTTTCATGTCATCACTTTGCTCAGTTGAAAATTTTCCTAAACCACTTGATTTGCTCATGGACAAGAGTTAGATGAAGGTCATAGGTGCAGGGGCTTAATGAATTCAGAAATTAGAAACAAAACAAATGATTTCTATGAGAAATCATCAAATGGAAAGCTGGGAGGTTTTGGTTCCACCAAAAATATCCAGTTTTGTTGGCATAATAAACCACTATTGAGTGGCTTTTCCAGGTGGATGATGAGATGTGATTTGGTTTAAGCGAAAAAAGATGGAAATGTTTGATTGAGTATATGTTTCAGCTGATCAGTGATCTAACTTCACCATCCAATTTGCCAGTTGTTTTGTTGCTCATGGAATGGGGTTTTCCAAGCATGTAATAGAAGTGCTTTCAAGCATTTCCTTAGGGTTGAAGGGTAGAGGTGGTGACATGTGAAGGGTTGCTGGTTGTGGCGAAGAAAAATTGTGAAGAAAGCATGGGTATTCCGTTTGGTCAATTTCTCAATTCCTAGGTGAATAGTTGAGTTTTTGGCTTGACTCTTGGCCCTGTTCTTGGCCTTATTTTTGGTCTGAATTTAGGTGACAATGAAGGCTGAATGTTGTAGAAAACCCCTTTGAAAACTTGTTGAATAGCCATGATTCAATGGCTTGTTTTGGGTCCTACGGTTTATTACTTGTGTGACGATTAGTGGGTTTGTTTGGCATTTAATATGCCTTTTTGCTTCATGACAAGGTCTGTGATTCATCCACTATTCAAGAGTCATAAAGGAGTGATCCAATGCAAGTCAGGAAAGTAAAGATTTAGAAATATGATAGGGTTTTTGAAGCTTGATATAATCGGCAATTAGGTTGTCCACAACACTATTATTGGGTTGCTGAAGGATTTTTATTTTTTGGGAATGGAAGCTTGAGATTATGGGAGGGCTAACCATGGTTAGATTTTAAACAAGAAGGGCGTGGATGGGCTTTGGAAGAAAGAAAATCAATATTATGTTGTATGTGGGGTCCAACTAGAATAGTAATATGAATATTAAGTTTGGACCTCAAGTTAGGCTCAATAGTCTTGTGTATAATAAGTTGGGCCAAAGATATTGTGTCTATCCTTAATCCTCTTATCTTAGTAAGCTGGATCCCTTATTAAACCAACTCTTGGTCCTTCTCCAAATCTATCCAATAATTTAACCAAATCACTTAACACACTAGGGTGATAACTCTCCAATGTCACCATTTATTATTTTACGATTGGCCTCTTGGCATCTTTTCTTAAAATTAATATAGTACTAAATTATCCAAAATGATACTAGCTAAATCGTGTAAGCTTCTTTGCCAACTCAAACTTTAGAATTTTCCTTTTCTCAAGGATCCCAACTTCCACTTAGCTAATCATGGTTATTATGGTAAAGTCTTAAAGTGCTTTTAAGTGGAGTGTCACATTAATAGGCAGAAGTTGGAGTTATGGAGGAATTACAGAGTCATATGAGAAATGTTTTAGTTACAAAGAGATTTTATAAAAGTAAATTCCCAAACTAATATGGCTTGATATGAAATATTAACTTATAAATGTACTTTTATTATAAAATAGATTTAACATATCATAGAAAGCCATATCACTTTGCAAATATTTTTTTGTGAAATCTTTGTGACTTTAGCACTTGTCTTACTATGTTGTAACCACTGCATAACATTTATTATGTAGATGATACATTCATTCAAAATTTTATTATAAAATAGATTTAACATATCATATAAAGTCATATTAGTTTATAGTTTTAGTTTTATAAGATCTCTTTGCCGTTCTAGTACTTCACTCACTTCTATTAAGATATTCAACTACTACTACATAAGTTTATACTTGGCTACTACATAACATTTAATATGTTGTAGTAGTTAATATATTGTAACTGCTACATAACACTTACTAATTAGATTATAAACTCATCCAAAATATTCAACTTCTATTATATGCTCTTTTATACATTAATAAGTTAATTTCTTAGAGTATCAAAACATCAATAGTAATAATTTATATTATGTAAAATTACTAGGAAATATGAACAATAAAAGTGAAAAAACACAACTTTATTTTACTTTTGGTAGCTGAATTGGCACCATTGAGGGTTCATATGCACACTAATCGGAGCCATTTCAAGCTTCAATGAATTAGTACATATAATGTATTGAAGCATATAATGACACCGTTTAGGAATTATTAGTACAACTAGTTCGGAGGGCATTGAGATACGCTTGATTTAAAAAATGTTTGGAGCCGAGAAATTCTTTGGAAAATAAATCATAAGTAGAACAGTACTTGACTAGAAAGGTTGACCTATTGGCTTGGTAGAAAGTTAACTTCTTTAATTACCGTGTGCTTTCAAGAGTTGCACAAAGGTTTTAGCAGTTTCGATATCTATAGTAGCATCTAAATCGACTTTTAGAACGACTTGTCATGTTCTTAATCCATTTTAAGTAGTTTATATCCAATTATGATAAAAAGACTCATTTTGTGCAAAAAATTAGCTCTATTGTTCTTTTGTCCCGATTAGCATTCGCAACTTAATGGATGATGTCAAGGATTTTGAAAAGCTTTGAAATTGGTATATGTTCTAATTCTTTGATTTCCTTTAAGCTTTTATCTATATTTGTACCTAATATTTTACTTGTTTTAATTATTGACTTGTATGTGTAGGAATATTCATTTTTATGCATGGGAATCATGGATGAAATAGGATATTCTTTTGAGCACATTTTAGTTGTTTTTACACTACTTTTAATTGTTGAGGTTTTTTATTTTTAATTTCATGTGTTTCATTTTGGTTTTAATTTGACTTGACAATTTCTTTGCTGCTACTTCTATCTCGTCTACCATGTAGATTGGAGATTAAGTTATCTTAGAGTAAAGTTGCAGAATTTATTATGGAGATTGGTTATTGGGTCTTTGGACTTGATCAGGCTACTAAATACTCATGGTTGGGTTAAATCATGTGTGCTTTACTTACTTGGTATTTGAGAATAAGTCTTTGTAATTTATTTTATCTTGCCTAAATTGTTGGTAGATAAATCATGTTATCTTGTTATTTTTTTATGAGTTTCGCTATTCATCATCTCAGACACCACATACTAGAATTGTTTTTCTACTTTTTTGTTTGTTTTATTTATGCTAAACTAATTGAGTTCTTCTACTTATCATCTCTATACTTCATACTTAGAAAAAAAAATACAAAAAAAGAAAATAAAAAATCACGTGTGGTATGTGAATCAAACTTTGTTTACTTCATGAGTGTTGAATGACTTTTTGTTCTTGCCTGATCATCAAAAGTACTAGAGAGTGCCAAAAACAGAGTAGCACGTCCCCGAGTAAAGAATCCCAATGGTAGAAAGCCCATGGATATGGATTATAGGAATTCATAACCTTCCATCCATTGAACATGTGGAAGTTTGCCTCTTACCACTATTCAACACTCATGATGGTGTATGCATCCCTCTGCTTTGTCCAGATTATCTCCTCTGATGTCAATCACTTTTTTCTTCTTCTAATCACATGCTTATCTAGTTGTCACGTGATGTTTATGATGGTTAATATTACCCAAACTAGCTTATGACACAAGAGTGGTAGATGGTTTATCAAATCAGTATTGAATAGTCTTAGAGCATTTAGATCAATAGTAGATCCGTAATAAATGGTATCGGGCTTAAGTATGTAACAATCACCTATAGACCGAATTAAAATGTCGTTATTGTTATAAAATTAAAGAAAAGAAACTACTATTGCAAAAGAGAAATAAGAAATTCTCTCTGAAACTCTTAAGAACTGAAACTTTCTTTCTCTCTCTATATTTTCTTATGAATTTCATTACAACTGAAGCCCCTATTTATAGGCTTTGAAATTACTATGCAAGTTACTATGCAAGTTACTATACAAGTCACTATGCAGAATTTAAAATAATAGTGGTGGGGTCATTCACATAATTTTAGTGGTGGGACAGGGGGCGGCTGCCATTTCGTTCGTTCATTACACTCCCCCTTGAATGACCACCCATAAACAATCTGCCTCGTTAAAACATTACCAAGTAAAAACCCAGTGGAAAGAAAAACCAATGGCGAAGGAAAAAGAGTAGTCTTCTTATGTATCCACAAGTACTTTAAGATTGCCTCATTAAAAACTTGCAGAGGGAAACCTAGTGGGACAAAACCTCAGCGAAGGAAAAAGAGTACAATCAGTACATTTACTCCCTCTGAAAAGTGCATGACAAAAGATCTTTGAGTCTTCGTATTCCAATGTTATGCACAATCTTCTTGAATGTGGAAGTTGGTAACGCTTTTGTGAATAAATCTGCCAGTTATCACTAGATCGTATCTGCTTAACATCAATTTCACCTTTCTCTTGAAGTTCATGAGTATAAAAGAATTTAGGTGAAATATGTTTGGTTCTATCACCTTTGATATATCCTCCTCTGATTTGAGTGATACAAGCAGTATTATCTTCATATAAGATTGTTGGGCTATTAATGATCATAGGAAGTTCACATTTTTCCTGGATATGTTGAATAACTGATCTCAACTAAATACACTCTCGACTTGCTTCATGAATAACAATGATCTCTGAGTGATTTAAAGAAGTAGCAGATAGTGTCTGCTTAATAGATCTCCATGATATGGTAGTATCTCCATAAGTAAATATATATCCAGTTTGAGATCTACCTCTGTGTGTGTCTGAAAGATAACCTGCATCTGCATACCCAATCAATTCTATACTTGAACCACGTTGATAAAATAATCCTATATCAACCGTACCATGAAGGTAATGAAGGACATGTTTAATGCCATTCCAATGCCTTCGGGTTGGTGCAGAATTATATCTTGCAAGCAGATTAACTGAGAATGTAATATCTGGTCGAGTACAATTTGCAAAATACATCAAAACTCCAATTGCACTGAGATATGGTACTTCAAGACCAAGAATTTCTTCATCGTCATCACAAGGACGGAATGGATCTTTCTTCACATCAAGTGTTCGAACAATCATTGGAGTACTCAGAGGATGAGATTTGTCCATATAAAAATGTTTTAGGACTTTCTCAGTATACATGGATTGATGAATAAAAATTCCATTTGGCAAGTACTCAAGCTGCAGGCCGAGATAAAGTTTTGTTTTGCCAAGATCTTTCATTTCAAATTCATTCTTTAAATATATAGCGGTTTTTGAGATCTCTTCAGGAGTTCCCACAATATTTAAATCATCAACATAAACCGCAATAATGACAAATCCGGATTCTGATTTCTTAATAAAAACATATAGACATATAAGATTATTCTCAAATCCTTCTTTCAATAGATATTCGCTTAAGCGATTATACCACATGTGTCCGGATTGCTTCAACCCATATAAAGATCTTTATAGTCTGATTGAGTACATATTTCTAGATGTACTTGTAGATGCTTCAGGCATCTTATATCTTTCAGGGATTTTCATATATATGTCATGGTCTAAGGATCCATATAAATATGCAGTGACCACATCCATCAATCGTATTTCCAATCCTTTTGTAACAACCAGACTAATCAAAAATCTAAATGTGATTGCATCCATAACGGGAGAGTATGTTTCTTCATAATCAATCCCGGGTTTCTGCAGGAAACCTTGTGCGACAAATCGTGCTTTGTACCGCACAATTTCATTTTTCTCATTACGTTTTCGTACAAATACCTACTTATATTCAACAGGCATCACACCCTTTGGTATTTGGACAACAGGTCCAAATATTTCTCGTTTTGCTAGCGAATTTAATTCAACTTCAATAGCTGTTTTCCATTTTGGCCAATCATTTTTACGTCGACATTCTTCGACGCTTTTTGGCTCACTTTTTTCATTACTTCTGGTAATATCAAGGGCCATTTTATATGAAAATATATTGTCGACAACAGTTTTATTTCTATCCAGAATTTCTCCAGTTTTCATGAAATGTATTGAGATCTCATTATTTTCAGGTACCTGTTCTTCTTCAGGGGAAAACATTTCATGACACACCTCTTCAGGAGGTCCCTTTTTAGGAAATTTATACTCTTCAAGAGTTTGCTCTTCAGGAAGTTCTGGAATAGAAGATTTGAACTCTTTAGGAGCACCAATTATATTTGTAGCCTGTATTGTGGGTATGTGTTCTTCAGGAACACCAAATTCATTTTGTATTCTTTTCCTTATGGGAATTTTGTCTTTTGCACCAATAGGTCTTCCACGCTTCAGGCGTATTTTAAATTCACCTATTGCTACTTTGACAATTTATCCTTCAGGGACTTCAATCCTTGCTTGAGTATTAACAGCAGAAATATAAGATTTTACTACACCTTTAGTGTCAGTAAATACATCCAATAACTGATTTGCAACATTTTACAAATGAATAATCCTTTAAACTTCCCATTTACATTCATTTGTGGGAGGATCAAAATGAGACAGGGTCTTATTATCCCAAGTAATATCTTGTCGTGCTTCAGGCACCGACTTTTCTTTACCCATTAACGAAAAATTTGATTCGTCAAAATGACAATTCTCAAAACATGCTTTAAACATATCCCCTGTAAGGGGTTCAAGGTATCTAATAATGGATGGAGAATCAAAACCAACATATATTCCAAGTCTACACTGAGGGCCCATTTTTGTACGTTGTGGAGGTGCAATTGGAACATATACAGCACATCCAAAAGTACGAAGATGAGAAATATTTGGTTGTTGACCAAATGCAAGCTGTAATGGAGAATATTTATGATATGCAGATGGTCTAATGCGAATTAGAGATGCTGCATGAAGTATAGCATGTCCCCAAGCAGAAACAGGTAGTCTTGATTTCATAAGTAAAGGTCTAGCGATTAGTTGAAGCCTTTTGATCAAAAATTCAGCTAAACCGTTTTGTGTGTGTATATGGGCAACAGGATGTTCAACATCTATTCCTATTGACATGCAATAATCATCAAAAACTTGAGATGAAAATTCACCTGCATTATCCAATCGAATGGTCTTAATCGGATACTCAGGAAATTGTGCTCGTAGTTTAATTATCTGAGCAATAAGTCTAGCAAATGCAACATTTCTAGTGGAAAGAAGACAAACATGTGACCATCGACTAGATGCATCAATTAAAACCATAAATATCTAAATGGTCTACTTGATGGATGAATAGACCCACATATATCTCCGTGAATCCTTTGTAAAAAGGATGGAGATTCAACAATGACTTTTGAGGGAGATGGTCTAATAATTAACTTACCTTGAGAACATGCAGAGCACGGAGATTCATTGGATAGAAATATCTTTTGATTCTTTAAGGGATGCCCATGCGAATTTTCAATAATTCGTCTCATTATTATAGAACCCGGATGTCCAAGGCGATCATGCCAAGTCATAAATACTTTAGGGTCAATGCACTTCTGGTGCATTACCACATATGATTCAATTGTTCTCATTTTTGTATAATACAATCTAGAACATAGAGCAGGTAGTTTTTCTAATACGAGCTTCAGGCCCGATATTGTTTTAGTAATAAGAAGATACTCTTTACTGCCTTCATTGGTCGTTTCATTATGGTAATCATTACGACGTATATCTTTGAAACTCAATAAATTTCTTCTGGATTGTGAAGAGAATAGAGTATCATCAATACAAATTTTGGTGCCATTAGGCAACACAATATAAGCTCTTCCGGAGCCCTCGATTAAATCCGATGAACCTGATATAGTATGGACATAGGCTTTACTTAGTGTTAGATTTTGAAAATATTTTTTTTCTTTGGGAATTGTGTGAGTTGTAGCACTGTCAGTCAGACATATATCTTTATCATTCAACTCAGAGATAAAAAGCTCATCAATGTGATCCATGATTTTACAAAATATACAAAACTTTTATTACTGATAGAAAGAAAATATATTAATTGAGTGGAACACTTCCATCTCCAATTAAGTGTTCAATACTACCTTCAGGATGATTAAAGAAATCAGATACATCAAGATGAGTAACGTCTACATCTACTGAATCTAATAAATCATCTGATGGTTCTACTAAATTTGTTTCATGCACTTTATTCTTTCCTTTAATAGAAGCTTGATATAAATCAGCTAAGTGCCTGGCCGTACGACAGGTACGTGATCAATGTCTAGTCATTCCACATCTATGGCACACCTCTTCACTTTTCTTTGAAGAATTATTCTGAGGATTTTTACCCCTTTCTGAATTGTACCACTTCTGGTGATATGGTATATTATAATCCATTTTAATGTTGTCATTCCTGGGACCAACATTTCTATAATTTCTCCTACCACGTCCACGCCTTCGATTTCTTTTAAAGGATGCACCATTCACTTCTGGGAATGATGCAAATCTATTACCATTCATTTTAGGGAATGATATTGAGCCAGTAGGGCGTGACTGGTGGCTTTCTAATAAGAGCTCATTATTCTGCTCAGCTACTAGAAGACATGATATAAGTTCAGAATATTTCTTGAACTTTCTCTCTCGATACTGCTGCTGCAGGAGCACATTCGAGGCATGAAATGTAGTAAAAGTCTTCTCTAGCATATCATCATCGGTAATTTTCTCACCGCATAATTTTAACACTGAGCTTATTTTAAAAAGTGTGGAATTATACTCACTAACACTTTTATAATCTTGCAATCTCAGGTGCATCCATTAAGAACGAGCTCTTGGGAGGATGACAGTCTTCTGGCATTCATACATCTCCCTTAAATTGTTCCACAAAATATAGGGATCTTTTACTGTGAGATATTCAGTTTTCAATTCTTCATGAAGATGGTGGCGAAGGAAAATCATTGATTTAGCACGTTCCTGCAGGGATGCTTGATTTCCTTCTTTAATAGTTTCTCCCAGGTTCATTACATCAAGATGTATTTCAGCATCAAATATCCAGAATAAATAATTTTTTCCAGATATATCAAAAGCAACAAATTCTAATTTTGTAAGATTTGCCATTTTCTACACATATAACTAATGAAATAAATATATGTATCTCATATTTATAAATTCACATAGATAATCGTCAATAAAATATATTAAAGATTTCAAATAATATATTGAAAAACTTACAGAGGAATAAGGCCACTAGTTTCAGAATTGGTAGAACCGTCGTGCTGATAACGTGTTATAAAATTAAAGAAAAGAAACTACTATTGCAAAATAAAAATAAGAAATTCTCTCTGGAACTCTTAAGAACTGAAACTTTCTTTCTCTCTCTATATTTTCTTATGAATTTCATTACAACTGAAACCTCTATTTATAGGCTTTGAAAGTACTATGCAAGTCACTATGCAAGTCATTATGCGGAATTTAAAATAATAGTGGTGGGATTATTCACATAATTTTAGTAGTGGGACAGGGGGCGGCTGCCGTTTCGTTCGTTCATTACATTTATATCATACTAGCATAACTTAAAAAAATTATTGAGTACTAATAGACAAATAAAGTGACAAACCGAGAACAGGAGTCAAGACTACTATTGGACCAAAGCCTACAGAGTAAGGCCTAGTTTGTCTTCACAACCCTCTCAACTCCTCACATCTTATCTAATTATTATAACTTTTTCAAGATTTCACATAAAATAAAATAAACAAATCAATATTTTTAAATACTAATAAAAAATTAATTTTTAATTTTTATCTCAACTCATCTTATCTGATTTACGTAAAAAAAATAAGGCTTAAGTTGTTGTAGATGTCCAATTCGAAAGCTTTGTATAATGTTAATGTCTTAAGAGTATAGGGTTCAAGTAAATCAGAGATTGATGATGATTAACCCATAGCAATCTTGAAGTTTTTATATTAATGATTAGCTGTGTAACTAAGGGTGTTCAGGTTCCAGACCAAGAATCCAGATCAACTCGACCCAAAACCAAAGGTCTAAAAGTGGTTTGAAGTCCAACCCGGATCCACCTGTATTGAAATCCAAGTTAGATATGGATCCATCCGGTTATTTTAAATCGAAAATTCGATTTCCAGATTTTAAACCTTTTTTTTTAACTTGTAATATTATCTTTATGCAGAGAAATTTATTGTGAAAATATTTATCAAAAATCTTCTATTTCGTTATAACTTTCCAAGAAGTAATGTTAAAAAGTAAATTTTTATTATAATAAAAACGTATATTTTTATCATTTTCTATGGACCATAATGATAAAAAAAAAATCAAAATATAAAACTAAATTTATGTTATGAATAGCTAAAGCTATAAACAAATAATTAAGTGTTTAACATAAAAAAAAAACCCACTACATATTATATTGTTTGAACTAATTTGCTTAAAACATTACAAAACACATACCAATAAGGTGATCAAGACCAAAAAATTGAAAATTCATGTTCATTAACTCTGTCCAAAGCTGCCCTTCCTCCATGCTAGATGTGCCTGCATGGACAAAGTGATTGTAAGATCCCATTATTTTATCGCTTTGTATTTTCATGTTTTATTTATTTAAAATTAATATTAGAGCTATTATTTTGTTAACATTATCTTTTAGTTAATTATATATTTAAATATTGAGTTAATTCATTTTCTTTTATTGTATTGTTGTGGTGCATTTATTTTAATTTTTGAATTTAATCTTTTTATTTTTATTATGTTAGTATTTAATTTAATGTGTTGGAATTTAAATTTTATTTAATTGATTTTCGGTTTGGGGTGTTTTAGTAGTTTATTTTGGATTTTCTTGCTTGCTTTGTTGTGGGTTGAGTTTGAGTGGGTTTATTAGTCTTTGGGCCTTGTGTTTGAAGGGAGTGAAGCCCGGCCCGTGAACCTTTGAACCCAACCCCCCTAATGCCTTAATCGACGTCGTTCGGCGTCTGGAATTAATGAGATCCAGGTCCTTCTTCCCTGTTCTTCTCCTGTGTACCTGTGAATCTCGAGCTCAGATGTGTAGCTTTTCTTCCACTCTTTTCAGCCACGCTTTGTTCTTTCAGATCCCTAGGACCTTGCCGAATATTTTTCCTCTGATTTCATCTCCAATCCGTACTTCACGTGCTTGGAAACCTATCTTTTTTCCTGCGAAACCATGAGCCATCCACGATTTTTCTTCCCTTGTTTTGGTCTTCAAAAGCCGAGCTCTGATCTTGGTAGCGCAACTTTGTCCTAGCCAAGTTGTAAAGTGCCTTGCGGTGGCCATTTACGCACCATTTTATAAATAGGACTTGTTTTTCCTTTCGAAAACCATCCCAAACCGAGTTTTTTTCTCCCACACAACTCAAATTTGAGTTTCTCTTCTTCTAATCCTCTTCAAGTCCGAAAATTTGGTAGCCTTTTTGTTGTTCTTTTCTCTCTTTTTAGTCGCCAATTTCACCACTTTGCGATACTCTCGGTGAGCCGCTAAACTCAAGGTCTTGGTCTAGTTAAATAATATTTCCGTTTTATTATATTTTCATTTAAGTGTTTTAATTATTTTGTTAATAATATTTATTAATTATCATTATGATTTTTATTTACGTTGGTGTGATGAACGCGATTTAGTGACGTGCTCATTGGTTGAGGAGTAGGTGTGCTTTTCAGCATTTTATCGATCTTCTAAAGTATTTATCGAATGTGTAGTAAGTAGCAGTCTAATGTAATTTGTTATTTGATTTGATTTATTATTTTGTGCTAATTTTATTTGGTAGCTTGAAGTGTTGGTTAATTTATTAATAATAATAATAAAATTTAGGAGTAGGTTGATTGGGCCCGAGACCATTAAATGGAGGAGGGGATCACTCCGTAGTTATTTTGGTTGTGAATATATTTTTGTAGAATTTGATTGTAAATTTAAAAATGTTGTGTGGAATGATTTGGCTTGTTGTGTACTATTGTCATGTCATTCGATATCTGCTCATCATGTATAAATTATTTTTTGCTTGTATAATTATTTAAATTGTGCTGGGTTATGATGTGTATACCTAGGTGATTTTTGGTCTGGTCATAGCTGGTCATAGCTTGTGGGTGCGTGTGTATCACAACTCTAAGTCGAGATGAGGTATTATCGCGGTAGAACTCTTTTGATCACTCGAGAGTAGAATAAACTGATGTGATGTCCCCTAGGTTGTCATTAAGCGACAATGGGATCAGACGAGATGGTAACGCTCTCGTGCCTACTCCATGGCTCCTCTACTGGCAAGGGTTAGGGAATGTCTAATCATGATACGTGTTGGGCGCAGAGCTAGACATCGCCCATTACGAAATTACACGCACGGCCGTTACTCGTGGTATGGCCAAAAAAATTAGGATGTATGAATGGTCCTTAGGAAAGACCATGATATACAGGTGTTAATAATACATAATTGTGTTGTAAGCTAGAAATTAGATTTTTGGCATATACTGTTAGTTGCATTCCTTTATGGAAAATGACGGGTGATGTATGCGACTAAATGCTTTTTTTTATGGAAAAGGAAGATTGGCATATATGATCAGATATGTTTCTTTCTGGGAAAAAACGGTTTAATGTGTGCGTAGTTCTTTTTTGGGAAAGGACATTTTGCATGTAGGTCTATTTGCTTGAATAAAAACATTTGTGCATATTGTTGATTGTGATTATTTATTTTGTGTTACTGATTGTTGCTTACTAAGATTCATGTTTCATGTAGTATATCTGATCCAGTTACGATTCTATTTTATGGAATCATAATTTTTGATGTAGAAGACCCTCGATGAGCCCCGAAGGCCAAGCTGTACTAGAGAAGTAGACTGTTATGATGACAAAGAGTGGGATTATGATCCTGAAAGTTATTATCTGTCTATTATTGCATTTCTTTTAAATGATTGTATAATCTCCACTTGAAGAATTATTTTAGTTTAGATTGTAAACTTTAAAATTTCTAGCACTAGAATAAATGCCCTTTTTATTTTTCTACGACAAATATTTTAACCATACACCTTATGTTTGCGGTACACTCTCTCTTGAAACACTTGTTGATATAGTGATTGATCCATGTGATCATCATTCTGGTATTGCAAATTCTTCTAAATCTCAGGAGGGAGTCGTGAGTACTACAGTGATAGGTCAAAAATTTGCTTTAAAATAGAGCATTAAAAAGAAAGTGCAAAAAACATTCAACTGATCATTCAGTTTTCATCGAAGTGTATTTGCCAAAAATTTGAGGATTCCCTTCTTTATTTTCATGTATGGTTCCATCTGCATACAACATTTAATCCAAGTAAAACAGATTTCACAAGAAAAGGCCTCAGGACCTTTGCTAGCCATAGACAATGTCACCATAAACTCCACTATTTGATAATAAATAGTAAACATAAGGAAAATAGGTCCCAAAATGGAAAAATTATTGCCTTTTAAATTTGAGTAGTCTCCCATCTTTAGTATTCAATATTCTACAATTCCAGCTTACCATCACCCACGTTAAACTCCACGCCTTTATCAGATTTGGAGAAAACTGTTCCATTCTCAAGCCGTGCCTCATACTTCACTGGAAAGATAGAAATAGTTTGGTGTAAATTATTCACTTTCTACTCTCATAGCCAGCTTAAAATAAACACAAAAAAGCCACCATATCTTCCAAGCAACAGCACGCCAACTATTGAAGAAATGCCCTGTTTGTGACATTTATCAATTCGACTTGGAACCTATCTTAAAATAAGACTCGATAGCAACCCCAGTACTTGCATGTCAGCCAAATGAACTGTTGCAATTGGTGGATTCATTGCAATTATTAAATAATCCTATATTCGGTACCATATAGAGACATTTTTTCATATTTCAGGCGTACCCAATTTCATCCATTTATTGAGGTTTGCTGCACATATTCCGTTACTTATAAAAACCTACCCTTCACGCCATCGGAAATTAAAAGAAACTCATCCGAGAATAACAAGGCAGCAAATTTCACTTCATCAAAATTGGGATATAATAAAGCAGAACTAAGTTTCATAAAATAGACAAACGCAAACTATCACAGAAAAAAAAAAAAAACATATTTCACGAAATCAACAGAATACAAATCTAAATTTCTGGTTGAAGCTTTTAACTTACAAATGGTTCTTAGAGGCTTTATCATTCCACACAACCAACAATCCCAAAGACGCAAAAAATCCTAAGCCCCCGCACAACCAAGCCAATGCTTCATACTGTTCCCAAATTCATAATAATAAAAAAAAAGCCCACGATCACAGTTCAATTTTAACAAAATCAACATTTCAGATAATCAGAAATGGAAGCTCAGCAATAGATAAAACTTTGTTACCTTTCCAACTATATCAGCAATGCAATCTATACAAGGTTCGGGAAATGCGGTACCGTTGTCCCAAACAAACCCAGAATAAATTGATTGGGGAAAAATACAGAGATTCGCATGGACTTAAACGAACTGATTAGACGTACGTATTTGTTTCTGTAACCCTCGTTTGGTTGGCAGAGCAGAAGAGGCTAGATGGAGATTTGAGAGATTGGCGATTGAGACTCGAGAGATCGACGACGATGATTGAGACTCAAGAAATCGGCAATGGAGATTCTAGGGTTTAGATTTCGTGAGAGAGAGAGAGAGAGATCAGATTGAGAATGCTCATGATGGGACTCGTTTGTTTTCAAATCCAGGTACCGGGTGTTAGATCCGGTACCGGATTTTCAATCCATACCCGGTCCATTTTAAACCATGAAACCGGATGATTTAAAATATGGATTCCGGATTTAAATTAATCCAGATCCGGGATCCAAATCCAGAATCTGGATATCCAGTTTTCAAACCAGACCGGATAAAAAACCGGTCCAGATGAACACCCCTACCTGTAACAATTGGATCCCAAGATAAATGGCCTTACAAATCAAGTATGTAATAATGTAACCTTCTATCAATGAAGAAACTTGAATAGACAACCAATTCGAAGGGAGTAAGTAACAAATAATAATAAAGAAGCTCCTGCCAAGCATTTAGATAACAATTGATTTAATGAAATCAAAACCAGGCATAACAGATGCAGTTAAAGTGGCTCAGCTGGTTATCAAGTATGAAGTAGTGTCTTGGGCAGCTATAGGGCCTCCCTCAAAAGTTTTTCAGTCAGAGCTTTGGGGAGCCCCATCACACTATCTGTTGTTCCAATCTGCATAGAAAACCACCAATTATTATGTCTACCCAAGCATAGAAGAAATGTCGGCAATTAGTGTACCAAAGCAAAGGAATTACAAGCTGTTCAGAGACAGCGTAATGGAGTTGAATTGGCAGCAAGTGACTTATCCTTGATAAACCCAAAAGCTAAGGACAGACCAATTGGACTCGTCGAAGCGACTTATCCAGGCAACCCCTTGGCTGAGTTTAACAGCATGAATTCAGGCATATGAGAATGTTTCTCAGAATTATGATTGAAGTTTGAACGGATAATTTCTGATCAGGACTAACACTCTGCCTAACTGAGACAGAAATTTACTCCCCTAATAAATTTGTTAAGAAACCTGAAGCAACAGCAATTTAGACACATTTCTTTTAGTTTCCAGGCTTTTAACCACCCCCCCCCCCCCCAAAAAAAAAAAAAACTTGCCAACCAAAACTAGCTCAACTTATATCTTCTTATAATTTATTACATTAGGGTTGTGTTAATTTTATATGACACCTCAGGTTATCGGGTGATCATCGATTAAAGGATCAACAGCCATGCCAGAATGTCGCAAACTTCCGAGTTGTATTCCCAAGAAGCAAGCCATCTTTAAGTAACAGCTTTATGCGCAAGATTACTTGGGAGGTCAATATGTAAAGAGGTTTTGGTGACAATGTCTCATCAACTGAATTGTGAATTCATGCAGGGAACCACAAACTGGGACATGATACTTGCTTAGCTAGCCCCACCTGCTCCATGTCTCCTATGTCAGCCACCTAAGTTTTTGACTCTTTTAATGGGTAAACAAAGATTAGCAAACCAACCACTTGTTTGACGAAGGGCAGAATCAAAGGATGCTCTATGATCAGTCCGCCGGCAACATTAAGCACAATCCCCTCCTCAATCTGAGAAAGGAAAAAAAGAATGGTGGAGCAAAATATCTTGTATCTCATAAATGATGCAGAAGCAACCACCAATTTTGATGAAAGAAAAATATGATACCAGTTTCTCAATGATTTCATCTGGTATTTGATGGAAATAGATCTGCAGCGAATCACAACATTAAGCATCATTTATCAGCAAATGGATAATTAAAGATAAAAACAAAGGATTAGGAACAAAAGAAATTAAATAAAATAAGATCATTTTCCAAATGGAATGCTAAAAAGAAATTGTAAATAAACAAATGAATCATTAAAAGAGCAAATAAAACAAAATTAGAAACATTTTTTTTATTGATATAAGCAAAATTAGAAACATAGAACTCCTGTAAGAAAACCTGGACTCCTTGACTTTCAATGTCATAGAATAAAACCTAAACATTGTGTAGCCAAATGCAACATGTATCAAGTGTATACACCAAAATATTTAAAATTCTACTGTTCAACTGGGGAGATCTCTTCTAACGCAATTAAGTACTCTAAGTTAGCGAACGATGATTTTAGCAAGCAAAATAGAACCTGTAATGTACCACCAGCAATGATTTGGTGAAAAGGTCTTTCTTATCTAATATTGTTCAACACTAACATTAAATTTTATATTCATTATTATTGTTTTTTATTTAACAACCCAAAGGCTTAGCCCAAGTACACAGAATTTATAAAAGAGGAACACCAATTTCTATTATTATCCTATTTTTGTTCAGCATATGAAGTTCAAAATTGTGATTACACAAAACATGCCAGAATAGATTGTTTCAAATTTCAATAAAGTATATTATTAAGTTCATTCTCATAGGATATTCCAGTAGGCATCCTATGACCTTCCAAGTGATCTTTTGTGGACCCACTAAATAAAGCGTTTGCTGGAGAGGTTTCCAGAGTAACCCCAAAATCACAGCTGTATGGAAAATGATCTCTCTATGCCTCGTGGCGTATTTGGCTTGAAATGAATGGCCAAAGTTTTGAAGACCAGCAACACTTGTGAAAGAGCCTTAGATGCTTCTAGGGGAACTTCCTCTTAAACTACCTGAGGTGCACTTGCAGGAAACCCCTCGCCGAGAGCCTACGCACTGCTGGGATTATTCTAATATATATATTATGTTATAATATAATTATAAAAATAAAAAATTATAATAATTAGTTAGGATTTTGTTCTCGGACACCTGGTGCCAATAAGAAAAGAGAGCTTAGATGCCTTTTCTTCCATACCTTTTTTTATATTTTTTTATTTTTTGAAAAGTAGGAATCTTTAGTAAACGAATGAAACTAAGCAATGCCCATGTACACAGGGAGTATACAAGATAAGACACCTAATTACATTCTTGGAAGCTATAAAGTGGAAAGAAACTCTTGTACATCCCCCCCTTAAGAATAATAGCAGAAAACCATAGAAAAAGAGAGGAAACAAAAAAATTCCAGATTTTCCCCACTACACACTCCCTATTGTTGAAGCACCTCTCTTTCCTTTTCATACCTTATTTATATGGGCCACTACTATTGTTCTTAATGGGGCTAATTTACATGAATTTCTTGTTTCCTTTTCTAGCTCCTAACTTGTAATTAGGTGTTCTCTTGTATGTTCCATGTGTATTAGGATATGCCTTACTAGTTGTTTTAATAAAATTTTATTTTACTTATAAAAAATGGCATGATAATCATATAATGTCTTGAATGGAAAGATATTCAAAAGGGCAAAAAAGCTCAACAATAATTATAAAAAAGTTTAACAAATGAAGGAATAGATATGGTACCTCCACTCGATCCCATTCTCCTTTTCTGAATCCTGTCTTAAGGTTTGTAACTAGCACGGACCCCACCGTTGCTGCATGGCTCCCAGAATAGTCTGAAACCATGTTGGTAAATCAGCAGGGTTATGTGATAGGATAATAACATGAACTGTTGTTTTCTTTCTTTTTGGGAGGAGAGAGAGAGAGAGAGTTAATCAAACCTTTCAAATACTGTCTTGCTTCCTCCTTACTCAATGGTTTTTCCCTGACCACACCTCCATAGACCACCACCTCCAGATCATTTAATAATAACAGTGAGAAACTATGTACAACAAAGTTCCCTTCACAGCAAGGTCAAAAAAAATTGGAAGTTCATATCTATAAAGAATCTTGTTACTAGGAGGCCATTTATGTTCGAGGATACAATATACAGATGTGGCATAGGAAACATTAGCATCCAGAAATTCATGGGATTGCAATGGCATGGACAAATCATAGTGGAACAGATATCAACGGGTGGAAGAATTCTTTCTACTAACATCTAATGTACACAACTCATGCAAACTGAAAAATTTAATCTTAATCATAATGGGCTTTTTTATGGAGGGGATAGTTGGCATTAAAATCTCAAACTAAGGTCTGAATTGTACTGAGTGAAAGTTAAAGAGTGCAACTAAGAATGAGGTAGCAGTTGGAAGGAAAATGCAATCAAACCTGATAAGTTATCATTCCCCAAGTAGTTAGCATTGGAATAAAGTATCTTATCAAATTTACAATTTGGCACTGAAAAGCTCGAATTTTACCAATCCATAAAATTCCTAGCTTGATAGTCAAAAACATTTTGAATTATCTTCATAAATTTTTTTTACAACCTATATAAACTAAATACTCCAACTTGTAGCCACACTTATTGATAAAATTGACACCAAATCATCTTCTGAACATGGGATTAAGAGGCTTATAATAATCCTCTCCAGGGAGAGGGAATAGAGGAAAGTAATAAGGCAACCCATCATACCATATTTGTGGAGATTTCTTAAGAAGTTTCAAAACGCAGCATATGGATTAAGTAAATTAGGAATACAAAAATGTCAAAGGACTGGGTTTGTACTTGGTCACAAGTAATTAACAGTGTTGGCTCAGCATCCTTTATGTGGTCGCCAATGGGGCTTTGTAAGATGGCTTCTGCCTGAGAAGAAGTTACCATCAGCCATGTTAAATACCTGGTCATAGGTCAGCTTCAACCCAAAACCCATAACCTTCATGTATGCAATGACCATAACTTTTTTTTAACATTAAACTATACATGTTCCTGCTGCCAAGAGGGCGGGAAGACAGGCAAGTGCATTATCAGAACAAAAAAGAATTCCACATATGTAACAGTTGAACACCAAAGCATTATAATTGCTAGTGGTGAATATCTTATATTTACCCCAAAGTATAGTGAGAGTGATAAAATATTCCTAAATAAGACAAAATACAGGCATAGAGACCAAAAGCATTATTTTTTATTCAAACCAATAAATTAATAACGATAAGTTTGTAAATTTCAATTCATATAGAAGATTAATTAAAAAACCCCAATGCTCAAATATTCAATGCAAAAAAAAAAAAAACTAGAATAACTAAAATCCAACTCCCAGCTCTGCATTTGTCATATTTCTTTCTTTTTTTATATAGGTAAAAAATTGTATTGATAGAATAGGCAAAACCCAAGTACACAAGATAGATACAAGAGACAAGACCTAACTAAGTCGTAGATGGATTGTATGTTACAAGGAAATCATGATGATGGAAACCATTGAAATCTACAACTATGACTCATAATAATAAAATATGAAAAAAGAAAGAACTAAGCTCCCCCAGTGTCCATTCCTCTTCTTCAAAGGTTCAATCGTTTTGCTCTCGCCAAATGCACCACATGATACAAATAGGGACCATCTTTCAAACTGATATGATGGGAGTAGAGCCTCCAAGCAATGTCCAACAGGCCAACAAATCTACAACTATGGTTGGCACTACCCAGTTCAAACCAACTCGGCTGAAAACTTCAATCCACAGATGTTCTTACACATGCAAAATCAATCTGTGATGATTATGAACTGACGCTTTCTCAAATTATCTATGGTTAGGATAATGTCCATGACAGTTGTCCAAGAGAAGAAAAGAGTTTTGAGGGATGTCTTATTCTTCCAAATTTTCCTCCAATGAAAGTGAGTGTTTGGTAAGGGCATTAAGGTTTTGTAAAAGGAACGAACCGAGAAAATGCCCTTACCCGTCGGGTTCCACCAAAACTTGTCAACACGCCTTCCATTCGGCCTCGTAGAGTAGATGAGAGTAAAAACAGCCTCAAAGTTGTCAAAGATGAGAGTAAAAAAAGAAGATGAGATAGAGGATCTCCTTGCCTTAAACTACAGGAACTACTAAAAAAACCAATCGAGTTGCCATTTATCAAAACTAAGAAATTTACTATTGAGATGCACCATCTAATCCACCTACACCATCTTTCCCCAAAACCAAATCTCTCCAATAAAAATATAAGGAAGTCCCAATTTACATGGTCGTATACTTTCTCTATGTTTAGCTTGCAAACGATCCCTGCTACCCCAGCCTTTAATCTACTATCCAAGTATTCATTAGCAATAAGGACTGAGTCCAAGATTTGAAGGCATTACAAAGACATTTTACAGATTTGAGATGATTTTACCTAAAGCCTCCCCAAGCCAGTTTGCAAGAACCTTGGAAATAATTTTATAGACTCCATTTATCAAGCTAATGGGTCTAAAGTCTTGCACCTCTGAAGCACCACTTTTCTTTGGTATCAAAGCAATGAAATAGTGTTAAGACTTTTCTCAAATTTGCCTGCCAAGAATAATTCCTGAAATACTTTCATTATGTCCTCTTTCGCAATCTCCCAACAAGTTTGGAAAAAACCCATCAAAAAAACATCAGGTCCTGGTACCTTATCATTCGCTATTTTCCTTACAATCTCAAAGATCTCGATCTCCTCAAAAGGTCTCTTCAACCAAGAAACTGTCTGTGGTTCAATTGAATCAAATACAAGCTCATCCGGCTTTGGCCTCCATCCCTCTTGTTCTGTAAACAACTGTTCATATAATTCCACCACATGATCTTTTATAGCTAAAGCCTCCATGCACTCTACACCATTGATATTAAGCAATTCAATGGTGTTATATCTCCTGTGAGAGTTAGTCACCCTGTGAAAAAATTTTGTGCAATGATCTCCTTCCTTAAGCCATAAAATTCTTAACTTATGCCGTCAAGAGATCTCCTCTAGAGAAAGTACTCTCTCTAACTCTAAAGCCAACTCCGACTTGCGATCTGTTTCCTCTTGAGAAAGGGCTTTAGCCTAAAATATTCTCTCAAGACCTTGAAATTCTTCTGCCAATTTTTTTTGTGTTCCCCAATGTCTCTGAAAGATTGTAGATTCCAAAACTTTAAGTCAAATTTAAGCGCTTTTAATTTCTCAGCAAGAATAAAAGATGGTGTACCTTGAAAATGATATGAAGACCTATCCTCCACAGATTTAAAAGAAACAACACTAAATATTCCCCAATACAATCCTCATCTTTCTCCACCACTCTTTTATCCAATATCAAAAGAATACCGCCCAAGGCCACATTCGAAGCCAAATACACCCAATCAACATAAAGACAACTTCAAACACTTCTCAATAAGTTTCTAAAAATCTTTTTCAACTTTGTTTCTAGCAGACAAACAATATCCGCCTTCCACACCCTGAGTAAGTTATTAGTGCACCTACGCTTAATAGTATCATTCAGCCCCCTCACATTTCAAGACACATTTTTTAACTTCATAAAGACAAGATAGTTCCCTTCCTTTTTGAACGCTTCGACTTGTACTCAAGGACTAAGTTACTCGCTTGAGCTCTTTGTGTACCTTGGGCTCCGATTTCTTGGACTGATTGTGCCTTGCATCCATGATAGTGAGAAGAGCCATAAACTGGTCCTCATACCCAACACACTTCATGCCAATACAATTTTGGATCATCTTAACACTGCTAAGTACCTAATCAGATACATTAAATTCAGTGGGTACCTCACAGTTAAGGGGGAGGGGCTCGTTGGCTCCGAATGCCCCCTCAAACGGAGAGGAGCCTCCCAACTCAACAATGACACCAAAATTACAGACCACCTCATTGGCAGGGAGTGGTGTTAAAAAAATGGTTTCGTGAACCACAATGTCAACAATGCCGTCAAGAGATAAGTCTTCGATTGAGGAAAAGCTTAGCCCATCATCCTCTTCCGATAAAGCCTCCAGATGCTCAATTGCTAAGGAGGATGCCTCTGCCTGAGCTTCTGCTCCCTCCATGGTGGTTATCGGCTGTATCTAGCCACAAAATAAGAACGCCAGCAAAATCTGGGTGTCGAGAGTTATCGACGACACAATCGGAGTTGAGAGCACCCCTAGCTCCTTGCTCTACGACGATGCCAGAATTCCTCCAGCATCGCCGGTGATTTCTGAGCCACCGTCGAGCAGCCCAACTCCGATGGGTGAGATCCTGCCAGGATCTCCGACCCTGGCGAATCGAGTTGAGCATTGCTGACCCTGTGCAATGCCTTGGATAGATCTTCAGGCCTCCATGCTTGGAGAGAGGCCTCAGGCCCAACAGAAAGGTCTAGCCCAGATTCATGAGAATAGGTGTGTGGGTTCAAACCTGCTCCTAACCCGCTGACAACTAAGCCCACTGGATCAAGCCCATCTGCTTGCAAGGCCATCTCAAGGCTCATCTCCCCCAGTAACAAGCTTTTAGCGTTTAAACTACTGGCCTCAACGCATCGTTTTAACAAATATATGTTACGCTGCATATCGTTAATCTGTTTTTCCATCTCCACTATCATCCCCAACAATGTTTCCTTACTAAGGCAGACAACTCTATCACCTTCCCCTCCCTTCTGATCCCTAACGCCGAAGAAAGGTTCCAGAGCAGCAGGCACCTCTCAAGCCCCACCCACAACCTTTGACTGTTGTAGTGCCTCACAGTACAATCTGAAGGAATGAGATGGAGGTTCCTATCCCTACGTCAAGCTGGATGACCACCGTGGGCCTCTACCTCAAAGAATTTTCCCCCCCAAACCAGAGAGCTCCATTAAAGTTTCTTGGAAGTTTCTCCACCCAATGCCAAACCTCCCTTCCGGCACCATCAGTATACCCTAACGCCTCTCAGTGTTGGGATTGCTTCTTTTCCTTGTCCCACATGGGTTGGAAGTGAAGGAATAGTAAGATCACAAAGGTTATAAAACTTATCTAGTAACTTTTGAATTTAGTAAAATTCATCTGTTGTCCTTTTTTGTATATAAAAGAAAGAGAGGTGAAAGTTAGAGTTTTACTAGTGGGAGAAGTTTTTGTGGGTGTCGTTGGAGTGAGGAGAAAAATTGTGTGATTGTAACAATTTTTCACATAGTGTATTTTATTCTTTGGGTCTGGTAGTTTTTCTCCTGTTTTGGAGTTTTCCACGTAAATTTTTGTGTTATATTTTTTTTTTCTAATTTTTCTTATTATTCTGTCAAAAGTAGATCCTGGTGGGGGGAATTTGGAAGCCCAGATTCCCAACAAATGGTATCAGAGACACTAGGTTCTTTTTGTAGGGTGGAGCTTTGGTGTGGTAATGTGAATATGTACGGTCTAAGGAGGTTCTGTCTAAGAGATTGGAAATTTTAAGTGTGTCCGTTGTGACCCTCCAATCTTTCCTGGAAACCTTGAAGTTCTGTCTAAGAAAGATCAGTCTTTCCTGGGAACTTAGTGGGTACTATTCATTTCTACGGTAAAATTCATCGAAATTATGTCAGGAGGTAGAGTTTCAAATCCTATCAGATTTGATGTGGAGAAATTTGATGGGAGAATCAATTTTGGCTTATGGCAAGTGCAAGTCAAGGATATCTTGATTCAATCAGGATTACACAAGATATTGAAAGGTAGACCAGTCCCTGAAGTCAATAGCGGTCCAAGCAATACTGGTGAAACAAAGAGCAGATCTGGAATGAGCGATGAAAATTGGGAGGATTTGGATTTGAGAGCGACAAGTGCAATTCGTCTGTGCTTAGCCAAGAATGTTCTTGCAAATGTGCATGGAATATTCACGGCAAAGGGACTCTGGGAAAAACTCGTAGAGTTGTATCAGACGAAGGGTGTCTCGAATCAAGTGTACCTGAAAGAGCAGTTTCATACACTGCGGATGAGTGGAGGTACGACTATTTCAGATCATTTAAGTGTTCTCAATGGCATTGTCTCTGAGCTGGAATCTATTGGAGTTAAAATTGATGATGAGGATCAAGCCTTGAGACTGATCTAGTCTCTTTCATCTTCCTATGAGCATATGAAGCCTATTTTGATACATGGGAAGGAGAAAATAATTTTTTCAGAAGTTACCAGTAAACTTTTTTCTGAAGAAAGAAAGCTAAGTGGTGGAAGTAATGGTTCACCTGAGAACTTAGTAATGGTGACAGCTAGTAATTGGAAGAGGAAGAACTCCATGAAGAAGAAAGTAGTCTGCTGGGTGTGTGGACAACTTGGGCACGTCAGAAAAAATTGTCCAAGAGGTAGAGCAGGTTCGGCAAGAGGCTCCAAGTCAGTAAATGGAGATACTGACAATGAAACTAACATTGTATCTCTCTTTATAGAAGACGATGTCTGTTAAAAAGAGACATGTACATCCTCATGGCATGTCGTTAATTCCAAAATTGTCATGATAGAGGATGTGTTAATGTTAGTTGTTCCACAAGTTTGCACACGGGCATTGGTTTAGCATTGATGCAAGGTGTGTGGTGAAAATTCATGTCGATGGCTGATGAACTTCCAGGAAAACCAAACGTGAGAGTTACACCATAATTTTTCAGTAAGGTTATTTTCGACATGGGCCGAAGTGAAATGCTTGAAATTGGTCTATTCTGAGTGGTTATGCTTTTATGGTGGAGCATGATAGTGAAAGCTATGAAGATCCTCATTGCGGAGGAGCGTGACTGTAGGATCAGTCAAAGTCGCAAGGTAGAGATTGTTGGGATTGCTTCTTTTCCTTGTCCACATGGGTTGGAAGTAAAGGAAGAGTAAGGTCTCAAAGGTTATAAAAGGAGGTCTAGCCTCCTTAGTTAATTACACCAGTCAGAAATTTATCTAGTAACTTTTGACTTTAGTAAAATTCTTCTGTTGTCCTTTTTTGTATATAAAAAGAAGAGAAGTGAAAGTTAGAATTTTACTAGTGGGAGAAGTTTTTGTAGGTATCGTTGGGGTGAGGAGAAATTTTGTGAATGTAACAATTTTTCACATAGTGTATTTTCTTCTCTGGGTCTGGTGGTTTTTCTCTTGTTTTGGAGTTTTCCACGTAAATTCTTGTGTTGTGTTTATTTCTCTAATTTTTCTTGTTATTCTGTCAAAAGTAGATCCTAGTGGAGGGAATTTGGAAACCCAGATTCCCAACACTCAGGGCCAAACTCCGAGATGGTGAAAAACCTCCCATAAGAGTTATGCTATCTCTGCAGCACCCACACTTGAATCCCTTTTCTTCTCATTTTGATGAACTCAGAAGAACCCTCTGAAGCTATGCCCTCCTTCACTATGGCAGCCAGCCGTACCAAAGCTTCGTGGTCAATGAAAAGATGTTTCACAAAACGAGGGCTACTCTCTATTATCCTCCACCATGTATTACTTTCCTTTTTAAACTCAAAACATTTGTGCTCAATAATAACATTCCTGATCAACCCCATTAAAACCCACCTAGACATAGAATCTAAGGAAAAAACTGGCCAAAACACCACAGAAATCACCAACTACAGACTAGAAACCCACAAAGACGAAACGAAAACATGGTTTTTGCTCAAGTGTATGGAGAGAAAAAGAGGAGAGAGAAAAACCAGCACTTTGTCATATTTCTGATCTGCATCTTGCAAGGAAAATTTTAATACAGTTTCTGTGGAACAAAATAACCAGAACTGTCCCATCGTCCTTGATCAGTAACATGGAATACATGGCATTACAAATGTGCGCAGCAAAGAAGTGCAATTGAACCACTTTGAAACATATATTACTATACTTTCTATTTTCAAAGTCAATGTTTCCTCGGTCCATAAATGGCACTAGGTAATACAAGATCTCATAGGGGTGTTTCTGAAACAGGGACTGAGTCAAAAAGAAAACCAAAGCAAGACATACTGTGTCAGCCGCAATCAAGATTGTTTGTTCAACATCCTTCTCTTGATGATTGACAGTTTGTAGTTTTGATATGATAGCATCAGCCTGATATGCAGTTCACACTCGATTAATGAAAAATACCTAAGCCAAACCCACACTTCACTTTTGACACAAATAGAACTTACGATAATAAACACACATGCAAAGAGGGAGAATTAATGACTAAAAAAGGGAAATATAAAATAAGCTAGATCTAAATCCATTTAATAATCATGAATTATGAGAGTGGTCCATAAATTAAGCAGCTAGTTTAGCATGCTCCAGCTTTTCCTGCTGAATGAGATCACTTGTGGACGGAGGGATTGAGAATATAAATTAAGCATGGTAAGCGGAACTTTAATATCCACATTGTTTCTGCATGAATCCATTACCTTACAACCGCTTTGGCTACTTAACAAAAGAATGAATATCTTTGCAACCTTTTTTTAATAAGGAATATCTTTATAACTAAGATTGTACACAGCAGCCAAAAGCAGAATTTATGACATTTGCCTTTGCAGTTCAATATTTGAAAAAGAGAACACAACCTTTGCCTCAGCAAGAGCCATAACTAAGTCTTCTGGCTTATCCTTACGTATGCATTTTTCATCAATATCTGCAGTCTAAGTAACTAAAAGGTTAATTTTGTGGAAATAATAAATAAAAAAATTAGTAGATAGCTGAGAATAAAAGAATACCATAATTGTAAACTCGTATCCCATCTCAGCTAATATTGTTCGACGTGCTATTGAAGATGATCCCAAAATTATCTGCACAACAGCCCAAAATGATCCCACAATTAAGAATTGAATTTCTCATTCCGTTTCCCGCTCTACCGAGCAATTAAAGAGAATTTTGATGGAGTGTTAAAATCTTCGTTCAATTCGAAGTTCACTAGTCCTTAAAAGTCCAAAATTCAGGTACTTTCATTTAATCATTATCCGTTACCCTTCAAAATAAAAGCATATCTGAAATTCAAACCAAGTCGCACCCGTTACAAGTAAAGAACTGTGCACAAATAATGCGGTCCATGCACTAGCAGAAAACCCAATGGTCTAATACAAGACAGTTGGGCTTCCGAGAAAAATGGAGAAGAAGAAAAGTGATAATTACAAGTTCTGCCTCTCCATTACTCGAGTTAACTTACACATACTACGCGCATACAAAGCCATTCCTACTTCCAAGAACCGAGTTTTGTCGATGAGGCTTACCTTGAAGGGACAAGTATTCGCTTCCATCTCCGTCCTGAAGATCGAGCCGGCGTACGAGTCACGAGGGGAAATCAAAGAGTACGGATGCAGCGAATACTACAAATTTTTAAAGAGATTGGCGTGTTTGCCTCGCAATCAATAAATTAGCCTAATTAGGGCATGAAATTGTAACAAGGGGCATGCTTGGCCGCAGCAGCACACTGCACACCATATGCATTTGTATTTTTTCAGGGTGTTGTTGTAGTCGGACTGCAGCGAATATTTTTCCTTGTAACAAACCTCTACCATTTATTATTATTATTATTTTTTTCTGTAATGAAAACTATATTCATTAATAACCTCAGGACTAGAATATAAGTCTTTTGAAATGAATATAGATAGAATATAAATAGGGTATTCTTCTACATTATATAGGTTTTTTCTCTATGTGCTGCCTTGTTAGCTTCACGATATGCTTGAAAGGCTGTCTAGGTGGAATAGTTATTTAGTAAATTTCTAGCATCTTCTATAAGCAGACTGCCCATACTCAAGTTGGTAGTGGATTGTTTCAATTAGTCCATTACCTGTAAGGAGTCTCCTTCGAACCAAACCTTTGTGAGGCCTAATTATTTGCAAAATATTGTTAACAGGAGTAAGTCGTGTGCCTCTACTTCAAAAATTGTCTCTTTGTGTGTTCTATTTACCCTTACAGTACCAACCACTTGATCTAAATAATTTCTCATTATAACACCTATGATAGTTCTGCTAGTATCAGGCCCCACACCTACATCCCAGTTTGCCTTGCAAGTCTCCAATGATGGTTTGGTCCCTGCCTTTGTTCTCTGGCTCACTTCCTGATGAGGAATGGGAATGTGTAAATTTGCATATAAAAACTACTTCTTAGCTTGTTGTGCTCTCTGAACTAAGGTGATGGGATGCAAGAATTTTTTTTTTATGCATTATCTCATTTCTTCTGGTCCATAGAGCTCTTAGTATCACTGCTGCTTCTTCGAGTTCTTGGGGTTGGAGTTTCTGGGTTAACATTATCCAAATGTTGATAAAATAATCATTTTGCATTGTACATTTATTAATCTTGGCATTCCCTTGACTCCAAACATCTTTGGCCGCAGAACATTCCCAAATTGCATGGCTTGTTGTCTTGGGATTTAGCTTGACAGATTATGCAGGTATTTTTATCCACTATCTTCCTTTTTCTCAGGTTGGTTAAGGTAGGGAGTGAGTCATTACATGCCCTCCAAATAAAATTCTTGACTGCAGGGGCCACTTTAAGTTTGTAAATACCTTTCCAAATGCTTTTTTCCCTCTGTTTACATGACGGCTCTCCTTCTTGATCTGCTTCCAGTAACCTATGATGATGATACCCACTCTCAACATCGTAAATACCATTACTAGAAAAAACAACCAAACCAACTTATCATCCCTGCCACTTAAGCTAATAGGTATTGACCTAATTGCCTTTATCTCATTGTTAGACACTATTTCCTGCAATAGGTCATAGTTCCACATTTTTAAATCTAGGATAATAATATCACTAACACTATTACACCAGCAAGCACAATCTCGGATGGATGAAATGCTGAGATTAGGTTGTCTCAAGACCCATTTATCCGACCAGAACTTTATATTATAACCATTACCTACTCTCCACATTAAACATGTTTTGAGTAACGACAGTCCTACATAGATACTTCTCAAAGCGTAAGAGGGGACCGAGCCTAAGCTAGCATTCTGTAGATTAGATTTAGGAAAATATTTCTATTTAATAAGTTTGGACACCAAGGAACAAGGATCCTAAAATATTCTCCAACTATGTTTGGCAAGTAAAGCAAGATTAAAACTTTTGAAATCTTTAAAACCTAGGCTCCCTTCCTCCTTGGTTGGCTAAGTTTTTCCAAGGGATCCATTGAATTTTAGAAGAGTCCTCATTGTAACCTCACCAAAATTTCTTAAGGAATTTGTTCAGCTTATTAGTGATGGTCTCTGGGAGAAGGAATAGACTTATAGCATATGTAGGAATGGCTTGGAAGACAAATTTAAGGAGGACTTCCCTCCCAACTGCAGACAAAAATTAGTCTTCCAATTTGTCATTCGATTCCAGACCTTATCTACTAGAGATTGAAAAGTAGTCATTTTAGATCTTGTTATTATTGCAGGAAGACCTAAGTAGTTTTTGAAGGATGCAATAAACTTAATCCTAGCCATCAACAGGATATTTTCTTGTGTCTTTTTCAAGGTATTCTTGTTCGAAAAGAATGCTAATTTTTCCTTATTAAGCACTTGACCCGAGACTTCCTCATAGGTTTCAAGGATGTTGAGTACAATAGAAAGTTCAGTTTGAGAGGCTTGGCAGAATAGTAAACTATTATCTGCAAAAAAAGATAGCTAATGTTTGTGGGTTCCCTTCCAATGGGGACACTAGAGAGAGTACCTTCCTGTTCAAAACTATGGAGCATGGTTGAGAGTGCCTCAGTATAAAGAATGAAGATGTACGGAGAGATGGGGTCCCCTTGGCGGATACCTCTTGAAGGATTGAAATGATGGTAGGGAGCACCATTGATCAAGATAGAGTAATTGACATAATTGAGGCATTTTTGGATCAGGTCTAACTAAACTTAGGGGAAACCTAGTTTGCTCATCACGGCTTTAACAAAGTCTCACCCAACTCTATCGTAAATCTTGCTCATATCTAATTTAAGAGCCATGTAACCTTTCTTATCTTCATCCTAGAAGTCATGGTATGTAGAATCTCATAAGCCACAAGAGAATTATTAGAGATTAGTGTATCGGAAACAAATGCACTTTGGTTTGGAGAGATGATTTGGGGTAAGATACTTTTCAACCTATTTGCTAGGGCTTTGGAAACAAATTTGTAAGTTACTTTGCAAAGGTTAATGGGGTGAAAGTCAGCCATTTTTTTGGGTTTCTTAATGCTAGGGATCAAAACTATGAAAGTATCATTCACTTCCCTAACAAAGTCATCATGGTTAAGAACATTTAGAACAAAGTTGTTTACATCGTCTCCCACCAAATCCCAACTCTTTTGGTAAAACAGAACAGGAAACCCATCGGGTCCAGGGGAACCCAATGGGTTCATTTGAAAAACTACAGCTTTGTCCATATCAGCATTAAATGATCTCAACAATAGATCAATCATCTTAGGGGTAATTTTGTGACTAAGAGGTTCCAAACACTTATCAATATTTAAGGGCATGGAGGTGGTAAATAAGGAGGACAAGGAACCTATGAACCATTGCCCAATTTGTTGCGGTTTAGTGAACACTCAGCCATGAGAGTTAGCAATGGAACAAATTGTATTGGTCTTCCTTATTTGATTAGCATGCATGTAGTAGAAGTGGGTGTTTCTATCTCCATGCCTAAGCTAGTGTTGTTTGGCTCGTTGTCGCCACTTCATATCCTCTTCCTCGAGGGATTTTTCCACCTTATTTTGCAGGCTTTTCATCTGAGTTGTGTGAGAACCATCTCCCAGATTTTGCAACTTGTCCAGTGTACTAATATGTTGTGAAATACCCTACTGATCTTCTTGTTTAGCTCTACTGTTCCAAGTAGTTAAATTTTTCTAACATTGTTCAAGTTTTGTTCTTAGCATACTTGTTTGGTTCACCCCTGTCCCAACTTTATGCCAAGCTTCCTCAATGATTCTCTTGCCGTCTTCTCGAACTTCCCAAGCTGCTTCATACATGAACACTTTTTCTTTTCTATTAAAGACCATTTTTTAGTGTTGCAAACAGATGCTAAGAGTTGAGTGGTTAGAACTGACTACTGGGAAGACGCTGCATTGACTAGAGCTAAACAAGTCTAGCCACTCCTGATTTGCTAGGGCTCAGTCTATTTTTTCCTTTGTAAAATCCTTACCCAGTTTGTTATTAGTCCAGGTGTATCTTTGGCCTGTGTGTTGAATATCTTGAATTTCACAAACATCTAACACCTGTCTAAAGTCCTCTATTTAGTATTAAGGTCTAGCCGCCCCACCAAATTTCTCTTTTTGACTAAGAATCTCGTTAAAGTCCCTTGCACAGAGCATGGAACACTATGTTCAGATTTCAGCATTTTTAAAAGTTTCCAGCTTCCTTTTCTTTTTGTGGTATCCGGGTGACCATAGAATCCACTAAGCTGCCACTTTGGACTCACTGATGGTTCTTGTACCATAATTAAAATATGCCACCTTGTGAAGTTCAAGACTCTGATTTGCCAACTATCTTTCCACAGCATTACAATCCCCTTACTGAGACCTTTGCTATCAATTGCAAAACAACCCTCAAACTTCAACTTTCTCCCTATTTCCTCCACCTTATTTCTACTACATTTGATTTCCACTAGGAAAATCAAATGAGGACACTTTTCCTTACTGAGTTTTCTTAGGAATTATATTGTTTGAAGGTTTCAAAGCCCTTGGCAATTCCAGTTTAACACACTCATGGGAATAGGCAGGGCTGGAAACCAACCAATGCCTTGCTATTTTGATTTTCATCTCTATTGTCTTGGTTTTTTGTTTTCTTTATACTCACTGGTTCCTGTTCAAACTTGCAATCGCTCTCCTTCCTTTTTTCTGGGCCCTGAGGAAGATTAGTGATCTCTAATAAGGAAGTTAAGGGAGTGGAGTTGCCTCTAGCCTTACGCTTCCACCTCCCTACTTGGGTTTTGGGTCCCCTCCCTTGTAACCTAGATAGCAGCTAATATTCGTTCCCATGAGAGTCTAGGTTTGGGTTCTGGTTTGGGTAGGCACTCCCTAACCATACTTGGGTCAAGCTCCATCCATTAGTTAGAAATTTTAATCTTAATTAAGGAAGATTCCTTAACTTGGGTGTCCACTCCCCCTTGACTCCTGACATGACCACCCCCCATGTGTTGGTGATTAGAAACTAAAGATTTAATATTGATTTTGGCTTCAAGCTCCTGTTGATTGACAGTTGCCCTATGTGCTTGAATGGTACATTTGGAATTGTCTCTTTTCGATTTTGTCCTCTCTTGACTCGTTGTGTCTACTATATCAGTTGAATAATAACTCTTATTGTTATCAGGAATACTTTTCTCTTGCATCAGTTCATTTTCCCCTTTTGTGTCCTCCAGGTCTGTTTCCTGTGATTCCCCTTTACCATCATATTTCAAGCCTCCTTTGTACTTCCTTTGGTCAAAAATAAAGGTGTTCATGGGTTGAGCTCTTAGCTAGGGACCAAACTCAAATGAAGGTTTTGCATCCTTATGGGGTTCTATTCTGGGTTTAGGACAGGTTCTGCCCTTGTGGAATAGGGTACCACATTGAAAGCAAAAGTTTTGTAGCCTTTCATAATTAAACGATATACAAAACTTCTCATATTCGAATTCCAACCATTTCCCCCTTAAAAGGGGCTTGTGCAGATTCACTGCTACCCTAATACAAAGACACCTCCCTCACGCAAAGCCGTCAAACTCTGAGTCCACTTTAATGACAGGTCCAATGACTTCTCCTAATTTTTCCCCAATGTCTTCATCCATAGCAACCATTGAGAGGTTGTGGCATTGAACCCAAAAGGGTTCATACAAGAACTGGATATTATTAATTGCAATCTTTTCATCTAATTTAAAGAGTTAACAAGTTGCGATTGAAGAACCAAGGTCTTCCGCTTAATACCCGTTCCTTGTCATCCAAATTTTGGAACTTTATTAAGAAAGTCTTCATTTAGGTCTTTAAATCGTACCCACCCCACTAATCTCCAAATTTGGGACATAGTATACCTAAATGCTTCATTATTAAGTCCTATTTTAGAAAGAATTTTACCGACTAAACATACCTTGTTTTTTGAGGCATTTTCCTTTGATCTTGTATTCCCAGCTTTATGACGAAATTTTCTTTCATTGATAGCTCGAGTTGCTGCCAACATTGGGTGAGTTCCTTATCCATTGCTGGTTGAGGCTGAGAAAACACGATCTTAACTCTCCGTGAGACAAATCTAAAGGCCTGGCAATTTCGATACTGAAACCCTAGTTCTTATCTTGAAAGAGAAAGAAAGGGACTTCTAACATTTGTCTACCATTTGTTTATTGAACAATGCTGCTTCTATCTAAAAAAAATAACTTATTGAACAATGCTGCCATGCGTCTCCATCTTCTTTACTTATTTTAATCGTTTATTTATTTAATTTTTTTTTATATTTCTGTTTTTCTTATTAATTAAAAAATAGCTACTCGTGAATTGATATTTTTCTTATTTTTTTAAAAACATTTTAAAATGATAAAAAAAATTTGAACAAAAAATGAAAAAAATAAGAAGATGAATTTGACGTAAGTGGCACGTCCAGCGATCAGTGTTGGGCGATAGCCTAGCACCACTCTTGTTTATACGAGCATATAACCTGCACAATGCACGGACAATTATTTATGCTAGATTTTATAGATTTATATTTAAACATACAAAATATATAAATACTGTTATAACTATTCAAAATTAAGAATTAATAATAATTGGTCAAAATATATACCTTAAAAATGGATAAGAAAAATTATATATCTATATTACCAATAAAGTATTTCAAAAAAAATCTTAACTGCATGTTTATACCGTTTATTCATTTCATTTTTTCTTAGTTTATTCATTTAACTTTGTCTCCCATTTTCAGTTTGAATGCCCTTTTTATGCATCGATTTCAATTATATTTTGTTTCTTATTCAGTCAATTCCTATTTATAAATTCATATAGACTTGAGTACAAAAACCCTTGCATAGTTGGCATTAATTCGACACCATTTTACTACACCTCATGTTCAGGCACTATTGACAAGAACAACGTTTCAAACGTTGAAACTACAACACTACTAAATTAATTAGAGAGATCTGAAACTTGAAGAGAGAGCGAGAGTATAAAGGGTGGGTTTACAATGCATGAAAAGATGGAAATGCTTGACGGCAACACTGATTTAAAGAACCCACAAATTTCTATCCAAAACTCACTGAAAATTAGTGGAAAAGATCGAAATTTGCATAATGAGATATTGAGGAGGTGCTGAGGGTGTACATAAGTGGAAAAATAGAAAGTGGATGAGAGAAAACTCATCACTATTCAATACTCCCAATGAGATGGACTCAAAGGCAATGCCAAAATTTTGAAACACACAAACTATTATCCATCAAAATTCCACAATCACACAACTTGTTCGGAGAGGAAAGAAAGAAAAGAAAGGGAGTGAGTGAGTGAGTGAGTGAGTGAGTGAGGCTTATCGGCATCAATGACGGCTACTTGCAGCAGTGTTATGCGACGGGAAGAAGATGTGAAGATGCTACACAGATGTGACTCAAGGAGGAGAGTGCAAAATTGCCAAGAGAAAAAATGAGTAAAATAAAATAGGGATCTAAGTTATATGTAGAAACCAAACTAAAAGCAAAACTGACATATTGTGATGGCACTGTTTCGCTGATGCACCGCTTGATACCTTGAACTAACGGCATGTGCCTTTTATTTTTAAACAGGCATTTTAGCATCGATTAATACGAGTTGCATGCCAAGTCATCAATTCAAACTTGGCTTTTACATAATTAATAGATTCTACAAGATTTTTACTCAATTTGAGGGGAGTAGTCCTCTAAAAAAGAGATGAGAAAAGACAGATAAAAAGAAAATGTTGTATGATGATAATATTTGATACCCTTTCCCTTGCACCGTTTCCAACTTATATTCTATCTGCTAGTAACTACCTTACCTCATTTGCATTTTACTATAATGGTTACAATTATAAGGACTAAATATAAATTGGGCTAAACATAAAGGCTAAGTGTGAAATGGGCTAAAGAGACTGATGGCCTAACTCAATAAACTGGACTAATGAATTAAGGCCTAACTACATTTTATTACATCATAAAAGTTGTAAGGCAATGGATCAATTGGGCCAAGACAAGTCCAGCCTAAATAGAGCCAACGACCTTTAACTTCTAGGTTTGACTTTGACTTCCTTTCACTTTTGTCTTCACTAAGAGTGTAATAAGTCCAATTTAGTTTGATCTTGGATAAAATTTGAAACTGAACCCGTGTGTATTGCTTTTGCATTTTCAAGAACCAATTTTGCACTGTTTATCCTCCTAAATTTGTACTTTTGATTTATCGATTCTGATCCGATTTTGTTTGATTTTCTAATTTTAATACTATATTATATATTATAGATTATATAAATATAGTATAATATGGCATATAATACTATAGTGATAATATATAGTAGTATATTATAATATATATTATAATTGTATTATAGACTAGTGAATTAGTGGTATATTAGAATATATAATATAGTGATATATTATAGTGTATTCTAATATATAATGATATAGTACTAGTATAGCTATTAATATAATAGACTACAATGATATAAGATTTCAGGTTTTAATATTATATTAATTAGTAATTTATCATATAATACAAAATCATTTTTTATAGAATTATATATTATATATAAAAATTGTATACAATATATAAAATTAATATATATATATATGAACTAGTTCGGTCCGACATGATTTTAGAAAAAGAAAAACCTAAACTGGACCTATTTTGACCAGTTTTAAAAAAAAAAAAACTGGTATCGAACCGAGTCAAACTCAGTATCAAATCAAACCCACTTGTGAGGTTTGATTACTAGTTTACCGATTTTTTTATACCCCTAGTCTTCACTTCCAGAAACCTCTTCCTTCTCTCGCATCATGCTTGTCCCCTAAACCCTAAGGCCTCAATCAATTTGTTACATTCCCTTATCCATCAAAACATCTTGCCCTCAAGGTGTAGAAAGTTGTCTTTGAGGTATGCGTACCCTTCTCATGTTACCTCCCTAGATTTGTGACCCTGCCAACAAACTAAAAGCTTGATCTTTGCTCGATTTTCTACCTTAACCTTTCTTCTGCCAATAACTTCTTATGGTTCTAGCCACATGATGCCTTGCTATCCACTAGTCGGAGGCTTGGGATGGCTATGGATCAGGAGCCCAACTTATTTTTCAACTGTGAGAGGTGCACCATAGTGTGAATGCAATCAGGAGGGGATAAATCCAGAATATAGGCGACACTTCCAACCTTTGCCACGATCTAAAATGGTCCATAGTACCGGCTAATTTTAAGTCACATCGCTGGCTCATGGAGGTTTGCCTCTAAGGTTGTAGGTGCTAATATACTCACTCACCCTTATCAAACTCTCGGTCCTTTCTCTTGTGTCTGCATACTTCTTCATTCGATTTTGGATTCTTTGTAAGTTGTGGCATAACAGATATGAGATCTGGTTAACTTGCTCCAATTTAGTGGTGCCTGGGATGTAGTCTAATAGCTTAGGGTTTGATACTCGTAGAGTGCCTCAAGTGAAATCATTCTTGTAGAGGCATGGGGAGTAGTGTTATACCACTATTTTGCTAAAGCCACCCACTTTGACCAATCTATAGGTCATTCACTTGAAAAACAGTTCAAGTACCCTTCTAGATTTTAATTAACCACCTCTGTTTGACCATTCAACTAAGAATGGTAGGGAACTCATGTTCAATAGAACCCTTTTTAGAGAGAATAGCTCCTTCTAGAATGGCTAATTAAAGTTCTGTCATGATCTGATACTATCGATTGGGATAAGCCATGGAGTTTAAGGATGTTTTTTAGAAAGAGATCAACAACGCTTTTGGCTGTGTAAGGGTGTTTAAGGGGTAAAGTTTCCATATTTCATGAATATGTCAACCATTATCCATAGGTAATTGAAACTTTTAAAGGATGGAAAGCTATAATAAAATCCATGGAAATATGGATCCATGGCTTAAAGAGTATTAGTAAGGGTTGGAGAAGGCCACTAGGGTGAGTATTCTCCACTTTCGTTCCTTGACACACCTAACACTCCCAAATAAATTCTTTTCATATTCCTCTGATTGAGTTGTCATAGCCTGAGTGTCCATCCCAAGGGCTATTATGAGTCAATTCAAGCAACTTTTTTTCTGAACTCCGTGCTGTGTGGAATGTAAAGCCTCTGTTTGTACAATAACAACCCATCTTTCATATTGTAATCTTGGTTAAGTTTCTGATCTTGAAGCTACTGCACCAAGTCTTGCATGTGATCATTGTGAGAGCAAATAGCTTTTAGTTCCTCCACCCACCTAATAGAAGGAAAAGTTAGTAGCATTAATCTTCCCTCCATTTCTGTCTCCTTTCTTGAAAGGGCATCAGCAACCCTATTTTTAGACCCTCTTTTATATTCTACTAAGAAATCATAGCCCAACAGTTTAGTACCCCATCTTTACTGCATGGGAGTATCTATCTTTTGATCCAACAGATATTTTAAACTTTGTTGATTAGTTCTCACCATAAAAGCCCTACCTAACAAGTATGACCTCTGATTTTGCACTGCTAAAACCAATGCAAACAACTCATTTTCATAAGTTGAAAATAATAAGGCCCTACCTTTCAATGCCTAGTTGTAGAACACTATTGGTCTCCCCATTTGTATCAAAACAAACCCAATGACAATACTATATGAGTCACACTCTATGGTGAATAGTTAATTGAAATCTAGAAGAGCTAACATAAAGGACTGGGTAACATCCTCTTTCAACTTGTGGAAGTCTAGTTTGGCTTCTTCACTCCAATGAAACTGGTTTGTTTTTAACATTCAAGTCAAGGGACCTATAATCCCTCTATAACCTTTGATAAACTTGGGTAGCATCCAGTTAGCCTAAGGAAACCCCAGAAGGCCTTGATAGTTTTGGATATAGGCTAGTTTTCCATTGCCCCCAATTTCTTAGGATCTACCCAAACCCCTTTTCCAGAAATTAAATGGCCGAAATAGGAGATCTCAACCTTTGGACTATTTAGTATAAAGCTAGTTCCATCTCAAGATTTCCAAAGTAATCTTCAAATGTTACAAATGTTCACCCTCTGTTTTACGATATACCAAAATGTCGACAAAGAATACTAATATAAATTTACATATATATAAATAGAATATCTCATTCATAAGACTTTGAAATGTAGATGGAGTGTTGGTTAAGTCCAAAGGGCATAACAAGAAATTTGTAATGTTTTTCATGTGTCCTAAATGATTTCTTAGCCACATCAAATGGCTTGACTCTAATTTGGTGGTATCTAGATCAAAGATCTAGCCTGGAAAAAATAATAGCATCATGTATTTCATCCATAAGTTCTTTTATCATAGGTATTAGACCCCATTAAAGCCCCTATAGTCAACACATAACCTTCAAGATCCATCTGGTTATCTCACCAATAGGACATGTGAGGAATACAGGCTTTGACTGGATTGGATAACCCCTAATTTCAACAAATCTTTGACTATACGTTCAGTTTCATCCTTTTAGTAGTAAGGATATCTATAAGGTTGAATGGACACTGGTCTTGTTGCTGGTATTAAATTAATTATATCATCATGAGACCTCAATGGCGGGAGTCCCTTAGGTTCTTCAAGAATGTCCAAAAACTAAAAGACCTAATTGGATCTCCTTAGGAATTTCTAACTTTAGAGCATAATCTCCCACTACTTTAGTTTCCATCACTTGCCAGAGTATACCCCTGATTTTTAACTTATTCATGGTATTTATAGAACCCTTGTCAATGAGTTCGGAAGGGATCAAGCCCTGAAACTTTACAACCTTATTTCCAAGGCTATATTGCTTACACAAACTTTGAAATTCCAAGAAATTGTTCCCAATTCCCCTAACCATCAGATCCTAGATCCTGAGGACCATGTCACAACTTGCTAGTACAAGTACATAGAAATCAACTTTGATTACACCCCTTGTATTTTTAGTGCCACACCCATACCTTCCTCCACTTGGTAATAGTTCCTTATGAGCTACCTTCACTTTCACTTTCTCTCTAAAATCCACAATTAATTTCCCTTGTTTCACTACCATAGAGTCTAAGAAATTAGAGGTGAAACTAGTGCCAACCAGAGTTAAACATTGATTACCCAATCTTTTTTTAAGCCTCATTGTTTGGGATTTTTGGAACCAGTTAGAGCATGCAAGAATATTCCTAGGGTTTTTATTTGGTTGGGTAGTTCAAGCACCTTTCCACAAGCCTCCTCTTCCCTTTATCAGATAGTAACTCCCTACCCTCCTCAACCAACACTTCTTCCAAAAGGAATAACTTAAGATTTTGGCGTTTGTCTCCAAGGCCTCATTTTGCGTCAAAATAGTAACAAAGCCCTTTCTCCCTCCCCTTTTTCTCTTATTGCTGGTTTATTTTTGGTATGGGTAATGTTTATTTAATGTGGCTTTATTTGGTTATGTATGCCTGGTATTTAATGTTTTAAGAATTCATGGGTCAGTTGACTATATACCCTAGATTTGGGGTTTTTCTGGCTAGGTAAATGTCTTCCTCTTGGAGTTTGGCTAGAATATAAGTATAAGTTCAGATGGTAGGGTTAAACATCCATATTAGTACCTTCTCTTGATCCTTTAACCCACATGGGTAGGGATGAAAAAAAAATTAAGTACCAAACTTGTGAATTTGGTCCAATACCGAGTTGGTTCGATCTAGTATTGATATTATTTTTCTTAAAACTTGCCAAAATCAGTCCAATTTTGATCTTTCTTTTTTTAAAATCGGATTGAACTGGACCGGTTTATATATATATATATTAATTTTTTATATTGCATATTAAAATTATATATAATATATAATTATGTATAAAATAGTTTTGTATTATATGATTAAAATTTTAATTAATATAACATTAGATTTTAAAATCTTATATTATTATTGTATATTGTATTGATAGTTATACTAATACTTTGAAATGCATAGTAATATTTATACTAATACTATATCACAATATATTATAGTAACATACTATAATATGTCACTATATTATGTATTATAACATATTACTACAGTCTATAATACAATTATAATATATTTTATAATATATGACATTATATTATCACTATAGTGTTATATATTATAATATTATATATATATATATCTTATAAAATATATAGTATGGTATACTAAAATCGAAATGCCGAATCGGACTGGACCAAAACTAGTAAAATCGAAAGTATTAATTTTGGAAGGTAACTAGTGTAGAATCGATTTTTAAAAATGCAAAACCGGTGTATACTAATTCAATCCCAAATTTTATCCAAAATCGGACTGGTTATACTCCTACACTTACGGAACAACTAAGTTTATAATAATGTGATAGGCCTCTCAACCTGTTTGACCCGACTTCAAACTTAGCCTTGTATTCATCTACAAACCTCATTTGTCTCACTTTGGTTAGTGATTTCATAAGATCATCGTATGCATTTAGGCCAAATCTAATTAAAAATTCTTAATAAATGAATCTCATTTTGTCAATTGGATTGACTTTTGAAACTACGCCAGGGCTGTTTCTTCCATATGGAAAGAGGCAAATCTGATCCAATGTTGTGGTAGGGTTATGAAATGCAAAAAATTGGTTAACCTTGTGTTAACCAGCTTATAGGATCCTCTCCATGGAAAGTGGAAACCTGAGGCGCACTATACGAGCTTGGCTCTCGCCCATTGATTGTTGGTTATTAGCTACTTCATATCTGAGTCCTCCTATTGATGATTCCCCTAGGGAGTTATTTTGGTTGTGCTTTTGTCGCTCTACTATCAATGTTGTCAACTACGGAATGATGAAGTCATGATTCTGCCTCTTCAACCCAATGATTTCACTTTCTAGATTTTGGTACTAAGAGTCTGTGGATTTCTTTAGGGCAATGAGCCCTTCTGGTAATTGATTTAAGTCTTTTATATGTATATACGAGTAATTCTATGTATAATTATAAGGTGCATAAACGTCACGTAATCATTTTTTTTAAATGGGGTTTATTATTAAAAAATTAATTTTTTTCATGTAAGTTTAATATTTTATTCACTTTTTTCAAAATAATTATACAACATTTGTATAATTCACAATTACAAATATCTTTTCTCTTACTAATTAACCCTCCACACATTTATTCATGGTATAAAAACGTTTGTATATATATCACGATTCTTAAGTTAAACATATAAAAGTAAAAGAAGCAAATATAGGGAATGTAATTCACTTTACAAAATAGCATATATTGTAATTCACAGCATATATATAGTAATTCACTTTACATTGTACATATGTACGTACTTTGTACATGCAAATGAAGCGAATATGTAACATTGTACAAACAGACAAACTAGATATCTAATCACATGTTATTCTTAGATTATTTTTAGCTATAAGAAAATTATTTATTTTTGCTAGTTATTTCTTATGAAATAACTATTTTTTGTCAAAATAAGTTCATTTTTATTATAAATAGTTATTTAGTCACAAATAATTTGTTATAAATATTTATTTTTCTTGTAGTGATATATATATACTACATCTCTATATAGAATATGAGTTTTTTTTTTTTTGTTATAAGTATTTGCATAGGAAGTTGTTGAAACATAATGGAGTCCCCTTTTTTCGCATATTATTGTAGATAGCTTCTTCTATTAAGGGATGGCTTCTTCTATTCAAGGCTTCATTGGAGTTTCATTCCCTTCAGCCTGTGACAAATTAGTGAGAAAAAGAAAACTATAAGATCCAATACTTGACAGATTTTGTGCTAACTAACCAATAAATACAGATAATTCAGAGTGTAGAATTAAGATTTGAACTTATACTTGATCTGTTTTGATACCATACATATGAAACAATCATTTTTACTAAAAATTTGAATTGATCACAAGAAAATGAAGATTTTATTAATATTTATAATATATGATCTAAACATGAATCCGCAACTGATGTGGTAGTGAATACATTAGAGGTGATCAAAGGAGAAAATATTATCTTCTCAATTAAGTCTTTCGCTTGAACTTTAAGAACAACTTAAGTAAAAAAGATATAATATTATATATATATATACATACACATATATAGACATATAAAGTGAATGATCTTACAGTAATTATTTCTATCCACGTGAATTTTTCGAATAGCATTGAAAACTCAATGAATATTGTTATAGGGCGTACTACATTTGTACTCTAATATCTCCCATTTAAATAGGTCCTCAAGTGCATACAAAAACTTCAAGAAATCTAGATCCGTGTAGGAAAATTAAGAGATATGGAGCCATTATAAAAATTAAAAAAAAAAAAAATTAGAAAAAATTATCATCCAATCACTATAAGAAAAATGATTATTCGTTATAGATAATTTGTAGTGAAGATAACTATTTGCGATAAAAACAAACTCATTTTAGCAGAAAAAAATCATTTTGACAGAAAATAACTGATCACGGATAAACAATTTTCTTATAGTAAATAGTGATAAATGTGTATGTCATATCTTATATAATGAAATGATCAAAGTAAAATGATGGTATGGTGTATAGAATTTTCCATGTGATTAACTCGAGCAAAATGGGAGACCAAATTAGTGGTATGAGATTATATATGTGTGTGTGTATGCATATTATATACCTTTCTTCTTCACCCATATAAGTAGTACTGTAACTTCTGATGCTATTTCCTCCAGTCCTGGATCTGTAATTGGGGAGTGGGACGTGGCCAGTCTCAATCTGCCTGAGATCTTCAACAAGATCCTGATAATGTCTCTTCACTTCCTCCACGGTTTTTCCACCCACAGCTCTGGCTAGATTTTGCCATCTGTCAGGGGTGTCCTTGTCATATATGGCCAAAGCATTCTCAAACAGCTTGTTTTGCTTTGCTGTCCATGTCTGTCCTGCAGCCATTTCTTAGTATTTCAGAGCTAGATCAGTTACAAAGAAAGAACTGAGTAGGGAGGAAGGGATATCAAGATGGTTTGTATGAGATAAGAGAAAGCCTTTCCTATCCCTTTTATAGTGGAGGGGAGAGACTGATCATATAGGAAAAGGTGGACAGTTGGAATTAAATAATGTTGTGTTTTTTTTTCTTCCTAATAATGTTGTATTTGGTATATTAATAAACATTTTTGCAAATAGTTTTTTATTTTTATTTTTTGTTTTTCTTTGTTCTTGTTCAGCAGTTACATTCCAAGCAAAACTAGGGGACATGTAGAAATTAACATATATGATACATTATGCATGGTTTCTCCATGAGTTTGAGGCAAATTTGTTATATACACTCAGTTTTGCGTATTCTTTGTCTTATACTCTTGTCCCCCAGCTCTCCCTTTTTCAGCTGCAAGCTTTTTGCTAATTCCTGGTTTCCCTTTCCCATTTGATGGGTTTGGGACAGGCTTAAAACTTGATATATATATATATATATATATATATATATACGTGGTTTTGCCTTTCGCTTTCCATGTATTAATTAATCTAATGGTTTTTGCATAGACTCCAACCAAGGACGTACGAAGACAAGATTATAAGTTTGGAGGGGCTGGATATTTTTAGGTACTCTAGATTAAGCGGTTGAATTAAAAAAAAAAAAAAGAACACATTTAACAAATTAATAAAAAAAATTGAGTAAAAAAATAAGAAAGAAAAAAAATAAATTTCAAACATGTTGAATACCCGTAATTTTACGTCTAAATTTTTCATATGCTGCAATTATTAGAATAAGTTGAACTATGTATATATATATATGGAGATGATCTATATATGAATTTAAAAAAAAAATAGGTATAATATGTAAACTAGAAACTAAGTTTGTATAATATGTAAACTACAAACTAAGTATTGTATTTTGCTCAATAATGTATAACAGTAATGTCATATATTTAATGGCTTTTAAATAGCGCAATTGTATATTGCATAGCCAGTTATACATCCATGAAAGTGAAGCTTTTTTGTCAAATACGATTTTTCACCTAGATAATTACAAATTCTTAAAGAGAAATAATCTAATGTAAATATTATATTCTAATTTAATATCTTGAAATAAAAATAGAAAAAAAAATGTAGTTATCATAAAAGTATTTTAAGTGAGAAAATATAAGAAAAATCTATTAAAAATTTGTTGACAATTTGGAAGGCACCCTTTAAGACTGGCCCAAGAGCATTGGCCAGTGTCAGTTATGAATTATGGACGAACAAAAATAATAGCACAAAGAATTAAGAGACTACAAGCCACATACAAGATTATATATACAGAGAGAAAAGCTATACAACCTTTCAACCTCTTATACAATACACATTTTTTAATTTTTTTTTTCTTTTATCAAATATTTAATATATGAATAATGAATAGAACAAATTAATTAGTTTAAGAAGAATAAACTCAAAAGGAAATTTAAAAAAAAAAATTAAAAAAATGTGGTGTGAGAGAGGTTGGGATCGATGACTCATATATATATATATATATAGAGAGAGAGAGAGAGAGAGAGAGAGGAAAAAGCTGGGGGTCGGTCCGACCAATCCCATGAGAAAAGCAGCCGCCGCTGGAGGCAGCGGTGACCGACACCACCCACCCTATCGTGATCGGCGGGCTCTGGCGAGTTCATCCTTGCGACGGCGACCCACGGCGACCTCTGACAAAGTTCCGGCAGTCTTAAACCATAAATGGGTTCGTTAGTCTGCCGATCATGATGGGGTGGGCGATGTCGGCCACTGTCACCTCCAGCAATTCCATTCGGCTGAGGGTCGAATCTTTTAAAAATTTATCTTCATTTTATTCTTTTATTGTGCTTTTTATTATGTTTTTATGTTTTTATTTTTTTATTGTATTTTTATTATGTTTCTTCATTTTATTTTTTATTATATTTTTATTGTGTTTTTTATTTTTTATTATATTTTTTATTGTGTTTTATTATATTTTATTATAATTTATTATATTTATCATCAAAAAGTAACATAAACGCCGTTGGGCTGTTTTTGACATTTGGGGCAGCCCGACCGGCTCCCAGTGTCTCTCGTATATATATTGAATTTCTACATGATCAATGTAAGAAATTAATTTAATGGGGTTGGCTTAAACTCGAGAAAGTTATTGCTCACTGATTAGTACCCAATTAAATGAGGTTTAATAAGACTGTGATTGGTTCATTTGAATAAAGTTGAATTGATTTATCAAATTTTGTATGAAAATTTAGAAAAGTTGTAATGATGAGAAGAGATAAAACGATACCGTTTATGCATCCAAACAGACCCTTAGAAGTGTAATTGGTTTGGTCCATTCAATCTTAGAGGAGTTCTCAAAACAAGCTGATTATTTCAATCCACTCAATTTACTGAAGATCGAACCAGACTCATTTCTATTGATTTGATTGGTTTTATCGGAATGTTTTATCAGGGTCTCTTTTTTTTTCTACTTCTGGAAAAATAAAAAATTATATCAAGTGTATAAAAAATTAAGTTAGTGATTTAGTCTATATGATCGAACTTAGTATATATTAAACTACTAAGTATTTCAATTAGAAAATTGATTAGGCCGACGCAAGATAGCAAAACATAAGGAAATACAAAATAGGCCAAAACGAGAAGTACTACAAGCAATGGCATACAGATTTTACAAAAATAGACTTATAAAATAATATCGTTTATATATATATATAATTCATTAAATTTGTTTTATAATTTAATATACTACGTCAAATTCCGTCAATTCGTGAGTTTACTTTTATCTAATAATTTTATCCTTATCACATGCTTATACTAGAATCCTTATCATCCACGTAGAGCACACATGGAATTTATCTCTCTAGATGTAGATTCTTTCTATGTCAATAGCTTTGTGGTCCCATTTCCTCAGCTCACTGCCCAAAGTTTCAAGGTGGTGCTGAATTATTCTGTAAGGATTGAAGGTGTTGCGATTGGTTCAGTACTTGTGGTCATAAGGTAGAGGATTCTCGATCTATGCATCTATGGATTCTTCAAGACACCCGAGATCAGATACGTATACTGTAAAGGTTCAGCACCATGAATATACTACCATGGCCATTTTGTGGGGGAATCCGAGGATAGAAAGTTATTGATCTAGATGGCCAGTTGGCACTCTTATATAAAGTTTAAAAATTGACATATGGTAATCTGATACGTCAAATTTATTTTATAATAAAAAGAGTTTTGTAATTTAACATATCACATTAGATTACATTAATTTATAAATTTCTTTTAATTTATATAATTTTTGCGTTCAGAAAATATTGATTCTCATATATATATATATATATATATATATATATATACTTCAAGTGGATATTTATCCTATTTAATTTGTTTTCTAAATTTTCTATACACATCATTGGGACTTTATAACATTTAGACCTCATTTGGACGTGGGATGAGATGAAATATATGTGAATAGTATTAAAATGATTTGTGAGTAATAGTGGAATAACTTGAGTTAGGATAATTTTTGGGGTTAATTTGAGAAATGAAAGAGAAAATTTTGAATAAAAAAATTATAAAATTAAAGAATATAATTTTTATTTTAATATATGAAAAGGTTGAATTGTTTTTTGTATTATGTTTAAAAGTTTGAAAAAGTTGTAATATTGATGAAAAAGTTAAAATTTTGAAATTGAAAACTGTGTGTGTTTGATTAATTTTTAAATGTTAAGATAAAATGAGAATTAATCATCTCAAGATCTAAGTGGAGCCTTAATCTAAAGCCTAAAGCACAAGGACTGATCTATTGATAATATAAAGCTAGCCTACTGCACAAGGCCGACTCTACCTAGGTACGTCTGGACACTTTGAGAATTCTCAAAACTCCATAATTTTATTCTAAAACATTATTCAAACACGATACTTTTATTTTCAAATTTTCAAATTTTTCATCTAATTATTATTTAATTTCTATTAAAACACAATTTTTACAAACTTGAAAAAAAAAACACAATAATTAATACATCTTATAAAAATCCTAAAACAAAAATAATATTAAAAATTTATATTCAAACGATTTTTTAATTATATAATATTTTTATTCAACATTTTCTCTCTTATTTTTCCAAATCCAATAAAACCTCTCCGCTAATTAACCTATATCACTACTGTTCATAAAGCCCTTAGTACAAGGACTCAATTTAGACATGATAATCTCAACACACAGAATGTGAAAGGTAATTCTTTTTTAGGTCTAGCAGAAAGCTGCTATATGACCTAACTCTCATAGCTAGGGACCCATTATGAAAATTGATATATACTCTCCGATTTGTGCAATCAATATCTAGAATCCTTATCATCAAGTTTATTCTTGCTAAAGCAAGAAGATGACCATATTCTTGCTGACTTTGAGTCTTTTGTCCTCTCTCTCTCTTTTCTTGCAAGTTGGAGGTTCCCATCTTGGGCACCTATTGGGCTGAGATAGTTGTGTTAGATTCTTCGATGGGGTTTTGAGTCAATTGCTGCATGCTTCTCATGATTGTGGAGATGGAATCTTGAATATGCATTTGCTTCCTTTTCTTTAGACGCAAATGTCATGTAGAAATCATCATGCCCAAAAGTTATGGAGGGTATCTTGAGGTAAAGGAGGAAAAAGAAAGAAAGAAGGATGCTAGCTTTCCAATATTAATATGTCAAGCATGATTGCGGACAAGCAGAAAGACACATTACACAGATAATTTGTTGTTTCCTTGAGGTGTCTCAATCATATATATACCTATTGATCACTTATCGATATGTATGTTTAATAGAATATTAGGGAGACAATTTTTTTTCCGGTAGACATTTTAACTAATCTCATGCATAAGTATCACAAAAAGTTTTACACTAATCTCATGAATAAGTATCACAAAAAGTTCTACATCCACAAATGGATCATTCTACAAAAATATCTCACAAAATGACATGGTTCTGACATGTCTGCTTGACATAACTCTACTAGAACTATGTCAACCTTTTAAAAAAAAATCAAATAACGAGACCTACAACCATGCCAGCCCTCATTTTTTAAATTTAATCTCCAGCAAAGTCTTTTGTCTCTTGCCCCTTAATGAGATTTCAACTCAATATGCCCATCAAGTGCTCAACAAATTGTCTGAATGAGAAATTGTTTTTCATTCCACTATTTTTCTCTATGTGTTTCGGTGCCTGTACTTTGCTTTTATAGACAAAAGGAATAACTAATATTTTCCTATAATTGCAAGCTCTTGTGACACTTGTCCTACTACAAAAGTATTTTTAATAATTCTAGAACTTTCTCCTTATGTATTTGTCATGTGTGCTGACTCTATTTTGCAAGTTGTATGTGTTGTCGTGGCTTCTACTTTTGCTTGTGTGGATGTTGATTCATGTGTGTCTTGCTTGTCCTTAACAACCCCCTGCAATTCAAGTGACATCAGAGAGATAGTGAGGCTTGATCGAATGAGAATAAGCCTTGCCGTGGATAGAGGTTTGGTGAGAATATCTGCAATTTGATCTTTGCTAGATACAAATGAGACATTAAGAGTTTTGGCAGCTACCGGCCGATCCCCTCACAGCGTGATAATCTAGCTCTACATGCTTTGTACATGCATATAATGCAGAATTTACAGACAAATAAGTAGCTCCTAAATTGTTACACCACAAGGTTGGTGGATCAACTAGGCAAATGCTAAGTTCCCTCAACAAGGGTTGAATCCATACGACTTCTAACATAATTTTATATCAAGGATGAGCAAACTACAAATGCTACACCATCTCACCACGAATTTCCACAAAAGGATGATGCATAATCGTTGGCATCACCATAGTTTGGGCTGTAGACCCCCATCTAGCGCAGCTTCCTCCTATGCAAGTAGTCAAGTCCCAATAGATGTAGAAGATATTGATATGCTTAATGAGGAGAAAGAGTCAATGAATGTTGAGGTACATCGACCAGTAGGGCCTAGTAAACAAAGGTCGTGGATATGAAAACATTTTCACAATAATTTTCAGTGATCATGAGAACCTACAGGCTCGATGCCACTACTGTGCACAACTATGTAATTGTCATTCAAAGAAGCAAAACACATCAGCATTAATAACATATCTTACAGGAAGCTAGTAGTATAAGAAACACAAGAGTTGGTGGCAATTGATTAGAGGAAACTTCTAAAACCACTTATGTCACACAAATTAAGACACTATCAATCCCTCAATAACGTGAGAAGATGTTGAAGGATATGCTTGCGGAGATGATCATCATTGATAATATGCCTTTTTTTTATCATGGTTGACAAAGCACGTTTAGAAAATTTGTGCCCATGATTTGAGCCACGATTTTCATGCCTTCAAGGTATATAGTGATACGTGATTGTTTGAAAAGGCATGCCAATGAGAGGAAAGTGATGAAGGTAATGTTTGTTGTCACTAGCGAGAGAGTGTCATTTACAACTGAGACATTGACCTCTACACAGAATGTGAGCTAGATGTGTATCACAGCCCACTTTATTGAAGTGAGTGGACGTTGCGAAAATGGATTATTGGTTTCAAAAAAATTGTTGATTTTAAGGGTTCATCCATTGGCAAGGAGATAAATGACTTTATAAAGGATTAGGGTATCGGAAAAGTGTTTTGTATCATGGTTGACAATGCTAGTGCAAATGGCACTGCCATTGATTGGTTTAGGCAAACTATGACGATAAAGGAGGATATCATTTGTAACCAGCATTTTATCCATATTTGATGTTGTACTCATATCATTAGTTTTTGAGGGGTTGAAAAAGGTTTGTTGATTCTATTTCTGAAGTCTATAACCTTGTGAGACATGCAAGAGCTTCCCCTCAATAGCTCCGCCAGTGTAAGGCAATATCCAACCAACTTGGAATCTAGTATGTTGCAACTGGACGATCTAACTTGATGGAACTTTACATACATGATGTTGGATGTAGCGCAAAAGCAACAAAGAGCATTTGAGCGGATGAAAGTCGAGGATGAGGGCTTGATGTATGCTTCATTGGAGTCATTTGCAGGGAGATGGGGGCTTGGTGAGTTGATTGGGCCAATATCTGGCATTTGTTCAATTTTTGAAGTTATTTTATGATAAAACTATGTGGGAATATATAGGACAAAATATCCTACCGCAAACATGTACTTTGAGAAGCTCTCGGGGCTTTATGACCACGTGCAATTGCACTAATAGTGTGGGTTTGTTGAATACTATAGTTATGTGGGTGAAATACAAATATAATAGATATTGAAGGATGTTGAGAAGATAAATAGATTATTATTTATGGTTGTGATCCTTGACCCCTGATATATGTTAGCGATTGTAGAATTTTGGATTCAGGACATCCTCAGTGGTGAGAGGACTAATCAATTTATTAGAGAGTTTAAATGTGATGTTGTTGATTTATATAGCTATTACAATAGCAGTGGCCAATCTTCAATCGAAAGATGGTAGTTCCTCATGCCTAACTGACTCAACATCTTCCTTAGATGATAGACAAGCACAAAGTTCAAATCTTTTGATGTTATGGTATCATCAAATTCATTCATTGAGTAATACTATGTAGTGTAAATCAATAATTAAGCATTGCTTTATGGAAGATGTCGAGGCACATAGTTTAATATTCCAAATATTAACTTGGTGGAAGGTGAATGCTGGCATGTTTTTAGTCTTCTTCCAAATGGTCAAGAATGTGCTAGCCATTCTTATCAATAGGTTGCCTCTAAGTCGTTGTTTAGCACTGGAGGTCATGCCTTGAATGTTTATCGGAGTTCATTGTCTCCAACTACCATCAAACCCCTCATTTGCACACATAACTAGTTAAGTTTAACACATATTGGAGTAGATATCGTTGATGTCGAGAGCTCTAGGCTTGAATCGAGTAACTTTACAGTTTTACATGATTATTTACATAACTTTAATAATTTTATTATTTCATTTATAATTTATCTAATTTTATAGACCTAGCTATCAACCCAAGACTAATATTGAATGATTGAGATGGATGCACTGTGGGATGGAGAACCCTTTGGCCCCTTTATTGGTGAGAAACTCAATACCATGATGCAAAACTCGTCAAAGTTAGAGGGGGAGGTGAGTTCATAATATGTCTTATTTTATATCATGTATCACTTGGCTGATGGTTTAGAAGTCTATAATTAAATGATTAAAAAAAAGATAGTGCATCTAATCATTAAAACTTCATGTAGGAAATCAATATCGAATCATCGTCTCAAATGAGTGGACTATCAAGACTAATGCGGGACTGGCTATTTGAATCAAATCTAGGATATTATTTATACTTTGGTGCTGTAAATTTAAATTTATTGTGAATTTATAATTTTAAATCTAAAATTATCATTTACACACATTAAATAGCATATTTTTGTATTGTAAGTGATGTGATCATTGTATTTAAATGTTAGATCTTGTACTTATTTCTTACAGTATTATAGATTTTTTAAATTATTTTTTACATTATTTTATATTCTTTTTAAAGTTTTAAACAAGGGTTGGCATATTTGTCATTCAGATTGGGCCTTTGCTATTAGGTCGTGGGCTCAAGCCCGATCTCATTAAAGCCATTAGGCCGAAAGCCCACTTCAACTTCAATCGGAGTTTCAAGCTCTGATCAAAACTCCAACTCTGATCAAAATTGAACTTTGACACCAATTGGAGTTAGAAATTAGAGGTGGGAATCTCGACTCCAGTTGTTTCCCCATTTGGTCACCAGTGCAAGTGTGAAACTCAACTTTGATAAAGGAGATGCTTGACTACGCTAAGAGGTAACTCAGTACTCCACTGTGCATGGCATTCACTTTGGATTCATGTATACTTAAGTGCATAGTGTACACCTCATGTTCATGGCACATGGGGCGATGCATCTAAACATGCTTGTTTCTCTTCTTCTTTTTTCTCTCTTTTTGCTTTTTGTAGCATTATCGAAATAAAAACAAAAGGTGACTAGGTAAGATATCTTATATGTTTCTTTGTAGATGATCTCATAAGTTTGGAAATGATCCTTCTACCACTTATGGTATAGATAATAAATCAATCCCACATACGGAGCTAACTATTAATGTATAAAATTTTTACACCAACATTTGTGCTTGAATTGCACTACTTTGGCTGGAGGCAAAGCTAGATTGTATTGTTGCAGTGGGAGGCGGACCTAGACCACATCGTTGTGGCGAGAGGCAGAGCATGGCAGCATTGTTGTGGCAGGAGACGGAGCTTGAGTGCACCATTGTGGGGGGAGTTAGAGCTTGACTGCACAGGTATGTGGGGAGGTAAAGCTTGACTACACGGTTATGGCGGGAGGCAGAGTTCTATTCCACGACTATAGCAGGATACAAAGCTCAATTGTATGACTGTGGGGAGAGATAAAGCTGGACCGCACTGTTGTGCGGGAGACAGAGCTATTCTACGCCAAAAAAAATCCAAACAAATTAGTGTAGATAATCAAAATCACAAATTTGAGATTTGAGATTTGCAAACTGAAACCATTTCGCTAGTGAATGGTGAAGACTCCAGGTGTAAAGCGAGGCTTGAGGGTAGCCAAGCTTTGTCAATAATGAAGATCTGGTATGCCTACGATACCAAGTTGCCTATTATGATGAAAATAGATTATGATGCCCAAGCGGTTCCCTAGAGGGTTTTGTAGCTAGTGTTTCATGCTCCATAGATGATTTCCAATGAAGTATGTTCCCAAGGCGTGCCGTCATTGAGATTCTCATGTGAACAAACCTTTTAGTAAAAATGAAATTGAAATAGAAAGTTTGAGAGAGGCAAACTAGGGTCATTTAGTTGTTTATGTTTTCAATTATTTCCAATTGAGATTTTCGTTTCTAAATATTTTTTTATAGCCAAAGTTGTTCATCCTTGAATACTTTTGTAGTAATGAAGATTGTTCGCATTATATCATCGAGTGAACAAAGGATTTTGATTTCACAAGCTCAAGTAAATTAGAAAAGAGGATTGCCCTTTTCACTAATGAACGAGGCAAGAAAGAAAAAGATTGCCTATCCAATGGACAAAGGAAAAGGAAAGATTGTTGGGCATATAATACCAGCACGCCCCACCTTGTAGAAGATGCGGGCAGAGGCATAACGGTGAATGTCGACTTGTAACAGAAGCATGTTTTAGGTGTGGGCAAACAGGCCACATGATTCAAGATTGTCCTTAGAATACCCTAGAAGGAACTGCAATGCCAAGAGGTAAAATGAAAACTCTGTGAGGTAAAGGTGTATGCAATCACGCTAGGACAGGCAAATTTGGAAACTGATGAAGCAGCTGATGTTGGAATAATTACTAGTAATATTTCCTAATCTTATCCTGATTAGTAGATGTGATTGCTTTGGATGTGGAGTAATGGTAGTTAACCTTTTTAGACAAGGTAAAATTGATGCAACGTGTGACATATGCTTTATTTGATTCTAGACCATCACGTTCGTTTGTCTATTATGATTGTGCTCAAAGGTGTAAGTTGAATACAGAGCCTTTATCTCAGAAGGTTCTAGTAATGATACTAGACTAGAAGATAGTCGGATGCATGCAAGTAGTGAAAGATATCTTTCGAAAGTCGTGGGTTTGATAGTTTTCCATCTAATGGGATTCAATTTAATTCTTGGCATGGGTTGATTGTCGATGCTAAGATAGATTCTATTACATGGGGGAAGTAGTTAATTCCATTTCTTCAATCGTAACAGCAAGGCAAGTTGTAAAGAGTATGAAGGAAGGAACAGTGGTGTATCTGGCAATGGTCACTAGTTCGATGGATAGACCTAAGAGTGTTCAAGGAATTCTGGTAATAGAGGATTTTTCTTAAGTCTTTTCTAACAAATTACCTGGATTACCTCCTGATTGTGAAATGGAGTTCGTAATTGAGTTAGAACCAGCCACAACCCCAATACACAAAGCACCCTACCGAATTACCCCAATAGAATTGAAGGAGCTGAAAGTGCAAACAGAAGAGCTTCTGGAAAATGGATTCATACGCCCTAGTTCGTCGCCATGGGAGTGTCAATTTTATTCATGAAGAAGAAGGACGGAACTATGTGCATGTGTATTTATTATCGAGACCTGAATAAAGTAACTATTAAGAACAAGTATCTGTTGTCTCAGATAGATGATCTGTTTGATCAATTTCAAGGAGCGTCAGTGTTTTCTAAGATAGATCTCAAATCTGGATACCATCAACTCAAGATCAAGGAGCAAGATGTACCTAAGACTGCTTTTAGAACTCGACACCGACATTTTGAGTTCTTAGTCATGTCTTTTGGATTGGCAAATGCGCCAGCAACATTTATGGATTTGATGAATTGGATATTTAGACAGTACTTGTATAGTTTTGTGGTTGGCTTCATTGATGATATTTTGGTATATTCTTGAAATGACAAGGAGCTTAAGGAGCACTTAAGAATTGTATTGGAAACCTTGCGAGAGCATTGATTTTATGTTAAGCTTAGTAAGTGCAAGTTTTGGCTCCAAGAAATGAAATTTCGGGTCACGTCATTTCTTCTAACGATGGAGTTGTTGTGGCGGAATGGTAAATGCCGACTAATGCTAAAGAAATACGTAATCTCCTTGGTTTGGTAGGATACTATAGGAAGGAGATGGCCATCTTCTGCAATAGAGTACAACCTATTGTAAAATTTTAAGAAATGAATTGAGAAAAGAATCTTCCTACCTTTGGGTCAATATTATATTCTTGGTGCTACTAGTTGAGTTTGATAGGGATGAAAGTTCTCAATATCATATCCATTTAGCCATTTATTAAAAGAAGATGAAAATACTACTTACTAACTTCAGAAAAAACACCCTAATTGATACATTAAAAATCCTTGTTATCTCTTTATCTTGAAATGTTTTTTTTTCTCTTAATGCATTTTCTATTTTAGGTTCCTCTTCATGTGGAATCCCTCTTGGTGGAACAATAATAAAGCAGCCATTTGCAACTAGAGATATGTTTTACTTAATCTAAACTACTTGATTCTACACTATTAAATAAATATCTTGATTTATTAAGGAATTCTCACTTTATTATTTGCTTTCTAGTTGGAGATTATTGAATATAAATGTTAGGGCTAGATAAAGTTACTGCTCTGTTCTTTGGAGTGAAGGGTTCTGTTTGATGACCTTGTAGGTTGTATCTCTTACTTTTTCATGTATTTGCTAATATCTATAGTATTAGCATACTATATATATTTCTAAGGATATCTTGCTTGCTATATCAGATAGCTAGGGACTGAGGATGATGCTTTTGAAAACATTTAAGTAGCTTGACAGATTTTCACTATACTCTTATCTTAGAAAACTGCAGCAACGCATGTCCCTATTGGTTCATTAAAGCAAATTAGGATTTATGGATCTGGAAATCAAATTTAATTGTTCTCCCCATTTGGATATTAGTTTGAATGGTTTCTCTAAATGCACATATATGGTTCCTTTAAGAGGTATGTTTGTTATATGCTAGCTTCACTTCATGAAAATGTTTGGTGCTGTAGTTTGCCTTATTCCTGCTATATTTATGGATAATTTTGGTGCTGTAGTTTGCCTTATTCTTGGTAGAGTTGAATTGACTAGTTTTTCTGCAATGCTAATTTTAATTTATGCTCTCCAGTTTAGCTCATATATATTTTTTTTTTTAGGATTCTATATGAATCCCTTGCTAGTGCCTAATTTAAATAATCATGTTCAATTTTGAGTTAGACCTCATAAGTAGAGATGACAGGCAGTCCATCTTAATTTAAGCGCTAAGTATATTGATTCTATATATTATTTATGACTGAATAATCCTATTGAACCTTACATAGTTGCAGAGGTATGGCTAAATATTCTTGTTACTTATAAAAGCAAGTGATTGGGGGTGGTTCTCCATGTTTTTTATCTGATTGTATTGTTTGATGCGTTGGTCTATTATTTTTTTCTGATTTCCTCAAACGCAGGCTCTTCACACCATAATCTGATGGTAGCAACACAAGGAAATGCTCATTTCGATGGTGGAGCTTCTCACCTATACATGTGGCCTATTGGAATTATTTAGGTAAAGAATTACTCCTTTATGGATGTAGAGTTTGAGGTGTTTCCATCTGTATCACTACTTATCTTTCCGTGTGTGCATGCTTTCTAATTTTTTAAAAATACTTTCCTTTGTAAGATTTAGTGGATCATATTTGTAAGGGGATATATACTTTAATATAACTTCAAGTATTCTTTCGATTGTCATTTTATCTTTTCTTGTTATTTAGTTCTGTATGTGAACTTTTGGGTGTCTGAATTCTTCTTCAAGGAGCGACATTTATGGGTTTTCTTTTTCTTATTTAATTGTTCTCATATGGTTTTTTTTTTATGCAATGAGTTTGGACTATGGTTTATCTGTAAATATAATTAGTTTAATAAGCATTGTCTGTCTTGTTTTCACTGCAGATTTGATGCTACCATACATTTTGCTGGGTTTAAACCAATTGCTGAAAGTGTAGATAAACTATTGTTATACTACAACAATAATTTAATTAGGAAAATAACTTTGTTGGAAGTCATGGCTGCACAAGAGTGTTTCTCCCACATGCATTTTGTTTTGTTTCACCTAATTGATTTTAACCCTTCTTGTTCATTTAGGTTGTCGTGAAACAACTTCAAGAGCTAGCTAAATGTGTGTTGCTGTTATTAGCCCTCCTTGGATTCAACTCTATGGAAAAATTTTTCTTTTGTTGAGTTTTGATTATGATAATCCTAACTAGTAAATGCTAGACACAATAAGTAGTGAACATGTACATATATTAGTACAGCTATATCCGAATTGAATATTTTTAGAAAGAAGATCTTTTGAGTTATGGTTCTTTTTTGTACATTTGTGTTGTGATTCTGTTTTGTGCATGTGAGTTGTAGTTCGGGGCTAGTTGGTTAATTATATTATTATTGTTTAAAATACACTACTGCAATGTCATCGAGTCGTGGTTCTAGTGCATGAGAGCAGATTTGGTAATGAAATTTTTGAAGGATATACATTTCCTTTGTTTTGATCCTCGTCCCTTTGCACTCATTTTTTTATATATTTTAGTTGGTGATTCAGACCAACTAATAGAAAATGAGAGCTTATTATTATGTATTTTAACAAAATACCAGTGAAACAGGTTCAATGGTATTTTTATTTTTATTTTTATTTTTGTAAAATATTATTTGCGACGAGTTCAAGTCGCCGTAAATAGTCTTTCCCTAAAAATTTAACCTATTTGTAACAACTTGACTCGCCACAAATAGTCTTAGTACAACATTTAACCAAGGTTAAGATCTTATTTGCTACAAAATTAAGGCTTTTTTCAGCAATTAAAATTCGCTGGAGATGCTTTTTTTTTACAAAAGAATTACTTATTGTGACTATCTTGTTAATAGCAAATAATTATTTGCAACAGTAATTTTTTACGACAAATAATATTTTATAACCACTGATGTGAGATATGTTTTGTGACAAAAAAATAGTGACTTTTGCTGCGAAAAGTTTTTGTTGCAAAAAGTAAGCTTTTGTGACCAAAATGGTATCTTGCAACAAAAACACATAATTGTGAGTTTTTTATCCACAAACTTAGAGACTAAAGATTTTTTTCACAAATTTTTTTGCAATAAAAAAATGGGTTGTTTGCCGCAATATCTTGTTGCGGCAAAAAGTCATATATGTTGTAGTAAGTGGGATCATTGTTATCATTAGGGCCATATAGGTCTACGACTCACGAGAGGACCATGCGGGGCTGTGCATGTCAGTTTTCTCTGTTGTGATTCACAAAAAGGGATCAATGTTTTCGCGAGAGGGACTCGAAGGGGGAAAAACGCGATAGGGCCCAGGAAGGGAAACACATTTGAAGTGATTGTTCGAGTGTTGTGCAGCCATAACATCACTAACATGAGATGCGTACTTGGCAAAAGGGCATTGGAAGGCTATTTTTGTTGGGTTATAAGCCCAACCATCTAGAAGGTTTTCTCTATTGAAAATCATTGCCTAAATATAAGCATAGACATAATGATTTGAACTTTTTAATCATGCTTATAGAAAGGAAAGTGTTCATCAATTTCACAAGTGCACAAATCATAATAAGTAATATAGTGAAAGAGTAATAGTACCGTCCCACGAGGATTGAAAAATTACTACTAAGTATCGAAATGTATTCAATTAAAATCTATATGATAACTCGAATAAAAGAAAATTAATTACTAAACTAGAACAGTAAACTAGCAAAATTAAAGAATAAAGTTTTTATCAAGAAATCAAGAATCTAAAGTTTTCGATTCACCATAATTAATCCTATGCAATTTATTTCATTGAATTAAAAATATATGTTCCTATTGTTGATAATCAGGTTTCTCTAATTTATTCATTAATCTCTCTAAAGTATTAACAAAATATCTCAACAAGTAAATTTCTTACATCTCTGTGACAATTCTAAACCTATCAAAATTCATTAATAACAAAGAAACCCTATAAAAATTACACAGACCCATAGATATTTCTATCCTACGGCATCCTATGATATCTCATTCTCAAATTGAATCCCAAATCATATAAATGGTGATCAAGCATTCACAAGCATTAAATCCAGAATGAAATACTCAATAATAAAAAATAAATATTAAATTAATTCAACTACAAAAAATTCACATAATCAAAATTAGGCTACATTGTAAGTCTAGAAAAATAAATTAATTCATGAAGAAATTAAATAACAATCTAATCGAAAAGTTTAACATTAAAACGATTAAAAAATACGAAAAACTCGAAAGAAATCACCCAAGTGCTATGTCGCAGCTCTTGTTTGTCTCGTCTCTAGGCTTATTGTAAGGCTCCTCTTCCTTTTATGTGTGATGCACCCCCTCGAAAGAAACAATTCCATGCCCTGCTTAATGTCTAAAAACATCCGGCTATTGTTATGTCTGATTGAGGCCAAGCCTAAATTCAATTTGCCATGTTTTGCTGCTTTTGAAAAAAGACTGAGGGCCAAGTCAAGTTCAATACTCTTATAGGTAAATAACTAAAACCGGATGATGGCTTGATGAAGGCCCAATTAATGCAACCAAGTCCAAACGAAATCCAAGTCCAATTCAATGATGAACTACGACTAATGAGTGAGGTCCATGTTGTATTAAGTCAAGTGTGGGCCCAGCTTTGAATTGTATTTGAAGGCATAATATAATTTAGGCAAACAGGTGGTGTAAAGGTAGCCGACTGCTGTCTCTCCTTTTTGCAAATTTTCTTTTTTTCTTTTCTTCTTATTCTTTCAACATAATCAAATAAATAAAATAAAAATAAAAATAAAAATAAAAATAAAAAAATAGAAGAAAACTAACAAATTTAACAAGTAAAAGAATAATAAAAATTATGTAAAAATTACACTTATCAGAAAGAAAGTTACAAAAATAATGCAATAACTCTTATATATAACATTTATCCCACATTACCCTACACTATCTTAAAAGCTAACCTGTTTTCCTATGTTGAAAGCTCATTTGTTGCCTTTCCACTCTTGGCTTTTTGAAGTAGTTAAGTTCACGAGCTCCTTGGTGAATACAGTCTAAAATATGAGATCTTGTCCCTTGTCTAGGTCGTTTAAATAGCATGGGATTGTCATAGACTCATATGTCCTTTCTTACGTACCTCTGACTCCATATCTACTGTAAGGACTTTCTTTAATCCTATGTTGTCATACTACAGGATGACAAAGATAGACTACCAAGCATGGTCTGCACGCTTGATCCTTTGAGTTTCCTTGAGCATGGTTTGGGTCATATTGTTGCCAGACAACATGACTCGTCAAGTCTTTGACTTTCATTGTAAAACCACTCAAATGTGACCCTTCAAATAGAGTGTGGGCTCCTTCGTACAACACTGTCACTTTTTCAAGCCCTTTCATGTTATCTTGGAGAGTTTCCATGTCTAGATGGGGCAGAATTAGGATTTGGTGCTTGAGGGAGAGCGATTGACAAAATATGTGATATATGTGAGTATAAATAATGTGTTTTTTACACGTAACTATATAAGAAATAATAATTATACGTCATAAAATTATATACAAAAAACATATATCTATAAATTATCTTAAAAGATAATTTTCCTTAAGATTTCCATAGTTTGTTAAGATCATTACAAAAAGAAAATAAAAGAAAATTAAATATTAACTTAGGATTTCTCCTTCAAATTAAGCTCGAGGACAACTTTTCATGGAATAAAATTAATCTATTATCATTTTTGAAATGACATTCTTGGCAGTTTCTTTCTCAATATAGAACTTCTGATATAGTGCAACTCAACACATTTTTCAAAAGATTGGTCAAACCTTTTGTGTCATTTTGTTTGAGGAATTTCTGAGGTTTATTAGTTAGCAGCAATTGAAGATTTGGGTACACTATAAGAAAAATGGTCTTTTGCGGAGATTTTTGTATTGTTGGAAAAAAAATCATCACCAGAAGTCATCAATTCTAGAAATTTTTATATCGTTGTAGAGTTTTAATATCAAGTTTTGAAACTAGTCTTTTGCAATGATTTTTTTATTTTTGCGACAACAAAATTCACTGCAATATGTAGCCTAGGTTTTTGCAGCATTTTTTCACTCTTTACGTCGATAAAAATAGTCGCAAATGATATAAAATGTATTGCAACAAAATATAAATTGTGGAGAAAGTCTTTTAAAGCGCCAAGTGCCAAAAAAAACATATTAAAAAAACACTTTTGAAATGAATATAGAGAATAAACAATGCAGTTTCAATGGAAATAATTCCACACGCTTTGATTGATTCTATTTCATAAATATATATATATATATATATATATACAATGCAAATGTTCTATCTTAGGCAATATACAAACATTAAAGGTAAGATGTTAACTGTTACAAAAGAATCAAGTAATAATGTATGCAAGATTTTAGCCTATACTAATTACAGAGAACATTTTGATTGAGTGAGCTGTCCAGTTTTGAAATGTTTTCCTTAATGTGCTCCCGCAAGATGGGGCTTCCATCGACAAGATCAATCTTGTTCCTCAAAGTTTATGTTCTTTACTTGGACAGTGCTTTCATCATTAAATATGCCAACTAATCTTAAGTATGCACATGATAAACTTTGAGTAGATTTCTTTAAACTAAATCCTACACAAAATGGAGTCAATTTATATATGCTTCATTCTGGAGTGTTTCGCTGGTTTGAAACTTAACTGAGTGGCTCCAAGATTGTCACAAAGAAGAGATGGTAGAGCTTTGATGTAGAAGCCAAGTTCCTAGAATAGAGATAATAACCACATAGTTTCAGCTGCTGCATTTACTAATGCTCTATATTTGGCATCTGTGAATGATCTTGCAACTGTCCGTTGTTCTTAGAACTCCATGAGATTGGATTGGAGTCAAGAAAAGTGATGTAGGCCGAAGTTAATTTTCTTTCATCATGATTGCCTACCCAGTTAGTATCACTATAGGTTGTTAAGTGATGTGTTGTTGACTTGTTGATTCGAATTCCATGAAATATGGTATGTTTTAGATATCAGAGTACTCTCTTTGTTGCTATCCAATGGGTGACTGTAAGTCTATAAGCTTATGCATGAATTTTGATAGATTGTTGACGGCAAAGGAGATATTTGAATGCGTCAGAGCTAGATATTGCAAGCTGCCAATTACGCGCCTATATTCAATATTGTCCACTGTTGTAGTGCCATCTAGTAGTTGAAGAGAGGTGCTTGTTGAAATTGGAGTGAAACATCTTTTGCACCCAGCATGTTTGTGCTTTCCAAAATATCAAAAACATATTTGTGTTGTGATAAAAATAAACCAGCACGTGTAGAAATTACTTCCACTCCAAGAAAGTAATGTAAAAAACCCATATCTTATAATGAGAACTAAGCACCAAGCTTATGAATAACTAATGATACAAGATTTTTATCATTTCCCGTAATGATCAGATCATCAACATATACAAGTAAGTAGCAAGTAATGGAAGTATGAGAATAGACAAATAAAGAAGAATCAACATGAGAATTTTGAAACCCAAGCTAAGTTAAGGCAATTTTAAGTGCTGAGTACCATACTCTTAGGGCTTGTTTAAGCCTATATATGGCATTACTTAGTCTACAAACATGCTCAGGTTTTCACATATCCTTGAAGCCTGGGGGGTTGCTTCATATAAACAATTTTTGTCAAATTACCGTGTAAAAAAAGCATTATTGACATCCATTTGTCTCAAGTCTCAACTATTCATCATTGCAATTGCTAACACAAACCTGATTGTTGCAGGTTTGACAACAAGACTGTAGGTCTCCTTATAGCCAATACCAGGGCGTTGATTGTAGCCCTTAGCCATAAGCCTAGCTTTAAATCTATCAATTGAGCCACTGGCTTTCCTTTGACCCTAAAAACTCACTTACAGCCCACTGGGTGACAATTTTTTTGTGGTGGTACCAAATCTCAGGTATCATGACGCATAAGAGTTGTAAGCTTACTAGACATGGTCTCATGCCACTTTGGGTGAGACACAGCTTGACTAATACATGTAGGTTCAATTGATGATGGTAATGGATGTTTGGTAGCAGTATGAAGCTGTTTAGGTTTGTATATATTATTCATTGACCGTCTGGTCATTGAATGAGTTCGGGTTGGTGGGTTGGTGGTTTGAGGAGGTTGAGTGGACTCAATGATTTGAGTAGATTCATGCGAAGGTAGTGATGATGAATGCATTGAGGAAAAATTTAGGGGAGGATTTGATGGTGGAACGTGAGAATTTCAGTGCATTTCATCTAGGGTTTCATGTATATGAGAACAACTATTAGGAGAGAGAGGGAAACGTTACCTGGAGGTGCGACGGCAGCAACAACTACAATTTTCGAGTTCTCTGGTGACTACGATGGCTGAGATGAGAGGCCGATGGGAGAGTGAGGCACTAGAGGTTGATTTTCGATTTGGGAGAGATTGGAAGATGAAACCATATGAGGTAAAGGGGAAATAAACTCGTGAAGGCTAAAGTGATTTTGAGACATAGGGCTTGGGATAAATTTTGGGCCTTCGAGCTTAGCCTGGGAAGAGGGATTTTACATTTCATCAAAAATAACTTGTCTTGAAATGTACATTATCTTGGTCAATGTGTCCATGCATTTATATGCATTTTGATTTTAGAATAACCAAGAAATATACGAGTAGATTTGGGTTTTATTTTATTGGTGTTATATGGGTTGAGAAGGGGATAACAAAGGCATCCAAATTTTTTTAATTTGTGATATTTTGGCCTTTGACCGAATAGAGCCTCAAAATGGGATTTGTTTTGGAGAAGTGATGTGGGTTGACGATTTATGAGATATGTGGCAGTTTGGAAGGCATGTAGCGAATATGAAAGAGGTAACGATGCATCATGAAGTAGGGTGAGACCTATTTCCACAAGGTGATGATGACGTCGTTCAAAAACACCATTTTGTTTAGGTGTGTTTGTGGCCATGGTATAATGACTTATCCCATGGAGGGAAAAAAAATTAAACTTATGAATTCTCCTCCATTATCAGAGTATAAACTTTTTATTTTAGGATTGAGGCGCATCTCAACAAGATTTTTAAATTGTGGAAAGATGGTTGATACACTGGAATTGGTGATTATTGGATATAACCACATGTATTTTGTATAATGATCAACCAGTATGAGATAATATTGAGAACCATCCAAGCCAGTGTAGTGAGCGGGTCCCCAAACAATAGTGTAAATAATTTCAAGAGGCGAATGACTTTGAAAACTAGTGGAACCAAAAGTTTGTTAATGTTCTTTATTAATAGAGCAAGAAGTACATGAAGATGAAATTTTTTTGTGGTAAACAGAAGAGAAAACAAATTAATAAAACTTTGAAAGATCTTTATTGATGGATTTCCAAGACGTTTATGCCACCTATCAATTGAAGTTTGTTCATGCACATTTGCAATCATTTTGGATTGAGAAGCTGCCAAAGAGTTCAGAAATGTGTAAATGCCACTTTCACACGCCCATCTTAGTAATATCGCCCCCATGGTTTGATCCTTCACAAGAAAATGAAATGGGTGAAATTTAACAAAAACATTATTTTGATTTGTAAAGTGATGAACAAAAATTAAATTCTTGTGAAGATTTGGAACACAAAGTGTATCATTAAAATGAAATTTTTTCTTAGGTGAATATAAGGCTAGGAAACCAATATGTGAACAGTCAAACCCGTGCCATCACCTATAACCACTTCACCAGTTTCATCATATTCAGAATGAATTGACAGATTTGATAAATCACCAGTGATATTATGAGAGACTCCGGAATCTATCAACCATTTGTTTTCTCTAGAATTTGATGTAGCAATACAGTTGACAGGCATTTTAGTGGACTGGAGCTGAGGACACGATTTTGCCGTGTGGCCCAATTGGTCACATAGCTGACACTTGGGCTGGTAGCATTTTTGGACTGAATTGTTACGGCCCGAGGAATTATTTTGGCGCCTTTGATCTCTTTGTTTCCCATTGCCGTGCGAGAAGGCCCTTGAGATTGAGATGGCCCATTGGAGCGTTGAGCTTCTCTTCCTGAATTGCTTCCATGGAAGCTAGGGTTTTTGGAGGTACAATTGGCGACAGTGACAAGCTGCTTGGCGGCGGCCTCCATGCGACGCAGGTAGCTTTCGTGTCCAACGAGAAAGTCATGGAGCTCTTCAAAAGCTAGGGATTTCTCTCTCGCTCGAATAAGAGTAGCGATGTTCCTGAAATCCAAACCCAATTTGTTGAGGATATATAGGGTAAGATTATCATCTGAAATTGGATGATCTATGAGAGCAATTTCGTCAGCGAGTACTTTAACGGCATGGAGATAGTCTGGAACCGTGCGATTCCCTTGCTAGATCAATGTCACTTCCTCTTTCAGCTACATTACTCTTGTACACAACTTACTAGCATACGTATTTTTGAGTTTTTTCCATGCTTCTTGCGATGTCTTGGTTATGGTTGTGAGAGGAGTGATGGTAGTAGACGTAGAGGCAAGAATAGCACTGAGGTTCAGCTTATATTGCCTAATCCAATGATTTCTTTTTTACTAGGATGGGGGGTTTCCATCGGAGACAGGGCACAGAGAATCTCCATTAATATAGTCCATCAAGTCATAGCCAATTAGGAGTGCCTCAAATTGAGGGTGCCACTAAGGAAATATGGAGGGTGTGAGTTTCTTATTGATTTGTGCAGTTCTGTTGAAGACGACAAAAGGATTTTCAGTGGAGGACATAGGTTGGTTGCTTGTTGCGGAAGCCATTGTAGGTATCAAAGACTCATTTAAGGGTAGGACTCCTGATACCATATAGAGAATAAACACTGTAACTTAAATGGGAATAATTCATCATGCTTTGATTGATTCTATGTCGTAAATATATATATATATATATATATATGCAAGATGTTCTATCTTAGGCAATATACAGACATTAAAGGTAAGATGCTAACTGTTACAAAAGAATCAAATAATAACATATGCAAGATTTTAGCCTATACTAATTATAGAGAATATATTGATTGTGTGAGCTGTCCAATTTTGAAATGCTTTCCTTAATAATGAAAAGTTAAAGTTGGGCTACATGGTTACGTGAGTATTGGGATTCGGAGGGGACAATTTCAGTAAAAATGTTAGAAGCCTCAGTAGTTAATGGGGGCAATTTCAGTTATATAAACAGAAATTATAATTTTTATATACTATATTAATTTTTTAAAATATTTTTTTCTTTTTTTTTGGAGGGGGGGGGGGAGGGGCTGCATACATGGTTCCACCCCTAATTTTTGATTTGGTCTGTCCTTGACGTTGCTTATCTTGGATGAGTAATACTATCTCGCCTTGGACGGGTAACTCTTATCTCGTCCGAGTTCACAAGTCTCTTCAGATTCTTGTTCTCGCCTTCACAGCCGGTAACTTTTCTAGCTTGCCTATTACGATAAAGACACTCATCTCCACCTCTCTCTCTGAAATATGTCAGTCGAGGCTCCTAAAAGGTGCATGCTCACCCAAAATTTGGACTAGCTGTACCATGCATCTCCCGCTATTGTTTTCGTTATACCACTGGAATATTTCTTATCTTTTGCCTTCCACTCAACTCTAAGAATGATCAGGCCCCTTTCGCGCTAGGCAGTTCCTCACAATAAAACATTCTCCCAACAAGGATAAATATTTGTGAAAAAAAAAATAATACAGTCCAATATCCTTTATCAGCCCGTGAGAAGGAGTTAATTGTTCATGCACATTGGAGATGCATAGCGGCAAACAATGTATGGGCTGATGGATCTAGCCCAATACAAAATTGGACCACCACATAAGTTGACTTCATGCAGTTATGAGAAAAGTGTGCTGAAAAGCTATAGAAAGAGGATCCAGAATGGGTTGTGATTACAATGAGGAGACCCTAGCTTAGCATAAATGAGTATATCTTTGAAGGAAAAGTGGCTAGCCCGAGGAAGGTCATTCAAGCAACTGCTAAACCCCAAGCAGATTTTCTACAAGCACAAGAAAGGCCGTGGAAAGGAAAAGTGCCATTGTTATACCAAAATGGAGGAAGCCTAGGATTGATTTTGTTAAAGCCAACTAGGATGCTGATCATATTATGAAACAAACAAAAAGATGGGGATTGGAATAATCATTAAAGATAAGAAGGTGAAATCATGGTTACTTTGAGTGCTCAACAGAAGTTTCAGTCTCAATCTGTACTAGCTGAGTGTAAGGCTTTGTGGGAAGCAATGGAGTTGCGTGTGGAATTGGATTTCAGGATCATCATCTAAGAAGGAGATGCCCAAGTGGTTATCAAGGCTGTCAACAGCAAAGATGACCAAGTTATATAGATGATATGATATAAGATCTTTGCAAAGTGGGGGAATAGGCTGCAAAGTAGCTTTTACACACGGTAATAACTTTTCGAGTTTTGATAGAAATTTGCAACAAGATCCACAATCTTTCTAACAAGGTTAAATCTATTATAAATACAGATATTACAAGCTTCATCAACCTCACCCAACCTTAAGAAAATTTCTTTGTTGTACAAAACTCTCAAACAGTTCCCCATGGCCGGGGCACAATTTTCTAGTAAGTGCAGGTTGCACTTAAAAAACAATAAAGTTGAAATCATCGAGCACCTGTTCACGATTCAATTATGCTCAAGCCGGAGGTCGATGTTCATATCGTGCTAATCCAAGGGATGGCGAGGAAAGTAGGTGCAATTAAAAGTATTTACAAAACAGATTTAAATAATAAAAAGAGAGGTTACAAAGTTCATATGACATAAGTTGGTATCCTAATTATAAAAATTGTTTTATTATAAGATAAATCTACCGTATTATATAGAATAAAGTCAATTTGTCTTTGTAAACTAATATTGCTAAGGATGTAAAAAAAAACAAATAAAACAAAAATGGGAGAATCGAAAAACCGACTCGATCCAAGCCAGACCCGTTCCTCCATTTTGAAAACCGCTTTCGGTTTTATATCTTCTAGGACCGGACCAAATTGGTTTGCATATTTTTATATTTTTAATTAATTTTTAGTATTATTTATAATATATTATATTTCTTTTTTATATATAATATATATAAATTATAATTATTTACGAAATAATATTATATTATAATTTATCATAAAATCTTAATTTTAAATATGAACATTTATTTGATCACATTTTTTAAATATAAAATATATATTAATTATATTTTATGGCTTAATAAATTCTCAAAATATTCTTTTTCATGATAAATATATTAATAATACTAATATTTTTTAGTTTATTAATTGCTATATTATCGCTTACATATAGTAATAGTATTATACCAATAATATTATTATATACAAATAGTATTAGTGTATTACTAAAATTTATATATATTAGTATATATATTAAGTATAAAAGATTATAGATTTAATATATATTAAAAATCAAAAAATCAAATTGAACTGAACCTAAACCAAAAATACTGATTTGGAAGGATAACCGATGTGGTATCGATTCTTGAAAATGCATAACTAGAATATACCAATTAATTCGATCCCAAAATTTATAAAAAATGAATCAAATCAAACTGGTTATACTTATAATGTTTTATATTGAATAAGGGTTTAGAAAAATATATACATTATAAGAAAATTATTTATTTATAGCCATTTAATTTTAGTCAAATACTACAAATAGTCATTTAGTTACAATTAAATAGTCACAAAAATATTTTTTTGTTTTAGTGATAAATAGCTTCAATTTTTATACATAAATTCAACTTTTATTTATAATAAACAATTTCTAATTAAGTACCAGCGACAAAAATAATGTAGAAAATATTTTAATACGTTTGACTGTCAAATCTAAGATTGAATCCACACAAAGTTTCAGGACTTGTTTGGACATCACCAAAATCTTCAAAACTTCTCATAATTTCATTTTCATACAACATTTAAATAATTTCATTTTTTTAATTTTTAATTTTTAATTTTTTCATCTAATTATTATTTAAACATAAAAATCCATATAATTTTTACAAACTTCAAAACAAAATACAAAAATTAATGCTACTTTTACAAATTTCAAAATTACAAATATTAGATTAAAAGTAATTTTTTATCTTTTGATTTCTCCTCTCTCAAAATCCAATAAATATATTCACTCAATATATTTTATTACTATTTAAAAAAAATTAACGCACTTCAAATGTCAAGACGCCCCCTTAATTTAATTCAACAGAAATGTTAAAGTCACACATGTATATTTCCGATTAGTGATTTTGACTGTTTTTTTTATTACTTCATAATTAAGAAAGTATTTTTTGAAGATTTTGTCGAACTTTTAAATATTTAAAAAAAAAAATTGGAATCTCAGTCGGGATCCCCTATATTTGAATGTAGTCACTCTTGGTTCAATACGTACCCCATTTATAGCATTGGACTCTATGCCTAAGATGAGGATGCTCTCCCTGAGTTGGGTTTTCCATTTCTAGCTCGTAGGTCTTTGTTCCTGGGTTGCTGGGTCTATGCATAGATGTAAAGTTGTAAACCCATTTCTTTTCTTCTTCTTCTTCTTTTTTTTTTTTTTTTGAAATAGATGTAAACCCATTCCAGTGTGCATTTACGCCTCCAAAAACAATAGGCTATGTCAGGGAAATGAACAGAGGATGAATTCCCATTACCATAATGCATCTTATCTCGGTAAAATTATGAGTATGAGTGTTTGTTGGCTTGCCTGTAAACCACCCGTTCCGGGACTCAAAATCTCGAGCTGTAGATGATTTCAGATTCATTCTTGTCATATATGTTCGTTTTCGTCTGATCTACTCATTACAAGTTGGTGTATAGACGCACCATTTGCTGAAAGACCCTCTACATTTGTTCTAAAAATAAAAGTTAAAATACAGTGTTTTTTTTTTCTCGCCTGTGAGATAGATTCTCTTTCAATGTTTCAACATATAAAATATTTAATTAAATTAAGTAAAGTATAGGATTACTGATCAAACTCAGAATCACTGTTCCAATATAATGTGAAATCAACATTTATTCTAAAAATTTAAACTAATAGAGAAAGACATTTAATCATTTGTATGTTACTATTAACTCTTGTATAGAAAATAGAAGAAAACTCTTGGCCTTATTGTAATTGGTCAATAATGGAAATCGGTATTCATGTCGTCGTAGTAATATTTAAGAACTTGCACAATAGAGAGAAAAGAATTAAAAAAAATATATTGTAATAATATAGAGGGGAGTATTGATTGACCTCCCCCACCCACGTCTCCTTCAAGACTTTTGAGGGAGAGGTAGGATAATTATTTTGAAAATATTATAATGTACAGTAATTTTATTAAATAATCAATGCCTATAAATATGAGTTTCGATCGATCGATTATGTACACAAAAGTACGAAAGAAAAATAAAAGAAATAAAGGAAGAGAGAAAATTCAGTTATTAAATAATAAAGAGTTTTAAATATTTTCTCTTATATTTTTTTTCTTGCAATAAATATTTTTTTTTTTAGTTTTATAACACGTTATCAGCACGAAACTCTATTTATACTAAAACTAATGATCATCTTCTTTAAGTAAGTTCTTTAATATATTATTTACAGTTTTTGATATGAATATGAAATATTTTATTACTGATTATTACCTATATGACTTTACAAATATATTTATGAAATACACATATTTATTTCATTATTTATATGTATAGAAAAAAAATGGCAAATCTTACAAATTTAGGATTCGTTGCTCTTGACATATTTGAAAAAATTATTTATCTTGAATTTTTGAAGTTGAAATCTATCTTGATGCTATAAATTTTGAAGAAACAATTAAAGAAGGAAATGAAGTGTCCCTGCATGACCGTGCTTCAGACATCGACTTTTCATTACCCAGTACAACATAGTACCTGTTGTACGGCCAAGCACTTGATTTACTTATACTAAGTTTTTATATATAAGCTTATTAATATTTCATCATGTTTTGAAATAATGAAATATCGGTGCCTGAAGCACGACAAGAAATTACTTGGGATAATAAAACCCTGTTTAAATTTGATCCTCTTACAAATAAATGTGAACCAGAAGTTCAGAGGATTATCTATCTGCAAAGTATTGCAAATCAATTACATGATGTATTTACTGACACTAAAGGTGTTATAAAATCATATATTACTGTTGTTAATGCTTAAGTAAGAATTGAAGTCCCTGAAGGACGAGTTGTTAAAACAGCAATAAATGAGTCTAAAATACACCTGAAGCGTTGAAGACCTATTGGTGCACAAGAAAAATAAAAATCAGTGCTCATGCAGAGACCGTATTTTCTATATAAAATATAATCCTCCTGAAGAGGAAACCTCCTGAAAATGTAACTCCTGAAGAGTATAACTCTTGAAGAGAAAACTCCTGAAGAGTATAAACCTCCTGAAGAGGAACCTCCTGTAGAGGTGTTTCATGAAATGTTTTCCCCTGAAGAGGAACAATGAGATCTCAATACATTTCATGAGTACTGGAAAATTTATGGATAGAAATAAAACTGTTGTCGACAACATATATGATAACACTTGACATTACCAGAAGTAATGAAGAAAGTGAGCCAAAAACCGTCGAAAAATGTCAACGTAGAAATGATTGGCCAAAATGGAAAGCAGTTATTAAAACTGAATTAAACTCGCTAGTGAAGCGAGATGCATTTGGACCTGTTGTCCAAACACCAAAGGGTGTAATATTTGTCAGATATAAATGAGTATTTATACGAAAGCGTAATGCGAAATGAAATTGTGCAGTATAATTAGTCGCACAAGGTTTCCTGTAGAAATCCGAGCAATTATGAGGAAACATATTTCCTTGGTATGAATGCAACCACATTCATATTTTTAATTGATTTGGTTATTACAAAAGGATTAGATATGCAGTTAATGAATGTGGTCACTGCATATTTATAAGGATCATTAGATTATTACATATATAAAGATTTACGATACTTGAAGCATCTAATCCAAGTACATTTAGGAGTATGTACTTTATAAAACTTCAAAGATCTTTATATGGGTTAAAGCAATCCGGACGCATGTGGTATAATTGAATTAACAAGTATCTATTGAAAGAAGGATTTAAGAATAATCTTATATGCCCATGTGTTTTATCAGAATCCGGATTTGTCATTATTGCAGTTTACGTTGATGATTTACCTTGTTAGAACTCTTGAAAAGATCACAAGGGTTGCTATAAATTCAAGAAATGCATTTGAAAAGGAAAGATCTTATTATTCAATTCATAGATGAGTTACAAGAATTTGAGACTTCTAGCCTCATCTCTCAAATGCATTTGCTCTTCATAAAGCAACATACCATCCTTATCTAAAGGATTAGATAGTCGAAATGAAGAGGCAAGTAAGGATTTTAAATCCTTATTCTCCTGCTTTAAGTCTGCAATTTTTCTGTCAGACTCTTGAACGAGTCGTTGAAGTACAGAAACCTTCTCGTTAAGCTCCTCAATCTCACGATTTTTAGATTGTAATCGGTTGGAAATCCAACAATAGAGGAGGAGTATCGAGTGCCGAGAGTCACCAGCTCATAAACAGCTTCACAATCTGACTTATTAGCCAGATCATTTGCTTGCTGCAACATGGTACCTGCGAAAGATGCAGGAACAATTTGTAATTGAGGCGAAAGATACCTCATATGTTGATCGTGAGAAATAGTAAAAGAAAATTGATGAGCCATTGGAAATTTGTAAAATAAGAATACAAATACAGATGAATTATAGATATGAGAAAAAGATTTGATGCGTACTAAATGAAGCTAAAGACGGTTCTTATAGAAATGGAAATAAGAACAAGACAAACCATCATCTCTTCAAATCTCACTTTACAAGATATGCTGGATGCATAATTTCAAAAGCCGGCGAAATTAATTACAGCTATCCCTATTTTCTTGTAAACGCTGAACCTCTGCCATTAGCTACTGTTGTTGACTTTGTATCTGAGCTTTCTCTCGTTCCAGCTCTTCTACTCGTATTTTTAGGTCACGAGAATACCAGTCTACAAGTTTCTTCAGCTCCTTGTTTTCTTGTCTTAAATCTTTATTTTTACTATCTTTAGTTGCAAGCGTTTGATGCAACTCAGATATTTGAGTTTTAAGATGATCAACCTCACTCGTTCTCGCCAATAGCCTCTGAGACATGGTTGTAAGAGAGGCAGCATATTGAGTACTGAGAGTTCTTGATGCTGCAACAATTTCAGGATCAGATTTACTAGAAAGATATATCTCTGCTCCTATCATGGTGTTTACAGCCTCAGGAGAAAATATAAGTGGTTGAGGTATAAAAGGTTCGTGGTTTAAATCTGGAACATTAGAATTTCTATCAGACATAATATCGTTCTGGATGAACAACAATTGAATCTATGAGGAATGCGAGATCTTTTTGCTGAAATAAACCAATGATAAAATTGGTTATATTTAAACAACAACCTGAAGCCTTCAAATCTCTTCAAGATCTCATTTGTCCACAATGTCAAGCGGATTTGATTTTCCGCCGAATCGATAATATTAAACCTCAAAGTTTTTACAGCTTTTATCATACATAGATGGTTTCCAATGTTATTTCCGCCGTATATAAACAAGTTCTTCCTAATAACGCCGAATGAGGAGGAGAAAATTTTAGATGAAAATATTATCATACTCTCTATAATGCATTATTTAGATGGAAATAATGTTTGAATTCGTAATCTATTATATATGCTGAAATCATATTTGCTTATTACTTGAAACACTAACGCATATTATCAAGGGGAGTTTAAGTATTACTGCAGGTTTCAGATTTCTATTAAGTCTGTCAATCAGATATTATTTTTCATCTTCAAATCATTCAAAAATTATTGCAATTCATGAAACAAGTCGAGAGTATATTTGGCTGAGATCAATGACTCAACAATTTTATACGAAGATAATGCTGCTTGTATCATTCAAATCAAAGGAGGATATATCAAATATACGATCAAGTGATAATCTGGCAGATTTATTCACGAAGACATCACCAACTGCGACATTCAAGAAAATTGTGCAGAATATTAAAATATGAAGACTCAAAAACTATTGTCATGCACTTTCCAGGGGGAGTAAAAGTTCTGAAGACTTATACTGATTGTACTCTTTTTCCTTCGCTAAGGTTTTATCCCATTGGGTTTTCCTTTGCAAGATTTTAATGAGGCAATCTTAAAGCACTTGTGGATACATAAGAAGACTGTACTCTTTTTCCTTCGCCATTGGTTTTTCTTCCCACTGGGTTTTTCCTTGGCAAGATTTTAACGAAGCAGATTCTTTATGGGTGGTCATTCAAGGGGGAGTGTTATGAATTGTAATGAACGAACGAAACGGCAGCCGCCCCCTGTCCCACCACTAAAATTATGTGAATGACCCCACCACTATTATTTTAAAATCTGCATAGTGACTTGCATAATAACTTGCATAGTAATTTCAATGCCTATAAATATGGGTTTCAGTTGTAATAAAATTTATAAGAAAATATAAAGAAGGAAGAAAGTTTTAGAGAATTTCTTTTATATTTCTCTTGCAATAGTAGTAGTTTTTTTTTAGTTTTATAACAGGAAATCGGTATTCATGTCGTCGTAGTACTATTTAAGAACTTGCACAATAGAGAGAAAAGAATTAAAAAATATATATTGTAATAATATAGAGGGGAGTACTGATTGACCTCCCCCCACCTACGTCTCCCTCAAGACTTTTGAGGGAGAGGTGGGATAATTATTTTGAAAATATTATAATGTACAGTAATTTTATACAATAATCAATGCCTATAAATATGAGTTTCGATTACTGGGTAATGAAAAGTCGATGTCTGAAGCACGACAAGAAATTATTTGGGATAATAAAACTCTATCTCAATTTGATTTTCCTACAAATGAATGTAAATTAGAAGTTCAGAAGATTATTCATTTACAATGTATTGTAAATCATTTATCAAATGTATTTATTGATACTAGAGGTGTAGTAAAATCTTATATTCCTGTTGTTAATGTTCCAGCAAGAGTTGAAGTCCATGAATGACAAGTTATCAAAACAGTAATAGGTGAGTCTAAGACACGCCTAAAGCGTGGAAGACTTATTGGTGTAAAAGATAAATTTTTTTGAAGGAAAAAGATACAAAATAAATTTGGTGTTCCTGAAAAACCAATACCCACAATACAATTATAAGCTATAAATATAGTTGATACTCCTGAAAAATGTCAGATCTTCTATTCTAAAATCTCCTGAAAATGGACCTCCTGAATATGTGTTTCATGAAATGTTTTTCCCTGGAAAGGAACAGATACCTAAAAATAATGAGATCTCAATACATTTCAGGAGTACTGGAGAAATTCTAAATAGAAATAAAACTATTGTCGACGACATATTTTCATATAAGATAGCCTTTGATATTACCAGAACTAATGAAAAAAGTGAGTAAAAAACCATCGAAAAATATCAACGTAGAAATGATTGACTAAAATGGAAAGCAGCCATTGAAGCTAAATTAAACTCACTAGCAAAGAAAGAGGTATTTGAACATGTTTTTCAAACACTAAAGGGTGTAATGCTTGTTGGATATAAGTGGGTATTTGTACGTAAACGTAATGAGAAAAATGAAATTATACGATACAAAGCACGACTTGTCACACAAGATTTCCTGCAGAAATCCGAGATTGATTATGAAGAAACATACTCTCCCGTATGGATGCAATCAAATTTAGATTTTTGATTAGTCTGGTTGTTACAAAATGATTAGAGATGCAGTTGATGGATGTGGTCATTGTATATTTATATGGATCTTTAGACCATGACATATATATGAGAATCCCTGAAAGTTATAAAATACCTGAAATATATAAAGTGTTTAAAGCATCTATAAGTATTTATAGAAGTATGTATTCTATCAAATTTCAAAAATTTTTATATGGGTTAAAGTAATCCGGATGCATGTGGTATAATTGCCTAAGCGAATATCTATTGAAAAAAGAATTTGAGAATAATCATATATGCCCCGTGTTTTTATTAAGAAATTAGAATCCGGATTTGTCATTATTACGGTTTATATTGATAACTTAAATATTGTAAGAACTCGTGAATAGATCTCAAGAACCGATACATATTTAAAGAATTATTTTGAAATAAAAAATCTTGGTAAAATAAAAGTTTGTCTCGGTATGCAGTTCAAACACTTGTCAAATGAAATTTTTATTTATCAGTCCATGTATGCAGAGAAAGACCTGAAGCACTTTTATAGGGACAAAACATATCTCTTGAGTACTCCAATAATTGTTCGATCACTTGATATGAAGAATGATCCATTCCGTTCTTGTGAAGACAATGAAGAAATTATTAGTCCTGAAATACCATATTTCAATGTAATTGGAGTTTTGATGTATCTTGCAAATTGCACTCGGCCTGATATTACATTCTCAGTTAATCTGCTTGCAAGATATAGTTATGCACCAACTCGAAGGCATTGAAATAGTATTAAACATATCTTTCATTACCTTCATGGTACAGTTGATATGAGATTATTTTATATCTTTCATTACCTTCATGGTACAGTTGATATGAGATTATTTTATCAACGTAGATCAAATCCATAATTGATTAGGTATGCAGATGCAGGTTATCTTTTAGATCCACGCAAAAGTAGATCTCAAACTGAATATTTATTTACTTATGGAGATACTGCCATGTCATAGAGAACTATCAAACAGACACTATCTGCCAGATCTTCAAATCACTTAAAGATCATTGCAATTCATGAAGTAAGTCGAGAGTGTATTTGGCTGAAATCAGTGATTCAACATAATCAAGAAAAATGTGGTCTCCCCATAATCAATGATAGCCCAATAATTTTATATAAAGATAATACTGTTTGTATCACTCAAATTAGAGGAAGATATATCAAAAGTGATAGAACCAAACATATTTTACCTAAATTCTTTTATACTCACAAATTTCAAGAAAAAAATGAAATTGATACCAAGCAGATACAATCAAGTGATAATCTGACAGATTTATTCACGAAAGCATACTAACTGCAACATTCAAGAAAATTATGCGGAACATTGAAATGCAAATACTTAAAGATTTATCGTCATGTACTTTTCAAAGAGAGTAAATATTCTGAAAACTTGTGCTAATCGTATTCTTTTTCCTTCATTGAGGTTTTTTCCCATTGGATTTTCCTTTGCAAGATTTTAATGAAATAATTTTAAAGTACTTAAGAGGTATATAATAATACTGTACTTTTTTTCTTTCGCCATTAGTTTTTATTCCTACTAAGTTTTTCTTTGGCAAAGTTTTAACGAGATAGATTCTTTATAAGTGGTCATTCAAGAGGGAGTGTTGTAATAATGCAAAGGGCAGCACTGAATGACCCCTTCCCAAAATTTTGTAGTGCACAGTAATTTGCACAGTAATCAATACATATAAATATGAGTTTCGATCGATCGATTATGTACACAGAAGTACGAAAGAAAAAGAAAATAAAAGAAAGGAAGAGAGAAAATTCAGTTATTGAATAATAAAGAGTTCTAAATATTTTCTCTTATATTTTCTTCTTGCAATAAATATTTTTTTTTTAAATTTTATAACAAAAAAACAGTTTGTAATTTCACTTTCTATTTTGTAAAGTGCATTCCACAATATTATCAAATTAATAAAAATATATATCTATATAATTTCTAAGAATTTTTTTTAAAAAGAAAAAATCCTGCTTTCACTAGAAAAAAATACAAAGAGAGATTACACTGCTGAATAAACCAGTTCTATGATTTAATTACTAAGATCACGCTGCATGAAATGATAATAATTACTAGCTTTGTTTGAAAAGTACTTAGTTACACTTAATAGTTAAAGACTAAAATTTATGTATTATATTAAAAGTTATAATATTAACTTAATATTATATTCCATGTTATATATATTAATTTTATGTAATTATAAGGTTAATAGAAGATTAAATTTTCATGTCATATTAATTATCAATTTAATATATAATATAATATATATATATAATATAATATAGAAATGATATATAATATCAATGATTATAAATATATATACCGGTCCGTCCAATTTAAACCGATTTTTAAAAAATGAAAACTGATATCATACCAATTTAGGATTAGTTTCGATTCTTAAGAACCGGAAGTACACCAGACACTTACAAATTGGACCGAATCTACCAACTCGATATGATCCAATCTGGTTCACTCTATTTTTTTTTTTTTTTTCATTTTAACACCTCTAATGTTAGTATATATGACTAAGAATAATAAGATTTATGATAAAGAATAGTTTAATTTAAAAAAAAAAATCTGTTAACGTGTGGCATGGACCAATCACATAAATTCCTTAAAGGAAATCAGGACCTCGCTAGAAATATTAAATTCAAAGAAAGAAGACTTCCACAACAATTATAAGTCCCAATGAACAGCTAGATTTCTCCAAAAAAATAAAAATAAAATAAAGCTAGCGATCATTTAATAAACAAGCACCAAGAAAAAATATTATAAAACTCATACAAGGGTCAACACAGGACTTGTCGAGTCAAGTTAATTTTTGACTTGCCGAATTTGATTCGACTTGGAATATTCAAATTAAAGTTCGAGATTTTTATTTACTTTTTATCTAAGCTCTACTTGGTAAGTAAAACTCCTAATTTAAGTTCGAGCTCGTTCTATAAGTAAGCTCTAGTTAAGATGTCTTTTAATATTTTATCATTATTTTTTTATTATTATTTACAAATCATATAAAATCATCTCACTACTCAAATATAATAATTGTATTTTCTCTCTGGAGAAGATTATTCAAATAAACAACTCCTAAGCTATTAAATATCACATGTAACTTATTTGTCCAAACTCTAATCAATAGAGAAACTCTAAAAATAAAATAGTACTGAATGGTCTAAATCCCTAACGTAGTTTGTTGTGCTATGCATGACCGTGATGGAAGATTCTTGATTAATTGAGAACGAAGCACGTGCAACGCACGGCTGATTAAGCCATACGTTAGTCGATTAATATATCATAAACATGAATGAATTATATGATAAAAGTGTGTCGAGTACTTTCAAGCGTTTTTTATTAGCAAAAATTAAGCTTTATAACCATTGTAATCTTAACTAGGTTTTTTGTTTTCTTATAAAAAATATATATATTTTAAAAAAAACTAATAAATATTTTTTTATTAGGCTTTTTAAAATTTGATATATATATATATATATATATATATACGACTGATTGTGAATAACTTTTTTAAAGATGACATTTTCAGATCTATTTTTTAAGCCTTATTAGTGACAGCCAACAAGGCTACTTTTTTAACAATAGCTTTAAGCCGAGAGAGAGAGAAGCAATCATGGGTTCTTTATTTTTTTTTTTGAATGAGAGACCAATCATTTGAACAAAGTAGCACTTAATAACAGAATTGACTTCGTAGAAAAAGTTTAATGGCAAGAAAGTTTATTGTAAGTATGCAAGTTTTGAATAATTTTTTTTAAAAAAAAAGTGAATATATAGAAATTTGTATAATAATTAATAATTTTTTTTAATAAATTTTATTACTTTTAAAGTAATCATATAATAATTTTACAGTTTATGACTATACATAATATTATTAAATTTAAAATATTTTACAATATGCTTTCAATACATTTAAAGAAGAACAAAGGCTCAAAATAATTTTATAAAAATAAGTTTATAAATTGAAGTGATTGTGTACTATATGTGAGATTATAAAATTATTGTTACTATAAATTAAGTCTAATATATTTACATTAAATTATATTAATTTATTTTATAAATTTATTTTTATAAAATTTCTTAATAGCTGAGAAATGCTATTACAGCTATTAAGAAGTATTTTTGATTAAAAAAAAAAACTTATGCAAGCCTTATCTCGAGAAATATTACATATATATTTAGGGCATGAAAGCCTTATGCAACTTTTCAAAAAAATAAAATAAAAATAGAATTCATTATTAAAATATATTTTTTAATGAATAGTTTTTTCAAAAAATCTATACGAGATTTGTACACTGTTGTACAAATTATTTTTTATAAAAATAATTTAGAATATAAATTAAAAAAAATTCAATCTACAGCTACAAGTTGAGTTTTCTATATAATATTTTTCTGCTTATCAGTATGACCAAGTCTTACAAGCCTAGAAAGGGACATATCTTAGAGCTGGGAGGTTCTGAGATGGTTCCAACTTCGATTGTCATTTTTGATTGAGACTTTGGGATGAATAAGACGTGGAAATTGGGATGGAAAAAGCATGACTTAAATAAATAAATAAAAGGCATGAATATTTTAACCTCATTTTTTTTCCTACTTTCTCTAAAGCAAATAATGTATGCTCGTGAATGATTAATATTACTCCACTAGTAATTTAGGTTTTATTTGAATTTAAAAATGAGATAAGAAGGATTATAAATAATAATAAAATGAATGATTAAAATAATTAAATAAATTAATAAATAATTGAGATGAGTTGAATAAAATAATTAGAGATTGAATAAGTATAAAAAATAAATTATTAAAATAAATAAAATATAAATAAATAAAATGCATTAAAACTAGCCATTGGATGATGATTGATCAATCAATCATTCATTAAAATCATATCGCATTGCATTTAGACCAAGTCAAATTGGCATTTTTATGTGTCGTACACAAAAGCTGTTGTCAACATGTTACAATCAAACTTTAGAGAAAACAGAAATTGACACGTGGAGAAGCCAAGTCAGACAAGTATTTTTTGAGTTTTGTTTTCTTTAGCCATGAGAAAAGCTTTAAGCATTATTCTTTGCTCTAATCTCTTCCTCTTAAATCTTATCTCCATTTAAAAGATGGATTAGAGAGATTTCATCTGAATAAAAAATAATCTTATAAATTACTATAAATTAAGTAATATTAAATAATTATAGATTGCATAAGAGGGAATTACTCCACGTACGGCAGAATTCTTAGATATTATAATAATTTTAGAAATAATCTTAAAAATTTGTATATTTAAGTATGAACAAATTTTTAATTTAAGAATAGTTTATAATAATAGATATTATTTGATTAACAAAAGCTGTAGGGTCTAAAGCTGGGGGATATACGCGTTGAAACGATGGGGCTGGCGGCACTTGCGCTAATCAAAGGTGGTCATGTTTGAGGGGGAAAAGGAATGTTCGTGGAGGCGTCATCAAACAAAGACATGTCGACTGACACGAACATTTCTTGCCATGTGCATCATTGATACATACCCTTACACGTGTAAAAGAAAAAAGGAAAAACAACAAAACTTAGAAGTATATTCACTGAGACATGGACTTAGTCAACTGAGAAGTGAGAGAAAGTTTTTAAATAATTTTTAGACTACTATTTATTAGATGTTGTAAAATTTGAGAAAATAAGTTAAATAAATATTTTTTCAAATTAAATAATTTTTAAAGATGATTTTTTTTTATTGGTTTTCTCTAAAGTTGTTTTGAATTTGATGTTTTTCATTTTTTACTTAAATCTACTAAATAATTAGATGAGGATTTTTTTATATAGTTTGAAGAATTATGGATCGAATTTGGAGATTTATTTTTTGGTTAAATTGGAATTTTCTATATTTTATATTCTTATCTCATTTTCATCCAACTATGATTAGTATTATTGCCTATCAATAAGAAAATGGAGAATTGATAAAGAAAGAAAGTATGGTAGTTTTAATTCAGTTAGAAATGGTTTATATATGTATATATATATATTATCTTGTTTGTGGATGGTGGGAATATGTCCATTGATTACAAATGAGAGGATATATAAAATGTGAATAAGAATAGCTTAGTTATTTGTATAGTGATGTCCTTCATCTTAATATTAATGTTTTTTTCTTTTTAATAATAAGACATCCTTCTATTGAAATAAATCAAAGAGTACTACAAATTACACATGAGAGTTATTCATCCAAACAACATTGGAAATAAAACTTAGATAGGATCCATCCAAAGTTGCACTTCAACAAATTGTCATGCTTGTCGAGCCAACTAACGTGCAACTTAATGCCTAGTCGCATAATGTGTTGAATTGCTGAGGATGGGAAAAATTTTAGCGCTTTTGTATCTCTTCAATTAGGTTGTCCAACTCAAATAGATGAGAAATTTTGAATTCAACAACTTTCACCATACAGAGACTATTACTTTCCAAGATGATATTTGGGAGTCCCACGTGAATAAGAAGCTAGAGGTATTGCTAGCAATTCAATTGTTTCCAGGCCAGCCACTTTAAATTCAGCTTTGCTGGCAGCTAGAATGACTTTGCCTTAAGCATCACAAACAACAGCCCCAATCCCTTCTTTGTTTAGATAAAAAAAAAAAACATGGCTCCATCCATATTGAGTTTATAAAAACCAGTGGGTGGAGGTTGCCATGTACACTATTTTTTAAAGTTTGAGACTAAAATATTGCGAGGCACTTACTAAGGACTCCACTGAGACAAAGCTTGCTGAATCACTTGGCATAGTTGTATTGTAACATTTTCAAACAACAACTTGTTCCTACGAAATCAGAAGTCCCAGGCCATGGGGAAAAATCGAGAGAACAAGGCAAGATCTCCTTTGTTGAGAGTAAAATGCACCACCTGAACATAGTCTAAGCGAACACCATAGTCTCATGCAAGAAGACCACTTTAGGATCTTCCTTCTTCAATAAATCAAAGGAAAGTTTGAAACCTTCGTGGGTTCCCAAGCCCAAGAAGGTTCCAACAACCCACGAGGGGTTTCCAATTTAGGAACTTCATGAGGTTCAGTAGGGCTACGCTACAACCTCTGCTGGTATTGAGATCGTTTTCTCATCACCCAAACTCGTTCGTAAGAGCAACAAGGGTTTCTTTACAACACGGGGATCAACACTCGACACAGCACAGCTACCTTCCCTCTTCTGAGAATCACAATTAGTCTAAAGCTTTCCATTTTGAGGGTATTGGACTGGGCTTTACTTGCGGATGGCCTCTCTTAACCCCTTTACCATCTTTCTTGTGTGGCCTATAAAAAGTTTGGCACGTAACAATAAATTCTGGTTCAATGGGGACGATATTGTTTCGCAAGTTATTGTTACTTTCATTCTCATTTCAAGTGTTTGAAATATCAAGAAACACCAAACTTGCACTCTAGTTTGAACCTGCACATTCTTTGACCAATGGAAGATGAACACTTGTTAGTAACTGCTCAGGACTTGATGGAAGAGGCTGCACCTGAAAACAACAATGGTTATCTGTGACTTTGTTCTGTGCAAATCCGAGCACAACTTATTCGGATTAGACGGAGAAGCAGTTGGAGCGGTTACCCCTCTATCATCCTTCCACCCTAAGCTTAGGTTTTCACCTTGCACCGCCTTCAGCCATGGCCCATAAGGAAGTTCTGCCGTCACTGTAGTAGGTTGAAGTAGTCTAAAACCTTTACAATCTCGATGGCTATGACCAAGAGGTTCACACTAGTAACAGGAGTCGGGGAGCCTCTCATAGGTGAAATGAACCAAATAAGAATGTTCATCGTCAATGTAAACCTGTTTACGACATAATAAGGGTTTCCTGATGTCAAGGTAAACCTGGACCCTTAGAAATTCACCACATGCAAAATCCTCATCATCCAAAGTCTAGTTCAAGCAGCTTTCCAATTGGTTCCCTAATAAGTTGGCCAACATATTCATTACATGCCATTAGTGGTAAATCATAGATTTGAACCCAAAAATCATAAAAATTAGTCTCAAATATATGAATATCCTGGATTTGTAACAAGCCATCACATTCTTGAGTGAGCACCAATTGTTTTCAAAAGTCCAGGGTTCATCCCTCATGATGTAGCCCTTGTCCTTTCGTGCAATAAATTCAATTATTATCATATTAGCGTCAAATTACGGAATGTTATGGCTTTAGAGGGTCTCTAGATCTTTCTCATCATTTGTTGAAATGCTTCACAATTGAAATATCTCTCAGTTTACAGCTTGATGATGAGACAACGTTTCCCTCATTGAAAGACTTCTTGCAACGTAACTTTCTCAAGAGTCACAACAGTACACTCCTCTTCTATAAGAGATAATCTCTCACAGAGTTTACTCAGATCTTCCGCCATGCACAATTTCTCCGGTGAAAGAGAAAATAGAAGAACCTTCACAATGATCAGAGGAAAAAACTAGACAAAACACCCCTCACAACACTAGGTTGAGAAGCCCCTACACTAACTCATAGCACCAACGAGAGGAGGGACCGCTCACACTAGCATAAAGCATTATGCACAATAGTTAATTAGTCTTTTATTTTAATATTAATGTTACTTGTTAGTATAATTCTAAGGAAAACTCCAATATTTTCTATAGAAAAATAGGGACAAGATTTGAATCTAATTTCAATAGCACTATTTTTAAATTTTTAAGAACTAACACTAGAAAATCTATTTGTCAAAAAAAAAAAAACACACACACACACACACACAAAAGAAAATCTAGAGATTCTTTTAAAAAGAAAATGATAAAAATACAATTCTTTTATAACTACGCACAATTAAATTAAACGTAGAACAATATTATAAAAAAAATTTAATTTTTTTTATAAAAAAACAGCTCTATTGGTGTATTAACATATCACTTATTATATAATCCAATATTAATTATAAAAAAGTTACAATACTATTTATTAGTTGATGCCGCTCTAAATTTTCCACACCTTTGATATGTTTTGTTATGGTGAAATAGAGTAATACTAGATATCTTAAGATATGCAATTTCGTATATTTCATTGAAAGAAAAGTGAAGTCTATCAATAGAAAATGGTTAAATGCAGATTAAATTTTAAGAGTTATAAATTATTTCCTATTAAAATATAAAATTGCAAATAGATTTTTTATTTTAAAATGTAATTTGCATTTAAAGTAAAAGTATAAAAAGTTAAAGAAATGATTTTTAAAGTCCTAGAAAGTATAAGTTTAGCATACTCTCCTTAAAAAAATAGTTAACTATTTTTTTTTATAACTAGAATCTTATTTCATTTCATCTCATTGATAAGGAATTACAGAGCACAATTTGTCTATACCACTTCTTTTACAAAATCTTGACAATTGCCTGACCAAATAGAAATACCCTAGGATTGCCAAGCAAATCTTACTAAACAATGAGCGCAACGTTTGTCGTTTCTCATGCGACCTATGTGAATGATAATACAGCTTCTGAACATGAGCAATTTGGTTTCCCTGATGGTGTTGCCCAAGAAAGACTAAGATTTGGCATCTTCATTCAATTGGTTCACCATGAGTAACAAGTCGCTTTCTACAATGAGATCATCTATGCCCAGCAGTAAGCAGACTTGAAGACCTCTTAGCATTACCACCACCTCTATTTTCATTGGGTCCCTTACTTCGGATTCCTTCATGCTAGCTGTCATAAGAACCGAGCCAGTGTTGTCTTGAAGAATCATGCCCATTCCCGCTCGGTGATGGTCATGAAAAATAGCTTCATCAATGTTCAACTTTAGTACACCCAGATGGGAGGGGGGTTGTGCCACCTTACTGGAGCCTATGTCAACTTTGTTCTACCTGTATGTTGTTGGTGTGCACCGGGAGGGGACCATGCATGGTTGATTCTTTGGAGTGGGGTCGAGCAAACCACCTTTATGTAAGCTCTTATTTCTTCTATACTAGAAGCCCTACATACCCATAATTAAAAGATCCAAATCCCCCTAGTTACCTTTAGTGTGAATATGTGACAAGGGCCCATGACTCTAGTGTTGTGCGCCACAGCTACTAGGGAAGATAAGGTAGGTAGGCAAGACTAGACTTCTTGCAACTACAAACAGCTTATAAGAGCACGCAAAGCATCCTCCGAGTGAAGTTGACACATTTGGCATAGGTCCTCTAAGATGATCCTTCTGGTTTTGAGATTGTTGCGAGTGGGAAGAGCTTCCTTGCACGCACGCTATATAAAAGTTTTGAAATGGTGGGGATTTGAAGGCACCAGAAATTCTTCCATACCTTCCTATAATTTGTTGCCTCTGAGCTTTCTCCAAGTTGGGACTGTGATCCTTGGAGAAATCTATATGCAAACTTCACATTAATCTTTTCATATGGTGTCTCACCCCAAATCAATTTATCTGCTGTAGTTAAAGGGCTAAGTCTTATCTTAGTGATGGTTGTCACCGTATATTGGGGGAATAAACTCTGCAAGCAGGTGAGTTCCCACCATGGGTGTCTGGGTTGATTAGTTGGGATAGTAGGGAGAGAGGAAAAATCTCACCTTCGTCTACCACGTTTATCAGCTTAACCCCTTAATTCATTGATCCCACCATATATTAATCGAACGCCTGTTGCCAACTCTTCCAACGCACACATCCTTTAGCATCTTAGTGGTCTCCTATATGCCTCGCCTATATGCCTCGCCATGCATATAATGGACATGTTCTCAACTTGACTAGAAAGATATGGTCCTGAGAGAAGTATTTGGTCTTATACATATAGTGTAGCAAATAGCTCTCCTTTTTCATGATGCACCGACTTTACTTGGCCAATAGTGACATATTGAGATCATGAAGATCCTTGAATCCTAGACCTCCCATCACCTTTGGAGTACACAAACGAGCCAAACTGATCCAATGGATCTACCTTTACTCACATTTTTGCCCCTACCAAAATCTTGTCATTAGCTGTTCGATCTTAGAGCATAGTGATCACGGAAGCTTGAAGTAACTCATGGAGAAGGTTAGAACCAAAAGTTCCACCGCCTTGAATAATATTTCCTTCCCCCTTGCGGTAATAGTTTTTCCTTCCAATTCTATAGGCTCATCCAGACCTTATGTTTGATATTCGAGAAAACCTCCTTCTTTACTCGACCAATTATAGGACGAAGCCCCAAATATCTATCGAAATGGCTTGTCCCCTATGCCCCCTAAAAATTGAGTATATCATGTTGTAAGATGTTTGGCACATTTAAGCTAAAGAGGCATTTTGATTTATCTCAATTGATCTGTTGTCTCGAGAATCTCTCATACTTCTCTAGTAGTGCTTGGATGACTGCACATTTTTGGAGAGTTGCCATGCCGAACAAAAGGTGGTTGAGGCGTGGCGCCACTCTACATATTTTGACACCTGCAAACAAGTTACTTGTAACTTCTTTGTTAAGAATAGAAATATAGCTTTCAGTGCATAAAATGAAGAGGTAGGGTGAAAAGGAATCTCCCTGCCTCAACCATTGACATGGAGTAACATGGCTAGTAGGAATTCCATTTATCAAAATCGAATAAGATATAGATCGAACACAGAACATAACCATGTTCAACCATCTCCATAGTAAGGCCAAGGTCCCACTCCAACCTTTACAGTCCACAGCTAAATAGCAATCAAGTCCAATCTTGTATTTCAAATCTTGCATACGAGTGGCTAAGAGCTTTGTTTCCTAGAGAAACACAAGCCTGGGATATTCTCTTAAGAGTACATCACAGAGGTCTCTAACTTCTAGGGGTTTTTAAGTCCCTAAGAGTTCTAACTCATGATTTTCATGACTCTTGGTGGGACTACTCATGATTTTCATGACTCTTGGTGGGACTATTCAATAACCTTCACTGATAGCTTATGGGATTCTATAGTGGTGCATGCTTCTACTTTCCTGCATTTGCCATAGTTCGCATGGGAGTTGGCTTTGGCGCCTTTGCAGCATTTGCAATGTTGTACATGAAGTTGTAGGCTAGGGTTTATATTTGTTTGCACTGGATTTTGGCCTAATGGTGTGTGGGTCTCCTGAGCACCCTTTATATTCTTAGACTAGGACTCACCTAAAGTTATTGGGTAGTCCACTAGAGCCTCATTTAAGCCCATTAACCCTCTTGTTTGTATGTTGTCTAGGTTTCTTGAAAAAGTTACATTTCCACCCCAAGGAACATCCTTACCAAAAGGTGCATCTACATGCTCTTGTTCACCTATAACTTCTGTGTCTTTGACCTTGGTAGGTGAATTCTTAGTCCCAACAGTACAGTCCATTTGCAACTCTAGGGAGCTTTGGGCCAATTCATGTAATACGGCATTGCCCCTACCGCTGGCATCATCTTCGATGTCTTCATTTTTGTAATAGGGTTAGGATGGTTTTGAAATTTTCCCACCAACATAGGGCCGCCTGTGTTGCGTCCTGTTTGTCCGTATCCCAACCTTCTTGCCGTTGTTTCGGAGCCCTGTGTCCTTTCCTTGGTAGGGGGCGTGTCTGTTTGGCACTCTTACCAATAATTAAACTGCTACCATCTCGCATTCATTGCCTAAAAGGGAGGTGATCTTGCTCACTGCACTCTCTACTATTCTTCCACACATCTAAACTCTTGTGTCCGTGGCTAAGAATGTGACATGCATAACAAAAGATTGATAGGCGTTCATAGGAGAAGCGAACCGAGTGAGAATTAAGGGTTCCCAAATTCACCCTCTTCCCCCTCATTAAAGGGTTCGTGACATCAATTTTTCACTCGTATTAGCATAAATTCGCCTCAAGCATCACAAACTTTCTTTGTCTTTATTTTTTTGAGCTGTTTGAAGGATGAACCAACACGGTATCCAAATCACACATTCATGGCATGTAGAGGTAGGTCATGTAATCTTACCCAAAAAGAAGCCTCTCATAAGGTGATCTGACCCGATTTCAAGTTACCTTCTACTTCATTCATCAAGATTAGATCTTTATCAAAAGACCATGGATCATTGGACATGATCATCTTTCTATCCTTTAAGTTATCAAACTTGACAATAATCAGTGAATGGCTTAAGTTTTTGAAAGTTATCTGACGAATTGGTTTCCATATCTTCTTCAAGGTCTGCTTGAAAGCTTCTTTATTGTAGTATCTTTCTGTAAAAAAGGAGATTATCTAACAACTCTGTCCCCTTTCAATCGTTTGTTCCTGTAAAATATCTTCAATAAGAATCTCTTCATTTTCCTATTCCAAAATGGTTAGTCTTTTGCATATATAAATTAATCGCGAATCTAGTCTGCCACCGACTGCTAGGTATTAAGCCTTAAAATAGGAAGGTGTAGTCGGGATTTGAAAGTTATGTTTGAGTAGTGAGAACTTTTAAGAAGTATTGTGAATAGTAATAAAAAATATATAATAAAATAATAATAAAATATTAACTAATAGTAAAAAGTAATAAATGAATAGTAATGAAAAATAAGTGAATAATAATAATAAAATAATAAATAATAATAAAATATTCTAGAAATATTTAAAATATTTTCGTAACCAACCCTAGCTGAAGACTATTGAGTATCAAAGATGGAGAACCCTTGAAGCGAGCGAGGGAGAAAAAAAAAAAACTATTGACAGAATAATTAACTAAGTTTGAGTCTACGGAATGAAAAATTATTTTTTGATAATAATTTTCAATTTTGTTTTAAAAGAAAATACCACAGCGTCTAATGTTACTCTGAAATGTTCTCACCACGGTCCTATCATCGTACAGCTGTAACACATTGGGGAAAATTAAAAGCGAGTTTTGGCTCAAGATTTTTCAATGTGACACATTTTTTCCAGCCGCCAAATTGTTGATGTGCCTTTTTTTCCCTCTTTGACTCGGTCTCTTCCACCTTTTATCATTTATGGTAACCATCTTAGCTATAATTGCAATTCAATTTTATATTTATCTTCATTTTGATAATTTTATCATAAATAATTTCTTCACGGAGAAACTTGGGACTCTCAAAATATTTGTTGGAATATAGTGAGCATACATTTTTTTTATATTTTGTTTTAATTTTCAGGAGGTTTATTTAAAATAATTATAAAAAAAAGAAGATATAGTAATTCTTTTTTTACATTATAGTCTTTTCTATTCTCCATATATATACACTTATTTTCTTCATTATTTATTTATTTTTATGTTTAATTAAGTTTTAAACTTTTTAATGACGAAATTGGGGTTTTTTTTCTTATAAATTTTGTAAAAATGTCTCTTATTTTTAAACTTGAATTATTTTTTCTCCTTTGTTTAACAAAAATTATTCGAAAAAGTTCATTTTTTCTATTTTTCTTAAATTGAGTGTGCGAAATTTATATATTTTAAACATGTAGAAATTATTTCCAATAACACGAAGATGTCTACATGGGAATAAATAGATAACAATAAATTCAATAATAAAATAAAAGTATTTCCATGGAGCACAGTATTTAATGTGGAAAGTGTCTTCTGCATGTGATAATTTCCGGCATCTCTGATTCTCTAGACGCCCGACAGTCTTTAGTTGAGGCAACTTTTTATCCACCTTCATTTTTGGCCCAAAGAGAACGATGTTTTACCCCCAAATTGTACGTTATATTCATTTTTTTTATGGCACAAAATAGGCATATTCATTTAGGTTTTGCATTCGGAATTCTGAATTCAAAAGATGAGTATTTTTTATTTTTTTAAATAAAAATATCAAAATTATTAAAAAAAAATCAGAATCGAGTCGAACAAAATCAAACTTAATGAATAGGCCTAGCACAAAAACAGGAAAAATAAAGGGGATGTTCAAGTTAAATACCTCACAACTTCAACATTTTTGTGTGGTAGTATCATCATCTTTTATGCTAACTAATCACAATTTACGTTTTTTGAAAAAAAGAAATATATAAAGATATTAAGAAAATAAAAATTCAATATGCATTTGTTTTTGTGTATTTATTGCGCACTTCACAAATATTAATAGTTGCATCAGTTTTTTAATATAAAATAATTATTTTGACCAACTACATCTGTTAAATACAATAAATATGCAAAAATGACTATATAATAAAACTCTATAAAAAAGGTTTTGGTTTTTTTTTTGAAGGATTTGTTGTCCTTAAATACAAAAAATGTGATTTTTTAACTGATAATGCAAAGCCAATCTTGATAAATATCTCACATTTTGTAGATTAAGGATTTAAATTCCCACTTACTCAATTTTGTTTTTGGGTATGTAAAACGAGGGAATAATATATAATACCCAAGGGATTAACAACATGTTTAAAAAAGAAAGAAAGGTTCAATTCAGACCGATTAAATTGATTAATTTAAATTGATTAATACTGGAAAAAATTGTTATATGTATTATGTATTAATATCCATTTAGTAGAAAAATGAAAATTTCATTGAAATTTATTAAGGCTGATTCCAAAAAATTGAAGTTCATTTAATTAAAGGTGAAACCAATAATTCACCACAAATCACTCATTACAAAACACCATTTTTATTTTTGAAGCCATCAAATTATACGTTCCAAAAAAAAAATCAATCAACGAAGAAAGAATAACCCTCAAGAATAGTCAGAGATATAAGACAATACTTTGTGTCACATCCACACGAGCTATTGCACTCACCACAGCTTTCTTCATCTGTGGGCGGTGAAGAAGCATGGCCTACCTTCCCTTAACCTTTTCTCTAAGCGCTGTTTTAGCCAAGTGAACTCAACATTATATAAACTTAGAAGCCTAGACAACAAGGGAGCAACCATAGCCAAAACCCACTTCCAAGCTTTTCACCACACAACTTTGAGCAGGACCCAAAGTCCCAGTTTTTCTGCTAGCTTCATGTGAGTGGTTCTTGAAGTTACCCTGTATTGTTTTGGCGTTTGCTGTGCAGAGAACTGGCAGTTGAGACATAGATTTCTGCTAAAAAAGCCTTCTAATTCACTAAATTTGGACAAAAAATGAAGAGCGAGAGAAAAAGAGACGAAGCTTAATGCCGTCGGGTGGTGGACAGAGGTACAGCATCGAATGCAGAATCAGAGCTCGTGATTCTAGGTAAAAGAATTTTGCCGAGCAACCATTGATAAGCGTTTATTGTTGCTAATATTGTTTTTCTGTCAAAGTGGGCTGTGGCCGTATTAAATATTAATTCTTCACTAAAGATTCAAAGATGGACCTCCGTGGACCGTGGTGAACATTAACGTGACATTATCACAAAAAGCCATGGAAGAAGCTCGACGAGTTCTGGTGATGGTGGCGATATTCATGTTCGTGTTGATTCGGTGTGGGGGAGCTCAGCAACAGGTGAAGCTGAGCTCCCACGTCGAACGTGTAGCGTTACTCGAACTACGGTCGTCGCTGGGGCTCAGGGGCAAAGACTGGCGGCTCAAGGCTGACCCATGCTCGGAATGGCTCGGTGTCCAGTGCCAGAATGGCCGGGTGGTTGGGATCAGTGTGTCCGGGCTGAGAAGAACCCGTCTCGGGCGGAAGAATCCACGGTTCGCTTTGGATTCCCTGGCCAACTTGACCCTCTTGCAGAAGTTCAATGCTTCTGGGTTTTCACTTCCCGGCACTATTCCCAACTGGTTCGGCAATAGCTTTAATGCACTCCAACTGCTTGATCTCCGGTCATGCTCGGTGATTGGCTCGATTCCTTCGTCGCTCGGTAACTTGCGTAAACTGAACTATTTGTATCTGTCAGGTAATAGTCTTGCCGGTGCCATCTCTCCTGCACTGGGACAATTATCGGAACTGTTAGTTCTTGATCTTTCCCGGAATACACTTACTGGGTCAGTGCCTTCTAGTTTTGAGTCTCTTGGCAATCTTACAGAGCTTGACCTTTCTTCAAATTACTTATCTGGGTCGATTCCATCTGGTCTGGGTAAACTTTCTCATCTTCAATACTTGAACGTTTCTGATAATAGTTTCGCTTCTTCAATACCCCGTCAATTAGGCGCCCTTTCTCAATTGGTAGAACTTGATCTTAGTAAGAATTCTTTATCTGGGTCATTGCCTCTGGAGTTGAGAGGGTTGAGAAGTTTGCGGAGGATGAATGTTGAGCATAATGTTCTGGAGGATCAATTGCCGGTTGATTTGTTTATGAGTCTTAGTTCAAACGTTAATGCCACTGTTGCTGTGTTCAATCTCTCAAACAATCAGTTGTATGGATCTCTAAACTCATCGACGTTATCGTCTCTTAGAAAGTTTAGTTTAGTTGATTTGTCAGATAACTATTTCCAAGGCAAACTTAATGCCACTCAAACCACTGCTACTCTGGATGGAAATTGTCTTCAGATTGTGCCGGGGCAGAGGAGTTTGGAGGACTGTAGACAGTTTTATAATGAAAGAGGCTTGAGTTTTGAAGCCCCAGAAACTTCCAAGACAAACAAAAGATTGATATACATTATGGTGGGTTTATTTGGTGGGATTGGTTTCATAGTGATTTTAGTATTTGTCATGGTACTTATCATAAGAACGTGTGATAAAGGCGTTGAGAATCAAAGAGGGACTTCAAATGTAGGGTCTTTGACAGAAGGAGACTGCCCTTCACTACCCAAGGATCCTGTCTCTATGATAGGTGTGGGAGAATCATTTACGTATGAGAACATGCTGCTCTTCACTGATGATTTTAGTGAAGCAAATCTTATTAAAAATGGCCACTCTGGAGACCTTTTCCACGGGTTTTTAGTTGGTGGGGTTCCTGTAGTCATCAAAAGAGTAGATTTGCGTTCCTTTAAGAAAGAATCATACATGATAGAGTTGGAGTTCTTCAGCAAGGTTTCACATACTAGGTTGGTCCCACTATTAGGGCACTGCTTGGAGCATGAAAATGAGAAGTTTTTGGTTTACAAAGATATGCCAAATGGAGATTTGGCTAATTCCTTGCACAGAATTACAAATTCCAAGGAAGAAGATCTCCGGTCTCTGGATTGGATTACAAGGTTGAAAATTGCAACAGGAGCTGCTGAAGGCCTAGCTTACCTACATGAATGCACCCCTCCCATTATTCACAGGTATCATTCAACTTGCTTATGAGTATCATTGCTCTCTCTTTGTGCATACAAATGACATTGCTGAATATAAGAGGGATGTTGTCTTAATGATCTAGCTAGGACAAAGTCCAAAGATTTGAATTGTTAATTGCTGTTTTCTTATTTTGCACTTGACAGCTGCTTTTCCACATGGCGCCCTAAAAATGATTGTATATTAGACCTTTAGCTCCTTGTGATGGAAATAGTTTTAGCAATATATGCCGGTTAAGATGTCTATACTTCATTAGAATTCTAACAAGAGTTTGTACTTTGTAGTGATCCTTTTCATGTGCTTTCAATTAAGAAAATTTAATTAACAATATCATATATTGATAGTTTTAGCATGCTTTTATTTCAGTAAATTCCAGACACGTTTTGATTTTTTGTATACTACAAATTCCTTTGTAAGCATGTCTTTTTATTCTAGATTTATCTGGAAGCATTATACCCAGTGGTGGAAATACTAATTCCATATTTTTGGTTGTTGAAGAGACATTCAAGCAAGCAGTATACTTCTTGATGATAAATTTGAAGTGCGAATTGGAAGTTTGAGCGAGGTTCATGTCCTGGAAGGAGACTCTCGCCACAATGTGCTCGCAAGGTTCTGGCGGAAGCCCCAGTACGTACTATGAATTTAATATTTTCCTTGCATTTTCACTTGCATATAAATTTCCTTGCATGTTTCGAGCTGTGCATTGCACCTGCAAGCCCCACCCAAAAAACTACAAAAGGAAAAAAAAAAATGAATCTTCTCTTGCTTAGACATATGTTGAGATTTAACCTGGTATAAATATGCTCTGGAAGAGTGTCGTTGGCTGCCCAAGTTGGCATGTCTTGAGACTTGGTTAATGAAGAAAAAATAGTCTTAAAAACTTTGAGAACATAATTAATCATAATAAGATAATGACAATATTTAATAACATCTTGTATCTGTAAAATGTGTGTAGAAAAGCAGGTGTCGGACTGAATCCATTCATCTTCTCACTTCGTTGCAGGCAGTTTGACAACCTGCATGTACTCTAACTCCATATGGATGCAAATCCTGTGATCACTTGGCCCCATGAAATGAATTACTTTAAAAGAATGTTTAATCCAACCAACTTCCTAATTAGTTGAGAATCTAATTGAATTTATCTTCTGCTTTAAATTTTCATTTTTGTTACTTTTCATTCCATGGTTAAATATGTTTTTTTTTTTTTTTTTTTGGAATTCTGTTCATTGTTGTAACATTATTCCTCTTTGGTCCTGTGCAGAATTTCTGAGCAAGGTCCTTCTGGTACGTATATTCTCACTTACATTTTCTGGATGCACTTTATTTTTTTTCCTATTTATAACATAAAGAAATATAATTAGACCCGCTTCCTCTTTGGTTGATCATCCTGGCCTACTTGTTCCTGTGGGTTTATGGCTATTATTGGGGCAGAATTACAATTTTTTTTGGGTTCCAACCTACCTAAGTATATAAGCTCGTGGCCCTGTGTAGTGTAATGTGATTTATGTAAAAAATTTCTTTCAATACTAAATTTTCCTAGTTTGCTGTGGAACGGGAGATATTTGAAAAGCAGCTCAAGATTTTCTTCAAATTATGCCCCATAATGACCTTTCATGAAGTAAATTTATACATGATCATCTCGATTTTAGAATTCTTGTCAATTTTTTTTCTCAATATAAGCTATAAACTGATTTTCCAAAAAGTTGTCTTCCATTCTAGTACGTAATCTAGTTTTTATAATTTTCACCTGACAAAAGCTTTCTTAGTTGCAGTCATTTTGGGGCTCATATTTAGAAGTCTAAAAGATTAGGTCACTTCATGAAAAAACAATGACAACTATATAACATTCATCGAAAAGTATTGGGGGTTCTCATGTTTGCCACTCCCGAATATGGGTGAGATGAGTTGAGATGATTTGTAAATAATAGTGAAATTGTTAATTGAAATGAGATAAGATGCAATAAGATGGTTTCATCTCACCTATATATCCAAATGGGCCCAAAGACTTCGTAGAAATTTGGCATTTCAGATATTTTTCTTTCTTTCAGCTATATAATATTTGGAAAAGAGAATTTATAAATGCTTTTTCCCCATTTCTTTGGTAATGGACAGGCTCATCATCAGCAACTTGTGCCCATGATGTTTACTGTTTTGGTAAAGTCTTGCTTGAGCTTGTAACGGGTAAGCTTGGCATCAGCAAATCAGATGATGATGCTACAAGAGAGTGGCTGGAACAAATCCTTCCTTGCATCAGCTCAAGTGACAAGGAACTAGTAACTAGAATTATTGACCCATCTCTGATCATAGATGATGATCTATTGGAAGAGGTATGGGCTATGGCAATTGTGGCCAGATCATGCCTCAACCCCAAGCCTTCGAAGCGCCCCCCAATGAAACATATCCTTAAAGCATTGGAAAATCCTGTGAAGTTGGTCAGGGATGAGAGTTTTACCTCCGTGAAGATGCGAACTATGTCATCTCCAAGTTCTTGGAGTTTTGCCTTCTTTGGTAGCTGGCAGCATAGCTCATCAGACGGTGCCACCAATCCAGGCCATACGGGTACAAGTGGCTCGAGACAGTCAGGGAGAGTAAACTCTCATGGAAGTGGTGGAAATGAACACTCATCTTCAAACAAAAGGCTATCCAGTGAAATTTTCCCTGAACCAATTGAAATGCTAGACCTAGAGAGGCAAGATGAACATTAGCTGAAGGGGTGAGCGTTTTTGTATTGTTGATAATACTGGAGACTGCACAATTGCCTGCCTGGCTGCTCAACAGCACTCCCAAACGGCAACCTTTCCAATCTCCTTTGATATGGAGTCCAAAGCCCTTTACACCAACAGTAGATATCTAATGAAGTGGGTCCTGTAAATTGAACCAGACTTATAAATATTGAAAGCTTGTCTATTGTGAAAGCAATTTGCAATTTTTTCTCTACTATGGAAGCTTTCTCATAGATCCCACACGAGTAAGATATGGTTGTAAGATGTTAAAATTTCTTCTTGTGGGACTATTGAGTTTCTCTTAGCAGAAAAAAGAAGAATAACTTGTGCCAAAATAGGGGATTGTTGCATTTCGAAGATTTTTTTAAAATTTTAATATGGTGATTTCATCTTCTAGCATGCCTGATCATTATCTAGATGAGTAATTCCAATTGCAATCTCCATTTAGGAATTGCATGTGCAGACCCTTCATTAAATTGAAAAAAGTATAACTTTGAGAGGGCTCTCAATGTAATTTTAAAAAAATTTTAAGACAAAATTATGAAGGCTTGCATGGGCCGTCTCCAAAAAATGGAGACTATATATAGCATTACTCCTTAGCATGCATAATCACCAGGCTCTTTTGGAGACTGCCGTTATCAAGATTTTGAACCATGACACTAAAAACATTCTCAAAGTTTCAGGTGCCTTGAAAAATGCTAACAGCTTGAACAAAGGCAAGACAAGCGTGCCTGATGTGGCATATGCTTCTAAATACAGCGTTTTACGTGAGCTAAGCCTTTCTTATCTCCCTTCTCATTTTGCTCCCCTCTCTCTGTTTTTGCAGCTCGGTTTCCCTCCCAGTTTTCGTCTCCTCCTTCATTTCCTCCCCCTCGAACCCCAACCAGCGAGGGGTTCCCTCCCCTCGAACCCAAACCAACCCAGCCCCCTTGAACCCTAGCTTCCCTCCCCCATCTTCTTCATCGAAGCTAGGTCCTCCCCTCGAAGTCGTGAAACCCTCCCTCCATCTTCTTCTTCCCTATTTTGAGCGGCATTAACCCTCCTCAAATCTCCTATCCCAAAACCCTCACCCTAAAATTGTTGGTGTAACCCTAACCCCAACTTGTGACAAGGCTTCCATTTATGTCTCCTACTTCCCGACTAGGTCTTCTTCTTCATCATCCATTGGTATAGGTAACCTCTCTCTCTGTGTAAAAATCTTATGGGTCTTCAACTTTAATGTGCATTCTTCTCTGTAAAAGTTTTACATTCTCTAAGCTATCAAATATTTTAATGTGCATTCTTCTTTAAAACGACCATTTTAAGAGAAAAAAAAAACTAATAAATTTATGAATCCAAGTCCCTCACAAGCCCAGAAATCTTAGAAAACCAGGAGCACAATGCATCACCTACCACTGAAAAAGATTGCAAATCTAACTCCAATCTCAATCCATCCTAACTCTGACCACACCACGCGTAACTATTAATAATGTCCAATTTAGTAAGCCTAAAGCACTTATCACACCACGCGTAACTGTTAATGCAAGTTTGTTGGTCTGATTGCTTTTATATATCCATATATGTTTGTGATTATGCTATACATCCATATATCATCATTTATGGGTGTGAGCCTTAGCTGCTACTTATATAATTTGGTTTGAATATTGTTGTCAAACATGATTGGTTTTGCATATTATTAAGCCTTTCTTATGCAGTTAACGCAGTTGCTGCTAATATTATTCTGTTAAACCTTCATTAGAATTTGATTTAATCTCAAAAGTGGTGAAATGTGCACCTGGTTTTCTTTTAAGACAGATTGTCTGTTAAAGGGAGGGGCTTGTGGTAGAGCTTACATGTGAGATTCTTTATATTATTGTTAAGAGCTTCTCCACTAAAGAAACATTTTGGCAGGGGTTAAAGTGGCTGCTTAGTCTTGGCTAACCACAAAGGTCTGTCTTACCACGATATCAAAGGATTACCAGCTTCACAAGGCCAAGCTTGGATAGCAAGCTCCTTCTAACTTCGAGAAAGAAATAAGGAACTGTTAAGGAATGAAAGAGAATTAGTGCTAGCTTATAAAATTTACTTCCTATTGGCCATTGAGCAGTTTGTAAACCACTATTGTTCCAAATTTTTGATACATTAGATAGTAGTTTGTAAAACAGTTCATTCAATGGTTCTTGAGAAGCAGGTTAAATTTTTTGAATTATGAAAACTATAGTTATAGATGGATGCTTGTAGTTCTTGTGTTCATGTATGTTGTGTGGGTTTTGCTTGAAGGTATGAGAATCTAAGAACTTAATGTTTAGCATCAAATAGAACCACATTTGCAATATGGGAAACTCACTTCAGTAACTTTTTATAAGATCCTTGTGATATTATTTTAACAATTATCGGTTTTGCTTAGAGGTTCAAGAATCTGAGAACTTAATGTTTAGCATCAAGTAGCACCACATCTGAGAACTTAATGTTTATAAGATCCTTATGATTTTATTTTAGCAATTGTCTGACTTTATTTTAGCAACCGTGTGACTGTCTTATATATCTCTCCTCGAGTGACTCTGTTCAAGATATAATTTACTGCACAATTTTTAGACCAAAACACATCTTATATTGTCAATGTCATACACAATTTGCATTTTGCTAACAGAGTTCTCATTAAACATTGGATGATCACATTTTACACTATATGATTACATTGCCAAACACATAACTATGAATTGTCTCCAAGCAATTCATATGTTGGTGGGTATATACATTGTTAACGTATGTAAATAATGACTTCAACAAAATAAAATAATAAAAGGGAATTTCTGAATGTGATGATGAGCATTTAAAATTAAACATTACAAACACACCTCAACATCCACAATAATTCCAGAAGATGCGAATTTTTGTTATCACTTTTATAATGTGAATAAGTGATCATTTAAATATTTCATACCTAAACATATTTACTAAATGTTATTGAGATTACAGATAGACAATGTACAACTAAAATGGTAGCATACGAGCATTTTATCATTCAAAACGGCACAGCCACTTGGAAGAAAAATATTATTGAACAGAAGACTGGAGTAGAAGTTTCAATGTTTTCAGTCAATACTATTGATGCCTGGTCTTCACACCACTAATACTTACAGTGGATAGAAAATGTTTTAATTAATTAAATTTCTCTACAACTTCATCAATTTGGTCCTCATAATATTAATCCGAGTGATTAGTATTGAAGTAAGGCTTACAAAGTATCATCTTCATAAAAAAATTAAAAAAAGATAAAATTAATTATACCTTTTAGCTTATTAGAAAATCTTCTAACATCCTTTTGCACGAAAGGGTTGATTTATCTTTATAAGGAGGTTCAAATTTAATTAATGAAGAAACAAGTTTAGAGAATATACATGAAAAACACCTAATAAGAGAAACAAAGCCAATATACTAGATACTTAAGTTTATTGATCTCATTACTAACATTACATTGGGATCTATTATGATGGGAATTCCAATTATTGAAGGAAAATGTTCTGATGTTTAATTAAGTGGAAGAAGATCAAAATCTTGTTTGTTCATAATAATGAATTAATAGAATTCAGAACCATTTGAGAATGATGTCTACCTAGATAACTAATTATAGTTCTACTGCATCAGCCAGACTGAATATATTTAAAGCTATAGAATCTCAATCTCCAAAGCCCTCACTTATTCACCCTTTTAGTGGTGGTACATATTCACATATCTGAGGTTTAGCATCCTTATCCTTGCATATTCGGTGATCAATTAAGACAAGTGCAATAGCTAATCAGATTACAAAAAACTAATTCTTCTATTTCACCCAAAAGGATTTAATTTTGACAGCAGTCTTCTTACTTGGAGACCTAAGACATCATTTGTTGCTAAGAGAGTAATCAAACCAAAGTCAGAATGGGCCCCAGCTCCATATATTCCCTTTGAGGGATCAGACATTTGACGTAAAAAAGTTTCTTCATGTGTTACCAACTCAATAACATGGCCGGGTTCAAAATTGTTCAAGAACAAGAAATTAAAGTCAACCTTCATAGTGTAGTAAGCGCAAGGTTGCAATAGACTTGCCAAGCATTTCTAGCTTGTCAAAGAAATCAGCCTCCAGGTCAAGTGCAAGAGATATTATCGTAGCTCGCGATTATCAAAAAAATGGTACACTAAAGCAGGCCTATAATAATCCAATTTACTACATTTTCAGTTCATTTAAGTTTGCAAGGATTTAAAAAACAAGAGAGATGTTTGAGTTCCACCACCTAAAGGTTCACATGAGCCTGTGCATGTGAACGTGAGACTGTTACTAGAGAGTAACGTTTCATATACATGATATAAGCATACGAGTTAACTTTCAAAGTCATCAAGGAATATGCGCAAATGTTTGCCTTTTGATTTCTAAGGGGCCATCATTCAAAATACCCATTCAAATACGAGTAACGAAAAAGAGGAATATCGTAAGTACCTCCAGCGGGAGTCTCTGACGCAGATATGCAATTTTTCCTAGCCATTCAAATACGACCACAGATCTCTGTGTCCAACCCACAACGGCGACCGCGCAAGCAGATTTGGCTGTACCCACGATGGCGACCACAGACGAAGATTCGGTCCCCTACCCACAACGTGGACACTCCATCTCTGGTTTGGTTTTGAAATGCTTCTCCCTCGACAGTTTCATGGGTCGATTTCGCTGAGGAAGGTGGGGGCAATGGGAGCGGGAATGAGATAAAAGGAAAAACAAAGGAACAGGAATGGGAGAAAGGGGGGAAACCGGGAAATGATTGGCGAGGGCACGGGACCAGACGACGTCGGTGGAAAGCAATGGGAACAGAAATGGGAGAAAGGGGGAAGATTTCTGGTTCGTCTTCGAGAGGGAGGGAAATGCATGAAGAAGCTCTGGACCTCGAGGGAAAATTCAAAATGCTTTGATCATGCGAAACAGCTTCCTTTTCCATTCGAATTTTCGTTTAAATAAAAAATTAAAATAGCGGTGATATGGCATAATACCAGATCAGTTGTGGGAGACGATGGGATCGATCCATAAAAAATAATCTAATAAACAGGTTGTGGGGATTTTACTTCAATAATTTCTTGAAGGTCAACCATAAAATATTTATGATCTTAATTTTTAAATTTTTATAAAGAAAAGGAAAACCTTATACACATTATTTTTTACGTCAACCTGATTAGGACGATTCAAAAATGATTATGAAAGTTCCATGTTTATGCGTCTGATATACAAACAACTATTGAACAAATTTATCAATTCAAATGTAAATAAAGAGCATGTCCAAGATAGACGATTAAACAGAGTATATAGAGAGCTTCACTCCTAGTGATTAGGCTATAAATGAACTAATCTATTTGATAATTCACTCTATTAAACTCGAATCAAATTCGAAAAGAAAAAAAATGATTTAGTTTTATCTTACTTTATCTTGTATTTATGTGTACTCACTTGTATAAATCATGTATGTTTGGGCTATAACTATTTATTTAGAATTAAATCTCTTATTAATTATAAAATAAATTGTCTGTGAAAGTAGATATTCATTCGATTATTAAATGATATATATCCGATTAAACTCGACTCCATTTGACTAAAGCTTGTTAAGGTCTACTCGTTTATGTACTCTAAGAAGAGTCAATTAAAACCCATTCATATATTGATACATATATACATACATCTATATAATATACATATTTATATGTTAACTAATAATATAAACACAATTTTATCATTAAATATATAATATATAATCTAATTATTGATGTTTATATATTAAATATGATTTGTAGCTATATTTTATAATTTGTATAATAATTAGTGGATAAAATTATATTGTAGTATGTGAAAATTTAGTTATATGTTATTATATATGTGTATGTGTTAATAATTTATATAGGCATATAATATATTGTTAATATAAATAAATATCAACTAGTTATATATTAATTATTTATAAACTTTATAATTTTATAATTTAATAAGAGTTCTGTTAGCCAGATTAATTCAATATTAATTTTGTTATTTATCTAAATTATTAATTATTAAATCTTATTTAATAAATAAATAAAGAATAAACAACTCGAGTTGAGAGTTTAGCTCGGGCTTGAATCAAGAGTTAAATTTACCGCCTCGAACTTGAACAAAGATTTATTAAAACTTCTAGCTTCGACTCGAGCTCGGGCGTTTTTAGTTGAACCTAATTTGCAAGTCAAAGAGTGACTCGACTTAACTGGATTACAAACCTACTAGTGATCAAGAATGTTCCAGATATATCATCACGCCATAAAGGTTTGCCATTTAATAGATGATGGCACAAGAAACACTTGCCATTGGCAAAATCTGTCCAACACTAAACTCCAACTTAGGCCTGCAAATGAAATAGAGAAGTTTGTGAATAATTCGAACTCGACTCGTATATATTCAATTTGAACTCGGTTTATTTAATAAATGAGATGTTTATAAACATTAATATAGGTTCAGATATTAAATAGACAAAACTCGTAAAAACTTGGCTCAACTTGATTTAGACTTGTGAACAAAATTCATATACGTGACTTATTTGAACTCGTTTTAAAGCTTGAATATGTTTTATATATGTATGTATTATATATATTACACGTTAGTTATATTTTATATACTTAATTATATATTATTAATTTATTTATAGTTAGCTTTATTTAATTTGGATATGTTATATTTCCAAAATATGTATATGATAATAATAAATCATACAACTACAACAATTGATTTATTATATTTTCTGTATGTATTAATAATTTAGTTTATTACATTTATCTTTTGTATTACTCTTTTAATTTATAACTGTAAGTTATTTTTATAAAAAAGTTATACCATAAAAATTTTGAATCAAAAGTAATTGGTTGAATAGTTATATGATTTGAGTTTTTTTTTTATTAAATTCAATTTTTTTTATTAATCAAAAGATAAGATTAGAAGTTTTATTATAAAAATTTGAATTCGAGTTTGAGTAGCTTGAGTTTAAGTCGTTTGTTTATTTTTAGTCAAGTTCGAGTCAAATTCGATCAACATTAATGGTTAACAACCCAAGTACGAGCAAGTATATTAAAGTTTTATTAGAGTTTGAGCGGAATTCAAGCAAGTAGACATGTTAATTGAACTCGAATATCTTTGTTCGAATTCGACTTAATTCGATTCGTTTGCAACACTACTCCCACCTAAGACATTTTGCTCCTGTTTTGCAAAAATGTGGCAAACAAATTAACCAAGTGAAATGAAAATCCTCGCCTACCTTCCTTTTCTCTCTCTCTCACTTATCCTGCCCCCATGATTAATATTGAGAGAGGGAGATGCTCAGCTTCTGCCCCCATGATTATCGTACATTACATAACGAAAGATTCTGCCTGCAGCTTTGGTACGACACAACTGAATTATTTCTTCCCTGATGAATGATTTACAACAAATGTGAATATACAGACCAATCCATTTACAAAATTACATGGAAGCTAATCATTAAGGAAGGCAAAAGAGGAAAAAGAGGGGGGAATTAAAGGAATCTTTCGAAGAGCACCACTTTTGGGCTTCCCTTTCTCTTTGGTAAGTAATATTTTGTTTGGCTTTCTGAATACAAAGAATTTGTCATCCTATGAAAATGGCTATGCTTCAAATTGGAATGATATCAAATTCATGGGGCATAAAATCTTCACTTGGTCTGTAGTATTTGTCTGGGGAGTACAGACTTAAGTTGGACACTTGGCTTGTGTAAAGGCAGGCAAATCTCTCAACCTGCAGAGTCATCCAAAGCAAATGAGAAAACTAAAACTAGAGATCCCATAATCTTGCTAAGGCTCAGCACATATAAGAAAAGGCTATGCAAAACAGTTGTCCAGAAACCTGACAAGGGGTGTAAAGCCATAAACTTGCCTGATGTGCAAAGCGCGAGTTCTGATAACCAGTCTTCATGAGTTGTCCCCAAACTTTATGAAACTGTTTGATGAAAAAATGTTGGTATATCACCATCATTGGTATAAAACCCAATTGAAGTTCTCCATGCTAAAATACTCAAACATAAACTAATTGAAAATACACTAGACGATAAAATTTTCCTACCTTTTGGTGGCATTCCCTTTGAGCCTGTTGATGAGCTGATCGGACTTGCTCCCTTTGAGACTATCAGATGAAACATATGGAGAGAAAAAAAAAATATTAATAAATTTTTTTCGTAACCATATTCAAGCTGGCTATGGCATATGTGATTATAGATAAGTGGCCTGACCTCCAACTCATCTAGTGCAGTAGACATTTTATGCTTCTCATCAACATTGACATCTTCGAACCTGAAAAGGGATAGAATATTCACGACAACATATACCATGAAAGACCGACTGATCCCAAAATATTGCTATTCAGATTGTTGCCTGAGAGACCACTTCACACGATGTATTTTGTCTTCAATGAAGTCACGCTGATTCCGCAACAATCTCAGTTCCTGCAAAAATGTAACGTAAATTGTACAACATAATTTCTACAATTCAAGCGAGCTAGGCAGTTTATATGACTCAAAATCCCCACTGCAATTACAAAATTATATAACCATAATTGATTAACCATTTTCACTTGGACTGATTAAAGCTCATTTTAAAAAGAAAATCTATAAATCACAAAGTATAATAGATAAGTAATTCTATAAACACCTTTCGGGTATCCCTTAATTTCCAAAGCAGTTCAATCTCTCTCTCAAGCTCTGGAATAACAAGCATTGTTCTCCACCCTGTTCACAAGGGCATAAATCAACAACCAAACAATAATACATAACATTTTCAAATAACATACCATTTCAAAAATTTCATATATACACCACAAGACCATTATATTATTTGATTGAAACCTCCTTTAATATCCATTGGGAAATTAAGTGTAAGATAGGAAGGGAAAATACGAACAAGAGAAAAATGAAAGAAAAAATGCTTAAGAAAATAAGAAAATATTATACCAAGAATCTTTTTGCTGCGTAAAATATCTCCATATATATGATCCCCAACATAGAGAACCTGCAAAATAAAAATATATTTGAATTCAAGTACCTAAACGTACAAGAATAAAAGTCAGAAGGAAGAAACAGCTCATCTCGGCAATTGCCTTTAAGGATAAAAACTACGTCAAATGAAATCTGTCACAATTTCAAAGCTAACAAAATCCCCATATCAATCTCTTTAATTTGGTCGGTCCTTTTGCTTAGGCAAAAAGGGAAAAATTGATCAAACCCCATTTTTCTTGTTTTATTTTAATTAGGTTTGAGTCTACTTTATGTAAGTCTGACAAGAATAATATTCTACAACAAGGGAGGATGGGAATGATTAGACATTAATTTCCCTTTACTATGAAAATTCAACATAATTGTTTATTGCTGCCAATGTAACCTCACCTGTGAACTTGACTCAATTGAGAGAAGTTTATGCAGATGGCCAACCATGCCTCCCTGGAAATTAAACAGCTGTTATCAATCTTTTGTTAAATTTGAAAAGTACATAAAAAATTGAAAATAAATTTGCCAATAAGTTTGCATTATTATGTCATAACTAGCTTCAAACTATATAAAGAAAAATATCTCAATAAAAATACCTGGAAAACTCTGCACTTCTTATTCAGCCCCTTCAATGATAATCTTGGCGAAGCACTACCCACCTAGTTAATAAAGCATAAGTTTTTTTTTTTTTTTGATAAGTTGGTTAATAAAGCATAAGATTAACTAATAAAAGGAGGAAAACATCATATAGGAGTGGGATATGCTAGACAATATAACCAATAACATTACATATTGACCTGAGGCATAGGAGAGCCATTATCAGTATTAAGTAGCATTCCAGACATGGGTTCAACTTCAAACAAATTTGCGCGATTGTCCTCATGGAAGAAGCCTGGCTTTGCACTATATGGATAATGCCCCGTTAAGATTAGAGGTAAATTATGGAGCGAATAAACAAAACTTTGTTTTTAACATAAAAACTCGACAACTGCATCAAATCTCTGCAAACAAGCTACCTCTTTCCTAATTGAATTGACTTAGACAAGTTTAAGGGAATTTCAAGTAATACATTAAAAGAGAGCTTGTGGCCTCTCCGAAAAAACTCAAGAAACTTTTTAAATAGACCATTGATTCCAGTTAAATTGTTAAAGAATAATTCAAAAAGAAGATGGACATTATAACAGACTAGAAAACTGCACAGAAAGTTACAAGTATAATATGTACCTGCCGGTGATCACAACATCAAAGTACTGAAGCCAATCAAACTTCATTATTTTACTGCTTTTCATTGTACATGATTCACAGAGGAAGTTCATCACAATGTTTGTGTAGTCCCATAAACTGTAAGAGATGTAACCAAGGTTCCTCACCATGTGTTCTTACAGAAATACTTTCATAATTTAAATTTGGTAGTTTATACATGAGAAAGAAAATATCCAAATGAACCAATAGATTGGGAACTAAAAGAAAATTATATATCCATTTTAATGATAGAACAGTCCAATGAGTTCTTTTAAGAGAAGCAACAATACCTATTTGTCACTAAGAACGTAGAACGACCGGAATCTCTGAGCATTTTGAGCATCGGCACTGTCGAGGTATCTTTGTTGATATATCTAGTTGACAATCAAAGAAACAAGTGAAAATATATTAGCTAAAATAAATGTAAGCAGTAATTAAAATAATCAAGATCTTACCGTTCAGTAATTAAAATAATCAAAATCTTACTGTTCAGGATCTTCTGCAACCGTTTGCTTTAAAGTTCCATCACGATGACACAGATCAACTGCAGCATGAACATCTTTGTACATACAAGCGTAGCTGGAAAAGAAATTTATAGACCATTGAAATTGCAAAAACAAAGGTATGTAGAATGGATATTGTCGTATAAACCAGTGCTCTATGGAGTGCATGTCGGTGACCACTATATGGTTATTAAAAAAATCCTCAAATAAGCCGAAAGACAAAGTAGATAAAAGTATAAGTAAGCACTACTCTTACTCAACAAGCTCTGAAAATTTTCCAGGATTTCTGTCTCGGAAGTCAACCAGTTGAGCAAACAAGTAGGCTTCAGCTAGTGAAAAAAGGGTATCAATGAGAACATAGTCAGGCTCATCAAAAGAATCCCGTAACAACGTAGTCCCATAGGTCCCAACTTTTTCTTCCTTCGACAGCTCCCTGAACCCATGATAGGCTACCTTCACATACTTATGCCGATCCATCTGTATAAAGCATGTAATGATTAACTGAAGCATTTTCCTTAGGTTTGTGCAACAAAGAATAGCATTGAAACCTAAATTAGTAAACAATGCTGTGAAAAAAAAAAAACAGAGAGTAACCTTCAAGATGTTGCCCCTTCTTTTATCAAGTACCAAGCCTCTCACCATGTACTTCCAATCAAATGACCAATCTAGTAACTGCATAGGGTCATTTTTCTTAATAAACAAACCACATGGTGCAATTTTGAGAATAAAAAGTATAGAAGTACTGGACAACAACATATCTACCTTTGAAGGTATGTTTGATCAATTGAAACAAATTACCCCGGTATCATAGGTTATTAATCATACAAAACGATACCAAATGCTTCCTAGAACATAAGCACATAAGCAAAAGTGAGTTCTGCTACATACAAGCTGAACACACCACTTATTCCCAGCCCATTATATATATATATAAGGCCAAAACACCATGTTTTAATGGAACTGAAGTTGAAGGCTTCTACCTCAGCAGCGAGATATTTGTTAATATAAAAGCTTGCTAATAGAAATTTTCAAACTACAACAGACAAACCTCATGGGGGTATCCCAAATTGTAGACCAAAGTTTTAATCGTGGCTTTGTAAGCAAGTGATTCAAAAGTCTCAGGCTTATATTGTGCCAAAGTGTAATCCATATCAAACCCGACAGATACAATATTCTTCATATTTAATGATCTGTTGCAAAAGATATGCTTTCCTATATCAATATTGTGTCCTCCTGCAGAAGATGACCATAGAAATGGCTTATGGCCACTGTCACTGCTTGCCATATGAAGAATATTTGGTGATTTGTCACCAACGAAAGTCCTGTGGCTCTCGTCCATCGGATGGCTGGCCTGTAATTGACTTGCTCCTGATACTTTTTAGCAATGGGAGAGGACGGGTAAACAAAAGATTAGCTTCTGCTGGTGATTGAGAATGATATCAATATAATAGCAAAATTCAAGGCAACATAATGCATTTATGCATTTTTTCATGCATATTGTTGATGCACATACCCTTTACAAATTCCCAAAATATATTTTCAACACAATATTTTCCAAGAAACACACATCTACCAAAAGAATCATCAGATAAATTAACACAGCTCTGAAGTTGATATTTCTACGTTATACATAATTATTACTTATTACTTCAAATCCTACAAAATAAAAACTTCGTAGATTACACCAAATGCCCACACTAAAATCCCCATAAAGAACCTAAAACTTTTATTCTGAATTTCTGATTAATTTATGCATACATCGTACTCATAAAAAAAAAAATTCATACATCACCTTTATATGTATACCACCATATACAAACAAAACCAATCACATTTTTGCATTCATAAACAATAACGCACATACAACATAACTAAATAACAAATAGTTCAAAACTTTCTCATTTTAGGTAACTGGCAGGCCTGCCTGATCCAATCGAAAATTCAAAACGAACTGCTCTAAATCCCCAATTCCCGTCGCTGCTCATCCAACCGCCAAGATCACAGAACTTAGTGTTCCCATATGAAAATGCTAAACAAGAAAACAATCTTTTCCCGCCAAAGAAAACCCTAAGTCCTTACCTGTGTTGTCAATCAAAAAGAGCACAAAGTGCACCACGCTAAGTTCCAACTCTAGGAATCATCCAAGCTACGCTCCAAGAAACACCTAAAAATCCAAATCCTCAATTAAAATCCAAATAATCCTTTTACTCCCAGAACGACTTACCAACTAATACAATGCCGGTTCGAGTCTTCATACACTATAACCTCATTATCTAGACCAACCCTCCACGTAACAACCAAAGTTTCACCAAATTACTGGCGAGATTAGTGTGCTAATAGTGACAGACAGACATTAATAGAACCGTAATTTTCAACCCAGAATAAGACCATAATTCTCAACAATCATGAAAAATAATAAGAAGCATTCTCGAAGAAAGACTGTAATGAACCGTTGTATCAATGGGACACGATCCAAATACGGAAACGTACCTGCGGCGCGAATTGCTCTTCGTGTTCCAGAGTGAAGTGGAATCCGGGAAGAGACAGCGGGAGAGAAGAGGGAGAGGCAAAAGGAAACGGGTTTCTTGGAAATACGCATGGTGGAATTAAATAGGACGGAGTGGTGACCGGTAGAAGGAGAGAAATGGGATTCCGGAAGCGAAGCGATTCACACGTTGGCCATTAACAATAATTGTTGAGAATAAGAAGTTGCAAGGTCGAAGAGAGATTGAAATTGAATCTACTAATTCCCGTCTGGAATTGAACTATCCATGTTTGGGAGAGATTTAATTCCCAGGATAACTACGATTCCAGATTCGCTTTCTGTTTCTCCCAGCGGAAGATCGTCTGGACTTTGGAGTAGTAGTTGGAGGAGAAACGCCACGTCGGATTGTATGCACAGCTGGGGCTAGTTGCCTGGCCTTTTCGCAACTCTCCAGAAGCGGCGCGGTCTCACGCAACGCTGACAGCGGCCACCTTCTGTTTTTTATGTATTTTTATCCTTCCTAGTTTTTGTTTTTATTGTTTTGTCCTTTAAATTTCTCCAAGATTAAAAATAGATTATTAAGATTTGATTTTATCAATTTTAATTTTTTTCTTATCTTTTAATTTTAATAAAAATCAAAAAAAAAAATTCTAATCTCTAGAACTTATAATTCTTAGAATTTATTCCTTAATTGTCATTTTGTTTTAAAACAGAAGAATGATTATTTTTCATATTGTATTTTGGAGAGTTCTACAGTTAAAATTAAAAAATATCAGTCATTATATTAAAGAATTACAGATCATCAATTAGTTAAATTGTAATTTATATTTTAATTTCGTCTGTGATGTTCATTATTAATAAATAAACTATCATTGAAAAAAAAAAAGAGGAGATCAAGACTAGACTGATTTCCTGGGATATCGAAGTCGTTCCTACTCAAAAAGAAAAAAATAAAATAAAAAGTTGCTCCCAACTAAGCATAAGAATAAATCCTAATTTTTTAATTGATTAATAGTATTTTTAAATTACTTTTAGGATAGACAAGCTTTACCCGGTATTTTAAAAAGATAAATGTTTTATTTATAAAGAGTGAAAATAAATTTATAAAATGATATAATTTAATATTATATTAGATTATAAAAATATTTTTATTATAAAATAAATCAAATATATTATATTATATCAATTTATGAATTTACTTTTAAAAAACAAAATTATGCATAAAAATACATATAATATCAAACATGTGATATTATGACAGACATTAAAGAGGGAGGGATTCTTGTGTCATCCTCTACACCCCACACCACGTCTCTGTTGGTGCATGCACATTGTAGGGTTTAAGTAAGGGTGAAAATAAATTGAAAAATCAGAAAATTGGCCCAATACTACACCAATTACATCTCTAAAATAGTACTTCGGGCTTTACCGATTTCAATCTGTAAAATTAGATAGGATTGTAAATTTGTATATATTTCGGACACCTCGGTGAATTCGTTGCTTCATGAGAAGATACATTGTGAGGATTTTATACACCTTGGAGAGATAGAGATTTGTTACAATTTGAATTCAAACAACTAAGCACATGAGATAATGTTACATTTTTTAATTTAAACTACAACAACTTAAAATTAAATGTAGGCCGTTGCATCCTTTCTTGTAGGGATCTCTTGAGATGTGGTTGAAACTGTTGATATAGGGATTAGTGTAAGTTGATTCTCAATAGGTGTGATGCCCGTAAATTCTCCTTAAAATAATACAGAAATCAAGGCGTTAGAATATTGACAACATGAATCACGCACTTCTAATTTTAATTGCTAAGTGTGTTAATACATGACATGCATAAATAAAAACAGCAGATAAACAAAATCAATATCTAAGTACCAAAATTTTTCAAATATATTATAAAACAGTTTAATATAAATTCTCCAGCAGGTGATTTAATACAGTTATCCGAAAATCAAAATATAAAAATATTTCCCCAAATAATAAATTATAACACAATTAGTTTAACAGTTGAGTCGTTTCCTCAGATTCAACCTCCTCGATCTCTGCATCTAAAATCTACGACGCCAGAAATGACATCGCAGGTAAATATAACCCAAACAAACCACAAGATATAAAATATACTCATGCAACAATAATATGCATAGACATGACACTTCTCAAAATTAAAAAAAAAATAATCACATACCAAAATCCCATTTTGGTTTATGATAAAACTCCAATAAAAACATCCATAATTTTCTCAGAAAATGATACATGTAAATCTTTTAAAAACCACAACCATTTTTTCAAAAAATGATCTACATAAAACCAATTAACACAATAGATGAGTATCGCAGGCGAGATTATACCACCATCCCTGCTTACCCCCATATTCATGCCAGTCATACGGGCATTATGTATCGCCGTCCCCATAATGACTTAAATACTCTAATCATATCGGGTGTTACGTATCGTCGTCCCCGATATGACATACACACACTAATCATATTAGGCGTTACGTAACGTCGTTCCCAATATGACATCCATACATCACTAAACATAATGGGCGTTACGTATTGTCGTTCCTATTATGATTTATACACATTCATTTTATAACGAACATTACGCATTGCCGTCTCCGGTATGAAATACACACACAATAACCATAATAGGCGTTAAGTATCGCCGTCCCCATTATGTCATTCACACCCACTGATCATAACAGACATTATGTACCGCCATCCCCATTATGACTCAGTCAAAAATCATTAAAATCCGTAAATCCAAAAATCACGGCTCACATTAAAATCCAAGTACCAAGTATACACAACAACCGTGTATTATGCAATGTATTCCACAAAATGCAAAATAACCAACAATTAATAAATTCCAACATCAACCAATAAATCCCAACGTCAAACAAATATAATATTTTTTGATACAAAAATATATTTAAATCTTAAAATTCATTTGAAAAATACTTACAGTGGGTAAAAACATGGATCCTTAAGCGAGCGCCAGTCCACAATGCTCGTAGCAGTTACTTTGTACGTTGGGTTAGAGTGCTCGGTTTGACACCAAAATTTAGGAAAATACTTAATGAAGGGTAGAAAATCTCATTAAGGTGGTGGTGTGGCGGTGCAACCACCAGAAGGTGGCGGATCGAGCTCAAAATGAATGGAAACTCATTTTCAAATTTGGGGTTGTACAAGGAAGGTGGAGCCGTGTATGGGGAAACTAAGTTAGGGGGATAGTCGGCTGAGGTAAGAGAGTGTTTTGGTAGCGATGGTGAGGCCTACGGTGGTCGGACGACAGCGCGGCGAAAAATAACTCATTTAAGGACCCATTTCGGGTGGAGGAGCAAGTGGCGGAACTAGGTGGTTCTAGGCGGTGGGTTATGCTTGCCGAAGTGAGGGGAGGTTGTTGGTAGGTCGCCAGCGTCATAGGTGGTCAACGGTGGCCGAAAAATGCAAAGGAAGCCAAAATACCCATTTCAGATTTGTGGCTGTGCAGGGGCGGTGGGGTGATTGAAGATGACACATCCTGTACCACTGGACTCGCCGACGTGTGGGGAAGGTCGTGGGCTGGGCAGTGTCGCCGGAGGGTGGCCGACGGTGGCGCTGGGTGGTAATGGGAGAAACGGGCGGGAGAGAGAGGAAACAGGGGATGGGGGTTGTGCATGGGTCTCGACCAAAAATGCCGTGAAGAAGAAAAGAAAAGAAATAGAAAAAGAAAGAAAAAGAGAAAAGGAAAAAAAAAAAAGAAAAAGAAGTCCAACACATCAATTAATATAATTAATATAAGAAAACATATCAATTAAAATCTCATAATAAAATAAAGAAATTTAATTCCAATTATTAAAATAATTATCTCATATTAAAATTAATAAGGAAAACAACGTAACTCAGAATTTCAACCTAAAACAACGTAAAACTAATATTAACTAGTTAATAGTTCAAATAATAAATTTTAAACAAATAAAATACAACCAATAATATCATTAAAATAAATTAAAACAATCAACAATAAGAATAAAGACAATACCTAAAAGAATACACGTAATCTGGAATCTCACAATAGAACCCCTCAATATTAAGGGAAGATCTTGGACACTGAGATCTTCCCCTAAGATTAGAAGACAGTGATTTGAATCGCGTGGTTGCTAATAGTTTGGTGAGAAGATCAGCAAGTTGATCGCGACTAGTTATGAAGCGCACTAGGAGCTTTTTGTTGGCAGCGAGATCACGAATGAAATGAAAGTCGATCTCAATGTATTATATCCTTGCATGGAAACCAGATTTGCACTCAAGTAGGTTGCCTTTATATTATCGCACCACAATATTGGTAGACTAGCCACGTGTAGTCCAAGATCCATTGTTAGAGAATATAGCCAAAGAAGTTCAGCCGTTGTGTTAGCTAAAGCTTATACTCGGCCTCAATGCTAATGCGTGCAATGATACTTTGCTGTTTACACTGCCAGGAAAATCAGATTTTGTAAAAGAAAGATGCAATAAGCGCTAATAAATCAGTGATCATCACGATCACCTACCCAGTCGGTATCTGAAAAGGTTTGAAATTGAAGTGAGATGTTCTGTAAAATGAGAAGGCCTTCTGAAATGTGTGTTTTAGAAACCTGCGAACTCTTTTTACTGTCTGCCAGTGAGATAGCTTTGGCTTCTTTTTACTGTCTGCCAGTGAGATAGCTTTGGCTTATGCATGAATTTGCTGATTTGATGAATTGAGTAAGCAATGTCAAGTCTAGTGAATGATAAATATTGTAAGCCTTCAACAATGGTTCAATATAGAGATAGATCTTCAAAGTCAACTTCATCCATAACTAAAATTGTTGAAGTGGTGGAGATAGGTGTGATACACTTTATACCATTTAGTTAAATATTCTACGTGTTGGACTCACTTGTTAAGAGGGACTCTTAAAAATATAATAAAAATAATTAAATCTTTCTCTTATTTCCATCAAATTAAACTTTTGAGAAATTAGGCAATTTCATAAATATGAAAACTTTTGAGATGCTTGCACCAGCCCAACTGGTACCTAATGCCTGACGTATTTTAATAGCCTGTTGCGCCCCATGTTTGGTGAGTCTTAGGATCCACCGGTGAAGACTACCTTAACCTCATGGCTCAGGAATTCCTTTTCTTTCACGTGTTTAGGCTTATGGATGGAAACTTTGTAGCTTTAGGTCTCATAGTAAACAAGTTCATTTTGAGTGTAAGTTCTTCCATGCCAAAGGAGGGGGGCTTTCTTTATCTCATGTAGGGAATGAGAATTTTTGACAAACGAGACCTTGCATCGAGAATTTTTCATTAGAGCCTGTTAGTCACCTGTTCCTCACAAACATGACTTTGAGATTCTGTTGTCCCCACGTGAAGAGGCTTGTATTCGATTGGTGCAATCTTGGGTGAGTGCCAACCTTGGTTCCACTTGGTTTGATACCTTATTGACCGCAACCAATATTGATAGAATGTGATGGTTCCCAGTCAGGCCCAAGTGCTTGGTTGGAAAATTTTGAGTGTCTTGTCCTTGGTGGGAAACTTAAAAAGAGTATCTCTCCCAGTAACGGGGGGTAAGAAAAAGAAAACTTGCCTTGGGGCCACGTCCTCAGATGCGTCTAGTTCTTTTAAGGGTGTTCACTCGCCTCTTTAGGTGGATGTTGGGTAGGACTCGGGCAATCCTCAAGTGCCCAGGTCCAGCTTGTTGGATGACATTATGGCTTTGGTGGACTCTGAATTGGATTTTATTCTTAAGGTTGAGGCGGACATGAGGTTGGAGGCTCCCGCTGAAGTTATGACGCAGACTTTGTGCACATGGTCCACCCCGAAGATGACTCTTATTTGGAGGAAGGCAGCTTTATTAGAGTTTTAAATATAGACTTTCTTAATGCACTCCCTACGAGCGACCTTTCTCCCTCCTTGGATGGTTTTGGCAGCTCATTTTACCTTGAAGATGTTGATAAATAATCTTCTACTGCCTCGACAACTTTGGGCGGGGAGATCTCCGAGTTGCCCTTAGTCTTTCTAAACCTATCTCTTGCCAACAAAAGCAGAATATTAATCCCTTCTCCACCCTTCAGCATTTCCCCAAGAAGGGGTGAGATTCTTAATGCTTTTGCCTACTTTACCTATGGGTGATATTCAAGTTGGTACCTCTAAGGAATCTTCTTTTCAGGTAGAAGTTGTGGCACCCCAACTTGATAAAAAAGCTGGACGTTCTGCATCTCGTCCCTTGGGTCTCACAAATTTTCAATATGCCTTTCGAGCCTCTTGCTTTTAACCAACAAATCATGTACATGAACTTCCATGCTCTTCCTAATTTGGTCTTTGAACATGTGATTAACTAGTCTTTGCAAGTATCTTAAGTGTTTTTCTACTTGAAAGACATTGTTTGGTAGCAATACAAATCTTAGTTGGTGAGGAAGGATATCTTCTATTGGTTTCTTTAGGGCATTCAAATTTGATTATATCCAAAGTAAGCATTTGTGAAGCTCAACATCTGATGACCTATCGTTGAGTTGAATATCAAATCAATTCATGGAAAGGAAGAACTATCATTTGGACATGCCTTGTTTAAGTCCATGAAACCCACACACATCTTTCATTTGTTGTAGGATTTCTTTACCAGGGCCACATTTGGAGAGCCATTCCGGTTACGTGCTCCTCGTATGAATCTTGTTCACTTTGGCATCGATATTAGGCATGTCTTCATAACTCCAAGCGAACACATTTTTTTTTCTCTTGTTGGAGTTGCATTAGTTGCCACTTGACCTCGGGTTCAATTTCATCCCAATCCGTGTTTTCACTCTCGGTTTGCTTTGATCCAAGTCTATCAATTTGAGGGTGTTGCTACTTCCCCCTGTTTCGAACTGCCTTCATCCCATGTCTCGACTCCTCATTTGATGAATTCGGGTGGCCGGGGAATGATTTCTACCATCTCCTATTTTCTGTTGAATGCACATTTTTCCTTCATTCTTGACTTCTTGTATGTAACATTCTCTCTTCAACACTTGTCCTCCTTTCACTTTTCTGAATCCTATTTTCGTTGTGAACTTTATCTTCATGTGATAAGTGGAGTTGCTAGCTTTCAGACTATTCAAAGTTGGTCCTTCGACGATCACATTACAAGAGGAATGATCTTTTACCACTAGGAAATATGTCTTGATAGTTCCAACGGTTATGGGCAGCGTGATAGTGTCTATAGCTAGACTATTCCTCGAAAACCCTTTTAATGGTGTTGACGATGGTCCTAGCAGGTCAAGATCAATCCCTATTTTCATAAACGTGTCCCAAAAGAAGCAGTTAGTCAAACTTCTATTATCCTGGATCAAGATTCATCAGTTGGTATAGTTGGCGACAAGTTGCATTACTAGCAATGCGTCATCGTGTGGGAATTGTACGCCTTTAGAATCCTCCTTGTTGGAAGCAGTTTGGATTCTCGCCTGGTTGGATGGAATTTTTAATGTAAAAATTTGTTCGTGTCTTGTTTTCCCGGCATAGGCCTTCCTACTAGGTGAGGTAGATCCTCCACAAGAATATCCTCTTGTTACAGTTTAGATCTTGACTAGCGAAGCGTAGTTCTCGATTGGGTTGCGGTGAGGATTGTCTCTCACATTGTTTTGCGTGGTCTTTCCTTTCTTCGGGCTTACGCTCCTTTAGGGTTCTCTAGATCTTCTCCTCTACTTATTTGTGAGGAAGAGTCTTAACGTGCGACAGTCTTTTTAATTTTCCACTTACTTACTGGGCTTCTATTTTTTCCTTAAGGTTACAATAGTCTTCTATCCTATGCCCTCCACTTTGTGGTAATCAAAATAAGGGAGGGCATTCCTTTCGTATCTTGGTTGCCCTTCCTTTGCTGGCATTTGTTACTTAGCACTTGCACATTGAAACTCGAGTGCGTTGCTCTTGAACCTTGACCTCCAAGTAAGGATGTGCTTCTCTTTTTCTTTAGAACTGATTGTTCTTTGCTCTGCAGTGATACATAATACTTTTTCCCTTTCTTTTCTGTTTTTTACTTTATTTAGAGTTTGGATGATGTTGAGATTTTTCAAAATCTCTCTAATTTTTGTTCTTAATTTTATTATGAGAATTTCTAATTTTCATGGATGGATATGGATATATTTAATCATTTTTCCAACTTTTCATTAGGCTATTTACTGGAACAAAATGTGCAAATAAGTTAAATAGTTGTTGTTCAAAAGTAGAGATTTTTTTTAGTTTTTTGTAGGATTTGCCTGAAAATACACATTAGAATGCAATTTTTTTGGCATTTTCTTGATAATTATTTTTGTTGCATGTTTTTATTTTTAAGATTCCCAAGGTCCTTATTTGAGGAGTACAAACCTTAAAAATCGCAGGGTATTGTGATGGAGGTAACGTACGCAGGCCCAAGCCCACTATTTAGTACACTTAGATAGGAAAGGTGGGTCTGTGGAGTGATGAGGGTGTTAGGGAAATAAAGTGAGGCATGAAGTTAGTGTATGGGCGTGGAAGAGAAAAACAAACCGGTTGACACACGCCAAAGAGTCCTTTAAAAACGCACAGGCGGATAAACGGACAGACACTCTCTTCTCCAACTCTTCCTCTCCTTCTTGGAAGGCATTTGGGAGCTTCAACCAGTAGGATTTTAAGCGCAGATGTTTATATATTTTTTTTTGTACAGTGAGATATAATAGACTGTAAAATGTTTATTTTAATGAATCCTCTCCCCAAAATGTCAAGGGACGTAAGCATTATGCCAAACCACGTAAATCCTGTATCTGTGTCTATTTATTTAATCCATTATACACGTACGCGCCATCACTGTACAACCGTACCGAAACACCTGCAGGGGCTCCAAACGACACTAAACGAAACCCAAATCGCCTAAGTGGGTCAGGAATGACTCTTTTTCCCACCCCGACCTATTGATCGATTTTTAGAGCGTCAATACCATTAAAGCAAATATTGATCGAACTTAAACATGGGTGAAGGTTATACCACTTAAGCAAATATTGAGGGTTTATGCCAAAATGAGTGAAGATAAGGGTGATAATATGTGACACGATTCGCAAACTTAACATGAACAACACGCAAAATTTGAGAGTTTGAATTGATGTTAACATGTTTAGATCAAAACATGTTGACCGGTTAAGACAATTTATAAACTTGCCAATAATGAATAATGGGTCATCCTGCTCCGAAATCAACCCATTTCGACCCATTTGGATTTTATTTTAAATTACAATTTTTTTATTGTTGAGTTATAATATTGATTTTTTTAGTATGCTTATGTTTTTATTGTTGAAATTATAATTCTAGACTTATATTTATTATTGTAGAGCTTGTAATATTTTTTTTATTATTTATCAAAATTTGAAAAATATTGATATTTTTTGTTAGAAGCTAGTTTTATTTTATTTTTAAATGTTGAGGCTATTAATAAATATTGGTTTTTACTTTTATATTAAATTTTGTCAATTGGGTCAAATAGATTATGCATGTTAGTTTAACTCCTTTACATAAAATGGGTTTAAAGAAGTCGTGTAATGTTCACTCATTTTTAAAGAAGTCGTGTAATGTTCACTCATTTTTAATTACTTATTAAATGGGTTAAAATGAGTGATCCGATTCGATTGGTTATCTAAATATGTTGGGTTAAAATCTAAAAACTTGATACGTTTAGCTTAAAAAGTTGGATTTAGATTGACTCATATAATCAAATATTGATCACTTGACATGACACAAAAACATGAATCATCACCCTAAGTGAAGGTTTATAGTATCATACCACTAAAATATGGGTGAAGGCTTTATTGATCCCAAAGCAAGTTGCAAGGTTTATACCACTGTCCTCGCTCCCCCCTCTCCTATAAATCTATAATTTTTAATGACGTCCGCAGCTTTTTAATTTTACAAATTTCTTTTCCTCTGCCTCTGCTAGTCATCATTCACAAAGTACAAAATTTACAAACCCCTAAACTTACTCCATTTTCACAAAACAAAAAAAATATCGGAAAACAGCTCATATTTCAGATATTACACAGCAAAGTGAGCAAAAGATAAATCCAAAGTAAGAAGCTGATAAAACTCACAATCCAATCACAAAATATGTGAAAAAATCTGTACTTGCGCCGGCCAAGCCTAGACCAACTGAGTTCTCTTAAGAGAAATGCTAAAAATTCTTATTTTGAGATTTTTATTTTAAAATCTCTATTTAGGAATTTTTATTTAAAATATTTTTTTTATTTTTTTTATTTTACATAATTTTTATATAAATATTTTAAAATAATTTTGTGATTTTTTTATATTTTTAAAAAATGTTTTAAGATATTAAAAAAATCATGTAAAGAAAATATACATTTTAAAATATTAAAATGTTTAAGACACCACCTAACACGTCCTTCGATCGACTGAAGACACTATCATTAATTGAGTTACCCAAGAGATTACGAGAAGAGTGGAACGTGATAATTTATTCAATAAAGTTGCCTTTATGGTGGTGTCTCAAAGTCTAAGCTTGACAAAGATTCAAGGCGAACTTGCAGAAGGCCTAGGCCCCAGACTTGAATTGGAGAGTGAAAGTGCAAGGGCAGAAGAATTACATTAAAGATTGACTAAGAATAAAAATGTCCTGGTAATATTGGATGATATCTAGGGATCACTGAGTTTAGAGGCTATTGGAGTTATCAAAGCATTCGAAGAAAAGAGCTGCAAAATCTTCTTGACGTCAAGATCCGAAGAAACTTGCAATGCGATAGGAATTCAGAAGAAAATAAGGACTTTTCCCGTTGGACTTTTATCTACAGAAGAAGCATGGAATCTTTTCGAAGATATGGTAGGTGATTGTATAAAAAATAACAGAAATTTATACTCGCTTGCAAAACAGGTTGCAAATGAATGTGCATGTTTACCCCTTGCCATTGCGATAGTTGGACGTGCTCTTAGCAACGAAACCGATGAAAATTATTGGAAAGCTGCGCATCAGGAACTTCAAATGTCTAACCCACAACATAAAATCTATGAGCTGCATCCAAAGGTGTATTCCAGCATAGAGTTAAGTTACAATTACTTAAAAAGTGACGAAGCCAAATCATGCTTTCTGCTATGTTGTTTGTATCCTGAAGATTATGATATTCCGGTTGAACATTTAGTCAGGTATGGAGTTGTAAAAAGGTTTTTTAAAGGTTTGGATACTGTGGAACAAACAAGAGCACGTGTCTACGCAATAGTTAAGAATCTTATAAAATCAAATCTTTTGTTGGATAGCTTCAAATATGAATGCGTTAAAATGCATGATGTTGTAGGAGATGTTGCCATATCAATTGCATCTAGAGATGAACATGGTTTCATGGTGGTGTTGGACAGAGAACTTAAAAGATGGCCACAGAAGGTTAGATATAACAATTACACCGTAATTTCTCTTTTACTTGGAGAAATGAAAGGGCATCCTACTGAGTTAAAGTGTCCCAACCTTCAGCTTTTGCAACTATCATGTTTAAACAGTTCAGAAACGTTCGCAGACAATTTATTTACGGAGATGGAGGACTAGAAGATGTTGTCTTTGCAAACAATGTGCTCTTTGCAATGCAGATCCTTAATGACGTTGCCACTATAAATGCAGATCCTCAAGAAGCTTCAGATGCTGAATTTGGAGGAATTGTCTCTTAGGAGATGTGTCACCAATTGGAAACCTTACAAACCTAGAAATTCTTGGCTTTCGTAATTCACAGATCAAGGAGTTACCGGTGGAAATAGGAAATCTTAGTCAATTAAAGTTATTGGATATGAGGGGATGTAATTCCCTAGAGTGAATTGCACGTGGTGTATTTTCCAGTTTATCTGAACTACAAGAATTGTATTTGGAAAAATTCAAGAATTGGGGAAATGGAGAAGCAACAAATAATCATGCAAGCTTTGCTGAACTTCCCAGAGAACTTGTGGTCTTAGAAATCAGGGTACCAAATATCTTGAGCTGGCCAAAAGAATTGAACTTCAATAAGTCCAATTTCAGATTTATGATAGATATTGGTATAAATCATGATAGGCAAAACGAGAGATATTTTTTTGAAAATACTTTGAAACTTAAAGTGGAGGACGCAAGTGGTCTTGGGGAGCACCAAACAATTCTTTCGCTGTTGAAGAATGTTGTAAGTTTGAATTTGGATATTGCAAAAATTTCAAAACAAAAAATTTTACCATGCAACTTGAAGGATCTAACAATTACTAGATGTGAATATTTAGAATATCTACTCGAAGCCACATCGGATAGTACTGATCCACCTAACACGTTTTGATCGACTGAAGACAATACATGTATGATCCACTTTTTATATAGATTAGTTGAAAATTCTTGTACATGATGCCAAGTCCAAAAAAGAATTTTTTTAATAGCTTTAAACCTTGCTGGGAAAATTTTTTAATTTAGAAATCACTACTTCTATTCTCAAGTCTCTAAACTTCGAATCTTCCAAATCAAATCTTATTGTTTAAATGAATTGGATATATAATGTGCTTTACACACCGATTTAAGAATAGAATAATTCTTTAGAAATATGATTTTGTAGGGAATAAACATCTTATTACTCACAACATTGTAATTAATGATTCAATTAATTGATCAAACAGATTGAAAGAGGAGGCAGCACTGCATCAACAACTGTCACTCATAAACTATTTTCAGCCAACACCATTTTGTGGGTACCAAATTTAAATTTCCTCAATGTAGATAACTGTGGATCACTAGAAGTGATATTTGATCTGGAAGGACTAAAGGTCAAAGAGAATCGCAAGCCCATCCTAGCAGATCTTTCTCTACTACGCTTAGCTGGATTATCAGGGATGTCACATGTGTGGAAGAATATTCCACCTGGATTTCAAGGCTTTCAAAACTTAATAGAAATTGATATCTGGGATTGTAATAGTCTGAGAAATTTGATCCCTCCTTCTATAGCAAAACTACTGGTGCAACTCCAATTCGTTGGAATACATGCATGTGAGTTGATGGAATATATTATTCAAAGCGAGTACGAAGCTGGAGAAGAGAGGAGAGCAGATATTTTGAGTAGCGAAGCCCATTCTGATCTTAAGTGGCCATCCATAAAGAGCATCACGTTGCAGGAATGTCCAAATTTGAAAACATTTGGTTCAGAAGATAAAAGCGGAAACAAGCTAAGGAAGATGGACGTGAAATTGGATCCAATAGGCCAAGAGCCTGGGCATGCTGGCTCCAGCTCCTTGGCAAGAGAATCTTCGGGACTTGTCAACCGATGCCGAGAGTCTTATGTACCACGGCTCAGAAATTATAGTCCAGCCAAAGAAGTATGTGATTAAGGTCTATTTATTATTATTTTCATTTATATGTAACTTTTTAGAAACACTTCGTTATACATTAATTGCATTAATTGTCTTCATTATTATTTTTTATCAATATTTTTACTAAAGCTCCAGAAGGAACTTTGGACAATTTATTTAAGATTATGTACTCCTTTACATGACTTTTTGATGTTTTGGTAGATTACGTTGACAAAGCAAGAGGAGCAAAATGTGAGTGAGACTGAAAATCAAGCAAAGATATTGTCTCTGTTTCCATACAACTTGATTGAAAGTTTGCAAAATCTACAACTACTTTCTGTACGACAATGCGATTCATTGGAACTGATATTTGAACTTGAGGGACTAAATGCTGAAGAAAGCAATACATTCAATAATTTGACAGAGTTGTCATTAGAACGTTTACCGAAGCTACCGCATATATGGAAGAAAGGCCAACGAGACATCAAGGGATTTAATTACTTGAGATTCCTGGACGTATGGGAATGTGATAGTTTGAAATGTTTGTTCACACCATCCATAGCAAAACTTCTTGTGAAATTAGAGGTAATAGAAGTAGGTGAATGCAATGAAATGGAAGAAATCGTTGCAAAAGAATCGGGAGATGAAAAGAATAGATCAGATGTGATTGCATTCCCCCTACTGAAGACCCTCTGGCTCCAGAATTTACAAAAGTTGAAGTGTTTTTACAGAGAAGATAATCATGCTTTTGAGTGGCCATCTCTGAAAGACTTAATAATAGAAGGATGCCCTGAATTAAAAATGTTTGTTTCGACAAGTACAAAAACACCTAAGCTAGAGGGAGTGTATATGGGGAGATTTCAACCAATGGTAGAAGGAGACCTGAATGCCACCATATATGTGACGCCTCCAAATTCCCCTTAAAAATAACACGGGAATCGAGGCATCAGGATGATGACAACACGGGTCACACATCCCAACAACCAGTGTCGAACGTGTGTGCACACGTGACATACATAAATAAAAGGTCGTAGCGGAAAATAATTTAATATCTAAGTACTAGAATTTTTAAAAATATTTTACAAACCAATTTAATAAAAACTCTCCAACAGGAGATCTAATACAGTCGCCCAAAATACAAATTAAACAAATACATATTTATAAAAAGGGGAAAATAAATTTCCCCAGATAACAATTAATAATAATAATACTACAATAGTGGAGTCGTCTCCTCAGACTCAACCTCTTTATAATCTGCATCTAAAAAAACTACGACGCCAAGATGGCATTGCAGGTAAGTACAACCCAAGTAAACCTAAGACAATAAATACATTAATGCCACAACAACAACCAAGAACAATTACCATATGCATGAGGCTTAAAATCATTTTCCTCAAAGTCGACGAAATAACCACACTCGTCAAAATCTCAATTTAATCCACAATAAAATCCCAATAAAATCACTCATCATTTTCCATAAAATAATATCCTCAAAACCAATCATACTGGGCGTTACGTATCGCCGTCTCCATTACGATCCACGCACACTAATTTCATACCGGGCGTTACGTATCGCCGTCCCCGATATGAAATGCACACCCAATGACCATAATGGGCGTTACGTATCGCTGTCCCCATTATGTCATCCACACACTCACACGTTGATCACAACGGGCGTTACGTATCGCCGTTCCCGTTATGACTCAACCAAAAACCATTAAAATCCGTTAAACTCAATTCAAATCACAGTTCCCATTCTCAACACATGAATATCCGAAATCATGCAAAAATTCACTTTCCAAATATTTTCATGAGCATGCGTATAAATACACAATGCAGACAACCATGCAGCAAATATCTAACATTTAATTAATCCAATCAACCAACAAATACCAACATCAACCAATACAAAGCAGCAATAATCAAATACTACAACTGTTGATGCCAAAAATATATTTAAATCTTAAAACTCGTTTGGAAAGTACTTACAGCGGTAAAAACGCATTTCCTTGAACAACGCCAATCTGCAGCGTTTGTAGTGGTCACATGTACGTTAGGCTAAAACACTCGGTTTGACACCAAAATTTAGGAAGGTACTCATTGAAGGGTGGGGAATCTTATGGAGGTGGTGGTGTGGCGGCACAACCACCGGAAGGTGGCGGATCGGGGTCAAAAGGGGTGAAAATCCATTTTCGGGTTTGGGGTTGTATCGGGAAAGTGAGGGTGCGGTTGGGGAAACTGAGTTAGGGGATTGACCGGCTGGGCGAGGGGAGTCTTTTGGTGGCAATGGTGAGGCCTACGGTGGCCGAATGGCGGCTCGGCGAAGAACGACCCGTTTAAGACTCATTTCGGGTAGAGAAGGTAACCGGCGGCGATGGGTGGCTACCGACGGTGGGTTATACTCGCCGGAGGGTAAGGAGTCTAGTGGTGGTGGTCGGAGGCCAAGGGGTGGCCGGCGGTGGCCGGAAAATGCAAGGGAAGCAAAAATGGCCATTTCGGGTTTGTGGTCGTGGAGGGGCGGTGGGGTGGCCGGAGGGGACACCACCGGTGTCGTTGAGCTCGCCGGCGTGTGGGGAAGGTAGTGGGCTGGGCGGTGTCGCCAGTGGGTGGCTGGCGGCGGTCCTGGGGCTGAGGAGAAGGGACAGGCGAAGGGGAGAGGGAGGCAGGGGACGCGGGCTGGGAAGCAGAGGAAGAGAAGAAGAAAAAGAAAAAGAAAGAAGAAAAAGAAAAGAAAAGAAAAAGAAAAAGGAAAAAGAAGGAGAAGAAGACTATTAGAAAAATCACAATAAATAAAATAAAACTGACTTTAAATACTATAATTTTAATATCAATAAAATAAGGTATTCAAAACCCATTAACAGAAATAAATTAAATCCAAGCGCAATATTAATTATAAAACAATAATTAATATAACGAAAGCAGATAAAATAAATTCACATAATAAAATAGAGGAATTAAATTCTCAATCATTAAAATAATTAACTCATTAAAATAAATAAGAAAAACAACGTAACTCGATATCAATTAATTAATAGCTCAAATAAATATCTTAAATAAATAGAATACGACTAATAATATTATTAAAATAAATTAAAATAATTAACACCGAGAATAAAATAACGTGTAAAAATATACGTAAGTCCGGGATCTCAAAATACAACATTACATTATCAAAGGAAATGTATGTTACAATTTATAACAAACATTGTTTTACTTCAACTATTAATCAAATTTTCAATTGCTGGTCATCTTATGAGTTAATTTATAGTTTCACGGCGTGGTTTTGATATACGGCTTCTCTTTGTTTTTAGGGGCTACCTTAATCAATTTTCTTTTTCTCTATGGAGTCTGAGATCAGGTACCTTAATCAATTTTTCAATGCGATTAGTTTTTTTTCCCTTTATAGCATCTAAATTCTTATAATTACTTTCTTCGAATTTCAGTGGATGAAGATATTTTTGAGTTTTTGAGGTCGCGAAAGTTCCAAGTCTCCATAAACATGAGCACGTAAGTTTCTATTCTTGACCGATTCCCATATTTTCACTCATTTTCTTTTTATTTCTCAATTTTCTATAATTAATTTCATCTAATTTTAGGCTTCTCTTCTCAATCTCTTGACCAGGAGTAGTACACATCCTTACTAGGTGAATTTCCTATTAATTGTTTATTTCTGATCTTGTACATGATTGGTAATTTTGTATTCTTTTCTTTGTTATTTTATAAAGTAATTATTTCAAATATTCAATGAAGATCAGGACAAGTATTATAGATCTAATGCCTTGTGAATAATAGTGAAATAATTTGAGTTATGATGTTTTATTTTATTTTTAAAAATGATAAAGAAAAAGTTGAATAAAAATATTATACAGTTCAAATATTGTTATAATAAATTTTTTCAATATTATTTTTGTTTTGAGATTTGAAAAGTTTGAATTGTTTTATGTGTTTTTTTTTTAAGTTTGAAAAAACTGTAATGATTAGGAAGTAATCAAATAAAAATTGAGATATAAAATTAAAAAGTATATGTATTTGAGTGATATTTTGGGAAGTACATGAGACGAATTTTTTTTAGATGAGATGAGTTTGAAATGTGATTCTATACTTTTGGTTGTAGCCATTACCTTTGCCATAGAAGACACCTTGTTCCTCCCAGAATAACTATGAGTGAAAATTAATTTGAGAACTTCTAGGGAACTGAGTATGTGTATATGCTTTTAATAGTTTTGGTTTTTCTTTTCCTGTGTTATTCCTTACGGTTTTTTTTGGAGTTTGGGAGATAACTCTTAGTTTTTGTTATAAAATGGTTGAAGTGGAACAGAGTTATGCATGTGCTTATCCTTCTGCTAGCCATTGATTGCTTAAATGTTCTTGCGCTACCTATTTTTCAATAGGCTGAAAAAGAAGGAAACCTCAACTAGTTAAGTGAACCGAATGCTTAAGGTTAAGATTAAAATACAATAAATATGCAAGCTTAGAGAATAAAATATAGAAAAGACAGCTTCTCACTTTTGATTAAGTTGAGCTTTTTCCATGATGCATTAAGTTGGGAAAGTTTTTGGGGTCTTGAGATGATCTTAATGCCATTGGCAGCACTACATGAGATGCCTATACTCTCAGTTTAAGGCTGCGATGTGTTTGATATTATGCTTAAATTAAGTTTCATGTTGGAGCATAACAATTAGAAGTTCTGCTTTGACTTGCTTGTATTTCCCACCTTTGCCTGGAGAGCATCAGTACTTAAGTCTCAAACTTCCTTAGATTGTTTGAGCGACAGAATTCTCCTTTAGTTTCAGAATTCTCCTGGAAACCTTACATGTGCCTGCATGTAATGTATAAATACAAACCTGAAATAAGACAATAAATCAACTTTCTGGTTTGCTTCTATTGTTAAGGACAAAGAGTTCCAAAATTTCTATGCCAAGGGGTGTGTGCCTCTTCACATTTTTGTGGTGGTTGTGGATATTGCACTGGCAATTCATGGGTGTTTTTCTTGTAATGACTTTATTTTTTTCTTATTTTATTTTTCTGCTCACAGGTTGCCAAAACCACAGTTTTCAGTTTTTGTGCTCACAATTTGCCAGAACCACAGTTTGCATTAATTCTGGGCTTTATTGCAGAATTTAATTTATCTTGTTTATCTTATTAAAGTGATCTGCATACTTTTTGCTGTACCAACATTTATGGATGGTTGTGTTTTTGCAGGTACTACTCAGAACACCCTTTGTGAAACTCTTTGAAAACTGTAATTTGTGCTTCTGTTATGTGTTGTTGGTAATGCAGATTTTATGCGGATGTCTTTTGTAACTTAGTATGATGTGTGTTTTGTATATGTGACACTACCATGCGGATGTGGGTTTTTTTTTTTTTTTTATTTAGCATAAAAGATGTCTTTTTGTGCTGCTGTTATGTGTTGTTGAAATGAACACAAGTATGTTGCTAGACATGGTAATTTCTTGTTGGAAGTGCATAATTCATGGTCACTGTCATAAAGTGGAGACCATTTTCTGTTGGATTTGTGTGCTATGCTTGGGTACTTCAACTTCATCTTGAGCAAAGAATTCCCTGTGGTAAAGTTGTTAATAGACCTTTAACCATGAACTGATAATCTCTTCTAATTTTGTTAATAAATCAATGTCATAATGCAGGAGTATTTGCATGAACAGGTTTTAAAGGCCTTTTTCCATGGAGACGTAATTTGTCCAAGCACTACCCGGATCACCCTCCACATCTCTTCTAATTTGGAGACATGCTTCTCAATCTTCCAACGCTATTGCTTTGCTCCTAAGATCACCCTCCAGAGACATGGCTGTCATTTTAATGCTTATCCATAAGGTATTATTGCCCACCACATTCCCTTTACATATGCACATCTTCATTCATGTATTGTGGAGTTCTGCAGAAATTAGCTTATATGATGTCTCTTTCTCTGGTTTTCTTTTCAGTAAATCTTGGGAGGTGTTTTCTGGGATATGAAGAACAGTCTTCCTCGAATTATCACAGCATTGGAGTCGAAGAACAGCTTTGTCTCAATTTACAGCAAGGATAATCAAAACTTTTTATAACTGTTGGGGAAGATAAATGAAGAAGACGTTTCACTTGTAAATTTGTAATGGAAGAGTTTGAATATCTGGTATTTGGTTTGTATACATGTGTATGAGCTGCAACCTGGTTTCACAAAGCACTATACCCACATTGTCCCACCTCTCAGCTTGTTGATTAATGCCCCTAACAACTTGGATTGAGTAGCTTCTGCCAAAAGTGGATCATTAAAGCCTGCTCTATTCATCCTTTTGGCTGCCAAAATACAGCTCTCATGATCTCTATCCTCTATCCTCTAGGTGGAGGTTCCCATTTTGCATTAACTGTTTGAGGCACTCGAGTCTTTACATTGTTTCTAGACTTCACCTCCTTGAATTCTTCAAGTAACTGGCCTGCCTGTTGTGCCAGCAGAGTGGGATGTAAAAAAGAGCCCTATAAGTGTCTCTCTCCTTCACCCTTCCCATTCTCTTTTATATATTTTATTTTAAGGTTTATTTTGCAAATTAAGATTAGTATGCAAAGATTCTATTCAGGCTCTCCACACAAAGACCTTTGTAGCATTTGGGATTTGAAGCTTCCAACAGCAAGTCCATTCCTCTTTATTTAGAACGGCATTTGATGACTGCCCCTTTGAGATACCAATAGAGTCCTTCTGCAGGTGGTGGTATTCTTAACTGTAAAAGCTCCATTCTTGGTGCCTAGCCAAATTATTCTGTCATTTGGTCCAATAGAGCTAATTGTTATCTTTTATATGATGGCAGCTTCTCTACTCTCAAAACTTTCTGCCACTAGATCCTTCTTCCACTGTTTCTCTCCCTTGTTAATTACCTCTGCAACTACTGCATTCTCATGCTTCTGAGTAGGGCTCTGAATCATAAAGCTAGATGGTTGAGGCAGCCACGTGTCCTTCCAAATTTTATTGTGCTGACCATTCCCAATCCTCCATAAGGAGCATTTTTCCACAAGGATCCTTTTACAAATTGAATGATATGGTTGCTAATTCCTATTTCTAAACCATGATTCAACTTCTAAATCGAATCTAATGCCTACCCAGCTTATGAGTTACAATGTTTGGCAACTATATATATGCTAATTCTTTTACAAGAAAAGAATTCTTTTCTAATAGTGTTTGGTTGTCACTTTAGAATATTTTCAGAAAGAGGGTTATTGTTTGATGTGTAATCGTTTTGTGCAAATGTACTTTTTTATAATATAAATATATTCCTATAAGTAGTACAATCCCCAACACTACCGCAATTCACGCTACTAACACCAATTAGTCACCGTCAAAATTCCACATGCAATTAATCGTTACACGTGAATCGTTACAACTGGATTGCATACCGATTATTTGGGTGGTGGGTACAGTGAAGTTGACAGGCTTCGTATACAACTGGATTTGGGATCGAAGCTATCGGAAGGAGGCCGAAGAAAAGCTTTCGTGCAGATATGAAATAAGACTAAGAGGATGGTTCTGATTGTGTTTTAAAATTTTAAAAGAATTTTTAAGCAGTTAAAAGTATTTTAAAGAAAAATGACATATTTAGATAATTTTATTAAAAACGCTTTAGTCGTTTGAAAAAGTTAAAAATCAACTTTTTTTAATAAGTACAAAATTAAAACTTTTATAAAAAATCTTCCGCAAATAACTATATATTTTTAAAAAACTATCGTAACTAATTCTAAAAATGTTTTAGACATAAGGATCCTAAAGAGTAAATAGCTTTTTAGTAGTAGAGCTTATTATATTAAACTTTAAGCTATAAGCCTTAAGTTAAAAGCAATATTTCTCACCTACGTTCAACTTTTCACCCTTACGTCCGCCTCGACGATGCGGGGGTACCACCCCGCTAGACGGGGTGTACGGCCCTACTTCATATGTACTTTAAAAAAAAATACTACATTTTACTAAGTTTAAAAATTATTTCTAGGTATAAAAGTGATCAGAAAATTATTTTTAAATCTAAATTGTAAATTTAAATTTTGTAAATATAATTATAATTTAAAAATTTTGTAATTTTTAAACTTGTTAGTGCATATTTTGTGTAAGTTGTATATAGTGTAATAGTTTTTAAATTATATAATTTTCTAATTTGTTTGGGTATATTTTATATAAATTATAGTTCTTAAGCTATATAATTTTTAAATTTGCTAGTCCATGCCTTGTGAACAAATCTAACAAATTGTAATATATATTTATATAGACAAAATTCGTAAAATATAAATATACATTCTTATATATTTATCTAATCATTTCCCAATTTTCATTAATTGTCATATATATTTATATATACACAATTTTAAGTCATTTTTATTTATACTTTGTGAAAAACGTAAAATGTTTTTCAATTTCAAATCTTCATTTTTTCATCTAATCATTTCCCAATATTTCAAATTTTTTAAATAAAATGCAAAAAATAATTCAACTCTTTTATATCACAAAAAATTAAAATTAAAATTAAAAAGATTATATTCGATCAATTTTTAGATTTTATAACATTTTTATTTAACTTTTTCTCTCTCATTTCTTAAAACACAATTAAACATCATAACTCAAATCAATTCACTACTATTCAAAAATCATTTTATATTATTTTCAAAGTTAGCGTCTCATCTCATTTCCTAACCATTCTCTTAGAAAACGAGTTTAATCAATATAAAATCAAAGCCACTTTTTTTAAACCGGTTTTAGCTCATAAGATTTAAAAACAAAATTTCTATCTTAAGCAGTCCCAATGGACTTTTTAAAATTCTTTCAAATTTAATTATTAAAAATAGACTTTTTCTATTTTAACTATTCACTTTTACATTTAATTATCCATCAGCATGTTTATTTTTTCTCTATATCTTTTAAAATATTCTTATTTTATTTATTTTATAAATTAAAAAAAAAAATCTGAAACGGATCACGAAACTCGCAAGAAAAGTGTTTCCGAAAGCCACAAACTACGCGTGGGAGGCAACGACAACATTACCGATGATGGAATTTTAAGGGGTTGGTCGCCGGCATAAGATGAGTCCAGTGATGCCTGCAGTGTAGGTAATGGTGGCCGATGGTGAGTTAAAAGAGCTTCAAATAGTCCAAAACATATTTCGGACTTTGATCTATGCATGGGGAATTACTGGAAGTTGGTCGGAGTTGGGATCACTAGTAGTTTGATCGCCAGCATCGTCTAATGCTGGTGATGCCGACAGTATAACTGCTAACGGCCGGCAATGGTCGAGCGGAATGCATATTCCTGAAGTGCAGATTGGTTTGAGCAAAAATATTAATAAAATATTTTTGAAAGATGAACAGTACGTGTACTACATGTAGCGCACGTCATGTAGTGCACGTACCATTCACAAATGCATTTTTCTTTTATTTTAGTGTTTCCAATGGGGCTCTTTTTTGTCCATTTTCTTTTATATTTTACAAAAAGTAGGATTTTAGCAAGTCCATAAGGACGGGAAATAGATCAACTATTTCTACACTTCTCAATTCATTTTATCTCATTTATTTTTCAAACATATAATTCAAATATGAATATCTTCAAACTAATCATTACACAACTTTTCCAACTTAAAAAAAAAAATCAAACTTTTTCAAACCTCCAAACAAAATTAATATTATAAAATTATGTTCTAATGATATTTGATTTCATAATATTTTTTATTGAACTTTTTCTCTCATTTTCCAAAATTCAAAATAATATTCAACTCAAATTATCTCACTACTATTCATAAATTATCTTATTATTATTCACAAAATTTTTTATCTCATTTCACTCCCATACTTTACTCGCAAGCACCAAGAAATCATGAAATTATTTCCAAGAATAATTCTACAACGAAACAAACGGATCACACTATGGATTGAGTTCCAAATTAAAATTTTCGGTGTCAGATATTAATATAATTTTTCTGAAGGATCAAGTCAAAAGAAAAAAAAAAAAGAGTACTGTTTGAAATATTCAATTTTTTTTTTTTTTTATAATTCTTATGATATCAAACCCCAAACCAAATGGACCTCGTTATTTTAAGCTTGTAAGCATAAGTCCAGAATCAATCACTCTTTTTTTTTTAATCCCTAGAGACAACACAACATGCAGGGTTTAAAGATTAAGACCTGGTTTAAAGAGGGCTTGGGCTTTGTTTTATTTAGAAAAAATGATTTTTGACTTAGGCTTACAAACCAAAAAAATTAAGTCCATTAAGTGATTTTTGATGACATGCTCGTTCTGTGTGATATTCAGATGGTTGGATGTTTATTTAATATCTTTTTTGCCCAAATTTCTCACTGATTTATTTATTATTATTATTATTATTTTGCATTGCTTCTTTGATCTCTAAATGGGCAGAGGCAGACGTCGTACTGTTATATAAATACATAAACCAGAAAACTACTTTTGAAAAAATGGAAATTATTTTGGTAATTGTTGAAAAATTAGAGAGTACTCGGTTGGTCCAATCCAAAGACAGTTTGGCTATCTTGTTTTCTACAAGAGTAGTATCACCAACTCTCAAAGAGAAATTTCAGAGGCTACTTGAGAAGGAGGCAGGGCAACAATCTATTTATGGAGTTCAATGGAATCAAGAACTAGCGCCAAGTGAAGTTGAGAAGTGGCAGACACGTGTGGCAAAAAAAATTGAAGAGGTGAGCAATCCTTGAAGATGATGTCAAAGCTAATAGGATGCGCTTGAATGGTTGGTGTTCGTATACGAAGCTAAGCTACTCCTTGCATAAGAAAGCTCAAAAGAATACTCAATCTATCGATGACTTGCTAAAAGAGGGTGAAAAATATGATCGGGTGTATAATATCAGAACTTCATTGGAAGTAAAATCATCATCCACAGATCAACGGTTTAAGAATTTTGAATCTCCAAAAGCAATTATTAGAAATGTTGGATGCTCTAAGGGATGACAATACCTACTTGATTGCATTATTAGGTATAAGAGGGATAGGCAAAACAGAAATGGCTAAAGAGATTGGGAGAAGAGTGAAATCTAATAATTTATTCCATAAAGTTGCCATTGCGGTGGTGTCTCAAAGCCTAAACTTAACAAAGATTCAAGGCAAACTTGCAGAAATGCTAGGTATGAGACTTGGTGCAGAGAGTTTATCTAGAAGAGCAAATTAATTATATTCAAGATTGACTGAGAATTAAAAAGTCCTAGTAATATTGGATGATATTTGGAAGCCACTTGATATTGAGGCTATTGGAGTTTAATATGCAATTAAAGAAAAGAGCTGCAAAATCTTGTTGACCTCAAGAAACGAAAAAACTTGCTTTGTGATGAAAATTCAAAAAAAAATTTCAATTAGACTTTTATCTGAAGAAGAAGTGTTTAATCTTTTTGTAGAAATGGTAGGTGATTATATCAATATCCCTAATCTAATCTTAATTGCAAAAGAAGTTGCAAAAGAATGTGCACATTTACCCCTTGCAATTGTGACAGTTGGAAGTGCTCTTCACAACAAAAGTGACAAATATGAGTGGAAAGCCGCTCTTCACTCTTCAGCAACTCAAGAAAGAATGCGTCCAAATGCATGATATTGTAAGGGACTTGAAGAATGGCCATATAATAATAAATATGACGGCTACACCACAATTTCTCTATTACTTGAAAAAATAGAGAAAAGTAGTCCTTTTCTTGGAAGCTGATCCCAAACAATCCGAATTCAAAGTTCACACAAATCAAAAACCAGAGCCTGTGCTAACTGACAGAAAAAAGAATAAAAGGCCAGAAACATGGATTGCCATCTCTCTCATCAGGAGTCAGGACAAGCATTTTGCAACTTCCGGCTGGCTACTCTGCATCAATACAGTGTAGAATTTAAAATAACGTTTTACATGAACAACTCTCATCTCCAAGGAATTATTCTTTCTTCGAAATTACCAATTTTGCATAAACAATATTAATTGATGGGTCTTTCCTCGATCAATGAAATGTTATGATATGCATATTTCATAACAGGAAAATTGATGGGTTTCACAAATTGATGAGTACCAACAGAGTTTTATGCAGTAGTTTTGTTTGGTTATGTTGATGGAAATTTTGAAGGTCTATGGTTATTTTGAGACTTCATGGTGTCTAAAAGTAATTATATTAAAATTATTGGTCTTAATAATACTTTTTATGGTTTATAGAGAATTTGGAATGTATATATTGTGTTGTTGGGAGATGATTGTAAGTAATATGAGCTAACTTTCTGGACCTCTGGGTCGGGTGTTACAAAAATTGCTAATAGCCTTTTAGGTTTGTTTTCTTCACTCTATTGATTTTGTTTTGTTCTCTCTCTATTGATTTGGGTCTTTTTTTTTTTTTTTAATTTTTTAATGAGAATGTTTGAATGGAATAATCTTTGTGAAGTATTTTTTATGAATTAGGTCTGAATTTGTGAGTGCGATGGGATTTGTGGGTTTTTCTTTTAGGTAGGTGCGGAGGTGGAAACCTTGTGGGGGCAATGATCACTTTCCCAAAAGCAAAATGAAATAACAATGCAAAGAAGGAAACAGGAATCGTGAGCTTGAAAGGGGTTAAACTCTACTATAAGGCTCATTGCAATCAGGAATTAAATTTAAAGGAAATTTTAAGTTTATTATTCACTTTTAAAAATAAAAAGTATTTTTAATTTTTTTAATAATTCTTCTCTTTATTTTTAATTAAATATGACCAAGTTTTTTTATTTGTATGCAAAAAGTAAAAATTAAAAAAAAAACTTGATGACTCTAATGAAAATGCTTTCAAGGCATTAATATTGTATTAAGGCTGTGCAGAATATGTTAATATGAATATTTCAGTGCCACAATAATTGCATCTACATGAATCTCTGGAGTAAGGATTTATTTTGACACATAATTTTAAAATTTTCAAAATTTGTCATAATTTCATTACAAGACATCACACAAATATAATAAAATACTTTTTTAATTTTACATTTTTAACTCTTTCATATCATTAGTCGAACATAAAAATCAATATATATATATATATTTTATAAATTTCAATATAAAAAATTATATTAAAAATAATTTTTAAATAAAATAATTTATTCGTATAATATTTTTATTTCTTCTTTTAAGACACGTGCACTTAAGGTTATGTTTAACAAGTAAAAGATGTTAGATAACATTTTACTGCATCAAATAGTTTTTTTGCTTTTTTTCTCGCGGTTCGCTGTAATAATAATAAATGGAAAAATGGAAAACATAATCAAATAAATAATAAAGAGCATTATTTATATGGAATCAGAGTTATTTGTCTATTTTGCCTTTTTTCACGCGGTTAGCTGTGAAGGCAAACGTAAATGGAAAACATGATTACAACCTGATCCCATAGAGCATTATCGGGAAAGGAGAGAGCGAGTTAGGCACTAATTTTGTGTTTTTCTTTTCCAGAGGTTAGATTGGTTGAGGTTGTCTGTACGAGAAAGGGTGAATGCTGGAAACTCATCAGATCATGAAGAGCTGAAAGAAGTCGTTGATCATGCAAAATTAAGAGGTTCTTACTAATTTCTTCCTCGATCGCTTATTAATGCAAGCAAATTTTTTAATTTACTTGTTCACGATGTATGTGTGTTTCCTTTGTAGTAGTTGTTCATGATGTTTAGGAATATAATAAACAATTATAGACGAGCCAATTTGATACAAAAAACGTGTTGGTAGTTGTGATGTCCCCTGCCATAGCCTTCTTCTCTTACAACATTGATGCAGGACATCGATCTACTTACTAGCTTCTTTTTCTCTAATATTCCAATTTTCGACTTACTATTCTTCTGTTTTAATGCTTCTTTGATTGATAAATGGGCAGGTGGCAGAGGATACATTGAGTGGCCGACTAAAAGTAAGTCCGCATATTTCAACATTAACTAATAATTTTTTGCAAATTGTGGGTCTCGAGTTACTAATTAGTTAGACACATTTGACTTTCTTTTGCAGAGGATACATTGGCTGAAGGAAGTTTGTCTAAGAAAGGGGGAAAAGCTGAAAGAAGTCGTCGATCTTGCAATAAAGAGGTTCTTACTAATTTCTTCCTTGATCACTTATTAATGCAAGCAAACTTTTTAATTACTTGTTCAGGATATATGGTGTTACCTTTGTAAATAGTTGTTCATGATGTTTAGGAATATAATAAAACAGTATAGACGAGACATATATCCTTCTTCTCTTACAACATTGATGCAGGACATCAATCTGCTAGCTTCTTTTTCTCTCATATTCCAATTTTCGACTTGCTTTTTTTACTATTTTAATGTTTCTTTGATTGGTAAATGGGCAGGTGGCAGATTTCGTCCCGTTGTTTTAGAGGAAAAAAATTATAAAAACAGAAAAACTACTTTTGAAAAAATGGATTTTGTTTCGTCAATCGTGGAAAAAATTGTAGACTACTCAGTTGGTCCAATCGGAAAACAATTTGGCTATCTTATTTTCTACAAGAGCAGTATCGCAACTCTCAGAGAGAAACTTCGGCAGCTAAGTGACAAACAGATGGCAGTGAAACAAATTGTTGTTGGAGCTAAATGGGAGGGAAAAGAAGTCGCACCTGAAGTTGAGACCTAGCTGACAAATGTGGACAAAAAAATTGGTGAAACCCAGGAGTTCCTTGAAGAAGAAGATGCTAGAGGTAATTGGATGTGCTTGAATGGTTGGTGTCCGGATCTAAAGCTACGTTATTCCTTGGGTAAGAAAGCTCAAAAGAATACTCAAGCTATCGTTCAGTTGATGGAAGATGCAGGTAGAGACTATGGTAAGATGTACAACTACGCACCTCCATCGAAAGGATCATCATCCACAAATGAGCAGTTTGAGGATTTTCAATCACGAAAATCAACCATTCAAGATGTTTTGGAAGCTCTAAGGAATGACAATATCGACATGATTGCATCATGCGGTATGGGAGGGGTTAGCAAGACAGAAATGGCCAAAGAGATTAAGAGAAGAGTGGAACGTGGTAATTTATTCAATAAAATTGCCTTTGCGATGGTGTCTCAAAGTCCAAGCTTGACAAAGATTCAAGGCGAACTTGCATAAGGCCTAAGCCCCAGACTTGAATTAGGGAGTGAAAGTGCAAGGGCAGAAGAATTACATTCAAGACTGACTAAGAATAAAAATGTCTTGGTAATATTGGATGACTTCTGGGGAAGTCCACCCATGCATTGGGCTCATAACACCCTCATACGCGAGCTAGAAACTCAACCTCTTATGCTCTCGGACTTGCCTAGACCGAGCTCCCCAGTCCTTGCTCGAGACTTCCTGGCCCTGGACTTCACCAACTCGGGCGTCCTATGGCGTAGGCACTTGGAACTCTCTGCAATGGACACACTCCCTATCCCTAAAGCACGCTTGGAGCACACCTTACACACTTGGGATGCACTCCCAAACCCAAGGCCATGTACAAGATCACTTGCCCGGGGCTCACTCTTGAGCCCAGAGCATCACTAGGGATTGGGCTCTCGAGCCCACCTCAAAGCAGTGTTGCTTGGATGTATGTGAACTTGAGAACAATCGGCTACTTAGGAAACACATACAAACTCGAACTATGTATACAATGAGCTCGGCACCATAACTTCGCACTAGGAGCACAGAGCTTGGAACACGCATGCATGGCACAAACCGCACCTCATTCACTCAGGATTCACTCCCTAGCCCAAGGCTGCACATGGGACTCGACTCACAAGATCGCCCACTCGGCAGTCTCCCTCCATTCATGTCTCTTGGACACGGTATGCTTAAACCTCACAAGTCCATCTCCCCGCTTGAGACTTGCTTGCCAAGTCTCTCCCATTCGAGACTTGCCTGTTGGGCCCCTCTCCACGCGAGGGAAAGCTACCTTGATCCCAGTTGTCTCCACACAAAGGCATTGCCACTCGGCAACCCCTTGCCAAGCCACTTACTGAGCCTCTAGATTTTGTTGCTTGGATAGGTTACTCATCACCTTGGAATCATGGGAACTCAAAACTCTACAATACAATGGGCTCGGTTTTGACGAATTTTACACTTCGACTAGCAACACACTCGACTTGGATTTGGCATACTTGGGCTTGGACACAACAAACACAGGTTTAAAGATCGAATATAGCAACTAAAAACCTTCGATTTGTCTTACTCAAAGTGTGAATTCATTTTCCGCCAACAAAATTATTTTTTGTATCAAAGAACACCAGCTGCATGGCCCTTCGCTCTAGCAAAGACACACGGTCCGAACAAGCGTTTTCATTAACTCGTGGGGTCAAGGCTTGGGCACTTGTCGGAGCCCTTAGTAAACCTCCGCATAGCCACCTTTGAGTCCCGCACTCCCACGTTGGCCGTCGAGTTCATCTCCCGTTACCTTTGAGCCTTGTGCTCCCATGCTCGCGGTCGAGTCCATCTACTACCACCTTTGAGCCCTATGTTCTTACATTCGCAGTCGAGTTCATCTCCTGCCACCTTTAAGCCTCGTACTCCCACGCTCGTGGTTGAGTCAATCTCCCATCACGCTTGAGCTCCACGTTTCCACACATATGGTTGAGTCCATCTCCAGCTTTAACCAAGCCATGCGCTCGCACTCTATGCCTTCATAAGCCTTTTTTAAATACCAGCACAGTACGACATTTTCTTAATAATTATTTTTGTTGCATGCTCTTATTTTTAAGATTCTTAAGATCCTTAACTGAGGAGTACAACCCTTAAGAATTGCGGGGTACCATGAGAGAGGTAACATACGCGAGTCCAAGCCCCACTATTTAGTGCACTTAGATAGGAAAGGTGGGAATGTGGAGTGATGTGGGTGTTAGGAGAATAAAGTGAGGTAGGAGGTCAGTGTATGGGCATGGAAGAGAAAGGCAAACCGGCTGAAACACGCAACGCAAATTCAGACTTATCCCATCACAACAAACCAACGCATGCCACCAAAGAGTCCTATAAAAAGGCCTTAGATAGATGAATGGATGGGCACTCTCCTCCAACTCTTTCCCTCCTTCAGTTTCTTCTCCTTCTTGGGAGGTATTTGGGAGCTTCAATTAGTAGGATTTTAGTCGCAGATGTTTTGATATATGAGAGACTGTAAAATATTTATTATAGTGAATTCTTCCCCCAAACGCCCGTGGACGTAGGCATAATGTTGAACCACATAAATCCTGTGTTCATGTCTATTTATTTCATTTATTATGCATAAACACGCCATTACCGTACAGTTGCACCGAAATACTACGGGGGGCTCAAAACGACACCAAATGAAACCCAAATAGTTTTAGTAGGCTGTGAATGACTCTTTCTCCCACTCCGGCCTGTTGATTGATTTTTATAGCGTCAAGACCACTAAAGTAAATTTTGATCTGGAACTTAAACATGTGTGAAGGTTATACTACTTAAGCAAATATTGAAGGTTTATGTCAAAATGAGTGAAGGTAAGGGTGATAATATGTGACAAAACTCATGAATTTAACATGAACAATACACAAAATTAGAGGGTTTGGGTTGATGTTAACATGTTTAGGTCAAAACATGTTGACCCGTTAAAAATAAATTTATAAACAAGTCAATAATCGATTATCCCGCTCGAAATTAACCCATTTCGACCCATTTAAATTTTATTTTAAATCATAATTTTATTATTGTTGAGTTATAATATTGATATTTTTTTAGTATGCTTATATTTTTATTGTTGAAATTATAAATCTAGACTTATATTTACTATTGTAGAGCTTGTAATATTTTTTTATTATCTATTAAAATTTGAAAAATACTGATATTTTTTGTTAGTAGCTAGTTTTATTTTATTTTTTTAAATATTGAGGCTATTAATAACTATAGATTTTTACTTTTATATAAAATTATGTCAATCGGGTCAAATAAATTATGCATGTTAGTTCAACTCCTTTACATAAAATGGGTTTAAAGAAGTAGTCTAATATTGACCCATTTTTAATTACTTATTAAATGGGTTAAAATGGGTGACCCGATACGATGGATTATCTAAATATGTTGGGTTAGAATCCGAAAACTTGACACGTTTAGCTTAAAAGATTAGGTTTAGATTGACTTGTATAATCAAATATTGATGACTTGGCATGACACAAAAACATGAATTATCACCCTAAGTGAGGCCGGTTTATACCACTAAAACATGGGTGAAGGCTTTATACCACTAACGCATAATAATATTGAAAGATATGCCAAATATTGATCCCAAAGCAAGTTGCAAGGTTTATATCACTGTCCTTCTCCCTCCCCCCTCTCCTATAAATCTATAATTTTGAATGACGTCCCCAGCTTTTTAATTTTACAAATTTTCTTTCCCTCTGCCTCTGCTTGCCTATCGATTTAAAAGTTCATCATTCACAAAGTACAAGATTTACAAACACCTAAACTTACTCCTCTTTCACAAAACCAAAAAATATAGGGAAACAACTCATGTTTCAGATATTACACAACAAAGTGAGCAAAAGATAAATCCAAAGTAAGAAGATAAAACTCACAAATCCAATCATAAAATCTGTGAAAAAATCTATGCTTACGCCGGCCAAGCCTAGCCGACCAACTGAGCTCTCCTAATTTCCATTGTTCCGTTGTTCGGGAAAGTTAAAAGCATATCAAATGTGGAATCTGAGGGGTAGAAAGAGAGAACAGCGATTCTAACAGCCCACACACTGTCAGAGAGAACTCATTGAATTAGACAAATTCAAATAAAATGCAAAATTTACTTTATTTTGAATAAAAATGTCTATATTAGATTAGACAGAAGAAAAATAATATGACTTTGAGCTACAATAACAATCACCCAATTATTATATTTGCATGTTTACTGTACAAAGGTCAAATGAATATTTTAATAATAAAATGTCATTTCCAAGACATAATTTTGTTGTTTAGTTTTTCACGTACGCCCAGGCATACTATTAAATAAAAATAATATATTCATGTAGTTTAAAATTTTAAACTAATATTATTAATATTAGTTTGAAAAAATATTATTAAATTAATATTAATATATTCATGTAGTTTTTCATTTTGGAAAAAAAATTAATAGAAAATCTTGAATAAATATGATTAAATTGGTAATATTTTATTTATTTTGACTAATAGATAGACAATCCAATGTGAATAAATTTTGAGTAGATTATGCAAATGCACAATTATGTCATGTTATGCATGTTTTGCATTTGCATATGCCTAATCTAATGAGAATGCTAATTTATATTTGCCTAAACAATTTAAATTCAAGACCCATATTAGATTAGCCATTCATTCCCTTTATAATAATAAAATATTATTAAATTAATAATTCTTTTATTTAATTTATTTTTATCACATTTGGTACTTCTAACCAATTTAATATTAATAATAATTATATTATAATTAAATTAATATTAAAAAATTATGTCTTTAAGGTAATTTAATACTAATAACCAAAAATTAATAACAAAACACCTACATAAACACCTCTAAGAAGAAATCTGCTGTGCATCAACAATGCATCAAAAAGACCAAAAATTGATAACAAAACCAGCCAGCAAAAGTGCAACAAATGTCCATAAATAAAACCAAAAATTAATAACAAAACACTTACATAAACGCTTCAAACTGTCCAGCTAGCAAAAGTGCATCAAAAATGTACTCCTACAGAAATCTGGATAGATTTGATATATTTTTTAGTATTTTCATCACTTCATACAAATATATCAAAAGTGCATACATATTCATCAATCAACCTAATACATCACTTCATACTAGCCAGCCAGCAAAATATAGTTATCAAACTATCCAAATTATGTTATAAAACTAAAGAATAAAATATTATTGTAGGAGATTTTATAAGAGAAAATATTTAAAACTCTTATTATTCAAGATCTGAAATTTTCTTTCTTTTTTTCTTTTCTTTCGTTTATAAAAATTGTACAAAACTGATCGAACAAAAACTTGTATTTATAGACAATTGGAGGCGTGACTTACTGCTTAATTGCCATAATTGATAGATGCACAGTATCTATTAATTATTTTGTTTCTAAATATCTAAAGCGAGAGTCATTCATGTCCCCCTATAATTGATTACAATAAATTATACATTTTCATCTATCAACCTAATACATCTATCTAGTCGTCAAAAAGTCATTTTTGTCCAACCATGTAAGGTTCATCAAAACAACACAACGTACCAATTAATCATCCTTCTAAAATAGCAAGTTACCCTAACCATTATACGAAAACAACAGTAAGCAAAATACAAAAAAACCAAAACTACAGCAACACGAAGTAATCATGTTGATCCACTCCTTTGTTTCTCTAATATTTTCATTCAAAGATTTCTGAAGTATTCTTGCAGCACCATATTCATCTTATCAATATCCATACTCATGATTTCTATTTCCATCTTCTGTTTCGTCATGTGTAACCAATCAGTCCTGTCCCTCTCAACCTTGCTTATTACTTCCCTTTGTTCAATTATCATCAACTTCCTATCTATCTCTATTTTAATTAACTTTTCATCAAACTTAGTAGTTGGAGATTCTTTGTCTCTTTTTTAATTCTTATCCTTTCTTTTTCTGCTCTCTTTCCTAGTGGCCTCTCCGCATTGACAGATATGTTATCACAAATATTAATTGTCATCCTTAGTGTTGGTAGCTGTAACAATAGAGCAACCTTGCTTATTACTTCCCTTTGTTCAATTATCATCAGCTTCCTATTTCTCTTCATTTCAATTAACTTTTCATCAAACTCAATAGGTGAAGATTCTTTGTCTCCTTTTTAATTCTTTTCCTTTGTTTTTCTGCTTTCTTTTCTAGTGGCCTCTCCACATTGACAGATATGTATCACAAATATTAATTGTCATCCTTGGTATTGGCAGCTTAACAGTAGAGCAGCCTCCCTTACTCTTTGAGTTTTCTAAATTATTCATATGCACTTGCCACTTTGGTTGGTGCCTCAATAGGTTCCAATAATGATCCAAATTATAAGTGGCATTTTGTTTAGATCGATATAGTATCTTTGCCTTCTCAATCTAAGTAACAATTTAAAAAATATTAATACAATATATTTCAATGAAAATTTATAATAATTAAAACAATGGCATATGTTGAACTCAAGGTTTCAAATTTCGTGTAAATCTACACATAGATTTTGATGATAACAAATGAATTCAAAGAAAAAAGGAGTCTCAAGCTCAAGTTGTTCACACAATAGAATCAAGCACATCAAGGAAGCAAGTATAAGCAAGAAGGGAATAAGTTCACATTAAAATCATAGAATAATATTGTAAATCTCTTAAAAATTCGAAATTAGGATTAAGACTCAAAATTAATATTTTATCATAAAGCATTAAAATATATTTTCCATATGTGCATGAATATTTTGAAAATTAAATTTGAAAAATTTTGAAAGATGATTGATTGTCATCTTTCACATGTGCATGACATGATTAAAGGTTTGAATTTTAAAAATATTAAGATGATTGATTGTCATCTTTCATATATGCATAACATGATTAAATGTTTGAATTTTGAAAATATTAAGATGATTGATTGTCATCTTTCACATGTGCATGTTTTATTTAAATATTTTCAAAAGTGATGGATGCTTTTTTTTGACTTATGCAAAAGGTAGATGTTTTTGTTTGAAAATTTTGAAAAGTAAAGTGTGCTCCTTTTGTCATATGCAAAAAATAAAAGATTAGATTTGAAATTTTTGAAAAATAAAGTGTGCTCCTTTTGTCACATGCAAAAAGTAAAAAGATTAGGTTTGAAATTTTTAAAAAGTGAATGATGATGTCTTTGACATGTGAATCTTTTTAAATTTGAATATGAAGTCTCATATGCCTATAAATAGATCATTTGAGAGCTTCACATTCACATACCAAGAGCATACAACATTCATTCAAAATTTTCATTCTCTCTTCTCTAAGCATTGAGTCTTAACCCTTGTTCATTTTGAGAGATATAGTTTGCGCTGTATTGTTTCTATCTCACTCATTGAGGAGTTTATTTTGATAGTCTACCCACTATCAACTCTTATATTTGTAAGAGGGTGCATATAACCCTTGTGTGTGTAGAAGGTGTTTTATCCAGGGAATAGTTAAATCACTAAGTGTAAGGTGATTGGAAGTGTAGAAGGTGTTCTATACGGAGAATAGTTAAATCACCAAGTGTGAGGTGATTTGAAGTGTAGAGGGTGTTCTACACGGATTCTTTGGAGCGGTGCTGCTCAAAGGTGTAATAGGTTTTTATCTCCACCTAAAGGAGATTGAATAGTGGATTTAGGGATCCTCAAGGGGTAGCTTGAGGCGAGGACGTAGGCAGTGGGGCCGAATCTCGTTAACATACTGTGTTTGCTTCTCTCTTACCCTTACTCTTTATATTTATTGTTGTTTCATATTTTATTTATATTTTATATTATATATTTGATTTATAATTTTTATTTTTTTTAAATACAACTCAATTCACCCCCCCTCTTGTGTTAGTCATCTGGGCAATAATTGGTATCAGAGCTAGAGCTCTATTATAAGATTAACTATCTTTTGAGTTAAGATCTTATGGCTAACATTGCAGTTTCATTTGGTGAAGGTCAATCTAGCAGTCGGCCTCCACTCTTTAGCGGAGACAATTACTCATTCTGGAAAGTTAGAATAAGAATATTCCTTCAGGCTCAAGGTCGAGAAATCTGGAAATGCATTGTAAATGGACCTTATATTCCAACAAAAGTAGTTGATGGAATAAAGGTCAAAAAGGAAGAAGAAGAGTTTAATCGTGAAGACGATAGACTTTATACTTTGAATTTAACTGCTATGAATTTATTATATAATGCTCTCAATGGTAATGAATTTAATAGAGTAATGACTTGTGCTACAGCAAAGGAAATTTGGGATAACTTGGAAGTTACTTATGAAGGAACTTCTCAAGTCAAGGAATCAAAAATTTATATTCTTACTCATGAATATGAAATGTTTAAGATGAATGATGATGAATCTATTTCTAGTATGTACACTTGTTTTACTAACATCATAAACAGCTTGACAGCTCTTGGCAAAATTTATTCCAAAGTGGAGATAGTAAGAAAAATTCTCAACTCTCTACCAAAACGTTGGGAATCAAAAGTGACAGCGATTCTTGAAGCTAGAGACCTCAAGAAGCTCGAAGTGAATGAACTCATCGGGTCACTTATCACCCATGAGTACACATTGAAAAAAGGATAAACAGAAGGAAAGTCAAAGAAGAGCTTGGCACTTAAAGCTGTTCCACATGAAAGTGAAAGTGATGAAGATGAGGAAAATGACGACAAAGATGAAGAAGTTGCGATGATAACAAGAAGAATTCAGAGGTTCTTAAAGAAAAATAAAAATCCTCCAAGGAAATCCTTCAAAAAGTTTTCCAAGAAAGATTCAGGCAAAAATGACACTTTAATTTGTTATAAATGCAATAAACCTGGTCATATCAAGTCAGATCGTCCTCTGCTAAAGAAAGATCGAAACAAAGTCAAAAAAACAATGAAAGCTACATGGGATGATGATTCAAAGCTCAGATAGTGAAACAAGTAATGGAGAATCAACAAATCTTTGTCTTATGGCTAAAGATGACATTGAGGTAACAAATCTTGATAATATTGAAGATCCTTCATATGAAGAATTACAAAATGTTTTAGAAGAGGTATATGAGGAATTTGAAAAATTGGGTATCAAGTATACTGTTTTGAAAAAGAAAAATTTTTCTTTAAAAAACGAAATTGATATTTTAAGAAAAGAAAGTATTGTTTTGAAAGATAAAAATTTTGAGTTGAAGAAAAAGAAAACTGATTTAGAAAATATTATTGAAAAATTTACGAATGGAAAAAGAAATTTTGAAAAACTTCTTGGTAGTCAAAGATGTGTTTTTGATAAGGCAGGCTTGTGATATATGCCAAAACAAAAATACAAACCTTATAAAAACTTCTTTGATAATCCTTCTAAATCAAAGTCAAATATTCAAAATTCTTTTCATAAAAATAATTTTGTTAAAAAAGGATACTATTATAAATACTCAAGTTCTTCATATATGTCACATGCTATTTACAATTTTTGTAATAGAAATGGTCATAATTATTTTGCTTGTCCTATTAGAAGAAAACATATAATGACTATTAGGGCCATATGGGTACCTAAAATGTTTGTTTTTTCTAATACTAATAAATAAAGGACCCAAAGAACTTGGGTATCAAGAAAAATCATTTTAATTGTTTTTATAAGTGTGCATGAAGTCTTCCACGAACAAAAAGAAATGGTTTTTAGATAGTGGATGTTCAAGACACATGATGGGAGACAAGACTAAGTTCTTTGATCTTAGATCTAAAGAAGAAGGACACGTGACATTTGGAGACAACTCGAAAGGAAAGATCGTGGGAATAGGTAAAATTGGTAATGTGTCTTCTCTTATAATTAAAGATGTTCTACTTGTTGAAAGTTTAAAACATAATCTTTTAAGCATAAGTCAATTATGTGATAAAGGATTTACAGTTACTTTCAAAATGGATAAGTGCATTATATTGAATGATTATGATTGTAATATTTGTTTTATTACTTTTAGAAGTAACAATGTTTATACAATTGATTTTGAAGAAATTACCTCACAAGATGCGATTTGTTTTTCAGCTCAAAATGAAACTAATTGGTTATGGCATAGAAGACTAGGTCATGCCAATATGGAACTTATTTCCAAATTTTCAAAAAATGATCTTGTGAAAGGTTTACCAAAAGCAAATTTTCTTAAAGACAAAATTTGTGATGCATGCCAATTTGGTAAACAAACAAAAACTTCTTTTAAAATCAAGAAACATATTTCCACTACTAGACCACTGCAACTGATACACATGAATCTTTTTGGACCAAATAGAGTTGCAAGTTTAGGAGGAAAATATTATGCATTTGTTATTGTTGATGATTTCTCTAGATATACTTGGGTCATCTTTCTTACTCATAAAGATGAGGCACATAATGCTTTTACCAAATTATACAAGAGAATTCAAAATGAAAAGGGTTATACTATTTCAAGTATCTGAAGTGACAGGGGAAAAGAGTTTGTTAATAAAAATATTGAAACATTTTGTGATGAAAATGGTTTTATGCATAATTTTTCTGCTCCTCGAACTCCTCAACAAAATGGGGTAGTAGAAAGGAAAAATAGATCTCTTCAAGAGATGGCAAGAACAATGCTCAATGAGAACAACCTGCCTAGTTATTTTTGGGCTGAAGCGGTAAGTACTGCATGTTATGTTATAAATAGAGTTATGTTAAGGTCTAAATTAGATAAAACCCCCTATGAGTTTTGGAATGAGAAAAAGCCCAACATTGGTTATTTTCATGTATTTGGATGCAAATGTTTTATTTTAAATGACAGGGATAATTTAGGCAAGTTTGATGTAAAATCTGATGAAGGTATCTTTCTCGGGTATTCTATTAATAGTAAAGCTTATAAAGTATTCAATAAAAAGACTTTGACTGTACAAGAATCTATGCATGTAGTATTTGATGAATCTAATTCTCTACTCTCCAAGAAATCTATTGATGAAGAAACATGAGGTATAAATAATACGGAAAGTCTCAATCTCAATAAAGAGAACACAATAGAGGAAGTCCAACATGGAGATATCAGGAAAGATCATCAAAATTTAATACAAGATGCAACCAAACAGTGGAAATTTGTAAAAGATCATCCAGTGGAACAAATTCTAGGGGAACCTTCACGAGGTGTAAGCACTCGATCATCTCTTAGAAATATTTGCAATCATACTGCTTTTCTATCTCAGATTGAACCTAAAAATATTGATGAAGCACTTCTTGATGAATCTTGGATTCTAGTTATGCAAGAAGAGCTTAATCAATTTGAAAAAAAATGATGTTTGGATACTTGTTCCTAAACCCAAAAATCATACTATTATTGGAACAAAATGGGTTCTTAGAAACAAGAAAGATGAGTCCAGAATCATTACTAGAAATAAGGCTCAACTTGTAGCCCAAGGTTTCAATCAAGAAGAAGGAATCGATTATGATGAGACATATGCACCAGTCGCAAGATTAGAAGTTATCGAATGCTACTTGCATATGCTTGTTATAAAGATTTCAAACTTTTTCAAATGGATGTTAAAAGTGTTTTCTTAAACGGTTTTATAAATGAAGAGGTATATGTTGAGCAACCTCCAGGTTTTGAAAATCATATTTCTCCAAATCATGTTTTCAAACTCACAAAAGCACTATATGGAATCAAACAAGCTCTTAGAGCATGGTACGAGAGACTTAGTGGTTTCTTGATTGAAAAAGGCTTTTCAAGAAGAAAAATTGATACAACTCTTTTCATTAAATACGAAAATGATGATATTCTTTTGATTCAGATTTATGTTGATGATATAATATTCGGTGCTACTAATGAAAATATGTGCCAAGTTTTTGCTAAGACTATGCAGGAAGAATTTGAAATGAGTATGATGGGAGAGCTTACATTCTTTCTCGGATTGCAAATTAAGCAAGCAAAAAGTGGGACATTCATCAATCAATCGAAATATATTAAAGAATTGCTGAAGAAGTTTGGGATGGAAGGTGCTAAGGAAACTGGAACACCAATAAGCCCATCCACTAAACTTGATAAAGATGAAACCAGTAAACCAGTTGACTCGAAAGTATATCGAGGTATGATTGGTAACTTATTATATTTGACAGCCAGTAGACCAAATATTATGTTTAGTGTATGCTTATGTGCACCCTTTCAATCATCTCCAAAAGAATCACATTTAATTGCAGTTAAACGCATTCTTAGATATCTTAGTGGTACAATTAACTTAGGGTTATGGTACCCTAAGCACACATTTTTCGATCTAATCAGCTACACAGATGCAAATTATGCTGGCTGTAAAATAGGTCGAAAAGGCACTAGTGGAGCATATCACTTCTTAGGTCGTGCACTAGTTTCCTGGTTTAGTAAAAAACAAAATTCTATTGCACTATCTACTGCTGAGGCAGAATATGTTGCTGCGGGTAGTTGTTGTGTTCAAGTTCTTTACATGAAGCAACAACTTGAGGATTTTAAACTCATGTACAATCGCATTCTAATCAAATGTGATAATACAAGTGCTATAAATCTTTCAAAGAATCCAATACAACATTCTCGAACCAAACATATTGAAATTAGATATCATTTTCTTAGAGATCATGTGCAGAAGGGCGATATTGTATTAGAATTCACTAGTACACATGATCAATTGGCAGACATTTTCACAAAACCCCTACCAGAAGATAAACTATGCATGATTAAAAGAGAAATAGGAATGATGCATGCCATGGATATCTGCTAGATACTTTTATTTCATTATTTTAAATGACCTACAGAAACTTGAGACGTTTAGCCTCATCATTCAAATGCATTTGCTTTTCATAAATCATCATGTCATCCTTGTCTAAAGGATTAGGCAATCGAAATGAGGAGGTAAGCAATGATTTCAAATCCTTATTCTGTTGCTTTAACTCTACTATTTTTTTGTTTGACTCATAAACAAGTCGTTGAAGTACAGAAACAGTCTCGCTAAACTTCTCAATTTCGTGAGTTTTGGACTGCAATCGAGCAGAAAACGCGATGATAGATGATGAGTATCGAGTTCTGAGACCCACAAGCTCGTAAATGGCGTCATGATCTGATTTATTAGCTATATCAGTCTCTTGTTGCTTCATGGCACCCACGACAGATGCAGAAATAGATTGAGACTGAGATGAAGGATATCTCAAATCTTGATCAAGAGAAGTACTGAAGGGAAATCTACGAGCCATTGAAAAATTGTAGAATGAGAATGCAAGCAAATTGCAAAGATGAGAAGAAAGTTTGATGCGAAATAGATAAAACTAAAGATTACTCTTATAGAAACGGAAATAAGAACAAGACAAGCTTACAAATCATGATAATATCTCATTTTTCAGCAACATCAAGCGGATCAAATCTCTGCACTAAATTGCCAAAACTACGCCTCCAGCCTTTGCAGGTTTTGTCGGGCATGGGTGGTTTCAATTATTCAGCTCTTTACAAAATCTCCTTCCGCACCGAATTACCGAAACTAGGCCTCCAGCCTTTGCAGGTTTTGTCGAACACATGTGGCTACGCACCGAATTCTCTACAGTCTCTACTAACGCAGCGTTTTATTTGTCTATTGGTTATTGCAGGAATATATCTTATTGATCTAATTATGATTCCTTTTTAATGATGCCAAAAGGGGGAGAAGTTTTAGACTAGAACATTAACATTATTTAAATTGCTAAACTTGTTATATATGATTGGAATTATATTTATATTTTTGCTTGAAAAAGTAACGCATATTCTCAGGGGGAGTTTAAGTATTAATACAGGTTTCAGGTTCTATCAAGTATTTGTCATCATCAAAAAGGGGGAGATTGTTGAACTCAAGGTTTCAAGTTTCGTGTAAATCTGCACATGGATTTTGATGATAACAAATGAATTCAAAGAAAAAAGGAGTCTCAAGCTCGAGTTGTCCACACAATAGAATCAAGCACATCAAGGAAGCAAGTATGAGCAAGAAGGGAACAAGTTCACATTAAAATCATAGAATAATATTGTAAATCTCTTAAAAATTCGAAATTAGGATTAAGGCTCAAAATTAATATTTTATCATAAAACATTAAAATATATTTTCCACGTGTGCATGAATATTTTGAAAATTAAATTTGAAAAATTTTGAAAGATGATTGATTGTCATCTTTCACATGTGCATGACATGATTAAAGGTTTGGATTTTAAAAATATTAAGATGATTGATTGTCATCTTTCACATATACATGACATGATTAAATGTTTGAATTTTGAAAATATTAAGATGATTGATTGTCATCTTTCACATGTGCATGTTTTATTTAAATATTTTCAAAAGTGATGGATGTTTTTTTTTTTACTTATGCAAAATGTAGATGTTTTTGTTTGAAAATTTTGAAAAGTAAAGTGTGCTCCTTTTGTCATATGCAAAAAGTAAAAGATTAGATTTGAAATTTTTGAAAAATAAAGTGTGCTCCTTTTGTCACATGCAAAAAGTAAAAAGATTAGGTTTGAGATTTTTAAAAAGTGAATGATGATTTCTTTGACATATGAATCTTTTTAAATTTGAATATGAAGTCTCATATGCCTATAAATAGATCATTTGAGAGCTTCACATTCACATACCAAGAGCATACAACATTCATTCAAAATTTTCATTCTCTCTTCTCTAAATATTGAGTTTTAACCCTTGTTCATTTTGAGAGATATAGTTTGCGCTGTATTGTTTCTATCTCACACATTGATGAGTTTATTTTGATAGTCTACCCACTATCAACTCTTGTATTTGTAAGAGGGTGCATATAACTCTTGTGTGTGTAAAAGGTGTTCTATCCGGGGAAAAGTTAAATCACCAAGTGTAAGGTGATTGGAAGTGTAGAAGGTGTTCTACACGGAGAATAGTTAAATTACCAAGTGTGAGGTGATTTGAAGTGTAGAGGGTGTTCTACACGGATTCTTTGGAGCGGTGCTGCTCAAAGGTGTAATAGGTTTTTATCTCCACCTAAAGGAGATTGAATAGTAGATTTGGGGATCCTCAAGGGGTAGCTTGAGGCAAGGACGTAGGCAGTGGGGCTGAACCTCGTTAACATACTGTGTTTGCTTCTCTCTTACCCGTACTCTTTATATTTATTGTTGTTTCATATTTTATTTATATTTTATATTATATATTTGATTTATAATTGTTATTTTTTTTAAATACAACTCAATTCACTCCCCCTCTTGTATTAGTCATCTGGGCAAGAGCATACCTTGTCTTATTCATTGGCACCACTTGGATGCTCCTAGATACCAACCACATCATCTGAATTATATATGAATCCGCTTCCTTTGCTTGAGTGGCCAAAGTCCGTGAATTTCATCATTAATTAATGAGAAATGCCAGTATGTCTATTAGTAGTACTTAAGTAAATGATTTGAACACTTTATGCATTTTAATTTTGTTTTTTATTTTTATTTTTTTTTACGTAGTTAAGGAAATGATTATTAATATATTGATATTTTTTTTTTATATTTTGTAATTTTTTTAAAAAAAATATGAATAAAAAATTGAAAACAAATAAAAACAAATTTAATACTAGCAAGCATGAGCGGACCACTCAAACGGGCAGACTAGTGCCGCTCTTAATTAATTGTCTTTTGCAAATCGTGGGCTTCGAGTTACTAAACATGACTACAAGCTCGGAGTCGGACACATTTGACTCTCTTATTGCAGGGGATGTATGGGATGTATTGGCTAGCTGAAGGTTGTCTGTCATAACAAAAGGGGAAGAAATGAAAGAAGTCGTTGATCTTGCAAAATTGCCTTTTTGTTTTTACAGCTTTTTTTTTTAATTCATCTCATCTAATTTCATTGAAATTACAATATTTTTTTAAATTTTTACATAAAATAAAATAAACAATTCAATTATAAGTAGTATGTTAAGTGTTAACACATGATCAATAAAAAAAAAAAATTACAGCAAAACTCATATAAAATAACATATTTTCAATAACTATTATTCAAATATTTAAAGTTTAGCATGTCAATAAATATAACTAAAAAATAATAAGGTTTAAAATAAAGATAAATATTGCTAGTCAATTAAACAGCTATTTAATATGCGATATGTAAGATGTTGGATTACAAAATTTTTTCAACTAATAATAATATTAAAAAATAATACTTTATTAATATTTTATTTAATTTTTAATTTTCATCTAAAACTATCCCATCTTACTATCTAGACAAAAGGACCCAAAAGTATGAAAAAATGTAAATAATGATAGTTCACTTACGGGGAGTCTATCGTTGTTTTTACTTTTTTCTTAATTAAAGAAGTTAAAAAAGTACTTAAAAGAAAATAATAAAATTAAACGTACTATAAAGTAGTAAATGAATAGTAATTATAAATAGTAACCATATCATTATACATAAATGAATAGCATGCACTACATGTACCTACAATATTATAAGTTATATTTATTAAGTTACAGTTTCATTTTCTTAATTTTTAATTTTTAATTTTTTAAATTTTAAATTTCAAATTTTAAAATATTTACACTTTCCTATCAGACACGTCAGCAAGTATGATTATATGCATAAAAATCGTAAATACAGATAATATTTTCTTTGATAAAACTTGCATTTTGTACCATTTTTTAATTTTTCCCATACTCTTGTGGATCTTTTGATTATCTGTTTTGGATAGAGAGAGATACTTTTATTTCATTCTAAGAGCATTTTTATTGGATTATTTATCCTATTTTTCAAAATACATTCACCAATAATTTATTTTTTTATTTTACATGATATTTGGATAGAGAAATTTTTTGTATTCATTATATTTTTCGTGAAGGCAACATACTGGCTGATTTTTTAACTAAATTGGGTGTGAAAGGTTTGACGCGCGCATGGAGATCTTCTTTATAGATTCGAAAATATCTCAAGGGTTTGTTAGGTACTGATAATTTATATTTACCTAATGTACGTCAGTTGTAGTCTGGGTTAGTGGTTGTTTGTTTATTATAATTTGTTCTTGTTAGTAATAAGTAGTTTAAGTTTTTTGGGCACTTGGGTTTGGGGTTATTTGCTTTTCTATTTTTGTAATTTCTAAAGTGTAATGATGTTTTTAAGATATTCTTATGTCATAAGTGAGGATTTTTTGGAATATATTCGAGATATGGGTCACTATTAGACATTTGATTTTCACTCTGCAAAAAAAAAAAAAAAAAAAAAAAAATTTTACAATACACCATTTATCAATTTATCTATTTTTCTTTATCATTTAAATGTTATATTATTTAATATTTTGTTAGAGAAAAACTATAAGGAGAGAAAAACTATTGTGGGGACCAAGTATGTGAAAAAGAAAAAATAAATAAAATAAATATGTTTATAATTGTGTACAGTTCATGCTACATGTCGCAGAATACTAGCAAAATGAGAAATAGATACGAAAATACATGAACCGTTGGAAGTACTTTTGTGTTACTTTTCTTCAAATTTTACATAAAAATGGGTTTTACAAATACAAAATCCAATGAGAGTGCCTTGATTACATTCCATCTCAATATCTAAACATCAGAAATATAAATATTTTTTAATTTTAAATCTTTAACCTTTTCATCTAATTATTATCTAATTATTACAGTTTTCCAAATATTTAAATAAAACACAAAAAATAATTCAATCTTTTTCATATCCTAAAATAAAAATAATATAAAATATCTATATCTTAAAAATATTTTAATTTTATAATAACTTTATTTTAATATTTTCTCCATTCCTTTTCAAAATTCTATAAAATATTTTAATTCAAACCATTTCTAACTTATCTTATCTTTATTCAAATATCTCACTAGTATAAGAATATTTTCTCGATTCCGATATTAAAGTCTAGTTTATTTTTACAAATATGATAAGATGAAATGAATATGATCTAAGATTGAAATTAAAAATTAAATAAAATCTTAAAAAAACAATAAAAGAAAAAAAAAATGGGATTAGGTACCCAGCACATGATTTTTTTGGCTAAAATAATCTAATGATGGAAATGGATTCCATGATCGGCCGACGCCAAGGTCTCATTTGTTTTTAGAAAAGATAAGAAGAGATGAATATGAATGAAAATTAAAATTTATATAAAATATTTTATAAAAACAAACACTAAAGGACAAAAGAAAATGGGATTAGGTACCAGCTCATGATCTAAATTAATATGAATTCCGCGTCCTTTGCTTGAGTGGCCGACTAAAAGTAAGTCCGCATATTTCATCATTAACTAATAATTTTTATGCAAATTGTGGGTCTCGAGTTACTAATTAGTTAGACACATGTGACTTTCTTTTGCAAGGATACATTGGCTGAAGGAAGTTTGTCTAAGAAAGTGGGAAGAGCTGAAAGAAGTCGTCGATCTTGCAATTAAGAGGTTCTTACTAATTTCTTCCTTGATCACTTATTAATGCATGCAAACATTTTAATTTCTTGTTGACGATATATGTGTTACATACCTTGTAAATGAACGCCAAAATACTAAAAATATTTTTTAAAATTGGTCGCAAACTTTGCAATACTTGTTCATGGTGTTTAGGAATATATTGAATCGTATATAGACAATAGATTTTGATACGAAAACTTGTTGGTAGTTAAGATGTCCCCTGCCATAGCCGTCTTTTCTTACAACATGGTGAAATCGATCTACTAGTTTTTTTTGTTTTTTGTTTTGTTTTTGTTATTCCATTTTTCGACTTACCTTCTTCTCTTTTGCTTCTTTGATTGGTAAATGGGCAGGTGTCATATTTCATCCCGTTCTTTTAGAATAAAAAATTATAAAAACAGAAAAAACTACTTCCGAAAAAATGGAATTTGTTTCGTTAATCATGGGAACAATTGTAGACTACTCAGTTGGTCCAATCAAAGAACAGTTTGGCTATCTTGTTTTCTACAAAAGCAGTATTGCAACTCTTGAAGAGAAATTTCAGAGGGTAATTGAGAAGGAGGAGGCAGTGCAACAATCTGTTCATGGAGCTCAGTGGAATCAAGAAGTAGTCCCAAATGAAGTTAAGACGTGGCAGACAAATGTGGCAAAAAGAATTGAAGAGGTGCAGAAATTTCTTGAAGAAGACGTCAAAGCTAATAGGATGTGCTTGAATGATTGGTGTCCGAATCTAAAGTTACGCTACTCCTTGGGTAAGAAAGCTCAAAAGAATACCCAAGCTATTATTCAGTTGCTAGAAGATGGTGAAAAATATGATAGGGTGTACAACATTGCACCTCCATTGGAAGTAAGCTCATCATTCACGGAACAGTTTAGGGATTTTGAATCACGAAAATCAACAATTCAAGATGTTTTAGATGCACTAAAGAACGACAAGATTGAAACGATTGCGTTATGCGGTATGGCAGGGATCGGCAAGACAGAAATGGTCAAAGAGATTGAAAGAAAAGTGAAATCTGATAATTTATTCAGTAAAGTTGCCCTTGCGGTGGTGTCTCAAAGTCCAAGTTTGACAAAGATTCAAGGCGAACTTGCAGAATCGCTAGGTCCCAAACTTGATGTGGAGAGTCCACGTGCAAGGGCAAATGAATTATATTCAAGATTGACTAAGAATAAAAATGTCCTAGTTATATTGGATGATGTTTGGAAACCACTTGATCTTGGGGCTGTTGGAGTTATCGATGCAGTTAAAGAAAAGAGCTGTAAAATCTTGTTGACGTCAAGAAACGAAGAAACTTGCAATGGGATGGCAATTCATAAGACATTTCCAGTTGGGCTTTTATCTAAAGGAGAAGCGTGGGATCTTTTCGCAGAGATGGCAGGTGATCATGTCAATACCCCTAATCTAATCTCACTTGCAAAACAGGTCGCAGAGGAATGTGCACGTTTACCCCTTGCCATTGCTATGGTTGGACGTGCTCTTAGCAACAAAAGTGACAAAAATGAGTGGAAAGCCGTGCTTCACCAACTTAAAAGGTCTATCCCACAAAATATTTGTGGCCTGTATGAAAATTTATATTCCAAAATAGAGTTCAGTTACAATTACTTAGAAAGTGACGAAGCCAAATCATGTTTTTTGCTATGTTGCTTGTATCCTGAAGATTATGATGTTCCGATTGAAGATTTAGTCAGGTATGGAGTTGCAAAAAGGTTTCTCAAAGGCTTGGCTACTGTGGAACAAACAAGAGTACATGTCCATGCAATAGTTAAGAATCTTAGAAGATCAAATCTCTTGTTGGATAGCTACAAGAAAGAATGCGTCAAAATGCATGATGTTATACGAGATGTTGCCATATCAATTGCATCCAGAGAGAAAAATGGTTATATGGTAGCGTTGGACAAAGAGTTTGATGAATGGCCACATACGGATACATGTGATAGTTATACCGTAATTTCTCTTTTACTTGGAGAATTGAAAGGGTATCCTACAGAGTTGAAGTGTCCCAAACTTCAGCTTTTGCGACTATCATGTATCCTTCCAGTAACGTTCCTAGACAATTTATTTAACGAGATGAAGGAGCTGAAGATGTTGTCATTGGTAATACGTCCCTTCCTCTTGACGTCGTTGCCACCATCAATCCAGATCCTCCAGAATCTTCAGATGTTGAATCTGGATCGTTGTCATTTAGAGGATGTGTCGGCAATTGGAACCCTTAGAAATCTAGAAATTCTTGGCTTTCATTATTGCACGATTGCGGAGTTGCCATCGGAAATAGGAAAGCTTAGTCGATTAAAGTTACTTGATATGAAGACATGCTATTTTCCAAAGCGAATTGCAGCTGGTCTATTATCCGGTTTATCTCGACTAGAAGAGTTATATGTGGCAGGATTCACGAATTGGGAATATTGTAGGTCTACGATGGAAGAAAATGGAGAAGTAACAAATACTAATGCAAGACTTGCTGAACTAATTCCTTATTCTAGTCAACTGGTAGTTTTAGAAATCAGTGTACCAAGTATCTTATGCTGGCCAAAAGAACTGGACTTCAGTAACTCCACTTTCAGATTTATGATAAATATTGGTACAAAGTATGGTGTTTATAATAACCTTGATCCTACATATTTATTTGAAAATACTTTGACACTTGAAATGGAGGATGCAAATGATCTTGGGGAACACCGAGAAACAATTCGTTCATTGTTGAAGAAAGCTGTAGTTTTGAAATTGGCTATCGCAAAAAATTTGAAAGATGTTTGGTTTGAGAAAGAGGAAAGAGGAATTTTACCATACAGCTTGAAGAATATAGAAATTAGAAGATGTGAGGATTTAGAATATCTACTGAAAGCCACATTGGATAGTACTCCACCGAGTTCCTTCCATCTCCTGGAGTCACTATCATTAGACGGCTTGCCACGGCTCATTGGTATCGATAATTCCACCGCTTCAGTTGAGGTAGGTTCTCCCAGTAAACACTACATATATATAGATTCACTTTTGATATGGATTGCTTGAAAATTTCTGTATATGTTGCCGAGCCCAACAAAGAGTTTAATGGTTTTAAACCTTGCTGGAAAAATTTGAATTTCGAAATGACTACTTCTATTCTTAAGTTTCATACATCACACACTGTTTACATGGTATAATTTAATTTGGAAGATAAATTTTAAAATTTGAATACTTAAAATCAAATCTTATTGTTTAAATAATGTGAATAATGTGCTCTAAACAACAACTACAGAATAGAATAATTCTTCAAGAACATTGTAATGGTTCGATTTATGGATTAAACAGGTTGAAGGAGGAGGCAGCACTGCATCAACAACTGTCACTCATAAACTATTTTCATCCAACACCATTTTGTGGGTACCCAATTTCAAATCCCTTGGAGTACAAGATTGTGGATCACTAGAAGTGATATTTGATCTGGAAGGACTAAATGTCAAAGAGAACCGCAAGCCCATCCTGCCAGTACTTTCTTTTCTACATTTACGGAACTTATCTGGGATGGCACATGTGTGGAAGAATATTCCACCTGGATTTCAAGGCTTTCAAAACTTAACATCAATTCATATCCGGAAATGTCATAGTCTGAGAAATTTGATCCCTGCTTCTATAGTAAAACTACTAGTGCAACTCAAATTCATTGAAATGCGTTCATGTGAGTTGATGGAACATATTATTGAAAGCGAGTATGATGCTAGAGAAGAGAGGAGAGCAGATATTTTGAGCGAAGCCCATTCTCTTAAGTGGCCATCCATAAGGAGTATTGAGTTGTGTAAATTTCCAAAATTGAAAACATTTGGTTCAGAAGTTAAAAGCGGAAAAAAGCCAAGGAAGATGGAGTACGTGAAATTGGATGCAATAGGCGAAGAGCCTAGTGGTGGCTCCTCCTTGGCAAGAGAATCTTCAGGATTTTTCAACCGATGCCTAGAGTCTTGTGTACCACATCTCAGAAATTATAGCCCAGCCAAAGAAGTATGTGATTAAGGTCTATTTATTATTTTTTTCATTTATAACTAACTTTTTAGAAACACTTCGTACTCTTACAATTGCATTAATTGTTTTTATTATTATTTATTTTTTATCAATATTTTTACTAAAGCTCCAGAAGGAACTTTGGACAATTCGTTTAAAGATCATAGACTTTCATTAGACTATAAATAAAACAAGGTTATTTGTAGTATCAATTTATTGTAGTTGAAGTTGAGCGTAAAAACTAATTTCTACTTGATGTTTTGGTAGCTTATCTCGACAAAGCAAGAGGAGCAAATTGTGAGTGAGACTGAAAATGAGGCAAATATGCTGTCTCTGTTTCCATACAACTTGATTGAAAGTTTGGAAAATCTACAACAACTTTCTATAATACACTGTTATTCATTGGAAGTGATATTTGAACTTGAGGGACTAAATGCTGAAGAAAGCAATATCTTCAATAATTTGACAGAGTTATCATTAAAAAATGTACCGAAGTTGTTGCATATATGGAAGAAAGGCCCACGAGATATTAAAGGATTCAATTACTTGAGATGGCTAAAAGTATGGGCATGTCATAGTTTGAAATGTTTGTTCACACCATCCATAGCAAAACTTCTCGTGAAAGTAGAGGAAATACATGTAGCTGGTTGCGATGAAATGGAAGAAATCATTGCAATAGAATTGGGAGATGACGAGAACAGAGATGTGATTGCATTCCCCCTATTGAGGAAACTACGGCTTGAGTTTTTACGAAAGTTGGAGTATTTTTACAAAGAAGATACTCATGCTTTTGAGTGGCCATCTCTGGAAGAAATAAGAATGGAAGTATGCCCCAAATTAAAAATGTTTGTTTCGACAAGTACAAAAACACCTAAGCTAAAGGGTGTGCATACGGAATTAAATACTTTTCAACCAATGGTAGAAGGAGACCTGAATGCCACCATACAACACATTATCGAAGGAAAGGTATGTTACAATTTTGTCTAATTTCAGGCCCCTTGATGTTCTCAATATCTTGGCTAGCAGTTGTAGACCTCCTTATTAGGTGAATTTTCTTTTATTTGTCTACTTGTCCTGTACATTAGTAATTCTGTATTCTTTCTCTAGTTTTTATTTTATAAGGTACTTTTTTTTTTCTAAGTAAGTTTAGTATATTAGATAAACTAAAGGATAACAACATATAAATTTGAGTGGGATGTGAGTCTCTTACAATCTTTGCAAAAAGTTAACACACAATACAACATGAAAGAAAGGAGGTAATCGGAGCTAAGTGAATGGCTTCCACCCATTTCTCATAAAGGGAAACCGCTTGGAGACAATTTTAAAATAGTCTAATGAACAGACTATAAGGTTGTGGCTGGAAGCCACAATGAAAGGGTGTATGCTGCACCGTGTTAGTCTAGGCTAACTGAGAGAATCCGCCACGTCCAATTTCATTCGATCATTGTACAAGTTGGAAAAAATTTCAAATATTCAAATGAAGATCAACAAAACTATTATAGACCTAATTCCTGATCATTTATCAACTTTCCCCCATCTAAGAAGACACATGTAGCCTATTCTTTGCAACTTTCCCCTATATTTCTTGATTTTTTGTTTGAACATGGTAGTTGACATCGTAGCCATTAACTTTGCCATAGAAGTCCTGTTGTTCCTCCAAGAATTAAATTCATTCAAAAAATGAACAAAAGATGGAGAGCTTAGAAATTTTGTTTTATGCATCCTGTATGTATATATGCTTTAACAGTTTTTGTTTTTCTTTTCTAGTGTTATTCCTTGTGGGTTATTTTGGAGTTTGCGAGAGAATTCTTAGTTTTTGTTATAAAATGGTTGAAGTGGACAAGAGTTATTTTTCATTAGGCTGAAAAAGAAGGAAACCTCAACTAGGAAAGTGAGGCCGATGCTTAAGCTTAGGATTAAAAAATACAATAAATATGCTAGCTTAGCCAATAAAATATAGAAAAGACAGCTTCTCACTTTTGATTAAGTTGAACTTTTTCCCTGATGCATTAAGTTGGGAAAGTTTTTGGGGTCTTGAGATGATCTTAATGCCATTGGCAGCACTATATGAGATGCTATACTTTTAGTTTAAAGCTGTGATGTGTTTGATATTATGCTTAAGTTAACTTTCATGATGGAGCATAACAATTAGAAATTCTGCTTTGACTTGCTTGTATTTCCCACCTTTGCTTGGAGAGCATCAGTACTTGAGTCTCAAAATTCCTAAGATTGTTTGAGGGACAGAATTCTCCTTTAGTTTCAGAATTCTCTTACATGTATAGGAACCTTACATTTGCCCACAACTTGATATGTGCCTGCACATGATTTGTGTAATCTAACATGCTAAAACAACATTTGTTGCAAAGTGTGATGCACACTTTCTAGTTGTTTTCTGAACACATTGTTTGTAGTTGAGAATTAATGATGTCAGGAATCAACACTGCTAAAGACTTCAAATCTTGTTTTGTTTGTAAAAAAATGAGATATAATATTCTGGTTTTTTTTTGGTCATCTTGGGTAATTTGTAATGTTTTTGGGTGATTATCTCATCAGTTTTGTAAATCGTTTGGTATAAATATAAACCTGAAATAAGACAATAAATCAAATTTCTGGTTTGCTTCTCTGGTTTGCTTCTATTGTCAGGGACAGAGAGTTGCAAAGTTTCTTTGCCAAGGGGTGTGTTTTTCTCTGGTTTGCCATAGTTTGCATTTTTCTGCTGACAGTTCGCATTAATTCTGGGCTTAATATTGCAGAATTTATATATGTGGCTATAAGCAAATTAATAGTTAGAAAACTATTAAAGTCTGTCTCATTTAGTTTATCTTATTAAAGTCTGCATACTTTCTGCTATGCCAACATTTATGGATGGTTGTGTTTTTTGCAGGTACTACTCGGACCACCACCCTTTGATGGTTAGTATGTGGATTTTTGAAACTTTTGAAACTTAGTATGTGGATTTTTTTTTTTTTTTTATGGATGGTTATGTGTTGTTGGAGTTGCAGATTTTATGTAACTTAGTATGTGGATTTTTTTGTCACTTAGTATCTGTTTTTATTCTTTTATTTTTTATTTTATAATTTAGCATAGAAATATAATTTGATGGGTTGTAATCTGGTGGTTTCTTTTTGTGCTGCTGTTATGTGTTGTTAACATGAACACAAGTATGTTGCTAGACTTGGTAATTTCTTGTTAGAAGTGCAGATTTGTGTAGGTGTTTTTTGTAACTACTATGTTGCTGTAATGTTGCTGTAATTGATAGATGAAAGTTTGGGGAGAAATTTTGGTAAAAGAATATAATTTGATGGAAAATGTAGATATTTGGTTAGTATTATTATGAAGACGACAATTAGAGTAACAAAATAAATACAAATGTGCAGAAGAAAATGATCACTTTTATTAAACCAAAAATGTGTTGATTTTCCAAATTGGCATGAAACACAATCAAAAGACTCAAAATCTAAGGATCCTAGATAACCTTGAGATGCTAAAAGTTGAACTCAAGAAATAGAGGCATGGTCCAATCCATAATGCCATAAACGAGAGGAAATAGTGAGAGTAGTAACATTTGTAGATGCATGTGAGGAAATTTGCAAAGAAGAGAGCTCGAGCACACATCCAATGATTTAACCGTCAGTCCCAAAGAGCTAGCTTGTCTAAAGATCTTGTACATCAATACCATAATTAAAAAATGTTTAACTTAAATTCTAAGTCACAAAGGTGATACATCCTCTTCCTCAAAAAAATATAGGACGAAAATATTTTGGTTTTATCTTTTGGTTTGTTTTTTATATTTTGCATCGTAACTTTTTGTTTTGGGGTATATGTTGAGAATCCCATCCCTTCTTACCATATTGTTAACTTTAATTAATTTTAACTTATTCGAAAAAAAAAGAGACAAATGAAATAATAAAAGAGAGAAACTTTGGAAATGCAGATTCCTACCCCCTTGACTGCTTTGTTGAAAAAGGATGCCTTTGTTTGGTCTGATTCTGCCATTAAGTCCTTTAATGTGCAACTTGTGTGGGATTAGTTTTGACCATCATAGTCTCAAATATCTGATAGATTAGAAAATTGGCATCATTGCATAGTAGAAATGAAAATAAGAAGGGGTGGAGAACAAGGTGGTTGATGCCTTGTCAAGAACAATTCAGAATGAGGAACTTGGGGAGTTTGCAGCCTTGTCATTCCCTACACCAACCTAGTTGACATATTTGAAGATGGCTTATGAGGTAGATCATGATTTTACTTTCTTTTTTTTTTTTTTATAATTGTTCAAACATCTTAAAATATTTTTTCAAAATACAAAAAAAATATAATATTATTTAAAAACATTTACTTAAAATCATGTAAAAAATACTTAAAAAAAATAAGAAAAAGAAATCGGATGCAATCAGGATCCCAAAATCTGGTTCCCATGCATTTTCCATCCATATAAACTTAAATAGACAAGGTACCCTCCAATTCTTGTAATTTGGAAGGAACTTAGACCCGCTCAAAGGGGTAGGCAACTAAGGTCCGAACTTGAGTAGGCGCCCACAAAGAAAAACAAAAATCTAGAAAATATTGGTTAGCATAAAAGATGGAAAATATTTTGCTTAGAATAAAATTAATATTAAATAAGAAAATATGATTTAAAGAAAAAAGAGTAAATATAAAAGTTTTCCTCAAAAGGATTTTACTTAAAATGTAGAAAATTTTCAAACAATTGTGAAATTGGAATAAAAGTAGCAAAAGATATGTAATTTAATGTTGATGGCATTATTTATTTTTAAAATTAAGTATTAAAATAAGTATATATAAATATTACTTAAAAGAAAAGTAAGCACTTAAGTTATAAAGAAGTATACTCTATTTACAAAAAAAAAAAAAAAAGATTCTTTTTCAAATTGTTATATTACTTACAGATATTATTAATAAAAACAATTTTAATATGTGTTTTGCATCCCAAAATTTTTAATAAAATCTCATTATTAATATTTAGTTATTAGTATTATTTTTAAATTAAAGCGTTATGTATTTAATAGTTGTCTTAGCAAAATGAATTTAAAGCGAGTGATGCAGCTAACCAAAATGTGAAAACTGTTTGATGTTTTTTTCATCTCAAGTATTGGTAAAAGATAATCATCTCCTCTGGTTAAGTAAAAAAAAATTAAATTAGATGAAAAGCCTTTATATAAATGAGTAGATATTCGTTGAGTCTTTTGGATAAACGAAAAGGGAAACCATCAAGACCAATAGTTTTGAGTCTTTTGTTTCAAACCAACTGTTTCTGAGATTTATGTTTATGAGATTATTGCTGTTTGGATGATAAGAAAGGCAAATAAATTTGCTTGAAAAAAGAGAGAGGTCGACAATTGAACCTGCTAGAAATGACGACTAGAATCTGGTAATTCAATTTTGGGTCAATGACGAAGTGTTTTATTTGTTTGATGAATTACCCTTTTGTGTAGTTTTTCTGTTGGTGGACTTAATTTATGTATACATTAAGCTGCAGTTTTTATTTATTTAATCTAGCCTCGAGCAAATAGAAGTTGTTATCTCATACATGTTCTTGATGTTTTGGATGGTGTTGCTATTTACGTTGAATCAAAATCCACTACTATTTACTCAATACCTCTTTTTTATGTTCAGTTCTATTCGCACCCTTCCGTTACAAGAAGTATGTTTTTTTTTTTTTTTCTTTTCCGAGGTTTCTGTCACAAGTGATTGCATAGAAGAACATGCCAATGAAATTAAGAGTCTGTTCAATTTCTTTGATTGCCCATGAAATTAGTAGAATGAAAACATGCAGTGATCATGAAATTAAATGCGGTGTTATTTGCTGCCAACAGAGTTGCTCAAGGAGAAATATCAGACAGATAACAGAGTCAAAATAACGGAGTCAGACTGATAAGACAGTAGCAATGCCAGCTGAAGGCTCACGGGACTCAGAGAATAATCTAAAAGAATAAGAGGATATTCCAGTATCTGCTGGGCCTCCTACGTTTGACATCGTTATTATTGTGTAACGCCCCGTACTGGTAAGGGGTTACGAAGTCCAACCTGTTTGATATAATTCATCCTCAACTACAAAAAAAATAGATCTCCAACCATGTTCAAATAAAAAATTTTCCACATCTTAATCCATATAACAATGTCCACCAAGTCATAAATAAAAGAATATGAATAAATTATAAATGAGAGGGTTCACATTCTCCCAAAAAACTTAACAATAAAGAATAACTAACATTCTAAAAATTCAAGAAAACTAGAACCCAACATAAAAAAATAATTATTGTTTTTCCCCATCTAGCCTGTGGCTCTAACTGCTTAAAACTTGGTCAAGACTCTACTCTTGGTCCTCTGATGGAACATCCAAATCATCTGAAAAATATATGAGATAAGGGGGGTGAGTTTTTCCACAACTCAGTAAGCGAGAAACTTATACAAGCGTGTAAACATGAGCATTTACCAAGTCATAAAGTATGGAACAAAACATAATTATGCATAAAAGAAACAAATTATTTTCAAGACAATTTAAATCATAGAGTACTTTGGCATAACAAAACTGAGTATTTTCACTATATCAAACGGAGCATCTCACAAAGCAAAGACCATGTTTAACCCCTGTGGTAGGGTTGTGCAAATCCCGGTGGCCAAACCAGGCAGAGACAGAGGTGAAACTTTCCCTTATTCGTTCTCGGAGCCCTGAGTGTGCACATAGGAAAGCCCACAATAAATCACTTTGTTTCCAAAGTGGGTGCACTCAGAGATAGGAAATTGGTACCAATCCAAACAGAGCAAATACAGAGCAGAGCAGAGTCAAGCAGAGATAGAGTCAAATACCAACCAGAATACTATGCCAAAGGTTTTCAGAGTTATTAAAGACACATAGTTCCAAACTATTTTCAGAATAAAGCTTATATAAATAAAACAAAGTCAACACAATCAAGATATAATTTTTCGCAGATAGACAAAGACACTCTCTTTCACATTTCAGAAAATAACATGATAAAAAGCAAGCTTATGTCTACACAATGCATGCCTGAAATATTTTTCCTTCTTTTATATAAGCTTTATGAATAATGCAAACAATCGACTGAGGTTAGTTTTTTCTCAAGTTTTCATTTCATAATTAACAAAAGCACAAATTTTCAAAAGTTAACCTCAGTTCTCTTTTGGTATAAAATCGAGCATACGAATCCCGCTTACCTGACTCCTGTAGCGAAAAATCAAAACTTTGAGTCTGACCGCTAAGAGTTTCGTCACCTATACATGAATTTAATTTCCTTTATGTTAATGACCACCCCAAAGGCCTAAATCTGAAAAATTATAAGTTAACTACAATGCCTGCCAAAATTCATAAATTTCTAGCATATCAAGCCCAAGTAACCAGCCACTACAAATCTGGACAGTCCCCAAAGATGCACAGAAACCCAATATTTTAATCATTTTAAAGACTCTAAGGTGCACTGAAATTTCTCCTTAAATCCACACAACCAACGGCTATTTATTTTCTTACTCAAAACACATTTAACTTAACACAACCAAGAACATGAAATTCCATAATCCACTCTAACCAGCAAACCAGCGCACTCCATACATAAACCATCATTTCAGCCCACTACCAAAACATCTCAGGCCTCCCTCTGATAAAGCCAACCCAAAAATTTATAGTCTCCCATACGTGCAATACTACCAAACCCAACCATTTATATCACACAAAACAACCCATCGGCAGCACCAAACAGCAAAAGAAAATTAACAACGAATCCCTCGAACATCCACCAAAAATCACTTCGAAAATGGATTCGGAAAATAGAGAAAAATATTCCATAAATATTTCAGCATAAAAATAGTACTCAACCGGGGTATATACGTTTCAAATAAATCAAATTTTCCTCATCCCACACAAAATTCAACAATTGTTCATCAAATCCAAAACCACCGCTAACTAAATATATAAAAATACGATGCATAACCAGCATAAGAGCTTCCGATCGGTCTCAAGAAAAAGGGTAGAAGTTCTTACCAGAAATCGAAGGGAACCCGCAAGAGAACAAAGGCCGAGACTGCTTTCCAGCTTCCTCCAAAATCTACTATAAACAACGAAATTTAACCATGTTTTTAAATGATTAAAACCCCAAAGCCACATCTCATTATGGATAGAAGAAATTTGAAAAACATTATGGGATTAAAAGAAACTTACCGGCGAGAACTAGGGGTGAATGAAAGTAGAGGAGCCGGCGATGAGACCCAAATCGAATATGCAAAAAGCCGGAAGGAGAGAGAGAGGAATAAACCTTCCGTTGAGCCAGGTAACTGCCGAGAACGTGAGAAGTGGGCGCGAGAAGGGGCAGCGAAACAGAGGGGTAACCGTTGGGGTAGGGGATGAAGGAGAAAGAAGAAGAAGAGAAAAGAAAGGAAAGGAAAAGGAAGAAAGAAGAAGGGGCGTTAGGTTTAAACCGTGCGTGAAACGACGTCGTTCGGGCAATGGGCTGGGGCTGGGGCTGGGGCTGGGCCGGGCGTGGGTCAAGGGCTGGCTGCAGGTCTTTGGGCCGGGCGTTACATCCTCTCCCTCTTAAACAAATTTCCGTCCTCGGAAATTACTACAAGAGCTCAAAATCTTCATTGAAGAGGTGTGGGTATTTCTCTCGCATTTCTTCCTCGAGTTCCCAGGAAGCTTCACTGCTTGTGTGATTACTCCACAACACTTTAACCATGGGGATGCTATGAGTCCGTAATGTGTGTGCTCTCTTTTCTAAGATCCGCACTGGTTCTTCAATATATGTCATATCTTCCTGAATCTGTAGTGGCTCATAATGAATGATGTGAGTTGGGTCGGGAATATACTTTCTCAGCATGGACACATGAAATACATTATGCACTCTCGCAAGATTTGGAGGAAGTGCTAACTTATATTCCAATGGTCCAACTCGTTCTAGAATCTCAAAGGGTCCAATATATCTAGGACTCAACTTGCCCTTACTTCCAAATCTCATAATCCCTTTCATTGGTGCTATCTTCAAGAATACTTCATTTCCAACTTCAAACTCTAGTGGACGACGTCGGTTATCGGCATAGCTCTTTTGTCGACCCTGAGCTGCTTTAATTCTAGCTCTAATGATGTCAATTTTTTCTGTGGTTTTCTGAATGATCTCTGGTCCCAGTATTTTTCTTTCACCAACCTCATCCTAATATAAAGGGGACCTACACCTTCTGCCATACAAAGCTTCATACGGTGCCATCCCAATACTAGTCTGGAAGCTGTTATTATAAGCAAATTCCACCAATGGTAAGTGTCGTATCCAAATTCCTTTAAAGTCCATCACACATGCCCTCAACATATCTTCTAAAATCTGAATAGTCCTTTTTGATTGCCCATCTGTCTGAGGGTGATAAGCCGTACTGAAGTTTAACTTAGTACCCATTGCCTCTTGTAAACTTTTCCAAAATCTAGAAGTGAAACGAGGGTCTCTATTTGACACAATGGACACTGGTACCCCATGCAATCTCACGATCTCTTGTATGTACAGTTCAGATAGTTTCTCCAATTTATAAGAAACTTTAATGGGCACAAAACGTGCAGTCTTCGTTAAGCGATCCACGATTACCCATATTGCATCTTGTCCGTTTAAAGCCCTCGGTAGACCTATCACAAAATCCATGGATATATGCTCCCACTTCCATTCTAGAATCTGCAATGGCTATAACAATCCCGCTGGTCTCTGATGCTCTGCTTTCACCTGTTGACATGTTAGGCATTGTTCTACAAACTTAGCAATTTCTCTCTTCATACCGTTCCACCAAAAAGACTCTCTCAAGTCCCGATACATCTTGGTACTCCCTGGATGGACTGTGTATAAAGAGCGGTGTGACTCTTCAAGAATTATTTTCTTCAGTGCATCATCTGCCGGCACACACAATCTATTTCTAAACCTCAAAACTCCATCTTCAGAAATGCTAAAATCAGCTTTGTCCCCATTTTTAACTTCCTCAACTAACTTTATCAATGCTGAATCCACTTTCTGAGCTGCTTTAATTCTCTCTAACAAATCTGGTTGCACTATTAAACTGGCCACGAAAGTGCTTGTATCATTAGTGATAACCTCAATACCGGCCCTCTCTAAGTCCATTAACAACTGGGGCTGGGTGGTAAGGGTTGCAATTGCTGGACTCAAATATTTCCTACTTAAGGCGTCAGCCACAATATTCACTTTGCCTGGGTGGTAATTTATAGTACAGTCATAATCCTTTATTAACTCGAGCCATCTTCTCTGTCTCATGTTTAATTCTTTCTGGATGAAAAAATATTTCAAACTTTTATGATCTGTGTAGATTTCGCACTTTTCCCCATATAGATAATGCCTCCAAATCTTGAGTGCGAATACCACCGCTGCCAACTCTAGATCATGGGTGGGATAGTTCTGTTCATAAGTTTTCAGTTGTCGAGATGCATAAGCTATAACCTTTCTGTGTTGCTGGAACTGATGCATTTTGGTTTTCCAATCAAAATGATTTGAAGCTATGGTTAAACAATTTAGAGAACTGATATGAGATTAGTCAATTGCTTTTTAAAATTTTAAAAAAATTAATGAAAATATTTTTATATTAAATTGATCATTTACTTTTTTAAAATTTGAAAAATTTACAATTCTTTTATTTTACTTTTCATATATGAAAAGAACTATTCACATCTTCATTCATTAAAAATAAATATATAAATAATTATTTGTTTGAAAAAAATAATTTTTAACAAAAAATAATTATTTAAGTATCAAATTAAATTATTAAAATATATATGATTAATATAATTACAAAATATGAAAAAATATTTAAATATATTCTTATTAAAAAAATGAATATGAATATGATTCTTGGAGATAATTGAAGATTATGAAAATAAAATAAATAAATAATTAAATAAATACAAATAATAAAAAAATATTAATATTTTATTATTTTAAATAATGTGATAACTAATCCAATATAAATTTCATATTTTGAGTGATTAGCTAAAAAATAAAAAGTTGTATATTTTTAAAATTTTAAAAATAAAAAAGGTCAATCCAATACTAATGCTCTTAAACTTACCATAACCTGCCATTTGTTTCTACAAGCAATTGAGCACTCTGTTAGTTAATTACATTTTATTTTTATTTTCTGGATATGAAGTACATGGAAATTAGTTCATACTGTAATCATTTGTACATGAAGGAATATAGAAATACTCAAGTCTTTACACTCACTATTTTTCTCTCTCGCATTTCCTCAAACACCTGATGCTCCATCATTTCTTTGATCTTCAATACAGACGATTGCTAAAATAACATTACAAGGATCTTATAAGAAGTTACAAATAACATGAAATGAGTATGGCAAAGCCCCAGTACATATATAGGTACCTTCTTTTCCAACATTTGAGAGGTTGCTGCCCATAAATATATGTTGGGGATGGGCTGGTTAACAAACAGTAAATAGGAAGTGAAGCAGCGGATGCAACAAGAAAAATTAAAACGAAGATATACAAAACAGCAATGAACACCAAGATTTGAAGTGGTTCGGCTTAACACAAGTCTACATCCACTGTGGGGTTGGTCTCAATGAATCCACTATAAAAATAGAGATGGAGTATAGAGATTGATACACAAGATTCTCTTACTAGAAACACTTAATCTTACTTACAAGTTGCAAAGCTCGCACTTACAACTCTCAAATCCTTACAAATAGCTCTTGCTCAAAATCTAAACCAAAAACACCTCTGGAGCTCCTCACGTTCCCTCAGCGTTCAAATGAACGCGATCATTCTTATAAGTCGAATCTCGCTCGAGTGAAATACTATTCTAGACTATGTCAACCCTAGTATTGAGAACATTAGCTCGAAGCGAACAGTCGAGCGAACGTTTAGGGTTGACTCTCGCTCGAGCGGGAGGTCGAGCGAGAGTCGAGCGAAGCCTCTGTCTGGATCTGTCTGGATCTTGCTCGAGTTGGATGTCGAGCGAACTCACGGGTTTGGGGTCGAGCGACGAGCATACTGATGTGCTTGATTAAATAATTCAAGTTACATCTCAACAATATATAAGTACGTTTATATGGCCAATAATTGAAACAATTAGGATCAGAGATTAAATTTAAACTAGAAAAAAGAATCAATGCTTTTTATCTTAAAAAAAAAAAGGAGAACAAGGTACTTACATATAAAGAGACTTCATCTTTTTAAGGTAAATACAATACCTGATTCCCAGCAAAGTTCCATTAATAGAATGACAAGCAAGAAAAGTTGACCAATCGAGTGACATATATTAATGTATGTAGACATTTCCCCATAAATGGAACAAGCCATTTCTGCACACCTAAAAAAAAAACGTAACATTAGTTATTCTAAGACACATCAATAGTTAAAACAACAATTTTATTTATTTTTCAATAAGTTTCAAATGAAGTACATAAAATTTACATAATCTAAGATTACAAATATCATTTTTTAAATTGGAGCACAGCAATTAATTGTGTACAAAGGAATTTTAAGATTTAAATAATAATAAAAAATTCAGAGGAAGGGATTTGTTGAGGAATGAAGGTTGAAATGAGAATTGAAATGGAGAAGATGAATGTTTGAGTGAAATCTGTATTTCTTTGTATATGATTTATCTTTTTGTAACTACAATGCACAGTTCCCTTATATACAACTAAAGCTATGTTGCTTGTGTCAACAGAAAGTAAGGCCTAATTAATTCTACTGCTACTTTATACACTGAAATATGTAAAAAGTACATCAAAAAAGAAAAAGCAAGGTATGGGAAAAACAGCATGCGGCAGATGTCTTTTGCTGCTGTGTATTGGCTTGTCCTACTTTCTTTTAATGCAGAATGTCATTGCAGAAGTCCTATGCCGTAATCTCCCTCCCTTTTGATATTACCATCTTTTGAGACTTTTCCTCAAGACGGGCATAGATATTGAGAACACCCATCTTGGACAATAGGAAATGAAAAGTGGAGGCCGGTAGCGCTTTAGTGAGGATATCGGCTAACTGAAATTTAGAACTCACATGGACCATGGTTATGGTTCTAGCCAATACCTTTTCTCGAACAAAGTAGCCAACGTGTTTAGTTCTATCATGGAAGATGGGGTTCTTTGTCAAATGAATTGCTGATTGGCTATCACAATAGAGAATGGATGGTTTCCCTTGACATATGTTGAAGTCTCTCAATAAGTAAGTGAGCCAAACAAAGCTAGTATACGCTAATACTCTATATTCTGCCTCAGCCGATGATCTGGACACAGTAGGTTGTTTCTTGGATTTTCAACTTATCAATGAGTCTCTAAGAAACACACAAAAGCCAGTCACTAATCTTCGTGTCTCAGGGAAAGCTGTCAAATCTGAGTCACTATAAGCTTTGAGGTGCAACTCTGATTTGGAGGAGTAGAAAATGCCTTGTCCAATGGAACCCTTCAAGTATCTAAGTACTCTATGGGCTGTGTCTAGATTTTCTTGGGTTGGCCTGTCCATAAATTGACTCAAAACATTGACTGCATATGTAATATCTAGCCGAGTAATGGACAAATAGATAAGTCTTCCTATCAACCTTTGATAACTTGTGATATCGTTTAAGTGGTCTATGGAGGAGTGGGATAACTGGTGATTTTGCTAGTGGGAAAGGGAGCTTTCTTTTGTTTAGCCAAATGACAAATGATACAATCATTTTGATCTCCACCTTTTACATTGGGAAAGGATGATTGAATTAAATTCATCCTTTGGCTTGACAAATGCCCTAATCTAAAATGCCATAAATCAAAAACTTGTTTCATTGCATGGCAAACTTGAGATTTGGGTTTAGAACTGGAAGACTTGGATCCGAGAGAGCTGGGTTGAAGGTAATAAAGATCATGATTATTTTTAGCAAGTCCAATCATCATCCATGAAAAAAGGACTTGTATAAAACAGTGACCATGCATGAAAACAACGCATAGAGGAGAGTTATGAGTGATCTTACTGACATAAATTAAATTAAAAGTGAAGGTGAGAACACATAGAACATTTGTGAGTCTGACCTCTGCTGAGAGCTGCACGGTTCCTATGTGGGTGACAGCGACCTTGGTGCCATTGGGTAATTGAATGTGTGCTTGAGTGGTATGAGTGATGGTGGTGAATAAAGAGGGTGAACAGATCATATGATCTGTGGCACTAGTGTCCATTATCCAGGGTGCACAATGAGGTAATGAGGTAGAATGACAATGAGTGGAACTTGAAAAAATGGAAAAGTTAGAGGGTGATATACCTGCCATGTTTGAGTAATGTTTGTGAGGAGGAGTGGGCTGTTCGAGTGCAGAGGAGGTTTGTGAGGTAGGGGATTGGCCATGATTGAGCTGCGGTGTCTCATTATTGACAAGTGTCATAAGTCTCTAAACTTGGTCATGAAGCACTGATAGTTGTGATGCTTCATCATTTGATTGAACTTGAGAGATGAATTGGTTAGCTGAGCAGTTTGAAGTTGGACCACTGCTCCAGAGCTGCCCTAGTTTTGACTTTGTGAACTTGAAGTTGGGAGGAAACTCAATCAATCGATAGCACTTCTCTTTGGTGTGGCCAATCTTCCCACAATGGTAGCATGTGATCTCAGACCTCTCCTTCTTCCTTGAATGATTGTGGAAGGCAGCCAATGTTGAGGATTCAGGAATGGGTAACACAAGATTCCTGGTTTCCCTTTGCCTTTCTTCCTGTAAAACCAAAGAGAAAATCATATTCAAGGAGGCATAGGACTCATAAGAATAATCTGGCCTCTAATACTATCATATGTGTCATTGAGTCCCATCAAAATTTGAAAATGCAGTCTATCTGTTGAGCTTCACCAATGCTTTGTAGGGCTTTACATGTGCAGAGTCCACAGGAGCAATGGGGAAGGGGTCTATAGTTGTGAAGTTCCTCCCAAACAGCAGTAAGTTGAGTAAAGTATTCACTTACAGTGAGAGTTCTTTGTGCAATCAAACCAAGTTGATGTTGAAGTTGATAGATCCTGACATTGTCTGGCTGAGCAAATCTAGTCTTGAGTTTCTCCCATATTTCTTTGGCTGAATCAATGTATAGAACATTAGATGCAATTTTCTTAGATATGGAATTAAGGATGCAAAATAGTATGAGATTGTTGCATCTCAACCAAAGTATGTAGAGATCATCTGTGAGTTCAGGTTTTTCAATGATTCCATCTAGGAAACCAAACTTTTTTTTTTGATGGAGATGGACAAGGTGAATGATCGATACCATGAGAGATAATTAAATATGGAACAATGAGGGTAGGCAGGTGAAGAGAAGTTGATGGTGTGAATGATAACAGATGGTAAAGGAGGATGAGTATTGGTCATAGAGCAAGCTCTGACACCATGTTGAAGAATGAAGGTTGAAATGAGAATTGAAATGGAGAAGATGAATGTTTGAGTGAAATCTATATTTCTTTGTATATGATTTCTCTTTCTGTAACTACAATGCACAGTTCCCTTATATACAACTAAAGCTATATTGCTTGTGTCAATGGGAAGTAAAGCCTAATTAATTCTACTGCTATTTTATACACCGAAATATGTAAAAAGTACATCAAAAAGGAAAAAACATGGTATGGGAAAAACAGCATGCAGCAGATGTCTTTTGATGCTGTGTATTGGCTTGTCCTGCTTTCTTTAAATGCAGCATGTCATTGCAGAAGTCCTATGCCGTGTACTCCCCCCTTTTGATATAACCATCTTTTGAGAGAATTCTTGCGTTATCCTATTCGCCCCAAATCATGTCTTTATCGGTGCATATACATTGTATGATTTAGGATGTTCTCTGTTTAATAATTTCTAGATAGAAAAATTAGGTTTGATCGAGAAAATTCACATAATTCTTGTCATATGAGAAATATATATATTTTTAAGGATACGCTTGATCGGATAATTTTAAAAAGAGAAATTCACGTGTGAGTTGTGTGGAATATATTAATTAATACATCTCTTAACATGATAAAAAAATATAAATCACCACATATTACATGATAATGTCATGTCAATGGAGCAAAGCATAACTAAGATGTAGTATTTTTCATCTCTGTAATAACTTCTAGATATGTAACAAATAAAAATAAATAAACAAAATAAAATTGCTATTTAAGAGAATTAATTCACATCATTCTTGTGATCAGGGAGACAAAAAAATATTTTAGGGATATGCTTGATAAGATAACTTTTTTATTTTTGGCAGAAAAAGAATGAATGTGTATGCTGTGGGTAATATATTAAATTAATAATCAAATTTTGTACTAAATTGTTTTATAGGTGGCTACAGCCACGTTGGGAGCTTTCCCGCTGGGTGCCTGCTAGTGTATCTTAGGTATTTTTTTAAAATGATTTTTAATTATTTTAAGTATATATATTTTTTAAAATTTCTAATATTATTAAAAAATACTTCCTTAATTATGAAGTACAAAAGATTAGAAAAGAAAAAACCAACGTAAACTTAGGGAAAGACTAGCATTTTCCTTATTTTATAATCGGGAGGGTTTATGGATCAAGTGGATGGTCCAATTTCTTTTCTTTTTTCCTTATTTTTAGCTTATTCGTTTGAAAGGAATAAGCTAAAAATCAGTGTTTCTTTATGCTTTTTGTTAAGATGTGACTTGAATTGAATTCAATTAAGTATATCAATATGCTCGTCGCTCGACCCTCACTCAAGCAGTAGCTTGAGAGAACCTTAACCTATAAGTTCGCTCGACCCTTACTCGACATCCAGCTCGAGCAAGATTTAGACAGAGAGTTCGTTCGACCCTTGCTCGACTTCCAGCTCGAACGAGATCTAGGGAGATGCAATCAGAGACTTCGCTCGACTCTCGCTCGACATTCTGCTCGAATGAGAGTCAACCTTACACGTTCGCTCGATAGTTCGCTTCGAGATAATGTTCTCGATACTAGGGTTGGCGCTGTCTGGAATAATGTTTCGCTCGAGCGAGTCTGGGCTTATAAAAGGAATTGCATTCATTTGAACGCAGCAGCTTGGTGAGGAGCTACAGAGGTGTTTTTGGTTTAGATTTTGAGATAGAACTATTTGTATGGGTTTGAGAGTTGTGAGAGAGAGCTTTAAAACTTGTAGGTGAGATTGAATGTTTCAATCTTTGTACTCCGTCTCTGTTTTTTATAGTGGATTCATTGAGATCAACCCAACAGTGGAAGTAGGCTTGTGTTAAGCCGAACCACTTCAAATCTTAGTGTCCATTGTTGTTCTATGTCTTTTGTTTTAATTTCTCTTGTTGCATCCGCTGCGTCACTTTCATTTATTGTTTGTTAACCGGCCCATCCCCAACAAACTGGTATCAGAGCAGTTGCTTTGTAAAGATCTAAAGGGATGGCCTCAGTAAAGTTTGAAGTGGAGAAATTCGATGGACAGAACAGCTTCAGTTTATGGTACATCAAGATGAAGGCATTGTTGCGACAACAAGGTTTGTTCAGTATTCTAGAAGAAGTGACTGGTGAGTCTCCTGCACCGTCAAAGAATGAGAAAGAAATGGCTCATAGTACTATTCTATTGTCACTATCAGATGGAGTTTTGAGGAAAATTGTTGAGGAGAAGACCGCTGTTGGTCTTTGGAACAAGCTGGAGAGCTTGTACATGAAGAAATCTCTCACTAATCGGTTATTTTTGAAACAATGGTTATACACTCTCAAAATGAAGAAAGATACTCCTATTTCTGCACATCTAGATGAATTTAATAAAATTATTATAGATCTGAGGAACATAGACATTAAGATTGATGAGGAAGATCAAGTCTTAATTGTTTTGCGTTCATTACTATGTCGTTTGATAATTTTGTAAACTCAATATTGTATGGTAGAGATACAATCTCCTTGGTAGATGTTAAATCTGTTTTGAATTCTAAGGAATTGAGAACAAAATTTGGGGAAATAGGCATGGATGATCAAGCCGATGGTTTGTTTGTAAAATGTTCTTCTAGTGATAGATCTGAGGAGAGATGTTCAGGGAAGAGTGGGGATAGTTGTAGTAGCTCTAGATCTAACAAAAAAAATGTTAAGTGCTACTACTACCATAAGCTTGATCATTACAAGAGAAAGAGAAAAGTTCCTCTAGTGGTGATGACAGCGAAAAAGATGACAGGTCTCTACTTCCTTGGGGTATCCTCACATGCTCCAGATGCTGTACATGTGAGTGTGCTAGACAGGTATGGTCATTTATGAGTTGGCAGCTTTTACTTGGTGTGATCAGAAGATAGTTAAATTGATTTTATGTTTGCATTGTGTTCTTGCGAATCAGTGTAGAATCAAGTTTTTCTATAGGATTTCTGATCGGGATACATCTTGTGTAAGGTTGTTTTTGTTATACTCATATTTGTTTTATGACCATTGGAGAGTTTGATTTTGTTTATCTATTTTTTTTTAGAAGACTAGTGATCTACAAACAAGAAGGTAGAGCGTTACTCAGACCATACAGTTTGTTTCACTCCACAGAAATAGAGTATTAGAATGGAATGAGGTGGGCTTGAGTCAGAGTCCACAGTTTGCTTTTGGGTTTTGCCAGGCTTGTCTATAGATTTTGTGGCTGAAGCGGTCAACTACAGCTTGCTATTCGATGAATTTTCTCTTCTTTTGTTTCCACAGGAAGGAGAGAGAATTATAGCAAGAAGGTGGAGTTGTAGAGAGCTTCACAATTGAGTACGTGTGGTACTCTAGATCATGCTTTTGTGTTTGAATATGATTTTATCCATGGCATTGGTGTATAGTGAGAGTAGGTCTACATTTGGTAAATAGATGTGGCAGTTGGCCACCTTTTGCATATGCTCATGTAGGCTTTGTTGGGTTCTTACTTTGGGAGAATATTTGATTGTCTTCATTTGTATTCAGATGCCGTCAAGTAAGCAGTCTGTATTGTGGTGTATTGCCATTTGTGTGAAGATGTTGATTTTTCATTAGGACCAAGTTGGTGATTTGGTCAAGTCGTCTATGGTGTTAAAGACTTTTGTGTAAAAAGTGAGTTTTTCAAAGATAGATTTTGTATTTTGGTTGGGTATTCCCTTTTGAGGGATTTGTGGGTCTTTTGTAATTTTATGGGGCTTGTGACAATTCAAACCAAGGTGGATATTTGTTAAGATGTGGCTTAAATTGAGTTCAATTAAGCACATCAATATGCTCATCACTCGACCCTCGCTCGAGTGAGTCTCAACCCGTGAGTTCGCTCGACCTTCACTCGACATCCAGCTCGAGCGAGATTCCGACAGAGAGTTTGCTCGACCCTCGCTCGACTTCCAACTCGAGCGAGATCCAGACAGAGATTTCGCTCGACTCTCGCTCGACATCCCACTCGAGCGAGAGCCAACCCTACACGTTCGCTCGACAATTCACTTTGAGCTAATGTTCTCAGTACTAGGGTTGGCACTGTTTGGAATAGTGTTTCGCTCGAGTTAGACTACTCTCGCTGGAGTGAGTTTGGGCTTATAAAAGGAATCGCTTTCATTTGAACGCAATAGTTTGGTGAGGAGCTCCAGAGGTGTTTTTGGTTTAGATTTTGAGAGAGAGCTATTTGTAAGGGTTTGAGAGTTGTGAGAGAGAGATTTGCAACTTGTAATTGAGATTGAGTGTTTCAATCTCTGTACACCATCTCTGTTTTTTATAGTGGATTTATTGAGACCAACCCAACAGTGGACGCAGACTTGTGTTAAGCCGAACCACTTCAAATCTTGATGTCCATTGTTGTTCTGTATCTTTCCTAATTGGTTTACTTGATTGGAGGTGCAGTTGAACCATGTGGGGAGCACTTGGATGACTAGAAGAAATGGGGGAATGATGCCTGTGGAGAAGGCGAATGAATGAAAGTCTGAAATTGGGAAAACGAATTCATTTTTGGAAAAAAGAAAACGATGTTGCTTTCAGTTCTGCCACGTGGGATAAGGTTCCCCCATGATCCTTAGCCAGTTACGAATAACTTTTCTCTTACAAATGTACAAGGATGACCTATTTATAGTATAATAAGGACTGTAATAAATGAAATACAAGCAATGTATACATACAAAATATTCTTATCTAAGATATTTACATAATAACACCATAATATTCATAAAATATTAGGCAAGATCTTAATATAATTAAGACAGTGAATATGCTAACATCCCCCCTTAAAACCAAAGCTAACTAGAGTTTCAAAACAAAAGTACCAAGTCGACCAGGTGAATAACATTTTTAATAATGTCAGTAAGATTGTCTTTGAATGATATAAAGGGAAGATGCAAAGTGTTTGTTGAATGTGATTACAGAGAAAATGATAATATATCTTGATATACTTTTTGTGTTCGTGAAAGACATCATTATGCTTGTTGTGTTCGTCCTATTCTCTAACAAGGTTGGACCCTTTTTTTATTATTTATTGTATCTTGGTTGCCCTTTCTTTGTTGGCGTTTGTTACTTAGCACCTGCACATTGAAACTCGAGGGCGTTACTCTTGAACCGAACCTTGACCTCCAAAGTAGGGATGTGCTTCTCTTTTTCTCTAGAATAGATTGCTCTTTGCTTTGCAATGATACATAATATTTATTTCTTTTTCTATTTTTTTTTAATTTTATTTAGAGTTTGGACGATATTGATTTTTCAATAACTATTTCTTTAATTTTTTGTTTAAATTTATTATGATGATTTCTAATTTTGATGGATGGATAGAGATAATTTTGATAATTATCCAACGTATGTAAATAAGGTTAAGTAGTCGATGTTAAAAACTGAGATTTGTTTTAGTTTTTTTGTATAGTTGGGCCAAAAATATACATTAGAAAGTAATTTTAGAATTTTTGGTATGTTTGATTCATTCTACACTAGCCTGGATCGAATTCGACTGAATAGACCAAGTAGATAGATATATAATAGACATAAATTTTCGTTCTTTCCAAAAATTCCCCCATGGACCAACCAGTCTAAACCGATTACATTTAATAAATACAAATATGTAAGCAACTTTAAAATACCACGTGTTATTTAGTTTTTGGCTATTTTTTATGATAAGTTTCAGTTGTGGATTTGAGGATATAGCTTTAATTAAAATGCAATTTTGGCTATCGGGTGCTTGAAGAGTTTGAGGGAGCCTCAAGCAAAAGGTGAACCATGACAAAATAGCTATGATATTTAGCAAAAACGTGGGCTCAGCCAGGGGCGGACCCACGCCTTCGGTTGGGGGTATTATATAATTATATATATATATATAATTAAAATTCTCTCTTAGATTTAAAAATAAAAATAAAAATTGCCTCTCCTAAAATTTTTTTTACGAAAATTATTCTTTTAAATCTCGATATACATCTATTTATATTTTAACTTTTAACTTTATGTAAACCCAAATTTTAACTTACATAATCTTACAGTTACTCTAATAATCTAATTCTAGCAAAAAAATTAATTATAAATTTATATAATTATAAAATTTATTGATTATACTCACTTATTTAATTTCACTCTAACTTGTATGATTGTGAGATATAGTTTGTTAAAAATCTAATAGCGTTACATCATTATTTAATAGAAAGTTTTCAAATTTATTCTTGATTTATAAATTTTTCTTAAATCATAAAAAAATATGAGCAAGTACTTAAGAATAATTAATTTAAAAAAAAAATAAAAATAAATGGAGTATAATTCAAAAAATAATATACGTTTAGAGAGTTCGGTAACAACAGAATATGATATTTCTATTACTGATGATCATCTTTCAAAAATTTAAACGCACCGCACACTTTATCGATCGCCCCCCCAAACATAAAATCCTAGTTCCGCCCCTGGGCTCAGCAATGCAGCAACAGATTCTCAATATCGGGGATATCCAAAGGTCCTGCCAGTTTGACAAATATTTAGGGTTGCCACTCATGGTAGGTCGAGCCAAGAGGGAGGCCTTCTCGAACATCAAACACAAGGTGCATGTGGATGAAATTACATAATTGAAAAGAGAAGTTTCTGTCTCAAGGTGGGAAGGATGTGGCTTTGTCAGTCCTAACTTTTTCTATGAGGTGCTTCAAACTACCTGCATCCCTATGTACTGAGTTGGAACAGATGATGGCTAAGTTTTCGTGGGAGTAAAAGGGAGGTGAGAAGAAGGTCCATTGGATTGGTTGAGCCAAAATGTGTGCCTCAAAAGCAGAAGGAAGGATGAGATTCAAAGACCGTCGTTCTTTTAACATATCCCTTTTGGCTAAACAAGGGTGGCTATTCTACAGGAAACAATCTTCCTTCTACACCGTGTCTATAATGCTTAATACTTCCCTAGCAACCACATTTTCCAAGCACGGTTAGACTTGTTAAATATTTTAACATGATATTAATAATTAGATTTTGAATTTTCTATGATCTATAATAATAATATAATAATATGATAAACGTACATTTCTTCATCTGATTGATGAAGAATTAATCTGATTATGAGAGAATGATCACCCTAACAACTTTTGTCTCACAAGTGTCTCCTAATGGCTAGAGACACTCTAATGTTATAGGTGAGAATCCTTGAACCTCCCAATATTATTTATAGACTTCCGACTATTAAGAAATCTAAGAGTTTGTGTTTGATTATAATTAAAAATATAGAGTTTTAATCTTATCTCTTAGGAGTAATTCTTATCCATTTATAACTCAAATATTAACTGATGAGGTTTTGAACTATTTCAAACTGATAAAATGGGTGTGGGATACAAATTTTAAATAAAACTCTTACATTCTCCCATTTGGCCCATACGCTTATAAAATAATACTTTTCATTTATGGGCTTATTACAGGAAATTAACCATACTGCTCAAATTTATTTCCTAAACTTTTCATAGCTCAAAACACATTTCATGAGTTCTGTAATATCGCTGTCAAATTAGCTACTAATGCGAGTCATGGTAGTCCTCTATTATACAATCAACAAATTCCCTTCCATGTACCACAACACTAATAATTTAATTTAATACAATCTTTAATTGGGATAATTAAGGCTAATACAGTAATGACTCTGGGTTTTGGTTCACGTCTATTGTAGACATTATCTTGTCATCATTCATTCACGCATTTCAATGTACATATAAAATGTAAAGACAAGAAAATAAAAACAAAATAATCATAATTGATATTAGTAAGTGTACAAATAGAATCATAACATTTACGATTTCAATAACATGTTTACATCACAAGACCCATACTATTAACATGTTCTTTAAACTGCTTCACTACCAGATCTTTTGTTAATGGGTTTACTATCATAAGTGAAGTACTAATATGTTCTATGGACATTGATTGTTTCTGTGTTTCCTCCTTGACACTTAGGTATTTGAGCTCTCTATGCTTAGCACCTTTGGAATACCTATCATTCTTAGAGAAAAAGACTGCAGATGAATCATCACAGTAAATTCTCAACGGCCTGGCTATAAAGTCGATAACCCCAAGCCCCGAGATAAAGTTCATCAATCATAAACTATGCACTATGGCCTCAAAGCATGCCACAAACTCATAACAACTAGTAAAATCAGAGTCTAAGTATCTAGTCACTTCCAAACTATCAGTTCTTCTGAAGATAAGCTGGTAATCCTTAGTTCTTTGTAGGTATTTTAATACCCACTTTACTAATTTTTAGCAATGAACAATTTTTCATGTCAAATTTCTTAAGAACTCTTTCTATGTAACTTTTATGAGACAATCTCAACAGTCCTTATTTTCGATCTTGAAAAAAATTTCGATTCCGATCATAAAGGATGCCTCATTCATATATTTCATTTCAAAGTTCTTAGAGTGAAAACTCTTGGTTTTATAAAGTAAGCCAATATCACTACTAGCCAACAGGATATCATCAACATACAGGATCAAAATTATGAACTTACTTCCATTGACTTTTAGATATATATACCGATCAATGATGTTTCTCTTTAAAATCAAAAGCAGTAATGGTATCGTTAAACTTTAAGTACCATTTTCAGGAAGCTTGCTTAAGCCTGTATATCGATTTCTTAAACCACATATTAAGTGATCTTTGCCTATTCTGAGAAGCCCTCTAACTGTTCCATGTAGACCACTTTATCCAAATTTCTATTTAAAAAAACTATTTTCACATCCATCTGATATAACTCTAAATCATAATGAGCCACTAATGCCATAATGATTCTAAATGAGTCCTTTTTAGATATTGAAGAAAATGTCTCTTTGTAATCAATGTCTTTTTCTAAGTAAAACCCTTAGCAACAAGTTTGGTCTTATATCGTTCGATGTTGCCTTTCGAGTCGCATTTGGTCTTAAAGACTCATTTACACCCAACTCTTTTACTTCCTTCAGGCAACTCAACGAGATCCCAAACTTTATTCTGATCCATGGATTTCGACTTTTCTTTCATGACATCGATCCATTTACTAGAATCACTTCCCTCTATGGCTTGTGAAAATGTTAGTGGATCTTTACTTGTCCCAATGTCAAATTCAGATTCCTAGAGATACACCACATAATCTATCAAAACGGCAGGTCTCCAATCTCTCTAAGATCTACACAAGATAAGTTGTTCTGGTGACTCCAAACTTGGTTCATCAATGGTATTTTCATTATGAGATGGGTGATCATTTACTTGTTCCACGGTATCATCGTGATGATCAATTAGATAAACTATTATCTTTTTTGAAGATGTAGGTATATGGACATCTACCTATATTTCTTCAATGATCATATTTATGGGTTCAATTCTCCCACTGATTTCACCAAGTTTAATGAATTTGCCATTTTTTTGTTTCCACCATTCTCGGACTGTATTTAGGATAGTAAAACTTGTATCCTTTAGATCTTTCTGTGTAACCAATAAAATACCTGCTTACTGTTCTAGGATCAAATTTCTTTTCATGTGGGTTGTAAAGTCTGGTTTCGGTTGGGCAACCCCAAACATGAATATGTTTCAAACTTAGTTTCTACTAGTCCATAACTCGAAAGGAATTTTTGGAATTGCCTTACTAGGAATTCGGTTTAAGATATACATTGCCATCTTAATAGCTTCACCTCACAATGATTTGGGTAAGGTAGAATTACTTACCATACTTCTGACCATATCCGATAAGGTCCGATTACGCTTTTCAACAACTACGTTCTGCTGTGGCGTTTCAGATATCGTGTATTATGCAACAATATCACGCTAGTCAAGAAGTTTGGCGAATGGGCCCAGATTACGACCCAATTCGTCATACTTTCTATAGTATTCTCCACCTTTATCCGATCTGATATTTTCATATTTCTATCAAACTGTCTTTCCACCTCCATGAGAAATAACTCAAGTACCGATGCAGTTTAAGATTTCTCATGTAACGAAGAGATATATCCAAAACGTGAAAAAATCATTTATAAGAATGATAAAATACTTTTCTCCACCAAAACATTCTGTGAAGAATGGTCCATATTATTGCCCAGATGACTAACACAAGAGGGGGGTGAATTGGGTTATATTATAAAAATTAACACTTATTAATCAAATACACAATATAAAATATAAACAGAACGTAAAACAGTAAGAAATGTAAAGAGTAGGGTAAGAAAAAGAAAACTCAGTATTTTTACGAGGTTCAACCCCAGTGCCTACGTCCTCGCCTCAAGCTACCCCTTAAGGATCCCGAATTCACTAGTCAATCTCCTTTAGGTGGAGATAGAAACCTATGACACTTTTGAGCAGCACCGCTCCAAAGAATCCGTGTAGAACACCCTCTACACTTCCAATTACCTCACACTTGGTGATTTAACTATTCACCGTGTAGAACACATTCTACACACACAAGGGTTATACGCACCCTCTTACAAATACAAGAGTTGATAGTGGGTAGACTATCAAAGTACACTCCTCAACGAGTGAGATAGAAACAATACAGCGCAACTTATATCTCTCTCAACAAGAACAAGAATTAAGGCTCAAAACTTTAGAAAAGAGAGAATGAGAGCTTTGAAGGAATGATGCAAAACTTAGCAATAGATGTGTAAGCTCTTGTTGTGATTTTTGCAAAACTCAAGTGAGCTATTTATAGGCAAACGAGTCTTCAATTTAAATTTGTAAAGATTCCCATATCAAAGACATCATCATTCACTTTTCAAAAATTTCAAATCTAATCATTTTACTTTTTGCATGTGACAAAATGAGCACACTTTAGTTTTCAAAAATTTCAAACCTAATCTTTTACTTTTTGCATATGACAAAAGGAGCACACTTTATTTTTTAAAATTTTCAAACAAAGACATCTACCTTTTGCATAAGTCAAGAAAAGCATCCATCACTTTTGAAAATATTCAAATAAAACATGCACATGTGAAAGATGACAATCAATCATTTTAATATTTTCAAAGTTCAAACCTTTAATTATGTCATGCATATGTGAAAGATGGCAATCAATCATCTTTCAAAATTTTCAAATTTAATTTTCAAAATATTCATGCACATGTGAAAAATGTATTTTAATGCTTTATGATAAAATATTAATTTTGAGCCTTAATCCTAATTTCGAATTTTTAAGAGATTTACAACATTACTCTATGACTTTAATGTGAACTTGTTCCCTTCTTGCTCATGCTTGGTTCCTTGATGTGCTTGATTCTATTGTGTGGACAACTTGAGCTTGAGACTTCTTTATTCTTTGAATTCATTTGTTATCATCAAAATCTATGTATAGATTTAAAATTATACGAAACTTGAAACCTTGGGTTCAACACATATATATTTGTGAATTATTTCAAGAAACTCTTTTCTTTTTGTAGTGCATTTCTTAATATGTTTGGTTTGCTCTTCTTTTATGCAATCCACACCTATTTCAAAATTAATAGAATTAAAATGCGGAATAATCCATGTTTTTACTAATCTATATAACCTTTCTTTGGAGATGTGCCCCAATCTTTTATGTCACAAGTCATCAAATTTCTTTTAGTTCCAAAAAAAAATGTCATGGTGTTGGGTGTAAGAAATTTTAATAAACGTACTATTGAGACATAATCGATAAAGACTATTAGAGAAAAATCCAGAACTAATAGAAAAATTGTTTTAAATGTGTTGAAACTAACACTACGGAACGATAAAAAATAACCATAAGTTTTTAGTCTAGATAGGAAAAACAAATTATGCCTCACAAAATTGCATATATGCTTTGTTATAAAAATCTAAACAATGATCGATACTCAAATTAAACAAAAGGCTCCAGTGGCAAAAACTTCCATATTATTCTTATTTTCTATAAAGATAAATGTTCACTGGAGTTTAGTATTTAGCTTGTAAGGTATCCTTCATGGTTGTGGAAATATGAACATTAGTACCTGAATCTAGCCACTAAGAATTAGTGGGAACATTTACAAGATTTGATTCAGATCATACAAAGGTAAGTGACTTATCCTTTTTTTTAAATCAAGTCTTACATTTATGAAACTCAGCTTTCATGTATCCAATAGTTTTCACAAATTTAGCATTTGCTACTATTATGCTGAACCTGATTAACTTTCATAGGTTTCTTTCATTTCATTGGTTTAGTTCGTTTCTTTTTATTATAATGGCTCGCATTTTCTTTATAACTTATTTATTCATAAAATTAACAAAGTAGTGTCTTTCAACTTAGCCTAATCTGAACTACATTACTTGCCAACTCATTCACATTCCATTTATCATTAATAGCATTATAATGCATTTGGAATGGATCATACTAAGGTGACAATAAATTGAACAATGAAGGACTCCTCTACATTCATTCTTTGGGTTCATAATCTGGCAACAATATTTGTCACATAATACTTTGAGTTAGACACTTATGAATTGTAATCAGAATTTAAATAATTATGGATGAACTAATGTGTTGTCAAGATCTTCCTTTAGGAGGAGATCTTAACACACAAAGTATTCCATCCGAGATTAAATTTTGTGAATGAATTAGTTGTGTCATTAGAATTCTCCTTTGAAAGTAAACTCTGACATATAAAGTGTTCTCTCCTACCATACTTTTATGGATGAACTAGTAATATCATCAAGATCCTCCTTTGAGAGTAGATCTTGGAAAATAAGGTGTTCTCTCCAACTTTACTTTTTATAGATGAACTAGTGTTATCAAGACCCTCCTTTGGGAGTAGATCTTGACGCGCAAAATGTTTCATCCATCATATTCACCTTATTATGGGTTTTAATAATTTATCACCAAAATTAAGAAAATCTTATATTTTTGGACAACCACTCATTTCTTTAATTTTAATGTAATCATTTGCCCCACATTGGATAAACAATAATATATGGCATGATAATAAGAGCCAAAATAAACAATTGATACTTGTTTAACGATAATAACATGTATATATATTTAACAAAATTTTCATACATGTAGATGACAATAACATATATATAATTTAATAAAATTTTCATACATTTGCATAACAATAAAGTATGCATAGAAAATAAAATTTAATCATAACCTTTTAATGCCTTGATGAATTTTATTACAGGTATGAATAATACTACTAAGTAAGTTCCCAGAAAAAATTATTTTTTCCTAGACAAAATTTCAAGGTTTTTAGAAAAGATTGGAAAGTCATAACGGACACACTTAAAATTTTCAATCTCCTTGACAAAATCGTTTTAGTTTCTACGTATCCACACTTTTCATATATACATGTACATAATAATAACATGTATGAAATTTAATACATGTGTTTAACAATAATAACATGCTTAAATTTAATACATAATAATATGCATATAAAATAAAAAACTTTTCGTTTTAAACCAAATTTGATTTTACAAGAAAATCACAATAATAACATTATAGAAATTTAATAAACTTTTCATATATACATATACATAATAATAACATATATGAAATTTAATACATGTGTTTAACAATAATAACATGCATAAATTCAATACATATTAATATGCATATAAAATAAAAAATTAATACATGTACATACCAATAATAACATGTATAATATGCATATAAAACACTTAACCTCTTTTTTTATTATTATTATTATAATGACTTGGACTAGGCTTGAGCCCACGGCCCAACCTAAAGGCCCAAATCCTTAAGTGAAGACGGAAACCCTAGTTTCCTTTCTTCAACCTCTAGTGCCGCACTCTGTTTCCTCAAACCCTTGAGTTGCCGCTGCTTCATCATGTCATCGGCAAGAGAATGGCAAGGGTCTCCATCCACCTCCAATCGTCGATGACTTTCAGGTCAATTTTTTGTTACACTTTTTTTTTTTAAACGGGAAAGTGTCGTGGCTAGTGGGCTTCACAGCGCCGATCCTCACCACACATCTATCGAGAGCCATAAATGGGTGGGGTGGCACCCATTCGGGATTTTCCAGTCCCACTGTGCTACCCGTTCACCTTCTTTAAACAGTCGAGTTTTGAGCCACCGAGACATGTATTGGTTCACATGGTTTCTTATTTCTCCAGAGAACCTATCTCATATTCTTTTATCCAAGAACAATGTAAACAATTTATGAAATAACTAGCGGATGCACGGTACGAGAAATAAGTATACTTTAAACCGAAGTATATTGTGAATGCAATGCATCACTCTTTCATGTGTTTTATGACATGATAAAATCATACATACACGCAAATATATATCATTGTATAATTTATCGAGATCATAAAAAATCTATAATCTAAATCTCTGATATCACATATTAAATAATTTAACATGATATTAATAATTAAATCTTGAATTTTCTATGATCTACAATAATAGAATAACCATATGAGTAACGTACATTTCTCCATATGATTGATAAAGAATTAATCTGATTATGAAAGAAGGATCACCCTAACAACTTTTGCCTCACAAATGTCTCCCAATGGCTAGAGGCACTCCAATGTTGTAGGTGAGAATCTTTAAACCTCTCAATGCTACTTATAGATTTCCAACTATTAAGAAATCTAAGAGTTTGTATTTGACTATAATTAGAGATATAGAGTATTAATCTTATCTCTTAGAAGTAATTTTTATCATTTCATAACTCAAATATTAATCGATAAGGTTTTGAATTATTTTAAACTGATAAGATAAGTGTGTAGAACACAAAATTTAAATAAAACTCTTACAATGCTTGCATCCATCTTATGCATGGCACAAAATTTTAGGAGGCTACTAAGATTTTGAAGGAGGGATGCATCTAGAGGGTGGGGGATGGACTGTCTATTGACGTTTGGGAGGATTACTAGATTCCAAGTTAAAGGCCATCAAGTCTTCACAAATTATGAATGGTGGAACACTTCTCAAAGTGTTGGGAAATAGCCAAGGAAACAAACAACAATGATATGAAATAAACCGCAGCGGATGAAACAATGAGAAATAAAACAGTAAACACAGAAAGAACACAGCTATTTAAGTGGTTCAGCTCAAAATGAGCTTACATCCACTGTGGGGTTGGTTTCAAAACTTCACTAGATCAAATGGAGGTTACAGAGAGAGAATCAGAAGATTCTTACAACAGAGAACACTCACCTCACGTGTATACACTCAATCTTCACAAGTTTCACTCAGAATAGTGGAGAAATGGAGAAGAAAATGATCTAGGAGGAAGCACTGTTCACTGGCGCCGAAAACAGAGGCTCTGGGTTCTTCGTCGTCCGCTGCGCGAAATGCCTTCGCGATATTTATATTATGCAATCTCGCTCGAGCGAGATTTAAACTCGCTCGAGCGAGGACTTCTAGGTCAACTTCGTTCAACTAGAAATCGGACACCTGGCACCACATGGCATCTCGCTCGAGCGGGAGGTCGAGTGAGGGTCGAGCGAAGTCACTGCCTGATCCTTGCTCGAGCTGGAGGTCGAGCGAGGGTCGAGCGAAGTCTCAGGTTGGAGCAAATCTGGAAGTCTCGTAGTCTCGCTCGAGCGAGGGTCGAGCGAGACAGGTCTGGGCATGTATTCCTAAGCCATACTCAACAAATCTCCACCTTGGCTTGAATACCTAACAGCCCCATAAAATCCAGATTAACCCAAGAATGTAAAATGCAGCAACTGAGAAAACCAACCCCATCTGAGTTCCCTAAGGAACCTGGAAACCCCGAACCCCTATCAAGTCCAAACAAAGTTTGAACTTGAATACTGCAACTGGCTTGGTCATTACATCTGCTGGATTCTCTGATGTAGCAATCTTCTGAATACTAACTGTACCATCTGACACTACTCCTCTGATAAAGTGATACCTGACGTCAATGTGCTTTGTCCTCTCATGATACATTTGATTTTTGGTCAAATGTATGGCACTCTGGCTGTCACAAAATACTGTCATCTCTGTCTGTTGAAGACCCAGGTCACTGATTAGCCCCTTCACCCAAATGGCCTCCTTAACAGCCTCAGCTGCTGCCATGTATTCTGCCTCTGTAGTTGATAAAGCAACAGTTGATTGAAGTGTTGCTTTCCAACTAATAGCAGAACCACACAATGTGAAAATGTAGCATGTCAATGATCTTCTCTTGTCTAAATCCCCAGCATAGTCAGAATCAACAAAACCAACAACAACAGAACTGAGATCTACATCTCTATCAAATATCAAGCCCACATGCGAGGTTCCCTTCAAGTACCTCAAAATCCATTTCACGGCCTGCCAGTGAGTTCTACCAGGTTTAGCCATATATCTGCTAACCACACTCACTGCCTGTGAAATATCTGGACGGGTACACACCATAGCATACATAATGCTACCTACAGCATTAGAGTAAGGAACATTTGCCATGGACTGTTCCTCCTCATCTGTCTGGAGGGATAAGGAAGCTGAAAGTTTAAAATGCGACGCCAGGGGCGTGCTGACAGGTTTGGAGTCAGACATTCCAAACCTGTCTAGAACCTTTTCTATATACTTTCTCTGGGACAAGTATACCTTCCCAGCTTTTCTATCCCTGTGGATATCCATCCCCAGTATTTTCTTAGCATCACCTAAATCTTTCATCTCAAACTCATCCTTAAGTTGAGTTTTCAACAAATCAACATCAACCATGCTTTTAGCAGTTATAAACATGTCATCAACATAAAGCAATAAGTGAATGAAAGACTTATCAGGCAATTGTTTATGATATACACAACAGTCATAATTACTTCTCAAATAATCATGATCATTCATAAACAAATCAAAACGTTTATACCATTGCCTAGGTGACTGCTTCAACCCATACAAAGACCTCTTCAGTCTGCATACACGGTCTTCTTTACCTTCAACTGTGAACCCCTCTAGCTGACGCATATAGATAGTCTCTTCAAGCTCACCATGTAAAAACGCTGTCTTCACATCAAGCTGCTGAAGCTCCAGATCATACAAAGCCGTGATGGCTAGTAAAACTCGGATTGATCTGTGCTTTACTACTGGAGAGAACACTTCAGTGATGGCTAGTAAAACTCTGACTGTAGCCTTTAGCAACTAGACGAGCTTTGTATCTTGCATCAGACTGGATTCCCTCTTTTCTCTTGAAAACCCACTTGCAGCCCACAACTCTGGTCTTTGCTGGTAACTTAACCAAATCCCAGGTTTGGTTCTTGTGAAGAGACTCAATCTCTTCAGTCATCGTTGAACACCACTGTGCAGACTCAGTACTCTTCACAGCCTCTGAGTAACTGGAAGGCTCCTGCCCCACAATTTCTTCCGCTGTAGCGAGTGCATAATTGATCATATCTGCATGAGCATATCTCTGAGGTGGTCTAATTTGCCTCCTCTGTCTACCAGCAGCTATACTGTATTGCTCCTCAGCTGGTGTCTCAATCTCTGACTCAGAATCATGCTCATCAGTCATAGCATGATCCTGAGTTACTGGTGGTGTCTTAAGTGAAGCTTGCAGCTCCACCTTCTTCCCTGTAGACACAGGAATCTGTTTTGTCGGACTAAGCATGGATTTCTCTTCAAATACAACATCCCTGCTTATCACAAACTTGGGTGACTTGGGATCAGTACACCACAATCTATATCCCTTCACCCCAGAAGCATATCCCATAAAAATACACTTCTTTGCCCTAGGTTCTAGCTTACCATCATTTACATGAAAATAAGCAGGACAACCAAATATCTTCAAGTTCAAATAATCAGTAGGTTCATCAGACCATACCTGATTAGGTGTCTTCAACTCAATAGCTGTGGCTGGAGAGCGGTTCACCAGAAAACAGGCTGTATTGACTGCTTCCGCCCAAAAGTCCTTAGATAGGCCGGCATTGGAGAGCATACTGCGTGCTCGTTCTAAGAGAGTCCGGTTCATGCGTTCAGCCACTCCATTTTGCTGTGGAGTGTGCCTGACTGTACGGTGTCTGGCAATTCCTTCGTTCTTACAGAACTCATCGAAGTCATTGCCGCAAAATTCCATCCCGTTGTCAGTCCGAAGCCGTTTCACCTTCTTGCCGGTCTGATTCTCCATCAGAACTTTCCACTGCTTGAAGTTCTTGAAGACTTCACTTTTCTGTTTCAAAAAATAAACCCACACTTTCCGTGAGTAATCATCAATGAATGTAAGCAAGTAATTAGCTCCACCTTTTGATGGAACTGAAGACGGACCCCAAAGGTCGGAATAAATGTAGTCCACTGTACCTTTTGTTCTGTGGACCCCAGTTGCAAACTGAACCCTGCTCTGCTTGCCGAATACACAGTGTTCGCACAGGTCTAGCTTGCCCAAATTCTGATTCCCTAACAACCCTTGCTTACTGAGGATAGACATCCCCTTCTCACTCATATGGCCCAATCTCATGTGCTATAGACGAGTAATATCTGATTCTGACTGATCAGATACTGAAACTGCAGCTTCACCGCTGACTGTACTGCCCTGGAGGAAATAGAGACCATTTTTCAGGTCTCCCTTCATAATGATCATGGAGCCTTTGCTGACTTTCAAAGCTCCACCTTGTCCTGTGTACTTCAAACCCAAAGAATCAAGGGCCCCCATGGAGATAAGATTCTTTTTCAAGTCTGGAATGTGCCGGACGTTGGTCAATGTCCTAACCATCCCATCAAACATCTTGATCTTCACAGAACCCATTCCCGCAATCTTGCAAGTTGTGTCGTTCCCCAACAGAACAGAACCACTATTGACTGATTCATAAGACATGAACCAGTCCCTTTTGGGACACATATGGAACGTGCAAGCTGAGTCCATCACCCACTTATCACTGAACCGACTGTTTGAATCACTGATTGCAAGAACTACATCAGAGCCGTCAGATTCATCAGCAGTACTGATGGCATTAGAGGAACTCGTAAATTCCTCCTTCTTCTTCAGCTTCGTACACTCACTCTTATAGTATCCAAACTTCTGACAGTAATAACATTTTACATTCTTCTTGTTGGACTTGGACTTTGATTTCCCCCGGGACTTTCCTCTGCCCTTCTCTGAACCCTTCTGACTGGATCTTCCTCTGTCGGAGGTATCTTTGACAAACAAACCACTGGCCTGTGCTTCACCGCCCTTATCATACTTACTTCTCAACTCCTTCGAGTTCAAAGCGGACTTCACATCTGCTAAGGAGATAGTATCTCTACCATACAGCATAGAATTTACAAAATTCTCAAATGAGGCAGGTAATGAACACAACACAATTGGAGCTTGATCTTCCTCATCAAGCTTGATGTCAACATTTCTAAGATCCATAACAATCTTATTAAGCTCATCTAGGTGTTCAGTAACTGACGAACCCTCAGTCATTTTGAGTGTATACAACCATTGTTTTAAATACAACCGGTTTGTGAGAGACTTCTTAATATACAAGCTCTCAAGCTTGTTCCAGAGACCCTCAGCAGTCTCCTCCTCCGCCACCTCTCTCAACACTCCATCAGACAATGATAATAAAATAGTACTATGTACCTTTTCTTCATCGTCCTTAGACGGTACAGGAGAATCTGCCGTCCTTTCCTCTAGAACTTTGAATAACCCCTGCTGGCGCAACAATGCCCTCATCTTCAGGCGCCACAAGCTAAAACTGTTCTGACCGTCAAATTTCTCAATTTCAAATCTTGCTGTAGCCATCCTTTCAAATATTCACAGAGCCTGAAAACTCTCTGATACCAGTTTGTTGGGAAATAGCCAAGGAAACAAACAATAAAGATATGAAATAAACCGCAGCGGATGCAACAATGAGAAATAAAACAGTAAACACAGAAAAAACAAAGTTATTTAAGTGGTTTAGCTCAAAATGAGCTTACATCCACTGTGGGGTTGGTTTCAAAACTTCACTAGATCAAATGGAGGTTACAGAGAGAGAATCAGAAGATTCTTACAACAGAGAACACTCACCTCACGTGTATACACTCAATCCTCACAAGTTTCACTCAGAATAGTGGAGAAATGGAGAAGAAAATGATCTAGGAGGAAGCACTGTTCACAGGCGCCGAAAACAGAGGCTCTGGGTTCTTCGTCGTCCGCTGTGCGAAATGCCTTCGCGATATTTATATTATGCAATCTCGCTCGAGCGAGATTTAAACTCACTCGAGCGAGGACTTCTAGGTCAACTTCGCTCAACTAGAAATCAGACACCTAGCACCACGTGGCATCTCGCTCGAGCGGGAGGTCGAGTGAGGGTCGAGCGAAGTCACTGTCTGATCCTCGCTCGAGCTGGAGGTCGAGCGAGAGTCGGGCGAAGTCTCGGGTTGGAGCAAATCTGGAAGTCTCGTAGTCTCGCTCGAGCGAGGGTCGAGCGAGACAGGTCTGGGCATGTATTCCTAAGCCATACTCAACACAAAGCTCATTGTCTCTAGCCATATTGGCCCAGTAACCAAGTGGTGGTATCTTTTCAAACCTAGGATGCTCTTTCCTCCTCTAATTGTAATCGCAATCACCAAATTGGAATTGAGCTTAGGGGACCATGAGGATAAATTAATATGTGGGGAAGCACATGATGCTAGGTATAATGTCAAGTCTGCTTACAGGTTTGGTGAAGACCAAGCACAAAATTAGAGGGGAAGGGAAAACTATTTGAATAGAGGGCAGAAGCTGAAGGTTTGGAAGGGGATTTGGAAACTCCAAATCCCTAAAAAAATATTTGCGTGGAGAGCCTGCAAGGAGAGCCTCCCTACCAGACAGAATTTGAAGTTTTGAAAGGTCCTCACGGATGATTTGTGTTAGATGTGCTAGCTCCAAACTGAGGATAATTTACTTACGGAGAGTATACCGTTGTTCCTAATATTCTATATAATCATAGTTTATAAGTTATATGTATTAAGCTATATAGTTTTATTTTATTAATTTTTTGTTTTTAATTTAAGACGCATCCGCAAGTATGATTATACGCATAAAAATTGTAATTATAGATAATATTCTCTTTTCTAAAATTTGCGTTTTGCACGAGTTTCTTTCCATATGCTTTTTTTTTTCCCATATTCTTGTGGATCTTTTAATTGAGGCTTGGTTTGAATGGGGAAATGTTTTTATCTCATTCATCTCATCTTAATATATATATATATATTTTTTTTTTTTTATAGAAATTCATCTTAATATTTAAATTAAACATCATAAATATAAATATTTTTTAATTTTAAATCTTCAATTTTTTAATCAAATTATTAACTAATTATTATGATTTTTATAAACTTTCAAATAAAACACAAAAAATAATTTAATTTTTTCAAGTCTTAAAATAAAAAATAATATTACAAAAATATATTCTAAAGATATATTAATTATAATAATTTTATTCAATATTTCTCCCCCCTTTCAACAAAGTCTATAGAAACTTTTAACTGATCAAACTTTTTCTGATGTATCTCTTTTCAACGCAGCTAAACTTAAATATCTTAATATTATTTATAAATCATTTCAATTTATCTCATCTCAATTAATTATCTTAACCCCTTATTCTCCCAGTTTTAATAACTTACAAGAATATCTAAAATAATTAAATAATGAAAAAGTCTTCAGATCATGGCGCGGCGCGCCGATATTAAAAGACAAAGAAAACGGGAATTGATACCCACCAGTACATGATCCGAATTATCCACCTTTGGTTGACTGACCTACAAAGGGTGTGGCTAAGAAATTTTCGTGTACAGAAACCTTAAATTTTTGCAGATTGTGGGCTCCGAGTTAATAAAACATGACTACGACCTCTGAGTTAGACACAGTTGTCTTTCTTTTCGCAGAGGAGAGATTGGCTGAAGGTAGTGATCTGTCTAAGAAAGGAGGAGGAAGAGCTGAAAGAAGTCGTTGATTTTCCAAAATTAAGAGGTTCTTACTAATTTCTTCCTCGATCTCTTACTAATGCAGGCAAACTTTTTTTTTATTTTTTTATTTTATTATTGTTTGAGCAGGCAAAAATTTTAATTACTTGTTCACGATATATGTGTAACTTACCCTGTAAATGAATGCCAAAATACTAAAAAAAAGACTTTTTAAAATTGGTCGTAAATGATTTACCAATACCTTCTATCTCTTGGAGTCACTATCAGTAAATGATTTACCAAGGCTCATTGGCATTTGTAATTTCACGGATTCAATTGAGGTAGGTTTTCACAGTTACCACTACATATACGATTCACTTTCTATATGGATTAGTTTTAAGCTTTTGTACATGTTGCCCTACATAGAGTTTAATGGTTTTAAACATTGTTGGAAAAAAATCTAATTTAGAAATGACTATTCCAATTCTGAAATCTCTTTACCACACATTGTTTACATGTTAAAATTTGATTTAAAGATAATGTTCTCTACACATCAATTTAACAATAGAATAATTTTTCAGGAATATGATTTTGTAGGAAATAAACATCTTATTACTTTCCTATCTTAAACAAATACATTTTATATATATGAAACTACTTACAACGCTGTAATGGTTCAATTAATTGGTTAAACAGGTTGAAAGAAGAGGTAGCACATCATCAACTGTCGCTCATAAATTATTTTCATTCAACACCATTTCTGTTGACTGACCTACAAAAAGTGTGGCTAAGAAATCTTCGTGTACGTCAACATTAAATTTTTGCAGATTGTGGGCTCCGAGTTAATAAAACATGACTACAACCTCTGAGTTAGACACAGTTGTCTTTCTTTTTGCAGAGGATAGATTGGCTGAAGGTAATCTGTCTAAGAAAGGAGGAAGAGCTGATAGAAGTCGTTGAACTTCCAAAATTAAGAGGTTCTTACTAATTTCTTCCTCGATCTCTTATTAATGCAAGCAAATTTTTTAATTACTTGTTCACGATATATGTGTGTTACCTTATGTAAATGAATGCCAAAATACTAAAAAAAAGACTTTTTAAAATTGGTCGTAAACTTATTAAATACTTGTTTATGATGTTTAGGAATATAACAAACCATGACGATGCACTTTGAGACAAAAAAACGTGTTGGTAGTTGTGATATATGTCCACTGCCATAGCCTTCTTTTCTCACAACATTGATGATATCGATCTACTATCTTCTTTTTCTCTGATATTCCAATTTTCGACTTATCTTATTATTATTTATAAATTATATTTTAATTAATTATCTAAATCCCTTATTTGCCCAGTTTTAATAAGTTACAAGAACATCTAAAATAATCTAATAATAGAAAAGAATTCTGATGTCGCCAACACTAAAGATAAAAGAAAATCGGATTTGATTGTAATAAAGTTTGAAATAGCTATAATTCAAATTTTATCGATTAGAATTGTGATAGAATATGAATATTCTATCAAAAGTTAAAATTAAAATTCTTAATTTTTAATTGTAGTCAAATATAAAATTTTAAATTTTTAATGATCAAAAGTCTATAAATAATATTGAGAGATTTAAAGATTCTCACTTATAATATTAAAATGCTTTTAACCGTCGAGAGATATTTATGAGATAAAATTATTAAAATGATTATTCTCTCGTAATCAACATAAATTTTCATTAATAGATAGAGAAAGATATGTTTTTCTTTTTCACTATTTTATTATTGTGGATTATAAAAAATAAAAAATTAGTTAATTAATATCATATTAAAATATTTAACATGTGATATCATTAAATTATAAATTTTTTATAATCTCGATAAAATAAATAGAATAAATATTTATTTTATTTGTGATTTGGTATATACGATTTTATCACATGTTGTGAAAGACAAAAATGAATACCTGTCTTGATCTAAAAGAGAAATTATGATCATATTCTCTTTTATCTATTATGTATTTGTTCTTACGATGAGGATTTCATCCTTGTCGTTTTGAATCTGTGCAAGGAAGAAAGACTCCCTCACGTCTTGATGCGTTCTTACTCCGGTTTTATTTTCAGCTTCCTATATTCTATTGCTCATTGCTATAAACTTCCTTTAATTATTGCACTGTATTGTGAAAGGGAGAAAAGAAGTTGAGAGGTGTATGTGTTCATGGAGAAAGGATGAACACGTGAACCGCTGCATGTTTAGCCCATGTATTGTGAAAGCCACTGGTTGTGGGCAAAGTGCCGTGTGGATGGTGGATGGCGGCTCACCTGCAGCGGTGTAAAGGAGCGGTTTTGAGGAGCGGTGGAAAGGGGCTGTGTAGTCCCAAATGGGCACCGCCTTTGGCTATCCATGGTTCTCATCGGCTTTGTATGGTGAGGTCGGCGTTGGGAGGAGCCGGGGAGTGAACCTCCTCGTTGGGATTCCTGTAACGGCGGCAGTGGGTCAAGCCCACTGTCGCTGCGGTTTCTGTAAAAATAGTGAACAAACAAAAAAAAGGGGGTAACGAAAAAGAGACCTGAAGGTCGCCGGAGGAAGGAGGATGGCCTTCTCTCCTTGTCGGCGATGACCGGCGGCCGGATGGCTCAAGGTTGAAGATGACTCTACGGTTTTATTTTCCAAACGTATGGGCCGGGTCGCGGGCTATGGCCCAATTGAAGCTAAACTGAAAAGAAAAAGGACTAAATGGGGCCACTGTAGTAGCCCAGCCCAACTACATAAGTAGATTAAAATAAAATAAAATAAATGAAAGGCTGACTTTTGGGCCGGGCTTGGGGTCTAGCCCAAATCAAGACTAAAAAACAAAGTGAGGGAAACGGGCTTGAACAGTAGGCTCGACCCAGATCAACAGTCCAGTTTGACCATTTTATAGAATTGGGTCTTTACCTGGTTTAATACTGACCCAGTCCGGTTCCAAACTGGATCGTTCATATAAATAATAATAATAATTAATTAAAGTCTTGTTTTATTATTCTCTTACATGCATACTTTATTATGATATCTATGTATTTAAATTTTATACACGTTATTATTGTGATTACGTATATGGAAAGTTCATTAAATTTTTATACATGTTATTAAAAGTGTATTAAATTTTATATACATGTTATTATTGTAACCTACGTGTATGAATATTTTATTAAAGTTTATTAAATTTTTATACATGTTATTATTGGTATAAACATGTATTAAATTTTATTAAGATTTTATACTTGTTATTACTATTATTTACATGTATGAAAAGTTCATTACATTTTTACACATGTTATTAAAAGTTTATCAAACTTATATACATGTTATTAATGTGATTTACATGTATGAAAAGTTCATTAAATTATTGTGATATGCATATATGAAAATTTTATATGCATGTTATTATAATTAAATATGTATGAATTCATTATTTTGGTTTTTATTATCATGCCATATATAATTATTTATCCAATGTGAGGCAACTGATTATATCAAAATTTAAGAACAGATTGGTTGCTTAAAGGTACAAGATTTTTTTTTTAATTTTGATGACAAATCATTAAAACTCATAGTAAAGTGAATATGATGAAGGGAAAATTTTGTATATCAAAATCTACTCTCAAAGTAGTTTCTTGATGATACTACTAGTTCATCTATTAAAGTAAGGTTAGAGGAAATACTTTGTGTGTCAATATCTACTCAAAGGAGAATCTTAATGACACTACTAGTTCATCTATTAAAGTAAGGTTAAAAAGAACACTTTATGTGTCAAGAACTACTCCCAAAAGAGGATCATAATGACACAGCTAGTTCATCTATTAAAGTAAAATTGGAGAGAATACTTTGTATGTTAGATCTTATTCCCAAAGGAGAATTCTGATGATACAGCTAGTTCATCAACAAAATTTCATACTGGAGACAATACTTTGTGTATCAAGATCTACTTCCAAATGAAAGTCTTGATGATACTATTAGTTTATCCATTTTATTTAAATTTGATTACAGTTTATAAGTGTTTAACTCAAAACATATGTTTAAAATAACAAATATTGTTGCTAGATTATAAATCCTGGGAATGAAAGTAGAGGAATTTTTCATTGTTTAGCTTATTCTGAATTTATTGTCACCTCAGTATGGTACATTCTAGATATATTATAATATTTTTAAAGATAAATAAAATGTGAATGAGCTGGCAAGTATGGCAATTCAGGAGGAAGTAAAGCTAAGGCAACAAGAATATTACTTTATAAATTTTGAGAATAAAGAAACTGAAAAGAAAAGTATCATTATGGTAAAAAGAATTGAACTAAACCATCGAAAGAAAAACAATCTATGAAAGTTAATCAGATTTAGAATAACAGTGGCAAATGCTACTTTTGTGAGAATCATGGACACATAAAAGTTAAGTGTCCAAAACGTAAGGCTTGATTTGAAAATGAGGGTAAGTTACTTAAATTTGTATGTTTTGAATCAAATCTAGTGAAAGTTTCCACTAATTCTTGGTGGCTAGATTCGCGTGTTGATGTTCATATTTCCAGAGGGGATATCTTACAAGCCAAATATCAAACTCCAATGAGCGATTTAATTTTTTGGAAAATAAGAATAAAACTGAAATTTTAAACATTGGAGATTTTCGTTTGGCTTTCAATACCGGTCGTTTTTGTTTTTAACACCGTATATGTGCCTTCAGCGAGATGTAATTTGATTTTTCTATCTAGACTAGATACTAATGGTTATTTCTTTTTGTTTTATAAAGATAGTTTTAAATTGTTTAAAATAATTTCTCTATTGGTTTTGGGATTCCTTTTCATGGCCTTTATCGATTTTGTCTTCAATGTATTAAAAATACATATACTCAGCATCATGAAACATGTATTGGAATTGAAAAAACATGATGCAAGAAAATTAGTATGACTTGTGGCATAAAAAATTGGGGTACATCTCAAAAAAATGTTATAGAAATTAGTAAAAGAAAGGATATTTCGCATCTTGATTTTACTAATCTTGTAGTGTATATAGATTGCATGAAAGGAAGGCAAACTAAACATAATAAGAAAGGCGCCAAAAGAAGTAAAGAGGCTTTTAAAATAATTCATTGATATATGTGGACCATTTTCCACAAAATGTTTTGGTGGAGAAAAATATTTTATTACCTTTATGAATAATTTTTCACGTGTTGGATATAAATATCTATTACAAGAGAAACTCTAAACTATATCGATACTTGAGATATTTTTCATTGAGGTGGAAATGCAATTAGATATGAAGGTGAAATTATCAAACCAGATTGAGGTGGATAATACTATGAAAAGTACGACGAATTGGGCCGTAAGCTAGGTCTATTTGCCAAACTTCTTGAATAGTGTGATATTGTTGCACAGTATACGATGCCCGAAATGCAACAGCAGAACGGAGTTGCTTAAAGGCGTAATCGGACCTTATTGTATATGATTAGAAGTATGGCAAGTAATTCTACCTTATTTAAATCATTGTGGGGTGAAACTATTAATATAACAATATATATCTCAAACCGAGTTCCTAGTAAAACCATTGCAAAAACTCTTTTTGAGTTATGGACAAGTAGGACACCAAGTTTGAGAGATATGTATGTTTGAGATTGCTCAGCCAAAGCGAGAGTTTATAGCCCACATGAAAAGAAATTGAATCCTAAAATAGTAAGCAGGTATTTCATTATTTACCTAGAGAGATCTAAAGGGTACATGTTTTACTGTCCTAATCACTGCCCAAGAATGGTGGAAAAAAGAAATTCCAATTTCATTGAACTTGATGAAATCAGTTGAAGAATTGAACCTAGAGATGTGATTATTGAGGAAGTATGGGTGGATATCTCTCTATCTATATCCTCAAAAAAGATAATAGTTCCTCTAATTGATCATCAAGATGATACCTTGGAATAAGTAATTGATCACTCATCTCAAAATGATAATATCATTGATGAACCAAGTTCAAAGTCACAGAACAGATTGTCTTGAGCAAATCTCAGAGAGATCGGAGACCTGTCATTTCGACAAATTATGTGGTGTATCTCCAGGAATCTGAATTTGATATTAGGACAAGTAAAGATCCACTAACGTTTTCACAAACTATAAAAGGAAGTGATTCTAGTAGATACACCATGAAAGAAGAGTTGAAATCTATGGATCGAAATCAAGTTTGAGATCTTGTTGAGTTGCTTGGAGCGAGTATAAGAGTCGGGTATAAATGAGTCTTTAAGACCAAAACGCGATTCAAAAGACAACATCAAATGACATAAGGCAAGACTAGTTGCTAAGAATTTCACTCAGAAAGAAGACATTGATTACAAGAAGATTTTTTCTTCAGTATCTAGAAGAAATCCTTCAGAATCAGATGGATGTGAAAACAACATTTTGAATAGAAGTTTGGATGAAGTAGTCTACATGGAGCAACCATAAGACTTCTCAAAAAAGGGCAAAGATCAATTAATACATAGACTTAAGAAATTGATATACGGGTTTAAACAAGCTTTTCTGACAATATTACTTAAAGTTCAATGATACCATTACTACATTTGGTTTTAAAGATAACATCATTGATTGATGTATATACTTAAAGGTCAATGAGAGTAAGTTCATAATTTTGATACGTTTGTATATTAATAATATCTTGTTAGTTAGTAGTGATTTTGGCTTACTTTATGAAACCAAAAGTTTTCTTTCTAAGAACTTTGAAATGAATTATATGGATGAGGCATCCTTTGTGAATGAAATAGAAATCCTCTGGGATTGAAAATAATGACTTTTGGAATTGTCTCAGAAAAGTTACATAGAAAGAATTCATGAGACATTTGATATGAAAATTTGTTCATTGCTGGAAAAGCAATAAATATGGTATTACGATACCTGTAAAGAATTAAGAATTATTAGCTTACTTTAAAAAAAACTGATAGTTTGAAGGTAATTGGATACTCAAATTCTGAGTTTGTAGCATACTTTGAGAGCACAATGTATGATTTATGACTGAGAAAATTTATCTTAAGACTTATAAATGTCGACTTATAGTCAAGCTACTAAGAATGTATCTTCTCAGAATATTTTTCTCTGAGTGATAAGTATTTAATGAAATTTTAACTACGTAAGTGTTAAGAAGAAAGTATAAAAATAAATATGTTCATAACAATCGTGTGTCAATAATTATAATTGAAAGTACATGTTGAAAAGATGGGTTGTATGCTTATACCTATGATGTGAACATGATGAGGAGATCATTGATATGATGAGTACTTTGTTACTGGACATTAAAATATATCTATTACGATTGTTTCTGTTTTCTTATGTTTCCATTTAATATGTATATTGAAAGGCGTTGATAAATGATGACAAGAAAATGTCTATAGTAGACATGAATTGGAACCCAAAGGCATTATAGTACAACCTAAATTATCCTAATTAAAAATCGTGTTAAATCAAGTTACTAATCTTTTGGTACATGAAAGGAAATCTGTTGATTATATAATAAAGGATTGTCATGACTCGCATTGGTAGCTGGTTTGACATTGATATTATGGAACTCAGAAAATGTATTTTGAGCTATAAAACGTTTCAAGAACTGTATTTGCGCAATATGGTTAATTTTTTGTGATAAGTCCATGAATGAAAAATATTATTTTATGGGCGAATGAGCCAAATGGAAAAATGTAAGAGTTTTATTTAAATTCTATGTCTCACACACCCATCCTAATAGAGTTTGAAATAGCTCAAATTTTATTGGTTAATATTTGAGTTGTGATAGGATAAGAATGCTCCAAAGAGATAAGATTAAAACAATTAATCTCTAATTATAGTCTGATAGAAACTCTTGGATCTCTTGATGGTTAGAAATTTATAAATAGTACTGGGAGGTTTAAGAATTCCCACTTACAACATTAAAATGTCTTTAGTTATCAGGAAATACTTATGAGATAAAGTTGTTAGAGTGATCATTCTAATCTCATAGTCAAAATAATTCTTTATTAATCAAATAGAGAAAATTATGTTTCTCTTTATCATTATTTTATTATTGTGGATCATAAAAAATTAAAGATACGTTTATTAATATCATGTTAAAATATTTAACAATGATACCCACCTCATGATCTGAATTATCCTCCTTTGCTTGACTGACCTACAAAAGGTGGGGCTAAGAAAATTCTCGTGTTCTCCCAGCATTATTTTTTGCAAATTGTGGGTCTCGAGTCACTAAACGTGACTACAACCTCAGAGTTAGACACATGTGACTTTCTTTTTGCAGAGGATACATTAGCTGAAGGTAGTCTGCCTAAGAAAGGGGGAAGAGCTAAAAGAAGTCGTTAATCTTCCAAATTTAAGAAGTTCTTACTAATTTATTCCTTGATCACTTATTAATGCATGCAAACTTTTTAATTACTTCTTCACGATATTTGTGTGTTACCTAGTAAATGAATGCCAAAAAACTAAAAATACTTTTTAGAATTGGTCCCAAACTTTGTAAATACTATTTATGATGTTTATGAATATAATGAATCGTATAGAGACGAGAGAACTTGACACAAAAACCGTGTTGGTAGTTGAGATGTCCCTACCATAGCCTTCTTTTCTTTCATATAACATGGTGACATCGATCTACTAGCTTGTGTTTCTTCTCTGATATTCCAATTTTCGACTTACTTTTTTCTCTTTTGCTTCTTTGATTGTTAAATGGGCAGGTGGCAGATTTCATCCCGTTCTTTTAGAAGAAAAAACTAAAAAGACAGAAAAACTACTTTAGAAAAAATGGAATTTGTTTCGTTAATTGTGGGAAAAATTGTAGACTATTCAGTTGGTCCAATCGGAGAACAGTTTGGCTATCTTGTTTTCTACAGAAACAGTATCGCAACTCTTGAAGAGAAATTTCAAAGGGTAATTGAGAAGGAGGAGGCAGTGCAACAAACTATTGATGGAGTTCAATGGAATCAAGAAGTTGTGCCTTGTGAAGTTAAGACCTAGCTGACAAATGCGGGGAAAATTGAAGAGGTGCAGAAATTCCTTGAAAGAGATGTCAAAGCTAATAGAATGTGCTTGAATGGTTGGTGTCCAAATCTAAAGCTACGCTATTCCTTGGGAAAGAAAGCTCAAATGAATACTCGAACTATCGTTGAGTTAATGCTAGAAGAAGGTGGAAAATATGACAAAGTGTACAATACTGTACCTCCATTGGCTGTAAGACCATCATCCACAGATCAACGGTTTAAAGATTTTGATTCTCGAAAGTCAATGATTCAAAATGTTTTGGAAGCTCTAAGGAATGATAATATCGAAATGATTGCATTATGTGGCATGGGAGGTATTGGCAAGACAGAAATGGCCAAAGAGATTGGGAGAAGAGTGAAATCTGATAATTTGTTTCAAAAAGTTGCCATTGCAGTGGTGTCTCAACGCCCAACCTTGACAAAGATTCAAGGCGAACTTGCAGAAATGCTAGGTCGCAAGCTTGATGTGGAGAGGCCAGGTGCAAGGGCAAATGAATTATATTCAAGATTGACAAAGAATAAGAAAGTCCTGATAATATTAGACGATGTTTGGAAACCACTTGATATTGAGGCTATTGGAGTTTACAATGCAGTTAAAGAAAAGAGCTGTAAAATCTTGTTGACGTCAAGAAACGAAGAAACTTGCAATGTGATGAAAATTCAGAAGATTTTTCCAATTAGAGTTTTATCTGAAGACGAAGCGTGGAATCTTTTCGTAGAGATGGCAGGTGATTATATCAATACCCCCGATCTAATCTTAATTGCAAAAGAGGTTGCGAAGGAATGTGCACGTTTACCCATTGCAATTGCGACAATTGGAAGTGCTCTTCACAACAAAAGAGACAAAAATGAGTGGAAAGCCGCTCTTCAGCAACTCAAAATGGCTACCCCACAAGATATTTATGATTTGCATCCAAAGGTATATTCCAGCATAGAGTTCAGTTACAATTATTTAGAAAGTGATGAAGCCAAATCATGCTTTCTGCTATGTTGTTTATATCCTGAAGATTGTAATGTTCGGATTGAAGATTTAGTCTGGTATGGAGTTGTAAAAAGGTTTCTTAAAGGCTTGGGTACGGTGGAACAAACAAGAGTACATGTCCACGCAATAGTTAAGAATCTTATAAGATCAAATCTCTTGCTGGATAGCAACAAGAAAGAATGCGTCAAAATGCATGATATTGTAAGAGATGTTGCTATATCAATTGCATCGAGAGTTGAAAATGGTTTTATGGTAGCATTGGATAGAGGACTTGAAGAATGGCCACAGAATAATAAATATGACAGGTACATCACAATTTCTCTATTACTTGGAAAAATGAAAGGGCATCCTACTGAGTTGAAGTGTCCCAAACTTCAGCTTTTGTGACTATCGTGTTTGAATCATTTAGAAACGTTCCCAGACAATTTATTTAACGAGATGAAGGAGCTGAAGATGTTGTCTTTGGAAATAAGTTCCTTATCCTGGACGTCATTGCAACCATCAATCCAGACCCTTCAGAACCTTCAGCTGTTGAATTTGAATTATTGTAATTTAGGTGATGTGTCTACAATTGGAACACTTGCAAACCTAGAGATTCTTAGCTTTCGTTATTCCCATATTGACGAATTGCCTTCGGACATAGGAAATCTTAAACGATTAAAGGTACTGGATGTGAAGGAGTGTGGAGATCAAATGCGAATTGCAGCTGGTGTATTATCTGGTTTATCTAAACTAGAAGAGTTGTACGTGGGAGGATTCTTCAATGGAGAAGTAAGAAATAATAATGCAAGCCTTGCTGAACTAATTCCTTATTCCAATCAACTAGTGGTTTTACAAATCAGTATAGAAAGTATCTCGCACTTTCCAAAAGAATTGGACTTCAGTAACTCCAATTTCAGATTTATGATAAATATTGGTACGCATCGGCCAAATACGACATATTTATTTGAAAATACTTTGAGACTTAAAAAGTGGGATGGAAGTGATCTTGGGGAATACCAAACAATCCGTTCAATATTGAAGAAAGCTGTAATTTTGGATTTGGATATTCGAAGAAATTTGAAACATATTTGGTTTGAGAAAGAGGAAAAAGGAATTTCACCATCCAGCTTGAAGAATCTAAGAATTTCGAATTCTGAAGATCTAGAATATCTATCCGAAGCCATATCGGATAGTACTCCACCTAATACCTTCCATCTCCTGGAGTCACTATCATTAAATGATTTACCAAGTCTAATTGGCATCTGTAATTCCACGGATTCAATTGAGGTAGGTTTTCCCAGTTAACACTGCATATACGATGCACTTTCTATATGGATTAGTTGAAAGCTTTTGTACATGTTGTCCTTGCCCAACGTAGAGTTTAATGGTTTTAAACCTTGCTGGAAAAAAATCTAGTTTAGCAATGATATAGATAATGTGCTCTACACATCGATTTAATAATAGAATAATTCATCAGGAATATGGTTTTGTAGAAAATAAACATCTTATTACTTTCCTATCTTAAACAAATTCATTTTATATTATATGAAAACTACTCACACGTTGTAATGGTTCAATTAATTGATTAAACAGGTTGAAAGAGGAGGTAGCACATCATCAACTGTTGCTCATAAACTATTTTCATCCAACACCATTTTGTGGGTATCCTATTTGAAATTCCTCCATGTACAAGCATGTGGACCATTAGAAGTGGTATTTGATTTGGAAGGACTAAAGGTCAAAGAGAACGGCAAGCCCACCCTATCAGTACTTTCTGTACTAGAATTACGGGACTTATCTGGGATGTCACATGTGTGGAAGAATATTCCAACTGGATTTCAAGGCTTTCAAAACTTGACATTAATTTCTATCAGGAAATGTCATAGTCTGAGAAATTTGATCCCTCCTTCCATAGCAAAACTACTGGTGCAACTTGAAGAAGTTAAAATATGGGATTGCAACTTGATGGAAAATATTATTCAAAGCGAGTACGAAGCTGGAGAAGAGAGGAGAGCAGATATTTTGAGTAGCGAAGCCCATTCTGATCTTAAGTGGCCATCCATAAAGAGCATCACGTTGCAGGAATGTCCAAATTTGAAAACATTTGGTTCAGAAGTTAAAAGCGGAAACAAGCTAAGGAAGATGGACGTGAAATTGGATCCAATAGGCCAAGAGCCTGGGCATGCTGGCTCCAGCTCCTTGGCAAGAGAATCTTCGGGACTTTTCAACCGATGCCTAGAGTCTTGTGTACCACGGCTCAGAAATTATAGTCCAGCCAAAGAAGTATGTGATTAAGGTCTATTTATTATTATTTTCATTTATATGTAACTTTTTAGAAACACTTCGTTATACATTAATTGCATTAATTGTCTTCATTATTATTTTTTATCAATATTTTTACTAAAGCTCCAGAAGGAACTTTGGACAATTTATTTAAGATTATGTACTCCTTTACATGACTTTTTGATGTTTTGGTAGATTACGTTGACAAAGCAAGAGGAGCAAAATGTGAGTGAGACTGAAAATCAAGCAAAGATACTGTCTCTGTTTCCATACAACTTGATTGAAAGTTTACAAAATCTACAACTACTTTCTGTACGACAATGCGATTCATTGGAACTGATATTTGAACTTGAGGGACTAAATGCTGAAGAAAGCAATACATTCAATAATTTGACAGAGTTGTCATTAGAACGTTTACCGAAGCTACTGCATATATGGAAGAAAGGCCCACGAGATATGAAGGGATTTAATTACTTGAGATCTCTATATGTATGGGAATGTGATAGTTTGAAATGTTTGTTCATACCATCTATAGCAAAACTTCTTGTTAAAGTAGAGGAAATACATGTATTTAGTTGCAGTGAAATGGAAGAAATCATTGGAAAAGAATCGGGAGATGAAGAGAATAGAGATGTGATTGCATTCCCCCTACTGAAGTCCCTTAGGCTCTTTAGTTTACAAAAGCTGGAGTGTTTTTACAGTGAAGATAATCACGCTTTTGAATGGCCATCTCTGGAAGAAATAAGAATAGTTGGATGCCCTGAATTAAAAATGTTTGTTTCGACAAGTACAAAAACACCTAAGCTAGAGGGAGTGCATATGGGGAGATTTCAACCACTGGTAGATGGAGACCTCAATGCCACCGTACAACACATAATCAAAGGAAAGGTATGTTACAATTTATAACAAACATTGTTTTACTTCAACTATTTGTTGACTGTTATAATAGTAGAGATCCATAGTGTTTAGATACCCAAGAATACTATTAATCAAATTTTCAATTGCTGGTCATCTTATGAGTTAATTTATAGTTTCACGACGTGGTTTTGACATACGGCTTCTCTTTGTTTTTAGGGGCTACCTTAATCAATTTTCTTTTTCTCTATGGAGTCTGAGATCAGGTACCTAATGCGATTAGTTTTTTTTCCCTTTATAGCATCTAAATTCTTAAAATTACTTTCTTCGAATTTCAGAGGATGAAGATATTTTTGAGTTTTTGAGGTCGCGAAAGTTCCAAATCTCCATAAACATGGCACGTAAGTTTCTATTCTTGACCGATTCCCATATTTTCACTCATTTTCTTTTAATTTCTCAATTTTCTATAATTAATTTTAGGCTCCTCTTCTCAATCTCTTGACCAGGAGTACACATCCTTACTAGGTGAAGTTCCTATTAATTGTTTGTTTCTGATCTTGTACATGATTGGTAATTTTGTATTCTTTTCTTTGTTATTTTATAACGTAATTATTTCAAATATTCAATGAAGATCAGGACAAGTATTATATGTTAGAAATCAACACACACACGTAAATGAAGACTGGAGGCTTCTGGAAGGTGAAGGTAGGCACCGAATAGATGCAGCTGGAAGGTAGGCGCCGCCTGAAAATGTAGGCCGCCGCCTGAAAATGTAGGCCGCCGGAATTTCGGATTTCACCGGCATTACATGTTCACATTATTTATTTCTCCTATAAATACATGTAAGATTGTAATGAGAAGAAGTGAGCGTGATGTGAGGTCCGTTGGAGACAGTGAGAGTGAGGGAAACCATTGCAAATAATTGGTTTGTTGTTTAATACAAAATTCTCCTCTCTGTGGGTGTGGACGTAGGCCAAATTGGCCGAACCACGTTAAATTCTGGTCTCCATATTATTTGTGAGCTTCCGCCGATCCCAACAAGTGGTATCAGAGCCGGTAGGAGGCCGGATTTGTGAATTTTCGTGAGAGGCCCATTTTTAAACTTGATCGAAATCAAGTTTGGAGGATACCATCAGATTCCTCAGGTCAAGACGAAAATTTTGGTGAAAATTTCGTCTCAAACGGACACCGGACGAAGCCACACGCTCCACACGCGCCGAATCGGCGACGGCCACGCGCCGGCAACGGGACCCACGCGCCACACGCGCGCGCAGTGAAGAAGACAAGCTCCGACCCGTTAAATCCGGGTGATCCGACCCGACCCGGTTTGACCCAGTTTCCGACCCGCTACAGTAACCCGACGGAGAAAGAATATTACGTCGGTATATTCCGTCGCAAGAAGAATATTCCGTCATCGGAAAGAATATTCCGTCACCGGCAAGAATATTCTGGTGTAGGAATATTCCGGTGACTGAGAGAATATTCCAGTGACCGGAGGGAATATTCCGGTGACCGGAGGGAATATTCTGGCAGACAAAGGAATATTCCATTTTTCTTATTTTTCAGGTTTTCGGTGCAATTTTGATCGTTTTGGAACGAGACAAGAGTCGTTTCCAAGGTTTTCCACCGTTCTGGACGCAACGGTGAGCTCCGTTTGTTGAGATTCAACTCCAAACGTTGAGAAACGGTCACTCAAATTAAAGATTAAAGCCGAACTGATGGAGGACTCGGGAGCAAGTGCGATGATCAAGCTAACATCTACAAATTACGCACTATGGAGACCTCGAATGGAAGATCTCCTGAATTGTAAAGATCTCTTCGATCCAATTGAAGAGAAAAGCGTAAAACCAGATGATGTAGTGGAAAAAGACTGGCATAAGTTGAATAAGAAGACTATTGGTCAGATCCGGCAGTGGATTGACCATAGTGTTTTTCATCATGTTGCACAGGAAACGGATGCCTATCAGCTATGGAAAAAGCTGGAAAGCATGTACCAGGCAAAAACTGCTCGGAACAATGCATTACTAATGAGACGCCTTGTCAACTTGAAACTCAAAAGCGGCATCTCAGTGGCCGCACACACCAACGAGTTTCAGAATCTTGTAAATCAACTTGCATCCGTAGATTTTAAGCTCGGAGATAAAGAGCAGTCTCTACTACTTCTCAGTTCCCTACCAGATAGCTGGGAAACGTTAGTGGTCTCACTTAGTAATTCAGCTCCAGATGGAAAGCTCGCCATGTCAATGGTGATAGACACCTTGTTTAATGAAGAGGCTAGACGAAAGGAGATTGGAGGAGATGAGACAGATGCCTTTGTAACAGAAGGAAGGCATCAGAGAAATAGTAGAGGTAGAAGTCGAAAAAGGAACAGAAGTCAAAGCAAAGGGAGATCCCAAAGTCGCGGTAAACAGCGAAAGAAGGGAAAATGCTTTTATTGTGGTATTGAAGGCCACTTTAAAAGAGAATGCCGAAAGCTACAGAAGGAGCAAAATCAACCAAGCAATCAGTCAAAGCACGAAGAAGGCGAAGCTGCAGTGACGCTTTCTGGAGATTGTGTACTCCTTTCCGCTGGTGAAGAATCTTGCTTGCACGTTTCAAGCGAGGAAGCCGAGTGGGTAATAGATACAGCAGCATCCTATCATGCCACTCCTTGTAAGGATTTCTACAGTACTTACAAGGCAGGAGACTTCGGTACAGTCAAGATGGGAAATTCGAGTTTCTCAAAGATTGTGGGCATTGGAGATGTCAGGATAAAAACTAGTGTTGGCTGTACTATGGTGCTAAATGACGTTCGGCACGTACCCGATCTTCGACTCAACCTAATTTCTATAAGAACCCTTGATCAACAGGGTTACGAGAGCATCTTCAGCAACAATACTTGGAAATTGAAGAAAGGAGCAATGGTTGTTGCACGGGGACATGTCTGTGGCACTTTGTATAAATCAAGTGCTAAGATATGTGCAAGCAGTCTCAATGTAGCTGAAGATGATACATCACCAAACTTGTGGCATCGGAGACTTGGCCACATGGGAGAAAAAGGGGTGTTTATGCTTGCAAAGAAAGCATTGATTACAGTAAACAAAGGTATTGCTCTCAATCCTTGTGAATACTGTTTATTTGGTAAACAGCATAGAGTGTCATTCCAGACATCTGCTGGAAAAAGATCAGAGTTATTGAGCTTGGTACACTCTGATGTTTGCGGTCCTTTTGAAGTTGAATCACTTGGAGGTAACAAATATTTTGTTACTTTTATTGATGATGCTTCACGAAAAGTGTGGGTGTATTTCCTAAAAAGGAAAGATCAAGTTTTTGAGCAATTCAAAAACTTTCATGCCATTGTAGAAAGAGAAACTGGCAAGAAACTGAAATGCCTCCGGACAGACAATGGAGGTGAATATACTTCTCGAGAGTTCAGAGAATATTGCTCCAGACATGGCATCAGACACGAGAAGAGTGTCCCCTACACCCCACAACACAATGGTGTAGCAGAACGGATGAACCGGATCATTGTGGAACGAACCAGATGCATGCTGAGTATGGCAAAGTTGCCTAAGCCATTCTGGGGTGAAGCAGTAAAAGTAGCCTGTTATCTGATCAACAGAACACCGTCAGTTCCACTGCAGTTTGAAGTCCCAGAGATGGTGTGGTCAGGCCGCAAGATTTCATACTCTCATTTAAGAGTATTTGGGTGCAAAGCATTTGCACATGTATCCAAGGAGAAAAGACAGAAACTTGATGAAAAGTCTACTCCGTGTTTTTTCATCGGCTATGGAGATGAAGAGTTTAGATACAGATTATGGGATCCAAAAGTAAAGAAGGTCATCAGAAGCAGGGACGTAGTGTTCCATGAAGACCAGATGTTTGGATCAGAACAAACAACTCCAAGTGCTCCAGAACCAGCTCCGAGTTCACTACCACTTCAGTCTGTTTCAAACACTGAAGATAGACAGGAAGTTTCCCCAGAAGAAGAAGAGGATACTGACAACGGAGAAACCACCACTAAGCAGGGGGAGCAGTTGCCTTCTCCATCAGAAACTGCAGAGTTTCCACAGTTGTCAGGTGATCAACTTCAGCAGGACAGATCCTCTAGAGGGCGATTGTTGATTCCGTCATGAAGATATCCGGAATCAGATTATATTCTTCTTACAGATCAGGGGGAGCCAGAAAACTTCCAGGAGGCAATATCTCATCCAGATAGCAACAAATTGATGTAGGCTATGCAGGATGAAATGAACTCGTTACAGAAGAATCAGACTTATGAGCTGATGGAACTTCCAAACGATAAGAGAGCATTGAGAAACAAATGGGTGTTCAAGCTGAAAAATGATGGCAAGCAGGTGAAGCACAAAACTCGCAAGCAGGTAGTCACATACGAAAAACTTGAGCTATGTAGAGACATAGCCAGGTTAAGTACCTTGAATTAAAATGTGACAGGATATCCTCCGTTTGGTGTTGAGGGGGAGATTGTTAGAAATCAACACACACACGTAAATGAAGACTGGAGGCTTCTGGAAGGTGAAGGTAGGCACCGAATAGATGCAGCTGGAAGGTAGGCGCCGCCTGAAAATGTAGGCCGCCGCCTGAAAATGTAGGCTGCCGGAATTTCGGGTTTCACCGTCATTACATGTTCACATTATTTATTTCTCCTATAAATACATGTAAGATTGTAATGAGAAGAAGTGAGCGTGATGTGAGGTCCGTTGGAGACAGTGAGAGTGAGGGAAACCATTGCAAATAATTGGTTTGTTGTTTAATACAAAATTCTCCTCTCTGTGGGTGTGGACGTAGGCCAAATTGGCCGAACCACATTAAATTCTGGTCTCCATATTATTTGTGAGCTTCCGCCGATCCCAACATTATAGACCTAATGCCTTGTGAATAATAGTGAAATAATTTGAGTTATGATGTTTTATTTTATTTTTAAAAATGATAAAGAAAAAGTTGAATAAAAATATTATAGAGTTCAAATATTGTTATAATAAACTTTTTCAATATTATTTTTGTTTTAAGATTTGAAAAGTGAGAAATTGTTTCATGTGTTTTTTTAAAAGTTTGAAAAAACTGTAATGCTTAAGAAGTAATCAAATAAAAATTGAGATATAAAATTAAAAAGTATTTGTATTTGAATGATATTTTGGGAAGTACATGAGACGAATTTTTTTTAGATGAGATAAGTTTGAATCCTGATTCTATACTTTTGGTTGTTGACGTTGTAGCCATTACCTTTGCCATAGAAGACACGTTATTCCTCCCAGAATAACTATGAGTGAAAATTTGAGAACTTCTAGGGAACAGAGTATGTGTATATGCTTTTAACAGTTTTGGTTTCTCTTTTCCTGTGTTATTCCTTATGGGTTGTTTTGGAGTTTGGGAGATAACTCTTAGTTTTTGTTATAAAATGGTTGAAGTGGAACAGAGTTATGCATGTGCATTATCCTCTGCTAGCCATTGATTACTTAAATGTTCTTGCCCTACCTATTTTTCAATAGGCTGAAAAAGAAGGAAACCTCAACTAGTTAAGTGAACCGAATGCTTAAGGTTAAGATTAAAATACAATAAATATGCAAGCTTAGAGAATAAAATATAGAAAAGACAGCTTCTCACTTTTGATTAAGTTGAGCTTTTTCCATGATGCATTAAGTTGGGAAAGTTTTTGGGGTCTTGAGATGATCTTAATGCCATTGGCAGCACTATATGAGATGCCTATACTCTCAGTTTAAGGCTGCGATGTGTTTGATATTATGCTTAAATTAAGTTTCATGTTGGAGTTTAACAATTAGAAGTTCTGCTTTGACTTGCTTGTATTTCCCACCTTTGCCTGGAGAGCATCAGTCCTTAAGTCTCAAACTACCTTAGATTGTTTGAGCGACAGAATTCTCCTTTAGTTTCAGAATTCTCCTGGAAACCTTACATGTGCCTGCATGTAATGTATAAATACAAACCTGAAATAAGACAATAAATCAACTTTCTGGTTTGCTTCTATTGTTAAGGACAAAGAGTTCCAAAATTTCTATGCCAACGGGTGTGTGCCTCTTCACATTTTTGTGGTGGTTGTGGATATTGCATTGGCAATTCATGGGTGTTTTTCTTGTAATGACTTTATTTTTTTCTTATTTTATTTTTCTGCTCACAGTTTGCCAAAACCACAGTTTGCATTTTTTGTGCTCACAATTTGCCAGAACCACAGTTTGCATTAATTCTGGGCTTTATTGCAGAATTTAATTTATCTTGTTTATCTTATTAAAGTGATCTGCATACTTTTGTCTGTACCAACATTTATGGATGGTTGTGTTTTTGCAGGTACTACTCAGAACACCCTTTGTGAAACTCTTTGAAAACTGTAATTTGTGCTTCTGTTATGTGTTGTTGGTATTGCAGATTTTATGCGGATGTCTTTTGTAACTTAGTATGATGTGTGTGTTGTATATGTGACACTACCATGTGGATGTGGGGTTTTTTTTATTTATTTATTTAGCATAAAAGATGACTTTTTGTGCTGCTGTTATGTGTTGTTGAAATGAATACAAGTGCTAGTCATGGTAATTTCTTGTTGGAAGTGCATAATTCATGGTCACTGTCATAAAGTGGAGACCATTTTCTGTTGGATTTGTGTGCTATGCTTGGGTACTTCAACTTCATCTTGAGCAAAGAACTCCCTGTGGTAAAGTTGTTATTAGACCTTTAACCATGAACTGATAATCTCTTCTAATTTTATTAATAAATCAATGTCATAATGCAGGAATATTTGCATGAACAGGTTCTAAAGGCCTTTTTCCATGGAGACGTAATTTGTCCAAGCACTACCCGGATCACCCTCCATATCTCTTCTAATTTGGAGACATGCTTCTCAATCTTCCAACGCTATTGCTTTGCTCCTAAGATCACCCTCCAGAGACATGGCTGTCATTTTAATGCTTATCCATTAGGTATTATTGCCCACCACATTCCCTTTACATATGCACATCTTCATTCATGCATTGTGGAGTTCTGCAAATTAGCTTATATCATGTCTCTTTCTCTGGTTTTCTTTTCAGTAAATCTTGGGAGGTGTTTTCTGGGATATGAAGAACAGTCTTCCTCGAATTATCACAACATTGGAGTCGAAGAACAGCTTTGTCTCAATTTACAGCAAGGATAATCAAAACTTTTTATAACTGTTGGGAAGATAAATGAAGAAGACGTTTCACTTGTAAATTTGTAATGGAAGAGTTTGAATATCTGGTATTTGGTTTGTATACATGTGTATGAGCTGCAACCTGGTTTCACAAAGCACTATACCCACATTGTCCCACCTCTCAGCTTGTTGATTAATGCCCCTAACAACTTGGATTGAGTAGCTTCTGCCAAAAGTGGATCATTAAAGCCTGCCTATTCATCCTTTTAGTTGCCAAAATACAGCTCTCATGATCTCTAACCACAATGCCAACTCCAATTCTGCCTCTATCCTCTAGGTGGAGGTTCCCATTTTGCATCAACTGTTTGAGGCACTCGAGTCTTTACATTGTTTCAAGACTTCAGCTCCTTGAATTCTTCAAGTAACTGGCCTGCCTGTTGTGCCAGCAGAGTGGGATGTAAAAAAGAGCCCTATAAGTGTCTCTCTCCTTCACCCTTCCCATTCTCTTTTATATATTTTATTTTAAGGTTTATTTTGCAAATTAAGATTAGTATGCAAAGATTCTATTCAGGCTCTCCACACAAAGGCCTTTGTAGCATTTGGGATTTGAAGCTTCCAACAGCAAGTCCATTCCTCATTCCCTCTTTCTCTGAATCTCTCAGCTTCCCCTGGCCATTGACAGAGCTCTGTTTTTTTATTCCATTCCAGGTCTCCACGCCCATTCGAATATGCCGGTGGTGTTCTGGATTTTAGTTTTTCAGTTATGATCGTGTTATTGGAATATTGCTTATTGTTTTCAGCGGTATTTCGGTTCTGATTGTTGCTGATTCTGTTGGGCCAGTGTTTCAAGATGTTGGGTTCCTCTGAATGGTTGGCCCTTTGGGGGGTTTTAGGTTTTCATCTCTTTGATTATTTTAATCTTTTTAATTTTTCTTCATTTAAAAAAATAATAATAATTCGACACCCAAATCAAGGATTTATTACTATTTGAAAGTTTGGGGTGGGGTTTTCGCTAGGGGGGGTGTACGGTCCTCTTCATATGTACTTTAAAAAAAATACTATATTTTATTAAGTTTAAAAATTATTTCTAGTTATAAAAGTGATTAAAAATTATTTTTAAATCTAAATTTTAAATTTAAATTTTGTAAATATAATTACAATTTAAAAATTTTGTAACTTTTAAACTTGTGTAAGTTGTATATGGTATAATAGTTTTTAAATTATATAATTTTTAAATTTGTTAGTGTATATTTTATGTAAATTATAGTTCTTAAGATATATAATTTTTAAATTTGTTAGTACATACTTTGTGAATAAATCTAACAAATTGTAATATATATTTATATAGACACAATTTGTAAAATATAAATATACATTTTTATATATTTATCTAATCATTTCCCAATTTTCATTAATTGTCATATATATTTATATATATATATATATATACAATTTTAAGTTATTTTTATATATACTTTGAGAAAAACGTAAAATGTTTTTCAAATTCAAATCTTCATCATCTAATCATTTTCCAATCTTTATAATTTTTTTAAATAGAATGCAAAAAATAATACAACTTTTTTATATCACAAAACAAAATTAAAATTAAAAAGATTATATTCAATTAGTTTTTAAATTTTATAACATTTTTATTTAACTTTTTCTCTCTCATTTCTTAAAGCACAATTAAACATCTTAACTCAAATCAGTTCACTACTATTAAAAAATCATATTATATTATTTTCAAAATTTAACGTCTCATCTCATTTCCTAACCATTCTCTTAGAAAACGAATTTAATCAATATAAAATCAAAGCCACTTTTTTAAAACCGGTTTTAGCTCATACGATTTGAAAACAAATTTCCTATCTTAAGCAGCCCACGAGACTCTTTAAAATTCCTTTAAATTTAACTATAAAAAATATACTTTATCGATTTTAACTATTCACTTTTACATTTGATAATCTATCAGTATTTTTATTTTTTCTCTATATCTTTTAAGATATTCTTATTTTATTTATTTTACAAATTAAAAAAAAAAGTCTATGTTGAACCCAAAATTTCAAATTTCGTGTAATTATAAATCTACACATGGATTTTGATGATAACAAATGAATTCAAAGAATAAAAGAGTCTCAAACTCAAGTTGTCCACACAATAGAATCAAGCACATCAAATAATCAAGCATGAACAAGAAGGGAATAAGTTCACATTAAAATCATAGAATAATGTTGTAAATCTCTTAAAAATTCGAAATTAGGATTAAGGCTCAAAATTAATATTTGATCATAAAGTATTAAAATACATTTTCCATATGTACACGAATATTTTAAAAATTAAATTTAAAAATTTTGAAAGATAATTGATTATCATCTTTCACATATGCATGACATGATTAAAGGTTTGAATTTTGAAAATATTAAGATGATTGATTGTCATCTTTCACATGTGCATGTTTTATTTGAATATTTTCAAAAGTGATGGATGCTTTTCTTGACTTATACAAAAGGTAGATGTTTTTGTTCGAAAATTTTGAAAAATAAAGTGTACTCCTTTTGTCATATGCAAAAAAGTAAAAGATTAGGTTTGAAATTTTTGAAAAGTAAAGTGTGCTCCTTTTGTCACATGCAAAAAGTAAAAAAATTAAATTTGAAATTTTTGAAAAGTGAATGATGATATCTTTGATATGTGAATCTTTTTAAATTTGAATATGAAGTTTCATATGCCTATAATTAGATCATTTGAGAGCTTCACATTCACAACATCAAAAGTATACAACATTCATTCAAAACTTTTATTCTCTCTTCTCTAACCATTGAGCCTTAACCCTTGTTCATTTTGAGAGATATAGTTTGCGCTGTATTGTTTCTATCTCACTCATTGAGGAGTGTACTTTGATAGTCTACCCACTATCAACTATTGTATTTTTAAGAGGGTGTGTATAACCCTTGTGTGTGTAGAAGGTGTTCTACATGGGGAATAGTTAAATCACCAAGTGTGAGATGATTGGAAGTGTAGAGGGTGTTCTATACGGATTCTTTGGAGTGGCGCTGCTCAAAAGTGTAATAGGTTTCTATCTTCACCTAAAGGAGATTGACTAGTGAATTCGGGATTCTCAAGGGGTAGCTTGAGGCGAGGACGTAGGCAGTGGGACTGAACCTTGTAAAAATATTGAGTTTGCTTTCTCTTACCCTACTGTTTACATTTCTTACTGTTTTATATTTTGTTTATATTTTATATTGTATATTTGATTAATAAGTGTTAATTTTTATAATATAATCCAATTCATCCCCCCTCTTGTGTTAGTTATTTGGACAACAGTCTGAAACGGATCACGAAACTCGCATGAACAGTATTTCCGAAAGCCACGAAATACGCGTGGGAGGCAATGACAACGTTGTCGGTGATGGAATTTTAAGGAGTTGGTCGTCGGCATAAGACAAGTCCAGTGATGCCGGCAGTGTAGGTAATTGTGGCCGGTAGTGAGTCAAAAGAGTTTCAAATAGTCCAAAACCTATTTCGGACTTTGATATATGCGTGAGAAACTACCGGAAGTTGGTCGGAGCTGGGATCACTAGTAGTTTGATCGCCAGCGTCGTCTGATGCCGACAATGTAACTGCTAGCGATCGGTGATAGTCGAACGAAATGCATATTCTTGAAGTGCATATTGGTTTGAGCAAAAATATTAATAAAATATTTTTGAAAAATGAACAATACGTGCACAATATGTAGTGTACGTACTGTTCACAAATGCATTTTTCTTTTATTTTAGCACGTCCAATGGAGTTCCTTTTTGTCCATTTTCCTTTATATTTTACAAAAAGATGGATTTTAGCAAGTCCATTAGGACTGCTCTTACACCATGGAAATAGATTAACTCTTCCTAAACTTCTCAATTCATTTTATCCCATTTAATTTCCAAACATATAATTCAAATATAAATATTATCAAACTAATCATTACACAACTTTCCCAACTTCTAAAAAAAAAAAAAATCAAACTTTCTCAAACCTCCAAACAAAAATAATATTATAAAATTATGATATGATGATATTTGATTTTATAATATTTTTTATTTAACTTTTTCTCTCATTTTCCAAAATTTAAAATAATATTCAACTCAAATTATCTCACTACTATTCATAAATTATGTTATTATTATTCACAAAATTTATATCTCATTTCACTCCCATACTTTACTCGCAAGCACCAAGAAATCATGAAATTATTTCCAAGAATAATTCTACAACGAAACAAACGAACTACACTATGGATTGAGTTCCAAATTAAAATTTTGGTGTCAGATATTAATATAATTTTTCTGAAGGATCAGGTCAAAAGAAAAAAAAAAAAGAGTACTGTTTGAAATATATATATTTTTAAAATTCTTATGATATCGAACCCCAAACCAATTGGACCTCGTTATTTTAAGCTTGTAAGCATAAGTCCAGAATCGTTTTTTTTAATCCCTAAAGACAACATGCAGGGTTTAAAGATTAAGACCTGGTTTAAAGAGGGCTTCGGCTTTGTTTTATTTAGAAAAAATGATTTTTGACTTGGGCTTACAAACCGAAAAAAGTAAGTCCATTTAGTGATTTTTGATGACATGCTCTGTGATAAATACAAAAATCAGAAAACTATTTTTGAAAAAACGGAAATTATTTTGGTAATCGTTGAAAAATTAGGAGAGTACTCGGTTAGTCCAATCCAAAAACAGTTTGGCTATCTTGTTTTCTACAAGAGTAGTATCACCAACTCTCAAAGAGAAATTTCAGAGGCTACTTGAGAAGGAGGTAGACAAGTGTGGCAAAAAAAATTGAAGAGGTGAGCAATCCTTGAAGATGATGTCAAAGCTAATAGGATGTGCTTGAATGGTTGGTGTTCGAATATGAAGCTAAGCTACTCCTTGGATAAGAAAGCTTAAAAGAATACTAAATCTATTGATGACTTGCTAAAAGAGGGTGAAAAATATGATCGGGAGTACAATATTAGAACTTCATTGGAGGTAAAATCATCATCCACAGATCAACGGCTTAAGTATTTTGAACCTCCAAAATCAATTATTTGAAATGTTGGAAGCTCTAAGAGATGACAATACCTACTTGATTGCATTATTAGGTATAGGAGGGATAGGCAAAACAGAAATGGCCAAAGAGATTGGGAGAAAAGTAAAATTTGATAATTTATTCCATAAAGTTGTCATTGCGGTGATGTCTCAAAGCCTAAACTTGACAAAGATTCAAGGCAAACTTGCAGAAATGCTAGGTATGAGATTTGGTGCAAAGAGTTTACCTAGAAGAGCAAATGATCTATATTCAAGATTGACTGAGAATTAGAAAGTCCTAGTAATATTGGATGATATTTGGAAACCACTTGATATTGAGGCTATTGGAGTTTAATATGCAATTAAAGAAAAGAGCTGCAAAATTTTGTTGACATCAAAAAACGAAGAAACTTGTATTGTGATGAAAATTTAGAAGATTTTTTCAATTAGACTTTTATCTGAAGAAGAAGTGTTTAATCTTTTCGTAGAAATTGTTAGAAATCAACACATGCAAATGAAGAAGCTGGAGGCTTCTAGAAGACGGCATCGTCAGTAGCAGCTGGAAGGTAGGCGCCGCCGGAAAATTCAAGAAAGTCGGCCGTCGGAGTTCCACCGTCTTTTACACGTTCACACTATTTCTTTCTCCTATAAATACATATAAGATTGTAATGAGAAAGAGAGTCGGAGGTGAGGTCTGTTGGAGAGATTAGAAGAGAGAAACCATTGTAAAAATTGGAATCTCCCCCTCAACACCAAATGGAGGATATCCTGACACATTTTAGTTCAAGGTACTTAACCTGGCTACGTTTCTACATAGCTCAAGTTTTTTCGTACGTGACTACCTTTGTTAGCATGTCCGCTAGATTCTCCTTTGTATGGATCTTTACAAGTTTCAACAGCTGTTGCTCCATTACTTCACATATCCAGTGATACCGAATATCGATGTGCTTTGTTCGGGAGTGGTACATCGAGTTTTTACTCAGATCAAGAGCACTTTAACTATCACAATAGATTCTGTACTCTTTTTGACTGACTCCCATTTCTTGGAGGAACCGCTTTAGCCATAACATTTCCTTTCCTGCTTCTACTATAGCAATGTACTCTGCTTCTGTTGTAGATAAAGCCACACATTTCTGCAGTTTGGACTGCCATGATACAGCTCCACCTGCAAATGTGTAAATATATCCTGATGTAGATTTTCTACCATCAAGATCACCTGCCATATCAGCATCTGTATAGCCATCCAAGACTGGGTTAGCTCCCCCGTAGCACAAGCACAACTTTGATGTACCTTTAAGGTACCTGAGAATCCACTGTACTGCTTTCCAGTGTTTTTTTTCTGGATTTGAAAGAAAACGGCTCACAACTCCAACAGCGTGAGCGATATCAGGTCTGGTACAAACTATGGCGTACATTAAACTTCCTACTGCTGAGGAGTACGGTACTGTAGCCATTTCTTGAATCTTTTCTGGTGATGAGGGACATGAGCTTTTGCTCAATTTGAAGTGATTAGCCAGTGGAGTACTAACTGGCTTTGCTTTCTCCATGTTGAACCTTCGTAGTATTTATTCAACATACTTTTCTTGTGACAGCCATAGCTTCTTTTTCTTCCTGTCACGAGTGATCCTCATGCCCAAAATCTACTGGGCAGGTCCTAAGTCTTTCATCTCAAAGACTTTGGAGAGATCCTTCTTTAGCTTCCAGATAATGGATGGATCTTTTCCAATAATCAGCATGTCGTCAACATAGAGCAGTAACATCACGAAGTCACCTTCTGAAAATCTCCGGATGTAAACGCACTGATCTGCAGCAGTTTTCTTGTAGTCATGACTCATCATGAATGAGTCAAACTTCTTATACCACTGTCTGGGAGCCTGCTTCAAACCGTAAAGGCTCTTTTCCAACTTGTAGACCAAATGTTCCTTTCCATGAACTTGGAAGCCTTCTGGCTGCTCCATGTAAATTTCTTCATCAAGATTGCCATGAAGAAATGCTGTCTTCACATCCATCTGTTCAAGCTCCAAGTCAAGACTTGCTACCAATCCGAGTACCACTCGAATTGAAGTCATCTTCACAACATGTGAAAATACCTCATCAAAGTCGATTCCTTTCTTCTGCTGGAATCCTTTGACGACCAAGCGATCTTTGTGCTTCACCTGCTTGCCATCATTTTTCAGCTTGAACACCCATTTGTTTCTCAGTGCTCTCTTATCGTTTGGAAGTTCCATCAGCTCATAAGTTTGATTCTTCTGTAACGAGTTCATCTCATCCTGCATAGCCTGCATCCATTTGTTGCTATCTGGATGAGATATTGCCTCCTGGAAGTTTTCTGGCTCCCCCTGATCTGTAAGAAGAATATAATCTGATTCCAGATATCTTCGTGACGGAATCAACAATTGCCCTCTAGAGGATCTGTCCTGCTGAGGTTGATCACTTGACAACTGTGGAAACTCTGCAGTTTCTGATGGAGAAGGCAACTGCTCCTCCTGCTCAGTGGTGGTTTCTTCGTTGTCAGTATCCTCTTCTTCTTCTAGGGAAACTTCCTGTCTATCTTCAGTGTTTGAAACAGACTGAAGTGGTAGTGGACTCGGAGCTGGTTCTGGAGCACTTAGAGTTGTTTGTTCTGATCTAAACATCTGGTTTTCATGGAACACTACGTCCCTACTTCTAATGACCTTCTTCGCTTTTGGATCCCATAATCTGTATCCAAACTCTTCATCTCCATAGCCGATGAAAAAACACGGAGTAGACTTTTCATCAAGTTTCTGTCTTTTCTCCTTGGATACATGTGCAAATGCTTTGCACCCAAATACTCTTAGATGAGAGTATGAAATCTTGCGGCCTGACCACACCATCTCTGGGACTTCGAATTGCAGTGGAACTGACGGTGTTCTGTTGATCAGGTAACAGGCTACTTTTACTGCTTCATCCCAGAATGGCTTAGGCAACTTTGCTATACTCAGCATGCATCTGGTTCGTTCCACAATGGTCCAGTTCATCCGTTCTGCTACACCATTGTGTTGTAGGGTGTAGGGGACACTCTTCTCGTGTCTGATGCCATGTTTGGAGCAATATTCTCTGAATTCTCGAGAAGTATATTTACCTCCATTCTCTGTCCGGAGGCATTTCAGCTTCTTGCCAGTTTCTCTTTCTACCATGGCATGAAAGTATTTGAATTGCTCAAAAACTTGATCTTTCCTTTTTAGGAAATACACCCACACTTTTCGTGAAGCATCATCAATAAAAGTAACAAAATATTTGTTACCTCCAAGTGATTCAACTTCAAAAGGACCGCAAACATCAGAGTGTACCAAGCTCAATAACTCTGATCTTTTTCCAGCAGATGTCTGGAATGAAACTCTATGCTGTTTACCAAATAAACAGTATTCACAAGGATTGAGGGCAATACCTTTGTTTACTGTAATCAATGCTTTCTTTGCAAGCATAAACACCCTTTTTTCTCCTATGTGGCTAAGTCTTCGATGCCACAAGTTTGGTGATGTATCATCTTCAGCTACATTGAGACTGTTTGCACATATCTTAGCACTTGATTTGTACAAAGTGCCACAAACATGTCCCCGTGCAACGACCATTGCTCATTTCTTCAATTTCCAAGTATTGTTGCTGAAGATGCTCTCGTAACCCTGTTGATCAAGGGTTCTTATAGAAATTAGGTTGAGTCGAAGATCAGGTACGTGCCGAACGTTATTTAGCACCATAGTACAGCCAACACTGGTTTTTATCCTGACATCTCCAATGCCCACAATCTTTGAGAAACTCGAATTTCCCATCTTGACTGTACCGAAATCTCCTGCCTTGTAAGTACTGAAGAAATCCTTATAATGAGTGGCATGATAGGATGCTGCTGTATCTATTACCCACTCGACTTCCTCGCTTGAAACGTGCAAGCAAGATTCTTCACCAGCGGAAAGGAGTACACAATCTCCAGAAAGCGTCACTGCAGCTTCGCCTTCTTCGTGCTTTGACTGATTGCTTGGCTGATTTTGCTCCTTCTGCAGCTTTCGGCATTCTCTTTTAAAGTGGCCTTCAATACCACAATAAAAACATTTTCTCTTCTTTCGCTGTTTACCGCGACTTTGGGATCTCCCTTTGCTTTGACTTCAGTTTCTTTCTCGACTTCTACCTCTACTATTTCTCTGATGCCTTCCTTCTGTTACAAAGGCATCTGTCTCGTCTCCTCCAATCTCCTTTCGTCTAGCCTCTTCATTAAACAAGGCGTCTATCACCATTGACATAGCGAGCTTTCCATCTGGAGCTGAATTACTAAGTGAGACCACTAGCGTTTCCCAGCTATCTGGTAGGGAACTGAGAAGTAGTAGAGACTGCTCTTCATCTCCGAGCTTAAAATCTACGGATGCAAGTTGATTTACAAGATTCTGAAACTCGTTGGTGTGTGCGGCCACTGAGATGCCATTTTTGAGTTTCAAGTTGACAAGGCGTCTCATTAGTAATGCCTTGTTCCGAGCAGTTTTTGCCTGGTACATGCTTTCCAGCTTTTTCCATAGCTGATAGGCATCCGTTTCCTGTGCAACATGATGAAAACACTATGGTCAATCCACTGCCGGATCTGACCAATAGTTTTCTTATTCAACTTATGCCAGTCTTTTTCCGCTACATCATTTGGCTTTACGTTTTTCTCTTCAATTGGATCGAAGAGATCTTTACAATTCAGGAGATCTTCCATTCGAAGTCTCCATAGTGCGTAATTTGTAGATGTTAGCTTGATCATCGCACTTGCTCCCGAGTCCTCCATCAGTTCGGCTTTAATCTTTAATTTGAGTGACCGTTTCTCAACGTTTGGAGTTGAATCTCAACAAACGGAGCTCACCGTTGCGTCCAGAACGGTGGAAAACCTTGGAAACGACTCTTAGATGTTAGCTTGATCATCGCACTTGCTCCTGAGTCCTCCATCAGTTCGACTTTAATCTTTGATTTGAGTGACCGTTTCTCAACGTTCGGAGTTGAATCTCAACAAACGGAGCTCACCGTTGCGTTCGGAACGGTGGAAAACCTTGAAAACGACTCTTGTCTCGTTTCAAACCGATCAAAATTGTGCTGAAAACCTGAAAAATAAGAAAAATAGAATATTCCCTCCGGCCACCGGAATATTCCCTCCGGTCACCGGAATATTCTCCCAGTCACCGGAATATTTATGCACCAGAATATTCTTGCTGAAGACAGAATATTCTTTCCGGTGACGGAATATTCTTTCCGGTGACGGAATATTCTTCTGGCGATGGAATATACCGACGGAATATTCCTTATCCGTTGAGTTACTGTAGCGGGTCGGAAACTGGGTCAAACCGGTTCGGGTCGGATCACCTGAATTTAACGGGTCGGAGCTTGTCTTCTTCACTGCGCGCGCGTGTGGCGCGTGGGTCCTGTTGCCGGCGCGTGGCAGTCGCCGAGTCGGCGCGTGTGGAGCGTGTAGCTTCGTCTGGTGTCCGTTTGAGACGAAATTTTCACCAAAATTTTCGTCTTAACCTGAGGAATCTGATGGTATCCTCCAAACTTGATTTCGATCAAGTTTAAAAATGGGCCTCTCACGAAAATTCACAAATCCGGCCTCCTACCGGCTCTGATACCACTTATTGGGATCGGCGAAAGCTCACAAATAATATGGAGACCAGAATATAACGTGGTTCGGCCAATTTAGCCTACGTCCACACACACAAAGAGGAGAATTTGTATTAAACAACAAACCAATTATTTACAATGGTTTCTCTTTTTCTAATCTCTCCAACGAACCTCACCTCCGACTCTCTTTCTCATTACAATCTTATATGTATTTATAGGAGAAAGAAATAGTGTGAACGTGTAAAAGACGGTGGAACTCCGGCGGCCGACTTTCTTGAATTTTTCGGCGGCGCCTACCTTCTAGTTACTACTGACAGTGCCGTCTTCCAGAAGCCTCCAACTTCTTATCACGTTGCATAATTTTAGTGTTGAGTTGACCATTCCAACAGAAATGGTAGGTGATTATATCAATATTCTTGATCTTTTTTTTTTTTTTAATGAGAATGTTTGAATGGAATAATCTTTGTAAAGTATTTTTTATAAATTAGATCTGAATTTGTGAGTGCGATGGAATTTGTGGGTTTTTCTTTTAGGTAGGTGCGGAGGTGGAAACCGTGTGGGGGCAATGATCACTTTCCCAAAAGCAAAATGAAATAACAATGGAAAGAAGGAAACAGGAATCGTGAGCTTGAAAGGGGTTAAGCTCTACTATAAGGCTCATTGCAATCAGGAATTAAATTTAAAGGAAATTTTAAATTTATTATTCACTCTTAAAAATAAAAAATATTTTTTTAATTTTTTTTATAATTCTTCTCTATATTTTTAATCAAATAAGACCAAGTTTTTTTTTTATTTGTACTCAAAAAGTACAAATTAAAAAAAAAATTGATGACTCTAATGAAAATTTTCAAAATTTTCAGTGCCACAATAATTGCCACAATAATATGTTAATATGAATATTTCAGTGCCACAATAATTGCATCTACATGAATCTCTGGAGTGAGGATTTATTTTGACACATAATTTTAAAATTTTTAAAATTTGTCATAATTTCATTACAAGACATCACACAAATATAATAAAATACTTTTTTAATTTTACATTTTTAACTTTTGCATCTAATCGATCATTAATAGAACATAAAAATCAATATATATATATATTTAAAATTTCAATATAAAAAATAATAATAAAAATTATTTTTAAATAAAATAATTTATTTGTATAATATTTTTATTTCTTCTTTTAAGACACGTGCACTTAAGATTATGTTTAACAAGTAAAAGATAGATAACATTTTACTGCATCAAAAATTGCATCGTCAAATCCGATCAAATAATTAAAACGAGGTCCAGGCCGATTGAGTCCGAAACACTAACTATTTGTTCGATGTTAAGAGTATTTGATATTTTCTATCAATAATAATTTCGTCGTTAACTTTATGAAACCATCCGGTAAAGTCGGACTAGAAGAGATCTTCTGTGCAATTTCCTCGTTAACTTTATGTGGAATCAGAGTTATATGTCTATTTTGCCTTTTTTCACGCGGTTTGCTGTAAAGTCAAAACTAAATGGAAAACATGATTACAACCTCCTGATCCCCATAGAGCATTATCAGGAGAGGAGAGAGCGAGTTAGGCGCTGATTTTGTATTTTTCTTTTCCAGTGGATAGATTGGTTGAGGTTGACTGTACGAGAAAGGGTGAATGCTGGAAACTCATCAGATCATGAAGAGCTAAAAGAAGTCGTTGATCATGCAAAATTAAGAGGTTCTTACTAATTTCTTCCTCGATCTCTTATTAATGCAAGCAAACTTTTTAATTTACTTGTTCACGATGTATGTGTGTTTCCTTTGTAGTAGTTGTTCATGATGTTTAGGAATATAATAAACCATTATAGACGAGACAATTTGATACAAAAAAGGTGTTGGTAGTTGTCATGTCCCCTGTCATAGCCTTCTCTTACAACATTGATGCAGGACATCGATCTACTAACTTCTTTTTCTCTAATATTCCAATTTACGACTTACTTTTTTTCTGTTTTAATGTTTCTTTGATTGGTAAATGGGCAGGTGGCAGATTTCGTCCCGTTGTTTTAGAAGAAAAAAATTATAAAAACAGAAAAAACTACTTTTGAAAAAATGGAAATTATTTCGTTATTTTTGGAAAAAATGGTAGACTACTCAGTTCGTCCAATCGGAAAACAGTTTGGCTATCTTATATTCTACAAGAGCAGTATCGCATCTCTCAGAGAGAAACTTCGGCAGCTAAGTGAGAAAGAGATGGCAGTGAAACAAACTGTTGCTGGAGCTAAATGGGAGGGAAAAGAAGTCGCACCTGAAGTTGAGACCTGGCTGACAAATGTGGACAAAAAAATTGGTGAAACCCAGGAGTTCCTTGAAGAAGAAGATGCTAGAGGTAATTGGATGTGCTTGAATGGTTGGTGTCCGGATCTAAATCTACGTTATTCCTTGGGTAAGAAAGCTCAAAAGAATACTCAAGCTATCGTTCAGTTGATGGAAGATGCAGGTAGAGACTATGGTAAGATGTACAACTACGCACCTCCATCGAAAGGATCATCATCCACAAATGAGCAGTTCGAGGATTTTCAATCACGAAAATCAACCATTCAAGATGTTTTGGAAGCTCTAAGGGATGACAATATCGACATGATTGCATTATGCGGTATGGGAGGGGTCGGCAAGACAGAAATGGCCAAAAAGATTAGGAGAAGAGTGGAACGTGATAATTTATTCAATAAAGTTGCCTTTGCGGTGGTGTCTCAAAGTCCAAGCTTGACAAAGATTCAAGGCGAACTTGCAGAATGGCTAGGCCCCAGACTTGAATTGGAGAGTGAAAGTGCAAGGGCAGAAGAATTACATTCAAGATTGACTAAGAATAAAAATGTCCTGGTAATATTGGATGATGTCTGGGGATCACTGAGTTTAGAGGCTATTGGAGTTATCAAAGCATTCGAAGAAAAGAGCTGCAAAATCTTGTTGACATCAAGATCCGAAGAAACTTGCAATGCGATAGGAATTCAGAAGAAAATAAGGACTTTTCCCGTTGGACTTTTATCTCCAGAAGAAGCGTGGAATCTTTTCGAAGATATGGTAGGTGATTGTATAAAAAATAACAGAAATTTATACTCACTTGCAAAACAGGTTGCGAACGAATGTGCATGTTTACCCCTTGCCATTGCGATAGTTGGACGTGCTCTTAGCAACGAAACCGATGAAAATTACTGGAAAGCTGCGCATCAGGAACTTCAAATGTCTAACCCACGACATATAATCTATGAGCTGCATCCAAAGGTGTATTCCAGCATAGAGTTAAGTTACAATTACTTAAAAAGTGACGAAGCCAAATCATGCTTTCTGCTATGTTGTTTTTATCCTGAAGATTATGATATTCCGGTTGAACATTTAGTCAGGTATGGAGTTGTTAAAAGGTTTTTTAAAGGCTTGGATACTGTGGAACAAACAAGAGTACGTGTCCACGCAATAGTTAAGAATCTTAAAAGATCAAATCTCTTGTTGGATAGCTCTAAATACGAATGCGTCAAAATGCATGATGTTGTACGAGATGTTGCCATATCAATTGCATCTAGAGATGAACATGGTTTCATGGTGGTGTTGGACACAGAACTTAAAAAATGGCCACAGAAGGATAGATATAACAATTACACCGCAATTTCTCTTTTACTTGGAGAAATGAAAGGGCATCCTACTGAGTTGAAGTGTCCCAACCTTCAGCTTTTGCAACTATCATGTTTAAACAGTTCAGAAACGTTCCCAGACAATTTATTTAAGGAGATGGAGGACTTGAAGATGTTGTCTTTGCAAACAATGTGCTCTTCGCAATGCAGGGCCTTAAAGACGTTGCCACTATCAATGCAGATCCTCAAGAAGCTTCAGATGCTGAATTTGGAGCATTGTCGCTTAGGAGATGTGTCGCCAATTGGAAACCTTACAAACCTAGAAATTCTTGTCTTTCGTAATTCAAAGATCAAGGAGTTGCCGGTGGAAATAGGAAAACTTAGTCAATTAAAGTTACTGGATATGAGGGGATGTAATTCCCTAGAGCGAATTGCACGTGGTGTATTTTCCAGTTTATCTGAACTACAAGAATTGTACATGGGAAAAGTCAAGAATTGGGAAAATGGAGAAGCAACAAATAATCATGCAAGCCTTGCTGAACTTCCCAGTGAACTTGTGGTCTTAGAAATCAGGGTACCAAATATCTTGAGCTGGCCAAAAGAATTGAACTTCAGTAAGTCCAATTTCAGATTTATGATAGATATTGGTAGTCATGAATATGATCACTGGCCAAATGGGAGATATTCTTTTGAAAATACTTTGAAACTTAAAGTGGAGGATGTAAATGATCTTTGGGAACACCAAACAATTCTTTCACTGTTGAAGAATGTTGTAAGTTTGAATTTGGATATTGCAAAAATTTCGAAACAAAAAATTTTACCATGCAACTTGAAGTATCTAACAATTAGTAGATGTGAAGATTTAGAATATCTACTCGAAGCCACATCGGATAGTACTGATCCACCTAACATGTCCTTTGATCGACTGAAGACACTATCATTAATTGAGTTACCAGGGCTCGTTGGCATCTGTAATTCCACGGATTCAGTTGAGGTAGGTTCTCCTAGTTAACACTACATGTATGATTCACTTTTTATATAGATTGGTTGAAAATTCTTGTACATGTTGCCAAGCCCAATAAAGAATTTTTTAATAGCTTTAAACCTTGCTGGGAAAATTTTTTAATTTAGAAATCACTACTTCTATTCTTAAGTCTCTAAACTTTGAATCTTCCAAATCAAACCTTATTGTTTAAATGAATTGAATATATATGTGCTTTACACACCGATTTAAGAATAGAATAATTCTTTAGGAATATGATTTTGTAGGGAATGTTTAAACATCTTATTACTTTCCTTTGTTAAGAAAATACATTTTATATATATATATATATATGAAAACTACTCACAACATTGTAATTAATGGTTCAATTAATTGATCAAACAGATTGAAAGAGGAGGTAGCACTGCATCAATAGCCGTCGTTCGTAAACTATTTTCATCCAACACCATCTTGTGGGTACCCAATTTGGAATCCCTTCTAGTAGAATTCTGTGGATCACTAGAAGTGGTATTTGATCTTGAAGGACTACAAGTCAATGAGAACTGCAAGCCCAGCCTACCGGTACTTTCTGAACTAAAATTATATGGATTATTTGGGATGTCACATGTGTGGAAGAATATTCCACCTGGATTTCAAGGCTTTCAAAACTTGACATCAATTGAAATCCGGAAATGTCATAGTCTGAGAAATTTGATCCCTGCTTCTATAGCAAAACTACTGGTGCAACTCCGACAGGTTGATATAATCAATTGCAAGTTGATGGAAAAAATTATTCAAAGGGAGTACGAAGCTGAAGAAGAGATTAGGGGAGCAGATATTTTGAGTGGCGAAGCCCATTCTTTTAAGTGGACATCCATAAAGGAGATCTATCTGTTTTCATGTCCAAAATTAAAAACATTTGTTTCAGAAGTTAAAAGCGGAAGACATTTCAACCGATGCCTAGAGTCTTGTGTACCACGTCGCATGAATTATAGTCCGGCCCAAGGAAATATCAGCTCCTCTTTAGGAGAGAATAAGCAGTACTTAATTCACAAAGAGGTATGTGATTATGGTTTATTTATTATTCTTTTCATTTATAAATATCAGCTCCTCTTTAGGAGAGAATAAGCACTACTTAAAAATATCTACTTGAAAATCAAACTTCACACTTTTTGATGTTTTGGTGGATTACGTTGACAAAGCAAGAGGAGCAAAATGTGAGTGAGACTGAAAATCAAGCAAAGATGCCGTCTCTATTTCCATACAACTTTATTGAAAGTTTGGAAAATCTACGACGATTTTTTATATGTCAGTGTGAGTCATTGGAAGTGATATTTGAACTTGAGGGACTAAATGCTGAAGAAAGCAATACATTCAATAATTTGACAGAGTTGTCATTAGAACGTTTACCGAAGCTACTCCATATATGGAAGAAAGGCCCACGAGATATGAAGGGATTTAATTACTTGAGATTTATACATGTATGGGATTGTGTTAGTTTGAAATGTTTGTTCACACCATCCATAGCAAAACTTCTTGTGAAACTAGAGTTAATAGACGTAGGTGATTGCAATGAAATGGAAGAAATCGTTGCAAAAGAATCGGGAGATGAAACGAATAGATCAGATGTGATTGCATTCCCCCTACTGAAGAGCCTCTTGCTCCAGAATTTACAAAAGTTGAAATGTTTTTACAGAGAAGATAATCATACTTTTGAGTGGCCATCTCTGGAACACTTAAGAATAGAAGGATGCCCTGAATTAAAAATGTTTGTTTCGACAAGTACAAAAACACCTAAGCTAGAGGGAGTGTATATGGGGAGATTTCAACCAATGGTAGAAGGAGACCTGAATGCCACCATACAACAGTACATTATCAAAGGAAAGGTATGTTACAATTTATAACAAACATTGTTTTACTTCAACTATTAATCAAATTTTCAATTGTTGGTCATCTTATGAGTTAATTTATAGTTTCACGACGTGGTTTTAATATACAAATTCTCTTTGTTTGTAGGAGCTAGCTTAATCAATCTTATTTTTCTCTATGGAGTAGTCTGAGATCAGGTACCTAATGCGATTAATTTTTTATTTTAATTTTTTCCTTTATAGCATCTAAATTCTTAAAATTATTTTCTTCGAATTTCAGAGGATTAAGATATTTTTTATTTTTAGAGGTTGCAAAAGTTCCAAGTCTCCATAAACATGAGCGCGTAAATTTCTATTCTTGACTGATTCCCATATTTTCACTCATTTTCTTTTTATTTCTCAATTTTCTGTAATTAATTTTATCTAGTTTTAGGGCCCTCTTCTCAATCTCTTGACTAGCAGTCGTAGATATCTTTCCCCTATCCAAGAAGACACATGTAGCCTAATTCTTTAAAGGAAGACTGTGATTACGAGCTCCAATTAAACTTACTTACAAAGTGCCTAACCAGTAACCCCTAAAGCCTTCTTACTAGTTTCCTATTCATTGAGACATTAAGCAAAACTCCTGAAAAATGGTTGATAAACTCTAGTACTTTAATCTTAGAGCAAAACCTTACATATATAGTTACATCTCGGTCATACGAGAAAGACAGTACAAAATGGCAAATGAAAATGCAAACTCCATGCTTACCTAGAAATTTTTGTTGTATCTTCTCTCTCCCACTTGAGACTTTTAAGTTTGCACAAAAATTAAGAGATTCTTTTCTTAGCCATTGTATAGTCTTCTCTATTATGTGTATAAACAAGATGTCTGCTAGCACCCTAAAGGTGAAAATCTCAAATGACATGAATTTGGCATATTACTTCCCCTGCTCTTTCTAATTCAGCACTCTCCCTCTATTCAAAGATATTTCATTCGCAAACATCACTCAAATACAGAACACTTTTTTAAGTTTAAATCTTCAACTTTTTTATCTAATCAATACCTAATCATTAGTAGAGCATAAATCTTGAGTTTGAATCGTGACGTTGTAGTCATTACCTTTGCCATAGAAGTCCCCTTGTTCCTCAGAATAAGTAGAGTGAAAATTTGAGTTTTGCTAGGGAACCAAGAATTAAATTCATTCAAAAAATGAAAAAAGATGAAGAGCTTAGAAATTCTGTTTTATGCATGCATCCTGTATATGTATATGCTTTAACAGTTTTGGTTTTTCTTTTCTTGTGTTATTCCTTATGGGTTATTTTGGAGTTTGCGAGAGAATTCTTAATTTTTGTTATAAAATGGTTGAAGTGCACAAGAGTAATGCATGTGCATTATCCTTCTGCTAGCCACTGATTACTTAAATGTTTTTGAGCTACCTATTTTTCATTAGGCTGAAAAAGAAGGAAACCTCAACTAGGAAAGTGAGGCGGATGCTTAAGATTAAGATTAAGATTAAAAAAATACAATAAATATACAAGCTTAGCCAATAAAATATAGAAAAGACAGCACTATATGAGATGCCTATACTTTCAATTTAAGGCTGCGATGTGTTTGATATTATGCTCAAATTAAGTTTCATGTTGAAGCATGACAATTAGAAGTTCTGCTTTGACTTGCATGTATTTCCACCTTTGCCTGGAGAGCATCACCTAAATCTCAATATTCCTTTGATTGTTTGAGGGACTGAATTCTCCTTTAGTTTGGGAATTCCATTACATGTATAGGAACCTTAAATGTGCCCACACCTTGATACGTGCCAATTCACCTTGATATGTGACTGATTCTACTTATGTGCCTGCACATGATTTCTGAAATCCAACATGCTAAAACAAGATTTGTTGCAAAGTGTGATGCACACTATCTAGTTGTTTTCTGAACACATTGTCTGTAGTTGAAGAATTACCACTGCTGAAGAATGCAATTGTTGTTTTGTTCGTAAAAAGATGAGAAATAATATTCTGGGTTCTTTTTTTTTTTTTTTTTTTTGTTGGTCATCTTGGGTAAATTGTAATGTTTTGGGTCATTATCTCATTAGTTTTGTATAAACACAAACTTGAAATAAGACAATAAATCAACTTTCTGGTGTGCTTCTTCACATTTTTGTGGCAGTCCTGACGCAGGTTGTTGGGGATATTGCATTGGCAATTTGATGGGTATTTTTTCTTCTATACTCATGGAGGGAGAAGTATGATTAGATTTGTAATAACTTTATTTTATTTTTATTTTTTTTTTTCTGCTCACAGTTTTCCAAAACCACAGTTTGCATTTTTTTTTTTGCTCACAGTTTGCATTAATTCTGGGCATAATATTGCAGAAATAATACATGTGGCAATAAGCAAATTAATAGTTAGAAAACTATTAAAGTCTGTCTCATTTAGTTTGTCTTTTTAAAGTCTGCATACTTTCTGCTGTGCCAATATTTATGGATGGCTGTGTTTTTGCAGGCGACTACTCAGAACACCATTTGTGGCTGGTAGACATTGCTGAAACTCTTTGAAAACTATGTTTGTGCTGCTATTATGTGTTGCTGGAATTGTAGATTTTATGTGGATGGTTTTTGTACTTATTATGATAGATCTGGATCTTTCCTGATTTAGCATAATAGATGTAATATGGGGGTTTCTTTTTGTGCTGTTGTTTTGTGTTGTTGAAATGAACACGAGTATATTGCTAGACTTGGTAATTTCTTGTTGGAAGTACAGATTTGAAACAACATCTTATCCCATCTTATCCCATTTCATCTCATTTATTTTCCAAACATCACTCAAATGCAATACTTTCAAATTTATTATGACAACTTTTTCAAATTAATCATTACAACTTTTTCAAATTTTCAAACAAAAAAATAAAAAATAATTCAACTTTTTATAATCTAAAACCAAAAATTATATTAAAAAATTATATTCATACAAGATTTTAATTTTATAATATTTTTATTCAATTTTTTCTCTCTCGTTTCCTAAAATTCAAAAAATATTTAATTTAAATTATCTCACTACTATTTACGAAATTTCAGTATTATCTCTTTATTCAAGTTTCCTATTCATTGAGACATTAAGCAAAACTCGTGAGAAAGGGCTAACAAACTCTAGTTAATCTTAGAGCAAAACCTTACATCTTGGTCATACAAGAAAGAAAAGGGCATAATTGATCGACTTCGCAAGCTTTGTCTTTACCTCATTGCACCAGAATGTTTCCATATCCAAATTATTAACATTTTTTTTTTAGTAATGCTAAATACAATCTTAGAATATATAAATCTCGCATACTCTTTGTGAAAAATAGTAGAGTCCATCATTAAAAAATTAATTTATCATGAGAATCCCATATTTATGCAATTCTTGATGTAAATTTGGGTTGCAGATTATGTGCATTAATATCAGTCAAAGATGAAAATCACCATTTCTTTCAGCTAATGTTTTTGGGATAGTTTGTAATTAGTTTTGAGTGATTTTAAAAGTTTGTAATTGCGTCACACAACTTATGTGCAGGTGGTTCATCATGTTGGCGCTGGAACAACTACTAGTGAAGGGTACTGTTGATTGTCTAAGATTAAGATTATGAATGTTTCAGTATATCTTTGAGATATTAGTCATTTGGATTTAGCAATAATAGTGAGCGAATCAAATTGTATGATGTTATTGGGAATTGAATTGAATAATACGGTTGCTTCCTATTTCTAAAATATGATTCAATTTCAAGTAAACTCGAATATTACAGATTTTCTTATTTCTAGGTGTATCTAAGGCCTACCCAGTTTATGAGTAACAATGTTTGTAAACTATATTAATGCAAACCCAAATTGAACATTGATACGTTGATAGTGTTGAACAAGGGGACTGCTACGAGTTGAAAACAAGTCTCCTGACAGTCGATCCCAAACCATCCATACTTGATGCTTCAAACACAAAGCCAAAACCGACCATAACAAGCATTAAATCAAAATATAGACAAATACAAACACAAAGCCTCAAACATGACATCTAACTATGCGAGGGTGCAACCCCAACAGCCAACAGCCATCAATAAAATTAGGCTTGTTTGCATTTCACAGTGCCTACAATCTGATGTTCAAGCGACCTTTCTCTTCATCACAATAAAAGTTCTCTCTTTCCTTCTTTCTTCCTTTTTGTTTCCTCTACTTTTCTTTTCTCCTTTCTCTTTTAATGAAAAAACAGTACAATTCCAGAAACAACTGGAAACACATTTTTCATCCATGGAAAATATTTAACTTGTAGCTCAAAAACATAGGTCATGATGGCGATTTCATGTTGCATACATGAAAACAAACAACAAAAATCCCCATGTTTAGTCACAACAATCTAACTATTATAGTCCAATCTCTCAACAAGGCTCGCCCAAAATCTCTGGATTCAGTTTTCTACTGATAAGCTATGCGAAGAGCTTTGCTGAGGAAAAGGTTCCAAAGAAGCTCAACAAACCAATGCACCTAAATTACCCTGCTATTAAGCAGTACTTTCTCTGTAATTTCTTAGAACTACCTAGGCAACCCATACACGATTCAAAAATCCCCACTAAAGCCAACTTCAATTCAATATAATCAAACAAATATCCTTTTTACCATCCCCTCTACCACTTCAAAATTTTTAAATCAGTAATCCACACAAAAGTTGACAAATTTCCAGCATATATAAAACTTTTTGGTCCCGCAACTATCTAATAACTAAAACTACACTTCCAATTAAACATGAAAAAGAAAATTTACAACATTGCCTAATATTTGAAAGAGAAAACGCTTCCACTTCAAAATTTCACTTCACGTTCATGGTTCCAGATACAACTCTGCATTCTATAACCAAGAAATGTGGACAAGGGAAAATACATTTACCGATCTACCACACAACTAATATCGCCTCTCCCATTTTTTCTCCTTGAAGTATATGTTTCCTGAACCGAGTGGTATAAATGCAAACTAAGAACCATGATCACATACTGCTTAAACCTTTTTCATAATGTCTTTTTGAGGGTTTTTGCCTTTACTACGTGGTAGTTTGCACTTGGTACTCCTTTTTTGTTGTAAACTATATTGAAGAAAGCAATAAAGAAGTATTTTGATCAAAAACGGGGAAATATTTTTTTGTTAGTTCGAGTTCTTTCCAGTCCGCAGGGCAAACCAATTTGGAATTCAAATATTATTAATAGGACTAACTGGTGATTTATTAACAAAAATTCATTATTTAGTTCAATTATTAGAAAACAAAATAAAAATTTAGAACATTTGTTAAATTTTCGCTCGCTCTCGATATTGCTACTATAGGAGCACATTCGAGATATGAAAAATTATATATGTTTTCTTTTAAAATATCATCATCAATGACGTTCTTACTGCATAATTTTAATATTGAGCTAATTTTAAAGAGTGTATAGTTATATTTACTATCACTCTTAAAATATTACAACTTCAGATCCAATAAGTCATAATAAACTTTTGGAAAGATTATATTTTTTGGTGTTTATATCTCTCCCTTAAATCATTTCATAAAGTAAAATACTTTTCTTTTCATTTTAAGATACACAGTATGGTTCTGTAGGACACATGATTTTTTTCTTTTATTGTATCTCTCAAGTTCATTATATCCAAATGGATCTCATCAAGAATCCTGAATAAATATCTTTTTTCAAAAATGTCAATAGAAATAAATCTTAATTTTATAAGATTTGACATTTTCTATATATATAAATTACAAAAATAAATATGTGTATTTAAGAAATATATTCACATAATCATGAGAATAAAATTAGAATTTTATCAAGTAATATTCAGCTATATTATCTTTTATATTCATCTCGAGAACTGCAAATAATAAGTTTTAATAACTTCAGTATCAATAAAATTTTATATTTATAAAGTGTTATAAAATTAATATAAAAATTACTATTGTAAGAAAAAATATTTAAAATTTTTTATTTTTTAAGAATTTAAATTTTTTTCTTTCTTTCTCTTTTCGTACTCCATTTTTTATTTCAAACTCTCTATTTATAGAAATTTTGAGATGAGAGAAAATGTGAATTATTCGCTTAATAATGCAAGGGGAGACAAGCTTGCGTGAAATACGGAAGGGATGAGGGAGAGATGTGGGGGTGTCATTCAATGTCGCCTCAATAATTTATAATAATAAGTTAATTATAAAAAATTTATAATAAAAAATTTATAAGTAGTTTGTAAATAATGATAAAGAGAAGAAATTAGATGGCCCATCACATGATCGACTTATGAATTTCTATTTGCTCAACTGACCGACAGTACTAAAGTGTGTGGCTAGAAGAGATCTTTAATTTGTGTAATTTCCTCGTTAACTTGATGTTTTATGTGGGATCAGAGTTATTTGTCTTTTTTTGCCTCTTTTCACGCCGTTTGCTGGAAAGGCAAACGTAAATGGAAAACATGATTACAACCTGGTCCATAGAGCATTATCAGAAGAGGAGAGAACGAGTTAGGCACTTTGTGTTTTTCTTTTCCAGAGGATAGATTGGTTGAGGTTGTCTCTGTACAAGAAAAGGGTGAATGCTGCAAACTCGGGTCATCAAGAGCTGAAAGCTGAAGTTGTTGATCTTCCAAAATTAAGAGGTTCTTACTAATTTCTTCCTTCATCACTTATTAATGCAAGCAAACTTTTTAATTAATTACTTATTCACGATATATGTGTGTTACCTTGTAAATGATTGCCAAAATACTAAAAAAAAAAAAAAACTTTTTAAAATTGGTCGTAAACTTTGTTATAAATACTTGTTCATCATGATGTTTAGGAATATAATGAAGCGTACATAAACAAGAGAATTTGATACGATACGAAAAACTTGTTGGTAGTTAAGATGTCCCCTGCCATAGCCTTCTTTTCAGATCAAGAGCTGAAAGAAGTCGTTGATCGTGCAAAATTAAGAGAATCTTACTAATTTCTTCCTTCATCACTTATTAATGCCTGCAAATTAATTACGGGTTCACGAATATATGCGTTACCTTGTAAACGACTGCCAAAAAACTAAATCTACTTTTTAAAACTGGTCCCAAACTTTGTAAATACTTGTTCATCATGATGTTTAGGAATATAATGAATCGTATATAGACGAGAATTTGATAAGAAAAGCTTGTTGGTAGTTAAGATGTCCCCTGCCATAACCTTCTTTTCATATAACTTCGTTTTCTCTGATATTCCAATTTTCGACTTACTTTTTTCTCTCGCTTCTTTGATTGGTAAATGGGCAGTTGGCAGATTTCATCCCATTCTTTTAGAAGAAAAGATTTATAAAACAGAAAAACTACTTTTGAAAAAATGGAAACTGTTTCGTTAATCATGGGAAAAATTGTTGACTACTCAGTTGGTCCAATCGGAGAACAGTTTGGTTATCTTATTTTCTACAAGAGCAGTATCGCAACTCTCAAAGAAAAATTTCAGAGGGTAATTGAGAAAAAGGAGGCAGTGCAACAATCTGTTGATGGAGCTCAATGGAATCAAGAAGTAGTCTCAAGTGAAGTTAAGACCTGGCTGACAAATGTGGGGAAAAAAATTGAAGAAACCCAGAAATTTCTTGAAGAAGTTGTCAAAGTTAATACGCAGTGCTTAAATGGCTGGTGTTTGGATCTAAAGCTACGCTATTCCTTGGGTAAGAAAGCTCAAAAGAATACTCTAGTTATCATTCAGTTGCTAGAAGAAGGTGAAAAGTATGATAGGGTGTACAACATTGCAGCTCCATTGGAAGTAAGATCATCATCCACGGAATGGTTCAAGGATTTTGAATCACGAAAATCAACAATTCAAGATGTTTTGGATGCACTAAAGAATGACAAGATTGACATGATTGCGTTATGCGGTATGGGAGGGATTGGCAAGACAGAAATAGCCAAAGAGATTGAAAGAAGAGTGAAATATGATAATTCATTCAATAAAGTTGCCATTGCGGTGGTGTCTCAAAGTCCAAGCGTGGAAAATGTTCAAGACGAACTTGCAGAATCGCTAGGTCCTAAACTTGATCTAAAGGCTCCACATGCAAGGGCAAAAGAATTATATTCAAGATTGACTAAGAATAAGAATGTCTTGGTAATATTGGATGATGTTTGGGAACCACTTGATCTTAAGGCTATTGGAATTATTGATGCAATTAAAGAAAAGAGCTGCAAAATCTTGTTGATGTCAAGAAACGAAGAAACTTGCAATGGGATGGAAGTTCAAAAGACTTTTCCAATTGGACTTTTATCTAAAAAAGAAGCGTGGAATCTTTTCACAGTGATGGTAGGTGATTGTATCAATACCTCCGATCTAATCCCAATTGCAAAACTAGTTGCGAAGGAATGTGCAAATTTACCTGTTGCCATTGCGACAGTTGGACGTGCTCTTAGCAACAATAGTGACAAAAATGAATGGAAAGCTGCACTTCAGCAACTTAGAATGTCTATCCCACAAAATATACCTGGTTTGCATCCAAAGGTGTATTCCAGTATAGAGTTTAGTTACAATTACTTAAAAAGTGATGAAGCCAAATCATGTTTTTTTCTATGTTGCTTGTATCCCGAAGATCACGATATTCCAATTGAAGATTTAGTCAGGTATGGAGTTGCAAAAAGGTTTCTTCAAGGCTTGGCTACCGTTGAACAAACAAGAGTACATGTCCATGCAATAATTAAGAATCTTAGAAGATCAAATCTCTTGTTGGATAGTGGCAAGGATGAATGCATCAAAATGCATGATGTTGTACGAGATGTTGCCATATCAATTGCATCTAGAGACGAAAATGGTTTTATGGTAGTGTTGGATAGAGGACTTGAAGAATGGCCACAAAAGGGTAGATATGACAGTTACACTACAATTTCTCTTTTGCTCAAAAAAATGGAAGGGCATCCTACTGCTTTGAAGTGTCCCAAACTTCAGCATTTGCAACTATCATTTTTGAACGATTCAGAAATGCTCCTAGACAATTTATTTAACGAGATGAAGGAGCTGAAGATGTTGTCTATAAACGGACGTGGCCACTTCTTGACAAGGTTGCCACCATCAATCCAGTTCCTCCAGAACCTTCAAATGTTGAATTTGGAGAATTGTTGCTTAGAAGATGTGTCGGAAATTGGAGTCCTTGGAAACCTAGAAATTCTTTGCTTTCGTGGTTCCAAAATTGTGGAGTTGCCATCAGAAATAGGAAATCTTAGTCGATTAAGGGTACTTGATATGAAGCAATGTTATTATCTAGAGCGAATTGTAGCTGGTGTATTATCTGGTTTATCTCGACTAGAAGAATTGTACGTGGAAAATTTCAAAAATTGGGAATATTGTACGACTATGTTGGAAGGAAATGGAGAAGTAACAAATAATAATGCAAGCCTTGCCGAACTAATTCCTTATTCCAGTCAATTGGTAGTTTTAGAAATCAATGTACCAAGTATCTTGTGCTTGCCAAAAGAATTGGACTTCAGTAACTCCGATTTCAGATTTATGATGAATATTGGCGTAAATGATGAACGTGTGCCAGAACAGAGATATTTATTTGAAAATACTTTGAAAGTACTAAAAATGGAGGATGCAAATGATCTTGATGAATACCAAACAATTCGTTCAATGTTGAAGAATGCTGTAGTTTTGAATTTGGATTTCGCAAAAAAATTGAAACATGTTTGGTTTGAGAAAAAGGAAAGAGGAATATTACCATGTAGCTTGAAGAATCTCACGATTAGTAAATGTGAAGATTTAGAATATCTACTGAAAGCCACATCGAATAGTACTCCACCTAATTACTTCCATCTCCTGGAGTCACTGTCATTAGAGTACTTACCAAGGTTCATTGGCATCTGTAATTCCACGGATCCAGTTGAGGTAGGTTTTCCTAGTTAACACTACATATATGATTCACTTTCTATATCTATGGATTAGTTGAAAATTTTTGTACATGTTGCCCAGCCCAGCAAAGAATTTTATGGTTTTAAACCTTGCTGGAAAAAATTCTAATTTAATGGTTTTGTAGGGAATAAACATCTTAGTACATTAAAACTAATCACAACATTGTAATGGTTCAATTAATGGATTAAACAGGTTGAAGGAGGAGGCAGCACTGCATCAACAACTGTCACTCATAAACTATTTTCATCCAACACCATTTTGTGTGTACCAAATTTGAAACTCCTTGATTTAGGAGACTGTGGATCACTAGAAGTGGTATTTGAACTGGAAGGATTAAAGGTCATAGAGAACCGCAAACCCATTCTACCAATACTTTTTAAACTAAAATTATGGTCCTTACATGGGGTGTCACATGTGTGGAAGAATATTCCACCTGGATTTCAAGGTTTTCAAAACTTGACATCAATTTCTATCTATAAATGTGATAGTCTGAGAAATTTGATCCCTACTTCTATAGCAAGACTACTGGTGCAACTCCAAATCATTAAAATATGGGAGTGCAACTTGATGGAAAATATTATTCAAAGCGATTATGAAGCTGGAGAAGAGAGGAGAGCAGATATTTTGAGTAGAGAAGCCCATTCTCTTAAGTGGCCATCCATAAAGGAGATCTACTTGTCGGACTGTCCAAAATTGAAAACATTTGGTTCAGAAGTTAAAAGCGGCAAAAAGCTAAGGAAGATGGACGTGAAATTGGATCCAATAGCCCAAGAGGCTAGTGCTGGCTCCACCTTGGCAAGAGAATCTTCAGGACTTTTCAATCGATGCCTAGATCAGTCTTGTGTACCACGTCTCCGAAGTTATAGTCCAGCCAAAGAAGTATGTGATTAAGGTCTATTTATTATTCTTTTCATTTATATATAACTTTTTAGAAACACTTTGTTATACAATTGCATTATTTATTATTATTATTATTATTTATTTTTTATCAATATTTTTACTAAAGCTCCAGAAGGAACTTTGGACAATTGATTATTTAAAGATCATAGACTTCCAGTAGACTATTTTTTTTTTTTTTAAGAAAAGGTTATTTGCAGTATCAATTAATTGAAATTGAAATTGAGCCAAAAAAACAATTTCTACTTCAAAGTGTCATTTGTTTTTAAGATTATGTACTCCTTTCAATCTTTTTTATGTTCTGGTAGAATACGTTGACAAAGCAAGAGGAGCAAAATACAAGTGAGACTGAAAATCAAGCAAAGATGCTGTCTCTGTTTCCCTACAATTACTTGATTGAAAGTTTGGAAAATCTACATAAACTTTATATAGCTGGCCGATGTGATTCCTTGGAAGTGATATTTGAACTTGAGGGACTAGATGCTGAAGAAAGCAATATCTTCAATAATTTGACAGAGTTGTCGTTAGAATGTTTACCAAAGCTACTGCATATATGGAAGAAAGGCCCACGAGATATTAAGGGATTCAATTACTTGAGATTGATACGAGTATGGTACTGTGGTAGTTTGAAATGTTTGTTCACATCATCCATAGCAAAACTTCTTGTGAAAGTAGAGGAAATACGAGTATATAGTTGCAATGAAATGGAAGAAATCCTTGCAATAGAATTGGGAGATGAAGAGAATAAAGATGTGATTACATTCCCCCTAGTGAAGTCCCTCAGGCTCATTGATTTACAAAAGTTGGAGTGTTTTTACAGCAAAGATAATCTTACTTTTGAGTGGCCATCTCTGGAAGAAATAACACTAGTTGGATGCCCCAAATTAAAAATGTTTGTTTCGACAAGTACAAAAACACCTAAGCTAAAGGGTGTGCATTTGGGGTACTCTAGTACTTCTCAACCAATGGTAGAAGGAGATCTCAATGCCACCATACAACACATTATCAAAGGAAAGGTATGTTACATTTTTATGTTAGAAATATGGGAATGAAACATCATTCACCACGTAGTAAAATGGGTTCTCTTTGCTTTTAGGGGCGAGCTTAATCAATTTTCTTTTCCACCTTTTCCTCTATCGAGTCTGAGATCAGGTACGTATTTATGTGATTATATATATATATATATATTGTTTTTTTTCCTTTGTAGAATCTAAATTCTTAAAATTATTTTCTTCGAATTTCAGAGGCTGAAGATATTTTTGATTTTTAGAGGTCGCGGAAGTTCCAAGTCTCCATAAACATGAGCACGTAAGTTTCTATTCTTGACCCATTCCCATATTTCACTCATTTTCTTTTTATTTCTCAATTTTCTATGATTAATTTTATCTAATTTTAATCCCCTCCTCTCAATCTCTTGACTAGCAGTCGTAGACATCCTTCCTAGGTGTATTTCCAATTAATTGTTTGCTTCTTTTGTACGTTAGTAATTTTGTATTCTTTTTTTGTTTTATAAGAGAATTATTTCAAATATTCAATGATGAACAGGACAAGTTTGTCTCATTTACTTTATCTTATTAAAGTCAGCATACTTTCTGCTGTGCCAACATTTATAGATGGTTGTGTTTTTGCAGGTACTTCTCAGAACACCCTTTGTGGCTGGTAGACGTTTCTGAAACTCTTTGAAATCTGTGCTTTGCTTTAGCATAGAAAATGTGTGTATTGTATGTACTGGGTTGTAATCTGGTGGTTTCTTTTTGTGCTGTTGTTATGTGTTGTTGACATGAACACAAGTATGTTGCTAGACAATTGTGAAACTAGAATAAAAGTAAAATAAGTATTTAAGTTATAAGGAAGTATACTCTATTTACAGAAAACTGTTTGATATTTTTTCATCTCAAGTATTGGTAAAAGATAATCATCTCCTCTGGTTAAGTCAAAAACAATTAAATTAGATGAAAAGCCTTTATAAATTAATAGATATTCGTTGTCTTTTGGATAAACGAAAATGGAAACCATCAAGACCGATAGTTTTGAGTCTTTTGTTTCAAACCAACTGTTTCTGAGATTTGTGTTTTTGAGGTTATTGTTGTTTGGATTATGAGAAAGGTGAAGAAATTTGTTTGAAAAAAAGAGAGGTCCATAATTGAACCTGCTAGAAATGACGACCAGAATCTGGTAACCCAATTTTGGGTAACTAACGAAGTGTTTTATTTGTTGATGAATTACCCTTTTGTATAGTTTTTCTGTTGGTGGGCTTAATGTATGTATACATTAAGCTGCAGTTTTTTTTTTTTAATCTAGCCTCAAGCGAATAGAAGTTGTTATCTCATACATGTTCTTGATGTTTTGGATGGTGTTGCTTTTTATGTTGAATCAAAATCCACTACCATTTACTGAAGACCACTTTTTTATTTTCAGTTCTATTCGCACTCTTCCGTTACAAGAAGTATGTTTTTTTTTTTTTTTGAGTTTTTTATCGCAAGTGATTGCATAGAAGAACATGCCAATTTAAGAGTCCGTTCAATTTCTTTGATTGGCCATGAAATTAATAGAATGAATACATGCAGTGATCATGAAATTAAATGCGGTGCTATTTGATGCTAACAGAGTTGCTTGCGGAGAAATATAATACAGTCGCACAATTGCCAAAATAACAGAGTCAGACTGATAAGGCAGTAGCTAAAAGAAGAACTATTCTCCTGTATTTCCATACGAGATTTGTACAAGTATTTATAATATAGCAACTGACAAATTATACGACGAAAGAAATAAAAAATACAGAGGAATGAAATCAATCCTCATTACTCAATTATTATACAATAGTAGTTACAATATCTAATGACTTTTAAGTGTGCTGATCTGTATCAGCAATAATCTCGGTGGATCTTCAGGCTTAATGACAGGATCTGATTGTGATCTTTCTTCCTTAACAGCCCCCCTCAAGCTAATAGGTGAATCTTGAACCATTAGCTTGTCCCTTAATGTTGTAAATCGAGTTGTAGTTAGCCTCTTTGTGAGGATATCAACAACTTGCTCAACTGTTGAGATGTGCTTTGCTTCTATATCCTTGTTTTGAATTTTATCCATTGTAAAATGATAATCTATTTCTATATGCTTTGTCTTAGCATGAAAAATAGGATTTGAAGCAAGTGCTATAACCCCCAAATTATCACACCATAGTGCTGATTTTGAATGAAGAGGAACATAAATATCTTTTACAATAGTCAAGAAGGCATCAACCCAATATTTTTGTGGTAAACCTGAGTGAGCTAAGAGAGCTAACCCTGTTTCAGTTATATGTCTATGCTTTCTTTCAACCATCCCATTTTGTTGGGGGGTGTGTGGACAAGAAATTCTATGAAGTATTCCATTTGTTTCTAAGAAAAGCTTGACTTGATTGGAGGTAAACTCACCACCTCCATCAGTTAGGAAAGATTTTATTTTTGTGTTGAATTGATTTTTTGCAAAGCATTTGAATTTAACAAAGTATGAGAATACTTCATATTTTTGAGACATTGGAAACAACCAAGTAAATTTAGAATAATCATCTATAAAGATAATCAAATAATTGCATCCTCCAACATTTGGGCAATGAAAAACATTGGTTAAGGAAAAACTAGAATTTGGAGTTGAAAGAATAGTTGACCCAGAATTTTTAATGTTAAGGGTGGTACCATTTCCAACTGCCACTATTTTTTATGCCTAATATGGTTGCTGGTTCGAGAGACTGTCCAAGAGTGGTGATATGAGTGTTTGCTCCACCGTCTACATACCAAGCTTGATCCTCCATGGTTGATTTTCGGTGTGCAAACATTGCTGCTAATTGCTTAGGAGGATGCCTGCCTTGGTAAGCATGATCCATCTTGTAAAAATAATCTAAGGCTAGATGGTTTGTCCTTCCACAAATTTGACATCGTGCTTACTTGGAATGAAAGGAGGATTGATTAGGCTTCTAATTTGAATTGGACTGCTTTTTGGGCTTGTATTGTTGGGATTTTTGAGGGGGACCAAATGGCTTGCCTTTGTATTATAAGGATGAATTATTTTGCTGTTAAGTATAGAGAACAAAACTCACAACTTCAAAAAGAGGTATTTGTATAGCCAAAAGAAGTTCATGATTGAGCAACTCTGCTTGAAAATCTAAAATAGTCATAGGAGCATTTCTAGTAGAGAAATTAAAAGCAATCACAAATGAAGTATAATAAGATTTTAGGCCACTGTTGATGTATGAAATGAGATCATCATCATCAACAAGTTTACCTATCGCTGCTAGCTGATCTGCTAAAGCCTTTGCTATAAATAGAAAGTCCTCGCAAGATTTTGACTCTTGTTTTAAGCTTTGAAACTGTCTTTTGAGGAGTGAAGCCCTTGACCGAGACTGAGAGGAGAATCGAGTTGCTAAATGAAATTCTCTTTTTATTCCTGTATGACCAAATATATCAAACAATTTTCACAATCAAATTTGTTAGATATCAATCGTGTGAATATTTATAAATATGCAATAAATAAATTATCAAACATAACACACTGATTACTCACGAAGGGAAATCTTTTGAATAACTCTCAAAAGTAAAAGCCTATAGGGCAAGCAAACCCAAGAAAGTCAATTTTATTGATTGAAAATCAGTTTACAAGTAAGCTATTCGATTACAAAACTTTTGTCAATTAACGCTCTTACTTGACTAGACAAACGACCTATTTATCCATACCGCAGTAGCAGCCAGAACCTCTATCGATCTTCAATCTATGTCTTTCCTATTGGAACCTCCAATGGTTGATCACGTACACCAATCAAAGATCTTCTCAAACTTTGAGCAAGATCATACTCGTAAGTATATAAAAATTATAAGGAAAATTCTCTACTAATTTTTCTCTCAAATGGCTCTAAAAAATCTCCAAATATTAGCTCTGGCCAAAATCCCTTACTAGGGTTACAATTTGACTTCATTTAAATAGACAATCTAAGAAATGCTGCTAAAATGCGTCTGTTGATAGGTTGTCCTTCATCAGAATCTGTCTTCTGACAGATTGCTAACAGATTTCCAGATTTACTGCTACAATTTAGATTTCGAATTTGCCTTTTGATTTTATCCTTCCAGATTTTGAAATTCAACTCTTCAACCTCTTTAATAGACTTCTAAAGTCCCAAAGTTTAGAATTCCGTTTCGTTGACCGTTTCGGTTGAGGTACTGGAACGGAATATTTCGGTTCCGTTTCATTCCGGTGTTCCGTTTCGGGATTAATTATATATTATAATAAATATTTTTATATATATAAACTAACAATTAATAAAATAAAAACAAATATATATGTAAGTGTGTATCATACATATGTATACATATTAGAAGAATTAAAAATTTATAAAATGATTGGAAGTTGAAAAAATACAAATTTGAGTTGAGATACAAAAATAAATAAATAGATAAAATATTAAAAATAATGATATTTAAAAAAAAGTATTTAAAATTACAAAGCATATAAATATATTTATATTCTAAAATTAATTAAATACCATCTAAATTTAAAATTAAAAAAATATATATATCATTCAAACACAAAAAAAATTACAAAAATAATCTAAACCGGAATAGGGACCGGAACGGCCGGAATTTGACCGGAATGGCTGGAATTTGATCGGAATGGCTGGAATTTGGACCGAAACGGAATAAGGTGGTATCCCGTTTCGGTTGAGGCACCGGAACGGAACATTCCGGCCGTTCCGGACGGAACGGAACGGAATTCAAAACATAGGTAAAGATCCCAACAGCGGAACTACATACGAGTGGGGGGATCACGGCCCCCACTACCCCTATGAATTTTATATATATATGTTGCCCAGATGACTAACACAAATGGGGGGGTGAATTGAGTTGTACTTAAAAAAATAACAATTATAAATCAAATATATAATATAAAATATAAATAAAATATGAAACAATAATAAATATAAAGAGTAAGGGTAAGAGAAAGCAAACTCAGTATTTTTACGAGATTCAGCCCCACTGCCTACGTCCTCGCCTCAAGCTACCCCTTGAGGATTCCCAAATCCACTATTCAATCTCATTTAGGTGGAGATAGAAACCTATTACATCTTTGAGCAGCACCGCTCCAAAGAATCCGTGTAGAACACCCTCTACACTTCCAATCACCTCACACTTGGTGATTCAACTATTCCCTGTGTAGAACACCTTCTACACACACAAGGGTTATACGCACCCTCTTACTTCCAATCACCTCACACTTGGTGATTTAACTATTCCCCGTGTAGAACACCTTCTACACACACAAGGGTTATACACACCCTCTTACTGATACAAGAATTGATAGTGGGTAGGCTATCAGAAAACACTCCTCAATGAGTGAAATAAGAACAATACAGCACAAACTATATCTCTCTCAACAAGAACAAGAATTAAGGCTCAAAACTTTAGAAAAGAGAGAATGAGAGCTTTGAAAGAATGATGCAAAATTTAGCAATAGATGTGTAAGCTCTTGTTGTGATTTTTGCAAAACTCAAGTGAGCTATTTATAGGTAAATGAGTTTTCAATTTCAAATTTGAAAAGATTCTTATGTCAAATAAGAGCACTATTCACTTTTCAAAAAATTCAAATAAAAACATTTCCTTTTTGCATTTGTCAAAGACAACTCTATTCATTTTTCAAAGAAATCAAACCTAATCTTTTACTTTTCATACAAGACAAAATGAGCATAATTTATTTTTCAAACCAAATCATCTTCTTTTTGCATATGTCAAAAAAACACACAACCACCCTTTAAGATTTTCAAACAAATCATCTATCTTTTATATTTGTCAAAAAAACACACAACCACCCTTTAAGATTCTCAAACAAAATCATCTACCTTTTGCATTAGTCAAAAAAACACACCACCTCCCTTTAAGACTTTCAAACAAAATATGCACATGTCAAATATGATAATCAATCATCTTATAAAATCAAGTTTTTATAAAAAAATATAATTTTCGAAATTATTTTGTTTGATGGTGTTAGGCACATGTGAAAAACATAATTTTCAAAACTAAGACATTTAAAAATGTCTTGCATATGTGGAAAAAGTAATTTGATGTTTTATGAGAAAAAAAGAGTAATTTGGAGCCTTAATCCAATTTCTAATTTTATCAAGAGATGTACAAAAATAATCTATGAGTTTCATTTGTAGACTTGATATCTTTCTTGCTCATGCTTGATTTCTTGATGTGTTTAGCTCCCTTCATGCATAGACAACTTGAGCTTGAGTTTTCAATATTATTTGTTATCATCAAAATTTATACGTAAATACGAGACTTGAAACCTTAGGTTCAACAATCTCCCCCTTTTTGATGATGACAAATACTTAGTAGAAATCTGCGACCTGCAGTAATACTTAAGCTCCCCCTGAAAATATGCGTTAGTATTTTAAGAAAAATATAAACATGATTCTAGCATATATAACAGGGTAGTATAATACTAGTATAAGACTTCTCCCCCTTTTGGCATCATTAAAAAGGAGCCGTAATTGGTTTCAATAAGATTTTTTTTTTTTTTTTCGTAATAAGTAATAATCAAATAAAACGGTACGTTAGAGAGTAGAAGTTGGAACCACCCGTGCCCGACAAAACCTGCAAAGGTTGAAGCCGAATTTTATCATCTCGGTGCGGAAGAAGATTTAAATCCGCTTGATGTTATTGACGAATTAGATATTCCAGAGATTTGAAGTTGAATAATTAAAATTATCCGTGTCCGACAAAAACAGCAAAAGCTGCAAGCCTAGCTCTGGCAATGCGGTGCAGAGCCATGCATGTCTGACAAAACCTGCAAATGTTGGAAGTCTAACTCTGACAGTTCGGTGCGGAGCCACGCGTGTCTGATAAAACCTACAAAGGTGGCCTAGCTCTAGCAGTCGGTGCGAAAGCAGATTCAAATCCGCGTGATATTGTTGAAAAATTAAATATTATCGAGATTTGAAAGTTATCGTTTAAAAGACCGTTTTCACCTGTTGGATACTCAAATAAATTTTCACCCCACTTATTGATCCGGTTTCTGTTTATTCAAAACGATAGAATGGCGGAGAAAATTTCATCTAATAATCTTCCGGATTTGAATCAGGAACCGTCTCAACCAGTCATTTTATCTCATGAGGTTGTCAATACCATGATAGAAGCAGAGATGCATTTTTCAAATAGAACTGATTCTGAGGTTGTTGCAGCATCAAGAACTCTCAGTGCTCAATATGCTGCCTCTGTTACGACCATGTCTCGGAGATTACTAGCGAGGGCAAATGAGGTTGATCGACTTAACAATCAAATATCTGTTCTGCATCAAAAGCTTGTAAATAAAGGCAGAAAGAATAAGAGGTTAAAGCAAGAAAATAAAGATTTGACGGAATTGGCTCGTATTCTGAAACTTCAAATAGAGGAATCGGAACGAGTAAGAGTTCAAGCACAGAGTCAACATCAGCAGATAATGGCAGCGTTTCACGAGAGAAACAGGGACAATTATAATTAATCTCGCTAGCTTAGTTCGGTAACTTTTGACAATATGCATCCGGCATATCTTGTAAGCTTGACTAAGTAAGATTTGAAGAGATGTCAGTTTGTCTTTTACTTATTTCCATCTTTATAAAAGCAATCCTTAGCTTTATCTAATCCGCATCAAATCTTCTTCTCATTGTTGTAGTTCATCTTCATTCTCACTTTACAAATTTTCAATGGCTCGTAGATTTCCCTTCAGTGATTCTCTTGATCAAGATTTGAGGTATCCTTCACCTCAGTCTCAATCTATTTCTGCATCTGTCGTGGGTGCCATGAAGCAACAAGAGACTGATTTAGCTAATAAATCAGATCATGACGCCATTTACGAGCTTGTGGGTCTCGGGACTCGATACTCATCTTCCATAGTTTCTTTTTCCGCTCGGTTGCAGTCCAAAACCCGCGAGATAGAGAATCTTAATGAGAAGATCGATATTCTTCAACGACTTGTTCAAGAGTCTAACAAAAAAATAGTAGACTTAAAACAACAGAATAAGGATTTAAAATCCTTACTTGCCTCTGCATTTCGATTGCCTAATCCTTTAGATAAGGATGGCATGATGATTTATGAGGAGCAAATGCATTTGAATGATGAGGCTAAACGTCTCAAGTTTCTGTAGGTCAATTTGAGTTAATGGAATAAAAGTATCTAGTAGATATTGATGGCATGCATAATTCCTATTTCTCTTCTAATCATGCGTAGTCTATCTTCTGGTAGGGGTTTTGTAAAAATGTCTGCCAAATGATCATGTGTACTAGTGAATTCTAATGCAATATCGCCCTTCTGCACTTTGGTCCGAGATTGTTGTATTGGATTCTTTGAAAGATTTATAGCACTTGTATTATCACATTTGATTGGAATGTGATTGTATATACGTTTAAAATCCTCAAGTTGTTGCTTCATGTAAAGAACTTGGGCACAACAACTACCCGCAGTAACATATTCTGCCTCAGCAGTAGATAGTGCAACAGAATTTTATTTTTTTTACTAAACCAGGAAACTAGTACATAACCTAAGAAATGACATGTTCTACTAAAACTTTTTCGATCATCTTTGCAACTAGTATAATCGGTACCTGAATAACTAATAAGATCGAAAGAAGTGTGTTTAGGATACCATAACTCTAAGTCAATGGTACTGGCAAAATATCTAAAAATCCGCTTGACTGCAATCAAATGAGATTGTTTCGGAAATGATTGAAAACGTGCACATAAACATACATTGAACATAATATCAAGTCTACTAGTTATCAAATATAATAAACTATCAATCATACCTCAATATACCTTTGAGTCAACTGGCTTACCGCTTTCATCTTTATCAAGTTTAGTGGTTGGACTCATTGATGTTCCAATTACTTGATTTGCAATCCGAGAAAGAAATTAAGTTCTCCCATTATGCTCATTTCAAATTCTTTCTGCATATTCTTAGCAAAATCTTGACACATATTTTCATTAGTAGCACCAAATATTATATCATCTACATAAATTTGAACTAGAAGAATATCATTCTATTCATATTTGATTAAAAGAGTTATATCGATTTTTCCTCTTGAAAAACCTTTTAAAAAAAAACTATTTAAGAAAACACTTTTAACAACCATTTGAAAAAATTTGATATCTTTATAACAAGCATATGCAAGTAGCATTCGAATAACTTCTAATCTTGTGACTGGTGCATATGTCTCATCATAATCGATTTCTTCCTCTTGATTGAAACCTTGGGCTACAAGTCGAGCCTTGTTTCTAGTGATGATTTTAGACTCATATTTCTTATTTCTAAAAACCCATTTTGTTCCAATAACAGCATAATTTTTAGGTCTAGGAACAAATGTCCATACATTATTTCTTTCAAATTGATTTAACTCTTATTGCATAACTAGAATCCATGATTTATCAATAAGTACTTCATCAATATTTTGGATTTAATTTGAGATAGAAAAACAGTGTGATTATAAATATTTCTAAGAGACGATCAAGTACTTACATATCGTGAAGGTTCTCCTACAATTTGTTCTACTGGATGATCTTTCACATATTTTCACTGTTTGGTTGCATCTTGTACTAAGTCTTGATGATCTTTCTTTCTATTTCCACGATCTTCCCTTTTGAATTGTCTCCAAATATCATGCATCCTTCTTCTTTAGAAGTGAAGTCAATGAATTTAGTTTTGTCTCATGTCATGTATCTTGAGCATCCGTTGTCTAAAAACCATTTACTTTTACCTGTAGACGACTTCATGCATACCTACAAAAGCAATTAAAAAAAAATTCTTGGTACCCAAATTCTTTGGGTCCTTTATTTATTAGTATTAAAAGAAACAAGATTCTTAGGTACCCATATGGCCCTAATAGTCATTGTATGTTTTCTTCTAATAGGACAAGCAAAATAATTATGACCATTTCTATTACAAAAATTGCAAATAGCATGTGACATATATGAACAACTTGAGTGATTATAATAGTATCCTTTTTTAACAAAATTATTTTTATGAAAAGAATTTTGAATATTGGATTTTGATGTAGAAGGATTATCAAAGAAGTTTTTATAAGATTTGTATTTTTGTTTTGGCTTATATCCCAAGCCTGCCTTATCAAAAACACATCTTTGACTACCAAGAAGTTTTTCAAAATTTCTTTTTCCATTCGTAAAGTTTTCAATAATATTTTCTAAATCAGTATTCTTTTTCTTTAACTCAAGATTTTCATCTTTCAAAATAATATTTTCTTTTCTTAAAATATCAATTTCGTTTGTTAAAGAAGAATTTTTCTTTTTCAAAACAGTATACTTGATACCCAATTTTTCAAATTCCTCATATACTTCTTCTAAAACATTTTGTAATTCTTCATATGAAGGATCTTCAATATTATCAAAATTTGTTACCTCAATGTCATCTTTAGCCATAAGACAAAGATTTCCTGATTCTCCATTGCTTGCTTCACTATCTGAGCTACTTGAATCATCATTCCACATAGCTTTCATTGCTTTTTTGCCTTTGTTTCGATCTTTCTTTAGCAGAGGACAATCTGGTTTGATATGACCGGGTTTATTGCATTTATAACAAATTAAAGTGTCATTTTTACCTGAATCTTTCTTGGAAAACTTATTGAAGGATTTCCTTGGAGGAGTTTTATTTTTCTTTAAGAACCTCTGAATTCTTCTTGTTATCATCGCAACTTCTTCATCTTTGTCGTCATTTTCCTCATCTTCATCACTTTCACTTTCATGTGGAACAGCTTTAAGTGCCAAGCTCTTCTTTGACTTTCCTTCTTCTTCTCTTCTTTTCAATGTGTACTCATGGGTGATAAGTGACCCGATGAGTTCATTCACTTCGAGCTTCTTGAGGTCTCTAGCTTCAAGAATCGCTGTCACTTTTGATTCCCAACGTTTTGGTAGAGAGTTGAGAATTTTTCTTACTATCTCCACTTTGGAATAAATTTTGCCAAGAGCTGTCAAACTGTTTATGATGTTAGTAAAACGAGTGTACATACTAGAAATAGATTCATCATCATTCATCTTAAACATTTCATATTCATGAGTAAGAATATAAATTTTTGATTCCTTGACTTGAGAAGTTCCTTCAAAAGTAACTTCCAAGTTATTCCAAATTTCCTTTGCTGTAGCACAAGTCATTACTCTATTAAATTCATTACCATTGAGAGCATTATATAATAAATTCATAACAGTTAAATTCAAAGTATAAAGTCTATCGTCTTCACGATTAAACTCTTCTTCTTCCTTTTTGACCTTTACTCCATCAACTACTTTTGCTGGAATATAAGGTCCATTTACAATACATTTCCAGATTTCTCGACCTTGAGCTTGAAGGAATATTCTCATTCTAACTTTCCAGAATGAGTAATTGTCTCCACAAAAGAGTGGAGGCCGACTGCTAGATTGACCTTCACCAAATGAAGCTGCAATGTTAGCCATAAAATCTTAACTCAAAAGATAGTTAATCTTATAATAGAGCTCTAGCTCTGATACCACTTGTTGCCCAGATGACTAACACAAGAGGGGGGTGAATTGAGTTGTATTTAGAAAAATAACAATTATAAATCAAATATATAATATAAAATATAAATAAAATATGAAACAATAATAAATATAAAGAGTAAGGGTAAGAGAAAGCAAACTCAGTATTTTTACGAGGTTCAGCCCCACTGCCTACGTCCTCGCCTCAAGCCACCCCTTGAGGATTCCCAAATCCACTATTCAATCTCCTTTAGGTGGAGATAGAAACCTATTACACCTTTGAGCAGCACCGCTCCAAAGAATCCGTGTAGAACACCCTCTACACTTCCAATCACCTCACACTTGGTGATTCAACTATTCCCTGTGTAGAACACCTTCTACACACACAAGGGTTATACGCACCCTCTTACTTCCAATCACCTCACACTTGGTGATTTAACTATTCCCCGTGTAGAACACCTTCTACACACACAAGGGTTATACACACCCTCTTACTGATACAAGAATTGATAGTGGGTAGGCTATCAGAAAACACTTCTCAATGAGTGAAATAAGAACAATACAGCACAAACTATATCTCTCTCAACAAGAACAAGAATTAAGGCTCAAAACTTTAGAAAAGAGAGAATGAGAGCTTTGAAAAAATGATGCAAAATTTAGCAATAGATGTGTAAGCTCTTGTTGTGATTTTTGCAAAACTCAAGTGAGCTATTTATAGGTAAATGAGTTTTCAATTTCAAATTTGAAAAGATTCTCATGTCAAATAAGAGCACTATTCACTTTTCAAAAAATTCAAATAAAAACATTTCCTTTTTGCATTTGTCAAAGACAACTCTATTCATTTTTCAAAGAAATCAAACCTAATCTTTTACTTTTCATACAAGACAAAATGAGCATGATTTATTTTTCAAACCAAATCATCTTCTTTTTGCATATGTCAAAAAAACACACAACCACCCTTTAAGATTTTCAAACAAATCATCTATCTTTTATATTTGTCAAAAAAACACACAACCACCCTTTAAGATTCTCAAACAAAATCATCTACCTTTTGCATTAGTCAAAAAAACACACCACCTCCCTTTAAGACTTTCAAACAAAATATGCACATGTCAAATATGATAATCAATCATCTTATAAAATCAAGTTTTTATTAAAAAATATAATTTTCGAAATTATTTTGTTTGATGGTGTTAGGCACATGTGAAAAACATAATTTTCAAAACTAAGACATTTAAAAATGTCTTGCATATGTGGAAAAAGTAATTTGATGTTTTATGAGAAAAAAAGAGTAATTTGGAGCCTTAATCCAATTTCTAATTTTATCAAGAGATGTACAAAAATAATCTATGAGTTTCATTTGTAGACTTGATATCTTTCTTGCTCATGCTTGATTTCTTGATGTGTTTAGCTCCCTTCATGCATAGACAACTTGAGCTTGAGTTTTCAATATTATTTGTTATCATCAAAATTTATACGTAAATACGAGACTTGAAACCTTAGGTTCAACAATCTCCCCCTTTTTGATGATGACAAATACTTAGTAGAAATCTGCGACCTGCAGTAATACTTAAGCTCCCCCTGAAAATATGCGTTAGTATTTCAAGAAAAATATAAACATGATTCTAGCATATATAACAGGGTAGTATAATACTAGTATAAGACTTCTCCCCCTTTTGGCATCATTAAAAAGGAACCGTAATTGGTTTCAATAAGATTTTTTTTTTTTTTCGTAATAAGTAATAATCAAATAAAACGGTACGTTAGAGAGTAGAAGTTGGAACCACCCGTGCCCGACAAAACCTGCAAAGGTTGAAGCCGAATTTTATCATCTCGGTGCGGAAGAAGATTTAAATCCGCTTGATGTTATTGACGAATTAGATATTCCAGAGATTTGAAGTTGAATAATTAAAATTATCCGTGTCCGACAAAAACAGCAAAAGCTGCAAGCCTAGCTCTGGCAATGCGGTGCAGAGCCATGCATGTCCGAAAAAACCTGCAAATGTTGGAAGTCTAACTCTGACAGTTCGGTGCGGAGCCACGCGTGTCTGATAAAACCTATAAAGGTGGCCTAGCTCTAGCAGTCGGTGCGAAAGCAGATTCAAATCCGCGTGATATTGTTGAAAAATTAAATATTATCGAGATTTGAAAGTTATCGTTTAAAAGACCGTTTTCACCTGTTGGATACTCAAATAAATTTTCACCCCACTTATTGATCCGGTTTCTGTTTATTCAAAACGATAGAATGGCGGAGAAAATTTCATCTAATAATCTTCCGGATTTGAATCAGGAACCGTCTCAACCAGTCATTTTATCTCATGAGGTTGTCAGTACCATGATAGAAGCAGAGATGCATTTTTCAATTAGAACTGATTCTGAGGTTGTTGCAGCATCAAGAACTCTCAGTGCTCAATATGCTGCCTCTGTTACGACCATGTCTCGGAGATTACTAGCGAGGGCAAATGAGGTTGATCGACTTAACAATCAAATATCTGTTCTGCATCAAAAGCTTGTAAATAAAGGCAGAAAGAATAAGAGGTTAAAGCAAGAAAATAAAGATTTGACGGAATTGGCTCGTATTCTGAAACTTCAAATAGAGGAATCGGAACGAGTAAGAGTTCAAGCACAGAGTCAACATCAGCAGATAATGGCAGCGTTTCACGAGAGAAACAGGGACAATTATAATTAATCTCGCTAGCTTAGTTCGGTAACTTTTGACAATATGCATCCGGCATATCTTGTAAGCTTGACTAAGTAAGATTTGAAAAGATGTCAGTTTGTCTTTTACTTATTTCCATCTTTATAAAAGCAATCCTTAGCTTTATCTAATCCGCATCAAATCTTCTTCTCATTGTTGTAGTTCATCTTCATTCTCACTTTACAAATTTTCAATGGCTCGTAGATTTCCCTTCAGTGATTCTCTTGATCAAGATTTGAGGTATCCTTCACCTCAGTCTCAATCTATTTCTGCATCTGTCGTGGGTGCCATGAAGCAACAAGAGACTGATTTAGCTAATAAATCAGATCATGACGCCATTTACGAGCTTGTGGGTCTCGGGACTCGATACTCATCTTCCATAGTTTCTTTTTCCGCTCGGTTGCAGTCCAAAACCCGCGAGATAGAGAAGCTTAATGAGAAGATCGATATTCTTCAACGACTTGTTCAAGAGTCTAACAAAAAAATAGTAGACTTAAAACAACAGAATAAGGATTTAAAATCCTTACTTGCCTCTGCATTTCGATTGCCTAATCCTTTAGATAAGGATGGCATGATGATTTATGAGGAGCAAATGCATTTGAATGATGAGGCTAAACGTCTCAAGTTTCTGTAGGTCAATTTGAGTTAATGGAATAAAAGTATCTAGTAGATATTGATGGCATGCATAATTCCTATTTCTCTTCTAATCATGCGTAGTCTATCTTCTGGTAGGGGTTTTGTAAAAATGTCTGCCAAATGATCATGTGTACTAGTGAATTCTAATGCAATATCGCCCTTCTGCACTTTGGTCCGAGATTGTTGTATTGGATTCTTTGAAAGATTTATAGCACTTGTATTATCACATTTGATTGGAATGTGATTGTATATACGTTTAAAATCCTCAAGTTGTTGCTTCATGTAAAGAACTTGGGCACAACAACTACCCGCAGTAACATATTCTGCCTCAGCAGTAGATAGTGCAACAGAATTTTATTTTTTTTACTAAACCAGGAAACTAGTACATAACCTAAGAAATGACATGTTCTACTAAAACTTTTTCGATCATCTTTGCAACTAGTATAATCGGTACCTGAATAACTAATAAGATCGAAAGAAGTGTGTTTAGGATACCATAACTCTAAGTCAATGGTACTGGCAAAATATCTAAAAATCCGCTTGACTGCAATCAAATGAGATTGTTTCGGAAATGATTGAAAACGTGCACATAAACATACATTGAACATAATATCAAGTCTACTAGTTATCAAATATAATAAACTATCAATCATACCTCAATATACCTTTGAGTCAACTGGCTTACCGCTTTCATCTTTATCAAGTTTAGTGGTTGGACTCATTGATGTTCCAATTACTTGATTTGCAATCCGAGAAAGAAATTAAGTTCTCCCATTATGCTCATTTCAAATTCTTTCTGCATATTCTTAGCAAAATCTTGACACATATTTTCATTAGTAGCACCAAATATTATATCATCTACATAAATTTGAACTAGAAGAATATCATTCTATTCATATTTGATTAAAAGAGTTATATCGATTTTTCCTCTTGAAAAACCTTTTAAAAAAAAACTATTTAAGAAAACACTTTTAACAACCATTTGAAAAAATTTGATATCTTTATAACAAGCATATGCAAGTAGCATTCGAATAACTTCTAATCTTGTGACTGGTGCATATGTCTCATCATAATCGATTTCTTCCTCTTGATTGAAACCTTGGGCTACAAGTCGAGCCTTGTTTCTAGTGATGATTTTAGACTCATATTTCTTATTTCTAAAAACCCATTTTGTTCCAATAACAGCATAATTTTTAGGTCTAGGAACAAATGTCCATACATTATTTCTTTCAAATTGATTTAACTCTTATTGCATAACTAGAATCCATGATTTATCAATAAGTACTTCATCAATATTTTGGATTTAATTTGAGATAGAAAAACAGTGTGATTATAAATATTTCTAAGAGACGATCAAGTACTTACATATCGTGAAGGTTCTCCTACAATTTGTTCTACTGGATGATCTTTCACATATTTTCACTGTTTGGTTGCATCTTGTACTAAGTCTTGATGATCTTTCTTTCTATTTCCACGATCTTCCCTTTTGAATTGTCTCCAAATATCATGCATCCTTCTTCTTTAGAAGTGAAGTCAATGAATTTAGTTTTGTCTCATGTCATGTATCTTGAGCATCCGTTGTCTAAAAACCATTTACTTTTACCTGTAGACGACTTCATGCATACCTACAAAAGCAATTAAAAAAAAATTCTTGGTACCCAAATTCTTTGGGTCCTTTATTTATTAGTATTAAAAGAAACAAGATTCTTAGGTACCCATATGGCCCTAATAGTCATTGTATGTTTTCTTCTAATAGGACAAGCAAAATAATTATGACCATTTCTATTACAAAAATTGCAAATAGCATGTGACATATATGAACAACTTGAGTGATTATAATAGTATCCTTTTTTAACAAAATTATTTTTATGAAAAGAATTTTGAATATTGGATTTTGATGTAGAAGGATTATCAAAGAAGTTTTTATAAGATTTGTATTTTTGTTTTGGCTTATATCCCAAGCCTGCCTTATCAAAAACACATCTTTGACTACCAAGAAGTTTTTCAAAATTTCTTTTTCCATTCGTAAAGTTTTCAATAATATTTTCTAAATCAGTATTCTTTTTCTTTAACTCAAGATTTTCATCTTTCAAAATAATATTTTCTTTTCTTAAAATATCAATTTCGTTTGTTAAAGAAGAATTTTTCTTTTTCAAAACAGTATACTTGATACCCAATTTTTCAAATTCCTCATATACTTCTTCTAAAACATTTTGTAATTCTTCATATGAAGGATCTTCAATATTATCAAAATTTGTTACCTCAATGTCATCTTTAGCCATAAGACAAAGATTTCCTGATTCTCCATTGCTTGCTTCACTATCTGAGCTACTTGAATCATCATTCCACATAGCTTTCATTGCTTTTTTGCCTTTGTTTCGATCTTTCTTTAGCAGAGGACAATCTGGTTTGATATGACCGGGTTTATTGCATTTATAACAAATTAAAGTGTCATTTTTACCTGAATCTTTCTTGGAAAACTTATTGAAGGATTTCCTTGGAGGAGTTTTATTTTTCTTTAAGAACCTCTGAATTCTTCTTGTTATCATCGCAACTTCTTCATCTTTGTCGTCATTTTCCTCATCTTCATCACTTTCACTTTCATGTGGAACAGCTTTAAGTGCCAAGCTCTTCTTTGACTTTCCTTCTTCTTCTCTTCTTTTCAATGTGTACTCATGGGTGATAAGTGACCCGATGAGTTCATTCACTTCGAGCTTCTTGAGGTCTCTAGCTTCAAGAATCGCTGTCACTTTTGATTCCCAACGTTTTGGTAGAGAGTTGAGAATTTTTCTTACTATCTCCACTTTGGAATAAATTTTGCCAAGAGCTGTCAAACTGTTTATGATGTTAGTAAAACGAGTGTACATACTAGAAATAGATTCATCATCATTCATCTTAAACATTTCATATTCATGAGTAAGAATATAAATTTTTGATTCCTTGACTTGAGAAGTTCCTTCAAAAGTAACTTCCAAGTTATTCCAAATTTCCTTTGCTGTAGCACAAGTCATTACTCTATTAAATTCATTACCATTGAGAGCATTATATAATAAATTCATAACAGTTAAATTCAAAGTATAAAGTCTATCGTCTTCACGATTAAACTCTTCTTCTTCCTTTTTGACCTTTACTCCATCAACTACTTTTGCTGGAATATAAGGTCCATTTACAATACATTTCCAGATTTCTCGACCTTGAGCTTGAAGGAATATTCTCATTCTAACTTTCCAGAATGAGTAATTGTCTCCACAAAAGAGTGGAGGCCGACTGCTAGATTGACCTTCACCAAATGAAGCTGCAATGTTAGCCATAAAATCTTAACTCAAAAGATAGTTAATCTTATAATAGAGCTCTAGCTCTGATACCACTTGTTGCCCAGATGACTAACACAAGAGGGGGGTGAATTGAGTTGTATTTAGAAAAATAACAATTATAAATCAAATATATAATATAAAATATAAATAAAATATGAAACAATAATAAATATAAAGAGTAAGGGTAAGAGAAAGCAAACTCAGTATTTTTACGAGGTTCAGCCCCACTGCCTACGTCCTCGCCTCAAGCCACCCCTTGAGGATTCCCAAATCCACTATTCAATCTCCTTTAGGTGGAGATAGAAACCTATTACACCTTTGAGCAGCACCGCTCCAAAGAATCCGTGTAGAACACCCTCTACACTTCCAATCACCTCACACTTGGTGATTCAACTATTCCCTGTGTAGAACACCTTCTACACACACAAGGGTTATACGCACCCTCTTACTTCCAATCACCTCACACTTGGTGATTTAACTATTCCCCGTGTAGAACACCTTCTACACACACAAGGGTTATACACACCCTCTTACTGATACAAGAATTGATAGTGGGTAGGCTATCAGAAAACACTTCTCAATGAGTGAAATAAGAACAATACAGCACAAACTATATCTCTCTCAACAAGAACAAGAATTAAGGCTCAAAACTTTAGAAAAGAGAGAATGAGAGCTTTGAAAAAATGATGCAAAATTTAGCAATAGATGTGTAAGCTCTTGTTGTGATTTTTGCAAAACTCAAGTGAGCTATTTATAGGTAAATGAGTTTTCAATTTCAAATTTGAAAAGATTCTCATGTCAAATAAGAGCACTATTCACTTTTCAAAAAATTCAAATAAAAACATTTCCTTTTTGCATTTGTCAAAGACAACTCTATTCATTTTTCAAAGAAATCAAACCTAATCTTTTACTTTTCATACAAGACAAAATGAGCATGATTTATTTTTCAAACCAAATCATCTTCTTTTTGCATATGTCAAAAAAACACACAACCACCCTTTAAGATTTTCAAACAAATCATCTATCTTTTATATTTGTCAAAAAAACACACAACCACCCTTTAAGATTCTCAAACAAAATCATCTACCTTTTGCATTAGTCAAAAAAACACACCACCTCCCTTTAAGACTTTCAAACAAAATATGCACATGTCAAATATGATAATCAATCATCTTATAAAATCAAGTTTTTATTAAAAAATATAATTTTCGAAATTATTTTGTTTGATGGTGTTAGGCACATGTGAAAAACATAATTTTCAAAACTAAGACATTTAAAAATGTCTTGCATATGTGGAAAAAGTAATTTGATGTTTTATGAGAAAAAAAGAGTAATTTGGAGCCTTAATCCAATTTCTAATTTTATCAAGAGATGTACAAAAATAATCTATGAGTTTCATTTGTAGACTTGATATCTTTCTTGCTCATGCTTGATTTCTTGATGTGTTTAGCTCCCTTCATGCATAGACAACTTGAGCTTGAGTTTTCAATATTATTTGTTATCATCAAAATTTATACGTAAATACGAGACTTGAAACCTTAGGTTCAACAATCTCCCCCTTTTTGATGATGACAAATACTTAGTAGAAATCTGCGACCTGCAGTAATACTTAAGCTCCCCCTGAAAATATGCGTTAGTATTTCAAGAAAAATATAAACATGATTCTAGCATATATAACAGGGTAGTATAATACTAGTATAAGACTTCTCCCCCTTTTGGCATCATTAAAAAGGAACCGTAATTGGTTTCAATAAGATTTTTTTTTTTTTTCGTAATAAGTAATAATCAAATAAAACGGTACGTTAGAGAGTAGAAGTTGGAACCACCCGTGCCCGACAAAACCTGCAAAGGTTGAAGCCGAATTTTATCATCTCGGTGCGGAAGAAGATTTAAATCCGCTTGATGTTATTGACGAATTAGATATTCCAGAGATTTGAAGTTGAATAATTAAAATTATCCGTGTCCGACAAAAACAGCAAAAGCTGCAAGCCTAGCTCTGGCAATGCGGTGCAGAGCCATGCATGTCCGAAAAAACCTGCAAATGTTGGAAGTCTAACTCTGACAGTTCGGTGCGGAGCCACGCGTGTCTGATAAAACCTACAAAGGTGGCCTAGCTCTAGCAGTCGGTGCGAAAGCAGATTCAAATCCGCGTGATATTGTTGAAAAATTAAATATTATCGAGATTTGAAAGTTATCGTTTAAAAGACCGTTTTCACCTGTTGGATACTCAAATAAATTTTCACCCCACTTATTGATCCGGTTTCTGTTTATTCAAAACGATAGAATGGCGGAGAAAATTTCATCTAATAATCTTCCGGATTTGAATCAGGAACCGTCTCAACCAGTCATTTTATCTCATGAGGTTGTCAGTACCATGATAGAAGCAGAGATGCATTTTTCAATTAGAACTGATTCTGAGGTTGTTGCAGCATCAAGAACTCTCAGTGCTCAATATGCTGCCTCTGTTACGACCATGTCTCGGAGATTACTAGCGAGGGAAAATGAGGTTGATCGACTTAACAATCAAATATCTGTTCTGCATCAAAAGCTTGTAAATAAAGGCAGAAAGAATAAGAGGTTAAAGCAAGAAAATAAAGATTTGACGGAATTGGCTCGTATTCTGAAACTTCAAATAGAGGAATCGGAACGAGTAAGAGTTCAAGCACAGAGTCAACATCAGCAGATAATGGCAGCGTTTCACGAGAGAAACAGGGACAATTATAATTAATCTCGCTAGCTTAGTTCGGTAACTTTTGACAATATGCATCCGGCATATCTTGTAAGCTTGACTAAGTAAGATTTGAAAAGATGTCAGTTTGTCTTTTACTTATTTCCATCTTTATAAAAGCAATCCTTAGCTTTATCTAATCCGCATCAAATCTTCTTCTCATTGTTGTAGTTCATCTTCATTCTCACTTTACAAATTTTCAATGGCTCGTAGATTTCCCTTCAGTGATTCTCTTGATCAAGATTTGAGGTATCCTTCACCTCAGTCTCAATCTATTTCTGCATCTGTCGTGGGTGCCATGAAGCAACAAGAGACTGATTTAGCTAATAAATCAGATCATGACGCCATTTACGAGCTTGTGGGTCTCGGGACTCGATACTCATCTTCCATAGTTTCTTTTTCCGCTCGGTTGCAGTCCAAAACCCGCGAGATAGAGAAGCTTAATGAGAAGATCGATATTCTTCAACGACTTGTTCAAGAGTCTAACAAAAAAATAGTAGACTTAAAACAACAGAATAAGGATTTAAAATCCTTACTTGCCTCTGCATTTCGATTGCCTAATCCTTTAGATAAGGATGGCATGATGATTTATGAGGAGCAAATGCATTTGAATGATGAGGCTAAACGTCTCAAGTTTCTGTAGGTCAATTTGAGTTAATGGAATAAAAGTATCTAGTAGATATTGATGGCATGCATAATTCCTATTTCTCTTCTAATCATGCGTAGTCTATCTTCTGGTAGGGGTTTTGTAAAAATGTCTGCCAAATGATCATGTGTACTAGTGAATTCTAATGCAATATCGCCCTTCTGCACTTTGGTCCGAGATTGTTGTATTGGATTCTTTGAAAGATTTATAGCACTTGTATTATCACATTTGATTGGAATGTGATTGTATATACGTTTAAAATCCTCAAGTTGTTGCTTCATGTAAAGAACTTGGGCACAACAACTACCCGCAGTAACATATTCTGCCTCAGCAGTAGATAGTGCAACAGAATTTTATTTTTTTTACTAAACCAGGAAACTAGTACATAACCTAAGAAATGACATGTTCTACTAAAACTTTTTCGATCATCTTTGCAACTAGTATAATCGGTACCTGAATAACTAATAAGATCGAAAGAAGTGTGTTTAGGATACCATAACTCTAAGTCAATGGTACTGGCAAAATATCTAAAAATCCGCTTGACTGCAATCAAATGAGATTGTTTCGGAAATGATTGAAAACGTGCACATAAACATACATTGAACATAATATCAAGTCTACTAGTTATCAAATATAATAAACTATCAATCATACCTCAATATACCTTTGAGTCAACTGGCTTACCGCTTTCATCTTTATCAAGTTTAGTGGTTGGACTCATTGATGTTCCAATTACTTGATTTGCAATCCGAGAAAGAAATTAAGTTCTCCCATTATGCTCATTTCAAATTCTTTCTGCATATTCTTAGCAAAATCTTGACACATATTTTCATTAGTAGCACCAAATATTATATCATCTACATAAATTTGAACTAGAAGAATATCATTCTATTCATATTTGATTAAAAGAGTTATATCGATTTTTCCTCTTGAAAAACCTTTTAAAAAAAAACTATTTAAGAAAACACTTTTAACAACCATTTGAAAAAATTTGATATCTTTATAACAAGCATATGCAAGTAGCATTCGAATAACTTCTAATCTTGTGACTGGTGCATATGTCTCATCATAATCGATTTCTTCCTCTTGATTGAAACCTTGGGCTACAAGTCGAGCCTTGTTTCTAGTGATGATTTTAGACTCATATTTCTTATTTCTAAAAACCCATTTTGTTCCAATAACAGCATAATTTTTAGGTCTAGGAACAAATGTCCATACATTATTTCTTTCAAATTGATTTAACTCTTATTGCATAACTAGAATCCATGATTTATCAATAAGTACTTCATCAATATTTTGGATTTAATTTGAGATAGAAAAACAGTGTGATTATAAATATTTCTAAGAGACGATCAAGTACTTACATATCGTGAAGGTTCTCCTACAATTTGTTCTACTGGATGATCTTTCACATATTTTCACTGTTTGGTTGCATCTTGTACTAAGTCTTGATGATCTTTCTTTCTATTTCCACGATCTTCCCTTTTGAATTGTCTCCAAATATCATGCATCCTTCTTCTTTAGAAGTGAAGTCAATGAATTTAGTTTTGTCTCATGTCATGTATCTTGAGCATCCGTTGTCTAAAAACCATTTACTTTTACCTGTAGACGACTTCATGCATACCTACAAAAGCAATTAAAAAAAAATTCTTGGTACCCAAATTCTTTGGGTCCTTTATTTATTAGTATTAAAAGAAACAAGATTCTTAGGTACCCATATGGCCCTAATAGTCATTGTATGTTTTCTTCTAATAGGACAAGCAAAATAATTATGACCATTTCTATTACAAAAATTGCAAATAGCATGTGACATATATGAACAACTTGAGTGATTATAATAGTATCCTTTTTTAACAAAATTATTTTTATGAAAAGAATTTTGAATATTGGATTTTGATGTAGAAGGATTATCAAAGAAGTTTTTATAAGATTTGTATTTTTGTTTTGGCTTATATCCCAAGCCTGCCTTATCAAAAACACATCTTTGACTACCAAGAAGTTTTTCAAAATTTCTTTTTCCATTCGTAAAGTTTTCAATAATATTTTCTAAATCAGTATTCTTTTTCTTTAACTCAAGATTTTCATCTTTCAAAATAATATTTTCTTTTCTTAAAATATCAATTTCGTTTGTTAAAGAAGAATTTTTCTTTTTCAAAACAGTATACTTGATACCCAATTTTTCAAATTCCTCATATACTTCTTCTAAAACATTTTGTAATTCTTCATATGAAGGATCTTCAATATTATCAAAATTTGTTACCTCAATGTCATCTTTAGCCATAAGACAAAGATTTCCTGATTCTCCATTGCTTGCTTCACTATCTGAGCTACTTGAATCATCATTCCACATAGCTTTCATTGCTTTTTTGCCTTTGTTTCGATCTTTCTTTAGCAGAGGACAATCTGGTTTGATATGACCGGGTTTATTGCATTTATAACAAATTAAAGTGTCATTTTTACCTGAATCTTTCTTGGAAAACTTATTGAAGGATTTCCTTGGAGGAGTTTTATTTTTCTTTAAGAACCTCTGAATTCTTCTTGTTATCATCGCAACTTCTTCATCTTTGTCGTCATTTTCCTCATCTTCATCACTTTCACTTTCATGTGGAACAGCTTTAAGTGCCAAGCTCTTCTTTGACTTTCCTTCTTCTTCTCCTCTTTTCAATGTGTACTCATGGGTGATAAGTGACCCGATGAGTTCATTCACTTCGAGCTTCTTGAGGTCTCTAGCTTCAAGAATCGCTGTCACTTTTGATTCCCAACGTTTTGGTAGAGAGTTGAGAATTTTTCTTACTATCTCCACTTTGGAATAAATTTTGCCAAGAGCTGTCAAACTGTTTATGATGTTAGTAAAACGAGTGTACATACTAGAAATAGATTCATCATCATTCATCTTAAACATTTCATATTCATGAGTAAGAATATAAATTTTTGATTCCTTGACTTGAGAAGTTCCTTCATAAGTAATTTCCAAGTTATCCCAAATTTCCTTTGCTGTAGCACAAGTCATTACTCTATTAAATTCATTACCATTGAGAGCATTATATGATAAGTTCATAACAGTTAAATTCAAAGTATAAAGTCTATCGTCTTCACGATTAAACTCTTCTTCTTCCTTTTTGACCTTTACTCCATCAACTACTTTTGCTGGAATATAAGGTCCATTTACAATACATTTCCAGATTTCTCGACCTTGAGCTTGAAGGAATATTCTCATTCTAACTTTCCAGAATGAGTAATTGTCTCCACAAAAGAGTGGAGGCCGACTGCTAGATTGACCTTCACCAAATGAAGCTGCAATGTTAGCCATAAAATCTTAACTCAAAAAATAGTTAATCTTATAATAGAGCTCTAGCTCTGATACCACTTGTTGCCCAGATGACTAACACAAGAGGGGGGTGAATTGAGTTGTATTTAGAAAAATAACAATTATAAATCAAATATATAATATAAAATATAAATAAAATATGAAACAATAATAAATATAAAGAGTAAGGGTAAGAGAAAGCAAACTCAGTATTTTTACGAGGTTCAGCCCCACTGCCTACGTCCTCGCCTCAAGCTACCCCTTGAGGATTCCCAAATCCACTATTCAATCTCATTTAGGTGGAGATAGAAACCTATTACACCTTTGAGCAGCACCGCTCCAAAGAATCCGTGTAGAACACCCTCTACACTTCCAATCACCTCACACTTGGTGATTCAACTATTCCCTGTGTAGAACACCTTCTACACACACAAGGGTTATACGCACCCTCTTACTTCCAATCACCTCACACTTGGTGATTTAACTATTCCCCGTGTAGAACACCTTCTACACACACAAGGGTTATACACACCCTCTTACTGATACAAGAATTGATAGTGGGTAGGCTATCAGAAAACACTCCTCAATGAGTGAAATAAGAACAATACAGCACAAACTATATCTCTCTCAACAAGAACAAGAATTAAGGCTCAAAACTTTAGAAAAGAGAGAATGAGAGCTTTGAAAGAATGATGCAAAATTTAGCAATAGATGTGTAAGCTCTTGTTGTGATTTTTGCAAAACTCAAGTGAGCTATTTATAGGTAAATGAGTTTTCAATTTCAAATTTGAAAAGATTCTCATGTCAAATAAGAGCACTATTCACTTTTCAAAAAATTCAAATAAAAACATTTCCTTTTTGCATTTGTCAAAGACAACTCTATTCATTTTTCAAAGAAATCAAACCTAATCTTTTACTTTTCATACAAGACAAAATGAGTATGATTTATTTTTCAAACCAAATCATCTTCTTTTTGCATATGTCAAAAAAACACACAACCACCCTTTAAGATTTTCAAACAAATCATCTATCTTTTATATTTGTCAAAAAAACACACAACCACCCTTTAAGATTCTCAAACAAAATCATCTACCTTTTGCATTAGTCAAAAAAACACACCACCTCCCTTTAAGACTTTCAAACAAAATATGCACATGTCAAATATGATAATCAATCATCTTATAAAATCAAGTTTTTATAAAAAAATATAATTTTCGAAATTATTTTGTTTGATGGTGTTAGGCACATGTGAAAAACATAATTTTCAAAACTAAGACATTTAAAAATGTCTTGCATATGTGGAAAAAGTAATTTGATGTTTTATGAGAAAAAAAGAGTAATTTGGAGCCTTAATCCAATTTCTAATTTTATCAAGAGATGTACAAAAATAATCTATGAGTTTCATTTGTAGACTTGATATCTTTCTTGCTCATGCTTGATTTCTTGATGTGTTTAGCTCCCTTCATGCATAGACAACTTGAGCTTGAGTTTTCAATATTATTTGTTATCATCAAAATTTATACGTAAATACGAGACTTGAAACCTTAGGTTCAACAATCTCCCCCTTTTTGATGATGACAAATACTTAGTAGAAATCTGCGACCTGCAGTAATACTTAAGCTCCCCCTGAAAATATGCGTTAGTATTTCAAGAAAAATATAAACATGATTCTAGCATATATAACAGGGTAGTATAATACTAGTATAAGACTTCTCCCCCTTTTGGCATCATTAAAAAGGAACCGTAATTGGTTTCAATAAGATTTTTATTTTTTTTTTCGTAATAAGTAATAATCAAATAAAACGGTACGTTAGAGAGTAGAAGTTGGAACCACCCGTGCCCGACAAAACCTGCAAAGGTTGAAGCCGAATTTTATCATCTCGGTGCGGAAGAAGATTTAAATCCGCTTGATGTTATTGACGAATTAGATATTCCAGAGATTTGAAGTTGAATAATTAAAATTATCCGTGTCCGACAAAAACAGCAAAAGCTGCAAGCCTAGCTCTGGCAATGCGGTGCAGAGCCATGCATGTCCGACAAAACCTGCAAATGTTGGAAGTCTAACTCTGACAGTTCGGTGCGGAGCCACGCGTGTCTGATAAAACCTACAAAGGTGGCCTAGCTCTAGCAGTCGGTGCGAAAGCAGATTCAAATCCGCGTGATATTGTTGAAAAATTAAATATTATCGAGATTTGAAAGTTATCGTTTAAAAGACCGTTTTCACCTGTTGGATACTCAAATAAATTTTCACCCCACTTATTGATCCGGTTTCTGTTTATTCAAAACGATAGAATGGCGGAGAAAATTTCATCTAATAATCTTCCGGATTTGAATCAGGAACCGTCTCAACCAGTCATTTTATCTCATGAGGTTGTCAGTACCATGATAGAAGCAGAGATGCATTTTTCAATTAGAACTGATTCTGAGGTTGTTGCAGCATCAAGAACTCTCAGTGCTCAATATGCTGCCTCTGTTACGACCATGTCTCGGAGATTACTAGCGAGGGCAAATGAGGTTGATCGACTTAACAATCAAATATCTGTTCTGCATCAAAAGCTTGTAAATAAAGGCAGAAAGAATAAGAGGTTAAAGCAAGAAAATAAAGATTTGACGGAATTGGCTCGTATTCTGAAACTTCAAATAGAGGAATCGGAACGAGTAAGAGTTCAAGCACAGAGTCAACATCAGCAGATAATGGCAGCGTTTCACGAGAGAAACAGGGACAATTATAATTAATCTCGCTAGCTTAGTTCGGTAACTTTTGACAATATGCATCCGGCATATCTTGTAAGCTTGACTAAGTAAGATTTGAAAAGATGTCAGTTTGTCTTTTACTTATTTCCATCTTTATAAAAGCAATCCTTAGCTTTATCTAATCCGCATCAAATCTTCTTCTCATTGTTGTAGTTCATCTTCATTCTCACTTTACAAATTTTCAATGGCTCGTAGATTTCCCTTCAGTGATTCTCTTGATCAAGATTTGAGGTATCCTTCACCTCAGTCTCAATCTATTTCTGCATCTGTCGTGGGTGCCATGAAGCAACAAGAGACTGATTTAGCTAATAAATCAGATCATGACGCCATTTACGAGCTTGTGGGTCTCGGGACTCGATACTCATCTTCCATAGTTTCTTTTTCCGCTCGGTTGCAGTCCAAAACCCGCGAGATAGAGAAGCTTAATGAGAAGATCGATATTCTTCAACGACTTGTTCAAGAGTCTAACAAAAAAATAGTAGACTTAAAACAACAGAATAAGGATTTAAAATCCTTACTTGCCTCTGCATTTCGATTGCCTAATCCTTTAGATAAGGATGGCATGATGATTTATGAGGAGCAAATGCATTTGAATGATGAGGCTAAACGTCTCAAGTTTCTGTAGGTCAATTTGAGTTAATGGAATAAAAGTATCTAGTAGATATTGATGGCATGCATAATTCCTATTTCTCTTCTAATCATGCGTAGTCTATCTTCTGGTAGGGGTTTTGTAAAAATGTCTGCCAAATGATCATGTGTACTAGTGAATTCTAATGCAATATCGCCCTTCTGCACTTTGGTCCGAGATTGTTGTATTGGATTCTTTGAAAGATTTATAGCACTTGTATTATCACATTTGATTGGAATGTGATTGTATATACGTTTAAAATCCTCAAGTTGTTGCTTCATGTAAAGAACTTGGGCACAACAACTACCCGCAGTAACATATTCTGCCTCAGCAGTAGATAGTGCAACAGAATTTTATTTTTTTTACTAAACCAGGAAACTAGTACATAACCTAAGAAATGACATGTTCTACTAAAACTTTTTCGATCATCTTTGCAACTAGTATAATCGGTACCTGAATAACTAATAAGATCGAAAGAAGTGTGTTTAGGATACCATAACTCTAAGTCAATGGTACTGGCAAAATATCTAAAAATCCGCTTGACTGCAATCAAATGAGATTGTTTCGGAAATGATTGAAAACGTGCACATAAACATACATTGAACATAATATCAAGTCTACTAGTTATCAAATATAATAAACTATCAATCATACCTCAATATACCTTTGAGTCAACTGGCTTACCGCTTTCATCTTTATCAAGTTTAGTGGTTGGACTCATTGATGTTCCAATTACTTGATTTGCAATCCGAGAAAGAAATTAAGTTCTCCCATTATGCTCATTTCAAATTCTTTCTGCATATTCTTAGCAAAATCTTGACACATATTTTCATTAGTAGCACCAAATATTATATCATCTACATAAATTTGAACTAGAAGAATATCATTCTATTCATATTTGATTAAAAGAGTTATATCGATTTTTCCTCTTGAAAAACCTTTTAAAAAAAAACTATTTAAGAAAACACTTTTAACAACCATTTGAAAAAATTTGATATCTTTATAACAAGCATATGCAAGTAGCATTCGAATAACTTCTAATCTTGTGACTGGTGCATATGTCTCATCATAATCGATTTCTTCCTCTTGATTGAAACCTTGGGCTACAAGTCGAGCCTTGTTTCTAGTGATGATTTTAGACTCATATTTCTTATTTCTAAAAACCCATTTTGTTCCAATAACAGCATAATTTTTAGGTCTAGGAACAAATGTCCATACATTATTTCTTTCAAATTGATTTAACTCTTATTGCATAACTAGAATCCATGATTTATCAATAAGTACTTCATCAATATTTTGGATTTAATTTGAGATAGAAAAACAGTGTGATTATAAATATTTCTAAGAGACGATCAAGTACTTACATATCGTGAAGGTTCTCCTACAATTTGTTCTACTGGATGATCTTTCACATATTTTCACTGTTTGGTTGCATCTTGTACTAAGTCTTGATGATCTTTCTTTCTATTTCCACGATCTTCCCTTTTGAATTGTCTCCAAATATCATGCATCCTTCTTCTTTAGAAGTGAAGTCAATGAATTTAGTTTTGTCTCATGTCATGTATCTTGAGCATCCGTTGTCTAAAAACCATTTACTTTTACCTGTAGACGACTTCATGCATACCTACAAAAGCAATTAAAAAAAAATTCTTGGTACCCAAATTCTTTGGGTCCTTTATTTATTAGTATTAAAAGAAACAAGATTCTTAGGTACCCATATGGCCCTAATAGTCATTGTATGTTTTCTTCTAATAGGACAAGCAAAATAATTATGACCATTTCTATTACAAAAATTGCAAATAGCATGTGACATATATGAAGAACTTGAGTGATTATAATAGTATCCTTTTTTAACAAAATTATTTTTATGAAAAGAATTTTGAATATTGGATTTTGATGTAGAAGGATTATCAAAGAAGTTTTTATAAGATTTGTATTTTTGTTTTGGCTTATATCCCAAGCCTGCCTTATCAAAAACACATCTTTGACTACCAAGAAGTTTTTCAAAATTTCTTTTTCCATTCGTAAAGTTTTCAATAATATTTTCTAAATCAGTATTCTTTTTCTTTAACTCAAGATTTTCATCTTTCAAAATAATATTTTCTTTTCTTAAAATATCAATTTCGTTTGTTAAAGAAGAATTTTTCTTTTTCAAAACAGTATACTTGATACCCAATTTTTCAAATTCCTCATATACTTCTTCTAAAACATTTTGTAATTCTTCATATGAAGGATCTTCAATATTATCAAAATTTGTTACCTCAATGTCATCTTTAGCCATAAGACAAAGATTTCCTGATTCTCCATTGCTTGCTTCACTATCTGAGCTACTTGAATCATCATTCCACATAGCTTTCATTGCTTTTTTGCCTTTGTTTCGATCTTTCTTTAGCAGAGGACAATCTGGTTTGATATGACCGGGTTTATTGCATTTATAACAAATTAAAGTGTCATTTTTACCTGAATCTTTCTTGGAAAACTTATTGAAGGATTTCCTTGGAGGAGTTTTATTTTTCTTTAAGAACCTCTGAATTCTTCTTGTTATCATCGCAACTTCTTCATCTTTGTCGTCATTTTCCTCATCTTCATCACTTTCACTTTCATGTGGAACAGCTTTAAGTGCCAAGCTCTTCTTTGACTTTCCTTCTTCTTCTCCTCTTTTCAATGTGTACTCATGGGTGATAAGTGACCCGATGAGTTCATTCACTTCGAGCTTCTTGAGGTCTCTAGCTTCAAGAATCGCTGTCACTTTTGATTCCCAACGTTTTGGTAGAGAGTTGAGAATTTTTCTTACTATCTCCACTTTGGAATAAATTTTGCCAAGAGCTGTCAAACTGTTTATGATGTTAGTAAAACGAGTGTACATACTAGAAATAGATTCATCATCATTCATCTTAAACATTTCATATTCATGAGTAAGAATATAAATTTTTGATTCCTTGACTTGAGAAGTTCCTTCATAAGTAATTTCCAAGTTATCCCAAATTTCCTTTGCTGTAGCACAAGTCATTACTCTATTAAATTCATTACCATTGAGAGCATTATATGATAAGTTCATAACAGTTAAATTCAAAGTATAAAGTCTATCGTCTTCACGATTAAACTCTTCTTCTTCCTTTTTGACCTTTACTCCATCAACTACTTTTGCTGGAATATAAGGTCCATTTACAATACATTTCCAGATTTCTCGACCTTGAGCTTGAAGGAATATTCTCATTCTAACTTTCCAGAATGAGTAATTGTCTCCACAAAAGAGTGGAGGCCGACTGCTAGATTGACCTTCACCAAATGAAGCTGCAATGTTAGCCATAAAATCTTAACTCAAAAAATAGTTAATCTTATAATAGAGCTCTAGCTCTGATACCACTTGTTGCCCAGATGACTAACACAAGAGGGGGGTGAATTGAGTTGTATTTAGAAAAATAACAATTATAAATCAAATATATAATATAAAATATAAATAAAATATGAAACAATAATAAATATAAAGAGTAAGGGTAAGAGAAAGCAAACTCAGTATTTTTACGAGGTTCAGCCCCACTGCCTACGTCCTCGCCTCAAGCTACCCCTTGAGGATTCCCAAATCCACTATTCAATCTCATTTAGGTGGAGATAGAAACCTATTACACCTTTGAGCAGCACCGCTCCAAAGAATCCGTGTAGAACACCCTCTACACTTCCAATCACCTCACACTTGGTGATTCAACTATTCCCTGTGTAGAACACCTTCTACACACACAAGGGTTATACGCACCCTCTTACTTCCAATCACCTCACACTTGGTGATTTAACTATTCCCCGTGTAGAACACCTTCTACACACACAAGGGTTATACACACCCTCTTACTGATACAAGAATTGATAGTGGGTAGGCTATCAGAAAACACTCCTCAATGAGTGAAATAAGAACAATACAGCACAAACTATATCTCTCTCAACAAGAACAAGAATTAAGGCTCAAAACTTTAGAAAAGAGAGAATGAGAGCTTTGAAAGAATGATGCAAAATTTAGCAATAGATGTGTAAGCTCTTGTTGTGATTTTTGCAAAACTCAAGTGAGCTATTTATAGGTAAATGAGTTTTCAATTTCAAATTTGAAAAGATTCTCATGTCAAATAAGAGCACTATTCACTTTTCAAAAAATTCAAATAAAAACATTTCCTTTTTGCATTTGTCAAAGACAACTCTATTCATTTTTCAAAGAAATCAAACCTAATCTTTTACTTTTCATACAAGACAAAATGAGTATGATTTATTTTTCAAACCAAATCATCTTCTTTTTGCATATGTCAAAAAAACACACAACCACCCTTTAAGATTTTCAAACAAATCATCTATCTTTTATATTTGTCAAAAAAACACACAACCACCCTTTAAGATTCTCAAACAAAATCATCTACCTTTTGCATTAGTCAAAAAAACACACCACCTCCCTTTAAGACTTTCAAACAAAATATGCACATGTCAAATATGATAATCAATCATCTTATAAAATCAAGTTTTTATAAAAAAATATAATTTTCGAAATTATTTTGTTTGATGGTGTTAGGCACATGTGAAAAACATAATTTTCAAAACTAAGACATTTAAAAATGTCTTGCATATGTGGAAAAAGTAATTTGATGTTTTATGAGAAAAAAAGAGTAATTTGGAGCCTTAATCCAATTTCTAATTTTATCAAGAGATGTACAAAAATAATCTATGAGTTTCATTTGTAGACTTGATATCTTTCTTGCTCATGCTTGATTTCTTGATGTGTTTAGCTCCCTTCATGCATAGACAACTTGAGCTTGAGTTTTCAATATTATTTGTTATCATCAAAATTTATACGTAAATACGAGACTTGAAACCTTAGGTTCAACAATCTCCCCCTTTTTGATGATGACAAATACTTAGTAGAAATCTGCGACCTGCAGTAATACTTAAGCTCCCCCTGAAAATATGCGTTAGTATTTCAAGAAAAATATAAACATGATTCTAGCATATATAACAGGGTAGTATAATACTAGTATAAGACTTCTCCCCCTTTTGGCATCATTAAAAAGGAACCGTAATTGGTTTCAATAAGATTTTTATTTTATTTTTCGTAATAAGTAATAATCAAATAAAACGGTACGTTAGAGAGTAGAAGTTGGAACCACCCGTGCCCGACAAAACCTGCAAAGGTTGAAGCCGAATTTTATCATCTCGGTGCGGAAGAAGATTTAAATCCGCTTGATGTTATTGACGAATTAGATATTCCAGAGATTTGAAGTTGAATAATTAAAATTATCCGTGTCCGACAAAAACAGCAAAAGCTGCAAGCCTAGCTCTGGCAATGCGGTGCAGAGCCATGCATGTCCGACAAAACCTGCAAATGTTGGAAGTCTAACTCTGACAGTTCGGTGCGGAGCCACGCGTGTCTGATAAAACCTACAAAGGTGGCCTAGCTCTAGCAGTCGGTGCGAAAGCAGATTCAAATCCGCGTGATATTGTTGAAAAATTAAATATTATCGAGATTTGAAAGTTATCGTTTAAAAGACCGTTTTCACCTGTTGGATACTCAAATAAATTTTCACCCCACTTATTGATCCGGTTTCTGTTTATTCAAAACGATAGAATGGCGGAGAAAATTTCATCTAATAATCTTCCGGATTTGAATCAGGAACCGTCTCAACCAGTCATTTTATCTCATGAGGTTGTCAGTACCATGATAGAAGCAGAGATGCATTTTTCAAATAGAACTGATTCTGAGGTTGTTGCAGCATCAAGAACTCTCAGTGCTCAATATGCTGCCTCTGTTACGACCATGTCTCGGAGATTACTAGCGAGGGCAAATGAGGTTGATCGACTTAACAATCAAATATCTGTTCTGCATCAAAAGCTTGTAAATAAAGGCAGAAAGAATAAGAGGTTAAAGCAAGAAAATAAAGATTTGACGGAATTGGCTCGTATTCTGAAACTTCAAATAGAGGAATCGGAACGAGTAAGAGTTCAAGCACAGAGTCAACATCAGCAGATAATGGCAGCGTTTCACGAGAGAAACAGGGACAATTATAATTAATCTCGCTAGCTTAGTTCGGTAACTTTTGACAATATGCATCCGGCATATCTTGTAAGCTTGACTAAGTAAGATTTGAAGAGATGTCAGTTTGTCTTTTACTTATTTCCATCTTTATAAAAGCAATCCTTAGCTTTATCTAATCCGCATCAAATCTTCTTCTCATTGTTGTAGTTCATCTTCATTCTCACTTTACAAATTTTCAATGGCTCGTAGATTTCCCTTCAGTGATTCTCTTGATCAAGATTTGAGGTATCCTTCACCTCAGTCTCAATCTATTTCTGCATCTGTCGTGGGTGCCATGAAGCAACAAGAGACTGATTTAGCTAATAAATCAGATCATGACGCCATTTACGAGCTTGTGGGTCTCGGGACTCGATACTCATCTTCCATAGTTTCTTTTTCCGCTCGGTTGCAGTCCAAAACCCGCGAGATAGAGAAGCTTAATGAGAAGATCGATATTCTTCAACGACTTGTTCAAGAGTCTAACAAAAAAATAGTAGACTTAAAACAACAGAATAAGGATTTAAAATCCTTACTTGCCTCTGCATTTCGATTGCCTAATCCTTTAGATAAGGATGGCATGATGATTTATGAGGAGCAAATGCATTTGAATGATGAGGCTAAACGTCTCAAGTTTCTGTAGGTCAATTTGAGTTAATGGAATAAAAGTATCTAGTAGATATTGATGGCATGCATAATTCCTATTTCTCTTCTAATCATGCGTAGTCTATCTTCTGGTAGGGGTTTTGTAAAAATGTCTGCCAAATGATCATGTGTACTAGTGAATTCTAATGCAATATCGCCCTTCTGCACTTTGGTCCGAGATTGTTGTATTGGATTCTTTGAAAGATTTATAGCACTTGTATTATCACATTTGATTGGAATGTGATTGTATATACGTTTAAAATCCTCAAGTTGTTGCTTCATGTAAAGAACTTGGGCACAACAACTACCCGCAGTAACATATTCTGCCTCAGCAGTAGATAGTGCAACAGAATTTTATTTTTTTTACTAAACTAGGAAACTAGTACATAACCTAAGAAATGACATGTTCTACTAAAACTTTTTCGATCATCTTTGCAACTAGTATAATCGGTACCTGAATAACTAATAAGATCGAAAGAAGTGTGTTTAGGATACCATAACTCTAAGTCAATGGTACTGGCAAAATATCTAAAAATCCGCTTGACTGCAATCAAATGAGATTGTTTCGGAAATGATTGAAAACGTGCACATAAACATACATTGAACATAATATCAAGTCTACTAGTTATCAAATATAATAAACTATCAATCATACCTCAATATACCTTTGAGTCAACTGGCTTACCGCTTTCATCTTTATCAAGTTTAGTGGTTGGACTCATTGATGTTCCAATTACTTGATTTGCAATCCGAGAAAGAAATTAAGTTCTCCCATTATGCTCATTTCAAATTCTTTCTGCATATTCTTAGCAAAATCTTGACACATATTTTCATTAGTAGCACCAAATATTATATCATCTACATAAATTTGAACTAGAAGAATATCATTCTATTCATATTTGATTAAAAGAGTTATATCGATTTTTCCTCTTGAAAAACCTTTTAAAAAAAAACTATTTAAGAAAACACTTTTAACAACCATTTGAAAAAATTTGATATCTTTATAACAAGCATATGCAAGTAGCATTCGAATAACTTCTAATCTTGTGACTGGTGCATATGTCTCATCATAATCGATTTCTTCCTCTTGATTGAAACCTTGGGCTACAAGTCGAGCCTTGTTTCTAGTGATGATTTTAGACTCATATTTCTTATTTCTAAAAACCCATTTTGTTCCAATAACAGCATAATTTTTAGGTCTAGGAACAAATGTCCATACATTATTTCTTTCAAATTGATTTAACTCTTATTGCATAACTAGAATCCATGATTTATCAATAAGTACTTCATCAATATTTTGGATTTAATTTGAGATAGAAAAACAGTGTGATTATAAATATTTCTAAGAGACGATCAAGTACTTACATATCGTGAAGGTTCTCCTACAATTTGTTCTACTGGATGATCTTTCACATATTTTCACTGTTTGGTTGCATCTTGTACTAAGTCTTGATGATCTTTCTTTCTATTTCCACGATCTTCCCTTTTGAATTGTCTCCAAATATCATGCATCCTTCTTCTTTAGAAGTGAAGTCAATGAATTTAGTTTTGTCTCATGTCATGTATCTTGAGCATCCGTTGTCTAAAAACCATTTACTTTTACCTGTAGACGACTTCATGCATACCTACAAAAGCAATTAAAAAAAAATTCTTGGTACCCAAATTCTTTGGGTCCTTTATTTATTAGTATTAAAAGAAACAAGATTCTTAGGTACCCATATGGCCCTAATAGTCATTGTATGTTTTCTTCTAATAGGACAAGCAAAATAATTATGACCATTTCTATTACAAAAATTGCAAATAGCATGTGACATATATGAAGAACTTGAGTGATTATAATAGTATCCTTTTTTAACAAAATTATTTTTATGAAAAGAATTTTGAATATTGGATTTTGATGTAGAAGGATTATCAAAGAAGTTTTTATAAGATTTGTATTTTTGTTTTGGCTTATATCCCAAGCCTGCCTTATCAAAAACACATCTTTGACTACCAAGAAGTTTTTCAAAATTTCTTTTTCCATTCGTAAAGTTTTCAATAATATTTTCTAAATCAGTATTCTTTTTCTTTAACTCAAGATTTTCATCTTTCAAAATAATATTTTCTTTTCTTAAAATATCAATTTCGTTTGTTAAAGAAGAATTTTTCTTTTTCAAAACAGTATACTTGATACCCAATTTTTCAAATTCCTCATATACTTCTTCTAAAACATTTTGTAATTCTTCATATGAAGGATCTTCAATATTATCAAAATTTGTTACCTCAATGTCATCTTTAGCCATAAGACAAAGATTTTCTGATTCTCCATTGCTTGCTTCACTATCTGAGCTACTTGAATCATCATTCCACATAGCTTTCATTGCTTTTTTGCCTTTGTTTCGATCTTTCTTTAGCAGAGGACAATCTGGTTTGATATGACCGGGTTTATTGCATTTATAACAAATTAAAGTGTCATTTTTACCTGAATCTTTCTTGGAAAACTTATTGAAGGATTTCCTTGGAGGAGTTTTATTTTTCTTTAAGAACCTCTGAATTCTTCTTGTTATCATCGCAACTTCTTCATCTTTGTCGTCATTTTCCTCATCTTCATCACTTTCACTTTCATGTGGAACAGCTTTAAGTGCCAAGCTCTTCTTTGACTTTCCTTCTTCTTCTCCTCTTTTCAATGTGTACTCATGGGTGATAAGTGACCCGATGAGTTCATTCACTTCGAGCTTCTTGAGGTCTCTGGCTTCAAGAATCGCTGTCACTTTTGATTCCCAACGTTTTGGTAGAGAGTTGAGAATTTTTCTTACTAACTCCACTTTGGAATAAATTTTGCCAAGAGCTGTCAAACTGTTTATGATGTTAGTAAAACGAGTGTACATACTAGAAATAGATTCATCATCATTCATCTTAAACATTTCATATTCATGAGTAAGAATATAAATTTTTGATTCCTTGACTTGAGAAGTTCCTTCATAAGTAACTTCCAAGTTATCCCAAATTTCCTTTGCTGTAGCACAAGTCATTACTCTATTAAATTCATTACCATTGAGAGCATTATATAATAAATTCATAACAGTTAAATTCAAAGTATAAAGTCTATCGTCTTCACGATTAAACTCTTCTTCTTCCTTTTTGACCTTTACTCCATCAACTACTTTTGCTGGAATATAAGGTCCATTTACAATACATTTCCAGATTTCTCGACCTTGAGCTTGAAGGAATATTCTCATTCTAACTTTCCAGAATGAGTAATTGTCTCCACAAAAGAGTGGAGGCCGACTGCTAGATTGACCTTCACCAAATGAAGCTGCAATGTTAGCCATAAAATCTTAACTCAAAAGATAGTTAATCTTATAATAGAGCTCTAGCTCTGATACCACTTGTTGCCCAGATGACTAACACAAGAGGGGGGGTGAATTGAGTTGTATTTAGAAAAATAACAATTATAAATCAAATATATAATATAAAATATAAATAAAATATGAAACTGTTGAACCCAAGGTTTCAAGTCTCGTATTTACGTATAAATTTTGATGATAACAAATAATATTGAAAACTCAAGCTCAAGTTGTCTATGCATGAAGGGAGCTAAACACATCAAGAAATCAAGCATGAGCAAGAAAGATATCAAGTCTACAAATGAAGCTCATAGATTATTTTTGTACATCTCTTGATAAAATTAGAAATTGGATTAAGGCTCCAAATTACTCTTTTTTCTCATAAAACATCAAATTACTTTTTCCACATATGCAAGACATTTTTAAATGTCTTAGTTTTGAAAATTATGTTTTTCACATGTGCATAACACCATCAAACAAAATAATTTCGAAAATTATATTTTTTTATAAAAACTTGATTTTATAAGATGATTGATTATCATATTTGACATGTGCATATTTTGTTTGAAAGTCTTGAAGGGAGGTGGTGTGTTTTTTTGACTAATGCAAAAGGTAGATGATTTTGTTTGAGAATCTTAAAGGGTAGTTGTGTGTTTTTTTGACAAATGTAAAAGATAGATGATTTGTTTGAAAATCTTAAAGGGTGGTTGTGTGTTTTTTTGACATATGCAAAAAGAAGATGATTTGGTTTGAAAAATAAATCATGCTCATTTTGTCTTGTATGAAAAGCAAAAGATTAGATTTGATTTCTTTGAAAAATGAATGGAGTTGTCTTTGACAAATGCAAAAATGAAATGTTTTTATTTGAATTTTTTGAAAAGTGAATAGTGCTCTTATTTGACATGGGAATCTTTTCAAATTTGAAATTGAAGACTCATTTACCTATAAATAGCTCACTTGAGTTTTGCAAAAATCACAACAAGAGCTTACACATATATTGCTAAATTTTGCATCATTCTTTCAAAGCTCTCATTCTCTCTTTTCTAAAGTTTTGAGCCTTAATTCTTGTTCTTGTTGAGAGAGATATAGTTTGTGCTGTATTGTTCTTATTTCACTCATTGAGGAGTGTTTTCTGATAGCTTACCCACTATCAATTCTTGTATCAGTAAGAGGGTGTGTATAACTCTTGTGTGTGTAGAAGGTGTTCTACACGGGGAATAGTTAAATCACCAAGTGTGAGGTGATTGGAAGTAAGAGGGTGTGTATAACCCTTGTGTGTGTAGAAAGTGTTCTACACAGGGAATAGTTGAATCACCAAGTGTGAGGTGATTGGAAGTGTAGAGGGTGTTCTACACGGAATCTTTGGAGCGGTGCTGCTCAAAGGTGTAATAGGTTTCTATCTCCACCTAAAGGAGATTGAATAGTGGATTTGGGAATCCTCAAGGGGTAGCTTGAGGCGAGGAAGTAGGCAGTGGGGCTGAACCTCGTAAAAATACTGAGTTTGCTTTCTCTTACCCTACTCTTTATATTTCCTACTGCTTTATATTTTGGTTATATTTTATATTGTATATTTAGTTTATAAGTATTAATTTTTTAATATAACCCAATTCACCCCCCCTCTTGTGTTAGTCATCTGGGCAACAGAAACAATAATAAATATAAAGAGTAAGGGTAAGAGAAAGCAAACTCAGTATTTTTACGAGGTTCAGCCCCACTGCCTACGTCCTCGCCTCAAGCTACCCCTTGAGGATTCCCAAATCCACTATTCAATCTCCTTTAGGTGGAGATAGAAACCTATTACACCTTTGAGCAGCACCGCTCCAAAGAATCCGTGTAGAACACCCTCTACACTTCCAATCACCTCACACTTGGTGATTCAACTATTCCCTGTGTAGAACACATTCTACACACACAAGGGTTATACGCACCCTCTTACTTCCAATCACCTCACACTTGGTGATTTAACTATTCTCCGTGTAGAACACCTTCTACACACACAAGGGTTATACACACCCTCTTACTGATACAAGAATTGATAGTGGGTAGGCTATCAGAAAACACTCCTCAATGAGTGAAATAAGAACAATACAGCACAAACTATATCTCTCTCAACAAGAACAAGAATTAAGGCTCAAAACTTTAGAAAAGAGAGAATGAGAGCTTTGGAAGAATGATGCAAAATTTAGCAATAGATGTGTAAGCTCTTGTTGTGATTTTTGCAAAACTCAAGTGAGCTATTTATAGGTAAATGAGTTTTCAATTTCAAATTTGAAAAGATTCTCATGTCAAATAAGAGCACTATTCACTTTTCAAAAAATTCAAATAAAAACATTTCCTTTTTGCATTTGTCAAAGACAACTCTATTCATTTTTCAAAGAAATCAAACCTAATCTTTTACTTTTCATACAAGACAAAATGAGCATGATTTATTTTTCAAACCAAATCATCTTCTTTTTGCATATGTCAAAAAAACACACAACCACCCTTTAAGATTTTCAAACAAATCATCTATCTTTTATATTTGTCAAAAAAACACACAACCACCCTTTAAGATTCTCAAACAAAATCATCTACCTTTTGCATTAGTCAAAAAAACACACCACCTCCCTTTAAGACTTTCAAACAAAATATGCACATGTCAAATATGATAATCAATCATCTTATAAAATCAAGTTTTTATAAAAAAATATAATTTTCAAAATTATTTTGTTTGATGGTGTTAGGCACATGTGAAAAACATAATTTTCAAAACTAAGACATTTAAAAATGTCTTGCATATGTGGAAAAAGTAATTTGTTGTTTTATGAGAAAAAAAGAGTAATTTGGAGCCTTAATCCAATTTCTAATTTTATCAAGAGATGTACAAAAATAATCTATGAGTTTCATTTGTAGACTTGATATCTTTCTTGCTCATGCTTGATTTCTTGATGTGTTTAGCTCCCTTCATGCATAGACAACTTGAGCTTGAGTTTTCAATATTATTTGTTATCATCAAAATTTATACGTAAATACGAGACTTGAAACCTTAGGTTCAACAATCTCCCCCTTTTTGATGATGACAGATACTTAGTAGAAATCTGCGACCTGCAGTAATACTTAAGCTCCCCCTGAAAATATGCGTTAGTATTTCAAGAAAAATATAAACATGATTCTAGCATATATAACAGGGTAGTATAATACTAGTATAAGACTTCTCCCCCTTTTGGCATCATTAAAAAGGAACCGTAATTGGTTTCAATAAGATTTTTTTTTTTTTTTCGTAATAAGTAATAATCAAATAAAACGGTACGTTAGAGAGTAGAAGTTGGAACCACCCGTGCCCGACAAAACCTGCAAAGGTTGAAGCCGAATTTTATCATCTCGGTGCGGAAGAAGATTTAAATCCGCTTGATGTTATTGACGAATTAGATATTCCAGAGATTTGAAGTAGAATAATTAAAATTATCCGTGTCCGACAAAAACAGCAAAAGCTGCAAGCCTAGCTCTGGCAATGCGGTGCAGAGCCATGCATGTCCGACAAAACCTGCAAATGTTGGAAGTCTAACTCTGACAGTTCGGTGCGGAGCCACGCGTGTCTGATAAAACCTACAAAGGTGGCCTAGCTCTAGCAGTTGGTGCGAAAGCAGATTCAAATCCGCGTGATATTGTTGAAAAATTAAATATTATCGAGATTTGAAAGTTATCGTTTAAAAGACCGTTTTCACCTGTTGGATACTCAAATAAATTTTCACCCCACTTATTGATCCGGTTTCTGTTTATTCAAAACGATAGAATGGCGGAGAAAATTTCATCTAATAATCTTCCGGATTTGAATCAGGAACCGTCAACCAGTCATTTTATCTCATGAGGTTGTCAGTACCATGATAGAAGCAGAGATGCATTTTTCAAATAGAACTGATTCTGAGGTTGTTGCAGCATCAAGAACTCTTAGTGCTCAATATGCTGCCTCTGTTACGACCATGTCTCGGAGATTACTAGCGAGGGCAAATGAGGTTGATCGACTTAACAATCAAATATCTGTTCTGCATCAAAAGCTTGTAAATAAAGGCAGAAAGAATAAGAGGTTAAAGCAAGAAAATAAAGATTTGACGGAATTGGCTCGTATTCTGAAACTTCAAATAGAGGAATCGGAACGAGTAAGAGTTCAAGCACAGAGTCAACATCAGCAGATAATGGCAGCGTTTCACGAGAGAAACAGGGACAATTATAATTAATCTCGCTAGCTTAGTTCGGTAACTTTTGACAATATGCATCCGGCATATCTTGTAAGCTTGACTAAGTAAGATTTGAAGAGATGTCAGTTTGTCTTTTACTTATTTCCATCTTTATAAAAGCAATCCTTAGCTTTATCTAATCCGCATCAAATCTTCTTCTCATTGTTGTAGTTCATCTTCATTCTCACTTTACAAATTTTCAATGGCTCGTAGATTTCCCTTCAGTGATTCTCTTGATCAAGATTTGAGGTATCCTTCACCTCAGTCTCAATCTATTTCTGCATCTGTCGTGGGTGCCATGAAGCAACAAGAGACTGATTTAGCTAATAAATCAGATCATGACGCCATTTACGAGCTTGTGGGTCTCGGGACTCGATACTCATCTTCCATAGTTTCTTTTTCCGCTCGGTTGCAGTCCAAAACCCGCGAGATAGAGAAGCTTAATGAGAAGATCGATATTCTTCAACGACTTGTTCAAGAGTCTAACAAAAAAACACACAACCACCCTTTAAGATTCTCAAACAAAATCATCTACCTTTTGCATTAGTCAAAAAAACACACCACCTCCCTTTAAGACTTTCAAACAAAATATGCACATGTCAAATATGATAATCAATCATCTTATAAAATCAAGTTTTTATAAAAAAATATAATTTTTGAAATTATTTTGTTTGATGGTGTTATGCACATGTGAAAAACATAATTTTCAAAACTAAGACATTTAAAAATGTCTTGCATATGTGGAAAAAGTAATTTGATGTTTTATGAGAAAAAAAGAGTAATTTGGAGCCTTAATCCAATTTCTAATTTTATCAAGAGATGTACAAAAATAATCTATGAGTTTCATTTGTAGACTTGATATCTTTCTTGCTCATGCTTGATTTCTTGATGTGTTTAGCTCCCTTCATGCATAGACAACTTGAGCTTGAGTTTTCAATATTATTTGTTATCATCAAAATTTATACGTAAATACGAGACTTGAAACCTTGGGTTCAACAATATATATATATATATATTAATTTTGAAAAAATATATATATATTAATTTTGAGTATATGTATATTATATTTAATGATTTAATAGACCATTTTTCTAAAAACTTATCTTAACTCCTCTTTTAAAAAATTATTTTGATTTTATAGAATGATTATTTATAACAAGTCTAATTTAAAAATAAAAAAAGATAATTTAAAAATAAAATAAATAAAATAAATTTCACATAAAATAAAAGAATCTAATAACATAATAACACGTTAAATATTGTTAAAATAAGATTTCGTAATAAAATCGAAGATGAGTTTTTAATAAATAATTTACTTGTCTATATTATAAGAGACATAATTAAGAATTTTAATTTATATTGAATAATTGATAATTTTATTCTTTTTTTAAGAATATAAGTTATAATTTTAGATATTCTGTATTTCTTTTATTTGATATGCTTGTGTGAGTGTTTTTATGTTATTTCAATAATATATTTCTTGACATATTAAATTGTTCTATTATGAAAGAAATATTGCATAAAAATAGAATAAAAAATATTTTTTATAATTTTAATTTTGCTTGGCCTCCCCTGAAATAGATTCATAGTTCTATCCCTTGCCAAGGGCTAAAAAAAGTCATTGATCTTATAATTTTAAGGCTTTTATTTTAATTTAGAATTGAGATGGGATGAATTTAGATAAATTGAAATAAATTTATTTTTTAAAATTATTATTATTTTAAAATTTGAAAAAAAATATTTTAAAAATTAAAAAAATTATATTTAAATTTGAAAAAATTGTATTAAAATTTATATTTATATAAAAATATAATAATAAATTTAAGATAAATTAAAATAAGATGAGCTCACTCTTAAATCTAAACCGAGGAGGTCCTCGGTCACTTATTAATGCATGCAAATTTTTTAATTGCTTGTTCACGATATATGTGTGTTACCTTGTAAATGAATGCCAGAATACTAAAAAAAAAGGCTTTATAAAATTGGTTGTTGTTATAAAACTTAAAGAAAGGAACTACTATTGCAAAAGAGAAATAAGAAATTCTCTCTGAAATTCTTAAGAACTGAAATTTTCTTTCTCTTTCTATTTTTTCTTATGAATTTCATTACAACTGAAGCCCCTATTTATAGGCTTTGAAATTACTATGTAAGTTACCATGCAAGTCACTATGCAAGTCACTATGCAGAATTTAAAATAATAGTGGTGGGGTCATTCACATAATTTAGTGGTGGGACAGGGGCGGCTGATAAATTTCCTTCGTTCATTTCACTCCCCCTTGAATGACCGCCAATAAGGAATCTGCCTCGTTAAAACCTTGCCAAGTAAAAACCCAGTGAGAAGAAAAACCAATGGCGAAAGAAAAAGAGTACAGTTTTCTTATGTATCCACAAGTGCTTTAAGATTGCCTGATTAAAACCTTGCAGAGGAAAACCCAGTGGGACAAAACCTCAGCGAAGGAAAAAGAGTACAATCAACACATTTACTCCCCCTGAAAAGTGCATGACAAAAGATTTTTGAGTCTTCGCATTCCAATGTTATGCATAATCTTCTTGAATGTGGAAGTTGGTAACGCCTTTATGAATAAATCTGCCAGATTATCACTAGATCGTATCTACTTGACATCAATTTCACCTTTTTCTTGAAGTTCATGAGTATAAAAGAATTTCGGTGAAATATATTTGGTTCTGTCACCTTTGATATATCCTCCTCTGATTTGAGTGATACAAGCAGTATTATCTTCATATAAGATTGTTGGGCTATTATTGATCATGGGAAGTCCACACTTTTCCTGGATATGTTGAATAACTGATCTCAACCAAATACACTCTCGACTTGCTTCATGAATAGCAATAATCTCTGAGTGATTTGAAGAGGTAGCAGATAGTATCTGCTTAACAGATCTCCATGATATGACAGTATCTCCATAAGTAAATAAATATCCAGTTTGAGATCTACCTCTGTGTGGGTCTGAAAGATAACCTGCATCTGCATACCCAATCAATTCTGGACTTGAACCACGTTGATAAAATAATCCCATATCAACCGTACCATGAAGGTAACGAATGACATGTTTAATGCCATTCCAATGCCTTCGAGTTGGTGCAGAACTATATCTTGCAAGCAGATTAACTGAGAATGTAATATCTAGTCGAGTGCAATTTGCAAGATACATCAAAGCTCCAATTGCACTGAGATATGGTACTTCAGGACTAAAAATTTCTTCATCGTCATCACAAGGACAGAATGGATCTTTCTTCACATCAAGTGTTTGAACAATCATTGGAGTACTCAGGGGATGAGATTTGTCCATATAAAAATGCTTTAGGACTTTCTCAGTATACATGGACTGATGAATAAAAATTCCATTTGGCAAGTGCTCAAGCTGCAGGCCGAGACAAAGTTTTGTTTTGCCAAGATCTTTCATTTCAAATTCTTTCTTTAAATATATAGCGGTTTTTGAGATCTCTTCAGGAGTTCCCACAATATTTAAATCATCAACATAAACAGCAATAATGACAAATCCGGATTCTGATTTCTTAATAAAAACACATGGGCATATAAGATTATTCTCAAATCCTTCTTTCAATAGATATTCGCTTAAGCGATTATACCACATGCGTCCGGATTGCTTCAACCCATATAAAGATCTTTGTAGTCTGATTGAGTACATATTTTTAGATGTACTTGTAGATGCTTCAGGCATCTTATATCCTTCAGGAATTTTCATATATATGTCATGGTCTAAGGATCCATATAAATATGCAGTGACCACATCCATCAACCGCATTTCTAATCCTTTTGTAACAACCAGACTAATCAAAAATCTAAATGTGATTGCATCCATAACGGGAGAGTATGTTTCTTCATAATCAATCCTGGGTTTCTGCAGGAAACCTTGTGCAACAAGCCATGCTTTGTATCGCACAATTTCATTTTTCTCATTACGTTTTCGTACAAATACCCACTTATATCCAACAAGCATCACACTCTTTGGTGTTTGGACAATAGGTCCAAATACTTCTCGTTTTGCTAGCGAATTTAATTCAGCTTCAATAGCTGTTTTCCATTTTGGCCAATCATTTCTACATCAACATTCTTCAACGCTTTTTGGCTCACTTTCTTCATTACTTCTGGTAATGTCAAGGGCCATTTTATATGAAAATATGTTGTTGACAACAGTTTTATTTCTATCCAGAATTTCTCCAGTTTTCATGAAATGTATTGAGATCTCATTATTTTCAGGTACCTATTCCTCTTCAGGGGAAAACATTTCATGACACACCTCTTCAGGAGGTCCCTTTTTAGGAGATTTATACTCTTCTAGAGTTTCCTCTTCAGGAGGTTCTGGAATAGAAGATTTAAGCTCTTTAGGAGCACCAATTATATTTGTGGCCTGTATTGTGGGTACGTGTTCTTCAGGAACACCAAATTCATTTTGTATTCTTTTCCTTCTGGGAATTTTGTCTTTTGCACCAATAGGTCTTCCACGCTTCATGCGTATTTTAGATTCACCTATTGCTGCTTTGACAATTTATCCTTCAGGGACTTCAATCCTTGCTGGAGTATTAACAGCAGGAATATAAGATTTTACTACACCTTTAGTGTTAGTAAATACATCCGGTAACTGATTTGCAACATTTTGCAAATGAATAATCTTTTGAACTTCCCGTTTACATTCATTTATAGGAGGATCAAAATGAGACAGGATCTTATTATCCCAAGTAATATCTTGTCGTACTTCAGACACCGACTTTTCTTTACCCATTAACGGAAAATTTGATTCGTCAAAATGACAATCCTCAAAACGTGCTTTAAACATATCTACTGTAAGGGGTTCAAGGTATCTAATAATGGATGGAGAATCAAAACCAACATATATCCCAAGTCTACGTTGAGGGCCCATTTTTGTACGTTGTGGAGGTGCAATTGGAACATATACAACACATCTAAAAGTACGAAGATGAGAAATATTTGGTTGTTGACCAAATGCAAGCTGTAATGGAGAATATTTATGATATGCAGATGGTCTAATGCGAATTAGAGATGCTGCATGAAGTATAGCATGTCCCCAAATAGAAATAGGTAGTCTTGATTTCATAAGTAAAGGTCTAGCGATTAGTTGAAGCCTTTTGATCAAAGACTCAGCTAAACCGTTTTGTGTGTGTGTATGGGCAATAGGATGTTCAACATCTATTTCTATTGACATGCAATAATCATAAAAAACTTGAGATGAAAATTCACCTGCATTATCCAATCGAATGGTCTTAATTGGATACTCAGGAAATTGTGCTCGTAGTTTAATTATCTGAGCAAGAAGTCTAGCAAATGCAACATTTCTAGTGGAAAGAAGACAAACATGTGACCATCGACTAGATGCATCAATTAGAACAATAAAATATCTAAATGGTCTACTTGATAGATGAATAGGCCCACATATATCTCCGTGAATCCTTTGTAAAAAGGATGGAGATTCAACAATGACTTTTGAGGGAGATGGTCTGTTGCCCAGATGACTAACACAAGAGGGGGGGTGAATTGAGTTGTATTTAAAAAATAACAATTATAAATCAAATATATAATATAAAATATAAATAAAATATGAAACAATAATAAATATAAAGAGGAAGGGTAAGAGAGAAGCAAACTCAGTATGTTAACGAGGTTCGGCCCCACTGCCTACGTCCTCGCCTCAAGCTACCTCTTGAGGATCCCCAAATCCACTATTCAATCTCCTTTAGGTGGAGATAGAAACCTATTACACCTTTGAGCAGCACCGCTCCAAAGAATCCGTGTAGAACACCCTCTACACTTCCAATCACCTTACACTTGGTGATTTAACTATTCCCCGTGTAGAACACCTTCTACACTTCCAATCATCTCACACTTGGTGATTTAACTATTCTCCGTGTAGAACACCTTCTGCACACACAAGGGTTATACATACATTTTTACAAATACAAGAGTTGATAGTAGGTAGACTATCAAAGTACACTCCTCAATGAGTGAGATAGAAACAATACAGCGCAACCTATATCTCTCTCAACAAGAATAAGAATTAAGGCTCAAAACTTTAGAAAAGAGAGAATGAGAGCTTTGAAGAAATGATGCAAAACTTAGCAATAGATGTGTAAGCTCTTGTTGTGAATTTTGCAAAACTCAAGTGAGCTATTTATAGGCAAATGATTTTTCAATTTCAAATTTGAAAAGATTCCCATGTCAAAACATCATCATTTACTTTTCAAAAATTTCAAATCTAATATTTTTACTTTTTGCATGTGACAAAAGGAGCACACTTTAGTTTTCAAAAATTTCAAACATAATCTTTTACTTTTTGCATATGACAAAAGGAGCACACTTTACTTTTCAAAATTTTCAAATAAAAACATCTACCTTTTGCATAAGTCAAGAAAAGCATCCACCACTTTTGAAAATATTCAAATAAAACATGCACATGTGAAAGATGACAATCAATCATCTTAATATTTTCAAAGTTCAAACTTTTAATCATGTCATGCACATGTGAAAGATGACAATCAATCATCTTTCAAAATTTTCAAATTTAATTTTCAAAATATTCATGCATATGTGGAAAATGTATTTTAATGCTTTATGATAAAATATTAATTTTGAGCCTTAATCCTAATTTTGAATTTTTAAGAGATTTACAATATTACTCTATGATTTTAATGTGAACTTATTCCCTTCTTTCTCATACTTGCTTCCTTGATGTGCTTGATTATATTGTGTGGACAACTTGAGCTTGAAACTCCTTTATTCTTTGGATTCATTTGTTATCATCAAAATCCATTTGTAGATTTACATGAAACTTGAAACCTTGGGTTCAACAATCTCCCCCTTTTTGATGATGACAAATGCTTGATAGAACCTGAATCCTGTATTAATACTTAAGCTCCCCCTGAGAATGTGCGTTAGTTTTTCAAGCAAAAATATAAATATAATTCCAAGCATATATAACAAGTTTAGCAATTTAAACAATATTAAAGTTCTAGTCTAAAACTTCTCCCCCTTTTGGCATCATTAAAAAGGAATCATAATTAACTCAATAAGATATATTCCTACAATAACCAATAGGCAAATAAAACGCTGCGTTAGTAGAGACTGTAGAAATTAGAACCACCCGTGTCCGACAAAACTTGCAAACGTTGAAGCCGAATTTTATCATCTTGGTGCGGAAGAAGATTTAAATCCGCTTGATGTTATTGACGAATTAGATGTTTCAGAGATTTGAAGATGAATAATTAAAATTATTCGTGTCCGACAAAGACAGTAAAAGCTGCAGGCCTAGCTTTGGCAATGCGGTGCGGAGCCATGCATGTCCGACAAAACCTACAAATGTTGGAAGTCTAACTCTGGCAATTCGGTGCGGAGCCACGCGTATCTGACAAAACCTGTAAAGGTTGGAGGCCTAGCTCTAGCAGTCGGTGCGAAAGCAGATCAATCGCCTGATGTTGTTGACAAACGGGTTTGAAGGCTCCGAGTTTCTATAAAAAAATCATTTTCACCAATCGGATACTAAAAAAACATTGCTTCTTGACCTAAGTTCTGTTTCTCCATAACGATAGAATGGCAGAACAATTCTCTTCCACTAATGTTCCAGACTTGAATCAGGAACCCTTGACGCATCAACCATCAATCTTTTCTCCTAAGGCCGTCAATGCCATGATAGGAGCAGAGAACCGTTTTTCTAGTAAGAAAATTTTTGACAATGTGTGTCCAACATATCTTATATTTATTTTGACTAATAAGATTTGAAGAGACAATAGTTTGTCTTGTTCTTTATGCTATCTCTATAAAATCAGTTTTAAAATTCATCCGATTTGCATCAAATCTTATTCTCATCTCTATAACTCATCTGCATTCATTCAATATTCTCGCTTTAAGTTTTCAATTCTTTTCTCAATGGCTCATTCTTCTAACATTCCTCTAGATGCATCCATGAGGTATTCTACATCTCAATCTCATGTCCTTTCTGCAGCTACCATTAGCGCCATGTTGCAGCAAGAGAACAACAGTTTGGCTAATAAGTCAGACTCCGATGCTATCTACGACTTGGTGAGTCTCGGGACTCGCTACTCATCCTCTATTGTCGCTTTTTCCCAGCGGCTACAAGTCAAAAATCGTGAGGTTGAAAAGCTTAAAGAACAAATTGTTGTACTTCAACGAATTGTTCAAGAGTCTCACACAAGGGAAGGAATCTTTCGGCAGAAGAATAAAAAGTTGAAATCTCTATTGGATTCTTCATTCCGCTTGCCAGTTCCCATGGATAGGGATGACATGATATTGTATGAAGAGAATGAGCGTCTCAAACATGAGGCTAAGAACCTCAAGTTTATGTAAAAGTATTTAAAAAAAATATCTCTCTATTTTTATGAACTCTGATCTATCTTTCAAGAGATATTCATAACATACATCATACCTATTTCTCTTCTAATCATACATAATCTATCTTCTGGTAAGGGTTTTGTGAATATATCTGCTAACTGATCGTGTGTGTTTGTGAACTCCAGTACTATATCGCCTTTCTGCACATGATCTCGAAAAAAAATGATATCTTATTTCAATACGCTTAAATCTAGAATGTTGTATTGGATTTTTTTTTAAAGATTTATAGCACTTGTATTATCACATTTGATTGGAATGTGATTATACATAAGTTTAAAATTCTCAAGTTGTTGCTTCATGTAAAGAACTTGAGCATAACAACTACCCGCAGCAACATATTCTGCCTCAGCAGTAGATAGTACAACATAATTTTTTTTCTTTTACTAAACCAGGAAACTAGTGCACGACTTAAGAAATGACATGTTCTACTAAAACTTTTTCGATCATCTTTGCAACCAGTATAATCGGTACTTGAATAACTAATAAGATCGAAAGAAGTGTGTTTAGGATACCATAACTTTAAGTCAATGGTACTGGCAAAATACCTAAAAATCCGCTTGACTGCAATCAAATGAGATTGTTTTGGAAATAATTGAAAACGTGCACATAAACATACACTAAACATAATATCTGGTCTACTGGCTATCAAATATAATAAGCTACCAATCATACCTTGATATACCTTCGAGTCAACTAGTTTACCGGTTTCATCTTTATCAAGTTTAGTGGATGGACTCATTGGTGTTCCAGTTTCCTTAGCACCTTCCATCCCAAATTTCTTCAGCAATTCCTTAATATATTTCGATTGATTGATGAATGTCCCACTTTTTGCTTGCTTAATTTGCAATCCGAGAAAGAATGTAAGCTTTCCCATCATGCTCATTTCAAATTCTTCCTGCATAGTCTTAGCAAAAACTTGGCACATATTTTCATTAGTAGCACCGAATATTATATCATCAACATAAATTTGAATCAAAAGAATATCATCATTTTCGTATATAATGAAAAGAGTTGTATCAATTTTTCCTCTTAAAAAGCCTTTTTCAATCAAGAAACCACTAAGTCTCTCGTACCACACTCTAGGAGTTTGTTTGAGTCCATATAGTGCTTTTGTGAGTTTGAAAACATGATTTGGAGAAATATGATTTTCAAAACCTAGAGGTTGCTCAACATATACCTCTTCATTTATAAAACCGTTTAAGAAAGCACTTTTAACATCCATTTGAAAAAGTTTGAAATCTTTATAACAAGCATATGCAAGTAGCATTCGAATAGTTTCTAATCTTCCGACTAGTGCATATGTCTCATCATAATCGATTCTTTCTTTTTGATTGAAACCTTGGGTTACAAGTCGAGCCTTATTTCTAGTGATGATTTTAGACTCATCTTTCTTATTTCTAAAAACTCATTTTGTTCCAATAACAACATAATTTTTAGGTGTAGGAACAAGTGTTCAAACATCATTTCTTTCAAATTGATTAAGCTCTTCTTACATAGCTAGAATCTAAGATTCATCAAGAAGTACTTCATCAATATTTTTAGGTTCAATCTGAGATAGAAAAGCAGTATGATTGCAAATATTTCTAAGAGATGATCGAGTACTTACACCTCGTGAAGGTTCTCCTAGAATTTATTCCTCTGGATGATCTTTCACATGTTTTCACTATTTGGTTGCATCTTGTACTAAGTCTTGATGATCTTTCCTTCTATTTCCATGATCTTCCCTTTTGAATTGTCTCCAAATATCACACATCCTTTTTCTTTAGAAGTGAAGTCAATGAATTTAGTTTTGTCTTCTGTCACGTATCTTGAGTATCCGTTATCTAAAAATCATTTATTTTTACCTGTAGAATACTTCATGCATACCTACAAAAGCAATTAAAAACAATTCCTGGTACCCAAGTTCTTTGGGTCCTTTATTTATTAGTATTAGAAGAAATAAGATTTTTAGGTACCCATATGGCCCTAATAGTCATTGTATGTTTTCTTCTAATAGGACAAGCAAAATAATTATGACCATTTCTATTACAAAAATTGCAAATAGCATGTGACATATATGAAGAACTTGAGTGATTATAATAGTATCCTTTTTTAACAAAATTATTTTTATGAAAAGAATTTTGAATATTGGATTTTGATGTAGAAGGATTATCAAAGAAGTTTTTATAAGATTTTTATTTTTGTTTTGGCTTATATCCCAAGCCTGCCTTATCAAAAACACATCTTTGACTACCAAGAAATTTTTCAAAATTTCTTTTTCCATTCGTAAAGTTTTCAATAATATTTTCTAAATCAGTTTTCTTTTTCTTCAACTCAAGATTTTCATCTTTCAAAACAATACTTTCTTTTCTTAAAATATCAATTTCGTTTGTTAAAAAAGAATTTTTCTTTTTCAAAACAGTATACTTGATACCCAATTTTTCAAATTCCTCATATACCTCTTCTAAAACATTTTGCAATTCTTCATATGAAGGATCTTCAATATTATCAAGATTTGTTACCTCAATATCATCTTTAGCCATAAGACAAAGATTTGCTGATTCTCCATTGCTTGCTTCACCATCTGAGCTACTTGAATCATCATCCCACGTAGCTTTCATTGCTTTTTTACCTTTGTTTCGATCTTTCTTTAGCAGAGGACAATCTGGCTTGATATGACCAGGTTTATTGCATTTATAACAAATTAAAGTGTCATTTTTACCTGAATCTTTCTTGGAAAACTTATTGAAGGATTTCCTTGGAGGAGTTTTATTTTTCTTTAAGAACCTCTGAATTCTTCTTGTTATCATCGCAACTTCTTCATCTTTGTCGTCATTTTCCTCATCTTCATCATTTTCACTTTCATGTGGAACAGCTTTAAGTGCCAAGCTCTTCTTTGACTTTCCTTCTTCTTCTCCTCTTTTCAATGTGTACTCATGGGTGATAAGTGACCCGATGAGTTCATTCACTTCGAGCTTCTTGAGGTCTCTAGCTTCAAGAATCGCTGTCACTTTTGATTCCCAACGTTTTGGTAGAGAGTTGAGAATTTTTCTTACTATCTCCACTTTGGAATAAATTTTGGCAAGAGCTGTCAAGCTATTTATGATGTTAGTAAAACGAGTGTACATACTAGAAATAGATTCATCATCATTCATCTTAAACATTTCATATTCATGAGTAAGAATATAAATTTTTTATTCCTTGACTTGAGAAGTTCCTTCATAAGTAACTTCCAAGTTATCCCAAATTTCCTGTGCTGTAGCACAAGTCATTACTCTATTAAATTCATTACCATTGAGAGCATTATATAATAAATTCATAGCAGTTAAATTCAAAGTATAAAGTCTATTGTCTTCACGATTAAACTCTTCTTCTTCCTTTTTGACCTTTACTCCATCAACTACTTTTGTTGGAATATAAGATCCATTTACAATACATTTCCAGATTTCTCGACCTTGAGCCTGAAGGAATATTCTCATTCTAACTTTCCAGAATGAGTAATTGTCTCTACAAAAGAGTGGAGGCCGACTGCTGGATTGACCTTCACCAAATGAAGCTGCAATGTTAGCTATAAGATCTTAACTCAAAAGATAGTTAATCTTATAATAGAGCTCTAGCTCTGATACCAATTGTTACTGATCATAGGCCGCACCTATATCACCTAACAACTGTACCTACCAGACTAGCCGGCCACCGTCTCTACCGGTGCACCGTCACCCATGGTCGGAGAGTCTTGCTTCGGTGACACAGTCACAAGCGAGAGTTCCCATGAGTGATCTGCCTATATGAACAGTACAGGTCAACTAGCTCTGATACCACTTGTTGCCCAGATGACTAACACAAGAGGGGGGGTGAATTGAGTTGTATTTAAAAAATAACAATTATAAATCAAATATATAATATAAAATAGCAATAAAATATGAAACAATAATAAATATAAAGAGGAAGGGTAAGAGAGAAGCAAACTCAGTATGTTAACGAGGTTCGGCCCCACTGCCTACGTCCTCGCCTCAAGCTACCTCTTGAGGATCCCCAAATCCACTATTCAATCTCCTTTAGGTGGAGATAGAAACCTATTACACCTTTGAGCAGCACCGCTCCAAAGAATCCGTGTAGAACACCCTCTACACTTCCAATCACCTTACACTTGGTGATTTAACTATTCCCCGTGTAGAACACCTTCTACACTTCCAATCACCTCACACTTGGTGATTTAACTATTCCCCGTGTAGAACACCTTCTACACACACAAGGGTTATACACACCTTTTTACAAATACAAGAGTTGATAGTAGGTAGACTATCAAAGTACACTCCTCAATGAGTGAGATAGAAACAATACAGCGCAACCTATATCTCTCTCAACAAGAACAAGAATTAAGGCTCAAAACTTTAGAAAAGAGAGAATGAGAGCTTTGAAGAAATGATGCAAAACTTAGCAATAGATGTGTAAGCTCTTGTTGTGAATTTTGCAAAACTCAAGTGAGCTATTTATAGGCAAATGATTTTTCAATTTCAAATTTGAAAAGATTCCCATGTCAAAAACATCATCATTTACTTTTCAAAAATTTCAAATCTAATATTTTTACTTTTTGCATGTGACAAAAGGAGCACACTTTAGTTTTCAAAAATTTCAAACATAATCTTTTACTTTTTGCATATGACAAAAGGAGCACACTTTACTTTTCAAAATTTTCAAATAAAAACATCTACCTTTTGCATAAGTCAAGAAAAGCATCCACCACTTTTGAAAATATTCAAATAAAACATGCACATGTGAAAGATGACAATCAATCATCTTAATATTTTCAAAGTTCAAACTTTTAATCATGTCATGCACATGTGAAAGATGACAATCAATCATCTTTCAAAATTTTCAAATTTAATTTTCAAAATATTCATGCATATGTGGAAAATGTATTTTAATGCTTTATGATAAAATATTAATTTTGAGCTTTAATCCTAATTTTGAATTTTTAAGAGATTTACAATATTACTCTATGATTTTAATGTGAACTTGTTCCCTTCTTTCTCATGCTTGCTTCCTTGATGTGCTTGATTATATTGTGTGGACAACTTGAACTTGAAACTCCTTTATTCTTTGGATTCATTTGTTATCATCAAAATCCATTTGTAGATTTACATAAAACTTGAAACCTTGGGTTCAACATGGTCTAATAATTAACTTACCTTGAGAACATGCAGAGCACGGAGATTCATTTGGTAGAAATATCTTTTGATTCTTTAAGGGATGCTCATGCGAATTTTCAATAATTCGTCTCATCATTATAGAACCCGGATGTCCAAGGCGATTATGCCAAGTCATAAATACTTTAGGGTCAATGCACTTCTGGTGCATTACCACATATGATTCAATTGTTCTCATTTTTGTATAATACAATCCAGAACATAGAGCAGGCAGTTTTTCTAATACGAGTTTCTGGCCCGATAGTGTTTTAGTAATAAGAAGATGCTCTTTATTGCCTTCATTGGTCGTTTCAATATGGTAATCATTACGACGTATATCTTTGAAACTCAATAAATTTCTTCTGGATTGTGAAGAGAATAGAGCATCATCAATACAAAATTTGGTGCCATTAGGCAACACAATATAAGCTCTTCCAGAGCCATCAATTAAATCTGATGAACCTGATATGGTATGGACATAGGCTTTACTTAGTGTTAGATTTTGAAAATATTTCTTTTCTTTGAGAATTGTGTGAGTTGTAGCACTGTCAGCCAGAAATATATCTTTATCATTCAACTCAGAGATAAAAAGCTCATCAATGTGATCTATGATTCTACAAAATATACAAAACTTTTATTACTGATAGAAAGAAAATACATTAATTGAGTGGAACACTTCCATCTCCAATTAAGTGTTCAATACTACCATCAGGATGATTAAAGAAATCAGATACATCAAGATGAGTAACGTCTACATCTATTGAATCTAATAAATCATCTGATGGTTCTACTAAATTTGTTTCATGCACTTTATTCTTTCCTTTAATAGAAGTTTGATATAAATCAGCTAAGTGCCTGGCCGTACGACAGGTACGTGACCAATGTCCAGTCATTCCACATCTATGGCACACCTCTTCACTTTTCTTTGAAGAATTATTTTGAGGATTTTTACCCCTCTCTGAATTGTACCACTTCTGGTGATATAGTATATTATAATCCCTTTTAATGTTGTCATTCCTGGGACCAACATTTCTATAATTTCTCCTACCACGTCCGCGCCTCCGATTTCTTCTAAAAGATTCACCATTCACTTCTGGGAATGATGCAAACCTATTACCATTCACTTTAGGGAATGATATTGAGCCAGTAGGGCGTGACTGGTGGATTTCTAATAAGAGCTCATTATTCTGCTCAGCTATTAGAAGACATGATATAAGTTCAGAATATTTCTTGAACTTTCTCTCTCGATACTGCTGCTGCAGGAGCACATTCGAGGCATGAAATGTAGTAAAAGTCTTCTCTAACATATCTTCATCAGTGATTTTCTCACCGCATAATTTTAATACTGAGCTTATTTTAAAAAGTGCGGAATTATACTCACTAACACTTTTAAAATCTTGCAACCTCAGGTGCATCCATTGAGAACGAGCTCTTGGGAGGATGACAGTCTTCTGGTGTTCATACCTCTCCTTTAAATTGTTCCACAAAATATAGGGATCTTTTACTGTGAGATATTCAGTTTTCAATTCTTCATGAAGATGGTGGCGAAGGAAAATCATTGCTTTAGCATGTTCCTACAGGGATGCTTGATTTCCTTCTTTAATAGTTTCTCCCAGGTTCATTGCATCAAGATGTATTTCAGCATCAAGTATCCAGGATAAATAATTTTTTCCAGATATATCAAGAGCAACAAATTCCAATTTCGTAAGATTTGCCATTTTCTACACATATAAATAATAAATATGTGTATCTTAGAAAATATATTTATAAATTCACACAGATAATCATCAATAAAATATATCAAAGATTTCAAATAATATATTGAAAAACTTACAGAGGAATAAGGCCACTAGCTTCAGAATTGGTAGAACCGTCGTGCTGATAACGTGTTATAAAACTTAAAGAAAGGAACTACTATTGCAAAAGAGAAATAAGAAATTCTCTCTGAAATTCTTAAGAACTGAAACTTTCTCTCTCTCTATTTTTTCTTATGAATTTTATTACAACTGAAACTCCTATTTATAAGTTTTGAAATTACTATGCAAATTACTATACAAGTCACTATACAAATTACTATACAGAATTTAAAATAATAGTGGTGGAGTCATTCACATAATTTAGTTTTGGGACAGAAGCGGCTGATAAATTTGATTTGTTCATTTCAGTTGTAAACTTTTTAAATAGTTATTTATGATGTTTAGGAATATAATGATTTTAGGAATATGATGTGGGGCCATAACTATAGAAGATCTTTTGTGTATTATCCTCGTTAACTTTATGCAGATAGTGGGATTAGAGTTATTCGTCTTTTTTTGCTTTTTTTTTTTTTTTTCTTTTTTTCATCACGCGGTTTCCTGTAAAGGCGAAACTAAATGGAAAACATGATTACAACCTAGAGGACAGAGCGAGTTATATGCACTTATGTTTTTCTATCCCCGAGGATAACGTTGGTTTAGGTTGTCTTTGTGTGAGAAAGGGTGAATGTTGGAAACTCTGTAAATAATTTGTTCATGACGAACCCACCGCAGTGCTCCCCCACTGCAAAGCTCCCCTCCCTATCCCGCGAAGTAGCCTCGAAGCCTCCCCTCCCCTCCCCTCCCTACTGGCAATAAAGTTGACTGAATCTAGCTAGTATTAGATCAGCGACTTGATAATAAAGAAAGAGATGAAGTCAATAATCTGAGAGATAATTAAACCAATAAAAATTAATACAAGTTGACTCAGATTTTAATAAATAAAAAAAACACTTAATAATATAGAAAAAATGATAGCATTACTCCTTTTTTATAATTTTTTTACTATTCATTTTATTTTCTTAATTGATTTTTTTTTTAAATTTACTTAATGATAAGTAGTACTCAATTACTTTAATGAAGAAAAAATTAAATAATAAAGTAAAAATGTATTATTGCTACAGTACATATTGAATTGGTAAAATTACTGTAGCTAAAAGTTACAGTAACTACACTTTGCCTAATCTAATCATGTGGACATTTTTGTTGTTCTAAATTTCTAATAGCTAATGTGGGCATTTCACTAAAAGAAAGTTCTTCCGCTCAATTAAGTCGCAATTAGTGCCTAGAATCGCTGCATATAACCATTCGCCGACAATTTATATGTCGCTGCATGTCCGTTGTAATTATTTGTTCACTTTTGTTTTAACTCAGCAAACACCAAAAATCGTCACAAATAGATATTACTTTCGGCCAAATAAATAAATAAATAAACGCCGCAAATATCAAAAATAAGGCCATAAATGGCCATTCCATTTGCCTATTAATGAAATCGTTGGGAAAACTGTAACGCCCTAATAGAAGACCAAAACCATATGGTCTATACTCCAAAAGGACTGATCAATGATACAATTAGAGCCCCATTGTAACATTATAAAGAGCTAGAACTTCTTATTCCCAAGTAATGTGGGATCCCATACACCACTTATCTTATCATTCTCATATGTGGTATCACAATCTATCCCCCTTAAATACCCGACATCCTCGTCGGGTCTGTCCATTGTAGGTGGCACAGTTCAAGTCCCACGTTTCTGGTTGGGATAGGCTCTGATACCATTTGTAACGCCTCAATGAAAAACTCAAACCACATGATCTATACTACAAAAAGACTAGTCAATAATATAATTGGTGCCCCATTGGAATCTTGTAAAGAGCTAGAACTTCTCCTTCCAAAGCAATGTGAGATCATATACACCACATATCTTATCATTCTCATATGGGGTATCACATAAATAATTTCCATTTTTTCAAAAGTAGTTTTCTGATTTTTGTATTTATATAACAGTACGACGTCTGCCTCTGCCCATTTAGAGATCAAAGAAGCAATGCAAAATAATAATAATAATAAATAAATCAGTGAGAAATTTGGGCAAAAAAGATACTAAATAAACATCCAACCATCTGAATATCACACAGAACGAGCATGTCATCAAAAATCACTGAATGGACTTACTTTTTTTGGTTTGTAAGCCAAGTCAAAAATCATTTTTTTCTAAATAAAACAAAGCCCAAGCCCTCTTTAAACCAGGTCTTAATCTTTAAACCCTGCATGTTGTGTTGTCTTTAGGGATTAAAAAAAAAAGAGTGATTGATTCTGGACTTATGCTTACAAGCTTAAAATAACGAGGTCCATTTGGTTTGGGGTTTGATATCATAAGAATTATAAAAAAAAAAAAAATTGAATATTTCAAACAGTACTCTCTTTTTTTTTTTCTTTTGACTTGATCCTTCAGAAAAATTATATTAATATCTGACACCGAAAATTTTAATTTGGAACTCAATCCGTAGTGTGGTCCGTTTGTTTCGTTGTAGAATTATTCTTGGAAATAATTTCATGATTTCTTGGTGCTTGCGAGTAAAGTATGGGAGTGAAATGAGATAAAAATTTTGTGAATAATAATAAGATAATTTATGAATAGTAGTGAGATAATTTGAGTTGTATATTATTTTGAATTTTGGAAAATGAGAGAAAAAGTTCAATAAAAAATATTATGAAATCAAATATCATTAGAACATAATTTTATAATATTAATTTTGTTTGGAGGTTTAAAAAAGTTTGATTTTTTTTTTTAAGTTGGAAAAGTTGTATAATGATTAGTTTGAAAATATTTATATTTGAATTATATGTTTGAAAAATAAATGAGATAAAATGAATTGAGAAGTTTAGAAATAGTTGATCTATTTCCAGTCCCTATGGACTTGCTAAAATCCAACTTTTTGTAAAATATAAAAGAAAATGGACAAAAATGAGCCCCATTGGACACATTAAAATAAAAGAAAAATGCATTTGTAAACGGTGTGTGCACTACATGACGTGCGCTACATATAGTACACGTACCGTTCATCTTTCAAAAATATTTTATTAATATTTTTGCTCAAACCAATCTGCACTTCAGGAATATGCATTCCGTTCGACCATTGCCAGCCGTTAGCAGTTATACTGTTGGCATCACCAGCATTAGACGATACCGGCGATCAAACTACTAGTGATCCCAGCTCCGACCAACTTCCAATAATTCCCCACGCATAAATCTAAGTCTGAAATAGGTTTTGGACTATTTGAAGCTCTTTTGACTCACCGCCGGCCACCATTACCTACACTGCCGGTATCACTGGACTCATCTTATGCCGACGACCAACCTCTTAAAATTCCATCACCGACAACGTTGTCGTTGCCTCCCACGCATAGTTTGTGGCTTTCGGAAACACTTTTCATGCGAGTTTCGTGATCCATTTCAATTCTTTTTTTTAATTTGTAAAATAAATAAAATAAAAATATTTTAAAAGATATAGAGAAAAAATAAAGATGCTGATATATAATTAAATGTAAAAGTGAATAATTAAAATAGAAAAAATCTATTTTTAATAATTAAATTTAAAAGAATTTTAAAAAGTTCGTTGGGACTGCTTAAGATAGGAAATTTGTTTTTAAGTCTTATGAGCTAAAACCGGTTTAAAAAAAGTGGCTTTGATTTTATATTGATTAAACTCGTTTTCTAAGAGAATGGTTAGGAAATGAGATGAGACGCTAATTTTGAAAATAATATAAAATGATTTTTGAATAGTAATGAATTGATTTGTGTTAGGATGTTTAATTGTGTTTTAAAAAATGAGAGAGAAAAAGTTAAATAAAAATGTTATAAAATCTAAAAATTGATTGAATATAATCTTTTTGATAAACAGGTCGGTTGAGCCCAGGGCCCCTGAACATGATAAACAGTAGAATCCGTTGGAATAAAACTATTTGATATCATTTATAATAATAATAATAATAATAATAATAATAATATAAGTTAATTATAAAAAATTAATAATAAATAATTTATAAATATTAATAAATATTTATAAATAATAATTAAAGAGAAGAAATTAGATGGCGGATCACATGATCGACTTATGAATTCCTATTTGCTCAACTGACCGACAGTATATACTAGAGTGTGGCTAGAAGAGATCTTTGATTTGTGTAATTTCCTCGTTAACTTTATGTTTTATGTGGGATCAGACTTACTTGTCTTTTTTGCCATTTTTCACGCGGTTTGCTGTAAAGGCAAAACTAAATGGAAAACATTATAATTACAACCTGGTCCCATGCATAGAGCATTATCAGAGAGGAGAGATCAGCGAGTTAGGCACTTTTGTATTTTTCCTTTCCAGAGGATACATTGCTTGAGGTTGTCTGTACATCGAAAGGGTGAATGCTGGAAACTCAGATCATCAAGAGCTTAAAGAAGACGTTGATCTTGCAAAATTAAGAGGTTCTTACTAATTTCAATCCTCGATCACTTATTAATGCAATCAAACTTTTTAATTACTTGTTCAGGATATATGTCTGTTACCTTTGTAAATAATTGTTTATGATGTTTAGGAATATAATAAACCAGTATAGACGAGAAAAATTGATACAAAAAAGGTGTTGGTAGTTGTGATGTCCCCTGCCATAGCCTTCTTCTCTTACAACATTGATGCAGGACATCGATCTACTTACTAGCTTCTTTTTCTCTAATATTCCAATTTTCGATTGGCTTTTTTTCTGTTTTAATGTTTCTTTAATTGGTAAATGGGCAGGTGGCAGTTTTCGTCCCGTTGTTTTAGTGGAAAAAAATTATAAAAACACAAAAACTGCTTTTGAAAAAATGGAAATTGTTTCGTTAATTGTGGGAACAATTGTTGACTACTCAGTTGGTCCAATCGGAAAACAGTTTGGCTATCTTATTTTCTACAAGAGCTCCACTCCGTCAAAAGAATTTAGTGGCTTTGATACCACTTATTGAGAATCTGAACTTCCTAAATTCTCCTCACCAAGATCTGCTTTTGACAAAATATCAAGAAAAATAAAGAAATAAACACAACACAATAATTAAGTAGAAAACTCTCAAACTAGGAAAAAAAAACTATCAAACTCAGAGAAAAAAATACCCTATGTGAAAAATTGTTATAATCACACAATTTTTCTTCTCACCCTAAAAACACCCACAAAAACTTCTCTTACTAATAAAATTTTAACTTTCACATTTCTTTCTTTTATATATAAAAATGATAACAAAAGAATTTTACTAAAATAAAAAATTATTAAATAAGTTTTTAACTGGTATAATAAATCAAGAAGGTTAGGCTGCCTTTTATAACCCATGAGTCTTGTCCCATCTTCTTATCTCTCCTATGTGAGACTCTAGAATGGAGCAAATCCAACATACATTAAGCTGCAATTTTTTGTTTTTATAATCTAGCCTCGAGCAAATAAAAGTTGTTATCTCATTCATATTTTTGATGTTTTGGATGGTGTTGCTATTTATGTTGAATCAAAATCCACTACTATTTACTCAATACCTCTTTTTGTTTTCAGTTATATTTGCACTCTTCGGTTACAAGAAGTATTTTTTTTTTTCTGAGGTTTCTGTCACAAGTGATGGCATAGAATAACATGCGAATTTAAGAGTGTTGAATTTCTGAGTGTTGAATTTCTTTGATTGGCCATGAAATTAGTAGAATGAATACATGCAGTGATCATGAAATTAAATGCGGTGCTATTTGAAGCTAACAGAGTTGCTTAAAGTCTGGGTTGTTTTACAAAATGAATTTTATTATTTATAATTATTTTTTATTTTCAATTCATCTCAATCACTTATTTTAAATTTTAATTCATTTAAATCATAATTTATCTCATTTTATTTTTAAATTAAAAAAATATATAAGACAGAGAGTCGCACATTTGCCAAAATAACAGAGTCAGACTGATAAGACAGTAACAAAAAAAACGAATCCATGCGTGAGCTGTGGGTAATATATTAAATTAATAATTAAATTTTGTACTAAATTGTTTTATAGGTGGCTACAGCCACGTTGGGAGCTTTTCCCGCTGAGGTGCCTGCTAGCATTATTTTACGTATTTTATTTTTATTTTTTATATGATTTTTTAATAGTTTTAATTATATATTTTTTAAAAAAATTGATAATATTATTAAAAGATACTTCCTTAACTATGAAGTACAAAAAATTAGAAAAGAAAAAAACCAACGTAAACTCAGGGAAAGATCGCTACAATTTTGCTTATTTGGAATTCATTTTGTTTGTGGGATTCATTTTCCCGTCAAGCTTCTTAAACCTTGATAATGTTCGGACCAATGCCCTCTGAAATTGACTTGTTTGGGTTTTTTCTTAGCCCTAGAGGCCTTCTTCTTCGTTAATCTCTCAAGAGTTTCTTTAGAGCCCTAGATGCTGGTTCTACCACAAGAGTTTTTTTAGCCATGCCTCATCTCTTGAGATCCGGTTCAGGGGGATGAGAAAGAGGCCATTGAGATAGTAAGCCGCCGAGATCCATGACCGAGCAAGAAGACTCACGTCTGGCTTGGCACCTTCAACATTGTCGAGGAGGCTGCGCATACTTATGACGTCTCGGCCTCGCTTGATGAACGAGCCTGTGCAATCCTCAATTTCGACCCTGAATACATTAAGCCCTGGGTTCAACAAAAAGAGCTCCTGCAACAAGCTCAGGTCGGTGATTCAAAACTAAATCGAATGGGTTTGCTTTTGTGCGAAAACGGTATCGGGCTCTTTGAGTGACAGATCAGAAAGAGAGAAGATGAAGGGGATTTGTCGTGGGTGAAAACGAAATCGAATGGGTTTGCCTTTTGTGGGAAAACGGTATCGGGTAATTTCATCGCTAACGGGCATCTGTATAGCCGTTTAAGCAAATGGAAACGTATCGATATATCCATTTTGCTTATCGAGTCGGTATTTCGGGTCGATCCATATTGAAATATCGGTCCGGTCGGGTCAGGTATACGGTTATTTTGTACCGTCCTAGTTTTATCAGGAAATCTCGATTAAAGACCTTGATGGTTTATTTTTAAGAAATCTTTGTAATACGTACTAGTTGTTATAAACGAAGTCGGCAGCCGCCCCCATGTCCCACCACTAAATTATATGAATGACCCTACCACTATTATTTTAAATCTGCATAGTGACTTGCATAGTGACTTGCATAGTAACTTGCATAGTAATTTCAACGCCTATAAATATGGGCTTCAGTTGTAATGAAATTCATAAGAAAATATAGAGAGAGAAAGAAAGTTTCAGTTCTTAAGAGTTTCTTTTCTCTTGCAATAGTAGTAGTTTTCTTTTTAGTTTTATAACACGTTATCAGCACGAGGTTCTACCGATACTGAAGCTAGTGGTCTTCTATTTCAAGTAAGTTTTTCAATATATTATTTGCAGTCCTTGAGATAAATATTAAAGGTAATATTGCTGAATATTACTTGATAAAATTTTATTTTTATTCTCATGATAATGTGAATATATTTATTAAATTCACAGATTTATTTTTGTAATATAATGTCAAATATTGAGATTTATTACTATTGACATTTCTGAAAAATGTTATTTATCCAGATCCTTGATGAGATCTATTTAGATATGATGATGAACTTGAAAGATACAATCATAGAAGAAAACCATGTGTCCCTGAAGGACCGTGCTGTGTATCTCATGATGAAAAAAATCATCTTACTGTGTGAAATGAATTAAGAGAGTGATATAAGCACCAGAAGATGTAATCCTCTCAAAATATCATTATGATTTATTGCACCTGAAGTTGCAAGATTTTAAGAATAGTATTGAATATTCTGGACTCTTTAAAATCAGCTCAATATTAAAATTATACAGTGAAAATGTCACTGATGATGATATATAAAAGAAGACATTATTTTTCATACCTCGAATGTGTTCCTGCAGTAGCAATATCGAGAGTGAAAGTTCAACAAATATTCTGAACTTTTGTTTTGTCTTCCAGTGATTGAGCTAAATAATGAGTTTTTGTTACACTAGTTACGTCCTATTAATGATATCGAATTTACACAATTCCCAGAAGTGAATGGAAACTAAGGGCGTAGACGTGGTAGAAAAATTATAGAAGTCTTGGTCCCAAGAGCGATAACACTAAAGATGATAAAAATATATCGTATCACCAGAAGTGATCAAACTCAGAGAAGGGTAAAGGCCCTCAGAATAATTCTTCATAAAAAGATGAAGATGTTTGTTATAGATGTAATATGACTAAACAGTAGTCACGTACCTGTTGTACGGTCAAGCACTTGATTTACTTATACTAAGTTTTTATATATAAGCTTATTAATATTTCATCATGTTTTGAAATAATGAAATATCGGTGCCTGAAGCACGACAAGAAATTACTTGGGATAATAAAGTCCTGTTTAAATTTGATTCTCTTACAAATAAATGTGAACCAGAAGTTCAGAGGATTATTTATCTGCAAAGTGTTGCAAATCAATTACATGATGTATTTACTGACACTAAAGGTGTTGTAAAATCATATATTACTGCTGTTAATGCTTAAGCAAGAATTGAAGTCCCTGAATGACGAGTTGTTAAAACAGCAATAAATGAGTCTAAGATACACCTGAAGCGTTGAAGACCTATTGGTGCATAAGAAAAATAAAAATCGGTGCTCATGAAGAGACCGTATTTTCTGTATAAAATATAATCCTCCTGAAGAGGAAACCTCCTGAAGAGGTAACTCCTGAAGAGTGTAACTCCTGAAGAGTATAACTCCTGAAGAGAAAACTCCTGAAAAGTATAACTCCTGAAGAGTATAAACCTCCTGAAGAGGAACCTCCTGTAGAGGTGTTTCATGAAATGTTTTCCCCTGAAGAGGAACAATGAGATCTCAATACATTTCATGAGTACTGGAAAATTTATGGATAGAAATAAAATTGTTGTCGACAACAGATATGATAACACTTGATATTACCAGAAGTAATGAGCCAAAAATCATCGAAGAATGTCGACGTAGAAATGATTAGCCAAAATGGAAAGCAATTATTAAAACTGAATTAAACTCGCTAGTGAAGCGAGATGCATTTGGACCTGTTGTCCAAACACCAAAGGGTGTAATATCTGTCAAATATGAGTGAGTATTTATACGAAAGCGTAATGCGAAATGAAATTGTGCGGTATAATTTGTCGCACAAGGTTTCCTGTAGAAACCGGAGAGCAATTATGAGGAAACATATTTCCTTGTTATGAATGCAATCACATTCATATTTTTAATTGATTTGGTTATTACAAAAGGATTAGATATGCAATTAATGAATGTGGTCACTGCATATTTATAAGCATCATTAGATTATTACGATACTTGAGGCATCTAATCCAAGTACATTTAGGAGTATGTACTTTATAAAGGTTCAAAGATCTTTATATGGGTTAAAGCAATCCGGACACATGTGGTATAATTGAATCAACGAGTATCTATTGAAAGAAGGATTTAAGAATAATCCTATATGTTCATGTGTTTTATCAGAATCCGGATTCGTCATTATTGCAGTTTACGTTGATGATTTATCTTGTTAGAACTCTTGAAAAAATTACAAGGGTTGCTATAAATTCAAGGAATGCATTTGAAAATGAAAGATCTTATTATTCAATTCATAGATGAGTTACAAGAATTTGAGACTTCTAGCCTCATCTCTCAAATGCATTTGCTCTTCATAAAGCAACATGTCATCCTTATCTAAAGGATTAGGCAGTCGAAATGAAGAGGCAAGTAAGGATTTTAAATCCTTATTCTCCTGCTTTAAGTCTGCAATTGTTTTGTCAGACTTTTGAACGAGTCGTTGAAGTACAGAAACCTTCTCGTTAAGCTCCTCAATCTCACGATTTTTGGATTGTAATCGGTTGGAAAATCCAACAATAGAGGAGGAGTATCGGGTGCCGAGAGTCACCAGCTCATAAACAGCTTCACGATCTGACTTGTTAGCCAGATCATTTGCTTGCTGCAACATTGCACCTGCGGAAGATGCAGGATCAACTTGTAATTGAGGTGAAGGATACCTCATATGTTGATTGTGAGAAATAGTAAAAGGAAATTGATGAGCCATTGGAAATTTGTAGAATAAGAATACAAATACAGATGAATTATAGATATGAGAAGAAGATTTGATGCGTACTAAATGAAACTAAAGACGGTTCTTATAGAAATGGAAATAAGAACAAGACAAACCATCATCTATTCAAATCTCACTTTACAAGATATGCTGGATGCATAATTTCAAAAGCCAGCGAGATTAATTACAGCTATCCCTATTTTCTTGTAAATGCTGAACCTCTGCCGTTAGCTGCTGTTGTTGACTTTGTATCTGAGCTCTTTCTCGTTCCAGCTCTTCTACTCGTGTTTTCAGGTCACGAGAATACCAGTCTACAAGTTTCTTCAGCTCCTTGTTATCTTGTTTTAAATCTTTATTTTTTCTATCTTTAGTTGCAAGCGTTTGATGCAACTCAGATATTTGATTTTTAAGATGATCAACCTCACTCGTTCTCGCCAATAGCCTCTGAGACATGGTTGTAAGAGAGGCAGCATATTGAGCACTGAGGGTTCTTGATGCTGCAACAATTTCAGGATCAGATTTTCTAGAAAGATATATCTCTGCTCCTATCATGGTGTTTACAGCCTCAGGAGAAAATATAAGTGGTTGAGGTATAAAAAGTTCATGGTTTAAATCTGGGACATTAGAATTTCTATCAGACATAATATCGTTCTGGATGAACAACAACTAAATCTATGAGGAATGCGAAATATTTTTGCTAAAGTAAACCAATGGTAAAATTGGTTATATTTAAACAACAACCCGAAGCCTTCAAATCTCTTCAAGATCTCGTTTGTCCACAATGTCAAGCGGATTTGATTTTCCACCGAACCGATAATATTAAATCTTAAAGCTTTTACAGCTTTTATCATACATAGATGGTTTCCAATATTATTTCCGCCGTATATAAACAAGTTCTTCCTAATAACGCCGAATGAGGGAGAGAAAATTTTAAATGAAAATATTATCATACTCTCTCTAATGCATTATTTAGTTGGAGATCGTGTTTGAATTCTTAACTTGTTATATATACTGAAATCATATTTGCTTATTACTTGAAACACTAACGCATATTATCAATGGGAGTTTAAGTATTACTGCAGGTATCAGATTTCTATTAAGTTTGTCAAGCAGATATTATTTTTCATCTTCAAATCACTCAGAGATTATTGCAATTCATGAAACAAGTCGAGAGTATATTTGGCTGAGATCAATGACTCAACGTATCCAAGAAAAGTGTGGTATTTTGATAGCTCAACAATTTTATACGAAGATAATGCTACTTGTATCACTCAAATCAAAGGAGGATATATCAAATATACGATCAAGTGATAACCTGGCAGATTTATTCACGAAGACATCTCCAATAGCGACATTCAAGAAAATTGTGCAGAATATTAAAATGTGAAGATTCAAAAACTATTGTCATGCACTTTCCAGGGGGAGTAAAAGTCCTGAAAACTTGTGCTGATTGTACTCTTTTTCCTTCGCTAAGGTTTTATCCCATTGGGTTTTCCTTTGCAAGGTTTTAATGAGGCAATCTTAAAGCACTTGTGGATACATAAAGAGACTGTACTCTTTTTCCTTCGCCATTAGTTTTTCTTCCCACTGGGTTTTTCTTTGGCAAGGTTTTAACGAGGCAGATTCTTTATGGGTGGTCATTCAAGGGGGAGTGTTATAAACGAAGTCGGCAGCCGCCCCCATGTCCCACCACTAAATTATGTGAATGACCCCACCACTATTATTTTAAATTTGCATAGTGACTTGCATAGTGACTTGCATAGTAACTTGCATAAAAATTTCAACGCCTATAAATATGGGCTTCAGTTGTAATGAAATTCATAAGAAAATATAGAGAGAGAAAGAAAGTTTCAGTTCTTAAGAGTTTCTTTCCTCTTGCAATAGTAGTAGTTTTCTTTTTAATTTTATAACACTAGTTAATTAAAAGAAAATGTTAATTTTTTATTCATTAATTTTTAATCGAAAAATACATTGCAGATGTAGTATAACTGCCACATGATATCAATTTTATTTTTCTTTAAAAAATTAAATGAATATTTTTGGAAATAAGAAAAAGGAATATGAAGGGCTTGAGACATCTAAACATATTATAAAAGATGGTCTTCATATATCTTTATAGGATCAGTAGCCAATAAAAATATACAAAAGATATATAGCTCCATACTGAAACATCTAATTCATGTACTAGACTAAACAGGGATACTCCTACTAATCCAATATTTATCTGTAATCATATTTGTTATTAATTCTAAAATCGTTTAACACAATAAAAAATTATATTTTGTTTTTCGCTCGGTTATGATATTTACTGAGAAGTGCTATAGACTAAAAAAAAATCATAAATGTAAAATCTATAAACTAACTTGGATTCATATGATACGTTAAATCTATTTTGTTATAAAAATAAGTAATTTTATAATTTAATGTACCAACCACGTTTTGTATATTTAATTTTGTGAAATTCCTTTAGATAAAGCAGTTCTCATATTTATATCATAAAGCCCCTTGATTCTCATGAATTTACTGCTTTGTGTGTTTCTTTTGGCCATTAAGGCACAGCTCCATTTGCATTGTAAATATATACATAGGTTGAGGTTGGTTTGCTCCCATATTGATGCTAAGGGTCTTGCTTATTCATATCAAGTTTTGATTTATATTTGCAGTATTAATTGTACTGTGTTTGATAATTTTATAAACTTCAAGAACTTCGTTTTCATACAAATGCTTCTTCTGGCATGTATAGGAGTTGTTTATAAGCACTACAAGCCCATATTCCTTGAGTTGCAGAGAAAGAAGGTGGCCGAGCTGAAGTTGTAATATGAATACAAATATTGCTGTATTCATTTTTATTTTGGCCTTTAATTTATTGAATGAGGATGAGATGTTTATGTTGAGAAGGAGCTAGTACAAATGATGACCATGAGATGATCTTTTCATGCCATCATTATTTGTTTTTTCGATGGATAGTCTATTAAAAAACAATTGTCTACATGAAGTTTTCTTGAGAAAAGTATTTCAGAGTAGTTGCATCCTTGTAATTAGCTTTCTGGTTTGGTTTTATTTTATATTATATAATTATTACAAATTTTTCAAATTTTTACACAAATATAATGAACAACTAACTTTCTGAATTTTAAAATAAAATAATATTAAAAAATTAGATGTATTATAATAATATTTTATTCAATTTTTAACTCTAATTTTATCTCTTCTTATCAACTTTTATTAATTATCAGTGTTCATCATTTGCTTATTTTTCCTTCAACATGAAGAAATAATAATAAACTAAAATCATTTGCTTACTGATCAACCTTTTATTAATTATCAGTGTTCATCATTTGCTTATAGAACAGTTCTTCTACATACAATCGGCATGGAAAATTGTGGGAGAACCGGCTGATTTCAGCTGATATATTATTTAAAAGAAGAAAGTAAACGGACTATCACTACAACAAAAATTACATTTTCCTACGTATCTTTTCGTGACTAATATCATATATTTCTATCAGAATACAGTTTTTGTCACCAAATTAGATCGTAGCAGACTCACAGAAATAAACTAGTAACTTTAAAGACTTAAAGCTACCACTGTAAAAATCATGAAAAATATTTTTATTTTCGACGATTTTTTTCCTTGTAAAAAGTTTAAAATTTTGTTGTAAAAAAAAATGCTAACCATGGTTAATAGAGGTTGAAAATGTCATTATTTGCTAGCAAATTATAAATGCACAAAAAAAATCTATGAAAAAAATTACTTTTTTTTTAGTGTATATTTTGAAGAAAACCAAAACAGGCAAAAGAAGAAGAAAGAAAGAAACCAAACCAACCGAGACCCATAAAGAAGTCTGCGTCATCATCTTCGTGTGAACAATTGGTAGATCTAGTCGTCTTCGTGTGAATGGCAGAACCAAAGAGGAGGAAAGTACAGTTGAAAGCAAGCCCCACTGCTTTCCAGTGTTATGAACCTGATGTGAAAACGGCATAGGTGCTAAAAGAGGACCAAACGACGCTGGTTTAGAGCTGGACAGCACCGACGTCGCACAGGAAATAGCTTGAACGGCGCAACGTTTTCATTTTTCCTTACTATTATACGATGTAGCTTGTTAGTTAGTTTTGAGTCTATTATTTTCATGGATAAATTGGTAATTGTATCGTAAGAGCACTCTTATTTGATTGATCACTACTAAAATATAGTTTTAATCAATGTAACTTAAATTTTAATTTTTGGTCATTCTATTCACATAAGTTTTCACATTAAAATAGTTATTTTTTTTAAATATAATAATAAAATAATATAAATAACATTTGATTTTGGCCATTGATCATATCAAATCACTACATTGTATTATTCATTATGAAGATATATAATAATAAATAATTAATAATTAAAAAATATTTAATTATTTGTAATTACTAAATTAATTTTATCATATTTGACCATTCTATCTATTATATGTTAATTAATAATCATATTTTAATTAAATTATGAGTTTAAAAAATTAAAGTAGGAAAGGAAGAGAAAATAAAGTAGGAAGGATAGTGGAGAAAAATGAATAAAATAAGAATTTAACATTTCTACCAAACCAGCTATATTTGACAAATATTTTAGTTTTATTGTTCATTTTAATCAAATTATTTGACTTTTGAACTAGGGGCGGCTCAATACCTATTAAGGCCATAGGCAAAATTTAAATAAATTATTTATAATTATAATATAATAATTTATAAATTATTATATAGAATATTTTTAAAATCTTTAATCAAATGAGATTTTATTTAAAATATATAAATTAAGTTTTTTTAATTTATATTTAGTGAAATAACTTAAAATGGGGCCTCAATGCAAATGTTGTGCCTTCATTTAGCAAAATCTTGAAATATTATTTAAAAATAGAAATAATTTATTTTATTAAATATTAAATTTAGTATCATGAGGCCTTGTACACATTGAAAATATAAAAAATATTTAAATTTTTATTTAATGAAATGGTTTTTATTAATTTAAAAAAAGTTAAAATAAAATAAAATTGGGGGTCTTGTATAGAATAGGGGCCTTAGGCAATGGCCTAAGTGACCTTACCATTGAGCCGCCCTGTTTTGAACAATCTAATATAAATCTAAAATATGCTCTATTGTCTAAGTTCTGGTTGGATTTAACTTTTAGCCAATCCAATGAGAATGTTCTAAGGGTTTTTAACCCACGCTAGGCAAGGCCTAGTTTGTTTTCATAAAAACTTTTATCTTATCTTATTTTATCTCATCATTATTATTTTTTTAAAATCTCTATACAAAAAAAAAAAAACAATTCAATATTTTCAAATTTCAAATTTTTTTTTTCAAATTTTAAAACAAAATTAGTATTAGAATAATATATTATAACATTATTTTATTTAATTTTTAATCAGATTTTTTTTTTCTCTAGCTGTTTTGCTTTGATTGGGAATAAGTGGTGTTGGTGATTTTGACAAGCAAAGCCAACTTGAAGCAAGATTCCTAATAGCATTCTGTCAAAATCCTAAGACAGGAGGCCACGAGTCATTCCCTATGAGTGACTAGGGGTGTCAAATCGTGTCAACGGGTCGTGTTCGTGTTGTATCAAGATATGTATATTATACTATATAGGTTAACCCTAACCCGACTCGTTAAGCTTATCGTGTCAAAATCTCAAACCCTAACACGACCCGTTAACATAACGTATCGTGTCGTGTCAATCTGTTATGACTCATTAGTGAATATTATAAAATCAATTAGCATGACAAAATATAATACATTTCAACTTGTTTATGTAAATATGTTGAATATGCTCGAAGTTAACCCGTTTGACTTGATTAAACTTAGCATAATTTTATACAAATGTTAAAACCACAATATTTATAAAAATTATAATACTAACTACAAATATGAATTACAATTTAAACAAGAAAAATATCAAAATTAAGATTCTAACAATTTTACTTTTAAATGTAAAAGTATACTTGTAATTTTAAATTTCTTAACGTGTCGTAGCGGATTAAAGTAGGTTGATCCGCTATCAACCCATTAAGCAATCGTATCATAATAGGTCAATCCGTTTTGACCCGAAACCCATTAAGACTAAACCCTAACCTGCTATTATCGTGTTGCGTTTGTGTTGGGTTAACAGGTCGTGTAACATATTGCCACCTCTAGGACTTCTATCACATTCCCAGTTGAGAGAAAGAGTGCTAAGTGTTAAAAGCACTTGCACAACCCGTTGTGAAATAATAGAACCAAAATTTATTAATTCGTTTGAAAGGAATAAGCTAAAAATTAGTGTTTCTTTATACTTTTCCTAATTGGTTTACTTGATTGGAAGTGCAGTTGAACCATGCGGGGAGCTCTGGAATGACTAAAAGAAATGGGGGAACGATGCCTGTGAAGAAGGTGAATGAATGAAAGTTGGACGATGAATTCATTTTTGGAAAAAAGAAAACGATGTCTCTTTCAGTTTTGCCACGTGGGATGCAGTTCCCCCACGGTCCCTAGCCAGTTACAAATAACTTTTCTCTTTATAAAAAAACCCAAATAATTCTTTCTTTAATATGTATTACAAATGTACAAGGATGACCTTTTTTTTTAGAGGAAAACTTGTACTCATTCTATTATATCAAGGAAGAAATACATGAGGGGATATCCTCCCAAGTTACAAGAACAGTAGAATGGACAAGTGAGTTTTTTGCTAATACATGAGATAAGGTATTGCCGTTTCTCACATGAGAAACTTGCCATTTAGCAAAGGGTGAGAGGAGTTGCCTAGCTTCGCCAATGAATAGAGTTGCGCTACTCTAGGTTTCGGTACCTTCGGCCAAGCCATTGATCACTTGTGCCGAGTCACCTTCAAAAATCACTTGGGAAAAGCCTAGTTGAATACCAAATTGCACTGCCTTGAGGGCTCCAAGAGCTTCAACAAGGAGAAGATGAGGGAAGAGACTGGAGTTGGAACGCATAGTGGCAAGTATGTTGCTGTTATGATCTCTGGCTATTACTCCTATCCCAATAAGTTCATTGGTTTTGTCCACGGCTCTATTCCAATTTAACTTCACCTGCCAATGAACATAGCCAAGGATGACCTATTTATAATATAATAAGGATTGTAATAAATGAAATACGAGCAATGTATACATACACAATATTCTGATCTAAGATATTTACATAATAACACCATAATATTCATATAATATTAGGTAAGATCCTATTATAATTAAGACAGTGAATATGCTAACATCCCCCCTCAAAACCATGATGGTGAAGCTAACTAGAGTTTCGAAACAAGAGTACCAAGTCCACCAGATAATTAACATCTTTAAAAATGTCAATAAGATTGTCTTCGTATGATATGGAAGGAAGATGCAAAGGGTTTGTTGAATGTGACTACAGAGAAAATGATAATCTATCTTGATTTGCTTTTTGTGTTCGTGAAAGACATCATTAATTATGCTTGTTGTGTTCATCCTATGCCCTAAGAAGGTCGGACCCTTTTTTTTTGTTTATTGTATCTTGGTTGCCTTTTCTTTATTGGCGTTCATTACTTAACACCTGCACATTGAAACTCGAGTGCATTCCTCTAGAACCTTGACCTCCAAATTAGGGATGTGCTTATCTTTTTCTCTAGAATAGATTGTTCTTTGCACTGCAATGATACATAATATTTTTTTTCTTTTATATTTTTTTGTAATTTTATTTAGAGTTTGGATGATATTGACATCTTCAAACTCTATTTCTTTATTTTTTTGTTTAAATTTATTATAATGATTTCTAATTTTGATGGATGGATAAAGATAATTTTGATAATTATCCAACTTTTTCTAAGGCTATTTACAAAAACAAAATATGCAAATAAGGTCAAGTAGTTGATGTTAAAAACTCATATTTGTTTTAGTTTTTTTGTATAGTTGGGCCAAAAATATACATTAGAATGTAATTTTAGAATTTTTGGTATGTTTGACTCAATCTGCACTGGCCTGGATCGAATTGGATTGAATAGACCAAGTAGATAGATATATAGTGGACATAAATTTTCGTTCTTTCCAAAAATTCTCCCGTGGACAAACCGGTCCAAACCGATTACATTTAATAAATACAAATATGTAAGCAACTTTGAAATACCACGTGTTATTCTTTTTTTGGCCATTTTTTAGGATACGTTTTAGTTGTGGATCTGAGAATATAGCTTTAATTGTAAATCCAATTTAGGCTATCAGGTGCTTGAAGAGTATGAGGAACTTCGAGACAAAAGGTGAACCATGACAAAATAGCTATGATATTTAGCAAAAATGTGGGCTCAACAATGCAGCAATAGATCCTCAATATCTGGGCTATCCAAAGGTCTTGCCAGTTTGACAAATACTTAAGGTTGCCACCCATTATAGGTCGAGTCAAGAGGGAGGCCTTCTAAAACATGAAATACAAGGTGTGGATGCAATTACACAATTGAAAAGAGAAGTTACTGTCTCAAGATGAGAAGGAAATGCTCATCAAGGATGTGGCTTTGTCAATCCCAACTTTTTCTATGAGTTGCTTCAAACTACTTGCATCCCTATGCACTGAGTTGAAACAGATGATGGCTAAGTTTTGGTGGGAGTAGCATCTAGTTGATCGCCCAAGATGATGGCTGAGTTTTGGTCGGAGTAAAAGGGAGGTGAGAAGAAGGTCTATTGGATTAGTTGGGCCAAAATGTGTGCCTCAAAAGCAGAATGAGGGATGAGATTCAAAGACTTTCGTTCTTTTAACATGTCCCTTTTGACGAAACAAGGGTGGATATTCTACAGGAAACAACCTCCCTTCTACACTATCTATAAGGTTTGATACTTCCCTAGCAGCCACCTTTTCCAAGCACGGTTAGGCCTGCATCCGTCCTATGCATGACACAGAATATAGGAGGCTACTAAGATTTTGGAGGAAGGATGCATCTAGAGGGTAGGGGATGGACTGCTGATTGACGTTTGAGAGGATTACTGGATTCCAATTTAAAGGCCATCAAGTCTACACAAAGTATGAATGGTGCAACTTTGAAATACCATGTGTTATTCTTTTCTTGGCTATTGTTTAGGATAAGTTTCAGTTGTGGATATGAGAATATAGCTATAATTTTAAATCCAAATTTGGCTATCGTGTGCTTGAAGAGTATGAGGGAGCTTCGAGGCAAAGGGTGAACCATGACAAAATAGCTATGATATTTAGCAAAAATGTGGGCTCACCAATGCAGCAACAAATCCTCAATAACTAGGATATCCAAAGGTCCTACCAGTTTGATAAATACTTGAGGTTGCGACCCATCATAGGTCAAGTCAAGAGGGAGGCCTTCTCGAACATCAAACACAAGGTGTGGATGAAATTACATATTTGGAAAGAGAAGTTATTGTCTCAAGGTGGAAAGGAAATGCTTATCAAGGATGTGACTTTGTTAGTCCCAACTTTTTCTATGAGTTGCTTCAAACTACATGCATCCCTATGCACTGAGTTGGAACAGATGATGGTTGAGTTTTGGTGGGAGTAAAAGGGAGGTGAGAAGAAGGTCCATTGGGTTAGTTAGGCCAAAATGTGTGCTTCAAAAGCAAAAGGAGGGATGAGATTCAAAGACTTTCGTTCTTTTAACATGTCCCTTTTGGCTAAACAAGGGTGGCTATTCTATAGGATACAACTTCCATTCTACACTGTGTCTATAAGGCTTGATACTTCCCTAGCATCCACCTTTTCCAAGCATAGGCTTATATCCGTCCTATGCATGACACATAATCTAGGAGGCTACTAAGATTTTGAAGGAGGGATGCATCTAGGATTACTGGATTCTAGGTTAAAGGCCATCAAGTCTTCACAAAGTATAAATGGTGCAACACTTCTCAAAGCCCATTGTCTCTAGCCATATTGGCCCTGTAACCAAGTGGTGGGATCTTTTCAAACCTAGGAGTCTCTTTCCTCCTCAAATTGTAGCCGCAATCACCAAATTGGGATTGAGCTTAGAAGACCATGAGGATAAATTAATATGAGGGGAAGCACATGATGGTAGGTATAATTTCAAGTCTGCTTACAGGTTCAGTAGAGACCAAGCACAAAATTAGAAGGGAGGGGAAAGCTCTTTGAATAAAGGGCAGAAGTTGGAGGTTTGGAAGAGGATTTGGAAACTACAGATCCCTAAAAAAATATTGCATAGAGAGTCTGCAAGGAGAACCTCCCTAGCTACTAGACAGAACTTGAAGTTTAGAAAGGTCCTCCCAGATGATTTGTGTCAGATGTGCTAGCTCGAAGCCAAGGATACCTCACATGCACTAGTGTTATATCCTCGACTGACAGAGACTTGGGCTAGCCATCCAAGGTTGGCTATTCTGGGTGTTGAGCAATTGTTTTATGGATATTGATTGAGCCAAAATATTGTTATTATCCTGTACTTTAATTCGAATCAATCAAAATTTTCTCGTTAGTAATTTTCTGAATTGAGTCTTGATAAATTAACTCTAACTCAATTGATAAAAGCTTACTTTTTTGTTTTGTTTTGTTTTTTTTAATCTCTATCTCTAATTTCTAATGTTTATTAGCTGCTTGATAGAGTTGATATTTTCCTTATGAACTTCGGTTGATTTTGACTAGCTAGGCGGTAGAATGATGCTTTTTTTCTTAGAAATAGTTTCATTCATTATTACTCATAAAACATGAAACCTAGAATGTGACCAAATGGTCAACTATATACATACTGACGCTCAGCTTCAAATCTCTCAAATAAAATTTGAGAGAACTAACACTGTCTCCAGATGAGGCATGTACTAAATTTTTTCAAAAAGAAGAATACTAAACTCCTAACAAACAACATGTCCGGGAGAGTATTTCTCAACTCATTTTTATTTTTTTCTATACAAACATAAGAAAAACATAAAATAAGTAAACAACAACAAATACAACAAAACAAGATACACCTATAAAACACACAAAATACAAACAACCACACCAAAGTCAAAATTGGCTGTGATGGCGCGTGGACTACATGCGCCACTCTAATCGTGAACACCAGCAGATGAGGTAGTTCAGCATCTCTAGAACCACTGGAACCGTGCACAGTGAAGAGCCTTCCTACAAGCGAGGCGCGTTGGATGCTTTCTCCTAAAACTGATCCCGCGTGTACTAAACACTCGCCACTTCGAACGTCAAGAGCCTTGGTCGGTAGCTACATCAACGGAAGGGGAACACGTCGGCGAGGCGCGTGGTGGACTACAACCCTCCGACTACCACCACCTGCTTCAGCCGAATCTCAATCTCAAACAACCGAACCACCATCGAAACCAGAACAGAGGCGGCCGGAATAAAAGAAAAGAAAAATAAAAGAAGAAAACAAGGGAGTAGAGACGGAGGGATGGCTGAATCCGGAGCTCCGCCTCCCCCCTGTAGGCTGAAGACTAAAAGAGTGAGAGATTTTTTCAAAGAGCTTTTGTGAGAGAGAGAGAGAGAGAGAGAGAATGAAGCTAACAACTTCCAAACGTATTGGAAATACGTGTGAAAGATTTTGTTTTCCTCTAAGATTTGGAATATTTCCTAGGAGACTTTGCACAGAATTCTTCCAAGCTGAGTTTCAGGCCAAGAAATCAAGTGGATTAAATTAATTGTAAGCCCCTACACCGACCACTCAACTCATAGAATTCGCTCAAATTACGTTGCCCTTCACCGAACTTCATCTCAGTTAGTGCTATAAAAATATCGATCCGGACCGGTGGACCAGACCGGATGAAATTCGGTCCAGTTTGGCCTAATTTTTTTATGGACCAGAAATTTCCAGTCCGGTCCAAGGGGAGAACATTTCTCCCCCTCGACCGAACTGAATGCACACATATGTTATATATATATATATATGTATATATAAGTAATAGTATATAGATTTTAATATTAACATTAATATAAATTATGAGTAGTAATATAACATATTAATATATAATATATACTCTTATAATATTAACATATTATAATTTATAATAGTTGTAGTATAAAAATATAAATTATAGTATATTTATAAAGAGTATTAGTAATAATTTATAAGTTATAAATTTATAATATACTAATGTAAATTATGTAATAGTTTTATTAGTTATAGTTAACCAACCTATGATGTATCACTAAATCACTATTAACTAATTAATAATTACTCTTTTTATGATTACATGTAGCAATTATAAATATTAATTATTAATATTATTTTTAACTATATATAAAGTATGATCAATGATCATTGATATCATTGATTAATTGATATGACTTATGAGGATTAAATTAACTAATCAACGAATGTGTTATATATAATATAGAATATTAGTTATAACTTATAGTATAAGTATTAAGTATATAGACTATAAGTTATAATTATATATTTTGTTTAATATTTAGATGAGATTAGAAATTGATAATTGGCAAAAATGATTATTTTTTTATGAAAGTTGTTCTAGTATATATTTAATAATTTATAAACTTAGAAAAAATATATTTAATTATTGCAAGATTTTTTATTAAATTTAGCCCATTAAGTCATATGGGGTACTCCTGGACCGGACCGGACCGCTTCTGGACTGAATTAGACTAGACCGGTATAGACCGAATCTTATTCGGTCTGATCCAGGACGAGAAAATTTTTAAATCAAATAGAATTGATCTACATTTTTTTCAGACCGGATCAGACCGAATCTAACCATTTACTTCCTTAATCTCAATTCAGCCCTGCACTTCAAATAATGCACCGAATGAAAGCCATACACCAACTCATGAATTATTCATCACTTGGCAAGCTTGCACCGACCCACTTCTATCTAAGGAATCTCACGCAAGACGCCTCAAAAAAGGACTCACGCTTTTACTTAAAAAAAAATAAAAAATACAGAACAAAGAGGAACGGAGGGTGAAGAAAACAATCGGTTTTTGGCTTGGAGGTTTCGTAAACCATAGTTTTGGCCGAATCCCCCTCAAAGCTTGCCCAGATTCTCTTTTCTTGTTTGGTTTTTTTAGTTCTCTTTCATTTCAGTAGTCATTTGCAATATTTACTTGTGTTAAACCCTACCGTATTTTATAACTAGTTTCAGTCATGTTGTTTACGTTGGCTTCATTTTTATTTGCTCTTAAATTGTTTCAGTTCGGTAGCGTATTTGTGGTAGTTGTATTTTCGGTAGCCCTGTGTTCATTTCGGTTAGTTCTGTATTTAGAGTTTCGGTGCTTCCCATTTCCATTTCCTTAGTTTGTTGCTCAATGATTCACATACGGTTTCATCTGAGTCTTTCATGCTCCAGATTTGTGTCCTAGTTCATCTCCTTTCTGTGGAATATCTCAAGTAGTGTAAATTTTCATCTTAATATTTAAATATCATAAATATAAATATTTTTTAATTTTAAATCTTCAATTTTTTAATCAATTTATTATCTAATTATTATAATTTTTCTAAACTTTCAAATCTTAAAATAAAAAATAATATTACAAAAATATTTTCTAAAAATATATTAATTATAATAATTTAATTCAATACTTCTCCCAACTCCTTTCAAAAAAGTCTAGAGAAATTTTTAATTCAATCTATTTCTAACGTATCTCTTCTCAACTCAACTTAAAAATCTTATTATAAATAATAAATCATCTCAATTCGTATCATTCCAATTAATTATCTAAATTCCTTATTCTTCCAGTTTTAATAACTTACAAGAATTTCTAAAAATACTCAAATAATGGAAAATCTTCCGATCACGGCATCGACACTAGAAGACAAAGAAAATGGAATAAATACCCACCAGATGATCCGAATTGTAAAGTCCGCATCCTTTACTTGACTGCGACAAAAAGTGTGGCTAAGAAAATTTTCGTGTATTGTTATAAAACTAAAAAGAAAACTACTACTATTGCAAGAGAAATGTAAAAGAAACTCTCTGAAACTTTCTTCATTCTCTATATTTTCTTATGAAATTCATTACAACTGAAGCCCATATTTATAGGCGTTGAAATTACTATGCAAGTTACTATGCAGAATTTAATATAATAGTGGTAGGGTCATTCACATAATTTAGTGGTGAGACAGGGGGCGGCGCCGTTCATTCGTTCATTTACATTCATAACACTCCCCCTTGAATGACCACCCATAAGGAATCTGCCTCGTTAAAACCTTGCCAAGGAAAAACCCAGTGGGAAGAAAAACAATGGCGAAGGAAAAAGAGTACAATCTCTTTATGTATCTATAAGTGCTTTAAGATTACCTCATTAAAACCTTGCAAAGGAAAACCCAATGGGATAAAACCTTAGCGAAGGAAAAAGAGTACAATCAGCACAAGTTTTCAGGACTTTTACTCCCCCTGGAAAGTGCATGACAATAGTTTTTGAGTCTTCATATTTTAATATTCTGCACAATTTTCTTGAATGTCGTAGTTGGTGATGTCTTCGTGAATAAATCTGCCAGATTATCACTTGATCGTATATTTGATATATCCTCATTTGATTTGAATGATACAAGTAGCATTATCTTCGTATAAAATTGTTGAGTCATTGATCTCAGCCAAATATACTCTCGACTTGTTTCATGAATTGCAATAATCTCTGAGTGATTTGAAGATGAAAAATAATATCTGGTTGACAAACTTAATAGAAATCTGATACCTGCAGTAATACTTAAACTTCCCCTGATAATATGCGTTAGTGTTTCAAGTAATAAGCAAATATGATTTTAGTATATATAACAAGTTAAGAATTCAAACACGATCTTCAACTAAATAATACATTAGAGAGAGTATGATAATATTTTCATCTAAAATTTTCTCCCCCTCATTCGGCGTTATTAGGAAGAACTTGTTTATATACGACGGAAATAACATTGGAAACCATCTATGTATGATAAAAGCTGTAAAAACTTTGAGATTTAATATTATCGGTTCGGCGGAAAATCAAATCCGCTTGACATTGTGGACAAACGAGATCTTGAAGAGATTTGAAGGCTTCGGGTTGTTGTTTAAATATAACCAATTTTACCATTGGTTTACTCCAGCAAAAAGATCTCGCATTCCTCATAGATTCAGTTGTTGTTCATCCAGAACGATATTATGTCTGATAGAAATTCTAATGTCCTAGATTTAAACCACGAACCTTTTATACCTCAACCACTTATATTTTCTCCTGAGGCTGTAAACACCATGATAGGAGCAGAGATATATCTATCTAGTAAATCTGATCCTAAAATTGTTGCAGCATCAAGAACCCTCAGTGCTCAATATGCTGCTTCTCTTACAACCATGTCACAGAGGCTATTGGCGAGAACGAGTGAGGTTGATCATCTTAAAAATCAAATATCTGAGTTGCCTCAAATGCTTGCAACTAAAGATAGAAAAAATAAAGATTTAAAACAAGATAACAAGGAGCTGAAGAAACTTGTAGACTGGTATTCTCGTGACCTGAAAACACGAGTAGAAGAGCTGGAACGAGAAAGAGCTCAGATACAAAGTCAACAACAGCAGCTAACGGCAGAGGTTCAGCGTTTACAAGAAAATAGGAATAGTTGTAATTAATCTCGCTGGCTTTTGAAATTATGCATCCAGCATATCTTGTAAAGTGAGATTTGAAGAGATGATGGTTTGTCTTGTTCTTATTTCCAATCCTATAAGAACCGTCTTTAGTTTCATTTAGTACGCACCAAATCTTCTTCTCATATCTATAATTCATCTGTATTTGTATTCTTATTTTACAAATTTCCAATGGCTCATCAATTTCCTTTTACTATTTCTCACAATCAACATATGAGGTATCCTTCACCTCAATTACAAGTTGATCCTGCATCTTCCGCAGGTACAATGTTGCAGCAAGCAAATGATCTGGCTAATAAGTCAGATCGTGAAGCTGTTTATGAGCTGGTGACTCTCGGCACCCGTCTATTGTTGGATTTTCCAACCGATTACAATCCAAAAATCATGAGATTGAGGAGCTTAACGAGAAGGTTTCTGTACTTCAATGACTCGTTTAAGAGTCTGACAAAAAAATTGTAGACTTAAAGCAGGAGAATAAGGATTTAAAATCCTTACTTGCCTCTTCATTTCGACTGCCTAGTCCTTTAGATAAGGATGGTATGTTGCTTTATGAAGAACAAATGCATTTGAGAGATGAGGCTAGAAGTCTCAAATTCTTGTAACTCATCTATGAATTGAATAATAAGATCTTTCTTTTTCAAATGCATTCCTTGAATTTATAGCAACCCTTGTAATCTTTTCAAGAGTTCTAACAAAGTAAATCATCAACGTAAACTGCAATAATGACGAATCTGGATTCTGATAAAACAGATGAACATATAGGATTATTCTTAAATCCTTCTTTCAATAGATACTTGTTGATTCAATTATACCACATGCGTTCGGATTGCTTTAACCCATATAAAGATCTTTGAAACTTTATAAAGTATATACTCCTAAATGTACTTGGATTAGATGCTTCAAGTATCGTAAATCTTTATATATGTAATAATCTAATGATCCTTATAAATATGCAGTGACCACATTCATTAACTGCATATCTAATCCTTTTGTAATAACCAAATCGATTAAAAATATGAATGTGATTGCATTCATAACAAGGAAATATGTTTCCTCATAATTGCTCTCGGGTTTCTACAGGAAACCTTGTGCGACAAATTATACCGCACAATTTCATTTCGCATTACGCTTTCGTATAAATATTCACTTATATTTGACAGATATTACACCCTTTGGTGTTTGGACAACAGGTCCAAATGCATCTCGCTTCACTAGCGAGTTTAATTCAGTTTTAATAACTGCTTTCCATTTTGGCCAATCATTTCTACGTCAACATTCTTCGACGATTTTTGGCTCACTTTTTTCATTACTTCTGGTAATATCAAGTGTTATCATATATATTGTCGACAACAGTTTTATTTCTATCCATAAATTTTTCAGTACTCATGAAATGTATTGAGATCTCATTGTTCCTCTCCAGGGGAAAACATTTCATGAAACACCTCTACAGGAGGTTCCTCTTCAGGAGGTTTATACTCTTCAGGAGTTTTCTCTTCAGGAGTTACACTCTTCAGGAGTTACCTTTTCAGGAGGTTTCCTCTTCAGGAGGATTATATTTTATACAGAAAATACAGTCTCTTTATGAGCACCGATTTTTATTTTTCTTGTGCACCAATAGGTCTTCAACATTTCAGGTGTATCTTAGACTCATTTATTGCTGTTTTAACAACTCGTCCTTCAGGGACTTCAATTCCTGCTTAAGCATTAACAGCAGTAATATATGATTTTACAACACCTTTAGTGTCAGTAAATACATCATGTAATTGATTTGCAATACTTTGCAGATAAATAATCCTCTAAACTTCTGGTTCACATTTATTTGTAAGAGAATCAAATTTAAACAGGGCTTTATTATCCTAAGTAATTTCTTATCGTGCTTCAGGCACCGATATTTCATTATTTCAAAACATGATGAAATATTAATAAACTTATATATAAAAACATAGTATAAGTAAATCAAGTGCTTGGCCGTACAACAGGCACGTTACTACTGTTTAGTCATATTACATCTATGATAAACATCTTCATCTTTTTATGAAAAATTATTCTGAGGGCCTTTACCCTTCTCTGAGTTTGATCACTTCTGGTGATACGATATATTTTTATCATCTTTAGTGTTGTCGCTTTTGGGACCAACACTTCTATAATTTTTCTACCACGTCTACGCCCTTAGTTCCCGTTCACTTCTGGGAATTGTGTAAATTCGATATCATTAATAGGACGTAACTGGTGTAACAAAAACTCATTATTTAGCTCAATCACTGGAAGATAAAACAAAAATTCAGAATATTTGTTGAACTTTCACTCTCGATATTGCTATTGCAAGAGCACATTCGAGGTATGAAAAATAATGTCTTCTTTTATATATCATCATTAGTGACATTTTCACTATATAATTTTAATATTGAGCTAATTTTAAAGAGTGCAGAATAATCAATACCACTCTTAAAATCTTGCAATTTCAAGTGCAATAAATCGTAATGATCTTTTGAGAGGATTACATCTTCTGGTGCTTATATCACTCTCTTAATTTATTTCACACAGTAAGATGATTTTTCATCATGAGATACACAGCACGGTCCTTCAGGGACACATGGTTTTCTTCTATGATTGTATCTTTCAAGTTCATCATTATATCCAAATAGATCTCATCAAGGATCTTGGATAAATAACATTTTTCAGAAATGTCAATAATAATAAATCTCAATGTTTGACATTATATTATAAAAATAAATCTGTGAATTTAAGAAATATATTTACATTATCATGAGAATAAAAATAAAATTTTATCAAGTAATATTCAGAAATATTACTTTTAATATTTATCTCAAGGACTGAAAATAATATATTGAAAAACTTACTTGAAGTATAAGACCATTAACTTCAGTATCGGTAGAACCTCGTGATGATAACGTGTTATAAAACTAAAAAGAAAACTACTACTATTGCAAGAGAAATGTAAAAGAAACTCTCTGAAACTTTCTTCCTTCTCTATATTTTCTTATGAAATTCATTACAACTGAAGCCCATATTTATAGGCGTTGAAATTACTATGCAAGTTACTATGCAAGTCACTATGCAAAATTTAATATAATAGTGGTGGGGTCATTCACATAATTTAGTGGTGGGACAGGGGGCGGCGCCGTTCGTTCATTTACATTCATAACATGTACATCATTATTAATTTTTTGCAGATTGTGGGCTCCGACTTACTAAAACTTGACTACAACCTCAGAGTCAGACACTGTTGCCTTTCTTTTTGCAGAGGATAGATTGGCTGAAGGTAGTCTTTCTAGAAAGGGTCAAGAGTTGATAGAAGTCGTTGATCTTGCAAAATTAAGAGGTTCTTACAAATTTCTTCCTCGATCACTTATTAATGCATGCAAACTTATTAATTACTTGTTCACGATATATGTGTGTTACCTTTGTAATAGTTGTTCATGATGTTTTGGAATATAATAAACCATTATAGACGAGACAATTTGATACAAAAAATGTGCTGGTAGTTGTGATGTCCCTTGCCATAGCCTTCTCTTACAACATTGATGCAGGACATCGATCTACTAGCTTCTTTTTTCTGATATTCCAATTTTCAACTTACTATTCTTCTGTTTTAATGCTTCTTTGATTGGTAAGTGGGCAGGTGGCAGAAAAACTATAAAAAAAAATAGAAAAATTATAAAAACAGAAAAACTACTTTTAAAAAAATGGAAATTATTTCGATATTTTTGGAAAAAATGTAGACTACTCAATAATTCCAATTGGAGAACAGTTTGCCTATCTTGTTTTCTACGAGAGCAGTATCGCAACTCTAGAAGATTTCAGAGGCTACTTGAGAAGAAGGAGATAGTGAAACAATCTGCTGATGGAGCCCAATGAAAATAGTTAGTAGTTGCAAGTGATGTTGACACATGGCTGATAGATGTGACGAAAAAAATTTAAGAAGTGCAAAAATTCTTAGAAGAAGATGTCAAAGCTAATAGGATGTGCTTGAATGGTTGGTGTCCGAATACGAAGCTATGCTATTCCTTGGGTAAGAAGCTATAGTTGAGTTATTGTTGAGTTAATACTTTGTCAAAAGAGTATGACAAAGTGTACAATACTGTACCTAAATCGGAAGTAAGATCATCATCCACAAATGAACAGTTTGAGAATTTTGAATCACGAAAATCAACCATTCAAGATGTTTTGCAAGCTCTAAGGGATGACAATATTGGCATGATTGCATTATGCGGTATGGGAGGGGGTCGGCAAGACATAAATGACCAAAGAGATTAGGAGAAGAGTGGAACGTGATAATTTATTTAATAAAGTTGTATTTGCAGTGGTGTCTCAAAGTCGAAGCTTAAAAAAGATTCAAGGCGAACTTGCAGAATGGCTAGCCCCAAACTTGGACAATCCAATAGAATGGCTAAAGTCAAATTATTCTTCACATGAATGGCTAAAACTGTCCTTTAATTTTAGACAGTCTAATAAAAATGCTCTAAATGATCATTTCATCTGCCTATTAATTAAATCGTTAGGACAACTTATTTGAAGCGAACAGCTACAAATATTGGTTTTAGGATTAGGATTCCTCCCTTGCTTCGGCGAAGCCTTTCTTCGTCGTTATAGAGTTAATTTTTTTCTAAAGCAACTGCACGCCGTTTGCAACTCCATGACTATATGTAGCATTACCCTAGCAATAATAACATGCATAAATTCAATACATAATAATATGCATATAAAATAAAAAATTAATATATGTACATACCAATAATAACATGTATAATATGCATATAAAACACTTAACTTTTTTTTTTTAATTATTATAATGACTTGGACTAGGCTTGAGCCCACGGCCCAACCTAAAGGCCCAAATCCTTAAGTGAAGAAGGAAACCCTAGTTTCCTTTCTTCAACCTCCGGTGCCGCACTCTGTTTCCTCAAACCCTTGAGTTGCTGCTGCTTCATCATGTCATCGGCAAGAGAATGGCAAGGGTTTCCGTCCACCTCCAGTCGCTGATGACTTTCAGGTCAATTTTCTATTTCACTTTTTTTTTTTTTTTAAATGGGAAAGTGTCGTGGCCAGCGGGCTTCATAGCTCACTGCCATCGTTACAGGGACGCTGGCGAGAAGTTCAACTCGTCCTCCCGACGCCGATCCTCACCACACATCTATTGAGAGCCATAAATAGGTGGGGTGGGACCCATTCGGGATTTTCCAGTCCCACTGTGCTACCCATTCACCTTCTTTAAACAGTCGAGTTTTGAGCCATCGGACACCATTCCCAGTGCTCTACCAACATATGCAGCGGTTGCACATCAACTCACATGGTTCTCTGTCCATAGCTAGCGGCTTTCTCAATACATGGGCTACAGAGACATCTATTAGTTCACATAGTTTCTTATTTCTCCACAGAACCTATCTTATATTCTTTTATCCAAGAGCAATATAAACAATATATGAAATAACTAGTGGATGCACGGTACAAGAAATAAGTATACTTTAAACCGAAGTATATTGTGAATGCAATATATCACTCTTTCATGTGTTTCACGACATGATAAAATCATACATACATGCAAATGTATATCATTGTATAATTTATCGAGATCATAAAAAATCTATAACCTAAATCTCTGATGCCACATATTAAATATTTTAACATGATATTAATAATTAAATCTTGAATTTTCTATGATCTATAATAATAGAATAACCATATGAGAAACATACATTTCTCCATATGATTGATGAAGAATTAATCTGATTATGAGATAAGGATCACCCTAACAACTTTTGCCTCACAAGTGTCTCCCGATGGTTAGAGGCACTCTAATGTTGTAGGTAAGAACTCTTGAATCTCCTAGTATTACTTATAGACTTCCAACCATTAAGAAATTTAAGAGCTTGTATTTGACTATAATTAGAGATATAGAGTATTAATCTTATTTCTTATGAGTAATTATTATCCCTTCATAACTCAAATATTAATCGATAAGGTTTTGAACTATTTTAAACTGATAAGATAAGTTTGTAGGACACAGAGTTTAAATAAAACTCTTACAATACTTGGATCCATCTTATGCATGGCACGGAATTTTAGAAGGCTACTACGATTTTGAAGGAGGGATGCATCTAGAGGGTGGGGGATGGACTGTCTATTGACGTTTGAGAGGATTATTGGATTCCAAGTTAAAGGCCATCAAGTCTCCACAAAGTATGAATGGTGGAACACTTCTCAGAGCCCATTATCTCTAGCCATATTGGCCCAGTAACCAAGTGGTGGGATCTTTTCTAGCCTAGGAGGCTCTTTCCTCCTCTAATTGTAACCGCAATCACTAAATTGGAATTGAGCTTAGGAGACCACGAGGATAAATTAATATGCGAGGAAGCACATGATAATAGGTATAATGTCAAGTCTGCTTACAAGTTTGGTAGAGACCAAGCACAAAATTAGAGGGGAGGGGAAAGCTCTTCGAATAGAGGGCAGAAGCTGAAGGTTTGAAAGGAGATTTGGAAACTACAAATCCCTAAAAAAATCTTCGCGTGGAGAGCCTGCAAGGAGAACCTCCCTACCAGACAGAATTTGAAGTTTTGAAAGGTCCTCAAGGATGATTTGTGTTAGATGTGCTAGCTCTAAGCTGAGGATAATTTACTTACGGAGAGTATACCGTTGTTCATAATATCTTATATAATCATAGTTTATAAGTTATATGTATTAAGCTATATAGTTTCATTTTATTAATTTTTTGTTTTTAATTTAAGTTTTGGATTTTAAAATATTGTCGCTTTTCATAACAAACACATCAGCAAATATGATTATATGCATAAAAATTGTAATTATAGATAATATTCTCTTTTCTAAAATTTTCGTTTTGCACGAGTTTCTTTCCATATGCTGTTTTTTTCCCCCCATATTCATGTGGATCTTTTAATTGAGGCTTGGTTTGAATAGGGAAATGTTTTTATCTCATTCATCTCATCATAATATTTAAACATCATAAATATAAATATTTTTTAATTTTAAATCTTCAATTTTTTATTTAAATTATTAACTAATTATTATGATTTTTCTAAACTTTCAAATAAAACACAAAAAATAATTTAATTTTTTCAAGTCTTAAAATAAAAAATAATATTACAAAAATATATTCTAAAGATATATTAATTATAATAATTTTATTCAATATGTCTCCCCCCTTTCAACAAAGTCTATAAAAACTTTTAACTGATCAAACTTTTTATGATGTATCTCTCCTCAACGCAACTCAACTTAAATATTTTAATATTATCTATAAATCATCTCAATTTATCTCATTTCAATTAATTATCCTAACCCATTATTCTCCCAATTTTAATAACTTACAAGAATATCTAAAATAATCAAATAATGGAAAAGTCTTCAGATCATGACGCCGATAGTAAAAGACAAAGAAAATGGGAATTGATACCCACCAGTACATAGATCCGAATTATCCACCTTTAGTTGACTGACCTACAAAAAGTGTGGCTAAGAAATCTTCGTGTACATCAACATTAAATTTTTGCAGATTGTGGGCTCTGAGTTAATAAAATATGACTACAACCTCTGAGTTAGACACAGTTGTCTTTCTTTTCGCAGAGGATAGATTGGCTGAAGGTAGTCTGTCTAAGAAAGGAGGAGGAAGAGCTGAAAGAAGTCGTTGATCTTCCAAAATTAAGAGGTTCTTACTAATTTCTTCCTCGATCTCTTACTAATGCAGGCAAACTTTTTATTTTATTTTATTTTATTATTGTTTGAGCAGGCAAACTTTTTAATTACTTGTTCACGATATATGTGTAACTTACCCTGTAAATGAATGCCAAAATACTAAAAAAAAGACTTTTTAAAATTGGTCGTAAACGATTTACCAATACCTTCTATCTCATAGAATATGCAGTCCCAATCATTACTCTAATTAGGTGCAGTTTTTATTTGAGCTCTGTAATTTATATAGGTTTAGATAATTTTTTCGTTAGTTTTTTTAAAATTATAATGATATTTTTATAATATTGGATTTATTTTTAATGAAATAATATGATTGTATTAGAAAATAAAAAGTAAATTATTAAATAAAAAAAATCTGTAAGAGGATCATTATTATTTTTATTTAGCAATAAAAAATACATTATGTTGTACTGTACGTACATACATACCGCTCGATCCAAAAACACGCAGCTAGCATGGCAGATGCTTTACTAGCCATTGATCCGATCACTGATCTATTGTTTTTACGACGGCTAATTATTATATATATTGCAATCGGGTTAATTAATTATTTAAAAGTAATTTAATTTAAAAGTAATTATGAGCGACAGTTGATGATCTGCTACCTCTTCTTTTATTTAATATTTCACCCTCCTTTCAAAAAAATTGTATAAATTTTTTAAACTCTAACTATTTCTAAAGAAAAATCTCTTAACAACTCAACTCAATTTAAATATCGCATTATTATTACATATCATCTCATTCATCTCCTTTCAAATAATTATCAAACTCCTTGTTGTCTCAGTTTTAATAAGTTACAAAAGTATCTAAAATGATCGAATAATGGAAAAGTATTCTGATGGCCCATGATATGAATTATCCTCCTTTGCTTGACTCACCGACAAAAAGTGTGGCTAAGAAAATTTTCGTGTACTCCCATCATTAATTTTTTGCAGATTGTTCACAATATTTTTACAAAATATATTTTATTTTTAAATTTTCAACTTTTTAATCTAATTATTTGTTCACGAGTTAGGCACTTTTGTGTTTTTCTTGAGGTTGTCTGTACATCAAAAGGGTGAATGCTGGAAACTCAGATCATCAAGAGCTGAAAGAAGACGTTGATCTTGCAAAATTAAGAGGTTCTTACTAATTTCTTCCTCGATCACTTATTAATGCAAGCAAACTTTTTAATTACTTGTTCGGGTTATATGTGTGTTACCTTTGTAAATAGTTGTTCATGATGTTTAGGAATATAATAAACCAGTATAGACGAGACAATTTGATTCAAAAAACGTGTTGGTAGTTGTGATGTCTCCTGCCAATGCTGCCATAGCCTTCTTCTCTTACAACATTGATGCAGGACATCGATCTACTTACTAGCTTCTTTTTCTCTAATATTCCAATTTTCGACTTGCTTTTTTTCTGTTTTAATGTTTCTTTGATTGGTAAATGGGCAGGTGGCAGATTTCGTCCCAATGTTTTAAAAGAAAAAATTACAAAAACAGAAAAACTACTTTTGAAAAAATGGATTGTCCTTTGTCAATTGTGGAAAAAATTGTAGACTACTCAGTTGGTCCAATCGTAAAACAGTTTGGCTATCTTATTTTCTACAAGAGCAGTATCGCAACTCTCAGAGAGAAACTTCGGCAGCTAAGTGAGAAAGAAGAGGCAGTGAAACAAATTGTTGCTGGAGCTAAATGGGAGGGAAAAGAAGTCGCACCTGAAGTTGAGACCTGGCTGACAAATGTGGACAAAAAAATTCGTGAAACCAAGCATTTCCTTGAAGAAGATGCTAGAGGTAATTGGATGTGCTTGAATGGTTGGTGTCCGGATCTAAAGCTACGTTATTCTTTGGGTAAGAAAGCTCAAAAGAATACTCAAGCTGTCGTTCAGTTGATAGAAGATGGTAGAGATTATGGTAAGGTGTACAACTACGCACCTCCATCGAAAAGATCATCATCCACAAATGAGCAGTTTGAGGATTTTCAATCACGAAAATCAACCATTCAAGATGTTTTGGAAGCTCTAAGGGATGAAAATATCGAAATGATTGCATTATGCGGTATGGGAGGGATCGGCAAGACGGAAATGGCCAAAGAGATTAGGAGAAGAGTGGAATGTGATAATAATTTATTCAATAAAGTAGCCTTTGCGGTGGTGTCTCAAAGTCCAAGCGTGACAAAGATTCAAGGCGAACTTGCAGAAGGCCTAGGCCCCAAACTTGAATTGGAGAGTGAAAGTGCAAGGGCAGAAAAATTACATTCAAGATTGACTAAGAATAAAAATGTCCTGGTAATATTGGATGATGTCTGGGGATCACTGAGTTTAGAGGCTATTGGAGTTATCAAAGCATTCGAAGAAAAGTGCTGCAAAATCTTGTTGACATCAAGATCTGAAGAAACTTGCAATGCGATAGGAATTCAGAAGAAAATAAGGACTTTTCCCGTTGGACTTTTATCTCCAGAAGAAGCGTGGAATCTTTTCGAAGATATGGTAGGTGATTGTATAAAAAATAACAAAAATTTATACTCACTTGCAAAACAGGTTGCGAATGAATGTGCACGTTTACCCCTTGCCATTGCGATAGTTGGACGTGCTCTTAGCAACGAAACCGATGAAAATTACTGGAAAGCTGCGCATCAGGAACTTCAAATGTCGAACCCACAACATATAATCTATGAGCTGCATCCAAAGGTGTATTCCAGCATAGAGTTAAGTTACAATTACTTAAAAAGTGACGAAGCCAAATCATGCTTTCTGCTATGTTGTTTGTATCCTGAAGATTATGATATTCCGGTTGAACATTTAGTGAGGTATGGAGTTGTAAAAAGGTTTTTTAAAGGCTTGGATACTGTGGAGCAAACAAGAGTACGTGTTCACGCAATAGTTAAGAATCTTAAAAGATCAAATCTCTTGTTGGATAGCTATGAGGAAGAATGCGTCAAAATGCATGATGTTGTACGAGATGTTGCCATATCAATTGCATCTAGAGATGAACATGGTTTCATGGTGGTGTTGGACAGAGAACTTAAAAAATGGCCACAAAAGGATAGATATAATAATTACACCGCAATTTCTCTTTTAATCGGAGAAATGAAAGGGCATCCTACTGAGTTGAAGTGTCCCAAACTTCAGCTTTTGCAACTATCATGTTTAAACACTCCAGAAACGTTCGCAGACAATTTATTCAAGGAGATGGAGGACTTGAAGATGTTGTCTTTGCAAACAATGTGCTCTTCGCGATGCAGATCCTTAATGACGTTGCCACTATCAATGCAGATCCTCAAGAAGCTTCAGATGCTGAATTTGGAGAATTGTCTCTTAGGAGATGTGTCGCCAATTGGAAACCTTACAAACCTAGAAATTCTTGGCTTTCGTAATTCACAGATTGAGGAGTTACCGGTGGAAATAGGAAATCTTAGTCAATTAAAGTTACTGGATATCAGGGAATGTGATTCCCTGGAGCGAATTGGCCGTGGTGTATTTTCCAGTTCATCTGAACTACAAGAATTATACTTGGGAAAATTCAAGAATTGGGGAAATGGAGAAGCAACAAATAATCATGCAAGCCTTGCTGAACTTCCCAGTGAACTTGTGGTTTTAGAAGTGAGTGTACCAAGTATTTTGAGCTGGCCAAAAGAATTGAACTTCAGTAAGTCCGATTTCAGATTTATGATAAATATTGGTATTCATCATCAGTATTGGCCAAACGAGAGATATTTTCTTGAAAATACTTTGAACCTTAAAGTGGAGGATGTAAGTGATCTTTGGGAACACCAAACAATTCTTTCACTATTGAAGAATGTTATAAGTTTGAATTTGGATATTGTGAAAATTTCGAAACAAAAAATTTTACCATGCAACTTGAAGGATCTAACAATTAGTAGATGTGAAGATTTAGAATATCTACTCGAAGCCACATCGGATAGTACTCCACCTAACACGTTCTTTGATCGACTGAAGACACTATCATTAATTGAGTTACCAGGGCTCGTTGGCATCTGTAATTCCACGGATTCAGTTGAGGTAGGTTCTCCTAGTTAACACTACATGTATGATTCACCTTTTATGTAGATTAGTTGAAAATTCTTGTACATGTTGCCAAGCCCAATAAAGAATTTTTTAATAGCTTTAAACCTTGCTAAGAAAATTTTTTAATTTAGAAATCACTACCTCTATTCTCAAGTCTCTAAACTTCGAATCTTCCAAATCAAACCTTATTGTTTGAATGAATTGGATATATAATGTGCTTTACACACCAATTTAAGAATAGAATAATTCTTTAGGAATATGATTTTGTAGAAAATAAACATCTTATTACTTTCCTTTGTTAAGAAAATACATTATATATATATATATATGAAAACTACTCACAACATTGTAATTAATGGTTCAATTAATTGATCAAACAGAATGAAAGAGGAGGCAGCACTGCATCAACAACCGTCACTCATAAACTATTTTCATCCAACACCATTTTGTGGGTACCAAATTTAACTTTCCTCAATGTAAATAAATGTGAATCACTAGAAGTGATATTTGATCTGGAAGGACTAAAGGTCAAAGAGAACCGCAAGCCCATCCTACCTGTACTTTTTGCACTAAAGTTATCTGCATCATTTGGGATGTCACACGTGTGGAAGAATATTCCACCTGGATTGCAAGGCTTTCAAAACTTGAGATTAATTAAAATCTGGAAATGTGATAGTCTGAGATATTTGATCCCTCCTTCTATAGCAAAACTTCTGGTGCAACTCCAAAAGGTTCAAATAATCAATTGCAAGTTGATGGAAAATATTATTCAAAGGGAGTACGAAGCTGAAGAAGAGATTAGGGGAGCAGATATTTTGAGTGACGAAGCCCATTCTTTTAAGTGGCCATCCATAAAGGAGATCTATCTGTTTGAATGTCCAAAATTAAAAACATTTGTTTCAAAAGTTAAAAGCGGAAGAAAGATAACAAAGCCCAGAGCCCAAGAGCCTACTACTGCTGGCTCCTCCTCGGCAAGAGAATCTTCAAGACATTTCAACCGAAGCCTAGAGTCTTGTGTACCACGTCTCAGGAATTATAGTCCGGCCCAAGGAAATATCAGCTCCTCTTTAGGAGAGATTAAGCACGACTTAATTCACACAGAGGTATGTGATTATGGTTTATTTATTATTCTTTTCATTTATAACTTTTTTGAAACATTTCGTTATATAATTGTATTAATCGTTTTTTATCAATATTTTTAGTGAAGCTCCAAAAGGAAATTTAGACAATTCATTTAAAGATCTTAAACTTCAATTAGACTATAAAAAAAAAAAAAGGGTTATTTCCAATATCAATTTATTGATTTTGATAGTTTGGCCGTGTAATTTAGAAAATGTGGTAATTTAGGGGCTCAAATTGAAGTTGAGAGTAAAAATATCTACTTGAAAATCAAACTTCACACTTTTTGATGTTTTGGTAGATTACGTTGACAAAGCAAGAGGAGCAAAATGTGAGTGAGACTGAAAATCAAGCAAAGATGCTGTCTCTATTTCCATACAACTTTATTGAAAGTTTGGAAAATCTACGACAACTTTCTATATGTCGATGTGAATCATTGGAAGTGATATTTGAACTTGAGGGCGGGCGAAATGCTGAAGAAAGCAAAATCTTCAATAATTTGACGAAGTTGTCATTAAGATATTTACGGAAGCTATTGGATATATGGAAGAAAGGCCCACGCGATATTAAGGGATTTAATTACTTGAGATCTATACTTGTATGGGAATGTGATAGTTTGAAATGTTTGTTCACACCATCCATAGCAAAACTTCTTGTGAAAGTAGAGGAAATACAAGTATATAGATGCAATAAAATGAAAGAGATCATTGCAAAAGAATCGGGAGATGAAGAGAATAGATCAGATGTGATTGCATTCCCCCTACTGAAGAGGCTCCTGCTCGATAATTTACAAAAGTTGAAGTGTTTTTACAGAGAAGATAATCATACTTTTGAGTGGCCATCTCTGGAAGACTTAAGAATAGAAGAATGCCCTGAATTAAAAATGTTTGTTTCGACAAGTACAAAAACACCTAAGCTAGAGGGAGTGCATATGGCGGGGGGAAGTTTTCAACCAATGGTAGAAGGAGACCTGAATATCACCATACAACACATAATCAAAGGAAAGGTATGTTACAATTTATAACAAACATTGTTTTACTTCAACTATTTGTTGACCGTCGTAATAGTAGAGATGCATATAATGTGGTTAATAATTGACTTGTACGACGTGGTTTGATATATGGGTTCTCTTTTCTTTTAGGGGTTCGATCATTTGGAGGTCGACCCTTTCCCTACAGATTATGAAGATATTTTTGATTTTTAAGAGGTCGCGGAAGTTCGAAGTCTCCGTATACATGAGCACGTAAGTTTTTATAGTTGACCAATTCCCATATTTTCAGTCTTTTATTTATTCATTTATTTATTTCTCATAATTAATTTTTTCTAATTTTAGCCCCTCTTCGCAATCTCTGGAATAGCAGTCCTAGATTTGAAAAGTTTGAATTATTTTTTGTGTTTTGTTTAAAAATTTGAAAAAATTGTATTAATTATGATATAAACAAATAAAAATTGAGATTTAAAGTTGGACAGTAAATTATGAGATGAAAATTTTTTAGATGAGATGAATCATCTCTATTCCCAAACTGTCCCTAAGTTTCCTATTCATTGAGACATTAAGCAAAACCCCTGAAAAATGGTTGATAAACTCTAGTTTAATCTTAGAACAAAACCTTACATCTCGTTCATACGAGAAAGAAAAGGGGCGAGCTTATCTGAACTTAGTAACATTTTTTTCCTATTGGAGGAGAAATTTCAGCTGTTTTCAGTACAAACTGGCAAATGAAAATTCAAACTCCATGCTTACCTAGAAATTTATGTTGTATCTTCTCTCTACCACTTTAGATTTTTAAGTTTGGACAAAAATTTAGAGAGATTCTTTTCTTAGCCCTTGTATAGTCTTCCCCTGCTCTTTCTAACTCAACGCTCTCCCTCTATTACCTATTTTATTTAGGGCTTGCTTGGGTGGCAGATATTCACAGATATTTCATTCACTGCATCACTCAAATTAACAAGTTTGGACAAAACACTTGTTAATTTTAGATCTTCAACTTTCTTATCTAATCAATAGCAGAGCGCCAGAGGTCCTGAGTTTCAATGATAACTCTATACTTGATTTTTTGTTTCAGCCTATTCTTTCAGTTTAAGGCTGCGATGTGTTTGATATTATGCTCAGATTAACTTTCATGTTGGAGCATAACAATTAGAAGTTCTACATTGACTTGCTTGTATTTCCCACCTTTGCTTGGAGCGCATCAGTACGTAAGTCTCAAACTTCCTTAGATTGTTTGAGGGACAGAAGTCTCCTTTAGTTTCAGAATTCTCTAACATGTATAGGAAACTTACATGTGCCCGCACCTTGATATGTGACTGATTCTACTTATGTGCAAATTCACCTTGATATGTGGCGGCAGATGATTTGTGTTATCTAACATGGTAAAACAACATTTGTTGCAAAGTGTGATGCACTCTATCTAGTTGTTTTCTGAACACATTGTCTGTAGTTGAAGAATTAACACTGCTAAAGACTGCAATTGTTGTTTTGTTTGTAAAAAGATGAGATATAATATTCTGGGTTTTTTTGTTGGTCATCTTGGGTAATTCGTAATGTTTTGGATCATTATCTCATCAGTTTTGTAAATAGTTTTGTATAAACACAAACCTGAAATAAGACAATAAATCAACTTTCTGGTGTGCTTCTTCACATTTTGGTGGCTGTTCTGAGGCAGGTTGTTGGGGATATTGCATTGGCAATTTGATGGGTGTTTTTTCTTGTATACTCATGGAGGGAGAAGTATGATTAGATATGTAATAACTTTATTTTTTATTGTTTTTTCTTTTTTCTGCTCACAGTTTTTCAAAATCACAGCTTGCGTTTTTTCTGCTCACAGTTTGCATTGATTCTGGGCTTAATATTGTCGAATTAATATATGTGGCCATAAGCAAATTAATAGTCAGAAAACTATTAAAGTCTGTCTCATTTAGTTTATCTTGTTTATCTTATTAAAGTCTGCATACTTTTTGCTGTGCCAACATTTATGGATGGTTGTGTTTTTGCAGTTACTACTCAGAACACCATTTGTGGCTGGTCGACTTTGCTGAAACTCTTTGAAAACTATGTTTTGTGCTGCAATAATGTGTTGATTGAATTGCAGATTTTATGTGGATGGTTTTTGTAACTTAGCATGTGAATGTCTTTTGTAACTTGTTATGATAGATCTGGATTTTTCTAGATTTAGCATAAAAGATGTGTGTATTGTACGTATTGGGTTGTAATCTGGGGGTTTCTTTTTGTGCTGCTGTTATGTGTAGTTGACATGAACACAAGTATGTTGCTAGACTTGGTAATTTCTTTTTGGAAGTGCAGATTTGTGTAGGTTTTATTTTGTAACAAGTATGTTCTTGTAATGTTGCTGTGACTGATAGATGAAAGTTTGGGAAGAAATTTTGGTAAAAGAATATAATTTGATGGAAAATGTAAATATTTGGTTAGTAATTAAGAAATTTATATAGAATTTTAGATGAGTTTAATCAAATATTTTTAGTTGTTACCATTAAATGACCTTTGAAAATATGATTTTTTTAATATTAATTTAATTACAATATAATAATCAGTATCATTTTTTTATTTTTGAAAGGAATTTTTCATTCAGAGACCAAAGCATACATGATTTGTTAAAATTAATGAAAGGAGTGACGTCTTTAGGCGGCTCCTCCATCCTTTCCTGTTCTTTAACATAAGTAGCATCAATATTTACCTTGAAGAACTCAGCACTTGGAGGGTGAATCCACCAGGAGCTCTGACTTGACGATTGTCAATTAATCTCTGGGAGCTAATGGGATCTGCTTCTTCATCCTCCTGAATTGCTAACTGCATCAAATTAGTAGCACTTCGAAATTTATTGCTAAATTTAAAGTCATTTCGCCTCTTCCAAATACCGTGAAATACAGTAGCAACTCTACTTAAATTAAGGCCATCCAGTTTGATAGATAAATCAGATCAGAGAGTACAAATCTGCATAGAATTGTTTCCATTTCTTGAGAGGACTAAGCTGCAGGGCATTGCCAAAGATCATGAATAACTCGGCCTGAGTTGCAAATATCATGGACTGCTTTCCAATTAAGTTGTTTTACCTTCCCAGTGCAGTCCATCTTCCAAACCTTCTTCCACAGCTTCTCATCGTTCCATTGGTTAGAAGATACTCCATGTTCTGGCACTACTCTGTCAAAATTAGCAAAATAAGCTGATTTCCCTAAGAAGAGGCCATTTTCAAATAAACCCCATATGATTGTATCATCCAAGCCCCTTTGACTGATGGGTAAACCAGATATGCAGTTAGCCTCCTCTTTTCTCAACATAGACGGCAAAAGGTCAGTTTTCCAAGACTTTGTCGTCTCATTTATAAGAAGATCAACACAAGCATTTTAATCTAAAAGAGATACAGGAGTGTGAATCTGAAAGTGGTGGGGAGACGAATCCACTTATCCTTCCATATCTTGATGCTCTTACCATTCTCCACTCTTCATACACACCCTTGCTTGACCAAATCCATAACTGAAAATAGGCTTCTCCATATGTGTGAAGGACAGAAATCAGTCTTTGCTTCCAGGAAAGAACTAGACTGAAAATACCTATGCTTATAGACTCGTAGACCTCCTTATTAGGTGAATTTTGTATTAATTGTCTACTTGTCCCGTACAAGTTGGAAGAAATTTCAAATATTCAATTGAAGATCAACACAAACATTATAGACCTAATTCCTAGTGCATTTATCAACTTTCCTCTATCTAAGAAGACACTTGTAGCCTATTCTTTAAAGGATGACTGATATGAGAAGTTCCAACAAACTTTGAGCACAAAGAAGCCTAATTGCCTAACCCTTAAAGCCTTTTTACTGAGGGGATGTTTGGAAACATTTCTTATCCCATCATATCCCTTCCCATTTTATTTAATTCCATCTCAGTTATTTCCCAAGCGTCATTCAAATACAACACTCTCGAACTAATTATTACAACTTTAAAAAAAGTTTGAATTGTTATGTTAAAATATTGTTAGAATATATTTTTTTAATATTACTTTGTTTTAAGATTAAAAAATTTGAATTATTTTTTATGTTTTGTTTAAAAGTTTGGAAAAATTGTAATGATTAGGTAATAATTAAATAAAATTGAAGATTTGAAATTAAAAAATATTTATATTTGAGTGACATTTGGGAAGAAAATAAGATTAAAAATTTTGAGATGAGATTAATCATCTCTATTCCCAAACTGCCCCTAAGTTTCCCATTCAGTGAGACATTAAGCAAAACCTTACATCTTGGTAGGGGCCTAATTGATCTTCGCGAGCTTGGTCTTTGCCTCGCTGCGACAAAATGTCTCCTTATCTAAATTTAGAAATATTTTTTCCTATTCGAAGAGAAATTTAAGTTGTTTCGGTATAAAATGCAAACTCCATGCTTACTTAGAAATTTATGTATTTTCTCTCTCCCACTTGAGACTTTTAAATTCGGAAAAAATTTATAGAGATTGTTTTCTTAATTAGCCATTGTATACTCTTCTCTATTATGTGTACGTATAAACAAGATGTCTGCTAGCACCCTAAACGTGTAAATTTCAAGTTACATGTGAATTTGGCATATTACTTCCCCTGCTCTGTCTAATCCCTAGACAAGGCAACACTCTCCTTCTATTATCTATTTTATTTATTGGCTTGCTTGGGTAATGTTACTGCGAGATATATTGGCAGCTAGGGATCATTTAATTGGAATGAAATTTGGAAGAATAATTTTACATATAATCATGAGTGCATAATTATCGTGTAACCATTTTGAAAAATTGTGACGTCCCTTATTAAAAATTAACTTTTTTTCATTTAAGATTCATGTTTTATTCATTTTTTGTTAAATGATTATGCGACAATGTCACAATTCACGATTACATATATATTTTCTCAATTTGGAATGAATAGCTGATTGTAAAAACCGACTCCCATGTTGAGACTTGTTTAGTTTCCTTGTTTGTTGCGTCACATGATCAAACAATTCTTCAATTGGTATTTTTGTTTTTTGTTTCTCTCTTTCAAAACTCAAATTGAAATTTAGGGAAGTGCTTTATAAACATATGATTAAAAAACATAACATATTTCATGTAAGATATTCACAGATATTTCATTTTTAAACATCACTCAAATATAGCATACTTTTCAATTTTAAATTTTCAACTTTGTATATAATCATTATCAAATCATTAGCAAAATAGAGATCTTAAATTAGAATTCCGATTCTATGCTCTACTCCATTAATTAATTAAATTCATGTATTCAGCTTACTCATTGAGGAGTTGCTGGGCCCCCATGAAAGAGAATGTTAAAAATATAATACAAATAATTAGATCTACCTCTTTCCTAAAACTTATGGGAGAATTGATGATTTCACAAATATGAAAACTGATTTGCCATTGTACTTGGGACTTTCTTTGCTTGACTTGAAAACTTCACACGAAGAAAAGGCCTCTGTTTTGAAACTTCACACAAAGAAAATCCCGTTATAAACCATGCGTTTACTTTTAATCCACATGATAGTTTATGTTTCAAATTACAAGCTCATTTAGCCATACTGATGTTAGCTATTATTTATTACTTTTCTTAAATATCTTCAAGTCTCTCTACCTTGATTCTATGTAGTAGCTTAAACAGAGCAGTATAAACTACACATTTAAGTACAAGTTGCCAAGTCCGGCTTGGCTAAAATCCAACTTTAATCAATCTTATTTAATAAGACCTTTTATTTTTATTTTTTTAAATGAGGATTTCCATTAATAACTCTCAAGGGAGGTCAATATTACGTGAAGGGACGTGCCCACAGAAGAAATACAATTTAACAAAGCATCCTTTGCAAGGTTGTGGGCTGCTTTGTTTTCTTGTCTTGTAAGAACATTCACAATCCACTAGTTAAAATTTAACTAAATTTTAACTTAAAATATCAATTTTATAAATTTTAGCTATTTACTTTTTATTACATCAAATAATGAGCTCAACAAATCAAAAGTTATTACATTAAAATATTAATTTTCAACTTTTTATTTATTTTAATTCTAATTAGAACACTCATAATCTACTAGTTATCTCATTTATTTAGTCAAAATTTTTGGCTAAAAAATATAAAAATAAATTTCAATAAACTCAATAAAATTAAAATAAATTTAACTTTTTCTTTTCTCATTCTTTAAATTTAGAGAGTAAAGAGAGATAAAATTAAATTTATTTTAACTTTGTTGAATCTATTAAAGCATATTTTTAATGCTTTCTAACTAAAACTTGACTAAACAAACTATTTAATTAATGAGTTGTGAATGTTCTAACAGGTATGACTGACCATTCATCAAATAGACTCAATTGGTTCCTATTTCCTAACATCTTCCAAGAGCATTCCTGTGGCTGTCCAGCTGTCCTTGTTGGTGTTTAGGATGATTTTGGTGATCCCAAGTTGAAGCCAGGTTGCCTTCATGGCACCTGTTGTCTCTGCCTACACCCGAACAACGACAACCCCCTTTCTTCGTATTCCAACCCAAACCCATCCCCACCCCACTCCATCCCAACCCAAGCTCATCCCCACCCCACTCATCCCTGATGGCAGAGGCAGTGGTGAAGGAGCTCGACCCCCCATCCTTCAAAACCTCCATGGCACCTATTGTCTCTGCCAAGAAGGAAACCTCAACTAGGAAAGTGAGCCGGATGCTCAAGATTAAGATTAAGATTAAGAAATTGCAATAAATATAGAAAAGACAGCTTCTCACTTTCAATTAAGTTCAGCTTTCCCATGATGCATTAAGTTGGGAGTTTTTGGGGTCTTGAGATGATCTTAATGCCATTGGCAGCACTGTACGAGAGGCCTATACTTTCAGGTTGAGGCTGCCATATGTTTGAGATTATGCTTAAATTAGGTTTCATGTTGGTGCACAACAATTAGAAGTTCTGCTTTGACTTGCTTGTATTTTCCACCTTTGCCTAAGAGCATCACTTAAGTATCAAAATTCCTTGGATTTTTTTAGGGACAGAATTCTCCTTTAGTTTCAGAATTCTCTTACATGTATAGGAACCTTACATGTGCCCTCACCTTGATATGTGACTTATTCTACTTATATGCCTGCACCTTTATATGTGCCAATTCAAATTGATATGTGCCTGCACATGATTTGTGTCATCTAACATGCTAAAAAATTTGTTGCAAAGTTTGATGCACACTGTCTAGTTGTTTTCTGAACACATTGTCTGTAGCTGAAGAATTGATGATGTCGGGAAATCAACACTGCTAAAGACTGCAATTCTTGTTTTGTTTGTTAAAAAAAAAAAAAGGAGAGATATAATATTCTGGTATTTTTTTGTTGGTTATCTTGGGTAATTGTAATGTTTTGGATCATTATCTCATCAGTTTTGTAAAAAGTTTTGTATAAATACAAGCCCGAAATAAGACTAACTCAACATTTTGGTTTGCTTTTATTGTCAAGGACAAAGAGTTGCAAAGTGTTGTGTGCTTCTTCACATTTTGGTGGTTCTTCTGAGGCAGGTTGTTAACTTACTGGGATATTGCATTAGCAATTTCATGGGTGTTTTTTCTTGTATACTCATGGAGGGAAAAGTATGGTTAGATTTGTAGTGACTTTATTTTTTTCTGGTTTTATTTTTCTGCTCACAGTTTGCCAAAACACAGTTTGCCAAAACACAGTTTGCATTTTGTCTGCTCACAATTTTCAGGAACCATAGTTTGTATTAATTCTGGGCTTAATATTGCAGAATTAATATATGTGGCTATAAGCAAATTAATAGTTAGAGAAATATTAAAGTCTGTCTCATTTAGTTTATCTTGTTTATCTTATTAAAGTCTGCATAGTTTCTGCCGTGCCAACATTTATGGCTGGTTGTGTTTTTGCAGGTACTACTCAAAACACCCTTCATGGCTGGTCGACACTGCTGAAACTCTTTGAAAATTGTGTTTTGTGCGGCTATTATGTGGATGGCTTTTGTAACTTAGTATGATAGATGTGGCTTTTTTTGCTTTAGCATAAAAGATGTGTGTGTTGTACGCATTGGGTTGTAATCTGGGGTTTCTTTTTGTGCTGCTGTTATGTGTTGTTGACATGAACACAAGTATGTTGGTAGACATGGTAATTTCTTGTTGGAAGTGCAGATTTTTTTTGGTGTTTTTTGTAACTACTATGTTGCTGTAATTGATAGATGGAAGCTTGGGAAGAAATTTTGGTAAAAGAATATAATTTGATGGAAAATGTAGATAATTGGTTAGCAATTAAAAACTTTATATAGAATTTTAGATAAGTTTAATAAAATATTTTTAGTTATTAGGATTAAATGACCTTTAAGAATATGTTTTTTTAATATTAATTTAGTTAGAATATAATTATTATTATTATTAACATTCAGTTGGTAGAACTACAAAATGTGATAAAAATAAATTAAATAAAATAATTATTAAATTAATAATATTTTATTATTATATAGAGTAAAAGGATAATTGTGGGAATTAGATTTGAATGGAATAGACAAATACCAAAACACTCTCCATTCTCTTTCACCATGAGAACTGAGTTTTCCATAAAAGCACCACATTGAGGTAAAAAAAAAACAGAGAATCATCATATTGTAATTGGTCGAGACTCGAGTTTTTCCGTTCTGTGTTTTCTGCTTGTAATTGGTGTTCTTATCTTCTATGTTAGGTGTAGAGACTCATTTTGTGAGATGCTGATGTGTCTACTTGTAATTGGTGTCCATTTATCTGAGGTTAACGGGTGTGCCCTGCCCAAAGAGGGACTCAAACATCAATGATGAATGCTGATGAGCAGATTTGGAAACAGTTATTGAGGCTCAAGATTCCTGGTAATGTGCAACATTTCATTTGGAGAGCATGTAATGAATCTCTATCTACTAAATTCAATCGGTTTCTTAGATAGGTAGTTGATGATCCTTTGTGTCCTATCTGTCAAAGAGATCAAGAGACAACCATACATGCACTGTGGACTTGTCTAGGTGCTTCTGATGTGTGGGGGAAGAAATGCTGTTATGGTCTACAAGTCGCAGACTGAGGTGATTGAAAGTGTAGCTGTTATTTTCAGAGGTCTTTGGCTTAGAAGAATGCTGCTATCTTTGAAGGCAAAGCTCTGAAAATAGTTGAAGATTACAAAGAGGCTCAAACAAAGACTCAGCTATTACCTGTTTCTGCTACTCACAGAGAACTAGCTTGGTGGAGGAGGCGGCCTGGTTTAAATCAGCTAAAGGTGAATTGGGATGAAGTTGTGGATTCAACAATGAAGAAATCTGATCTAGGCATTGTACTCAGAGATGAAAGTGGGGAAGTATAGGTATCCCTTTGTGCTAAATTGGAAGCATCTCTCAAACCTTTAATTGTGGAAGCTACAGCTTTGAGGATGAGAAGAAATATTCCTTTTCAAAAAAAAAAAAAAAGAGAACCACTGGTCCACTCCTACTGATCTAATATTGATCTTCTTAGTTAGTATATAGTCATATTTGTTTAAATTCGAAAGTAATGAGTGACATTTAAACAAATTTGTTGGGTAATTCTTAAAATTAAAATGATACTCATCATCTTTTTAAATTTTAGCTATCATTTTTTTGTCATCTTTTGAAACAATATCAAATGATGAATAAGTGTTTTCTTCCTCCACAACCTAACAAGCTCATTTTATACAGAGCAAGCTTGATAGGACAACCTCCCCCTACATGGCCACATAGTATGTTAGACTTCTAAAAGGTCAACGTCAAACATTGATGAACTTCAACTTCAACCCACCAACAACGACTCAAAGAAGGTAAGAGACATTTCCAAATAAGAGGTTTGTAAATTATAATTCATCAACTACAAAACCGAGAGTGCACATTCAAGCCGAAGATAATTTAAGGTGAATATTGTGAATTTTTCTCAAGCATCGGCAAAAGGGGGACCGACTTTAATTTGCAGGCAAAGCATATGGTGCTACAACACTTCAGTTGGTTAAACTACTAATTCAATATTAATGGTTGCTTGGGGAAACTCTTGGTTTGCTACCGAACTCGCATGGCTCTCTGTTATGGGCTGAGAAGGTGGTAGAGTGGAAGAGCTGAGAAGGGCGAGGTACTGTTGTGAAGGTGTGAAGGTGTTGTGTCGTGGGTTGAAGGAAGAAGGAAAAAGGAAGTAGCCGTTGGAGACTGTTAGTTTAATTCGAAAGTGGCAAATCGTCGTTCTGGTGTTGTATGTAAATGAAGGGGAATTTAAATAGAACATTGTTGTTTCATTGATTTTTTGTAATTAAAAAGTGGAGCATAGTCATTTTGCTTATGTTTGAAAGGGAACATTTGTTTGTAACGTTGTTAAACGTTGCATGTGGAGCAAATCTGTATAAATACAAGAGTAATACCCTATATTGGTTGATTATATTAGTATGAACAGTGAGATAACACTGTGCATTGAGGGTGTGATACCCCATATTGATTGATAAGTGTTAGTGATGTACGTGATCCATATCATTTGGGAGGAAGAAGTTCTTGCCTTTATAATGATTCCAACAAGACTCTTATCATACCATTAACTAATTCATTTTAGAGTGTAGGTTAGATGTAGCTTAGGCTTCTCTTAGGATGTTATAAATTGTACCGGAGCCTATTTCAACAAGAAGTGTGGACTTGATCTGTCACCTACAATTCGTAAGGAACAAATTCTTACTTTTAATAATAGTTCGTTGAAGCTTCAATTGTACTTTTGTGGATAATCTTTAAGGAGGTTCGGTTGAGTGTGATTTTTAAAACTGCATCTTTTTCAGGCAAGCCAAGATCACCTTCCAGAGACATGGTTGTCGTTTTAATGTCTCTCAAGAATAACAAAGTTGTAAGAGACTAATTTCGTTTGGATTTGGAGATGAAATGAGTTGAGATGAGTTTAGTTTATTTTTTAATATTATTATTATTTTGAGATATGAAAAAAGTATATTGAAATTTGAAAAATATGTATAGAAATTTGTGTTTTGTATAAAAAATTATAAAAATGTAATGATGAAATAAATATGAGTTGAGATGGATTTTGAATACAAACGAGGCTCATTTTAAGATAGGCATAATTTTCAGCCTCCAAAATGGAGTCGTGGACTTGGACACTCTCACCCTCTAAATGTATCAATAAAATATGAGACAAAAAATGTAATATGTGGTTTTCATAAAAATAATGTAATATTATTTTATAAACAGAGTTTGAATGCTGCATCAATATTTTTTTTCATGAAAAAAATATTCATAACATGTAAGCTTTAATTTAAAAAATAAAAAATAAAAGAAAAATAAAACGAACCTGTGTCCGAGTTTTTAAAACCCAGTTTCCATTCGGTACCGGCCCGAAGTTTGACCCAGGATAAAGTAAAACTCATAATATCCATATAAACATGAATAGACATGGTCGCCTTCAATTCTTATTATATAATTATTATAAAATTTCTAAAATTTCAAATAAAACACAAAAAATAATTTAATCTTTCTCTAATCTTAAAATAAAAAATAAAATTACAGAATATATTTTAACAATATTTTAATTATAATAATTTTATTCAATATTTACCCCTCCTTTCAAAAAAGTTTATAAATTTTTTTAACTCAAACTATTTCCAACGCATTTCTTCTCGACTCAATTCAATTTAAATATCTCATTATAATTCAAAAATCATTGGAATTCATCTCATGAAATGTTATTCTCCATCAATTATCTAAACTCCTTATTGTTCTAGGTTTAATAAATTACAAGAATATTAAAAATGATCGAATAATGAGAAACTATTCTGATGGCGCCACACTATGGAGCATTTATAATGGACTAGTCAAATTCATTGCTTATATGATTATTAAAAAAATTTATTTATTAAGAATAATTTGAATGTTAGAAAATTAATTTTTTATTTTTAGTGATTCCGTTTCAAATTTAATGAAAATATTCTCATTTTGGGCGAAGAATACCGTGATTACAAATTAAGACGCTTGGGGTTTACAACATAGACCATAAAATCAAAACCTAAGCATCTGCAAAAACAACAAGGAAATAAAAAACCAAACCAGATCAAAACAAAAATATATAAATTTGAGCACCCTAAAAGACGAAAGAAAATGGGATTAGATGATAGATACCCATCTCTGGGAATGCTGACATGATCCGAATTATAAAGTCCGCCTCCTTTGGTTGATCACTGCCACAAAAAGTGTGGCTAAGAAAATTTTCGTGTATGTCATTATTGATTTTTTTGAAGATTGTGGGCTCCGACTTACTAAAACTTGACTACAACCTCAGAGTTAGACACAGTTATCTTTCATTTTGCAGAGGATAGATTGGCTGAAGGTAGTCTGTCTAAGAAAAAGGAGGAAGAGCTTATAGAAGTCGTTGATCTTCCAAAATTAAGAGGTTCTTACTAATTTCTTCCTCGATCTCTTATTAATGCAGGCAAACTTTTTATTTTATTTTATTTTATTTTATTTTTTATTGTTTGAGCAGGCATCACTTTTTAATTACTTGTTCACGATATATGTGTAACTTACCTTGTAAATGAATGCCAAAATACCAAAAAAAAGACTTTTTAAAATTGGTCGTAAATGATTTACCAATACCTTCTATCTCTTGGAGTCACTATCAGTAAATGATTTACCAAGGCTCAATGGCATTTGTAATTTCACGGATTCAATTGAGGTAGGTTTTCACAGTTAACACTACATATACGATTCACTTTCTATATGGATTAGTTTTAAGCTTTTGTACATGTTGCCCTTGCCCAACATAGAATTTAATGGTTTTAAACATTGTTGGAAAAAAAATCTAATTTAGAAATGACTATTCGAATTTTGAATACTCTTTACCACACATTGTTTACACGTTAAAATTTAATTTAAAGATAATGTGATCTACACATCGATTTGACAATAGAATAATTGTTCAGGAATATGGTTTTATAAGAAATAAACATCTTATTACTTTCCTATCTTAAACAAATACATTTTATATATATGAAAACTACTTAGAACGTTGTAATGATTCAATTAAAATGTTAAACAGGTTGAAAGAAGAGGTAGCACATCATCAACTGTCGCTCATAAACTAGTATTTTCATTCAATATCATTTTGTGTGTACCAAATTTGAAACACCTTGAAGTATGTAACTGTAGAATAGTTGAAGTGGTATTTGTTTTTAAAAAAATTTAAAAGTAATTAAATCTTTTAAATCTTAAATAAAAATAATATTAAAAATTTGAAACTCCTAATGGTTCACGAGCTGTACGGGCAAGAAATTCATCATTACATGGCAACGCTTCAGCTGATCTGAAATTTCTAGTGGTTGAAATGCCCCGACATCTCATTAAATGGAAACGTGAATGCCATGTGAAGTAATCCAAATCATTGCATTCCATAGCCACGCGATATTTCATCTGGGCTACTTCTAACACCGATCGAATACAGTCCTACCCACGTGAATTGCCGCATGTTATTGGGCCATGCCCACATGCACGAATCGTGATGCCAATATAAACAAGATTCAAGAAGTTATTGGAAAAGGAGGTTATGGTGTTGTTTGCTTAGCAATTGACATTCAATACTGGTGAAAAGGTGGCATAAAGAAAATACATAATAGTGAGAAACACTTGGTGGGTGGAAACAGGTGAGAAGTCTTCCAAATGAGAGTGTTCTCTGCTTGTATATATAGAACATGATTGTCCCAAGCTTTCAACATGAAATTTATGTGAATTTGTGGAAACTTAAGGATGGTCCTAGCCTCCTAGAATAAATCGTGCATAACCAAAATTTGACTTCAATAGTGCATGAAGAGTATCATTAGCAAATCTCAAAAATGTGTTCACTGAGAAGTCAATTTCTCTTAAGATATTGGAATGCTTATGGGAGCTAGATAGCAAACTTTTAGGAAAATTATGTGATATACGTTTTTTTTCATTATTTAAAATAAACTTTTAGGAACTTTGAATGCAAAATATTCATGACTAATATTTGCCAAAACCATAGACCAAGTAGCATATACGTCTTGTTCTCTCTGCCCAAATACATAAACATTATTACTATAAAATAGAGAAAACAAACCAATAATCCAACAACAAAACAGAGACCAACATGAACAAACAAGATGAATATGTCACCAAATGCAAAGGAAAACATAAATAAATTTATATTCATGGCTAATATTTGCCAAAACCATAAACGCACGATGAAGATAAGACCGAAAGCGAGAAATCAAGCCAAAGAAACATAGTCGCAGGGGGAGAAAGAGAGAGACAAAGAGATTACCCTAGAAGCTCATGACGATTTAAAGATGAGAACGACGACGACGATTTAAAAACGAGATCGGCGACGTCGATTTAAAGACGAGATCGGCGATGACGATTTAAAGACTAGATCGGCGGTGGTGATTTAACGATAAGATCGGCGACGACACGACATCGGCTACAGCGATTACAGGGATGCTAGGGTTTTAGATTGAGGGAGGGAGAGACTCAGTGACAGAGAGAGAGTGCGAGAGATCGACATCGTTAAAAATAAAATCTATTAATTTTGGTTAAATCCAGGTACCGGGTGTTAGATCCGGTACCGGTTTTAACCCATATCCGGAACCCATATTAAATAAAATAAACCGGATAATATAAATATGGGTTCTGGATTTAAATTAAACTGGGTCGGAATCCGGATCTGGAATCCAGTTTTCTGGTTTTTAAATCGAATCGGAAAAAAAAATTGGTCCGTTTGAACACCCCTATACAGATAGCCCCCACACTCTCGTAAGCCTGTTGTCGTGTACAAAAATATCTCATAGAATATGCAGTCCCAATTATTACTGTTAGGTACAGTTTTTATTTGAGCTCTGTAATTTATATAGGTTTAGATAATTTTTTCGTTAGTTTTTTTTTTAAATTATAATGATATTTTTATTAAAATAATATTTTTTCTCATTTATTAAAAGATCTCTGCATATACAAAAACTACAAATAAAACTTCTCTTAAAAAAGTAAGTAAATACATACTCAAAAAATATATAAAGCATTATCTATATATATATATATATAATTTTTACTTTACAATTCGACACAAAATAGAGGATGATATTATAATATTGGATTTATTTTTAATGAAATAATATGATTGTATTAGAAAATAAAAAGTAAATTATTAAATAAAAAAAAAATCTGTAAGAGGATCATTATTATTTTTATTTAGCAATAAAAAATACATTATGTTGTACTGTACGTACATACATACCGCTCGATCCAAAAACACGCAGCTAGCAGAGCAGATGTTTTACTAGCCATTGATCCGATCACTGATCTATTGTTTTTACGACTGCTAATTATTATATATATTGCAATCGGGTTAATTAATTATTTAAAAGTAATTTAATTTAAAAGTAATTATGAGCGGATCTGCTACCTCTTCTTTTATTTAATATTTCACCCTCCTTTCAGAAAATATAAATAATGATCTAATTATTGTAATTTTTACAAACTTTCAAATGAGATAGTTTTTTATACATCTCAACACAAAAATTATAGTCTGATGGTATTTCAAATTTTTAATATTTTTTAATCATTTTTTAAAATCCAATAAAATACCTTAAAACACAAATTATTTCCCTATTATTAAAAAAAATTCTTATTTTATCTCAACAAGAAAAATTTTTTTTAAAAAAAAACTTTGATACTACAGCATGCATAGGTAGACGGCCTTTACGTTTACCGAAACGATAATCTGGAGTATAAGTATATGATTTTTTTTTAATTTTTTTTTTATAGTGATGGAATATATGTTTTTATTAATATTGTAATTTTTTAAATTTTTTTAAAAATATGTAAAAAAGATTAAAAATGCATAAAAAAACATTTTCTTAAAAAAAAACATCACTCTTACGTTTAACGGTTTAAACCCTTGTCAACAACTACTGCTGCATTTTATCATTGAGATTATAAACAGAATATTGAGAAGAGATGTATCAAAATCTAATTAAAAATCGGATGATAAGTTATTTATTAAGGAGTAGTGATATAATTATGAAAATAATAATAATAATAATTAAATTCATAAGTTAACATAATTTAATCTAATAATTTAAATTTACTTTATAACTTTACGTACAATATGTATACTACGATCAAACTAAATCAATTTATAAAACATTTTTTCTTTCACAATATGTATGCACTCTTGGAAGCCATGCATGCGCCAATATCCCCTGATTCCCCTCCTTTGATCTCCTGCGCTAGTTATTCATCTTAATCACACGTAGGAATCGAGAACACTACATATCTAAATTTTTCTTTTTATTTTTCTTTTTTGTACAGGATTTTTCTTGATTTTTGCATAATAGATGTGTGTATTGTACGTATTTGGTTGTAATTTGGGGTTTCTTTTTGTACTGTATTTTTTTTATATTCGTGTGGATCTTATAACTAGGCCTGATTTGATTAGGAAAATATTTTTATTTTATTTTATCATATCTAATCTTAATATTTAAATATCATAAATATAAATATTTTTAACTTTAAATCTTTAAATTTTTAATCTAATTATTATCTAATTACAATAATTTTTTCATTTTTTTAAAAAAATTTAAAAAAAATTCAAAATTTTCAAATTTTAAATAAAAATAATATTAAAAATAAATATTATAATAATATAATAATTTTATTTAATATTTCACCCTCCTTTCAAAAAAATTGTATAAATTTTTTAAACTCAAACTATTTCTAAAGAAAAATCTCTTACCAACTCAACTCACCACAATTTAAATATCGCATTATTATTACATATCATCTCATTCATCTCCTTTCAAATAATTATCAAACTCCTTATTCTCTCAGTTTTAATAAGTTACAAAAATATCTAAAATGATTAATTAATTATATATATTTGTTTTTCTTATAGTAGGTATCATACTGCAATAGCTAACACATTTAATTTTACCGTTATAAATAAACTATATTATATGCATGCATTTTTAGTGAGGAAAGAAAACATATACAATGTTTCACTAAAGTATAAAGTAGTACTGTCTTGATCACTTATCACGTCATTTAACAACCCTAAAAACAATAAAAATAATTAATTACACGTCCTAAATATACGCGAAATTAAATCTGGCTTAGTAATTAATTAGATGATCGACATGATTATAAGACAAGTGAACTGTTTCAAATAATAATATAGTACTTGACATGGCCGGCATCGAGTGGTTTTCTTTTATCTACATTACAAATTGTTATACGGCATATCTATAGGGAGAGCGACTTTCGTCATAAGTGAGGATATTTTTTAATAAATTTGGGATGGAATTATTATAATGGTGATTACCGACTTTTTGATTAAAAAAAAAATACTAGAATATATAATTAGTCTTAGGCACTACCGAATCGACCCTGACAATATTAATATTATAATTTTCCTCTAATTAATGATGGGTTTCATGAGTGAAAATCGGTATGTACGTACGTGCGCATTAATATGTATAATAAAAAAATTTGGGATCACTATTAATATGTTTGTTATTTCTTTTAAACTTACTTAAATTTTATTTGGTGAGGTCACATCTTTGAATTTTGTGACTAACGGAAAAAAAAATACTGATCGATCAATAATTGCATCGTGATCTCCTTTTAAGGCAGGTGCACATGGGATTATTTTTTAACCGTGTCAAAATGTTACATAACATTTTTACTGCATCGTGAAACTTACGCTATTCAAATAATCAAAGATGAGGTCTGTCCAGGTCGGTTGAGCCCTGAACATGATAAAGTATAATCCGTTGGACTAAAAGTAATATTTGATATCATTTATATAATAATAATAATAATAATATGAGTTAATTATAAAAATAATATTAATAAATAAATTATAAATATTAATAAATAGTTTATAAATAATAATTAAAGAGAAGAAATTAGATGGCGGATCACATGATCGACTTATGAATTCCTATTTGCTCAACTGACCGACAGTATATACTAAAGTGTGGCTAGAAGAGATCTTTAATTTGTGTAATTTCCTCGTTAACTTTATGTTTTATGCGGGATCAGAGGTATTTGTCTTTTTTGCCATTTTTCACGCGGTTTGCTGTAAAGGCAAAACTAGATGGAAAACATGATAATTACAACCTGGTCCCATGCATAGAGCATTATCAGAGAGGAGAGATCAGCGAGTTAGGCACTTTTGTGTTTTTCTTTTCCAGAGGATAGATACATTGCTTGAGGTTGTCTGTACATCGAAAGGGTGAATGCTGGAAACTCAGATCATCAAGAGCTTAAAGAAGACGTTGATCTTGCAAAATTAAGAGGTTCTTACTAATTTCAATCCTCGATCACTAATTAATGCAAGCAAACTTTTTAATTACTTGTTCAGGATATATGTGTGTTACCTTTGTAAATAGTTGTTCATGATGTTTAGGAATATAATAAACCAGTATAGACGAGACAATTTGATACAAAAAACATGTTGGTAGTTGTGATGTCCCCTGCCATAGCCTTCTTCTCTTACAACATTGATGCAGGACATCGATATACTAGCTTCTTTTTCTCTCATATTCCAATTTCGACTTGCTTTTTTACTGTTTTAATATTTTTTTGATTGGTAAATGGGCAGGTGGCAGTTTGCGTCCCGTTGTTTCGTTAATCGTGGGAACAGTTGTTGACTACTCAGTTGGTCCCATCGGAAAACAGTTTGGCTATCTTATTTTCTACAAGAGCAGTATCGCAACTCTCAGAGAGAAACTTCGGCAGCTAAGTGAGAAAGAAAATGCAGTGAAACAAACTGTTGCTAGAGCTAAATGGGAGGGAAAAGAAGTCGCACCTGACGTTGAGACCTGGCTCACAAATGTGGACAAAAAAATTCGTGAAACCAAGGAGTTCCTTGAAGAAGAAGATGCTAGAGGTAATTGTATGTGCTTGAATGGTTGGTGTTCGGATCTAAAGCTACGTTATTCTTTGGGTAAGAAAGCTCAAAAGAATACTCAAGCTATCGTTCAGTTGATAGAACATGGTAGAGATTATGGTAAGGTGTACAACTACGCACCTCCATCGAAAAGATCATCATCTACAAATGAGCAGTTTGAGAATTTTCATCACGAAAATCAACCATTCAAGATGTTTTGGAAGCTCTAAGGGATGACAATATCGACATGATTGCATTATGTGGTATGGGAGGGGTCGGCAAGACGGAAATGGCCAAAGAGATTAGGAGAAGAGTGGAACGTGATAATTTATTCAATAAAGTAGCCTTTGTGGTGGTGTCTCAAAGTCCAAGCTTGACAAAGATTCAAGGCGAACTTGCAGAAGGCCTAGGCCCCAAACTTGAATTGGAGAGTAAAAGTGCAAGGGCAGAAGAATTACATTCAAGATTGACTAAGAATAAAAATGTCCTGGTAATATTGGATGATGTCTGGGGATCACTGAGTTTAGAGGCTATTGGAGTTATCAAAGCATTCGAAGAAAAGTGCTGCAAAATCTTGTTGACATCAAGATCTGAAGAAACTTGCAATGCGATAGGAATTCAGAAGAAAATAAGGACTTTTCCCGTTGGACTTTTATCTACAGAAGAAGCGTGGAGTCTTTTCGAAGATATGGTAGGTGATTGTATAAAAAATAACAGAAATTTATACTCACTTGCAAAACAGGTTGCGAATGAATGTGCACGTTTACCCCTTGCCCTTGCGATAGTTGGACGTGCTCTTAGCAACGAAACCGATGAAAGTTACTGGAAAGCTACGCATCAGGAACTTCAAATGTCGAACCCACAACATATAATCTATGAGCTACATCCAAAGGTGTATTCCAGCATAGAGTTAAGTTACAATTACTTAAAAAGTGACGAAGCCAAATCATGTTTTCTGCTATGTTGTTTTTATCCTGAAGATTATGATACTCCAGTTGAACATTTAGTCAGGTATGGAGCTATAAAAATGTTTTTTAAAGGCTTGGATACTGTGGAACAAACAAGAGTACGTGTCCACGCAATAGTTAAGAATCTTAAAAGATCAAATCTCTTGTTGGATAGCTATAAGGAAGAATGCGTCAAAATGCATGATGTTGTACAAGATGTTGCCATATCAATTGCATCTAGAGATGAACATGGTTTCATGGTGGTGTTGGACAGAGAACTTAAAAAATGGCCACAGAAGGATAGATATAACAATTACACCGCAATTTCTCTTTTACTTGGAGAAATGAAAGGGCATCCTACTGAGTTGAAGTGTCCCAAACTTCAGCTTTTGCAACTATCATGTTTAGAAAGTTCAGAAACGTTCGCAGACAATTTATTTAAGGAGATGGAGGACTTGAAGATGTTGTCTTTGCAAACAATGTGCTCTTCGCAATGCAGATCCTTAATGACGTTTCCACTATCAATGCAGATCCTCAAGAAGCTTCAGATGTTGAATTTGGAGAATTGTCTCTTAGGAGATGTGTCACCAATTGGAAACCTTACAAGCCTAGAAATTCTTGGCTTTCGTAATTCATAGATCAAGGAGTTACCGGTGGAAATAGGAAATCTTAGTCAATTAAGGTTACTGGAGATGAGGGGATGTAATTCCCTAGAGCGAATTGCGCATGGTGTAATTTCCAGTTTATCTGAACTACAAGAATTGTACTTTGGGAGAATTCAAGAATTGGGGAAATGGAGAAGCAACAAATAATCATGCAAGCCTTGCTGAACTTCCCAGTGAACTTGTGGTCTTAGAAATCAGGGTACCAAATATCTTGAGCTGGCCAAAAGAATTGAGCTTCAGTAAGTCCGATTTCAGATTTATGATAGATATTGGTATTCATGAATATGTTCACTGGCGAAATGAGAGATATTCTTTTGAAAATACTTTGAAACTTAAAGTGGAGGATGTAAGTGATCTTGGGGAACACCAAACAATTCTTTCACTATTGAAGAATGTTGTAAATTTGAATTTGGATATTACAAAAATTTCGAAACAAAAAATTTTACCATGCAACTTGGAGGATCTAACAATTAGTAGATGTGAAGATTTAGAATATCTACTCGAAGTCACATCGAATGGTACTCCACCTAACACGTCCTTCGATCAACTGAAGAAACTCTCGTTAATTGAGTTATCGGGGCTCGTTGGCATCTGTAATTCCACGGATTCAGTTGATGTAGGTTCTCCTAGTTAACACTACATGTATGATTCACTTTTTATATAGATTGGTTGAAAATTCTTGTACATGTTGCCAAGCCCAATAAAGAATTTTTTAATAGCTTTAAACCTTGCTGGGAAAAGTTTTTAATTTAGAAATCACTACTTCTATTCTCAAGTCTCTAAACTTCGAATCTTCCAAATCAAACCTTATTGTTTAAATGAATTGGATATATAATGTGCTTTACACACCAAATTAAGAATAAAATAATTCTTTAAGAATATGATTTTGTAGGGAATAAACATATTATTACTTTCCTTTGTTAAGAAAATACATTATATATATATATGAAAACTACTCACAACATTGTAATTAATGGTTCAATTAATTGATCAAACCACTGGTTGAAAGAGGAGGTAGCACTGCATCAACAACCATCGTTCATAAATTATTTTCATCCAACAACATCTTGTGGGTACCCAATTTGGAACACCTTCGAGTAGAATCCTGTGGATCACTGGAAGTGGTATTTGATCTGGAAGGACTAAAGGTTAAAGAGAACCGCAAGCCCATCCTACCAGTACTTTCTATCCTATACTTAGAAAAATTATCTGGAATGTCACATGTGTGGAAGAATATTCCACCTGGATTTCAAGGCTTTCAAAACTTGACATCAATTTCTATCTGGGATTGTGATAGTCTGAGAAATTTGATCCCTCCTTCTATAGCAAAACTTCTGGTGCAACTCCAAGATGTTGTTATAATCAATTGCAAGTTGATGGAAAATATTATTCAAAGGGAGTATGAAGCTGAAGAAGAGAATAGGGGAGGAGATATTTTGAGTGACGAAGCCCATTCTTTTAAGTGGCCATCCATAAGTTTGATCTATCTGTATGCATGTCCAAAATTAAAAACATTTGTTTCAAATGTTAAAAGCAGAAGAAAGATAACAAAGCCCAGAGTCCAAGAGCCTACTACTGCTGGCTCCTCCTCGGCTAGAGAATCTTCAAGATATTTCAACCGATGCCTAGAGTGTTGTGTACCAAGTCTAGAGTGTTGTGTACCAAGTCTCAGGAATTATAGTCCGACCCAAGGAAATATCAGCTCCTCTTTAGGAGAGATTAAGCACGACTTAATTCACATAGAGGTATGTGATTATGGTTTATTTATTATTATTTTCATTTATAACTTTTTTGAAACATTTCGTTATATAATTGTATTAATTTTTTTTTATCAATATTTTTAGTAAAGCTCCAAAAGGAAATTTGGACAATTCATTTAAAGATCTTAAACTTCAATTAGACTATAAATAAAAAAACGGTTATTTGCAATATCAATTTATTGATTTTGATAGTTTGGCCGTGTAATTTAGAAAATGTGGTAATTTACTTGAAAATTGAAGTTGAGAGTAAAAATATCAACTTGAAAATCAAACTTCAAACTTTTTGATGTTTTGGTAGATTACGTTGACAAAGCAAGAGGAGCAAAATGTGAGTGAGACTGAAAATCATGCAAAGATGCTGTCTCTATTTCCATACAACTTTATTGAAAGTTTGGAAAATCTACGACAACTTTTGATACATCATTGTGAGTCATTGGAAGTGATATTTGAACTTGAGGGTGGACAAAATGCTGAAGAAAGCAAAATCTTCAATAATTTGATGGAGTTGTCATTAAGGGATTTACGGAAGCTATTGCATATATGAAAGAAAGGCTCGCGAGATATTAAGGGATTTAATTACTTGAGACAGCTAGAAGTATTGGGATGTGATGGTTTGAAATGTTTATTCACACCATCCATAGCAAAACTTCTTGTGAAAGTAGAGGAAATAGAAGTATATAGATGCAATAAAATGAAAGAGATCATTGCAAAAGAATCGGGAGATGAAGAGAATAGATTAGATGTGATTGCATTCCCCCTACTAAAGAGCCTCTGGCTCCAGAAATTACAAAAGTTGGAGTGTTTTTACAGAGAAGATAATCATGCTTTTGAGTGGCCATCTCTAGAAGAGTTAAGAATAGAAGGATGCCCTGAATTAAAAATGTTTGTTTCGACAAGTATAAAAACACCTAAGCTAGAGGGAGTGCATATGGTGTGTGGAATTTTTCAACCAATGGTAAAAGGAGACCTGAATATCACCATACAACACATAATCAAAGAAAAGGAATGTTACAATTTATAACAAACATTGTTTTACTTCAACTATTTGTTGACCGTTGTAATAGTAGAGATGCATGTAATTTGGTTAATAATTGAGTTGTACCACGTGGTTTGATATATGGGTTCTCTTTCCTTTTAGGGTTTCAATCAATTTTCTTCTCCACCTTTGTCTCCGTAGAGTTACAGCATAATATGGAGGTGGACAACTGGTACGGAATGCAATTAAATATTTTTTCCCTTTATATATAGAATCTACATTCTTCAAGTTATTTTCTTTGAATTTCAGAGGATGAAGATACTTTTTTATTTTTAGAGGTCGCGGAAGTTCAAAGTCTCTGTATACATGAGCACGTAAGTTTCTATAGTTGACCAATTCCCATATTTTCAGTCATTTATTTATTTATTTCTCAAATTTCTATAACTAATTTTTTTTTTCTAATTTTAGGCCCCTCTTCCAATCTCTTGACTAGCAATCGTAGACATCCTTAGAGCATAAGTCGTAGAGATCATTAGAGCATAATTGACATTGAATTGGCTAATTTTTTTTTTTTAAAGTACAAATTTATACACATATAAAAAAATTTTAATCATATTTAATCAATAGTGGAGAGAAAAAAATCAAAATTTATTAAATAAAATAGAGTGTAAAATCAAAATTTGAATTTAGGACATCTAATTTGATCAGTCCTTTTTATACCACCAGGTCCATCCTGGTCAGCGTATCTTCATCGCTTCCTTCCAGACGGATGAAGAAGCTCTGGTCTCGTTTCAAGAGGCCAGTGAGGCAGGAGCTTTTCACTCTGGGAGGACTTCATCAAAGCTGTTCAAATCAGATTTAGTTCCTCCATACAATGATCCTATGGAGACTGGAGTCCTTTACACGTCTCAAGCAAGTCGATAAATACATTGAGTATAAGGTTAAATTTGAGATTCTTTCTAATAGAATTAAAGGCATATCTGAGAAGAATAACTTGAATTGCTTTTTGAGTAGCGTTATCTATCAAGAAGTGAATGTCAAGAAGTGGATGTCATACCTTTTGGAAAGTATCTTTGTGCTCAGAAATGACCATCATAGATCATGATTCTATTTTTTTAATATGATTTTTTTTAATATCTTAAAATATTTTTAAAAAATATAAAAAAATTACAACATTATTTAAAAATTCTTACTTAAAAATCATATAAAAAAAACTAAAAAAAAAAAAATGGGGATGCATTCGGAATCCCAAAATCGGGATCCCATGCATTTTCCATCCATATAAACTTATATAGACATGGTCCCCTCTAATTCTTGTAATTTGGAAGGAACTCACATGAGTAGGGCCACTCAGAGGGGTAGGCAACTTAGGCCACCACCTAAAGCCCCCAACTTGAGTAACCCCAAAAGAAAAACAAAAATATAGAAAATATTGGTTAGCATAAAAGATGAAAAACATTTTGCTTAAAATAAAATCAATATTAAATAAGAAAATATGATTAAAAAAAGAGTAAATATAAAAGTTTTCTTCAGAAAGATTTTACTTAAAATGCAGAAATCAATATTTTGATATTGATGGCCTTATTTATTTTTAAAATTAAGTATTAAAATAAGTATATATAAATATTACTGAAAAGAAAAGTATTATAAAGAAGTATACTTTATTTACAGAAAAATTAGATTCTCTTTCAAATTGTTATACTACTTATAGATATTATTAATAAAAATAATTTTAATATGTGTTTTGCATCTCAAAATTTTTAATAAAATCTCATTATTTAATATTTCGTTATTAGTATTATTTTTAAATTAAAACATTACGTATTTAATAGTCGTATTAGGCTACAAAATATATTGAGTCGACTCTGCAAGAATAGATGAGAACAATTTTAATTCCATGAGAAATTGCGTGTGATTCAGCCAACCAAAATATGAAAACTGTTTGATGTTTTTCATCTCAAGTATTGGCAAAAGATAATCATCTCCTCTGGTTAAGTAAAAAACAATTAGATTAGATAAAAAGCCTTTATAAATGAGTAGATATTCGTTGAGTCTTTTGGATAAACGAAAAGGGAAACCATCAAGACCGATAGTTTTGAGTCTTTTGTTTCAAACCAACTGTTACTGATATTTGTGTCTCTAAGGTTAGTGTTGTTTGGATCATGAGAAAGGTGAAGAAATTTGTTTGAAAAAAATAGAGGTCGACAATTGAACCTATTAGAAATGACGACTAGAATCTGGTAATCCAATTTTGGATAACTGACGAAGTGTTTTATTTGTTTGATGAATTACCCTTTTGTATAGTTTTTCTGTTGGTGGGCTTAATGTATGTATACATTGTTGGAAACTTGGATTTTCTAAATTTTCTTCACCAGAATCTACTTTTGACAGAATACCAAAAAAAATAGAAAAATAAACACAACACAAGAATTAAGTGGAAAACTCCCAAACCAGGAGAAAAAACTACCAGACCCAGAGAAGAAAATAACCTATATGAAAAATTGTTACAATCACACAATTTTTCTCCTCACCCCAACAACACCCACAAAAATTTCTCCCACTAATAAAACTCTAACTTTCAACTCTTTTCCTTTTACATATAAAAAGGACAACAGAGAAATTTTACTAAAGTCAAAAGTTACTAGATAAGTTTCTGATTAGTGTAATAAATCAAGGAGGCTAAGCCCTCTTTTATAGCCCATGAGTCTTGCTCCATCTTCCTATCTCTCCCATGTGGGACTCTAGAAAGGAGCAAACCCAACAATCTCTACCTTGCGACTTTGACTGATCCCACAGTCACGCTCTATCACATTGAAGATCTTCATAACTTTTGCTATCATGTTCCACCATAAAAGCATAACCACTCAGAATAAACCAATTCTAAGCATTTCACTTCGGCCCATCATTGTTGAAAAATTATGGTGCAACTCCCATGTTTGGCTTTCCTGGAAGTTCATCAGCCATCGACATGAATTTCCAGCACACACCCTGCATCAATGCCAAGCCAATGCCTGTGTGCAAATTTGTAGAACAACTAACATTAACACATCATCTATCATGACAACTTTTGGGATTAGCGACATGCCATGAGGATGTACATGTCTCTTTTAACAGACATCGTTTTCTGTGAATAGAGATACAATGTTAGTTTCATTATCAGTATCTCCATTTACTGATTTAGAGCCTTTTGCCGAACCTACTCTACCTCTTGGACAAATTTTTCTGACGTGCCCAAATTGTCCACACACTCAGCAGACTGCTTTCTTCTTCATGAAGTTCTTCCTCTTCCAATCACCAGTTGTTACCATTGCTAAGTTCTCAGATAAACCATTACTTCCACCACCTAGCCTTCAGAAAAAAGTTTACTGATAACTTTTGAAAAAAATATTTTCTCCTTCCCATGTATCAAAATAGGCTTCATATGCTCATAGGAAGATAGAAGAGACCAAATCAACCTCAAGGCTTGATCCTCATCATCAATTTTAACTCTAATAGATTCCAGCTCAGAGGCAATGCCATTGAGAACATTTAAATGATTTGAAATAGTCATACCTTCACTAATACGCAGTGTATAAAATTGCTCATTTAGGTACACTCGATTCGAGACACCATTCGTCAGATACAACTCTTCGAGTTTGTCCCAAAATCCCTTTGCCGTGAATATTCCATGCACATTTGTAAGAACATTCTTGGTTAGGTGCAGATGAATCACACTTGCCGCGCTCAAATTCAGATCCTCACAATTTTTATCGCTCATTCCAGATCTACTCTTTGTTTCACTAGTAGCGCTTGGATCGCTACTGACTTCACGGACTGGTCTGTCTTTCAACGCCTTATGTAATCTTGATTGAATCAAGATATCCTTGACTTGCATTTGCCACAAGTCAAAATTAATTCTCCCATCAAATTTCTCCACCTCAAATCTGATAGGATTTGAAACTCTACCTCCTGACATAACTTTGGTGAATTTTACCGTAGAAATGAATAGTACCCACTAAATAAGTTTCCAGGAAAGACTGATCTTTCATAAACAGAACTTTAAGATTTCTAAGAAAGATTGGAAGGTTACAAAGGACATATTTAAAATTTTCAATCTCCTATATAGAACCTGCTTAGACCATACGTATCCACACTATCATACCAAAGCTCCACCCCGCCAAAAGAACCTAGTGGCTTTGATACCACTTATTGGGAATCTGGACCTCCCAAATTCCTCCCACCAAGATCTACTTTTAACAGAATACCAAGAAAAATAGAAAAATAAACACAATACAAGAATTAAGTAGAAAACTCCCAAATCAGGAGAAAAAACTATCAAACCCAGAGAAAAAAATACCCTATGTGAAAAATTGTTACAATTATACAATTTTTTTCCTCACCCCAAAAACACCAACAAAAACTTCTCCTACTAATAAAACTTTAACTTTCACCTCTCTTCCTTTTATATATAAAAAGGATAATAAAAGAATTTTACTGAAGTAAAAAATTATTAGATAAGTTTTTAACTGGTATAATAAATCAAGGAGGCTAGGCTTCCTTTTATAACCCATAAGTCTTGTCCCATCTTCCTATCTCTCCCATGTGAGACTCTAGAATGGAGCTAACCCAACATACTTTAAGCTGCAATTTTTTGTTTTTATAATCTAGCCTCGAGCAAATAGAAGTTGTTATCTCATACATGTTCTTGATGTTTTGGATGGTGTTGCTATTTATGTTGAATCAAAATCCACTACTATTTACTCAATACCTCTTTTTGTTTTCAGTTATATTCGCACTCTTTCGTTACAAGAAGTATTTTTTTTTTCTGAGGTTTCTGTCACAAGTGATTGCATAAAAGAACATGCGAATTTAAGAGTGTTCAATTTCTTTGATTGGCCATAAAATTAGTAGAATGAATACATGGAGTGATCATGAAATTAAATGCGGTGCTATTTGAAGCTAATAAGGTCCGGTTTGTTTTATAAACTAAATTTTATTATTTATAATTATTTTTTACTTTCAATTCATCTCAATCATTCATTTTAAATTTTAATTCATCTTAATCATAATTTATTTCATTTTATTTTTGAATTAAAAAAAAATATAAGACAGAGAGTCGCACATTTGCCAAAATAACAGAGTCAGACTGATAAGACAGTAACAAAAAATACGAATCCATGCGTGAGCTGTGGGTAATATATTAAATTAATAATTAAATTTTGTACTAAATTGTTTTATAGCTGGCTACAGCCACGTTGGGAGCTTTTTCCCGCTGAGGTGCCTGCTAGCATGTATTTTACGTATTTTATTTTTATTTTTTATATGATTTTTTAATAGTTTTAATTATATATTTTTTTAAAAAATTTATAATATTATTAAAAGATACTTCCTTAACTATGAAGTACAAAAAATTAGAAAAGAAAAAAACCAACGTAAACTCAGGGAAAGATCGCTACAATTTTGCTTATTTGGAATTCATTTTGTTTGTGGGATTCATTTTCCCGTCAAGCTTCTTAAACCTTGATAATGTTCGGACCAATGCCCTCTGAAATTGACTTGTTTGGGTTTTTTCTTAGCCCTAGAGGCCTTCTTCTTCGTTAATCTCTCAAGAGTTTCTTTAGAGCCCTAGATGCTGGTTCTACCACAAGAGTATTTTTAGCCATGTCTCATCTCTTGAGATCCGGTTCAGGGGGATGAGAAAGAGGCCATTGAGATAGTAAGCCGCCGAGATCCATGACCGAGCAAGAAGACGCACGTCTGGCTTGGCACCTTCAACATTGTCGAGGAGGCTGCGCATACTTATGACGTCTCGGCCTCGCTTGATGAACGAGCCTGTGCAATCCTCAATTCCGACCCTGAATACATTAAGCCCTGGGTTCAACAAAAAGAGCCCCTGCAACAAGCTCAGGTCGGTGATTCAAAACTAAATCGAATGGGTTTGCTTTTGTGCGAAAACGGTATCGGGCTCTTTGAGTGACAGATAAGAAAGAGAAGATGAAGGGGATTTGTCGTGGGTGAAAACGAAATCGAATGGGTTTGCCTTTTGTGGGAAAACGGTATCGGGTAATTTCATCGCTAACGGGCATCTGTATAGCCGTTTAAGCAAATGGAAACGTGTCGATATATCCATTTTGCTTATCGAGTCGGTATTTCGGGTCGATCCATATTGGAATATCGGTCGGGTCGGGTATACGGTTATTTTGTACCGTCCTAGTTTTATCAGGAAATCTTGATTAAAGACCTTGATGGTTTAATTAAAAGAGAATGTTAATTTTTTATTCATTAATTTTTAATCGAAAAATACGTTGCAGATGTAGTATAACTGCCACATTAATTTTTAATCATATTTGTTATTAATTCTAAAATCGTTTAACACAATAAAAAATTATATTTTGTTTTTCGCTCGGTTATGATATTTACTGAGAAGTGCTATAGACTAAAAAAAAAATCATAAATGTAAAATCTATAAACTAACTTGGATTCATATGATACGTTAAATCTATTTTACTATAAAAATAAGTAATTTTATAATTTAATGTACCATATCAAACCACGTTTTGTATATTTAATTTTGTGAAATTCCTTTAGATAAAGCAGTTCTCATATTTATATCATAAAGCCCCTTGATTCTCATGAATTTACTGCTTTGTGTGTTTCTTTTGGCCATTAAGGCACAGCTCCATTTGCATTGTAAATATATACATAGGTTGAGGTTGGTTTGCTCCCCCATATTGATGCTAAGGGTCTTGCTTATTCATATCAAGTTTTGATTTATATTTGCAGTATTAATTGTACTGTGTTTGATAATTTTATAAACTTCAAGAACTTCGTTTTCATACAAATGCTTCTTCTGGCATGTATAGGAGTTGTTTATAAGCACTACAAGCCCATATTCCTTGAGTTGCAGAGAAAGAAGGTGGCCGAGCTGAAGTTGTAATATGAATACAAATATTGCTGTATTCATTTTTATTTTGGCCTTTAATTTATTGAATGAGGATGAGATGTTTATGTTGAGAAGGAGCTAGTACAAATGATGACCTTGAGATGATCTTTTCATGCCATCATTATTTGTTTTTTCGATGGATAGTCTATTAAAAAACAATTGTCTACATGAAGTTTTCTTGAGAAAAGTATTTCAGAGTAGTTGCATCCTTGTAATTAGCTTTCTGGTTTGGTTTTATTTTATATTATATAATTATTACAAATTTTTCAAATTTTTACACAAATATAATGAACAACTAACTTTCTGAATTTTAAGATAAAATAATATTAAAAAATTAGATATATTATAATAATATTTTATTCAATTTTTAACTCTAATTTTATCTCTTCTTATCAACTTTTATTAATTATCAGTATTCATCATTTGCTTATTTTTCCTTCAACATGAAGAAATAATAAATAAACTAAAAAATATTATTTTTACAATTTAACCAAATTTATAGATAATCATGTGGATACATAGGAACTAAATACTCTAGATTAACTAAAATAGCCAATATGCCATTTTAAGCTAAACTTTAGCTAGAAAAATACTAGACAATCCTATGTCAATATTCTTAGTTGCTTAGATGTATTAGAATTTTCGGTCACCCATAATCTTTTCTCCTTTATAGAACAGTTCTTCTACATACAATCAGCATGGAAAATTGTGGGAGATCCGGCTGATTTCAGCTGATATATTATTTAAAAGAAGAAAGTAAATGGACTATCACTACAACAAAAATTACATTTTCCTACTTATCTTTTCGTGACTAATATCATATATTTCTATCAGAATACAGTTTTTGTCACCAAATTAGATCGTAGCAGACTCACAGAAATAAACTAGTAACTTTAAAGGCTTAAAGCTACCACTGTAAAAATCGTGAGAAATACTTTTATTTTCGACGATTCTTTTCCTTGTAAAAAGTGTAAAATTTTGTTGTAAAAAAAGTGCTAACCATGATTAATAGAGGTCGAAAATGTCATTATTTGCTAGCAAATTATATTTGCACAAAAAAAAAATCTATGAAAAAATTACTTTTTTTTTAGTGTATATTTTGAAGAAAACCAAAACAGGCAAAAGAAGAAGAAAGAAAGAAACCAAACCAACCGAGACCCATAAAGAAGTCTGCGTCATCATCTTCGTGTGAACAATTGGTAGATCTAGTCGTCTTCGTGTGAATGACAGATCCAAAGAGGAGGAAAGTACAGTTGAAAGCAAGCCCCACTACTTTCCAGTGTTATGAACCTGATGTGAAAACGGCATAGGTGCTAAAAGAGGACCAAACGATGCTGGTTTAGAGCTGGACAGCACCGACGTCGCACAGGAAATAGCTTGAACGGCGCAACGTTTTCATTTTTCCTTACTATTATACGATGTAGCTTGTTAGTTAGTTTTGAGTCTATTATTTTCATGGATAAATTGGTAATTGTTTTGTAAGAGCACTTTTATTTGATTGATCACTGCTAAAATATAGTTTTAATCAATGTAACTTAAATTTTAATTTTTGGTCATTCTATTCACATAAGTTTTCACATTAAAATAGTTATTTTTTTAAAATATAATAATAAAATAATATAAATAACATTTGATTTTGGCCATTGATCATATCAAATCACTACATTGTATTATTCATTATGAAGATATATAATAATAAATAATTAATAATTAAAAAATATTTAATTATTTGTAATTACTAAATTAATTTTATCATATTTGGCCATTCTATCTATTATATGTTAATTAATAATCATATTTTAATTAAATTATGAGTTTAAAAAATTAAAGTAGGAAAGGAAAGAGAAAATAAAGTAGGAAGGATAGTGGAGAAAAATGAATAAAATAAGAATTTAACATTTCTACCAAACCAGCTATATTTGACAAATATTTTAGTTTTATTGTTCATTTTAATCAAATTATTTGACTTTTGAACTAGGGTCGGCTCAATACCTATTAAGGCCTTAGGCAAAATTTAAATAAATTATTTATAATTATAATATAATAATTTATAAATTATTATATAGAATATTTTTAAAATCTTTAATCAAATGAGATTTTATTTAAAATATATAAATTAAGTTTTTTTAATTTATATTTAGTGAAATAACTTAAAATGGGGCCTCAATGCAAATGTTGTGCCTTCATTTAGCAAAATCTTGAAATATTATTTAAAAATAGAAATAATTTATTTTATTAAATATTAAATTTAGTATCATGAGGCCTTGTACACATTGAAAATATAAAAATTATTTAAATTGTTATTTAATGAAATGGTTTTTATAATTTAAAAAAAGTTAAAATAAAATAAAATTGGGGGTCTTATATAGAATAGGGGCCTTAGACAATGGCCTAAGTGACCTTACCATTGAGCCGCCCTGTTTTGAACAATCTAATATAAATCTAAAATATGTTCTATTGTCTAAGTTTTGGTTGGATTTAACTTTTAGCGAATCCAATGAGAATGTTCTAAGGGTTTTTAACCCACGCTAGGCAAGGCCTAGTTTGTTTTCACAAATACTTTTATCTTATCTTATCATATCTCATCATTATTTTTTTTTTAAATCTCTATACAAAAAAAAAATAAACAATTCAATTTTTTCAAATTTAAATTTTTTTTTTAAATTTTAAAACAAAATTAGTATTAGAATAATATATTATAACAATATTTTGTTAAATTTGTAATCAGATTTTTTTTTTCTCTAGCTGTTTTGCTTTGATTGGGAATAAGTGGTGTTGGTGATTTTGACAAGCAAAGCCAACTTGAAGCAAGATTCCTAATAGCATTCTGTCAAAATCCTAAGACAGGAGGCCACGAGTCATTCCCTATGAGTGACTAGGGGTGTCAAATCGTGTCAACGGGTCGTATTCGTGTTGTATCAAAATATGTATATTATACTATATAGGTTAACCCTAACCCGACTCGTTAAGCTTATCGTGTCAAAATCTCAAACCCTAACACGACCCGTTAACATAACGTATCGTGTCGTGTCAATCTGTTATGACTCATTAGTGAATATTATGAAATAAATTAGCACGACAAAATATAATACGTTTCAACTTGTTTATATAAATATGTTAAATATGCTCGAAGTTAACCCGTTTGACTTGATTAAACTTAGCAAAATTTTATACAAATGTTAAAACCACAATATTTATAAAAATTATAATACTAACTACAAAAATGAATTACAATTTAAACAAGAAAAATATCAAAATTAAGATTCTAACAATTTTACTTTTAAATGTAAAAGTATACTTGTAATTTTAAATTTCTTAACGTGTCGTAGCGGATTAAAGTAGGTTGATCCGCTATCAACCCATTAAGCAATCGTATTATAATAGGTCAATCCGTTTTGACCCGAAACCCATTAAGACTAAACCCTAATCTGCTATTATCGTGTTGCGTTTGTGTTGGGTTAACAGGTCGTGTAACATATTGCCACCTCTAGGACTCCTATCACATTCCCAGTTGAGAGAAAGAGTGCTAAGTGTTAAAAGCACTTGCACAACCCGTTGTGAAATAATAGAACCAAAATTTATTAATTCGTTTGAAAGGAATAAGCTAAAAATTAGTGTTTCTTTATACTTTTCCTAATTGGTTTACTTGATTGGAAGTGCAGTTGAACCATGCGGGGAGCTCTGGAATGACTAAAAGAAATGGGGGAACGATGCCTGTGAAGAAGGTGAATGAATGAAAGTTGGACGATGAATTCATTTTTGGAAAAAAGAAAACGATGTCTCTTTCAGTTTTGCCACGTGGGATGCAGTTCCCCCACGGTCCCTAGCCAGTTACAAATAACTTTTCTCTTTATAAAAAACCCAAATAATTCTTTCTTTAATATGTATTACAAATGTACAAGGATGACCTTTTGTTTTTAGAGGAAAACTTGTACTCATTCTATTATATCAAGGAAGAAATACATGAGGGGATATCCTCCCAAGTTACAAGAACAGTAGAATGGACAAGTGAGTTTTTTGCTAATACATGAGATAAGGTATTGCCGTTTCTCACATGAGAAACTTCCCATTTAGCAAAGGGTGAGAGGAGTTGCCTAGCTTCGCCAATGAATAGAGTTGCACTACTCTAGGTTTCGGTACCTTTGGCCAAGCCATTGATCACTTGTGCCGAGTCACCTTCAAAAATCACTTCGGAAAAGCCTAGCTGAATACCAAATTGCACTGCCTTGAGGGCTCCAAGAGCTTCAACAAGGAGAAGATGAGGGAAGAGACTGGAGTTGGAATGCATAGTGGCAAGTATGTTGCTGTTATGATCTCTGGCTATTACTCCTATCCCAATAAGTTCATTGGTTTTGTCCATGGCTCTATTCCAATTTAACTTCACCTGCCAATGAACATAGCCAAGGATGACCTATTTATAGTATAATAAGGATTGTAATAAATGAAATACAAGCAATGTATACATACACAATATTCTGATCTAAGATATTTACATAATAACACCGTAATATTCATATAATATTAGGTAAGATCCTATTATAATTAAGACAGTGAATATGCTAACATCCCCCCTCAAAACCATGATGGTGAAGCTAACTAGAGTTTCGAAACAAGAGTACCAAGTCTACCAGATAATTAACATCTTTAAAAATGTCAATAAGATTGTCTTCGTATGATATGGAAGGAAGATGCAAAGGGTTTGTTGAATGTGACTACAGAGAAAATGATAATCTATCTTGATTTGCTTTTTGTGTTCGTGAAAGACATCATTAATTATGCTTGTTGTGTTCATCCTATGCCCTAAGAAGGTCGGACCCTTTTTTTTTGTTTATTGTATCTTGGTTGCCTTTTCTTTATTGGCATTCATTACTTAACACCTGCACATTGAAACTCGAGTGCATTCCTCTAGAACCTTGACCTCCAAATTAGGGATGTGCTTATCTTTTTCTCTAGAATAGATTGTTCTTTGCACTGCAATGATACATAATATTTTTTTTCTTTTATATTTTTTTGTAATTTTATTTAGAGTTTGGATGATATTGACATCTTCAAACTCTATTTCTTTATTTTTTTGTTTAATTTTATTATAATGATTTCTAATTTTGATGGATGGATAAAGATAATTTTGATAATTATCCAACTTTTTCTAAGGCTATTTACAAAAACAAAATATGCAAATAAGGTCAAGTAGTTGATGTTAAAAACTCATATTTGTTTTAGTTTTTTTGTATAGTTGGGCCAAAAATATACATTAGAATGTAATTTTAGAATTTTTGGTATGTTTGACTCAATCTGCACTGGCCTGGATCGAATTTGATTGAATAGACCAAGTAGATAGATATATAGTGGACATAAATTTTCGTTCTTTCCAAAAATTCTCCCGTGGACAAACTGGTCCAAACCGATTACATTTAATAAATACAAATATGTAAGCAACTTTGAAATACCACGTGTTATTCTTTTTTTGGCCATTTTTTAGGATACGTTTTAGTTGTGGATCTGAGAATATAGCTTTAATTGTAAATCCAATTTAGGCTATCGGGTGCTTGAAGAGTATGAGGGAGCTTCGAGACAAAAGGTGAACCATGACAAAATAGCTATGATATTTAGCAAAAATGTGGGCTCAACAATGCAGCAATAGATCCTCAATATCTGGGCTATCCAAAGGTCTTGCCAGTTTGACAAATACTTAAGGTTGCCACCCATTATAGGTCGAGTCAAGAGGGAGGCCTTCTAAAACATCAAATACAAGGTGTGGATGCAATTACACAATTGAAAAGAGAAGTTACTATCTCAAGATGAGAAGGAAATGCTCATCAAGGATGTGGCTTTGTCAATCCCAACTTTTTCTATGAGTTGCTTCAAACTACTTGCATCCCTATGCACTGAGTTGGAACAGATGATGGCTAAGTTTTGGTGGGAGTAGCATCTAGTTGATCGCCCAAGATGATGGCTGAGTTTTGGTCGGAGTAAAAGGGAGGTGAGAAGAAGGTCTATTGGATTAGTTGGGCCAAAATGTGTGCCTCAAAAGCAGAATGAGGGATGAGATTCAAAGACTTTCGTTCTTTTAACATGTCCCTTTTGACGAAACAATGGTGGATATTCTACAAGAAACAACCTCCCTTCTACACCGTCTATAAGGTTTGATACTTCCCTAGCAGCCACCTTTTCCAAGCACGGTTAGGCCTGCATCCGTCCTATGCATGACACGGAATATAGGAGGCTACTAAGATTTTGGAGGAAGGATGCATCTAGAGGGTGGGGGATGGATTGCTGATTGACGTTTGAAAGGATTACTGGATTCCAATTTAAAGGCCATCAAGTCTACACAAAGTATGAATGGTGCAACTTTGAAATACCATGTGTTATTCTTTTCTTGGCTATTTTTTAGGATAAGTTTCAGTTGTGGATATGAGAATATAGCTATAATTTTAAATCCAAATTTGGCTATCGTGTGCTTGAAGAGTATGAGGGAGCTTCGAGGCAAAGGGTGAACCATGACAAAATAGCTATGATATTTAGCAAAAATGTGGGCTCAACAATGCAGCAACAAATCCTCAATAACTAGGATATCCAAAGGTCCTACCAGTTTGATAAATACTTGAGGTTGCGACCCATCATAGGTCAAGTCAAGAGGGAGGCCTTCTCGAACATCAAACACAAGGTGTGGATGAAATTACATATTTGGAAAGAGAAGTTATTGTCTCAAGGTGGAAAGGAAATGCTTATCAAGGATGTGACTTTGTTAGTCCCAACTTTTTCTATGAGTTGCTTCAAACTACATGCATCCCTATGCACTGAGTTGGAACAGATGATGGTTGAGTTTTGGTGGGAGTAAAAGGGAGGTGAGAAGAAGGTCCATTGGGTTAGTTAGGCTAAAATGTGTGCTTCAAAAGCAGAAGGAGGGATGAGATTCAAAAACTTTCGTTCTTTTAACATGTCCCTTTTGGCTAAACAAGGGTGGCTATTCTATAGGATACAACTTCCATTCTACACTGTGTCTATAAGGCTTGATACTTCCCTAGCATCCACCTTTTCCAAGCATAGGCTTATATCCGTCCTATGCATGACACATAATCTAGGAGGCTACTAAGATTTTGAAGGAGCGATGCATCTAGGATTACTGGATTCTAGGTTAAAGGCCATCAAGTCTTCACAAAGTATAAATGGTGCAACACTTCTCAAAGCCCATTGTCTCTAGCCATATTGGCCCTGTAACCAAGTGGTGGGATCTTTTCAAACCTAGGAGTCTCTTTCCTCCTCAGATTGTAGCCACAATCACCAAATTGGGATTGAGCTTAGAAGACCATGAGGATAAACTAATATGAGGGGAAGCACATGATGGTAGGTATAATGTCAAGTCTGCTTACAGGTTCAGTAGAGACCAAGCACAAAATTAGAAAGGAGGGGAAAGCTCTTCGAATAAAGGGCAGAATTTGGAGGTTTGGAAGAGGATTTGGAAACTACAAATCCCTAAAAAAAATTGCATGGAGAGTCTGCAAGGAGAACCTCCCTAGCTACTAGACAGAACTTGAAGTTTAGAAAGGTCCTCACAGATGATTTGTGTCAAATGTGATAGCTCCAAGCCTAGGATACCTCACATGGACTAGTGTTATATCCTCGACTGTCAGAGACTTGGGCTAGCCATCCAAGGTTTGCTACTCTGGGTGTTGAGCAATTGTTTTATGGATATTGATTGAGCCAAAATATTGTTATTATCCTGTACTTTAATTCGAATCAATCAAAATTTTCTCGTTAGTAATTTTCTGAATTGAGCCTTGATAAATTAACTCTAACTCAATTGATAAAAGCTTATTCTTTTGTTTTGTTTTGTTTTTTTTTAATCTCTATCTCTAATTTCTAATGTTTATTAGCTGCTTGATAGAGTTGATATTTTCCTTATGAACTTCGGTTGATTTTGACTAGCTAGGCGGTAGAATGATGCTTTTTTTCTTAGAAATAGTTTCATTCATTATTACTCATAAAGCATGAAGCCTAGAATGTGACCAAACGGTCAACTATATACATACTGACGCTCAGCTTCAAATCTCTCAAATAAAATTTGAGAGAACTAACACTGTCTTCAGAGGAGGCATGTACTAAGTTTTTTCAAAAAGAAGAATACTAAACTCCTAACAAACAACATGTCCGGGAGAGTATTTCTCAACTCATTTTTATTTTTTTCTATACAAACATAAGAAAAACATAAAATAAGTAAACAACAACAAATACAACAAAACAAGATACACCTATAAAACACACAAAATACAAACAACCACACCAAAGTCAAAATTGGCTGTGGTGGCGCGTGGACTACATGCGCCACTCTAATCGTGAACATCAGCAGATGAGGTAGTTCAGCATCTCTAGAACCACTGGAACCGTGCACAGTGAAGAGCCTTCCTACAAGCGAGGCGCGTTGGATGCTTTCTCCTAAAACTGATCCCGCGCGTACTAAACACTCGCCACTTCGAACGTCAAGAGCCTTGGTCGGTAGCTACATCAATGGAAGGGGAACACGTCAGCGAGGCACGTGGTGGACTACAACCCTCCGACTACCACCACCTGCTTCAGCCGAATCTCAATCTCAAACAACCGAACCACCATCAAAACCAGAACAGAGGCGACCGGAATAAAAGAAAAGAAAAATAAAAGAAGAAAAAAAGGGAGTAGAGACGGAGGGATGGCTGAATCCGGAGCTCCGCCTCCCCCTCTGTAGGCTGAAGACTAAAAGAGTGAGAGATTTTTTCAAAGAGCTTTTGTGAGAGAGAGAGAGAGAGAGAGAGAGAGAGAGAGAGAGAATGAAGCTAACAACTTCCAAACGTATTGGAAATACGTGTGAAAGATTTTTTTTTCCTCTAAGATTTGGAATATTTCCTAGGAGACTTTGCACAGAATTCTTCCAAGCTGAGTTTCAGGCCAAGAAATCAAGTGGATTAAATTAATTGTAAGCCCCTACACCGACCACTCAACTCATAGAATTCACTCAACTTATGTTGCCCTTCACCGAACTTCATCTCAGTTAATGCTGTAAAAATATCGATCCGGACCGGTGGACCAGACCGGATGAAATTCGGTCCAGTTCAGTCTAATTTTTTTATGGACCAGAAATTTCCGATCCGGTCCAAGGGGAGAACATTTCTCCCCCTCGACCGGACCGAATGCACACATATGTTTTATATATATATATATGTATATATAAGTAATAGTATATAAATTTTAATATTAACATTAATATAAATTATGAGTAGTAATATAACATATTAATATATAATATATACTCTTATAATATTAACATATTATAATTTATAATAGTTGTAGTATAAAAATATAAATTATAGTATATTTATAAAGAGTATTAGTAATAATTTATAAGTAATAAGTGTATTATTATTTTTTAATATATTATTACTAATTTATTACTATTCACTAATATATAAATTTATAATATACTAATGTAAATTATGTAATAGTTTTATTAGTTATAGTTAATCAACCTATGATGTATCACTAAATTATTATTAACTAATTAATAATTACTTTTTTTATGATTACATGTAGCAATTATAAATATTAATTATTAATATTATTTTTAACTATATATAAAGTATGATCAATGATCATTAATATCATTGATTAATTGATATGATTTATGAGGATTAAATTAACTAATCAACGAATGTGTTATATATAATATAGAATATTAGTTATAACTTATAGTATAAGTATTAAGTATATAGACTATAAGTTATAATTATATATTTTGTTTAATATTTAGATGAGATTAGAAATTGATAATTGGCAAAACTGATTATTTTTTTTATGAAAGTTGTTCTAGTATATATTTAATAATTTATAAACTTAGAAAAAATATATTTAATTATTGCAAGATTTTTTATTAAATTTAGCCCATTAAGTCATATGGGGTACTCCTGGACCGGACCGGACCGCTTCTGGACTGAATTAGACTAGACCGGTATGGACCGAATCTTATTCGGTCCGATCCAGGACGAGAAAATTTTTAAATCGAATAGAATTGATCTACATTTTTTTCAGACCGGATCAGACCGAATCTAACCATTTACTTCCTTAATCTCAATTCAGCCCTGCACTTCAAATAATGCACCGAATGAAAGCCATACACCAACTCATGAATTATTCATCACTTGGCAAGCTTGCACCGACCCACTTCTATCTAAGGAATCTCACGCAAGACGCCTCAAAAAAGGACTCACGCTTTTACTTAAAAAAAAATAAAAAATACAGAACAAAGAGGAATTAGTGTGAAGAAAACAATCGGTTTTTGGCTTGGAGGTTTCGTAAACCATAGTTTTGGCCGAATCCCCCTCGAAGCTTGCCCAGATTCTCTTTTCTTGTTTGGTTTTTTTAGTTCTCTTTCATTTCAGTAGTCATTTGCAATATTTACTTGTGTTAAACCCTACCGTATTTTATAACTAGTTTCAGTCATGTTGTTTACGTTGGCTTCATTTTTATTTGCTCTTAAATTGTTTCAGTTCGGTAGCGTATTTGTGGTAGTTGTATTTTCGGTAGCCCTGTGTTCATTTCGGTTAGTTCTGTATTTAGAGTTTCGGTGCTTCCCATTTCCATTTCATTAGTTTGTTGCTCAATGATTCACATACGGTTTCATCTGAGTCTTTCATGCTCCAGATTTGTGTCCTAGTTTATCTCCTTTCTGTGGAATATCTCAAGTAGTGTAAATTTTCATCTTAATATTTAAATATCATAAATATAAATATTTTTTAATTTTAAATCTTCAATTTTTTAATCAATTTATTATCTAATTATTATAATTTTTCTAAACTTTCAAATCTTAAAATAAAAAATAATATTACAAAAATATTTTCTAAAAATATATTAATTATAATAATTTAATTCAATACTTCTCCCAACTCCTTTCAAAAAAGTCTAGAGAAATTTTTAATTCAATCTATTTCTAACGTATCTCTTCTCAACTCAACTTAAAAATCTTATTATAAATAATAAATCATCTCAATTCGTATCATTCCAATTAATTATCTAAATTCCTTATTCTTCCAGTTTTAATAACTTACAAGAATTTCTAAAAATACTCAAATAATGGAAAATCTTCCGATCACGGCACCGACACTAGAAGACAAAGAAAATGGAATAAATACCCACCACATGATCCGAATTGTAAAGTCCGCATCCTTTACTTGACTGCGACAAAAAGTGTGGCTAAGAAAATTTTCGTGTACATCATCATTAATTTTTCGCAGATTGTGGGCTCCGACTTACTAAAACTTGACTACAACCTCAGAGTCAGACACAGTTGCCTTTCTTTTTGCAGAGGATAGATTGGCTGAAGGTAGTCTTTCTAGAAAAGGGTCAAGAGTTGATAGAAGTCGTTGATCTTGCAAAATTAAGAGGTTCTTACAAATGCCTTCCTCGATCACTTATTAATGCATGCAAACTTATTAATTACTTGTTCACGATATATGTGTTACCTTTGTAATAGTTGTTCATGATGTTTAGGAATATAATAAACCATTATAGACGAGACAATTTGATACAAAAACGTATTGGTAGTTGTGATGTCCCTTGCCATAGCCTTCTCTTACAACATTGATGCAGGACATCGATCTACTAGCTTCTTTTTTCTGATATTCCAATTTTCAACTTACTATTCTTCTGTTTTAATGCTCCTTTGATTGGTAAGCGGGCAGGTGACAGAAAAACTATAAAAAAAATAGAAAAATTATAAAAACAGAAAAACCACTTTTAAAAAAATGGAAATTATTTCGGTATTTTTGGAAAAAATGTAGACTACTCAGTAGTTCCAATTGGAGAACAGTTTGCCTATCTTGTTTTCTACAAGAGCAGTATCGCAACTCTAGAAGATTTCAGAGGCTACTTGAGAAGAAGGAGACTGTTGGGGAATTCGGCCGACAAACAAACAGCAAATTAGGAGCCGCGCAGCGGACGCAACCAAGAGAAATAAAACTAAAGACAGAGAACAGAAATGGACACCAGATATGAAGTGGTTCAGCTCAAACTGAGCCTACATCCACTGTTGGGTCGGTCTAAATCACTATAATACACAAAGATGGAGTACACCTTGGAGGTTACAAAGCTCTCTCTCTCTCAAGACTCTCAAACCTTTACAAGTAGGCTCTCACTGATCTACAAAATCAAATAAGGAGAAAATGGGAGACGGACGCCTGTGTTCGTAATCTCGCTCGAGCGAGCCCTTCTCGCTCGAGCGAAATCGCCTTCACTCACAGCTCTCTGCTTCCGCGCTCTCCTGCACAAATGGCCCTTGATCCTTATATAGGCTGTATCTCGCTCGAGCGAGAATATCTCGAGCGAGTTACTATTCCAGACTGCGCTAAACCTAGTTCCTGGAAGCGATGCAACCCTAGATTGATTCTCGCTCGAGCGGGAGGTCGAGCGAGAGTCGAGCGAAGTCTCTGCCTGGATCCAAAAAACTCTCCGTTTGATGTCTCGCTCGAGCGACTGTCGAGCGAGGGTCGAGCGAACTTACGGGTTGAAAACTCCAAGTGCAATCTGATGCGCTTCATTCAAGCCACATCTCAACAAATCTCCACCTTGGCTTGAATAAGCCCCACAAAGTGATTATGAACAAAAGACCCACAAATCCTTCAACCACGGAAGGAATACCCAACACGAAATACGAAGTCTACCTGTGAAGAACTCACTTTCCACACAAAAGTCTTCAACACCATAGACGACATCTGAAGATTCACTATCTTCACACAAACGGCAATGCACCACAATACAGACTGCTTACTTGAACAAACGGCTTCTGAATACAAATGAAGACAATCAAATATTCTTCAGCCAAAGTAAGAATCAACAAAAGCCTGCATGAGCATACACAAAAGGTGACCAACTGCCCCCTTTATCTACCAGCTGTAGACCTGCTCTCTCTGTGCACCAATGCCAATCAACCGTGAAGCTCTCTGCAACTCCACCGTCTTGCTATAACTCTCTCTCCTTTCTGTGGAAACAAAAGAAAAGAAAATTCACCAAATAGCAAGATGCGTTGTCCGCTTCACTGACGATCTGTAGACAAGCCTGGCAAACCAAAATCAAATTGTAGACTCTGTCACTCAAAGCCCACCTCATTCCATTCAGTTACTCCGTGGAGTGAAACAAAACTGTATGGTCTGAGTAACGCTCTACCTTCTTGTCTGTAGATCACTGTCTTCTCCAAAAGTGTTTGAACACCAAACACATCACAAAGAAACAGATAGACAAAACCAAACTTCCAATGATCATAAAACAAATATGAGTTTAATACAAAACAAGACTTTATACAAGATGTATCCTGATCAGAAATACTGCAGGAACCCTGATTCTACACTGCTTCCCAAGAATACAATGCAAACAAGAAAATCAAGATTACTGTCTTCTGATCACACCAAGCAAAAAAGCTGCTGACTCATAAATGACCATCCTGTCTGGCGGATCCGCACGTGACACATGCGAATGAATATCTGAATCTGGAGCATGTCAGGATACTCCACCTGTCACCACACTGCCCTCAAGGAAGTAGAGACTAACTGTCATCTTCTTCACTGTCATCACTACTAGAGGAACTTTCCTCTTCCTCCACATTTTTCAATTGAGGACACTCACTTCTGTAATGACCCAAATTATGGCAGTGGTAACACTTCACTTTTCTCTTGTTAGATCTAGAGCTACTAGAACTGGAACTACTTCTATTCTTCCCTGAACATCCTTCCCCGGATCTATCACCAGAGGAACATTTTACAAACAAACCCTCGGCTTGATTGTTCATGCCTAAACCCCCAAATTTTGTTCTCAATTCCTTAGAATTCAAAGCAGACTTGACATCTACTAAGGAGATTGTATCTCGACCATACAACATTGAGTTTACAAAATTATCAAACGAAATAGGCAATGAACACAAAACAATTAAGGCTTGATCTTCCTCATCAATCTTAATGTCTATGTTCCTCAGATCCATAATAATCTTATTAAATTCATCTAGATGTGCAGAAATAGAAGTACCTTCCTCCATTTTGAGAGTATATAACCGTTGTTTCAAAAACAACCGGTTAGTGAGAGATTTCTTCAAGTACAAGCTCTCCAGCTTGTTCCACAGACCAACCGCGGTCTCCTCCTCTGCAACTTCCCTCAAAACTTCGTCTGATAGTGATAGTAGAATAGTACTGTGAGCCAATTCTTCCTCATTCCTTGACGATGCAGGAGACTCACCAGTCACTCCTTCTACAACCTTGAATAGACCCTGCTGACGCAACAAAGCCTTCATCCTCAAGCGCCATAAACTGAAACTATTCTGACCGTCAAATTTCTCTACTCCAAAATTTACTGAGGCCATCCCTTAACGCTCTGATACCAGTTTGTTGGGAAAACCGGCCGACAAACAAACAGCAAACTAGGAGCCGCGCAGCGGACGCAACCAAGAGAAATAAAACTAAAGACGGAGAACAGAAATGGACACCAGATATGAAGTGGTTCAGCTCAAACTGAGCCTACATCCACTGTTGGGTCGGTCTAAATCACTATAATACACAAAGATGGAGTACACCTTGGAGGTTACAAAGCTCTCTCTCTCTCAAGACTCTCAAACCTTTACAAGTAGGCTCTCACTGATCTACAAAATCAAACAAGGAGAAAATGGGAGACAGACGCCTGTGTTCATAATCTCGCTCGAGCGAGCCCTTCTCGCTCGAGCGAAATCGCCTTCACTCACAGCTCTCTGCTTCCGCGCTCTCCTGTGCAAATGGCCCTTGATCCTTATATAGGCTGTATCTCGCTCGAGCGAGTTACTATTCCAGACTGCGCTAAACCTAGTTCCTGGAAGCGATGCAACCCTAGATTGATTCTCGCTCGAGCGGGAGGTCGAGCGAGAGTCGAGCGAAGTCTCTGCCTGGATCCAAAAAACTCTCCGTTTGATATCTCGCTCGAGCGATTGTCGAGCGAGGGTCGAGCGAACTTACGGGTTGAAAACTCCAAGTGCAATCTGATGCGCTTCATTCAAGCCACATCTCAACAGAGACAGTGAAACAATCTACTGATGGAGGCCAATGAAAATAGTTAGTAGTTGCAAGTGATGTTGACACATGGCTGATAGATGAGACGAAAAAAATTGAAGAAGTGCAAAAATTCTTAGAAGAAGATGTCAAAGCTAATAGGATGTGCTTGAATGGTTGGTGTCCGAATACGAAGCTATGCTATTCCTTGGGTAAGAAGCTATAGTTGAGTTATTGTTGAGTTAATACTTTGTCAAAAGAATATGACAAAGTGTACAATACTGTACCTAAATCGGAAGTAAGATCATCATCCACAAATGAACAGTTTGAGGATTTTGAATCACGAAAATCAACCATTCAAGATGTTTTGCAAGCTCTAAGGGATGACAATATTGGCATGATTGCATTATGCGGTATGGGAGGGGGTCGGCAAGACATAAATGACCAAAGAGATTAGGAGAAGAGTGGAACGTGATAATTTATTCAATAAAGTTGCATTTGAGGTGGTGTCTCAAAGTCGAAGCTTAACAAAAATTCAAGGCGAACTTGCCAAATGGCTAGCCCCAAACTTGGACAATCCAATAGAATGGCTAAAGTCAAATTATTCTTCACATGAATGGCTAAAACTGTCCTTTAATTTTAGACAGTCTAATAAAAATGCTCTAAATGATCATTTCATCTGCCTATTAATTAAATCGTTAGGAAAACTTATTTGAAGTGAACAGCTGCAAATATTGGTTTTAGGATTAGAATTCCTCCCTTGCTTCGGCGAAACCTTTCTTCGTCATTACAGAGTTAATTTTTTTCTAAAGCGACTGCACGCCGTTTGCAACTTCATGATCATATGTAGCATTACCCTAACAATAATAACATGCATAAATTCAATACATAATAATATGCATATAAAATAAAAAAATTAATATATGTACATACCAATAATAGCATGTATAATATGCATATAAAACACTTAGCCTCTTTTTTTTTTAATTATTATAATGACTTGGACTAGGCTTGAGCCTACGGCCCAACCTAAAGGCCCAAATCCTTAAGTGAATAAGGAAACCCTAGTTTCCTTTCTTCAACCTCTGGTGCCGCACTCTGTTTCCTCAAACCCTTGAGTTGCCGCTGCTTCATCATGTCATCAGCAAGAGAATGGCAAGGGTTTCTGTCCACCTCCAGTCGCTGATGACTTTCAGGTCAATTTTCTATTTCACTTTTTTTTTTTTTTAAATGGGAAAGTGTCATGGCCAGCGGGCTTCACAGCTCACTACCATCGTTACAGGGACGCCGACGAGAAGTTCAACTCGTCCTCCCGACGCCGATCCTCACCACACATCTATTGAGAGCCATAAATAGGTGGGCTGGGACCCATTCGGGATTTTCCAGTCCCACTGTGCTACCCATTCACCTTCTTTAAACAATCGAGTTTTGAGCCATCGGACACCATTCCCAGTGCTCTACCAACATATGCAGCGGTTGCACATCAACTCACATGGTTCTCTGTCCATAGCTAGCGGCTTTCTCAATACATGGGCTACAGAGACATCTATTAGTTCACATAGTTTCTTATTTCTCCACAAAACCTATCTTATATTCTTTTATCCAAGAACAATGTAAACAATATATGAAATAACTAGTGGATGCACGGTACAAGAAATAAGTATACTTTAAACCGAAGTATATTGTGAATGCAATACATCACTCTTTCATGTGTTTTACGACATGATAAAATCATACATACATGCAAATATATATCATTGTATAATTCATCGAGATCATAAAAAATCTATAACCTAAATCTCTGATACCACATATTAAATATTTTAACATGATATTAATAAGTAAATCTTGAATTTTCTATGATCTATAATAATAGAATAACCATATGAGAAACATACATTTCTCCATATGATTGGTGAAGAATTAATCTGATTATGAGAAAAGGATCACCCTAACAACTTTTGCCTCACAAGTGTCTCCCGATGGTTAGAGGCACTCCAATGTTGTAGGTGAGAACCCTTGAACCTCCTAATGCTACTTATAAACTTCCAACTATTAAGAAATTTAATAGCTTATATTTGATTATAATTAGAGATATAGAGTATTAATCTTATTTCTTAGGAGTAATTCTTATCCCTTCATAACTCAAATATTAATCGATAAGGTTTTGAAATATTTTAAACTGATAAGATAAGTGTGTAGGACAGAGTTTAAATAAAACTCTTACAATACTTGGATCCATCTTATGCATGGCACGGAATTTTAGAAGGCTACTAAGATTTTGAAGGAGGGATGCATCTAGAGGGTGGGGGATGGACTGTCTATTGACGTTTGAGAGGATTATTGGATTCCAAGTTAAAGGCCATCAAGTCTCCACAAAGTATGAATGGTGGAATACTTCTCGAAGCCCATTGTCTCTAGCCATATTGGCCCAGTAACCAAGTGGCGGGATCTTTTCTAACCTAGGAGGCTCTTTCCTCCTCTAATTGTAACCGCAATCACTAAATTGGAATTGAGCTTAGGAGACCATGAGGATAAATTAATATGCGAGGAAGCTCATGATAATAGGTATAATGTCAAGTCTGCTTACAAGTTTGGTAGAGACTAAGCACAAAATTAGAGGGGAGGGGAAAGCTCTTCGAATAGAGGGCAGAAGCTGAAGGTTTGAAAGGGGATTTGGAAACTACAAATCCCTAAAAACAATTTCGCATGGAGAGCCTGCAAGGAGATCCTCCCTACCAGACAGAATTTGAAGTTTTGAAAGGTCCTCAAGGTCCTCACGGATGATTTGTGTTAGATGTGCTAGCTCTAAGCTAAGGATAATTTACTTATGGAGAGTATACCGTTGTTCCTAATATCCTATATAATCATAGTTTATAACTTATATGTATTAAGCTATATAGTTTCATGTTATTAATTTTTTGTTTTTAATTTAAGTTTTGGATTTTAAAATATTGTCGCTTTTCATAACAAACACATCAGCAAGTATGATTATATGCATAAAAATTGTAATTATAGATAATATTCTCTTTTCTAAAATTTTCGTTTTGCACGAGTTTCTTTCCATATGCTGTTTTTTTACCTCCATATTCATGTGGATCTTTTAATTGAGGCTTGGTTTGAATCGGGAAATGTTTTTATCTCATTCATCTCATCATAATATTTAAACATCATAAATATAAATATTTTTTAATTTTAAATCTTCAATTTTTTATTTAAATTATTAACTAATTATTATGATTTTTCTAAACTTTCAAATAAAACACAAAAAATAATTTAATTTTTTCAAGTCTTAAAATAAAAAATAATATTACAAAAATATATTCTAAAGATATATTAATTATAATAATTTTATTCAATATTTCTCCCCCCTTTCAACAAAGTCTATAAAAACTTTTAACTGATCAAACTTTTTATGATGTATCTCTCCTCAAACGCAACTCAACTTAAATATTTTAATATTATCTATAAATCATCTCAATTTATCTCATTTCAATTAATTATCCTAACCCATTATTCTCCCAGTTTTAATAACTTACAAGAATATCTAAAATAATCAAATAATGGAAAAGTCTTCAGATCATGGCGCCGATACTAAAAGACAAAGAAAATGGGAATTGATACCCACCAGCACATAGATCCGAATTATCCACCTTTAGTTGACTGACCTACAAAAAGTGTGGCTAAGAAATCTTCGTGTACATCAACATTAAATTTTTGCAGAATGTGGGCTCTGAGTTAATAAAACATGACTACAACCTCTGAGTTAGACACAGTTGTCTTTCTTTTCGCAGAGGATAGATTGGCTGAAGGTAGTCTGTCTAAGAAAGGAGGAGGAAGAGCTGAAAGAAGTCGTTGATCTTCCAAAATTAAGAGGTTCTTACTAATTTCTTCCTCGATCTCTTACTAATGCAGGCAAACTTTTTATTTTATTTTATTTTATTATTGTTTGAGCAGGCTAACTTTTTAATAACTTGTTCACGATATATGTGTAACTTACCCTGTAAATGAATGCCAAAATACTAAAAAAAAGACTTTTTAAAATTGGTCGTAAATGATTTACCAATACCTTCTATCTCTTGGAGTCACTATCAATAAATGATTTACCAAGGCTCATTGGCATTTGTAATTTCACGGATTCAATTGAGGTAGGTTTTCACAGTTAACACTACATATACGATTCACTTTCTATATGGATTAGTTTTAAGCTTTTGTACATGTTGCCCTTGCCCAACATAGAGTTTAATGATTTTAAACATTGTTGGAAAAAAAAATCTAATTTAGAAATGACTATTCCAATTCTGAAATCTCTTTACCACACATTGTTTACATGTTAAAATTTGATTTAAAGATAATGTGCTCTACACATCGATTTAACAATAGAAAAATTCTTCAGAATATGGTTTTGTTAGAAATAAACATCTTATTACTTTCCTATCTTAAACAAATACATTTTATATATAAATAAAAACTATTTACAACGCTGTAATAGTTCAATTAATTGGTTAAACAGGTTGAAAGAAGAGGTGGCACATTATCAACTGTCGCTCATAAACTATTTTCATTCAAAATCATTTTGTGTGTACCAAATTTGAAACTCCTTGAAGTATGTAACTGTGGAATAGTTGAAATGGTATTTGTAATTTCTTAAAATATTTAAAAATAATTTAATTTTTTCAAATCTTAAATAAAAATAATATTGAAAATTTGAAACTCCTAATGGTTCACGAGCTGTACGGGCAAGAAATTCATCATTACATGGCAACGCTTCAGCTGATCTGAAATTTCTAGTGGTTGAAATGCCCCGACATCTCATTAAATGGAAACATGAATGCCATGTGAAGTAATCCAAATCATTGCATTCCATAGCCACGCGATATTTCATCTGGGCTACTTCTAACACCGATCGAATACAGTCATACCCACGTGAATTGCCGCATGTTATTGGGCCATGCCCACATGCACGATAGCCCTCACACTCTCGTAAGCCTGTTGTCGTGTACAAAAATATCTCATAGAATATGCAGTCCCAATCATTACTGTAATTGGGTACAGTTTTTATTTGAGCTCTGTAATTTATATAGGTTTAGATAATTTTTTCTTTAGTTTTTTTAAAATTATAATGATATTTTTATTAAAATAATATTTTTTCTCATTTATTAAAAGATATCTGCAGATACAAAAATTACAAATAAAACTTCTCTTAAAAAACTAAGTAAATACATACTCAAAAAATATATAAAGCATTATCTATATATATATATATAATTTTTACTTTACAATTCGACACAAAATAGAGGATGATATTATAATATTGGATTTATTTTTAATGAAATAATATGATTGTATTAGAAAATAAAAAGTAAATTATTAAATAAAAAAAAAATCTGTAAGAGGATCATTATTATTTTTATTTAGCAATAAAAAATACATTATGTTGTACTGTACGTACATACATACCGCTCGATCCAAAAACACGCAGCTAGCAGAGCAGATGTTTTACTAGCCATTGATCCGATCACTGATCTATTGTTTTTACGACTGCTAATTATTATATATATTGCAATCGGGTTAATTAATTATTTAAAAGTAATTTAATTTAAAAGTAATTATGAGCGACAGTTGATGATCTGCTACCTCTTCTTTTATTTAATATTTCACCCTCCTTTCAAAAAATTGTATAAATTTTTTAAACTCAAACTATTTCTAAAGAAAAATCTCTTAACAACTCAACTCAATTTAAATATCGCATTATTATTACATATCATGTCATTCATCTCCTTTCAAATAATTATCAAACTCCTTGTTGTCTCAGTTTTAATAAGTTACAAAAGTATCTAAAATGATCGAATAATGGAAAAGTATTCTGATGGCCCATGATATGAATTATCCTCCTTTGCTTGACTCACCGACAAAAAGTGTGGCTAAGAAAATTTTCGTGTACTCCCATCATTAATTTTTTGCAGATTGTGGGCTTCGGGATTTTAGAATTATTGTGGGCTCCGGGATTTGTTCACGATATTTTTACAAAATATATTTTATTTTTAAATTTTCAACTTTTTAATCTAATTATTTGTTCACGAGTTAGGCACTTTTGTGTTTTTCTTGAGGTTGTCTGTACATCGAAAGGGTGAATGCTGGAAACTCAGATCATCAAGAGCTGAAAGAAGACGTTGATCTTGCAAAATTAAGACTTACTAATTTCTTCCTCGATCACTTATTAATGCAAGCAAACTTTTTAATTACTTGTTCGGGTTATATGTGTGTTACCTTTGTAAATAGTTGTTCATGATGTTTAGGAATATAATAAACCAGTATAGACGAGACAATTTGATTCAAAAAACGTGTTGGTAGTTGTGATGTCTCCTGCCAATGCTGCCATAGCCTTCTTCTCTTACAACATTGATGCAGGACATCGATCTACTTACTAGCTTCTTTTTCTCTAATATTCCAATTTTCGACTTGCTTTTTTTCTGTTTTAATGTTTCTTTGATTGGTAAATGGGCAGGTGGCAGATTTCGTCCCATTGTTTTAGAAGAAAAAATTACAAAAACAGAAAAACTACTTTTGAAAAAATGGATTGTCCTTTGTCAATTGTACTGGAAAAAATTGTAGACTACTCGGTTGGTCCAATCGTAAAACAGTTTGGCTATCTTATTTTCTACAAGAGCAGTATCGCAACTCTCAAAGAGAAACATCGGCAGCTAAGTGAGAAAGAAGAGGCAGTGAAACAAACTGTTGATGAAGCTAGATGGGAGGGAAAAGAAGTCGCACCTGAAGTTGAGACCTGGCAAACAAATGCGGACAAAAAAATTCGTGAAACCGAGGAGTTCCTTGAAGAAGAAGATGCTAGAGGTAATTGGATGTGCTTGAATGGTTGGTGTCCGGATCTAAAGCTACGTTATTCTTTGGGTAAGAAAGCTCAAAAGAATACTCAAGCTATCGTTCAGTTGATAGAAGATGGTAGAGATTATGGTAAGATGTACAACTACGCACCTCCATCGAAAAGATCATCATCCACAAATGAGCAGTTTGAGGATTTTCAATCACGAAAATCAACCATTCAAGATGTTTTGGAAGCTCTAAGGGATGACAATATCGACATGATTGCATTATGCGGTATGGGAGGGATCGGCAAGACGGAAATGGCCAAAGAGATTAGGAGAAGAGTGGAACGTGATAATAATTTATTCAAAAAAGTAGCCTTTGCGGTGGTGTCTCAAAGTCCAAGCGTGACAAAGATTCAAGGCGAACTTGCAGAAGGCCTAGGCCCCAAACTTGAATTGGAGAGTGAAAGTGCAAGGGCAGAAAAATTACATTCAAGATTGACTCTGAATAAAAATGTCCTGGTAATATTGGATGATGTCTGGGGATCACTGAGTTTAGAGGCTATTGGAGTTATCAAAGCATTCGAAGAAAAGAGCTGCAAAATCTTGTTGACATCAAGATCCGAAGAAACTTGCAATGCGATAGGAATTCAGAAGAAAATAAGGACTTTTCCCGTTGGACTTTTATCTCCAGAAGAAGCGTGGAATCTTTTCGAAGATATGGTAGGTGATTGTATAAAAAATAACAGAAATTTATACTCACTTGCAAAACAGGTTGCGAATGAATGTGCACGTTTACCCCTTGCCATTGCGATAGTTGGATGTGCTCTTAGCAACGAAACCGATGAAAATTACTGGAAAGCTGCGCATCAGGAACTTCAAATGTCGAACCCACAACATATAATCTATGAGCTGCATCCAAAGGTGTATTCCAGCATAGAGTTAAGTTACAATTACTTAAAAAGTGACGAAGCCAAATCATGCTTTCTGCTATGTTGTTTGTATCCTGAAGATTATGATATTCCGGTTGAACATTTAGTCAGGTATGGAGTTGTAAAAAGGTTTTTTAAAGGCTTGGATACTGTGGAGCAAACAAGAGTACGTGTTCACGCAATAGTTAAGAATCTTAAAAGATCAAATCTCTTGTTGGATAGCTATGAGGAAGAATGCGTCAAAATGCATGATGTTGTACGAGATGTTGCCATATCAATTGCATCTAGAGATGAACATGGTTTCATGGTGGTGTTGGACAGAGAACTTAAAAAATGGCCACAAAAGGATAGATATAATAATTACACCGCAATTTCTCTTTTACTCGGAGAAATGAAAGGGCATCCTACTGAGTTGAAGTGTCCCAAACTTCAGCTTTTGCAACTATCATGTTTAAACACTCCAGAAACGTTCGCAGACAATTTATTCAAGGAGATGGAGGACTTGAAGATGTTGTCTTTGCAAACAATGTGCTCTTCGCGATGCAGATCCTTAATGACGTTGCCACTATCAATGCAGATCCTCAAGAAGCTTCAGATGCTGAATTTGGAGAATTGTCTCTTAGGAGATGTGTCGCCAATTGGAAACCTTACAAACCTAGAAATTCTTGGCTTTCGTAATTCAGAGATCGAGGAGTTACCGGTGGAAATAGGAAATCTTAGTCAATTAAAGTTACTGGATATCAGGGAATGTGATTCCCTGGAGCGAATTGCCCGTGGTGTATTTTCCAGTTCATCTGAACTACAAGAATTATACTTGGGAAAATTCAAGAATTGGGGAAATGGAGAAGCAACAAATAATCATGCAAGCCTTGCTGAACTTCCCAGTGAACTTGTGGTTTTAGAAGTGAGTGTACCAAGTATCTTGAGCTGGCCAAAAGAATTGAACTTCAGTAAGTCCGATTTCAAATTTATGATAAATATTGGTAATCATCGTCAGTATTGGCCAAACGAGAGATATTTTCTTGAAAATACTTTGAACCTTAAAGTGGCGGATGTAAGTGATCTTTGGGAACACCAAACAATTCTTTCACTATTGAAGAATGTTATAAGTTTGAATTTGGATATTGCGAAAATTTCGAAACAAAAAATTTTACCATGCAACTTGAAGGAGCTAACAATTAGTAGATGTGAAGATTTAGAATATCTACTCGAAGCCACATCGGATAGTACTCCACCTAACACGTTCTTTGATCGACTGAAGACACTATCATTAATTGAGTTACCAGGGCTCGTTGGCATCTGTAATTCCACGGATTCAGTTGAGGTAGGTTCTCCTAGTTAACACTACATGTATGATTCACTTTTTATGTAGATTAGTTGAAAATTCTTGTACATGTTGCCACGCCCAATAAAGAATTTTTTAATAGCTTTAAACCTTGCTAAGAAAATTTTTTAATTTAGAAATTTCTACCTCTATTCTCAAGTCTCTAAACTTCGAATCTTCCAAATCAAACCTTATTGTTTGAATGAATTGGATATATAATGTGCTTTACACACCAATTTAAGAATAGAATAATTCTTTAGGAATATGATTTTGTAGGGAATAAACATCTTATTACTTTCCTTTGTTAAGAAAATACATTATATATATATATATGAAAACTACTCACAACATTGTAATTAATGGTTCAATTAATTGATCAAACAGAATGAAAGAGGAGGCAGCACTGCATCAACAACCGTCACTCATAAACTATTTTCATCCAACACCATTTTGTGGGTACCAAATTTAACTTCCCTCAATGTAGATAAATGTGAATCACTAGAAGTGATATTTGATCTGGAAGGACTAAAGGTCAAAGAGAACCGCAACCCCATCCTACCTGTACTTTTTGCACTAAAGTTATCTGCATCATTTGGGATGTCACACGTGTGGAAGAATATTCCACCTGGATTGCAAGGCTTTCAAAACTTGAGATTAATTGATATCTGGAATTGTGATAGTCTGAGATATTTGATTCCTCCTTCTATAGCAAAACTTCTGGTGCAACTCCAAAAGGTTAAAATAAGCGGTTGCAAGTTGATGGAAAATATTATTCAAAGGGAGTACGAAGCTGAAGAAGAGATTAGGGGAGCAGATATTTTGAGTGACGAAGCCCATTCTTTTAAGTGGCCATCCATAAAGAAGATCTATCTGACTGCATGTCCAAAATTAAAAACATTTGTTTCAAATGTTAAAAGCAGAAGAAAGATAACAAAGCCCAGAGCCCAAGAGCCTAGTGCTGGCTCCTTCTCGGCAAGAGAATCTTCAAGACATTTCAACCGATGCCTAGAGTCTTGTGTACCACGTCTCAGGAATTATAGTCCGGCCCAAGGAAATATCAGCTCCTCTTCAGGAGAGATTAAGCACGACTTAATTCACACAGAGGTATGTGATTATGGTTTATTTATTATTCTTTTCATTTATAACTTTTTTGAAACATTTCGTTATATAATTGTATTAATCGTTTTTTATCAATATTTTTAGTGAAGCTCCAAAAGGAAATTTAGACAATTCATTTAAAGATCTTAAACTTCAATTAGACTGTAAATAAAAAAAAAAGGGTTATTTCCAATATCAATTTATTGATTTTGATAGTTTGGCCGTGTAATTTAGAAAATGTGGTAATTTAGGGGCTCAAATTGAAGTTGAGAGTAAAAATATCTACTTGAAAATCAAACTTCACACTTTTTGATGTTTTGGTAGATTACGTTGACAAAGCAAGAGGAGCAAAATGTGAGTGAGACTGAAAATCAAGCAAAGATGCTGTCTCTATTTCCATACAACTTTATTGAAAGTTTGGAAAATCTACGACAACTTTCTATATTGCAATGTGAATCATTGGAAGTGATATTTGAACTTGAGGGCGGGCGAAATGGTGAAGAAAGCAAAATCTTCAATAATTTGACGAAGTTGTCATTAAGATATTTACGGAAGCTATTGGATATATGGAAGAAAGGCCCATGCGATATTAAGGGATTTAATTACTTGAGATTCCTGGAAGTATGGGAATGTGATAGTTTGAAATGTTTGTTCACACCATCCATAGCAAAACTTCTTGTGAAACTAGAGGAAATATATGTAAGTGGTTGCAATGAAATGAAAGAGATCATTGCAAAAGAATCGGGAGATGAAGAGAAGAGAGATGTGATTGCATTCCCCCTACTGAAGTCCCTTAGGCTCTTTAGTTTACAAAAGCTGGAGTGTTTTTACAGTGAAGATAATCACGCTTTTGAATGGCCATCTCTGGAAGAAATAAGAATAGTTGGATGCCCTGAATTAAAAATGTTTGTTTCGACAAGTACAAAAACACCTAAGCTAGAGGGAGTGCATATGGCGTGGGGAAGTTTTCAACCAATGGTAGAAGGAGACCTGAATATCACCATACAACACATAATCAAAGGAAAGGTATGTTACAATTTATAACAAACATTGTTTTACTTCAACTATTTGTTGACCTTCGTAATAGTAGAGATGCATATAATGTGGTTAATAATTGACTTGTACGACGTGGTTTGATATATGGGTTCTCTTTTCTTTTAGGGGTTTGATCATGTCGCGGAAGTTTGAAGTCTCCGTATACATGAGCACGTAAGTTTTTATAGTTGACCAATTCCCATATTTTCAGTCTTTTATTCATTCATTTATTTATTTCTCAAATTTCTATAATTAATTTTTTCTAATTTTAGGCCTCTCTTCGCAATCTCTTGAATAGCAATCGTAGATTTGAAAAGTTCGAATTATTTTTTGTGTTTTGTTTACAAGTTTGAAAAAATTGTACTAATTATGATATATTCAAATAAAAATTGAGATTTAAAGTTGGACAGTAAATTATGAGATGAAAATTTTTTAGATGAGATGTACATCTCTATTCCCAAACTGTCCCTAAGTTTCCTATTCATTGAGACATTAAGCAAAACCCTTGAAAAATGGTTGATAAACTCTAGTTTAATCTTAGAACAAAACCTTACATCTCGTTCATACGAGAAAGAAAAGGGGCGAGCTTATCTGAACTTAGTAACATTTTTTTCCTATTGGAGGGGAAATTTCAGCTGTTTTCAGTACAAAATGGCAAATGAAAATGCAAACTCCATGCTTACTTAGAAATTTATGTTGTATCTTCTCTCTACCACTTGAGATTTTTAAGTTTGGACAAAAATTTAGAGAGATTCTTTTCTTAGCCCTTGTATAGTCTTCCCCTGCTCTTTCTAACTCAACTCTCTCCCTCTATTACCTATTTTATTTAGGGCTTGCTTGGGTGGCAGATATTCACAGATATTTCATTCACTGCATCACTCAAATTAACAAGTTTGGACAAAACACTTGTTAATTTTAGATCTTCAACTTTCTTATCTAATCAATAGCAGAGCGCCAGAGGTCCTGAGTTTGAATGATAACTCTATACTTGATTTTTTGTTTCAGCCTATACTTTCAGTTTAAGGCTGCGATGTGTTTGATATTATGCTCAGATTAACTTTCATGTTGGAGCATAACAATTAGAAGTTCTACATTGACTTGCTTGTATTTCCCACCTTTGCTTGGAGCGCATCAGTACGTAAGTCTCAAACTTCCTTAGATTGTTTGAGGGACAGAAGTCTCCTTTAGTTTCAGAATTCTCTAACATGTATAGGAAACTTACATGTGCCCGCACCTTGATATGTGACTGATTCTACTTATGTGCAAATTCACCTTGATGTGTGGCGGCACATGATTTGTGTTATCTAACATGGTAAAACAACATTTGTTGCAGAGTGTGATGCACTCTATCTAGTTGTTTTCTGAACACATTGTCTGTAGTTGAAGAATTAACACTGCTAAAGACTGCAATTGTTGTTTTGTTTGTAAAAAGATGAGATATAATATTCTGGGTTTTTTTGTTGGTCATCTTGGGTAATTCGTAATGTTTTGGATCATTATCTCATCAGTTTTGTAAATAGTTTTGTATAAACGCAAACCTGAAATAAGACAATAAATCAACTTTCTGGTGTGCTTCTTCACATTTTGGTGGCTGTTCTGAGGCAGGTTGTTGGGGATATTGCATTGGCAATTTGATGGGTGTTTTTTCTTGTATACTCATGGAGGGAGAAGTATGATTAGATATGTAATAACTTTATTTTTTATTGTTTTTTCTTTTTTCTGCTCACAGTTTTTCAAAATCACAGCTTGCGTTTTTTCTGCTCACAGTTTGCATTGATTCTGGGCTTAATATTGTCGAATTAATATATGTGGCCATAAGCAAATTAATAGTCAGAAAACTATTAAAGTCTGTCTCATTTAGTTTATCTTGTTTATCTTATTAAAGTCTGCATACTTTTTGCTGTGCCAACATTTATGGATGGTTGTGTTTTTGCAGTTACTACTCAGAACACCATTTGTGGCTGGTCGACTTTGCTGAAACTCTTTGAAAACTATGTTTTGTGCTGCAATAATGTGTTGATTGAATTGCAGATTTTATGTGGATGGTTTTTGTAACTTAGCATGTGAATGTCTTTTGTAACTTGTTATGATAGATCTGGATTTTTCTAGATTTAGCATAAAAGATGTGTGTATTGTACGTATTGGGTTGTAATCTGGGGGTTTCTTTTTGTGCTGCTGTTATGTGTAGTTGACATGAACACAAGTATGTTGCTAGACTTGGTAATTTCTTGTTGGAAGTGCAGATTTGTGTAGGTTTTATTTTGTAACAAGTATGTTCTTGTAATGTTGCTGTGACTGATAGATGAAAGTTTGGGAAGAAATTTTGGTAAAAGAATATAATTTGATGGAAAATGTAAATATTTGGTTAGTAATTAAGAAATTTATATAGAATTTTAGATGAGTTTAATCAAATATTTTTAGTTGTTACCATTAAATGACCTTTGAAAATATGATTTTTTTAATATTAATTTAATTACAATATAATAATCAGTATCATTTTTTTATTTTTGAAAGGAATTTTTCATTCAGAGACCAAAGCATACATGATTTGTTAAAATTAATGAAAGGAGTGACCTCTTTAGGCGGCTCCTCCATCCTTTCCTGTTCTTTAACATAAGTAGCATCAATATTTACCTTGAAGAACTCAGCACTTGGAGGGTGAATCCACCAGGAGCTCTGACTTGACGATTGTCAATTAATCTCTGGGAGCTAATGGGATCTGCTTCTTCATCCTCCTGAATTGCTAACTGCATCAAATTAGTAGGACTTCGAAATTTATTGCTAAATTTAAAGTCATTTCGCCTCTTCCAAATACCGTGAAATACAGTAGCAACTCTACTTAAATTAAGGCCATCCAGTTTGATAGATAAATCAGATCAGAGAGTACAAATCTGCATAGGATTGTTTCCATTTCTTGAGAGGACTAAGCTGCAGGGCATTGCCAAAGATCATGAATAACTGACTCGGCCTGAGTTGCAAATATCATCGACTGCTTTCCAATTAAGTTGTTTTACCTTCCCAGTGCAGTCCATCTTCCAAACCTTCTTCCACAGCTTCTCATCGTTCCATTGGTTAGAAGATACCCCATGTTCTGGCACTACTCTGTCAAAATTAGCAAAATAAGCTGATTTCCCTAAGAAGAGGCCATTTTCAAATAAACCCCATATGATTGTATCATCCAAGCCCCTTTGACTGATGGGTAAACGAGATATGCAGTTAGCCTCCTCTTTTCTCAACATAGACGGCAAAAGGTCAGTTTTCCAAGACTTTGTCGTCTCATTTATAAGAAGATCAACACAAGCATTTTCATCTAAAAGAGATACAGGAGTGTGAATCTGAAAGTGGTGGGGAGACGAATCCACTTATCCTTCCATATCTTGATGCTCTTACCATTCTCCACTCTTCATACACACCCTTGCTTGACCAAATCCATAACTGAAAATAGGCTTCTCCATATGTGTGAAGGACAGAAATCAGTCTTTGCTTCCAGGAAAGAACTAGACTGAAAATACCTATGCTTATAGACTCGTAGACCTCCTTATTAGGTGAATTTTGTATTAATTGTCTACTTGTCCTGTACAAGTTGGAAGAAATTTCAAATATTCAATTGAAGATCAACACAAACATTATAGACCTAATTCCTAGTGCATTTATCAACTTTCCTCTATCTAAGAAGACACATGTAGCCTATTCTTTAAGGGATGACTGATATGAGAAGCTCCAACAAACTTTGAGCACAAAGAAGCCTAATTGCCTAACCCTTAAAGCCTTTTTACTGAGGGGATGTTTGGAAACATTTCTTATCCCATCATATCCCTTCCCATTTTATTTAATTCCATCTCACTTATTTCCCAAGCATCATTCAAATACAACACTCTCGAACTAATTATTACAACTTTAAAAAAAGTTTGAATTGTTATGTTAAAATATTGTTAGAATATATTTTTTTAATATTACTTTGTTTTAAGATTAAAAAATTTGAATTATTTTTTATGTTTTGTTTAAAAGTTTGGAAAAATTGTAATGATTAGGTAATAATTAAATAAAATTGAAGATTTGAAATTAAAAAATATTTATATTTGAGTGACATTTGGGAAGAAAATAAGATTAAAAATTTTGAGATGAGATTAATCATCTCTATTCCCAAACTGCCCCTAAGTTTCCCATTCAGTGAGACATTAAGCAAAACCTTACATCTTGGTAGGGGCCTAATTGATCTTCGCGAGCTTGGTCTTTGCCTCGCTGCGACAAAATGTCTCCTTATCTAAATTTAGAAATATTTTTTCCTATTCGAAGAGAAATTTAAGTTGTTTCGGTATAAAATGCAAACTCCATGCTTACTTAGAAATTTATGTATTTTCTCTCTCCCACTTGAGACTTTTAAATTCGGAAAAAATTTATAGAGATTGTTTTCTTAATTAGCCATTGTATACTCTTCTCTATTATGTGTACGTATAAACAAGATGTCTGCTAGCACCCTAAACGTGTAAATTTCAAGTTACATGTGAATTTGGCATATTACTTCCCCTGCTCTGTCTAATCCCTAGACAAGGCAACACTCTCCTTCTATTATCTATTTTATTTATTGGCTTGCTTGGGTAATGTTACCGCGAGATATATTGGCAGCTAGGGATCATTTAATTGGAATGAAATTTGGAAGAATAATTTTACATATAATCATGAGTGCATAATTATCGTGTAACCATTTTGAAAAATTGTGACGTCCCTTATTAAAAATTAACTTTTTTTCATTTAAGATTCATGTTTTATTCATTTTTTGTTAAATGATTATACGACAATGTCACAATTCACGATTACATATATATTTTCTCAATTTGGAATGAATAGCTGATTGTAAAAACCGACTCCCATGTTGAGACTTGTTTAGTTTCCTTGTTTGTTGCGTCACATGATCAAACAATTCTTCAATTGGTATTTTTGTTTTTTGTTTCTCTCTTTCAAAACTCAAATTGAAATTTAGGGAAGTGCTTTATAAACATATGATTAAAAAACATAACATATTTCATGTAAGATATTCACAGATATTTCATTTTTAAACATCACTCAAATACAGCATACTTTTCAATTTTAAATTTTCAACTTTGTATATAATCATTATCAAATCATTAGCAAAATAGAGATCTTAAATTAGAATTCCTATTCTATGCTCTACCCCATTAATTAATTAAATTCATGTATTCAGCTTACTCATTGAGGAGTTGCTGGGCCCCCATGAAAGAGAATGTTAAAAATATAATACAAATAATTAGATCTACCTCTTTCCTAAAACTTATGGGAGAATTGATGATTTCACAAATATGAAAACTGATTTGCCATTGTACTTGGGACTTTCTTTGCTTGACTTGAAAACTTCACACGAAGAAAAGGCCTCTGTTTTGAAACTTCACACAAAGAAAATCCCGTTATAAACCATGCGTTTACTTTTCAATCCACATGATAGTTTATGTTTCAAATTACAAGCACATTTAGCCATACTGATGTGTAGCTATTATTTAGTACTTTTCTTAAATATCTTCAAGTCTCTCTACCTTGATTCTATGTAGTAGCTTAAACAGAGCAGTATAAACTTCACATTTAAGTACAAGTTGCCAAGTCCGGCTTGGCTAAAATCCCAACTTTAATCAACCTTATTTAATAAGATTTTTTATTTTTATTTTTTTAAATGAGAATTTCCATTAATAACTCTCAAGAAAGGTCAATATTACATGAAGGGACATGCCCACATCAACAGAAGAAATACATATTAACAAAGCATCATTTGCAAGGTTGTGTGCTGCTTTGTTTTCTTGTCTTTTAAGAGTATTCATAACTTCTTAACTAAAGTTTAGCCAAGTTTTGACTTAAAATGTCACTTTTATAAGTTTTAGCTAGTCATTTTTTATTACATCAAATAACAAGTTCAACAAATTAAAAGTTATTACATTAAAATATTAATTTTCAATTTTTTATTTATTTTAATTCTAATTAAAACATTCACAATCCACTAGCTATCTCATTTGTTTAGTCAGAATTTGACTAAAAGACATAAAAACAAGTAATAGACTCATTAAAATAAATTTAACTTTTTCTTTTCTCACTTTCCAAATTTGAAAAGCAATGAGAGAGAAAGTTAAATTTATTTTAATTTTGTTGAGTCTATTAAATATATTTTTAATGATTTCTAGTTAAAATTTGATTAAATAAATCATTTAACTAGTGAATTGTGAATGCTCTAACAGGTGTAACTGACCATTCATTAAATAGACTCCAATTGGTTCCTAACGTCTTCCAAGAGCATTCCTGTGGCTGTCCAGTTGTCTTTGTTGGTGTTTAGGATGATTTTTGTGATCCCAAGTTGAAGCCAGGTTGCCTCCATGGCACCTGTTGTCTCTGCCTACACCCGAACAACAACAACCCCCTTTCTTCGTATTCCAACCCAAACCCATCCCCACCCCACTCCATCCCAACCCAAGCTCATCCCCACCCCACTCATCCCTGATGGCAGAGGCAGTGGTGAAGGAGCTCGACCCGCCATCCTTCAAAACCTCCATGGCACCTATTGTCTCTGCCAAGAAGGAAACCTCAACTAGGAAAGTGAGCCCGATGCTCAAGATTAAGATGAAGATTAAGAAATTGCAATAAATATAGAAAAGACAGCTTCTCACTTTCAATTAAGTCCAGCTTTCCCATGATGCATTAAGTTGGGAGAGTTTTTGGGGTCTTGAGATGATCTTAATGCCATTGGCAGCACTGTACGAGAGGCCTATACTTTCAGTTTGAGGCTGCCATATGTTTGAGATTATGCTTAAATTAGGTTTCATGTTGGTGCACAACAATTAGAAGTTCTGCTTTGACTTGCTTGTATTTTCCACCTTTGCCTAAGAGCATCACTTAAGTATCAAAATTCCTTGGATTTTTTTAGGGACAGAATTCTCCTTTAGTTTCAGAATTCTCTTACATGTATAGGAACCTTACATGTGCCCGCACCTTGATATGTGACTTATTCTACTTATATGCCTGCACCTTTATATGTGCCAATTCAAATTGATATGTGCCTGCCCATGATTTGTGTCATCTAACATGCTAAAACATTTGTTGCAAAGTTTGATGCACACTGTCTAGTTGTTTTCTGAACACATTGTCTGTAGTTGAAGAATTGATGATGTCGGGAAATCAACACTGCTAAAGACTACAATTCTTGTTTTGTTTGTTAAAAAAAAAAAGAGAGAGAGATAATATTCTGGTATTTTTTTTGTTGGTTATCCTGGGTAATTTGTAATGTTTTGGATCATTATCTCATCAGTTTTGTAAAAAGTTTTGTATAAATACAAGCCCGAAATAAGGCTAACTCAACATTTTGGTTTGCTTTTATAGTCAAGGACAAAGAGTTGCAAAGTTTCTTTGCCAAGGGGTGTGTGCTTCTTCACATTTTGGTGGTTCTTCTGAGGCAGGTTGTTAACTTGCTGGGATATTGCATTAGCAATTTCATGGGTGTTTTTTCTTGTATACTCATGGAGGGAAAAGTATGGTTAGATTTGTAGTGAATTTATTTTTTTCTTGTTTTATTTTTCTGCTCACAGTTTGCCAAAACACAGTTTGCATTTTGTCTGCTCACAATTTGCAGGAACCATAGTTTGTATTAATTCTGGGCTTAATATTGCAGAATTAATATATGTGGCTATAAGCAAATTAATAGTTAGAGAAATATTAAAGTCTGTCTCATTTAGTTTATCTTGTTTATCTTATTAAAGTCTGCATAGTTTCTGCCGTGCCAACATTTATGGCTGGTTGTGTTTTTGCTAGGTACTACTCAAAACACCCTTCGTGGCTGGTCAACACTGCTGAAACTCTTTGAAAATTGTGTTTTGTGCTGCTATTATGTGGATTGCTTTTGTAACTTAGTATGATAGATGTGGCTTTTTTTTATTTAGCATAAAAGATGTGTGCGTTGTACGCATTGGGTTGTAAGCCGGGGTTTCTTTTTGTGCTGCCGTTGTGTTGTTGACATGAACACAAGTATGTTGGTAGACATGGTAATTTCTTGTTAGAAGTGCAGATTTGTGTAGGTGTTTTTTGTAACTACTATGTTGCTGTAATTGATAGATGGAAGCTTGTGAAGAAATTTTGGTAAAAGAATATAATTTGATGGAAAATGTAGATATTTGGTTAGCAATTAAAAACTTTATATAGAATTTTAGATAAGTTTAATAAAATATTTTTAGTTATTAGCATTAAATGACCTTTGAGAATATGATTTTTTAATATTAATTTAAGTAGAATATTATTATTATTATTATTAACATTCAGTTGGTAGAACTACAAAATGTGATAAAAATAAATTAAAATAAAATGTTACGTATCTCCTAGTTACAGTCGCCTGAGCAAGCACTAATACAATGAGATACGCACACTTCACACCAAACTCAGAATCAAGAACACAGAACACAAAAAATGATCCAAGATTCAATGGTGAATCTCGGCAGAGGCTTTCGAGCAACCCCCAAGCTCCAATTGATTTATTTCTTCAAAATGACCAAAGATAAAACCTATGAATACAAATGAGTCCCTTTTATATTGCAAACTATTGCAACTAATAAAACCAACTAACTAATTCTTCTATTAACAGTAAATACAGAAACAGTGTCGCTCGGCCTCATTTAAAATGTGTACATTACATTATCCTTCCCTTCAAAGAACATTGTCCTCAAGGTTGAGATATTGATGCAACTTTATATTATTGGTTTCAGTTCACATTTCGTTTCCCTCCACTTGCTTCTTCTTCGTTCTTTGACAACCACTATTATTGTCCTCATGGCTATGGAAGGTCATAACATTCTCTCCCCCACAAAAGAACCTTGTCTACAAGGTTATAGTACAGCCCCAGACATATCAAAACAAACTTCACTGCTGCCAGCCGAAAGAACCCAAAAAAAAAAAAAATAGTTGCTGCGATGGAACTATTTCTACAATGGAACAACTCTTTGAATTCTCCCTTTATAAATTCTCCCACTTTATAAATTCTCCCTTTTTCCGTTCCATCTACTCCTGAGCTATATATTCAGCAAGGCACGAGTCAAAGAACTTCCATTGGCCCCATACGTCAACTGTCTCGATTCATTGTGCAAGAAATTGAGTACATGCAATTCCCAATTCCTTACATAAGAAACCATTGTGCCATCTGGGGATAAACGTGGATCAACAATAGGTGAACATCTTGCACTATGAATCATAAGCTTTTGTTTTGAGGACAAAACATCCTGGAGATAAATCTCCTGATCGTTGGTAGTTTCACAAAAATTGAGGTCCCCAAAAACTTTTCTGAGGTCTGTCTTCTCTGCACCAAGCTGTCTATTGTGATTTTTTTTTTTTTTGCCACTAACAATCCCTAACACTAAAATTCCTTCATTTGGACAAACAAACGTTGATGGCCTCAAGTTGTGATGATCTTTCAATGTTTCTATTGTGGATGGAATAAACTGAGCAATGTCATCATCTTCCAATCCAATCAATTCAATATATAAAAGAGAAACTTGAAACTCCTCATTCGGTTGACTCAAGGGAAGAATTTCGTGAGTCCCAGACAGAATACCATACTGAATCCCAACAAGAATATCACACCTATGAACGAAACACCCCTCAGCAGCAAAACATCAAACAACTGAGGATCAAGGTTCCTCTCTACTGAAAGTTGCAACTCAATTAAAAATTCCCATTCCTGACCTTCATCAAACACCTTTTGGGCATTCTCAAACATACTTCTTCACTCATTTCGAATTTTTGAAGAAGTAAAAGTAGGAAAGACATCAGAGGTCTTCCTTCCTCTATCGAAGGGCTCAAATACAACTCTCAATAGCATTTCATAAAGCAAGAGGCGAGTAACAAAAATTTTACCTCTTAGGTTTGTCTCCTTCTCAAAAATCCAACAGAAATAGCTAAATCCATATTTCATCCCTGGAAACCACTCCTGACTAGTAGCACTTTCACGAAATTTCCGTTCCTCACAAATTGTAAAGGAAGAGTTGAACGAATGTTTTAAGCCAGAGAGGAAGATGTGGATTAATCGTCTTCCTCTGTCAAAGGGCTCGAAAATACTCTTCAGTGGAGTTTTATCAAACAGCTTAGGCTCCATGTCTTCCCTCCTATTCTGATCAAAAAATCCCTTCAAGTCACTGGAGTAATACTTGCGTAGGGGTTTCTCATACTCATCCTCCTCGTTCTTTTTTAAATGGAAAGTATTGGGCATCAGAATATGGTTCGTGCTCTGAGCCTCGTAGTGCAAGAGCACTCCATTGTCGAATGAGAGCCCCCTCAAATCACTGGATATGGTGACAACATCATTTTCCTCTGCCTCGCTTTCAGTACCGCTCTCATCTTCACATTCTGAAATCGAGTTTTCCGCATTTATATCCGCTATAGAGTTTTCTTCTGCTGTGACCGTATCATCTTCACTTATGGGAGTTTCTCGATTCAACTTTTCCTCTACCTCCGCTTGAATTCTTGAATTTTCTTTACTTCTTGAAAGACTTACACACTTTTGTTTCACTAATTTTTCGATCATAATATTTCGAGTAGGAATATTTTCTTGCCTTGCCAACCAGATGAGTAATGTATCTATCAAGTTGTTCAAACGATTATTAATCGCTTGAAGACTCTTATTCTGAGAATCTATCTGCTGCTGTAGGATTTCTTGTTGTTCAAAGAGTGCATCGTCCTCCATGGATCGTCGGCTCGCTGATACCAATTGTTACGTATCTCCTAGTTACAATCGCCTGAGCAAGCACTAATGCAATGAGATACGCACACTCCACACCAAACTCAGAATCAAGAACACAGAACACAAAGAATGATCCAAGATTCAACGGTGAATCTCGGCAGAGGCTTTTGAGCAACCCCCAAGCTCCAATTGATTTATTTCTTCAAAATGACCAAAGATAAAACCTATGAATACAAATGAGTCCCTTTTATATTGCAAACTATTGTAACTAATAGAACTAACTAACTAATTCTTCTATTAAGAGCAAATACAGAAACGGCGTCGCTCGGCCTCATTTAAAATGGGTACATTACATAAAATAATTATTAAATTAATAATATTTTATTATTATATAGAGTAAAAGGATAATTGTGGGAATTAGATTTGAATGGAATAGACAAATACCAAAAAACTCTCCATTCTCTTTCACCATGAGAACTGAGTTTTCCATAAAAGCACCACATTGAGGTAAAAAAAAAAAAAACAGAGAATCATCATCTTGAAATTGTTCGAGACTCGAGTGTTTCCATTCTGTGTTTTCTGCTTGTAATTGGTGTTCTTATCTTCTATGTGCAGGTATAGAGACTCATTTTGTGAGATGCTGATGTGTCTACTTGTAATTGGTGTCCATTTATCTGAGGTTAACGGGCGTGCCCTGCCCAAAGAGGGACTCAAACATCAATGATGAATGCTGATGAGCAGATTTGGAAACAGTTATGGAGGCTCAAGATTCCTGGTAATGTGCAACATTTCATTTGGAGAGCATGTAATGAATCTCTATCTACTAAATCCAATCGGTTTCTTAGAAAGGTAGTTGATGATCCTTTGTGTCCTATCTGTCAAAGAGATCAAGAGACAACCATACATGCACTGTGGACTTGTCTAGGTGCTTCTGATGTGTGGGGGAAGAAATGCTGTTATGGAAGCAATTGATCTGCAAGTCGCAGACTGAGGTGATTGAAAGTGTAGCTGTTATTTTCAGAGTTCTTTGGCTTAGAAGAATGCTGCTATCTTTGAAGGCAAAGCTCTGAAAATAGTTGAAGATTACAAAGAGGCTCAAACAAAGACTCAGCTATTACCTGTTTCTGCTACTCACAAAGAACTAGCTCGGTGGTGGAGGCGACCTGGTTTAAATCAGCTAAAGGTGAATTGGGATGAAGTTTTGGATTCAACAATGAAGAAATCTGATCTAGGCATTGTAATCAGAGATAAAAGTGGGGAAGTATAGGTATCTCTTTGTGCTAAATTGGAAGCATCTCTCAAACCTTTAATTGTGGAAGCTACAACTTTGAGGATGAGAAGAAGTATTCCTTTTCAAAAAAAAAAAAAAAAAAAGAGAACCACTGGTCCACTCCTACTGATCTAATATTGATCTTCTTAGTTAGTATATAGTCATATTTGTTTTAAATTCGAAAGTAATGAGTGACATTTAAACAAATTTGTTGGGTAATTCTTAAAATTAAAATGATACTCATCATCTTTTTAAATTTTAGCTATCATTTTTTTGTCATCTTTTGAAACAATATCAAATGATGAATAAGTGTTTTCTTCCTCCACAACCTAACTAGCTCATTTTATACAGAGCAAGCTTGATAGGACAACCTCCCCCTACATGGCCACATAGTATGTTAGACTTCTAAAAGGTCAACGTCAAACATTGATAAACTTCAACTTCAACCCACCAACAACAACTCAAAGAAGGTAAGAGACATTTCCAAATAAGAGGTTTGTAAATTATAATTCATCAACTACAAAACTGAGAGTGCACATTCAAGCTAAAGATAATTTAAGGTGAATATTGTGAATTTTTCTCAAGCATCGGCAAAAGGGGGACTGACTTTAATTTGCAGGCAAAGCATATGGTGCTACAACACTTCAGTTGATTAAACTACTAATTCAATATTAATGGTTGCTTGGGGAAACTCTTGGTTTGCTACCGAACTCGCATGGCTCTCTGTTATGGGCTGAGAAGGTGGTAGAGTGGAAGAGCTGAGAAGGGCGAGGTACTGTTGTGACGGTGTGAAGGTGTTGTGTCATGCGTTGAAGGAAGAAGGAAAAAGGAAGTAGCCATTGGAGACAGTTAGTTTAATTCGAAAGTGGCAAATGGCGTCGTTCTGGTGTTGTGTGTAAATGAAGGGGAATTTAAATAGAACATTGTTGTTTCATTGATTTTTTGTAATTAAAAAGTGGAACATAGTCATTTTGCTTATGTTTGAAAGGGAACATTTGTTTGTAACGTTGTTAAACGTTGCCATGTGGAGCAAATCTGTATAAATACAAGAGTAATACCCTATATTGGTTGATTATATTATTCAAACGTTGTTTGAATAATATTACTATGAACAGTGAGATAACACTGTGCACTAAGGGTGTGATACCCCATATTGATTGATAAGTGTTAGTGATGTACGTGATCCATATCATTTGGGAGGAAGAAGTTCTTGCCTTTATAATGATTCCAACAGGACTCTTATCATACCATTAACTAATTCATTTTAGAGTATAGGTTAGATGTAGCTTAGGACTCTCTTAAGATGTTATAAATCGTACCGAAGCCTATTTCAACAAGAAGTGTGGACTTGAGCTGTCACCTACAATTCGTAAGGAACAAATTCTTACTTTTAATAATGGTTCGTTGAAGCTTCAATTGTACTTTTGTGGATAATCTTTAAGGAGGTTCGGTTGAGTGTGATTTTTAAAACTGCATCTTTTTCAGGCAAGCCAAGATCACCCTCCAGAGACATGGCTGTCGTTTTAATGTCTCTCCAGAATAACAAAGTCGTAAGAGACTAATTTCGTTTAGATTTGGAGATGATCGAAATGAGTTGAGATGAGTTTAGTTTATTTTTTAATATTATTATTATTTTGGGATGTGAAAAAGGTATATTGGAATTCGAAAAATATATATAGAAATTTGAGTTTTGTATAAAAAATTATAAAAATGTAATGATGAAATAAATATGAGTTGAGATGGATTTTGAATACAAACGAGACTCATTTTAAGATAGGCATAATCTTCAGCCTCCAAAATGGAGGCGTGGACTTGGAAACTCTCATCCTCTAAATGTATCAATAAAATATGAGACAAACAATGTAATACGTGGTTTTCATAAAAATAATGTAATATTATTTTATAAACAGAGTTTGAATGCTGCATCAATTTTTTTTTTCATGAAAAAAAATTCATAACATGTAAGCTTTAATTTAAAAAATAAAAAATGAAAGAAAAATAAAATGAACCTGTGTCCGAGCTTTTAAAACCCAGTTTCCATCCGGTACCGGCCCGAAGTTTGACCCAGGATAAAGTGAAACTCATATATCCATATAAACTTGAATAGACATGGTCGCCTTCAATTCTTATTATATAATTATTATAAAATTTCTAAAATTTCAAATAAAACACAAAAAATAATTTAATCTTTTCCAATCTTAAAATAAAAAATAAAATTACAGAATATATTTTAAAAATATTTTAATTATAATAATTTTATTCAATATTTAACCCTCCTTTCAAAAAAGTCTGTTAATTTTTTTAACTCAAATTATTTCTAACGCATCTCTTCTTGACTCAATTCAATTTAAATATCTCATATAATTCAAAAATCATTTGAATTCATCTCATGAAATGTTATTCTCCATTAATTATCTAAACTCCTTATTCTTCTAGGTTTAATAAATTACAAGAATATTAAAAATAATCAAATAATGAAAAACTATTCTGATGGCGCCACACTATGGAGCATTTACAATGGACTAGTCAAATTCATTGCTTATATGATTAATAAAAAATTTTATTTATTAAGAATAATTTGAATGTTAAAAAACTAACTTTTTTTTAGTGATTCTGTCCCAAATTTAATGAAAATATTCTCATTTGTGGTAAAGAATACCGTGATTACAAATTAAGACGCTTGGAGTTTACAATCTAGACCATAAAACCAAAACCTAAGCATCTGCAAAAACAACAAGGAAATAAAAAACCAAACTAGATCAAAACAAAAATTAATAAACTTGAGCACCCTAAAAGACAAAAGAAAATGGGATTAGATAATAGATACCCATCTCTGGGAATGCTGACATGATCCGAATTATAAAGTCCGCCTCCTTTGGTTGATCACTGCGACAAAAAGTGTGGCTAAGAAAATTTTCGTGTATGTCATCATTGATTTTTTTTTAAGATTGTGGGCTCCGACTTACTAAAACTTGACTACAACCTCAGAGTTAGACACAGTTATCTTTCATTTTGCAGAGGATAGATTGGATGAAGGTAGTCTGTCTAAGAAAGGAGGAAGGGCTGAAAGAAGTCGTTGATCTTCCAAAATTAAGAGGTTCTTACTAATTTCTTCCTCGATCTCTTATTAATGCAGGCAAACTTTTTATTTTATTTTATTTTTTATTGTTTGAGCAGGCAAACTTTTTAATTACTTGTTCACGATATATGTGCAACTTACCCTGTAAATGAATGCCAAAATACTAAAAAAAAGACGTTTTAAAATTGGTCGTACATGATTTACCAATACCTTGTATCTCTTGGAGTCACTATCAGTAAATGATTTACCAAGGCTCATTGGCATTTGTAATTTCACGGATTCAATTGAGGAAGGTTTTCACGGCTAACACTACTGTTGTGTATGGCTTAGGAATACTTGCCCAGTCCTGTTTCGCTCGACCCTCGCTCGAGCGAAATTTCGAGACTTCCAGAATTGCTCCAACCCGAGACTTCGCTCGACTCTCGCTCGACCTCCCGCTCGAGCGAGGTTCAGGCAGTGACTTCGCTCGACACTCGCTCGATCTCCCACTCGAGCGAGATTCCACGTGGCGCCAGGTGTCCGATTTCTAGTCGAGCAAATCTGACCTAGAAGTCCTCGCTGGAGCGAGTTTAAATCTCGCTCGAGCGAGATTGCATAATATAAATATCGCGAAGGCATTTTCGCGTATCAGACGATGAAGAAGCAGACGAAGACGCAGGCCTCTGTTTTCGGCGCCAATGAACAGTAACTCCTCCTAGATCATTTTCTTCTCCATTTCTCCACTATTCTGAGTGAAACTTGTGAGGATCGAGTGTATACACGTGAGGTGAGTGTTCTCTGTTGTAAGTATCTCTTGATACTCTCTCTGTAACCTCCATTTGATCTAGTGAAGCTTTGAAACCAACCCCACAGTGGATGTAAGCTCATTTTGAGCTGAACCACTTAAATCTGTGTGTTCTTTCTGTGTTTACTATTTTATTTCTCATTGTTGCATCCGCTGCGGTTTATTTCATATCTTTGTTGTTTGTTTCATTTCCAATTTCCCAACAAACTGGTATCAGAGCGTTTTCAGGCTTTGTGAATATTTGAAGGGATGGCTACAGCAAGATTTGAAGTTGAGAAATTTGACGGTCAGAACAGTTTCAGCTTGTGGCGCCTGAAGATGAGGGCATTGTTGCGCCAGCAGGGGTTATTCAGAGTTCTAGAGGAAAGGATGGCAGATTCTCCTGTACCGTCTAAGGACGATGAAGAAAAGGTACATAGTACTATTCTGTTATCATTGTCTGATGGAGTGTTGAGAGAGGTGGCGGAGGAGGAGACCGCTGAGGGTCTCTGGAACAAGCTTGAGAGCTTGTACATTAAGAAGTCTCTCACAAACCGATTGTATTTAAAACAACGGTTGTATACACTCAAAATGACTGAGGGTTCGTCAGTTACTGAACACCTTGATGAGTTTAACAAGATTGTTATGGATCTTAGAAATGTTGACATTAAGCTTGATGATGAAGATCAAGCTCTAATTGTGCTGTGTTCATTACCTGCCTCATTTGAGAATTTTGTAAATTCTATGCTGTATGGTAGAGATACTATCTCCTTAGTAGATGTTAAGTCAGCTTTGAACTCGAAGGAGTTGAGGAGTAAGTATGATAAGGGTGGTGAAGCACAGGCCAGTGGTTTGTTTGTCAAAGATACCTCCGACAGAGGAAGATCCAGTCAGAAGGGTTCAGAGAAGGGCAGAGGCAAGTCCCGGGGGAAATCAAAGTCCAAGTCCAACAAGAAGAATGTAAAATGTTATTACTGTCAGAAGTTTGGACACTATAAGAGTGAGTGTACGAAGCTGAAGAAGAAAAAGGAATCTACGAGTTCCTCTAATGCCGTCAGTGCTGCTGATGAATCTGACGGCTCTGATGTAGTTCTTGCAATCAGTGACTCAAACAGTTGGTTCAGTGATAAGAGGGTGATGGACGCAGCTTGCACGTTCTATATGTGTCCCAGAAGGGACTGGTTCATGTCTTATGAATCAGTCAACAGTGGTTCTGTTTTGTTGGGGAACGACACTGCTTGCAAGGTTGCGGGAATGGGTTCTGTGAAGATCAAGATGTTTGATGGGATGGTTAGGACATTGACCAACGTCCGGCACATTCCAGACTTGAAAAAGAATCTTATCTCCATGGGGGCCCTTGATTCTTTGGGTTTGAAGTACACGGGACAAGGTGGAGCTTTGAAAGTCAGCAAAGGCTCCATGATCATTATGAAGGGAGACCTGAAAGATGGTCTCTATTTCCTCCAGGGCAGTACTGTCAGCGGTAGCTGCAGTTTCAGTATCTGATCAGTCAGAGTCAGATGTTACTCGTCTATGGCACATGAGATTGGGCCATATGAGTGAGAAGGGGATGTCGATCCTCAGTAAGCAAGGGTTGTTAGGGAATCAGAATTTGAGCAAGCTAGACCTGTGTGAGCACTGTGTATTCGGGAAGCAGAGCAGGGTTCAGTTTGCAACAGGGGTCCACAGAACAAAAGGTACAGTGGACTACATTCATTCCGACCTTTGGGGTCCGTCTTCAGTTCCATCAAAAGGTGGAGCTAATTACTTGCTTACATTTATTGATGATTACTCACGGAAAGTGTGGGTTTATTTTCTGAAACAGAAAAGTGAAGTCTTCAAGAACTTCAAGCAGTGGAAAGTTCTGATAGAGAATCAGATCGGCAAGAAGGTGAAACGGTTTCGGACTGACAACGGATTGGAATTTTGCAGCAATGACTTCGATGAGTTCTGTAAGAACGAAGGAATTGCCAGACACCGTACAGTCAGGTACACTCCACAGCAAAATGGAGTGGCTGAACGCATGAACCGGACCCTCCTAGAACGAGCACGCAGTATGCTCTCCAATGCCGGCCTATCTAAGGACTTTTGGGCGGAAGCAGTCAATACAGCCTGTTTTCTGGTGAACCGCTCTCCGGCCACAGCTATTGAGTTGAAAACACCTAATCAGGTATGGTCTGATGAACCTACTAATTATTTGAACTTGAAGATATTTGGTTGTCCTGCTTATTTTCATGTAAATGATGGTAAGCTAGAACCTAGGGCAAAGAAGTGTATTTTTATGAGATATGCTTCTGGGGTGAATGGATATAGATTGTGGTGTACTGATCCCAAGTCACCCAAGTTTGTGATAAGCAGGGATGTTGTGTTTGATGAGAAATCCATGCTTAGTCCGACAAAACAGATTCCCGAGTCTACAGGGAAGAAGGTGGAGCTGCAGGCTTCACTTAAGACACCACCAGTAACTCAGGATCATGCTATGACTGATGAGCACGATTCTGAATCAGAGACTGAGACACCAGCTGAGGAGCAGTACAGTATAGCTACAGGTAGACAGAGGAGGCAGATCAGACCACCTCAGAGATATGCTCATGCAGATATGATCAGTTGTGCACTCGCTACAGCGGAAGAAATTGTGGGGCAGGGGCCTTCCAGTTACTCAGAGGCTGTGAAGAGTACTGATTATGCACAGTGGTGTACAGCGATGATTGAAGAGATTGAGTCTCTTCACAAGAACCAAACCTGGGATTTGGTTAAGTTACCAGCGAAGACCAGAGTTGTGGGCTGCAAATGGGTTTTCAAGAGAAAAGAGGGAATCCAGTCTGATGCAAGATACAAAGCTCGTCTAGTTGCTAAAGGCTACAGTCAGAGAGAGGGGATCGACTTCACTGAAGTGTTCTCTCCAGTGGTAAAGCACAGTTCAATCCGAGCTTTACTAGCCATCACGGCTTTGTATGATCTGGAGCTTCAGCAGCTTGATGTGAAGACAGCGTTCTTACATGGTGAGCTTGAAGAAACTATCTATATGCGTCAGCCAGAGGGGTTCACAGTTGAAGGTAAAGAAGACCGTGTATGCAGACTGAAGAGGTCTTTGTATGGGTTGAAGCAGTCACCTAGGCAATGGTATAAACGTTTTGATTTGTTTATGAGTGATCATGATTATTTGAGAAGTAATTATGACTGTTGTGTATATCATAAACAATTGCCTGATAAGTCTTTCATTCACTTATTGCTTTATGTTGATGACATGCTTATAACTGCTAAAAGCATGGTTGATGTTGATTTGTTGAAAACTCAACTTAAGGATGAGTTTGAGATGATAGATTTAGGTGATGCTAAGAAAATACTGGGGATGGATATTTACAGGGATAGAAAAGCTGGGAAGTTATACTTGTCCCAGAGAAAGTATATAGAGAAGGTTCTAGACAGGTTTGGAATGTCTGACTCCAAGCCTGTCAGCACGCCGTTGGCGTCGCATTTTAAACTTTCAGCTTCCCTATCCCCCCAGACAGATGAGGAGGAACAGTCCATGGCAAATGTTCCTTACTCTAATGCTGTAGGTAGCATTATGTATGCTATGGTGTGTACCCGTCCAGATATTTCACAGGCAGTGAGTGTGGTTAGCAGATATATGGCTAAGCCTGGTAGAACTCACTGGCAGGCCGTGAAATGGATTTTGAGGTACTTGAAAGGAACCTCGCATGTGGGCTTGATATTTGATAGAGATGTAGATCTCAGTTCTGTTGTGATTGGTTTTGTTGATTCTGACTATGCTGGGGATTTAGATAAGAGAAGATCATTGACAGGCTACATTTTCACTTTGTGTGGTTCTGCTATTAGTTGGAAAGCAACACTTCAATCAACTGTTGCTTTATCAACTACAGAGGCAGAATACATGGCAGCAGCTGAGGCTGTTAAGGAGGCCATTTGGGTGAAGGGGCTAATCAGTGACCTGGGTCTTCAGCAGACAGAGATGACAGTGTTTTGTGACAGCCAGAGTGCTATACATTTGACCAAAAATCAAATGTATCATGAGAGGACAAAGCACATTGACGTCAGGTATCACTTTATCAGAGGAGTAGTGTCAGATGGTACAGTCAGTATTCAGAAGATTGCTACTTCAGAGAATCCAGCAGATGTAATGACCAAGCCAGTTGCAGTATTCAAGTTCAAACTTTCTTTGGACTTGATAGGGGTTCGGGGTTTCCAGGTTCCTTAGGGGACTCAGATGGGGTTGGTTTTCTCAGTTGCTGCATTTTACATTCTTGGGTTGATCTGGATGTTATGGGGCTGTTAGTATTCAAGCCAAGGTGGAGATTTGTTGTGTATGGCTTAGGAATACTTGCCCAGTCCTGTTTCGCTCGACCCTCGCTCGAGCGAAACTTCGAGACTTCCAGAATTGCTCCAACCCGAGACTTCGCTCGACCCTCGCTCGACCTCCCGCTCGAGCGAGGTTCAGGCAGTGACTTCGCTCGACACTCGCTCGATCTCCCGCTCGAGCGAGATTCCACGTGGCGCCAGGTGTCCGATTTCTAGTCGAGCGAATCTGACCTAGAAGTCCTCGCTCGAGCGAGTTTAAATCTCGCTCGAGCGAGATTGCATAATATAAATATCGCGAAGGTATTTTCGCGTATCAGACGACGAAGAAGCAGACGAAGACGCAGGCCTCTGTTTTCGGCGCCAATGAACAGTAACTCCTCCTAGATCATTTTCTTCTCCATTTCTCCACTATTCTGAGTGAAACTTGTGAGGATCGAGTGTATACACGTGAGGTGAGTGTTCTCTGTTGTAAGTATCTCTTGATACTCTCTCTGTAACCTCCATTTGATCTAGTGAAGTTTTGAAACCAACCCCACAGTGGATGTAAGCTCATTTTGAGCTGAACCACTTAAATCTGTGTGTTCTTTCTGTGTTTACTGTTTTATTTCTCATTGTTGCATCCGCTGCGGTTTATTTCATATATTTGTTGTTTGTTTCATTGCCAATTTCCCAACAACTACATATACGATTCACTTTCCATATGGATTAGTTTTAAGCTTTCGTACATGTTGCCCTTGCCCAACATAGAGTTTAATGGTTTTAAACCTTGCTGAAAAAAAAAAAATTATTTAGAAATGACTATTCCAATTCTAAAGTCTCTAAAACGACTAGTCAAAAATATAATTGAAGTCCAATTTAAATCTTATAAAGAATAAAAATTTCTCATTCTTAAGTAATGTGGGATCACATATACTACCTATCTTATCCTTGTCATATGAGATATCATAATATACTCTCCTTAAATGTCCAACGTCTTCGTCGGAGTTATAGGCGGGACGACTCAAGTCATAATATACTCACCTCTCTTTTAAAAAAAAATTATATATCATTTTTTTAAATACAAAATATATTGATTTTTTATAATTTAATAAAAAAATATTAATTTTATCTTGTGTTGGCTCCTTCTTTAAAAATTATTTTGACCCTTTCCACAAAATCTAATCTAATTTAAAAATAAAATACATCTCATATAAAATAAATTATATAATAATATAATGACATGTTTTTATCATAGATAAAAAAAAAAAAAAAAGTTGTATAATTTTTAATATATTTTTATTATGATAACATGTTCTTGACCTATTATACATTTTTTTAATATATAAGTTGTATTAAATATATTTTATTTTTATTATAAATTTTACCATTAGATTATTTTATATCGCATAAAAAGTTGTATAGAAATTAAACAAAAAAATATATATATTTTATCTTAATTTTGTATCTTTGTTGGAATAGGATAATTGTTAAAGATTACCATTTTATTAAACTTTGTATTCTTATAATAGTTTAATTTATTTATATAATATTTGTTAAAAAAAAAAAAAACAATCAAAAAGATTAATTAATTTAAGATTCCGTTAGCTAGGTATATATAGTCAATTTTGTGCTATAATTGCGTACACTGCTGACAATTAGTACTTAATGAAATTGAAAAACGAGATCACAAGAAGAAGATGGACTTGACAGTTGACAGTCGACTCTTACCCCCATGTCTCCCATCTTCGCACGAAAATTTATTACTGAAAATGACAGACTTTCATGCTTTGAATTATTCAAAAGTCATCTTAATAAGCAACTTTTTTAAACCGTTGAGAGAGAAAATCAAAAGTATAATGCATATACCCTTATCTCTTTTTTATTACTAATTTTTTACTTGTTTTTTCTTTTATTTTTCTATTTGAAACTAAATTAAAAAATTCAGAACATGATAATATTGCATAATCTATATATATATATATATAAATCGATCAACCAATATAACCATATGATTTAAATTTTTAAATATGGTTTTGTAAGAAATAAACATCTTATTACTTTCCTATTTTAAACAAATACATTTTATATGTATGAAAACTATTTACAACGTTGTAATAGTTCAATTAATTGGTTAAACAGGTTGAAAGAAGAGGTGGCACATCATCAACTGTCGCTCATAAACTATTTTCATTTAACACCATTTTGTGTGTACCAAATTTGAACTCCTTGAAGTATGTAACTGTGGAATAGTTGAAGTGGTATTTGTTTCTTAAAAAATTTAAAAGTAATTTAATTTTTTTAAATTTTAAATAAAAATAATATTGAAAGTCCGAATGGTTCACGAGCTGTACGGGCAAGAAATTCATCATTACATGGCAACGCTTCAGCTGATCTGAAATTTCGAGTGGTTGAAATGCCCCGACATCTCATTAAATGGAAACGTGAATGCCATGTGAAGTAATCCAAATCATTGCATTCCATAGCCACGCGATATTTCATCTGGGCTACTTCTAACACCGATCGAATACAGTCATACCCACGTGAATTGCCGCATGTTATTGGGCCATGCCCACATGCACGATAGCCCTCACACTCTCGTAAGCCTGTTGTCGTGTACAAAAATATCTCATAGAATATGCAGTCCCAATCATTACTGTAATTAGGTACAGTTTTTATTTGAGCTCTGTAATTTATATAGGTTTAGATAATTTTTTCGTTAGTTTTTTTAAAATTATAATGATATTTTTATAATATTGGATTTATTTTTAATGAAATAATATGATTGTATTAGAAAATTAAAAGTAAATTATTAAATAAAAAAAAATCTGTAAGAGGATCATTATTATTTTTATTTAGCAATAAAAAATACATTATGTTGTACTGTACGTACATACATACCGCTCGGTCCAAAAACACGCAGCTAGCAGAGCAGATGTTTTACTAGCCATTGATCCGATCACTGATCTATTGTTTTTACGACGGCTAATTATTATATATATTGCAATCGGGTTAATTAATTATTTAAAAGTAATTTAATTTAAAAGTAATTATGAGCGACAGTTGATGATCTGCTACCTCTTCTTTTATTTAATATTTCACCCTCCTTTCAAAAAATTGTATAAATTTTTTAAACTCAAACTATTTCTAAAGAAAAATCTATTGATGTAAACTTTGGTAGTTGACAATTTTTTAGTGAAAAACCTAATATAATTGAGTTGTAACTAATGGTGGACAGAGTACACATGAAGAGGATCAAAATGGCTCGAGAAAAACCGAACACAGTGATCTCGCTCGACCCTCGCTCGACATGACACTCGCTCGACATGGCGCTCGAGCGAAGTCCAGGCAGAGACTTCGCTCGACACTCGCTCGACATGGCGCTCGAGCGAAGTCCAGGTAGAGACTTCGCTCGACCCTCGCTCGACACCTCGCTCGAGCGAAGTTAAGGTTTCACGAATTCCTTTAGGGTTTAAGCGCCGTTTCAGGAGGTGGCCTATAAATATATCCTTAAGTCTTCTACTGCATTGTGTAGAAAAACAGAGGAAAAACCAAGGAGCCACATTTCATCCCTTAAGAGAAACTTCTCCATTGTTTCAAAGATTATTCTCTCTTGGATTATATTACTCCCTCACAACACACATTCAAATCTTTAGTGAGTTCATTGGAGTGGACGTGTTCATCAAGCTGGAAGAGTTCTTCAAGGAGCTTGGATGAAGAAATCAAGTTGTTCGTGTGAGAAGCTATAGAAAGGTCGGAGTTCCGGCACTACATGCGTGTAGAGATCGAGTGGGTCACTCGTGGTGTTGCAAGCCAAGTTTAGTTGCTACAGTGGGTTTGTGAGTGTTTCTAAATTGGTTGTAACAAATTAAAATTTCTATAGTGGATTAGAGGTGGTGTCTTACACCCGGAGTGGTTTTAGATTTTGAAGAGGTTCTTCAAATGAGTTTCCACTTCGTAACCAAAATCTGTGTGTTGATTTCTTCGTTGATTGCTTGTTTATGTTGATTAATTTTTTAAACTGCCATCGTTTCTGTTAAACACCTATTCACCCCCCCTCTAGGTGTGTAAGGTAATTTGCTATCGCTTTTTCAATTGGTATCAGAGCGGGTACACTTCGTTAGGATTAATTTCCTGAGTGTGATTCTGCTTTGGTGGTCAAAATGGATAGGTCTCAATCCCTCTCATCACCACCATATTTTGATGGTAGCAACTATGCTTATTGGAAAGTTCGAATGCGAGCGTTTCTTAAGTCTATAGATGAACGTGTGTGGGTGTCCTTGATAAGAGGATGGAAAGAGCCCGTCACCATTGTTAATGGAGTAGAAGTTCCCACAAACGTGGACAACTACTCAAAGGATGAGTTGAGTGAAATTAACTGGAATAGTAAAGGCCTAAATGCAATTTTTATGGCCGTGTCTCAGGAGGAGTTCAAACGAATCTCCATGTGTAATACAAGCAAAGAGGCATGGGACATTCTTGAGATCACTCACGAGGGAACTAGGGCTGTAAAAAATTCTAAACTCCAAATACTTACCACCAGCTTTGAGGAAATTAGAATGAAGGAGGATGAAACATTTGATGTCTTTTATGCAAGATTGAATGACATTGTGAACTCTCGGTTCAACTTGGGAGACAAAATCCCAGAAAATAGAGTTGTAAGAAAAGTCCTCAGATCTCTTCCTGAGAGATTTCGTCCCAAGGTTACTGCAATTGAGGAAAGTAAAGACTTGGATGTCATGAAAATAGAAGAGCTGGTGGGTTCCCTGCAAACTTATGAACATACTCTGCCATTGGATAGGAAGAGCAAGTCCATTGCTCTTAATACAATTCAAGAAGACTCAGATGAGTCATTCGATGAATTAGCAATGAGTGACAGATAAATAGCATTTTATGCTAAGAAGTTCAGAAAAATGTTTGTAGCAAAAAGGCACAGGAGCCAAAGACCAGAGAAGAAGAAGTTTGGGAGATATATTGAGGGGTCAAGCTCAGAGAATAAGGAAAGAGCCTCCAACAATTACATTAGGCCTAACAAGGACAAGACACGAGTACAGTGTCATGAATGTCATGGATTTGGTCACATTCGTTTGGAGTGTGCAAATTATAAGAAGAGCAAAGAAAAGGCAAAGATTGCCTCTCTAAGTGAAAGTGAGTCTGAATCGAGTGACTCATCTGGCAACTCCACTCCAAAAAGGAATCTCAACTACATGGCTTTTACATCTTCCGTTGGAGACATAGATCAGTGCAGTGAACAAGCCTCTGATGATTGTAACATACCGGAAGATGAGTCCGAGTGTGAAGATCAACTGCAAGAAATCTATGAAAAACTTTACAATGAGTGCGTGAAACTGAGAAAAGTCAACAAAGCACAGACTGAAAAGATAAATCAGTGCAAACAAGAAAATGATGAGCTCCAAGGCAAACTGAATGAAGCTTATATCTTGACTGACCAATTGCAAAAGAAAAGTGAGGCTTTGGAAGATGCTATGGAAACTAAGGAAAATGAATTAACCCAGCTAAAGGGAAGATTGCAAGCCTTTTCCACTGGAAAACAAAATCTGGACAAAATTCTAACTCTTGGAAAGCCCTCAGGAGACAAGAGTGGAATAGGATATGTTGGAGGAAAGTTTGAAGTGGGTACGAGCTCAAAAACTCCTCAAAACAGCATGGTGAAAAATCACTTACTAGCAAAGGGAAATAAAGTTATACATGCACAAAAGTTTGTTTCATCTCAAGAGAAACAAATAGCTCACAACACGAGACCCGTGTGTCATCATTGTGGGAAGTTGGGTCATGTGAAAACAAATTGCTTGAGATTTAAAAGACTCACCAGAAAATCTCCTAAGGATGACTTGCCTTTCAGGGGACAGCAAACCTACAGAGAAAATCGGACATGTCATAATTGTGGCAAGTATGGACACATCCGACCAAACTGCTATGTGCTTAATAAGTTTCCTGTGAGAAATGAAAAGAGAGACTCAAGAAGAGGTCACTTCAATTTGTGGGATCAAGTCATGGCCCTCACTAGACAAAATGACCTTCTAAATGCCAAGGTAGACAATCTGACAAGTACCCAGAAGACTGCGCGAGTCAACTCTCCAAAAATCAAAAGAGTGTGGATCAAGAAGGAGAAAAGAGCCACATGTCACATAGCTCACATTGCCTTGAAGACCCAGAACAATTCATTGTGGTATCTTGATAGTGGGTGTTCTCGACACATGTCCGGTGATAAAACTCTTTTTAAGACAATTGAAGAGTACAAATGTGGGACAGTGACATTTGGAGATGGTGGTAAAGCGAACATAATTGGGAAAGGTGAAATTAACATTACTGGACTACCTGCATTGAGAGAAGTTCTGTATGTTGACGGATTAAAAGCAAATCTTCTTAGCATAAGCCAAATGTGTGATAATGGTGCTGAAGTTCGGTTTTCAAAAGATATGTGCATTGTTTCTGATAACAATGGACAATGCTTGATGCAAGGAATCAGGACCTCTGACAATTGCTATGGTGTCGCTCCCACTTCACAGTACAGCTGCAATAGTACGAAAAGTGAGGACACTACTCTCTGGCATGAAAGACTTGGGCATGTGAATCACAGAAATTTGTCTAAGATTGCTAAGAAAGAAATGGTGATAGGATTGCCCAAACTTGGTAAAATGGAGACATCTGTTTGTGGATCATGTCAAGTGGGAAAACAAGTTCGAGCAGCCCACAAGAACACAACAGATATCCTGACCAAAAGACCCTTAGAGTTGTTACACATTGATCTTATGGGACCCTCTAGGACTGAAAGTCTGGGGGGAAAGAAATACATACTGGTGGTGGTAGATGATTTCACCAGATACTCTTGGGTAGAATTCTTGAGGGAAAAGGGTGAGGCTTCAAATGTGATAAGGAACTTATGTAAGAAGCTTCAAAATGAACAAGGGAACCCTATTGTCAGAATCAGGAGTGACCATGGACGAGAATTTGATAACTCAAGTTTAGAGAAATTCTGTGATGAAGAAGGCATTCGTCAAGAATTCTCTGCTCCCATTACTCCACAGCAAAATGGAGTTGTTGAAAGAAAAAATCGAGTTATCCAAGAAATGGCTCGAGTTATGATGCATACTAAAAATGTTTCTGCTCATTTTTGGGGTGAAGCTGTGAACACAGCATGTCACATTGTGAATAGAGTCTACCCTCGACCCAACACTTCTCAGACACCATATGAGCTGTGGAAAGGAAAGAAGCCAAATGTGAAGTACTTCAGGATGTTCGGGAGTAAGTGTTACATTTTGAGAGATAGGGAAAATCTGGGTAAGTTTGACCCAAAGAGTGATGAGGGAATATTCCTTAGTTATTCCAGAAACAGTCGTGCTTACAGATGTTACAATCTACGCACCCAAACTGTCATGGAATCCATCAATGTGGTTATAGATGATTCTCCTAAAGAGAAGTTAAATCAAAATCTAATTGATACACCAAGTGGAACTGAAGAGAACTCTAGTGAACTTGATGAAGATCAAGAGACCTCATCAACTGAGAAAGTTCATACTCACAAGGAGCCATCTTCGAGAGTGAAGCTAAACCATCCTCAAGATAATATAATCGGGAATGTAAATGAAGGGATGAGGTTGAGGAAGAAAGTGATAAGTCAACTAGCTCACTCATGTTACATCTCTCAGATTGAACCAAAAAGGGTAGAAGAAGCCTTAAAGGATGAGAATTGGACAAATGCCATGCATGAAGAAATTAATCAATTTGTGAGAAATGATGTGTGGTACTTAGTGCCAAGGCCTGAAAAGCACAATGTTGTAGGTACCAAATGGATTTTCAAGAACAAATCTGATGAAAATGGAATGATTGTACGGAATAAGGCAAGATTGGTGGCACAAGGTTATGCCCAAATGGAAGGAATAGACTTTGATGAGACATTTGCACCGGTGGCAAGGCTTGAGTCAATCCGAATACTATTAAGTGTTGCTTGCCATATGTGTTTCAAACTCTATCAAATGGATGTAAAGAGTGCCTTCCTAAATGGGATCCTTCAAGAAGAAGTGTATGTAGAGCAACCAAAAGGTTTTGAGGATCCAAAATATCCTAATCATGTCTACAGGTTGAAGAAAGCCCTGTATGGTTTGAAACAAGCTCCCAGAGCCTGGTATGAGAGGCTAACTTCGTATCTTTTGGAGCACAAGTTTCTGCGAGGAAGTGTTGATAGGACACTTTTTATCCGGAAAGTGGGTGAGGAGATAACTGTAGCTCAAATCTATGTGGGTGATATTGTGTTTGGATCATCCATTGATGACCTAGCTCTCGAGTTTGCAGAAGAAATGAAGAATGAATTTGAGATGAGTATGGTGGGTGAGCTAACTTTTTTCTTGGGACTCCAAGTAAAACAGCTAGATGAAGGATTGTTCATATCCCAGTCTAAATATGCAAAGGACCTGCTGAAAAAATTTGGATTAGATGGGAGTAGCCATGCTAGAACTCCCATGAGCACAAGTGTAAAACTTAGTGCTGATGTGTCAGGAAAGAGGGTTGAGCAATCTCTGTACAGAAGCATGATTGGGAGTCTACTGTATCTCACTGCTAGTAGACCTGACATAGCTTTCAGTGTTGGCGTTTGTGCTAGATTCCAAGCAAACCCCAAAGAATCTCATCTTGTGGCTGTCAAACGCATACTTCGCTATGTGAATGCTACAGTGAATTATGGAATTTGGTACTCCAGAGATTCCAATACTGAGCTTGCAGGCTACTCTGATGCTGATTGGGCAGGAAATGCCGATGATAGAAAGAGCACTTCAGGTGGATGTTTTTATATAGGAACAAACCTTGTTGCTTGGATGAGTAAGAAACAAAACTCCATTTCTTTGTCTACAGCTGAGGCTGAATACATTGCTGCTGGGAGTTGTTGTACTCAATTGCTGTGGATGAAACAAATGATTCGTGACTATGGTATTACTCAAGGTGTGATGAGCATCTATTGTGATAATACCAGTGCCATCAACATCTCTAAAAATCCTGTCCAACATTCTAGGACCAAGCATATTGACATTAGGCATCATTTCATTCGGAAACTTGTGGAAACACATGTAATTACTCTTGAGTACATTCCCACCGAACATCAATTAGCCGATCTTTTTACCAAACCATTAGATGGTCTTCGTTTTGAGTGTCTTAGAAAGGCTATTGGTATTTGTGCCTTAACACAAGAGATGTAACATGCATTTCATACATTGCATGCTTATCATTTTTTTCTTTTGCATTGTTATTTTTCTTGTCTTCATTCTCTTCTTTGTCTTTCCTCTGATTCTTTTGCCTTTTCTTCGATGTGATGCATGACCTTACTACTAGACAGCACACTTTCAAGCATGTGTCTTGTGAAAATTGTATCATAGGCTTATGTTGCAAAGGTGGAAGATGTGTGTCACTTTAAATATGCGTTTTGCCGCACACACTGCACGCCTAGCTCAATCTCTTGACATTTGACATTATGTGAGACTTTGGGGAGGCAATCAAAAGTGTAAGGGGGAGTCCCCCTTACGAGTGATCAGAATTGACCTCGGGCTAGATGACCTGTGTAAGAACTTTTGTATCCAAAAAGGAAAGAAAATGAAGAGGCTCTATTATTGTATTAAATTAAAAAAAAAAAAAGGGGGCAGAAAGAAAGAAAAAGGGCCAAAATAGAAATCCTGACTCTGGTTCTATTAGACACAAGAAATTAGGTCCTAGCAGCATTAGGTTTGACTTTCTGCGCTTTGACGGGTCTCCCAAGCTCTTATGGTTTCTTGTTTAGCCCAACCCCACTCACACCTCTCGGTTAAAATTTCTTGATTGAGCAAGAGCACTGTCTAAACACGCATAGTCATATTAATTGTGACATACAGTCTGTATACTTGCGTGGCATTTAGAGTATGATATTATTTTACATTTGCTCTGCTATGGATTTTTTTTAAATTGTCCCCAAGCTTGAAGTCACTAAAAAAAATAATAATAAAATAAATAAATAAAAAAAAAGGGCTGGAATTTCGCTTGATATCTCGCTCAACCATAAAATCTCGCTCGAGCGAAAAACCCCTATATTGCGCTCTGCATCGCGCGATAAGCCCAGACTGCCGAATCTCTTCTCCCTTCTCTCTAACTTCACTCATCTTCTCTCAAACACTCAATCCAAGCCTAAGCATCTCATTTCCTCTCAAACACTCAATCACCGGTAACCTTATCTCTATCCTTTTCTTCTTCATTTTTTTTTTCTTTTCTTTTCTTTCCCGTTTCATTACATTCATGGGTTGTGTTTGGATTCCAAATTTTTCGGATTTGTTTTTAGAAACTTGGTGGTTCATTTTTGGTATGGATGAACCTATTAGCATAGTGTTGTATTTAGGGAGGAATGGGATAATTAATTGGGTGTTAAACCCATGATTACACAGCATGCACAATACCTGTTCGATGAAATGCCTCAACGAAATTTTGTCTTCCATTTTGTCTCTCCTTTGGTGCATTGCTCTTTAGACAAAATGTAGGTATCATTCATAGTCTGCACACCTTGTTGAGAACATTATGGGTCACATTTTAGGCATGTTAGGCATATAAGGTATTTTAGACATTTTAGGCATTTTAGGCATTTTAGGCATGATGGACATCCATCTCCACATCATATCATATATGTCTCACTGTCTGTACTTGGTCCATCTACAGCTGCCATGGAATCTCGGCGTGTTCGTCCTCGCACTGCCCCATCCGCCTCTCGGACTTACTTCCACAGTCCTCAAGCTGAGGAACTCTACACGCAGAATTTTTCTCATCGCTCCATTCTTGTGGAACGTGAAGTTCTTCTAGGTGAGTTTCGGGATACCTATCCCATTGTCCCTCAGATTTTTGAGTCGCGCCAGTGGCTTGCTTTAACCACTGGTCATCCCGCTCCCTCGGTGGAGTTGGTCAGGGAGTTTTACTCGAACATGCATGACATCTCAGAGGGATCTTTTCAAGTGGATATCCGGAATATCACTTTCCGGGTGACTCCCGATCTTGTGGCAAATTTGCTGGGGGCACCTTGAGTAAACAATCCTATTTACCCCTATCTCGGTACCCCAGCTCCTAGTAGACCTGATTTGGGTCGTTTTCTCACCAGGTCTCCTATAACTTGGACTGGGATTCCTCCTCTACGGACCAAGTCGTTTCCTCATGCATACCAAATTGTGAGTCGAATTGTTTTGACAAACATCTACCCTACTGGACATTATAGTGACATTGGTCCGGATCGTGCCCTTCTCCTACATGCATTGCTCACTGATGTCCCTATTGATTTGGGCGGTCTTCTCTGTCGGGTCATGATTGAGGCCCATATGTCGTCAAACTTTCGAACTGGTCTTCCTCTTGCCTGTCTCATTACGAGGATAGCCCTGTCTAAGTCTGTGTCAATCCCTCCCCAGGAGCTTAGAGTGAGCCTGAAGACACCGATTGGCCGGAAGACCATGCAGCTAAGTCAGGCGCATCTTCCTAATGTTGAACCCGCTCCTGCACATTCTACCCAGACCGGACCTATTCCTCACGCTCCTGAGACCAGCTCGGGTCCTTCCAGCTCGGGTCTGATGCCACCAGCTACAGAACCATCCAGGCAGACCCTATTGGACTTTCTGATTAGCATTCAGCAGTCTGTGACCAGCATGGATACTCGCATTGATAACCGACTTAACAGTCTTGAGACTCGGGTTACTCAATTGGATACTCATATCAATGCTCGGTTTGACACACTTGACACTCAAGTGATTGAGCTTGGAAATCAAGTTCAGTATCTTCTTGCTGATGAGGAAGAGACTGATGAAGATTGAGACCCCTTGCCATTTGTGACAAAAAGGGGGAGTGATCGGGGGAGGAGTAGCTAGATTTAGGGGGAGATAAGCTACTTTGTAGGGGGAGTAACTAGTAGCTTGTTGTTCTTAGTTTTACTATGTGATTAAACTCTTGATGTATTCTGTGTTGGACTAATTGCTATTGAAGGTTTAGTGTTAAATTTTTATGGCAAATTTTTTTTTTTCTTTTAAGTTCATCTGTTAAATTCCTTGCAAGTGTTTTCTTTTGGTACGTTTACATGTTTGTTAAGTGTGCAGATACTTCACTTGCCAAGACTAAACCTACATGTGGAAGTCCTGTTGTTTGTGTGTGATAGGATTAGGTCCAATGTATAGGTTAGAGGTTTTGTCACAGAAATGCCAAAGGGGGAGATTGTTGATGTAAAATTTGGTAGTTGGCAATTTTCTAGTGAAAAACCTAATATAATTGAGTTGTAACTAATGGTAGAAAAAGTACACATGAAGAGGATCAAAATGGCTCGAGAAAAACCGAACACAGTGATCTCGCTCGACCCTCGCTCGACATGGCGCTCGAGCGAAGTCCAGGCAGAGACTTCGCTCGACACTCGCTCGACATGGCGCTCGAGCGAAGTCCAGGCAGAGACTTCGCTCGACCCTCGCTCGACACCTCGCTCGAGCGAAGTTAAGGTTTCACGAATTCCTTTAGGATTTAAGCGCCGTTTCAGGAGGTGGCCTATAAATATATCCTTAAGTCTTCTACTGCATTGTGGAGAAAAACAGAGGAAAAACCAAGGAGCCACATTTCATCCCTTGAGAGAAACTTCTCCATTGTTTCAAAGATTATTCTCTCTTGGATTATATTACTCCCTCACAACACACATTCAAATCTTTAGTGAGTTCATTGGAGTGGACGTGTTCATCAAGCTGGAAGAGTTCTTCAAGGAGCTTGGATGAAGAAATCAAGTTGTTCGTGTGAGAAGCTATAGAAAGGTCGGAGTTCTGGCACTACATGCGTGTAGAGATCGAGTGGGTCACTCGTGGTGTTGCAAGCCAAGTTTAGTTGCTACAGTGGGTTTGTGAGTGTTTCTAAATTGGTTGTAACAAACTAAAATTTCTATAGTGGATTAGAGGTGGTGTCTTACACCCGGAGTGGTTTTAGATTTTGAAGAGGTTCTTCAAATGAGTTTCCACTTCGTAACCAAAATCTGTGTGTTGATTTCTTCGTTGATTGCTTGTTTATGTTGATTAATTTTTTAAACTGCCATCGTTTCTGTTAAACACCTATTCACCCCCCCTCTAGGTGTGTAAGGTAATTTGCTATCGCTTTTTCAAAATCTCTTAACAACTCAACTCAATTTAAATATCGCATTATTATTACATATCATCTCATTCATCTCCTTTCAAATAATTATCAAACTCCTTGTTGTCTCAGTTTTAATAAGTTACAAAAGTATCTAAAATGATTGAATAATGGAAAAGTATTCTGATGGCACATGATATGAATTATCCTCCTTTGCTTGACTCACCGACAAAAAGTGTGGCTAAGAAAATTTTCCAGAGGATACATTGCTTGAGGTTGTATGCTGGAAACTCAGATCATCAAGAGCTGAAAGAAGACGTTGATCTTGCAAAATAAGAGGTTCTTACTAATTTCATCCTCGATCACTTATTAATGCAAGCAAACTTTTTAATTACTTGTTCAGGATATATGTGTGTTACCTTTGTAAATAGTTGTTCATGATGTTTAGGAATATAATAAACCATTATAGACGAGACAATTTCATACAAAAAACGTGTTGGTAGTTGTGATGTCTCCTGCCAATGCTGCCATAGCCTTCTTCTCTTACAACATTGATGCAGGACATCGATCTACTTACTAGCTTCTTTTTCTCTAATATTCCAATTTTCAACTTGCTTTTTTTCTGTTTTAATGTTTCTTTGATTGGTAAATGGGCAGGTGGCAGATTTTGTCCCATTGTTTTAGAAGAAAAAATTACAAAAACAGAAAAACTACTTTTGAAAAAATGGATGGTGTTTTGTCAATTGTGGAAAAAATTGTAGACTACTTAGTTGGTCCAATCGGAAAACAGTTTGGCTATCTTATTTTCTACAAGAGCAGTATCGCAACTCTCAGAGAGAAACTTCGGCAGCTAAGTGAGAAAGAAAAGGCAGTGAAACAAACTGTTGTTGGAGCTGAATGGGAGGGAAAAGAACTCGCACCTGAAGTTGAGACCTGGCTGACAAATGTGGACGAAAATATTCGTGAAACCAAGGAGTTCCTTGAAGAAGAAGATGCTAGAGGTAATTGGATGTGCTTGAATGGTTGGTGTCCGGATCTAAAGCTACGTTATTCTTTGGGTAAGAAAGCTCAAAAGAAAACTCAAGCTATCGTTCAGTTGATAGAAGATGGTAGAGATTATGGTAAGGTGTACAACTACGCACCTCCATCGAAAAGATCATCATCCACAAATAAGCAGTTTGAGGATTTTTCAATCACGAAAATCAACCATTCAAGATGTTTTGGAAGCTCTAAGGGATGACAATATCGACATGATTGCATTATGCGGTATGGGAGGGGTCGGCAAGACAGAAATGGCCAAAGAGATTAGGAGAAGAGTGGAACGTGATAATTTATTCAATAAAGTTGCCTTTGCGGTGGTGTCTCAAAGTCCAAGCTTGACAAAGATTCAAGGCGAACTTGCAGAAGGCCTAGGCCCCAGACTTGAATTGGAGAGTGAAAGTGCAAGGGCAGAAGAATTACATTCAAGATTGACTAAGAATAAAAATGTCCTGGTAATATTGGATGATGTCTGGGGATCACTGAGTTTAGAGGCTATTGGAGTTATCAAAGCATTCGAAGAAAAGAGCTGCAAAATCTTGTTGACATCAAGATCCGAAGAAACTTGCAATGCGATAGGAATTCAGAAGAAAATAAGGACTTTTTCCGTTGGACTTTTATCTCTAGAAGAAGCGTGGAATCTTTTCGAAGATATGGTAGGTGATTGTATAAAAAATAACAGAAATTTATACTCACTTGCAAAACAGGTTGCGAATGAATGTGCACGTTTACCCCTTGCCATTGCGATAGTTGGACGTGCTCTTAGCAACGAAACCGATGAAAATTACTGGAAAGCTGCGCATCAGGACATATAATCTATGAGCTGCATCCAAAGGTGTATTCCAGCATAGAGTTAAGTTACAATTACTTAAAAAGTGACGAAGCCAAATCATGCTTTCTGCTATGTTGTTTTTATCCTGAAGATTATGATATTCCGGTTGAACATTTAGTCAGGTATGGAGTTGTAAAAGGGTTTTTTAAAGGCTTGGATACTGTGGAACAAACAAGAGTACGTGTCCATGCAATAGTTAAGAATCTTAAAAGATCAAATCTCTTGTTGGATAGCTATCAGGAAGAATGCGTCAAAATGCATGATGTTGTACGAGATGTTGCCATATCAATTGCATCTAGAGATGAACATGGTTTCAAGGTGGTGTTGGACAGAGAACTTAAAAAATGGCCTCAGATGGATAGATATAACAATTACACCGCAATTTCTCTTTTACTTGGAGAAATGAAAGGGCATTGTACTGAGTTGAAGTGTCCCAACCTTCAGCTTTTGCAACTATCATGTTTAAACAGTTCAGAAACGTTCGCAGACAATTTATTTAAGGAGATGGTGGACTTGAAGATGTTGTCTTTGCAAACAATGTACTCTTCGCAAAAAGGACGTTGCTTCTCTTTAATGACGTTGCCACTATCAATGCAGATCCTCAAGAAGCTTCAGATGCTGAATTTGGAAAATTGTCTCTTAGGAGATGTGACGCCAATTAGAAATCTTACAAACCTAGAAATTCTTGGCTTTCGTAATTCACAGATCAAGGAGTTGCCGGTGGAAATAGGAAAACTTAGTAAATTAAAGTTACTGGATATGAAGGGATGTAATTCCCTAGAGCGAATTGCACGTGGTGTATTTTCCAGTTTATCTGAACTACAAGAATTGTACTTGGGAAAATTCAAGAATTGGGGAAACGGAGAAGCAACAAATAATCATGCAAGCCTTGCTGAACTTCCCAGTGAACTTGTGGTCTTAGAAATCAGGGTACCAAATATCTTGAGCTTGCCAAAAGAATTGAACTTCAATAAGTCCAATTTCAGATTTATGATAGATATTGGTATAAATCATGATAGGCAAAACGAGAGATATTTTTTTGAAAATACTTTGGAACTTAAAGTGGAGGACACAAGTGATCTTGGGGAACACCAAACAATTCTTTCACTGTTGAAGAATGTTGTAAATTTGAATTTGGATATTGCAAAAATTTCGAAACAAAAAATTTTACCATGCAACTTGAAGGATCTAACAATTAGTAGATGTGAAGATTTAGAATATCTACTCGAAGTCACATCGGATAGTACTCCACCTAACACGTCCTTCGATCGACTGAAGAGACTCTCATTAATTAAGTTACCAGGGCTCGTTGGCATCTGTAATTCCACGGATTCAGTTGAGGTGGGTTCTCCTAGTTAACACTACATGTATGATTTACTTTTTATATAGATTAGTTGAAAATTCTTGTACATGTTGCCAAGCCCAATAAATTTTTTTTTAATAACTTTAAACCTTGCTGGGAAATTTTTTTAATTTAGAAATCAGTACTTCTACTCTCAAGTCTCTAAACTTCGAATCTTCCAAATCAAACTTATTCTTTAAATGAATTGGATATATAATGTGCTTTACACACCGATTTAAGAATAGAATAATTCTTTAGGAATATGATTTTGTAGGGAATAAACATCTTATTACTTTCCTTTGTTAAGAAAATACATTATATATATATATATTTATATATATATATATATATATGAAAACTACTCACAACATTGTAATTAATGGTTCAATTAATTGATCAAACAGATTGAAAGAGGAGGTAGCACTGCATCAATAGCCGTCGTTCATAAACTATTTTCATCCAACACCATCTTGTGGGTACCCAATTTGGAATCCCTTCGAGTAGAATTCTGTGGATCACTGGAAGTGGTATTTGATCTGGAAGGACTAAAGGTCAAAGAGAACCGCAAGCCCATCCTACCTGTACTTTTTGCACTAAACTTATCTACATTATTTGGGATGTCACACGTGTGGAAGAATATTCCACCTGGATTGCAAGGCTTTCAAAACTTGAGATCAATTGAAATCATGAAATGTGATAGTCTGAGATATTTGATCCCTCCTTCTATAGCAAAACTTCTGGTGCAACTCCAAGATATTGTTATAATCAATTGCAAGTTGATGGAAAATATTATTCAAAGGGAGTACGTAGCTGAAGAAGAGATTAGGGGAGCAGATATTTTGAGTGACGAAGCCCATTCTTTTAGGTGGCCATCCATAAGTTTGATCTATCTGAATGCATGTCCAAAATTAAAAACATTTGTTTCAAATGTTAAAAGCAGAAGAAAGATAACAAAGCCCCGAGCCCAAGAGCCTAGTGCTGGCTCCTCCTCGGCAAGAGAATCTTCAAGTCATTTCAACCGATACCTAGAGTCTTGTGTACCACGTCTCAGGAATTATAGTCCGGCCCAAGGAAATATCAGCTCCTCTTTAGGAGAGATTAAGCACGACTTAATTCACACAGAGGTATGTGATTATGGTTTATTTATTATTATTTTCATTTATAACTTTTTTGAAACATTTCGCTATATAATTGTATTAATTGTTTTTTATCAATATTTTTAGTGAAGCTCCAAAAGGAAATTTGGACAATTCATTTAAAGATCTTAAACTTCAATTAGACTATAAATATATAAAAAAGTTATTTCCAATATCAATTTATTGATTTTGATAGTTTGGCCGTGTAATTTAGAAAATGTGGTAATTTAGGGGCTCAAATTGAAGTTGAGAGTAAAAATATCTACTTGAAAATCAAACTTCACACTTTTTGATGTTTTGGTAGATTACGTTGACAAAGCAAGAGGAGCAAAATGTGAGTGAGACTGAAAATCAAGCAAAGATACTCTCTCTGTTTCCATACAACAACTTTATTGAAAGTTTGGAAAATCTACAATATCTTGATATATGTCAATGTGAGCCATTGGAAGTGATATTTGAACTTGAGGGAGGACGAAATGCTGAAGAAAGCAAAATCTTCAATAATTTGAAAGACTTGTCATTAGCACATTTACCGAAGCTACTGCATATATGGAAGAAAGGCCCACGAGATATGAAGGGATTTAATTACTTGAGATTTATATATGTATGGGATTGTGATAGTTTGAAATGTTTGTTCACACCATCCATAGCAAAACTTCTTGTTAAAGTAGAGGTAATACAAGTATATGATTGCAATGAAATGGAAGAAATCATTGCAAAAGAATCGAGAGATGAAGAGAATAGAGATGTGATTGCATTCCCCCTACTGAAGTTCCTTAGGCTCCTTAGTTTACAAAAGCTGGAGTGTTTTTACAGTGAAGATAATCACGCTTTTGAATGGCCATCTCTGGAAGAAATAAGAATAGTTGAATGCCCTGAATTAAAAATGTTTGTTTCGACAAGTACAAAAACACCTAAGCTAGAGGGAGTGCATATGGCGGGGGAAAGTTTTCAACCACTGGTAGATGGAGACCTCAATGCCACCGTACAACACATAATCAAAGGAAAGGTATGTTACAATTTATAACAAACATTGTTTTACTTCAACTATTTGTTGACTGTTATAATTGTAGAGATCCATAGTGTTTAGATACCCAAGAATACTATTAATCAAATTTTCAATTGCTGGTCATCTTATGAGTTAATTTATAGTTTCACGACGTGGTTTTGACATACGGCCTCTCTTTTTTTTAGGGGCTACCTTAATCAATTTTCTTTTTATCTATGGAGTCTGAGATCAGGTACCTAATGCGATTAGTTTTTTTTCCCTTTATAGCATCTAAATTCTTAAAATTACTTTCTTCGAATTTCAGAGGATAAAGATATTTTTGAGTTTTTGAGGTCGCGAAAGTTCCAAATTTCCATAAACATGAGCACGTAAGTTTCTATTCTTGACCGATTCCCATATTTTCACTCATTTTCTTTTAATTTCTCAATTTTCTATAATTAATTTTAGGCTGTTCTTCTCAATCTCTTGACCAGGAGTACACATCCTTACTAGGTGAATTTCCTATTAATTGTTTATTTCTGATCTTGTACATGATTGGTAATTTTGTATTCTTTTCTTTGTTATTTTATAAAGTAATTATTTCAAATATTCAATGAAGATCAGGACAAGTATTATAGACCTAATGCCTTGTGAATAATAGTGAAATAATTTGAGTTATGATGTTTTATTTTATTTTTAAAAATGATAAAGAAAAAGTTGAATAAAAATATTATACAGTTCAAATATTGTTATAATAAATTTTTTCAATATTATTTTTGTTTTGAGATTTGAAAAGCTTGAATTGTTTTATGTGTTTTTTTTTTAAGTTTGAAAAAACTGTAATGATTAGGAAGTAATCAAATAAAAATTGAGATATAAAATTAAAAAGTATATGTATTTGAGTGATATTTTGGGAAGTACATGAGACGAATTTTTTTTAGATGAGATGAGTTTGAAACGTGATTCTATACTTTTGGTTGTAGCCATTACCTTTGCCATAGAAGACACCTTGTTCCTCTCAGAATAACTATGAGTGAAAATTAATTTGAGAACTTCTAGGGAACTGAGTATGTGTATATGCTTTTAATAGTTTTGATTTTTCTTTTCCTGTGTTATTCCTTATGGGTTGTTTTGGAGTTTGGGAGATAACTCTTAGTTTTTATTATAAAATGGTTGAAGTGGAACAGAGTTATGCATGTGCTTATCCTTCTGCTAGCCATTGATTGCTTAAATGTTCTTGCGCTACCTATTTTTCAATAGGCTGAAAAAGAAGGAAACCTCAACTAGTTAAGTGAACAGAATGCTTAAGGTTAAGATTAAAATACAATAAATATGCAAGCTTAGAGAATAAAATATAGAAAAGACAGCTTCTCACTTTTGATTAAGTTGAGCTTTTTCCATGATGCATTAAGTTGGGAAAGTTTTTGGGGTCTTGAGATGATCTTAATGCCATTGGCAGCACTACATGAGATGCCTATACTCTCAGTTTAAGGCTGCGATGTGTTTGATATTATGCTTAAATTAAGTTTCATGTTGGAGCATAACAATTAGAAGTTCTGCTTTGACTTGCTTGTATTTCCCACCTTTGCCTGGAGAGCATCAGTACTTAAGTCTCAAACTTCCTTAGATTGTTTGAGCGACAGAATTCTCCTTTAGTTTCAGAATTCTCCTGGAAACCTTACATGTGCCTGCATGTAATGTATAAATACAAACCTGAAATAAGACAATAAATCAACTTTCTGGTTTGCTTCTATTGTTAAGGACAAAGAGTTCCAAAATTTCTATGCCAAGGGGTGTGTGCCTCTTCACATTTTTGTGGTGGTTGTGGATATTGCACTGGCAATTCATGGGTGTTTTTCTTGTAATGACTTTATTTTTTTCTTATTTTATTTTTCTGCTCACAGGTTGCCAAAACCACAGTTTGCATTAATTCTGGGCTTTTTTGCAGAATTTAATTTATCTTGTTTATCTTATTAAAGTGATCTGCATACTTTTTGCTGTACCAACATTTATGGATGGTTGTGTTTTTGCAGGTACTACTCAGAACACCCTTTGTGAAACTCTTTGAAAACTGTAATTTGTGCTTCTGTTATGTGTTGTTGGTATTGCAGATTTTATGCGGATGTCTTTTGTAACTTAGTATGATGTGTGTGTTGTATATGTGACACTACCATGTGGATGTGGGTTTTTTGTTTTTTTTTTTAGCATAAAAGATGTCTTTTTGTGCTGCTGTTATGTGTTGTTGAAATGAACACAAGTATGTTGCTAGACATGGTAATTTCTTGTTGGAAGTGCATAATTCATGGTCACTGTCATAAAGTGGAGACCATTTTCTGTTGGATTTGTGTGCTATGCTTGGGTACTTCAACTTCATCTTGAGCAAAGAATTCCCTGTGGTAAAGTTGTTATTAGACCTTTAACCATGAACTGATAATCTCTTCTAATTTTGTTAATAAATCAATGTCATAATGCAGGAGTATTTGCATGAACAGGTTCTAAAGGCCTTTTTCCATGGAGACGTAATTTGTCCAAGCACTACCCGGATCACCCTCCACATCTCTTCTGTAACGCCCCGGTAAGGCTGTTCATATGGGCCGGGTTTAACCCGGCCCGGATTGATAACCGGATATTCGGATTTAATATATGGGTTCCGGATAAAATAAAACGGGCCGGATACCCGTTTTTAACAAACCCGGTTATATATGGGCCGGTTCAAACCCGGACCGGATCGGCAACCGGATACCCGCTTTCTAACCCATTACCGGCTTTTAACAAACGACGCCGTTCTGCACAGGCATCAATTCTTCAGTGTCTCGAGTCTCGACCGCATTTCTCACCCGCACCCCCATCGTCTCTCTTCTATCTCTCTTCAATCTCTCTCTCGATCTCTCTCGAAGGCGAAACCCTAGCCTCCATCCCTCTACGCGAAACCCTAGCCTCCATCCCCGCGTTGAGTCCGTGACCCACCGCCGTCTCCATCGTCTAATCTTCATCGCCGAATCTGCATCTCCGAATCACCGAAACCCTAGCCTCCATCCCCGTGTTATTCGGTACTCTCTCTCTCTCTCTCTCTCTCTCTCTCTCTTCTCCTTGCAACTACGAGTCTGCGTGAGGATTAGGACAAAAACCCAATTTGATTTTAGGGTTTTATTTAGACCTTATCAATCATTGTTTTCGTGCAATGGATTTCTATGCTTTTATTTAGTTTTGGTTGTGAATGACTTGATGGGAAAATGGTTTAAAAAACATTAGGGTTCTGGGTTGGATAATGGTTCGATCATTCGTTGATTCGTGTATATTGGGGTTGGAGTAGGCGTACAGAACTAAGCTGATTAGTTTTCTTAGGATTTATATTTATGGACTATATTACAAGATTAAATGAAATGCTCTGATTTTATGGATAAATAAAATTAGTTTTTCTTATTTTTAGAGTATTTGATTTGTAAAAAAAGGATATTTTAATCAATTACAAGATTATCTGTCTACTGTTTTGGAGTTTTAGTCTTGGTCTTCCTATTATTCATCTGTTTAGGAGTTTTAGCTGGATCTGGTTTTGATTGCGTTATTTGCTTTAATTGGTTGGTTTATTGTGTTTTTGCTTGCTTTATTTGTTCTAATATTTATCTGGTCTTCTTTGGTTGATTTATTCTGGTTTCTAGGTTTATTTTATAGACTTTGGTTTGTTTATGGTTTTTGTGTATATTGTAAAAAGACTTCGGCTTGATTATGGTTTTTTTAATACTTGAGTTTTTGGTTGACATCTTTTCAAAAATCTAAGATAATTGATGACATTCCTATTGCTAGATGGTTGTTTGGGCAAAATCTAAGCTGTAACAGTTTGCATTACATTCATTTTTTGATGTTAAGGGGTCTAATTTGATGAATATACTAACATTTTTCAAACTTAATATTGATGGAGCTCAAAGGGCAAATGGATTTGGTGACTGTCGTGGGATCCTTCATGATTAATATGGTCATTTCATACATTTTTCCGTTTATTTGGTAGTTGGTACAAAATTACAAATATTTGTGCAGAACTTTCTACACTTAAAGATGGCCTCTCTTTATGTTACCAGCTGGATCTTTGGAAAGATATAATTGACTTCACAAATTTCCAAATTTTTCGATGTTCTATATAAATAAAGAAAAACAATAGAATGGCAGTTGGTTTAACTAAATCGTTTTTGTTCTTTAGATCAGATAGTTTAACTAATCTTGGAGTAAGGTATTGCTACATTGATTGATATTAATTTATTTTATATTTGCAACAGTGTTTTTATATTTGCTAAAATTATAGCAACTTACCTTACAACAGCAACTTGCAACAGTATTTTTCCATTTGCTGAAATTTATTTTTTATTTTATTTTATTAAATTATTTATTAATCTGAATTGATCAAGAGGGCGCTTAGGCTGTGTTTGGTAAGTAAATATGTTATTACTTTAGTGTGCATTACTTACAAAGCTTTTGAAATAATTTTTGTTTTATATATTTTTTTTGTTTTATAGGTTGGACTGGAAATGACAATGTGAGCATAAAAGGTAATACTTGTTGCGCTTTGTTTGGTCTTGACATGCACATATATTTGCAATATCCCTGCTGCACAAAGGAAACTCACCAACTTAATTGTATTAAAAAAAACTTTGCAGATTGAAGGAATACAAATTTGAACGTGTTGGACGTGTTGGACAATTACTTTGCTACGAGGTGTTATGGTTTGCTACGAGGAAGTTAGGCAACAATTAGGAGTGAGAAACCATGCTACTGTTCATCAATTACTTTCTTTGTGTTTTTCCTTGAACGTGTTGGACACTTTGAATTTAAGAAGCCACTTGGTATTTGGAGACCCAGAATGTAGAAGAATATCGATAGTTGATCAATGGTGTTATGGTTTTTTTTTTTTTAAACTACTAATTAATTACTAGCTAACCCAGAACAGGTTTAAAAAAAAAAAAAAAAAAAACCGGGTTCAAATCCGGAATCCGGATCCGGATCCGGATTTTTATGGGTTCCGGCCCGGATTTCAAATCCGGATCCGGTTTAAGATATCCGGGTTTCCGGATCCGGATTTGAAATCCGGATCCGGGTCAATATACCCGGGTTTCCGGATCCGGAACCCGGGTGCACAGCCTTACGCCCCGGTCCCGGAGGGGTCCGAGAGTTACTACCTATCACATATACTCACATTCAACACTATAATTATAGACTCCAAACTTCCAAATATCATATAAAACTTGGTTTGAAAATCACTTTCCTCAATATTACCAATTCCAGAAATGCTAAGTCACCAGACTACAATAATATTTTCTTACTAAACCTTATCAATGTTCATATAAATTCTCTATACTTGATCAACCATTCTTGAGTCATCTCACACAATGCTTCGTAATCCAATCCTTGGCTGAAATATCCAAACTCATCTGAAAAATATTCAGAGATAAGGGGTGAGTTTAACCGCAACTCAGTAAGCAGAGGACATATACAAGAGTGCAAACATGAGCATTTTCTAAAATACAATATGCAGAGCAAAATATTCTTAAATTTTTTAATATGCAGAAACAAAACACATTTTCTTTCTAAACGTAACAGAGCGACAATTTTTAAATCATATAAAATACAGAGTACTTTGGCATAACAAAACTGAGCATCATCATCATATCAAAACAGAGCATCTTACAGAGCAGAGACCATGTTTAACCCCCGTGGTAGGGTTGTGCTAATCCAGGTGGCCAAACCAGGCAGAGACAGAGGTGAAACATTCCCTTAATCATTCTCGGAGCCCCGAGTGTGCATACAGGAAAGTCCACAATAAACCACTTTGTTTCCAAAATGGGTGCACTCAGAGACAAAGAAGTTGCTACCAACCCAAACAGAGCAGAGACAGAGCAGAGCAGAGCAAAGCAGAAATAGAGTTAGATACAAACCAGTATACCATGCTAAAGGTTTTCAGAGTCACATTAAAATAACATATAGTTCCGGAATATTTTCAGAATCCTTGTTATGTAAATAAAACAGAGTCAAAGTATCTCTATAAAATCAACGCACAATTTTTCAGATAATCAATATCGCTCTTTTTCGCATTTTCAGAAACACATGACAAAAGCTAAGCTCATGTCTACACAATGCATGATAGAAATATTTTTCTTTCTTTCATATAAGTTTCATGAGTAATGCAAATAAATGACTGATGTTGGTTTTTCTCAAGTTCTCATTTATAACAAAAACATGCAAAATTTTCAGAAAGTCAACCTCGGTCTCAGAGTTGGTGTAAAGTCAAGCATAGGAACCCCGCTTACCTGGACTTCTTAGCTTTTCCAAAATTTCTCCAAATAACACTGAACAAAAATAATCGACACCTATAAAATAATCAAGTAACTCATAAATTTCTAAATAATCACAAATCTCGAAAATAGAACCTGAGACATAAAATCTAATACTTCTCTTAACATCTAAAAATCCTCCAAAACTTGAGTATCGACTCTCTCCAAAATGCTTAGAAACTAGTAAATTCTTTCAAAATCTAAAAATATTAGAAAATCTCTAAAACCTCGACTTTTACTTAATAAATACTTAACTCAATTTCCAACTCAAATCTAAGTCTCTTTTTAAAACAAAAATCAAAATTTAACCTACTAAAGATAATGTAACGCCCAGTATCCGATTCAAAATAATTTATAACTCAAATTCGAAATAGTTTAAAGGCCAATTTGAAATAATTTAACACTGGTAGCTAAAATAAAATAAAACGTGAAACCAACCCAAAGTATTTAACCTCAAAATAGCTCATCATAACATATTTAAAAATAAACAGTAAACCAATAAGAAATAGACTCGCTAAATAAAACTTTAAAACTCCATGCTTATTTTAAAAACATGGGCAAAACGGCTAGATTATAAAACAAACCTTTGAAACTGTCAGTAAAATACGAAACAAAGATGTAAAGCTTACACTCAACGAGAGAGAACTAGACTGAGTAATGGAGACTCACCGAAAGAAGGAGATAACGTGCAGAGCAGAGAGGCGAGCGGTGGTCGGAGACGTTCAACAGTACGAAAACACTGAGAGAGAGAGACAGAGTGATGAGAGAATTCGAGGGAAAGAGAAATGGAAAGGTGGCTTACCGTGAGGAAACTGACGGACCTGGAGCACGGTCGGCATTTTCTGGGTTGCCATGGGTGGTTTCCGGTGGGTGTATGGCTCTCGGTTGATATGGGCGTAATGTGGGGCAGCACATTGATGAATGCTCTGTTTCGGGAATCAAAAACAGGGGATTTCTAGGTAGCGGCAGGTGGCCTGTTAGCCGAGTGTGGTGTATTAAAGTGGCTGTTGAGGTTCTCGGATTGGCCTTATGTGGTGATGAGGACAACCTACTGGTGGAGGCAACGACGGGGGTGGCTAAAATAAAAACGCAGTCTTAGTTTAAAAACAAGTTAACGCCGCGCAGTGGAGGGCGACATCAATGGAGGTTTGCGGCTTGAGGATTCTTGACGAAGAATATGTAACCGTGTACATATGCATAAAAAAAAAAAAGTGATTGAAAGGCCAAAAGGAAACCATAGAGAGATGAGGGATGGAGAGACGTATGCATGGGTTTGAGGGCTGTGCTAAAACCTGCGAAAGTGACGAACAAAGCACCCGTGCAAAGGTCTGAATGTGTGTCCTGCGAAATTAATGTGTAAACCTATATAGGTGTCGTGGTGAGCCCTAGTGGAAAACGTGCATGCCGGAGGATACGGACGGTGAAAGAAATTGCAGTTTGAAAGGAAACTTCTAACTGCACCGAAAATAGATGAAGAAGTTACTAGATGGCAGGTGTGTATGGCGTGGGTTTAGGAGTTATATCTATTAATAGAAAATCAGAACAATAATCAGGAAAAATAAACTAAAAGAAATGTAAATAAATATCTATTAAGCACAAAACTATTGCCGTGAAGAACGGAAGATAGGAACGTGCAAGTCATGGATGTGAAAAATACACTAAGAAAGAAAATCGAGAGAAATCCTACGTGAGATGCGAATCGGAATAGAATTTTAAACACATGATATCGATATCTTTAAATACAAAAAGAAAACAAAAACAAACTGGATATTAAAGAATTTTAAAGGAAAAGGAACTCTAGAATCCGTTTTAAAAAAAATATATATAGAAGAAAATAACTAAATAAACTCAGCCCCAAAATCTAAATATTTGAAAATCTCAAATGGACTATAGATGCATATAAAACCAATAATTTTAGAAGAAAGTATGGCGCTGGAGCGGAGTGTTACATCTTCTAATTTGGAGACATGCTTCTCAATCTTCCAACGCTATTGCTTTGCTCCTAAGATCACCCTCCAGAGACATGGCTGTCATTTTAATGCTTATCCATAAGGTATTATTGCCCACCACATTCCCTTTACATATGCACATCTTCATTCATGTATTGTGGAGTTCTGCAGAAATTAGCTTATATCATGTCTCTTTCTCTGGTTTTCTTTTCAGTAAATCTTGGGAGGTGTTTTCTGGGATATGAAGAACAGTCTTCCTCGAATTATCACAACATTGGAGTCGAAGAACAGCTTTGTCTCAATTTACAGCAAGGATAATCAAAACTTTTTATAACTGTTGGGGAAGATAAATGAAGAAGACGTTTCACTTGTAAATTTGTAATGGAAGAGTTTGAATATCTGGTATTTGGTTTGTATACATGTGTATGAGCTGCAACCTGGTTTCACAAAGCACTATACCCACATTGTCCCACCTCTCAGCTTGTTGATTAATGCCCCTAACAACTTGGATTGAGTAGCTTCTGCCAAAAGTGGATCATTAAAGCCTGCTCTATTCATCCTTTTAGCTGCCAAAATACAGCTCTCATGATCTCTATCCTCTATCCTCTAGGTGGAGGTTCCCATTTTGCATTAACTGTTTGAGGCACTCGAGTCTTTACATTGTTTCTAGACTTCACCTCCTTGAATTCTTCAAGTAACTGGCCTGCCTGTTGTGCCAGCAGAGTGGGATGTAAAAAAGAGCCCTATAAGTGTCTCTCTCCTTCACCCTTCCCATTCTCTTTTATATATTTTATTTTAACGTTTATTTTGCAAATTAAGATTAGTATGCAAAGATTCTATTCAGGCTCTCCACACAAAGACCTTTGTAGCATTTGGGATTTGAAGCTTCCAACAGCAAGTCCATTCCTCTTTATTTAGAACGGCATTTGATGACTGCCCCTTTGAGATACCAATAGAATCCTTCTGCAGGTGGTGGTATTCTTAACTGTAAAAGCTCCATTCTTGGTGCCTAGCCAAATTAATCTGTCATTTGGTCCAATAGAGCTAATTGTTATCTTTTATATGATGGCAGCTTCTCTACTCTTAAAACTTTCTGCCACTAGATCCTTCTTCCACTGTTTCTCTCCCTTGTTAATTACCTCTGCAACTACTGCATTCTCATGCTTCTGAGTAGGGCTCTGAATCATAAAGCTAGATGGTTGAGGCAGCCACGTGTCCTTCCAAATTTTATTGTGCTGACCATTCCCAATCCTCCATAAGGAGCATTTTTCCACAAGGATCCTTTTACAAATTGAATGATATGGTTGCTAATTCCTACTTCTAAACCATGATTCAACTTCTGAATCGAATCTAATGCCTACCCAGCTTATGAGTTACAATGTTTGGCAACTATATATATGCTAATTCTTTTACAAGAAAAGAATTCTTTTCTAATAGTGTTTGGTTGTCACTTGAGAATATTTTCATAAAGAGGGTTATTGTTTGGTGTGTAATCGTTTTGTGCAAATGTACTTTTTTATAATATAAATCTATTCCTATAAGTAGTACAATCCCCAACACTACCGCAATTCACGCTACTAACACCAATTAGTCACCGTCAAAATTCCACATGCAATTAATCGTTACACGTGAATCGTTACAACTGGATTGCATACCGATTATTTAGGTGGTGGGTACAGTGAAGTTGAGAGGCTTCGTATACAACTGGATTTGGGATCGAAGCTATCGGAAGGGGGCCGAAGAAAAGCTTTCGTGCATATATGAAATAAGACTAAGAGAATGTTTGGAATTGCGTTTTAAAATTTTAAAAGTACTTTTAAGCAGTTAAAAATATTTTAAAGAAAAATGACATATTTAGATAATTTTATTCAAAACGCTTTAGTCGGTTGAAAAAGCTAAAAATCCACTTTTTCAATAAATACAAAATTGGAGCTTTCAAAAAGCTCCCAATTGGAGCTTTCAAAAAGCTCCCACAAATAACTATATATTTTTAAAAAACTATCGTAACTAATTCTAAAAATGTTTTAGACATAAGAATCCTAAAGAGTAAATAGTTTTTTAGTAGTAGAGCTTATTATATTAAACTTTAAACTATAAGCCTTAAGTTAAAAGTAATATTTCTCACCTACGTTCAACTTTTCACCCCTACGTCCGCCTCGACGATGCGGGAGTACTACCCCGCTAGGCAGGGTGTACGGCCCTGCTTCATATGTACTTTAAAAACATATACTACGTTTTACTTAGTTTAAAAATTATTTCTAGGTATAAAAGTGATTAGAAAATTATTTTTAAATCTAAATTGTAAATTTAAATTTTGTAAATATAATTATAATTTAAAAATTTTGTAAATATAATTATAATTTAAAAATTTTGTAACTTTTAAACTTGTTAGTGCATATTTTGTGTAAGTTGTATATAGTGTAATAGTTTTTAAATTATATAATTTTTAAATTTGTCAGGGTATATTTTATGTAAATTATAGTTCTTAAGCTATATAATTTTTAAATTTGTTAGTGTATATTTTATGTAAATTATAGTTCTTAAGTTATATAATTTTTAAATTTGCTAGTCCATACTTTGTGAACAAATCTAACAAATTATAATATATATTTATATAGACACAATTCGTAAAATATAAATATACATTCTTATATATTTATCTAATCATTTCCCAATTTTCATTAATTGTCATATATATTTATATATACACAATTTTAAGTCATTTTTATATATACTTTGTGAAAAACGTAAAATGTTTTTCAATTTCAAATCTTCATTTTTTCATCTAATCATTTCCCAATCTTTCTAATTTTTTAAATAAAATGCAAAAAATAATACAACTCTTTTATATCACAAAAAAAAATTAAAATTAAAAAGATTATATTCAATCAATTTTTAGATTTTATAACATTTTTATTTAACTTTTTCTCTCTCATTTCTTAAAACACAATTAAACATCCTAACTCAAATCAATTCACTACTATTCAAAAATCATTTTATATTATTTTCAAAATTAGCGTCTCATCTCATTTCCTAACCATTCTCTTAGAAAACGAGTTTAATCAATATAAAATCAAAGCCACTTTTTTTAAACCGGTTTTAGCTCATAAGATTTAAAAACAAATTTCCTATCTTAAGCCGTCCCAACGGACTTTTTAAAATTCTTTCAAATTTAATTATTAAAAATAGACTTTTTCTATTTTAACTATTTACTTTTACATTTAATTATCCATCAGCATCTTTATTTTTTCTCTATATCTTTTAAAATATTCTTATTTTATTTATTTTACAAATTAAAAAAAATATATATGAAACGGATCACGAAACTCGCATGAAAAGTGTTTCCGAAAGCCACAAACTACGCGTGGGAGGCAACGACAACGTTGCCGGTGATGGAATTTTAAGGGGTTGGTCGCCGGCATAAGATGAGTCCAGTGATGCCGGCAGTGTAGGTAATGGTGGCCGGCGGTGAGTCAAAAGAGCTTCAAATAGTCCGAAACTTATTTCGGACTTTGATCTATGCGTGGGGAATTACTGGAAGATGGTCGGAGCTGGGATCACTAGTGGTTTGATCGCCGGCATCGTCTAATGCCGATGATGCCGACAGTATAACTGCTAACGGCCGACTATGGTCGAACAGAATGTATATTCCTGAAGTACAGATTGGTTTGAGCAAAAATATTAATAAAATATTTTTGAAAGATGAACAGTACGTGTACTACATGTAGCGCGGTACATGTAGTGCATGTACCGTTCACAAATGCATTTTTCTTTTATTTTAGTGTGTCCAATAGAGCTCCTTTTGTCCATTTTATTTTATATTTTACAAAAAGTTGGATTTTAGCAAAGTCCATAGGGACTGGAAATAGATCAACTATTTCTAAACTTCTCAATTCATTTTATCTCATTTATTTTTCAAACATATAATTCAAATATAAATATTTTCAAACTAATCATTACACAACTTTCCCAACTTAAAATAAAAAAAAATTCAAACTTTTTCAAATCTCCAAATAAAAATAATATTATAAAATTATGTTTTAATGATATTTGATTTTATAATATTTTTTATTGAACTTTATCTCTCATTTTCCAAAATTCAAAAAATATTCAACTCAAATGATCTCACTACTATTCGTAAATTATCTTATTACCTATTCATAAAATTTTTATCTCATTTCACCCCCATACTTTACTGGCAAGCACCAAGAAATCATGAAATTATTTCCAAGAATAATTCTACAACGAAACAAACGGACCACACTATGGATTGAGTTCCAAATTAAAATTTTCGGTGTCAGATATTAATATAATTTTTCTGAAGGATCAAGTCAAAAGAAAAAAAAAGAAAAAAAAGAGTACTGTTTGAAATATTCAATTTTTTTTTTTTTTTTTATAATTCTTATGATATCAAACCCCAAACCAAATGGACCTCGTTATTTTAAGCTTGTAAGCATAAGTCCAGAATCAATCACTCTTTTTTTTTTAATCCCTAAAGACAACACAACATGCAGGGTTTAAAGATTAAGACCTGGTTTAAAGAGGGCTTGGGCTTTGTTTTATTTAGAAAAAATGATTTTTGACTTAGGCTTACAAACCAAAAAAAGTAAGTCCATTCAGTGATTTTTGATGACATGCTCGTTGTGTGTGATATTCAGATGGTTGGATGTTTATTTAATATCTTTTTTGCCCAAATTTCTCACTGATTTATTTATTATTATTATTATTTTGCATTGCTTCTTTGATCTCTAAATGGGCAGAGGCAGACGTCGTACTGTTATATAAATACAAAAACCAGAAAACTACTTTTGAAAAAATGGAAATTATTTTGGTAATTGTTGAAAAATTAGGAGAGTACTCGGTTGGTCCAATCCAAAAACAGTTTGGCTATCTTGTTTTCTACAAGAGTAGTATCACCAACTCTCAAAGAGAAATTTCAGAGGCTACTTGAGAAGGAGGCAGGGCAACAATCTATTTATGGAGTTCAATGGAATCAAGAACTAGCGCCAAGTGAAGTTGAGAAGTGGCAGACAAGTGTGGCAAAAAAATTGACGAGGGGAGCAATCCTTGAAGATGATGTCAAAGCTTATCCCAAACAATCCGAATTCAAAGTTTACACAAATCAATAACCAGAGCATGTGCTAACTGACAGAAAAAATAATAAAAGACCAGAAACATGGCATACTGAAAGATGGTGCCACAGCCACTACTTTTCTCTAAATTGAATTATAAACTAATAAAATTGAAAATTTACATCACAACCGACTAAAACCTGACAATTTGTACACATAGTTCACATATTGTTCATATAAACAATACAAAGAGAGATAATATTTATATTAGTAAAGTGCAAAAACCGCACAATTTTTTAAAAAGATATAGATAAATACAAAATACTTATGCATTTCACGACTAAATCTAATATTATTGAGTATGAATTACCTAATATTGACAGGAATGATTTCCTTCATGAGATATATAGTAAGGGTGCCATGCATGGATTAAATGATGATTAATGGTGGTATAACGTATTTTCTGGATTGCCATCTCTCTCATCAGGAGTCAGGACAAGCATTTTGCAACTTCTGGCTGGCTACTCTGCATCAATACAGTGTAGAATTTAAAATAACGTTTTACATGATCAACTCTCATCTCCAAGGAATTATTCTTTCTTCGAAATTACCAAATTTGCATAAACAATATTAATTGATGGGTCTTTCCTCGATCAATGAAATGTTATGATATGCATATTTCATAATTTATTTTGACGCATAATTTTAAAATTTTCAAAATTTGTCATAATTTCATTACAAGACATCACACAAATATAATAAAATACTTTTTTAATTTAACATTTTTAACTTTTTCATCTAATTGATCATTAGTCGAACATAAAAATCAATATATATATATATATATTATAAATTTCAATATAAAAAATAATATTAAAAATTATTTTTAAATAAAATAATTTATTTGTATAATATTTTTATTTCTTCTTTTAAGACACGCGGTGCACTTAAGATTATGTTTAACAAGTAAAAGATGTTAGATAACATTTTACTGCATCAAAAATTGCATCGTCAACTCCGATCAAATAATTAAAACGAGGTCCAGGCCAATTGAGTCCGAAACACTAACAATTTGTTCGATGTTAAGAGTATTTGATATTTTCTATGAATAATAATATAAACTAATAGTGATAAAATAGTAATAAATAATTTATAAATAATAATAATAAAGAGAAATTAAACTAGATGGCTGGCTCATCATATGATCGAACTATGAATTCCTATTAGTTTTTTTGCTTTTTTTTTCTCGCGGTTTGCTGTAATAATAATAAATGGAAAAATGGAAAACATGATCAAATAATAATAAAGAGCATTATCAGGAGAGGAGAGACTGAGAGAGCCCTGAACATGATGAACAGTAGAATCCGTTGGAATAAAAGTATTTGATATCATTTATAATAATAATAATAATAATATAAATTAATTATAAAAAATTAATAAAGATAAGAAATCAGATGGCGCATCACATGATCGACTTATGAAACCATCCGGTAAAGTGAGACTAGAAGAGATCTTTCTGTGTAATTTCCTCGTTAACTTTATGTGGAATCAGAGTTATTTGTCTCTTTTGCCTTTTTTCACGCGGTTTGCTGTAAAGGCAAAACTAAATGGAAAACATGATTACAACCTGGTCCCATGCATAGAGCATTCATTATCAGAGAGGAGAGAGCGAGTTAGGCACTAATTTTGTGTTTTCCTTTTCCAGAGGATAGATTGGTTGAGGTTGCCTGTACGAGAAAGGGTGAATGCTGGAAACTCATCAGATCATGAAGAGCTGAAAGAAGTCGTTGATCATGCAAAATTAAGAGGTTCTTACTAATTTCTTCCTCGATCTCTTATTAATGCAAGCAAACTTTTTAATTTACTTGTTCACGATGTATGTGTGTTTCCTTTGTAGTAGTTGTTCATGATGTTTAGGAATATAATAAACCATTATAGACGAGACAATTTGATACAAAAAAGGCGTTGGTAGTTGGGATGTCCATAGCCATAGCCTTCTTCTTTTACAACATTGATGCAGGACATCGATCTACTAACTTCTTTTTCTCAGATATTCCAATTTTCAACTTACTTTTTTTCTGTTTTAATGTTTCTTTGATTGGTAAATGGGCAGGTGGCAGATTTCGTCCCGTTGTTTTAGAAGAAAAAATTATAAAAACAGAAAAACTACTTTTGAAAAAATGGAAATTATTTCGTTATTTTTGGAAAAAATGGTAGACTACTCAGTTCGTCCAATCGGAAAACAGTTTGGCTATCTTATATTCTACAAGAGCAGTATCGCAACTCTCAAAGAGAAACTTCGGCAGCTAAGTGAGAAAGAGATGGCAGTGAAACAAACTGTTGCTGGAGCTAAATGGGAGGGAAAAGAAGTCGCACCTGAAGTTGAAACCTGGCTGACAAATGTGGACAAAAAAATTGTTGAAACCCAGGAGTTCCTTGAAGAAGAAGTTGCTAGAGGTAATTGGATGTGCTTGAATGGTTGGTGTCCGGATCTAAAGCTACGTTATTCCTTGGGTAAGAAAGCTCAAAAGAATACTCAAGCTATCGTTCAGTTGAGGGAAGATGCAGGTAGAGACTATGGTAAGATGTACAACTACGCACCTCCATCAAAAGGATCATCATCCACAAATGAGCAGTTTGAGGATTTTCAATCACGAAAATCAACCATTCAAGATGTTTTGGAAGCTCTAAGGGATGACAATATCGACATGATTGCATTATGCGGTATGGGAGGGGTCGGCAAGACAGAAATGGCAAAAAAGATTAGGAGAAGAGTGGAACGTGATAATTTATTCAATAAAGTTGCCTTTGCGGTGGTGTCTCAAAGTCCAAGCTTGACAAAGATTCAAGGCGAACTTGCAGAAGGCCTAGGCCCCAGACTTGAATTGGAGAGTGAAAGTGCAAGGGCAGAAGAATTACATTCAAGATTGACTAAGAATAAAAATGTCCTGGTAATATTGGATGATGTCTGGGGATCACTGAGTTTAGAGGCTATTGGAGTTATCAAAGCATTTGAAGAAAAGAGCTGTAAAATCTTGTTGACATCGAGATCCGAGGAAACTTGCAATGCGATAGGAATTCAGAAGAAAATAAGGACTTTTCCTGTTGGACTTTTATCTCCAGAAGAAGCGTGGAATCTTTTCGAAGATATGGCAGGTGATTGTATAAAAAATAACAGAAATTTATACTCACTTGCAAAACAGATTGCGAATGAATGTGCACGTTTACCCCTTGCCATTGCGATAGTTAGACGTGCTCTTAGCAACGAAACCGATGAAAATTACTGGAAAGCTGCGCATCAGGAACTTCAAATGTCTGACCCACAACATATAATCTATGAGCTGCATCCAAAGGTGTATTCCAGCATAGAGTTAAGTTACAATTACTTAAAAAGTGACGAAGCCAAATCATGCTTTCTGCTATGTTGTTTTTATCCTGAAGATTATGATATTCCGGTTGAACATTTAGTCAGGTATGGAGCTGTAAAAAGGTTTTTTAAAGGCTTGGATACTGTGGAACAAACAAGAGTACGTGTCCACGCAATAGTTAAGAATCTTAAAAGATCAAATCTCTTGTTGGATAGCTATAAGGAAGAATGCGTCAAAATGCATGATGTTGTACGAGATGTTGCCATATCAATTGCATCTAGAGATGAACATGGTTTCAAGGTGGTGTTGGACAGAGAACTTAAAAAATGGCCACAGATGGATAGATATAACAATTACACTGCAATTTCTCTTTTACTTGGAGAAATGAAAGGGCATCCTACTGAGTTGAAGTGTCCCAAACTTCAGCTTTTGCAACTATCGTGTTTAAACAGTTCAGAAACGTTCGCAGACAATTTATTCAAGGAGATGGAGGACTTGAAGATGTTGTCTTTGCAAACAATGTGCTCTTCGCAATGCAGATCCTTAATGACGTTGCCACTATCAATGCAGATCCTCAAGAAGCTTCAGATGCTGAATTTGGAGAATTGTCTCTTAGGAGATGTGTCACCAATTGGAAACCTTACAAACCTAGAAATTCTTGTCTTTCGTAAGTCAAAGATCAAGGAGTTGCCGGTGGAAATAGGAAAACTTAGTCAATTAAAGTTACTGGATATGAGGGGATGTAATTCCTTAGAGCGAATTGCACGTGGTGTATTTTCCAGTTTATCTGAACTACAAGAATTGTACTTGGGAAAAGTCAAGAATTGGGAAAATGGAGAAGCAACAAATAATCATGCAAGCATTGCTGAACTTCCCAGTGAACTTGTGGTCTTAGAAATCAGGGTACCAAATATCTTGAGCTGGCCAAAAGAATTGAACTTCAGTAAGTCCAATTTCAGATTTATGATAGATATTGTTAGTCATGATCAGTACTGGCCAAACGAGAGATATTTTTTTGAAAATACTTTGAAACTTAAAGTGGAGGACGCAAGTGATCTTGGGGAACACCAAACAATTCTTTCACTGTTGAAGAATGTTGTAAATTTGAATTTGGATATTGCAAAAATTTCGGAACAAAAAATTTTACCATGCAACTTGAAGGATCTAACAATTAGTAGATGTGAAGATTTAGAATATCTACTCGAAGCCACATTGGATAGTACTGATCCACCTAACACGTCCTTGGATCGACTGAAGACACTATCATTAATTGAGTTACCAAGGCTCGTTGGCATCTGTAATTCCACGGATTCAGTTGAGGTAGGTTCTCCTAGTTAACACTACATGTATGATTCACTTTTTATATAGATTCGTTGAAAATTCTTGTACATGTTGCCAAAGCCCAATAAAGAGTTTTTTAATAGCTTTAAAACTTTTAAAATTAGAAATCACTACTTTTATTCTAAAGTTTCTGTACCACGCACATTTTATATGGTATAATTTGATTTGGAAGATAAATTCTAAAATTCGAATCTTCCAAGTTAAAACCTTATTGTTTAAATGAATTGGATATATAATGTGCTTTACACACTGAATTAAGAATAAAATAATTCTTTAGGAATATGATTTTGTAGGGAATAAACATCTTATTACTTTCCTCTGTTAAGAAAATACATTTTATATATATATATATATATATATATATGAAAACTACTCACAACATTGTAATTAATGGTTCAATTAATTGATCAAACCACAGGTTGAAAAAGGAGGTAGCACTGCATCAACAGCCATCGTTCGTAAATTATTTTCATCCAACAACATCTTGTGGGTACCCAATTTGGAACACCTTCGAGTAGAATCCTGTGGATCACTCGAAGTGTCATTTGATCTGGAAGGACTAAAGGTTAAAGAGAACCGCAAGCCCATCCTACCAGTACTTTCTGACCTATACTTACATGGATTATCTGGGATGTCACATGTGTGGAAGAATATTCCACCGGGATTTCAAGGCTTTCAAAACTTGACATCAATTACTATCAGGAAATGTGATAGTCTGAGAAATTTGATCCCTCCTTCCATAGCAAAACTTCTGGTGCAACTCCAAATCGTTAATATAAGCTATTGCAACTTGATGGAAAATATTATTCAAAGGGAGTACGAAGCTGAAGAAGAGATTAGGGGAGCAGCTATTTTGAGTGACGAAGCCCATTCTTTTAAGTGGCCATCCATAAAGGAGATCTATTTGACAGCATGTCCAAAATTAAAAACATTTGTTTCAAATGTTAAAAGCAGAAGAAAGATAACAAAGCCCAGAGCCCAAGAGCCTAGTGCTGGCTCCTCCTCAGCAAGAGAATCTTCAAGACATTTCAACCGATGCCTAGAGTCTTGTGTACCACGTCTCAGGAATTATAGTCCGGCCCAAGGAAATATCAGCTTTTCTTTAGGAGAGATTAAGCACGACTTAATTCACACAGAGGTATGTGATTATGGTTTATTTATTATTCTTTTCATTTATTACTTTTTTGAAACATTTCGTTATATAATTGTATTAATTGTTTTTTATCAATATTTTTAGTGAAGCTCCAAAAGGAAATTTGGACAATTCATTTAAAGATCTTAAACTTCAATTAGACTATAAATAAAAAAAATGGTTATTTCCAATATCAATTTATTGATTTTGATAGTTTGGCCGTGTAATTTAGAAATTGTGGTAATTTAGGGGCTCAAATTGAAGTTGAGAGTAAAAATATCTACTTGAAAATCAAACTTCACACTTTTTGATGTTTTGGTAGATCACGTTGACAAAGCAAGAGGAGCAAAATGTGAGTGAGACTGAAAATCAAGCAAAGATGCTGTCTCTATTTCCATACAACTTTATTGAAAGTTTGGAAAATCTACGACAACTTTTCATACATGATTGTGAGTCATTGGAAGTGATATTTGAACTTGAGGGCGGACGAAATGCTGAAGAAAGCAAAATCTTCAATAATTTGACGGATTTGTCATTAGCGGGTTTACCGAAACTACTGCATATATGGAAGAAAGGCCCACGAGATATGAAGGGATTTAATTACTTGAGACGGCTAAAAGTATGGGGATGTGATAGTTTGAAATGTTTGTTCACGCCATCCATAGCAAAACTTCTTGTGAAACTAGAGGTAATAGAAGTAGGTGTTTGCAATGAAATGGAAGAAATCGTTGCAAAAGAATCGGGAGATGAAAAGAATAGATCAGATGTGATTGCATTCCCCCTACTGAAGAGACTTTGGCTCTTGCGTTTACAAAAGTTGGAGTGTTTTTACAGAGAAGATAATCATGTTTTTGAGTGGCCATCTTTGGGACACTTAATGATAGAAGGATGCCCTGAATTAAAAATGTTTGTTTCGACAAGTACAAAAACACCTAAGCTAGAGGGAGTGTATATGGAGAGTTTTCAACCAATGGTAGAAGGAGACCTGAATGCCACCATACACCAGTACATTATCAAAGGAAAGGTATGTTACAATTTATAACAAACATAGTTTTACTTCAACTATTAATCAAATTTTCAATTGCTGGTCATCTTATGAGTTAATTTATAGTTTCACGACGTGGTTTTGATATACAAATTCTCTTTGTTTTTAGGGGCTACCTTAATCAATCTTATTTTTCTCTATGGAGTAGTCTGAGATCAGGTACCTAATGCGATTAATTTTTTATTTTAATTTTTTCCTTTATAGCATCTGAATTCTTAAAATTATTTTCTTCGAATTTCAGAGGATTAAGATATTTTTGATTTTTAGAGGTTGCAAAAGTTCCAAGTTTCCATAAACATGAGCACGTAAGTTTCTATTCTTGACTGATTCCCATATTTTCACTCATTTTCTTTTTATTTCTCAGTTTTCTATAATTAATTTTATCTAGTTTTAGGGCCCTCTTCTCAATCTCTTGACTAGCAGTCGTAGATATCTTTCCCCTATCTAAGAAGACACATGTAGCCTAATTCTTTAAAGGAAGACTGTGATTACGAGCTCCAATTAAACTTACTTACAAAGTGCCTAACGAGTAACCCCTAAAGCCTTCTTACTAGGTTCCTATTCATTGAGACATTAAGCAAAACTCCTGAAAAATGGTTGATAAACTCTAGTACTTTAATCTTAGAGCAAAACCTTACATATATAGTTACATCTCGGTCATACGAGAAAGACAGTACAAAATGGCAAATGAAAATGCAAACTCCATGCTTACCTAGAAATTTATGTTGTATCTTCTCTCTCCCACTTGAGACTTTTAAGTTTGGACAAAAACTAAGAGATTCTTTTCTTAGCCATTGTATAGTCTTCTCTATTATGTGTATAAACAAGATGTCTGCTAGAACCCTAAAGGTGAAAATCTCAAATGACATATGAATTTGGCATATTACTTCCCCTGCTCTTTCTAATTCAGAACTCTCCCTCTATTCAGAGATATTTCATTCGCAAACATCACTCAAATACGTAACATTTTTTTTAATTTTAAATCTTCAACTTTTTTATCTAATCAATACCTAATCATTAGTAGAGCATAGGTCTTGAGTTTGAATCGTGACGTTGTAGCCATTACCTTTGCCATAGAAGTCCTGTTGTTCCTCAGAATAAGTAGAGTGAAAATTTGAGTTTTGCTAGGGAACCAAGAATTAAATTCATTCAAAAAATGAAAAAAAAGACGGAGAGCTTAGAAATTTTGTTTTATGCATGCATCCTGAATATGTATATGCTTTTACAGTTTTGGTTTTTCTTTTCCTGTGTTATTCCTTATGGGTTATTTTGGAGTTTGCGAAAGAATTCTTAATTTTTGTTATAAAATGGTTGAAGTGGACAAGAGTAATGCATGTGCATTATCCTTCTGCTAGCCACTGATTACTTAAATGTTTTTGAGCTACCTATTTTTCATTAGGCTGAAAAAGAAAAAAACCTCAACTAGGAAAGTGAGGCGGATGCTTAAGATTAAGATTAAAAAAAATACAATATATATACAAGCTTAGCCAATAAAATATAGAAAAGACAGCACTATATGAGATGCCTATACTTTCAATTTAAGGCTGCGATGTGTTTGATATTATGCTCAAATTAAGTTTCATGTTGGAGCATAACAATTAGAAGTTCTGCTTTGACTTGCATGTATTTCCCACCTTTGCCTGGAGAGCATCACTTAAATCTCAAAATTCCTTTGATTGTTTGAGGGACTGAATTCTCCTTTAGTTTCAGAATTCCATTACATGTACAGGAACCTTAAATGTGCCCACACCTTGATATGTGGCAATTCACCTTGATATGTGACTGATTCTACTTATGTGCCTGCACATGATTTGTGAAATCTAACACGCTAAAACAAGATTTGTTGCAAAGTGTGATGCACACTATCTAGTTGTTTTCTGAACACATTCTGTAGTTGAAGAATTAACACTGCTGAAGAATGCAATTGTTGTTTTGTTTGTAAAAAGATGAGATATAATATTCTGGGTTCTTTTTATTACTATTTTTTGTTGGTCATCTTGGGTAAATTGTAATGTTTTGGGTCATTATCTCATTAGTTTTGTATAAACACAAACCTGAAATAAGACAATAAATCAACTTTCTGGTGTGCTTCTTCACAATTTTGTGGCTGTCCTGAGGGAGGTTGTTGGGGATATTGCATTGGCAATTTGATGGGTGTTTTTTCTTATATACTCATGGAGGGAGAAGTATGATTAGATTTGTAATAACTTTATTTTTTCTTGTTTTTTTTTTTTCTGCTCACAGTTTTCCAAAACCAGAGTTTGCATTTTTTCTGCTCACAGTTTGCATTAATTCCGGGCTTAATATTGCAGAAATAATACATGTGGCTATAAGCAAATTAATAGTTAGAAAACTATTAAAATTTGTCTCATTTAGTTTATCTTATTAAAGTCTGCATACTTTCTGCTGTGCCAACATTTATGGATGGCTGTTTTTTTGCAGGCACTACTCAGAACACCATTTGTGGCTGGTAGACATTGCTGAAACTCTTCGAAAACTATGTTTGTGCTGCTATTATGTGTTGCTGGAATTGTAAATTTTATGTGGATGGTTTTTGTAACTTATTATGATAGATCTGGATTTTTCTTAATTTAGCATAATAGATGTGTATTGTAATATGGGGGTTTCTTTTTGTGCTGTTGTTTTGTGTTGTTGAAATGAACACGAGTATGTTGCTAGACTTGGTAATTTATTGTTGGAAGTACAGATTTGGAAACAACATCCTATCCCATCATTTCATCTCATTTATTTTCCAAACATCACTCAAATGCAATACTTTCAAATTAATTATGACAACTGTTTCAAACTAATCATTACAATTTTTTCAAATTTTTAAACAAAAAAATAAAAAATAATTCAACTTTTTATAATCTAAAACCAAAAATTATATTAAAAAATTATATTCATACCAGATTTTAATTTTATAATATTTTAATTCAATTTTTTCTCTCTCGTTTCCTAAAATCCAAAAAATATTTAATTTAAATTATCTCACTGCTATTTACAAAATTTCAGTATTATCTCTTTATTCAAGTTTCCTATTCATTGAGACATTAAGCAAAACTCGTGAGAAAGGGCTAACAAACTCTAGTTAATCTTAGAGCAAAACCTTACATCTTGGTCATACAAGAAAAAAAAGGGCATAATTGATCGACTTCGCAAGCTTTGTCTTTACCTCATTGCAGCAGAATGTTTCCATATCCAAATTATTAACATTTTTTTTAGTAATGTTAAATACAATCTTAGGGTGTAACCATTAAAAAATTAATTTATCATGAGAATCCCATATTTATGCAGAGCATGTGCGTTATTATCAGTCAAAGATGAAAACCACCATTTCTTAATTTGTAATTAGTTTTGAGTGATTTTAAAAGTTTGTAATTGCATCACACAACTTATATGCAGGTTCATCATGTTGGTGCTGGAACAACTACTAGTGGAGGGTACTGTTGATTGTCTAAGATTAAGATTATATGAATGTTTCAGTATATCTTTGAGATATTAGTCATTTGGATTTAGAAATAATAGTGAACGAATCAAATTGTATGATGTTATAATTTGGAATTGAATTGAATAATACGGTTGCTTCCTATTTCTAAAATATGATTCAATTTCAAGTAAACTCGAATATTACAGATTTTCTTATTCCTAGGTGTATCTAAGGCCTACCCAGTTTATGAGTAACAATGTTTGAAAACTATATTAATGCAAACCCAAATTGAACATTGATACGTTGATAGTGTTGAACAAGGGGACTGCTACGTACGCCGACTTATATTTATTTTACATGATTTTTTTGACATATTAAATATTTTTTTAAAATATAAAAAAATCACAACATTATTTAAAAATACTTAAACAAAAATCATATAAAAAAAACTAAAAAGAAAATCGGGACCCAATCGGGTCCCGTTAGTTAGGGTCAAAAGCAATTTCTGTTGATAAATATATTGCATATAAATCAAAACCAAAATACATTTCATATATTAATTAATAAATATATAGCATATAAATCAAAACCAAAATAATTCATAAAATGCACATCATCAAAAATGCACTTGATAAAGGGTCCGAGCACTAGATCATACCAAAACAATAATGGCTGTACCAAAAAAAATCTACATATGGTAAATTTACCTTACAGAGCATCTTCTTTCCAAAACAATAATTGCCATACCAACATCTTCTTTCCGAGCACTATGCATTATATTCTTCTTGTGTGTGCCGGGAGACTTCAGTTTCTATGAGAAGACTTGGAAGAACATTACTTCATCAGCAAAACAGTTGATTTCAAGTCTCCTGACGGTTGAAAACAAGTCTCCTGACAGTCGATCCCAAATCATCCATACCTGATGCTTCAAACACAAAGCCAAAACCGACCAAAACAAGCATTAAATCAAAATATAGACAAATACAAACACAAAGTGTGACACCCCGTACCCGTAAGGGGGCGTCCTGAATATCAACCTGTTTGACTTGGACCTGTTTTCATCTACAAATTCTATCTAAAATATATCTGATCAAATCCACAAATAATTCCTCATCTCCAAATTTTTAAAGAACAATTAAATTCTAAATATCCATAAAATTCATACATTAAATAAAAAAAAATAATGCCATCACATAGGGTCCACAAACTTCCCATCAAAAAAATCCTACTAACACTTTAATCTAAATATGCTAAATAACGTAACAACAAAATAATAAATATTGTCTTCACATCAACCCCAAACATGACGGCCTATCCTGGTCCCAATATATTAACCTTGGTCCTCAGGCGAGACCTCCACTTCATCTGAAATGTATATAGATAAGGGGTGAGTTCATCCACAACTCAGTAAGCAAAACGCCTATACTAGTATGTAAATCATGAGCATTTTTAATAAAAATCCTTAAGCATGTAACGAAAAAAAAACTTTTATTCAAAGTAAACAATTCCAAAACTTATGAACCATCCAAAAGCTGAGCGAACTTTTATTTTTCATGAAGTATACACCAAAACTAACCTTTTTATACTCAAAACACTTTGGCAAAAATAACTGTAACATCTCATCCATTTCCAAACATATACCATGTTTAACCCCCGTGGTAGGGTTGTGCTATCCCCGGTGGCCAAACCAGGCAGTATCATATTGTGAGACTTTCCCTCATTCGTTCTCGGAGCCCCGAGTGTGCACATAGGAAAGTAACACATAAAAAGGATCACTTTGTTTCCAAAGTGATTGCACTCCTATCATATTGTATCATGGAGGTACCAACCATATCACGTGAATCCATATAATCATGTCCGAAACATATTCAGAATTAAAGACAAACAGATAAGTATGCCAAAGTTTTTCCGTAAACATATCATATTAAGCCCATTGTTTTTCACTTTCTTATCCATTTCCATACAAGCCAAAAACACAACAAAACATATTTTTTATATGCACAAGATAGCATCAAAATTAATGTTCGCTCTTATGCATAGTTCAGAAATATGTCAAATATTGCTCATGTCTACACATTTCATGTCAAAAGAAAAATTTCTCTATCATATAAATTTTCATGAGCGAATACATACAACTTATACTGAGGTTGTTTTTTTCACATTTTTCTTTAAAAAAACAGAACATGCACATTTTATAAAAACCAACCTCGAACAAATTTTCTTTTTATGTAAATCTAGGATAGGAGCCCCGCTTACCTGACTCCTGTAGCGAATTATCAAAATTTGGAATCCGATCTCTAAGATTCTCGTCGCCTATTTAAAAAAAAAAACTTAACATTAACAGCCAGCAAACCCAATCTATAAGTATAAAAAATGGTAATCTAAAGTCCCAAATCTGAAAAATTTTGCAACACTCCTTTCTACAAACTACACTAGCTTAAAGCGTTACAATTTGCTACAAATATCAAGTCAAACAACACCCATAACGTGCTGACCAGCCCCAACAATCTGGGTTGTTATCCCCCGCCCACATGAATATATATATATTCTTAATTTTCCAGCTTACAAACCCAACGAGACCAATCGCCCAAAAATCATTCAGCAACAAAATAATTGACCTCAACACCACTAATCGGTCTAGCCAGCCAAACAACATTTTACTCAATTAAAACCAACCAGCCAAACAACAGTCACATGGATTAAAACCAACCAACCAAACAACATTTTACTCAATTAAAACCAACCAGCCCAACAACACAGCCATAAAATTTTGAATCCTTCCAAAATTCCTGAACATACTCATGAAACTCCTACCCTTAATCGCATGCATTATAGAGTAGAAAGGCCTTGAAAAATAAAATACCTCAATTCACTTGTAGCGTTGAAACCCGAGAGTCACGCACTGCCAAAAGAGGAGAAATTGCGAGTGTAAATCTGGAGTTGTAACTACCCTAATCTCCACAAGAAAAACACAATGGAACAAAGAGAAGAGAAGTTAAACCAAAAATCCTACATTCCGCTATGATGGCCTATCGGCCCGAGAGTATCTCTTCCCCCAAGCAATCAACGTTAAAACCAGAAGCCCAAAACGGAATCGTATAATGACGGAAGAAATTTAGAGCAAGGAAGAGATCATCAGCTTACCGGCGCGGAAATGTGTGAATGAGAACAGGGCAGTCGGCAATGGAGAGACCCAGCCAGAGAAACAATTTGCCGAAGGAGGAGGGAGAGAGTCTGGTGATGATCGATCCGTAGCACACCAATTAAATATCCAAGGAGTGGGCGGAAGCACTTTCATCTTGTTGCAACAACCGCTGGACGTGGCAACGGGTGAGTGAAAATCGGAAGGAACCGAAGGAAAAACAGGGGAGTTGAAACCGTCGGTGCCGAAGGGAAGAAAGGAAAAGAAAGGAAAAGAAAGAAGAAGAAAGGAGAAGGGCGGAGAAGTTAATACCTGGGGCGAAACGGCGCCGTTTTGTGGTGGGCTGGGCTGGGCTTGCAACGCTGGAGTGGCCTGGGCTGTGGGCTGCAGCTGTGGGCCTTACACAAAGCCTCAACCATGCCATCTAACTATGCGAGGGTACAACCCCAACAGGCAACATGTAACGCCCCGTACTCGTAGGGAGTCACGAAGTCCAACCTGTTTGGTATAATCCATCCTCAACTACAAAAAATAGGTCTCCGACCATGTTCAAATAAAAATAATTTCCACATCTCAATCCAAATAACAAAGTCCACCAAGTTATAAATAAAAGAATATGAGTAAATCATAAATGAGATGGTTCACATTCTCCCAATAAGCTTAACAATAAAGAATAACTAACGTTCTAAAATCCAATGAACTAGAAGCCCAACATCTAAAATAAATATTAATTGTTTCCCCCATCTAGCCTGTGGCTCTAACTGCTTAAAACTTGGTCAAGACTCTACTATTGGTCCTCTGATAGAACATCCAAATCATCTGAAAAAAATATGAGATAAGGGGGTGAGTTTTTCCACAACTCAGTAAGCGAAGAACTTATACAAGCGTGTAAACATGAGCATTTACCAAGTAATGAAGTACGGAACAAAACATAATTATGCATAAAAGAAACAAATGATTTTCAAAACAATTAAATCATAAAGTATTTTGGCATAACAAAGCTGAGTATTATCACTATATCAAACGGAGCATCTCACAAAGCAAAGACCATGTTTAACCCCCGTGGTAGGGTTGTGCAAATCCTGGTGGCCAAACCAGGTAGAGACAGAGGTGGAACTTTTCCTTATTCGTTCTCGGAGCCCCGAGTGTGCACATAGGAAAGCCCACAATAAACCACTTTGTTTCCAAAGTGGGTGCACTCAGAGATAGGAAATTGGTACCAATCCAAACAGAACATAGACAGAGCAAAGCAGAGCAAGCAGAGATAGAGTCAAATACCAATCAGAATACTATGCCAAAGGTTTTCAGAGTTATTAAAGACACAAGGTTCCAAACTATTTTCAGAATAAAGCTTATATAAATAAAACTTCGTCAACGCAATCAAGGCATAATTTTTCGCAGATAGACAAAGACACTCTCTTTCACATTTCAGAAAATAATATGACAAAAAGCAAGCTCATGTCTACATAATGCATGATTGAAATATTTTTTCTTCCTTCATATAAGCTTCATGAATAATGCATACAATCGATTGAGGTTGGTTTTTCTCAAGTTTTCATTTTATAACTAATAAAAGCACAAATTTTCAAAAGTCAACCTCAGTCCTCTTTTGGTATAAAACCGAGCATACGAACCCCGCTTACCTGACTCCTGCAGCGAAAAATCAGAACTTTGAATCTGACCGCTAAGAGTTTTGTCACCTATTCATAAAAATAATTTCCTTTATGTTAATGACCACCCCCAAAGGCTTAAATCTGAAAAATTATAAGTTAACTACAATGCCTGCCTAAATTCATAATTTCTAGCAAACCATTGCCCAAGCAACCAGCCAAGCAAAACTATTTAATAGCATTAAATACGCCTCCAACTAAAACAATCATTCTGGCCCACCACCACATCATCTCAAGTATCACTCTGATAAAACCAACCCAACCATAGGAACATCATTCGTCCCCTTCCAAAAACTTTTACGCTCCTGGAATTAATAAGCAACCCAATAATTTATAGCATTATATACGTTCAACAACTATTTTCCATACCCACTAATTTTCAGCAACTATTCATCATTCCAGCTTACCATGTATTTATCTCAATAACTCCAAAATACCATGAAAAAATGATTTCTTAATTACATACAGTTAGCCACCAAACAGAGTATTGTTATAAGCGTTTCAACAGAACTTCACCAACCACAAAATTTCAGCACCCAATAATCATGTTCCTTCATCCTATATCAACCAAAAAACCTTCAAAAAGAAAGGTTTCCAGAAAACAGAGATCACAAAACCTTCAAACAGAGATCACAACAAAACTTTTATACGTAAAAAAAAATATCTGGAACGTTAAAAAAAAGGTGCCCCCAACGAAAACATTATTCCAGCCCCATTCAAAAACAATTCTAACTTTCGCATGCCAACAACGGAAAAATAATATCTCAACATAACCTTGAAAACCATCAATAATACCCCTCGGAAGACCCAGAAAAATTGAAGAAAATATCTAAACCAATTCACCTAAGATGAGCATCCAAGAGAAATCCAAAAATCTTACCTCAAGCGGAAAAATCACACGAAACTGAGCAGCAAAACCCGCGGACAGTGGCCGGATGGAATTGAAATCCTGCCTCCCCTATGCTCGGCTGAAAACCAACGGGTATCTATCAATATTTTTACCTTACATGGATAGTAATAGTCGCAAGAGAAGAAGGGAGAGATTTAGATGGACTTACTGGCGAGAACTAGGGGTGAACGAAAACAGAGAAGCCGGCGATGAGGAGACCCAAATCGAAGATGCAAAAGCCGGAAGGAGAGAGGGAGAGAAATAAACCTTCCGTTGAGCCAGGTAACTGCCGAGAACGTGAGGAGTGGGCGCGAGAAGGGGCAGCGAAACAGAGGGGTAACCGTCGGGGCAGGGGATGAAGGAGAAAGAAGAAGAAGAGAAAAGAAAAGAAAGGAAAAGAAAAGAAAAGAAAGAAGAAGGGGCGGAAGGTTTAAACCGTCCGTGAAACGACGCCGTTCGGGCAATGGGTTGGGGCTGGGGCTGGGGCTGGGGCTGGGCTGGGCGTGGGTCATGGGCTGGCTGAAGGGCTTTGGGCCGGGCGTTACACAACAGCCGTCAATAAAAGTTAGGCTTGTTAGCATTTCACAGGGCCTACAATCTGATGTTCAAGCGACCTTTCTCTCCATCACAATTATATGCCGGTGGTTAATTATAACAGTCGGGAACGAAGAAAAGAACACAACAGTTTTTCTCTTTTCTTCTTTCTTCCTTTTTGGTTCCTCTCTTTTTCTTTTCTCCTTTCTTTTTTAACGAAAAAACAGTACAATTCCAGAAACAACTGGAAACACATTTTTCATCCATGGAAAATATTTAACTTGTGGCTCAAAATCATTGGTCATGATGGCGATTTCATGTTGCATACACGGAGTTTTTTTAAATAAAAAACAAACAACAGCCTACAAGGAGAAACTGAGAACCAGGTGAAATTAGCCTTATAAGAACACAACAAAGTTAAGATATTGTCTAAAATTATTATCCAAACCATGTTTAGTCACAACAATCTAACTATTATAGTCCAATCTCTCAACAAAGCTTGCCCAAAACCTCTGGATTCAGTTTTCTACCGATAAGCTATGCGAAGAGCTTTGCTGAGGAAAAGGTTCCAAAGAAGCGCAACAAACCAATGCACCTAAATTACCCTGCAATTAAGCGGTACTCTCTCTGTAATTTCTTAGAACTACCAAGGCAACCCATACACGATTCAAAAATTCCCAGTAAAGCGAACTTCAATTCAATATAATCAAACAAATATCCTTTTTACCATCCCCTCTACCACTTCAAAATTTTTAAATCAGTAATCCACACAAAAGTTGACAAATTTCCAGCATATATAAAACTTTCCTGTCCCGCAACTATCTAATAACTAATAATTCACTTCCAATTAAACATGAAAAAGAAAATTTACAACATTGCCTACTATTTGAAAGAGAAAACACTTCCACTTCAAAATATCACTTCACGTTCATGCTTCCAGTTACAACTCTGCATTCTTCTAACGCCCCGCTCCCAAAGGTCAAGAGAGTTAGGTCATTTTTCTCAAATCATCCCAAAACACTAATTCATATATTCCAAATTCTCCAATAACCGACTAATATAAAAGGACACTCCATAATTAATTAACAAATATCTATGAAAACTCTCCAAGAAACTAAACATAAACTTTAACAAAATCAAATGACTTCAAATACTTGTAACAATCCCAAAACTTGACATACTAGAAATATCAATGAAGATAAATATTTACTACAACTAAAAAAAATGTATCCACGAGCACTTATTCTCCTATGATCACCGAGCCTCTCTAGAAATGGCTATCCTTGCTGATATCGTACTGAACCATCTCAACTATCTGAAAATATTATTAGAGGAAGGGGGTGAGTTATCCACAACTCAGTAAGCAAAGAACATATACTAGTATGCAAACATGAGCATTTACCAAAATTCAGGATGCAGAACAAAATATTTCTTACCCTTCAGAAAAATGCAGAAGCAGATTACATTATCAAAAATCAGAGCGAAAGTTTAATATAAACGGAAACAAAAAAAAATCCTTTTGGCATAGCATAACTGAAACGTCTTATCAAAATAGAAATACCATGTTTAACCCCCGTGGTAGGGTTGTGCAAACCTCGGCGGCCAACCGAGCAGAAACAGAATGTGAATCTTCCCCTTATTATTCTCGGAGTCCCGAGTGTGCACACAGGAAAGACCACGCAGAAAACCACTTTGTAACCAAAGTGGGTGCACCAGAAACAGAATAGTTGGTACCAACCCAGGACTAAACAAAGCGAAACAGAACCAGAATGTCATGCCAGAGGTTTCAGAAATCATATCATATCATACCCGAGTACAGAATTTTTTTCCAAAACAAGAACAGAATCAAATCATAATTATCATTTATACAGAAATTTTCATATTCGCTCTCTTTCAGTTCGAAAAATAGAATGCAACAAAAATAGCTCATGTCTACACCAGTTCATGCCAGAAAATATTTTATTCTTGTACGTTTTCTTATGCATATGCGAAACAAAACTGAGGTAGTTTCAAAATTTCTTTCCGTAACTAAAACATGCATATTTTCCAAAATAAATCTCAGTTCATATTTTTAATGTAAAGTCTAGCATAGGAACCCCGCTTACCTGAATTTCTTAGCTTCTCAAAATTTATCTCCACACGGCTGAACAAAAATTAGTCGCCACCTATAAAATAATCACATAATTTCCGTAAACTTCTAAGTGATTACAAACTTCCAAAATAGACCCTGAGATATAAAAATCCAATATTTTTCCTTAACATCTAAACATCCTCGATATCCCAAATAACAATTCTCCTAAAAATACTAGAATTCGCTAAACTTCTCTCAAACCTTATAGTAAGTTTCTTCAATATCTCGATCTTCACTTAATAAAATATTACAAGGCTCAAAAAAATTTTAAAGATGTATCCAAAACAATATAGAGTTCGAAATCAAACATAACAATTTAAAATAGAACTCGAACCCAATCCAAAACATTTAACCTCAAAAAATACCTTAACATAAAACACTTGAAAAGAACCTGAGTAGTAACAAGTCCCGTAGGCTCCAAGTCCAAACAAAACAACCTTTATATAAAAATATTGGGTTGCTTGACAGCAGTACAGTTGCTGCTATACACCTACACATCTCCACATATTAAATTTTTTAATAATTATTATTATTATTTTTTTTTTTCAAACAATAGGTGTGCACCGACGGTTGCTTTTCCAAAAATATGACCTTAAAACTCTGCTTTTCATTTTGCAAAAGAAAAATATTTGACAGGCTCGACTGTTTGCGGCAGCCAAAACATCCCAGACATATTAATAGTATTTTTACTGTTTATATAAAAAGTAAAAATAATGTTAAATGCGTTTCCAACTGTAATCACTGCTCTTTTCAAAAATATCACCTAAGGGGGTAAAACTGAAATTTCATAAGCTAAAACTCTACAACGATACGTAGAGGGTGAAAACACAGGTAGAAAACCCAAGTTATTAGCAGGGGAGCATAACGAACCGAGGTTGAGGCTGAGGCATGCGATGGAGGATCACCGAGATGATGAATAAGCGGTGGTAGGCAGCGGCAAGAAGCTGGGCGCGGTGGGAGACCACTGCGAAAAGAAGCGAGAGAAGGTGCTGAAAGAGAGAATGACGAGAGAGAGGGAGAATCCGAGAGAGCAGAGGTGAAACCGTGGGGACGAAAGAAAACTCGTCGTGACTTACCGAGAGGTGGCCACGGCGGAACTGGGTGATTTGTGGGGACGTGAGGTGCGCGGGCGGCACTCTCTGTGCAGGGTGACAAAGTGGAGGGGGTTGGCGCCGTGTCAACCGTGGGGAAATAATCTCCCCTGTCTCGGCAGTTCAAAACAGAGCACTCAACTAGGTCTTAGGGTGGCTGAACGCTGAGGGTCCAGGGGTTACGACGGTGGTGTGGAGTGGCGTGGTGGAGGAGCATAGCGGCTTGGCCTCCTTGGAGCAGCTGTTTGTTTTTCTCGTGGGCTGGGTAGTGGCTAGAGCAGCCGGCAACGGGGTGGATACGAAACTGGCAAGGGCTGGTTTGTGGGGTCTGGTAGTTTCCGGTGGTGCAAGGCTTTGTTTCCCTCCGCTAGGTGCAGCTACGAAGCAAGAAACGTGCAGAGAGTGGGATCGAGAAGTGCACGAAGCGGCTCAAGGCTGCTACTTGCGATGGAGGTTAGCGGCTGCAGAAGGTTTTTCCTATGCATGAGGGGTAACTGCAACTATAGATATATATATATATATATATATATATATAGGGGCAAACTTTGCTGGGAAGGAAATTGATCGGTTGCCCAAAAATAGTGGGAGAAGATACGTGCATGGTGATGTGAAGGTGAGGGCCGTGATCGCTACTGCCTGATTCTATGGGATACGGCCACAGAGAGTTAAAAAGAAACAAACGGAAAAAGGGCAATAATCCGAGTATAGAAGGAAAATGTGAGACTAACATCAACGGAAAAGGAAGGAAATAAAATATAAAAAAAAATGGAATATATAATCAGAGGAACCTCTGGAAATAAACAAAAATTTAAAAAAAAAAATAGTAATAAAGATCACACATTAAAACTATGCCGGATGAAAATCTGGCTCCTCAAGGTTGTGGGTGTTACATCCTCTCCCCCTTAAAAATTTCGTCCCCGAAATTTGTTGCACCTAATGCCGAGTAAAAAAAACAATACTAATCTACTCCTTCCATTTAATCATACTCAAACCCAACCCAACAAAAATTTTTGAGTAGGGTACCTGTGTTTGTATTGTTGTCATCCTCCGCATCCTCAGTCGTTAGTGCAAACACACGCGCTGGCCCTCCTATTCCACGCTGATTGGTTCCTTGAGTTGCCCTTTGGGGACCTGAAGGGTTAGTCTTGTTGTCCGACAAAAGTAAAGGGCAGTTCCTGATATGATGTCCAGTCTTGCCACAGCGAAAGCACGCCCCTAGTTCTCTTCTACACTCCCCAGTGTGGGGACGATTGCAAAACTTACATAGAGTGTTGGATTGATTTCCTTGTGTTTGCTTTTGGCCAGCGTTATTGCCTTCATTCCTCTTTTTCCATGGACCTTGATCTACTGTTGATTGAGACCCTTGAGTTGCAGTCCTCTTCCTCTGTTCCACCAATGTAGCACTCCTCTGCAGGCTTCGCTCAAAGACAATGGCCTTATTCACCATCTCAGTAAAATTCTTTAATTGGAAACCCACCACCCGCTCAAAAATCTTTTCGTTTAGTCCTTGCTCGAACTTACGACACTTCTTCTCCTCATCAGGGATCAGGTACGCAGCAAAACGTGCTAATTCGGTAAACTTGGCCGCATATTGATGTACCGACATAGTTCCTTGAACCAAATTAGCAAACTCCATAGCCTTATCATTTTTTACTGAGTCTGGAAAAAAGCGTTCCAAAAAGATTTCTTTAAATTTTTTCCATTCCACTATTTCTGTTCTAGTAGATTCTCTGATAGTTCTCTCTGAAATCCACCACCTTTTCGCTTCTCCCGTCAGTTTGAAAGCAGAAAATAATACCTTCTGTTCTTCTGTGCAAGGTGTAACACGGAGTATCTCCTCAATGTCCTGAATCCAATCCTCCGCTAAAATTGGATCTCCCCGACCGTCATAAGTGGGAGGCTGCAATTTATTAAAGTCGTCTATAGAGCTCCTCCATCCATCATTTGTCACATTCATACCAGATAGACTCCGTTCCCGACGACGAGGCGGCATCCTGAAAACTCAAATAATAAAATCTTACCAGAACAAAAATCACAAGGGAAACATGCAATAGCTTTAAAAGTAAACCTCCAGGAATAACAATTAAATTCTTATTGCCAATCCAAGTATACACCTCAACTAAAATAAATCAATACCTAAAATCATTGACAATCTAAATTCTCTTAAACCAACCAAGTCCATAATCTTAAACCTAAAATATCCCCATAATCATCTCCAAGTCCTCAAAACCTCAAACCTTATCGAACTTGTCTGACTTCGCTCACAACCCAAAATCTAAACCTTGCATCATAATCAAGTCATGCCAACCAAATAAACCAATTGAATCTAAGTCATTAACTTCCCAAAAATCCATCCTATAATTATCTCCTCAAGTCCACAAACAATTAATTGACCTCAAATATTTTAGTCTGCAGAACCTCAAACCTGTCTCTGATACCATCTCTAACGCCCCGCTCCCAAAGGTCAAGAGAGTTAGGTCATTTTTCTCAAATCATCCCAAAACACCAATTCATATATTCCAAATTCTCCAATAACCGACTAATATAAAAGGACACTCCATAATTAATTAACAAATATCTATGAAAACTCTCCAAGAAACTAAACATAAACTTTAACAAAATCAAATGACTTCAAATACTTGTAACAATCCCAAAACTTGACATACTAGAAATATCAATGAAGATAAATATTTACTACAACTAAAAAAAATGTATCCACGAGCACTTATTCTCCTATGATCACCGAGCCTCTCTAGAAATGGCTACCCTTGCTGATATCGTACTGAACCATCTCAACTATCTGAAAATATTATTAGAGGAAGGGGGTGAGTTATCCACAACTCAGTAAGCAAAGAACATATACTAGTATGCAAACATGAGCATTTACCAAAATTCAGGATGCAGAACAAAATATTTCTTACCCTTCAGAAAAATGCAGAAGCAGATTACATTATCAAAAATCAGAGCGAAAGTTTAATATAAACGGAAACAAAAAAAAATCCTTTTGGCATAGCATAACTGAAACGTCTTATCAAAATAGAAATACCATGTTTAACCCCCGTGGTAGGGTTGTGCAAACCTCGGCGGCCAACCGAGCAGAAACAGAATGTGAATCTTCCCCTTATTATTCTCGGAGTCCCGAGTGTGCACACAGGAAAGACCACGCAGAAAACCACTTTGTAACCAAAGTGGGTGCACCAGAAACAGAATAGTTGGTACCAACCCAGGACTAAACAAAGCGAAACAGAACCAGAATGTCATGCCAGAGGTTTCAGAAATCATATCATATCATACCCGAGTACAGAATTTTTTTCCAAAACAAGAACAGAATCAAATCATAATTATCATTTATACAGAAATTTTCATATTCGCTCTCTTTCAGTTCGAAAAATAGAATGCAACAAAAATAGCTCATGTCTACACCAGTTCATGCCAGAAAATATTTTATTCTTGTACGTTTTCTTATGCATATGCGAAACAAAACTGAGGTAGTTTCAAAATTTCTTTCCGTAACTAAAACATGCATATTTTCCAAAATAAATCTCAGTTCATATTTTTAATGTAAAGTCTAGCATAGGAACCCCGCTTACCTGAATTTCTTAGCTTCTCAAAATTTATCTCCACACGGCTGAACAAAAATTAGTCGCCACCTATAAAATAATCACATAATTTCCGTAAACTTCTAAGTGATTACAAACTTCCAAAATAGACCCTGAGATATAAAAATCCAATATTTTTCCTTAACATCTAAACATCCTCGATATCCCAAATAACAATTCTCCTAAAAATACTAGAATTCGCTAAACTTCTCTCAAACCTTATAGTAAGTTTCTTCAATATCTCGATCTTCACTTAATAAAATATTACAAGGCTCAAAAAAATTTTAAAGATGTATCCAAAACAATATAGAGTTCGAAATCAAACATAACAATTTAAAATAGAACTCGAACCCAATCCAAAACATTTAACCTCAAAAAATACCTTAACATAAAACACTTGAAAAGAACCTGAGTAGTAACAAGTCCCGTAGGCTCCAAGTCCAAACAAAACAACCTTTATATAAAAATATTGGGTTGCTTGACAGCAGTACAGTTGCTGCTATACACCTACACATCTCCACATATTAAATTTTTTAATAATTATTATTATTATTTTTTTTTTTCAAACAATAGGTGTGCACCGACGGTTGCTTTTCCAAAAATATGACCTTAAAACTCTGCTTTTCATTTTGCAAAAGAAAAATATTTGACAGGCTCGACTGTTTGCGGCAGCCAAAACATCCCAGACATATTAATAGTATTTTTACTGTTTATATAAAAAGTAAAAATAATGTTAAATGCGTTTCCAACTGTAATCACTGCTCTTTTCAAAAATATCACCTAAGGGGGTAAAACTGAAATTTCATAAGCTAAAACTCTACAACGATACGTAGAGGGTGAAAACACAGGTAGAAAACCCAAGTTATTAGCAGGGGAGCATAACGAACCGAGGTTGAGGCTGAGGCATGCGATGGAGGATCACCGAGATGATGAATAAGCGGTGGTAGGCAGCGGCAAGAAGCTGGGCGCGGTGGGAGACCACTGCGAAAAGAAGCGAGAGAAGGTGCTGAAAGAGAGAATGACGAGAGAGAGGGAGAATCCGAGAGAGCAGAGGTGAAACCGTGGGGACGAAAGAAAACTCGTCGTGACTTACCGAGAGGTGGCCACGGCGGAACTGGGTGATTTGTGGGGACGTGAGGTGCGCGGGCGGCACTCTCTGTGCAGGGTGACAAAGTGGAGGGGGTTGGCGCCGTGTCAACCGTGGGGAAATAATCTCCCCTGTCTCGGCAGTTCAAAACAGAGCACTCAACTAGGTCTTAGGGTGGCTGAACGCTGAGGGTCCAGGGGTTACGACGGTGGTGTGGAGTGGCGTGGTGGAGGAGCATAGCGGCTTGGCCTCCTTGGAGCAGCTGTTTGTTTTTCTCGTGGGCTGGGTAGTGGCTAGAGCAGCCGGCAACGGGGTGGATACGAAACTGGCAAGGGCTGGTTTGTGGGGTCTGGTAGTTTCCGGTGGTGCAAGGCTTTGTTTCCCTCCGCTAGGTGCAGCTACGAAGCAAGAAACGTGCAGAGAGTGGGATCGAGAAGTGCACGAAGCGGCTCAAGGCTGCTACTTGCGATGGAGGTTAGCGGCTGCAGAAGGTTTTTCCTATGCATGAGGGGTAACTGCAACTATAGATATATATATATATATATATATATATAGGGGCAAACTTTGCTGGGAAGGAAATTGATCGGTTGCCCAAAAATAGTGGGAGAAGATACGTGCATGGTGATGTGAAGGTGAGGGCCGTGATCGCTACTGCCTGATTCTATGGGATACGGCCACAGAGAGTTAAAAAGAAACAAACGGAAAAAGGGCAATAATCCGAGTATAGAAGGAAAATGTGAGACTAACATCAACGGAAAAGGAAGGAAATAAAATATAAAAAAAAATGGAATATATAATCAGAGGAACCTCTGGAAATAAACAAAAATTTAAAAAAAAAAATAGTAATAAAGATCACACATTAAAACTATGCCGGATGAAAATCTGGCTCCTCAAGGTTGTGGGTGTTACATCCTCTCCCCCTTAAAAATTTCGTCCCCGAAATTTGTTGCACCTAATGCCGAGTAAAAAAAACAATACTAATCTACTCCTTCCATTTAATCATACTCAAACCCAACCCAACAAAAATTTTTGAGTAGGGTACCTGTGTTTGTATTGTTGTCATCCTCCGCATCCTCAGTCGTTAGTGCAAACACACGCGCTGGCCCTCCTATTCCACGCTGATTGGTTCCTTGAGTTGCCCTTTGGGGACCTGAAGGGTTAGTCTTGTTGTCCGACAAAAGTAAAGGGCAGTTCCTGATATGATGTCCAGTCTTGCCACAGCGAAAGCACGCCCCTAGTTCTCTTCTACACTCCCCAGTGTGGGGACGATTGCAAAACTTACATAGAGTGTTGGATTGATTTCCTTGTGTTTGCTTTTGGCCAGCGTTATTGCCTTCATTCCTCTTTTTCCATGGACCTTGATCTACTGTTGATTGAGACCCTTGAGTTGCAGTCCTCTTCCTCTGTTCCACCAATGTAGCACTCCTCTGCAGGCTTCGCTCAAAGACAATGGCCTTATTCACCATCTCAGTAAAATTCTTTAATTGGAAACCCACCACCCGCTCAAAAATCTTTTCGTTTAGTCCTTGCTCGAACTTACGACACTTCTTCTCCTCATCAGGGATCAGGTACGCAGCAAAACGTGCTAATTCGGTAAACTTGGCCGCATATTGATGTACCGACATAGTTCCTTGAACCAAATTAGCAAACTCCATAGCCTTATCATTTTTTACTGAGTCTGGAAAAAAGCGTTCCAAAAAGATTTCTTTAAATTTTTTCCATTCCACTATTTCTGTTCTAGTAGATTCTCTGATAGTTCTCTCTGAAATCCACCACCTTTTCGCTTCTCCCGTCAGTTTGAAAGCAGAAAATAATACCTTCTGTTCTTCTGTGCAAGGTGTAACACGGAGTATCTCCTCAATGTCCTGAATCCAATCCTCCGCTAAAATTGGATCTCCCCGACCGTCATAAGTGGGAGGCTGCAATTTATTAAAGTCGTCTATAGAGCTCCTCCATCCATCATTTGTCACATTCATACCAGATAGACTCCGTTCCCGACGACGAGGCGGCATCCTGAAAACTCAAATAATAAAATCTTACCAGAACAAAAATCACAAGGGAAACATGCAATAGCTTTAAAAGTAAACCTCCAGGAATAACAATTAAATTCTTATTGCCAATCCAAGTATACACCTCAACTAAAATAAATCAATACCTAAAATCATTGACAATCTAAATTCTCTTAAACCAACCAAGTCCATAATCTTAAACCTAAAATATCCCCATAATCATCTCCAAGTCCTCAAAACCTCAAACCTTATCGAACTTGTCTGACTTCGCTCACAACCCAAAATCTAAACCTTGCATCATAATCAAGTCATGCCAACCAAATAAACCAATTGAATCTAAGTCATTAACTTCCCAAAAATCCATCCTATAATTATCTCCTCAAGTCCACAAACAATTAATTGACCTCAAATATTTTAGTCTGCAGAACCTCAAACCTGTCTCTGATACCATCTCTAACGCCCCGCTCCCAAAGGTCAAGAGAGTTAGGTCATTTTTCTCAAATCATCCCAAAACACCAATTCATATATTCCAAATTCTCCAATAACCGACTAATATAAAAGGACACTCCATAATTAATTAACAAATATCTATGAAAACTCTCCAAGAAACTAAACATAAACTTTAACAAAATCAAATGACTTCAAATACTTGTAACAATCCCAAAACTTGACATACTAGAAATATCAATGAAGATAAATATTTACTACAACTAAAAAAAATGTATCCACGAGCACTTATTCTCCTATGATCACCGAGCCTCTCTAGAAATGGCTACCCTTGCTGATATCGTACTGAACCATCTCAACTATCTGAAAATATTATTAGAGGAAGGGGGTGAGTTATCCACAACTCAGTAAGCAAAGAACATATACTAGTATGCAAACATGAGCATTTACCAAAATTCAGGATGCAGAACAAAATATTTCTTACCCTTCAGAAAAATGCAGAAGCAGATTACATTATCAAAAATCAGAGCGAAAGTTTAATATAAACGGAAACAAAAAAAAATCCTTTTGGCATAGCATAACTGAAACGTCTTATCAAAATAGAAATACCATGTTTAACCCCCGTGGTAGGGTTGTGCAAACCTCGGCGGCCAACCGAGCAGAAACAGAATGTGAATCTTCCCCTTATTATTCTCGGAGTCCCGAGTGTGCACACAGGAAAGACCACGCAGAAAACCACTTTGTAACCAAAGTGGGTGCACCAGAAACAGAATAGTTGGTACCAACCCAGGACTAAACAAAGCGAAACAGAACCAGAATGTCATGCCAGAGGTTTCAGAAATCATATCATATCATACCCGAGTACAGAATTTTTTTCCAAAACAAGAACAGAATCAAATCATAATTATCATTTATACAGAAATTTTCATATTCGCTCTCTTTCAGTTCGAAAAATAGAATGCAACAAAAATAGCTCATGTCTACACCAGTTCATGCCAGAAAATATTTTATTCTTGTACGTTTTCTTATGCATATGCGAAACAAAACTGAGGTAGTTTCAAAATTTCTTTCCGTAACTAAAACATGCATATTTTCCAAAATAAATCTCAGTTCATATTTTTAATGTAAAGTCTAGCATAGGAACCCCGCTTACCTGAATTTCTTAGCTTCTCAAAATTTATCTCCACACGGCTGAACAAAAATTAGTCGCCACCTATAAAATAATCACATAATTTCTGTAAACTTCTAAGTGATTACAAACTTCCAAAATAGACCCTGAGATATAAAAATCCAATATTTTTCCTTAACATCTAAACATCCTCGATATCCCAAATAACAATTCTCCTAAAAATACTAGAATTCGCTAAACTTCTCTCAAACCTTATAGTAAGTTTCTTCAATATCTCGATCTTCACTTAATAAAATATTACAAGGCTCAAAAAAATTTTAAAGATGTATCCAAAACAATATAGAGTTCGAAATCAAACATAACAATTTAAAATAGAACTCGAACCCAATCCAAAACATTTAACCTCAAAAAATACCTTAACATAAAACACTTGAAAAGAACCTGAGTAGTAACAAGTCCCGTAGGCTCCAAGTCCAAACAAAACAACCTTTATATAAAAATATTGGGTTGCTTGACAGCAGTACAGTTGCTGCTATACACCTACACATCTCCACATATTAAATTTTTTAATAATTATTATTATTATTTTTTTTTTTCAAACAATAGGTGTGCACCGACGGTTGCTTTTCCAAAAATATGACCTTAAAACTCTGCTTTTCATTTTGCAAAAGAAAAATATTTGACAGGCTCGACTGTTTGCGGCAGCCAAAACATCCCAGACATATTAATAGTATTTTTACTGTTTATATAAAAAGTAAAAATAATGTTAAATGCGTTTCCAACTGTAATCACTGCTCTTTTCAAAAATATCACCTAAGGGGGTAAAACTGAAATTTCATAAGCTAAAACTCTACAACGATACGTAGAGGGTGAAAACACAGGTAGAAAACCCAAGTTATTAGCAGGGGAGCATAACGAACCGAGGTTGAGGCTGAGGCATGCGATGGAGGATCACCGAGATGATGAATAAGCGGTGGTAGGCAGCGGCAAGAAGCTGGGCGCGGTGGGAGACCACTGCGAAAAGAAGCGAGAGAAGGTGCTGAAAGAGAGAATGACGAGAGAGAGGGAGAATCCGAGAGAGCAGAGGTGAAACCGTGGGGACGAAAGAAAACTCGTCGTGACTTACCGAGAGGTGGCCACGGCGGAACTGGGTGATTTGTGGGGACGTGAGGTGCGCGGGCGGCACTCTCTGTGCAGGGTGACAAAGTGGAGGGGGTTGGCGCCGTGTCAACCGTGGGGAAATAATCTCCCCTGTCTCGGCAGTTCAAAACAGAGCACTCAACTAGGTCTTAGGGTGGCTGAACGCTGAGGGTCCAGGGGTTACGACGGTGGTGTGGAGTGGCGTGGTGGAGGAGCATAGCGGCTTGGCCTCCTTGGAGCAGCTGTTTGTTTTTCTCGTGGGCTGGGTAGTGGCTAGAGCAGCCGGCAACGGGGTGGATACGAAACTGGCAAGGGCTGGTTTGTGGGGTCTGGTAGTTTCCGGTGGTGCAAGGCTTTGTTTCCCTCCGCTAGGTGCAGCTACGAAGCAAGAAACGTGCAGAGAGTGGGATCGAGAAGTGCACGAAGCGGCTCAAGGCTGCTACTTGCGATGGAGGTTAGCGGCTGCAGAAGGTTTTTCCTATGCATGAGGGGTAACTGCAACTATAGATATATATATATATATATATATATATAGGGGCAAACTTTGCTGGGAAGGAAATTGATCGGTTGCCCAAAAATAGTGGGAGAAGATACGTGCATGGTGATGTGAAGGTGAGGGCCGTGATCGCTACTGCCTGATTCTATGGGATACGGCCACAGAGAGTTAAAAAGAAACAAACGGAAAAAGGGCAATAATCCGAGTATAGAAGGAAAATGTGAGACTAACATCAACGGAAAAGGAAGGAAATAAAATATAAAAAAAAATGGAATATATAATCAGAGGAACCTCTGGAAATAAACAAAAATTTAAAAAAAAAAATAGTAATAAAGATCACACATTAAAACTATGCCGGATGAAAATCTGGCTCCTCAAGGTTGTGGGTGTTACATCCTCTCCCCCTTAAAAATTTCGTCCCCGAAATTTGTTGCACCTAATGCCGAGTAAAAAAAACAATACTAATCTACTCCTTCCATTTAATCATACTCAAACCCAACCCAACAAAAATTTTTGAGTAGGGTACCTGTGTTTGTATTGTTGTCATCCTCCGCATCCTCAGTCGTTAGTGCAAACACACGCGCTGGCCCTCCTATTCCACGCTGATTGGTTCCTTGAGTTGCCCTTTGGGGACCTGAAGGGTTAGTCTTGTTGTCCGACAAAAGTAAAGGGCAGTTCCTGATATGATGTCCAGTCTTGCCACAGCGAAAGCACGCCCCTAGTTCTCTTCTACACTCCCCAGTGTGGGGACGATTGCAAAACTTACATAGAGTGTTGGATTGATTTCCTTGTGTTTGCTTTTGGCCAGCGTTATTGCCTTCATTCCTCTTTTTCCATGGACCTTGATCTACTGTTGATTGAGACCCTTGAGTTGCAGTCCTCTTCCTCTGTTCCACCAATGTAGCACTCCTCTGCAGGCTTCGCTCAAAGACAATGGCCTTATTCACCATCTCAGTAAAATTCTTTAATTGGAAACCCACCACCCGCTCAAAAATCTTTTCGTTTAGTCCTTGCTCGAACTTACGACACTTCTTCTCCTCATCAGGGATCAGGTACGCAGCAAAACGTGCTAATTCGGTAAACTTGGCCGCATATTGATGTACCGACATAGTTCCTTGAACCAAATTAGCAAACTCCATAGCCTTATCATTTTTTACTGAGTCTGGAAAAAAGCGTTCCAAAAAGATTTCTTTAAATTTTTTCCATTCCACTATTTCTGTTCTAGTAGATTCTCTGATAGTTCTCTCTGAAATCCACCACCTTTTCGCTTCTCCCGTCAGTTTGAAAGCAGAAAATAATACCTTCTGTTCTTCTGTGCAAGGTGTAACACGGAGTATCTCCTCAATGTCCTGAATCCAATCCTCCGCTAAAATTGGATCTCCCCGACCGTCATAAGTGGGAGGCTGCAATTTATTAAAGTCGTCTATAGAGCTCCTCCATCCATCATTTGTCACATTCATACCAGATAGACTCCGTTCCCGACGACGAGGCGGCATCCTGAAAACTCAAATAATAAAATCTTACCAGAACAAAAATCACAAGGGAAACATGCAATAGCTTTAAAAGTAAACCTCCAGGAATAACAATTAAATTCTTATTGCCAATCCAAGTATACACCTCAACTAAAATAAATCAATACCTAAAATCATTGACAATCTAAATTCTCTTAAACCAACCAAGTCCATAATCTTAAACCTAAAATATCCCCATAATCATCTCCAAGTCCTCAAAACCTCAAACCTTATCGAACTTGTCTGACTTCGCTCACAACCCAAAATCTAAACCTTGCATCATAATCAAGTCATGCCAACCAAATAAACCAATTGAATCTAAGTCATTAACTTCCCAAAAATCCATCCTATAATTATCTCCTCAAGTCCACAAACAATTAATTGACCTCAAATATTTTAGTCTGCAGAACCTCAAACCTGTCTCTGATACCATCTCTAACGCCCCGCTCCCAAAGGTCAAGAGAGTTAGGTCATTTTTCTCAAATCATCCCAAAACACCAATTCATATATTCCAAATTCTCCAATAACCGACTAATATAAAAGGACACTCCATAATTAATTAACAAATATCTATGAAAACTCTCCAAGAAACTAAACATAAACTTTAACAAAATCAAATGACTTCAAATACTTGTAACAATCCCAAAACTTGACATACTAGAAATATCAATGAAGATAAATATTTACTACAACTAAAAAAAATGTATCCACGAGCACTTATTCTCCTATGATCACCGAGCCTCTCTAGAAATGGCTACCCTTGCTGATATCGTACTGAACCATCTCAACTATCTGAAAATATTATTAGAGGAAGGGGGTGAGTTATCCACAACTCAGTAAGCAAAGAACATATACTAGTATGCAAACATGAGCATTTACCAAAATTCAGGATGCAGAACAAAATATTTCTTACCCTTCAGAAAAATGCAGAAGCAGATTACATTATCAAAAATCAGAGCGAAAGTTTAATATAAACGGAAACAAAAAAAAATCCTTTTGGCATAGCATAACTGAAACGTCTTATCAAAATAGAAATACCATGTTTAACCCCCGTGGTAGGGTTGTGCAAACCTCGGCGGCCAACCGAGCAGAAACAGAATGTGAATCTTCCCCTTATTATTCTCGGAGTCCCGAGTGTGCACACAGGAAAGACCACGCAGAAAACCACTTTGTAACCAAAGTGGGTGCACCAGAAACAGAATAGTTGGTACCAACCCAGGACTAAACAAAGCGAAACAGAACCAGAATGTCATGCCAGAGGTTTCAGAAATCATATCATATCATACCCGAGTATAGAATTTTTTTCCAAAACAAGAACAGAATCAAATCATAATTATCATTTATACAGAAATTTTCATATTCGCTCTCTTTCAGTTCGAAAAATAGAATGCAACAAAAATAGCTCATGTCTACACCAGTTCATGCCAGAAAATATTTTATTCTTGTACGTTTTCTTATGCATATGCGAAACAAAACTGAGGTAGTTTCAAAATTTCTTTCCGTAACTAAAACATGCATATTTTCCAAAATAAATCTCAGTTCATATTTTTAATGTAAAGTCTAGCATAGGAACCCCGCTTACCTGAATTTCTTAGCTTCTCAAAATTTATCTCCACACGGCTGAACAAAAATTAGTCGCCACCTATAAAATAATCACATAATTTCCGTAAACTTCTAAGTGATTACAAACTTCCAAAATAGACCCTGAGATATAAAAATCCAATATTTTTCCTTAACATCTAAACATCCTCGATATCCCAAATAACAATTCTCCTAAAAATACTAGAATTCGCTAAACTTCTCTCAAACCTTATAGTAAGTTTCTTCAATATCTCGATCTTCACTTAATAAAATATTACAAGGCTCAAAAAAATTTTAAAGATGTATCCAAAACAATATAGAGTTCGAAATCAAACATAACAATTTAAAATAGAACTCGAACCCAATCCAAAACATTTAACCTCAAAAAATACCTTAACATAAAACACTTGAAAAGAACCTGAGTAGTAACAAGTCCCGTAGGCTCCAAGTCCAAACAAAACAACCTTTATATAAAAATATTGGGTTGCTTGACAGCAGTACAGTTGCTGCTATACACCTACACATCTCCACATATTAAATTTTTTAATAATTATTATTATTATTTTTTTTTTTCAAACAATAGGTGTGCACCGACGGTTGCTTTTCCAAAAATATGACCTTAAAACTCTGCTTTTCATTTTGCAAAAGAAAAATATTTGACAGGCTCGACTGTTTGCGGCAGCCAAAACATCCCAGACATATTAATAGTATTTTTACTGTTTATATAAAAAGTAAAAATAATGTTAAATGCGTTTCCAACTGTAATCACTGCTCTTTTCAAAAATATCACCTAAGGGGGTAAAACTGAAATTTCATAAGCTAAAACTCTACAACGATACGTAGAGGGTGAAAACACAGGTAGAAAACCCAAGTTATTAGCAGGGGAGCATAACGAACCGAGGTTGAGGCTGAGGCATGCGATGGAGGATCACCGAGATGATGAATAAGCGGTGGTAGGCAGCGGCAAGAAGCTGGGCGCGGTGGGAGACCACTGCGAAAAGAAGCGAGAGAAGGTGCTGAAAGAGAGAATGACGAGAGAGAGGGAGAATCCGAGAGAGCAGAGGTGAAACCGTGGGGACGAAAGAAAACTCGTCGTGACTTACCGAGAGGTGGCCACGGCGGAACTGGGTGATTTGTGGGGACGTGAGGTGCGCGGGCGGCACTCTCTGTGCAGGGTGACAAAGTGGAGGGGGTTGGCGCCGTGTCAACCGTGGGGAAATAATCTCCCCTGTCTCGGCAGTTCAAAACAGAGCACTCAACTAGGTCTTAGGGTGGCTGAACGCTGAGGGTCCAGGGGTTACGACGGTGGTGTGGAGTGGCGTGGTGGAGGAGCATAGCGGCTTGGCCTCCTTGGAGCAGCTGTTTGTTTTTCTCGTGGGCTGGGTAGTGGCTAGAGCAGCCGGCAACGGGGTGGATACGAAACTGGCAAGGGCTGGTTTGTGGGGTCTGGTAGTTTCCGGTGGTGCAAGGCTTTGTTTCCCTCCGCTAGGTGCAGCTACGAAGCAAGAAACGTGCAGAGAGTGGGATCGAGAAGTGCACGAAGCGGCTCAAGGCTGCTACTTGCGATGGAGGTTAGCGGCTGCAGAAGGTTTTTCCTATGCATGAGGGGTAACTGCAACTATAGATATATATATATATATATATATATATAGGGGCAAACTTTGCTGGGAAGGAAATTGATCGGTTGCCCAAAAATAGTGGGAGAAGATACGTGCATGGTGATGTGAAGGTGAGGGCCGTGATCGCTACTGCCTGATTCTATGGGATACGGCCACAGAGAGTTAAAAAGAAACAAACGGAAAAAGGGCAATAATCCGAGTATAGAAGGAAAATGTGAGACTAACATCAACGGAAAAGGAAGGAAATAAAATATAAAAAAAAATGGAATATATAATCAGAGGAACCTCTGGAAATAAACAAAAATTTAAAAAAAAAAATAGTAATAAAGATCACACATTAAAACTATGCCGGATGAAAATCTGGCTCCTCAAGGTTGTGGGTGTTACATCCTCTCCCCCTTAAAAATTTCGTCCCCGAAATTTGTTGCACCTAATGCCGAGTAAAAAAAACAATACTAATCTACTCCTTCCATTTAATCATACTCAAACCCAACCCAACAAAAATTTTTGAGTAGGGTACCTGTGTTTGTATTGTTGTCATCCTCCGCATCCTCAGTCGTTAGTGCAAACACACGCGCTGGCCCTCCTATTCCACGCTGATTGGTTCCTTGAGTTGCCCTTTGGGGACCTGAAGGGTTAGTCTTGTTGTCCGACAAAAGTAAAGGGCAGTTCCTGATATGATGTCCAGTCTTGCCACAGCGAAAGCACGCCCCTAGTTCTCTTCTACACTCCCCAGTGTGGGGACGATTGCAAAACTTACATAGAGTGTTGGATTGATTTCCTTGTGTTTGCTTTTGGCCAGCGTTATTGCCTTCATTCCTCTTTTTCCATGGACCTTGATCTACTGTTGATTGAGACCCTTGAGTTGCAGTCCTCTTCCTCTGTTCCACCAATGTAGCACTCCTCTGCAGGCTTCGCTCAAAGACAATGGCCTTATTCACCATCTCAGTAAAATTCTTTAATTGGAAACCCACCACCCGCTCAAAAATCTTTTCGTTTAGTCCTTGCTCGAACTTACGACACTTCTTCTCCTCATCAGGGATCAGGTACGCAGCAAAACGTGCTAATTCGGTAAACTTGGCCGCATATTGATGTACCGACATAGTTCCTTGAACCAAATTAGCAAACTCCATAGCCTTATCATTTTTTACTGAGTCTGGAAAAAAGCGTTCCAAAAAGATTTCTTTAAATTTTTTCCATTCCACTATTTCTGTTCTAGTAGATTCTCTGATAGTTCTCTCTGAAATCCACCACCTTTTCGCTTCTCCCGTCAGTTTGAAAGCAGAAAATAATACCTTCTGTTCTTCTGTGCAAGGTGTAACACGGAGTATCTCCTCAATGTCCTGAATCCAATCCTCCGCTAAAATTGGATCTCCCCGACCGTCATAAGTGGGAGGCTGCAATTTATTAAAGTCGTCTATAGAGCTCCTCCATCCATCATTTGTCACATTCATACCAGATAGACTCCGTTCCCGACGACGAGGCGGCATCCTGAAAACTCAAATAATAAAATCTTACCAGAACAAAAATCACAAGGGAAACATGCAATAGCTTTAAAAGTAAACCTCCAGGAATAACAATTAAATTCTTATTGCCAATCCAAGTATACACCTCAACTAAAATAAATCAATACCTAAAATCATTGACAATCTAAATTCTCTTAAACCAACCAAGTCCATAATCTTAAACCTAAAATATCCCCATAATCATCTCCAAGTCCTCAAAACCTCAAACCTTATCGAACTTGTCTGACTTCGCTCACAACCCAAAATCTAAACCTTGCATCATAATCAAGTCATGCCAACCAAATAAACCAATTGAATCTAAGTCATTAACTTCCCAAAAATCCATCCTATAATTATCTCCTCAAGTCCACAAACAATTAATTGACCTCAAATATTTTAGTCTGCAGAACCTCAAACCTGTCTCTGATACCATCTCTAACGCCCCGCTCCCAAAGGTCAAGAGAGTTAGGTCATTTTTCTCAAATCATCCCAAAACACCAATTCATATATTCCAAATTCTCCAATAACCGACTAATATAAAAGGACACTCCATAATTAATTAACAAATATCTATGAAAACTCTCCAAGAAACTAAACATAAACTTTAACAAAATCAAATGACTTCAAATACTTGTAACAATCCCAAAACTTGACATACTAGAAATATCAATGAAGATAAATATTTACTACAACTAAAAAAAATGTATCCACGAGCACTTATTCTCCTATGATCACCGAGCCTCTCTAGAAATGGCTACCCTTGCTGATATCGTACTGAACCATCTCAACTATCTGAAAATATTATTAGAGGAAGGGGGTGAGTTATCCACAACTCAGTAAGCAAAGAACATATACTAGTATGCAAACATGAGCATTTACCAAAATTCAGGATGCAGAACAAAATATTTCTTACCCTTCAGAAAAATGCAGAAGCAGATTACATTATCAAAAATCAGAGCGAAAGTTTAATATAAACGGAAACAAAAAAAAATCCTTTTGGCATAGCATAACTGAAACGTCTTATCAAAATAGAAATACCATGTTTAACCCCCGTGGTAGGGTTGTGCAAACCTCGGCGGCCAACCGAGCAGAAACAGAATGTGAATCTTCCCCTTATTATTCTCGGAGTCCCGAGTGTGCACACAGGAAAGACCACGCAGAAAACCACTTTGTAACCAAAGTGGGTGCACCAGAAACAGAATAGTTGGTACCAACCCAGGACTAAACAAAGCGAAACAGAACCAGAATGTCATGCCAGAGGTTTCAGAAATCATATCATATCATACCCGAGTACAGAATTTTTTTCCAAAACAAGAACAGAATCAAATCATAATTATCATTTATACAGAAATTTTCATATTCGCTCTCTTTCAGTTCGAAAAATAGAATGCAACAAAAATAGCTCATGTCTACACCAGTTCATGCCAGAAAATATTTTATTCTTGTACGTTTTCTTATGCATATGCGAAACAAAACTGAGGTAGTTTCAAAATTTCTTTCCGTAACTAAAACATGCATATTTTCCAAAATAAATCTCAGTTCATATTTTTAATGTAAAGTCTAGCATAGGAACCCCGCTTACCTGAATTTCTTAGCTTCTCAAAATTTATCTCCACACGGCTGAACAAAAATTAGTCGCCACCTATAAAATAATCACATAATTTCCGTAAACTTCTAAGTGATTACAAACTTCCAAAATAGACCCTGAGATATAAAAATCCAATATTTTTCCTTAACATCTAAACATCCTCGATATCCCAAATAACAATTCTCCTAAAAATACTAGATTTCGCTAAACTTCTCTCAAACCTTATAGTAAGTTTCTTCAATATCTCGATCTTCACTTAATAAAATATTACAAGGCTCAAAAAAATTTTAAAGATGTATCCAAAACAATATAGAGTTCGAAATCAAACATAACAATTTAAAATAGAACTCGAACCCAATCCAAAACATTTAACCTCAAAAAATACCTTAACATAAAACACTTGAAAAGAACCTGAGTAGTAACAAGTCCCGTAGGCTCCAAGTCCAAACAAAACAACCTTTATATAAAAATATTGGGTTGCTTGACAGCAGTACAGTTGCTGCTATACACCTACACATCTCCACATATTAAATTTTTTAATAATTATTATTATTATTTTTTTTTTTCAAACAATAGGTGTGCACCGACGGTTGCTTTTCCAAAAATATGACCTTAAAACTCTGCTTTTCATTTTGCAAAAGAAAAATATTTGACAGGCTCGACTGTTTGCGGCAGCCAAAACATCCCAGACATATTAATAGTATTTTTACTGTTTATATAAAAAGTAAAAATAATGTTAAATGCGTTTCCAACTGTAATCACTGCTCTTTTCAAAAATATCACCTAAGGGGGTAAAACTGAAATTTCATAAGCTAAAACTCTACAACGATACGTAGAGGGTGAAAACACAGGTAGAAAACCCAAGTTATTAGCAGGGGAGCATAACGAACCGAGGTTGAGGCTGAGGCATGCGATGGAGGATCACCGAGATGATGAATAAGCGGTGGTAGGCAGCGGCAAGAAGCTGGGCGCGGTGGGAGACCACTGCGAAAAGAAGCGAGAGAAGGTGCTGAAAGAGAGAATGACGAGAGAGAGGGAGAATCCGAGAGAGCAGAGGTGAAACCGTGGGGACGAAAGAAAACTCGTCGTGACTTACCGAGAGGTGGCCACGGCGGAACTGGGTGATTTGTGGGGACGTGAGGTGCGCGGGCGGCACTCTCTGTGCAGGGTGACAAAGTGGAGGGGGTTGGCGCCGTGTCAACCGTGGGGAAATAATCTCCCCTGTCTCGGCAGTTCAAAACAGAGCACTCAACTAGGTCTTAGGGTGGCTGAACGCTGAGGGTCCAGGGGTTACGACGGTGGTGTGGAGTGGCGTGGTGGAGGAGCATAGCGGCTTGGCCTCCTTGGAGCAGCTGTTTGTTTTTCTCGTGGGCTGGGTAGTGGCTAGAGCAGCCGGCAACGGGGTGGATACGAAACTGGCAAGGGCTGGTTTGTGGGGTCTGGTAGTTTCCGGTGGTGCAAGGCTTTGTTTCCCTCCGCTAGGTGCAGCTACGAAGCAAGAAACGTGCAGAGAGTGGGATCGAGAAGTGCACGAAGCGGCTCAAGGCTGCTACTTGCGATGGAGGTTAGCGGCTGCAGAAGGTTTTTCCTATGCATGAGGGGTAACTGCAACTATAGATATATATATATATATATATATATATATATAGGGGCAAACTTTGCTGGGAAGGAAATTGATCGGTTGCCCAAAAATAGTGGGAGAAGATACGTGCATGGTGATGTGAAGGTGAGGGCCGTGATCGCTACTGCCTGATTCTATGGGATACGGCCACAGAGAGTTAAAAAGAAACAAACGGAAAAAGGGCAATAATCCGAGTATAGAAGGAAAATGTGAGACTAACATCAACGGAAAAGGAAGGAAATAAAATATAAAAAAAAATGGAATATATAATCAAAGGAACCTCTGGAAATAAACAAAAATTTAAAAAAAAAAATAGTAATAAAGATCACACATTAAAACTATGCCGGATGAAAATCTGGCTCCTCAAGGTTGTGGGTGTTACAATTCTATAACCAAGAAAGGTGGACAATGGAAAATACATTTACTGATCTACCACACAACTAATATTGCCTCTCCCATTTTTTCTCCTCGAAGTATATGTTTCTGAACCGAGTGGTATAAATGCAAACTAGGAACCATGATCACATACTGCTTAAACCTTTTTCATAATGTCTTTTTAAGGGTTTTTGCCTTTTCTACATAGTAGTTTGCACTTGGTACTCCTTTTTTGTTGTAAAGCTATATTGAAGAAAGCAATAAAGAAGTATTTTGACCAAAAACAGGGAAATATTTTTTGTTAGTTCGAGTTCTTTCTAGTCCTTTTTTGTTGGAATTGTGAAAACGCTAATTTAAGTTGGTTCTAATTCCAAACTTTATGCATAACTGTCTGTTGCTGTAGATTCAAACTTGGATGGATATATCACAATCGGCTTCCCATAGATTCAAAACCCGAACTTCTTTTTATATTTCGGTTTTATCGGGAACCAAACGAGACTCAAGAGAATGGAGAAGGGATCGGAGGGAACGAACGAAAACGAGGGAAAGCACGGGAAATCGAGGTTGAAGTGGTTAAAATGTAATAAAATAGAAATAATATTGGCATCAGCCACTATTTCGCATCAAACGTTGCACACCATACGTGGCATCACTTCCTCCCATGCTCTTCCCTCCTGGCTCCCTCTCTGTTACCTGCTATTTCCTTTTTCAATGGGCCAAGCTATCCAGCAGTTTCTGCACATTACGTTCAAATTTATTTTTTTATTTTTTCATTTTTTCAGTATGCTGCTCATCATTTTTGTTTTTCAAATTCAACTCTATTTTAGATTTATAATGAGATATAACCAATCCATTACTAATATTCTAACACCAAGAGCCCGAGAGAGAAGTCAATACTATTACTAGGCACCCTTGTGATTCTGTAATAACATTACTTACCTTAAGATTTTAAACTGAGGAAAAGAAATAAATTTATTTAATTATATTATATTCTTGACATTCTATCATATGTGTGCTATACTTGTTCTCAATGAGTGGATTTAAAATGTAGAATATTTAATTAAGAGAAATTTTAAACATAAGCCTACATACTACATACTATATTTTTATTTTTAATTTTTTTAATTTCTTCTTTTATAAAATATTTGGCATATGGATAATAAATAGAATAATTCAATTATTTAAGAAGAATAAATTCAAAAAAAAATTGAAAAAAATTAAAACAAAAAATAAAAAAGTGTAGTGTGTGTGCCTATGTATAGAAGAGCTCTCTTTAATTAAATAAAATAGAGTGTAAAGTTCAGATTCTAATTTCGAATCTCTAGTTTAAAGCCATGTGAAATTAATAGTTTTTTTTTTCAAAAACTTAAGCTATATGCATAGAAGAAACTTAAGTTATCTAGTCTTGAGACTTAAGCTATATGCATAGAAGAAATTTAAGTTATATTCGTTCTCATGTCATATCTTGGATCTAGTCTAAATATTGGAGTTATTAGAAGCTGAAGTTGTCATGAGAATGTCCCCCACCATAATAGCTCTTTTTTGTGGTTTTGATTACTACTTTTGTTCTTTTCTTCCTCCACAACCTAAATAGGTCATTTTATATAGAGTTGGCTTGCTAGGTCAACCTCCCACACATGGTATGCTAGACTTCTAAAAAGTCAAAGTCAAATATTGATGAACTTCAACCCACCAACAACAACTCAAAGAAGGTAAGAGAGACCTTTCCAAATTAATTAGAGGTTTGTAATTCCAAACATAGCCCGGTCAATAGGATAGTATGTACCATTTTTTATAAGTGTATCGTAAAGTACTAGCTAAGAAAGTTGAATATGGAACATAAACAACAAAACCGAGAGTGCACATTCAAGTTGAAGATAATTGGGTTGGTTTGGGTGGTGAGATGAGATAAAATAGTTTTAGATGAAAGTTGAGATTGAATAAAATATTATTTTGTAGTATTATTTTCTTTTTAATTTGAAAAAAATTAAATTATTTATTATATTTTATATAAAAATTGAAAAAAATTATGATGATTAGATAACATGAAATGAAATATGTGATTTTTATATCCAAACGGTACATAAAATATGAGGTGAATATTGTTACTTTTTCTCATTAACAAAAGGGGTACCAACTTTTTCAATATTAATGGTTGCTTGGGAAAAGAGAAATCTCTCTCTCTCTCTCTCTCATATTTCAGTTTGATCTGCTATAGAGCGAGGCTATGAGCATGATACCAACTTGGAATATATTAAACTCAAATAAAGCTTTTACAAGGACTTTATCTTGCTCCCCCTTTTCAACTTTGAACTCAGTACACTTCTTGAAAGTTTTCAGGTCTCATAAGGCATCCCAAAAAAGAGGTTCTAGTCGTTTGTTAAGCCAGCTTGAGACAGCTTGCATATAAATTCTGCCAAAGAACTTGACTTCATTTCCAAAAGATTGTTAAAAACATTTTGGCATTAATTTTTTGTTAATAATTTTTGCTGTGAGTTCTGCAATAAATTGTAACATAATTAATATTGTCAAAAATATAACATAAATAATTAAATCTACATATTACCATTAATTTAAGCTTTTAAGACAAGTTATTATTTTACAAGATATCAGAGCGGAAGTCTTTAGTTTGAACTTTTATTCTAAATTGATCTATTCCATTTAATTAAGTATTTCTCATGTTGATTCACCTATTGAGAGAGAGTGTTAGGAATATAATACCAGTAATGAAATAAATATCTTCTCATCAGCTTAAACTTTTGATAAAAGTGATAATATTACAAAAATGAAAATTGATTTGCCATTATACTAGGGAGTTTCATTGCTTGATCACTTGGAAAATTCAGACAAAGAAAAAGCCTCCATATCCACCATGCAGTATGATATATATAGGGCTTCCTGCCTAGTTTATGTGCTAGTACATGATTACCTTATAGATAAATATGTGTAAAATTACAAGATTCAAAACTTTCAACCCAAATGATCAACCCAAATAACTTTCATCTGCCATTTTCTTCTTAACTTCCATAGCTACTCTTTTGAAATCACCCTCTAAGATAATCTTCCTAATTCCCAGATCAATACCAAACTTTACTGCTAAGAGAGCTGCATATGCTTCTGGTAATAGTGGATTAGGAAATAAAACTTGGTTCTTCCTCAGGGTGGTCAGAAAATTACGTCTTCATCTCTAATAGTTACCCCAATACCTATTTTACAATGCTTCTTATCAACTATCACATCCCAATTGATTTTACAAAAACTTGGTGGTGGGTGCTCCCATGTGACAGTCATGATATTATTGCTTGATAACTGATTGAAGACCCTGACTTTAAATGATTCCATGCCGTGTAACATCTGGTGGATTCTGTGTAATACTAACTTAGGATCAATAAGGATATTTTTAAAAACATATTCACTCATTCTCCAGTACCACAAAATCCAAAGAGCCATATACAATTCTGTCATTTCATCCGAATTTAGCTTCCTGAACATGTCTTCCACAAGAGCCTTTAAATTCTTGTATGAGACCTTGCTTTTTGAATTTTCATTAAACATTTGTCCCAAGATATCAACTGCCGAAACACATTCCCGTAAGATATGTTTTGTGGTTTCTGGTTCCAGTAAGCGAAGAGGGCATATTGAATCTTCCAATATTTTCTTCTTGGACAAGTTAATCTTAGCATTCATTCATCATCTCAAACAAAAAGAAACATAATATTTTTAATATTGTCCAAAAATCCATTCTTATTGTGAATATCATTATAGACAATCTTAGGTTATAATTTCATTTTAATTTGGATAGCAGATGAATTAGCATATTAAATTAATCATTTCTTGAATAAATGATTTAGGAACTTTCTAGTACTATTAGACAACTCTTATATTTGAGAGTAATTTCTAAAACACTTTTTAGCCCGAGTCAGATATAGTTTTTCAGATTTGCAACAGGGGCAAGACAAAGGATATGGCTTTGTTTGTGATGATGATATGGAGCTTCTAGTACAGGAGGAACAAATGGCTCCATGATTCCCCTTGTATCCCCAGCCCAATCCTTGGAATATGTGTACTCTCTCTTGAATGCACACCAAGGGTCACTAAGGAAGCATGAACATGGTGTAAAGCAGATTGTGAGATGGAACAAGCCGCCTCAAGGGAAGGGGTCTTAAAGCTAAATGTTGATGAGGCCATTTTGCATACCAACATAGGGAGGAGTCCGCGTGATTCTCAGAGACAACACAGGCAATGTGTTACTGGCCGCTAGCATGAAGGAACTTGAAGTTGGTGATCCAGCCGAGATTGAGTTGGTGGCAATGTTGAGAAGTCTCCAACTATGCCTCCCGTTGGGTATTGAGGAAATTATTTTAGAGAGTGACTCCCTCCTAATGGTCACTCAGATAAATGAGGACACACAGCCATCGTCTCTATTGGAAAACATTATTAAGGAAGTGAAGCAACTCCTAACCAGGTTTGGCAGTTGTCCAGTGCAATACGTTGGCCGATTGGGAAACATTGCTGCTCACAAGCTTGCTAGGCATGCGTGGCATATCCAAGATTTATCCAATACCCAACAGCTTGCTAGACCTTGCTGCTCACAACTCTTAACCAGGTCGGGCTCTTTGAATTAATATGACATAGTTTCATCTAACAAACACATACGTAAATTTTTTTTCCTGTACATAAGATTCAACAAAAGAGTCCGCAAGAATAAAAAAAAAATGTAAATAATGATAGGTTTTTTTTTTTTCTTTACAGCATAAATATTGTAGCGCCTGGGCCCATAGCCCGTTGACCAGCCCAGACCCATGCCACGCCTGGCCCCAGCCCATGCACCGAACGGCGTCGTTTCACCCCCCGGTATATTACTTCCGCCCCTTCTTCTTTCCTTTCTTTTCTTTTCTTTTCTTTTCCTTTCCTTCTCCTTTCCCCTGCTCGACGGTTTCCCCTGTTTTGCGCAGCTCTCCATTTCTCTCGCACCAAACCACGATCTCGGTGGTTATTTGTTGAAGATGAAAATATCTCTCTCTCTCTCTCCATACGGCGTTTTATTCCTTGATTGGAGCTCCTTCCTTCCGTAAACCCCCCCCCTCTGGTTTCGGTTTCGCCACATGAATCACGGTAAGATTCTCAAATTTCTTCCTACGTTTTCTTCTATCCATGGGTTTCGGTTTTGGTACTTGTAATCACTGAAAATTTGTGTATTTTCGGTAGGTGAAGTCGAGCATAGAGAAGCCAGAAATTCTGTTCTTTAGTGCCCTGTTTTCGTCCGGTTTGTCGCTTTGTTTTGATGCAAGTTGTAGTTCACTTCAGGTAAGACTCATGGAGTCAGATTTAGAGGCTCCTCTCGTATGTTTTATTTTGAAGATTTGATAAATTTATTGGATAGATTTCTCTCCGTAATATTTATGGAATATTTTCTCTAATTTTCGAATCCATTTTCGAAGTGATTCTTGGTGGATGTTCAAGGGATTCGTTGTTAAATTCTTTTGCTGTTTTGGTGCTGCCGATGGGTTGTTTGGGACGTTTTGTGTGATATAAAATGGTTGGGTTTGGTTTTATTGAACATATAGGATACTATATTTATTGGGTTGGTTTTATCAGAGGGATGCTTGAGATGAGTTGGTAGTGGGCTGAAATGATTATTATTTTTTTGGGTATGGAGTGCGCTGGTTTGCTGGTTGGAGTGGATTATGAAATTTCATGTTCTTGGCAGTGTTAAGTTAAAAGTGTTTTGATTAAGAAGATAAATAGCCGCTAGTTGTGTGGATTTAAGGAGAAAATTTCAGTGCACCTTAGAGTTTTTGAAATGATTAAAATATTGGTTTTTGTGCATCTTTGGGGGCTGTCAGATTTGTAGTGGCTGGTTGCTTGGGCTTGGTTTGTTAGAAATTTATGATTTTAGGCAAGCAACGTAGTTTAGCTTATAATTTTCAGTCTAAAACTTTTTGAGTAGTCTTTAACATTAGGGAATATGTTTTTATGAATAGGTGACGAAACTCTTAGAAGTCGGACTCAAAGTTTTGATAATTCGCTGCAGGAGTCAGGTAAGCGGGGTTCGTATGCTCGGTTTTATACAAAAAAAGAACTGAGGTTAACTTTTTAAGAATTTGTGCTTTTGTTAGTTATGAAAAGAAAACTTGAGAAAAAAACCAACCTCAGTTAATTATTTGCATTATTCTTAAATCTTATATGAAAGAAGGAAAAATATTTCTGTCATGTATTTTGTAGACATAAGCCTGCTTTTTTGTCATGCTATTTTTCTGAAATGTGAAAAAGAGCGTTTGTCTATCTGAGAAAAATTATGCTTTGAATGCGTTGACTATGTTTTATTTATATAAGTTTTATTCTGAAAATAGCTTGGAATTATATGTCTTTAATAACTCTGAAAACCTTTGGCATAGTATTCTGGTTGGTATTTGACTCTATCTCTGCTCTGCTCTGCTCTGTTTTTGTTCTGTTTGGATTGGTACCAATTTCCTATCTCTAAGTGCACCCACTTTGGAAACAAAGTGGTTTATTGTGAGCTTTCTTGTGTGCACACTCAGGGCTCCGAGAACAAATAAGGAAAAGTTTCACATATGTCTCTGCCTGGTTTGGCCACCGGGGTTAGTACAACCCTACCACGGGGGTTAAACATGGCCTTTGTTTTGTGAGATGCTCTATTTGATATAGTGATAATGCTCAGATTTGTTATACCAAAGTACTTTATGTTTTAATTGTTTTGAAAATCATTTGTTCCTTGATGCATAAATATGTTTTGTTTCGTACTTTATTACTTGGTAAATGCTCATGTTTACACGCTTGTATAAGTTCTTCGCTTACTGAGTTGTGGAAAAACTCACCCCCTTATCTCATATATTTTTCAGATGATTTGGATGTTCCAACAGAGGACCAAGAATAGAGTTTTGACCAAGTTTATGCAGTTAGAGCCACAGGCTAGATGGGGGAAAACAATTAATATTTATTTTAGATGTTCGGTTTCTAATTCATTGGATTTTAGAATATTAGTTATTCATTATTGTTAAGCTTATTGGGAGATTGTGAACCCTCTCATTTATGATTATTCATATTTTTTAATTATGACTTGGTGGACATTTTTAGATGGATTGAAATGTGGAAAATATTTTTATTTGAACATGGTCGGAGATCTATTATTTGTATTTGAGAATGGATTATACCAAACAGGTTAGACTTCGCGACCCCCTACGAGTACGGGATGTTACAAATATTGATGATAATTTGCTTACGGAGAGTATATCGTTGTTCCTAATATCCTATATTATATTCATAGTTTATAAGTTATATGTATTAAGCTATATAGTTTCATTTTATTAATTTTTTGTTTTTAATTTAAGTTTCGAATTTTAAAATATTGTCGCTTTTCATAACAAACACATCAGCAAGTATGATTATATGCATAAAAATTGTAAATATAGATAATATTCTCTTTTCTAAAATTTGCGTTTTGCACGAGTTTCTTTCCATGTATGTTGTTGCGCCCCCGATCCCACAGGGGTTCAAGAGTTACTTCCTATCGCATATACTCATATTCAATACCATAATTAAATACTCTAAATTTTCAAATATCATATAGAGCTTGGTCTTAAAACCCATTTCCTTAATATCATCAATACCTACAATGTAAAGTCATCAGAATACAATGATATTTATTTAATAAACCTTATCAATATTCATATAAATTCTCTTTGCTTAATCCATCGTTCTTAAGTTATCTCACCCAATGCTTCATAATCTGATCATTGATTGAAATATTCAAACTCATCTGAAAAATATTTAGATATAAGGGGGTGAGTTTAACCACAACTCAGTAAGCAAGGAATATATACCAGAGTGCAAACATGAGCATTTTCCAAAGTACAATATGCAGAGCAAAATATTCTTTAGTTTTAATATGCAGAACAAAACACATTTTTTTTTTAAAACGTAACAGAGCGACAATTTTTAAATCATATAAAATACAGAGTACTTTGGCATAACAAAACTGAGTATCATCATCATATCAAAACAGAGGATCTTACAGAGCAGAGACCATGTTTAACCCCCGTGGTAGGGTTGTGCTAACCCCAGTGGCCAAACCAGGCAGAGACAGAGGTGAAACTTTCCCTTAATCATTCTCAAAGCCCTGAGTGTGCACACAGGAAAGTCCACAAAAACCACTTTGATTCCAAAATGGGTGCACTCAGAGACAGAGAAGTTGGTACCAACCCAAACAGAGCAGAGCAGAGTAAAGCAGAGACAGAGTCAGATACAAACCAGTATACCATGCCAAAAGTTTTCAAAGCCATATCAAAATATTACAGAGTTCCAAAACATTTTCAGAAACATTCTCACCAAACAAAACAGAGTTCAGACGATCTTTATAAATCAATGCACAAATATTTCAGATAATTAGTATCGCTTTTTTTTCACATTTCAAAAACAACATGACAAAAACTAAGCTCATATCTGCACAATGCATGATAGAAACATTTTTCTTTCTTTTATATTAGTTTTATGAGTAATTCAAAGAAATGACTGAGACTGGTTTTTCTCAAGTTCTCATTTAATAACAAAACATGCATAGATTTTTAGAAAGTCAACCCTAGTCTATATTTGGTACAAAGCCAAGTATAGGAACCCCGCTTACCTGGACTTCTTAGCTTTTCAGAATTCCTCCACAATAGTATTAATGATCAAAAATCACACGCCGCCTATAAGAATAACATGAGATTCCATAAATTTCCAAAGGATTACAAACTCCAAAATTAAAATCAACAACTTTCTTCAATGTCTAAACATCCTCAAAATCCTATAATATTAACTCTCCAAAAATACTTTGAATCTACTAAAATCCTCCAAAACCTTAAAATAAAACAAATCTTCCAATACCTGAGTTTTCACTTAATAATCACTTACTATAATTCCATCTTCGGATTCAACTCAAACACCAGTCTCTTTCAGAAGTCAAAATGAACTGATCCACTTAAATCCCGAAAATTCGTTGAAATAACATTATTAACCAACCCAAAAATAATTTAGAACAAGAACCCAATGCAACAACATTTAACTCCCAAATAAATTATCAAAACCATTTTTAAAAAAAGTATTCCAGTGAGAAACAAGCTCACTAAGCAAAACTTTAAAGCTTCTCTTCATTACTTCGATTTTCACTTACTATTCACTTAACCCAATTGCCAACATAAACTAATTCCCTTATAGAAAATCAAAACTCGATCCATTTAATAAAGTGCAACGCCACTGATCCGATCCAAATTAATTGAAAACCCAAATCCAAAAGTAATTTTTGAATTTGAGATAAAAACACAAAAGCATTTAGTTTCAAAAAGAATTTTGTGAATACTCAAAAGAAATAACTGAAACTAGAAGAAAACAAATCCACTGAAATATATTCTTAAAGCACTATGATTTAAAACTGAGGGCAAACGTATAATTTAATAAAACTGGTGTTTCCTACCACCTTCGCCAAAAGAAAACTCACGTTAGAAAACAAACTAAACCAGTACTCAGACTTGCAAGGATAAAATAAACATTAGATCCAAGGTGTTCACACAACGGAGACTCACTGTGAGAGAAGGGTTGCGATGGGGCTAGGTGGCTGTGCTGGCGGAGACACGGCTGCCTCCAAGTTACTGAACACCGAGAGAGAGAGAGAGAGAGAGAGAGAGAGAGTTATCACGGAGAGAAAGAGGATCTATGGTAAAAAAAATCAACGTGAAAGGTGGTGAAGATTCGGTAAGGCTTACGGTGGTGAGACTGGGCGATGGACCAGGGGTGTATCACGGTATTTTCTAGGTTGTTAGGGGGAGGGGGGGTGTGAGGTGCCTGATGGCACTTCCTGTGCAGTAAGGATGAAGTGTTTCACGGTGGACCCTGCGATGGGAACCACTTAAAATGTGGTGGCTTGAATGCTCTGTTTCGAAAGATGGCAACAGAGGAGCAACTAGCCGAGTGTGGGCAAGAATCTGGGTCGTGAGCATTAAGGGTTGCTCCGGTTTTAAGTTGCAGAAACAGGGGTATTGAGGGCATGCCATGGTGGCTCTCCCACCGGGCATGCCATGGTGGCTTGTGATGGGATTTTCCTGCGTGGTTTCCGGCGTGGTGCAGAGCCTTGAGAGGGTGGCGCAAAGATGGGTAGTGGGTGCTCTCGGTGTGGTGGTTTCGATGATTGGCAAAAGGTATTTGTATGCTTTGTTTTGGGTTGGTAAAACAGGGGTTCTTTTGTGGTTCACAGTGTAGCGATGCCGCGGCTTGCCGTCGGCGGCTCGCACGTGGAGGGGGCAAGGTGGTTTGCTAGCTTTCATGGCTGACCAAACCTGCGGATGTTGAAAGGGTGGCCAATACTTAGTATGGCCTGGGCAGTGGCTTAAGAGTAGTGGTTATTTGAGTCCAAGATGCTCTGTTTTCGGAATAATGAAATAGAGGCCTCTCATTTCTATGATGGATAGCATGGTTCTATGTGAGGTGGGTGTGGTGGCGCATTGGAAGGCGATAACATGCTTATTGGTGATTTACGTAAGGTGGTGGCTGTGTTCTTGTGTCAATGTGCTAGAGAACATTTCCTATGACTATTAAAGGTCTAAATAGATGTATATATAGATGATTGAGAACAGAAAGTGTGAGGGAGAGCTGAGTATCTAATCGGTTGAGGGTAAGATTTTGAGAAGAAAATAAGGTAAGCGCATAGTCGTGAAAAGTTAAATTCAAATGGAGAGTCCGGCGGAAGTTGCCGAGCGATTGGTAACATGCATGGTGTCTAAATAAGTGTTTGGAACCTTAGGATGAGGAAAATATATTTGCAAAACGTGAAATAAAAACATATATTTTCTGTTATACAAGTTGTTTCCGTGAAAATCGTGGGGGTTGGAACGTGACTGGTATATAGAATACTGAGACCTCTAGAAAACAAAACAAAATTAGAGAAAGTACATGCAGGTGTGGTGATCTGTCGTGGGATTAACTAGTACCGTGAATGATGCGAAATTTGGGAGTGAGGGATGCCTAGATAAGTGATTAAATCCTTAATAAAAGGAAGAGCCGCTTATGCTTAGAGAGTGCATGGGTGGGTTAATTCTTGAAGAGAAAAGAGAGTCAAGAGCCGGATCCTTAATTAAAATAGGCCTCAACTTAAAACAAAAATAATAATAATAATAATAATAAATAATTTGTCTAAAAAAAATTTCTCAGCCCATAAAAAGTTTTTAATAATCATCAAATTAAATAAAAAAAGACAAAATTTACTAAAACAATAATTTTACACTCATGGTCAATTTTTTTTTAAAAAAAATATTTGAATATCAAAAAGGAGTTTTTACTTAAATAAATAAATAATTAAAACATTTTAAAAAAGAAATGTGGGACTAGAGCCGGGTGTTACATATGTACTATTTTTTTCCCATATTCATGTACTGAATCTTTTGATTAAGGCTTGGTTTGAATAGGGAAATGTTTTTATCTCGTCCATCTTATCTTAATATTTTTTATTTATAAAATTTTATCTTAATATTTAAATATCATAAATATAAATAATTTTAAATTTTTTAATCAAATTATTATATAATTATTATAAAATTTCTAAAATTTCAAATAAAACACAAAAAATAACTTAATTTTTTTCAATCTTAAAATAAACAATAAAATTACAGTTTATATTTTAAAAATATTTTAATTATAATAATTTTATTCAATATTTAACCATCCTTTCAAAAAAGTCTATAAATTTTTTTAACTCAAACTATTTCTAACGCATCTCTTCTCGACTCAATTCAATTTAAATATCTCATTATAATTCAAAAATCATTTGAATTCATCTCATGAAATGTTATTCTCCATTAATTATCTAAACTCCTTATTCTTCTAGGTTTAATAAATTACAAGAATATTAAAAATAATCAAATAATGAAAAACTATTCTGATGGCGCCACACTATGGAGCATTTACAATGGACTAGTCAAATTCATTGTTTATATGATTATTAAAAAAAATTATTTATTAAGAATAATTTGAATGTTAAAAAACTAACCTTTTTTTTTTTTTTTAGTGATTCTGTCCCAAATTTAATGAAAATATTCTCATTTGTGGCGAAGAATACCGTAATTACAAATTAAGACGCTTGGAGTTTACAATATAGACCATAAAACCAAAACCTAAGCATCTGCAAAAACAAGAAGGAAATAAAAAACCAAACCAGATCAAAACAAAAATAAATAAATTTGAGCACCCTAAAAGACAAAAGAAAATGGAATTAGATAATAGATACCCATCTCTGGGAATGCTGACATGATCCGAATTATAAAGTCCGCCTCCTTTGGTTGATCACTGCGACAAAAAGTGTGGCTAAGAAAATTTTCGTGTATGTCGTTATTGAATTTTTTGAAGATTGTGGGCTCCGACTTACTAAAACTTGACTACAACCTCAGAGTTAGACACAGTTATCTTTAATTTTGCAGAGGATGGATTGGCTGAAGGTAGTCTGTCTAAGAAAGGAGGAGGAAGAGCTGAAAGAAGTCGTTGATCTTCCAAAATTAAGAGGTTCTTACTAATTTCTTCCTCGATCTCTTATTAATGCAGGCAAACTTTTTATTTTATTTTATTTTATTTTATTTTATTTTATTTTATTATTGTTTGAGCAGGCAAACTTTTTAATTACTTGTTCACGATATATGTGTAACTTACCCTGTAAATGAATGCCAAAATACTAAAAAAAAGACTTTTTAAAATTGGTCGTAAATGATTTACCAATACCTTCTATCTCTTGGAGTCACTATCAGTAAATGATTTACCAAGGCTCATTGGCATTTGTAATTTCTCGGATTCAATTGAGGTAGGTTTTCACAGTTAACACTACATATACGATTCACTTTCTATATGGATTAGTTTTAAGCTTTTGTACATGTTGCCCTTGCCCAACATAGAGTTTAATGGTTTTAAACATTGTTGGAAAAAAATCTAATTTAGAAATGACTATTCCAATTCTGAAGTCTCTTTACCACACATTGTTTACATGTTAAAATTTGATTTAAAGATAATGTGCTCTACACATCGATTTAACAATAGAATAATTCTTCAGGAATATGGTTTTGTAAGAAATAAACATCTTATTACTTTCCTATCTTAAACAAATACATTTTATATATATGAAAACTACTTACAACGTTGTAATGGTTCAATTAATTGATTAAACAGGTTGAAAGAAGAGGTAGCACATCATCAACTGTCGCTCATAAATTATTTTCATTCAACACCATTTTGTGTGTACCAAATTTGAAACTCCTTGAAATATGTAACTGTGGAATAGTTGAAGTGGTATCTGATCTTGAACGACTAAAGGTCAAAGAGAACCGCAAGCCTATCCTAACAGTACTTTCTAGTCTATACTTATCTGGATTATCTAGGATGTCACATGTGTGGAAGAATATTCCACATAGATTTAAAGGCTTTCAAAACTTGACATCAATTTATATAGGTAAATGTCGTAGTCTGAGATACTTGATCCCTCCTTCTATAGCAAAACTACTGGAGCAACTCCAATTCGTTTGAATTGATGAATGTGAGTTTATGGAAAATATTATTGAAAGCGAGTACGAAGCTGGAGAAGAGAGGAGAGCAAATATTTTGAGTAGCGAAGCCCATTCTCTTAAGTGGCCATCCATAAAGGAGATCCATCTGGAGGCATGTCCAAAATTAAAAACATTTGCTGCAGAAGTTAAAAGCGGAAAAAAAAAAAGGAAGATGGAAGTCAATTGGATGCAATAGGCAAAGAGTGTAGTGCGGGCTCCTCCTTGGCAAGGGAATCTTCAGGACTTTTGAACCGATGCCTAGATCAGTCTTGTGTACCATTCTCAGAAATTATAGTCTAGCCAAAGATCATGTGATTAAAGTATATTTATTATTCTTTTCATTTATATATAACTTTTTAGAAAAACTTCGTTATACAATTGCATTAATTGTTTATTTTTATTTTTATTTTATCAATATTTTTACTAAAGCTCCAAAAGGAACTTTGGACAATTCATTTAAAGATCTTAGACTTCTGTTAGACTATTTGCAGTATAAATACTTTTACTAGTTGCATTAATTTATTTATTTGTTTTTAAGATTATATACTCCTTTACACTTTTTGATGTTTTGGTAGATTACGTTGAAAAAGCAAGAGGAGCAAAATGTGAGTGAGACCGAAAATCAAGCAAAGATGCTGTCTCTGTTTTCATACAACTTGATTGAAAGTTTGCAAAATCTACAACAACTTACTATATATAAATGTGATTTTTTAGAAGTGATATTTTAACTTGAGGGACTAAATGCTGAAGAAAGCAATATCTTCAATAATTTGACAGAGTTGTTATTAATAGTTTTACCGAAGCTGTTGCATATATAGAAGAAAGGCCCACAAGATATTAAGGGATTTAATTACTTGAGATTTCTACTTGTATGGGAATGTGATAGTTTGAAATGTTTGTTCACACCACCCATAGCAAAACTTCTTGTGAAATTAGAGGGAATAAAAGTAAATTATTGCAATGAAATGGAAGAAATCCTTGTAAAATAATTGGGAGATGAAGAGAACAAAGATGTGATTGCATTCCCCCTACTGAAGAGCCTCGAGTTTGGGAATGTGACACCCCGTACTCGTAAGGGGGTCCTGAAAATCAACCTGTTTGACTTGGACCTGTTTTCATCTACAAATTCTATCTAAAAATATATCTGATCAATAATCCACAAATAATTCCTCATCTCCAAATTTTAAGAACAATTAAATCCTAAATATCCATAAAGTTCATACATTAAACAAAATAATGCCATCATATAGGGTCCACAAACTTCCCATCAAAATATCCTACTAACACTTTGATCTAAACATGCTAAATAACGTAACAACAAAATAATAAATATCGTCTTCACTTCAACCCCAAAGATGACCGTCTATCCTGGTCCCAACATATTAACCTTGGTCCTCAGTCGAGACCTCCACTTCATCTGAAATGTATATATATAAAGGGGGTGAGTTCATCCACAACTCAGTAAGCAAAACACCTATACTAGTATGTAAATCATGAGCATTTTTAATAAAATCCTTAAGCATGTAACGGAAAAACTTTTATTCAAAGTAAACAATTCCAAAACTTATAAACCAACCAAAAGCTGAGCGAACCTTTATTTTTCATAAAGTATACACAAAACTAACCTTTTTATACTCAAAACACTTTGGCAAAAATAACTGTAACATCTCATCCATTTCCAAAACATATACCATGTTTAACCTCCGTGGTAGGGTTGTGCTATCCTCGATGGCCAAACCAGGCAGTATCATATTGTGAGACTTTCCCTCATTCGTTCTCGGAGCCCCGAGTGTGCACATAGGAAAGAAACACATAAAAAGGATCACTTTGTTTCCAAAGTGATTGCACTCCTATCATATTGTATCATGGAGGTACCAACCATATCACGTGAATCCATATAATCATGTCCGAACCATTTTCAGAAATAAAGACAAACAAATAAGTATGCCAAAGATTTTTCCGTAAACATATCATATTAAGCCACTTGTTTTTCACTTTCTTATCCATTTCCATATAAGCCAAAAACACAACAAAACATATTATTTTACATCCACAAGATAGCATCAAAATTAATGTTCGCTCTTATGCATAGTTCAGAAACATGTCAAATATTGCTCATGTCTACACTTTTCATGTCAAAAGAAAATTTTCTCTATCGTATAAATTTTCATGAGCGAATGCATGAAACATATACTGAGGTTGTTTTTCACATTTTTCTTTAAAAAAAGAAACAGAACATGCACATTTTATAAAACCAACCTCAAGCCAATTTTCTATTTATGTAAATCTAGGATAGAAGCCCCGCTTACCTGACTCCTGTAGCGAATTATCAAAATTTCAAGTTCGATCTCTAAGATTCTCGTCGCCTATTTATAAAAAAAAAAAACTCAACATTAACAGCCAGCAAACCCAATCTATGTATATACCAAAATGATAATCTAATGCTCTTAATCTGAAAATTTTTGCAAAACTCCTTTCTTCAAACTACACTAGCTTAAAGCGTTACAATTTACTACAAATATCAAGTCAAACAACACCCATATAACATGCTGACCAGCCCCAACCTCCGAGTTGTTATCCCACGCTCACATGAACATATATTCCTAACTTTCCAGCTTACAACCCAACGAGACCAGTCACCCAAAAAAAAAAAAATCATTTAGCAACAAAATTATTGACCTCAACACCACCAATCGGTCTAGCCAGCCACACAACACTTTTACTCGATTAAAACCAACCAGCCAAACAACATTTTACTCGATTAAAACCAACCAGCCAAACAACAACCACAAGGATCCAGAATTTCCCAACAAAACCAGCCATTAATCATCAACCCCAACTAGCATGTATTAACTTAAAACATTCTCAATCAATAACTGGAGTGATACAAGGGAAAACAACAACCAAAGTGTCACTGAAAAATTTAACAACATCCCTCAGACTTCCTTATGTAAAAATTTGGTTCGGCAATTAACGTTTTACGCTAGATAATTCCCTTAACAGAAAATCTATCCAAAGAGTCTTGAACCTTACCTAACAATGAAGAACAACCCACAAGAAACCGAAGCTTAGAAGATGAAATCCTCGCTTCCCCAAATGCTCGGCTGCCACCAACGGAAATAGCTAGATTAACAGTGACTAAAACCCCCAAACCGAACCCTTAAATTTAGATGAAATTCCAGAAAAGTTGAGAGGTTTAGATCAACTTACCGAGGAGATGAGTGGGTGGCCGCAACAGAGGAGATCGGCGGCAGAGAAAAAAAAAAACCCAAAAACAGGGGTATTGCCGTAGAGAGAGAGAGAGAGAGAGAGAGAGAGAGAGAGAGAGAGAGAGAGAGAGAGAGAGAGAGAGAGACTGGTGAAGTGAAACTGACCGCGAGAGGAGGGAACTCCATTTGATGCAACTGCTGGACGTGGCAACAGGTGAGTGAAAATCGGAAGAGAATCGAGGAAAGGCAGGGGAGGTTGGAACCGTCGGGTGCCGAAGGAAAGAAAGGAAAAGAAAGGAAAAGAAAGAAGAAGGGCGGAAGTCAAATACCTAGGGGTGATACGGCGTCGTTTTGTGGTGAGCTGGGCTGGGCTTGCTACACTGGAATGGCCTGGGCTGCGGGCTGCGAGCTGCGGGCCTTACAGGGAATTTATAAAAGTTGAAATGTTTTTACACTGAAGATAATCATATATTTGAATGGCCATCTCTGGAAGCAATAACAATAGTTGGATGCCCTGAATTAAAAATGTTTGTTTCGACAAGTACAAAAACACCTAAGCTAGAGGGAGTGCATATGGTGTGCGGAAGTTTTCAACCAATGGTAGAAGGAGACCTGAATATCACCATACAACACATAATCAAAGGAAAGGTATGTTACAATTTATAACAAACATTGTTTTACTTCAACTATTTGTTGACCATTGTAATAGTAGAGATGCATATAATTTGGTTAATAATTGAGTTGTACCACGTGGTTTGATATATGGGTTCTCTTTCCTTTTAGGGGTTCAATCAATTTTCTTCTCCACCGTTGTCTCCGTAGAGTTACAGCATAATATGGAGGTGGACAACTGGTACGGAATGCGATTAAGTATTTTTTCCCTTTATATATAGAATCTACATTCTTAAAGTTATTTTCTTTGAATTTCAGAGGATGAAGATACTTTTTTATTTTTAGAGGTCGCGGAAGTTCAAAGTCTCTGTATACATGAGCACATAAGTTTCTATAGTTGACCAATTCCCATATTTTCAGTCATTTATTTGTTTATTTCTCAAATTTCTATAACTAATTTTTTTTTTCTAATTTTAGGCCCCTCTTCCAATCTCTTGACTAGCAGTCGTAGACATCCTTAGAGCATAAGTCGTAGAGATCATTAGAGCATAATTGACATTGAATTGGCTAATTTTTTTTTTTAAAAGTACAAATTTATACGCATATCAAAAAATTTTAATTATATTTGATCAATAGTGGAGAGAAAAAAAATACAAAAAAGGAATGAAAGTACTTTTATTTTTTAAAAGTGAATAATAAATTTAAAGTTTTCTCCAAATTTAAGAGAATCATACATGGGAGTGCTTCAGCAAGGTTTCACATACTACGTTGGTCCCACTATTAGGGCACTGCTTGGAGCATGAAAATGAGAAGTTTTTGGTTTACAAAGATATGCCAAATGGAGATTTTGTGACACCCAGATTCCTGAGGAGCCAAAAGTTTTTTTTACAACATAATTTTAACGTGCGATTTTTTTTCTTTGTTTAATTCCAACGAGTTCTCTGTTTTATATTTCACGGTTTAAATTTCCTTCCTTGGTTGATTTTTATTCTCACATTTCCTTCTATACTCATACATTTGCCTCTTCCGTTAGTTTCCTTTCTAACTCACTGTTGTCGTATCTCAAATAATCAAGCATCGCGAGGAGCAATCTTAGATCTTCGGCTTACGCGGCACTCACGTCCGCACACGTTTTTATTTTATTTCTTCCCTTTTCGGTTATGTCCCTTTTACCTTACGGATGTTGTCTCCTATCACCCATGCATGCATGATTCGGATCTTCCCATATCTTTAGATACCACATTTGTTCGGTGCACTCATCTGCTAGAAGCTGAATCTTCTCTTTTTGAAATTATATTTTGATAGAAATCGGTTCATTCCATCCCTCGCGCCCTTCCCTTCCGCAAGTACGCGCCTCTTCCCATCGCTTACTCTTTAGGGATTCTCAAGCCTCTATTTATAGATGTGTTCATCCACCTAAAGCCCCATGCCGCAGCCCTCTACGTACAAAATCTTCCCTTCAAAGCCAAAACCCCTCCTCTAGCTCGACACTGCACACCGTATCATGTAGCAGCCTCCATATCAGCGACCAAACCGTGAACAACCGTGCTCAGCCACTGAAAGCCTTTGCATAGCTCAGCCTCGTCCAAACTTAGTAGCCTTGAACCCACGGCGGAGGAAACTAGCCGCTAGCCATCACCGAAAACATCCCCTGTTTGTGATTCCCGAAACAAAGCACTCATCAACGTGCTGCCCCATCTTGCAACCATATCAACCGAGAGCCATACACCAACCGGAAATCACCCCTTGGCGTCAAACTCTTCCACTTTGTCGCCACCTACACAGACGTTGCCGCTAGGCACTCCCATCACCCAAGGTTATAGTTTGATCTAGTTTAATATCTCAGTAATCTCCCTTTACGTCTCTTTTGTTTCACAGACCACTCTCTCTCTCTCTCTCACAATCATCTGCCCAGCTCCGCCCGTGACCCCGCCAGTTCACAGCCTTCGCTCGGTGAGCCTCCGTAAGACGCATTTTTGAATTCTGGGTCTATTTATGTTTTTCCTGTAAAGCTAACTTCTTGTTTTTGCCTAAGTTATGTAAATTTCTTTTTAGAAGATGGTCTAGATTTTACAAACCTTGCCATTTTGGTTTTAAAGCAAGGCATGTGTTTTCAAGTTATATTTCACCAAATTTGGCCACTTGATTTAAATCGATTTATGTTTATTGGTGTGTTTTATCGTTCTTGCTTTGGGCCACTCGGACTTTCGTTATTTTGGGTTGCTTTTGTTTTTTAGGCGCCTTTTAAGTTAATTTTGAAGTTAAGATATCTTGGAGTTTAGACTTAGAGTTTAACTTATTTTTGGGATCGGCTTCTAAAATATTTTAGAGCGGGTCATGGGTGTGGCACTATTTAGTAAGTTGACTTTTTGGTCTCTGAAGGAGACTGTTTGAGTTGGTATTTGAGTTAGGTACTTTAAGTGAATATCGATGATTATGAAAGATGATAGAAATTTTAGATTTTGACAATTCTCAAAGATTTGGAGGAATTAGAATAAGGCGATTTCTTTAGTACTCTAGGTTTAAATATTGAGATATTTGTTAAATTAGAAATTTATGGAAACTACATGATTTTTTTAAGTGATGATTGATTTTGTTCAGAATTATGGAGAAGTTCTGAAAAACTAAGGACTTCAGGTAAGCAAAATTCCTATGCTAGACTTTGCATTAAAAATATAAACTGAGATTTATTTTGACAAATATGCATGTTTTAGTTACGAAAAGAAACTTTGAAATCACCTCAGTTATTTGTTTCGCATGTACATAAAATTTTGTATAAGAAAAAAGTGTTTCTAGTATGAACTGGTGTAGAAATGAGCTAATTTTGCTACGTTCTGTTTTCTGAACTAAAAAGAAGCGAATGTGAAAGTTTCTGCATAAATAATATTTTTGATTTGATTCTGTTCTGTTTTTGGAAAAGTTCTGTACTCTGATATGATATGATTTCTGAAACCTCTAGCATGACATTCTAGTTCTGTTCCGCTCTGTTTAGTTCTGGGTCGGTACCAACTCTTCTGTTTTTCTGCGTGGTCTTTAGTTGTGTGCACACTCGGGGCTCCGAGAATAATAATGGGAAGATTCACATTCTGTTTCTGCTCGGTTGGCTGCCGGGGTTTGTACAACCCTATCACGGGGGTTAAACATGATAAATATGTTCTGATAAGATGTTTTAGTTATGCTATGCCAAAGAGATTTTTGATTCTTTTAATACTGAACTTTCACTCTAACTTTTTGACAACATGATCTGTTCCTGCATTCTGAAAATAAGAAATATTTTATTCTGCATTTTGACTTTGATAAATGCTTATGTTTGCACACTAGTATATGTCATCTGCTTACTGAATTGTAGATAACTCACCCCCTTATCTTCATAACATTTTATAGATCATTTTGATGGTTCAATTGGAGAATGAGAAGGAGTGCAAGAGTAGTCAATTTTAGAGAGGTTTAGTGATCACAAAGGAATAAGTGCATGGGAGAACAAGTTGTCGTTTGGGTCTTATTTAGTGGAGTTATTGTAGTCAGGTTTTCTTTTAAATTTGTCAAGTTTGGATATGTCGCGTCTTTGTGGAGATTTATAATTTGTTTTTTTTTTTTTTTGAGAATTTTCTTGTTTGTACTTTTGTGGAGGTCCATGATTATTTATTTTGATAGCTTAGATTTGATATCATTATGGAGTTTCAGGAGATGTGGTTTTATTTTTTTAATTTTTTTTTTTTGTATTATTGGATATGTATTTTATAGAAAAAAATGAGTTAATTGTCCGAACCCTCAGGGTCGGGGCGTTACAGATTTGGCTAATTCCTTGCACAGATTTACAAAGTCCAAGGAAGAAGATCTCCGGTCTCGGGATTGGATTACAAGGTTGAAAATTGCAACAGGAGCTGCCAAAGGCCTAGCTTACCTGCATGAATGCACCCCTCCCATTATTCACAGGTATCATTCAGCTTGCTTATGGGTATCATTACTCTCTCTTTTGATTAAGTCGAGCTTTTTCCATGAGGGATTAAATTGGGAAAGTTTTTGGGGTCTTGAGATGATCTTAATTCCATTGGCAGCACTATATCATGAGATGCCTATACTTTCAGTTTAAGGCTGCGATGTGTTTGATATTATGCTTAAATTAACTTTCATGTTGGAGCATAACGATTAGAAGTTCTGCTTTGACTTGCTTGTATTTCCCCCCTTTACCTGGAGAGCATCAGTTCCCTAAGTCTCAAACTTCCTTAGATTGTTTGGGGGAAAGAATTCTCCTTTAGTTTCAGAATTCTCTCGCATGTAGAGGAACCTTAAATGTGCCTGCACATATGCGACTGATTCTACTTATATGCTAAAACAACATTTGTTGCAAAGTGTGATGCACACTATCTAGTTGTTTTCTGAACACATTGTCTTTAGTTGAAGAATTAATGATGTCGGGAAATCAACACTGCTAAAGACTGCAATTCTTGTTTTGTTTGTTAAAAAAATGATATATAATATTCTGGGTTTTTTTGTTGGTCATCTTGGATAATTTGTAATGTTTTGGGTCATTATCTCATCAGTTTTGTATAAATACAAATCTGAAATAAGACTTCTATAAGTCAACTTTCTGGTTTGCTTCTATTGTTGAGGGCAGAGAGTTGCATAAGTTTCTTTGCCAAGGGGTATGTGCTTCTTCACTTTTTTGTGGCTGTTCTGAGGCAAGTTGTTGGGGATATTGCATTGGCACTTTCATGGGTGTTTTTTCTTGTATACTCATGGAGGGAGAAGTATGATTGGGTTTGTAATGACTTTATTTTTTCTTGTTTTATTTTTCTTCTCACAGTTTGCCAAAACCACGGTTTGCATTTTTTTTGCATTTTTTCTGTTCACAATTTGCAAGAACCACAGTTTGCATTTTTCTGCTGACAGTTTGCATTAATTCTGGGCTTATTATTGCAAAATTTATATATGTGGCTATAAGCAAATTAATAGTTAGCAAACTATTAAAGTCTGTCTCATTTAATTTATCTTTGTTTATGGATGGTTGTGTTTTTGCAGGTACTACACAGAACACCCTTTGTGCCTGGTCGACATTGTTGAAACTCTTTGAAAACTCTGTTTTCTGCTGCTATTATGTGGATGGTTTTTGTAACTTAGTATGATGTGTGTATTGTATATGGGACACAACTATGTGGATGTGGGTTTTTTTGATTTAGCATAAAAGATGTGTGAATTGTACGTGGTTGTAACCTGGGGGTTTCTTTTTGTGCTGCTGTAATGTGTTGTTGACATGAACACAAGTATGCTGCTAGACATGGTAACTTCTTGTTGGAAGTGCAGATTTGTGTAGGTTTTTTTGTAACTACTATGTTGCTGCAATTGATAGATGAAAGCTTGGAGAGAAATTTTGGTAAAAGAATATAATTTGATGAAAAATGTAGATATTTGGTTAGTATTATTATGCAGACAACAATTAGAGCAGCCTTACCTCAAAGCTTCCTGGAATAGAAGCATAAATGAGAACGGCTCATGGAATATCTAAAGTGTGAAGGTATTTACTTTCCATTTGTCTATTTTGTTGAGCAGTATATGGGACAAACAATAAAAGAGACAAATGAAATAAGAAAAGAGAGAGCAACTTTGGAAATGCAGAGAAGTTACCATCTGAAGGGTGAAACATCAGTGATGAATGCTGATGAGCAGATTTGGAAACAGTTATGGTGGCTCAAGATTCTTGGTAATGTGCAGCATTTCATTTGGAGAGCATGTAATGAATCTCGACCTACTAAATCCAATCGGTTCTTAGAAAGGTAGTTGAGGATCCTCTGTGTCGTATCTGTCAGAGAGATCAAGAGACAACCATACATGCATTGTGGACTTGTCCATGCCAGGTGCTTCTGATGTCTTGGGGGAGAATCGAATAATTTTTGGGACTTATCGAAGCAATTGATCTGCAAGTAACTGTTATTTCCAGAGGTCTTTGGGTTAGAAGAAGTGCTGCCATCTTTGAAGAAAAAATTGATAAACCAGACCAGGTCATACACAAAGCTCTTAAAACAGTTGAAGATTACAAAGAGGCTCAAAGAAAGACTCAGTTGTTACCTCTTTCTGCTACTCACAGAGAACTATCTCGATGGAGAAGGCCTGGTTTGAATCAGCTAAAGGTGAATTGGGATGGAGCTGTGGATTCAACAATGAAGAAATCTGGTCTAGGCATTGTAATCAGAGATGAAAGTGGGGGAAGTACAGGTATCTCTTTGTGCTAAAGTGGAAGCATCTCTCAAACCTTTAATTGTGGAAGCTACAGCTTTGAGGAGACCAATGTTTTTGTGCATTGAATTGGGTTTCTCTACTGTGATCTTTGAGGGAGATTGTAAGGAGTTGGTCACTGCAGTCTCTACAAATGGTTGAGACTACTCAGAAGCTGCTTCTGTGATTCATGATATCAGACAGATCATGTCAAATTGTGATGGATGACAGATTTGTTGGCTAGGCATGCACTTTTCCTAGAGGGAGAATATGTTTGGATGGAGGAATGTCCCATTCATGTATTGAGTGCAGTGTTGCATGATAAATGGTTATCAATGAGAAGAAGTATTCCATTTCAAAATAATAATAATAATAATAATAATAATAAAAAGAGTACCACTGGTCCACTCCTACTGATCTAATATTGATCGTCTTAGTATATAATCATATTTGTTAGTAGTTTAAATTCGAAAGTAGTGAGTGACATTTAAAAAAAAAAAAAATTTGCTGGGTAATTCTTAAAATAAAAATGATACTTATCATCTTTTTAAATTATAGCTATCATTCTTTTGTCATATTTTGAAACAATATTAAATGATAAGTAATGTTAAATACAGTTTTAGATTGTGCAAGTCATGCATATTCATTTTATAAAAATTGAGTTTATTATTAAAACAAAATCATGTGGGTCTCAAATTTATGCTTTTTTAAAACAAAAACAAAAACAAAAACAAAAACATTGCACAAAACTTGCATATCCTAGAATTGTAAATGTTATTTACATTAAAGAATTAAAAAATAAGTAAACAAGGTAATGGTATGCATTCAATTAATTAAACAAGTGTTTACTCTGAACCACTTATCATAACAAGATTCTTGCTTAAGGTTGCATTTGGCAATTGAGAATAAATTTTTCACAACTATTTATTATTTTATTATTACTTTTTACATATTTTTATTATTATTCATTACTTTTTCATTACTATTCAATATTCTATTATTAATTTTTACCTACTTTTTACTACTATTCATAATTTTTCTCAATACTTCTCAACATCCAAATTTACTGAGAAGTAACCTACTAAGAAGTGCAAAATGCACCTTTTTTTTATTTTTTTTCTTTTTTGTCAAATATTTTTAAATTCCTTTAAATATTTAAGAAAAAAAATTCACATTCTCATTTAAAAATACTTCTCTGACTAAAAAAGTAAAAAAGAAAAAGGAATCGGTGGCTTTTGTCACTTGCATCCCCAGTAGATGCATCATTTCCCTATCCTACAAATTTGCTGGCCACCAGTTTAGAAGTATAATATCTCATGTGTCCATTGAAGATCCTTAGTTGCAGAGTGGTGGCAGCCTGAGTAACACCGCGAGCTAGCCCAAGACATAAGTCAATATTAGGCACCCTTGTGATTATGAGACATCACAACTTATTCCAAAAATTTAAGCTGATATAAATAAGTAGACTTTTTTATTTGTATTATATTCTTAATACTACTCTCCATCATAGATGGGCTAAAAAAATTTATTAAATAAGATAGAGTGTAAAATCAAAATTTGAATTTAGGACATCTAATCTGATCAATCCTTTTTATACCACCAGGTCCATCCTGGTCAGCGTATCTTCATCGCTTCCTTCCAGATGGATGAAGAAGCTCTAGTCTGGTTTCAAGAGGCCACTGAGGCAAGAGCTTTTCACTCTAGGAGGACTTCATCAAAGCTATTCAAATCAGATTTAGTTCTACTCCATAAAATGATGCTATAGAGTCCTTAAAACGTCTCAAGCAAGTTAGTGAGTATAAGGCTAAATTTGAGATTCTTTCTAATAGAATTAAAGGCATATTTAAGAAGAATAACTTGAGTTGCTTTTTGAGTAGCGTTATCTATCAAGAAGTGAATGTCAAGAAGTGGATGTCATACCTTTTGGGAAGCATCTTTGTGTTCAGAACTGACGATCATAGTCCCAAATATCGCTAGATTATAAAATTGGCACGATTGCATAGTAGAAATGACTTTTTAAATTACTTGGCTATGAGTTTACAATTGAATATAAGAAGGGGTGTAGAACAAGATGGTTGATGCCTTGTCAAGAAGAATTCAGAATGAGGAACTTGGGGAGTTTGCAGCCTAGGTCATTCCCTACACCAACCTAGTTGGCATATTTGAAAATGGCTTATGAGGTAGATCAGGGTGTACAGCAGAAGGAAGGGTTTGAAGATGGCTTATGAGGTAGATCATGATTATATTTTTTTACATGATTTTTTTAATATTTTAAAATATTTTTTAAAAATATAAAAAAAATACAACATTATTTAAAAACACTTACCTAAAAATCATGTAAAAAAAATTAAAAACAAAGAGAAATCGGATGCATTCGGGATCCCATGCATTTTCCATCCATATAAACTTAAATAGACATGGTCCCCTCCAATTCTTGTAATTTGGAAGGAACTCACATGAGTAGCGCCGCTCACATAAGTAGCGCCCGCTCGAAGGGATAGGCAACTAAGGCCACCACCTAAAGCCCCCAACTTGAGTAAGCCTCCACAAAGAAAAACAAAATATAGAAAATATTAGTTAGCAGAAAAGATGAAAAACATTTATTTAAAATAAAATCAATATTAAATAAGAAAATATGATTAAAAAAAGAGTAAATATAAAGTTTTCCTCAGAAAGATTTTAATATAAAACTTTTCCTCAGAAAGATTTTACTTAAAATGCAGAAATCAATATTTTGATGTTGATGGCCTTATTTATTTTTAAAATTAAGTATTAAAATAAGTATATATAAATATTATTTAAAAGAAAAGTAAGTACTGAAGTTATAAAGAGGTATATTCTATTTACAGAAAAATTAGATTCTCTTTCAAATTGTTATACTACTTATAAATATTATTAATAAAAATAATTTTATCATGTGTTGCATCTCAAAATTTTTAATAAAATCTCATTATTTAATATTTAGTTATTAGTATTATTTTTAAAGTAAAGCATTACGTATTTAATAGTATTAGGCCACAAAATATGATTCAGCCAACCAAAATATGAAAACTGTTTGAGCCAACCAAAATATCAAAAATTTTAATACCACGAGAAATTGCGTGTGATTCAGCCAACCAAAATATGAAAACTGTTTGATGTTTTTCATCTCAAGTATTGGCAAAAGATAATCATCTCCTCTGGTTAAGTAAAATACAATTAAATTATATAAAAAGCCCTTATAAATGAGTAGATATTCGTTGAGTCTGTTGGATAAACGAAAAGGGAAACCATCAAGACCGATAGTTTTGAGTCTTTTGTTTCAAACCAACTGGTACTGAGATTTGTGTTTCTGAGGTTATTGCTGTTTGGATGATGAGAAAGGTGAAGAAATTTGTTTGAAAAAAAAAAAAGAGAGGTCGACAAGTGAACCTGCTAGAAATGACGACTAGAATCTGGAAATCCAGTTTTGGGTCACTGACGAAGTGTTTTATTTGTTTGATGAATTACCCTTTTGTATAGTTTTTCTGTTGGTGGGCTTAATGGATTTATACATTAAGCTGCAGCTTCTAGTTTTTTGTTTTTTAATCTAGCCTCGAGCAAATAGAAGTTGTTATCTCATACATGTTCTTGATGTTTTGGGTGGTGTTGCTATTTATGTTGAATCAAAATCCACTACTATTTACTCATGACCTCTTGTTATTTCCACTACTAGTATTTTTTTTTTTCCTTTCCTGAGGTTTCTGTCACAAGTGATTGCATAGAAGAACATGCCAATGAAATTAAGAGTCTGTTCAATTTCTGTTATTGCCCATGAAGTTAGTAGAATGAATAGATGCAGTGATCATGAAATTAAATGCGGTGCTATTTGATGCTAACAGAGTTGCTTAAGGAGAAATATAAGACAGAGAGTCGCACAATTGCCAAAATAACAGAGTCAGGCTGATAAGACAGTAGCAATACCAGCTGAAGGCTCACGGGACTCAGAGAATAATCTAGAAGAATAAGAGGATATTCCATTATCTTCTGGGCATCCTACCTTTGACATCGTTATTATTGGACTGGAACTGATGCATTTTGGTTTTCCAATGAAAATGATTTGAAGCTATGGTTGTTAAACTTACCATAACTTGCCATTTGTTTCTACAAGCAATTGAGCACTCTGTTAGTTATTTATTTATTTATTATTATTATTATTATTTTTTGGATCTGAAGTACATGGAAATTAGTATATACTGTAATCATTTGTACATGATGGAATATAGAAATACCCAAAAAGTCTTTACACTCACTGTTATTCTCTCTATTGCATTTCCACAAACACCTGATGCTCCATCATTTCTTTGATCTTCAATACAGACAACTGCTAAAATAACATCACAAGGATCTTATAAGAAGTTACAAAAGTGGGTCCCACATTTTTTTTTCGTCAAAACAATCCTATCAAATAACATGAACGCCGCGCTTTAGCTTGTTGGTTCAATATCTCTAGTTGGGTATGACTGAAGATACAATGAACCAAGGATGATAAAGAGTATGTCTTATGGCATTCCAATTGTCGCAAATGCTCTAACCTGGAAATAGAATTTAATGAAGCTTCAACAAGCAAGGAAACTAACTACAGTCTTAGAATTATCAATATTTGTCGATCTACCTTCTTTTCCAATATTTGAGAGGTTGCTGCCCATACATATATAGGTATGTTTATATGGCCATTGATTGAAACAATTAGGATCAGAGATTAAATTTAGACAAGGAAAAGAATCAGTGCTTTTTATCTAAAAAAAAAAAAGAGAGAACAAGGTACATATATTTAAGAGACTTCATCTTTAAGGTAAATACAAAACCTGATTCCAACAAAGTACCAATAATAGAATGATAAGCAAGAAAATTAGTTGAATGGAACAAGCCATTTCTGCACACCTAAAAAAACATAACATTAGTTATCGTAAGATACTATATGTGATCAAAGTTTGAACCATAACTTTACACTTTATACTATTTAGTTAAATATTTCATGTGTTAGATCCACTTGTTGAGAGTGACTCTTAAGAATGTAATATAAATTATTAAATCTATCTCTTTCCATCAAATTAAACTTTTGAGACATTAGGCAATTTCACAAATATGAAAACAGATTTGCCATTGTACTACGAAGTTTATTTGCTTGAGTTGAGAATTTCAGGCAAAGAAAAATCCTCCTTGTTTTGTAACAAGATGCAAAGCAATTACAAATCCTGATTCCTGGGTTTTCTTTTAAATCCACATGATAGTTTATGTTTCAAGTTAGAAGCCTATTTAGCCATACTGATCTTAATTATCATCTAACACTTTTTAATTATCTCAAAATCTCTCCACCTTGATTCCATGTAGTAGCTTAAGTTAGCCGGAGCAGCAAAACTACACATTTGAAGGACATGTCGCCAAGCCATTTATCCAAACCATTTGACCATGAATAATATTATTATGAACTATAAGAATCAATATATGTGATTCCATATTATTTGGGAGGAAGAAGTTTTTGCTCTTTATAATGGTTCTAACGGGACTCTAATTATACTATTAACTAATTCCTTTTAAAGTATAGGTCAGGTGTAGCTTAGGCTTCTCTTGGCGTTTTACAAATCGTGCTAGAGCCTATTTCAACAAGAAGTGTGGACTTGAGTCGTATCACCTACAATTTGAAACTTCAATTGTAATTTTGTGGATAAATTTTAAGGAGGTTCGTGGTTGAGTGATTTTTATGACTGCAACTTCTTCAGGCAAGCAACTGTCATTCACAATTACTAATACGTTCTCTAGCCAACTTTTGTATTGCTTGCAATTTGTATCTGCATTTTTTTAACAGTCTTCAGTATTTCGGTCAATAGACATACATATATTGTACGCCTGCTGATTTAGATTGTTTTTGGGATCTTTGTGACGTTGAGCTTTATCCATATATTGTTTGATCCCGTTTATGGGTCTTTACGGTTGAATTTATGTACCTTATCATGATCTGAGCATGCGTATTATTTTGACATTTTTGCATTGAGTGAATGTCCCAAATGATTCCCAAATTCCATATGGGTTTCTATGATTAATCTTTATTAATATTGCTGTGGTAAACTTCATCTTGAGCAAAGAAGTCCCTGTCGTTAAAGCTGTTGTTAAGACCTTTAACCATGGACTGATAATCTCCTCTAATTTTGTTAAATCAATGTCATAATGTAAGATTTGCATGAACAGGTTCTGAAGGCCTTTTTCCATGGAGAGGTAATTTGTCCAAGCACTACCCGTATCACCCACTCTCCACATCTTTTCTAATTTGGAGACATGCTTCTCAATCTTCCAACGCTTTTGCTCTGCTCCCAAGATCACCCTCCAGAGACATGGCTGCCGTTTTAATGTCTCTCCAGATTAACAAAGTTGTAGTAATTTTATAAAATCATTGTAATGCTACATCAATATAAGATAAACAATGCCAAAAGTTTAAGGAGGCATAATCTCCAGCCTCCAAAATGGAGGTCTGGAGTTCGAAAATCCCGTCCCTCCAAATGTATCAAAAAAGTGTCAGATAAACAATACAACATGTGGTTTTCATATAAATAATGTAATATTATTTTATAAACAATTTTATTTAAAAAAATCAAATAATAGAGTTTGAATGCTGCATCGATATTTTTTTCATGAAAAAAATATTCATAACATGTAGGCTTTAATTTAAAAAGAAAAAAGAAAAATAAACTTAAATAGACATGATCGTCTCTATCTGGTACCAGCCGGAGTTTGACCCAGGGTAAAGTGAAACTCATGTATCCATATAAACTTAAATAGACATGATCGCCTCCAATTCTTGTAATTTGGAAGGAACTCACGTGAGTAGCTGAGAATAATTTCAATTCCACGAGAATTTGATTGTGATGCAGTCAACCAAAATGTGAAAAGTGTTTACTGTGTTTTCATCTCAAGTAATGGTAAATTAAAATAATCATCTCTTCTGGTTAAGTCAAAAACAAATTAAATTAGATAAAAGCCTTCATAAATGAGTACATATTCTTTCTGCTGCTGCTCCGCTTTTGTTTTACAGCATCACTTTTTCTCAAATCCATACCTACGGTTCTGCGTCATTCATATACTTCTCCGCTTTCTAGAGAAGGCTGTTGAGGTTAGTCCCACAAAATTTCCCTTCTTCTTCATCATATTTTTGTTGCAGTTCGAAGCTATTTTCTTTTTTCAATGGAATACTTCTTTGATCTGTAATTGTGCTATATATACTTCTTTGTTCTGTTTCTCCTTTTTTGTTGGCTTTGAAAAACTAGTAAGAATTTTCAGACTGCAAAATAATAAGACGATAAATTTTCAGATTGCAATAAATCTAAGAGAATTAAGATAATACATGTCTCTTAGTACAATATTCATGATGGACACCTGCCATCTTTTAGAACCCAAGCAACGACGACCATAGCTGTAATCCTTTCTCGACGTCTTCAACTACGCTTCAACCCACAATGAGAGTAATGCTTAGTTTTTAGTCATGACCTTGTTGTGAAGGCGTTAATGCTACCACTTGACACTGACAACATGCTGCAAGTTGTCTATATGGAGGGGCTGTTGGAGTTTGCCCAAGAATCACCAAACACCAAACAAATAATACAATAGCTTCAGTCCGGTTAGTAAAAGATTGAATGAAATGATAGAAGCACATTTTAAGTGACTAGGTTGGAGGTTATAATGATTTTTTGTAAGAAAGATGAAATAGAACTTATCAAAAAAGGTTGGGGATTATGGTAGTTTACTACATATGCAAGGCCTGTTTGTATGATTTCCTGGAGCATTAAATCAGAGCAGCTTATAAAAGTAAAAACTTTTGAGCATTATGAAAGCAAAACAGCTGGCCAAATGGGGGAAGTTGCAAGGCATATGAACATAGAAACATATTCTACCATGCCTTGCAGCCTTTGTATCTCAGATCGATTGATTGTGTGCGTTGGCATGGAGCTTTGGTGGGATATGATTGTGATTGATGAGATGTGCCTTTGTATGAAAAATTATTCTCAACATATTCAAATGGGAAATTAAAACAAGTGCCATAATAGAGTTATTTCCCTAAAGCAGGTGGCATATCACTCGATCTTATAGAGTCATTTCCCTAAAGGAAGTGCCATTATACATACTGATATATACCAATACAAGGGTGGAGGTTTATACCACCAAAGAAAATATTGATCTGGAACTTAAACATGGGTGAAGGTCCACTTAAGCAAATATTGAAGGTTTATTCCAAAATGAGTGAAGGTAAGGGTGATAATTTGTGACACGACTTGTGAACACAAGACACAAAATTAGAGGGTAAGGGTTGATGTTAACAACTTAACATGTTCAGGTCAAAAGACCCATTAAGACACTATTTATAAACATGGCAATAACGGGTCAACCCATTTAGATTTTATTTTAAATCTGTTGAGTTATTATATTGGTATTTTTCAGTATGCTTATGTTCTTATTGTTGAAATTATAATTCTAGACTTGTACTAATATTTTTTTTTTATAGGTAATAAAAAAGATTTCATTAATAGAAAAAGGCTAAACTCAAGTACACCGGTGGTATACCTGAGAAAACTTAGCTAGAGATTACAAAATAAAAGAAGTTCATGGACACTAAGTCTATTACAAGTAATAGATCCCGTCCAAGAAAGCAAAAATCTATAGAAGAAAATATTTAATTCCCCCAAATAGTTTGTAATATCGGTTTTATTATATATTAAAATTTTATTCAGATTGACTCATGTAATCAAATATTGATGACTTGACATGACACAAAAACATGAATTGTCAGCCTTGGTAAGGGTTTATACCACTAAAACATGAGTGAAGGCTTCATACCACTAAAGCATAATATTGAAAGATATGCCAAATCTGATCCCAAAGCAAGTTGCAAGGTTTATACCATTGTTCTTCTCCCTCCCCCCTCTCCTATAAAACTATAATTTTGAATGATGTCTCCAACTTCTTAATCTTACAAATTTCTTTCCCTCTTCCTCTGCTTGTCTATCGATTTTTAAAAGTTCATCATTCACAAAGTACAAGATTTACGAACACCATACCTAGCTAAGCTTTTCAGGCTACTCAATAGGCATATATTGACTCCTCTTTCACAAAACAATCAAATATGGGGAAACAACTCACGTTTCAGATATTACACAACAAAGTGAGCAAAAGATAAATTCAAGGAAGAAGCTGATAAAACTCACAAATCCAATCACAAAATCTGTCTAAAAATCTATACTTGTGCCAGCCAAGCCTAGCCGACCAATTGAGCTCTCCTAATTTCTATTATTCCATTATTCACGAAGGTTAAGAGCAAATCAAATGTAGAAACTGAGAGGTAGAAAGAGAGAGCAGCGATACCTGACTTTTAGATCTGGCATTTGAATTTGAATTTGAATTTGAATTTGAAGGAAATAAACTGATGGACAAAATAAGGGGACAATTTCTTGTCTCAATCGTTTGTATTTTTTCTTTTTCTTTTTCTTTAAATATTTAGATCTGGCATTCTAACATCATTCTTGACCCTTAAATCTTCAAAACGTTTCTACCAAAAACTTTGAAAATTTTGGGTTTCTAAGAGACCACTTTTACTTTTGCTTTTACTTTTGGGTGACGCTGGGGACCGGTCTGGCTGTCCCCAACGTCCAAAGCAGCGGGCTGTTTGATGATGAAAAATACATGAAAATAAAATAAAAAAATATAATTAAATAAAAAAATGAAGATTAAAAATATATTAAAAAATAAAATGAACAAAACATAATAAAAAACATAATGAAAAACATAATAAAAAAATAAAATGAAGTTGAATTTAATAAGGGATTCGGTCATAGAGTAAATAGAGCCGCCACCGGTGGCAGTAGGCGACACCGCCCCGAGGGCAGCGGGCTGTTTTGGTTGAGGGGGCAGCCCGTCTGCCCCCAGTATTTCTCTTTACTTTTTCGTTTCAGATCTTTCGAATATATGCGCAGAGAGGGGAGAAGCAGGGCTGAAAGCTGTACGTACTGATTTTTGTTTTTTAATCTTTACTTGAAACCGACGGACTGGCCGAAGAACTAGAGAACCGCATGGTAATAAAGCAACGGCAAATCGGCGATAAATTTAACCCGGTTGACATTTGTCTCTCTTGATTTAAAGACAGATTCTTCCCTAGTTTCTGACGGTTTTTGGAATCCAGCCGATTTCGTCGAAAATGTTCACCCCCAGGGAGAAGTGACAGACTACAGTGGCTGGGTCATTCCTTTAATTTCATTTTTTCTTTTTGTAAGAGTGGATTCGGCGTAGATGGGTGAAGAGCCAGACGTGAAGGGAAGATGAAGCGTAGATGGGAGAACCGCCTGTACGTAGGAAATGAGATCTAAGAGCATCCTCATAATTGGCTTGGGCAATTTATTATTATTTTGGGAGTATTCATTTGGATTTTACATTATCTTAAAAAATTGGGTTTTATAATGCAGATCAAGGATGGATTTGGTGAGGGAAAATATCTGGTTGTTTCGGTGATGTCTGCAATGGGAGGAGCAGACTTGTGCTGTCAAGGAGTCTTGCGGAAGTTTGAGAAGTAGGGCCACTCAGTTTAGAAATATTGTTGTGGAAATGTGGCCCCCTCACTATAGCTAGACTTTGCTATATATTTAATTATTGTATAACTTTAATTTGGTATGGGGTTGCTAAACATGCACTGATTTCTGTATATATTGAGAGACAAGGATTTTCATTTACTATAATAACATCGTAAGTTTATTTCACATGAAAATGATGAGGGAATTTGGCAAGATTGCAAAAGACTTATGTACAAGCCTTGAAACAAAGGTTAGTTTCAATGTAGATAATTTTGTCAGGCATTAAAACTTATGTATTCTACATGTCAATGTAGATAATTTTCAGAACATCATTAAAAACCAGACAAAGGTACAAGCCTTAAAACAAAAGTTCATGTCAACTAGGTAATAATTTTTTGCACCATATATGGCTTATGGAAACTTACCTAAAAATAATGACAGTATATGAGATCCTTTTGGAAGTAAAAAAAAAAACTTAAGACAATATGAGATCCTTTTGGAGGACGTCAAGTGCATTGAGTCAAGGAAAGTGTTTACTTTCCCTAATTATAGGAAAATAGAAGCAAGCAATAATGGATTAAATGACATCAGCAATCAAGAATAGAGGTAACACATGCACTTTCTCCTTAACTTCAGACACTTTCCTCTGAATGAACTACCTACTGCATGTATTAACCGTGGATGCATATAGGAACACTAATAAACTGGAGATCAAACAATGTGTTCAAAACAGGAAAGATAACAGAACTCTTCATTACAAAGGTTAAGTTAATATCCATTTTGTACATCACAACCAAAACATGGTTGGAGTACTCCTTTTGTACATAATAACCAAAACATGGTTGGACTACTCCCTTTGTACATCAAAAGCAATTTACTCAATACAACTCTCTGATGGGCTCAAACTACTCTCAAATGGGCTAAGGCTCAAAGGTCGCTGTAAATATTCAGCTCCCAAGTCCTCAAATACCACCACATTTTGTGCCTTTAGTTCTTCTTTCCCTTTACTTTTCTTAGCCATGGATTTTCTTCTCATGGAATGCTTCCTCTTAAGTGCCACCACTGCCGAGCAGCCGGCCTCCTCACAGCCATACTTCACGCCTTGTAGTGACTCCCTGACCACTTCTAATGGAAAAATGAGCACAGCCAAGGTTCCCCTCATTGAAAATGCAGCCTGGTCATATGCCAGAGCAACTGCCTCTGCACTGTCAAAGGTTTCAAGCCATACCTTGATGCCATGCCTTATCGAATCTCTTATATACTTGAAGAAAAGAGGGGATTTGAATGAAGAAAAAGGCAAATATTAAAAAAATTAAACTATTAAAATTAAAGCAAGTTGAGAGTAAGATTCTTGGAGAAGGAGGATGTCCTTGGATCCAAATTATAATTGTAATGAAAATATCTATTTAGGTCCACATAATGGTAATGGCGTGGGAGTGATTAAAGCACGTGTAAATGAGGGTGACGGCGAGGATAGACCCACATAAATGGCATATTTAGGTGAGGTCTTATTTGATCATGAAATGACTTCTTTTGCTTGTCAGGATAAGTAGTTTGCCACCTATGTTCTATTTTGGTGGGTGCTTTCCATGGCAAGGCAGAGGGGAGGGATGGAAAGACATTTTCAGGATCCACTTATTCCCATGATATCATGTCAAACACATCGATCGAATTGAAGATCGGTATCAAAGAACATATGTGTCATGACAATCATAGATCCATATATATAACATTATCAAACAAAATACTGGGCACCAAAGCAGTAAACTAGCTCAAAACCCTCAACAAAAGTCAGTTCATCATTCAATCTCTACTAAGAAAAATATTTGGCATTCAACGAGTGAATCAGATCTTATCACAAAACGAAAGTCGCCGTATAAAAAAAACCACGTTATTCTAAAGAACAAATAGAAAAAAACTCAATTTAAGCATATGATTATTATGATGTCTCTTCTTGTTTTGTTTTGGTCGATTTTTTGATCGTATTGGTCGGTACGATCGAAATCGACCGAAAAATATTCGATACGACCGTACCGGATTTCGGCCTTCACAATTTTTTTTTTTTAAACCTTAATTTAGACTAAATTAATTACATATATATATTTATTTATAGAATTTATTTATATATTGACTATTATTTTGAAATATAATTTATAATTATATTGATATATATAATTTATTTATGTATAAATTATATCGAAATGGTATACGAATCGGTATCAGTAATAAAATATTTCGTTTCAGTGACTTGATCGGTACCGGTACTGATACGGTATTCAAAACATTGGAAAGAAATCTCTGCAGAGGCAAAACCAGAGAAGCAAAAACCCCTCACCATCTTCGGTCTCTTTCGCTACCTGGGTGTTGCTGTCGCTGTTGCCGGCCGGTTGTTGTGGTCTCTGTCGTCACGTACCCATAGTATTTTCTTGTTTCTGGGTTTATTTTCGGGTGAGTTTTGGGATTTGTTTTCTTGTTTCTGGGCTTGTTTGTTGTTCTTGTTGAAGTACTGTTTAGAAACTTGCTAAGAAAGAAGGGTTTAATATTGTTGAGACATCCCTGAGTCTGAGGAAAAATGGTCAGAGTCCTCATGCTGCCACGGGTTATGCACCGAGCAAGTCACTGAGTCCAAGGGGTAAAAATCGTAGTTCTTCAAGATCTTTGTAACAATCTTGCAGGTAGAGTATTTTTTATTCGGTTCATGATCCATTTTTGTATGGTTAAATTGTTTTGCTGAATTTTTCTTGAGTTAAGATAGGGAATGTGTGTTTAGGTATTAGATAGCAACCGAGATGCCATTCTATTTTTCTACTGCCATACTTGGTGTTCCTTCAAGAGTCGTGTATATTTAATGTCTGAAAATGTCCAACACTTTTATAAAGAGTAGACATTACAGCATCTTAAGAAACCCATCAAGATTTCCTATAATTTTCTTATCCAAATATTTTTTGCAATTCAAAGGGAGATAAACACAATAGGCAATTTCCTGATCTCCTCACCTACTTTAAACCCATTTAGAATAGGCATCTGTCAAATACAAAAAATCATATATGATTTAGCTAGAAAGAGAAGACAAATACGATGCGTAATTCCATTTAATCATTTGTTCAGCAGCTACGACATCTAATTTGTAGACCTGTGTTTATTGTAGATATTAAATGGCTGATTAACGGGACTTGTTATTATAAGTGCTTGAATGTTACTTTTATTACGGTTTATAATTGATGAATTGGGTGTGCACATTTGACAGAAGAATTTACCACACTAGTAAAATCTGAAAATAATTGTAGGATTTCAATTGTCCCAGTTCAATATTAACAGTACAGTGAAAAAATTGACGGCATTAGCCATTAGGAGCCGAATTAGATGGTCCCGTCAAATATGAATGTTAAAGTTAATAAACGCCTCTCTTGTAATCTTAACCTATTTAACATAAACTCAACATGCTAATTGGTTTATTTGAAGATGCATGCAGTGCTTAATCATTTGTTTAAATATCATGAATCATGAATGAAAGTCAAAGAAACTCATCCCTACTACTATACTCCATTTAAGCAAACTGAATAACAATTTATCTTATATTGGTATTTTAATGATTAATTTCTATATTTTTTTTCTATGGCATTTTTAACCGGGTCACAACAAGAGCACTGTACCAATACTAAACAAACAAGTCAGTAGCAGCCACTCCCTCCATATATTCATACAACCCATCAAAATTAAACAAAAGGATGAAAAGCTCGAATTATTTTTATTTATTGATCAGCATCCTTTGGTTGTGTTTCCCTCTTTAGTTTCAGCATCAACAAAGCCAGCACAATTGGGTTGAATGGATTACAACGGCTGCAATGATAGCATCTGTAATTGAGGGACTTTGTTGTGTATTCTTGCATTTTTTGTGTATTGTATGGATGCCTAGTGAATTATTGTGTATTGAATGTATTCCAAGAAATTTTTTGTCTATTAAATGTCTTTGAGGGACTTTGTTGTGTATTCTTAATTTTTTGTGTATTGAATGGGTTCACAGGTTCTAGCTGTGTATTGAATGCATTCCATCTACTTTTTGTGTATTGAATGTAATTGAGGGACTTTGTTGTGTATGGAATATTTTTTTGATGTATTCAAGGTATTCCAGTTCTAGTTGTTTATTGTTTACTAGATGGCACATTGCAATACCGGGGTTTGTTCATTTCAGTTTATCCAAGTCTGAATTGGAGAAAATTTTGTGTTAATCTAGCCAAAATCTCCATATTTAAAAAGCTTTGCAGGTTTTAGCTAGAACATGTCAAAATCTACTGACAGCAAACATACAGAATACATGCAATTTATTGCTCATTGGGTAAAAACTGAATGTGGTAATGAAAAATATCTGAAATATAACTACAACTAGACCGATTCTATCAATAGAAAAAAGACATTTTTGGCAATCGGTAAGATTTTATCTGCAATCGAAAAATAATTATCTTATTTGGTTGGATTTCCACTAGAACTAATTACAAATCTCAATGGCTTCCGCATACATATTGTTACACAAGGTGACACTGTTAGCTGCTGCTTCAAATTTGCTCACTCTTTCATCCACCTTCCCTACATCCAATGCTCACTCTTTCATCCACCTCATGCGAGTCTCCCTCATACTAATGCCCATTTCCAAATTGATAGGCTCCAAAACCATGCATTTTGATTTTTGTCAGCATAATATTCCCCTGCATGTCTCCATTCCTACATTATCATACAACGCCTATTAGCAAGATGCTCAATCATACAGATTATAATTTGCATAATGAGCTAACAAGCTTCAATGTTTGTGACCCAGAAAACGTTTGATAAGTACGGAAAGGTCAAGTAAAAACATCTATGCTTTCCAGACTGGCCTTTCAATCCAAAGAATACAATTATTTTTGACAATTTTTGGACACTGAATGATAAAGAAACAAAACTTATGGTTAAGATAAATGAATCAACAGTTGAGCATTTTACCAAACAACAGGTGAGCACAAACTGCACATCAGCAAAAATAGAGGACGTAGTCATGACTCATGCCTTTAAAATAGCAAACAAATAATTCTTCTAGATTGTACAACAGAGAAGTTTGTTATTGGTTTCTGTGGACAAATACCGCATAATGAGAATCGTGTATTGGATAAAGTTATATCACATCTCAAATCTCCATATTTGTCTTCTGTTAACACTTATATCTTTAGCCCCGAGCCACCAAGCCACAGGTAAATATATACTTGAGAAAAAAACTTACATTTCGACGCAATACCAATCGGAACCTTTTGATCCCTCAATTTATCCTGATTCGCTAAAACCTAAAAGGAGTGAACAAATAGAAATAAAAAAAAATGATGTAAAGTAGGAGAGGAAAATCGTTGGCTTTGTTTCGTGGGGGAAGACAACGAGGACGGAGAGGAAAGTTGAAGGCGTTAGAATCTTAGATACTGCTACGGAGCTTCAGGGGGGACGAAGGAGTTTCAGGGGTTGTGAACTTCTGGCATCGAGAAAAGAGAAACCAATACTACTACGGAGAGGAAAACGAAGAAAACAGAAAACAGTGTCGTTTTTATAAATGTGCCACATAGGACACGAGGCCGTCGCAGGGTTAGTGGCTAATTTTTTTTTTTAAATTTAAGAGAGATGTTTGGGTCGGTCCGACTAATCCCTACAAATGCAGTTAGAGCTACAGCCAGTTATTAGGGGCGTCATTGTCCATGCTATCAGAATCGCCTTCCTCTGACGACCTCACCCCTATAACGGCGACCCCATGCTGTCGGTGGCTCGCTGCAGCTACGTCTAGGCTGAGATAGAACACCTCTCTATCTATCACGTGAAATCATCTTCATTTTATTTATTTTTATTGTGTTTTCTAAATTTTATTTTTTTATTGTATTTTTTATTATTATTTCTGAATTTTTTTTATTGTGTTTTTTATTATATTTTCTAGAGCCTTTTTTATTGGAGACTGATCCCCAATAATTCTCTAAATTTAAAGCTCGTATTGACTAAACCATTCATTCCTTATATAATAATAAAATATTATTAAATTAATAATTTTTTTATTTAATTTATTTTTATCACATTTTGTAATTCTAACCAATTTAATATTAAAAATAATTATATTCTAATTAAATTAATATTTAAAAAAATTATATTTAAATGATCCTAATAACAAAAATTGATAACAAAATACCTATCTAAACACCTCTAAGAAGACATTTGCAGTGCATCAACAGTGCATCAAAAACACCAAAAATTGATACCAAAATATCTATATAAACCCTTCAAACTGTCTAGCCAGCAAAAGTGCATAAAAAAATAAAAACCTTAATTTGTAGTGTGATAACTCTAGTTACTCAAAATGTTCTTAAAAGTATTTGTCCGGCCAACACCGATATAAATTTAATTGTGGCATGAAAAACTATACGTGATTCCAAAAAAAACTTTGGATGTTATAAGCTGATATAAATAGTACCAAAATATATATAATTGATATTGTCGATCTCAAAATATTATAGAATTAAAATAGATAATTACAGACGAATTTAAGGCCGCGTTAGTCTAATTTTTTTGGCCAGTAGTAATTAGCTAGCATTATGAGCTATACATGTACGCGATATGGCATCATGTCATGCTATTATGTAATTTTTATTTTATTTTATTTAGCATAGAAGATGTGTGTATTGTACGTACTGGGTTGTAATCTGGTGGTTTCTTTTTGTACGTGCTGCTGTTATGTGTTGTTGACATGAACACAAGTATGTTGCTAGACTTGGTAATTTCTTGTTGCAAGTGCAGATTTGTGTAGGTGTTTGCTGCATGCATGTAACTACTATGTTGCTGTAATTGATGGATGAAAGTTTGGGGATAAATTTTGGTAAAAGAATATAATTTGATGGAAAATGTAGATATTATATATGCAGATCACGGTATTAGAGCAGCTTTACCTCAAAGTTTTCCTGGAATAGAAGCATAAATGAGAACAGCTCATGGAATATTTAAAGTGTGACGGTATTTTCTTTCCGTTTGCTTTTGGGAAAGTGATCATTGCCCCCACACGGTTTGAATGGAATAATCTTTGTGGAGTATTTTATGAATTAGATCTGAATTTGTGAGTGCGATGGGATGTGTGGGTTTTTCTTTTAGGTAGGAGCGGAGGTGGAAAATGATCACTTTCCCAAAAGCAAAAGGAAATAAGAATGCAAAGAAGGAAACAAGGCTGGCCGGCGCGTATTAGTTTTACATTGTAATTGTAATATGGAGACCCCAGAATAGAGGTGAACTGTTGGGTGGTAAGAATTTTTCAGTCTCCAAATATTATTTAGCTAGTTTAAGGGGCTGGCTCCCAAATTGTAGGGGACTCCCAAATTGCACTTTGATGCAGCACAAGATCCAAAAGTAGCAATGAACTGGTCCATTCAACCATGACCTGAGAGTTTTATGGATGATCATATATGATACGACTCGTTGATTCAAAACAAACATGACACGATAAAAGCGGATTAGGGTTGAGTTTTAATGAGTTTTAAATCAAAACGGGTCAATCCATTAAGACGCGATTGCTTAAAAATATGAAATTATTTTTATACCCTCCACTTAAACTTAAAAAACCCTAAAATCATTTTCACTTCACAGCCGCAACCCCTAAGTCTTCGGTTCTCCCTCCCGTCTCAGACTCTCAGTATCACTCTCAAGTCTCCATCCACACTCCATAGCTCACGGTCTCTCAATTCTCAAAACCCTAGAAGTCGAAATCGTGAACTCATAGCCCATAGGTACTCGTACTCATCTTCTACCTTCAGTTCTTCAACCCATTTCATTTTTAATCGCAAACCCTAGATTCTAGAAGCTGAAAATCAAAATGCAAGCTCCTATTGGTTGACAATCGAAATCGCGAGCTCCATCGTCGCCGTTGCCTAGTCCCACCCATGCAAGACCCCTTTCCACTTCTCAGTTCTCACGCCGCCCCCTCTTCAAGGTAGTCTCATTTGTTGATCTGAAAACATGGGAGTTTGTTAGAAACTAAGAGTTAGGGTTTAGTTTTTTAAGAGCAATTTTTACTATTTACTATTTATATTTTATTTGTCCATTACTTGTTTGAGTTGTTCTCTACAGTTTTGTTAGTTTTGATTCTTATATGCTTTTGTAATTTTAGGTTTTGGTTGATTTGCTACTCTAATGGTCCTAAAAACCAATTGTCATATGCTTTTTTTGTTACTGCAATTTTGAGTAGTTTTGGTATCCATGATTTCTGTACTTTGTTGGGGTTTGTAATGTTGAGAAGTTGTTCTCTATAGATTCGAAGACTACTTGTAGTTGAATTGTAGTAAAATATAAAGAAGAGTTAAGATTTTCCAAAAATAGATGTTAGGCAATCTCTAATTGGTTTTGCATACTACAACATATAAGGCTTTTTGCGACGTATGATAAGTCGCCGCAAAAAGCCTCAAAATCATCACAAAAGCTTTAAAATCGCGGCAATAAGTCATTTGCCGCATTTTGAAGATTGCGGGTTAACCGCAGCTATTTAGGCGTGACAATAAATCTAATTTCTCGCCGCAAATGCCTAATTTCTCGCCGCAAATGCTACTATTTGCGACTAGAAAATGCAGCAAATACTACTATTTGTAGTAGAATTTAACTCTCAGATAAATAAAATGCAGTAAAAAATTTTATTTCTTGTAGTGGGATTATGTTAATACAGAAATTGGATTGGAATGTATGACAACCACCAATATTATTGTTATTGATTGAGCATTTGGCTGCTCGATTGTTGATCCAATGACCTTTTTAGTTTTTAATAAATGAATGAGTAAATTAACATGAGTTTTCAATTTTTTTTATTGATCGTATCTCATGCCTTGCCTCTAGATAATCAAATTCATTTGCCCATTTCTCATTAATTTAAAAAGTTTTGCCTAGCCAAACAAATTATATTTGTCCCTTTTCATGAGCAATGTCTCGGGATTTGAGTTTTTCTATTTCTAATCTTCCTTGTATATATAATAAAATAATCTTGCATAGCATAGATCATACTTTAAACCTGGTGGAATTAACAAATATATACATTTTTAATGGATTAGTATCTTTGGTTGTTTAGGCAGTTTTATGAACTTGTTAGAACTCAAACAAGTAATTCAAATAAAATGGATGGAAAATTATACAAAGGTTCGTATATGTTAGAACTCAAACCTGTTCTTATGTGGCTGTTTCAGCAAGCTGGTTTTATTAGCTTATTAACTTATTACAATTTATTGAATTGCTTATTTACTATTTAGTGGGCTGCTTGTTACATAATTGTTTTCTGACTCCTTTTTTTTTTTTTTAGGATAGATATGGTTTTAGATTCTAGGTACTTAATTATTAGATCCTCCATCATTGAGTTATTATGGTCAGGTATATTATATTATTAATATATGGGACTAACGTTGCAGAAAATCAACTATTAGTTCATTTCTATGAATATTATTTTCTGCATTGTGAATTTGTAGAGTTTTATATTTTGTGAATTTACTGATACTTTTTTTTTAATAGAAATAAAACAAGATTTTGACTTCGATGAGTTTACTGATACTTTTTTTTTAATAGAAATAAAACAAGATTTTGACTTCGATGAGGTAAATGGAGATATAATGGGGCTGAACATCAATAAGAATAATGACGACACTCCACCTACAAGTTCTAAATTAATTTAGATTAGTGTTTTTATCATATTGTAATTTTAGATTATAACATTAATATGTTTTTTGTTTATTATTTACAAACTTTAGACTGTATTAACTATTTGAGATTGTAATATTAATATGTTTATTTGTGGTGTTCCTGGTGTATTTAATATTTTTGTACTGTATTTATTTGTGGTATTATTTATAAATTTAATATTTGTATAAAACACTAGACCCACTAGAGAATCCAATTAATTTTAAGTCATTAGTTTAATTAAGTTTATTAGTACCTGTATGTCAAAGTTCAAACCATTTAAAATTTTAATAGTGTAAAATATAATTTATAATTGTAAACGAGTCACTAACGGATTTGTGGATTGAGACAAGTCGAGTCATGTCGTGTTGACACGATATTTTAAAGAGTCGTGTTCGTATTGAGATTTTTTATACGAAATTCTTAACGGGTCGTATTCGTGTTGATATTTTAAGCATAATATACATGCATCGACACGACACGAACACGACTCATTGACACGTTTTGACACCCCTACCTGGGACATTCATTTTCTTCTGCATTCTTTTGATAGATGGAAGATGAGAAAAATACATCACATTTTTAATCGATGTGCACATTCAATTATGTAAATGGATCGCCTATATCAAAATATATGATTGTCTTGCCATGCTTGTTGCAGTTCCACGATAGCAAAGATTCTCCAAGCTGTTGAGTTTTAATATAAATTAATAGTAATAATAATAATAATAAATAATTTGTAACTATTAACAAATAATTTATAAATAATAATAAAGAGAAACTAGATGGCCCATCACATGATCGAACTAATGATTCCGATAATTAGCTCGACTAAGTGGGGCCATAACTATAGGAGATCTTTTGTGTATTTTCCTCGTTAACTTTATGCAGATAGTGGGATCAGATTCAGAGTTATTTGAAATATATTTATTTTCTTTTTTTAACTTTTTTTTATATTTAATCAAATATAACGAAAAAATTTTAATATTTATATAAACTTATATTTAAAAAAAAAAATAATAAATTCATTGACAGTGCTCTAATCGTGTTTTCCACTTAGTTTTGCCTTTATAGTAAACCGGGTGGTGAAAAAAAGCAAAAAAGATATAAAATAGTGATCCGTATACTTTTGATTTAATAATAAAATAATTCTTCAGAAATATGATTTTGTAAGAAATAAACATCTTATTACTTTCCTATCTTAAAACACTTTTATTCTTTATAGTTTCTCTTTCTCCAAATCCTCCTTTTCTTGCCGAAGGCATTTAAATTTTAGACTCATATTATAAGTAGAGACATGGCATGATGGCCGCTCCCCTACATTTAGCTCAATATCGCTTGGCTGCTGCTGCTCTGCTCTGCTCTGATCTTGTTTTTCAGCTTCACTTTTTTCTCAAATCCATACCTACAGTTCTATGCCCTTCATATACTTCTCTGCTTTCTAGAGAAGGCCGTTGAGGTTAGTCCCTCAAACTTTTCCATCTTCTTCATCATGTTTTTGTTCCAATTCAAAGCTATTTTCTAATTTTTATAATCGAATTCTTCTTTGATCTGTAATTGTGCTATATTCTTCTTTGTTGATCTGTTTCTCCTTTTTGTTGGCTTTAGACAACATCTCATTCCGCATCTATTATTAAAAAAAGAAAAAATCAAATAATGTATAGTTCACATATATTTTACTATAAATTTATATTTTAGGTATGTATATATATATATATATATATATATATAAAGTAGCTATCTAACGAAAATTCTTGTTTTAACGAAAATTCTTAGTTCTCCGTTAAAGTTAATATTTTCCGTCAGTTTCTGTTAAAATTAATACTGCATCTAATGAGAATTACCGTTTTAAACATAGTTTATTAAATTTATTCTCTGAAATAATGTTCTTGACATTAAAATTAATTCCACCTTTTCAACTTTCTACAATAGTAAATTTTCTATTTAAAACTCATTTAACATCTATTTAATACCACTTAATATTTTAAACACAATTCATTAAGCCCATAAATAATACTAGAAATTTTTATTTTAGAATTCCTACTTAGGACATATTTTTTAATTTAATTTTATATAAAATAAATATAAAATAATAATAATAATATAGAATGACACAATAATAGTGTAGAATATATAAATATAACAATATATATAAAAATAAATCATTCATAACAATTTATACGTTAGAGAATTTAATTTTATTCATGAAAATTTTATTCCTATTATATGATTAATAATTTATTAAATTAATTATAAATATGGTATATATAGTTAATATACGGTATATACAATTTATTATAATTATATTAAATTGGTAATAATAAGCAATAAATATAATTAATAGTATATGTTTGATATTTAATTGAAATATATATGATTAAATAAATTTATATAAATTATAAATTATAATATAACATTCTTCTATAAATTATAAACTATATAATTTATTTTTTCAAAAAAATCATATAATTTCTTAAAAATAATCACATAACTAAAAAAATATAGATATTTTAATATCTTCTGTTTTGAGGTTATACAAAATAATACAAATGTTAAATTATTATTTTGGAATTAAAAAGATATCATATATTGAACTAACTTTTTATTAAAGTTTTAATTAAAATTATCTCAAATAAATATGATAAAATTATATATTATGTTTATTTATGAAACTATTTATTATTTTTATTAATTTTTTTTAATATATGAAAACCTATAATTATTTATAAATATAGCTATGTCTATTTGTTTTTGTAACCGACAACCCAATTGAGTAGTTAAAAGGGGCGGCAAAAATTAAGAAGGTAGGAGAGCAATGATACTAAATTCTATCTGCTTGGGGGGTCTTGGCGCTTCGTTCTTGCTTATTCTCTCTTTCGATGAATCTCGATTGCTATTTTGTCATAGAATCCAAGTTATATTGATATATTGTGTTTCAAATGTAAATACTTTCTTTAAAAATTTATAATTTTCTAATAATAATTCCTTTCAAATACATGAGTTTTTTTCTACCCACACCTCCCGGGTGAGTAGCCTCCGGCCTTGCCCCCAACCGTGCATGGCCGCATGGGTGTTGGGGAGAGTTGGGACCCCGTGCCCACTCTCTATGGGCGGGTGCTCCCATCTAGATGCTAGAGGCGGATTGAACCCTAGGCTCGTCTGCCCACAACGAGAGCTTCCATAGAGAGAGAGAGATACGGAAAGATACCTTGGGTTTGGGGGTCAGGAACATGGCGAGAGCAAGAGAGAGATTGCAACGAAGAATGGATGGGGTTGTGGGTGACGACCACTGGACAAGGCTTGGGGCTATGGACGGTTTGAAATAGAAGAGAGAGAGAGAGAGACCATGGGGTTTTAAAACAAAACAGTTGTTTTATTATTTTTTTAAAAAAAATGCTAAACATAGTCCTAAAATGTGTAAGCCATTTACGTAGATTGGGGTTGATTATAAGAAAATGGGAAATGCTTTTACCCCTACAATTGAGACCCCGATTGGGTTCCGATTTCCTTTTTTTTTTTTTTAGTTTTTTTTATATGATTTTGTTTAAGTGTTTTTAAATAATATTGTAATTTTTTTATATTTTTTAAAAATATTTTAATATGTTAAAAAATCATGTAAAATATATAAATTATATAAAAAAAAACTAAAAAAGAGAAAAAAGTGAAAATCGGGATCCAATCGGGTCCCAATGGTCAGGGTCAGTAGTACTCCCCTTAGAAGATTAATTTTTTTTATAAGAGGCTCTTATTAATTCACTTTTTTCAATGGTAGTAAGTAATATTTGTACCTGACTATAAATATCATTTTAAGTTTTAATATATTTATATAAATATATACGGGCTGTGGACATATGAAAACTTATAAAAACTTGACCCAAGCCCCTGCTATTGTAACGTGCGTACATCTGCCGGCCGCATGCCAGGGCCGAATCAAAGGGGTAGGCAGCAAAGGTCCCCCCGCTTAAGGCTCCCCAATTTGATTAGGTCTTATAAAGAAAAAAAAATTATAAAAAATATTGATTAGTATAAAAGATGAATAATATTTTATTTATAATAAAATCAATATTAAAAAGAGAAAATTTTCTAAAAAATAAAAATAAGTAAATATAAAAGTTTTACTTAAAAAGATTTTACTTAAAATATGCAAAATTTTCAAACAATAGTAAATCTGGTATAAAAATAGTAAAATGATGTGTATTTTGACATTGATGACCTTATTTATTTCTAAAATTAAGTATTAAAATAAATATATAGTACTTAAAACAAAAATAAGTATTTAAGTTATAAAGAAGTATACTTTATTTATAAAAAGTTAGATTCTCTTTTAAATTGTTATATTATTTATAGATATATATTTTTAATTGAAATAATTTTAATATATGTTTTGCATCTCAAAATATTCAATAATATTTCATTATTTAATGTTTTATTATAAGTATTATTATTTAAATTAAAATGTTATGTGTTTAACCATCGTCTTAGACTATAAAATATATTGAGCCGCCTTTGCCGCGTGCCTGCCCCTAAATAAAGCTTATAAACCGACACTCCCAATCGTCGCTCGTACAGCTTAGAGACTCATGGCCACGACATGAGATGAAGTGAACTAGGAGAGAGGCGTAGTGTCAGACATGAGACGGAGAAGAAGTTAATTGAGTAGAAGGGATCAAGAAAAGGATGAAGGAAAGAGAATGTAGAGAGAAGAGATACAAGTTAAAAGTTTTTCTGTATTTATATAGTTTTTCCAATGTAAATATATATATAATAAAAGGGTGGGTTTTTTTTTTTTTTTTTTGTGAGACATTAAACATGCTTGTATATTTACAATGCTTTTATTGCTTGGCGTGTATAATCTTTCTATTTAAATGTAATTTAAATATCACATGGTTTAGGCCAACTTCTTCACATAGTAGCTAGTGCAGCACGATAGAGGGCTAAACTTTCAGCTTGTGTCACAGAGGCTATATCCTTTTTCTGAGACATTAAACATGCTTCTATATATATGCCCTTCAGTATCCCTTATGACTATTGACTACTCCCATGCCCATACATCCACTGTCTTTGTCATATGCAGCATCAAATTTCACTTTAAAAAATGGCCAATTTGAAGGTTGCCACCTTTGGTTTGATTCAGATTGTTGAACGCTTTCTGTTCCACCTTCAATCTGTTGAATAACTTCTTTAAAGATTCCCAATTCAGACTCGGCCAGATTGTATATAGCAGCAGGTCCCTTGAAGCAATTCTTGAAAACCGTAGCATTTTTTCGGTTTCAGAGCTGATAAAAGATAAAAGAAACAAGAGCTAGTTCATCTTTATCCAATTTGTTACCATAACAGACCATAGAGCAATGAAATCAGAGAAAATTCTTGGCCACTTTCTAAATTTGCTTAATCCATTGCCCCACACATGACATGGATAACAGTTTCACATTTTGTTAGACATATCGAGCTTAAATTTTTTTTCCAGAATTCCTTAATTTTTTGAAAAGGTTACCACGAGTAGGAAGTAGGAAGAAAATTGCTCAAACACCTCCAAACTAGTTGCTTCACTTTCCCATCTACTTCTAGTTTCCACACAGATTTCCAGAGAGCTTCAAAACTCCCACTCGAATAAGATGTACCAGAATTACTTTGTTTCATCATGGACTCCATAAAATAGGCACTTTTGACTGTAGAAACACCTTTAGAAGAACCAGCCCAGATCTGAACATCATTTGAACCTCTGATACTCACAGGTAGTGAACAAATAATCTTGGGCCTCCTCTTAATTGAAAACTGCAGCCACCAAGTCTTGTTTCTATAACTTGTTTGCTTCATCAATTAATATATCCACAGTTGTTTCAGGATCTAATGTATTAATTGGGGTTTGAACTTGATAGGTAATAGGGCTGGGAAGCCATTTGTCCTTCCATATCTTAATGCTTTTTCCACTCCCAACCCTCCATACTAAACCTTTCCTCACCATGAGTTCTATGCAAGAATATGGACTCCTCCATATAAAAGAAGGCTAAGCACAATAGGGGTTTGATCAGTTGAGTACTTTTTGATTTTGGAAAAATGGAGAAAAAGTTGAATAAAAAATATTATAAAATTAAAATATTGTAATAATATAGTTTTGTAATATATTTTTTTTTTGTTTGGCGATGTGAAAAAGTTCAATTATTTTTTGTTTGAAGATTAGGAAAGTTGCAATAATTAGTTTGAAAAAATTATAATAATATGTTTGAAAATGATTGTATTTGAATTATGTTTGGGAATGAGATGAGATAAGACGAACAATTTGAGATTAAATCTATTTCCCTGACTTAAGATTTGGAAATTTATTAGCTAAAGCTGGTTTCCAAAAAATAAATGGCTTTGATTTTATATTGATTAAAATTGTTTTGTGAAGGCTAAGGCATAGTTAGATAATGAGATAATACAAGAATTCTATAAATAATATGAAAAGATTTGTGAATATTAGTGAATTGATCTGAGTTAAGCTATTTTATTGTGTTTTAAGAAATGAAAGAGAAAAATTTAAATAAAAATATTATAAAGTTTAAAAACTGTTTGAATATAATCTTTTTAATTTTAATTTTAATTTTAATTTTGTTTTTAAATTTGAAAAAGTTGTATTATTGTTTGTATTTTATTTAGAAAATTATAATAATTGAGTAATGATTAGATAAAATATTGAGAATTTGAAATTGAAGTATCTTTTGTGATTGAGTATTGAAGTTTATAAAGAAAATTATGAAAAGTTTTGACAAGAATTTCTCAAACCTCTTTTCAAAGTGCATCCAAGCTGGAAAACACATCCTGTTTGTATTTAGAACTCATCTCAATCCATCTTAAATTAAAAATTTCATCACTATATTTATTTAAATTCTCACACAAAATATAATAACAATTCAATTTTTTTCAATTTTCATTTCAATTTTTTTTTAAATTTCAAAACAATAATAATATTAAAAAATATTATTTTAACAATATTTTATTCAACTTTCATAACTCATTTTATCACTTCTCTATATCCAGACGAAACCTAAGAAATCATAAAATTCTACGACGAAACAAATAAATGTAAATTGAGTTCCAGATTAAAATTTTCGGTGTTAGATATTCAATGTAATTTTTGAGAAGGATGAAGTCAAAAAAATTTGAGAAGGATGATTAAAAAAACAATATTCTATCATAAATTTTTCATTACTATTTACGCTACCATTTACAAAATACCTAAAAGCACTTTGCTGCGGATCATCATCAATCCTCCTCACCACACACCACATTTTTTTTTATTCTTTTTAAAAAATTAAACTTTTTAAAATTTGTTAATCTTTTTGAACTAACTGAATTCTTCTAGTGTGCATAGTGTGGAGGATGATTAATAGAATTTTGACTTGGGCTTGCAAACTAAAAGAAGCAGATCTAGTTTTCAGATCTAGTTTTCATTCAGATTTAGTTGTTTTCAGAGATAAATTAAGATGAGTTCTAAAAATTAAATAAAATATTATTTTTTAATATTATTATTTTTAAATTTAAAAAAGTTAGAATTAGAATTTGAAAAAGTTAAACTGTTTATTATTTTGTGTATAAATTTAGAAAAATGTAATAATGAGTTTGAGATGAGATTAGATAAGTTGAGATGAGTTCTAAATACAAACGGATCATAATCTTATCTAATTAAAATAAACATTTTAACTTTTTCAAATACCAAAATAAAAATAACATCAAACAAATATATTCTAACAATATTTTATTAGAAATTTTAACTTTAATATAAACTTTTAACTTTAATTTTAATCCAATTGATCATCTCATTTCATCTTATCAAAAAATTAAACAAGGCCTTTGTGATTTTCTATCCTGCACCAAAGGGCCAACTTTATGGATTACCCTCATTGTGCCCAAACAATGTTCATCTTTGCCAACATTAATAAGTTCAAATGCTCTGTGTGATATTCCAAAAACTGTTCATTTCGTTTGAGAGTTTATTTAACATCCTTTCTTGCCTGACTTTTCCACTGATTACTTTTTTTTTTAACTTTTTTTGTATTGCTTCATTGATCTCTAAATGGGCAGAGGCAAACTTCATCCTGTTATATAAATACAAAAACAGAAAACTACTTTCGGAAAAATGGAAATTATTTCAGTAATTGTTGAAAAAATACTAGACTACTCGGTTGGTCCAATCAAAGAACAGTTTGGCTATCTTGTTTTCTACAAGAGCAGTATCGCAACTCTCAAAGAAAAATTTCAGAGGCTACTTGAGAAGAATGAGGCAGTGAAACAATCTGCTAATGGAGCCCGATGGAACCAGGAAGTAGTTGCAAGTGAAGTTAACACATGGCTGACAGATGTGACGAAAAAAATTGAAGAAGTGCATAAATTCCTAGAAGAAGATGTCAGAGCTAATAGGATGTGCTTGAATGGTTGGTGTCCAAATATGAAGCTACACTATTCCTTGGGTAAGAAAGCTCAAAAGAATGCTCAAGCTATCGATGACTTGCTAAAAGAGGGTGAAAAATATGATAGGGTGTACAATATTGCACCTCCATTGGAAGTAAGATCATCATCCACAAATCAACGGTTTAAAGATTTTGAATCTCGAAGATTGACGATTGAAAATGTTTTGGAAGCTCTAAGGGATGATAATATCGACATGATTGCATTATGCGGTATGGGAGGTATCGGCAAGACAGAAATGGCCAAAGAGATTGAGAGAAGAGTGAAATTTGATAATTTATTTCGGAAAGTTGCTATTGCGGTGGTGTCTCAAAGCCCAACCTTGACAAAGATTCAAGGCGAACTTGCAGAAATGCTAGGTACGAGACTTAATGCAGAGAGTTTACCTGGAAGAGCAAATGAATTATATTCAAGATTGACTGAGAATAAGAAAGTCCTTTTGATATTGGATGATGTTTGGGAACCACTTGATATTGAGGCTATCGGAGTTTACTATGCAATTAAAGAAAATAGTTGCAAAATCTTGTTGACGTCAAGAAACGAAGAAACTTGCAATTCGATGGAAATTCAAAAGATTTTTCAAGTTGGACTTTTATCTGAAGAAGAAGCATGGAATCTTTTCGTAGAGATGGCAGGTGATTGTATCAATGCCTCTAATCTAATCTCAATTGCAAAATTGGTTGCGAAGGAATGTGCACATTTACCCCTTGCCATTGTGACAGTCGGACGTACTCTTAGGAACAAAACTGACAAAAATGAGTGGAAAGCTGCACTTCATCAACTTCAAATGTCTATCCCACAAAATATACATGGTTTGTATTCAAAGGTATATTCCAGCATAGAGTTTAGTTACAATTACTTAGAAAGTGATGAAGCCAGATCATGCTTTTTGCTATGTTGTTTGTATCCCGAAGATTATAATATTCGGATTGAAGATTTAGTTTGGTATGGAGTTGTAAAAAGGTTTTTTAAAGGCTTGGGTACTGTGGAACAAACAAGAGTAGATGTCCACTTAATAGTTAAGAATCTTATAAGATCAAATCTCTTGTTGGACAGCCACAAGGAAGAATGCGTCAAAATGCATGATATTGTAAGAGATGTTGCCATATCAATTGCATCTAGAGATGAACATGGTTTCATGGTGGTGTTGGACAGAGAACTTAAAAAATGGCCACAGATGGATAGATATAACAATTACACCGCAATTTCTCTTCTACTGGGAGAAATGAAAGGGCATCCTATTGAGTTGAAGTGTCCCAACCTTCAGCTTTTGCAACTATCATGTTTAAACAGTTCAGAAACGTTCGCAGACAATTTATTTAAGGAGATGGAGGACTTGAAGATGTTGTCTTTGCAAACAATGTGCTCTTCGCAATGCAAATCCTTAATGACGTTGCCACTATCAATGCAAATCCTCAAGAAGCTTCAGATGCTGAATTTGGAGAATTGTCTCTTAGGAGATGTGTCACCAATTGGAAACCTTACAAACCTAGAAATTCTTGGCTTTCGTAATTCACAGATCAAGGAGTTACCGGTGGAAATAGGTAATCTTAGTCAATTAAAGTTACTGGATATGAGGGAATGTGATTCCCTGGAGCGAATTGCCCGTGGTGTATTTTCCAGTTTATCTGAACTACAAGAATTGTACTTGGGAAAATTCAAGAATTGGGGAAATGGAGAAGCAACAAATAATCATGCAAGCCTTGCTGAACTTCCCAGTGAAATTGTGGTCTTAGAAGTGAGTGTACCAAATATCTTGAGCTGGCCAAAAGAATTGAACTTCAGTAAGTCCAATTTCAGATTTATGATAGATATTGGTATAAATCGTGATAGGCAAAACAAGAGATATTTTTTTGAAAATACTTTGAAACTTAGAGTGGAGGAAGCAAGTGATCTTGGGGAACACCAAACAATTCTTTCACTGTTGAAGAATGTTGTAAATTTGAATTTGGATATTGCAAAAATTTCGAAACAAAAAATTTTACCATGCAGCTTGAAGGATCTAACAATTAGTAGATGTGAAGATTTAGAATATCTACTCGAAGCCACATCGGATAGTACTGATCCACCTAACACGTCCTTCGATCGACTGAAGACACTATCATTAATTGAGTTACCAAGGCTTGTTGGCATCTGTAATTCCACGGATTCAGTTGAGGTAGGTTCTCCTAGTTAACACTACATGTATGATTCACTTTTTATATAGATTTGTTGAAAATTCTTGTACATGTTGCCAAAGTCCAATAAAGAGTTTTTTAATAGCTAAACTTTTAAAATTAGAAATCACTACTTCTATTCTAAAGTCTCTGTACCACGCACATTTTATATGGTATAATTTGATTTGGAAGATAAATTCTAAAATTCGAATCTTCCAAATCAAAACCTTATTATTTAAATGAATTGGATATATATTGTGCTTTACACACTGAATTAAGAATAAAATAATTCTTTAGGAATATGATTTTGTAGGGAATAAACATCTTATTACTTTCCTTTGTTAAGAAAATACATTATATATATATATATATATGAAAACTACTCACAACATTGTAATTAATGGTTCAATTAATTGATCAAATCACAACATTTTACACTGCATATATATACGATTCACTTTCTATATGGATTAGTTGAAAATTTTTGTACATGTTGCCAAGCCCAACATAGAGTTTAATGAATTTAAACCTTGCTGGAAAAAATTCTAATTTAGAAATGACTATTCCAATTCTAAAGTCTCTTTTCCACACATTGCTTACATGTTAAAATTTGATTTAAAAAATAAAATTTAAAATTGGAATCTTACCAATCAAATCTTATTATTTAAATGATATAGATAATGTACTGCTCTACACATCGATTTAATAATAGAATAATTCTTCAGGAATATGGTTTTGTAGGAAATAAACATCTTATTACTTTCCTATCTTAAACAAATACATTTTATATATATGAAAACTACTCATAACGTTGTAATGGTTCAATTAATTGATTAAACAGGTTGAAAGAGGAGGTAGCACCACATCAACAACTGTCGTTCATAAACTATTTTCTTCCAACACCATTTTATGGATACCAAATTTGGAACTCCTTGAAGTAGGAGAATGTGGATCACTAGAAGTGGTATTTGATCTAGAAGGACTACAAGTCAATGAGAACTGCAAGCCCATCCTACCAGTACTTTCTGAACTAACATTATCTGGATTATTTGGGATGTCACATGTGTGGAAGAATATTCCCCCTGGATTTCAAGGCTTTCAAAACTTGACATCAATTTCTATCAAGCAATGTCATAGTCTGACAAATTTGATCCCTCCTTCTATAGCAAAACTACTGGCCATGCAACTCCAACTCGTTGAAATAGATGAATGTGAGTTGATGGAAAATATTATTCAAAGCGAGTACGAAGCTGGAGAAGAGAGGAGAGCAGATATTTTGAGTAGCGAAGCCCATTCTCTTAAGTGGCCATCCATAAACCGGATCAACTTGTCGGGATGTCCAAAATTAAGAGCATTTGTTTCAGAAGTCAAAAGCGGAAAAAAGCCAAGGAAGATGGACGTGAAATTGGATCCAACAGCCCAAGAGCCTAGTGCTGGCTCCTCCTTGGCAAGAGAATCTTCAGGACTTTTCAATCGATGCCTAGAGTCTTGTGTACCACATCTCAGAAATTATAGTCCAGCCGAAGAAGTATGTGATTAAGATCTATTTATTATTCTTTTCATTTATATATAAGGTTTTATAATCACTTCGTTATACAATTGCATTAGTTGTTTTTATTATTATTTATTTTTTATCAACATTTTTACTAAAGCTCCAGAAGGAACTTTGGTCAATTCAATTTATTGAAGTTGAAGTTGAGCGTAAAAACCAATTTCTACTTGAAAGTGTACTCCTTTTAGATTATGTACTCCTTTTAGATTATGTACTCCTTTACATGACTTTTTGATGTTTTGGTAGATTACATTGACAAAGCAAGAAGAGCAAAATGTGAGTGAGACTGAAAATCAAGCAAAGATGCTGTCTCTGTTTCCATGCAACTTTATTGAAAGTTTGGAAAATCTGCAATATCTTCATATAGATCGTTGTGATTCATTGGAAGTGATATTTGAACTTGAGGGACTAAATGCTGAAGAAAGCAATATCTTCAATAATTTGACAGGGTTTTCATTAAGGGTTTTACCGAAGCTGTTGCATATATGGAAGAAAGGCCCACGAGATATTAAGGGATTTAATTACTTGAGATCTCTAGAAGTATGGGAATGTGATCGTTTGAAATGTTTGTTCACACCATCCATAGCAAAACTTCTTGTGAAACTAGAGGCAATAGAAGTATGTAATTGCAAGGAAATGGAAGGAATCATTGCAAAAGAATTGGGAGATGAAGAGAATAGAGATGTAATTGTATTTCCCCTAATGGAGACCCTCTGGCTCGGGAATTTACAAAAGTTGGAGTGTTTTTACAAAGAAGATAATCATGCTTTTGAGTGGCCATCTCTGAGAGCAATAACAATGTATGAATGCCCTGAATTAAAAATGTTTGTTTCGACAAGTACAAAAACAACTAAGCTAAAGGGAGTGTATGTGGGGACTGTCGAAACTTTGCAACCAATGGTAGAAGGAGACCTGAATGCCACCATACAACAGTACATTATCAAAGGAAAGGTATGTTACAATTTATAGCAAACATTGTTTTACTTCAACTTTGTTGACCATTGTAATAGTAGAGATCCGTAGTGTTTAGATACCCAAGAATACTATTAATCAAATTTTCAGTTGCCGGTCATCTTATGAGTTAATTTATAGTTTCACGATGTGGTTTTGATATACGGGTTCTCTTTGTTTTTAGGGGCTACCTTAATCAATTTTCTTTTCCACCTTTTCCTCTATGGAGTTTGAGATGATCAGGTACCCAAAGCATTTTTTTTAAAGCTTTTATAGCAACTAAATTTTTAAAATTATTTTCTTCGAGTTTCAGAGGATGAAGATAATTTTTATTTTTATAGGTCGCGAAGTCTCCATAAACATGAGCACGTAAGTTTCTATTCTTGACCAATTCCAATATTTTCACTCATTTTCTTTTTATTTCTTAAATTTCAATTGTTAATTTTATCTAATTCTAGGCCCCTATTCTCAATCTCGACTAGCAGTCTTAGACATCCTTACTAGGTGAATTTCCAATTAATTGTTTACTTCTCTTGTACATCAGTAATTTTGTATTCTTTTTGCATTCTTTTTTATTTTAGAAGGAAATTATTTCAAATATTCAATGATATTCATTGGAGAACAGGACAAGTAGTATAGACCTAATTGTTAATGCATGTATGAACTTTCCCCTATCTAAGAAGACACATGTAGCCTATTCTTCAAAGGACGACAGAGATTACAAGCTCCAATTAAACTTACTAATTGCCTAACCCCTAAAGCCTTCTTACTAAGGGGATTCTTGGGAATGAATTTGGCATATTACTTCCCCTGCTCTTTCTTTAACAGTTTTGGTTTTTCTTTTCCTGTGTTATTCCTGATGGGTTATTTTGGAATTTGGGAAAGAAATCTTAGTTTTTTTTATAAAATGCATTTGCATTATCCTTCTACTAGCCATTGATTACTTAAATGTTCTTGACCTACCTATCTTTCAATAGGCTGAAAAAGAAGGAAACCTCAACTAGGAAAGTGAGGTGGATGCTTAAGATTAAGACTAAAAAAAGTACAATAAATATGCAAGCTTAGCGAATAAAATATAGAAAGACAGCTTCTCATTTTTGATTAAGTTTGAGCTTTTTCCATGACGCATTAGGCTGGGAAAGTTTTTGGGGTCTTGAGATGGTCTTACTGCCATTGGCAGCACTATATGAGATGCCTATACTTTCAGTTTAAGGCTGCGATGTGTTTGATATTATGCTTAAATTAACTTTCATGTTGGAGCATAACAATTAGAAATTCTGCTTTGAGTTGCTTGTATTTCCCAACTTTGCCTGAAGAGCATCAGTACTTAAGCTCAAACTTCCTTAGATTGATTGAGGGACAGAATTCTCCTTTAGCTTCAGAATTCTCTTGCATACATAGAAACCTTATGTGCGGCCTGCACTTCCAATATGTGCCAATTCGACTTGATATCTGCCTGCACATGATTTGTGTAATCTAACATGCTAAAACAACATTTGTTGCAAAGTGTGATGCACACTGTCTAGTTGTTTCCCGAACACGTTGTCTGTAGTTGAGGAATTAATGATGTCGGGAAATCAACACTGCTAAAGACTGCAATCTTGTTTTGTTTGTTAAAAAAATGAGATGTACTATTCTGAGTTTTTCTTGTTGGACATCTTGGGTAATTTGTAATGTTTTGGGTCATCATCTCAGCAGTTTTGTAAATAGTTTTGTATGAATACACACTGAAATAAGACAATAAATCAACTTTCTGGTTTGCTACTATTGTCAATGACAGAGTTGCAAAGTTTCTTTGCCAAGGGGTGTGTGCTTCTTCACATTTTCGTGGCTGTTCTGAGGTAGGTTGTTGGGTATATTGCATTGGTACTTTATTTTTTCTTGTATACTCATTGAGGGTGAAGTATGATTAGACTTGTAATGACTTTATTTTTTTTCTTGTTTTATTTTTCTGCTCATAGTTTGCATTTTTTCTGCTCACAATTGGCAAGAACCACAGTTTGCATTAATTCTGGGCTTTATTGCAAAATTTATAAATGTGGCTATAAGCAAATTTATAGTTAGAAAACTATTAAAGTCTGCATACTTTCTGCCATGCCAACATTTATGGATGGTTGTGTTTTTGCAGGTACTACTCAGAACACCCTTTGTGGCTGGTCGACATTGCTGAAACTTTTTAAAAACTGTGTTTCGCTGCTATTATGTGTTGTTGGAATTGCAGATTTTAAATGGATGGTTTTTGTAACTCAGTATGTGGATGTCTTTTGTAATTTAGTATGATAGATCTGGGTTTTTTCTTGATTTAGTATACAAGATGTGTGTATTGTTCGTATTGGGTTGTAATCTGGGGGTTTCTTTTTGTGCTGCTGTTTTGTGTTGTTGAAATGAACACAAGTATGTTGCTAGACATGGTAATTTCTTGTTGGAAGTGCAGCTTTGTGTAAGTGTTTTTTGTAACTACTATGTTCTTGTAATGTTGCTGTGATTGATAGATGAAAGTTTGGGAAGAAATTTTGGTAAAAGAGTATGATTTGATGGAAAATATCATTCATAGATCAAAGCATACATGATTTGTTAAATAAGTTTTTGTGGGGAGAATATCATTAAGTGCTTTCCAAATTTGTTTTACTTTCCCACTGCAACATTTTTTCCATAGTTTCTCATCATCGGACTGGTCAAAAGATATGTTGGGAATGGGCTGGTTAACAAACAGTAAATAGGAAGTAACGTAGTGGATGCAACAAGAGAAATTAAAACAAAACACACAACACTAATAGACACCAAGATTTGAAATGGTTCGGCTTAACACAAGCCTACGTCTACTGTTGGGTTGGTCCCAATGAATCTACAATAAAATAGAGATGGAGTACAGAGATTGAATCACAAAATTCTTATACTAGAACACTCAATCTTACTTACAAGTTGTAAAGCTCTCTATCACAACTCTCAAACCCTTACAAATAGCTCTCTCTCAAAAATCAAACAATAGAAAATAATCTGAGCTCCTCACAGCTACTGCGTTCAAATGACTGCGATCCTTATTATAAGCTCAGGCTTGCTCGAGCGAGATTACTCTCGCTCAAATGAAACACTATTCTAAATGGCGTCAACCCTGGTACAGAAAACATTAGCTCGAAGCGAAACCTCGAGCGAGGCTTGAGCGAACGTCTAGAGTTAACTCTCGCTCGAGCGAGAGTCGAGCGGAATCTCTGTCTGAAATCTCCCTCAAGCTGGATGTCGAGCGAAAGTTGATCGAAGTCTCTGTTTGATGCCTCGCTCGAGCAGGACGTTGAGCGAGGGTCGAGTGAACTTACGGGTTGAAGCTCGCTTAAGCTACTGCTCAAGCAAGGGTCGAGTGAGCACTGAAAGATTTGCTTGATTGAACTCAATTCAAGCACATCTCAAAAAGATACACCATGTTCTTGCACTATTCTGTCAAAATTAGCAAAATAAGTTGATTTCACTGAGAAGTGAGAAGTGACCATTTTCAAACGAACCACATATGTTTGTATCATCCAAGCCGCTTTGACTGATGGGTAAATGAGATATGCAGTTAGCCACCTCTTTTCTGAACATAGACAGCAAAAGCTCAGTTTTCCAAGACTTTGCGGTCTCATCTATAAGAAGATCAACACAAGCATTTTCATCTAAAAGAGATATGGGAGTCTGAGTCTGAAAAGTGGTGGGGAGAGGAATACACCTATCCTTCCATATCTTGATGCTCTTACCATTCTCCACTCTCCATACACACCCTTGCTTGACCAAATCCATAACTGAAAATAGGCTTCTCCATATGTGTGAAGGACAGAAATCAGTCTTTGCTTCCAAGAAAGAACTAGACTGAAAATACTTATGCTTATATACTCATAGACCTCCTTATTAGGTGAATTTTGTATTAATTGTCTACTTGTTCTGTACATTAGTAATTCTGTCTTCTTTCTCTCTTTTCTATTTTAGAAGGTAGTTATTTGTACAAGTTGGAAGAAATTTCAAATATTCAAATGAAGATCAACACAAACATTATAGACCTAATTCCTAATGCATTTATCAACTTTCCCCTATATAAGAAGACACATGTAGCCTATTCTTTAAGGGATGACTGATATGAGAAGCTCCAACAAACTTAGAGCACAAAGAAGCCAAATTGCCTAACCCTTAAAGCCTTTTTACTAAGGGGATGTTTGGAAACATTTCTCATCCCATCCCTTCTCATTTTATCTAATTACATCTCTGTTATTTCCCAAGCATCACTCAAATACAACACTTTCAAGCTAATCATTACAACTTTTTCAAAGTTTGAATTGTTATGTTAAAATATTGTTAGAATATATTTTTTTAATGATATTTTGTTTTGAGATTAAAAAATTTGAATTGTTTTTTTATGTTTTGTTTAGAAGTTGGAAAAATTGTAATGATTAGATAATAATTAAATAAAATTGAATATTTGAAATCGAAAAATATTTTTATTTGAGTGATATTTGGAAAGAAAATAAGATTAAAAATTTTGAGATGAGATGACTGCGTAACCGTTTTGAAAAATGGTAAGGTCCGTTATTATTAACTTTTTTTCATGTGAGATTCATGTTTTATTTATTTTTTTTCAAAAAGATTATGCGGCGATGTGACAATTAATGGGCGCATATATATTTTCTCAATTTAGAGTGGATGGCTGATAGTAAAACACCGACTCCCATGTTGAGACCTGTTTAGTTTCCCTTGTTTGTTGCATCACATGATCAATCAATTCTTCAATTGGTATTTTTGTTTTTTGTTTCTCTTTCAAAACAAAATTGACATAGGGAAGTGCTTTATAAACATATGATTAAAAAAAGTAACATATTTCATATCAGATATTCAAAGATATTTCATTCTTAAACATCACTCAAATACAACATACTTTTAATTTTAAATCTTTAACTTTGTATATAATCATTACCTAATCATTAGCAAAGTAGAGGTTCTGAATTTTAATCCTGATTCTATGCTCTACTTCATTAATTAATTAATTAAATTCATGTATTCGACTTATTCATTGAGGAGTTGCTTGGCCCCCATGAAAGAGAATGTTAAAAATATAATACAAATAATTTAGATCTACCTCTTTCCTAAGACTTTGGGACAATTGGTGATTTCAAAATATGAAAACTGATTTCCCATTGTACTAGGGACTTTCTTTGCTTGACTTGAAAACTTCACACAAAGAAAATGCCTCTGTTTCGAAACTTCCCAAAAAGTAAATCCCATTATAAACCTTGTGTTTACTCTTCAATCCACATGATAGTTTATGTTTCAATTTACAAACTCATTTAGCCATACTGATCTTAGTTATTATTTAATACTTTTTCTAAAAATCTTAAGTCTCTCTACCTTGATTCTATGTAGTAGCTTAAATTAGCCAGGGCACTATAAACTACACAGTTAAGTACAAGTTTCCAAGTCCGGCTTGGCTAAAATCCAACTTTAATCAATTTAATTTCAGAAGACTTTTTATTTTTATTTTTTTGAAATGAGAATTTCCATTAATAACTCTCAAGAGAGGTCAATATTACATGAAGGGACATGCCCCACATCGCCAGAAGAAATACAATTTAACAAAGCATCCTTTGCAAGGTTGTGTGCTACTTTGTTTTCTTGTCTTCTAACATGTGTAATTGACCATTCATCAAATAGACTCAATTGGTTCCTAACATCTTCCAAGAGCATTCCTGTGGCTGTCCAGTTGTCTTTGTTAGTGTTTAGAGTAGAGACCACCTCTTTTGAATCCCCTTCTAGGATTATTTTTTGTGATCCCAAGTTGAAGCCAGGTTGCCTCCATGGTACCTGTTGTCTTTGCCTACACCCGAACAACAACAACCCCCTTTCTTCGTATTCCAACCCAAACCCAAACCCAAGCTCATCCGCACCCCACTCATCCCTGACGGCAGAGGCAGTGGCGAAGGAGCTCAACCCCCCGTCCTTCAAAACCTCCATGGCACCTATTGTCTCTGCCAAGAAGTGGACAAGAGTAATGCATGTTCTCTTTCCAGTAAAATGCGCCTATCCAGGGACGTGTAAAGCAACGGTAGATCAACATAGGTGTGAACAACATTCCGTCCATTCGTAAATCTACAATAGCGAGAACTGTTTTTTAAAACACTCATGCAGCAATCAACACTTGAGTTCTTAGTACCAGGAGGTGCAATTAGTGCGTCATCCGTTGTCTTGTCCAAGTCCTTCTCACTCGCATTCTCTTTATCGAATACTTCGTAAATGGAATCTCCCAACTTGTAAGTAGAAATTTGGGCGGGTAGCTTTCTTGCTAGTTTAAGGTCTCTTTTGGTTGCTTAAAGGCATCCTCGCAGAAGAAGCCATGTTTATTATTAGTAAAAAACTAGACTTTCCTTGGTCCTCTGGGTCTTTGTAACTAGTTGTCTGTCTGAAAATGCTTTCCATTTGCCTTTTAGACGTCAACTTCATCTGCTCTTGCCTTGTGTTAGCTCAGGCATGCTTCTTCTTGCTTAATGGCATCCCTTGTTGCTTGTTTGCTTTCCTTTTCCTTCTCTAGAGGAAGACTACCTCAGTCTCTAATGCGCAATCAATCAGTTGCTTTTATCCTTCTGCTAGCCGCTGATTACTTGTTCTTGAGCTACCTATTTTTGATTTGACTGAAAAAGAAGGAAACCTCAACTAGGAAAGTGAGCTGGATGCTTAAGATTAAGATTAAGAAATTGCAATAAATATAGAAAAGACAGCTTCTCACTTTCAATTAAGTTGAGCTTTTCCCATGATGCATTAAGTTGGGAGAGTTTTTGGGGTCTTGAGATGATCTTAATGCCATTGGCAGCACTGTACGAAATGCCTATACTTTCAGTTTGAGGCTGCCATATGTTAGAGATTATCCTTAAATTAGGTTTCATGTTGGAGCACAACAATTAGAAGTTCTACTTTGACTTGCTTGTATTTTCCACCTTTGCCTAAGAGCATCACTTAAGTATCAAAATTCCTTATAAGAAAAATAACAAAATATGGTTAGATTTGTAGTGACTTTATTTTTTTCTTGTTTTATTTTTCTGCTCACAGTTTGCCAAAAACACAGTTTGCATTTTGTCTGCTCACAATTTGCAGGAACCACAGTTTGTATTAATTCTGGGCTTAATATTGCAGAATTAATATATGTGGCTATAAGCAAATTAATAGTTAGAGAAATATTTAAGTCTGTCTCATTCAGTTTATCTTGTTTATCTTATTAAAGTCTGCATAGTTTCTGCATGCCAACATTTATGGATGGTTGTGTTTTTGCAGGTACTACTCAAAACACCCTTCGTGGCTGGTCGACACTGCTGAAACTTTTGGAAAATTGTATTTTGTGCTGCTATTATGTGGATGGTTTTTGTAACTTAGTATGATAGATGTGGCTTTTTTTGCTTTAGCATAAAAGATGTGTGTGTTGTACGCATTGGGTTGTAATCTGGGGTTTCTTTTTGTGCTGCTGTTATGTGTTGTTGACATGAACACAAGTATGTTGGTAGACATGGTAATTTCTTGTTGGAAGTGCAGATTTTTGTAGGTTTTTTTTGTAACTACTATGTTACTGTAATTGATAGATGGAAGCTTGGGAAGAAATTTTGGTAAAAGAATATAATTTGATGGAAAATGTAGATATTTGGTTAGCAATTAAAAACTTTATATAGAATTTTAGATAAGTTTAATAAAATATTTTTAGTTATTAGCATTAAATAACCTTTGAGAATATGATTTTTTAATATTAATTTAATTAGAATATAATAATAATTATTATTAACATTCAGTTGGTAGAACTACAAAATGTGATAAAAATAAATAAAATAAAATAATTATTAAATTAATAACATTTTATTATTTAGAGTAAAAGGATAATTGTGGGAATTAGATTTGAATGGAATAGACAAATACCAAAAAACTCTCCGTTCTCTTTCACCATGAGAACTGAGTTTTCCATAAAAGCACCACATTGAGGTAAAAAAAAAAAAAACAGAGAATCATCATCTTGTAATTGGTCGAGACTCGAGTGTTTCCGTTCTGTGTTTTCTGCTTGTAATTGGTGTTCTTATCTTCTATGTGCAAGTGTAGAGACTCATTTTGTGAGATGCTGATGTGTCTACTTGTAATTGGTGTCCATTTATCTGAGGTTAACGGGCGTGCCCTGCCCAAAGAGGGACTCAAACATCAATGATGAATGCTGATGAGCAGATTTGGAAACAGTTATCGAGGCTCAAGATTCCTGGTAATGTGCAAAATTTCATTTGGAGAGCATGTAATGAATCTCTATCTACTAAATCCAATCGGTTTCTTAGATAGGTAGTTGATGATCCTTTGTGTCCTATCTGTCAAAGAGATCAAGAGACAACCATACATGCACTGTGGACTTGTCTAGATGCTTCTAATGTGTGGGGGAAGAAATGCTGTTATGGAAGCAATTGATCTGCAAGTCGCAGACTGAGGTGATTGAAAGTGTAGCTGTTATTTTTAGAGGTCTTTGGCTTAGAAGAATGCTGCTATCTTTGAAGGAAAATCTCTGAAAATAGTTGAAGATTACAAAGAGGCTCAAACAAAGACTCAGCTATTACCTGTTTCTGCTACTCACAGAGAACTAGCTCGGTGGAGGAGGCGGCCTGGTTTAAATCAGCTAAAGGTGAATTGGGATGAAGTTGTGGATTCAACAATGATGAAATCTGATCTAGGCATTGTAATCAGAGATGAAAGTGGGGAAGTATAGGTATCTCTTTGTGCTAAATTGGAAGCATCTCTCAAACCTTTAATTGTGGAAGCTACAACTTTGAGGTTGAGAAGAAGTATTCCTTTTCAAAAAAAAAAAAAAAAAAAGAGAACCACTGGTCCACTCCTACTGATCTAATATTGATCTTCTTAGTTAGTATATAGTCATATTTGTTTAAATTCGAAAGTAATGAGTGACATTTAAACAAATTTGTTGGGTAATTCTTAAAATTAAAATGATACTCATCATCTTTTTAAATTTTAGCTATCAGTTTTTTGTCATCTTTTGAAACAATATCAAATGATGAATAAGTGTTTTCTTCCTCCACAACCTAACTGGCTCATTTTATACAGAGCAAGCTTGATAGGACAACCTCCCCCTACATGGCCACATAGTATGTTAAACTTCTAAAAGGTCAACGTCAAACATTGATGAACTTCAACTTCAACTTCAACCCACCAACAACAACTTAAAGAAGGTAAGAGATATTTAAAAAATAAGAGGTTTGTAAATTGTAATTCATCAACTACAAAACCGAGAGTGCACATTCAAGCTGAAGATAATTTAAGGTGAATATTCTGAATTTTTCTCAAGCATCAGCGAAAGGGGGACCGACTTTAATTTGCAGGCAATGCATATGGTGCTACAACACTTCAGTTGATTAAACTACTAATTCAATATTAATGGTTGCTTGGGGAAAGAGAAATATCTCTTGGTTTGCTACCGAACTCGCATGGCTCTCTGTTATGGGCTGAGAAGGTGGTAGAGTGAAAGAGCTGAGAAGGACGAGGTACTGTTGTGATGGTGTGAAGGTGTTGTGTCGTGCGTTGAAGGAAGAAGGAAAAAGGAAGTAGCCGTTGGAGACAGTTAGTTTAATTCGAAAGTGGCAAATGGCGTTGTTCTGGTGTTGTGTGTAAATGAAGGGGAATTTAAATAGAACATTGTTGTTTCATTAATTTTTTGTAATTAAAAAGTGGAACATAGTCATTTTGCTTATGTTTGAAAGGGAACATTTGTTTGTAACATTGTTAAACGTTGCCATGTGGAGCAAATCTGTATAAATACAAGAGTAATACCCTATATTGGTTGATTATATTATTCAAACGTTGTTTGAATAATATTAGTATGAACAGTGAGATAACACTGTGCACTAAGGGTGTGATACCCCATATTAATTGATAAGTGTTAGTGATGTTAGTGATGTAAGGGTGTGAATACAAACGAGATCCATTTTAAGATAGGCATATCTTCAGCCTCCAAAATGGAGGTGTGGACTTGGAAACTCTCATCCTCTAAATGTATCAATAAAATATGAGACAAACAATGTAATACGTGGTTTTCATAAAAATAATGTAATATTATTTTATAAACAGAGTTTGAATGCTGCATCAATATATTTTTTTTTCATGAAAAAAATATTCATAACATGTAAGCTTTAATTTAAAAAATAAAAAATAAAAGAAAAATAAAACGAACCTGTGTCCGAGCTTTCAAAACCCAGTTTCCATCCGGTACCGGCCCGAAGTTTGACCCAGGATAAAGTGAAACTCATATATCCATATAAACTTGAATAGACATGGTCGCCTTCAATTCTTGTAATTTGGAAGGAACTCACGTGAGTGAGTAGCTGAGAATAATTTTAATTGAGTGTGATGCAGTCAACCAAAATATGAAAACTGTTTGCTATTTTTTCATCTCAAGTATTGGTAGATTAAGATAATCATCTCCTCTGGTTAAGTCAAAAACAAATTAAATTAGATAAAAAGCCTTCATAATGAGTAGATATTCTTTTATGGTTTCTCTTTTCCAGATCCTCATTTTCTTGTGAAAGGCGTTTAGACTCATATTATAAGTAGAGACATGGCATAATGGTTGTTCTCCTACATTTTGCTCAATATCCCTAGGCTCTGTTGCTGCTCTGCTTTTGTTTTCCAGCATCACTTTTTTTCTCAAATCCATACCTATAGTTCTGTGCCATTCATATACTTCTCTGCTTTCTAGACAAGGCCATTGAGGTTAATCCCACAAACTTACCCTTCTTCTTTGTCATCATATTTTTGTTGCAATTCGAAGCTATTTTCTTTTTTCAATGGAATAATTCTTTGATCTGTAATTGTGTTATGTACTTCTTTGTTCTGTTTCTTCTTTTTGGTTGGCTTTGAAAAACTAGCTAGATTTTTCAGACTGCAAAATAATACGACACTGAAATTTTAGATTGCGGTAAATCTAAGAGAATTAAGGTAATAGATGTCTCTTAGTACAATATTCATGATGAATACCTGCCAGCCAGCTTTTAGAGCCCAAGAAACAACAACCATAGCTGTAATCTTTTCTCGACGTCTTCAACTGTGCTTCAATTCCACAATGGCTAGTACTTGACACTTACATCGTGCTGCAAGTTGTCTATATGCTGGGACGGTTGGAGTTTGCCCAAGAATCACCAAACACCGAACAAATAATATATACAATAGATTCAGTCCGGTTAGTAAAAGATTGAAAGAAATGACAGAAGCACATTTTAAGTGAAGAGGTTGGAGGTTATGATGATTTTTAATTTGTAAGGAAGATGAAATAGAACTTATCAAAAAAGGTTGGGGACTATGGTAGTTTACTACATATGTAAGGCCTTTTCTGAGCAGCTTATAAAAGCAAAAAACTTTTCAGCATGCATCAAGAAAGCAAAACAGCTGGCCAAATGGGTGAGTTTCAAGGCATATATATGAACAAAGAAACATATTCTAGTTCTACTATCCCTTGCAGCCTTTGTATCTCAGATCGATTGATTGTGTGCGTTGGCATGGAACTTTGGTGGGATATGATGGTGATCGATGAGATGTGCCTTTTGATAACGTAGAAGATATGAATACGTATAAATCAAATATGGAAACTGCAATTATGAAGCAGCCAAGCAACGGTCGAGCTAATTTCACTCAGTCAAGAACAGAATTATGGGACAGCTCATGCAAAGATACATGCCATGCGTAGCAGTCGTAAGTTTAGCAGAACATTTGGGCAGAGAGTCGTGTGACAGCTCATGCAGCTGATTTCATTCTTGTAATTTAATAATTATTTTCTTGTAAAGCAAATGCATTTATTTATTTCTTTTGTAATACACAAACGGTTGTATACATTCAATATAAATACAATTCACTCTCCCACGAATCATGTGTGGTGAGACTTCTCAACATCGGCTATTTCCCTCATTTTCTTCTTGGTATCAGTGACACAAATACTGTGAGAGTTACCTCCTTTTGCTTCCGCAATTATGTCTTCAGTTTCTTTGAATGTGGGCAACTTTGTCATACTTCGTTTGAAAGCTGAAAATTATCCTCTGTGGCGAGAGAAAATACTTGCTCTGGTTGAAAGCCAAGAACTTGTGGCTTATCTCACTGGTGAGGCAACAGCCCCTGAAGCTGTACTTCCACTTCAAGAAGGTTCAGATCGACCAGCTGATGCTAACCCAAAATTTCTCAAATGGCGAACTACAGATCGCTTATTGAGCGGATGGATCATTGGTACACTACCTGAGGAGGCACTTGACATTGTAATTGGATTGGATACATCGGCACAAGTATGGGCTGCTCTCAAGGAATCATATGCTCAATCATCTCAAGAACGCCAATTTCAGCTTACACAGCAACTCAATCATATGAGAAAGGATCCAAAAATGTCTCTCAATGACTATCTCCATAAGTTCAAAGGAGTATGTGATAGTCTCTCTAGTATTGGATTTCCTATTGATGATAAAACAAAGTTTTCTCTATTGAATGGTATGGGAGCATGATATGAGTCATTCACTACTTCTATGCTCAAGCCCCCAATGCCAAACTATGCCGAAGTTGTGCCCCTCCTGCAGAGTTATGAAACTTGTATCAGCCTCCATTCTCTTGACACTGGTGCCTATAATGCTTTTATGGTCAGAAGAACAACTTCAAATCCAACAACAAAGACCCTCGCCAATCAGGTAATTTTTCTTCAAAAGGCAAAGGATTTTCTCCTGCTAACCAAACTACTGTTAAGCAAAATACTCAAGGACAATGAACTACTCCTAACAACTTCACCCAAGAGACTATGGGTGATCTTCTATGCCAAATCTGTGACAAAAGAAGGCACACAATCATTCGTTGTTGGTACAGGTTTGACCATTCAATTCAATATAATAATATTCCTAAAGCATTTGCTGCACTAAATCTTGACTCAGCAAACAACACTGAGGAATGCGTGTTTGATACCGGAACCTCTGCTCATATGACCTCTCATGAAGGTATTTTACAAAATTTAAAACCTTATGTTGGTTTAGATCATGTCTTGATTGGCAATGGAGATTTTTTTAAAATTACATATACTGGTGATGCAATAATTGGGTCAGGATCTTCACAAATTAAACTCACCAATGTTCTTTTGGTCCCTGATTTAGAGAAAAACTTGCTTTCCATTGGCCAATTAACTACTGATTATCTAGTAAATTGTGAGTTTTTTAATGACCATTTTGTGATCAAGGACTGAGTGACACAAAGGGTACTCATGAAGGACCTCAAGCAGGATAATCTCTACACAATTAGAGCCATACCAGCTGCCTATTCTCCTCAAGGTTTCGAGCAGTTCCAAGGGACATCTAGCATCAAAGGCTCAGGCATCCTCAAGCAGCTGTTGTGCCTAAACTCCAAAGTCATGGTTTTATTCAAGTTGTGTCCAATAAAGTTGAAAATAAAATGTGTGAAAGCTGTCAGTTAGGGAAAATGTCAAAACTCCCTTATCCAATTTCAGTGTCTAATGCTCTTGGTCCATTTGAGAAACTTCATGTTGATTTGTGGGGTCCTGCCCCTGTTACTTCAATAAATAAATTTCTTTATTATGTTTCATTTGGCTTATCCCACTAAAAAATAAATGTGACTTCTTCAATCAGTTCATATTATTTGAGAAGTATGTTTCAAGGCATTTGAGAAGACTATTAAAGTGGTGCAAACTGATGGAGGAGGTGTATGCATGAATCTTTCCTTCATCAATCACCTACGAAAATCTAGAATTTTGCATCAAGTTTCGTGTCCTTATACACCTGAGCAGAATGGATTTGTTGAACGGAGACACAAAAATGTTAGAGAGCTAGAACTAACAATGATGTTGCATGCTAATGTTCCTAAATATTTCTAGGTGGAAGCCTCTACAACTGCTGTTTTTTTTTTTTTTTAAATAGGCTTCCTATAGCTACTTTGAATTGGGAGTCACCATTTTATATGTTGTACAATAAACAACCTGATTATGGATCACTTCAGGTTTTTAGTTCCAAATGTTTCCCGTATGTGAGGGATCAGAAAAATAATAAATTTGACCCCAAGTCTCTCCCGTGTATTCTTGGGCTATAGTGATCGTCACAAGGGTAACAGTTGCTACTATCCACCTACCAAGAGAACCTTCATATCACGCCATGTAGTTTTTGATGAAGAGCATATGCACTTCAAAAACCAGCTTCCTAAAAAGACCATTACAGATTGCATGGTTACTACTTTTACAAAATGAGATCCTTTAACAATTGCTATACATCCGCACTCAACACCATCACTGGAACAATCAACCCCTGATGTACCTTTAAAAAAATACTCACCCTTTCTGATTTAGTTTCTGATGCAGAATTTCAGACAAAAAATCATCTCTCAAGTTCTTTGGACATTTCAGCTCCCCTGTCTCCACTGGAAGACCTAACAACAATTGAAGATCCCACTCAGTCCATTGCTGCACCGGATTAAATTATACCTCCTACACCTTCTCATAACATGAAGACAAGATCAAAACGGTACTTGGTCACTTGTTCCTAGACAGGAAAGAATGAATGTTGTTGGATCACATTGGGTTTTAACACCCAAGATTAATCCTGATGGATCTCTTCAATGCTTAAAAGCGAGATTAGTAGCCAAAGGCTACCATCAAGTTAATGGAATTGACTTTATTGAGACCTACTCTCCTGTGGTAAAGCCAGCCACAATCCGCCTCATTCTATTTGTAGTTGTGATTAAAAAGTGGAGTATACGCTAGCTAGATGTAAGGAACGCCTTTCTTCATGCACCATTATCTCAACAAATCTTCATGGAGCAACCACCAGGCTTTGTAAGCAAAGTGAAGCCTGATCATGTCTGTATTATTCACAAAGCTATATATGGCCTAAAATAGGACCCTAAGGCCTGGTTTGATAGATTTAGCTATTTCCTCCTTTAAGAGGTTTTTTCTGCAGCACAGTCGATGCTAGTCTCTTAATTAATTATTCCACTCATGGTACTATCGTACTACTTCTCTACGTGGATGATATCATCCTCACAGGCTCATCAACACAATTAATAGATGACTTTGTGGCTAAGCTGCACAAAGAATTCTCCATGAAGGATCTCGGCAAACTTAGCTATTTCTTGAGGATTGAAGTCAAGCATGTGGACAATGGACTGATGCTACATCAATCCAAGTATGCCATTGATCTCCTTGAAAGGGCATTCATGCAGGATTGTAAACCTATACATACTCCTATGACAAAAAAACTTAAAGTTGCCATCGACTCCACAGCTCTTTGTGATCCTCAAATGTATAGGTCACTTGTTGGTGCTTTGCAATATCTCACATTAACAAGACCCAATCTATCATTTAGTGTCAATTATGTTTCTCAATTCATGAAAACTCCAACACAAGATCATTTAACAATGGTCAAACGAATTATGCGTTATGTGAAAGGCACAATTCATCAGGGGTTACTTATCCAGCAATCAAGCTCGATGGAGCTTTATGCTTTCTCCGATGCCGATTGGGCTAGTTGTCCAATTACAATAAGGTCTACAACAGGCTATTGTACATACATTGGAAGCAACATCATCTCGTTGAGTGCAAAAAAAATAATCAGCTGTCTCTCGCTCTAGTTCAGAAGCGGAGTACGGTGCAATGGCCCAAACGGCTGCAGATATCACTTGGATTACATTTCTCCTTCGCGATCTTCACATTCCATTGAAGAACCCCCCTACTCTTATTTTGTGATAACATGAGTTCATTATTTATGACTGTCAACCCTGTGCTTTATGCTCGAAGTAAACCCTGTGCTTCATGAGTTCATTATTAGGGGTGTCAAAACGTGTTAACGGATTGTGTTCGTGTCGTGTCAGGACGTGTACATAATGTTTAAAGGGTCAATACGAACACGACCCGTTAAGAATTTCGTGTCAAAAACTTCAACCCTAACACGACCCGTTAAGATAACGGGTTGACACGACACGACCCGTTAAGACCCGTTAAGACCTTTGACTTTATATGACACGCTATGACACGACACGATACAACACGATTTGACACGTTTCAACCCGCAAACCCGTTAGTGACACGTTTGAGTTTAACCTAATTGATTTTATACAAATATTAAAACTTAAACAATAATTATAAAACATAAAAAATTAATTATAAATTACAATCTTAAAATTATAATTCAATAAGTATTACACTATAAAATATGATAAACACACAAATATAATTCACACATTATAAAATATTAAAATTATAACTCAAACATATTAAATAACAATGAATTAACTCGTTAATGATTTTTTAATAAGTACTTAAATGGGATAGCTAAGTGTCTAAGAGTATAAATCTAATTTTAAATTAGGATTTTTTAAAATTTAGCTCAAGGGTATAAAAGTAAATTCAAATTTCTTAACGTGTCTTAACGGGTTTTAACGGGTCATAACGGGCTTGACCCTTTATGACCCGTTATCAAATCGTGTCTTAACGGGTTGACATGATTTGACCCGAAACCCGTTAAGGCTAAACACTAACCCGCTTTTATCGTATCGTGTTCGTTTCTTGTTAGCATGTCGTGTCACATATTGCCACCTCTAATCATTATATCCGAGAAAGGGTCTCTCTTGGGTTGTTACAAACTTGTTACATTTCAACCTCATCCCAGATTGTAGATGTGTTCACCAAGCCGCAAACAAGACTTGCCTTGACACAGCTTAAAAACAAATTATGCATGGTGACCCTGCCTAGTCTGAGGGGCATGATAACATAGAAGATTCGAATACGTATAAACCAAATATGGAAACTGCAATTGTGAAGCAGCCAAGCAACGGTTGAGCTAATTTCACTCAGTCAATAACAGAATTATGGGATAGCTCATGCAAAGATACATGTCATGTGTAGCAGCCGTAAGTTTAGCATAAACGTTTGGGTAGAGAGTCATGCGACAGCTCATGCAGCTGATTTCATTTTTGTAATTTAATAACTATTTCCTTGTAAAGCAAATGCATTTATTTATTTCCTTTGTAATACACAAACGGTTGTATACGTTTAATATAAATACAATTCACTCTCCCACGAATCATGTGTGGTGAGACTTCTCAACATCGGCTATTTCTCTCATTTTCTTCTCCTTTGTATGAAAAAAGTACTCTCAACATATTCAAATGGGAAATTAAAGCAAGTGCCATAATAGAGTTATTTCCCTAAAGTAAGTGCCATATCACTCGATCGTATAAAGTCATTTCCCTAAAGTAAATTCCATAATACATACTGATATGTATGCCAATACAAGGGTGGAGGTTTATACCACTAAAGCAAGTATTGATCTGGAACTTAAAATGGGTGAAGGTTATACCACTCAAGCAAATATTGAAGGTTTATGCCGAAATGAGTGAAAGTAAGAATGACAATATGTAACACGATCCATGAAGTACTTAACATGAAGTTGAACAACACACAAAATTAGAGGGTTTGGATTAATGTTAACATGTTTAGGTCAAAATAAGTTGACCCGTTAAGATACAATTTATAAACATGTCAATAACAGATTATCCCGCTCTGAAATCAAACCATTTTGACCCATTTAGATTTTATTTTAAATCACAATTTTATTATTGTTGAGTTATAATATTAGTATTTTTCAATATGATTATGTTTTTATTATTGAAATTACAATTCTAGACTTATATTTATTACTATAAAGTTTGTAATATTTGTTTTATTATATTTGAAAATTTGAAAATATTGATATTTCTTGTTATAGCTAGTTTTATTTTATTTTTTAAAATATTGTGGCTATTTATAAATATAGATTTTTACTATTATATAAAATTATGTCAATCGGGTCAAATGAATTATGCGTGTTAATTCAACCCATTTACATAACATGGGTTTAAAGAAGTCCTATAATGTTGACCCATTTTTAATTACTTATAAAATGAGTTAAAACGGGTGATTCGATATCATCGGTTATCTAAATATGTTGGATTAGAGACTAAAAACTTGACATGTTTTGCTTAAAAGATTGGGTTCAGATTGTCTCATATAATCAAATATTGTTGACTTGACATGACACAAAAACATGAATTGTCACCCTAAGTGAGGGTATATACCACTAAAACATGGGTGAAGGCTTCCTACCACTAAAGCATAATATTGAAAGATATGCCAAATATGATCCCAAAGCAAGTTGCAAGGTTTATATCATTGTCCTTCTCCCTCCCCCCTCTCCTATAAATCTACAATTTTGAATGACGTCTCCAACTTTTTAATTTTACAAATTTCTTTCCCTCTGCCTCTGCTTGTCTATCGATTTTTAAAAGTTCATTCACAAAGTACAAGATTTACGAACACCATATCTAGCTAAACTTTTCAGGCTTCTCAATAAGCATATATTGACTCCTCTTTCACAAAACAATAAAATATGGGGAAACAACTCACGTTTCAGATATTCACAACAAAGTGAGCAAAAGATAAGTCCAAGGAAGATAAAACTCACAAATCCAATCACAAAATCTGTCAAAAAATTCTATATGCTGGGAGATGAAAATATGATTGAAATATACACGCGGTACAAAAATTCTATATGTAGTCGCTTTGGCGTAATCCTTCTCAATTAATACATCTTTTGTAATTTTGTAGATAAACAATAATTATGATATATTTTCCTCAACACTTCGAGTGCAAGCTAATATATATATTCTGAATAAAAACATATAAGATGTATGGGTATATAGGTTTGAGGGACCAAGCTAATCATCACAAAACATACCATAAAATGCTACTGAAAAACTTTCCAAAAACATTTAACAATAAAAAGAAAAATGGACTATTGAAGTGTTCATGACTCATGAGGTTCCGTGATATTTGGGCCCATAACCAAGAAAAGGGCCCCGTGAAATGCCACTTATAAAGCAGCCCCAAACTTGACTTCGAATTTTGAAGTACAGGTTACACCTATGGCAGCAGTAAGGAGGCCCGCTTTACATTTTCCACAGCAGGGTTGCACCGGAAGGATCATTCCTGAGAGTTTTTGTAATGGTTTTTTCAAAGGAAATAAGTTTACAAATGTAAGAATTGCGACTGAGAAATGATGATAAAAGAATTTCCAATTAAAATTTGACATTAACATGAATTATTCTGTAAGAGTTTTATTTAAATTATGTATCTCACACTCATCTTAATAGGTTTTAAAATAGTTCAAAATTTATTAATTAATAAGATGAGTTATAATGGGATAAGAAAATTCTTGAAAGATAAGATTTACATACAATACCTTTAATTATAGTCAGATATAAATTCTTAAATTTCTTGAGGACTAGAAGTCTATAAATTGGCTGAGGGATTCAAGGATTCTAATTTACAACTTAAAAGTATCTCTAATCACCGAAAGACACTTAGAAGGCAAAATTGTTAGGGTAATCCTTCTTCCATTATCAAATTAATTTCTTTATCAGTCAGATGGTGAAAGATACATGTTTAACTATTATTATTTTATTTTTGCAGATCACATTAAATCAAAGATTCAATTATTAATATTTATGTTAAAATATTTAGTATGTGGTATTAAAATTTTAAATTATAAATTTTTTATGATCTCAATAAAATATACAATAATGTATGTTATGATTTTATCATGTCATAAAAGACAAAATATCTTTTGGATCTGTCGATTAAATTTATGATGTAAATGTCGATAATGTGTTTTGTTAAAGTGATACACTACATTCATTGATATACTTCGGTTTGAAGCGTACTTATTTCTCCCTTTATGGTACTGTGCATCTACTTGTTATTTCATATATTGTATATATACGGTTTACATTGTTCGTGGAGAAAAGAAGATGAGTTGGGTTCTGTGGAGAAAAGAAAAACCACGTGAACCACTGCATGTCATTATAGACCGTGTATTGTAACCGCTAGTTTGGGCACCGTGTGTAACGCCTTGGTCTCGCAAGGGTTGGAGAGTTATTTCCTATTACATAACCCACATTTCAACAGAATAATTAAAAATTCAGAAATTTCCAATTTTTTATAAAACTTTGTTGCAAAATCACTTTCCTCAATATCATTAATTCCAGAAATGTTGTATCACAAGAATACAATAATATTTTTTTACTAAATCTTATCAAAATTCTCATAAATTCTTTATGATTAATCAACCATTTTTAAGTTATCTCATCCAAACCTTCATAATTCAATCCGTGGGCTGAAATATCCAAATTCATCTGAAAAATATTCAGAGATAAGGAGTGAGTTTAATCACAACTCAGTAAGCAGAGGGCATATACCAGAATGCAAACATGAGCATTTATAAAATATTGTATGTAGAGCAAAAATAATTCTCAAAGATAATATGCAGAATAAAACATATTTTTAAATGTAACAAAACGATCATTTTTAAAAAATAAGAAATAAGGAATACTTTGGCATAACAAAACTAAGCATCATCGTCATATTAAAACAAAATATCTTACAGTGCAGAGACTATGTTTAACCCCCATGGTAGGGTTATGCTAATCCTGGTGGCCAAACCGAGTAAAAACAGAGGTGAAACTTTTCCTTATTCGTTCTCGGAGCTCCGAGTGTGCACACAGGAAAGTCCACAATAAACCACAATGTTTCCAAAGTAGGTGCACTCAGAGACAGAGAAGTTGGTACTAACCCAAATAGAGCAGAGACAGAGCAAAGTAGAGACAGAGTCAGATACAAACCAGTATACCATGCCAAAGATTTTTAGAGTCACTAAAATAACATGAAGTTCCAAAATATTTTCAAATCAATCTTACAAAACAAAACAAAGTCAGAATATCTTTATAAATAAAAGCACAAATAATCAGTTTCTCAAAATCGCTCTTTTACAATTTAAAGACAGCATGATAAAAATAAAGCTCATGTATACGTAATGCATGACGGAAACATTTTTCTTTCTTTTATATAAGTTTCATGAGTAATGTAAATAACTGACTGAGATTGGTTTTTCTCAACTTATCATTTCAAAACCAAACATTTTTTAAAAAGTCAACCTCAGTCTATATTTGGTATAAAATTAAGGATATGAACCCTGCTTACCTGGACGTCTTAACTTTTTCAAAATTTTTCCACAATAATGCTGAACAAAACATCAATCAACACCTATAAAAAATAATCATGCACATCCATAAATTCTTAAATCACCCATGTATTTTGATATTTAAACCTAAAGTACTAAAATCATCAAATTCTTTCAAAACCTAGAATTTTTCATACTCCTAAAATTACATCATTTCTCAAAATCATCAATATTCTCTTAATACGTTTAAACTAATTTTCAACTCAACCATCCGTCTCCTTAAGAAATCAAAAATCCAACTCTCTCAATTAGTGCAACATCCACATTCCGATCTGAAATAAATTGTATTATGACTCCAAAATAATTTAGAGCTCAAAAACATTTAATTCTTGAAAGATTTAACAAAATACAATTGAAAATAAAAATGGACCAGAGAAAAAAATATATCCATGAAGCCGAAACTAAGATCAACCCATTGAAAAACATAATTATAAATACCTTACTTTAAAACTGGGGGCAAAAATATACATTTTGCAAAACATGCATCCCGTTATCAATGAATGAAGCTTACGTAAAACATAACATCAATAAAAAAATAAAAGGAGTCTACTAAAACTCAAAGCCGTGGGTCCAAAATAAAAACCAACTCATTGGAAAGAAACCTTAAAACACATGCCTTAAAACTGAGGGCCAAAAACGCAAACAAAACACTTCATCTCCTTAACAAATACGCAAAGCCTGGAGTCAAAATATTCACTTGAAAACCAGATGATCAGCGCAGAAGCGATTCGACTGAAACTTACGGAAGCGAAGATCTGGCGGCGGAGCAGAAGAGGAAAGTGGCTTCCCTGACGTCGAACCACTGAGAGAGGGAGAGAGGAGTGATAACAGAAAGAGAGAGATGAGAACACACGGAGAGAGAAAACACTGTGACCGGAAGAAATGGAAAGTGACCGTGGCTTACCACGAGAAATCCGACGGAGCTTAGGGTGTCACGTTTTCTGGGTTGGAAGAGACGACACAGAGGGGAGCTGGCACAGGCAGGTGGCTCCGAACGAAATGGTACTAGGCTGTTGATGCTCTGTTTTGGGGAGCCAAAAACAGAGTATTTTCTGGTTTTGTTTGGAAACCGCGCACGACAGTGGGATGCGTCTAGGGGTGTGCGTCTGCGACGGGGCAGCTGTGGCTTCGAGTGGTGGGGGAAATTTCAGTCGCTGGCAGCGAAAGTGCAGCGCTCGGTCTGCCGTGAATTGACATAGGCTGAACGTGGGTGGTGGTGTTTTTCTTTTGGTTCTGGTGCGATTGGTTGTTGGCTGTGAGCATGAAGTGTTTCGCGGCGAACTATGCGATAGGATCCACTTAGATGCAGTGGTTGGTCTCGGAGATACAGGGCCGAGGCTTGGGCTATGAATTCGAGGTCTAGTCTCTCGGTTTGTTTAGGTGCTGCGTGGAGGCCTTGTTCAGTCATAATAGTCATGGCTTATGGCTTTGGTTTTTGGGGTGATACGAATGTGGAGAGGGGTTTGCAGTAGTGCTGTTTTTCTCGTGTGCAAGGGAAATAAACAGTTTTATTTATAGAAACAAACCCTGGGAATGAGAAGGAAAGAAAACAAAACTGCATAACGTTAATGCATAACTGTTGCCGTGAATGGTGGGGAGAAACGGCCGTGAAAAGTAGCCCTAGATGAGGGAGGTTTTACGTGCATGAGATGATGCCCAAAAACAATGGTGCGACGGCAGAGGCTCGGGCAGTTTTTCAGATGTAAAGGAGAATAATAAATAATTAAAGTACAAATATTTTTACAGAGAGACCAACCCTAAGGAGAAAATGCGCATAATGTATGGGTCATGGGTTTACGAACGTATATGATGGGCAGATTAGGAGTGCGTGGTGTCTAGATAAGTGATTAAAACCATGATAATAAGAGGAACAGGCGTATATGCTTAGAGACGTGATGAAGGGCAAGTGAAAACTAATTGGGGTTTTAAAGAGGTTTATATCCCCACAAACCCGAGACTTTACAAATTCATATATATATATATAAGTTATAAATCTGCACATATAAATAAAAGAACTAAAAAGATAAATAATATGCATTTTGAATTTTAAAATAAGAGGACACTATGTTTGTTTGAAATAAAAAAACATAGAAAGAAATAAATCATGAATTGGAACCACGAAACTAAATTAGATCTCGAGTTAACATAAAATAAAATAATCTAACTTGTTTTAAAAAAAATTGACCAATAAAAAGATTTATAACAAAACTATCAAACTTTGAGGGGCGGCACAAAGGGACTGCGAAACGAAGGCATCCCTAAAAAAATGGCATTGGGCGTGGCATCTTTTGTAAAAAATCGTAAATGAGAAAGAAAAAAAATGTTTTAGGGGTTGCCATCGGAAAGAGGACGTCATCCTCTCCAACTCTCTAAAAAATGAGTAACAAAAAGCTATCCAAATATAGAAGTATGTTATGTAATTATTAAAAATAAAATTTTTAAATCGTCTTCTCAAAAAAAGTCGTTTAAATTAAACTTGTGAAAAATGATAAAAATATTTACAAAAAGAAAATAAAAAGCATTACTCATGGACTAGATTCATGTTTTTGAATATTTGAGTGTTGGAGTGGAAAATAAAAAATTAAGATGCAAGACAATAAATAAATAATTAAACTCAATAAACTAATTTAATCAATAATGCATTAAACATAAAATCTAAAATAAACTAAATACCAAATTACAAAGCAAGCGAAATAAAAGCATTAATCAATCAATAATCAAAATATAAATAATGCAAAATTAATGTGCTGAAAATAAAATATCAAAATTAAATAATGCAAAATTAATAATATCAAAGAAATGTAATGTGAAATGTAAATTGAAATTAAATAAAATTAGAGAATGGAAAGTCGAACAAACTGAAGATGGAAATGGAGATTGCAAAGAGATGAATCCCTTTATTGCATTCCCAAAGCCCCCTACCGTGCGGACTGAAATTATGTGAATTGCAATTCTCCTCACATTGTAAAATCAAATGGAAGAATCGATTGTGCACCATCTCCGGTCTAACACAAGTGACTTGTCATTCTGTGTTGTGAGGTGCTCTCGCAACAGTACTCCTCCAAAATTAAAGACCTCCAGTAAGCTGCCAAACGAATGTATATATATATATTTATATATATATATTAGGTAGGAGCAACATGCAAAATACATTTACCTAATTAGGTCAAACATTTATTAATCAATATTTTACAAAATATTGATTAATAAATAATTTCATGCATAGAAAAAAGAGAACAAGTTTTAGCACTAAACACAAACTTCTCATAAAACAAGCAAGAAACTACAAATCTCAAAATTAGTAGTTCAATATGGAATTAGTATCATGCCTAACAATGCGAGACTAATATGGCTCTAACATGGTGTGTATTCTGATCATTAAAAGAATGATAAAACTAATATTCAATTACATTATGTTCCGATGCCACCAAGATTTTATACTATCAACATTTTCAGTCTGAATTCTGGAATTAAATAAGCTAGGTTAAATTTTAAATATATATAATTTCAGTCAATTATCAAACTTAAATATTGTGGATAATACTATATTAATTTCTTAATATTATAACATTATAATAGAAAACAAATCTCTAAACTAAAGGGACATTTTCCATCTGGACTCCTCTATTTAATTTTGATTTTTGAATAACACATAGAAAGATCTATTTATTTTTTTGATTATAATTTGAGAGGTATGTTATATTATGCATGCAAGGAGTTATATTCATCGCTTCTGACATTATTCTATACTAATAAATTCGACTTAAACTCTAAACTAAAACTGAAATAAGAAAAATTCTTTGGATTAAAGAAATTAAGCCCACATACCCAACATACATTCAGGCCCAACTAAATAATAAGTTTATTAGATTTCTCAAAACTAACATTGGGAGGGTAAAATTGTAAGCTCCTTCAATAAAGTTTCTCTTAAAAATTTACGTGCAGCTCAAAAATAGGAACGAGAAAGCAAACGGACTTAACAGAACGATGAAGTGAATTATAAATGGGTGACGTTAATTTAATGTGCTTAAATTGTAGTTTACGTTATTAATAGAGATGAAATGAATTACAAAGGGCAGACTTGAATTGATTGAAATCAGGAATTGTGAATAAAATGTCTGACGTGAATTAAATTTAGAGTGACGATAAGCGTACAACATATTTTATAAATATTTCACAACTTATTGTATATTTCAATTTTTTTTTAACATTTTTTTAAAGTATTTTTTAAATATTTTTAATCATTAAGAGAAAATATAAAAAAATAATAATTTTATTAATATTCACATTTTTAATTTCTAAGTAAAATTAAAAATTTTAAAAAAATTAAATATAAAAAAGTTGTAAATTAGTTGTAAATTAGTAGTAATCCTATTATTTCTCTTAAATCTAACTGCTTTAACAATCTCCAATAAAACTAGAATTTCCATTTGACAATTTTCGCTAAACGTTTGATAGACACTTCATATATATAAATATATATGTGTATTATGAGTATGAAAGCCATGTAAAATACAATTCCAGGTCGTGCGCTTGATTTAGATAAATTTTATTTGTAATCTTCGAGTGAGATATTTTATTGCAGTTCTATTAATACATAAAAGTAAAATAGAAAAAACATATTATTTTAAACAAAATATTATTGTAATTTCAAGTTTTTTTAAAACTAAACTTGTATTATAATCTTTAGAATTGAGATTGTATGCTGCTCTTGAATTTAAACCTCTCCGGCAAAATGTGCGGCCCCTTATATCCAAGTTAAATGTGGCTCTAAATACATTTGGAGGCCCGACGCGACGTGCTGCTCCTCTCTTCAAGTCAAACCCATTGGGCCCCTCTCAGGTGTGCGCATCTTTCTGTTGAAGGCCCACTATTGCATATAGCAAAAAGCTACCTTCCGGCGCAGGTATAAACCGAATATATATGTTGTGCTCTGCTCTCCAGTTAAATGCCGAACAAGTGAAGCCCTCCACAAGCCAAGCTGTGAATTGGAAATCCCCAAAAGAAATATAAAAACTTTCTATGCATCATTGATCTCGTGAGAATGATCATGACCCACCATTACTCATCTCGATCATAATCATTCCTTCGTCACATTTATGGGTCCAAATCAGACGGTTGGATTTTCAGAAAGCAAGAAAATCAACGGGGCTGGCCTACTAACTAGGTAATAGGCTTTCATGATGTAAGTTTGAGGAGGATGATTAGAGTCATTCTGATTCTATAATGATTGGATCATTCCCTTTCAAGCCGTACTTCCACCAATGATCAAAATCAACCTAGCTCCTATGAGCCGAAAGGTTTCAACTTTAGCACATAGCCTCCATACACCCAATCCAAACCCTCCCGATCCTTCAATATTGCTTTTAAAGTGTAAGCAAATTAAATCATAACTCTCATATAATAGTCAATTGGCAATATCCTCATCATAAGTGTTTAGGCACTTTAATTTGTCTCAAAATTCTTTTTCTTTTTTTATTAAATAGAAGCCTCAACATCATTCCTACTGCAAAATCTCCCAAAACCCTTTGCCCAACATTACAACCAAACATTCTCTCAAGTCCCAAACACCTCTCCAAAAACAAAGTTCATAATCATAATTAGCCATGGAGAACTCGACCCAAGTGCATCATGAAGACCACAAATCAAAGACAAGCAAGCGATATTTGCCCCTTTTGATGGTGAATTACCTCTTCCTTTTTGTGGGTTCAATTTCTTCTTCCCTGCTCTCCAAGTTCTATTTCAATCATAAAGGCTCAAGTAGATGGCTCTCAACATGGGTTCAATCCGCGGGATTTCCTCTCCTTCTCTTTACCATTTACCTCCCTTATCTCCTCAAATGCACTGAGAGACGACCATTTACTTGCTTTACTCCAAAGATCTTGATTTTGTCAATCTTCATAGGCCTCATGTTAGGCCTAAACAATCTCCTCTTCTCATGGGGAAATTCTTATCTACCTATATCTACCTCATCTCTCATATTATCCTCTCAGTTGATTTTCAATCTCATATTCTCCTTTATCATTGTCAAGCAAAAGATTACATTCTCGAATCTCAATTCTGTGATTCTCTTAACTTTGACCTCTGTGCTCTTAGCTTTGGATTCCAGACACGACAGATCAAATGGCTTAACCCGTGCTAAATATTTCGTAGGTTTCTTTTGTACAATAGGTGCCGGTCTACTGTTTGCTCTCTATCTTCCCATCATGGAGATGATTTACAAGAAAATTTATTGTTACCAGATGGTGATGGAAATGCAACTCGTGATGGAGGTCGCCGCCACGGCATTGGCTAGCACAGGGATGGCGTTGGACGATGGATTCTCCGAAATGATGACAGAAAGCCAAAGAGTATTTGACAAAGGGCCAACCTCGTACTGGGTGATGGTGTTTTTCAACGTACTGACATGGCAACTTTGCTTTTTGGGCACAGCAGGAATGGTGTTCTTGACATCTTCATTAACGGGAGGAATCTGCATGACAGCCTTGTTGGCCATGAATGTGTTGGGAGGAGTTTTGGTGTATGGAGATGAGTTTGGAGGCGTAAAGGTGGTTTCGACATTGCTGTGTTGTTGGGGGTTTTGTTCATACGTGTTTGGTTTGTACGTGAAGATGAAGGAGGATATCAAAAAAGAGGAGGAGAAAACCGATCAAAGGATGGAGATGGTTCTTAGGGTAAATGATAGTGTTTGATTTTGAATAGGACATGAGTGGAGATGATGATGATGGTGATGATCAGGAGGATGGCCGAAGGACTCGTGCTAGAAAATTAAGATAGGGTTTAGGCCACTTTTCGAGTTTATCTTCTAGCCTATCTAGCAAATTAGCTTGTAATATAAATGACTAATATTGGATCAATTTTAATGAAGGATTTGAAAGCACGCATGATAAACTATATTATCATTATTATAGTTACTAGTAGCAATATCATCACCATCCAACTAAAAGTGTGGAAACAAGATTAATCATACGTGAGCTAAGAGCTGTATGTGTTAGAGATCAATAATTGGAGTTGACTTTACTCCATGCACTAGTCTTTCAACTCTAGTCTCATCATCCATTATTGATGTTTATTTTAAATGTCAAGTGGTTATTATATTATATCAAATCGTTGATTACATACACAAGAAAAAGAATTATCCGTAATGGATTATTTACAGCAAAAATATCTATTTATTACAAAAATAAACTCATTTTTATAAAGTATAATAATTTTGGTAAGAAATAACTGATCACAAATGAGCAGTTTTCTTATAATGATATAACATATATATAACAGATCGTGATGATCTAATACTAAATTTTGCATGCAGGTTATGTAAGTTTGTAAGTGCTTATGGAAATGCTTGTACTGCAGATTATGTAATTATGTAAGTGCTTATGCAAGTGCTTACAATATAACATATATATAACAGATGATGATCTATTACTTAATATCCCTGAAAAATCTCTAGTTTATAATTATGTAAGTACTTATGCAGATTGGTCTTGATTAGAATTTTAAATCCATACAGTACTAAATTCTTAATTATTTACTAAACTTTGTAAAAAATACAAAATACAAAATACAAAATACAAAATACAAAATAAAAAATAAAAAAGAGTTCGTCGGAAATTGGGTATTTTCTTAGTAACTTATAAGGAAATTAATGAAGAGGCATTTAAATATAAGATCCTAATTATGTACCCTATCACATATATTAACTTTCGGCATCATCATTAAGTAATGGTGGATAACATTTATATTTGTCTGTATTGCTATCCATAATTAATGGTGGATTACTCAGGGTGCATCAAACTACTACATAATTGGATGCCTAGCTAATCAAACCTCAACTTATATATATATATATATATATATATATATATATATATATCCACGATCCCTCAATTATGTATATCTAATATCTAGAAAAATTATCAACAATTGAAAGGATAATTCATGATATGAGAATGCGCAATTTAATCACAAAAAAATTCTAAAAAAAAAAATTCATAAATTAATATAATTTGATATGATACTTAATTTGTAAAATTACTTTCTGTTGCAAATTAGATCTAATATAACACATTAAGCAATATTAGTTAATTGTATATTCACTTTTGTTAAATCTCTTTATGACTATATAATCCACATCAAGCAATATCAGGTGGCGGTGAATTAATAATTGCCTTTCTTTTATAAGAAAAATAATTTGTGTATATATGTACTTTTTTGTGCTATAAGTAATTTGTAATTAATTTCATATAGGCCAAAACTAAATCTTAATTAATTGTATATAATTGATGAGGAATGCTGTGTTTTGAACCTCTTAATGACAAATACTCACAAGATAAGATTATTGTATGTACAGTAATAATGTTGGATAGATAATCAAATAATCAAATTGTTGAACCAACAAGAAAACATGTTAAACTTGGACAGTTGCAACATTCAATCGGTAATCACATATAAAAACCCAAAATCACAAGAAATCGTGAAAGATCAAAGTAAAATCAAGAACAATAAAGTAAAATGTGAAATCAACACATGAGATTACGTAGTTCGACTCTAATGATTTACATTTACTGTAGGAACAATCTATCAATCTTTATTTTTAAAATGCATCAAAACCAAATTTTACAATCGGTTACAACCCTTGATCGCAGTACAAGACTATGGTTTGGCTTTCTCATATTAATCTCCAACGAAACCGCACCAATGAGCACGCTTAAAGTGATCTCACGGGCTGCTGTTATACGAATTAGGCATTTGCCTTATACACATGCATATTTACAAGTTTGTCATTACTTAAAAATTATAGAATTGCAAGGATTTACAAAGCTGCCATTTATACATAATCAATACTACTTATCATTCTATTTTTTATCATCCTCTCATCATTTTATAATATGATATTAAATAATTATAGATTATTTATTATATTTTACTTATTAACCTATCATCTAATACCAAATCATGAAATAATAAGAAAATTATAAGAAAGAGGAAGATGAATAGATTTATTCTTTATACATTTACAACTAAAATAAAACGACACATTTCCTTTTTTATTTTCCTGCAGCTTAATTATCAGTACTTGGCACTTTATCTTCAACAAGAAAGATAGGAGGTTTAAAAGGAAAATCATATACATGCATTAGTGGATTAAATATATCTTCTATAATTCATAATAAATAAACTTCAAATTAAAAATAACTAAGAAATATTTTTGCATAAATAGTAAATATTAATAATGGATAGTATTAATTAATGATCATCAAAATAGGAAAATCATAATAAATAGTATTAATAGTACAATTATGCCGTCTAATTTTCTTAGGGAATATAATTGACTAATGGCAAGAAGAAAAAGACGTGAAACCGTAGAAATAATTTAAACCATGCATGGTGGGCCGGATCAAGATGGTGTGGTGCTTTTCTTGAACACGCATGAGCTGATGATCGATGTCGAAGCTGCTAGCTAGCTAGCTACGGAATTTATTCCCCATATGCTACTGTTTCGTCTGCATGAAAAAGATTTCTTGTTGGAGGGTTTGGCCACTTGCAATTAAAACAATTCAAGACTATTAGTGGTAATCGATCTCTGCTTACTAAGATCAAACTGGCAATATTCTACTATATTTGTCAGCGTAAACACATCATATGTTAAAAAGAAAGATTAAATAATTAAAGAAATATACTATACTAGTTATAATAATTAATTACCTTTTAAAATACTCAGTCAATGTCCTTTTTCAGGTAAAAAGAATAATCGTATATATGTGTGTGTATATATATATATATTATATGCATATATATGCACCAATATTGTAATTTTGGTTCTCACGTTGCTTTTCCTATAGAGAAAAGATCATGAGCAGTTTTTCTCAGAAACAAACAGGTAGTATCAGATCAGAAACCATAAAATATTTATAGGATATGATCAAAGAAATTAAGAAAGTGATTTGTCCTTATCTTTTTTAAAAGAAGTACCGTTCAAATTAAATTCTCTAAATCTATTAGTACTGAATGATAGATGAGGCCTATATATAGCTAGCTATATATTCAATGTCATAGGTTGTCGTTATATATATATATATATATTGCTTTCTAATGTTTTTCTAATTAAGCAATCACTAAGTCCATATGATAGAATATAAATGGCTCTATATATAATCGCACATAGGAGATCTCGACTGAGATTTCAATGGTGCAAATTTTCATCCATTAATATTTTTTTTAAAATTTTTAAATATTTTTCTAAAACTTGAAATATTATATATATATATATTTAAATCACAACATCATTAAAAATATATCTTTAATTACTAAGTAAAAGAATTTAAAAATAAATTAAAAATCCACAGTTGGGATCCCAGCCCCATGTACTGTCGGTTTAGCATTTCTCATAGATCAGTAGTACTAGTACTAGTTGGATCTTATATTTGTTTAAAGCATTCATAATCCAGATCCTTTCTTTTGTTTGTGGGTGCAAATGGTGGATGATCACACCATAATTATTAAGATAAAAACTAAAAGCATGCACCTAGCTAGGACTACAATTGCCCATAAGAAAATAATTAAATATGGGCCGGTGTGCTGAAAAGATATATTTTAATGATGAGCAAAAGAAAAGTAATAAAAAAATATTATTCATTATCCCTGTAAAACTTTATTTGTTTTTATAGATAAAATAAGATGAATTGAAATAAAAATTAAAAATTAAAGAAAATCTTGTTAAAATATAATTTTTAATATAATTTTTATTTTTAAATTTGAAAAACTTGAGTTATTTATTTTATCTTATAGAATTTTTTTTTTAAAAATTATAATAATTTAGTGAGATAAAATGAGATAATGGTCTTGAAAGATGTGGAAAATATTGGTTTAATTAAGACTTCTAGGAAATTCAAAATGTTGGTTTAGTTAAGACTTCTAGGAAATTCAGTTAATATATACAATTGGATAAGACATGAGTACCGTGACATGAAAACTAGTTAATTATCTTCCGATTCATGTATTATTTGGACAGAAGAATTTGAATGGATCAATTTTATGATTTGAAAAAGTTAAATTGTTTATTTAAATTTATATGAAATTTTTTTAAAAAAAATAATAATGAAATAAGATAAGAATATTTGTAAAAATAAATCAAGTCTTAATGTCAAGATTTTGAAAGTTTAAATTCTAATCATTGTTTAAGATTTTGAAACAAATTCAAATTACCCTTTTTCCCAAACCCCACAATCTAAATGCAACATTAACTAAGTTAATGCTGGTAGTTTTGAAATCGAACAAGGGGATGAGATTTTTTTTAATGAAATTACAGATAAAACTTTTGTTTCTTTTTCTTTTTCTCTTTTGGTTTCTTTAAGAAATGATTAGATTTATGTGTTTATATAATATATATTAATATTTCATTAATTAGTTTCTTTAAGATCTAGGCCTAATCTTTACACTTGGATCCTAGTACACAAAGCTACACCTTTTTCGCTTTCTATTTTTTCTACTAATCTTCTCCTGAGTCCTAACCAATAAAATTTTTTGACTTTAATTATTATTCTAGAAGTGAGGAGAATGAGAGGGGACATGGTTGTCTGCCATTTATTTCCACCTTTAATTATGAACAACTACTAGAAGCCAATGATAATAAAAAGGTCAACCAAAGTAAATTACTTGTCCATTTTAATTATTTAAACTAACAGGAGTACCATACTTGTGCACATTATCGATAATGTGTCCACACTACTATTAATACCATTTAGCCTAACTATATGAGAAAAGAAACAAATTTCTTAATTAATCTTTTAATATATATGGTTTAAAAATTGAAAACAAAATAGGAGAGTGGGATATCGATCCGCATACATCTATATTTGAGAGTTGAAGCTAAGAGGAGATCAGATTAGAAGCCGCTAGTTTGGATAGTGGAGTATTTTAAGAATACTTTACTATTAATTATTTTTTATCTATATTTTACTATTATTTATTACTATTCATTACTATTTATGACCAGAGTGAATGTAGCTTAATTGGGGTATAAGAAGAATATTGGCTCAGAATTCTTTGGCTCGAAGAATTCGATAATTAAACAAGCAGTTCAAACATGTGGTTTGCTAATTAAGTTAATATGCTCAAGCTTAGTTTTTCCAATTTAAGCATCCATTCACACAACTATATTCTAAAATTTAAGCATATTAATTACAATTTTTGATAGTTTAAGGATGCAATGTGTCAATAATTCAAATACTGGGTTACAAAAATAGCCATATTTCGATGATCAACTCATGAACTATATTTATCCCTATCGAAGAAGTACATGATATATCTACATATATATAAATATATATATATATTTTAAGAAGATAAAACGCATGTCAAGATTTTGATGATGATGTTGTGTGTATATGTACATATATATGTATATATATATACTATAAAAAAATTGTTTATCCGTGATCAGTTATTTTTTGCCAAAATGATTATTCATTGCCAAAATGAATATGTTTTTGCAGCAAATAATCATCTTCATCACAAGTAATCAATCACGGATACTCGTTTTTCTTGTAGTAATATATATATATATAATATTTACGTGTTAAGAGTTTGCATGAGTTAAGTCTTTATGTGAATCAAGAACAATATCTATGTTCAAGTTTCTTTGAGATGGAACTTAAGATCACTTTACACTTCAAAAAATAAGAGTCCTGACTGCAGCATAAAGATACCTAGTTAAACATGTGTATTGGAGTGAACAACATTAGGAAAGAAGAAAGACACATAAAAGCTGATTTATGATGTTGGAGCGGATCCAATTCCTCCGGCAAAAGCATGCAGCATTCATTAACATATCATGACACTCAAAACTGTTTCTTTATGAGTCTGCGGTTCTCAAGGGTGCTCAGGGGTTGGCTAGGACGAACTCTATATAGATTGTCAGATATTCAACAAATCTTCTTTCTTTCTTCCAATATCTCTTCTTAATTTTCTCTTGAGCTTTTTCCTCTTTTTACACAAGAACTAGTTCATGAAGTTGGGACTTCATGTATATATGTCCCTGACAACATGCAGCTAGCTTGCTTTATGTTTATTAAGTTAGTGAAATGAGTATATACGTACACCTGGAATTAATTATTCCCTTCTTTTATTCTTTATTCTCTAGAATATGGTACTATATTTTTAAGTTGGAGATATCATCAGGTTAAATATGCAGTAATTAGATATTCCATGAGATCGTGTACCGTAAGAGCAAAATTTTTTTCTCTCTCTTGGGTTTTTTTTTTTTTTTTTAATTTGCCACATGGTGTCTCATGGTAACATATTAAGGACGTGTGTGTATATATATTCCTCTTAATTCTAGCATATTACGTCTTTTTGCAGCGCATACGCGTCACTCTCTTAGAAGTTATATACAACTTCTTTCTATCCTTTTTTTTTTGGTTAGAGCAAAAACTTGGAAGTATGTGTCAAAATCTACTATACTCATAACAAATTATTTGTGATGAAGATGACTGTTTATGATAAAATAAATTTATTTTTACATAAAATAATTATTTTAATAGAAAATAATTATTAACTATGAATAAACAGTTTTTTTATAGTCATTATTGGATCAACATGCCAAGAAAGAACGCCTCCAAGAAGCAAAAAAGGAATTAGATAGAGGGATATGATTAAACTTCAAGAAATTGGAAGTGAAATATATATAATACGGTCCATCACAAATAGTAAGGGATCAAGTAGGGGAGACCACACCACAAGCCCACACGCCTCATATATGGCATGATCTGAGTGCACTTCATAACTTGGTTGACGCCAAGAATATGCCTAGGATCATGACTAGGATAAGGTTATAAAAGATAGGTTAGCACAGACCAAGTTTGAGTTAGATTTTCTTTTTAGACTCCGACTACGGTTTAGTCGGAGTAAATACTAACCTCCATCTTCGACTCTGACGTGCAAAATATTATCCAACTCCGACATTATTAAACGGAGCAGAGTCGGATCCGATGTAGATTCGGATTGCAAAATTGGGCTATATATGTTCCGTTCCCAGTTTTAGTGGGCTTTGTTTTAAACTATAATCCAACAAATTTTTTAACCCCAATTTTTGGATCGATACGATGGGCTTCATACAAAGTCCATATTTTGGATTTTTTAACCCCAATTTTAACCCTATTTTATTCTTTTCTAAAATCCTGTTTTAGATTTTTTTTCATGCATCCTAAACCTTATTTTTTTAAACCCTAAGTTTAATTTTAATCTTTGGTGCAGGCCAGATTAATTCTATCGGTTTGGGCCGGTCCACTCCGGTTTCTGATTACCCAAGTTTTGCTTACACCTTTTACTTGTGAATCATCGATTTAAATTATTGTTTTCTTTTATGGTATGTTTCGCTTTCACTTTTAGAGATGATTTTTATTCCAATTTAGACTAGACGTTTGGCAAGATTCTTATTATATTAAATTAATTTACTTTTGTAAAATAATTGGAATTTTGCATTTTCAACAAAATTCTCAATATTTCAAATTTCCTTAACCATTTGGGGCCTGCTTGTTGGTTGTTGCAAGAGTTTTTTGACTTTTATGAATAAACCTTATTTTAATAATTTTCTCTATGTTTTTCATATTTCCTCGTCTTACTATCTAATTATTGTTGCTTTTCTCACCGTCAGAATTATAATTTTTATTATGTCCGGAACCAATTTGATCACAAAGGATTATTGCATCTAAATTTGTATTATTTTGAATTTTATGTTAAAAAAGGTTCACTCCTAGTGACACCAAGTTACCATTAACCCATGGCAAAGTTACAATTAGGGGTGTCAAAACGTGTTAACGGGTCGTGTTCGTGTTGTGTCAGAACGTGTACATAATACTTAAAAGGTCAACACGAACACGACCCGTTAAGGGTTTCGTGTCAAAAACTTTAACCCTAACATGACTCATTAAGATAACGGGTTGACACGACACGACCCATTAAGACTCGTTAAGACCTTTGACACTATATAACACGCTATGACAAGACACGATACAACACGATTAGACACGTTTCAACCCGCAAATCCGTTAATGACACGATTGAATTTAACCTAATTGATTTTATACAAATATTAAAACTTAAACAATAGTTATAAAACATAAAAAATTAATTATAAATTACAATTTTAAAATTTTAATTCAATAAGTAATATACTATAAAATATGATAAACACACAAATATGATCCACACATTGTAAAATATTAAAATTATAACTCAAACATATTAAATAATAATGAATTAACTCGTTAATGATTTTTTAATAAGTGCTTAAATGAGACAGTTAAGTGTCTAAGAGTATAAATCTAATTTTAAATTAGGAATTTTTAAAATTTAGCTCAAGGGTATAAAACTAAATTCAAATTTCTTAACGTGTCTTAACGGGTCATAACGGGTTTGACACGTTATGACCCGTTAAGACACGATACACGTTATGACCCGTTATCAAATCGTGTCTTAACGGGTTGACACAATTTGACCCGAAACCCGTTAAGGTTAAACACTAACCCGTTTTTATCATGTCGTGTTCGTTTCGTGTTAACGTGTCGTGTCACATATTGCCACCTCTAGTTACAATTCACCCGAACTCTCAGGAACGTCGTCGAGTTGGAGCAAAAATGGAAAGACAAATTGCAAAAAGGATGGACACGTGTTATAATTAAGAGACAGACAGATTGAAGCATAAACAGAAACAGTAGTAAAATCGCACATTGCTCTGCTCCCATAATGATAAACGTGTGTTATAATTAGCTTTTATCTGTACTCTGCATACTCTTGTCCAACACCATTTGTGAACGTTTGTACATGTCCTTCATTCTAGTACCGACAGTTACAAAAACAATTATATAAAAACAATTTTAAAAAATAATATGGCTTATGCTAAATTTATTTTCTAATAAAAATAATTTTATTAATCACATCATTCTATATTAGTTTATTAAATTAATTTTATGTAATTTATTTGTGATTAGAGTAATTTACTTTTCATTTCGATCTTGCCCTTATCCTCCTCCATCTATTTGAATCATTTCCTGATCCACTAACAACCACCTCATCATGCATAAAAATTTTCTTTGCATTATTGATCTCGTGAGAATGATCATGACCCATTACTCATGATCATAATCATTCCTTGATCATCACATTTATGGGTCTAAATCAGATGGTTGGATTTTTAGAAAGCAAGAAAATCAAAGGGGCTAGCCTGCTAGGTAATAGGCTTTCATGATGTATATATGAGGAGGATGATTCGAGTCATTTGGATTCTATAATGATTGGATCATTCTCTTCCAATTTGTAATTCCACCAATCAAAATCAACCTAGCTCCTATGAGCTGAAAGGTTGCAACTTTCATATAGCCCATAGCCTCCATACACCCAATCCAAACCCACTTCTTTCAATATTGCTTTTTAGTGTTAAGCAAATTAAGTCATTACTCTCATATAAGAGTCAAAAGACAATATCACTCATCAGAAGTATTTAGGCTCTTTAATCTGTCTCTCAAAATTCTTTTTCTTTTTTATTAAATGGAAGCCTCAACATCATTCCCACCCACAAAATCTGTGCTCTTAGCGTTAGATTCCAAACACAATAGATCAAACGGTTTAACCTGTGTCAAATATTTCATAGGCTTCTTTTGCACAATAGGTGTTGATTTGCTGTTTGCTCTCTATCTTCCCATCATGGAGATGATCTACAAGAAAATTTATTATTACCATATGGTGATGGAAATGTAGTTCGTGATGGAGGTCACCGCCACGACATTGGCCAGCACAGGGATGGCGTTGGACGGTGGATTCTTTGAAATGATGATAGAAAGCCAAAGGGTATTCGACAAAGGGCCAATCTCGTACTGGGTGACAGTGTTTTTCAACATACTGACATGGCAGCTTTGCTTTCTAGGCACAGCAGGGATGGTGTTCTTGACATCTTCATTAACCGGAGGAATCTGCATGACAGCCTTGTTGGCCATGAACGTGTTGGGAGGAGTTTTGGCTTATGGAGATGAGTTTAGAGGTGTAAAGGCAGTGTCGACAATGCTGTGTTGTTGGGGATTTTGTTCATACGTGTATGGTTTGTACGTGAAGATGAAGGAGGAGATCAAAAGAAAGGAGGAGAAAACCAATCAAGGGGTGGAGATGGTTCTTAGGGTAAATGATAGCATTTGATTCTGAATAAGACATTATTTGAGATGATAATGATGGTGATGATAAGGAGAATGGCCAAAGGACTCATGGTAGAAAATTAAGATAGGGCTTAGGCCACTTTATGAGTTTATCTCCTAGCCTATCTAGCATAGCTTGTAATATGAATGACTAATATTGGATCAATTTTAATGAAGGATTTGAAAGCACGCATGATAAACTATAATGTCATTATTATAGTTATGAGTATCAATATCATCACCATCCAATTAAAACTATAAGCATCCACGAGCTAAGCGCTGTATGTGTTATAGAGTAGTAATTGAAGTTGGCTTTACACCATGCACTAGTCTTTCAAATCCAGTCTCATCGTCCATTATTGATGTTTATTTTAAATGTCAAGTGGTTATTATATTATGTTGAATCATTGATTACATACACACTTATACTCTACAAGAAAAGCTAGTATCTGTGATAAATTATTTGTAGCAAAGATAACTATTTGTTATAAAAATAAATTTATGTTGATATGAAATAATCATTTTGATAGGAAATAATTGGCCACAAATAAGCAGTTTTCTTATATTAATAACATATATATAACAGATCTTGACAATCTAGTGCTTAATTTTGCATGCAGATTATGTAAGTATGTAAGTGCTTATGCAGATTGGTTTATAATTATGCAGATTATGTAATTATGTAAGTGCTTACAATATAACATATATATATAATAGATGATGATCTAGTACTTAATATCCCTGAAAAATATTTAGTTTATAATTATGTAAGTGCTTATGCAGATTGGTCTTGATTAGAATTTTAAATCCATACAGTAGTCAATTCTTCATTATTTACTAAACTTTGTAAAAAAATAAAAAATAAAAATGGGTTCGTCGGAAATTGGGCATTTTCTTAGTAATTAATAAGGTAATTAATGAAGAGGCATTTAGTAAGATCTTAATTAAGTACTCCATCGCAAATATTAATGTTCAGCATTATCATTAAGTAATGGTGGATAACATTTAGATTTGTCTGTATTGCCATCCATAATTAATGGCGGATTACTCACGGTGCATCAAACTCCTACATAATTGGATGCCTAGCTAATCAAACCTCGACTATATATATATATGAATCACCATGATCCCTCAATTATGTATATCTAATAGCTAGAGAAAATTATCAACAATTGAAAGGGTGATTCTTATGAGAATGTTTAATTTAACTACAAAAAGATTCTACATAACTAAATTCAAAAACTGATCATATAGTTTGATGTGATACTTAAATTATAAAACTACTTTTATTATAAATTAGATATAACGTAACACATCAACCCATAAACAGGCAATATTCCACTATATTTGTCAGCGTAAGCTCATCATATGCTAAAAGGAAATATTAAATAATTAAAGATATATACTATATAGTTATAATAATTAATTACCTTTTAATTAAAATAGTACTCAGTCAATGTCCTTTTCAGGTAAAAAGAATATTCGTATATATATATATATATATTATATGTATATGCACCATTAATATTGTAATTTTTCCACTCTGCAGCCAATCTTTTGGTTCTCAATACGTTGCTTTCCCTATAGAGAAAAGATCATGAGCAAGCTGTCACGTTGTTTTCCTCAGAAACAAACAAGGTAGGATCTGGGAAACCATAAAATATTTATAGGGCATGATCAAAGAAATTAAGAAAGTGATTTGTCCTTAATTATCTTTTTTAAAAGAACTGTTCAAATTAAATTCTCTAAATCTATTTATAGCTAGCTATATATACAACGTCATAGGTTGTCGTTATATTGCTCTGAAATGTTTTTCTTATTAAGCGACCACTAAGTCATATGATAGAATAGGAGTGAGTGATCTACAACCACGTATGAGACATCGATCTCGACTGAGATGTGTTACCGGTGCAAATTTTCATCCTTTAATTATTTTTAATTTTTAAATATTTTTTTATAACTTTTAAATGTTTTCTTTTAAGAATCACAACATTATTAAAAATATATCTTTAATTACTAAGTAAAAAAAATTAAAAATAAATTAAAAATTCACAGTTGGCCGGATGCCTATGTGTGTCGGTAATTTAGCATTTCTCATAGATCAGTAGTAGCAGTACTAGTACTAGTTGGATTTTTAATTTTTTTAAAGCATTCATTAATTAAATGAGTAGTGATATCCGTACAACCGGTTTCCCAACAATTTTACAATTTATGTCTATTTGAGTTTTTTTTATTTATTTTTATTTTATTTTAAGTATTTTTTTAATATACTTAATAATTAAGAAAAAATAAAATATATATATTTTTATTAATGTTCACATTCTTAATCACTAAGTAAAATTAAAAATTAAATAAAAAAATTATAAAAAACTAATAAATTAGTAGTATGTGTATCATTTTTGTAATTAGATATGGGCGTGCGGAAAAAGATATATTTTAATGATGAGCAAAAGAAAAGTAATAAAAAAAAAACATTATTCATTAACTCCTTAAAATCTCATTTGTTTTTACAAATGAGATGTGATTAATTAAGATAAAAATTGAATAAAATCTTGTTAAAATATGTTTTTTAATCTTTTTAATATTTATTTAAAAAAATTGAGCTGTTTATTTTATTTTATATGAAAATTTAAAAAAATTATAAGAATTAAGTGAGATGAAATGAGATAATGAAATGAAGTAAAAACTTTTGTGAAAGTGAATATCATCCTTAGATATGATATGAAATGATTGTAAATTAAGTACAGAATGTAATAATAATTTTTCAATCTAAAAATAATGAAATAATTATAAATAGTACTTTAGGAGTAGCAATATGTTATACGATCCATTAACCTAACACTAATACAACACGACAAACTTAATGGATATGAAATGATGTGGAAAATGTTGGTTTAATTAACTTCTAGGAAATTCAGTTAATATAATTGGATAATATATATGAGTATTGTGACGTGAAAACTAGTTATCTTCCGATTCATGCATTATTTGGAGAGAAATAATATGAATTAATTAATTTAATGATTTGAAAAAGTTTAATAATTTATTATGTAGAATTTTTTTTTAAAATAATAATAATGAAATTAAATTATGAGATGAGATTGTTTATGAAAACAAATAGATCTTAATGCCAAGATTTTGAAAATTTAAAATCTAACTTGTCCTTATCTAAGATTCTGAAAACTCAAATCTAAATTAACCTTTTTCCCAAATCCCATAATCAAAATGCAACATTAATTAAGTTAATGCTAGTAGTTTTGAAATCGCAAAACCGAGCAAAGGGATGAGAATTTTTTTAATGAAATTACATATAAGATTTGAATATTTTGTTTTTTTCTTCTTTTTTCCTTCCAATTTCTTTAAAAGTGATTAGATTTAGAGCAGTGCTGGGTGCAAGTCGCCTGCACGCTCACACCCACTCTGTGAACACTATTTTCACTGTTCATGTAAATAGTGAAAACACTACTCACAAAGTAGGTCTGCACGTGCGTACAAGTGGCTTGCACCCAGAATTTTTCTTAGATTTATGTGTTTATATAATATATATAAATATTTCATTGATTAGTTTCTTTAAGATCTAGGCCTAATCTTTACACTTGGATCCTAGTACACAAGACTATACCACTTTCGCTTTCTATTTTCCTACTAATCTTCTCTTGAGTCCTAACCAATAAAATCTTTTAACTTTAACTATTATACTAGAAGTGAGGAGAATGAGAGGGGACATGGTGGTCTGCCATTTATTTCCACCTTTAATTATGAACAACCACTAGAAGCCAATGATGATAAAAAGGTCAACCAAAGTAAATTGCTTGTTCATTCTAATTATTTAAACTAACAGGAGTACTATACTTGTGCACATGATCGATAATGTGTCCACACTACTATATTAATACCATTTAGCCTAACTATACGAGAAAACAAAAAGTTCTTAATTAATTTTTTAATATATATGGTTTAAAAATTGAAACCAAAATAGGAGAGTGGGATATGGATCCGGATACATCTATATTTGAGAGTTGAAGCTAAGAGGAGAGATTAGAGTGAATGTAGCTTAATTGCGGTACGAGAAGAATATTGGCTTAGAATTCTTTGGCTCGAAGAATTCAATAAACAAGCACTTCAAACTTGTGGTTTGCTAATTAAGTTAATATGCTCGAGCTTAGTTTTTCAAATTTTAGCATCCATTCACACAAATAAATTTTAAAATTTAAGCATATTAATTACATTTTTTGATAGTTTGTGGATGTAATGTGTCAATAATTAGAATACCGTGTTACAAAAATAGCAATATTTCGATGATCAACTCATGTATATTTATCCCTATCGAACAAGTACATGATATATCTACATATATATATATATATATATATTTTTTAAGAAGATAAAACACATGCCAAGATTTCAATGATGATGTTGTGTGTATATGTACATATATATATATGTGTGTGTATAAAGATAGACTATAAGAAAATTGGTTATTCATTATTAGTTATTTTATGTCAAAATGAATATGTTTTTATAACAAATAGTCATTTTTGTCACAAGTAATCTTTTACGAATATTTATTTTTCTTATAGTGATATATATAATATGTTAAGACTTTGCATGAGTTAAGTTTTTATGTGAATCTAGAACAATATCTATGTTCAAGTTTCTTTGAGATGGAACTTATGATCACTTTACACTTCAAAAAATAAAAGTCCTGACTGAAGCATAAAGATACCTAGTTAAACATGTGTACTGGAGTTAACAACATTAAGAAAGAAGAAATACGCATAAAAGCTGATTTATGATCTTGGAGAGGATCCGATTCCTCTGGCAAAAGCATGCAGCATTCATTAACAGATCGTGACACTCAAAACTGTTTCTTTATGAGTCTGCGGTTCTCAAGGGAGCTGAGGGGTTGGCTAGGACGAACTCTATATAGCTTGTCAGATATTCTACAAATCTTCTTCCTTTCTTCCAAGATCTCTTCTTAATTTTCTTTTGAGCTTTGTCCTCTTTTTACACAAGAACTTTTTGGGACTTCATGTATATATGTCCCTGACAACATGCAGCTAGCTTGCTTTATGATTCTTAAGTTAGTGAAATGAGTATATATGTACACCTGGAATTAATTATTCCCTTCTTTTATTCTTTATTCTCTAGAATATGGTACTATATTTATAAGTTGAAGATATCATCAGGTTATATTTGTAGTAATTAGATATTCCATGAGATCGTGTACTGTTAGAGCAAAATCTTTTCTCTCTCTTGGTTTTTTGTTTTCTCTTTTAATTTGCCAAATGGTATCTCATGGTAACATATTAAGGACGTGTGTGTATATATATTCCTCTTATTTCTAGCACATTATGTCTTTTTGCAGCGCATACGCGTCACTCTCTTAGCGGTTATATACAACTTCTTTCTATCCTTTTTTTTTTTTTTTTTGTTAGAGCAAAAACTTGGAAGTATGCGTCAATAATATCGTTGGATCAACATGCCAAGAAAGAACGCCTCCAAGAAGCAAAAAAGGAATTAGATAGAAGGATAGGATTAAAGTTCAAGAAATTGGAAGTGAAACATATATAATATTTGTATTACCTCCACCTTCGACTCTGACGTGCAAAATATTATCCAACTCCGACACTATTAAACGGAGCAGAGTCTAAACCGATTTTAGATTTTTCAAAATTGGGCTATATATGTTTTGGTGCCAGTTTTAGTGGGCTTTGTTTTAAACTATAATACAACCAATATTTCAACCCCAATTTTTGGATCGATATGATGGGCTCTAGTGGTGCTCAAGTAGGTTTCAGATCAAGAATCCGGATCAATCCGACCTGAAACCAAATGGTTAAAAGCAGTTTAGACTCTAACCCAAATTCATTTGGGCTGAAATTCAAATTGGACCCGGTTTGAAATCCAGATTGGACCTAGAAATCCGGTTTCCGGATTTCAAACCTTTTATTTTTTTTTTAAATTTATAAAACTAGTATTACTAGTTTTTTCTAAGAAATTTGTTTTGAAATTATTTATAAAATATTTTTATTTTATTATCAACGAATTTCTCAATAAAAAAGTAATAATACAAACTAAAAAAAAAAAAGGTTTAAAATCCAGAAACTGGATTTCCAGTTTTTAAAAATCGGGTAGATCCGGATCTAATACAGATTTCAATCCGGGTGAATCTGGGTTGGAGTCCAACCCACTTTTAATATAGGTTCCGGATCTAATTTAACATGAGTTGAAAACCGGAACCGGGTATCCGGATATCCGGGTTTTGGACTGGACCGAAAAAAAACTCGGACCAGATGAACACTACTAATGGGCTCCATACAAATTAAGTCCATATTTTGGATTGAACCATTGAATGTATCTTTTCTAAACCCTATTTTATTCTTTTCCAAAATCATGTTTTGGATTTTTTTTCCTACATCCTAAACCTTATTTTTTTAAACCCTAAGTTTAATTTTAATCTTTGTTAACTCCAAATTTTATTTATTTATGGATTTTATGGTTTTAATGCTGAGTTTATAAACTGTTAATGTTGGTTATTAACAATTACTAATTTACTAGCGTCTAGTAGACTCATCGAGCTATGAGTATATAAATAGTTACTAATTATTTGTTGTTTGTTTCTATAAACAATTACTCTATATGTAAAATCACACACCGTTCTTGTAATTAAATGTTATTATCATAGACTAGTACATATTATTCACTGTTAGCTAATCAAGCATATTATTTCTATGTATTATAGTAATACTATGATGTCCACATATACTAGGCTATTAGTCTATTTATATTATACTATAAATATATTATTTTACAATAACTAACACATACTAGTATACTTTCGAATTTAACTATATAAGTTAGAGACTATCAATTTGAGTATATATGATCACTATATAGTACATGATATATATTTTTTATAACCTATGTATGCTAATACCAGGGGCGGACCCACGTTATATGTAGGGGGGGCTACCGCCCCCCCAAAGTTTTTCAAAAATAATATATAGTATATAAATATATGTAATTATTTATATATATATAATTAAAACTACTCTATTAAATTATAAAATAAAATAAAATTATCCCCCAACAATTTTTACTAAACAAATAGACTAGGTTCTCAATTTTTTTTTCTAATGTTTTATTTTTTTGAAGTTTTATTTAATTGTTTTTTGTTGATGTTTAGATTTGTGAATTTCAGATTGACTAATTTCACTTCTTTTGTTGGTCATGAAATTTATGAATTATGAGATATTTTTTAATAATTAACTTACTCATTTGTCACTTTGAATTGATTATAAATTTTTATAATTGTCAAAATTAATTGATTATATTTATTTAATCTCATTCTAATTTATATAATTGTGAGATTATTGTAAATATAATTTTATAATATATGATTATTATATTTATATATAGTCACGTATAAAAAATATATATTATTTATATTTATACATACCATACACTTCATCGATCGCCCCCCCAAACACTAAATCCTAGTTCCGCCCCTGGCTAATACCGTAGTCGGACACAAATGTGGACGGTGGAGTAGGAGGCTAAAGTTAGAGGCAGAAGTCAAAGGTCAAAGTTGTCAGCTCAGACTAAAAATATAAAAACAAAAACCTTAGACTCCAACTCTATTTTATCGGAGTTTTGCGCAACCCTAATAAAAGCAATCAAGAACCAAGTGAAAAGATTGAACTCAGTTATCAATTTCTCACTTTGCACAGCTCACTACTTGTTGAAGGCACTAACTAAGGCATAAAACTTTCAGCCATTGTTACCCGACGTCAATAAGTTATTGATCTACCTAATGCATTATTCTTATAGGTTCATCTTGATCGAGTTCTATGGTAAAGTTAATAACGGTACAAACAATATGTAAAGTCAATAACGGTACAAACAATATATAAGATCGACGAGGACTAAATTTGTTTAATATAAACATACTACTTGATATTTACTTGATAATATATGTGAAGCCCAAAGTATGTAAGTAGGCCTTTTCTTTTAGAGAACATTTGTTCCCATGTGGCTAATTGTGGGTTAATTATTTATTGTGACTGATGTGGATGAAATCTAGGCTTGAGAGAGAGAGAGAGAGGGGAAGAAATCAGGCCTAGTCCATGGCTTAAGTTTGGGACTCGGCCCTCCCACCCAAAATGACATCGTTTGGGCTTAACCCATTTTGGGGGAGGGGGTTGTGGGGGGAGGGGGTTGTGAATGGTTTCTTTTTCTTTTTCACCCTGGCACCGCACGATCTCCTCCCTTATTCTTCTTTTTCTTCTTCTTTTTTTTTTTTTTTTTCCTTCTGCTTCCTCCTCCATCTTGCAAACCGTGGACCTTAGCCATCCGCGTCTTGAAGCGCCACTCCCCACCCGCACTACCTTTATTCCACGTGTCAACGCTACCCGTTGCTCTCATGTCACCGTCTGGCCACCACACACATCACCTAGTCAAAGCCGAGTTTGTCTCACATTTGCGAATGGCTTCTTTCGGCCATGTCATGAGCAACGTTGCTCACACCTATCTCACATGTACACACATCTGGCCACTGCGAGGCCCTCCCTATGGTCTCTACATCGCCTAGCTGCCCAATCGCCATCGATGGTGAAGTTTTGTCAAAAGTGGGTCATTCGGCCTATACATGGTCCGAAACTTTTCCTCTTCGAAACCTGTTAACATAAAAATATCTGAAAGTATACATCTGAAAGTATACAGAATTGCAACAAGTACTAAAATATATTTTTGAAAACAAATGTTGAACCCATAATAATTAAATATTATTGAATATCAAAATTTACTAAATTAATTACTATTTAAAAAACTGAAATTAAATAGAATGTTTCAACTATCTAAATTAAATTAAACTACTTAATTAAAATAAATTTATAAATGAAAAATAACAAAACTTAAAATCTAGGAATGTAAAAATATGATAAGAATAGACCTAGAGCAATTGATTTCATCTAGCAAATCCCACATAATTTTTTCTTCCTAATTATTAAATTCTAATAATCTCACGTTAATGATTAAAAATTCCTTAACTATTCAATACTTTCTCTCGAATAATATTAAAAACATCTTCAATTAACAATTACATATCTCTATGCGAATTTAATTAATCGGAGACTCATTACGTTCTTTGAATTTTCTAAAAAAATTACATTAGTCATGGTAAAATATCTCTACTTTCGCTCAACTAATGATGTTTAATTCTAGAACTAAAATCACTAATTACATCTCGGTCTCATTGTAATTCAATTGATCAAATAATAATTCGTAAAACATTGCAAGTATTAAGAATAAAAACTAAACACTCAGTTATGGAAATATTAAAAATAAAATAACTTGGAATATAAACTGTATTCACTACTAGATTACATCAACACTCTAGAATATAAATTTTAGTTCATAATAAAATTAAAAAAAAAAACAAGTAAAACTTATGTTCTTCATTAGAATCAATTGACGAAAAATGCAACTTTCACCTCTGTCCACTAGATCTTCCTCCTCATAAAAACTGCAAAGAAAATCTCCTCAAAAAAATTATGGCACCTCTCAGCTTGGTCTCTCTCACTCAAACAGTGCTCAATGGTTCGACCTTCTCGACTTCGCTTGCTCTCATCCCTTTTATATTGTGCGTTTTAATCTTCAGTCAAACCAGTCCTCAATGGAATTCAAACACGCGGTGTGTTTTGGACCTTTTTTTTAACTCGGGTGCACTTTGGGGCTTCCTTTTTATCTTCGAATGCAAGTCTTGCCGTGCTCCACTAGTAGGGCTGTAATCGAGTAGAGTTTTGGCTTACCGAACTCGAGCTCGACTCAAAATACTCGAGCTCGGGATTGAGTTTTGATTTATTATTTGTTCGAGTTCAACTCGATAAACTAAATTTCCAATTCGAGTTCGAGCTAAACAAACTTAAGTCGAGCCTAGCTCAAATTCGATTTTTTTTTAATTTTTTGAATAAAACTTAAAAATAAATAACTAATAAAAAATTCATATTTAACATCTAACTACTTGATATTTATTTATCATAATAATATGTTATATGCTTATATATATTGTTAATAAATACACATAATATGATAGCATATTCGTATTTCATATGCTTCCTACATACTAATATATGAAATTATTAAATTTTATATACTAATTATTATATCAAATATAAAACATAACTATGAAATATATTAATCATATGGATATAAATAATAAGATTACATATTTAACTATAAAATTGTTATACTTATATTATTAGCAATACAAATATATATAACATAGATGTGTATATATTTATTAATATATAAATGAATTTTAATTGAATCGAGCTAACGAGTTAACTCGAGCATAAACAAGCGAGTCTTAATAAGTTTTAGCCGAGTTGAGTCGAGTTTTGTCAAGTATGTGTCATTAACTAATCGAGCGGGTATCAACTTTCACAAGCGAGTTTTTTTTTTTCACGAATCGAGTTCGATTCGTTTAACTAAACAAGTACTGAGCGGGCTATCAAGTAGTCCGGTTCATTTACAGCCTTACCCAATAGGTTTGAAATCATATAAGTCTCTCTTAATTTAATTATAATGCAACATTGAATGTGCGGGCCCAAAAAGTGAAAAAGATGCTTGTTCCCAATTTATCCTATTGCTTGATGAAATTGGCGCTTTTTTCTCTTCTTGTATGATGCAGGTCCAAGTGAGTTTCGGCACATAAAAACAAAACTAGTGGACCTCTCTTTTAACTTGTGAGTTACAACTCATGCTATTTCTCGCCTTTTTGCAAAGTTCCTTTTCTTTTCATTCCTTTCAAAACAAATAAATAAACAAATAAAATCAAAATAAATAATAGAAAATTAACAATTTTAATAAGTAAAAAGGTAATAAAATTTATGTAAAAATTATACTTGTCAAAAACTATCCTAGAACATCATTTCCTCCTCTCAAATCCCGTAACCTGAGGAAGAAATTTTCCTAGTGCCGCCATATGCCACAGTAAGCCACCATTCTCAATCGCGTTTCAGTAGTTGTTCGACCACCTCATGACCCCCCCTCTTTCATCCATTCCTGCATTCCTCCTATCTTGGTTCCACCTAACCCGTGAGTTAAAGCTCACTTTAGCCACTTTTCCGCTGTGCTTCACAACACCTGGCCATGGAAATCCCCTCCTTCACCATTAACACGTTAAATCTGCCTCCCTTGAATTTATTCTAGTCCTAGACCCACTGATTTGTCCAGATCCGCCACTACCTCCATCCCCACCACTGCTGTTGCCATACTCCACCCTTCAAAATACACCACAATAAGTTGCAATGTCACTCATTTTATTTGTTTATCCTTATAACCACATCAACTTTAAAATAACTGTTTCTCTTTCACGTGTAGTGCGACGTGCTCACACACGCTTATGGTATACTCAAATTCACTACGCTCGACTCTCCAGAATTATGCCTTTCTGCTATTATCTCTCCTCAAAGAGAGGATCAATTTGTAGTATAAAAGAGCCCAAGGTCGATTCACTGGGACCATTTTTAAACTAGCCAAATTATTGTTTATCAATAGATAGAATTTATGCACGAGAGCTAAAGATAATAACAAGCGGTTTTGAGTTTGCAAAAGGGGATGAAAACAGACAAAGTAAATGTGTTGATTTGAGGGAATATGATTGGTTGATGTGAAGAAAACAGAACTAAAGTGCTTTTAAAGAAATATGAAGATGAATATAAGCAAAGGTCTAGGTCTAGAACCCCTTTTTCACCTCAAACAAACAAAAAGAAAATCTCAGATTCCTCACTAAACTCTTCAAATGAAAATCAATCAATGTTATAACACTTGGATAATTTTGACAATATAAGCTTAACAAAGTAACACTTCTGAATAAGTTCTATAGCTGTCAATAAAACCCAAGTTCAATCCAAAGTATCAAGTTTAAGGTATACACCCTTCGAGCATTCAATGTGTTGTAAATCAACAAAGAATCAAAGATAAATGCATAAGCCCTACTGATAGTCTAAGTAAGGCCAGAAGAAGCTATAGAAAGAAGATTTAAATACAAATCATAAGGAAAAACCGAAAATTCTCAATTGACAAACTAAGGATTCAAGGGTCCCATGACCTAGAGATGGAAGTTTACTCACTCATGTGAGATAAAACCTTAAAGCTCAAAGCAAATAATAGGGAAAACATCAAAGTATTAGAAACCCTAGAAATTCCTCCATTCTCTTGACTCCAAAACTCCTTCGCAGACTCGATACCCCTTCCTCTTTCCTTCCTTTTCCTTTTAAACCTCCTTGCCTTTACCCACGATCTTCTCTCTAATAGATTTGCCTGCAAATGTATTTCTAAGCTATTGATTCCATTCAGTTCTTGTAGGAAGAGAAACAGTGTGTATAAGAGGAAGGAAGAGTCGAGAATGTGCTAAGTGTAGATGAATCGTGCAAGTGTAGTACTATGAACTTGTGGTTGGTCCATTTTGCCCCCCCAACTTTAACATATAAGTCTGTTTTGTCCTTTTACAATTAATCAGCACATAAATCATATTTGAGCATGTTAAAAGGTCAAAAAGTCCTAAAATTAATGAGTCTAACCCACAAATTCCACTCTAAATCACACCCCCCAACTAGTTTTTTCCTAGTCCCTTAGCAAAAGAGTGAAGCATATCAACCAAAAAAACTCAACTTGGATTGACCCTTTCTACTAGATTGCTGCAATCAAAATTTGTTTGAAACATGAGTCATTGAATTCATAGGTTTGTCTGTTCCTCCTCTCAGATTTTCATGGAATAGGGGAAGACTCAAGTAAAAGAGAGTTGGTTGTGTACTTGTCTTTCCCAAAAAATTTGTGATCAATGCTACCTATATTACAAAAGAACTCCTCTAATGTTTAATAACCCTCAAAATAGTAGCACTTAGCATAAAGAATTCAAAACCACTATTTTTGTTGGCTTTCACGTTATCACACTTTGAAATGTCCTTTCACTAAAACTCCAGTAATAAGCAGTCTTTTCCAAAAATATCCCACTAAATTAAATCAGAAATCTTCTATCTCATTTTTGTTCTCTCTCTCTTTTTTTTTTTTTTGGTATCTCTGATTTGTCCCTTTTTTGGTTTATTTCTCCTATTATTTGTTGTTTTTCTTTTTCCTAAACCAATAAGATGTTGTTCATCAAGGTATTCTTAACTGTGGTAGCTTTTACAGAAGAGAGTGGAATCTTAGTATCCCAGTAACAAGGATCACAATTTTTGGTAGTCCCAAAGTTCCTACAGCTGCTTTCACTTAAGTTTTGCTTTATTAAATGAACCTCCCAATAAAATTAATGCAAAGACTCTAGATCATATATTGTACTCATAGTTTTAACAAATTTCCTTTATAGCCAAAGAAGGTTCTTTTCCAGAGTTTCCTTTTTCTTTTTTTTTTTAAATAAAAGCACAGAAAGGGAAAGGAAAAACACAACAAAAGAAAGATAAACGAGTCTCCTTTAACCTAGCTACATTTCCCTCCTGATTTCCCACCCCCAACTAGGATGCAACATTGTCCTCAATGTAAGTAAAAGAAATTCAGGGGCAAGGAGAGATGCTACCTTGTGCATGTAAGATTTAATTCCTGCAAGTTAGAAGGGATGGTACCAAAGGTAAAACAGAAATCGACATACAGTAAAAAGAAAAAAAAAACTATATTTGTAACACAACAATAAAACTAAAATGGAAATTAATTGGACTAAACTGGATTAAAAGTGGTGGAGCTCTATAGAGGGATGGAGGAGATAGCAGGGGCATAGGGTCCTAGAAAGGGCTTCAATCCTTGGCCATTTACCTTGAAGATATTGCCATTTTGTGGGTTAGTGAATTCCACATGCAACATTGTGTGGGAACACAATTTTGACCAAGTAAAGACCACTTTAGCGAGTTTGATTTTATAGGGAACCAATAGAGTCTAGAATTATGGAGCAGCACTTGTTGGTTAGGTTCAAAAGTTTTTCTTAGAATGCTCTTATCATGCAAAGCTTTCATTTGTTCCTTGGAAACTCCAAAGCTTTCATAAGCATCCCTCCTAATTTCTTCTAACTCAGACAACTAAAGTTTCCTTAGAGAATTAGATTTCTCCACATCAAAGTTAAATTTTTTCATTGACCAGTAAGCCCTATGCTCTATCTCAACTGGTAGGTGGCATGCTTTGCCATAGACCAACGTACAGGGCGACATCCCAAGTATGGTCTTATATGCTGTCCTATATGCCCAAAGAGCATCCACCAATCTCAGAGACCAATCTTTTCTTGTAGGGTTGACAATTTTTTCCAAAATATGTTTGATCTCCCTATTTGCTAATTTTGCCTAGCCATTTGTTTGTGGATGATAGGGAGTTGACACCTAGTGATCATTTCTTCTGCAAGGGATGGCTTTCATCCATTTGGATACATAGTCCGCTGCCACTAGGATCTAAATGTGTCCAAAAGAGGATAGAAAGGGATCTATAAAATCTATGCCCTAGCAGTAAAAAGTTTCTAAAATTAAAATGAGACTCAAAGGCATCATATTTCTTCTAGTCACTCCGCCTTGTTTCTGACAGGGTCAACATGTTTTCAAAATTCAAGTGCATCTTTGAACATATGGGACTAGTACATGCTAGATTGCAAAATTTTGGCCACTGTTTTCTTTGTAGAAAAGTGGCCACCACGAGCCTCACTATGGCAGGTAGTTAAAACTGAAGGGATTTCAATGGTAGGGACACACTTACAAATTAATTGATCAGAGCAATACTTGAAAAAGTAAGGGTCATCAAAGAATAAGGATTTGACCTCAACGTTGAACCTTTTCACATCCTGTGGAGTGCATTGAGAGCGTGTCATCCTAGTCACAAGAAAATGGCAAATGTCAGCATACCATGGTAAATTAGTAACTAGCAATATGTGTTCATCAGGAAATTATTCAGAAATAGGTAAAGAGTGCTCATGTTCTGAAGTTGGTATCCTAGACAGGTGGTTAGCCACCACATTGTCCACTTTTTTTTTTAATCCTAAATAGTGATGACAAACTCCTACAATAATAACACCCATCAAATTAGTCTTGGCTTTGCATTTTTTTTTGTAAATAAATATTTTAAGGTTGCATGGTCGGTGTAAATAATCACATGGGACCCTATGACATAAGCTCTAAACTTCTCTAAGGCAAAAACATTGGCTAGCAATTTCTTTTTTGTTGTAGAGTAATTTTTCTAGGCTCCACTTAAGGTTTTGTTGGCATAGTAAATGGCATAGGGCCACTTGTTTTTGCACTGACCTAAAATAGCCCCCAGGGCAAAATCCTTAGTCATACATTATTTCAAAGGGTAGGGACTAATCAGGTGGTTGTAAAACTAGGGCAGTGGTGAGGAGGTGTTTAATATGGTCAAAGGCCTCTTGATGCTCAGATTTCCAATCAAACTCAATGTCATGCATAAGTAATTTACAGAATGGCTTAGAAATAAAACTAAACCCCAGTATAAATCTCCTATAAAACCTAGTGTTGCCCAGATGACTAACACAATAGGGGGTGAATTGGGTTATATTATAAAAATTAACACTTATAAATTAAATACACAATATAAAATATAAACAGAATATAAAGCAGCAAGAAATGTTAAGAGTAAAGTAAGAAGAAGCAAACTTAGTATTTTTACGAGATTTAGCCTCACTGTCTACGTCCTTACCTCAAGCTACTCCTTGAAGATCCCAAATTCACTATCCAATCTCCTTTAGGTGGAGATAGAAACCTATTACACCTTTGAGCAACACCATTCTAAAGAATCCGTATAGAACGCTCTCTACACTTCCAATCATCTCACATTTGGTGATTCAACTATTCCTTATGTAGAACACCTTCTACACACACACGAATTATACGCACTATCTTACTGATACAAGAGTTGATAGTGGGTAGAATATCAAAGTACACTCATCAATGAGTGAGATAAAAACAATACAATACAACCTATATCTCTCTAAAAAAGAATAAGAATTAAGGCTCAAAACTTTAGAAAAGAGAGAATGAGAGTTTTGAAAGAATGATGTAAAACTTAGTAATAAATGTGTAAACTCTTGTTGTTATTTTTACAAAACTCAAGTAAGTTATTTATAGGCAAACGAGTCTTCAATTTCAAATTTGAAAAGATTCACATGTCAAATAAGAGCACTATTCACTTTTCAAAAAATTCAAATAAAAGCATTTCCTTTTTGCATTTGTCAAAGACAACTCCATTCATCTTTCAAATAAATCAAACATAATATTTTACTTTTCTTACATGACAAAATGAGTATGATTTATTTTTCATACTAAATCATCTTCTTTTTGCATATGTAAAAAAAAATACACAACCACCCTTTAAGATTTTCAAATAAAATTATCTACCTTTTGCATTTGTCAAAAAAACACACAACTACCATTCAAGACTTTCAAACAAAATATGCATATGTCAAATATGATAATCAATCATCTTACAAATTCAAATTTTTATATAAAAAAATATAATTTTCGAAATTATATTGTTTGATGATGTTATGCACATGTGAAAAACATAATTTTCAAAACTAAGACATTTAAAAATGTCTTGCATATGTGAAAAAAGTAATTTGATGTTTTATGAGAAAAAAGTGTAATTTGGAGACTTAATCCAATTTCGAATTTTATCAAGAGATGTACAAAAATAATCTATGAGTTTCATTTGTAGACTTGTTTTTTTATGCTTGATATGCGCTTCACTCCATTGCGTAAATAATTTGAGTTTGAGACTTGAATTTATTTGTTATTATCAAAATCTACACGTAGATACGAAATTTGAAATCTTGGATTCAACACCTAGCATATCCTAGGAATGACCTAATGTCTTAAACAGACTTGGGGATTGGTAGTTTAGTGATTAAGTCAATTTTAGACTTATCTACCTCAACATAATACCCTATTGAGACATGAAGTGGTACTTTTTCCAGTTTAGTAGCAATTGCTTCTCCTTACACTTGGCCAAAATAGTTTGTAGATTAGTAAGAAAAATTTCCAATGAATTTCCAAACATAGAGAAATCATCCATAAACACTTCAAGGCTACTTTCTATCAAATCACTGAATAGACTCAACATACACCTCTAGAATGTAGCTGGGGCATTACAAAGCCCAAAGGGTCATGTAAATGTAGTTTTTTCTTGGTCTTCAAGAGCTATTCCAATCTGGTTATAACTAGAAAACACATCCAAAAAATAATAAAAAAGGATGCCTAGCCACGTTTTCCAACACTTGGTCAAGGAATGGTAGGGGAAATGGTCTTTTCTTATGGATGCATTAAGTTTCCTATAGTCTATACACATCCTCCATCCAGTGGTTATCCTAATAGGGATCAATTCATTCCTTTCATTTTTCTACATAATGGTCCCAGATTTCTTTGGAACCACTTGGATGGGGCTGACCCATTTGTTGTCAAAGATGTGGTAGATAATACCGACATCCAGCAGCTTAAGGACCTCTTTCCTCACTACTTTTTTCATTGAAGGATTAAGTCTCCTTTGAATTTCTTTAGAAGGCTTAGAATCCTCCTCTAGATGAATTCTGTGTGTGCAAATTAAAGAGTTTATGCCCTTAATGTCAGCCAAGGCCTAACCTAAGGGCTTTTTATTTTATGTTTTTTAAAGACCTTCAATAGCTCTTCCTCCTATTTATTAGTTAAACAGGAACATATCACTACTAGTATGGTGCCATTGGGTCCCAAGAAAGCATACTTGACGTCTGCAGGTAGAGGTTTTAGATCCAATGTTGGGATCTGCCCTTGCTCAACTATTGATGAGTCTTCTAGGCACACCTGCTCCACTTTAGGTATCCATTCAACTGGGCATCCTGCATAAGCAATAGCCATAGAGTCAATAGTGGTATTCATGGTTTCAAAATTTTCTTCAAGCTTTTCAATGAGTAAAGGGACAGATTCTGCTATAATGCTTTTTATGAAATTGACTTCCACAGGTTCTTCCATTTCTTAAGGCTGCCTGCACAAATTGAAAATATTTAGTTCAAGAGTCATGTTTCCAAAACTTAGTTTCAAATCCCCATTCTTGCAATTAATCCATGCATTAAAGGTAGCTAAGAATGGTCTACCTAAAATGACAGGGACTTGAAAAAGAGAATTTAGTGACAATTGCATGTCTAAAACCACAAAATCAATTGGGTAATAAAAGTTGTCAACCTGCACTAGGACATCCTCTACCATCCCCTTGGTATTTTTATTAACCTGACAGCCAATTGCAAAGTTATGGATGTTGATTTTAACTCTCTCAATCCCAAGTTTTCATACACAGTATAAGGAACAAATTTACACTAGATCCTAGGTCTAGCAAGGCATGGCCAATCTTTGAGTCCCCAATAATACAAGTTATGGTAAGGGACCTAGGATCCTTAAACTTTGGTGGGGTATTGTGCTGAATGATAGCACTGACATGCTCAGTTAAAAATACTTTCTTTTTCACACTCAACTTTCTCTTGATCGTACACAAATCTTTCAAAAATTTTGCATAATTGAGGATTTGTTGGATGACACCAAGCAAATATATGTTAATTCTCACTTGTTTAAAAACCTAAAAAATTTCAGATTGATTCTTTTCTTTGTTTGAAACTGCTAGTTTAGATGGAAAAGGAGTAGATACCTCACATAGGACTTCCTCATGCAAGGGCAAGTCCGAGTTAGCAACCTTACCATCATTGTTCTCCTCGAGTAAAGCAGGTTTTTCCAATGTCTTCCCACTCTTTAAAGTGGTGACAACCTTTACTTGCTTCAGACTGGGGTCCCCTCCTAGGTCTGCCACTTGGTGAATCTGACTTTGGGGATTGGGTTGAGGTTAGGTAGAGAATTTTCCTTTCTCTTGAATGCTCTAGGTTGAGTTTATCCTAGACAATGATCCTTTGAGATCATTTATTGCATGAGAGTTCTAACTGTTGATAGTTGACTGCCCTTGCATGAATTGTTGCTAGTTGGAAGCCATTTGTTGCATAGTATCCTCCAAACTCCTCCTCTGATTCCCTACTAATTGTGACAAGAACTGAGAGGGATTATGCATTGCAGGTTGTATGTACTAGTGAGTTACAAGTGGCTAGGAGGAGGTCTGACCTCCCTGCTCATTCCTCCATCCAAAATTAGGATGGTTCCTTAATTCAGGATTATAGAGTGTTTGAGAAAGGACCTGCATAAGGTTTTTGAAATCAAGTTAATAGAGTTTGATTGATCTAAAAGGACTTCTTTAAGAGCTGGAATGGTGGGGCAGTCAGCAGCGACATGCCTTATATCTTCATAGATGTCACATTTCTCAAGCACCTTTTGAATTATTTGAACTTCTTTAGATTTATTAACATCCATGTTTTCCAATTTTTTTGAAATATGGACAACCTAGCATACAAATCATCTACCTCCTTGAGACTATCTTTGCCCCCCAATGATTGATTTTAAAAGCTCAGTTATGTCATACATGCCTGAGGTATCCCAAGACTGGGCATTCTCAGATAAATAGTCAAAATATTCAAAAGTCTTCTCGAGTTTTTTATTAAAGAACTCTCCATTACACATAGTCTCCACAAACTGCCTCATTTTGGGTTGTAAACCCTCATAGAGAATACTGATTATCCTCCAATTTTCGTAACTATGATGGGGACATGCATTGAGCAAATCTTTGAATCTTTCCCAACATTGATAAAATGTTTCAATATCCTTTTGAGCAAGATTCATAATTTTCTTTTTTAAAGCATTTGTTCTATGCATGGGAAAGAACTTTCGTCAGCAGTGCTTCTGTAAGCTTCTTGGCCGCCGTTACCAAAGCAAATGCTAGCAGCTCAATCTTGGGATATCTTACTTCTGCTCCTCTAAGGGCTCGGCTTACATAATATACGAGGTGCTGAATGACCCCTTCTTCCTTTACCAAGACGGTTAATACTGCGTGTGGGGAAACGACTAGATACGCACCGAGTACATCGCCTTTTTCTGGTTGCTTCAAGAGGGACGGATTGGTTAGATATTGCGTCAGTCTTTTGAATGCCTCACCACACTCCTCATTCCATGGATGTGTCTTGTGTAGTACATGGAAGAAGGGCAAACACTTGTCCATAGATCTTGCTATGAATCTACCCAGGGCGGCTACTTTTCCTGTCAACCGCTATGTCTCATACAAGTTTCTCGGTGACTTCATATTGACTAAGGCCTCTATCTTCTCTGTGAAGGCTTTGATTCCTCTCTCAAATATGATGAACCCCAAGAAATTTCCTAACTCGACTCCAAAGGCACACTTGACGGGATTCAATTTCATCTTGTACTGATGTAGTATATCAAATGATTCTTTCAAGTCGTGGATGTGTTGGGCAAGCTCCTTGCTTTTTACCAAGAGATCATCCACTTAGATTTCCATGGTTTTCCCTATCTCATTTGCGAACATTCGGTTGACAAGTCTTTGGTAGGTCGCCTCTGCATTCTTTAGCCCGAACGGCATTACTTGATAACAATATAGCCCACGATCTGTTATGAATGCCTTCTTTTCCTTATCGGCCGCATACATCTGTATCTGGTTGTATCCTAAGTAGGCATCCATGAAACTCAATATCCTGTGTCCCGCCGTTGCGTCTATAATAAGATCAATGCGTGGCAAAGGGAAGCTATCTTTTGGACAAGTTTTGTTGAGTTCAGTGAAGTCTACGCACATCCTCCACTTTCCGTTTGCCTTTTTTACCAGGATTACATTAGATAGCCACTTTGGGTGGTGGGCTTCTTTGATAAAGCCGACAGCGAGTAGTTTTTCGACTTCCAAACGGATGGCAGCATATTTTTCCGCACTGAATGACCTTCTCTTTTGGCGTACTGGCTTATGTGCATGGTCCACCCCTAAACGATGCTCAATGATGGCATTGTCCACACCAGACATTTCTTCATGGCTCCATGCAAACACGTCTCTGTATTCCACTAACAGCTGTTTTAGACTTTTCGTATCCGCCGGGGGAGCATTTGTGTCAATTCGTACTATTGTTTTCGAGCAGTTGGGGAATAAAGTTATGAGCTCTAAGGGCTTGTTGACCTCAGTGTGCTGCTGACTCTGTTCGTCTCTGGTCTCTACGTCTTTTCCCTGAGCTCCCACCATGGGTGGTGGAAGAGGTGGCGTGGACGTCTTCTTCATCTGTTCCACGGTATACACTTCGTTCCTATTCTTCCTTAGCTCTTGCACATAACATTCTCGAGCCAATACCTGCTCGCCTGTTAGTTCTCCTACCCCACCGTCGGCTAGGAACTTCATTTTGAGATGATATGTTAAGGTTACTGCCCTGAGATGGTTGAGTGTTGGCCTCCCTATTATAACATTATAGGAGGAGGGAGTTTTAAACACCAAGAAGTCTGTCATGGTAGTCGCTGTCTGTGTTCTAGTTTCGACGGTTACCGGAAGTGTGATGGCCCCTATAGGTTGGATTGCTTCACTTGAGATGCCCTTTAACAGCGTTGGAGAAGGTCTTAATTGGTCAGCATCAATCCCCATTATGTCGAATGCTTCCTAAAACAGTATGTCCGCTGAACTTCCCTTGTCAATCAGCATCCACCTAGTCACATAATTGGTTATAATAAGAGTGACAACTAGAGTATCATCGTGTGGGTATAACACCCATTCTCTGCCCGCCTCTTCAAAGGATATCATTATCTGGTCATTGTTGAATTTTTGCTGTATGGGCGCCCTATCTGCTACATAGACTTCCCCATACCACGCCTTTCGTGCTTACACCTTACGACTGGATGTGGACATCCCGCCTTCAACAAAACCCACCTATATTGTTCGGATCTCCCCAATAAGCGCTCTATTCCTGTCATCTCTTGGTGGATATCTATTCCTGTCGCCTCTTTGGGGCGATCTGCTCCTGTTGCCTCTTTTGGGCACCCTATTTCTGTCCCCTCCTCTTTTTGTTGTTGCCTGGTTGCCACTATTCTGGCGGCTGATGCCTTAGCACCTTCTTCCGGGGCTGGTGCTCCTTTCAACTCCCCGCTTGTACTCCTGTTGCTTTATGGGTTTTGACCGCTCTGCCACCATCCGCTCCAACTCACCAGTTCCCGCTAGTTCAGTGACCCTTTTTTTTATGGTCGTGCAGTTCTCGGTCCAATGTGAACCCGTCTGGTGGTATTTGCAATACCGTTTGTCTATCTGGTGCTGTCGCTTTTCACCCCTATCTTTCACCTCTTCTCTGACACTCAGGTTGTTGTGTATCAACCTGGTGTTCCGGTCTGGCTGTCTTTCTTGTCTCCTTTCTTGCTGACACGCTCCACTCCTTTTATCATCTCATCCACTTCTCCGTGCACCTCTTCTACTTTCCTTCCGTGGATCTACCAAGGCCTGTAATGTGTCTTCGGCGTCGACAAAAGTGTTCGCCTAATCCATGAATCCCCTGAGGGTGGAAGGGGTCTTCTTAGCCAACTCCATCATGAATGGGCTCTGTGGCCAGATTCCGCCCAGGAGAGCGGTCAGTGTGATCTTCTCATCATGATCGTCCATCGTTAACTGCTCCTTGTTGAAGTGAGTGGGGTAGCTCTTGAGATCTTCATCTTCTTTTTGTTTGACCGGCACCTTCTGCTGGGCATGAACTGGGTTATGAATTGTTTGGCTAGGTCTTCAAAGCTATCAATCGACCTTGGTTTAAGAGTCTCAAACCATCCTCTTGCTGTCCCCTTCAGAGTCAGAGGAAAGGCTCAGCAAGCAATCTCGCCTGGAAAATCGTGGAGCGTGATGTGAGCTTTAAAGTTCTCTAGAAGGTACATTGGATCCTTAGACCCATTGTACAGGTTTATTTGGGGAATTTTAAATTTCGGCCAGAGTGGGACCTCCATGATCCGCTCGCTATATGGCAGGTCGGTCTAGTTCAACAGGCAGTCGACCAATGAAGATCCTCCCATCTTTCTTGCTATCTCCTCATATTTTCCTACGAGATCCTTCAGTTCGATGTGCATCTTTTGCTTATCTATGCATTCCCATTTGGCTTCAGCGTTGCTGTCTGCTTCTCCTTCACCTTGCTCACTATGAGCAGGTTGGGCGGCATCTTCTGTTTCAACAATCCTCCACCGTAACTCCTCGTTTTCTTTCTGCAACGCTTCTAAAGCGTCTAACGCCTTCTTCAGTCTCTCCTCAACTATTGCTAATCGTGCTTTCATGGATGCTTCTGTTGTTCGGCTTGCTACAAAACGAGTTACAGTGGGCCTGCAAGAACCACGTTAATAGTCCATAAACGGATCCCACAGACAGCGCCAATGTTAAGGACATGTCTCACTCCCCTCTTGCAACTGTTCACCTACAAGAAATTAGAGAGATCCAGCGATTTTTGCCTAAGAAAGTTTGAATGCCTAAGTCAGTAATCTTGTTAATTATTTTAAAGGTAGCTTGAAGGCCAGAGAAAGAAGTCTTATCTTCATGTAGGGTTACTTGGTTTATATAGGCATCGTGGTGATACTTATCCTCTGCCATAATTTTCGTTCATGAGTTATCTTCCTGTAACTGGCGTGATCACGTATTCGCATGAAATCCCTTAGAAAATGGCGAGGATTAAGTATTAGTTTATTTATGTGACTCTGCAGGTCTTTATACTGACTCATTCTCTTGGGTTGATAGTTGGGCTCACTGTATTAGCTTTTTTCTATATAGGTTCTCATTCTGGTGGGCTTTCAGGCTCCTCGACTTAAATAGACCCTACAGTTGGTAAATATATTAATAAGTAAATATGAAGTAACAATAAGTAAAAATATTAAAAAATATATCATTTTTACATTTAAACCAAATTTATAAATAATTCAATGTGGATGTATAGGAATTAACTAGATAGTCTAGACCAAGTACTAAAATAGCCAATATGCATTTTTAGCTAAACTTTAGTTACAAACATGGGAAATCCAATGTCAACATTCTTAGTTGGTTATTATTCGAATTTCAAACAGATCCAATCACTCATAATCTTTTTTCCCTTATAGAAATCTATCTTGATATGGTTGTGTCCGTGAAAGGCATCATTAGAGCAACTTGTATGGCACTCTGTTTATTGCAGTGAATGAGAGAACTAGTCTTTTGTGGAACACCCATGTCTGTTAAGAGTCATCAAAGTCACACAAGTTTAGAGGTGGTGTTGACAAATGTGCGACACTTAGCCTCGTTGCTAGATCGAGAGATACCTTACTATTTTTTGCTACGTCAAGAAATCATACATGTTTGAATCATGAAGACGTAATAGCCAATGGTGGAGCAACAATAAATGGGATTATCAGCCAAATCAATATCAAAGTAAGCCACTGACAACTAATTGTCTGTAGAAGGTGGGATCCGAAATAGGCTAATTGCCATCAGTGGCAAGAAACCTAACATTGTATTCAATAGAATTGCTAGTTATCTTGTTATCAGTCAATCCAATATTGGAAACTCCATCAGAAGCATATTTAGACTAGGAAATATAATAACCATATGCACCTAATGTGAGAGTGAAATATCCCGAGTAGGGCCTAGGCAAGTCATCTGTCACACTAGGGGACAAAAAAGGAGGCATGATGGGACAAAGAGAGGATTGGCAGGTGCATAGGGCAGTGTGCAACCAAGGTAAAGTGAACGGTAGAAGATAGATATCAACTTTCACACATAACTAAAGGGTCTATAAAAAGACACTGATCAGATAACAACTAGGCTCTCTCTCTCTCTCCCTCTCTCTCTGGCCGACTTCTTCTCCAACATCATCTTCTTCAACCTTCTCAGAGGGACTCGGGCTCCATATAGATGATTTATGTATATTTTTCCTGTATAGTATGAGCCATGAGAGACTGTAAAAATATTTATTATAGTGAATCTCCTTCCTCAAACTCCTGTGGACGTAGGCCTTACACCGAACCACGTAAATACTGTGTGTCTCTCTCTCTTTCTCTATTTATTTATCTGCTATCCATGTACGTATAACTGTACCAGAGTCTCACTGGGGGCCCCAAACGACACCCAACGAAGCCCAACTCATCTCAGTGAACTAAGAATGACTCTTTTTGCTGCCATGGCCTGTTGGCCAATTTTTTGCGACATCAACAATTAGCTCTGTGAGGGTGAAATATCCCAAGTAGGGCCCAAGCAAGCCATCTGTCACACTAGGGGACAAGAAAGGAGGCATGATGGGACAAAGAGAGGACTGGTAGGTGCATAGGGTAGTGTGCAACCAAGGTGAAGTGGACGGTAGAAGATAGATACCAACTTACACACGTAACTAAAGGGTCTATAAAAGGAAACTGATTAGATAACAACTGGGCTCTCTCTCTCTCTCTCTCTCTCTCTCTCTGGCCGACTTCTTCTTCAATATCGTCTCCTTCAACCTTCTCAGAGGGACTCGGGCTCCATCTAGATGATTTATGTATATTTTTCATGTACAGTTTGAGCCATGAGAGACTGTAAAAATACTTATCATAGTAGATCCCCTTCCCCAAACTCCTGTGGACGTGGCCTTACGCCGAACCACGTAAATATTGTGTCTCTCTCTATTTATTTATCTACTATCCACGTATGTACAGCTGTACCAAAGTCTCGCCGGGGGTCCCAAACGACACCCAACGAAGCTCAACTCGTCTTAGTGGATTGGAAATGACTCTTTTTCCTGCCCTGACCTGTTGGCCGAATTTTCGTGGCATCAGCACCTAATGTGTCCTCATGGCAAAGAAAGCAGCTTAAGTTCTGCAAGTCTTTCATTTCAATATTCTTCCTGAAAACATGATTCAACTTCAAGTAGACTCTAATTGTTTTCTTATTCCTAGGCGTATCTAATTCCTATCCAAATTATTTGTCACAGTGCTTGAAAGCCACAGTTCCAATTTCTTCTGAGAGATTAGTTCTTTTATGGCAATAAAGTACATCAAAATTTGAATAATATGTAGAAGTCATTATCTTCCTTGATTTCCTTTAGTGATTTATGCAAGTGTTACTTTTTGTAAAGTTTGATCCATTTGCAGCCCGTTTCCATGTAGTAACTTGAATCAGCTGGCGCGGCATAAATACGTACAAGGGATAAGAAGCCAAAAGATAAGTCAAGACTAGGCACCCTTACTTGTGATTTATGATGTTTTTCCATTTTTGAGAAAATGTATTCGCCAGAGGAGGGAGACTTCCAAACATGCCAAACATCACTTAATTATGAATTTGGCATATTACTTCCCTGCTCTTTCTAGTCCCTTGACAGCATTCTCTCTCTGTTATCTGTTTTATTTAGGCCATTTTGGGTAACAAGTATTTTCTAATATTTTCTTTCCAAACATCACTTAAATAGAAAACACTTTTCAATTTCAAATCTTCAAGTTTTTCATCTTCAAGATTTTCATCTAATCATTATCTATTCATTATTCAAACACAAAATCTTAGTACAACTTTCTCAAACTTCCAAGCAAAACACAAAAAAGTACAATTCCTAATATATTCGGGATAGTTTGTAAGTTTTTATTCATTAAAAGTTTATAATTGCATTATAAAAATTTATATGCAGGTTCATCATGTTGGTGCTGGAACAACTACTACGGGGTGCTGATTGTCTAAGTATATCTTTGAGATATTAATCATTTGAATTTAGAAATAAGTGTGAACAAGTCAAAGTATATGATGTTATTGGAATCAAATTGAATGATATGGTTGCTAATTCCTATTTCTAAAACATGATTCAACTTCTAACTCGAATTATTTTTTGATTTCTACATGTATCTAATGCCTACCCTGCTTATGAGTTACAATGTTTGGCAATTATAATGCTGCAAACCTAAATTGATGTAAGTTTTTAAGACAGTAGTTTTTGCATAAATATGACAAGAAACACTGAATCTTTATTGGATTTGGACAATATGCAGTTCCTTGAGGATATTTCCTATTTTATTAATTCGGCTAATACCTTCTGGAAAGTTTGATCCATTTCCAGCTCGATCCCTTGTAGTTACTCGAATCATCTGGCGCATCGTAAACACGTGCAAGAGATGAACCCATGAGATAAGTTACTAGGTACCCTTAATTGGATTCATAATGAATTTCTATTTTTAAGAAAGTATATTCACCAAAGGTCGATGGATACTACCAAGCACGCCGCAATTACCAGAAAGCACAGGAAAAAAGAAAAGTTATATTCCGTAAATGGTAAGGCTTCTGCATATTTATGATGTATTATTTTTTATTTTGTTCATTGTAAATTTATGTTTTGCGTTGTAATGTATTAGTTTAATTAGTTGTGATATATGATATTTTTTTTTCTTTTTAAATTTATGTTTTGCATTGTGATATAACAACAATATTATCTTTTTTGCATTTTTAATTGATTTGTTCTTTAATTTATTTAAAAAAATGAGAAGTGTTTAAATTATCATTATTTTTAAATCTGGGCAATTTAAATATGAAATCAAAATTTTTTTTTTTAAATCAAGTTGTATAGTCTTTTTTTTTTAAATATATTAAAAAATGAGGATAAATCTGGTTGTAACTCAGATATCCGGATTTTGAGCCCAAAAAAAGCAAAATATCCGGATATCCAATTACAATCTTGATATCCAGATTTAATCCAGTCGTCCGCCCAGATTGAATGTGGATCCAATTCGGGCGAATATCAGCCCGATTTTTGAAATCCAGATCCGGTTATGGCCGGAGATTACATAAGTCATCGATGCCAAGAAGCCAATTTATGGTGTTCCCCCATTTCGTCGTGGCAACAATTATCGATCGATTTCCACCCTATATTATTCTGCACTAGGTATAAATTTTCTTGCGAAACTTCTTCCCCAAAATTTCTTTTTTTGCATATGCTGATCAAATTTGGGTGCAATTTACAAGCTCATGAGGTAGGCCAATCATTAATTATTGAACTCTCAAATTATTGGACCTAATTTAATTATAATTAAATTTCTTTCATATGTGGAAATGGTCCTCCCAATCGATGCTATAGTCATGCAAAGCTATGGCTGGATGGATTATTACAAATTAATCAATTTATTTGGCACAATATATAAACATGTACATTCAAGGTTTTACACTCTGTAACTAATCAACTCTGTTTGTACAATATAGGGTTAATTTTCACACACAAGCACATATATACCCTGATCAAATTGGTGATCATCTGGTTTTACTTGTGTGTGTGTGTGTGTGCTTGTGTGTGTGTGTGTGTGTGTCTACTGAGCTGTTAATCAACCATGAAATTATAGAATACCTCCTGATGCAATTGAAGACTTTAATTGTTTAGATTCTTACTGACAGTGGCGGAACCAGAAATTTGCATTAGGGGAAGCCAGGCAAAATTAAAAAATAATTTGAAAGTAAGATCTATAATTAAAATAAAATACATTTAATACAACTTGTTGCCTAGATGACTAACACAAGAGGGGGGGTGAATTGAGTTGTATTAAAAAAATTAACAATCATAAATCAAGTATAATATAAAATATAAACAAAATATGAAACAGTAATAAATATAAAGAGTAAAGGTAAGAGAGAAGAAAACTCAGTATGTTAATGAGGTTCGGCCCCACTGCCTACGTCCTCGCCTCAATCTACCCCTTGAGGATCCTTAAATCCACTATTCAATCTCCTTTAGGTGGAGATAGAAACCTATTACACCTTTGAGCAGCACCGCTCCAAAGAATCCGTGTAGAACACCCTCTATACTTCCAATCATCTCACACTTGGTGATTTAACTATTCCCCGTGTAGAACACCTTCTACACTTCCGATCACCTCACACTTGGTGATTTAATTATTCCCTGTGTAGAACACATTCTACACACACAAGAGTTATACACACCCTTTTACTGATACAAGAATTGATAGTGGGTAGGCTATCAGAAAACACTCCTCAATGAGTGAAATAAAAACAATACAGCACAAACTATATCTCTCAAAATAAATAAGGGTTAAGGCTCAATGCTTAGAGAAGAGAGAATGAAAACTTTGAATGAATGTTGTATGCTCTTGGTGTTGTGAATGTGAAGCTCTCAAATGATCTATTTACAGGCATATGAGACTTCATATTCAAATTTAAAAAGATTCACATGTCAAAGACATCATCATTCACTTTTCAAAAATTTCAAACCTAATTTTTTTACTTTTTGCATGTGACAAAAGGAGCACACTTTACTTTTCAAAAATTTCAAATCTAATCTTTTACTTTTTGCATATGACAAAAGGAGCACACTTTACTTTTCAAAATTTTCAAACAAAAACATCTACCTTTTGCATAAGTCAAGAAAAGCATCCATCACTTTTGAAAATATTTAAATAAAATATGCACATGTGAAAGATGACAATCAATCATCTTAATATTTTCAAAATTCAAACCTTTAATCATGTCATGCACATGTGAAAGATGACAATCAATCATCTTAATATTTTCAAAATTCAAACCTTTAATCATGTCATGCACGTGTGAAAGATGACAATCAATCATCTTTCAAAATTTTCAAATTTAATTTTCAAAATATTCATGCACATGTGGAAAATATATTTTAATACTTTATGATAAAATATTAATTTTGAGCCTTAATCCTAATTTCGAATTTTAAAAAGATTTACAATATTATTCTATGATTTTAATGTGAACTTGTTCCCTTCTTGCTCATACTTGCTTCCTTGATGTGCTTGATTGTATTGTGTGAACAACTTGAGCTTAAGACTCCTTTATTTTTTGAATTCATTTGTTATCATCAAAATCCATGTGTAGATTTACATGAAACTTGAAACTTTGAGTTCAACAATCTCCCCATTTTTGATGATGACAAATACTTGATAGAACCTGAAACTTGTATTAATACTTAAGCTCCCCCTGAGAATGTGCGTTAGTTTTTCAAGCAAAAATATAAATAGAATTCCAAACATATATAACAAGTTTAGCAATTTAAACAATATTAATGTTCTAGTCTAAAACTTCTCCACCTTTTGGCATCATTAAAAAGGAATCATAATTAGCTCAATAAGATATATTCCTACAATAACCAATAGACAAATATTACGCTGCGTTAGTAGAGATTGTAGAGAATTTGGTGCGTAGTCACACGTGTTCGACAAAACCTGCAAAGGCTGGAGGCCTAGTTTCGGTAATTCGGTGCGGAAGGAGATTTTGTAAAAAGCTAAATAATTGAAACCACCTGTGCCCGACAAAACTTGCAAAGGCTGGAGGCGTAACTCTGGCAATTCGGTGCAAAGATTTGATCCGCTTGATGTTGCTGAAAAATGAGATATTATTATGATTTGTAAGTTTGTCTTATTCTTATTTCCGTTTCTATAAGAGCAATCCTTAGTTTTATCTATTTCGCATCAAGCTTTCTTCTCATCTTTGTAATTTGCTTGTATTCTCATTCTACAATTTTTCAATGGCTCGTAGATTTCCCTTCAGTGCTTCTCTTGATCAAGATTTGAGGTATCCTTCACCTCAGTCTCAATCTATTTATGCATCTATCGTGGGTGCCATGAAGCAACAAGAGACTGATTTAGCTAATAAATCAGATCATGACGCCATTTACGAGCTTGTGTGTCTCGGAACTCGATACGCATCATCTATCGTCGCGTTTTCTGCTCGGTTGCAGTCCAAAACTCGCAAAATTGATAAGCTTAGCGAGACTGTTTCTGTACTTCAACGACTTGTTTATGAGTCAAACAAAAAAATAATAGAGTTAAAGCAACAGAATAAGGATTTGAAATCCTTGCTTACCTCTTCATTTCGATTGCCTAATCCTTTAGACAAGGATGGCATGATGATTTATGAGGAGCAAATGTATTTGAATGATGAGACTAAACGTCTCAAGTTTTTGTAGGTCATTTAAGATAATGAAATAAAAGTATCTAGTAGATATCCATAGCATGCATTATTCCTATTTCTCTTCTAATCATGCATAGTCTATCTTCTGGTAGGGGTTTTGTGAAAATGTCTGCCAATTAATCATGTGTACTAGTGAATTCTAATACAATATCGCCCTTTTGCACATGTTCTCTAAGAAAATGATATCTAATTTCAATATGTTTGGTCCGAGAATATTGTATTGAATTTTTTGAAAGATTTATAGCACTTGTATTATCACATTTGATTGGAATGTGATTGTACATAAGTTTAAAATCCTCAAGTTGTTGTTTATATAAAGAACTTGAGCACAACAACTACCCACAGCAACATATTCTGCCTCAGTAGTAGATAGTGCAACAGAATTTTGTTTTTTACTAAACCAGGAAACTAGTGCACGACCTGAGAAGTGACATGCTCCACTAGTGCTTTTTCGATCTAATTTACAGCCAGCATAATCTGCATCTGTGTAGCTGATTAGATCGAAAGATGTGTGCTTAGGGTACCATAACCCTAAGTTAATTGTACCACTAAGATATCTAAGAATGCGCTTAACTGCAATTAAATGTGATTTTTTTGGAGATGATTGAAAGCGTGCACATAAGCACACACTAAACATAATATCTGGTCTACTGGCTGTCAAATATAATAAGCTACCAATCATACCTCGATATACCTTCGAGTCAACTGGTTTACTGGTTTCATCTTTATCAAGTTTAGTGGATGGGCTCATTGGTGTTCCAGTTTCCTTAGCACCTTCCATCCCAAACTTCTTCAATAATTCCTTAATATATTTCGATTGATTGATGAATGTCCCACTTTTTGCTTGCTTAATTTGCAATCCGAGAAAAAATGTAAGCTCTCCCATCATGCTCATTTCAAATTCTTCCTGCATAGTCTTAGTAAAAACTTGGCACATATTTTCATTAGTAGTACCGAATATTATATCATCAACATAAATCTGAATCAAAAGAATATCATCATTTTCGTATTTAATGAAAAGAGTTGTATCAATTTTTCCTCTTGAAAAACCTTTTTCAATTAAGAAACCACTAAGTCTCTCATACCACGCTCTAGGAGCTTGTTTGAGTCCATATAGTACTTTTGTGAGTTTGAAAACATGATTTGGAGAAATATGATTTTCAAAACCTGGAGGTTGCTCAACATATACCTCTTCATTTATAAAACCGTTTAAGAAAGCACTTTTAACATCCATTTGAAAAAGTTTGAAATCTTTATAACAAGCATATGCAAGTAGCATTCAAATAATTTCTAATCTTGCGACTGGTGCATATGTCTCATCATAATCGATTTCTTGTTCTTGATTGAAACCTTGGGCTACAAGTCGAGCCTTATTTCTAGTAATGACTCCGGACTCATCTTTCTTGTTTCTAAAAACTCATTTTGTTCTAATAATAGTATGATTTTTGGGTCTAGGAACAAGTGTCCAAACATCATTTCTTTCAAATTGATTAAGCTCTTCTTGCATAGCTAGAATCCAAGATTCATCAAGAAGTGATTCATCAATATTTTTAGGTTCAATTTGAGATAGAAAAGTAGTATGATTGCAAATATTTCTAAGAGATGATCGAGTGCTTACACCTTGTGAAGGTTCCCCCAGAATTTGTTCCACTGGATGATCTTTCACAAATTTCCATTGTTTGGTTGCATCTTGTATTAAATTTTGATGATCTTTCCTGATATCTCCATGTTGGACTTCCTCTATTGTGTTATCTTTGTTGAGATTGAGACTTTCTGTATTATTTATACCTCCTATTTCTTCATCAATAGATTTCTTGGAGAGTAGAGAATTAGATTCATCAAATACTACATGCATAGATTCTTGTACAGTCAAAGTCTTTTTATTGAATACTCTATAAGCTTTACTATTAGTAGAATACCCGAGAAAGATACTTTCATCAGATTTTACATCAAACTTGCCTAAATTATTCCTGTCATTTAAAATAAAATATTTGCATCCAAATACATGAAAGTAACTAATGTTGGGCTTTTTCTCATTCCAAAGCTCATAGGGGGTTTTATCTAATATAGACCTTAGTATAACTCTATTTATAACATAACATGCAGTACTTACCGCTTCAGCCCAAAAATAACTAGGCAAGTTGTTCTCATTGAGTATTGTTCTTGCCATCTCTTGAAGAGATCTATTTTTCCTTTCTACTATCCCATTTTGTTGAGGAGTTCGAGGAGCAGAAAAATTATGCACAAAACCATTTTCATCACAAAATGTTTCAATATTTTTATTAACAAACTCTTTTCGCTATCACTTCGAATACTTGAAATAGTATAACCCTTTTCATTTTGAATTCTCTTGCATAACTTGGTAAAAGAATTATGTGCCTCATCTTTATGAATAAGAAAGATGACCCAAATATATCTAGAGAAATCATCAACAATAACAAATGCATAATATTTTCCTCCTAAACTTACAACTCTATTTGGTCCAAAAAGATCCATGTGTATCAGTTGCAGTGGTCTAGTAGTAGAAATATGTTTCTTGGTTTTAAAAGAAGTTTTTGTTTGTTTACCAAATTGGCATGCATCACAAATTTTGTCTTTAAGAAAATTTGCCTTTGGTAAACCTCTCACAAGATCATTTTTTGAAAGTTTGGAAATAAGTTCCATGTTAGCATGACCTAGTCTTCTATGCCATAACCAATTAGTTTCATTTTGAGCTGAAAAACAAATCGCATCTTGTGAAGTAATTTCTTCAAAATCAATTGTGTAAACATTGTTACTTCTAAAAGCAATAAAACAAATATTACAATCATAATCATTCAAAATAATGCACTTATCTATTTTGAAGGTAACTGTAAATCCTTTATCACATAATTGACTTATGCTTAAAAGATTATGTTTTAAACCTTCAACAAGTAGAACATCTTCAATTATGAGAGAAGACTCATTACTAATTTTATCTATTCCCACGATCTTCCCTTTCGAGTTGTCTTCAAATGTCACGTGTCCTTCTTCTTTAGATCTAAAATCAAAGAATTTAGTCTTGTCTCCTGTCATGTGTCTTGAACATCCACTATCTAAAAACCATTTATTTTTGTTCGTGAAAGACTTCATGCACACCTATAAAAACAATTAAAATGGTTTTTCTTGGTACCCAAGTTCTTTGGGTCCTTTATTTATTAGTATTAGAAGAAATAAGATTTTTAGGTACCCATATGGCCCTAATAGTCATTATATGTTTTCTTCTAATAGGACAAGCAAGATAATTATGACCATTTCTACTACAAAAATTGTAAATAGCATGTGACATATATGAAGAATTTGAGTGTTAAAATAGTATCCTTTTTTAACAAAATTATTTTTATGAAAACAATTTTAAATATTGGACTTTGATGTAGAAAGATTATCAAAGAAGTTTTTATAAAATTTGTATTTTTGTTTTGGCTTATATCCCAAGTCTGCCTTATCAAAAACACATATTTGACTACCAAGAAATTTTTCAAAATTTCTTTTTCCATTCGTAAATTTTTCAATAATATTTTCTAAATCAGTTTTGTTTTTCTTCAACTCAAGATTTTCATCTTTCAAAACAATACTTTCTTTTCTTAAAATATCAATTTCGTTTGTTAAAGAAGAATTTTTCTTTTTCAAAACAGTATACTTGATACCCAATTTTTCAAATTCCTCATATACCTCTTCTAAAACATTTTGCAATTCTTCATATGAAGGATCTTCAATATTATTAAGATTTGTTACCTCAATGTCATCTTTAGCCATAAGACAAAGATTTGCTGATTCTCCATTGCTTGCTTCACTATCTGAGCTACTTGAATCATCATCCCATGTAACTTTCATTGCTTTTTTGCCTTTGTTTCGATCTTTCTTTAGCAAAGGACAATCTGACTTGATATGACCAGGTTTATTACATTTATAACAAATTAAATTGTCATTTTTACCTGAATTTTTCTTAGAAAACTTTTTGAAGGATTTCCTTGAAGGAGTTTTAGTTTTCTTTAAGAACCTCTGAATTCTTCTTGTTATCATCGCAACTTCTTCATCTTTGTCGTCATTTTCCTCATCTTCATCACTTTCACTTTCATGTGGAACAGCTTTAAGTGCCAAGCTCTTCTTTGACTTTCCTTCTTCTTCTCCTCTTTTCAATGTGTACTCATGGGTGATAAGTGACCCGATGAATTCATTCACTTCGAGCTTCTTGAGGTCTCTAGCTTCAAGAATCGCTGTCACTTTTGATTCCCAACGTTTTGGTAGAGAGTTGAGAATTTTTCTTACTATCTCCACTTTGCAATAAACTTTTCCAAGAGCTATCAAGCTGTTTATGATGTTAGTAAAACGAGCGTACATACTAGAAATAGATTCATCATCATTCATCTTAAACATTTCATATTCATGAGTAAGAATATAAATTTTTGATTCCTTAACTTGAGAAGTTCCTTCATAAGTAACTACCAAGTTATCTCAAATTTCCTTTGCTGTAGCACAAGTCATTACTCTATTAAATTCATTACCATTGAGAGCATTATATAATAATTTCATAACAGTTAAATTTAAAGTATAAACTCTATCGTCTTCACGATTAAACTCTTCTTCTTCCTTTTTGACCTTTACTCCATCAACTACTTTTGTTGGAATATAAGGTCTATTTACAATGCATTTCCAGATTTCTCGACCTTGAGCCTGAAGGAATATTCTCATTCTAACTTTCCAGAATGAATAATTGTCTCCGCAAAAGAGTGGAGGCCGACTGCTGGATTGACCTTCACCAAATGAAGCTGCAATATTAGCCATAAGATCTTAACTCAAAAGATAGTTAATCTTATAATAGAGCTCTAGCTCTGATACTAATTGTTGCCCAGATGACTAACACAAGAGGGGGGGTGAATTGAGTTGTATTAAAAAATTAACAATTATAATTCAAGTATAATATAAAATATAAACAAAATATGAAACAGTAATAAATATAAAGAGTAAAGGTAAGAGAGAAGCAAACTCAGTATGTTAACGAGGTTCGGCCCCACTGCCTACGTCCTCGCCTCAAGTTACCCCTTGAGGATCCCCAAATCCACTATTCAATCTCCTTTAGGTGGAGATAGAAACGTATTACACCTTTGAGCAGCACCGCTCCAAAGAATCCGTATAGAACACCCTCTACACTTCCAATCACCTCACACTTGGTGATTTAACTATTCCCCGTGTAGAACACCTTCTACACTTCCAATCACCTCACACTTGGTGATTTAACTATTCTCCGTGTAGAACACCTTCTACACACACAAGGGTTATACACACCCTTTTACTGATACAAGAATTGATAGTGGGTAGGCTATCAGAAAATACTCCTCAATGAGTGAAATAAAAACAATACAGCACAAACTATATCTCTCAAAATAAACAAGGGTTAAGGCTCAATGCTTAGAGAAGAGAGAATGAAAACTTTGAATGAATGTTGTATGCTCTTGGTGTTGTGAATGTGAAGCTCTCAAATGATCTATTTATAGGCATATGAGACTTCATATTCAAATTTAAAAAGATTCACATGTCAAAGACATCATCATTCACTTTTCAAAAATTTCAAACCTAATCTTTTTACTTTTTGCATGTGACAAAAGGAGCACACTTTACTTTTCAAAAATTTCAAATCTAATCTTTTACTTTTTGCATATGACAAAAGAAGCACACTTTACTTTTCAAAATTTTCAAACAAAAACATCTACCTTTTGCATAAGTCAAGAAAAGCATCCATCACTTTTGAAAATATTTAAATAAAACATGCACATGTGAAAGATGACAATCAATCATCTTAATATTTTCAAAATTCAAACCTTTAATCATGTCGTGCACATGTGAAAGATGACAATCAATCATCTTAATATTTTCAAAGTTCAAACATTTAATCATGTCATGCACATGTGAAAGATGACAATCAATCATCTTTCAAAATTTTCAAATTTAATTTTCAAAATATTCATGCACATGTGGAAAATATATTTTAATACTTTATGATAAAATATTAATTTTGAGCCTTAATCCTAATTTCGAATTTTAAAGAGATTTACAATATTATTCTATGATTTTAATGTGAATTTGTTCCCTTCTTGCTCATGCTTGCTTCCTTGATGTGCTTGATTGTATTGTGTGGACAACTTGAGCTTGAGACTCCTTTATTTTTTGAATTCATTTGTTATCATCAAAATCCATGTGTAGATTTACATGAAATTTGAAACCTTGAGTTCAACACAACTTATATATTAAAAAAAATATATAATATGATAAGAACATGTTATCATAATAAAAATAGATTAAAAAAATATTTGAAATCATCCAACTTCTTTTTTTATCTTATTTTTATCTATAATAAAAATATATTATCATGTTATTATATCGTTTTATTTTATATGAGATGTTTTTTTTTTAATTAGATTAATTTTTTAATCTATTTTTCAATTTTTTTTTAAAAAAAAAACATATATCATATTTTCTTTTCATTTCATTTTTTTAAAAGTAGGGGTGGAGCCCGTGGGAGGGGGGGGCATGGTCCCCCCTGCCCCAACGTGGCTCCGCCACTGCTTACTGAAAGCAGTATGTCAAATGTCTCAACTAGAGATTACTCTTTTATTTAACTTTATCCATAACTTAGTTTATCATCAATCTCAAAATTCTCATCCATATTTGCTATTTCAACATGTCAGCAATCCTACTATCTCTACGTATACATGTAAATACCCCACATATAAAGATAGAGAAATGATAGTTGCAGTCATGGAGTTGTAAGCAGCGTGCAGTTATTTAGAAAAAAAATGAATATATACATATAAGACCTACAAGAAAAAAAATTTTAATTTTTTTAACAGTAGACCCCACTTTTTTTTTAAGTGATTACATGGTTTTTGCGACTTCACGACTATATGTATCATTACCATTTCTAGAAACTTAAGTTCTTTGGAGTCTTGGGTAGCACATCCAAATCACCACTACTCTTCGATGGTAAAATACTGACTTATTCCAGTACACAATAATGACATAAAAATTAGGTCAGAAAATGCATTTATGGTTAACCATTTAAGTTATTAAAATCACATCTTCATTTGTAGTACTTTCAGTTGCCAAACAAGTACAAATAATATGCTTATTCTACAAAATGACTACTCCATCACCAGGTGGAGATGAATGTGGTTCTAATTCAAATGTTGAAGCAATTACCTCTCCAAACAACATCAAAATATAGAATGTAGTCAATATAGAGCAAGAAACCAATTTAACTCCCATCCTTGACCTCTCTAGCAAGATCATAATATAGACACACTACAAAAAAAAATAAGTTTTTGAAGTCAGTTATATGCTACGAACATGATTATTTGGGACGAAAATAATACTATTTTCGTCCCAAATAATCATGTTCGTAGCATATAACTGGCCTCAAAAGCCTGAGTAAAGTGTTATCGATAAATTATGCAGCATCCCCAGTACTCCTTCATCAAAAGTGTAGCAAAAGTGCTGGTCAAAATACAAATTTGTAATTGCTGGTATGCATAAGTGGCTAAGGAACTGTGTTTGAGTTCTCTCTGAGACTCTAATTTCATCACCACTTTTGACATTCTTATGTTTACAGATTGCTCATAATCCTGCATATGCTCGCTCCTTTGTTTGCATGAAAATATATGCAAGTGCATAAAATTGTACAAAGTAGTAAAGTGTTTTTATAGAAAATCAAATGTCAAACCCATATGATTAATTATGTTATTGGGTATTGACATTTACAAAATTAATTACTATTTGAAAAATCGAAAAAAATAGATATATTCTACTATTTAAATAATTTTGAAATACTTAACAAAAATAAATTTAAAAATAAAAGAGCATAAAATCTAAAATTATAAATATAATAGGATAGATCTAAACGTTTGATTAATATATTTCACCAAGCAAAATCCATATAATTTATTATTCATATTTATAAAATTTCAATAATTTCATGTTGATGATAAAAATTCCTTGATTATTTAAATTTTTCTCTTGAACATATTAAAAATATATCTAACTGATAACTCTAGTGAATTTAATTAATTAGGGACTCATAAGGATATTTGAGTTTTTCTTAAAAAATCACACTAGTCATAGTAAAATATCTCTACTTTTGCTCAACTAATGATGTTTAATCCTAGAACTCAAATCACAAATTACCTTTCAGTTTCATTGGGACTCAGTAGATCAAACAATAATTGGCCAGAAAATTGCAAGCATTAAGAACAAGTAATAAATATTCAATCATGAAAATATTAAAAATAAAATAACTTGGAATATATATTGTGTGTTCAATACTAAACTATATAAAAAATCTAGTAAATAAAATTTATTCATAATGAAATTGAAAAGAAAAAGAATAAAATTAGTATTCTTTATTGGAGTCGGTCGATGAAGCACGTGAATCTCGCATTTGTTTTCCAGATCTGCCTCCTCCTTAGAAAATTAAAGAATAAAAACTCAACTAAAAACTGGACCTCCAACTCTAAACTCAAAAACCCTCAATTTCGTGCCAATAATATCCTTATATATGGTAGAAAGAAATCCTAAAGTTTTCTTATTTTTGCCCAACTTTTAGGACTTATCTTGGTAGCCGTGTACATGCTTTAGAAGTTTGAATTGTGAAATTCTTATTGAGACGAAATTGTAACCTTTTTCGATAGGTTTCCAACTCATCAAGAATCATATCAATCTGATGTGTGAGTAGGAAGTTACGGGCAAAATACTCACGTATATTCAAGTTGTTCGCCTATTGCTTTTTGAATTTGAATTTCTTGTAAATTCCTTCTGTGATTTCTTTTTTTCTTTGTTCTTTTCCTTTTTATTTTTTGTTGAGGTGTGTTCTACAATCCTGAGTAACTTTGAGATTCCAAGCTAACTGATTTGCATAGGGTAAAATTGAGAATTGGGTCCTAAAACCCATTTCTCTCTCCGATACCTTTGTTAGAGATAGAATTCATCTATATTTCTTGAGAGATAATGAAATGAGATAGATTTTCGTACTTCTTCATTCCTGACGATCTTTTTCTTTTATATGGGCTGAAATACCAACCTAATACGCGTGTCACGATCCGAGACTGTCAGGGAGAATGCCAGTCAATTATCATCCTTTTTCCCCATTATCTAGGATCATTTATCACTTTTGTTTCTTCTAAATAATATCTTCCTTAGCGTGATCATACCTGGGAAATATATACCCATTCATGATATTTCTATTGATCAATTTGCATTAAATGCGAGATGTCACATTGTCAGGCATTAAATGCCTCCAAGTATTCTGATTATTGTACTGTTCTAGCGACAGGGATAAGAGTAGTGAATTCATTAAATAAATTCATTGTCCTTACCTTTGCTGAATCAACTAGGAAAAAGATAGTTAGGCTAGATTGGAATCGGAACCCAACTCTCTCTCTCTCTCTATCAGATACTTCCTTCCTGATTTCTCTTAAAAGCTTCCCTGAGAAATGAGGCGGACGCCATGGCTTTTAGGGACCATTATTATTCTATGATTTGATTACCCCCTCACAGTACCCCGCAAATCCCTATCAAAGACAATTTGATGGGGATTTATTCGAATATTTTATGGATTAAATTTGATAAATCCTTATCTTGCACAAAGTGAAATTTGAATGGGTTAGATAAGGGTGTATTTTGCCGAACAGAAGTTTGTTTGTCTTCTACTCATGACCGTTTGGCTTCTATCAGTTGGGCATGGGAAAGGGAAACAATCTTCTGACAATAATCGCTCGAAATATCGTGCGCTGTATTTATTGATTTGACGGACTACTCCCATCATTACGTGTTAGGCTTTTCGGCTTTCGAATACTGGCTGTCAGTTACTCTGAATTGATTGATACGTGATACAAACGCGCTATATGGCAGTTCATATTCATATACTCCACTTATCAATCATGTCGTTTTGCCTCCCGAGAGCCGTAATCACCCTTAGCATAAATAACTACTCTTTCTACAATGGTTCGACTCTTATTTCCATTTTGCTGTTAAGAATCTATCATTTTCTTCACCACTTCATCTTTAACCTAATCTCTCTCGACATTTCTCAGGTATCAATGGGAGCAGTTTCTACCTTCGCTAGGTATCACTGGGTTTCCTCTTATGCCCCCTCATCTATTCAACACCTTCAGTAGCTGGGTTACATTCCCACGTCTACAAGTTTTGGGGTGGTTCGGGATCGATCTTGCGATGTGGAGGGGCAAGCCCATCATGTGCTTCTTTATGAAGCCATGTTCAAAAATGGGCTTTGTCTTCCTTTTATCAGACCTGTTTGTGAGGTTCTCCATTATTTAGGTTTGGCTCCTGCTCAGTTATTGCCTAATGCCTGGCGAATTCTCTTGGCTTCTTGCATAGTGTTTCGTGCATCTCTGTTAGAGGCTGGGGAAGTGTACCCTAATCTGACGACTTGAGAGTTTCTTTCTCTTTATCATCTCATCAGGAAACATTCCCAAAGTTTGATTGGTTTTTAGTCTCGGGATAGTGAAACAAAGCTATGCACCCTCGAAAGCCGATACTCCAATGTCAAGGATTATAATAAGAAGATATTTTACGTTAAAGGCGATGAATGGCAATTCTCAGAGGATGAAAGTAGGGAGCTATTCCCCATTCAAGTGAATTGAGGCGAGTTACCACCTGCCTCCCTTATGGACATTAATCTCAACTAGAAGGAATGTGCTCGGGTTGAGATTGTTATAAGGTGGGCGAAACGTCACTTCCATCGATTGGAGTCTGCTCTTATTTTGACCTACCATAACATTAACACCTATTTGGTCGAGCCAAGGCAAGGCTATGCAGAATTTTAGGATTTTTTAAGCGTTCCTGCAGTTGAAAAGCCTAAACGCCAAATCGTACTTTGCAAACTCACGGTTCCCCCGGAAAAGCGAACAAAGGCTCACCACGAAGGGGGCGGCCGATCTGTTGTTGAAACCCCTGAGCCCCAAATTCTCACTTTTGCTCAAGAAAGGCAAATTAAAACTCGCCATGAAAAGAGGGCCACTCGCCATACCCCTGAAGAAAATCCTGCTGGATCTTCTCAAGTACCGCCCTCTCCTCAGTCCCTTCCTGTATTTGGCGCATCTGCAAGCAAGGAGGATAACCGACGAGAAGGACCAAACCAAGCGAAGGAAGTTATAATACAAGAATCATTAACTCTGCATCATTCTCCAAATCGCCAACAAGATTCGGCAGGTGAATCCGAGCCTTTGCCCACTGGACGAGATATAGATGAGGTCGAGCTAGCTTTTTTAGCCGTCTTATCTAATCTGCATGCTTATGCTGCTAGGACTCCTTATTTTTAGCTGCCTGCACTATCATCTGCTCAGGTTCCGAGTTAGGAAAATATCCTCAGATTAGAACGACATCTTTTAGTTGTAGATGGTCGCCATGAAAGAGGCGAGGGAGGTGAATTATCTACCCTAGGGACTGGCGGGAAAGAAGAAGTAGTTGTACGCCAACATCTAGATATGGAAGATCATCGCTCTGTGGCGAGACTTTCACAAGAACCAGATCCAGCTAATGTCGAGGTTGATGAAAATATCGGTCGGGAGCCTGTTCAAACCTCTGGTGATGATGCCAGATCAATGATTGGATCTTCTTTTGATTGGGCTCTTCAACATTCCGCCCACCTGTCATCTCCAACTACTTCACTTCCCGAGTTTTCAAAACAAATGGGAGTTGTGGTCGACCTACTCCAGTCTCTATTGGCGCAGGTACTCATTTGCTTTTGCTCCCTAAATTAATTTCCTTTCTCTCCTCTAATCTTTTGATATTGTTTAGGCTTCCGACCATATTCCTGGTTCGATTGGTTCTGAGGTGGCAAAATTATTAGACAGGAGTGAACAGCAGGCCTGAGAATAGATTCTAGAAATTGAGAAATATCAGGAGCTTGGTACTATGGTTAACAAGATTACTGAAGAGAGGGATCTTCTAAAGGCTACAGTTATGGAGCCGGAAGAGGAAAGAGATTACATTACAGAGAGCAATGAAGCTATGCAAGAGGAAATGGCGACCCTACGAGAAAAGAATCTGTCCTTAGAGGCAAGTAGGGATGAACTTTTTCGGGGTCAAGAGTCCATTGGGCAAACACTCGCCATGAAAAAAAATGAGCTCTCCATAGCTAATCAGGAGGTGAAATGCTTGAAGTCCAATTTAACCATTCTTGAGCACTCTCGTGCTACTTGAGAAGACGAGTTAGAAACTCTTCGAACTAGAGTTGATACTGTCGAGCATGAATGCGATACTCTCTCCCAAGGATTAGGCGAGGTGAATGCTGAGCTCGAGGTTCTTAGGCGCCAAATGACTCAAAATCGTTCCCTCTACATTTTTGCTTGGAGCCAAGGTTATATGGAAGGTCTGCAGCGACTGAGGGAGGAGATTGTTAGGAACCCTTCCTATAATGTGGCCAACATGGATCTGAGAAGACTTGCTCCTAATCCTATAGCAAAGGCTAAGGTCGCCAAAATTGGGACACCTGAATGTCCTATACGTATCCGAGACTTGCCTCCTTCTTGATGATATTCGACCCTACACGTTCTGTATATATTTTTGGCGAATGTACTTTTGGCAAATGTACCTATCATTTAATGATATTCCTTTGTTTCTGCGATATGACTGTCTTGTTGCTTTGCAGCGAATAGATATGATTGTATTGTTGTTTTGTGGTGAATATACCTTGATACCCCGCGATTCTTTATCAATGAAACCATTGATAAAGATTTATATGGAATAGCGATTCTTGTGTGAAAAACACATGGTCATCCTTGATAAAGATTTAATGATCGAATCGCGAGACGAGGCAAGAAACACCGAAATTTGTCTGTCGCCGACGAGACGGCGAGGGTGAAGGGCTTGGTTTGCTAACCAAGTCTTCCCTTAATTGACCGAATCGTGGGCTAAGGCATGGAACCTAGGCGATCCCGTGATTCGGCAGGCGCGGCGAGATGGTGAGGGCGAAGGGCTTGGTTTGAGAACCAAGTCTTCCCCTGAGTGATCGAATCATGGGGCGAGGCATGGAGCCTAGACGACCCCGTGATTCATCTGGCACGGGCAAGATGGCGAGGGCGAAGGGCTTGGTTTGAGAACCAAGTCTTTCCCTGAGTGATCGAATCGTGGGGCGAAGCATAGAGCCTAGGCGACCCCACGATTCGTCTGGCGCTGGCGAGATGGCGAGGGCAAAGGGCTTGGTTTGAGAACCAAGTCTTCCCTTAAGTGATTAGATCATGGGGCGAGGCATGGAGCCTCAGCGACCCAATGATTCGTCTGGCGCCGACAAGATGGCGAGGGAGAAAGGCTTGGTTTGAGAACCGAGTTTCCCTGATTGATCCAATCGTGGGGCGAAGCATGGAGCCTAGGCAACCCTGCGATTCGTCTGGCGCCAGCGAGATGGCGAGGGCAAAGGGCTTGGTTTGATAACCAAGTCTTCCCCTGAGTGATCGAATCATGGGGCAAGACATGGAGCCTAGGTGAACCTGCGATTTGTCTGGAGCTGGCGAGATGGCGAGGGCAAAGGGCTTGGTTTGAGAACCAAGTCTTCCCCTAAGTGATTAGATCATGGGGCGAGGCATGGAGCCTTAGCGACTCTGCGATTCATCTGGCGCCAGCAAGATGGCGAGGGTGAAAGGCTTGGTTTGAGAACCAAGTCTTCCCCTAAATGATCGAATCGTGGGGCGAGGCATGGAGCCTAGGTGACCCCGCGATTCGTCTGGCTTTGACGAGATGGCGAAGGTGAAGGGCTTAGTTTGAGAACCGAGTCTTTCCCTAATTGATTGAACCGTGAGGCGAGACATGGAACCTAAGCAACCCTACGATTTATCTAGCGCCGGCGAGATGGCGAGGGAAAAGGGCTTGGTTTGAAAACCAAGTCTTCCCCTGAGTATTAATTGAATCGTGGGGCAAGGTATGCAACCTAGGCAACCCCGCGATTCCTCTGGAATCGGCGAGATAGCTAGGTGAACCTTGGCAAGCGAATCATAGGACGAGGCATGGAACCTAGGCGATCCCGCGATTCGTGAGGATAATAGGCGATCGAACACATTCACTATGATTTCAATAACTTCAGCTTCTACATGATTTAACTTTGTTGTACATAGATGACCTAACCTTGCTATACATAGTATTTCTTCAAATGTTTCGCATTCTATGGATGAGAGAGGGCATTTCCCTCACTATCTTTAAGTCTGTATGATCTCGGGCGACTACTCCTAGTAACAACATATGGCGCTTCCCACCTAAACCCCAACTTGCATTCTTCAGCCGTGGTTACCCCTGTTCGCTTCAACACCAAATCACCGGGTTTGAAAGCTCTGGATTTAACTCACATATTGAAAAATCTTTCGGCCATGCGCTTATGATGCTCCACCCTTGCAGCTGCTTCTACCCGCCTTTCCTCAATAAGATCCAGCTGTTGTAATAATTTTATGTCATTGGCCTCTGAATGGAAATGCTACACTCTTAGGGTGGGGGTTCCTACTTCTGCCAGGATAACGGCTTCATTGTCATATGTGAGGGCAAATGGAGTTTCCCCTATAAGAGTTTGGACGGTAGTTCGATAAGACCATAACACACCGTGTAGCTCATCTGACCACGCTCCCTTATAAATTCCCAATCTCTTTTTTGGAATAGACAAGATAGTTTTGTTAGTTGCTTATGCTTGTCCATTTGCTTGTGGGTGTCCAGGCGACGAATACCGCATCTCGATTTTTAATTTTGCACACCACTCTCGGTAATGCGCAGAGTCAAATTGTCCCCTATTGTCAGATATAAAGTTTTGCGGTATTCCAAATCGACATATAATGGATTTCCAGAGAAATTTAGTGATGGCTTGAGTTGTAATCGTGGATAAAACCTCAGCCTCCACCCACTTTGTGAAATAGTCAACGGCGACCATAAAGAATTTAGTACCTCCACAAGCGATTGGAAGAGGGCTAATAAGGTCTGGTCCCCATTGCACAAAGGGCCAAGCTCCTACCAGGGATGATAGTTCTATAGGCGGGAGGCGAGGAATGATTGCATGTTCTTGACACTGGACGCACTTTTAATAGCATAGTTATACTCTCTTCCATCATTAGAGGACACCTGCTCCCCCTCCTGCTTTACATGTCAACCTGTCTACATAAACCATCCAAGGTTTGCTGAGGGGAGTTTTGGGGATTTCCTCCAGGAAGCCAATAAGTTCAACTATAAAATCAACTAGTACTTGCCCTTTGATCGCCTTTTTTGGTGCATATTGGATGTCAAATTTGCTAAGTTCTATGGCCCACTTTGCTAACCTTCCTGAGGTATCTGGTCGCTGCAACATTGCTTTCAAGGGCTAATCTGTAAGTACTCGTATGGTGTGAGCTTGGAAATATGGTCAAAGTTGCCTAGTGGCAACCACTAATGTCAGGGCCATCATTTCCAACTTAGGGTACCTAGATTCTACCCCTCGAAATGTCTAACTTACAAAATATACCGGTCGTTGTCCTGTCGTCGTGTCCCTGACTAGAACGACAGAGGTCGCATTGGGTGATATTGCCAAATAAGCAATTAACATTTCACCTGGCTTGGTGTAATAGCCCTAAAAATATTCATCTTAATTTAATTAGTTAATTAAAGGTTAATACACAAGATTAGTGGTAATTGGTGAAAGAACAAAATAGGCTTTGAAGAGATGGGCTTAGGAATGAGACCTTTGGGGAATGGATCAAGTGAATGGGCCAAGAGAGCAATGGTGAGTCCAAAAGCCCATAGAAGGAGCCCATGGCCCATCAAGCCCATAGTAGAGACACTTGTCAATTGAAGAAAAATCCTAGAAAATTATCCAAACACCTATAGGAAAATCCAAGTTGGTGGAGGTTGACTAGTAGTTGGATACATGCCATGTAGGATTGAGTGTAGGATCTAATGGAATGATTTTCCTACCAAGGAATCTTGGAGGTACAAGACACCATCCCTTGACTTGCCAATTGAGATCATGGTGTGTGTGGAAGTGACAAATGGCATGAGGAGAAGCATGGATGAAAGGAACTAGGAGGTTTCGGTGGAAGGCAATCCGTGGGGGTTCATTGGAGAATCTCATGGGGTATGGCCACCAACAAGTGATAGGACAAAGGGGAAGAGTGTGTAATTGGATAAAGTACATGTGTAAGAGAGTATGGTGATATGAAGAAAGGTATGGTGTGGGTGTAGGTGATTGAAATGACAAAAACTAGGAAGAAGAACAAAGATGATTTTCGGTGGAGCTTAGCTTGGCCGGTCATGCCTTGCTCAAATTCCAAAAAGCATGGCTTTGGAATCCCTTGGATGGAAACATGAGAGGATAGGGGAATGATGATTGAGTGAAAAGCAAGAAAATGGATGCTAGAAGCACCAAGAAGCCGCCGGCCATAGGAAGGAAAATGAGAAAGGGAAATCACCAAGGTATGGCCAAGATTTGATCTTGGAGTGGCCTAGAGTTGTCAATCACTCCATCTATCATTAGCCATACCTAAATATGATGAGAAGTGTACCAAAGACCCTAGGGAAGAGAGCTGGCCGTGTGACCCCTTAGGCAAATCCCTTAAACTCATTTCACTTGGACACATGCAAGCACTCTCATTTCCTCTCCACCTCTCGGCCAAACTCACTCTAGTCACTCCTACTTTTGCTTCTTCTCTTTTCACCACATAATTTGAAGAACCCTATAGTAGTGAAGCCAAAAAGCAAGAGTGTGGAGGTGATCAATTCATTGGAGAAGGTTAGTGACTAAATCCATACAAGTTTAGGAAGAACACACACACACATGTGACATTTTATCTTGGTTAGAAGGAAATAGGGTTTCCTTTGAGTTTTATGTTCATGGCTAGCCTAATGGGAGATTTTATATGTGTAATTTCAGATTTAAGTTAAAGTCTAATAGGAGTGTGGTAAGTATACTCCCACTTTTTCCTTAACAATTCTTATATATAGTGAAGTGATCATGCTTGTTGGATTAATGGTTGACATTGCCATGTTTGGATTGGATTGATTTTACTTGTTTATGATATGAATATTTTGGTGTAAATTTAGATGATGAAATAAGCTTAGAATGTGAGTAGAGATGATGGATCAAGTGTTAGTTGTAAAAAAAAAAAAAAAAAAAAAGAAAGGAAAAGCATGATTATTTTGTGAAATGAGGAAAATGATGCATGAAGGATTTTAGTGTTAAATGTTAAACTTTGGTGTTGCTAAGTTAAACTATAGTGTTGAAAGAGCATATAGTGTTGAGAAAATGAAAATGGACATGAGAATAAACTATATGATTGATATGAATGGAAATAGTATACACTTGCATATGAAAGAAATGATCACTTGTGTATGATGTATAGAAATGCTTATTTGAAATTTTATGATACTTAAGGTTGAGATTTAGAAGATTAAAATTATATTGCCTTGTGGTGATTTTGTTTAGTTGAGCTCATGGAAGAGACTACTAGAAAAGGAAGTTTGAATAGACTAAGGGGAGGAGTTCCCTAAGTTAGAAAGGTGAATGGAGGAAATAGAAATAACTGAGTTTGGAGGTGAAAATGGTTACTTGGAGAAACACTAAGGTTTCGGTTACCCCTTGCTAAGGAGGGTACATGATTTAATTTGACACTTTAAAATTGATTGGAGGAAATTTGGAGTCAAATGATGAAAGAAGGCCCTAGGAACTCCCAAGGAAGATTCGGCCATGATGGGTTGGAGATGGGCCCAATACCCCACTTCAATCCTAGGCCCATTTTGGGTATAGAACATGATGACTAAGTAGGAAAATTATGAAGTTGTTCCCCAAAAGAGGGAGAAAAAAAATGAGATGTGAATGCACTTGAGCTTGTCTCGGGTTTTGCATGAAATCAAGTGAGCATTGCATGTCTCATGCATAAGTCATGAAAAGAAGGTTTTTTTTTTAAGTCAAGCATGTTTTTAAGAAAAGGGAAAGAAAAAGAAAAGATTGAATTTTTTGAAAGAAAAGAAAAGAAATAAAGTTTTATAAGAATCCCAAAGGCTGGGACGGGGAAGTGCCCCAGTGGAACTCCCTGTCCACTCAGGAGTGATTAAAGTCGAGTGGAAGCCCCTGGGTCTACGAAGAACAGTCGGCGGACCGTGTATGGCACCAAAAGGTGTCCGGAGCGCGGTAGCACCTAACGCTGGTGGGTGCCCAAGGATGGATATGGTGGAAAGACCTGCCGTTTTAAAGTTATAAGACGCACTCACATTAAGGTGATGCGGTAACCAGCAGGGAGCACGCGGTACTAGGGGAGCCGTGTTGTGTCCCATACATGTTAAGTGAAAAGTCATGACAAGAAGGGCTTTCGAGCCATAAGAAAGATCTGTTTAAGATAAGTGGCACCTAAGAAAGAATGAAAGATACGAAACGTTTTAAAGAAATGTTTTGAAAAGTAATGATGATATGAAAAGAAGTTTGAAAGAAGAAGTCTGCGTGAAAGTTTTATGAAAAGAAGTCTAAAAGAAACATGTCTGTTTAAAAGTTTTCATGAGCATGTACATGAGTCAGTCATTCATTGCATGTGCATTAGTTTAGAATATTTTGTTCACTTATCTGTATATTTGAAATGTTCTGGTTTAAGTGCTAGTGTACTTGCTGAGATTTCTCCCGAAATCTCACCCCCTTTTATTACCTCTACTATCGCTCCCTTGGGAACGATAGAAGTCATTGCAGGACATGATGGATCCTCGGATTACGACTCTCGAGAAGATGGGTCGGACCCTCATGGGCCCGACTAAGGCTGAGACTGCCGGGCCAGTGACCCTAGACCTGTTGGGTCAGTGGGCGGCAGAGTCGCTTCCTATGGCGACGTTTTTTTTTGACGACTTACGCCCTACGGGGTACTGTTTGGTGTTAGGAGTTGACGGGCTCCTCCACATGGAACACCTGTTTACGTCATCCTCTGGGATGATGTGCGACGTAGGTCCAGGACTGAGTCTGGACAGCCTTCGTTATGGCCCAGACTTTAAGAAGATAAAAGAAGAACCTGCCTATTAGTATGGCTGGCGAAGGGAGGAGTGGATCAGCAGCACCTTTATTTTGTTTTCACTGATGTATTTTGTGGAAAAATCTTCCCGTTGTTTTGGAAAGTACTTTTGTATAAAACTGTTTACATTGGTGACTCTAACTTTGATATATGTATATGAATGTGATGTTTAATTTGGGTTTATTTCGTTAACCATGTGATATGCGACAAGCGTAACGTTTTGTCGTTTATTTATGGCTTGACCTTTTTCCACTGCGATATGAAAAAAAAAATACCTGTGTATGTAATAACATAAGGCTCTCACACGTAAGATAAGGGATGACTTCCTTGTGACGTTCGTCTCCGGCGTCGCAATTTGCGTACGAACCCAAGCGCAAGCTGGGGCGCCGACATTTGGTTTGGCTAAGTAACGGCGGGTGAGTTAAATATTCTTTTAACTCATCGAGGGCTTTGTCACAGGTAGAGTTCCACTCCCGTGCTTTCTTCAGAACTTGAAAGAAGGGTAAACATCGGTCAGTAGATCTAGCTAAGAAGCGATTTAAGGCGGCCACTCAGCCCGCCAATTGTTGTGCCTCATGATGATTCCGAGGTGCAATCATGTGAGAAATGGCCTTTACTTTTTCTGGATTAGCTTTAATTCCTCTTTCGGAGACCATATAACCTAAGAATTTTCCTGACCCGACCCCAAAGGAGCATTTGTTTGGGTTAAGTTTCATTTTATACTGACGTAAGACCGCAAAAGCTTCCCGCAAGTCGTCTATGTGTTGCCTGGATGTTTTACTCTTGACCAGTAGATCATCAACATATACTTCTACATTCCTCCCTATCTACTATTTAAACATCTAATTTACCAAGCTTTGATATATAGCTCCTGCTCTTTTTCAGCTCAAAAGGCATTATTTTGTAGCAATACAATCCTCGGTCCATAATGAAAGCAATTTTCTCTTCATCTTCTGCACTCATTCTGATTTGGTTATATCTTGAGTATACATCCATGAAACTAAGCAAGGGATGGCCCGCGGTGGAATATACAATCAAATCGATGCAAAGAAGTGGAAAACTATCTTTCGGACATGCTTCGTTAAGATCAGTGAAGTCTACGCACATTCTCCATTTGCCACTCTCTTTTTTTATTAATACCACATTAGACAACCATTCTGGATATTGGACTTATCTAATAAATCCAGCTGCTAAGATGCGATCTACTTCCTTAGCTATGGAAGCGTATTTTTCGACGCAAAAGCATCGTCTTTTTTGTTTGACTTTCCAAGCTCCCTAATTGACACATAGACGATGTTCAACAATGCTATTATCTATACTTGATATATCTTGATGAGTCCAGGCAAAGATATCTTGATGTTCAGCCAAGAGTTGTTTGAATTTCTATTTCAGACTAGGTTCCAAATTGGAGCCTATTTGAACCTTCTGCTCAGGCTTCGTAGGATCGAGGGCGATCAGCTCCAGCGGCTCTCCAGGCTTGGCTTGCTTGATGGCCTGTTCATCTTGAACTTCTTCATCCCATTCTGTTAGAGGTGGTGGTGGTGGTAATTCAACTGTAACTTCACTATTTCCTGGATCCTCCTTGTTGGTAATGATTATCATTTGGCAGATGGGTTTTAGCTCATGAGAATAACACTCATAGGCTAAGGTTTGCTCGCCTTTCACTTCCCTGATACCACTTTGAGTCAAGAACTTCATTTTTAGATGATATGTAGAGGTAATCGCCTTTAGAAGATTTAAGGCAAGATGCCCTATTATAGTATTATATAAGGAAGGAGCTTTGACCACCAGAAAGTCAACCATGATCATTGACATCTTAGGTGCTTCGCCAGCCATAACAAGTAGGGTTATGACTCATTCAAGCTGAATTGTCTCACCAGCGAATCCTTTGAGGGATGTTGGGGCTTGCCGTAGTTTGTCTCACCCGATCCTCATTTTGTTGAAAGACTCCCTAGAGAATATCTGTTGAGCTTCCATTATCAACAAGGATTCTTTTTGTTATGAAATTGGAAATAAACAAGGTTATCACTAAAGCATCATCATGAGGTTGCATCACTCCTTCATCTTGTCTGTCAAAAATGATTGGAAAATTCTCCGAAAGTTGTCTATCTTGGGTTGCCTCTAACGTGATGAGGATTTCTGCATAGCATGCTTCTCGTGCATATGCCGTAGTTTGTCTGGTTAGTACGCTCTATTTCTTCCCCTCGAGGTTCTATGAGAGCTTGTAGGGTGTCTTCAGCATTTATGTAACCATCAGCTCTATCCATGAATTCTGCTAAAGTGGCTAGAGTTCATCGAGCTATCTCTGCTAAGAAAGGAATTCCTAGCCATACTCCACTCAGGAGAGTAGCTAAAGTGATTTTCTCATCCTGATCGCCTATCATCATCAACTCCTTGTTGAATCGGGAAAGGTAGTTTTTGAGACTTTCTTGATTACTCTATTTAACCGTGAGGAGGTAAGTAGTTGGTCGTTTTCTCTCTCGACTTCCTAAAAATTGAGTTATAAAAAGATGAGTGAGACAGTCAAAACTATCTATAGTGCTGGTCGAAACTATTCTGAACCAAGTTCGTGCCACTCCTTTCAGGGTGAGTGGAGATGCTCTGCACGCCACCTCATTAGGATAACCGTGTAAACTTATGTGCATCCTAAACGCCTCGATATGTTCATACGGGTCTGTACTCCCATCGTAAAGTTCCATCTGAGGTGCTCGAAACTTAGGAGGCAGCGGCACCGCCATCACACTTGCACTGTAAGGAGTGCCTAGATTGTTGCGTAAATACCCAGTGATGGACGGGGCTTCTATACGTTTGGCTATGTTTTCATATTGGCCTTCCACTTCTTTGAATTTCAGTTGCATTTTACGTCTTTTTTCCTCCTCTTCCTCGCGATTGGGCTCATTGGCTCGATAAGATTCCGCGCATTTACTAACGGAAGGTTCTTCACGAACCGTAAGTTCTTCATTATTTCTTTGTAGCATCGCATTTTCTCTAGTGAGATCCCTTATTGTTTCTTCCATGGCAGCTAATCGTTTTTCCATCGAGCAATATTCTAAATCGTAATTATTAACTTGAAATCGCAACGTGACCGGTTTGCAGAGAACACGAAGTAGATCCCATAGACAGCACCACTGTTGAGATGTGTTCTACAATCCTAAGTAATTTTGAGATCCCAAACTAATTGATCCACACAGGATAAAATAGAAAATTGGGTCCTAAAACCCTTTTCTCTCTCCAATGCCTTTGTTAGAGATAAATTTCATCTATATTTCTTAAGAGATAATGAAATGAGATAGTTTTTCGTACATCTTTGTTCCTGACAATCTTTTTCTTTTATATAGGCTGAAATACCATCCTGATATGCATGTCACGATCGGAGATTGTCGGAGAGGATGTCAGTCAATCATTATCATTTTTCCCCGTTATAAAGGATCATTTATCACTTTTGTTTCTTTTAAATAATATCTTCTTTAGCATGATCATACCTGGGCGATCTATACCCATTCTTGATATTTCTATTGATCAGTTTGCATTAAATGCGAGATGTGATACTGTCAGGCATTAAATGCCTCCAAGTATTCTAATTATTGTATTGTTCTAGTGACAGGGATAAAGGTAGTGAATTCATTAAATGAATTCACTGTACTTACCTTTGCTAAATCAACTAGAAAAAAAAAATAGATAGGCTAGATTGGAATCGGAACCGAAGTCTCTCTCTCTCTCTATCAGATACTTCCTTCTTGATTTCTCTTAAAAGCTCTCATGAGAAATGAGGCAAATGCCATGTCTTTTGGGGACCATTATTATTCTATGATTTAATTATCCTCTCACAGTAACATTACTCTTTTCTTTTAGATAGGAGTAGATCCCTTTTCCGAAAGCGAAAGGAAATAAGAATCCAAAGAAGGAAAAGGAATCGTGAGCTTGAAAGGGGTTAAACTGTACTGTAAGACTAAGGCATTAATATTGTATTAAGGCTGTGCAGAATATATTATTAAGAAAATATATCTAAGTGCCACGATAGTTGCATCTACATGGATCTCTGGAGTAGGGATTTATTTTGACTCGTAATTTTAATATTTTCAAAATTTGTCATAATTTCATTACAAGACATCACTCAAATATAATAAAATACTTTTTAATTTTACATTTTTAACTTTTTCATTTTATCATTAGTAGAACAACAAAATCAATATAATTTTTATAAATTTTAAAATAAAAATAATATTAAAAAATTATGTTTAAATAAAATTTATTTGTATAATATTTTTACTTAACTAATTTTTATTTCTTCTTTTAAGACACGTGCACTAAAGATTATTTTTAACAGTAGTCAAAATGTTACATAACATTTTACTGCATCAATAATTGCATCGTCAAACTCCGATCAAATAATCAAAATGAGTTCTGTCCAGGCCAATTGAGCCCTGAACACAAGCAGCAGGCTCCGTTTGGATGCTAGCATAGCATTCACAATAAACTCAACAGAGTTTGGCTAAAATAATGCTAAACTTTATTGATAAAAAATAATGCTACAATAGATAATGACAAAAATAATGGTTAAAGGATTTGTAAGTAGTAATTTTCTAGATGCCGCAAACCTGGCTGGGCGCGTGTTGCCTTTACATTGTAATTGTAATATGGAGACCCCCAGAATAGAGGTGGACTAGTGTTGGGTGCTAGGGAAGAGTGAACTTTTTTAATCTCAAAATATCGTTTAGCAGCTTAAAGGGCTGGCCCCAGATTTGGCCGGCCGAACCATCCTAAACTATTTTTACTATTTATATATTCGGGCTATTATAGTCCATTAATACTAGTTATTATTTGATCAAATTTTGACTTTGTTAAGTCTATTAATGTGGATGTTCTAAGCCTAATTTGTTTTTATAAATCATCTCATCTTATCTTATCTTATCTCAAATTTATCATTATATTTTTTCAGATTTTCATACAAAATAAAATAAACAATTCAACTTTTTTAAATCTTAAAACAAAACTATTATTATAAAAATATATTACAATAAAATTCTTTTTAAATTTTTATTTTATCTCATCTCTAAAAAAAATAAAGTGAGAATTCAATATCATTAAAAAATAATAATATAAATTATATTAATAATAATAAAATAATAATAAATTAAGAGAAAAACTAGAAGACCCATCACATGATCGAATTTGAATTCTTATGATTAGCTCGACTAACCAACAATGACTGGGGCTATTAAAGGGTGGTTCGGATTAGGTGATGAGATAAAATAAATTAAGATAAGTTTTGAAGTTTGAATAAAATATTAATAGAATGTTATTTTTTAATATTATTATTATTTTATAATTTAAAAAAACTGAATTGAAATTTGAAAAAATTAAATTATTTATTATATTTTATATGAGAATTTAAAAAAATATAATAATAAAATTAAAATAAATTGAGATGACCATCTTCAAATCCAATCCGACCCAGGAGATCTTTTGTGTATTTTCCTTGTTAATTTTATGCAGATAGTGGGATTAGAGTTATTTGCTTTTTTTGCATTTTTTACGTTTTTCCTGTAAAGGCAAAACTAAATAGAAAACACGATTCCAACCTGGTCCCATAGAGCATTATCGGTAGGCACTTACGTTTTTCTATCCCAGAGGATACATCGGTTGAGGTTGTCTATGTATATATGAGATCAAAGGGTGACTGCTGGAAACTCAGATCAAGAGCTGAAAGAAGCCGTTGATCTTGCAAAATTAAGAGGTGCTTACTAATTTCTTCCTCGATCACTTATTAGTATTGCAAGCAAAAAGTTATTTTTAATTGGTCACAAACTTTTTAATTCATGAACCACCTCCCTACCCCGCGAAGTCAATAATATTCTAGATCATCGTTGATAATAAAGAAAGACATGAAGTCAATAATCTCAGAGATAAAACCAATAAGAAATAAGAGAAGTAATTGGCTCAGATTCAATTAGCGCTTAATAAGACAAGTATAACTCAATCACTTCAATGAAGAGAAAATTAAATAATTAAATAAAGATTTATTATTGCTACAGTATACATTGAATTTGATTTTAGTTTTTGAATTACTGTAGTTAAACTTTACTGTAGCTACACTTGTCTAATCTATTGTGGACAATTTTGTTCTTCTAATAATTAAAAAGTACAATTGTTTTCACCGCAAGAAAGATGAATTTTTTCAACGCTGAATTTCACCTCAATTAGTGCCTAAAATTGCTGCATACAACTACTCCCGACGATTTATATGTCGTCGCATGTTCGTTGCAATTGTTTCTTTCCTTCTGTTTAAACCCAACGAAGTACACCAAAAATTATCTCAAATAGAGATTACATGCGGCCAAAGAAAAAAAAAACGCCGCAAAGACCAAAAATTGGGCCGTAAATGGCCATTCCGTTTGCCTATTAATTAAATCGTTGGAAGAATTTATTAAAGCGACCCGCTGCATATATTAGTTTTAGGATTAGGATTCCTCCCTTGCTTTGGCGAAACCTTTCTCCGTCGTTACAGAGTTCTTCTACTGCATGCTCTAATAATGTTACAAGGTCTACATTATATATATATATATATATGCATGCATTAATTGCAATAAATATATATGCATGCATTAATTGCATCTACGTGATCTCTGGAGTAAGGACTTGTTTTGACACAAGTCCAGAATTTTTAAAATTTGTCATAATTACATTATAAGAAATCACTTGAATAAAAATTTGTCAGAATTTTTATTTAACTAGACTTTATCTGATCTTCTTTTAAGGCACGTGCATTTGGGATTATTTTTAACAGTATCAAAATGTTACCTAACATTTTACTGCATCAATAATTGCATCGTCAAACCCAGATCAAATAATCAAATGAGGTCTGTCTGTCCAGGTTGATTGAGCCCTGAACACGATGAACAGTAGAATCCGTTGGAATAAAAGTATTTGATATCATTTATAATAATATAAATTAATTATAAAAAATTAATAATAAATATCAATATGTTATAAAACTAAAAAGAAAACTACTACTATTGCAAGAGAAAAGAAACTCTTAAGAACTGAAACTTTCTTTCTCTCTCTATATTTTCTTATGAATTTCATTACAACTGAATCTCCTATTTATAGGCTTTGAAATTACTATGCAAGTTACTATGCAAGTCACTATACAAATCACTATACAGAATTTAATATAATAGTGGTGGGGTCATTCACATAATTTTAGTGGTGGGACAGGGGGGCGACTGCCGACGTTCGTTCATTACACTCCCCCTTGAATGACCGCCAATAAGGAATCTGCCTCGTTAAAACCTTGCCAAGTAAAAACCCAGTGGGAAGAAAAACCAATGGCGAAGGAAAAAGAATACATTCTTCTTATATATCCACAAGTGTTTTAAGATTTCCTCATTAAAACCTTGCAGAGGAAAACTCAGTGGGACAAAACTTCAGCGAAGGAAAAAGAGTACAATCAGCACATTTACTCCCCCTGAAAAGTGCATGACAAAAGATCTTTGAGTCTTCGCATTCCAATGTTATGCACAATCTTCTTGAATGTGGAAGTTGGTAACGCCTTTATGAATAAATCTGTCAGATTATCACTAGATCGTATCTGCTTGACATTAATTTCACTTTTCTCTTGAAGTTCATGAGTATAAAAGAATTTAGGTGAAATATGTTTGGTTCTGTCACCTTTGATATATCCTCCTCTAATTTGAGTGATACAAGCAGTATTATCTTCATATAAGATTGTTGGGCTATTATTGATCATGGGAAGTCCACACTTTTCCTGGATATGTTGAATAACTGATCTCAACCAAATACACTCTCGACTTGCTTCATGAATAGCAATGATCTCTGAGTGATTTGAAGAAGTAGCAGATAGTGTCTGCTTAACAGATCTCCATGATATAGCAGTATCTCCATAAGTAAATAAATATCCAGTTTGAGATCTACCTCTGTGTGGGTCTGAAAGATAACCTGCATCTGCATACCCAATCAATTCTGGACTTGAACCACGTTGATAAAATAATCCCATATCAACCGTACCATGAAGGTAACGAAGGACATGTTTAACGCCATTCCAATGCCTTCGAGTTGGTGCAGAACTATATCTTGCAAGCAGATTAACTGAGAATGTAATATCTGGTCGAGTGCAATTTACAAGATACATCAAAGCTCCAATTGCACTGAGATATGGTACTTCAGGACCAAGAATTTCTTCATCGTCATCACAAAGACGGAATGGATCTTTCTTCACATCAAGTGTTCGAACAATCATTGGAGTACTCAGGGGATGAGATTTGTCCATATAAAAATGCTTTAGGACTTTCTCAGTGTACATGAACTGATGAATAAAAATTTCATTTAGCAAGTACTCAAGTTGCAGGCCGAGACAAAAATTTGTTTTACCAAGTTCTTTCATTTCAAATTCATTCTTTAAATATATAGCGGTTTTTGAGATCTCTTCAGGAATTTCCACAATATTTAAATCATCAACATAAACCGCAATAATGACAAATCCGGATTCTGATTTCTTAATAAAAACACATGGGCATATAGGATTATTCTCAAATCCTTCTTTCAATAGATATTCGCTTAAGCGATTATACCACATGCGTCCAGATTGCTTCAACCCATATAAAGATCTTTGTAGTCTGATTGAGTACATATTTCTAGATGTACTTGTAGATGCTTCAGGCATCTTATATCCTTCAGGGATTTTCATATATATGTCATGGTCTAAGGATCCATATAAATATGCAGTGACCACATCCATCAACCGCATTTCTAATCCTTTTGTAACAACCAGACTAATCAAAAATCTAAATGTGATTGCATCCATAACGGGAGAGTATGTTTCTTCATAATCAATCCCGGGTTTCTGCAGGAAATCTTGTGCAACAAGCCGTGCTTTGTATCGCACAATTTCATTTTTCTCATTACGTTTTTGTACAAATACCCACTTATATCCAACAGGCATCACACCATTTGGTGTTTGGACAACAGGTCCAAATACTTCTCGTTTTGCTAGCGAATTTAATTCAGCTTCAATAGCTGTTTTCCATTTTGGCCAATCATTTCTACGTCGACATTTTTCGACGCTTTTTGTCTCACTTTCTTCATTACTTCTGGTAATGTCAAGGGCCATTTTATATGAAAATATGTTGTCGACAATAGTTTTATTTCTACCCAGAATTTCTCCAGTTTTCATGAAATGTATTGAGATCTCATTATTTTCAGGTACCTGTTCCTCTTCAGGGGAAAACATTTCATGACACACCTCTTCAGGAATTCCCTTTTTAGGAGATTTATACTCTTCAGGAGTTTCCTCTTCAGGAGGTTCTGGAATAGAAGATTTGAGCTCTTTAGGAGCACCAATTATATTTGTATCCTGTATTGTGGGTATGTGTTCTTCAGGAATACCAAATTCATTTTGTATTCTTTTCCTTCTGGGAATTTTGTCTTTTGCACCAATAGGTCTTCCACGCTTCAGGCGTGTTTTAGATTCACCTATTGCTGCTTTGAAAATTTGTCCTTCAGGGACTTCAATCCTTGCTAGAGTATTAACAGCAGGAATATAAGATTTTACTACACCTTTAGTGTCAGTAAATACATCTAGTAACTGATTTGCAACATTTTGCAAATGAATAATCCTTTGAACTTCCCGTTTACATTCATTTGTAAGAGGATCAAAATGAGACAGGGTCTTATTATCCCAAGTAATATCTTGTCATACTTCAGGCACCGACTTTTCTTTACCCATTAACGGAAAATTTGATTCGTCAAAATGACAATCCTCAAAACGTGCTTTAAACATATCCCCTGTAAGGGGTTCAAGGTATCTAATAATGGATGGAGAATCAAAACCAACATATATCCCAAGTCTACGTTGAAGGCCCATTTTTGTACGTTGTGGAGGTGCAATTGGAACATATACAGCACATCCAAAAGTACGAAGATGAGAAATATTTGGTTGTTGACCAAATGCAAGCTGTAATGGAGAATATTTATGATATGCAGATGGTCTAATACGAATTAGAGATGCTGCATGAAGTATAGCATGTCCCAAAGCAGAAACAGGTAGTCTTGATTTCATAAGTAAAGGTCTAGCGATTAGTTGAAGCCTTTTGATCAAAGACTCAGCTAAACCGTTTTGTGTGTGTGTATGGGCAACAGGATGTTCAACATCTATTCTTATTGACATGCAATAATCATCAAAAACTTGAAATGAAAATTCACCTGCATTATCCAATCGAATGGTCTTAATTGGATACTCAGGAAATTGTGCTCTTAGTTTAATTATCTGAGCAAGAAGTCTAGCAAATGTAATATTTCTAGTGGAAAGAAGACAAACATGTGACCATCAACTAGATGCATCAATTAGAACCATAAAATATCTAAATGGTCCACTTGATGGATGAATAGGCCCACATATATCTCTGTGAATCCTTTGTAAAAAGGATGGAGATTCAACAATGACTTTTGAGGGAGATGGTCTAATAATTAACTTACCTTGAGAACATGCAGAGCACGGAGATTCATTGGGTAGAAATATCTTTTGATTCTTTAAGGGATGCCCATACGAATTTTCAATAATTCATCTCATCATTATAGAACCCGGATATCCAAAGCGATCATGCCAAGTCATAAATACTTTAGGGTCAATGCACTTCTGGTGCATTACCACATATGATTCAATTGTTCTCATTTTTGTATAATACAATCCAGAACATAGAGCAGGCAGTTTTTCTAATACGAGCTTCTGGCCCGATATTGTTTTAGTAATAAGAAGATGCTCTTTACTGCCTTCATTGGTCGTTTCAATATGGTAATCATTACGACGTATATCTTTAAAACTCAATAAATTTCTTCTGAATTGTGAAGATAATAGAGTATCATCAATACAAAATTTTGTGCCATTAGGCAACACAATATAAGCTCTTCGGGAGCCTTCAATTAAATCCGATGAACTTGATATGGTATGGACATAGGCTTTACTTAGTGTTAGATTTTGAAAATATTTCTTTTCTTTGAGAATTGTGTGAGTTGTGGCACTGTCAGCCAGACATATATCTTTATCATTCAACTCAGAGATAAAAGCTCATCAATGTGATCCATGATTCTACAAAATATACAAAACTTTTATTACTGATAGAAAGAAAATACATTAATTGAGTGAAACACTTCCATCTCCAATTAAGTGTTCAATACTACCTTCAGGATGATTAAAGAAATCAGATATATCAAGATGAGTAACGTCTACATCTACTGAATCTAATAAATCATCTGATGGTTCTACTAAATTTGTTTCATGCACTTTATTCTTTCCTTTAATAAAAGCTTGATATAAATCAGCTAAGTGTCTGGCCGTACAACAGGTACGTAACTACTGTTTAGTCATATTACATCTATGACAAACATCTTCATCTTTTTATTAAGAATTATTCTGAGGGCCTTTACCCTTCTCTGAGTTGGATCACTTCTGGTGATACGATATATTTTTATCATCTTTAGTGTTGTCGCTTTTGGAACCAACACTTCTATAATTTTTTAACCACGTCTACGCCCTTAATTCCTTTAAAAGGATGCACCGTTCACTTCTAGGAATTGTGCAAATTCGATATTATTAATAGGACGTAACTGGTGTAACAAAAACTCATTATTTAGCTCAATCACTGGAAGATAAAACAAAAATTCAGAATATTTGTTGAACTTTCACTCTCGATATTGCTACTGCAGGAGCACATTCGAGGTATGAAAAATAATGTCTTCTTTTATATATCATCATCAGTAATATTTTCACTGTATAATTTTAATATTGAGCCGATTTTAAAGAGTGCAGAATATTCAATACCACTCTTAAAATCTTGCAACTTCAAGTGCAATAAATCATAATGATCTTTTGAGAGGATTACATCTTCTGGTGTTTATATCACTCTCTTAATTCATTTCACACAGTAAGATGATTTTTCATCATGAGATACACAGCACGGTCCTTCAGGGACACATGGTTTTCCTCTATGATTGTATCTTTCAAGTTCATCATCATATCCAAATAGATCTCATCAAGGGTTTTGAATAAATAACATTTTTCAGAAATGTCAATAGTAATAAATCTCAATATTTGACATTATATTACAAAAATAAATATGTGAATTTGAGAAATATATTCACATTATCATGAGAATAAAAATAAAATTTTATCAAGTAATATTCAGCAATATTACCTTTAATATTTATCACAAGGACTGTAAATAATATATTGAAAAACTTACTTGAAATAGAAGACCACTAGTTTCAGTATCGATAGAATCTCGTGCTGATAACGTGTTATAAAACTAAAAAGAAAACTACTACTATTGCAAGAGAAAAGAAACTCTTAAGAACTGAAACTTTCTTTCTCTCTCTATATTTTCTTATGAATTTCATTACAACTGAAGCCCCTATTAATAAGCTTTGAAATTACTATGCAAATTACTATGCAAGTCAGTATATAAATCACTATGTAGAATTTAATATAATAGTAGTGGGGTCATTCACATAATTTTAGTGGTGGGACAGGAGGCGGCTGTCGACATTCGTTCATTACACAATAAATATTTTGTAGATAATAATAAAGAGAAGAAATTAGATGGCGCATCACATGATCGACTTATGAATTCCTATTTGCTCAACTAACCGACGATAAAGTGTGACTGGAAGAGATCTTTTGTGTAATTTTCTCGTTTACTTTATGTGGGATCAGTGTTATTTGTCTTTTTTGACTTTTCGTCACGCGGTTTGCTAGAAAGGCAAACGTAAATGGAAAACATGATCACAACCTGGTCCCATAGAGCATTATCAGGAGAGGAGAGAGCGAGTTAGGCACTTTTGTGCTTTTCTTTTCCAGAAGATAGGTTGGTTGAGGTTGTCTGTACGAGAAAGGGTGAATGCTAGCTGGAAACTCAGGTCAAGAGCTGAAAGAAGTCATTGATCTTGCAAACTTAAGAGGTTCTTACTAATTTCTTCCTCGATCTCTTGTTAATGCGCAAGCAAACTTTTTAATTACTTGTTCACGATATATGTGTTACCTTGTAAATGAATGCCAAAATACTAAAAAATCTTTTTTTAAGTGTTGAGATGTGGCTTAAATTGAATTCAATCAAGCGCATCTTTAGTGCTCGCTCGATCCTCGCTCGAGCGGTAGTTCAAGCAAGCCTTAACTGATAAGTTCGCTCAACTCTCGCTCGACATCCCGCTCAAGCGAGGTATGAGACAAAAAGTTCACTCTACTCTTGCTCGACATCCCGCTCGAGCGAGACATCAGATAGAGAGTTTGCTCGACTCTCGCTCAACCTCCCGCTCGAACAAGAGTCAATCCTAGACGTTCGATCGATTCTCGCTCGAGGTTTCATTTCGAACTAATGTTCTCGGTATTAGGGTTGGTGCCATTTGGAATAGTGTTTCACTCAAGTGAGAGTAGTCTCGCTCGAGCGAGATTGGACTTATAAAAAGACTCGCATTCATTTAAACATAGCAGTTGTAAGGAGCTCATTTTTCTTATTTTGGTTTCTGATTTTGAGAGAGAGCTATTTGTAAGGGTTTAAGTTTGTGAGAGAGAGCTTTGCAATTTGTAAGTGAGATTGAATGTTCTAGTGTAAGAATCTTGTGATTCGATCTCTATACTCCATTACTGTTCTATAATAATCCTTTAAGACCGACTCAATAGTGAACATAGGTTTGTATTAAGTCGAACCACTTCAAATCTTAGTGTCCATTAGTATTCTGTGCGTTTTGTTTTAATTTCTCTTGTTGAATTCGCTGTATTACTTCATCTATTATTATTTGTTGATCGGCCCATTTCCAATATAAAGTTTCTCGCAAACTTTGTAAATAGTTGTTCATTATGTTTAGAAAAGTAATAAACCGTTATAGACAAAACAATTATTTGATAAAAAAAAACGTGTTGGTAGTTGTGATGTCTCCTGCCATAGCCTTCTTTTCTTACAACATTGATGACATCAATCTACTAGCTTCTTTTTTTCTGATATTCCAATTTTCGACTTACTTTTTTTTCTGTTTTAATGCTTCTTTGATTCAACATTGATGACATCAATCTATAGCTTCTTTTTTTCTGATATTCCAATTTTCGACTTACTTTTTTTCTGTTTTAATGCTTCTTTGATTGGTAAATGGGCAGGTGGCAGATTTCATCCCGTTGTTTTAGGAGAAAAAATTATAAAAATAGAAAATTATTTTTGAAAAAATGGAAATTGTTTCGTTAATCGGGGGAAAAATAGTAGACTGCTCAACTGCTCCAATCAGTGAACAGTCCAGTTATCTTGTTTTCTACAAGAGGAATATTGCAACTCTTAAAGCGAAATTTCAAAAGGTACTTGAGAAAAAGGAGGCAGTGCAACAATCTGTTGATGGAGCTCAATGGAGTCAAAAAGTAGTCCCAAGTGAAGTTATCACGTGGCAAACAAATGTGGCGAAAAAAATTGAAGAAATCCAGAAATTCCTTGAAGAAGATGTGAAAGCTAATGCAAAGTGCTTGAATGGCTGGTGTCTGAATCTGAAGCTACGCTATTCCTTGGGTAAGAAAGCTCGGAAGAATACTCAAGCTATCATTCAGTTGCTAGAAGAAGGTGAAAAATATGATGAAGTGTTCAACATTGAACCTCCATTGGAAGTACAATCACCATCCACAGATCATGAGTTTAAAGATTTTGAATCAAGAAAATCAACAATTCAAGATGTTTTGGATGCACTAAAGAATGACAAGATTGACATGATTGCGTTATGCGGAATGGGAGGCATTGGCAAGACAGAAATGGCTAAAGAGATTGAAAGAAGAGTGAAATCTGATAATTTATTCAATAAAGTTGCTTTTGCGGTGGTGTCTCAACGTCCAAGCATAGAAAAGATTCAAGACGAACTTGCAGAATCGCTAGGTACCAAACTTGATCTAAAGGGTCCACTTACAAGGGCAAAAGAATTATATTCAAGATTGACTAAGAATAAGAATGTCTTGGTAATATTGGATGATGTTTGGGAACCACTTAATATTAAGGCTATTGGAATTAACGATGCAATTAAAGAAAAGAGTTGCAAAATCTTGTTGACGTCAAGAAATGAAGAAATTTGCAATTCGATGAAAGTTCAAAAGACTATTCGAGTTGGATTTTTATATGAAGAAGAAGCATGGAATCTTTTCGTAGAGATCGCAGGCAACTATATCAATACCTCCAATCTAATCTCAATTGCAAAACAGCTTGCCAAGGAATGGCATGTTTACCCCTTCCCATTGCGATAGTTGGACATGCTCTTAGAAACAAAAGAGAAAAAAATGAGTGCAATGCCGCGCTTCAGCAACTTAAAATGTCTATCCCAGAAAATATCTATGATCTGCATCCAAAGGTGTTTTCTAGCATAGAGTTCAGTTACAATTACTTAGAAAGTGACGAAGCCAAATCATGTTTTTTGCTATGTTGCTTGTATCTCGAAGATTATGATGTTCCAATTGAAAATTTAGTCAAGTATGGAGTTGCAAAAAGGTTTCTTAGAGGTTTGGCTACTGTGGAACAAACAAGAGTACATGTCTATGCAATAGTTAAGAATCTTAGAAGATCAAATCTCTTGTTGGATAGCAACAAGGACGAATGCATCAAAATGCATGATATTGTACGGGATGTTGCCATATCAATAGCATCAAGAGAGGAAAATGGTTATATGGTAGTGTTGGACAAAGAGCTTGACGAATGGCCACATACAGATAGATATGACAGTTATACCACAATTTCTCTTTTACTTAGAGAAATGAAAGGGCATCATATAGAGTCAAAGTGTCCCAAACTTCAGATTTTGCGACTTTCATGTATTCTTTCAATAACATTCCCAAGAAATTTATTTAACAAGATGAAGAAGCTAAGGATGTTGTCGTTGAAAATAAGTTACTCCTCCTTGAAGTCGTTGCCACCATCATTCCAGACGCTCCAGAATCTTCAGATATTGAATTTGGGTTGTTATCATTTAGAGGATGTGTCGGCAATTGGAACTCTTAGAAACCTTGAAATTCTTGGCTTTCTTGATTCCATCATTACGGAGTAGCCATTGGAAATAGGGAATCTTGGTCGATTAAAGGTACTTGATGTGAAGAGATGTTATTCTCTAGAGCGAATTGCAACTAGTGTATTATCCGGTTTATCTCGACTACAAGAATTGTACATGCCAAGATCCAGGAATTGGAAATATTGTTCGACTACAATGGATGAAAATGGGGAAGTAACAAATACTAATGCAAGCCTTGCTGAACTAATTCCTTATTCCCGTCAACTAGTAGTTTTTGAAATTAGTGTACGAACTATCTTGGGCTTGCCAAAAGAATTGGACTTCAATTACTCCAATTTTAGATTTATGATAACTATTGGTTTATATGATATTGTTGATCGGTTTGATAATGAGAGATATTTATTTGAAAATACTTTGACAGTTAAAATGGAGGATGCAAATGATCTTGGGGAACACCAAACAATTCGTTCAATGTTGAAGAAAGCTGTAGTTTTGAATTTGGATATCGCAAAAAATTGGAAACATGTTTGGTTTGAGAAAGAGGAAAGAGGAATTTTACCATGCAGCTTGAAGGATCGAACAATTAGAAGATGTGAAGATTTAGAATATCTACACCAAACCATATCGGATAGTACTCCACCTAATTCCTTCCATCTCCTAGAGTCACTATCATTACAGAACTTACCAAGGCTCATTGGCATTGATAATTCCACGACTTCAACTAAGGTAGGTTCATCTAGTCAACACTACATATATGATTGACTTTCTAATTTCTATATGGATTGGTTGAAAATTTTTCTACATGTTGCCAAGCCCAACAAAGAGTTCAATGGTTGTAAACCTTGCTGGAAAAATTTGAAATTTAGAAATGACTACTTATATTCTGAAGTCTCTACACCACACTGTTTACATGGTATAATTTAATTTGGAAGATAAATTGTAAATTTAAATCTTTAAAATCAAATCTTATTATTTGAATAATGTGAATAATATGCTCTAAAGACCGACTTAAGAATAGAATAATTCTCGAAGAATATGGTTTGTAGGGAATAAACATCTTACTACTTTCCTATCTTAAGGAAGCACATTTCATATATGAAAACTAATCACTATTATAATGGTTCAATTAATGGATTAAACAGGCTGAAAGAGGAGGCAACACTGCATCAACAACTATAACTCATAAACTATTTTCATCCAACACCATTTTGTGGATACCCAATTTGAAGCGCCTTGAAGCACGAGCATGTAGATCACTAGAAGTGGTATTTGATCTGGAAGGACTAAAGGTCAAAGAGAACCGCAAGCCCATCCTACCCTTACTTTCTAAAATAGAATTACGGGACTTTTATGAGATGTCACGTGTGTGGAAGAATATTCCACCTGGATTTCAAGGCTTTCAAAACTTGACATCAATTGTTATTTGGGGATGTCATAGTCTGAGAAATTTGATCCCTCCTTCTATAGCAAAACTATTAGTGCAACTCCAATTCATTACAATTAATACATGCTACTTGATGGAAACTATTATTCAAAGCGAGTGCAAAGCTGGAGAAGAGAGGGGAGCAGATATTTTCAGTAGCGAAGCCCATTCTCTTAAGTGGCCATCCATAAAGCAGATCAATTTTTACAATTGTCCAAGATTAAAAACATTTGGTTCAGAAGTTAAAAGCGGAAAAAATCTAAGGAAGATGGACGTGAAATTGGATCCATTAGTCCAAGAGCCTAGTGCTGGCTCCTCCTTGGCAAGAGAATCTTCAGGACTTTTCAACCAATGCCTAGAGTCTTGTGTACCACATCTCAGGAATTATAGTCCTGGCAAAGAGGTATGTGATTAAGGTCTATTTATTATTCTTTTCATTTATATATAACTTTTTAGAAACACTTTGTTATACAATTGCATTAATTGTTCTTATTATTATTTATTTTTTATCAATATTTCTACTAAAGCTCTAGAAGGAACTTTGGATAATTCATTTAAAGATCATAGACTTCCATTAGACAACAAATAAATAAAGGTTATTTGCAATATCAATTTATTGAAGTTGAAGTTGAGCGTAAAAACCAATTTGTTCTTGAAAGTGTCATTTGTTTTTAAGATTATGTACTCCTTTACACTTTTTGATGTTTTGGTAGATTACGTTAACAAAGCAAGAGGAGCAAAATGTGAGTGAGACTGAAAATCAAGCAAAGATGTTGTCTCTGTTTCCATGCAACTTGATTGAAAGTTTGGGAAATCTACAAGAACTTTCTATATGTTATGATTGTGATTCATTGGAAATGATATTTGAGCTTGAGGGACTAAATGCTGAAGAAAGCAATATCTTCAACAATTTGACAGTGTTGAAGTTAAAATATTTGCCGAAGCTATTGCATATATGGAAGAAAGGCCCACGAGATATTAAGGGATTTAATTACTTGAGATTGCTACAATTATACGGATGTGGTAGTTCGAAATGTTTGTTCACACCATCCATAGCAAAACTTCTTGTGAAAGTAGAGGAAATACAAGTAAAGAAATGCTATGAAATGGAAGAAATCATTGCGAAAGAATTGGAAGATGAAGAAAAATAAAGATGTGATTGCATTCCCCCTGTTGAAGACCCTTGAGCTTAGGGATTTAGAGAAGTTTGAGTGCTTTTACAGCAAAGATAATCATGCTTTTGAGTGGCCAATTCTAGAAAAAGTAATAATAGATGGATGCCCTAAATTAAAAATGTTTGTTTCGACAAGTACAAAAACACCTAAGCTAAAGGGTGTGGATATGGTGCACTCCCAAACTTTTCAACCAATAGTAGAAGGAGACTTGAATGCCACCATACAACATATTATCAAAGAAAAGGTATGTTACAATTTATAACAAACATTGTTTTACTTCCACTGTTTGTTGACCGTCAATATAATGGGTAGAGATGCATATAATTTGGTTATATTACTAAATTATAAAACTTGGATTGCATTTTTATGTTAGAAAACGGAAATTAAACATCATTTACCTAGTAGTAACATAGTGTTTAGATATGTACCCAAGACTAATATCAATCAATTCCTCAATTGCTGGGCACGGACTTATGAGTTAGTAATTGAGTTTTACGAAGTGATAATTTGATATATTGGTCCTATTTTCTTTTAGGGGTTCAATCAATTTTCTTCTCCATTGCCTTCTGATTTCCCTCTATGGATGTACCCAGAAGGTACCTAATGCAATTAAATATTTATATATATATATATATATATATATATATATATTTTCTTGCCCTTTGTAGAATCTAAATTCTTAAAGTTATTTTCTTTGAATTTCAGCGGCTTTGTATTGTTCTGAAGATGATTGTTAGAGGTTGCACAAGTTTCAAGTCTCCATATATAGAGCATGTAAGTTTCAATACTATAGTAATTGATCACCGATTCCCATATTTTAAATCCTTTTTTCTATTCCTCAATTTTCTATAATTAGTTTTTCTAATTTTTGGCCCCGATTCTCAATCTGATCTTGACTAGCAGTAGTGGACATCGGCCGTAATAGGTGAATTTTCTATAATTAGTTTTTCTAATTGTGCATTTTTTTTATAAGGTAATTATGTCAAATATTCCATGCTATGAAATCAATACAAATATTATAGGGTCAATTCCTAATGCATGTATCATCTTTTCCCTATCTTAGAATATTAGTATTGATTACATCAAAATTTCTTTCAAAATTTAAAGGAAAGTACAAGTTTGATAGAAAGTAACACCTCTATATCCATAATTCCATATTAGATTCATTATTAAATTCATTAAAATAATAATATAATATACAATTTATGAAACAAACAAACACATTTATAATTTATTCATCCAACATACACATTACATTTTGATGGATGAATAATAATTCTTCAAATATGAAGAATGATACTCAAATATTATATTTCAAAGTTTGAGTTGGTGAGTTTCGATGAATGTAATATAGAATTATTTTAATTAAAACAATCAAATTTACATTTGATAAGTCTAATGATAGGTCCAATGTCAATACTCTTAAAAGACATATATAGCTAGCCTATTATTAAAGGGAAGACTGATATAATCAGAAACTCCAACTAAACTTGAAGCACAAAGAAGCCTAAGTGCCTAACTCTTAAAGCCTTTTTACTGGGGATGTTTGAAAACAATTTTCATCTCATTCCATCTCATCTCATCTCATCTCATCTTATTCCATTTATTTTTCAAAAGTCTTTCAAATACAATACTTTCAAATTAATCATAACAATTTGTTCAAACTAATTATTACAACTTTTTCAAATAAAAATAATTTAACTTTTTTAAATTTAAAAACAAAAATTATATTAAAAATTATACTCTTACAATATGTTAACTTTATAATATTTCATTCAACTTCTTCTCTCTGGTTTCTTAAAATCCAAAAAATATTTAAGTCAAATTATCTCACTATACTATTTACAAAATTTCAGTCTTAATTATCTCTTTCTTCAAGTTTCCTATTCATTCAGACATTACGCAGAACTCCTGAAAGAGGGCTAACAAACTCTATTTAATCTTAGAGGAAAACCTTACATCTTGGTCATACGAGAAATAAAAGGGCATAATTGATCTTTGCGAGCTTAGTCTTTACCTCACTGCAGCAGAATCTTTCCATATCCAAATTAGTAACATTTTTTTTTTAGTAATACTAGATACAATCTTAGAGTGTACAAATCCTGCATACTTATTTCGAAAAATAGTAGAATCCACCATTAAAAAATTAATTTTTCATGAGAATCCCATATTTATGCACTTGATCATGTAAATTTGGGTCGCAGATCATGTGTGTTAATATCAGTTAAAGATGAAAACCACCATTTCTATCAGCTAATGTTTTGGGGATGGTATGTAAGTTTTCAATCATTTAAAAGTTTGTAATTGCATCACACAACTTTATATGCAGGTTCATCAGGTTGGTGCTGGAACAACGTCGTAACTACTAGAGGGCGTTGCTTGTCTAAGATTAAGATTATATGAATGTTTCAGTATATCTTTGAGATATTATTTGAGATATTAGTCATTGGATTTAAAAATAAGAGTGAAGGAATCAAATTATATGATGTTATTGGGAATTGAATTGAATGATACGGTTGCTTCCTATTTCTAAAATATGATTCAACTTCAAGTAAAGTCGAATGATTTTCTTATTTCTAGGTGTATATATCTAATGCCTACCCAACTTATGAGTAACAATGTTTGAAAACTATAGTAATGCAAACCCAAATTGATATATGGGGTATCCGAGTTCAATTTATACGTTGATAGTGCTGAACAACTTTAAGAAAATAGATTTTCATAAATAAAATTAAAAAAAAAAAAACCGTTGAATTTTTATTGGATTTGGACAGTATCAGTTGTTTTTCATGTTTCTGATCCCCGTATCATAAATTTACGTTCATTTTCTAATAATATGTAGAAGTCGATATCGGGATAATTATGCAGTTCCTTGATGGTATTTCGTGTGGCGATTGATTTGGTTGTTATATTTTGTAGAGTTTAATTCATTCCCAGCTCGATTCCATGCACTTACTCAAATCAACTGGCACTCGTCATAAACACCACATTTGAAATACACGTTGCTTGCCCCTCTATTGTTCCCCTCATACTTTTGGATACCATTAGTACTACACTCTCATTTCTCTTCTTCCCCTACATCACGATTCATGGATAGTAAGTGTTTATTCTAAACCACTTATCGTACAAGAGTCTTGCTATGGCCATCGAGAGTGGTCCCAAGGATTTCTACCGAGAAGTGCAAAATGCACCTTTTTATTTTGTGTTCTCTTTTCTCAAGCATTTTTAAACCCCTTTAAATACTTAAGAAAAAAAATTCCCCAACTCATTTAAAAATACTTCCATAAAAATTAAGTAAAAAAGAAAAAAATGAATCGGTAGCTTAATTTGTTGGGATGAATCCATGCATGGTGGATGTTGAAAATAAACCAATAAAACAAACAACACAGATATGAAATCAAAGCAGCGGTAGCAACTAAGAAAAATAAAACAATAATGACAATACAGAACACCAAATTTAAGTGATTCAGCTCAACTGAGCTTACATCCACTGTAGGGTTGGTCTCAAAACTTCACTATAATCAAATGGAGTACAGAGAGAGAGAGAATCAATAGATTCTTACAACAGAAATCACTCACATCACGTGTATACACTCAATCCTCACTTGTTTGCCCTCGAACACTCAAGAAATGGAGAGGAAATGAGATCAAACGGGTGCTCTGTTCGTCGGGGGTGAAAAGAAGGGAGAAGAAGTCGCGAGGTGCAGAGCAGAAATAAAGATCGCGATATTTATATTTATGCGATCTCGCTCTAGTGAGAGTTAATCTCGCTCGAGCAAACACTTCTAGGTCAGAGTCGCTCGAGCTGGCAGTTGAGCAAGGGTCTCACGAAGTCTCTGTCTGAATCTCGCTCGAGCTGGATGTCGAGCGAGAGAAGAGCGAACTAACTGGTTGAACTTTGCTCGAACTGGATGTCAAGCGAAGGTCGAGCGAACTCTCGGGTTGGACACTCGCTTAAGCTAGAGGTGACTTCACTCGAGCGAAAGTGCAGGGGAGGTGTGTATTCAAGCCATATCTCAATGAATATCCACCTTGGCTTGAATACCTATAAGCTTCATTGAACCCAGATCAACAAAATAAACCAACCCCATCAAAATCCCTTAAGGGACCTCGAAATCTCGAACTCCAGTTAAGTCCAAACAGAGTTTGAACTTATTTACTGCAACTGGCTTTGTCATTATGTCTGCTGGATTCTCTGAAGTAGCAATCTTTTGAATACTCACTATACCATTTGCAACTACTTCTCTGAGAAAATGATACATGAAATCAATGTGTTTCATCCTCTCATGATACATTTGATTTTTGGTCAAATATATAGCACTCTGGCTATCACAAAACATTGTCATCCCCTCCTGCTGAAGACCCAAGTCAGTGATCAGTCCCTTCACCCAAATGGCCTCTTTAACAGCCTTAGCTGCTGTCATGTATTCTGCCTTCGTATTTGATAAAGCAACAGTTGATTGAAGTGTTGCTTTCCAACTTATTGCAGAACCACACAATGTGAAGACATAACCTATCAATGATCTTCTCTTGTCTAAATCTCCAGCATAGTCAAAATCAACAAATTCAACAATATTATAAGTAAGATCAACATATCTATCAAATAACAAGCCAATATGCAAAGTTCCCCTCAAGTACCTCAGAATCTATTTCACTACCTGCCAATGAACTCTACCAGGTTTAGCTATGTACCTGCTAACCACGCTTACTGCTTGTGAAATGTCTAGATGGGTACAAACTATGGCATACATAATGCTGCCTACAGCACTAGAGAAAGGAATTATTGCCATGGACCGTTCCTCCTCATCTGTTTGGGGAGATAGGAAAGCTGAAAGTCTAAAATGCATCGCCAATAGCATGCTTACAGGTTTGGAGTTAGACATTCCAAACCTGTCAAGAGCCTTCTCAATGTACTTTCTCTGGGACAAGTACAACTTCCCAACTTTCCTATCCCTGTAAATTTCCATTTCCAAAATTTTCTTAGCAGTACCTAAGTCTTTCATCTCAAACTCATTTTTAAGTTGAGTTTTCATCAAATCAACATCAATCATGCTTTTAGCAACTATAAGCATGTCATCAACATAAAGTAATAAGTCAATGAAAGACTTATCAGGCAATTGTTTATGATACACACAACAAACTTCTCAAATAACCATGATCAATCATAAACAAATCAAAACGCTTATACCATTGCCTAGGCAACTGCTTCAAACCATACAAAAACTTCTTCTGTCTGCATACTCGGTCCTCTTTGCCTTCAACAATGAATCTCTCTGGCTGACGCATATAGATAGTCTCATCAAACTCGCCATGTAGAAACGTTGTGTTCACATCAAGCTGTTGAAACTTCAGATTATACAAAGTCGTGATGGCTAGTAAAACTCTAATTAAACCACTTGTCACTAAACCACATGTGAAAACTGCAAGCTGAGTCCATGACTCACTTGTCACTAAACCGATTAGTTGAATCACTGATTGCAAGGATCACATCTGAGCCATCAGATTCATCAGCAACACTGATAGCATTAGAGGAACTCGTGGATTCCTCCTTCTTCTTCAGTTTTGTACACTCACTCTTGTAATATCCAAACTTCTAGCAGTAATAACACTTGATTATACAAAGCTGTGATGGCTAGTAAAACTCTAATTGAACCACTTGTCACTAAACTCGAAGGAATGAATGTAGTCCATTGTACCTTTAGTTATGTGGACCCCTGTTGCAAACTAGACCCTGCTCTATTTGCCAAACACACAGTGCTCGCATAAGTCGAGTTTGCCTAATTTCCAATTCCCTAACAACCCTTGCTTATAGAGGATAGACATCCACTTCTCACTCATATAGCCCAATCTCATGTGCCATAAACGAGTGATAACTGATTCTACCTCATTAGATACTGATACTACAGCTACACCACTGACAGTACTACCCTGGAGGAAATAGAGACCATCTTTTTGATCTCCCTTCATAATAATCATGGAGCCTTTACTGACTTTCAGTACTCCACCTTATCCCGTGTACTTCAACCCCAAAGAATCAAGAGTTCCCATGAAGATAAGATTCTTCTTCAAATCTGGAATGTGCTGGACATTAGTCAATGTCCTAACTATCCCATCAAACATCTTGATCTTCACTGAACCCATTCTCGTAACCTTGCAAGCTATGTCGTTCTCCAACAAAACAGAACTACTGTTGATTGGTTCATAAGTCATGAACCAATCCCTTTTGGGACACATGTTAAAATTGCAAGCTGAGTCCATGACCCACTTGTCACTAAACCGATTAGTTGAATCACTAATTGCGAGGACCACATCTAAGCCATCAGATTCATCAGCAACACTGACAACATTAAAGGAACTCATGGATTCCTCCTTTTTCTTCAGTTTTGTACACTCACTCTTGTAATGTCCAAACTTCTGGCAATAATAACACTTAATATTTTTTTTATTGGACTTGGACTTCGATTTCTCCTGGACTTTTCTCTACCCTTCTCTGAACCCTTATCACTAGATCTTCCTCTGTTGGAGGAGTCTTTGACAATCAAACCACTGGCTTGAGTTTCACCGCCCTTGTCACTGTACCTACTCCTCAACTCTTTCGAGTTTAAAGCTGACTTCACATCCGCTAAGGAGATGGTATCTCTTCCATAAAGCATAGAATTAACAAAATTCTCAAATGACGTAGATAATGAACACAAAACAATTAAAACTTGATTTTCATCATCAAACTTGATGTCAACATTTCTAAGATCCAAAACAATCTTGTTAAATTTATCTAAATGTTTAGTAATAGATGAAACCTCACTCATCTTGAGTGTATATAACCATTGTTTCAAATACAACTGGTTAGTAAGAGATTTCTTAATGAACAAGCTCGTTCTAGAGACTTTTAGCAGTCTCTTCCTCAGCAGCCTCTCTTAATACTCTATCAGATAAAGTCAATAAAATAGTACTATGTACCTTCTATTCATCGTCCTTAGACGGTACAGGAAAATCAGAAGACCTCTCCTCAAGAACTTTGAATAACCTCTGCTGACACAACAAAGCTTTCATCTTCAAGTACCACAAATTGAAACTGTTCTGTCCATCAAACTTCTCTACTTCAAATGTGGCCGTGGCCATCCCTTCTGCCCTTCACAAAACTAGATAGCTCTGATACCAGTTTGTTGGGAATAAACCAATAAAACAAACAATACAGATATGAAATCAAATGCAACGGTAGCAACTAAGAGAAGTAAAACAATAATGACAACACAGAACACCAGATTTAAGTGATTCAACTCAACTGAGCTTACATCTTCCGTGGGGTTGGTCTCAAAACTTCACTATAATCAAATGGATTACAGAGAGAGAGAAAATCAATAAATTCTTACAACAAAAATCACTCACCTTACGTGTATACACTCAATCCTCACTTGTTTGCACTCAAACACTCAAGAAATGGAGAGGAAATGAGATCAAATGGGTGCTCTATTCATCGGGGGAGAAAACAGGGGAGAAAAAGTCGCACGGCATAGAGTAGAATTGAAGATTGCAATATTTATATTTATGCAATATCGCTCGAGCGAGAGTTAATCTCACTCGAGCGAACACTTCTAGGACAGACTCGCTCGAGATGGCAGTCAAGCAAAGGTCTCGCGAAATCTCTGTCTGAATCTCGCTCGAGCTGGATGTCGAGCGAGGGTTGAGCAAACTCTCAGGTTGAACTTCGCTCGAGGGTGCAGGGGAGGCTTGAATAGGCTTGTATTCAAGCCATATCTCAACAGTGGATGCATCATTTTCCTATCATACAAATTTGCGGCCAATAGTTTAGAAGTATAATATCTCATGTCTTCATTATAGATCCTTAGTTGCAGAGTGGTGGTTGCTTGGCTAACAGCAAGAGCCCAAAAGAAAAAGCCAATACTAGGCACCCTTATGAATATATGACATCGTCACTTATCCCAAGATTTTAAGCAAAATGAGAAAAGTAGATTTATTTAATTAATGTATTATATTCTTAACACTCTCCATCACGTATGGGCCACAATTATCCTTAATGAGTAGACCTAACATGTGAAATATTTAATTAAATAAGATAGAGTGTAAACTCAAAATTTTATTCAAGACCTCTACTTTGATGTTATGTGAAATCAAATTTATCCCAAAAACTTAAGCCATATACATAGGAGAAGCTGGTATTCATTTTCATGTTCTATCTTGAACTATTCTAAATATTGGAGTTATTAGAGTTATTAGAAGCTGAAGTTTTCATCAAAATGCCCCCTCCCCCCCTCTCTCTCTCTCTCTATCTCTCTTTAATAGCACTTTTTTGTGGTTTCGATTACTAAATAGCTCATTTTATATAGAGTTTGCTTGCTAGGATGACCTCCCCCACATGGCCACATGGTTTTTTAGACTTCTAAAATTTCAAAATCAAGTATTGATGAACTTCAACCCACCAACAACAACTATAAGAAGGTAAGAGACCTTTCCAAAATAAAGGTTTGTAATTCATAACATAGCTTGGACATTAGGATGGTATGCCCCATTTTTTAGAAGTGTATTGTAGATTACTGAGAAAGTTGAATGTGGACCATAAACAACAAAACCGAGAGTGCACATTCAAGTTGAAGATAATTTATGGTTGGTTTGGATAGTGAGATGAGATAATTTAGATGATATCTGAGATTAAATAAGATATTGTTAGAATATTATTTTGTAATACTATTATTGATTTGGAATTTAAAAAGTTGTAATTTCTAACGATTTGAAAAAGATGTAATGATAAAATAGGATGAGATATATGGTTTTCATATCCAAACAGGATGTTAAGGTGAATATTGTGACTTTTTCTCATCAGCAAAAGGGGTACTGATTTTGCAAGCAATGCATATGGTGCTACAACATTTCAATTAATTAAACTACAAATCCAATATCAATGGTTGCTTGGGAAAAGAGAAATTTTTGGGATATGACTTGGTTTGCCACCTTGGTTTGCCAATATCATAATACAAATCCAATATCACTTGGTTTGCCACCTTCTCTAAAATTTTTGGGCCTCAATTTTTACACAGCTTGGTTGGTTGTACTAGACCTCGAGCCTAGTAGAGCGTTGGGATATGATTATGTAGTTTGAAGTTGGCTTGGGCCTGAGGCCGATAATGGAGGATGGGATTACGCATACAATTGGTTGTGAAACTGTGCTTGTGAAACCATGTTTATGGTACTGTATTATGATTATTGTGGTATTGTGTGTTTGCTTGTTGAGTGATCTGCTATGTCATCCAATACCTATTTATCATGCATACGCACATTTATTTAATTGCCATAATTACTTACCTGTACTGTGATGTCATGTTGTGTGTTTTGGGATTGGGTGATGTATGCTGACATGTGGGTGCGAATGTATCGTGACCACAAGCCAAGATAGAACATTATCTCAGTGGAGTTGCTCTAGTCACTCGGAAGCATAATAAATTGAATGATGCCTCCTAGGCTATCGCTATATGATAGTTGGGTCCATCACGGTAATGCTATTGACCTAACCTATGGCCCCTCGTTGGCGGGAGCTAGAGGATGTCTGATTATGGTACGCGCTGAACGCGAAGCTGGGCATCACTCGTTATGAATTCACAAGCACGATCGTTACCTGTGGTATGATAAAGGGAGCTGAGATGAGCAGATGGTCCCGTTAGGAGACCATGGTGTACTTGTTAATAAATGGTTTGTACTAGTCATGATATGTGGGTGTGTGTGTGTATCAAGTCCTCAAGCTGAGATGGGGCATTATCTCGATAGAGCTCCTCTGGTCTCTCGGGAGCTTAATAAACTGAGTAACGTCCCCTTGGCTATCGCTAGGTGACAGTTGGATTCGTCAAGATGATAATACTCTTGACTCGACCCATGGCCCCTTGCTAGTAAGGGTTAAAGGATGCCTAGTCATGGTACGCGTCAAGTGCAGAATTAGGCATCACTCGTTACAAAGTCACATGTACAGTCATTATCTGTTGTGTGACAAAGGAAACCAAGATGTATGGTGGTCTTGATGGGAGGTTATGGTGTGTACTTAATAAACGATTTGTGTTGTGGACCAAATATAGGGATTTTGTGGGTAAACGTGTCCTTTTTCTAAAAAATGGTGGATTTGTTGTTGCATATTCTATTGTTTGGTTGTGGACATGGTTGCTTAAATGTGTGTTCAAATTCTTGGATGTTGGTTGATTTCTTACTTGCTAAGATTTCATAATCTCGGTTCCATAAAAATCATAGACTTTGTTGCAAAGAGAGAGTTAAGCCAAAGGGACCAACTCCACTGGAGGAGCGATTGGCTAGAGATCGTTCTCTTGCCATTTTCAGTTGTGGGTCTAGTTTATCTTTTAGTTATATTTTAGTTGAATGACTATATAAACCCTCTTGGAGGATATTATTTTGGGTTATATGATTTAAATCTTTAGATACTTAATTTTGACATGCCCTTTGTTTTCCACTGCGATAATTTGTGTTGCACACAAATTGCATGTTCGCACACACTTGCACATGGCAATGTGGGTGTGTGACTGATGAGAATATAAAATGCCATATATTTCTTTCTTAATATTTAATATTTTATTCTTATTTGATGCCTAAATATACTCATTATTCTTATATTTTGATTTAGGATACAAATAGAGGCATTAGGAGCAAATGAAGATAATTGTGGAAAATTAGACGGTTTTAACATCTCTTCATACTATGGGCATAACTCTCTCATCAAATCTTCGATTGAGCTGATTCAAGATGATATAGAATCCCAAGGGAAATATCTATAACTTTTATGTTTTATGTTTTGAGAGATATCGGCTCAATCCAAGACAACATTAACCATGAAGTGGACGCACCTGCACTTGACGTTCCTGAATATTCTTCAGCCACAATTCCAACCAATTGCATCAAATCCACATGTGATCACAACATTTTCCAGCAAGCACTCCTGCACCAATTTGCAAATTCAATGATCAACTTATATGCAAGATTAGGTGTACTCAAGTTTCTTGAAGACAAATTATTTGAACACAAGATACAAAGTCATACAAGGCAACTAATGAAGAAGAAACAAAATTGAAGACTCAAACTACAAGCAACTTTTAGTTAAGGATGGTGGAAAAATAAATGATCAAATGCCAACTTATAAACCACTTGGATTCAAAAATGACACATGGCAAAATAACTTAAAGTTGTGATGATTTTTTCATGACAACTTCCATGAAAGATGCTTATAAATAAAAGGAAGGGGTGTATGTTTTAAGACTATAATTTTGATGTTTAGTTGAGTTATTGTGTTATCTTGAAAGAAAAAACCAAATACCTCATTTCTCTTCCTTTTCTTTTAATTGATATTTTTGTTATGATTTTGAGTGGTTAAACTTTTGTAATTGGTCAAAGGAAACGAAAGCCTCGAAATTTATATATCTGTGTGATCTAAGTTATTCTTATCATTCAATTTATGTTTTGAGTATCAAATGTTCTTCTGTACTTATTTTCATGATTATTTCGTTTAATTACTAGAATGCCTGCTATTTTATTATTCATTATAATCTATTGCTAGATTAGATATCAAATCCGTAATTGTTTGATCTCTCTGATTTGTGAAGCAATTAAGGTTTAATGATTTGCTGCATCAAAAATTATTAGAACTTAAGAACACTCGACTAAATTAAATGCAACCACTTGTGTTTGTATTGTTTAGTTTCATCGATCTTTCTAATTCTTAAAGCTGCTACTAGATTAAATCATTAGTGCTTGTCTTGGATTGTTTAGTAGTTAGGATTAATTAGATCGCTTGTTTTCTAATTAATTACAACTAAGGAGAGATAAGAAATGGTTCTAACGGTGAATATTCAAACTATTAATTGATTTATATTGCAGCAATGATCAGTTATAAAATTTCGATGATGGACGTTGACTTCGACCAGTGCTTGTTCCTTTGATTAATATTTTGAAATTAAATTGCTCTTTAGTTTTTTTTTTATTTCTTTTGAAGATATTCTCATTACAATCAAAAACCCCATCTTCCTTGCTTACAGGATAAAAATAAGCAATCATTCTCTGTGGGATCGACCCTTACTCACATTACTACATATATTTTGTTTAAGTATAGGATTTTATTTTTGAGTGCCTGCAACAGCATGCCAAATTTTGACGTCGTTGTCGGAGATTGATTCTAGTTAATTTTTATGCTTATTATGGTTTTTATTTTATAAAAAAAAATAGTATATGGTAGTTTTTATTTTTTATGGTTTATTAAAGTTTCCTTAATTGTTTATGACTACAACTCGATCTTCTAATTAAGGTGATTTGTCATATGATCAAGAAATAGAAATGACCTTGCACAGATTAAGGAGGGAAAATCAGAGAAACTCTAAAAATGACAACTTGGCTCTTGACTCCCTGTTTGCTAGCAATTCTGATTTAGTAGAAGAAGAAGTCATGGCTGGAAATCGGACTTTGAAAGAGCTTACCGATCCTGATTTGAACCAACAACCTCTATGCATAACGTTTCCTATTTTAGATGCTACTACTACTTTGAATTAAAATCTGGACTAATATATCTCTTGCCCATTTTTTATGGCTTTGCAGGTGAAGATCCTTACAAACATTTAAAAAAACTTCATGTGGTATGCACGAGTATGAAACCCACAGGAGTGACTGAAGATCAAACTAAATTAAGAGTTTTTCCATTTTCTTTGAAAGATTCAGCTAAGGGATGGCTCTATTATCTACCATCCATGAGTATTACCACATGAAATGAGATGAAACGGTTATTTTTGGAAAAATAATTCTCCGCTTCAAGGGCAGCCAACATTAGAAAGAAATTTGTGGTATAAGGCAGCACAATGGAAAGTCCCTACATGAATATTGGGAACGTTTTAAAAAATTATGTTCAAGCTGCTCCATCATCAAATTAGTGAGCAACTACTTATCCAATATCTCTATGAGGGACTTCTACCCACTAATAGAGGTATGATTGATGCTGCTAGTGGAGGTGGAGGAGCTCTAGTAGATAAATTTCCTGAGGCCGCAAGAAACTTGATTGCAAATATGGCAGCCAATTCTGAACAGTTTGGCACTAGGCTTGACTTTCCATCTAAGCAAGTTAATGAGGTAAATGTTTCCTCCATTGAACAACAAATTGTGAGTTTAACTTCTCTTATTCATCAAATGGCTGTAGGTAATATGAAAACCGTGAAAGCTTGTGGGATTTGTTCAGTAATAGGACATCTAATCGATATGTGCCCAACTCTTCAAGAGGAACCCATTGAGCAAGTGAATACGGCAGATGGTTTTCCTGGACAACCGCAAAGGAAGTATGATCCCTACTCAAGCATATATAACCCAGGATGGAAGGATCACCCCAATCTTAACTATGGGAATCAACAAATAAATGTTTGTTACTCAAAACTGCTCAAACTTCCAGCAATATAAGAAGTCATATCCCCTCAGACAACAACAGGGCCAAACTTTTAATTCTGGTATGTCTTTAGAAGATATTGTTAAATCTCTTGCCACTAACACTTTGCAAGTTCAACAGGAGGCAAAACAATTTCAACAAAAGGCGAGGGCCAATATTCAAAATTTAGACAATCAAATGGGTCAGATGGCAACTGCAATTAGTCAGCTAAAGGTGCAAAGTTTCAAAAAATTACTCTCTCAAATGATAGCAAATCCAAGAGAGAATGCAAGTGCAATCATTTTGAGAAGTGGTAAAGAAGTTGAAATTCCAGTAAAAGCAACTTCTGTATCATCGGAACAAGAAAAAGAGAAAAACGTTGTAGCAAACAAGAACATTCTCAATGAAGATGATGGACCTAAATGTAAGTTTTTGACTCTATCTGATTATAAACCAATACCCCATTTTCCCCAGGCTTTAGCTGAATCTAGAAAAAATGAGTAAAATAAAGATTTATATGAAACTTTTTGAAGATGCGAGGTAAATATTCCAATATATGATGCTATTAAACAAGTACCTCGTTATGCTAAATTTTTGATAGAATTATGTACAATTAAGAGGAAACGGAAATTTAAAGGATGTGAAAAGGTGAGAGTAGGGAAGAATGTTTTTGCAATTATTCAAAAAAAACAGCCTACAAAATGCAAAAATCCAGGTATGTTTACTATCCCTTGTACGGTAGATAACACTAAATTTGAGAACGCCATGCTAGATTTAGGAGCTTCTATCAATGTCATGTCATATTCTATATATACTTCTTTGAAACTTAGACCTTTGAATAAAACTGGTGTTGTAATTCAATTGGCTGATAGATCTAATGCATATCCTAAGGGTGTAGTTGAGAATATAATTGTACAAGTTAATGGTTTATTTTTTCCTACTGATTTCTATGTGCTTGATATAGAAAATGGTGATCAAAATGCTCATATTTGGTTTGGAAGACCCTTCTTTAAAGACATCCAAAACTAAGATAGATGTTCATAGTGGCATACTTACCATGGAATTTGATGGTGAAATTGTTAAGTTTAATATTTATGATACCATGAAATATCACGATGATAATAATCCTGTTTATTCTATTGATGTGATTGATTCTTTAACACAGGAAGTTTTTGAACTTAATGGAAAAGATGGCTTGGAAGTTGCCATTAGTAAACATCTTGAGAAAGAGAATGAGGAGTTAACCTTTAGTATTGAATTGCAGGAAACTATTGCAGTATTGAATGATTCTCCAAAGTTACAACAGTCAGATAACTTTCCTTATATTACCTTGCCAGTTTTTGACAAAAGGCCTTTACTCTCTGTTTTGGAGACCTTTATTCCAAATTTGAAGCCTTTCCTTAGTTATCTCAAGTACATGTTCCTTGGAGAAGGAGGAACATTACCAGTGATTATCTCCAATAAACTTAGTGCACTACAAGAAGAAAAGCTTATGCAGGTCCTTAAGGAGCATAAGACGACTATTGGTTGGACGATTGCGAATATTAAATTAATTAGCCCATCTACATGTATGCATCGTATCATACTTAAAGAGGGAGCAAAACCTTCTCATCAACCTCAAAGAAGATTGAATCCGCCCATGATGGATGTAGTAAAAAATGAGATCGTCAAACTTCTTGAAGTTGAAGTGATTTATCCTATTTCGGATAACAATTAGGTTAGTCTGATTCAAGTGGTTCCAAAAAAGACTGGAATAACTGTTGTGAAAAATCTAAATAATGATTTGGTACCCACCCGTGTTTAGAATGGGTGGTGAGTTTGTATAGATTATAGAAAATTAAATGTTGTAACCTGCAACGACCACTTTCCTTTACCTTTTATTGATTAAATGCTTGAAAGATTAGCTGGTCATTCTTACTATTGTTTTCTTGATGGTTATTCAGGTTATTTTCAGATTGCAATTGCTCCAGAAGATCAAGAAAAGACGACTTTTACATACCTATTCGAGACTTTTGCATATCGTCGCATGCCCTTTAGCCTTTACAACGCCCCAGCCACTTTTCAAAGGTGTATGGTTAGCATATTTTCAGATTATATTAAGCATATCATAGAAGTCTTTATGGACGATTTCATAGTTTATGGAGACTCATTTGATAATTGTTTGCATAACCTTATACTTATTCTTCAAATATGCATAGACACTAACCTTATGTTAAATTCTGAAAAATGTCATTTTATGGTTGAACAAGGTTTAGTTTTGGGACATGTTGTTTCATTTAAGGGAATTGAGGTAGATAAAACCAAAGTTGATATTATTCAATCTTTACCTTATCCCACTAGTGTGTGGGAAGTTCGTTATTTTCTTGGACATGCAAGTTTTTACCAGAGATTCATCAAGGACTTCTCCAAAATAGCATTACCCCTTTGCAAGTTGCTACAAAAAGATGTAGTTTTTGAGCTTGATGAGGCATGTAAAAAGGCATTTGATAAGCTGAAAGAACTATTGACTATCCCAATTATCCAACCCCCTGACTGGAATGTTCCTTTCAAAATAATGTGCGATGCAAGTGATTATACAGTAGGCGTTATTTTGGGACAAAGAATTGGAAAAGCATCTCATACCATTTATTATGCCTCAAGAACTTTGAATGATGCCCAGAGAAATTATTCTACTACAGAAAAAAAACTTTTAGCTGTTGTGTTTGCTTTAGAAAAGTTTAGATCTTATTTTCTTGGTACTAAAGTTATTGTTTATTCTAATCATGCAGCTCTTCGTTATTTGATAACAAAGAAAGAAGCAAAACCAAGATTAATAAGATGGATACTTCTCTTGAGTGAATTTGATTTGGAAATCAAAGACCAAAGAAGGACAGAGAATCTTGTCGCAGATCATTTGAGTCGTTTAGTTTATGTGTAAAATGAACTTTATTTGCAAGAAACGTTTCCCGACAAACAATTGTTCTCCGCAAGTGTGATATTACCTTAGTATGCGAATATTGTGAATTATTTGGTTACTAATATTTTATCTCCTAATTTGTCTAAGATTTTAAAAGACAAGGTCAAAACTGATGCCAAATACTATGTGTGGGATGATCCATACTTATAGAAGCATTGTGCAAATCAAGTGATAAGAAGATGCATTCTTGAAAATGAAATTGTTTCCATCCTCACATTTTGTCATTCTTATGCTTGTGGAGGTCACTTCGGAGCTAAGAGAACGGCAAGAAAAGTACTAGAAAGTGGTTTCTTTTGACCATCTTTATTCGTAGACTCATATTCTTTTTGTAAATCATGCGGTCATTATCAAAAGACAGGTAATATATCCCAAAGGAATGAGATGCCACAAACCCCCATACTATTTTGTAAAATTTTTGATATTTGGGGCATCAATTTTATGGAACCGTTTCTTGTATCTTTCGATTATGTTTATATTTTGTTTGTTGTTAATTATGCCTCGAAATGGGTGGAATCTAAAGCCACCAAAACTGATGATTCTAAAATTGTTACAGATTTTATCAAGTCTAACATATTCCCCAGGTTTGGAACCCCAAGAGCTTTAATAAGTGATCGAGGTACTCACTTTTGCAATTAAACTGTGGAGACTTTGATGAGAAAGTACCATATAACCTACAAGGTGTCAACTGCCTATCATCCGCAAACTAGTGGATAAGCAGAAGTGTCAAATAGAGAGATTAAGTCAATCCATGAGAAGACGGTCAATCCAAGTGGAAAAGATTGGAGTTTGTGTTTGGATGATGTCTTGTGGGCATATAGAACTGCGTATAAGACACCCTTTGGTATGTCACCTTATCGATTGGTCTTTGGGAAACCGTGCCACCTTCCAGTTGAGTTAGAACACAAGGTTTATTGGGCTGTCAAGAGTTTCAATATGAAAATAGATGAAAGTGGAGAACACAAGAAGTTGCAATTACAAGAATTAGAGGAAATTCGCAATGATGCCTATGAGAATGCAAGGATCTACAAGGAAAAGACGAAGACTTTTCATGACAAGATGATCTTTAGGAAGGAATTTAAAGTTGGTCAAAAAGTCATTCTATACCATTCACGACTATGTTTGTTTTCGGGTAAGTTGCGTTCTCGTTGGATTGAACATTTTATCGTTACTAATGTTTTTCCTCATGGTGCAGTTGAAATTCAAAGTTTAGCAACTTCCAAAGTATTCAAGGTAAATGGCCATAAATTTAAGACTTTCCAAGAAGGATTCCAAGTAGAAAATGCGGCAAAATTTGATCTTGAGGATCCAATTTATTCTGATTAAAGAAGAAAAACCTTGAGTTGAGCCAACAACAATAAACAAAGGCACTGCTTGGGAGGCAACCCAAAGGGAGTTTGTTTTCTTATTCTCGCATTTATATTTCGATTATGTTTGCATTTTCTTTGCATTTAACCTTACATTGAGGACAATGAAGTTTTAAGTGTGGGAGAGGGAATTTAGGTTGTGTTTTAGATATGCTTTTATAAAAAAAAAAAAATCATAACATGATTGAATAAGTAATCTTCCAAATTAATTAGTCTAATTATTTTTCTCGAAGAATAATAGTGACTAAATTTAGAAGACAAAAGCTAGTGAGATTTTGAGCCTATAGACTGACATATTCATATCAGTCTCACCATTTTCTTTCATGTGAGATATTCTTTCATGGATTTATTTCTCTAGAACTTACCTTGATTCTCTTTAAGATCACATTGATACATGCATGTATGAATAGTATTAAGGTCATATTTGTTATAAGCTACATAAGCCAAATAGCCTACCTGATAATTAATTCTTCCTTTTTGAAACTCCTTTGAGCCTTATTAATCATTTTTGTTTGTTGTAAACCCACATTACAAACCTTAAACATGAAAAGCAATGTCTTTATCCAAGTCATAAAGCTTATGGAGTATTGTTCATGGGTGTGCAAGAAATAAGTGTGAGGGTGTCTGAATTTGTGATATGGCTATGATTAGTGAAATGGAATATATTCTCATTCTCAATTCATAAATTCCATTGTTGAAGTAGTATCGAAAAAAAAATTCAAGAAAGGTTTCTGTTTACTTGTGTTATATGCAAGGTGAAAGTTGCTGCAAATGATCGTTCCATGCTAAGAAAAAAAAACGTTTATTTTGAACGATCTCTTTTTCAACACAGGAGTTTTACTTCGTTTAAATGCTTTAAGGAAAAAATTAAGAAGTTCTTAATATACTCAAACTTGAGTTGATTAATTTTTGCTCCACTAGCTTCTATGACTTTTGAGCTATACTCCCAAATATTTCTTACCTTAACCCTAACCCCATTACATCCCTTGGAAAGTCCTTATGATTCATGTTATACATGTAATCCCAGTGGTGGAGAATGAGAAGATATGCAAGCTTATGGTAGATCATTTTCATTGAGATGAATTTGAGCGAAACACATACCTTTCAAACACATGAGAATTGAGCGTTAAATTTCGTGAAGGTCTGCGTTTTTAGTTTACTTTATGTTCAAGTGAAAATGCTGACTAAAGTTATTTGTTCATGATTTGTTATGAGTTCCGAAAAAATTTGATTGACTTTTATTAATAGCATTGCAACCTTGGTGTTTTTTGGAAAAGTAGATTAGAGTTTTGTCCGAGGACTAGCAAAAGTTAAGTGTGGGAGAATTTGATGAGAATATAAAATATCATATTTTTTTTCTTAATGTTTAATATTTTATTCTTATTTGATGTCTAAATATATTCATTATTCTTATATTTTGATTTATTATACAAATGGAAGTATTAGGAGTAAATGAAGATAATTGCAGAATTTTAGATAGTTTTGACGTCTCCTCTCATCCAATCTCCAATTGAGCTAATTCAAGATGATATAGAACTCCAAGAGAAATATCTATAACTTTTATATTTTATGTTTTGAGAGATATCGGCTCAATCCAAAACAAAATCGACCATGAAGTGGACGCACCTGCACTTGATGTTCCTGAATATTCTTCAGTCACAATTCCAACCAATTGCATCAAATCTACATGTTATCACAACATTTTCTAGTAAGCACTCTTGCACCAAATTGCAAACTCAATGATCAATTTACATGCAAGATTAGGTGTACTCAAGTTTCTTGAAAACAAATTATTTAAACACAAGATACAAAGTCATACAAGGCAACTAATGAAGAAGAAACAAAATTAAACACTCAAGTTATAAACAACTTTCAGTTAAGGATGGTGGAAAAATAAATGATCAAATGCCAACTTACAAACAACTTGGATTCAAAAATGACACATGGCAAAACAACTTAAAATTGTGATTATTTTGTCATGACAACTTGCATGAAGGATGCTTATAAATAGAAGGGGGGTGTATGTTCTAAGACTATGCTTTTAATGTTTAGTTGAGTTATTGTGCTATCTTGAAAGAAAAAATCAAATACCTCATTTATCTTCCTTTTCTTTTGATTGATATTTTTGTTATGATTTTAAGTGGCTAAACTTTTGTAATTGGTCAAAGGAAACGAAAGCCTCGAAATTTATATAGCTGTGTGATCTAAGTTGTTCTTATCATTCAATTTATATTTTGAGTATCAAATGTTCCTCTGTACTTATTTTCATGATTATTTCATTTAATTACTAGAATGCCTGCTAGTTTATTATTTGTTATAATCTATTGCTAGATTAGATATCAAATTCTTAATTATTTGATCTCTCTAACTTGTGAAGCAATTAAGGTTTAATGATTTGCTACATTAGAAATTATTAGAACTTAAGAAGAACACTCGACTAAATTAAATGTAACCGCTTGTGTTTGTATTGTTTAGTTTCATCGATCTCTCTAATTCTTAAAACTGCTGCTAGATTAAATCCTTAGCGCTTGTCTTGAATTGTTTAGTAGTTAGGATTAATTAGATCGTTTGTTTTCTAATTAATTACAACTAAGAAGAGATAAGAAAATAGTTCTAATGGTGAATATTCAAAGTATTAATTAATTTATATTACATCAATGATCAGTTATAAAATTTCGATGATGGACGTTGACTTCGACCAATGCTTGTTCCTTTGATTGATATTATGAAGTTAAATTGCTCTGTAGTTGTTTTTATTTCCTTTGAAGATATTCTCATTACAATCAAAAAGCCCCTCTTCCTTACTTACAGCATAAAAACAAGCTAATCATTTTTTGTGTGATCAACCCTTACTCACACAACTACATATATTTTGTTTGAGTACAGGATTTTATTTTTAGGTGCTTACGACAGCACGCCAGTGACCCTTGTGGTCATCATCCCGATGTCACGGCTTCTACTTGTTCACACATGGGGGTTAGAGGCGCCACACAAACAAAATGTCCTTGTGTCTAAGTGGGTCTTGAAGACCAAGTGTAGGGCTAATGGAACCCTTGATCGTCGCAAGGCTCACCTTATGGTTAAGGGATTCCATCAGCAATCAGGTATGCACTACACTGAGACCTTCAATCCCGTAGTCAAACCTGCAGCTATTCATCTTCTTTTGTCTATTGTAGTTGCTTCCAAGTGGCCGTTGCGTCAACTGGACATTCAGAATGCCTTCTTACATGGAGATCTCGAAGAGGATGTGTTTATGCAGCAACTTCCTAGATTTGTTAATCCTAATCTCCCTTCGTATGTTTGTAAACTTCACAAAATCGATTTATGGTTTAAAACAAGCCCCTAAGGCATGGTTTCAAAACTGACAAATAGATTAATTTCTCTAGGGTTTCATGGTTCTAAATTTGATTCTTCATTATTTATACTGCAAACTACTTCTACGTGTCTTTATGTTTTGGTTTACGTTGATGACATCATTGTTACTGGTTCCAATGATTCACTTATATCATACTTCATTATTGCATTTGGTACATATTTTCTTGTGAAGAACCTGCCCTTTACACTACTTTTTTCGGAAATGAAGTATCTAGAACTTCCACTAGATTTTGCATGTCTTTGTTAAAATATATTTTCAATCTATTCATCCGTACTAACATGCATAAGTCCAAATCGGCTTCAACTCCTATGTCATCATCTGTGAAACTTATGGCACTTGAAGGTCCTTCCCTTGAGGACCTTCAATTTTACCGTAGTGTTGTTGTCAGCCTCTAATATTTGGCCTTCACTTGACCAGATATTTCCTTTGCTGTCAACAAAGTATGCCAGTACATGCATTATCCACGGTTGCCCCACTGGCAAGTTGTTAAAAGAATTTTACAATATTTAAATCTTACAAAATAGTTCAGTCTTTTGTTTATTCCATCATTTGGATTGAAGTTAAGTGCTTTCTCAAATGCTGACTATGCTAGCTACCCAGAAGACTGCAAATCCACAATTTCCCGATCTTCTACGGAAGCCGAATACAAGGCAATAGCTAATACTGCATGTGAGTTGTTGTGGCTACAATCTCTCCTAAAAGAATTAGGAATTTTTCTCATTGATCCATCAACTTTATGGTGTGATAACTTAGGTGCTACCTACTTGACTGTTAATCCCATTTTGCACTCTCGTACTATGCATGTTGATTTGGATTATCACTTTGTTAGAGACCATGTGGTAGCTAAAGCTCTTCAAGTATCCTTCCTATCTAGCAATGATCAGATTGCATATATCTTTACTAAACCGTAATCCTCAACTCGATTTGCTCATCTAAGATCAAGCCTCACCATTTCTAATGCACTGCTTGGATCGCGGGGGACCATTGAGACAATGGTAGCTATTGTAGCAGATCAACACAACAATAATCAAACCATGAAGGAAGGGTTCATGTTTGAGCAAATTTTGTTGCACCTAGAAGATTCTAGATTGGCAATTGCGAAATAGTAGAATTGTGGAATTATCTCTTGTGGTCCCAAAGTCTCACTACAAGAAAAAAGGTTTTATGTTTAATTAATTATGATGAAAAGACTATTTGTGATCAATTTTGACTGTAAATAGTTATTTTGCTAGAATTAACTGATTGCAAATAAGTAACTTTCTTGTAGGTATAGAAAGTCCAGATTATATTCTCTTTATTTATATTAAGTAAGTTTTGTATAAATAGGACCCAAAGGGTCATTCATTGTATATGGTGAATATACAACGCTACTCTATGAAAGAATACATTCTCCATGAAAACTTTTGTCAAACACTTGGTCTTCACTCTGAAACCTTAGCACGGCAAACTGGGTGGACTCCCCATATTCTCTCCCATTGCTCCATGTGGGTCTAAAAAAATCAAATTAGTTAGATAGATCATTAAGATGGCAGAAAATTAGAAATTATTTTCTCGTCACATCACCCAAGCCCATGCAAGACAAATCCTAAAGTGCCAGCAAGCACCACTATTAACAACCAAAAAATTTTGGAAATGGGGACCAATAGGCTCCACAAGTCAAACAGAAATTCTGTCATTTATCAAGGTGATGAACCATTTGAATGCGTACATGCCTATCAAGATGATGAACATGAGTCTATGCCAATTATCAGAATTGCTTCAAGACTGGCTAATCTAAGGCCCGAACTCACCAAGCTCAAAGGACCGAGATAGAGGAAAGGGAAAATGAGGATCTTAGCTTTTCTGAGAGAGAGGAACAAAAATGAGGTTCTGAATTGAGACTGTATGTAGCAGAATTGTGAGATTAAACTATACGGCAAATTATTGGAAATGCCCAATGAAATGACCAATCACGAGAGACACAATTTTGCATCTAGGGATCTATTTATTGATATCAGCGAAACTAATGGTGCCATTTGAGCAACTCCAGAAACTCCAAACTTGCAAGATAATCTCTCAAGGATAGGGCAAGCAAAACTAAGAGAAAGAAACCGATGCTTTAATATGATTTTCTTTACAAAGTAATTAATTGGGGGAGCTCATTCACACTTCACATGATGAGAGACAAATTGATAATAAACTCTTTAGCTGCTAATTTGTTAGGGAAAACTGAGAAATGCATCCAAAGAAAAAAAAGTCATGAATACAAGGAAATTGATCAAATTAAGGAATTAACCTACAATGGAGACTTGGAGCTCTACGAGATCTCCTGTAAATTTGCCTAAAATTTTCAAAACAGAAACTTAAAATCGCTATATATACTAACGTTCAATATCTCTTGCAAATTTGCCAGCAATTTGGGAAACCTGCTAGGTAACGTACCTTTCCTTTGATAATGTGTTGTATGGTGGTATTGAAGTCTCCTTCTATCATTGGTTGAAAAGTTTGAGACTCCATATGCACTCCCTTTAGCTTAGGCGTTTTCATACTTGTTGAAACAAACATTTTTAATTTTTCACATCCAGTCATTATCATGCTTTCCAGAGATGGCCACTCAAAAGCTTTCACTTCATTGCAAAAACATTCTAAGTTTGCTAAATTCTTGAGCGAGAGGGTCTTCGCTTGAGGGAATGCAATCACATCTCTTTTCTCTTCGTCTTCTAATTCTTTTACAAGGATTTCTTCCATTTATTTGCAGTCATGTACTTCTAATTTCTCTAATTTCACAACAAGTTTTGCTATGGATAGTATGAATAAACATTTCAAACTATCACATCCCCATACTTTTAGCAATCTCAAGTTATTGAAGCCCTTGATATCTTGTGGACCTTTCTTCCAAATGTTCAATAGTTTCGATAACTTTTTTAGCGACAACTCTATCAAGTTATTGAATATATTGGTTTCTTCGACATTTAGTCCCTCAAGTTCAAATATCACTCCCAATGATTCACATTTATATGCAAAAAGTTTTCAAGATTTTCTAAACTTTCAATCAAGTAGTATGGAAATAGAGAACAAATCTTTGTTTGATTTTCAGTTTCAATCACATTTGGCTCATCTTGCTTTTTTAATGTAAACTACCAAAACATTAAAAAAATTACACTGTCAAAAGTAGACTCATATATAGGAGGAACTTTTAGGCTTAACTATAATTTGAGCACCTAAATTACCATATTTTCTAAATTACACTATTAATTAGTTCTTTTTTTATTAATAGTATGATGGAACTCTAAGATCTTTAAATGAATTATCCAAAGTTTATTCTAATTAAGATTTAGTACAAATATATATATATATATAATAAATACTACAAAGAAAAATAATTAATGAAAATGGAAAAATAAAGAACCATTAATAAAAGAGAGGCACTCCACATTGGCCTTTTTTTTAGAATAAGAAATCTTTTTCTTTTTAATTCTTGTTCTAAACTAATTAAGGCTAGTTTGGTGACTACATTATAATTTATAGTAAGGACAAATAAATTTATTCAATCACTGCCCTATGTTTATCATCAAGTTCAACCTCTTATAAAATAAAAGAATCATCAGTTTCAATAATTTCTGGTATTCTTTGAAAAACGAGAGATAGTTTTGAATATGTAAAGTGAAGTTCTCCAAAATTTTAATTTTTAAAGCAACGTAAAAGGTGAAAATTGGAATGCATGAAAGATAAAATGTGATATAAAAAGGTGGTTCAAAAGCTTATTACTTAAGGCTGGGTTTGGAAAGCAAGACTTCTTCAACACTTTTCAACATTTTTTATTATTTATTATTTTATTATTATTTTTTATCTACTTTTATTATTATTCATTAATACTTTTTTATTATTATTTAATATTTTATTATTATTTTTTATCTATTTTTTACTACTATTTATAAACATTCTCAACACTTAAACGCAACCTCAATGAATCTAAAAACTTAATTATGGCATAAGGACATAATTATGGCAGAAGGACAATGGGAAAAGATTTGCTTTTTTTTTTTGGTTTTTTTATTATTTTTACTCAAAGCAATAGTACGTCCTCTTATAGGTTTAAATTTAAAATATGAAGATAAATAAATAAAAAGAAATTTTATAATAGTTAAAATAAAAACAAATAGAAGAAGATCACTAAGTGTTTCAAAAGCTATTAATAAAAATAATAATAAATAAACCTTAGTCGTGATACGCGTACCTCTTTGTTAAAGTTGTGTTTGTTCTCTTCTGAAGAGCTACAATTTCCTTGGTCTAGATTAAAATTCTTGCAACGAGGTACACAAGACAACTCTAGACATCAGTTGAAAGGTCTAGAAGATTCTCTTGCTGAGGCTGAGGAGCTGCCATCCAATTCCGCATTCTTCTTTCTTAGTTTTCTTCCACTTTGACTTTTGAACAAAATATTTTAATTTTTCACAATTATACAAGACGATCTCCTTTATGGATGGCCACTCAAAAGAATGGGCTTCATTACTAAAACTCACAAGATTTTGTAGACTATGTAGTCGAAAGATATGAATTTGAGGGAATACAATGATATCTTCTCCCCATTCTTCTCCACCTTTGTCCTCTCTTTGAATAATATGTTCCAACAATCAGCAAAAACTTATTTCTACATTTTGAAGTTGCACGAGTAGTTTTGCAGTAGAAGAAGGAAGCAAACTTCTAAGATTATGACATTTCCAGATTTTAATTGATATTAAGTTTTAGAAGCCTTGAAATCCTCTTGGAATATTCTTCCACACATGTGACATCCCATCTAAGCATCGTAAATGTAGACTTGTTAATTGAGAAAGTGCTAGGATTGGTGGGCAATTCTCTATGACCTTTAGTCCTTCCAAATCAAATACCACTTCAAGTGATCCTCAGTCATCTACTTCAAGGAATTCCAAATTGGGAAACCAAAAAATTGTGTTGGATGAAAATAATTTATGAGAGAGGATTGTTGATGAAGTGTTGCCTCCTCCCCCTTCAACTTGATTAATTCATTAATTCAACCATTACAATGTTGTGTGACTATGTAGTAGTTCTCAAATATGTATATATCTATATGGATATACATAGATATATAATGTATAACCTTAAGATAGGAAATTAATAAGATGTTTATTCCCAACGAAAATCATATTCTAAATTACAATTTTTTCCAAAAAGAAATCTAAATTTTTCTAGTAGTAGTATAAAACCGTTAACTCTTCAGAAATTTTCAAGAGATTTGATCTTTGAAGTAATCTATATAGAATGTAAATCATAGATGTACTGTTAATTGGGAGAACATACCTCAACTGAGTCTATGGATTTATAGATACCAGTGAGCCTTGGTAAAGAAGATAGTTGTATTTTCTCCAACTTCGACAATTTTATGACATCACCAACGACTTTCTCCTTATCTTCTCGGCCTTCCTTAGAAAAAATTTCTTGTATCTTTTCACAATGCAAAACCTCTAACAATTTGAGTTGAACCAAATCTCTCACCATGGCCAACCAAAATATATTTTCCGAACGCTTGCACTTACTATTCAACAATGTATTGGGTTGCTAAAAACACCCCTACTAATGGCCATTTCCAAGATTTTCCAAGATCATTTGCATACTCCCCTTCAAGGCTAATTTCATTTTTAAATAAATATATCCCATCATCTTTAGTGTTTATCCTAAATCTCAAACTAGAGTTTATTGAAGTACAATTCTTTGGGCAAGCACCCAATACTTGGTACACTAATTTCTAAAACCGTCAATTGACCAAAATAAGAAATTAGTTTAGCAAGGCTTGCATTATTACCTGTTCCTTCTCTATTTCCTTCCATTTTAGTAGTACATTTCTAGTTCTTAAATTCTGTCATGTACAACTCTTGTAGTTGAGATAAACTGGATAAAACACCGACTGCAATTCGCTTTAGAGAATTGCATCCCTTCATATCGAGCGACTTCAATTGACTAAGATTTGCTATTTTCCTTGGTAACTCCTCAATCTTGGAATCATAAAAACCAAGAATTTATAGTTTTCCTAGGCTTCCAATTGCTGAGACATCTCTTAAACGACAACTCTCAAGATTCAGCATGTGAAAGTTCTCGAGGATATGGATTGATGGTGACAATGATGTCAAGGAGAAGCAACCTTCTTGCAAAGACAGTGTTGAACCCAAGATTTCAAGTTTCATGTAAATCTACAAATGGATTTTGATGATAACAAATGAATCTAAAGAATAAAGGAGTCTCAAGCTCAAGTTGTCCACACAATATAATCAAACACATCAAGGAAGCAAGCATGAGCAAAAAGGGAACAAGTTCACATTAAAATCATAGAGTAATGTTGTAAATCTTTTAAAAATTCAAAATTAGGATTAAGGCTCAAAATTAATATTTTATTATAAAGCATTAAAATACATTTTCCACATATGCATGAATATTTTGAAAATTAAATTTGAAAATTTTGAAAGATGATTGATTGTCATCTTTCACATGTGCATGACATGATTAAAGGTTTGAACTTTGAAAATATTAAGATGATTGATTGTCATCTTTCACATGTGCATGTTTTATTTGAATATTTTCAAAAGTGGTGGATGCTTTTCTTGACTTATGCAAAAGGTAGATGTTTTTATTTGAAAATTTTGAAAAGTAAAGTGTGCTCCTTTTGTCATATGCAAAAAGTAAAAGATTATGTTTGAAATTTTTGAAAAGTAAAGTGTGCTCCTTTTGTCACATGCAAAAAGTAAAAATATTAGATTTGAAATTTTTGAAAAGTAAATGATGATGTTTTTGACATGGAAATCTTTTCAAATTTGAAATTGAAAAATCATTTGCCTATAAATAGCTCACTTGAGTTTTGCAAAATTCACAACAAGAGCTTACACATCTATTGCTAAGTTTTGCATCATTTTTTCAAAGCTCTCATTCTCTCTTTTCTAAAGTTTTGAGCCTTAATTCTTGTTCTTATTGAGAGAGATATAGGTTGCGCTGTATTGTTTCTATCTCACTCATTCAAGAGTGTACTTTGATAGTCTACCTACTATCAACTCTTGTATTTGTAAAAGGGTGTGTATAACCCTTGTGTGTGTAGAAGGTGTTCTACACGGGAAATAGTTAAATCACCAAGTGTGAGGTGATTGGAAGTGTAGAAGGTGTTCTACACGGGGAATAGTTAAATCACCAAGTGTAAGGTGATTGGAAGTGTAGAGGGTGTTCTACACGGATTCTTTGGAGCGGTGCTGCTCAAAAGTGTAATAGGTTTCTATCTCCACCTAAAGGAGATTGAATAGTGGATTTGGGGATTCTCAAGAGGTAGCTTGAGGCGAGGACGTAGGCAGTGGGGCCGAATCTCGTTAACATACTGAGTTTGCTTCTCTCTTACCCTTACTCTTTATATTTATTATTGTTTCATATTTTGTTTATATTTTATATTATATATTTGATTTATAATTGTTATTTTTTTAAATACAACTCAATTCACCCCCCCTCTTGTGTTAGTCATCTGGGCAACAGACAGCATCTTTAGCTCATTCATCCCATTAAATAAATTTCCTGGCAATATTTCTGAATCCTTTAAACATGATAGTCGCAAAAGATGAAGTTTGGGACACTTTAACCCATCAGGATGCCATTTCATTTGTCCAAGTAAAAGAGAAATTGTGGTGTAATTGTCATATGTGTCCTTCTGTGGCCATTCTTCATGTCTTCTATCCAATTCTACCATAAAACCATGTTCGTCTCTGGATGCAATCGATATGGTAACATCTCGAACAATATCATGCATTTTGACGCATTCAATCCTTGTGCTAACCAATAAGAGATTTGATCTCTGAAAATTCCTAACTATTGTGTTGACATGTGTTCTTATTTGTTCCACAATACTAAAGCCCTTAAGAAACCTTTTTGCAACTCCATACCTAACTAAATGCTCAATTGGAACATCATAATCTTCGGGATACAAACAACACGACAAAAAACAAGATTTGGCTTCGTCACTTCCTAAATAATTGTAGTTGAACTCTATGCTAGAATATACCTTTGGATGTAGACCAGAGATATTTTGTGGGATATACATTTTAAGTTGGTGAAGTGCGGCTTTCCACTCATATTCATCTATTTTGTTTCTAAAAGAACTTCCAACTGTCATTATAGCAATGGGCAAACGTGCACATTCCCTCACAACCTGTTTTGCTATTAAGATTAGATTTGTGGTATTGATACAATTACCAGCCATCTCTCTGAAAGAATTCCAAGCTTCTTCTTCGGATAAAAGTCTAATTGAAAAAATCTTTTGAAATCTCATCTGATTGCAAGTTTCTTCACTTCTTGACGTCAACAAGATTTTGCAGCTTTTTTCTTCTAATGCATGGTAAACTCCAACGACCTCAAGATCAAGTGGGTCCCAAACATCATCCAATATCACAAGGACACTCTTACTCGTCGTTAGTCTTGAATATAATTCATTTGCTCTTCCATGTAAACTCTCTGCGTTAAGTCTCGCACTTAGCATTTCCGCAAGTTCACCTTGAATATTTGTCAAGTTTGGACTTTGAGACACCACTGCAATGGCAACTTCCTGGAATAAACCATCAACTTTGACTCTTCTAGCTATCTCTTCTGTCGTTTCTATCTTGCCAATCCCTTCCATACCACATATTGCAATCATGTCGACCTTTTCATCCCTTAGAGCCTCCAAAACATTTCAAATCATTATTTTTCATGATTTAAAATCTTTAAACCATTATATGGTTGATTATCTCACTTTCAATGGAGGTACAATATTGAACACCCTATCATATTTTCCACCTTCTTCTAGCAACTCAACGATGGCTCGAGTATTATTCTGAGCTTTCTTGCCCAAAAAATAGCAGAGCTTTAGATTAGGACACCAACCATTCATGCACATCGTATTACTTTTGACATAGTCTTCAAGGAATTTTCTCACTTCTTCAATTCTTTCACCCACATTTGTTAGCCATGTCTTAACTTCAATTGAGACTACTTCTTGATTCCATTTGGCTCCATCAACAGATTGTTGCACTACCTCCTTCTTCTCACGTAACTTCAAAAATTTCTCTACAAGAATCATGATACTACTCTTGTAGGAAACAAGATACCCAAATTGTTCTCCGATTGGAAGAACCAAGTATTCTACTATTTTTCCAACAATTGATGAAAGGAGTTCCATTTTTTCAAAAGTAGTTTTCTGCTTTTGTATTTTTTTTTTTTTTTTTACTTCTTCGTTAAATAACAGGACGAAATCTACCTTTACTTGTTTACAAATCAAAGAAGCAAAATGCTAAAAAACCAAAAAAAAAACCAATGGAAAATTAGGCCAAGGGAATATTAAAAAAACACCAAAATGAAATGAATAGTTTTTGGAATATCACACAGAAAAGTACAAGTCGCTATATGTCCTTATTAATGGATATTGGCCCTTTAATGTAAGATAGATATTTAGAAAATTCACCAAATAGAGATGCTTATTGTAGTTTGTAATCCTAGGTCCAAAATCATTTTTTCTTAAGAAATCTAAGCCCAAGCCCGCTTTTAACCCATGTAGTCTAGTGTGACCGTTTTATAACCAAATAGGTATACATCGGTTTTGAGATTTGAATAACCGATATTGTACCGGTTTTGAGATTTGAATAACCAATACTATACCAGTACTTCCAATTTTATCGGTTTTGGTACGATTCAGTATGGTATATTATATATAAAATATATATAATATGCTATTATATATCTTCAATATTCCTTAAAATAGTCTACTATATCACCTCCCAAACGCTCTCGACCTCTCTCCCTAAAAACCTGAAGTCACCTTAAGGGAGCAGCATCGTTTTTTTTGGGGGGGGGGGGGGGAGGGGGGGCGACCTCTCTTCCTTTCCTCCCCTCTTTCTGTTCCCATCACACTCTTTCTTCGTTTTTTGTTTTCCTTAGTTCCTTTCCTTTGTTTTTTTCTCTCACCTTCTCTTCTTTTCTTCTTTCCCCCTCAAGTTTTTTTGTTCCTTTCTTTGTCTTTCCACCCTCTATTTTGTTGTTTCAAGAGCACTAGTGTGATTTTTGGGTCTTCTGAGTTTCAATGGTGAACGGTAGATCCGAAGGCCTCCGTCGTTCAAGGCACCACACACGACCCATTGCTAATCTCCCAGGGCGCCGATCCTTCAGTCAGTGGAGGAACTGCGTCGATCGGAGCAGCACATGAGCCACACGCACGCTCCAAAACAAGTAGCTTACTCTCCACGCACCTCCTCTAAGGGTGGCTATATGCTATCATGTGCCACTCCGCTGGGACCAGAGCCTTTGGCTACTTCGAACTTGACCAACCGTCAGCTTCCAGGGTGGCACGTGTACCCCACACTCCACCGACAGTCATAGTGTTCATTGTGTTTTTAGGTTTTCCTCCAAGGTTGAAAATCGAACCTATGTCCCTCAGATATATTTCGGCTTTCCCATTTTATTTGCTTTATGTTTTGTATTTCTGTTTAGTATAAATTAAATCTTGGTCTCTAGAACTTTTGGTCTGTAAAGTGTGTCCCTTAATCCATCTTAGGACGGGTGCAAGATGTGGTTTGTTTTGTTTGTTAGTTGGTTGTTACTTTGTTTTAGGTAAAGTTTGGCTGCCTCTTAGATAATGTTCTGGAAAGGTTTTACGGGCTAGGGTTAGACCATGTCAATCACTTTTAATATACTGAGAAGCTACAAATCATCGTTAGTTGGCTTATGATGTATGTTTCAAATCTAATTATAATGTTAGTTATTAATGAATGCAGTTATATAACATGTTATATATATTATAGTATATAATAATATAATAATATATTGTAGTATGTTATAATATATATTATAATTGTATTAAGGACTATAGTGATATATTATAATATATAAAATAGTGATATATTATAATATTTTATAATATATAGTGATACTGTATCAGTATAACTACTAATACTATAGGCTATAGTGATAATATGTAGTTATTTATATAGGAATTTAAAATTTAATGTTATTTTTTTTAGTAATTTAGCAAATAATACAATATTATTTTATATATAATATATATTAGATATAAGAATTATATATAATATCAAAATCAAATAACAAATATTTTATATAATAACAAATTTTAAAAAATATATATTTATAAGAACTAGTCCAATCCGGATCGGTCTAGTCTTAGGAAAAAGAAAACTAGAATCATACCAATTTCTACCAATTTAGAAAAAATAAAACTAGTACCCGATTGAATCAATTTAGAACCGGACTGAACTCACCACCAGTTCACTAGTTTTTTTTTTTTCACCTCTAATAGTCCAGCTTTAGGGAAAATATATTTTATATATTATTGGTCTTAGGCATGCAAATTAAAATAACCAGATCCATTTGGCTTGGGGTTTCATATCATAAGAGTTAAAAAAAAATGAATAGATCAAAACACTTTTTGTAATCATCATTATCAAAATTAAATTGACCATCTGATACAATAAAATTAGTAACAGAAAACTGTCTTAATCAATAAAAATTCAAAGCTTTCTCTCTTAGGAAATCATTTTTAGCTCAAAAATTTTGAAAACAAACTTTCAGGCCTTATTTGGATTCAAAAAATATTTCACATCATCTCATTATTACAATTTTTATAAATTTTCATACAAAATATAATAAACAATTCAAGTTTTTCAAATCATAATTTAACTTTTTTAAATTTTAAAATAATAATAATATTAAAAAAATATTTTAATAATATTTTATTCAATTTTCATATTTCATCTAAAACTATCTCATTTCATTTCTAAATATAAACTAACACAATCTTCCTCCAACGAAAGATTAAAGGCATGTTTGATATTGCAGTAAGAATCTTAAAAAGTGCTTAAATATTAGCCTTAAAAGCTCTTTAATGAAAAAATTAAATTGTATGGATATTACATATTAAAGCAGTTTTAATCTCCACTAAGCTAAAAAGTATGTTTGATGATAAATATCAAATGTGTATTTTTGATAATGCGGAATGTAATTCAAATTTTAAAGAGGTTATCAACGAATGAAAATACCCATCTAACTTTAAGATAATTACAACTTTCAAACATTTAAAGATATGGTCAAAAAATTAAAAATTCAAATCATCGTCATTTTTACATTAGAAATCATTTTTTAAAATTTTTTTCAAACAAATGTAATGTGTTTGAAAGTATTTTAAATATTTACCCAAAAAAGTAAATAAATAAATTATAAGTACTAAAATTTTAAACTATATTTTTTACTGTAATCTCAAAAAAGTTTTTTTTATTTTTGGTGTGGTAGAAGTGATGATCATTTGACTCTTTAAGAATTATGATCACATCTTTAAAAATTTGGAAATTGTAATTATTTGAATTTTGTACGAAAATGTTTTCCCCTTGACAATTTTTTTAAAAATTTAACTACATTCCGGATGATTCAAAAAAGTAAAGTCTTTCTTCTAACGTACTTTTTAACTTATGTAAAATTAAAAAGTACTTCAATATATAACATTCAAACAACCTGTTTTTTTCCTTAAATAATTTTAAGACTATTTAACACTTTTTAAAACTCCCAACGCAATCCTCAACAGACCCTAACTATATAAATCTTAAAATGCTCAAAGAGATTTTTTGCTCTATAGAAGTTTAAGCTTTAGCATCAATACTACACCTATCACATAAAAAATTATGCACACCAAACACTATAAACTATTTTGATGAAAATATTCTCAAGCTACAACTATACACTATAAAAGAGTTTGCTCCCCAGTAAAATAAATCGCTTAATTTTTTTTCCCATAAAACAATTGTTTCTCATCTAAACAAACGGACCAGAGGCACAATTATCCTTGTCCGAACTTTGGGAGCATTTGGTTTTTGCTAATTTTGAGATTTTTCTTGAAAAAGTTTAATTTCAAGCCAAACATGTTTTAAACATTAAAAAATAGACTTTCCAATCATTTACTTACGCTTCATAACTTTTGAAAAAGACAGAAAACAAAATATCATTTTACAAAAATATCTTGCAGAACTTTTAAATTCTACATATCTACTTTTACATACTCAAAAATAAAATACATTTTAATTCTAACTATCTAGGTGGGTTTGCGACAACCGCTCACAACCTAGCCCACTAGCCCAACCCACCCTTTAGGGGATGGGCAGGCAACCTATCTGCCACGGGTGCTGATGCCAGTAGGTGCTACAAAAAAATAAAAAGACCATGGCATTTAAGCTACCTGCCCCCTAAATTTATATATGTAATATAAACCCCAAACTCTTCTCTCCACTCACTTTCTTCCCATCGCCCACGTCTCTTCTCTCTCCCTTCTCTTTCTTTCGCCTTCTCTTCTCATATATTCTCTTCTCATTTTCTTCTTCCTCTCATGCTGACACTGCATCTCTCTCCTACCATATTTCATCTCATGTCGACGATTCTTATTTCCCTTCCTCTCATAACAAAGTCGTGCCTCTCTACAACCCAAAACTACATTCGTTGTCGTAAATTTGTAGTTAAAGACCCAAAATTGTGCCTATGGATTTGTGAGGTTAACCACCATGGTTGCTGTCGTGGGTCTATTAGTCTTATGACCCACGACCTTGGTCCTGGGTCTGTAAGCTTTATGAGCCACAATTTGTATTTCTATGCACAAATCTGAGGTTTTTTTTTTTTTGGTGTTTAGCAATTTATTGATGTATTCCTAATTTTGTGCCCTTTTCCGTGTATGTGTGAAGAGTATGTTGTTAGATGGGTTGGCTGGATGGTGATGATGTTAATCCACCTGCCCAACAAGTGGATGTAGATGGCCAAGGATGTTTGTTGGGATAAGGTTCAAGGGTGAGAGTTATCTTGTTTGGTTTTGTCATTTTAATTTATTTCATAATTATAATTTTTTTAAATTTTTATATATTTTTTCAAATTTTATACAAAATCTAATAAATAATTTAGTTTTTTTAAATCATAAAATACTCATAATATTAAAAAGTAATATTCTAATAATATTTTATTCAACTTAACTCAATATCTAAACGCAATCTTAACCTGTCCAAACAAGAATGATGTATAAGAGCAGTGGCTCTCCACCCGTTTAGCACCCCTACAGTATCTAGTTCAATTCTAACTCCACGTTGATTGGAGTTGTGGTAATCTACAATTCAAAGGGCATAATACTAAAACTATGCATCTTAAACTAACAACCATGAAACTTCACAACTGATGAAAAACACATTTACAATAAATGTTGCCGCCTCATACTTTGAGGCAGCTCAACATTACATTAGTTGCTATCCTTAGTAATTATTTAGTTATACATTTAAGTTTTACCTCAATTAACTATCAAAATAAAACTTGACATTGCTTTAGATCTTGAAAATCATCCATGAGCGAATTTTTACTAAATTTCAAAATGAAATTTCTTTCCGAGTTCAGTCAAAAACTCAATCTATTTGAAATGAATTATCATCAGGAAATTATAAACTCTTAAAGTATATTTACTTTTTTGAATACATCTACAAAAAAATAGTCATCAAGATTCATTGAATGAGAAAGAATAAACAAAAAAGAAACGACAAAACACCCCAGCAGACAATTTATTATCATCTATCTCCTAGCTTCTTAATTTTTGCTACTCCTTTCAACTATTCAATTGGGTTGTAGGTTATAAAGACAAATGGACCTGGCTCTAATTTTTTTAAGATTAATGTGTAGGCCATTATACATGTATTAAACAAAAATATTGAAAGTATATACCTACAACATAAATTTTTACTAAAATATATGCAAACTATATATATATTTTATTTAATTTTGTATATTAGTTGTTGTATATAGGGGTGATATTGCTCTATACATGCGGGTAGCCACCCATCCCATAGCCTCTAGACTAGGACGTGGCTAAGGTCCCTTTTGTTTTTCAAAAAATATCTTATTTTATCGCATCTCATCTTATCTAATCATTACACTTTTTTTCAAATCTTAATACAAAAAATATATTAAAAATATATATTATAATAATATTTTATTTAACTTTTCACTTTAATCTTAACTCATCACATCTCATCTCAATCTCATCTCTAAAAACAAACCAGGCCTAAAGGATCATTTGGACACTTTTGAGTAACTTAGAATCTTGTAAATATACTAACTAGTAGTAGCATGGTTTGAATTAAGATATTTTATTATATTTTAAGAAATGAGAAAGAAAAAATTGTATTGATGTTTGACTTCTTCTTTTTTGGAAGCTTTTAAAATTTATAATGATCAGGTAATATTTAGATGAAAATTTTGAAAATTTGATATTAAAAAGTATTTTGTGTTTGATTGATGTTTGAAAGAAAATTGTGGGAAGTTTTTGAAAATTTCACATCTCATTTCATTACCCAAACAAGTTTTAAATCTACCATGCACCACATCTTTGCCTGGGTGAGATGACTATCCACATCCACCTGCTAGGTAGCCAGATTGGCTCAACCACCGCCTGACCATCCCATCCAACAATACATTTAACATAACAAAAAAAAAACATACAACAAAATACCATATAATAAAAAAAATTGCACAAAAAAAAACAAAACAAAGTTACAAATCACACATATCTAAATATCTATGCGCAGACTGACAGGAAACCACACGAACTATGGCCATGACTTATAAAGATCCATGGGCATGATATTTCTATGGCCCGTGATCACAATCATGGGTCATAAAACTCACAGACCCAAAGTTACAACCATGAGTCTTAACTTACAAAGCCACGGTCGCAATCATGGGTCATAGCTGTAAAGACCTATAGCCAAGTTGTGTTCTTACTTCTTACCGTCCAAGACTGCAGCTTGGCCATGACTTGTGACCCATGACAACGGGAAGAGAAGTCGGCCTAGAGAAGGAGGAGAAGAAGAAGAGAAGAGGGAGGAGAAGAGAGGACATTGAATGGAGGGGAGAAAAAAACAGGGGAAAGAGGGGAGAAAATAAGGGAAGAGAAAGAGAGGAGTCAGGACGAGACCAAGAACTGGGAAGGAGACAAAAACATAGTATTTATAATTAGGGTGATCAACTGTCCACACTTTGTGCATGGGCAGGTGCCCGGCCATCTGCCCTTGTTGGGGGCAAGCAACCCCGCCTGCCTCGCAAGTTTTGTTGTATGCAAGAATACAAGTCTAAAGCCAACCAAAAAAAAAAGGAAAATAAGGTCCTGAAACCGACATATGCCAAGGAGGATCAATAGCCTACGAGATATTGTTTACCATTTATATATATTCACAATTACAAATCCAAGAAGTATTACATAGAAAAATAAAATAAAATTAGCAAGGAATTGAAACAAAAACATGACAGAGAAGCATCGAAAAAAAAAGGGAAAGTTTCTGCGACTAACCTCTATGGCCTCCTTTAAAAAGCTGAGAAGTATATATATAGCATAGAAATATAGGTATGGATTTGAGAAATTTTGAGCAAAATGTAGTTTAGATAGAAATCACAAGGATGATAAGGGAACTTCCATTATGCCTTGTGTCTACTTAGGCCATTTTGCCATGGAAGTTCTTTTCTTTACAAGCATTACTACATTCCTCCGAATCCACTCCGCAATAGATTCCAACTTTACATTCTAAAAACTAGTTTTTGGTGCATACTCTAAAAAATAGATCACCAACTATTTCTATTGCATATTTGACACCATAGGAGTTCATAGTGACACAATTTCATTTTTAAGGTTGAGAGGGTGAAGGAAAGGTTTGAGCAGGTTTTAATTCATCTTTTTATTCCAACATTCTTTTAATATCCCAAATGTTTGTGCATTTGACTTGTTGAATTCATTATAGGTCTGAAGGCGATCGAGTTGAGGGAGAAAATTGTGAGAACAGGAATATGCCATATCATTTCCAAAATGATATAGCATTTTGCATGCCCATATAGATATGCATTTATTGCATGCCTAGTTTAACTAAATTGTCCACACAAAATTATAAAATATTCAAAGGACAGCTCTAATTTATAAACCTCATCACCTTGGGAATTTGTGATGATATGGTTTATAAGCATTTGATTTATTAATTTAGGTTTCTATGAGATGTGGAGGAAGATCAATGCCTAATTCCAAATCAGAGATTGGATAGAGGAGAAGACATACACTGCAGCAAAGGCTTTTGTTCTTGATTGGGAAGTGACATTTTGGCTAGGACAATTAGTATATATGCAGTTTATTGTAGTTCAAAAATTTGTAATTCTGATATCAAACTAGATGTTACATTTGCAAGCTCGAATTGTAGCTAGATTTCATGGCCTAAAACATGTTGGTAATTGGTCCTAATATTATTATTGCTTGATAACTGATTGAAGACCCTGACTAATTTAGATGATTCAATGTCACGTAACATCTGGTGGATTCTAGTAATACTGACTTGGGATCAATAAAGGTATTTTTAAAAACATATTTACTCCTCTACCACAAACTCCAAAGAGTCAAAGACAATTCTACCATTTCATCCTGATTTAGCTTCCTAAACATGTCTTCCACAAGGCTCATTAATTCTTATATGAGACCTTGCTTTTTAAATTTTCCCTGGACATTGTCTCAAGATATCAGTTGTTGAAATAAATTCTCATAAGATAAGTTATGTGGTTTCTAGTTCCAATAAGCAAAGAGGGCATATTGAATCTTCCAATAATTTCTTCATGCACAAGTTGAGCTTAGTGGGTAAAATATTGAGGCAAGCTCTCCACATGAAATTATAGGTTGCTGGTGGGATACGTAGCTTCCAAATTCTACTCCAATCTTCTCGAGTCTGGGTGCTTTGGGAACAATGACCCTTTTGTATTTCCAAAATTTCTCATTGTAGATAATAAGCACTCCTAATTGTGAAAACTCTATTAATTGCACTTCTCCACATTAAAGTGTCTTGCTGTTACAATTGTTGAGTGGGATCTAGCTTATGATTTTAGCTTTTTCCTTTGAAAATATTGCTTTAATTAGATTGATATTCCATGCTATTGTTCTTTCATCAATCAGAGCCTCTACTGTAGCATCTAGCCCTACTATGTTCAATCCACTTCGAGGTTTAAAAGAAGTTGGTTGTAGCAACCATTTATATCACCATCTTCTAATTGACTATCCATTTTCAATCCTCCATGTAGTCCTTTCTTGGAGAAACGATCTAGCAGATAAAATATTCCTACAAATATACGGGGGATTGCTGCCTAGCTTTATATCAAAAAATCAGTACTGAAAAAATATTTGTATTAATGTAACACTTTTGATGTTAGGGAACTTGGGTTTTTAAGTATCCTCTAACCTTACTTTGCTAACAAAGTTAAATTAAGTTTTTCAAACTCTCTAAACCCCAGCCCCCTACAGCTTTTGATTTCTCCATTTGATGCCAATTTATCCAACTAAGTTTTCTCTCCTGATTTATTTGTCTCCGCCAGTAAAATTTCATCAATTTCATGAGTTCCTACAACAATCCTTTGGATAGTTTAAAAACTCACATAGAGTAAGTAGGAATGGACTCAATCACTCACTTGAGCAATATCTTTTTGCCTACTTTTGATAGAAACTTCATTTTCAAGTTACTAAGTTTGCCCCTGACTTTATCTAGAATACTTTTGAAGGCCTTGACTATGGATCTGCCTACCAATGCTGGTAATCGAAGATAGCTCTCATAAGAATTTGTTATTATCACACTTGCAAAACTAAGGGTGCTATCTCTTGTAGTAGCTCTTATGTTCTAACTAAAACAGATAGAAGATTTTTTTTTTATTCAACCTTTGGCCAAATGTTGTTCCATATAAGCCTGGCAAGTGAATCATCCTACTTCATTCTAAAGAAGAAGCTTGACTAAATAACAAGTTATCATCTACAAAGAAAAAAAATAGTAGATGATTTATTGTTAACTATCCTCTTGCCATTAGAAACAGTGTCGGCTCGTGGGTTAGGCAACTTAGGTAGTTGCCTAAGGCCCCCTACCCATATGAGGCATCAAAATATAAAAGGTTCAACTTTTTACTTCTGAAAGAAAATGGCACAAAAACCAAAAAAGGAGATAAAGTTATGTTATATAAAGAGAAACGAATTATACGTAAAACAAATAGATGGTGACTCGTTATGCATGTAGGTGAAGAGAAAATTGGTCAATTAATTATCCAAATGTGGGAGAAAAATGATCATAAATAAACTTACTTAATCTATCTTTAGTTTGTTTAAGATGATCATAAACTTATTTAATCTATCCTCAATTTATTTGATCATATTTTTTTCTTTTAACATTATTATTTTTTACTTGTACTAACGCTTTTTGTTTTAATTGTTCCATGTCTTTTGTTTTCTAAATTAAATTATCTCTGATTTATTCATATATTGAGAAATTATTGATTCATATATTATCAGACATCTTTGTTAAATAGTTTTTCTTCTTAGAATTTAAAAAAATAAGATAAATCAATGTAAACTTTAATATAATAATAAATACAAAATAAAATATCTCATTTTAATTTTTTACCTAAGGCCTCAATCTACATCAAGCTGCCCTAATCGAAAATCCAGAGATTATGCTTGACCTTTCTGCCTTGTTTAGTAATTGACTGAGCGCCTTTAAACACAATATAAATAGATAAGGTGGTAGGTGATCACTCTATCCAATTCCTCTAGAGGGTATAAAAGTTGGTAAAGAGTGAGACTGTGTTGACACAAACTAAGAAAATTGGAGCAAAGTGGAGCAAAATTTTTCAAACCATGCCCAAGGAATTTATTTCAAGTCATACAATGATCATTTCAAGTTACACACTTCTGAGGAGGAAGCGGATGACAAACCAGGTGGAATGGTCATGTATATCTCTTCTTTGAGATCACCATGAAGAAAGGTGTTTTTGATATCCATCTGATGAAGAGGACAACCTTGGGATGTAGCAATAGATAGGACAATCCGAACTATAGTCATCTTGGCAATTGGAACAAAAGTCTCCTCGTTGTCCACCCCATATTCTTGCCTATTGCCAAGTGCAACCAACTGGGCCTTATACCGATCTAAAGTTCCATCAGAATGTTGCTTGATAGAATAAACCCATTTACAACCAATAGATTTCACTTGAGTAGGACAAGGGACAACATCCCATGTATGATTATCCTAAAGAGCTTGAAGTTCCTTAGTCGTCACCGCATGCCAATAGTCATGTTGAACTGCGTTAGAATAACCTGACGGAATGGGAATGGAAGACAGAGTAACATGAAGAGAGGTATGAGAGTAACCATACTGGTCCGGTAGACGAGACACTTTGATCGAACGACAAGGAGCTAGGGTAGTATCAGGATCATCCGTAAAGGATCAGTCTGAACAAGCTCAGATGGTGGACCAAGCTCAAGAAGGGGCAAAGTAGGTCATCATCATTTATATACAAGTCCATATTTGAATCGGTCAATAGAATGATTCAAGTCATCAAAATGAGGCAAAACATGCATCTCAAGCAAAGACTCATCATGAGAAGAAAAGAATGTCTGATTTTCAAAAAACACAACATGATGGGAAATACGAAATCGGTTAGAGCATGGATCATAGCAAACATAGCCTTGGTGTGAAGTACTATAATATATAAATGTGCATCTAACAGATTGAACAGATAGCTTATGACGTTCATGAGAAGGCAAATGAACAAAACAAACATAGCCAAGAATATGCATGTCAAGATATTTAGGATGCTGATAATAAAGACGAAAGTAAGGAGTTTCAAAATTTAAGATACTAGACAGCAATCTATTAATTAAATAGACAGCTATAGATAATGTTTCAACCCAGAATTCAGGTGGAACTGATGATTGAAGTGAAATAGTACGAATGACATCCAACAAATGTCTATTTTTATATTCAACAACACCATTTTGCTGAGTTGTATATGGACAAGAACACTGAGAAACATTTTCTTTTTGTTGAAGAAAATCATGAGACTTACGAGACATATATTCACCACCTGAATCAGACCTTAAAAATTTAATGCTAGAAGAAAATTGGATCTCGACATAGGCAATGAATTGTTGAAAAACAGATAAGACCTCAGATTTAGCATGAAAAAAATAAATTTAGGTATACTTTGTATTATCATCAAAGAATGTAACAAAGTATTTACAATTTGCATGTGAGATAACAGGAGAAATTCTTCACACATCACTATGAATTAAATCAAAACAGCGTTCAGCATGACTACCATGAGAAGGAAAAGACAGAGACTTCCTTTTACCTAATTTGCATGTGAAACAATCAAAAGAGAAAGGAGAAGAAAATTGATCTTTATTGTCCAACAAACCAGAGTTTATTACATGAGATTAAATAACAGAATTAGGATGACCCAACTGTTTATTCCATACTTCACACTTATTGTTCACAATGTTACAAGCAAACGAAATAATAGCAGGAATGGAAAAATGCGTAAGAAATAAACATCCAACTTTAGGCCCCTCTGCAAGTATCTTGCCCGACACTTGATCTTGCACAAGACAGCTATTACAAGAAAAACGAACATCACACTTATTATCAACCAATTGCCCAACTGAAATAAGACTGGTAGAAAGCTGAGGTGATACAAAAACATCTCTAACAATGGAATCAATATCCCCAGTAGCATGAATAAGTAACTGACTACCGTTAGAAATTTGAGTGTGTACTGATCCAGTATAAATAAAACATGAGGGGAAAGGTAACCGTTACCTTGCAGTCCTAAGGCTAAAAATGCAAAAATAATCATCTGTTGTACATTCTCAGTAGTAAGAGTAGAGGAGTCACTAGTAGTAGCAGAAGAAGCAGAATCGACAGTAGCCTGATAAGCATTAGCCTGACAATTCTGGGGATGAGTAGGACACTCTTTGATAATGCCCCAGCTTCTTACAATAGTTGCAAGATTTTCGTGTACAGTTGGTAGCAATATGTTTGTATTCCTTGCAGGTGAAGCATTGAACTTTCAGCATGTCTCGTCCCTTGCCTTTTCCTTGAGCAGCATAAGCCACTACATTGGGTATCATTTTATCGTGCTAATAAGTGGCCTAGGTGGCAAGCCGCTGCTCCTCACGAAGTAACTCCCCAAAAAAAACATCCAAAAATGGCACAAGATTACAATTCATTAAATTGGAGCAAGTGGCTTCAAATTTAGGTCATAACTTCATTAAAAATCAATCTCGCTTACTTTGCACATAAACTTCCTGCACAACAAAGAGAGATTCTTCTAGTACTTTGGCATAAATAATGTTAATAAATTCTCCCTAGAGATGATTAAATCTAGAAAAATAATCTTGAATGGAGAGATTGCCTTAAGTGTAACTGGCAATCTTGTACTCTAATTGAGAATGTTGAGCAGTATTGTCTTGATTATATACTTTTTTTAAGTATTCCCACATAAATTTAGCAGGCTTATATGGCCTCAAATTAAGAACAATAAAAGGATCCACTGATCCTAAAATTCATGTCATCACCTGAGCATCTTTGATCTACCACTAAGTCAGTTTAGGAACATCAATAGGAGCTGGATCACTCCGATCAACATGACCTCATAACTCTTTTCCCATAACAAATAAACAAAATTGAAATTTCCAGACAGAATAATTCTTATCTTTGAATTTCACAGCAAAAGAATCAAAAGACATGATACTTGTAAACAGCAACAAGCCCAATTAAATAAAGATCCAAATTAAACGGCAAAAGAAACCGAAGCAAAATCAACCAAACCAAGCCAAGCCAAGTTAGGGTCGGTAAAGGCCCAATGTGCCCAAAGAATGAAAGGCCTAAGTAATGTCAAAAGAGATGGCCCACAATAGAGAGAAAGAGGGCCCAAAGTGATAGCTGCCCAGATCGATGCAATGGCCAAACCAGAGTGCCGATGTTGAAGACCCCAAATCAAAGACTGCCAACGGCCACAGCAGAAGTCGTCTACCACCACACGGTAACCACCAGAAATTGTCGACAAGTTTAAACAAATGCACAACGACCACAAGAACAAGAACCGAGAGTGGCAACTGAAGAAAAGTATGCAAAAAATGCCAAACTCTCTAAAACGCACCTAGACAATGCCGAACAACCCCAAGAAGCACTCAGAAAGTGGCGAACGACTCCAAAGGACACTCAGACAGTGCTAATAGACTCACAGAAGCGCAAACGCTAACTCTGAAGTACCAAAAGGGAAAAACCTGAGACAGGAAAAATATTCGTAGTTGGCTCTAATACCATATCAACTGGATTGAATACCTCCTCTATGAGGATTTCCTCTCATTATATAGGCACAAATGTGCAACATACAAGGCTAGAATCAAGCCTAAATTACAGCTATTAAATCTGTCTATACAAAAGGAAACTATGTCTATATACAGATTTTGACTAAATAAGGAAGTATATATATACAACTAGTGAGAACAAAATAAGAAAATAGGGAGCGTATCATGGTGACACTCTTATTAAAGCTCATCCCATCACTACTTCAATAAAGTTCTATTCCAATCTACAATAGGCTTTATTCATGTCTATATTTAAAGCCATATATTGGCCCTCTCAATCTACAATGCACAGAGTGTAAAACTTCAAGAACAACTATTACATTATTGATAATTAATCTCTTGAGTATAAGGCACTTTGAATTGAAGAGATAATTTCTGGAAAAATGGTCTTCAATCTGTTGGCTAAAACCTTGGCAACCTTGTATGTGACATTACACAAGCTAATTGGTCGAAATTCAAAAACTGTTTGGGATTTTGTTTTTGGGAATTAGAACTATAAATGAAACCCAATTGTTAGTATTCAAGGCCAATGTCACTACTTCACAAAGATCATTACCTACTATTTGCTAATATTGTCGAAAAAACCTTGCTGAAAATCTATTTGGACCTGAAGAACTCATAAGATTCATATTGAAAATAGTTTCTTCCCTCTCTTAAAAGGTGAATTATTTAAGTAGCATGTTGTCCATCTCCTCAGAAATCATTGGTTGCATAGCTTCCAGACATTTTGTTTGGCTTGAAGGAATTGAAGTGGCAAACAACTTGGTAAAGAAATTCTAAAAAATATTATTCATCCCTTGTGGAGAAGTGTGTATGTGCCCATTTTCGTCACTAATGTTGTTGATATAGTTTGTTTTGCACCTTTGGGAAGCACAAATGTGAAAGTATTTGGTGTTTTGTCCCCCTCCTTAAGTCATTTTTATTTTGCTCTTTGTCACTTTTTTATAAATTTTTTGAATTTCTTCTAGGTTTCTTCTTGTGTTCCTCTCTTGAAGTTGATGCACTTTTTCTATGCTTGCCTCAACTGCTCCCTTGGTTTCTTGCTCTTGGACCTTACACCAGTTAATCAAATTGGCTTTACAACTATTAAGATTGTGGGAAACTACTACTATTATCTTATCAATATTGAGGTTTGCATTCCATGCCACAAAAACTATTTCCCGACATTCTGATTTTTATCCCCAACTAAATTCCTATCTAAATACTCTTACCTACCTTCTTCCATGATGATTTTGAGTATTTAGATTTATAAAGAATGGGTTATGATCTGAGTTGCATGCTTCTAATGTAGTATCATTAATATCTTGATACAAGTTGATGCATTGAGAATTGGCAAAAACTCAATCTAACATTTCCTTTGTAAAATTAGATCCCTCTATATTAATTGCCCAGGCATATTTAGGTCCTTTGGAACCCAAGTCACTCATTCATTGTCTTGCAAAACTTGCTTGAATGACTCCATCTAAGCATAAGGCCTTTAAGGCTCCCCCAACTTTCTCATGTTACTATAATATTTCATTGAAATCATTCATGTATTTTCATGGTCTATTATCTACTAGTTTTAAAATCCTAAGCAGCTGCCAACTCTCTTCTCTTAGCAAAAATCCTTAACAGTTGCCAACTCTCTTCTCTTAGTGCAGTGTTAGGGTTACCATAAAATCCTATGACGAGCCAGCTTGTCCATTTTCTAGATCAGTAACATTTATAGAGCTATCATAATTGGTATAGGATTCCTATTCTATATAAGCATTGGATTTCTACATAAGTGCTAGCCCTCCACTAAAGCATCTACTGTCTATTACAAAACTTATGTCAAAAACCAGCTTGTTTCTTATTGTTTCCATCCTCTCCCTCCTACTTTTACTTTCACTTCAAAAGACTATGTTTGGACTCTTTTGCTTAGCATGAGTAAAGCTTTCAAGCTATTCAAAAGTTTCCAAGTCTTCTACCGTTCCAACTTATGCACCTCATTTCTTTTGGTAGGGCTGTTCAATAACCTCTACCATAAATTCCTATAAGCTCCTTTTAGGAAGGAGCATATCTTTTTTTTTTTTTTTGTATTTTTCATAAACTTTGTTGTTCACCACTATCTTAATCCAAATTCTCTCTTTTCCTACTTCTTTTGTCAATCATACAATTATCCATATTTTGCCTTGTCAAAGTTACTTCTCTTGCTCTTCTTTTCAATCCTACTTTCTTTTTCTGTAGTTTCAACAGCACTAGATAAGGACATGTTAGAAAGGCCATAATTAATTACGAAATTGATGTTATTGATATGATTGCCAGGATATGTTCTTGATGTTATTAATGGAAGACCATAACAGTTTGATCCTTGTACACCTCCTTTATAGGCATGTTTTGGTCTATTTCAATGTAACCAGTTTGGTTTGTTTGCTCCAATTGGGAAACTCCTTCTCCCTTTTCAGGTAGACTCGTATGAGCAAAATTTATCCCATTTGTTTTGCTTTGAGATGTTATAACTTGGAGTTCCTCCTTAATTTGACTTATCAGCTTGGTATAGGATTAGTTCTCTACTTGCTGCCCCCTCTCCTTATTGGTATTAGTCTGTGATCTATTTCCTCGTCTCCCAAATCTTTTATCTCCAACACCATTTGAGTTGACAGGTGAAGCCCTTAGCCATTTTCCTAGCTTTTCCCATTGCACAGACCCTATCAATATGCTTAATTGCTCCACACTGCAAATAAAAAAGCGGTAATCTCTCATATTTAAATTCTATCCACATTTGCTTCCCTCCAATTCTGATCAACCTTCTTCGAGTTAAAGGTTTAGTAATGTCCATATTAACTCTAACTTGAGGTAGTTTCCCCATCCAACTCTATCACTATCTACATCAATTGTCGAAACTTCCCCTTCAATAGACATAACAACCAATCTGTAGCTGAATCTAAAAAGTTTCATAAGTGAAAATCATCTCACTAAAAGTTGTATTTGTAGCAAATTCTTGTATATAGATCGAGTTTTTTTCAGGAGATCATGGTCTTCCATTAAGCACACGTTTAAGCAGATTATCCATGGCTTTCTGAAATTCAATAAGAAACCTATTATGCCCCACCTCGTTAAAGATTATTCATCCCTTGGATTCCAAATTTTTGTCATTGTAACTTTGAAAGCTTCCTTATTTATGTTTCTGTCCATCAGAATAAGAATTATCAAGCAATTCTGATCACACATGTCTGACCTTCTTGTTTCTTCTACTGTGAAAGTAAATTCTTCTTGTTCTTTCTCTATTAGTGTAAAACCTTCCCACAGACATTAAAGCTCTTCCACCATGAGAAGTACTTGTCTGAACTTTGTCTTCAATGCTAGTGAAAACCTACCCACCGTTGTATCCTTCTTAGGAAAGAAAAGGACATCCACCTTACCCTTCTAGGAAGGAAAGGACTTCGATATTCTTCATATTCAACCATAAACGGGATAATGACGCACATTCAATTTTTACTCCTTTAACAAATAATTTTTACATGAAGGACAAATATGTAAAATCCGAAATTCATATAAAAGTTTTCAATCATTTTATAGGGTGATACTACCGTATCTGAAAGCGTAACTTTTAAAAGAAAAGTGATATTCATCGTTTCTTAATATAATATTAAATAATTGGCAAATAAGTAGAAAAGTACTTTTACAAATACAACTTAAACTATTTTTACTACGTTAAGAAAAAAAAACTATTTTTACAACATTCTTTTTATAAATGATAAGAGATTATAGGCCAGTTTGAGTAATGGAGAATTATTTTATTATTATTTATTACTATTCATTATTATTTATATTCTATAATTACTTTTTTATTATTTTTCACTACTATTCATAAAATATATGAAATCACCTCACTACTTAAACACAAATTTTAAAATATTGACAAGTAATGGTAATTTGATAAATAGTGTTTATTTCTCAAATCTAATTCATTTAGTTAGGTCTCAATATTATCTTCTTTGACAAAGCCCATAAACTTGGAGCGAGAAGTGATGTCAGTAGGGGTGTTAAATTGTGTTATTGGACCATATTCGTATTGTATCAAATTATGAACATTTGACTATATAGGTTAATTTGAACTTAACCTGTTAAACTAAACGTATCATACTTCCAAATCATAATCCAACTCATTTATATAACAAGTCATATCATGTCACTCATTTTGACTCGTTTAATAATTAATTAGTAATATGTTAATACGATACAGCTCATTTAAAATTAAACCTCTTAATTCTTGTAAATGAATTAAACTAAAATGCATAACTTATTTGACCTAATTAACATAAATTCACATAAAATTTAAAATCTATATTTATTAATAACCATTATATCTTAAAAGATATATCAATATTTTTAAAATTTTAACATATAATAAAATAAATATCACAACCCATATAATAAAAAATATGAATATAGGTTTAAAATAACAATCACAATAATAAAAGCATAAAAAAATGAGAAATATCAATATTAAAATTTAACAATAATAAAAATTTCAATTTAAAAACAAATTTTAAAGGGATGATTTTATTTCAACTTATTATTGACTTATTTATAAATCTTTTTATTTTTTTGAAAAAACCTTCTGATTTTATTGCTCATAACAAACGACTTACAAGTACTCATTGGTTAAAAAGGAGTGACTACATCTTGGATAATCTTCCAACGGATATAAGTCATTATCTAAATTTAGAGCATCTTGGACTAGCATATGTGCTACCCTATTCTCTTCCCGTTTGACATGAGAAGCAAACCACCTTCTAAGAGAGTTAAGGATGAGCTTGGAGTCTTCAACTAGTAAATATTCCTAACTCTAATCGATGCCTAATGTATTTAGGAGCTTGACTACCTGAAAAGCGTCCCCTTCTATAATAACATCTTGTACATCGCATTCTCTACACAAAATGTAGGCTAGCATCAAAGGATTAAATCTTATCTTAAAGGATTAATTTGTTTTGTTCCGAATCTATTAATATCACATTCAAATCCATTAATATCACGTATTTACGTTGGATTCACAAATTACAAATTGTATCACATATTGCTTCCCTAGTGATGGGCTATGTTTGGGCCGAAACCCATACATTAAGCATGAGGCCCATAAAGAATACAAAAGTCCAGTTGAATAACAAAGCGGACAGCGCCCACTCTGTTTTGAGAGCTAAACCGCTGTCGTCTTCTTGTTCTTTAGTTCTTCCTAGTTCCTTCCTCTCGAAATCTTCAACCTCTCTGAGCTCTAAGAAGTAAGATCATGAAGTCTGCGACACTTGGTCTCTTTCCTTGAAAGGTTAGAACCAGACGGTGAAATCCCCACCATGTCCCTCTCCTCTGTCCCTGCTCGACTTACCCTTCTCGCCCTTCTCTCTGCCTCCACATTCTATTGCTTCTACAAGTCTCGCCGCCTCAGACAACTCAAATTCTCTTTATACCCTATCCCTAATTCTAGCCCTAGTCGCTCTCATTCGAGAGCCAAGATCTTCTTTGTTTCACAAACTGGTACCTCGGAAGCCCTAGCTCGCCGTCTCTTCGATCTTTTATCGTCGAACAATCTGTCGTTCGACATCGTCGATCCCAAGGACTACGAGCCTGAGGACCTCCCGAAAGAATCACTTGTTTTAATCATCGCTTCTACCTGGGAAGATGGCAAGCCCCCTCCAAATGCCAAGTTCTTCTCAAGTTGGCTTTCCGAGAGCGCAGAGGACTTTAGGGTCGGGTCTCTGTTGCTGTCTCGGTGTAAATTCGCGGTCTTCGGCGTGGGAAGCGGTGCTTACGGCACGACATTCAATGCGGTTGCGAGGGACTATTCGAAGCAGATGAGAGCGTTGGGTGCCAACGAGATTTTGCCAGTTTGGGAAGGGGATGTGGATAACGGCGATTTTGATGAGGTATTTGAGGCCTGGAGTGCTAAAGTTGTAGGTGTTTTGAAGGTTGGCGTCTTAAATAATGGTGCAGTTTTGCGTTCTGAGACTGAGGCCTTGGCTGGTGGGGTGAGTGATGCTGAGAGTTTTGGTAGCTCGGATGAGGATGAGGATCGGGTAGGCAGCGCGGAGATTGTTGATCTGGAGGATATTGCGGGAAAAGGGCCATCAAGGAAGTCGGCGGTAATGGCTGAAAGTAACGGAAAACTGAATGGGAAAAAAGAGATGGTGACTCCGGTGATTAGGGCGAGCTTAGAGAAGCAGGTGCGCTCGTGTATTTACAGCTTTCTTTTTATCTGTGTCTTCTTGTCCCTGAAATTAGGAAAAATGCGCTCTTTTGAACTTTTATGGTATTGGATGGGCCTGTCGTTTCTCGTGGAACATTTTTATTCCTGCTTATATGGAATTTCAAATGCCTATTTTATTGCTTCGTGTCCCTCAACCTCAAAGTTGCACTTGTGAAGATGGAGATGCAAAATCGTTATGAGCTTTTACCTAAAATTGAGTGGCAACGCTATTTTGCTTCCATGTAGTTTCTCTCTAGGTCAATTAGTTTATTGGCTAGCTCAAATGTGGATGAATATTAGCTTGGTGCTCCAGCTCGTTCGCTGAAGCAAGTTGAGTTCTATACACTTACCTGTGTCAATAGTTTTGACAGTACTAGTAGTCAAATTTGTCCATTTGATTGAAGAAAGGTGCAATGTGTATAGAATTGTGAAGCAACTCTTTTAGGCACAGAGAGCCTGCAATTGGAGGTTACATGGCTGTGATGTGGCAGGTTATATAATTTTGCAATAAGTTGATGTTATGGATCTAAAGGTAATGCTACAGTTAAATTGTTGTATACTTGTAGTTCCCAATGAATTTGATATTGTTATGGCATGATTTTTTTTGTTAAATGATACATTGGCTGGGAGCTCTCTCTCTCTCTCTCTCTCTCTCTCCCCCCCCCCCCCCCCCCAAGACACCCAAAAAAAAAATCCCTCCTCTTTATATGATGCAATTCCTGTTTTATTGGCTCTGAATGACTCTAAATTTGCAGGGATATAAAATTATTGGTTCACATAGCGGCGTGAAAATTTGTAGATGGACCAAATCACAGCTTAGAGGCCGGGGAGGTTGCTACAAGCACTCATTTTATGGAATTGAGAGTCATAGGTAATTAGACATTTATTTTATTTTTTGTTAAAATTTGTTTTCATTTGTATTTATATTTCCAAATGATATGATCAGTTCCAAGAAAACTTTCATCAGGTCATTAAAATTAAAATAAAAACTAATGACTAGTCACGAAAGATTATCTCTCTATGTTCATATGGATGAAGTTTTTTTTGTTAAGTAAGAAGAAATTTTATTCCATGTAAATAAGCATAGCCAAGTACACAAGAAGTATACAAGAACGTGTACCTAAATACATGCTAAATAAAAGTTGAACTAAAAAAAAGCAACACGATTATTTCCATCCCTTACAAGGTTCTTAACCCAAAAACTTAAAAGTGTTATAGAAAAATTCCCTGAATTCCACTTTGGAACGTTCACGATCAAAACACCTCCCATTTTTTTTTTATAAGTTAGAGATAAATTTTATTAATAGGAATGAAATAGGCATAGTCCGTATACACAGGAAGTATACAAAAGAAAAGCCTAGTTACATTCTATGACCAGAAAAGAGGGACAAGAAATTATGAACATTGTTCCCATTAAAGACGATGGCTAAGAACCACAACAATAAAGTGTGAACAAAGAACTCATGCAGCTCTGCCATAGTGCAATCCTTGTCTTCAAAACAACGATAATTCCGTTCCAACCAAATGTACCACATGAGACACAATGGAATTATCTTCCACACTACCGTCACTTGGAGACAACCTTGTAACTTCTTCTAACAACCCAATAGATCAACTACCCTTGTTGGCATGACCCATGGAACATCCATCCTGTGGAAAATCTCATCCCACAACCCCCGAGTCACCTCACAAGGCAAAAGAAGGTGATCCACTGATTCTCCGTTCTTTTTGCACATGTAGCACCAATCCATCAGGAAACATCCTCTCCTTCTCAAGTTGTCCATGGTTAGGATCTTCCCTAGAGCAGCAGTCCACACAACAAAAGGCTACTTTAGAAGGCATCCGGGACCTTCAAATACTCTTCCAAGAGAAGGGAGCATTATCCCTATGGTTCGTGGTCAGAATTTTGTAATAGCCTTAATAGTATAATTTTTCTGATCATTATATAGCCACTTCAATCCGTCCCTCTGTGCCGACGGCCTTCCCCTGGAATATAAAAAATTGGAGAAAGTCGAGATGGTGGATAATTCCCAATCGTGGAAGTCTCTATTAAACAAGATGTTCTACTAATAAGAGTCATGTGAAACTATTCGCAGGTTTGCCACCAAAGTCTCCCTGTTACCTGTAATACAATAGATAGTTGGGAATACACTTTCCAAAGCATGCTCACCACACCACACATCTCCAACCCCTCCATATACACTTCCATGAACGCACAACATGCCTCCCCCTCACTTATTTAGAATACCAAACCACCCCCCCCCCCCCCCCCCGCAAAAAAAAAGCACTACCATACCTAGCATTAATAACTTCTTTCCATAATGACTCCTCCAAGTGGCATCTCCATAACCATTTCCCCAATAAGGCTTTATTAAACATTTTCAAGTTGCACACACCTAAGCCCCATTCACCACTGGAGAGCAAACGGTGTTCCAGTTAACCAAATGAAATTTTTTTCCTCACCCATGCCCCCTCATAAGAATGCTCGAAAAAGTTTTTCTATCCTCTTCACCACTTTTACAGGCATAGGAAACAGAGATAAATAATATGTGGGGAAATTAGACAAGGTGCTTTTGATTAGAGTGAGTCGGCCCCCTTTTGACAAGTACTCCTGCTTCCATCCAGCCAATCTTGTCTCAATCTTCTCCACTACCCGATCTCATAAACACCAAAATAGACAAAGGGGGATCATGCACCAGAATTCTGCATTGCCACTGCAGCCTCTTGAGCCAAACCAGCTAGCCAAAAAATCCACTACACATAGAGGCATCACCTAATCCAAGCCAACCTTTCCAAGAATCTCATTCCACAAAGCAAAAGTAACCTCACAATGAAGAAAAAGATGATTAACAGATTCACCATCTTTTTTACACATAAAACACCATTTGATCACAATTAATCCTCTTTTCCTCAAATTGTCAATGGTTAAAATTTTCTCGAAAGTCACTAACCAGCAAGAAAAATATACTTTAGAAGGCACCTTGGCTTTCCAAATGTTTTCCATGGAAAAGCAGAATCACCATGAGTGTTTAAGACTTTATAATAAGATTTCACTGAAAAATGTGGACTTAAGAGTCAGGAGCCCATTGCAGTCTGTCTTCCCTTGGCAGATTGATCTTCATGGAATAAAGTTTAGCAAAAAAATCTGCAGTTTCAAGAACTTCCCAATCCTGCAACTTTCTATTAAATTCCACATTCCAGTGAAGCAGATTATGAGAAAATAGGTAAGGATCAACCACTGTTGCCTCTTTATTTCTTGCAATCCTAAAGAGATTGGGATATAAAGATTTAAGAGCTAAATCTCCACACCATGCATTATTCCAGAAAAAAATATTAGACCTTTTGCCCACTTTGAAGGAAATTTTTTTGGCGAAGTTCCCCTATCCCAATCTACTGGATTTCCACAAGCCCACTCCAAACACTCATTTCACTTTATTTCTGCACCAATTCCCCCACATTCGGGAATATTTAGCATGACCCTCTATGTTATATCTCCACAACCACTTTCCAAGAAGAGCCTTATTGAAAAGCTTGAGGTTACTGATACCCAATCCATCACAAGATATCAGGACATAAGCTTGAGGTTATGGATTTCCAACTAACCAAGTAAAATTTTCTCTCATCCCTATTGCCATCCCACAAGAAATTCCTAAAATTTTTCTCAATCTTTTTTGCTACTCCTGCAGGTAAAGGAAAGAGGGATAGGACATAAGTGGGGAGATTAGACAAGGAACTTTTAATCAATGTCACCCTACCCCTTTTTGACAAATAAATCTTTTTCCAACCAGTCAGGCTTCTCTCAATCTTCTCAATCACCCCATCCCAAATGGACATAGATTTGTGAGAGGGCCCCAAAGGTAATCCGAGATATTTCATAAGAAGATTAGAAACCTTACAACCCAAAATGTTGGCTAAATCAAGAACATTATTGACTATACCAATAGGAACAATTTCAGACTTGGCTAAGTTAATTCTAAGTTCGGAGACAGCTTCAAAGCACAACCAAAAAGCTCTTAAAGTTCTAAGATGATTTTGATTGGGATCACTGAAAATTAAAGTGTCATCTGCAAAGAGAATGTGGGAAACAGTGATTTTGCCCCAAGAGTCATCACCCACCATAAAACTTGATTGGATGAAGTTCTCATGTATACATCCTGTGTACTTGGGCTTTACCGTCTCTTATGAATAAAACTTCATGATTACTTATCAAAAGATGGCGTTCTCCATTCTGCATTCTGCATTCTGCTTTTTATTCATGCCTATGATCTTATAGTGTCTCAGCTAGTACATTAAATTTTTAAAAAATTGGTTTCCACAGGTGCATGGAGGCAACCCCTAGTTTGGCATGTGCCAATAAATGTGTTTTCTGTTGGAGACATCATACAAATCCTGTTGGAAAGAGTTGGCAGTGGAAGATGGATGATCCGCTAGAGATTGTGAATACTGCCATAGACTTGCATACAAATATGATTAAGCAAATGAAAGGAGTACCTGGTAATTCTTTTGTTTCTGTACTAGTTGATAATCCTTTTGAAGGTAATAAACCTGCTTACAATAGATTTTATCAAATTGAACAAGTTCTGGGTTCACGAAGTTGCTTGTATGGACTGTGCAGTTACCTTGGTAATCAGGTGGCAAAAGTTATGTAGCTAGGCTTTTTCTTTTTTTAAAGAAAAACAATTGTGGCAATCATATCTGATCCTGCATGTAGTTGTGAGTTCTACAAAACAGTCAAGACTTCGGCGCGTGACTGACCTCGAATTGGTTTTGTGGAGACTCAAATTTATGCATAGTTTTTTTTTCTTTGTTGTTGTTTTTGGGGGGGGGGGGGGGGGGGATTCAGAGCCCAGGTTGAACCTATAAGGTGGGCCTAGAGATATGAAAATCTTCTGGACTGCCCTGGTATCATCCGATGTTTATTGGTGATCATGATATTGGCAGAGAAATGGCGGCTTCAGTTTTAAGTAACAAAATAGCTTATGCTTTTTATTTTTGTGCAGTACACATTTGCAAGCCCTTTTTCAGTTTTTTTTTTGCATATCCATGTCTATGTTTCATGTGTGTTCTAAGAAAAAAACCTATGTTTCATGTACTAAGTAATGGCCTGAAGATGCAGGTCATCTGTAGAAAAGTCCTTTACCCTAGAATATCTTGCATTCTTCATAATGTATTTGTTGGGAGCATATGAGTCTGCAACTTGAAGCAATGTGTTTTGATATTGTGGTTTATTAAACTCATTGCTAAGGGCCTGTGCGCCCTTGGGATTAGTCAAGACTTTGTTCTTGGGTACCCAATGCCAATCACAAAAAAATATTGTGGTTTATTATATTTATGCATAAGTATACTTGTAGTTGACCCAAGAATCTGTTCATGAAGGTGTTAAATTGGAGCGATTAATGGAGGGTCTTGCACCTAGGCATTGTGCCTTATCTCTTGTTGGTGAACCAATTATGTATCCAGAGATCAATGCATTAGTGGATGAGCTGCACCGGAGGCGGATATCTACTTTTCTAGTTACAAACGCACAGTTTCCTGAAAAGATTGAAGCACTGAAGCCTGTTACCCAAGTATGCATCCAATTTAATTCGTTATTTTAAAAAATCTAGCATTAGAAGACCTTCACAGGGTTTGTACTTAATTGCGAACATGTTTGGCTGAACTTCTTGACATGTGCAGTTATACGTGAGTGTAGATGCTGGAACAAAGGAGAGCTTGAAGGCAATTGATAGGCCACTCTTTGGAGACTTTTGGGAGCGATTCATTGTATGCAATTTTTCCCGGTGTCCATGATAATTTAGCTGAACTGTTTGGCACTAATTCTTTTCAAAACAAGTATTGATTTTATCAAGGCAAGTGAAGAATTGAGAAAATCTTTTTAACACAACAATAAGGAGTGGAGTGATAAGAGGGATTATAAAGGAGAAAGTATAAGGCATGCAAAAAGCACTCCAAACAGTGATGAATTCAAGGTTTTGAAGATTAAACTATTAAAAAAATATTTTGAACATATTTGCCTAGATTTTAGGATTTTATAATTGTAAAAATAAAATATGAAGAAGTAAAATTAGAACCTTTGTATTATATGAATATGAATAATAATTTTTTTGTTACTATATGCAGGGACTTGAATTTTTGCACTTGTTAATTAAAAAATTCTTGAATTTGGGTGTTTGTAAGTTTTGTAAACTGACTCTTAAGATTGATCTTTTTGTATGTGTATAATCAAGTTTGATGTTTTTATTTGTTTGTGCACTTGTTAATTATATTAGCTTTGACATTATTGTTTGAGTTATTCCTGATATTAATGATTTTTATTCATTGAATAAATATCGAGTTTAATGATATAATTGATTTTCTTCTTAGATCTGAACCTAAAACTTAAGGTTAACCATTTTTATAGGTGTTTCGAGTTATATGATAATTTTTTGGCATACACAATATCATATGGAATATGTTTTCTTTTATACAGTTTAAGTTGAACATTCAATCCTTTTTGATAGGTTAACCAAAGATTTAACTTGAAAATTCAGTCATCAATAAATTGTTCAAAAATGTATTTTTTATATATCTTATTTAAGATTATATCCTGTGCTCCAAATTAAAGAAAACGTCTTGGTGCAAGCCCTTGTGCCCTGTCCCTGGGCCACACCACTGGCACAGTACCATGCCATGTCAGTTTTTTAAATTGTGTGAATTTTTTTAATTCAGCCCCCAGTTCTTAAAATTGAAAAAGAACCCATATCCCCATTCCAAGCCAGAATCCCTAGACTTACCCCATCCTTTTTCCTTATCTCGTCTTCCATTGTCCACCTTGATAAAGTCAAAATTTTAAAAAAAAAAATACCTTCTGCCAAACTTCAAGCTTCTCTGTTCTCATCTCTGCAGCAGACATATTCGAGCTTCTGTGTGAAGCCCAAAGTGAAGTGAGAAAGACAGTGTGTCCCAGCAAACCTTCTCTTTACGCCATACTGTCTGATTCTTAATTCTCTTTGCTGCTCTTGTGTTCTCTAACATTGAAAACAATCCAATGTTTTTTACTTACGTCATTTATAGTATCGCTGTCGCTTCTTGTACACAGTTCATACATTATGATCTCTTCCTTTTATAACCCCTTTCACAACTCAATCTCAACTCTTAACTAGTTTGGTGTTGAAGAAGTGAAGCAAAATGTTGAGAAAGTGAAGAATGTTCAGGAAGAAGAAAAAAAAAAGTGTGAAAGATGTTAGTTTGGTGTTGATAAAGTGAAAAATTGTTTCTTCTTGCTGGGATTGAGATAACTGTGTTCGTTTTTCTTTCTTTCATTTTGTTTCTAAAATAATGCTTGCATTGATGCTCACCCTGTAAGCTTGTGCCTGCAAGCCCAGGGCCTAAATGTAGCGGTACTCCAAATTAAACTCCTGGCTTTGCCCCTGATCCCAACGTTAGTGGGATACATGCTGGTGAGGAAATTATTTCCCTCTGGACCTAAAGGGAAGTGTTATTTCCATTCAAACAGCCCAATGTAATTGTAGCTAACAATCTGAAGCTGGCTGGATGACCTCTATGCACATTGCATTCTGAAGGTCACTTTTTAAGGGACCATATAAATCCAAATCAACAGTTCCTTAACTCATTAATAAATTTGCTATTGTTTGTCAATGAGAAGGAAAGAAATTGTTTCTATTTCTTTATTTTTTATAGGTTTTGTTCCTTAATGAATTCTGTTTCGAGGGATGGTCCTTGTTTTGTTTACTTAGGAAGTATTGAAATTGATGCCATTCCACATTGAAATTATCTGGGAATGAACCATTAGTAAGGAAAGATCCTAGATAAAAAAAAAAAAAAAAAAAAAAAAAAAAAAAAGGATGGCATGCCGTACTTGGTCTGATGCCAAAGAGGTCTAGATGCGTCTCTCCATAAAAATAAACAGTAGACATTTACTTGTGGCTAATTGTAAAGTTGAATAAGGTAATATCCTAACTTGATATATGTTTGTTTTGTTTCTAGCTTTATGTCTTTGAGGACTCTGTGGTCTTAGGTAGAAGTAGGTTATAATTAGATAGCCACAGAAAAGTTGGGTCAAAAGGCTGAATGTAATAAGGCTTTTCTTTAAAAGTTTGTTCAAATAAGTTACATTCATATGGCTCTAATTCTCTTAAAGATGTCAACATCTCTGAATCCATCTAATAATTGATCCTTTTCTGTTTATGTAATGAAAAAAGTAATATAACTTGTAGTGGTTCATCACCACTCCATCTAAGTTTATTATTCGATCATTTAGCAGGACTTCAGTGACTTTGACTTTACTCATTTGCATCTTTGGGCAAATTTTTGGCAGAATTCCTTAAAAGCTCTCAAGGAGAAACAACAGCGAACTGTATACCGGCTCACTCTGGTGAAAGGCTGGAATATCGAAGATATAGATGCTTATTCTAATCTCTTTAGTACTGGAAAACCTGATTTTGTTGAAATAAAAGGGGTTACATATTGTGGATCGTGAGTTCTCCCCTTCTTTTCGCCTGGTCTCGAAAAGTTTTCTTGAGCTGCATAATCATTTGTGATGTATCTACAGGTCTGCTACATCAAAGTTGACAATGGAAAATGTCCCATGGCATTCTGATGTGAAAGCTTTTTCTGAATCCTTAGCTCTAAGAAGCCAAGGGGAGTATGAGGTTGCATGTGAACATGTCCACTCCTGCTGTGTCCTCCTGGCAAACACCGAGAAGTTTAAGGTCAACGGCAAGTGGTTCACGTGGATAGATTATGAAAAGTTCCATGACTTGGTCGGCAACATAACTTTTTTCTCTTCTCAAATACCTTCAGATTGATATTTTTGTAGTCATGTTTTTTATTATTATTGAAAATGCAGGTGGCTTCTGGAAAACCTTTTGACAGCATGGATTACATGGCTGCCACACCATCCTGGGCTGTCTATGGAGCAGAGGAAGGTGGATTTGATCCAGATCAGTCTCGGTATAAGAAGGAGCGACATCACAAATCAGGCCGGTGACTGACCAGGTTACATACCCAAACTAGTATTGAGTTGACAGAATTTTGTTCTCCAAATATATCAATCAATAGGTTATATTTTGGTGCACCCCATGGCTAATTGGCTAATTGGCTATGGATAAGATCCCAAAATCCAGATTTAGTATGATATTTTGTTGCGGTTGAATTGTATTTTCTGTTTCTTCCGTTTTCCATATATATTTTAAGAACAGAACTTAATTTTTGTAGTGCATAGCGTTTTCTCGAGGTTTTATTTTATAATTGCTTTGATAGAGAAGTTAGACACTTCAGCGCTCCACCTGTATCTGAATCTGAATCTAATTTAAATAAAATTTTAGCTGATTTATCACGTGATTGTGTGATTTATTTCCCTACGTTGATTCCGAAGTCTCTCCTATATATGCATGTGAAGCAGTTCCCTTTGAGTGGGAAAGAATCTGGCTTTCTTGTTTTGCTCTAAGAAAATCGACTGTTAGGCTGTTAAATCACATTTGATGCGTATTTGTTCAATGGCACAATTTTCACACCAAGGACGGGCCCTTTAATCCCAAAATAAAGAATGTGGGCCCCATTTTTCTATAGGTTTCCCTTTTAACTATTTTTTTATGTGGAGTACAGCTTCTTTGAACCAAGTCTTGGCCCTTGGCTGCCATTGTGTTAGTGTTGCACGGTTAGATTTGCAGTAGAAATGCGACTGTAACGTTCTATCTGGAGTAACTTTTGTGCACAAGTTAAACAGATCGTTTCTCTTGATTTTGAAGCCTTTAATTAGGGCTCATCTATTCGTATGATTATCAGATTTTGAGGAAATAGGCCCCCCATTTCTTATCCGGATGATATAATGGGGCTGATCAACGCAAAATCCTATTCTAGGTAGCAATGTTTTCATTCTTGAAAGTATTGTCTTATGCTCCTTTTAGTAAGAGCATTGGCATTGAAAATTTAGAGGAAAGTATAATTTTGTTGGATTTATCAAATATTTAAGTTTATAACTGCACATTGGATTCATTATTAGATCTATTAAAATAATAATATAATAATATTTTTTTAATAAAAATATATTTAAATATTTTTTTATATTTTGTAATTCCATTAACTATATGTATATTAATAATATAATTTGATACTTAAATAATTATTTTTCAACCAAATTTTGAAAAAATATTTTTTAATTCCTTGTTAAAAAAATTAATTTTTTTCAACCAAAATTTTCTATCAAATAATTATTTAAATAATTATTTTTCAACCAAATAAGAAAATAAGAAAGAGAAAATGAGAAAAATAAAGTAAGAATAAAATATATTAAAGTATATGTTTAGAGTATAAATAGTAGTCTTTTAAATACGAAAGATTGTGAAAATTTACTGTATCTCAAAGTTATATATTAAAAGGTTTAATAGATTTAATGTGAAAATTTTTTAGTAAAAATTATTAAATTTATGTTTAATAGATCATTTGAAGGATTCATGCCAATGCTCTAAGGGCTGTCAAGAAGAGCTTTTGCATTTTGGCGTGTTTAGTGACTTTTAGTTGGGGTTGTTTTTGATGGCCTGTTTAAAAAAAAAGAAAAATTGAAATTTATTTTTTATTTTCATTTTTTATTTTATGTTCGAAATAAAGCAAAATAAAATAAAGATCAATCAAAGAGGAAGAACAAGGGCAATATCTCCCAAGTCTAACCGGGAAACAAAGTTCGATCACAGAGGAAGTAATGAAATCTGAGCTACATACAACAAAGGATAGACAATACAAGTAGAAAAAAAAATCTGAGAAATGCTAAATCTCCCAACGAGAGGCTTTATCCCCATTTTAAAAAAATACTTAGTGATTAGGAAAAGTTTTTTTTTTTTTTAACGATGTTGTCACTTTTTTTCTTTTTTAAAAAAATATTTAAGAAAATTGAATGAAAAAAATCAAAAAAAAAATATTTTTTTTTTTGTTTTTTTTTTGGTTCATACAGGAGGAGCTCATGCTACTGCTGAAAAAATGGGGTTTGAACTTAGAATACTGTCCACAGCCTGTGGAAGACTGTATAGGTAGGAAAACTCAAGCATGCTAGCAGGGTCCAAAAACCAACAAAGAAATTATGGGGGCAGAAATCTAAATTAGTTAAAAACAAACATACATTTTGATGGTTAGCTTGATTTCTCCCCCTTTACCCTCGAAAGTTTCACCAAATGAAAATGAATTGTGATGGGCAGATTTATGAGAACTGTGCATATATAGTATATACTTAATATGCCCTTTTTTTTTCGTTACATATTAAAACTGAATATACAAATTACAAACAGAAAACTCAAAAGCTTTTTACAACTCATGCAGTCTTCCCGTGCGTGTATAACTGATCTTCACCCAATTTGAACCATTAAACTAAGTACATATTAAAAATAAAAATAAAAAACCTTTCGTATAAGGAGGGGGCATGAGCATCGTACTTTAAACCAATGTTTTTAATTTCGTACCGTACCGGCCGGTACGGCCGGTACATACCGTACCGGAACAGTGGCCGGTACAGAAATGGGGTCTGTTTCGTACCGGCCTGTACCGGCCATGTGTACCGGCCGGTACCGGATTTGAGAATTTTTTTTTTTTTTCATTTCTTTCTATTTTTTTATCCTAATTTAGACTAGATTATTTACATATATATTAATATATATAATTAAGACTATTTTTTTGAAATATAATTTATATATATTTATATATATTTAATTTTTTTTTATGTATAGACTATTCTGAAACGGTACACGAAACGGTACCGGTATCGAAATATTTCGTTCCAGTGCCTTGGCCGGTACGCTCACCGGTACGGTATTCAAAACATTGCTTTAAACCTTAAGCTAACGGTTTGTTCTGCTTATCTTTGTTACGTTCTTCTTCTGTTTTACGACTTCATACCTTAGGACTATACTCTATAAATAAAAATGTAATGATACATATATAAATTATTTTTTTACAATCATTTATATAATTATATTTTAAATTAAGATATTTATGTAAAATGATGTTATTTTAATAAATCATTTTATAAAACATATTTTACTTAAAATATAATTGTATAAAAGGTTGTAAAAAATATTTATTATTATCATTTTTTAAATTTATTACATTGGACACTTGAACCCTCTCCTCACGCACCCAACAATGAGATAAAATGATTTAGTTGTACGATATATTTTAGATCCGATTTAAAATTAAAAATGAGATAAAATGAAATAATTGTAAATAAAAAAATTTTAAAAAAAATTATTATTAAAAAAATATATATCACATCATTATATATCTTTGATATAAAAAATTTTACAAATAGTTTATAAAAATAAATTTACAAATTACATATTTTTAAATTATATTAAATTTATTTTATAATAATTCATTTGCCGCTTATCACTTCTATTAATTAAAATAAAGAATAAATTATCATCGAGGTGGTAGTTCTGTTGGTACAAATATTCCATGGTCTCAAGGTTAGAAGTTCAAGCAACATAAATTAAAACTATTTGTTTGTGTAAAAGTTTACCTCTGGGCTATGGGATGGACTTTAGATTAACTGATATCTTGATAGGGATGTGGTGACGAGCTTGATCATTGGATAGTACGTTATGGCTGAAACCGAATATTCCACGTCGAAAAATAACTCTTATATAGTACACCCAAAAAGAGTAGGTATGATGGTAGTCTTTATTTCTTTTTTAGAGAAAAATTAAATAAAGAATAAAGTGCTTGTATAGTTTATATAATATATATATATATATATATATTATATATATAAAACGACCCTGTTAATACATTGCTGATAACTCAGAGCTAGCACTGGAACTGGAGCTGCAACTAGCTCTTGTACAAAAGTTCAAATTCATTTCCGTTTTGGTCTTCACCCATCTCCACCCTTCACCACCATTGGACTGCATGTTTTCATCTTTCTTTGGTTTCCATTTATATTCATTTTTGGGATTGCAGTGTACAAATTAAAGCTCATTCAGTATCTCTACTAAAAATCCGGAAAAAGTTTTTACCTAACCAATGGACCTAAGCATAATTAATGACTCTAAATCTTGTTCTGTACAATAAATACTGAGAGATAATGCAAACCTATATCTTATCAGTTGAAAGTGTGGCACGTTTCTTAAAAAGTTAAAATTCTTGGCTTCTTCAGAAAATTATATTTGCACAGAAATAAAGTGGAAAATGATTCTAAACTGGTAAAGAAGATATGTTTTTTTTTTCCAATAATGATAGACATAGAACTAAATTATAACTGTTTTATAACTTTTTTTTTATTTAATGATTAAGAATGTAAATATTAATAAAAATATTTTTTTATTTTATTTTTTTTAATGATTAAAAATATTTAAAATTACTTTTAAAAAATGATAAAAAAAAATCTATAACACTAAAAATTATAAAATTGTTGTAAAATAGTTGTATGTATTATCACCCTTTTTTTTTCTCTATTTGAAATTTCAATGGGATAAGAGGGAAAAGCGAATGATGAATCATGAATCCGAAAGCAACAGCATGAAGCATAAAACAAGGAAGAATCTTTTGGGTTTATGCACCTTGAAATTTGAATTGCTGGGTCGTTGTTGATAAAGAAAAAGGTATGCTTTATTATTATTATTACCACTCAGCTCCAACTGCTAGCTGCTCTTTCTGGGTTTGCTTTTGCGTCTAGCTCTGCTTCTTAGGCTTCTTTCACTTGGCATCTCCATCTTCTCAAATTGATTTCCTTCCTTCTTTATTCCTTTCATGGAAGTTGATGAACCTTCACCCTTCAGCTTTTGCTGTTCTTGTTTATCTTGCTGATCATGTTGTTGTTCTTGCTGTTCTTCCTTGCCCATTTTCACTTTCTTCGATTGATTCTCTCTCGCATCCACTTGGGCTTCTTCATCATCTGATACAGATTGTTCTTTTTTATCTTGGATTTCAGATCTCTCGACGATCTTTCGAGGCCTACCTCTCTTTCTAGGGTTCTGAGGCTGTGCTTGTTGCTGGGATTGATGATCAATATCTCCTGTTGTTGAAGCTTCTGCTATTGCTATTGAAACTGCCTTCGTTTTTCGAGACTTCTTCTTTCCCATCTATCTCTCTCTATCAATGATACATCAGCCACTTATATTATATAAAGAAAAAGGTAAAATATATATATATACACATATATATATAATAATCATATTGCTGTCGTTGTATCCACCAAATACCTGAAAATATACTCACATGAGACAGAAAAACCAGACCACCTTAATCTACAACCTAATCCATTTGCTTTTGTATTAATCCGAAAACCATTCCAAATACACCCACTGTTTTTCAAATCATTAATCCCACTCTCTCTCAGCAGGAATGCATAAAGCAACTGGATTAGTATCTTTGACCAACATACAAATTCTGGAAACAACCCTTTCCCCCTTTCTAGCTTCTTCTCTCTGTCATCCAAAAACCCAATGAAACAAACCTTCTGTTCTGTTGACTAGAATAAACAAATCCTTGAAAGCTCATGAAAAGCCGCTGAAATCATCTTTCCCTGTCTTTTGTTTATTCATCCAGGCTTCCAGCCATACCATCCCTCTACATCTATCTATCTATCTATCTATCTATCTATATATATATATATATCATATTATTTTGTTGAGGATGAAAAGACAAGCTGCCAAGCAGGGATGTGGTGGAAATAATGATAAATTTATTATTTTTTATTAAATATTTTTTATTTTTTTCGAAAATAATTATTATTGAAGTTGTATTTTTTTAATTTTTTTAATAATTAATGAAACTTCAAATACACTGTAAATAAAGTAATAAAAGGATAATAGAAGAGTTCTCGAAGAAGAGCAAGAAAAAGCAAAGGGTTACTGGGTTGGCTAAGAGTAACCATGGTTAGGGGCCTAGGGTGGGGGAGGACAGGACTTTGTGCTCAAAGTTGAGGGCATGTGGTTTTCACGTGGATAAGGTTACAGTGGTTACTGAGCTGAACGGTTGTATTGACACGAACTCGGCATGGAGTCTGACAATTTGTCAAACTGCGTTCCTTTCGGTTTTTCACTGAGCTCGATTTAGAGATAAAGATAAATTTAATTATTTTTTAATATTATTATTATTTTAAAATTTTGAAAATATATATTAAAATTTTAAAAATATATATTAAGATTTGTATTTTATATAAGAAATTAAAAAAATATAATACTAATAAAATAAAAATAAATTAAAATAAGTTAAAATGAGTGTGGAATCTAATCGGACCAGAAAACTTCCCGAATTTTCCTTTACTCAAAGAAAAAGGAAAGAAAAAAAAGTAGGGCTGGACAACAGTTGAGCTGCAACCATGATCATTTTATAGTGAAATTATTGTTTCTGTAATGAACGAACGTCGGCAGCCGCCCTCTGTCCTACCACTAAAATTATGTGAATGATCCCACCACTATTATTTTAAATTCTGCATAGTGACTTGTACAGTGACTTGCATAGTAACTATAATTTCAAAGCCTATAAATAGGGGTTTTAGTTGTAATGAAATTCATAAGAAAATATAGAGAGAGAAAGAAAGTTTCAGTTCTTAAGAGTTTCAGAGAGAATTTCTTATTTCTCTTTTACAATAGTAGTTTTTTTTTTTAAGTTTCATAACACGTTATCAGCACGACGGTTCTACCAATTCTGAAGCTAGTGGTCTTATTCCTCTGTAAGTTTTTCAATATATTATTTGAAATCTCTGATATATTTTATTGATGATTATTTGTGTGAATTTATAAATATGTGATACACATATTTATTTCATTATTTATATGTGTAGAAAATGGCAAATCTTACAAAATTGGAATTTGTTGCTCTTGATATATCTGGGAAAAATTATTTATCCTTGATACTTGATGCTGAAATACATCTTGATGCAATGAACCTGGGAGAAACTATTAAAGAAGGAAATCAAGCATCCCTGCAGGAACGTGCTAAAACAATGATTTTCCTTCGCCACCATCTTCATGAAGAATTGAAAACTGAATATTTCACAGTAAAAGATCCATATATTTTGTGGAACAATTTAAGGGAGAGGTATGAACACCAGAAGACTGTCATCCTCCCAAGAGCTCGTTCTTAATGGATGTACCTGAGGTTGCAAGATTTTAAAAGTGTTAGTGAGTATAATTCTGCACTTTTTAAAATAAGCTCAGTATTAAAATTATGCGGTGAGAAAATCACCGATGATGATATGCTAGAGAAGACTTTTACTACATTTCATGCCTCGAATATGCTCCTGCAGCAGCAGTATCGAGAGAGAAAGTTCAAGAAATATTCTAAACTTATATCATGTCTTCTAGTAGCTGAGCAGAATAATGAGCTCTTATTAGAAAGCCACCAGTCACACCCTACTGGCTCAATATCATTCCCTGAAGTGAATGGTAATAGGTTTGCATCATTCCCAGAAGTGAATGGTGCATCCTTTAGAAAAAATCGGAGGCGTGGACGTGGTAGGAGAAATTATAGAAATGTTGGTCCCAGAAATGACAACATTAAAAGGGATTATAATATACCATATCACCAGAAGTGGTACAATTCAGAAAGGGGTAAAAATCTTCAGAATAATTTTTCAAAGAAAAGTGAAGAGGTGTGCCATAGATGTAGAATGACTGGACATTGGTCACGTACCTGTCATACGGCCAGGCACTTAACTGATTTATATCAAGCTTCTATTAAAAGAAAGAATAAAGTGTATGAAACAAATTTAGTAGAATCATCGGATGATTTATTAGATTCAGTAGATGTAGACGTTACTCATCTTAATGTATCTGATTTCTTTAATCATCCTGATGGTAGTATTGAACACTTAATTGGAGATGGAAGTGTTCCACTCAATTTATGTATTTTCTTTCTATCAGTAATAAAAGTTTTGTATATTTTGTAGAATCATGGATCACATTGATTAGCATTTTATCTTTGAGTTGAATAATAAAGATATATGTCTGGCTGACAGTGCTACAACTCACACAATTCTCAAAGAAAAGAAATATTTTCAAAATCTAATACTAAGTAAAGCTTATGTCCATATCATATCAGGTTCATCGGATTTAATTGAGGGCTCCGGAAGAGCTTATATTGTGTTACCTAATGGTACCAAATTTTGTATTGATGATGCTCTATTATCTTCACAATCCAGAAGAAATTTATTGAATTTCAAATATATACGTCGTAATGATTACCATATTGAAACGACCAATGAAGGCAGTAAAGAGCATCTTCTTATTACTAAAACAATATCGGGCCAGAAGCTCGTATTAGAAAAACTGTCTGCTCTATGTTCTGGATTGTATTATACAAAAATGAGAACAATTGAATCATATGTGGTAATGCACCAGAAGTGCATTGACCCTAAAGTATTTATGATTTGGCATGATCGCCTTGGACATCCGGGTTCTATAATGATGAGACGAATTATTGAAAATTCGCATGGGCATCCCTTAAAGAATCAAAAGATATTTCTATCCAATGAATCTCCCTGCATGTTCTCAAGGTAAGTTTATTATTAGACCATCTCCCTCAAAAGTCATTATTGAATCTCCATCCTTTTTACAAAGGATTCACGGAGATATATGTGGGCCTATTTATCCATCAAGTTGACCATTTAGATATTTTATAATTCTAATTGATGCATCTAGTCGATGGTCACATGTTTGTCTTCTTTCCACTAGAAATGTTGCATTTGCTAGACTTCTTGCTCAGATAATTAAACTGCGAGCACAATTTCCTGAGTATCCGATTAAGACCATTCGATTGGATAATGCAGGTGAATTTTCATCTCAAGTTTTTAATGATTATTGCATGTCAATAGGAATAGATGTTGAACATCCTGTTGTCCATACACACACACAAAACAGTTTAGCTGAGTTTTTGATCAAAAGGCTTCAATTAATCGCTAGACCTTTACTTATGAAATCAAGACTACCTATTTCTGTTTGGGACATGCTATACTTCATGCAGCATCTCTAATTCATATTAGACCATCTACATATCATAAATATTCTCCATTACAGCTTGCATTTGGTCAATAACCAAATATTTCTCATCTTCGTACTTTTGAATGTGCTGTATAAGTTCCAATTGCACCTCCACAACGTACAAAAATGGGCCCTCAACGTAAACTTGGGATATATGTTGGTTTTGATTCTCCATCCATTATTAGATACCTTGAACCCCTTACAGAGGATATGTTTAAAGCACGTTTTGAGAATTGTCATTTTGACGAATCAAATTTTCCGTTAATGGGTAAAGAAAAGTCGGTACCTAAAGCACGACAAGATATTACTTGGGATAATAAGACCCTGTCTCATTTTGATCCTCCTACAAATGAATGTAAACGGGAAGTTCAAAGGATTATTCATTTGCAAAATGTTGCAAATCAGTTACCGGATGTATTTACTGACACTAAAGGTGTAGTAAAATCTTATATTCCTGCTGTTAATACTCCAGTAAGGATTGAAGTCCCTGAAGGACAAATTGTCAAAGCAGCAATAGGTGAATCTAAAACACGCCTGAAGCGTGAAAAACCTATTGGTGCAAAAGACAAAATTCCCAGAAGGAAAAGAATACAAAATGAATTTGGTATTCCTGAAGAACACGTACCCACAATACAGGCCACAAATATAATTGGTGCTCCTAAAGAGCTTAAATCTTCTATTCCAAAACCTCCTGAAGAGAAAACTCTTGAAGAGTATAAATCTCCTAAAAAGAGACCTCCTGAAGAGGTGTGTCATGAAATGTTTTCCCCTGAAGAGGAACAGGTACCTGAAAATAATGAGATCTCAATATATTTCATGAAAACTGGAGAAATTCTGGATAGAAATAAAACTGTTGTCGACAACATATTTTCATATAAAATGGCCCTTGACATTACCAGAAGTAATGAAGAAAGTGAGCCAAAAAGCGTCGAAGAATGTCGACGTAGAAATGATTGGCCAAAATGGAAAACAGCTATTGAAGCTGAATTAAATTCGCTAGCAAAACGAGAAGTATTTGGACCTGTTGTCCAAATACCAAAAGGTGTGATGCCTGTTGGATATAAGTGGGTATTTGTACGAAAACGTAATGAGAAAAATGAAATTATGCGATACAAAACACGGCTTGTTGCACAAGGTTTCCTACAGAAACCCGGGATTGATTATGAAGAAACATACTCTCCTGTTATGGATGCAATCACATTTAGATTTTTGATTAGTCTGATTGTTACAAAAGAATTAGAAATGCGGTTGATGGATGTGGTCACTGCATATTTATATGGATCCTTAGACCATGACATATATATGAAAATCCCTGAAGGATATAAGATGCCTGAAGCATCTACAAGCACATCTAGAAATATGTACTCAATCAGACTACAAAGATCTTTATATGGGTTGAAGCAATCCGGACGCATGTGGTATAATCGCTTAAGCGAATATCTATTGAAAAAATGGTTTGAGAATAATCCTATATGCCCATGTGTTTTTATTAAGAAATCAGAATCCGGATTTGTCATTATTGCGGTTTATGTTGATGATTTAAATATTGTGGGAACTCCTGAAGAGATCTCAAAAACCGCTATATATTTAAAGAATGAATTTGAAATGAAAGATATTGGCAAAACAAAACTTTGTCTCGGCCTGCAGCTTGAGCACTTACCAAATGGAATTTTTATTCATCAGTCCATGTACACTGAGAAAGTCCTAAAGCATTTTTATATGGACAAATCTCATCCCCTAAGTACTCCAATGATTGTTCGAACACTTAATGTGAAGAAAGATCCATTCCGTCCTTGTGATGACGATGAAGAAATTCTTGGTCCTGAAGTACCATATCTCAGTGCAATTGGAGCTTTGATATATCTTGCAAATTGCACTCAACCAGATATTACATTCTCAGTTAATCTGCTTGCAAGATATAGTTCTGCACCAACTCGAAGGCATTGGAATGGCATTAAACATGTCATTCGTTACCTTCTTGGTACGGTTGATATGGGATTATTTTATCAACGTGGTTCAAGTCCAGAATTGATTGGGTATGCAGATGCAGGTTATCTTTCAGACCCACACAGAAGTAGATCTCAAACTGGATATTTATTTACTTATAGAGATACTGCCATATCATGGAGATCTGTTAAGCAGACAATATCTGCTACTTCTTCAAATCACTCAGAGATCATTGCTATTCATGAAGCAAGTCGAGAGTGTATTTGGTTGAGATCAGTTATTCAACATATCCAGGAAAAGTGTGGACTTCCCATGATCAATAATAGCCCAACAATCTTATATGAAGATAATACTGCTTGTATCACTCAAATCAGAGGAGGATATATCAAAGGTGACAGAACCAAACATATTTCACCTAAATTCTTTTATACTCATGAACTTCAAGAGAAAGGTAAAATTAATGTCAAGCAGATACGATCTAGTGATAATCTGGCAGATTTATTCACAAAGGCGTTACCAATTTCCACATTCAAGAAGATTGTGCATAACATTGGAATGCGAAGACTCAAAGATCTTTTGTCATGCACTTTTCAGGGGGAGTAAATGTGCTGATTGTACTCTTTTTCCTTCGCTGAGGTTTTGTCCCACTGGGTTTTCCTCTGCAAGGTTTTAATGAGGCAATCTTAAAGTACTTGTGGATACATACGAAGACTGTACTCTTTTTCCTTTGCCTTTGGTTTTTCTTCCCACTGGGTTTTTACTTGGTAAGGTTTTAACGAGGCAGATTCTTATTGGCGGTCATTCAAGGGGGAGTGTAATGAACGAACGTCGGCAGCCGCCCCCTATCCCACCACTAAAATTATGTGAATGATCCCACCACTATTATTTTAAATTCCACATAGTGACTTGTATAGTGACTTGCATAGTAACTTGCATAGTAATTTCAAAGCCTATAAACAGGGGCTTCAGTTGTAATGAAATTCATAAGAAAATATAAAGAGAGAAAGAAAGTTTTAGTTCTTAAGAGTTTCAGAGAGAATTTCTTATTTCTTTTTTGCAATAGTAGTTTCTTTCTTTAAGTTTCATAATAGTTTCAGTAATTTCACGGTTGTAGCTGCAGCCCGCTACTGCTTAGATTTTTTCGAAAAATTAAAAAAAAAAAAGCATCATAGTTACGTTATCATGACTGATGTTGGCACTTGACGGCACTGAACCCTGAACCAAGTAAAACTTTTAACTTATCTAACTTTTGATTTAAGAAAGAGACGGACAAAGGATAAACTCATAATATTTTTAGATAGAGTTTGTGGATTGAGTGTGGTTACTCTCATTTTTTAGTAATGTTGCCGGTCTCCTTTATTACTCCCGTTTTAAGCTCTCTCTTGAGGTGGATGGTGCATTTGGTGTTTTTGTTTTCTCACTTTGTAATGTTGGGAATCTGGACCTCCTAAATTTTCTCCACATGATCTATTTTTGACAAAATACCAAGAAAAATAAAAAAATAAACACAACACAAAAATTTAAGTAAAAAACTCCCAAACCAGGAGAAAAACTACTAGACTTAGAGAAGAAAATACACTATGTAAAAAATTATTACAATTACACAATTTTTCTCCTCACTCCAACGACACTCACAAAAACTTCTCCCACTAGTAAAACTCTAACTTTCACCTATCTTCCTTGTTACATATAAAAAAGGACAACAGATGAATTTAACTAAAGTCAAAAGTTACTAGATAAGTTTTTGACTAGTGTAAAAAATCAAAGTGGCTAAACCCTCTTTTTTAATCTCATAGCCCTGCCCATTTCCCAAGTCCCACTGATGTGGGACTTTAAAATGAGCAAAATTTAACAATCTCTACCTTGCGACTTTAACTGATCTCACAGTCACGCTCAACCGCAATGAAAATTTTCATAACTTTCGCTATCATGCTCCACCATAAAAACATACTCACTCAGAATAAACTAATTCTAAACATTTCATTTCAGCCCATATCGAAAATCACCTTGCTGAAAATTTATGGTGCAATTTCCACGTTTGGCTTTCCTGGAAGTTCATCAGCCGTCGACATAAATTTCCACCACACACCTTGCATAAATGTCAAACCAATGCCCGTGTGCAAACTTGTGGAACCGCTAACATTAACACATCCCCTATCATGATAACTTTGGGATTAGCGGCATGCCATGAGGATGTACATGTCTCTTTTAATAGAAATCGTCTTCTATGAATAGAGATACAATATTAGTTTCATTGTCAGTATCTCCATTTACTGACTTAGAGCCTTTTGCCGAACCTACTCCACTTTTTGGACAATTTTTTCTGACGTGCCCAGATTGTACACACACCTAACAGACTACTTTCTTTTTCAAGGAGTTCTTCCTCTTCCAATTACTAGTTGTTATCATTGCTAAGTTCTCAGGTGAACCATTACTTCCACCATCTAGCTTTCTTTCTTCAGAAAAAAGTTTACTGGTAACTTCTGAAAAAATTATTTTCTCCTTCCTATGTATCAAAATAGGCTTCATATGCTCATAGAAAGATGGAAGAGATCAAATTAGCCTCAAGGCTTGATCTTCATCATCATTTTTAACTTCAATAGATTCCAGTTCAGAGAAAATGCTATTTAGAACACTTAAATGATCTGAAATAGTCGTACATTCACTCATCCGCATTATGTGAAACTACTCCTTCAGGTACACTCGATTCTAGATACCATTCGTCTGATACAACTCTTCAACCTTTTCCTAGAGCCCCTCTGCTGTAAATAGTCTATGCACATTTGCAAGAACATTCTTGACTAGGCACAGACGAATTGTACTTGTCGCTCTCAAATCCAGATTCTCTCAATTCTCATCGCTCAATCCAGATCTGCTCTTAGTTTCACCAATAGCGCTAGAAACGCTACTATCTTCAGGGATTAGTCTACCTTTCAACGCCTTGTGTTATTTTGATTGAATCAAAATATCCTTGACTTACAATTGCTACAAGCTAAAATTGATTCTTCCATCAAATTTCTTCACCTCAAATCTGATAAGATTTGAAGCCTTACCTCCTGACATAGTTTTGATGAATTTTACCGTAGAAATGAATAGTACCCACTAAATAAGTTCCTAAGAAAGATCGATCTTTTCTTGACAAAATTTCAAGGTTTTCAGGAAATATTGGAGGGTCACAATAGACACACTTAAAATTTCCAATTTCCTAGACAGAATCTCCTTAGACCATACGTATCCATACTACCACACCAAAACTCCACCCCGCCAAAAGAACCTAGTAGCTCTGATACCACTTGTTGGGAATCTAGACCTCCGAAATTTCCCCCACTAGGATCTAATTTTGACAGAATACCAAAAAAAATAGAGAAATAAATACAAAACAATAATTTACGTGAAAAACTCCCAAACCAGGAGAAAAACCATCAGACCCAGAGAAGAAAATATATTATGTGAAAATTTATGTAATTTGGAAGACTAAATTTACGATCAATTCTACTACATCCATGAGTTTTCTAGTATTTTTTTCATATGAGCTTTTCATAATCTAATAATTTTTATCTTCTTTTTCATCATAACCAAATTTGGTTAGAAAGATTTTGTGTTGATAATTTTTTCTATTTTTTAATATTAATTTGATTTCATTTGATTTTCAAATATAACACATCAAATAGTATAAAAAATAGGCAGTATAATAATAACTATATGATTATTGATATAGCAATTAGAGATTTACTGTTTAAATGGTTTGAATCTAGTGGTCACCACTACATCTCTTGTAGTTGGTTATTCTTTTGCTTGTATAACAATTGGATTGTAGTTATATTTTTGAGCTCGTGAAATTGAATGGAAAGCGATTATTTTTTGTTGACACATTAGCCCTAGTTAGGAGATTAGAGGGACAATATAGGCTATCGAAATAGGCTGAAGCTATAACGGTAACCATAACTGAAGTTTTGAACGACAACATGTAAAAGGCATCTCATTCATATGTTTGAAAGGCAAAGATGCAGAAGATTGAAATGATTCAAGAGTCTAATCTATCCAAATTCATGTCCAAAATCCAAATCTCACAGAGACACCTTTTTTCTTTGTTACAACACGAGACTAAAAAGTTTCGAAATGACTTAGAGAAGATGCACAGTGAATTAATGTATGAAATCATCAAAATCACTCATGCTCTTAAGGCCCCCTTGGAAGCAACAAAATATGATGTAATAAAATACTGCATAGGTACTCTTATTTCCATCTCTATAGTTGGATTCGTTGTAATTCATATCTTGATGTGAACTTATTGTATTGTATTACAAGTCAATTAGTGTTACTCAAAATAAGAAAACATAAGTTATTCTTTTGAAACTTCCTTTTGTTGTGGAAAGCAGGGAAAAAAATAAACCTAGAAAGTTTGAAATAGTGTCAGTTGAGCTCAATAAAAGCATTTCCTATATATACTTTTATTGATTAAAAATAATATTTTTTTTGTTAAAAATGTTAAAACTATCTTTATATTGATTTTTAGTATTGGAACTCATTGTGACTAATAAACATCCAGAGAGAAGAAGAAATTAGTGGGACTCTAACAGAACCCTAACAATCTATGCCTTTGGACCTCCCTATCCAGTGATTTTTCGTTAATTTTTGAAAACTTCATGTTCGATCGGTGAGGTTTGATGATGTCCATAGGGGCAGTTTGCTGGCCCCCCTTTCTCATTCCCACTTTGCACCAAAACATGTTATAAAGGACATGACCTTACAAACAAATGTCCCTATAGTAGCAATGGAAGTGATTGCGCCAATGGCAGTCTCCGATGCAGCTATGCTAGCCCTTAAGGGTGTGTTCATTGGCAAATATGACATTAAAGAACAAGAAGAGCTTACACAGGCAAAAAGGAAAAGGAGGAGGCACTACAAGAAAATGTAGCATTTGAGACTAGTTTTTATTTTTTGATGACGTAAATAATGTCACAAAAAATATGTTTTACTGTTTGGGTTATTTCTTTGTTTCTAACCCTTATATTACTTGCATAAAGGCCACCAAATAACACCACCATGTCTATATTGCTCTTCCACCCTTCCACCACACAAAAACTCTTTCTTTTTAGCCAATTTCTCAAAATATGCATATAAACTACTGAGAGTGAGAAATGCTCGAACTCTATCCTTTTATTTTTGCTTGGATATAGAATCATGGATTACAGAATTAAAGTAGAGACATCCTTTGGAATATGTATTTTTGGTATTTTATTTTGTGTGAACACTGTAATAGACCAAATTTTTAGGATATAATATTTTCTTGAGAATTTATTTTAAGAAATTTGTTGGAAATGATATTTTTATAGAAAAAGAATAGGAGACTTAGATGCATTCTAAGGTAAATGTTGGATGGACTTTTGAGAATTTTAACAATGTATCAACTAGAGAAATTCAATTTAGACCTAGAAAGAGATAAATTTTCAAAATTTGAGGAAGAAATTTAAAGGGAAGTGAAAGAACAAAACATCAAACACTTGGTGTGCTAAAACGGATTCTCGGACTAGACCGTCGAGTTTTGGTGTAATAATCATAACTTTTTCATATGAGGTCCAAATAAGGTAATTCTAATTCTTATAGAACCATTAGAGAGAGATATAAAACTTATATGTTTTGGGTTTTTGAAGATAAGAAATTTATAAAGGACTAAATCTAATGTGAAGTGGACGGACAGAGATAGAAGTCAACTGGTAACCGACTTAAATGAGTTATCTTAGGTTCAACCATGTGACAAAAATTAAGATTAGCTACCATATTTTTTGAAATCTTGACATGTGTGGAAACATATGGCAAGTTGATAAGAATTCATCTAGAAGTCTTGGTGGGTAAGAAAATAAAGGAAAACAAATGGAGAATTCAGATTGGATATTCTCGAGTAAGTTTTGACGTGTTTCAGTAAACTAATAATATCTCTCTCATATGATATCAGAATAAGGTGATTCAAAATCCTGTAGAACCCTAAGAGGATTATTTTAAACTTTCATGTTTTGAGTTTTAGAATAATCGAATTTTATCAATGACGTATTAGGGCTGGAACGTGGCTAATCTCTTGGAGAGACCAAGTGGCCAGATGCACCCCTTAAAAGATTTCCTATGATGGTGTTTTGTCTTCACCCCCATGTGTTGGAACTCTTTGAGCCCTTGATCAAGATTATTTTATAGGTGTATTAATCTCAACCATGGGATTAAAATATCAGGAAATCCCCATAGAATTAGGGGTGATCATGAAACCACAAGTAGGGGACACCTTACCTATGCAGCCAAATGAAGTTGCTGAAATGCCCAAACCCTCTTCCCTTGCACCCCACGCCTATTATGCCTATAAATAGATGCATGGGTTTCTCTTCTTTCTCCATGAGAGATACCAGTCGGCCATAGTGAGAAATACCCAAAATAAATACACAAAAACTCACTCACATCACTTAAGTGCCAAAAGAGAGCTAAGTAAGGGCCTTGGAGAGAAGTGTGGTGCAAAACCAGCTCAAGACTAATCATTTAACTTTGGAAAAATTTGTAAGTACATATATTAACTTAGTCTTGGCATAGAATAAGTGATTTGGTGATTGGATTATGTTTGATATTTATTTGAGTTTAATCTTTATTTATGTGTTAAATTGAAGCCTATTGAGTTTTGGAGTGGTTTTTGCTATGATAAAATGCTAGAAATATTATGAGATCTTAGAAAAATATTCTATGATGATATATTAAGAGGATTATGTGAAAATATGAGGTCTTGATTTGGAAAAAAATTATAGATCAACCCTAGCAACTTTCGGATTTAAAATGGGTTAAGTTGACAGATTTAACATCCTATACTAAAATAGTCATAACTTGTTAGTGTGATATTGGTAGAATGATTCAAGAGGCTATGGAAAGATAAGACAGATATCTATAAATTTTATGTTTTAAGTTTTACCATATAAGAAATAAATAAAGGACAAAATTTAGATTTAGTTGACAGAACGAGATTTAGGCAGAAATTTAGCTCGACCCTTGATCAACGTTTGGCTCGAGCGAAATACCCTATTATGTTTGATTTTGAGATTTTTATTAATTGATGAGTTTATGACTCAAGTAAAGGAAAATAAGATGTTGAATTTATAAAGTAATTGGTTATCCATGATTTTATGATAATTTGTTTTTCAAGTATTATTTGTTATATTATGACACTATGAGATAATGATAAGGTTAAGGATATGAGAAATGAAATAAGAAAAGATAAGGCATGGCCCTTCCATGGGTAATTATAATGGTATGGCACAACCACGAGTAATAATAGTGGCATGGCCCTTCCACGGGTAATAATAGTGGCATGGCCCTTCCACGGGTAATAAGAGTAGCAAGGCCCGACCAAGGGTAATAACAGTGGCATGGCCTAACCACGGGTAATAATAGTAGATTATGATAAAAAGATATGAAAATAATATGGCTAAGAATGAAAAGTCCATGTATGATACAAGTTTATGTAAGTCCACATAAGAGATAAGTTTAATTCATACATGAGTCATGTCATAAACATATACTTTGATTCTTATATGTGACTATTTCACGATATCTGTAATTTTATTAAGTTAAATATGTACTTATTGAGATTTTCCTATAAATCTCATTTTGGTATGGTTCCTTTTCTTTTGGAATATAATTTTCGCTGCAGGGTTGGATGACGGTCATGAACTAGACCCTAGTTACTCAAGAGACCTGGAGAAACCCTGAGAGTTCCCCGGAGTACTCTCTCTCCATAAAAGTTTATGATCAGTTGGTAATAATAGGGAACAGCGCGAGCATAAAGAAAGAGTTTCCCAAAGTGAAGAAGAAGAAGCCTAGGCTACTTTAAGACAAACGTTTTGATAAATTTGTATTTCGACTGAAAAAACTAACTGGGTTATGCATGTAATGATACAATGATATTTTAAGAATGGATAATATGAATACTAAGGTTTTTTATTTTTATTTTTTCGCTGCGATTTGCCTCAAATTTCGATCAGTACGGGGGTGAATAACCAAGTGTTACTGATCCTGACACTTCAATTTGCATTGAATTACGAACGTAAATTGGGAGTGTCACAACATAGTCATAAATTCTTGACCTTTTTGTCTGACATTTCGTTATAAGTTTGTGTTATCCAAATTAGAAATAGGGAAGTTCAATGGAAACAATATATGAAATTCTGGCTTAAATAATCCCATATTCAAAATAAAAGAGAAGTAGAATAAGAATATTATTTTGAATGCTATATTTCAGGTACAATCGCGTAGGAAGTTCTGAAAATCAAGTTATGACTATTTTTTAGAAGACTAGATTCACGATCAATTCTATCGTATCCATGAATTTTCTAATATTTTTTCATGTGAGCTTTTCATAATCTAATAGTTTTTATCTTCTTTTTCATCATAACCAAATTTCGATTAGAAAGATTTCATGTTGATGGCTTTTTCGTTTAAACATTAATTTATTTTCATTTGATTTCAAATATAACATATTAAACAATATAAAAAATAAGTAATATAATAATAACTATATGATTATTGATATAGCAATTAGAGATTTACTATTTAAGTTGTTTAAATCTAACGGTCACCACTACATCTCTTGTAATTGGTTATTCTTTCACTTGTATAATAATTGGATTGTAAGCATATTTTGGAGCTTGTGAAATCGAATGAAAAGTTTTTTGTTGACACACTAGCTCTAGTCAGGAGATTAGAGGGACAAGGTGTGTTGTCGAAGTAGGTTGAGGTTATAACCGCAGTCATAACTAAAATTTTGAACGATAACATATAAAATGTGTTTCATTAATATATTTCAAAAGCAGAGATGTAGAAGATTGAAATAATTCAAGAGTCTAATTTGTCCAAAGTCCAGATCTCATAGGGACACTATTTTTCTTTGTTGCAACATGAGACTAAAAACTTTCGGAATGACATAAAGAAGATGCACAATGAGTTTACGTATGAAATCAACAAAATCACTCATAATCTTAGGGCCCACTTGGAAGAAGCAAAATATGATGTAATAAAATACTGCATAGGTACCCTTGTTTCCATCTCTACAGTTGGACTTGCTGTAATTCGTATCTTGATGTGAACTTGTTGTATTGTATTACAACTTGTTGTATTGTATTACAAGTGATCAATTTGTGTTGCTTAAAATAAAATAAAATAAAAACATAAGTTATTCTTTTAAAACTACCTTTGTTTTGGAAAGCAGGGAAGAAAATAAACCTAGAAAGTTTAAAATAGTGTCAATTGGGCTGCTCAATAAAGCATTTCCTATATATATATATATATATATATATATCTTTATTAATTATAAATAATAATTTTTGGAAAAAATGTTTGAAACTATCTTTATATCGATTTTTAGTATTTGAACTCATTGCGGCTAACAAACATCTAGAGAGAAGAAGAAATTAGTGAGACTCTAACAAAACCCTAACAATCTACGCCTTTGAATCTCCTCGTCTAGTAATTTTTCGTTGATTCCTGAAAACTTTTTGTTCAATCGGGGCGGTTTGATGATGTCCATAAGGATGGTTTGCTAGACCCCCTTTCTCATTCTCCCACTTTGCACCAAAACCTGTTATAGAATACATGACTATACAAACAAATATCCCTGCATTAGCAATGGAAGAGATTGCACCAATGGCAGTCTCCGATACTTATGCTGACCCTTAAGGATGTGTTCGCTGGCAAAGGTGACATTAAAGTAGAAGAAAAGCTTACACAAGTAAAAAGAAAGAGAAGGAGACTACAAGAAAATGTAGCATTTGCGATTTTTTTTTTTTTTTTTTGAGATGTAAATAATGTCTCAAAAAATATATTTTATTATTTGGACCCCCTTTCTTCGTGTCTATCCCTTGGTTTACTCACAGAAAAGCCACCAAATAACCACCATGTCTCTATTGCCCTCCCATCCTTCCACCACGTAAAAACTCTTTCTTTTTAGCCCGTTTCTCAAACATATGCATATAAACTACTATGAGTGAGAAATGCTCGAACTCTATCCTTTCAGTTTGCTTAGACATGAATCAAGGATTATAGAATTAAAGCAAGGACACTCTTTGAAATATGTCTTTTTGGGTCTTTTACTCTGTGTGAATGCAGCTATAAGTTCTCGACCTTTTTATTTGGCATTTCGTTATGAGTTTGTGTTATCCAAATTAGAGAAAGGAAGATTCAATAGAGAATTGTGTTCGTTTTATATAATTGTAACACAAATGTCATGGGGGTGGTCACTAGAATATAGCTTGTTAGATTTTCGCTATATATTGCGAGCACTAGAAGATGTTAGCCCATGTTAGATTGTTAGTTACAATACTAGAACTCATCTCAGCATGAGATATCTCTCCAACTCTCTTCATAATTGAATCATTCAGTAGCTTTTACAGTCCAAAAAAATACTCGTTGCAATTAATCTTGCAGCAACAATTGTAGAAATTTGTATCTTAATCTTATTTAGCAAAAATTTTTGTTTAACTACTGCTATCTAAAACTTTACCATTAACACTTTCAAACATCTAGTAAAAAGTAATTTGTCACAATTTTTCAACTTTTAGATATTTTTATAATAAGGATTGAAAATTTTTGTATCATAACTTTGTAACAATGAAACAATTATATGAAATTATAAATAATCTCATATTCAAACTAAATGAAATGTAGCATAAGCATATTATTTTAAATGCTATATTTATAGAACAATCACATAGGAGGTTCTGAAAATCAAGTTACAACTATTTTTTAGATGAGTAGAATCACGATCAATTCTACCTTATCCATGAATTTTCTAATATTCTTTCATATGAGTTTTTCATAATCTAATAGTTTTTATCTTCTTTTTCATCATAACCAAATCTGATTAAAAAGATTTTATGTTGATAATTTTTTCTCTTTTTTAACATTAATTTGAGGTCATTCGATTTCAATATAACATATCAAAGAATATCAAAAAAAGACAATATAATAATAACTATTATTGATATAGCAATTAAAAATTTACTATTTAATTGTTTGAATCTAGCGATCACCACTACATCTTTGACAATTGGTTATTATTTCACCTATATAATAATTGAATTGTAGGCATATTTCTGAGCTCGTGAAATTGAATGGAAAGCGGTTGTTTCTTGTTGACACATTAACCCTAGTTAGGAGATTCGGGGGACTAGGTGTGCTGTCAAAGCAGGCTGAAACTATAACAACATCCATAATTGAAGCTTTGAATGACAGCATGTAAAATGTGTCTCATTCATCTATTTCAAAGATGGAGATGCAGAAGATTAAGATGATTCAAGAATCCAACTTGTCCACATTCAAGTTCATAATCCAGATCTCTCAAGGACACCATTTTTCTTTGTTGTAACATGAGATCGAAAAGTTTCATAATGACACTGAGAATATGCACACTAAATTGAGGTGTGAAATTGACAAAATCACGCATGCTCTTTGGGCCCACTTGGAAGCAGCAAAATATGATGTAATAAAATACTACATAATTACTCTTATTTCCATATCTGCAATTGGACATATTGTAATTTATATCTTGATGTGACTTGTATTATATTACATGTCAACTTTTGTTGTTCAAAAGAAGAAAACATAAGTTATTTTTTTGAAGTTGCCTTTTATTTTGAAAAGAAGAGAAGAAAATAAATTTCAAGAATTTAAAATGGTGTCAGTTGGGCTAAGTAAAGCATTCCCTATATATAGCTTTATTTATTTAAAAAATAATTTTTTTTAAATGTTTGAAACTATCTTTATTTCAAATTTTAGTATTGGAACTTGTAGCGGCTAATATTGCATGAACAAACTATAGAAATTTGTACTGAATCTTACTTAGCACAAAATTTTTTCTAACTACTGCTATTCAAAACTTACTATTGGCACCTTCAAACATCCAATAAAATTAATCTTTTAGCTATTTTTTAACTCTTAGATATTTTTATAATAAGGATCGAAAATTTTTATATGTTTTGGACCCAAAAGGAATTGAAAATGAAAATCATAACTATGTAATAATGAACAATCATATGAAATTCTCGTTTAAATAATCTCATGTTCAAAGTAAATGAAATGTAGCATAAGCATATTATTTTAAACAATATATTTCAGGTACAATCGTGTAGGCGGTTTTGAAAATCAAGTTATGACTGTTTTTTAGATAAATAGATTCACGATCAATTCTACTTTATCCTTGAATTTTCTAATATTTTTTCGTATGAGTTTTTTATAATCTAATCATTTTTATCTTCTGTTTCATTATAACAAAATTTAATTAGAACGATTTCATATTGAAAATTTTTTCTTTATTTTAAACATTAATTTGAGGTCATTCAATTTTTGATTATAACATATCAATCAGTATCATAAAAAAGCAATGTAGAAGTAATTATATGATCATTGATATAACAATTAGAAATTTTCTATTGGAGTTGTTTGAATATAGCAATCATCATTACATATATAATAATTGGTTATTCTTTCACTTGTATAACAATTGAATTATAAACATATTTCTAAATTGGTGAAATCGAATGAAAAGTAGTTGTTTCTTGTTGGCACATTAGCCCTAGTTAGGAGATTAGGTAGGGGTGTTCATCCAGGTTCCGGATTCTCAAATCCGGAACCCGGATTCAAAATTTCCTTAAATATTTTAAAAAAAAAATTCAAAAACGTTATGAAATAAATAAAATTTTAAACCGGGCCGGGTACAACCCGGCCCGGATGAACAGGCCTAAGATTAGGGAGATAACGGGTGCCTACGAAGAAGGCTGAGGTTATAATAGCATATATAACTGATGTTTTGAACGAATGCATGTAAAATATGTCTCATTCATCTATTTCAAAAGTAGAGATGTCGAATATTCAAATGATTCAAGAATCCAACATGTCCAAATTTAAGTCCGAAGTCTAGATCTCTTAGAGACACCATTTTTCCTTGTTGCAACATGATACTGAAAAGTTTCGAAATGACGTTGAGAAGATTTACAGTAAATTGAGGTATGAAATTGACAAAATCACGCATACTTTTATTTTAAAGTCGTTAGATACCCTTTAGGTCTAACCTAGTTTGTGTTTTAAGTTTATCCTAATTCAATTCAACTTATCTAATCTCATCTAATTATTATAATTGTCTCAGATTTTTATATAAAATAAAATAAACAATTTCAAAATTTTAAGATTTTAAAATTTTAAAATAAAAATTATATTAAATATATTTTTTAATAATTTTTTATTTAAATTTTAATTATTATCACAATTCAAGTAAAGTCAAGTTAAAAAAACAAATCAGATCAGTTACCAATCCCTTTCAAAACGCACTGGCCGGCCTCGTGAATCCAAATTCTTACCCACAGCAATCGGATAAGATCCTAACTTTTGGGTCAGATAGGCCCATTTCCGTTCCATTCCAAGATAATATACGCGCGTCCCCAAAACGAAAATGAACAAAACTGAAATCCGTCGGATTCATTCAGAATCCCCATCACGCAACAATTTCACAATTCTGGGAGAATTGTATATTTTTTTTTTTTTCAGATTCCTCTGTAATTTTCTCGATTTTTCAGACCCAGAAAAATAAAGAACATAAAAGAGAAACCAAATTCAAACATGAAGTGGTCGTCTATATACATAGTTGCCTGGTGACCACGAGATTTGCGTTCCGGGAATCGAAAGCTCCAACCTTGGCGGCCCGAAAACGATTTGAGACGTCGATTCAGATAAGAAATCGGATCATATGGGTGTCATCATAGTAGTTCGAATCCAGCTTGGGGATGAAAGATTTTCTGGTTGAGTTTTATTTCCAGTGAAAAATACGTAATCGTTTGAGGTTCTGTAGCATTCTAGAGAGAGATGTATACTTGGCGGGGCGTGTAACAAGACACGTACGTGTTATACAAAATTAGCCGGCATTTTGTTGGGATATCTGGCTACTGTTCTTCTTTCTCTTTTTTTTTCCCCCCCCTTCTTATATCATATTTTCTTCGGAGAATGGATAGGTTCTTCAATCTTCTGTTTATTAAAATGTAGATGGAAAAGCGAGATCTCTCTTTGGTTGGCGGTATATTCCTGGGGTTGCTGGTGGGTGCCTTTTTTCTCTCTTTTTTAAATCCAAATCACTTAATTTCCTGTTCATGCTAAATTCTTAATTTGTTTCATGGCACTTCTTTTCTGATTTCTAAACATCTTTTGAGCTTCTTCCTCCGCCAGTTTCTGTTGCTAAGAAGATCATTTATGAATTGGACTTTGTTTCCTCTCCAATACATATTGTTCTAGAAACAACTAATAACTTTTTAATTGTCTGAATCTGAGCTTTGTATTTCTGACACTTTTTTTGGGGGGGTGACTGCTTTTGGTCAGCTTGCATTCTATTGCCGTTAGTGAGGTCTTCATTTTTTCCTTATTCCAATGGTTTCGGTTCTTCTAGTTGGTATTTCTATTTTTATCCCTTCATAACTGGCATGGCAAGGGCTTACTTTATTTAGCTTTTTTCTGTTCGTTATTGATATTGGATCCTGAGATTTTGTTTTATTTTTCCCCTTTTCATCTTTTTAATTCTACCCAGAGAAAGAGAGACTGAGTTATTGTTTGTGCTTGTCTGAGGAACAAAATTCTCTGTTGGTTTTTGAACCAGGTTTTTCATGGGCGACCGGATTCCAAGTTGCATAGTTTCTGGGATGGCATCTCCATTTTCATAGTTAGTATAATTGGAAGGTTTATTGGTGAAGATCAACCTGCTGAGCTATGGAGGGTTCTTGTAAAACAACATTGAGCAATGGTGAATCGGCCAGTCATAGCCTTCAAATTATTAGGTACCAACCCTGTATCAATCTATCATCGCCTTGGTTTGATTTGAGAGTCTTCTACGTGAAGATCAGCCATTTCCATGTTGATAATTCAACGCCTGAGTTTCTTACTCTGAATCATATTCCTCTAAGCCCTGACACTGTTTTGGAAGTCAATGGTGCTAGAAGTAGCAGTTACTCTGATAGCGTCTGTTCCCTTCTTAGAAGGGACCGTGTAGATAAGAAATCAGAAGAGGCCACCTTTGTGGGCACAGACAGTATAAGGTTAACAGGGAGTGTGAAATTTGAGGTTTTCAATAAAGAAGATCTCATTCTCTCTGGGGTTTTGGAGATGTCTAATATCAATGGTTTCATGGGGGAATTGGAAAATAGCACCAAACGGTGGAATATGAATTGTGAACCAGTGATCACCGCCGGCGCTGGATTCTTAAAGGGGAAACAACTAGGTGGCCCTGAGTTTTCGACACCAACAATGGAGGTTTATGTCACAGGTTGCTTCTCTGGAACACCTATCATCTTAACCGAGACTTTACAACTGGGTTTTCGAAAGAACCACAACAGGAATGGCATGTTGGATGTGATCCCAGAGTATGAGACTAATGAATCCCACAAAAATATGTCACCTGAAGGTCTGCAGGTAATTATGCTGGAACATGTTTGATTTTGAAATTTGCATTGTGAGAAGTTCTCTTTGTTTATCTGGTTTCTATTTTTTGGCTTTCATTTAGTGCTTTAGTTCAGAGCTGGTATTTGCATGATGAGGGGGAGCCAGACTTTTTGTGCTTCTTTTTGGTTTTCTAATCTATGAGTGACTAAACAACCCCTTCATTGCGAGGGACAGATTTCTGTGATAAAAAACTACAGTGCGGTTGAATAATAATGTTTGCTTATATTTCTGTAAGCCCACCTACATGCTTCCCGTTTTGAAGCATGTTTCTTGTTACAAAAGGGCCAGGTTTTTTGTTAAACATTGATGTCTGGGAGAGCAAAGAGAATCTTATCTAACTTTTGTCATGGGGGTATGGGAGGGCACAAGTTTTTAAATGATGGGAGACCTTTCCATGGGAGCATGGCCTGCACGTGTGGGATCCACTTTAATTTTTTTTATGGTCCTTCTAGGTTACCCAAACACAATCTTTTAAATCAAACTTTATTTATCTAAAAAAATTCTAATCAAATTTTCTCTATTCATTTGTCTCTATAGCAAGAAAATTAAAAAGAAAAACAGTTTGTGTAAACTAATGCACATCTTAGGGACTCTTTCCCACACATATTTAGGGTAAATCCTATCATCTTTCAAATCTAACAAATAGATTTTCTATAGACCTGGTCACTTTTATAAACCTAAAAATTGTCAATAATAAATCTTCTATCCAAACAAGGCCCTTTATCAGCTGCTAGGAGCTACATAACACGTGCTTGAGCTTAAAGGGATTGTTTATCATTTCTGTTTTGTTCCATGAGCATCTCAGACCAAGCCAATAAATCGTGGTTTCTGTTCTTATGTACCTGACAGATAGAGTTGCTTGCATGTCAATGTTTGGTCATTAATGCACTCTGAATTATTGGAGCTTCTGATTTTGGAATTAGATTTGCCATGGTCCATATTGGCAAGAAACCAGGATGGGAATACTCAACTATCAAATGTATTGTATGTTTCTAGAACTTAATTAGCTTGATAAAGATCAAAGCTTTAATTTTTTTATATCAGATTGTTCTGTTTGCTTGCTATCCTTGCACACACAGTCAAATTAATTCTTTCCCGCACGTCATTGTCCTTTAGGAAATGTATAGTATGCATGCCTATGGAAACTGCTATAAAAACTATCTTCATCTTTTCTCGTAGCAGTAAAGAATTAGTATTATAAAATTTTATTGAGTAGCTGTCATGCTTTTATTATGTGTACCTTTATGCATGTGGGGATGAGAGGTGTAAAGTTTGTATCAAGTTAATACGAATCTGAGCTCAATGTTTTAGGTTTATGCAAGTTTTGGAAACTTTTGAAAGACTGAAATATGGTTCCACTATTTGAGAAATATCATCTTCACTTTTCTTGGTAAATACAGAATGCAATCAGAGGCAGAACTAGGAAATTTTGTTTGGGGGAGAACCTACGAAAGTACATAAGATAGTATATGTAGTCTCTCTATATGGGTACATTCTTATGCAAAAAAATAAGACCAAACAAGACTTAAATGTAAAAGTCATATATTTATAAAGTTATCCTAGAAGAGAACTTTCCAGTGCTAGCTGAACAGGAAGTAATGGCGCTTTTCTGCAACGTCTAAAGGGGCTTGATGTAGTGGGATCGTTTGGATTGTTACAAGCTCTAGCAGATGGTTTAAAATTGATTCTAAAAAAGAAGCTACTTCACCCAATAGTGTTCATTTCTCCCTTTTTAGAATGTCTCCAGTAGCTACATTATGGTAAGTCTGGTTGCTCAGGCCGTTGTACCTTTTGATTATGGTATGGTATTGTCAGATCCAAACATTATTTGTTTTCTAGTTTTAACATACATTTCCTTTTTAATACTAATATATCTCAATTTATAATAGTAAGTCATAAGGCTTGTTTCTTGTGGCATTGTATGTATAAGAACTATGACTAATGACAAACCCAGAAAAAGGGTAATTAATGTCACGTCACTGAGATACAGAACAATTTTTTTATTCTAGGGTTTGTTTCGCACAAACATACATGCTTGGAATTTACATGTGAGATTTTTAGAACTTTTGGAAATCCATATTATCTTTGTTTATCGAGGGGAGTCTATATTAAAAAGTCTAGTATTTCACATGCAATTTGACTTTTTTTTTGTTTATATTTTTTAGATTCAATGGGACAAAACTCAAAATCATTTTTTTTTTAGGGGTCGGGGGGGTTGTGGAATTAACTTGAACATTTCTGGATTTTTTTTCAATCAATAATGCCTTGTCTTGCAAACTCATACTTTTCTCAGCAATTCTTAACATAGGATATAAACCTTGGATATTGAATCTCTTAGATACTTCTGTTTGGCAGCTGCAAAAAATTTTGCTCTTTTCAGAGATCATAAATTAAAGAACTGTCTTCTTTCTTCCTGATTTTAAAGATCATACATGCACTAGACATTTTTGCTTGTGTCAATGTGATTTAGTTCAGGTGTTCGTGCTATACGTCATCCATCAGGTTAAATTGTCATAGTAATGGGCCATTAACCTCTGGCAAGTGGTGATAGGTAGTTGTTAAGAATGTTGTAACAATCACCTGGGTCTATCCTCCAAAAGAACCGACAATTTTATAATTGAAATTCCTTAAAACTTCTCCCTCACAAGAAATCTGGAATCCCGTTCACCACCTCCTATTCTCAATCGAGGCTATTACAAGTGGCTTACTTTGGTTTAGTTCCAACATGTAGGTCTTTTGTGATCTGTCAAATGTTGGATTTGCAGATAGCCCCGAGTCTCAACCCCGTTGAGATGTTGAACTTAGTAAGATAAGTTGAGTTCTTTATAAATAGTAGAGATTGTAGAGTGAGTTTTATAGAGCCCACCTAAGATGAGTTTAGATCTATTTCTGGAAAGTTGAAAAAGGTTGTAAGTCCCACATGTAAAGAGGTTTTAAATTGAGATGAGCTTAGTAATTTGAGAGTTGAGTGTTTAAATGTTAGACTCATCTTAAAGTTAGATAAACTAAGTTTCTAAGATCCAAACGGGGCCAATTCTCCTAATTTGCCAGATGGTCCCTTTTCCTCGATCTAATGTTGCTTATATGACCCTATCTTAACAGAAAAATAGCTAATCAGAATTGATGTAAACCTCCAGTGAGACTGTTTTCATATATGGTTCATCGAGCATTTTATCATTTACCGATGAATTGCCAGTTTACATAGAGAGGGAGATTTGTTTAGCTAGCGTTTGGCAGCAAATCCTTCAAGCATATGGGCCTCTCTTTAAAAGATAAGCTTTTGAAACTTTGCATTCTTTTATACTTCATGTATGTGTATGTGAAGAACATTTATATATGCTTTTATACTTAATATATTTTTTGTGTCCATGAACCTGCACTTTTAGCCTGAACCATGAGTGCCAGAGTCCCAATTATTTGGTTTTTGTGAAATGTAGGTGGCAGAATACAGAAGCTTCAGACCAGAAAATGAAAACGACTACAATAACCTGTCTTGGAGGACGGAATACATAGATGGTGAAGATGGTGAATTGTCCTGGTTCAATGCTGGTGTGAGAGTTGGTGTTGGGATTGGGCTTGGTGTTTGCCTCGGAATAGGAATCGGAGTTGGGTTGCTAGTCCGTACATACAGATCAACTACACGAAACTTTAAAAGGCGGATCCTCTAATCCCCTTTCCTTAGACCTACCATAACTAGGTTCCTTCAAAATTCAAATCCAGCTGCTAACTTTTTCATTTCTCCAAACTTCCAGGGCTGTTTGACATGCATTACAATGGCAGGTTTTGACCCAGTATTATCTGTGTAAGCTAACTCTGTTAATTTTGCATGATTTTGAAGTCATAAAATTTTAGTGAAATGTTTGTTTGGAAAGGTATGATATAACTAGTTCCTAAGAACCCAAAGAATGACTGCTGCTTTTTTTTTTTTTTAATCTTTTTTCTAAAGAATGACTGCTGTCATTGTGCTGTAAATGAATGTCCCTGGGGATTGACTGTCTTTCAAATGTGGCTTAAGGACACCTCTAAGAAAGATTTCTCTCTGCAGTGTGGCTTAAGAGATGACTAAATAATAAATATGTTTTGAAGTTGTAAAGAATGTCATTCATTATATATATAATGTCATTCATTATTTCCAGAAAACTGAGGTATGACAGAATCTTCTGGAATTTTATTTATGACACAAACATGAAGAAAGATTATCACATGATAAGACTATGACACAAGCATTCAAGGATTGGTAGAATTTTAGTTGAAAATCGTTTACTTGTAATTTAATATAGAGGATATTTCTTCTAAACTAAGAACGTGATAGGATTTGATTTGGAAGAAAATATCAATAATTTAGATAAATCAAATTATATTTATATCAGAAATAGCGCGAATTACACACCAACTTGAAAATATAGTTTGTTTATCCGTTAGCTCAACTAACGGACCATACAAGATAAGCACACTCTCTGGAGCCACCTCATTGCCATGCCTTCTTGTCAAATGCTCGCAATCGCAAGCCAACTTATCTGTCTGTTGGTCTTTTTCCTCCAAACTCTGTAGGAGGATTTTCAAAATGGATGTCTCATGAGCTCGACGCTAAACTCGCCTTGTCGAATGTCTTTGCATCAAAGAAGTACTTGATCCCATTAATCGTAAGTTGGGTAAATGCAAAAAGAGGAGATGCAATTATGAATTATCTTTGCATCAAAATGCTTTTGACAGCAACAAGGTCGTTTTTTATAATTTCTTTATTAGTTAAGAAAGTGGCTACTAGTAAATTTATTGTTTTTAATATTTAAAGATAATTAAAAATAAATTATTGCAAAATTATACTTTTTTTATAGGAAAAAACTTCATTGCATAGAGGCATAACACCTCAATCTGGGTTACAATATCGTTTATCAATGAAAACAACATTCTCAATGTTGTTGCCACGTTAAAATTATACTTTTCATTTCAGTCACTAATATGTTCTTACAGCTGCAAATGATTCTACTCCACTGTGGACCTCCTCAACCATATATAAACCAGTCACGTTCTAGAGATAAGGTTATGGATGCCATTGAGCCCTCTCAGTAAAGACAATGCCTCAATATTTTCTGGTTCAAGAGCTTCAGCTACAACTCTGCTAACTGTCATAAAGACATCTCCAGAAGAATCTCTTAGAATGGCCGCAACACCTACCTACCTTATTGTGATGAAAAAACAGTGCGCCATCACAAGATAAGGCTATTTATTACACAGGCATTCAAAAATAGGTAGAATTTTAGTTGAAAGTCGTTTACTTTTGTAATTTGATGTAGAAGATATGTCTTCCAAACTAAGGACGTGATAGGATTTGATTTGCAAGAAAATATTAACAATCCAGATAAATCAAATTGTATTTATATCAGAAATTGCGTGACCACCAACTTGAAAATATAATTTGTTCATCCGTTAGCTCAAAACTACTAACGGACCATACAAGACGAGCACATTATCATCGCCGGCATGGCATGTCGAAGCTTCTTGTCAAATGCAAGGCAACAGATTTGCCGTGGCTTTTCTCCACTTGCCTTGTCTATAATGTCGTTGATTCCTCAGCAGACACGACCCAAGTTTTTCTTCAACGCCGGGAAGCACCACCAAAGAGGAGCTGCAATTATGAATAATCTTTCTACCCAAAAAGTGTTAAGATGGCAAAAGGCTTTGTTTTATTTAATGTATATTTTATATATATTAGAGAAGAGTATTTATAAAATGATGTAAAATGTAAGTTCTAATAAATATTTTATAAAATGATATAAAGTTATTTAAATTTAATTATTTTATATTTCAATTTTTTTTTATAAAAAACGAATACAAATTTTAAATCATATATATAAATTTATATATAATATAAGTTATAATTTAACAGTTTATATAAATTTATATATAGGATTTAAATGCATATCTATTTTCAAATTTACATAAATTTAAATTTACATATGATTTAAATTAAGGTTGTATTTTAAATAAAATTTAAAAAATATATAAATTTAAATATATAATAATTTAAATACTATTTAAAATTATATATCTCACTAATCTTATTTAAATTTTAAATAATTTCTAAATTATAGTCATATATAATTAATATAAATAATTTAATATTATCTAAATTATATAAAGGCAAAAAATAGAATAAATTATTCTTATTTATAATTTTTTACTTATCTAATTTAAAACAAACAAAAAAATTTATATTAGTTATTTTATAATTTTGTTTTTGGTATTAGTTCTTTTCTATTTTTATATTAGTTATTTTCAAACTAACAACTTATTTATTTTTATAAAATAATTTTATAATCTTTTTTTTGTTATTAGTTCTTTTCTTCTCATTTTAAGATCCACTTGGCCGTCTAGATTGAATTTATTTGAAGTTCTTGTTATTAGTTCTTTTCTTCTCTTTACATAAAATTTGTTCAGAAGTTTTTATACATTTAAATCGGAATTAAAATCTTAAAAACTATTCATTTTAAATTGAATTTTGAAGTGTTATAATAACTTCTTTTTAATAGCTTCAATTTAAATTGAATTTTAAGTCCTTGACATTCTATGTTCTTATATTATTTTTATTTTTAGTTTCGAGTGTTTTAATAACTTTTATTATCTTTGACATCAAATACATTTTAATTTAATACTTCTTTTAATCTCGAAGTTCTATATTTTATTAAATCTTATCTTAAGACAAACATCAAAGGGAAAAAAATTGAGATCCAAGTGGATTCGAACCACCAACCTCCCAAACCAAAACCTCGTTGTAGTTTGAGCGCTCTTAACCATTTTGAGCTTATGGATCCATCTCTCAATGTAAGAACAAGAATAGACAATTAAAATAGACAGAGAATTGCGTTTTCACCTTTATCAGCCTTCTTCATCATCATTATCATCATCATTAACATATATGGGGTCCATAAACCCTTCCAGCTAGTCCACGGCTAAAATTATAACATTACCATCTTCATCAACTCTAACGTATTCATCTCAAACCGGTTGGTCCTGCAGAGCATGCCACAAGGCCAGCAAATAACTAGTTCAATCCGTGCAGTTTTTTTTGACATTAATAAACCAAAAATTAGGAAAGCCAATAGAACTAATATAAAGGATTTCCGACAACTTTTGGCAAACTTACGTTCTGAAGGACGCTTGAAAACCATAAAAGACATACAGATACTGTAGAAATCAACGCTACCACGAAAAATAGGATTCAATGTAGGTAGAAATAAAGGCTACAACACAAAATCCTATGAGGTAAGAACCCCAAACTACCCCCACAATACAACTTAGGTGAAAGCAACTTCATAGTACACAACAAAAATTAAAACTATCATTACATGACAGTTAAAAATATATTCAATTGGGAACTACGCAAGAGAGTCGAATTTCCTGTTCTTTAAGACTGGCATTTTACCTTCACTCGCTAAGTCATTACAAAAGATAACAACATGCGTTGCAATCAGCAGCAATTGCACACATTTAACTGGAAGGGACATAGCGCTCTCGGTCCGCTCCAATGGAACCAAAATTGTAGACTTGACATCGCATTGCAGAACATTTGCAAGATTTGCATTGAAAAAATAGAATATAATGTTTTTCACCTGACAAGCACGAAAAAACTGTCAACAAAATTAGACACAAGCTGTCAATTCAAGAAAAAATATACAAACACAATAAAAAGACAAACAAGGTCGAGTAGTATCAAATTAACAAAAGACATTATATGGGATCAAAACTATCTAGAGGACAGCGTAAACCCTTCCAAAAACATCATATTACACATTCCAGAATGATATGCCTAAACAGCTAACAACTTTTAAAGAGGAAAATAAAACCATCCTCATTTTTACACAAACATAAATGCAGAGAATTAAAAGAACCAGACATTCCATTTAACTTTACCATAAAATAGACCCATCACCTGAGTTAAGGAGCCATGCCGCCTCATCATTTGGGCTGAAATAAACCTGCTGCCACAGTCCACCCGAAGTCTTCCGCATGCCACCTCCAACAATCTCATTGATCTTGCAGCAAAAAGAGCCAAGCACCTAGAGCCGAACTGAACTCACTCGTGCATATCAGCAGGAACCCAATCCTACCCTTAGGAGCACATTTCTCCATATACAGAAGCTTTTAATCATCAACACAATAGCTTACAGCATGCAAAATAAAGATTCCTCAATACCAAACCCCAAAATGAACAAACTCATCCACCATTGACAGTGGGTAATAATTAACACTCCCAAAAATAACAAAACGGTACATACATCCGTAAACTCACAAACTACAGACCAAAATTTGATCAACTAATAAACTAAGTACGAATGGAAAAAAACCAAAATAGCCTTAGATTCATGCAAAGAATTGCAAATTCACTTTTGGGCACAAGAATGTGTCAGAAAATAACAGTCTTGCAAATAGGATGGCCAGTGTTTTGGTATAAATAGACGGCATATCATATGCTCTTGTATTTGCCTTGCTATTTGTCTCAGTAAAATTTATCGTTCATAAACAAATAGTTAGCTAGTCTCTAAATGACATGATTGAATACGGCTACTAAAAAATTTTCAAAATTCTACTCTTTCATTTATGAATGCATGCCACGGGAGATTACGTCCTGTGATTTGCAATTAGTTTAATAATTCTTGCTGGCTAGAAAAAATATTATGTTAATTAATAGTTGAAACTTCTTTTCATGCTTACAAAATCATATTGATAACAGCATGTTGCGAAGACTAATGCTTATAGCCATGAAACCAGAGTGCAGTATTTGATTTTAGAGACCAAATAATTCTTTTAGGGCTATAAATTTGACAAAGAAGATTGATATACCTTTCGTATGGAAATCTAGAACAGCAATCCCATCAGTGCCAACCCAAATAAGGTTGCCTCGTCCTTATATAGCGTTTGTGTTAAAGATCAGAGAATCACGTCCAACGCAGCATTTAGTTGGCGGAAAGATCAGAGAACCCATAACGGATCGTTTAAGGAGTGAGGGAAAAAGGGAGACGCACGCGCACACACACACACACACAACCATAGGAGGAGGCCGGCCCAAAATAAACAGGGCCGCCTCCCCCCAAACCAAAAAATGAATACTTTTATTAAGCGTGGTTGACCTGCCATGCAAGCGCACCTGTCATGGCAAAGGCCGATACATGACCAAAACACCTTACAAAATCATATGCCATACTCTCATAAGCCCCACACCATCCTCACCGCTCGACTGATCATGTCGATATATAAATAGCATAGCATATCTTAGAAATCATGCAGAAAGGTAAAATAACATAATATCAAACCCGTTTATTATCTTCTCATGACTCGATTGTCAATTGTGTTCTGCTCCGAGCGACTCTCTGGCCATTGACAAGAAAAAAAGCCCGTTCATCCACCAAGAACTTCAATTCCCTGACCCCATCAACATTTTTTCAAATTCTGAAAGCCAACAACAATTACTGATTAAATGAAGCCAAGAAATCGAAAAATATAACAACGATCAAGATGAAAAAGAAAAGGCTTGAACTCGGTACCTCTTCTTTTAAATGGATAAAGAGCATCCAAAACAGAGAACGAGCAGATCCGATTCCTTTCCAGACTTCTTGAATAGAATAAAAGAAATATAACCAGATCCGAGTTCTTTCCCGGCTTCTTGATTGGAAGAGAAGGACACTCATTCCATTCGGGATCCAAAATAAAAGAACTTGCAAGAACATCTTCCAAACACACCTTTATAAGTCTCTCATCCAAGATCTACCCATCCGAAGCGAAAACGAACCTGATTTGGCGAAAAAATGAAACAACGACTAAAAGCAACACAGAGAGTGAAATAGCAAAAATCCAACATCGAAACGCAAGTAGGGAATCGATCTGATCAAATCTAAAGTAGGATTTGAAGGAACGAGGAGAATCGTAACAGATTTGGGAGAAGCGATAAGGGATAGATTTCGTGTGGTGGAAACCCAGCGGCGGCTGCAGCTAGAATGAAAGATGATAAAGAAGAAGGAGGAATATTTATAGCGGAGTCTTAGGTTTATCTAACGGCTATAATTTGTTTATGACAAAAGTTAGACGGTTGGATATGCACGACGAAAAGGGAGTCGGTGACATTAGGGCAAAAGATTAGGTTAAAGGCATTGACGGCTCTGATGCACGAGAGAACGTTCTCGATACAGCTGTTTCGGTTCGCGAAATATTTCGATCAGTGACACGTGTTTTGGGTTCTGGCGGTTCATTTCCTTTTTACTTTTATTTAAACAAATAGCAGCCGTCAATTACCACGGAGTCGGTCAAGGAGTACAGCCTGTTTTTAATTAATAAAATAATTATATTGAAATGCTTTATCATTACACATCACCTCTATTATCTTAAATATTATTTTTTGACTTTACTTTAATTTTATAAAATATAAGTTTGAATAAAATATTTAGTTAAAATCTTACAATTTTTCATAGCTTTATTTCTAAATATCATTTAAATTAAAAAGACTTCTCTATGTTTATCACTTTAATTGAAATCGTTTCTCTTTAATATTTTACTTTAATCATCATTCAAACATAAAAATTAATCTAATTTTTATGAGTTTTAAATAAGATTATATTAAAAAGTATATATTTAAGTAATTTTTAAATTTTATTTATTGATGTTCACAATATATTTAAATAATTTATTAATTTAATTTGTTTGTTTTCACAAACTCTAATACAATACTTACTTTTAAAAAAAAATTCCATTCAATTTTTTTTCTTCTTTTTAGAAATCCAATAAAACAACTTCTTTTAAAATATTTTATTATCATTCACAAAATTTTAAACTTAAATTTGAATAGATAATTGAAATGAAATGATTTAAGATAAAAGTTAAATTGAATAAAATATTATTATAATATTATTTCTTTAATTTTTAATGTTATTATTATTTTAAAATTTGATAATTTTAAATTATTTATTTTATTTATTATAAAAATTATAATAATGAGATTAATGCTCTCAATCCAAACCAAACCTAAAATACATTACATATCCAAGCATACCTTAGATACATTACACATCAAACATACCTTAAATTTTGCTAAGCACACTGGTGCATCACATTGCATGCAATGGCCATTTTTATTTGGGAGATACTACATCTATCAAGAATTCTCATCAATAGTCAAAGATAGATTTCAAATATTTCTTTAAACACTGTAGATATTTCTAAAAAATAAAACAATAACTCATTAAAAATCTCACATCCAAAAAGCAGGTATGTCAGAACACTCTTATTCGATTGACCATTGATAAATACAATTTTAACTAATATAACCCCTATTTTAAATTTTGATCATTCTATTCACCTAAATCTCTAAATTAAAATAATTATTTTTTCAAATATAATAATATAATAATATAACTAACTTTTGGTTTTAACTATTCACATCAAATCTCCACATTAAATTATTTATTTATAAAAATACATAATAATGAGTAATTAATAATTAAATATTTTTTTAATTATTATATTAATTAATTTTATCATATTTGACTATTATATATATTATATGTTCATTAATAATTATATTTTAATTAAATCATAAGTTTAAAAAAATTAGTAATCATATTATATTTAAATTAAATTACTAATTGATATTTTTAAAAAAATAGTTATACTTATTCTTTATCCAACTATATTTTTTTACTAACTTAATTTTCTCTACCCAAAAACTATAAGAAAAGAGAATAAAGTAAGAAAGAAAAAAAATAAAAAAATAAAATAAAGATAGCTATTGTATTTGATTGGCTATATGTGATATTTAATTTGGATTTACTATTCATAAAAACTAAATTATTTGATTTTTGAATAATTCAATGTGAGCCTAAAATGAATTTTCATTAGATTTGCTTTATAGTCAATCCAATGAGAGTGTTCTGAGAACCCCCACCCCCACCCACGCAGGGACAATGTGCGGAGAATGGTCTAACCCACCCCAACATCTGCGGGTAGCACCCTACATAGGATGATTCAATGAAAATAAGCCCACTGTATGGACTTGAGAAGCCACGTTAGGGTGATCATTTTTTCTGCCTCAGCATAGCAATGCCTACACTTGATGGATAGATAAACACATTTTGAAAATTATTGAATTATTTATTATATTTTATATGAAATTTTGTAAAAATTATAATGATTAGATATGATGAATTGGGAGACTTTTATATCAAAACCGAGCCTACATCTATAATCTAACTTCAAAGATCAACTCAGAAATAATATCAAACACAGAGAACCAACCCATTAACCCAAAATACACGGTCGTTACATTGATGGTGGGTCAATTCTCCACTAGAAGCCATATTTGGTTCTAATTGCGACGTTCAGCTACTTATGGTCGAGAAGGAAATAATGAGGAAGTGAAGATATTAAGAAAATTTATTTCCATGATGTCTAGTAAAAGCACAAAAAACTATGTTTAGTGTTAAGGATAATGATACTATATTGTTCAGTTCATATTGTTGGGTGTGCCCTTAGTGTAATTATACATTCTTCTTCTTTTTTCAAACTTTTTTAAATATTTTAAAAAATATACAAATTCACTGATAGTCACTTCCTTAACTATTAAAAAAATTATAAAGTAAAAAATAACATACACAACCAATCAAACTGAAGGGGAAAATTAAGGGCAACTTAAATTTTTTGTATTGCTAATGATGTGTATCCTATTTAAGGCACCTTGTCATTCTCTCATTTTCTCTTTGTACACTTTTATTAGTTACATTAGAAAATAGAATTACATTAGCATGCTTTGGATTCGTAAGAATTTTGATGTAGGATGGATTTTAGGAAACAATTATTAGTTGAAACAAGATTTTTGTGTTATCATTGGAAGGAAGAAGCTACATTCATATTATTGAAAGTAGGAAGGTCATGAAGAAGATGGTCTTCAACCATGTCAGTGCTCGTCGGTTGGTAGCCACAATAGAGGAGTGCCATCATTCTGGGGTAGGAAGGAGTTTTTCAAAACCTTTTTGTAGTATGTATCAATTGTTGCCATTAGACGGTCAAATACTTACAAACGCTACTTAGAGTCACTGAGTATGGTGGCAATGGGCATCAAGGTATGCTTGTGTTCTCGATGGAGATGGAAGGTAGAGGATGGAGAAGCCTATTCATGGAGATGAGGTGTGCTCTAGTAGTGAGTTCAGGTGATAGAAAAGGGAATGAGTTGGGAATCCATGCTAAGACGTATGCTAAAGTTGTGATGGAAGGAGGAACATAAAGTATGATGGCGGTGCATAGTCGTACAGGCCATCCTTTGATATCACAATATGGAGAAAAGGACAAAAAAAAAGTGGGAGGGAGTGTTCCCCCGGAGAAAGTGAAGTTACAACTTCATACCTAGAAAAGGCAGAAATGGTCTATCGAATACCTACACAATGGAAAGTGAAGTGCAGAGTGTCCTGTTTTTGGCTAAAGAATGAGGTGGCTGGTATGAAGAATGAATTGTTTTGTCTAAAGAAGTCTATCAAAGAGATGTTAAGTAAAGTAACATCTAGCCATGGCTTGGCCCTAGGACATGGAAAATTTGAGAGATCTCAAAAAGGGCAAAACTAAGCAAGGGTCAAGCTTGGATCAGACAAGCCCACAACACTCCAAATGGAGATGGCATCGAAAATATATATATATATATATATATATATATATATAAAGGTTTATACTCAAGCCCTTTCAAGTCCACCACATCCCACTTTCCAGTTTGAAGTAGGTTCAACGTTGAACTATTGGCCTAAGGTCATATCGTCACAATAACCAGGATTGTTACTAGCACTTTTGCTGGCATTGTTTGAGGCATTCTTAGGCAACCCACATGTGTTGCCAGCATACGAAAAAAGGACAATTCATGGATGACAATATCCAGTAGGCCAAAGTTCTATGGGTTGCCACATACTTGTGTGTCGGCATTGTTTGGGCAACCTTTGACACTGTAGAGGTAAGGACAACATCACAAACAACAGAACATATGCAACAGAGGATGTTGTCGGGGGCTTGGGAATATGGAAAAATTACACCAAAAATTGCACAAGAGACATCTGACAACTTAATCTTAATGAAATGTAGAGGGATATTTTGATGTCCAAAAAAGTCTTAGACTACAAGATTGATCAAAATAAAAATGGAGACACCACAAAAATGGCTTATAGAGAGGATTAGTAGGAGCAAGGATTACAAATACATGAGAATGCAGAAGGGAGAGGAATATTGATCTTATTCAAGTCTAACTTGATTCCATCTATGGATGAAGAAATACATTAGCTGGGTTAGAGGTAACTAGGGATGATCCCATTCATATCTCTAATATACTTCCTCGTATATATTCATATTAGGTCCTACAAAAAGTGGAGGAAATTTGGAGATGTGTGGATTTCCTGTGAGGGCTTTGAAGAGTAATTCAAGGCACTCTTTACAACAATTGAGACGGGACATTGTCATCATGAAATGGTGTAAGGATCCGTAATTTTACCTCATTTGTAATTTAATATTTTAATATTAGATATGTATTGTCTGTTAATATAAATAGTAGATGTTATGAGTTGGATGCTATTAAAATTCTTATGTTGTGCTTGTGTTTAAATATTTGAAATATTTCATCTTCATTTAAAATTATTTCCGTATTTAAAAAGTAAACTAATTTATTTCCTTATAGTATTTTATTGTGGTGCATTTAATTTAATGCTTAAATTAAATTAAATTATTTATTTATGTTGGTATTTGAATTAAAGTGTTGTAATTTATTTCATTTTAATTTGATGAGGTTTAATAATTTACTTTAGATGATCTTTGGATTTGGACTCATTTATATATGTTTATAGTTGTTATGAAGTTGAGTTTTTATTTAGTTGAGTAGTTTTGTTATAGCCCAGCCCGTTAAACTCCTAAAACCAGCCCCATCTTTGTTTTAAAAAACGTCACTGTATGCTCAATGGTCTAATGAAACCATGCATTTAATCTCTCGTACGCCAGCCCCCTCTTTACGTTTATAAACGGCACCGTTTGAACTTTGAATTAGTGAAATTCCTGGGCTTTTCTTCCCTTATGCATCGGCTCTATCTCATGCTAAATAAAAACGTTGTCGTTTGATCCTTTGGTTTATGTGATTCCCAATTCCCAGGCCTTCACCCGACGGGATCTTCTTCCTCATTTCTTCGTTCTCTACCCATGAACTTAAAAGCACGAAACTTTGCAGTCTTTTTCATCACGATTTCACTCACGCATTACTCCATTAATTTTCCAGTACATAGTCCATTAATTTTCCAGTACATACTCTATTTCCATCCAAGATTGAAGCTTCACGTGCCCAAAAAATATGTTTGAACAGTGCATTTTCAGCCTTGTATTGTCACTGATTTTTCATCTGAAAAGCTGTAGATTCTTCTCCTTTACAACTTGTTTGTTTTGGCTCGGCTGTAGTATTCTTCACGTGAGTTTTTCCCGCTCTCAATCATTCGGTTTCATGCCTATTTAAAGCGTCGACATTCTTTGTAAAATTGTATATGTAGCTCTCTGTTTCACCCATAAATCCGGCCCTTTAGTCTCTCTTTTGATCATTTCTTCTCATTTTTTCAACTAAAATATCACCTCTTCAAATCCACCTGAATCCGAAAATTTTAGTGAGGTTTTCATTGGGTTTTATCTCGCCGTAAGATCACCATTTTACAATGTTTACGATACTCTTGATAAGAATTTTCTCTAGTTTAGTTGATTAATTTATTTATTTGTTAATATTAATTTATTTTTGTGGTATGATTTTATTTATGATCAATTGTTTTGTTTAGTTAGTTAATAATTATATTTTATTTATTTACAATAAGATGATTAATTTATTTGGTTGCAATATTTGAGGTAATTATTTGAATTGGTTATATGTATCTATATGGTTCTATTTATGTTATTGGTTTAATTAAATTGATAGGCTTATTTATTGGTTTTATTGATGTTACTACAATTTATTGGTCTTTTAATTAAGTTTGGTTTTTGATTATTTAGTTGTTTTCGATATTAATATTTATGTATTTGTGATAATCTATATACGTTAATACTTTGGGTTTGATTTTAATAGCAAGTACGCGGTTGGAAGCTTGGAATCGCTGTTCGACATTTTCGATAACTTCAGAAATTATTAGCAAGCGTACTGTAAGTATTTTTCAAACGAATTTTGAGATTTAAATATATTTTTACATAACAACCATGTGTTTGGTTGATGATTGAGTTTATTGAACATTGAATATTTTTTACATGGTGATATGCATTGTGAATTGTACGATCGTTCATATGTATATATGATATTTGAAATTTTTACGTGAAACTTGAGTTATAGTATATTAAAATAATTTGTTTGAAGGGTTTTATAAGTAAGAAACGGTATTATTGGGTTTATAAATTTTAATGGTTTTTAACTGAGTCATAATGGGGACAGCGATACGTAACGCCCGTTATGATTAGTAGGTGTAAATGACATAACGGGGACGGCAATACATAACGCCCGTTATGGTCATTATGTGTGTATTTCATATCGGGAAAAGCAATATGTAACACCCGCTATAAAATGAGTGTGTATGATTCATAATAGGAACGGCGATACGTAACGCCTATTATGATTGGTAATATATGTATATCATATCGATATCAAGATGTAATGCTCCCTATGTTTGAATTTACAGGCATAATTTTCTGAAAAAATGATGAATGATTTCATTGAAATTTTACTTTGAAATTTTGGAGTGTGTGCTTTATTTATTTATTTGAGAAAAAATGATTTTTAGACTCATGCATATGATGTTTTGTTCATGCATTTTGTTGTTAGACAAATGTATTTAATATCTTAGATTTTGTTTGGGATTTTTTACTTATTTGCGGTACCATTTTTGGTATCATAGATTTTGATGCAGAGAACGAGGAGGTGTTGGTTTCTTGGATGATGTTTACTTAATTCTGATGATTGTGTATTATGTTTATTTGGTTTTTGGATGACTGTATTAAATCTCCTATTAGAGAATTTACATTAACTTGGTTTGTAATATTTTAAAAGTCTAGTACTTAGATATTGACTTTATTATCTGCTGCGACTTTTATTTATGCATGTCACATGTTCACACACTTAGCACTTGATGTTGAGAGTGCGTGACCCGTGCTGTCATCATCTCGATGCCTCGATTTCCGTATTATTTTAATAAAAATTTAGGAGGGTCACAAATGGGGTCAAAACGAAATAAAGAATTGAAGAAGTTATCGTAGTCTATTAATTATGAAGGAAAAGAAAGGAGTGCAAGCTAATGAAGAAACAAAAGAAGGGCTGTAGTAGCAGAAAAATGATGTCTAAAATTCTAATTTTGAATATAAGGAACTGAATGAGATTGACAAATAATTCCGAATGATAAATTTGTTAAGACAATGGAATGTGGATATTTTGTACTTAATGCTAAGCTGAAGTTTATCATAAGAAGTATTATGTGGAGCATTTGGGGTTATCGACAAATATAGTAGACATATCTACCCTCAAATCGGGCATTGGGTGGAGTTTTGATAATATGAGTAAAAGATCGATGGAGAATCTTGAAGAGTATGTATGGGAATACTCTAAGGTAGTGGTATAACTAGTCTGATTTAGTTTGGTGTTAGACAAAATTTAGAATCGAATCAGTACTACCGATTTTGTGTATTTTAAAATCGATTATGCATTGGTTACCTCCAAAATTGATAATATCGATTTTACTGGTTCAGTTCGACCCGATTTTCTAGTTTTAAATTAGTCTATTTAGACTATTAGTATATATATTAATATTAATTATTGTAATTAGAATAATTATATATTAGTATTTATTAATTATTATAGTAAGTTTAGTTTTTTTCTAACTATATCATTAATAGTAGTAATATTAGTATAACTATATTATTATTATATATATATTTATTTAGTATAGTAATTTATACCTAGTCTTAAAGTATATTACTAATAGTAATATAATATTATAGACCATAGAATGTAAATTGTAATTAATTTACAATATACACTAATGAATAAAATATTAAATATAATATAAAATTTTATATTATATTTAATATTAACAAATTAATTTAAAATATATATTATATTGAACCGGTCCAATTCTAAAAAGCTTAAAATCGAAATCAAACTGGTACCTATCGGTTTAGATATTACGGGAATCGATTTTAGACCAGTAACGACCCAAAACTAGATCAATTCTACCAGTTTGGACCAATTTTTTCTTATACCCCTACCACAGGGTTTCTTTTAAAAATACTGAAAAATAGTTTTTTTATGGGCATTTACTGGGATATATGATCCTATTTTGGATAACAAGAGGTAGTTCCTATAAGAAGAGCTAGTAGGATTGTTCTTGTAGCTCACTACAAAAAAATAAAAAAATTGCCGACGTTATATTATTGACATCTATTGATGCATAGTAAAAAAGAATTATTGTCCTCGCTTATTTTTTACGGTAATAAATACAAAAAAAATTCAATGTTTATATTGATATGCTGGTAATAATATATAGTTTGTCGGCATTTATAAAATGGCAAAACTTTATCAATTATACGCCGATAAATATGAAGTTTTTCGGCATTTAAGTTGTTACACCGGCAAAAACATATAATTGTCCCAACGTTTGCCGAATATTTATCAATTCTCAAATTTTATTTTTTTATAAGTATTTTTTTAACATCTTTAATCATTAAAAAATATTAAAAAAAAGTTTAGTCTCATTTAATAAGTGGACTCAATAAAGGAATTAAAGCCCATTTAATAAGTGAACCCTAATTAATTAGTAATAGCTCAAGAACTTTTCTAAAAACCCATAAAAATCCTATTGGACAAGTTATATATGTTTTGAACTTTGAGAACTAAGACTCAATTTATTCTGAATTCCAAGCTTGCGAAAGAGTTTACCTCCAAACACAATTATCATTCTACATTCCTCTTCATAATAAAACTCCTAATTGGTCACTATTGTGTAAACGCCAATAATGGATGTACGTCGATTCAAATTCTAGGCTGAGATGGAGGAACTTTTTATACCAGACACGACTCCCATTGAAATGGGGTCTAGAGGAATCATGACTTAGGCATTAAATGATATTTATTCTAAAGTTATGGACCCAAAACGACATAAACGTGTGCACGATTTGGGATTTGGACCAATTCCTATAAGGCAAACTATCAACATTCAATACCAACTTCTAAACAAGAAGATGGTATATCCAAGAAAGATTATAATAAAATACGAAATGAAATAATTAAATTGTGAAACTTAATAAACACATTCGTGCATACACATGTAAATACTCATATATGTTTAGTTAATATCAATTAACCTTGTTTTGGACATTTTGAACTTTATATGCAATCTTAAGGACAAAATCAAATGAGGATGAAGTGGAAGAGAGATAAAATTAAGAAGACGATGAAGAGGAAGCAAATGACGAGTACGAGAATTGAGGGGTTTATAAATGAAAAATCTAAAATAATAGTAATATTTTAGTTTAATGGTATTTGCATGTTTCCTATATTGAGATAATATCTATGGTTAAGACATATATTGACGCATCATATTTTCTTTATAACTTCTTAGAGTTTTATTGTGATCTTGATTTTGTTAATTGTACGAGGTGTTGGCAATAACACATTATAATTGATTTTTCCATTTTGTTGGGGCAAGAATTTAAATATATTTTTTCGTATAATTTAAATAAGTTTATTTAATCTTTTTATTATCTCTTCAACTATCAATAATTTTATGAAATTCTTACATCTTTGATTTTTAGCCTTCCATATTTGAGAGATTTCCTCCACAATCTCCATCTTTCTAATCTTTATTGGCAAGTTTTTGATTTCCTTTTGAATGGGTTTTATTGATTCTCCAACTCACAAATGATTGCAATTGCATCGTAAGTCTTTTGTAAAAGATCACTCACTTGTTGAAGAATTGTGGCCTTGAAAAAGAACTAATTGATGAAGTGTCAGTCTTGCATTCATAAAGTACTTCTTTATAGTTCAAACAGCTGCAAAAATTACCATAAATTTGTTCTTATTGTTTCCAAAATATAAAAATTCTCTACTTTTATCTTGACATATCGATTCTCAACATCGATCTGCACTGCAAAGCAGATAATTAATAAATGTTCATGGAAAGTATTTAGATCATTTTCTTTGTATAAAAAATGCAATGTACTTGAAAGCAAAGAATGACACAACGCAACTAGACAAGAAGTATACCAAAGCAATCACCCAACTAGTGAGAAAAAAAAAACCAATAAGCCTTGAAATCTAGCAGGCTAGAAAAATGAAAGTTGTTTATTTGCCAAAAGAAAGAAACGAAGAATTCCTAAATGTAGGAAAAGATAAATGAATTTTATAAATAAAAATGACAACACACAACACCCTTCACAACGCTTTTTATAACACATGTTTTAAAATGAAGAATATTATTGTAAAATACCATATTAAAGTAGTAGCACTTTACAAAAATATCCTCATTTTATAATATGTATTGTGAAAAGTGTTGTATACTTGTACATGTATCATTCTTCTTTTACAAATACAACTTTAATTGCACTGCTCTTTTGTTATGACTGCATAAGTTGATATTGGAAATCGGTAAAAGTAACACTTGGCAACATCACGCCAACCTACAATGGCATTTTGCTAGGCCAAGAGGCTTCAAATTCAAAAGTTAGTTTACATTTTTCTAAATTTTTACTTGGAAAAATTTAGGAATGTTCTTTACTTTCTATAAGTGGAACTTAGTGGGCTCTATTTTAAGGGTTTATTTCTTTATAAAAGGTCGGCTTAATTTAGTTTTGGACAAATAAATGTTTCTAGTAAATTTGCATGAATCACATTTCATACATCATAACTTGAAGCTAAAGTTATGTTAAGGTTCAATGGTCAAGTTGTATATATTCTGTGTTATTTCAAGGTTAATTTGTTTCTACAATCTCACTACATTCTCTTATTTAAAACTAGGAATTAAGTGTTCGTGTCTAGTGGTCAAGTTCTATATATTTGCTATTGAAGATCTTAAGCAATTTCATAAAGAGAAACTAAAAACTGGGTATCATCTTCTTGAAATTCTCTTGATTATAGTGAATCAAGGCTTCTATATGGTCCCCAAAGCTCAAGGTTTTCAAGATTATATACAATCAAGAAAATAATTGAAAGTTCATATATGCAACTTGACATCTTCCTCAGCATCTTCTTTACTCAGCAGGCCATACTTGAGAAATTAGATGGAGTTGTAAGGTTCTTGATCATTTGATCTACAAGTGTTAGCCTCATATTCTGGCTAGGCAGCCACAATTTGATTGGCAATGTTCAGTATTCAAAAGTTTGTGTTGAAGAATCCATACCAAAGAAACCTACAACCAAGTAAATTTTCTTTATTAATAAAATAACATTTTATTGAATAAATAGGCATAGCTCAAATACACAAAAGTATACAAATTAATAGCAACACCTAGTTACAAAGCATACAAAAACCAGGATATAATTATACTCAGAAGAGAACATTCATTGAGCCAACTTAATTTAATAAAGCCAAACAAATAATCCGAAAACACTTCTGGCTCAACAACATAAGTACTCTAGTATATAGAGCAATCAAGTTAATTTCTTTTATAAAGTTCTAAACTACTAGAATTGATTTTTTTTAATAGGTAAACAAACTACTCGAATTGAAATTACAATTTCTTTAGTACATATTACGATTTTTTTTGTTTCTATGCCTCAACCACTAGGGTGCATAAGTGCACACAAAAAGAAAAAATAAAAAATGCATAACCAATCCTTAAAAGATAAGCAAGCTAAAAAGTAGAAAGGAACATGGTTTCACTAAGAAAAAATAAAAGTTATAAAGAGTTACAAAGAGGTTACAAAAAACCTACATATGGAGGTGAAAGTTCATAACAAATGACTATACACAAAAAGCAAAATTCAACATCACACAATAATCAATTTAGTGTGCACTCTACTAGAACTCTACTAGAAATTAGATTTTTTCAATTGGTAAACAAACTACTAGAATTGAAATTACAGTTTCTTCAACCTACAGATGACCCTTTTTTTTATTTGTGCCTATGCCTCAACCACCAGGGTGCATAGGTGCAATCAAAAGAAAAAATAAATAAATTCCCTCAAATTGTTAAAAAAAAAAAAGCTCATTGGAGCCTCTATGTTGCCCTCTAGGGCTGTAATCGAGCCGAGTTGAGTCAGTCTTTGAGTTGCCGAGTTTGGCTCGATTCAAAATACTTGACCTCGAGTTTGAGATTTTTTTATATTCTTTATTCGAACTTGACTCGATAAATTAAACTCTCAACTCGAGTTCGAGCTCGAGCTCGAATTATTTATTTATTTATTTATTTTGAATAAGATTTGATAATTAATAAATTAGACAAATAAAAATCTAATATTGAGTTTATACAACGAACAAATAGAATCTCTATTAAATTTTTAATTTTTAAATTTTTTATAAATAATTAATATCTAGCTAGTTAATATTTATTTATAATAACAATATATTATATGACTACATATATTATTAATATATACACATAATATGATAACATATATATATTTCATATACTGTTTTCATAGACTAGTATATGAAGTTACTAGATTTTATTCTCTAATCATTATACAAATCATTTATAGGCATAAGTAATTAAGTTACATATTATATATTTAATTATAAAAGTAGTATGCTTATATTATTAACTAATATATATGTATATATGCGTAGATGTATGTATATATTTATCAATTTATAAATGAATTTTAATCGAGTCGAGCTAATGAGTTGACTCGAGCATAAACGAGCGGGCATTAATAAGCCCTAATCGAGTCGAGTTGAGTCAAGTTTTTTCGATTATGTATTATTTATTAATTGATCGGGTATTTATTTTCACGCATGACCTTTATTTTCACGATTCAAGATGAATTTGAATTGCCGAGCGAGCTATCGAATAGACCGATTCATTTACAGCCTTAGTGTGCAACCCTAATAGTAGCTTTTATTTAAACATCGTTCATTTATGCAATGCAATGACAATGTACTGGTGGTAGCGTTTAAATAAATGATGTTAATTTATTTAATGTGTCGTCAACATATTATTGGTGGCCTTTAAATAAATACTGCCAATTTATACAATATGTTGGCAATGTACTAGCAGCAACATCTATTGTAGCGCCACTATTTTATGCAATGGCATGTCAACGTATTAATGGCAATGTCTAGATAAACACCATTAGTTTAAGGAACTTGGCGGCATTTAAATAAATTTCGTTAACATCTATAAAATTGCTAGTAACGAGATTTTCAACTCCCAACATTTGTACAAATGCTTGACATTTGGACAAACGACGAAACGTGTAAATAGCAACCATCCACTTCCAACATTTGGTTGTGCAAGAAAATAAATGTCATTAATTGATTAGTGACGTTTATTTTTATCATGATTTTTTGTAATGTTGGTGGGATGTATTGTGGTGTATTGGTCAATTTCAAATTTCCATGTGAGAAGATTTTTGAGTGAGAGATTAGAGGAAGGAAGACAAAATCATGCTATGGTCAAATTCTCTTATTTCATGTTTGAGTTGGAGCTCATGGACATCCCTCTTATTAGGGGTACATAAACATGGTGTAAACCATGCTTGGTTTACATTGGATAGATTTTTTATATCCCTAGCATGGGAGTCATATTATGATGTATGTTAGAAAAGACTACCACTAATATGTTTCGATCATTTTCCTATAATATTGGATTGTGGAAGTATCCAAAGTTGAAGAAGACCCTTAATTTGAAAAATATATGGTTGAAAAGTAAAAGATTTGTGGAATTGATTATGGTAGAGGTCATATAAGCTACAGGACACTCAAAGCGTCATATTGGCTAGTAAGTTAAAATTTGAAGAAGAATTTGAAGACATGGAATGAGCAGGTATTGGTAATGTGGAATTTCAAAAGAAATCCTTATACGAGAGTAGGGATGTAAAAAAAATCGATGAACCATTAAACCAGACTAGACAAAACTGATAGGTTGGGTCCGATAGCAAATTTGGTTTGGTCCAGACTGGCTTTACTTTTTTTCAAACCTATCAAAATCAGTCTGGTTCCAGTTTTTCTTTTTCTAAAATCGGATCGGACTGGTTCATATATATAATTTAATTTTTTATGTTATATATAGTTTTTTATAATTTTTACATATATTATATAATTATATATAAAATAGTTTTGTATTATATGATAAATTAGTAATTAATATAATATTTATCATATAATAAATTAAAGATCTTATATCACTATAGTTTATTGTATTAATAGTTATAATAATATTATATAGTGCATATAAATAGTTATACGAATATTGTATTACTATATATTATAATATATTATATCACTATAGATTATATTACAAATATAATATACTATAATAGATTATTATTATAGTATTATGTACTATAATATAATATATTAAAATAAAAAAATGGACTGAAATCGATAAAACTAGAAGTACCGATTTAGGAGGATAATTGGGACATAATTGGTCCTTAAAAATACAAACCAGTGCATACCGATTCGATCCCAAATTTTATAAAAAATTGGACCAAATCAGACCAGTTACACCCTTATACGAAAGCTACAAAAATTGGAGAGTGTGAAAGTAAAAGGCACTAGAAAAGACCAAGTCGTAAAAAAGTGAATCTGATGGGGGAGATTTCTTGGAGATAAAAATCAAGGGCATTGTAGCTTGGGGAAGGGGATACATGCAAAAACTTTTTCATCGAGTTGCCAACTCACATAGGAGGAATAATGACATTGAAACCATGAGTATAGTTGGTTGCGATTTTACTAACCAATTAGCAATAAAAGCCTCCATTGTTGAACATTTTGAAGATTTATTTTCAAAACCTTTTGAATGGAGGCCAAGATTAAATGGTCTTGCTTTTGAGATCGCTGATTTGAATAATATGACTTGGTTGGAGATACTATTTGAAGAGGAAGAGGTACATCAAGTAGTAAGAAAAATATATAAAGACAAAGCTCCAAGCTTTGATGGTTTTACTATGACATTTTTTCAAAAGTGTTAAAAGGTAGTGAAAGGGGATGTCTTCTAGGCTTTTTATAAAATTCTCACCTTTAAGAAATTTGAGAGGAGTCTAAATACTACAAATATTGCATTTATTAGATTGGTATAATAAAGTTGCAAGATTTTCGACTTATAAGTCTTGTGGCAGTATGTACAAGATAATATCGAAAGTTCTTGCTAATATGATGAGCACAATTATGGATAAAATCATCTTTAAGTCTTAAAATGCATTTGTTAGGGGTAGAAAAATATTGAATTTTGTTCTCGTCGCCAATGAATGATTGGACAGCAGGATCAAGTCAGGAATCTCGAGTACCTTATGCAAATTAAACATGGAGAAGGTATATGATCACATCAATTGAAAATTCTTTTTTTTTTTTTAAATTTATGGAGGAAATGTAGATTTGGGGAGCGATGGAGGGGTGGATGAGACATTGTATGACAACAATACGCTTCTTGGTCTTGGTTAATGGTGATCATGTGGGTTTCTTTAACAACTCGAGAGGATTGCACCAAGGAGACCCATTGTCACCCATCTTATTTGTTGTAGTCCTTAGAGGCATTAAGCATAATGTTGTTGGGTTTAGTAGAGAGTGACTTTTTCTCATGCTATTTAGGAGGGGATACTAACCATGGTGCTACTATTATATTGCATGTTTTATTTGCAGATAATACTTAGTTTTTTTGTGAGGTAAATCCAAGTATCTTCAATCTTCAAAGGCTATTTTACTATATTTTGAAGCGGTGTCCATGTTAAAAACTAATCTCTAAAAGACAAAGATTGTTACTGTGGGTAATGTGCGTAATGTTAGGGGGCTGTCTAATTTATTGGAATGTGTGGCTCTTTGTTGCCCATGAAGTACCTTGGCCTCCCATTGGAAACATCATTCAAAATGAAGACTATTTGGGAGGTGGTGTTAGAGAAAATAAAACGTAGATTAACTAGGTATAAATGAGTGCATTTGTATAAAAGGGATCGGATTACATTGATAAACAGTACCATTTCTAGCCTTTCCACATTTTTTTGTGATTATTTTATTTTCCTACCAGTGTTGCCTTGCTGTTTGAGAAGCTTCAATGAGGTTTTTGTAGGGTGGACTTGGAGATGAGATGTTCCATTTAGTTGGGTGGGACAATGTATGCTCTCCCTTCAGAGCTGGTGGGTTGGGATTCGTAATATGAGGGCCTTTAATAAGGCTCTTCTTAAAAAGTGGCTATGGAAATATAATAAGAGAAGAAAACCTTATGGAAGATGGTGATTAATAGTAAGTATGAGAGTATAAGGAGGTTGGTGCTCTAATAAAGTAAGGGGTATAGGATGGGGTTATGGACTCATATTCAGAAAAGGTTGATGGTCTTTCTCTTACAACCCTAAGCTATTTATGGAGATGGCTATAGAATCAGTTTCTGACATAACATTTAGGTTGGAGATATGGCTGTTAAGGATATCTAGTCCACTATTTTCAAAATTGCAAGGGAGAAAGATATCGTGGTGGTTGAATTGAGGGATATTAATAATGGGGCGTATCAATGAAAAGTTAACTTCATTTGGGAGGCACGTGATTGGAAAGTAGGAGTCTTGGCGGAGTTCTTTAACTTATTGTACAACATTAAACCTATTGTTATAGCGAAGGATAAACTGGAATTTCGGCCTTCTAGGAAAGGCAACTTTTTTGTATGCTCATTTTAGCCTTTAAGACTCTTACTATCTAAGATATGATTCACTTTCCTTGGAAGAACAAATGGACTAAAGCACTTACAAAGGCTACTTTTCTTTCTTGGACATAAGCTTTAGTGAAGATACTGTTGATATTTTAAGAAAATGTGAGGTTATCATCATTGATTGGTGTTGTATATATATATATATATATATATATATATTTTGGTGTATCCAAAAAGAAAGAAATGATAGAAAGATTGTAAGTGCTCCTTGAAATAGTTTAAGAGTTTTTTCTGAAAGACTTTATTTATATAGACCATGGCTTTAGATTTAAATGATCTCAGTTTCTATGATATCTTTGTAACCCTTTCTTACTTCCTAAATGGTTGTAATCACATGTATATCATCTTTGTACTTGAATTATATATATTTATATATATATAAATATATATCAATAAAGTATCTTTTTCTTATAAAAAAATGCACCTATAAAACACCAATGTGTTTCAAATTGTAATTTCCTGACACTGCTCATCCCTAAGATAATTGCACCTGAAGATTATCTATTCAAGTATACTAATAGAAAGCAACTTATTTCTTATTCAATAAACTTATTTGCAAGGTCAACATTTTACCAACCAAACCAACCGAATACATCATTGATATATAAGCTCGATATATTAGAAGATTACTATTTATTCATTAAAATAATTTTTTATTATTTTTTAATATATTTGTTAGATAAATAAGTTATGGATGTCTTTGTTGATTTTATAAATTATATATTATATTATTATTTAATGAATTCAATATGAAATTATAAATGTGGAGGTATTAACTTTTTATCAAACTTATACTCTTCATTAAATTAAAAAAAAAATTCAATAGAGCCAATGCTAATGGTCTTAGCTTGCATGAAAGAATACTGGTAGTTTAACTACATTTTAAAGTAATTGGCTTGTATCAGCATGTTTCGCACCAGATTTGTGAATAGTGTAACTCTTTTGTAATCCGCAAAATATCTTCTTTAACTATATGTAACACTTTCAAACCTATTAAATTTATTTAAAAGCAATATAAAAAAGTGTCGTTTGAAGTGGCAATGTTATTTTAGATAATGTCGCGCATGTGATAATATTAAAAAGTAAAGATGTAATTATTTTAAAGTTATATTAACAATTTTTATCCGTTGATAATAATCTTTAAAATTGGCATAATTTATTTCATAAATAAAATAGAATAAGATGAGATAAAATTTAAAATTAAATTAAATATTATTAAAATATATTTTTAATATTAGTATTGTTTTGAAATTAAAAAAAGTTGTTTGAAATTTTAAAATTTGAATTGTTTATTTTATGTTATATATAAATTTAAAATAATAATAATAATGAAATAATATGAGATTATTTATAAAAATAAACCATGCCTAAAACTACCTTCCGTATTATAAAAAAAAACATAATTTGATGAAAGCATCGCTTTTGCTAAAACGTACTTATTAATATTTTAAAAATTAATACTTTAATATGTAACAATTAAACAATTTAATTTTATCAAAGAATTTTTTAGATCATTTAAATACTTTGTTGATGCAACTCCGAAACACATTGTGTGGAAAACACATAATATTTTTTCTTAAAATTTTTCATAATTTTTTTTTTCAAACATTACTCAAAAACAAATCCTTCTCAATGGAGGTGTAATCGATATGGTTTTAGACTAATTTTGAAATTGAAATGATAAATATCAATTTTACATTTTTAAGAATCGATCTTGTATTGGATACCCTCCTAAACCGGTACTGCATCCAGTTTTACTGGTTCTAGTCTAATTCAGTTTTATTTTTCTTGTTTTAATAAAGTATCAATTTATCAAAAAAAATATGTTAAGAATTTACTTGGCTAAAAAATATAATTAATATGTTATATATGTTTTATATTTAAAATATATGATGAAATAAATTTGCCTATTTAAGATTAAATTTTATGTTACAAATTACAATATAATATTATTTTATATATAACTATAATTTATATTATATATAAATTATATTTAACATAAACAATATTATATATTATATATAATATTAAAAATTAATTAAATATACATAAATATGTGAACAAGTCTGGTATTAAAAAGTGTAGAACAAATTCTGGTTCGGATTTGGCCAATTTTTAAAAGAAAAGAACTTGTCCTAGACTATTTTGGTAAAAAACTGAATCGAATCCACTAGACTAAGCCGGTTTTCTGGTTTATTGATTTATTTTTACAGCATACTTATCAATTTTAAATCTACAATTTTTCATTTAAACATTAACAAAATATTATAAACTTTGTAAACTTTTAAACAAAATACAAGAAACGTTTAAATATTTTCAAATCTCAAAATAAAAATTATATTCAAACATTATTTTACTTTTATACTACTTTTATTTAATTATTTCTCTCTTATTTTTTAAAATTAAATACAAATCTTAAGTCAAATTGTTTTATTATTGTTTACAAATTTTTTATTATAAAATTTATATCTTGTTCAAAGCATTCATAAATCTTAAATTTACTCATATATATTTCCGATTCTTTGAGAGTCCTTCCTTTCTCTTGAAAGAAACGTAAGGCAGGAAACTCTTACTTCATCAAAGGTTGGCCTAGTTTGGATCCTAAACCATATTCAACTCATTTCGTCTCATCATTATAACTTTATCAAATTTCATACATTTTTTTAAATTTTCATACAAAATATAATAAATAATTTAAAATTTTCAATTTCCAACACACTCATAATATTAAAAACTAATATTCTAACAATATTTTATTCAACCCAACTCAGCTTAGCTTAATTTGACATCCAAACGCACCCTAAGTCCATTCAGATGAGGGTGTAGGTTTTTCTTCGAGTTTTGCTATGGAAATGATGGAGGAATAACTCATGAAACGTTGGGAAAGACTCAAGCTCACAAGTGATGAAAGTTCAATCTTTCATGTTTCGAATGAGAGGGTAGATGCTAGCAGAGGAAGGAACTGCATCATAGGAAAAGTTCTTTATGAAAAAAGGTATTAACAATGAAGTTTTTAAGAACACCATGGCTCAAATATGGAGGTTATTGGGCATGTTTTGATTCAAGGATTTGGAAGATTTAAAGTTCTTGGTTGAATTTCATAATTTATCTAATAAGGAGAGGGTCCTCAGTGGGATGTCCTGATTTTTTAACAAAAATCTAGTAACTATGTAAGAGGTAGATTAAATAACTTCTGTATTTACCATACAATTTAAATACAAACACTTTTGGGTTCAGTTGCATTATATGCCTCTAGCTGCGATGTCTAAAGGCTTAGAGAGACGATTTTGTGAAGTTCTGGGTCATGTGATTAGAGTTGAAGTAAAGTTAGATGGCTCAACTTGAGGTCATTGTCTTAAAGTCAGAATTGCAATTGGTATTCACAAGCTGTTGTTAAGAGGTAGATGGCTAAACTTTAAAGGATATGAATACTGGATCTCCTTTAAGTATGAGAGATTACAAACTTTCTACTTTCAGTGTAGGACCTTGTTTCATCAAGGGAAGGCTTGTTACAGATTTAGGGATCAACAATTTGGGCCATAACTTAGGGATCAACCTATGAACTCAAACTTTTTTTACTATAGAAAGTATGGAGGTTCAACTGAGAAAAATGAAAATGAAAAGAAAAAGGCAACAAGGGCAAGGGGAGTAGGAGAAACAGTTTTTCCTCAACAACAAGACATGAGCTTGAATTCTCCATAACAAAAGAATAAAAAAAAGGCAAATATGAGGGATGAAAAGGCTGTAGTAGTGGATAATGAAGTTAATTACTATGACAATTATAAGAAGGATAACATGACAGGAGGATAGGCATCTTGAGAGAAAAACGAGCTTTTAAAACAACTCATATTAACTAGGAAACAGTGTGAGACACAAAGGATTAAAAACATGGAACGCAATATGGTTCTTAAAGGTTTTCATTCACAGAAGAAAAGTCAATCTAGTGTTGAGAAGAGGAGTCATGTTAACATAGGGTATTGGGGGGGGGGGGAAGCCTGAGTTACCTGATCAAATAGATGATGGTATGGAAGGCCAGGAACCTAAGGTGGCTACTTGGAAGAGGAGCCAGGGCAGTTCATAGCATCTCAAATGATTCTAAAGGTCTAAAAACTCGAAGTAGTAAGAAGAAAGAGCCTGGCCAACAGAATATGAGCCCAAGTACATTTGTAAAGAAATAGAAAGGTTAGGAAATGTGGGAAGCATGTAGTATTGAAAATAAGTAGGTGGGGGCTGCTTTGCAGACCCACTAACAATAATGATGGGCTTTAGTTGAACTGTAGAGGGTTGGGAAACCTGCTACAATTTAAGAATTACACATTTGGGTGAAATCTAAGGCCTGATTTGTTTTATAAATGATATTGAGATGAGATGATATAAATTGAGATTAAAGTGAAAAGTTAAATAAGATATTGTTATAATATATTTTTTTAATATGATTCTTTATTGAAATTTGAAAAAATTAATTTGTTTATATTATTTTATATTGGAATTTGAAAAATGTGTAATGATTAAATGAGATGATATAATATGAGATATTTTTTTATAAACAAACAGGGTCTAAATGTGCCAAAGTGGTTTTTTTAATGAAAACCAAGTGTGGAAGGACGAGAGCGGAAGAGGTAAGGAATTTTGTGGGTTTTGATTATAGTTTTGTTGTGGAATTATGAGTAGAGGCTAAGCTTTTTTGTGGAGGAGGTTTGATGATTTTTCCCTAGACTCATACTCTCAAAATCACATTTTTTTGAGTTATAAAGTGCTGTAGATAGTGTAGATATTTTGTGTACTAGTTTTTATAGAGGTCATGTTACATCACAGAGATCAAACAATTGGCTACTCCTAACATTGATCAAGCCTAGCAATGATAGGGTATGGATTTGCTTCAGAGACTTTAATGAGGTGATGCATCAATATGAAAAACAAGACTGCTTTTAGGCCTTATCAACAAATGGAAAGTTTTAGAGAATCAATTGAATTTTGTAGATTGAGTAATTTGGGCTATGAAGGGGCTAAATTTACTTGAAACAATAGAAGGGAGTGATCACAATTTAACAAAGAAAGATTAGATAATGTCTTTGGTAATTTTGTTTGGCTTACTACTTTGGTAGACTACTAGGTTAAGGTATTAGCAACATAATCATCTGACCACAACCCCGTTGTGTTTAACTGGGTAAAGGAAAAGGAAAGCAACAGATAAATACAAGATGGTCCAAGAATCTTCAGATATGAAGTAAGCTAGAAACTTAGAGAGGAATGCAGTGGAATAATTAAGGATAGTTGGGACCAACAAACTTCATGGTGGGGAGCTAACTCGATGGGAGTGATCAACAAACTCAATAATTGCAAGACTTCATTACTCAAATGGAAAAAATATACTTTAGAGAAGTAAAGAAAAGAAACTCGAGATAAGCTATTTGTATTATCAAAATTGCAAGAATCAAACTCTGGTCACCTGTCAAGAGAAGTGAAGCAAGCTCATAAAGATATTCAATACTTATTCAAAGTTGATATGTGAAATGGAGACAATGAGCTAAACAAAATTGGCTTAAGAATGGAAACAAAAATACGAGATTCTTTCATAGAACAACAAATCGAAGAAGAAAGAATAGTGAAACCACCAAAATAGTGAAGAAAGATGGAGGTATTACCTGCTGTAAAAAGGAGATTGTAGATATCTTCAACTCATACTATAAGGTCTTTTTTGCTACTTCTCAAACATATACGATCCCACAATGCTTGAAGAATGTTAAAAGGAGAGACAATAAAGATATGAACAGAAAGGCTATCAACAAAATTCATTGCCATATAGGTAAAAATGCTTTTATTTCAAATGAATCTATAGGGTCTCCTGACCCTAATTGATTCTCAACAACTTTTTACCACAATCATTCGAATATAGTGAGAAATAAAGTGACAAAAGCTATTCTGAACATCCTCAACTCAAGAGGGGAAATTGGTAGGTTGAAAGAGACCTATCCTGTGCTAATTCCTAAAGTCAACAAGTCTCAATTAGTGACTGATTCAGACACATTTCTTTATATAATGTAATTTATAAATTAGTCTCAAAAGTATTAGCCAACAGACTTAAGAAAATCTTGTCTCAAATTATATCTCCCACACAAAATGCTTTTTTGCAGACTAGATTAATTTTAGACAATGTTATAATGGTGTTTTAGGCCATGCATTGAATGAAATCTAGAGTGAAGGGGCAACAAGGTTACATGGCTTTGAAGTTGGGTATGAGTAAAGCGTATGATCGAGTTGAATAAAGATTTTTAAAATTAGCAATGATACATATGTGATTCTATCAAAGTTGGATAGACCTGATCTTGAAGTGTATTTCTTTAATTTCTTAATCTATTCTTATAAATGGAGTCTCTCAAGAATGGTTTCAACTCGTAAGGGGTCCAAGACAAGAGGATCTTTTATCTCTCTATCTTTTCATTCTTGTAACAAATTTTGAGCTCAATATTAAACAATACTGAAAGCACAAAATAGAGTAAGCATCAATCATCTTTTGTTTGCTAATAATAATCTTTTTTTTTGTCGTGCCAATGCTATAGAATGAGCTAAGATCCTTCAATTGCTTGATCTTTATGAGGGGCTTGGGATAGAAATTGAATAAGGCAAAGACATCCATGAAGGAAACAATGGAATACATCCTTGGCATGGTTCGAATTAGAGCTTCTTCATCTTATGAGAAATATCTAGGTTTATCTGCTCTAATTGGTAGATCTAGGTTTAAAGCCTTCAAAGAAATTTCGGACAGGGTGAGATCTCGAATTAGTAATTGGAAAAATAGGTTGTCATCCCAGGCAGGTAAAGAAGTTTTGCTCAAAGCTATAATTCAAACTCTTCCTACTTATTGTATGGGAGTATTTAGGCTACCACAGACCCTATTGAAGGAACTTAACAAATCATGCGTAACTATTGGTAGAACCAGCAAAAGGGAGAAACCAAAACTCATTGAGTGTCTTGGGAACATATGGGAAAAGCAAAAATGTATTGGAGAATTAGGCTTTAGATATTTTGAGAGTTTCAACAATACATTGCTAGCTAAACAATCCTGGAGGTCATACAATAGCCACATACATTGACAACTCAAGTCCTGAAAGCTAAATAATACCCTAAGTTAGATTTTTTGAAGGCAAAAGTGGGACCAAGTTCTTTTATTTGGAAAACATCATCTCTTTTAGGCACTTGATTGATAAAGGATTAATGTGGTGTATATGGAATGAAAGCAATACCTTAATCCGATAAGATCGATGGCTTCCATCCCATCTAATTATAAGGTTCAATCTTTCATCCAAAAGCTACCAAGGGATGCTAAAGTTGCTTGCATTATCAATCAAAGGGAGAAACAATGGAAGCAAGATTTAATTAGGGAGACTTTCAGAAGGGAGGATGCAGAAACTATCCTTAGAATTCCTATTAGCTTCACAAGGGCAGAGGATAAACTCATGTGGCTTGGAACTAAAAATGAGAACTTTACAGTCAAGAGTGCATACCATTTTCAAAAAGAAATAATGATACAAAGTAACAGTCAATCTTCTACTGGTGATAGGAAGAGAATAACATGAACTAAACTGTGGAACCTTAAAATCCCAAATTCAGTAAAGTTATTTCTATGGAGGGCCTATTTAGAGTCCTTACTTACAAGACTTAACAAATAGAAAAATCTATGACTCTTCTAAATGTCCTCTTTGCCTGAGTGAAAATGAATATGTTATTCATATTTTGTGGAATTGTCTCTTAGTTATGGTTGTGTGAAGTAATGGTCCTATTATTTTGCAAAAAAGTACTACTAGACCTAATTTGTTCATTGAACTACTCGAAGTGTTACTAGCAAAATGTGATCAAGATAGCATGTACTTTTTTGCTATAATTGCAAGAAGCATAAGGTAGAGGAGAAACAAGTTTAACTTTGAGAACTCTTTCACGCATCCATTTTTGTTGGTTCAGGTAGCACAACAATCTCTCAAAGACTTTATAATTGCAAATCAGAATGGTTTGACACCTGTTTGAGAGAGATCAAAAGGATAAACAATGTGGATAATGGATTCCTCCTTAACCAGGTCAAACAAAGTTAAATTGGAATGCTGGACCAAGTAAAGGAAATGGCAAAGTAGGTTATGGTATTATGGTTCGTGACTTATATAGCAAAGTGTTAGCTACAAAAAAAAAAAAAAAAAAAAATCCCCAAAACTAGCCTTTATGATCCTCTTCTGGCTGAGACACAAGGAGCATATCATGCAATATAACTAGATTTGTAATTGGGTTGCAAATCAATAATTTTAGAAAGTGATTCCAGCCAGGTTATATTAGATTTGCAGCATAATATGATTAGGTGTGATAGAGTTGGAATGATTATTTAGGATACCAAGATAAAACTATTCATTTTAGATGGTTGGCAGAGTAAATTTGTTAAAACAGATGCAAATATTTAGAGTACTTTCAACCAAGTAGTTAAATTTTTTTTTTAAATTGTATTTTTTGCATAACTTTTCAAAAATTTTAGTTATATTTAATCAAAAACTATTAAAAGAATTGTAGAGAAAGGTTCAAAAGTACATTTTATTTTTAAAAGTGAATAATAAAATTAAAATTTTCTTCAATGTAAAGAAAATTTTAATTTTATTATTTATTTTTTAAAATAAAGTATATTTTTTGACTTTTTTCTATAAATTTTTTAATAGATTTTAATTAAATATGATTAAATTTTTTTTAAAATTATATAAAAAATACAATTAAATAAAATTTAATTACTTCATTAAAAATGCTCTTATATCTATATTCTAGCACTATAAGCTTTAAAATTTTCAGCTGATGTATCTGATTTGATTGTCAATTTAGATTGTACGAACTTTGGAACTTTTTCTTCAGTTTCTTGTGGTGATGGATTTCTTCTTAAAAACAAATCCTAAATTTATTAATTTCATAACAGAGGCGTGCATTACACGCCCTTTCACAGCGCGTGAGAATTAAAAAAATTGAAACTCACCGAATAGGGTAGGCAGTTTATGAAAAAATGTAGGGTTAGTCAAGTTCAGTAACGACATATGATATCTCTTGTACTAACGTGAGCCACTAATATTCATCCCCTTAACCTACACCCCCACCTCCCGTACTCCCCCTCCCAAGACGCTCTTTATTTCTCCCTCCTCGTTCAAAGGCGCGATCAAAAGCGAAAGCAAAAGGGTTTTTTCCGGCTCTTTCTCTCACGCACACTCGCACTCTCCCTGCAACTGTGTTCAATCATCCATGGCAGACCGCAACGACTCCGATTCCGGCCGTCATCTCTCTGTCGCGCCGCCTCCCCAGCAGATCTCCAAAGGTAATTTCCGTTTCTCGATTCTCCGGAACCTCCCCCATTCTCCTTCAAGCTTTATTCGCCCTTTTGGTCTCCTAGCTTTATTCTTTTAGGAGACTTGAGACGTTTTTTCCTTTATGATTTGGAGTGTGCCTCGGTCGGTGTTGATGTGATACATTTCATGCATTTGAGCTTGGTTTTTTGTGTGATTTTGTTCTCAGGGTTTTGGTTTATACTGGGCAGTACATTTCTTTGTTCTCTTATTCATTTGGTAGCTTCCAGTTTGGTTCCCTGGGGCAAGGAGGGAAATATTTCCGCTTTGAAATGGATCATGATATATGCTTTAGCTAAAATATTGGAATTTTTTTTTTTAATTTTTTTACACTGGTTAAAAAAGCTGTTTATTTTACACTAATGTTAGTAATCTTCTGCTCGTTTGGTTATTTATACTCGCTGATACACGGTCCCTTTCTTCTTGTAAGTTTTTGGGGGATTAGTGACCCAGCGGCTGCATTGAAACAGTATTTGAACACAAACACTGGATTTATATCTCAAATTTTCTCGAAACTTGGTATTATGTATCTGATGAGATGGCTTGTTGCTTGGGAGCATGGCACGGCAAGCTATTCACGGGACATAGTGTTTGGGATTGCGTTATGAGTCTTAAAAAATGCTTAAATAGTTTTGAAAACTCTTTGAAGGAAAAATTAGATTGCTTGGGTGTTACATTAATAAGTACTTTTTAGTCTTAAATAAGGATAATGCAGTAGGTAATTCAAATTTTAAAAAGACTGTTAATGAGCTAAAATACATGTACAACTTTAAGATAATTACCACTTTTAAACTTTTAATATGTGGTCATAATCGTCTTTTGTACATCATAAAACTTTTAATTTGTTTCCAAACAAATGTAACATGTTTGAAAGTGCTTTAAACACATGATTAGTGCTTTAAACATATAGCTACCAAACAATAATTAACTTTTTAATAGTAAAACTTATTACTTCAGCTATAAGTTATAAGCCCTAAAGTTATAAATTATATTTCTCACCGCAATTCTAAACATGCACATAACCTGGTTCTTATAGGTGAAGATAAGTCTAGGAAAAAGTTCCTTAAATTTACTTATATAAAAAAAAAGTTCCTTAATTCTCTTTCATGTGTATAGAAGATTTTTAATTTGGTTTTTGTTTGTTGCCATTAGCAAACTATCATTTTAGTTCACTATATTTTGGTTTATTGTTCGTATCAGGCAAGTTCTTGTAGTACCACATATAAATATATATATAAAATCTTTTACTTTTGGATCTCCCATATTGCAGCCTCCCAATCGGCTTAGTTACCACTTTTCTATTTGGAATAATAGTTATAGTGAAGTTTGTTTGTAACGTCCCAATATAAGACTCAAATCACATAACTTATACTTCAAAAGGATTAGTCAATGATACAATAAGAGCCGTTTGGAACCTTAGAAGCAAGAACTTTTCATTCCCAAGTAATGTGAGATCACATACACTACTTACAATTATTTTTATCATATGAGATATCACGTTGATTGATTTGGGAAATGAGTTGTAATAAAGAGGCAGACATAGTGAGGGTAAGGAGAATTGGTGATGCAACAACTTGCTTTGGAGTTGGGATCTTGAAAAACGAATACAAGACTTATTCCTAGGTAGATGAAGGAGGTAGAAGTGGAATTACTTTTTTTTCTTGGCATATAATGGGATTACTTATTCTTAAATACATATGTATATGGGTTGTGGCCTAGAGGCTATGTTTTTATTTTATTTTTTATTTTTATTTTTAAAATAGGCAATTGACATTTTTTTTTCTAACAAGTTAAAAATTTTATTCATCACAATGAAATAGGCGAAGCCCAAGTATACAAGAAGTATACAAAAATGAAGACTTTGTTGATAAGAACAATGGGCATAGCCAGAGTACATGGGGTACATGCATTAAAGAGCACCTAATTCAGACAGAGCAGCAAATTCAAGGAAGTTATGGAAGCTTAGAGCATTCCCAATGGCTTACCTAACTTTATCTATGGCTGAACAAATCTCCTTATCTATTTTAGCGAATGACTTTTTAATGTAGTATACCTATGTGTTCCCTATATCATTTAAATATATATTTATTTGTTTTAAATTTTTATTGTGACTTTCATTAAATATATACTATTCTTAGATTTTTCAATATCTGCCATTGTCAACATGAAAAAAAATACAAAAATAAAAATTTAAAAAGAAAATATAAAATTAAAAAATACCCTATTTTTTGTGAGCTTTTTACCATTTTTCATATTTTACAATGTTTTTATCATGAATCATTTCCTATTAGAAAACAATATTTAATATGATAGGTTTTTCAGTATCTTCCTTGTTTTATATATGATAGTTTCTTAGTTAGGGCATAAGAGTTTTTTGTAATTGGTTTTGCCATTATCTAATCAATGAAATTCGTTTATTTATAAAAAAAAAATATATATGATAGTGTAAATGTGATAAGTATGAAGAGAGGGAAAATAAAAGAAGTATACTTAGATGAATAGTGCATGCCAAATATATTAGTTCCAAAACATGTGAAGATGTGGACATCAAATGGCAAATATTATGTGTAAGATTACTAGTCATATGTTATTGTAACCTAGTTTTTTTGTAAGTTTTCTATATCAAGAATGTCATGGTTGGATGTCTTAGGCTTGGTTTTTTTTCATAGATAAGATGAGATAAAAGTTAAAAATTGATTAAAATATTGTTATAATATATTTTTTTAATATTAGTTTTATTTTGGAATTTGAAAAAATTATTTTGAGATTTGAAAAAGTTGAATTACATATTTTATTTTGTATGGAAATTTGGGAAAGTAGTAATGATGAGATAAGATTGTTTGTGAAAACAAATCATGCCTTGGTGATTGGATTTGCGGTTTAGCTTTTTATTAAGATTTAATCAAGGTAATTGGTGCTTCTATACTAGCCTCTTTGTTTGGGGTTGATTGGATCTAGTGGTAAGTGTAAATTGTTATTGATAAGTAAGAATAATTTATTAAGCATGGCCCAAGTACATAGGAATTATACAAGAGATGAATCTAATTACAAGCTAAGCGCTGTGAAAAACAGAATAAAAGTCATTAAAACTAATCCTATTCAATACAATAGCCGAATCCTAAAGTAACAATGTATGAAAGAAAAAGTCTTGAACCCTCCCATTAAACATTCCCTATTATCAAATTAGCGGCCATTCCTCTTGTTCCAAGTCTTGCACATCTCTTCTTAGAAGGTAATTAGGCATGGCCCAAGTACATAGGAAGTATACAAGCGATGAACCTAATTACAAGCAAGGTGTGAAAAACAGCATAAAAGTCATTAGAACTAATCCCATTCAATACAATAGCCGAATCCTAAAGTAACAATGTATGAAAGAAAAAGTCTCGAACCCTCCCATCAAACGTTCCCTATTATCAAAATAGCGACCATTCCTCTCGTTCCAAGTACACCGAATTAAACATTGAGGCACCATCTCCTAAACAAATTTGGCGATTGCCCCGAATTCCTCTCCAACATGAAAATAAATCTACCACCCTCCTAGGCATTACCCGTGCAATACCAAGCCTAGTGAAGATTTCATCCCATAAAGTCTTAACCACATCACAATGAAGAAGAAGCTATCATGATGAAGAAGAAGATGATTGCCCTGAATTCCTCTCCAACATGACAATAAATCTACCACCCTCCAGGCATTACCCATGCAATACCAAGCCTTTTTAAGATTTCATCCCATAAAGTCTTAACCACATCACAATGAAGACGAAGATGATCTGCCGATTTTGCATTTCTTTTACACATAAACATCAATCCATCATAAAAAGACCGCACTTTCTTTGATTATCAATAGTTGATATTTTCCTATGAGAGGTCAGCCAGCCAGCCAAAGAAAGCAATCTGGAGAGGAACATTATCTTGTGTCACATTTATGATTTATGCTTTAATTTGATTAAAAAATAAAATAAAATAAAATATGTGGCTTACTCTTGTTTTATAATGAGAGCGACCCTTCTATTGTTTATGTTCAATATGAGTCGTCGAATACGGTCTCCCATCTCTCAAAAACTTCTGTCTAACCAAATAAACTTGTTGGGTTGCTGGAAAGCTTAAGGTTACCAATTCAGACTTGGTTGATTTTTTACTTTTATTTTCACTAGATATTAATATTATTATTCATACACTTGCTTGATCTTTGCAGATATTCAAGTGTCTGAAAGTACTATTCCGCTTTCACCACAGTGGCTTCTACCAAAGCCAGGGGAGAGTAAGCCTGGAATAGGAACTCTGGTGTGTTGTTGTTACATTTTGACTATATTTTTTGCATAGTCCTTTCCCACGTGCACATCTCCGCAGAGAAAGTTAGGCCCTGTTTGTTTTCAGAGATGAGATGAGATAAAAGTGAAAAAAGAATAAAATATTATTGTAAGATATTATTTTAATATTAGTTTTGTATGAGGATTTGAAAAAATGATATGAGAATTTGAAAAAGTTAAATTATTATATTTTGTATGGAGATTTGAAAAAATGTAATGATGAGTTTGGGATGTGTTTTGAGTTTTTGGTCTCATCCTCCGAAACAAACAAGGCTTAATGTGTTTTATTTTCAGTTTATGGAATGCTGTTATTAGCATGTGTCCCATCTTTTTTCCTTCCTGTTTTATTGTTGCTTCAGCTGTTTTATTTTTCATTCAGGAAAACCATTTCAATCTGAGTCCGGCTTATGGAAATCGCTCAGATATTGTGGAATCTTCTAGAAATGGTGATGAGATCCATGAAATCCATAAGAAAAAGGATGTTTTCAGGCCATCCTTGGTTGATATGGAAACTGGTCGTCATGACCGTTGGCGTGATGAAGAAAGAGACACTAATTCCTCCGTACGCAAAGACCGTTGGAGGGATGGAGACAAAGACCTTGGTGACATTCGCAAAACAGATCGTAAGATAGACAATATGTCCTCTAGATACCTTGGAGAATTGCGTCGTGTTCCATCTGATCGGTGGTCTGACTCAAGTAATAGGGATGCTATTTATGAACAACGTCGTGAGAGCAAGTGGAACACACGCTGGGGGCCAGATGATAAGGAAACTGAAGGTTTGCGTGAGAAGTGGATAGACTTTGGCAAAGATGGTGATGTGCATCTTGATAAAGGGTTGTCTCATATAGCCAATCAAGGAAAGGATGATAGGGATGGGGATCATTATCGGCCATGGAGATCTAGCTCCTTGCAAAGCCGAGGACGAGGAGAGCCTCCTCTTCACCAAACAGTAACACTTGGCAAACAAGTCCCTACATTTTCTTATGGCCGTGGGCGTGGGGAGAGTACACCTCCAACCTTTTCTGTAGTACGTGGAAAGGGAAGCTATGGTGGCGGTTCTATGAACACACATTCTCTAGGAGGTGGGGTAGCTAAGGTTGAGACTGGCCATGGGGAACCTTACCGTTTGAGATATAGTAGGACAAAGTTGCTTGATCTCTTCCGAATCATTGATATGATTTCATATAAGAAGTCGGTTGATGGGTTTGTGCATGTTCCTTATCTTACACAAGATGAACCATTAGAGCCCTTGGCACTTCATGCACCAAATTCTGAGGAAATGGTAATTTTTCTTTAATGAATGGCTTTGTAGAATGTTATTGGTATGCTCAGCAGTTGATTTGATATGTCTGTTTGAATAGGCTGTTCTGAAGGAAATTGACAAAGGCGATATAGTAAGTAGTGGCGCACCACAGATATCTAAAGACGGAAGGACCTCAACAGATTTTACACAGTCAAGACAAACCAAACTAGGTTGTGCTCATTACCACGATATATTCAAATGTTAACTTATGCATACTTTGGGAAAGTGTTAACGTTTTTTATAATTGTATTGTCTTATCAGTCTCTAAGGAAGATTTTCATGTGTTGGACAATTATGGAGATGAAAGTGCTGATGATTCAAGAGGTGGTTCTGTGGGTATTTCAGAAGGCTCTTCATTTCAGAGGCGCACACACTTTCATGAGTCCGACATTGCAATGGAAACCCTGCAGGATCATAAGTCATGCTCGGATAACAAGTTTAAAGCTGAAGGTATGGATTCTTGAAAGGTGTTTTTAGTGATTATGCTAAAGAAAAAAGTTAGGGATCCCTACTTTGGGATCCCTACTTGAGAATTCCTACTTAGGACTTTTTTTTGTAATTTGTTATTTTACATGATTTTTATATAAGTGTTTTAAAACAATGTTGTGATTTTTTTATATTTTTAAAAAATGTTTTAAGATGTTAAAAAATCATGTAAGAAAATTAAAAATTTAAGTGTTTTAAGATTTATGTTTTATTTACATGATTTTTTTAACATCTTAAATCATTTTTTAAAAATATAAAAAAATCACAACATTGTTTTAAAATACTTATATAAAATCATGGAAAAAAAAAATTAAAAAAAAAAAAATGTCCAAAGTAAGAATCCCTAAGTAGGGATCTAAAAGTAAGGATTCCAAAGTAGGGATCCCTAGCATTGCTCTTATGCTAAAATAAGAGTTAAAGAAAAGCTACTTTTCCATTTGGTTGGATTTTTATGATGCAAGATAGCCTTGTTAAAAATTGTTCTGGTTGATCATAATTTTATATAATTAAATAATCTTAGCTGCCAATTTCATCTTTTTAAATTTAGTTGTCTATTCACCTGGAAAAAAATTGTGGACTAAATATTCATGTTTATTTAATTTGTTTTGATTCTTGATGTAGGTCAATTGGTTTTGGTTTGTTTTGTTTTTGTTGTTCGATTTTCTTTGTTTTTATTACTTTCTGATTTCTATTTCATGGTGGCCCTGGAAGTTTTGTTTCTACTTTTATGTGTCATTGTGTGTGGAATTTTGATCCTTGTTTCCCCATCTTTTAGATGGTACACTTGGTACCTGCATCAAGCATGAAAAGCTTTTCATCTTTCGTTAAGCTGTCCCTTTGTATTTTGTATCTGCAGTTTTCAGAGATAGTGATTCTCATGGCAAGGCCGAGGTGCTTATTCATAGGGAATCAAACCTCCCAGGAAATACTTCTGTTCCTGCCACTACATGGCGAGTCCCTTTGCAGGGACAGCGTTTACATAATGCTTTGCATGATACGAGAGAGATTTCAAGTGATGGCAGGTCAAGGTCCTCTGACCTGGTATGGTCAGATCCACCCAAGGAACAACGAAATAATGAAAGGCAAAATACATTTGCTAACCCATCTGAAATGAAAGATGAAACCAAGTGGCAAACTGGTGAGGATCCTATTCTTCGGAGGCAGACATCTGGAGTTATGGACAGGGAACAGGAAGCCAGGAAAGGTCTGAAACCTTCTCCAGAGGAGTTAATTCTTTATTATAAAGATCCCCAAGGAAGACTCCAAGGTCCTTTTAGTGGGACTGACATAATTTCATGGTTTGAGAGTGGGTATTTTGGTTTAGATTTGCTGGTCTGCCCAAGTCCAAATGACTTGCATTGGTCAACACTTGGTGATGTTATGCCCCATTTACGAGCTAAAGCTGGGCCACCACCTGGATTTACTGTACCAAAACAGAATGAATTTGTAGATGCATCTAGTAAGCCAAACTTTGGTAGCTTTGGGAAGCTTCATACTGGCTTAACTGAGATAGATATTTTGAGGAATGAATCCAGGCATAGACATGGTTTGATGACAGAAGCTGAGAATCGATTTTTAGAGTCACTGATGTCTGGTGGTAATATGAGCAGTTCACCACTGGATAAGTTTGCTTCTTCTGAAGGTTGGTCTTTTTTGTCCTTCTAAATATATTTTTAGATTGAAAATTTTATTAATTATTACCAGATATCACCTTAAGTCACTTTGATGATTATGATTATTTTGTAGGTATGCAAGGATATATTGGAAATAACTCTAGTATAACACCTTCGTCAGGAGTTGATAGTGGAAACAACCTTTACCTGTTGGCGAAGAGAATGGCTCTTGAACGGCAGAGGTCCTTACCTAATCCTTATCCATATTGGCCTGGAAGAGATGCTACATCCTTGGTTTCAGAGTCTGGTATTGTCCCAGACTCCACAACACCACAGTCAAAGCTTCTATCTTCCATAAATGACAATCCTTCTCAGCCTCTAGATTATCAAAATGCTGACTTGTCCCTCAAAGGGATATCTGGCCGTTCATCCTCTGGTGTAAATCATGGCCTCTCTGGTTGGCCAAACTTTAATGTCCAAGGTGGAACAGATCTACTACAGAATAAGATCGACTTCCATAATGAGCAGAGTTTCCAACAACAGAGTCTGCTATCACAAAACCAGCTGTCTTTAACAAACCCAGTTGTTGCTCAAGCATCAGACAATCCATCTAGTATTTTAACGCCTGAAAATTTACTTTCATCTGGCTTAGCGCAAGATCCACAATTATTAAGTGTGCTTCAACAACAGTATTTGTTGCAGTCACATTCCCAGGCACCAGTTCAAACACAGCAGATGTCATTGTTTGATAAACTCCTGCTGTTTAAGCAGCAACAGAAACAGGAGGAGCAGCAACACTTATTAAGGCAACAACAGTTGCTTTCTCAGGTGCTGTCTGAGCATCAACCCCACCAGCGTTTTAGTGATCCATCTTTTGGACAGCTACAGGCAGCCGCAATACCAACAGGGAATGCATCTGTAGAACCTTGTCTTCAGCCATTGCAGGAAATGTATCAAATTGGTTCACAGGTGCCAATTCCCATAGTGAAAGATCAGCACAATGCTAACTTTTTGAAATTGCCTCTGCAAACTAATCAGGATGTCAATAATAGTGTAAGTTCTGAAGCTTCTTTGCATCTACCTCATCAATTATTTGGGAACATCAGCCATCAAAAAACTTGGGGTGCTACTGTTCCAGAACAAATTGATGATACCCATCAGAAAGAATCATTGCTGACATCACCTTTCCTTGAAAGCCCCCATTTGGGTGAGATGATGAGCAGACCTGTTGAACTGCCACAGCATGTGCAGAAATCTACCTCTGATTCTGAATTCCATGCTCCTAGAGCTGTGGGGCAAAAATCAGAGGACAGTTCAGGGGTTGATAGAAATGTGATGGTTGTGACCTCTGAAATTACTTCAGAGTCTGTGCCTGTCTTTACTTATAAAAAAAAAGAGTCTGTGCCTGTCTCTGTTGCTGTGTCATCTGCAGGAACTTGTGAGAGTGAAGTTTCTGTACCTGAGCATGCTGATGGTGTCAAGGTTCAGCCTTGTGTTTTTGTTGAAGAACAGCATGTTGAAAGGCAAAGGGGCAATATTGAGCCCTCTAAGGTGGCAGAAATTAAGAAGGTTGAAGTACGTGAACAAAGAAAAGCTTCTGAGAAGAAGACTAAGAAGCAAAAGTCTTCCAAATCACGCTCCTCTGCTGAACAGGCAAAAGAAGTACCCAAGGATTCATCTGTAATGCAATTTAAGCAATCTGCAATTGAAAGTCAGAATGTCGAGACCGATGTTGGTGCTGGAGATGGTCCATATGGAATGTCTCTTCAGAAGACAAGTGATGAGAGTGTCAGTAAATCTAGGATCTCTACTGTTGAACTTGTGGAGTCCCAACAAGTTCAAGACCCTGTACCTGCTGGAGCTTTTGTCGATGAAATTGAAACTGTTGAAGCCAATAGTGACTTGGGAGTTCTTGGGTCAGTATCAATGCAGATAAGCCAAACAAATACCGGACAACGAGCTTGGAAACCTGCTCCTGGCTTCAAGCCCAAGTCATTATTGGAAATTCAACAGGAAGAACAGAGGAAAGCACAGACAGAACTGGTGGTAACTGAGATCACCAGTTCTGTCAACTCCATGAGTTTGTCAAATCCTTGGGCTGGAGTTGTGACGAATCCAGACTCAAAAATATATAGGGAAACTCGCAGAGACGCAGGGAATGCTGAGTCAAGTGTGGGGAAACCTGAAGCCTCTGCAATCGTAAAGAGAGAGAAGAGCCATTTACATGACCTTTTGGCAGAAGAAGTATTGGCAAAGTCTAGTGAAAGAGATGTAGATGTTCCTGACACAGTATCTGTTCTGGCTACCCCACCAGTTATGACCACTCATTCAGATTCCATGGATGATTATAACTTTATTGAGGCTAAAGACACTAAAAAGAGTCGTAGAAAATCAGCCAAAGTGAAGGGTGCTGGAACTAAGGTTTCAGTATCCCTTGCATCTGCTGATGTTTCCATTAGTTCAAGTCCCATTGAGAGAGGGAAAATCTCTCGTCAGATACAGCAGGAGAAGGAAGTGTTGCCTCCAATCCCGTCAGGGCCTTCCCTAGGAGACTTTCTTTGGAAGGGAGAGTCAGCTAACCCTTCCCCTTCCCCTTCTCCGGCATGGTCTGCTGACTCTGGGAAGATTCCCAAACCTACATCTTTAAGGGACATCCTGAAGGAGCAGGAGAAAAAGATCTCATCCACCCAAAACTCAAACCAGATTCCACCTTCTCAGAAGTCCCAGCCTACTTTGGCTACCCGCACCAATGGGCCTTCATGGTCACATTCTGCATCTTCTTCTGCTAAGGCTGCATCTCCAATCCAGATCAATTCTCATCCATCTCAATCAAAATATAAAGAAGATGATGACCTATTCTGGGGCCCAACTGATCAATCAAAGCATGAAACCAAGCAGTATGTTCTGCGTTTCTCTCTTATCTTTATGTTATTTAGTTTCTGGTTTTGTCTATTTCATGTTGCTTTGTGTTGGAAAACTTTGCTTTGATAAGTAAAAATTTATTATGAAAGAGCACAGATGGCTCAACCCAAGTACACAAGATGCATATAAGAGAGATCTATCTAGGAGAAAAAGATACTAGAAAATCATGAAAGTTCAGCCCATTAAAGTCTAGAAGCTGTCCAAGGGAGTTTAAAGTTTTTTTTTTTTTTTTTTGGGGAGAGAAACTGAGCACCTGTTATGTTCATCTGTGGCCCTTAAAGATTCCATTTTTTTCCCATTCCAAATAAACCTGTAAGGCTAGGTGGGACCATTTTCCACAATTTTGTAATTTGCAGCCCTTTCTAAAAAGGGGTCCACAATTTCACTAGGCATGACCCAAGCCAAATCAATCTGACCGAGGAAGTCACTCCGCAAACCATAGGCAGTCTTGCAGTGGAGTAAAAGATAGGACACGTGTAGCACCAATCAATAACATCAATGTCTTTTCCTTAATTTACACATTGAGAATCCTTTTTAAAGTGGGTTTCCAAGAAAAATGCAGCTTTCAAAGGAACCTTAGTTTGCTAAACACTCTTCCAAGGAAAGGGTTTGTTATATTGAGGAAAGAGGATATTATTGAAATAATGAAAACATTGAATACGCCCCTCTTGGAAGTGGCTCAAATAATCTTTTCTTTGCCCCTTCTCAGTCTAGTGCAGTACAACAGATTAAAAAAATTCACTAAAGGCATCCACCTCCCAATCTGAAACTTTTCTAATGAAGCTTACATTTTCTTATTGGGGGTGGTGCCATTAGTATGCTACCATATTTTTTCATTAATCTTAAATCATTTTGCGACTCTTGTGGGCTATAGCATTTAGTAAACGGCTGTGATAAGAAGTTTATCTAGAGATGCTTGTTTTCACATAAAAAAAAACTGATGCCTGTGTATGGTATTGGGTAGTTCCCTAATCTTTGTATTTTTATTTGTTGCTTTCCATTTTCCTCGTATATTTTAGATATTTATAAGTCGTAATTGTAATTGAAAGATGTTTTATATAACCTAGTTAGTTCAATATGACAATTCCTTAGAAACTTTTGCTTGGTAAGTTTGTGGTGACATTCCCTGGGCTCTATAAAGTATTGAAGTTTCTCAGGTGAAAAAAATCTTTTTTCAGGCCTCTGTTTTGACATTCCACTAGCAGACCATATTTTCAGTTTCAGTATATGGTCAAAATCTGTTATCTTTTCATATTTTTGAAGACCAGGCTTGGGAAATATAGTTGTCTGCCAGTACTGGTGATTGGTTGTGTAGAGATGTGGCTCAATATTCTCTGGTGGGGTTTAGGATATGTTTGGCAGCAACCGCCCCATTGTCAAATATGATCTTTCAGTCACAGATGTTTTCATTCTCTAACATAAAAATATCTACATATGTATATTATCAAAACAGCCTCATGCATGTCATCAATATTTTTTCTGAGTAAACATTTTCATCTCTTGGCCTGTTTGGAAAGGAGGAAAAAAGAGATTTAACGGAAAATGGCTACTGGGTTAATGGGAAAAGCATGTGCTTCAGGTGGAAAATGACTTGCCCCTCTCTCGGGCAGTTAGTCGTTTTCCACCCCTTGCTTTATACTCATATTTACCCACGCAATAGAATATATTGTTTTTTGCTCAAATAAAAAAAAAGAATTTTTTTCTTTTAAGGATTTTATTATTGTCAATAATCTTGAAGAGCGTCAGATTTGAAGTTCTCTCTCCCTCACATGCTCTCTCTCTCTCCATTCCTTCACTCTACATTTACAATGGATCTAAAGAATTTTATTATTGCATATAAAGTAATCTTAAAAATTATTAGATTGATTTTTTTTTTTTTGGAGTATACTAATATTACGAATTAAATTAAAATATATGAAATCATATAAATAGTCATGGTTTCAACATGGTTTCAATGCAACCAAACATCAGAAATTCTTTTCCATATCGTTTACAAGGTTTCATTGGAAAATCAGTAATTCTTCCAGAATTTATTTATCTGAACACATTTTCTTATCAATGATTTCATTGTATCACTGGATACTTTGCTTAGGTGCCGCTCTTATATTGTCCCATGTGGCATGTACTTAAGGCTATGCCTATCTATATCTTAATAAAATTCTTGTTTATTGATAAAAAATAAATAAAAAGTTCAGGGAGAGGGGAAATGGTCCATAGAAACATTTTTGTCATTATTATGGGTCTAGTCATGCAATGCTGGACTAAATCTTGCATGCACTAACACCACTGCCTTAATGTTCAAATATGCTGCACTGAGACTTTAAGTTTGCATTTTCAATACTGCTACTGTTATTTGCATATACTAAGTTCAGATAAAGTTTTCATATTATTGATGTACTCATCATTTTATCGTCCACATTATCCATTTTTATCGTCCACATTATCGATGGAGATTTAATTGTAGTGGTTGAAAAGTGGAGGTTTGTTGTTTTCCTGTAAGCAGGGCAGATTTCCCTCATCTTGCAAGCCAGGGCAATAGGGCAATGAAAAGCACTTCTGTCAAAGGTGCTTCATCTGGATCATTGAGCCGACAAAAGTCCGTTGGCGGCAGACCTGCTGATAGATCTCTTTCATCCTCACCTGCCTCTGCTCAGGCTTCCTCAAAAGGGAAAAGAGATGTCATGACCAATCATTCAGGTAAGGCACTGTTGGTTTTGTGACCCTTTCACTATGTATATTATCAATTTGCATGTCTTCTTTTAATTGAAACCCCCCCCCCCCCCCCCCAACAAGTCTGAAATGCTTTTATTTGTTTATTTATGATCTTGCAGAAGCAACAGACTTCAGAGATTGGTGCCAGAGTGAGTCTCTCAGGCTTGTTGGAACGGAAGGTAAATTTGATTATACTTGGTCCGATTTCCCAGAAGTTTTATTTGTAAGTAGTGCAAATATATGAAATTTGAGTCTTGGCTACCAAAAAAAAAAAAAAAAACGAAGAACAAAGAGAGGCTAGCTGTAAAGCCCTCTTTGCAATTTTCTGTTAGCCAAGAAAGTAAGACAAAAATTAGAGGGAAAAAATGCCAGACGTCTTGCTAAATACAATGTCCAGTTTTATTGCCCGAAATATGATTACGGTAGTTTTGTTCCTCTTGCCATGTCTCACTGGTTTGAAAATTTGCTAGCATTACAGCTCAGAAGTCAATTGATCTTGTGGTTTTTGCCTGATGAAATGCAATTGTCCTTTCATCCTTGCTAGATACAAGTTTCCTTGAATTTTGCTTGAAGCAGTCCAGATCAGAGGCTGAGATGCTTCTGATAGAGAATCTCGGATCATTTGATCCCAATCACGAGTTCATTGACAAATTCCTCAACTACATGGAGTTGTTACCAGCAGATGTCCTTGAAATTGCCTTTCAAAGTCGAAACAAGCGAGTCACCAGATTCATAGCAAGAGATGTGAATTCTGGCAATGCAGGTGTTGGGGACATTGAACGAGATACCACAAATGGCCCGGATGGGTCCTCAAAAGTCGGAGGAAAGAAGAAAGGCAAAAAGGGGAAGAAGGTTAGCCCTATGGTTTTGGGATTTAATGTCGTCAGTAACCGGATCATGAAGGGTGAGATCCAGACAGTTGAAGATTAGGTCAGTTTTTCTAGCCAGTTGTAAATACATTTTGGGTTTTAACTGGTTGTAAATGTTTTTTGCTTTAGGATTTTTTTTTTTCCTTCATAGAGCTCTTCAGCAGTACTCTTATTAGAGCATCTGCTTAATCGTTTTTGTCACAGCCTGAGAGGTGTAATCCTATCACCAAGGTAACCTTAGTTTGTCTTCTTTTGTTCCTTCAGCTTTTAGTCCCTTATTTTTGTGGACACGTATTTGTCACTTGCATTAATGAGGCAGGAATCTGGTTAGTGACAAAGTGCAGTCTAAATTTTAACTAGAATTGGACAGAATTGACTTAAGAGTTCAGATGTTGTTTAACATAATGAGTAATATTAAGATAAGGAAAATAATTTATATACGGTATTAAGATGTACTTTTTTTTTTTTTTATAAAAAAAGTGAGTAAATCTAAAGCTCATGAAAAAACATACTCGTATCTAACTTTACTCTTTAAAAAAACTGATAATACAGAGAAGGTTTTTACAAACGAGTAAAATTTTGATCCCAAGTGTAAACTACATCTGGATTGAAGTCTTTTCCATTATCAGAGCTCAAATATATGGCAACATTACTCCAGCTCGTTACCATTTTCTGCCGAATTTTAAGCAGGAAGTGGGATATGGCAAAGTGCATAAATACATGAATGAAGAATCCAGTTATCGGCTACTCCCAACAGTACTTGCCTGCTTGACTTTTCCTGCTTGTATGGGCATCTTTCTTGAAAGTTTAGTACCCTGGACAGCATAACGACACAACACAATGGCAATAGTGTGTTAAAAACCTGTTCTTCGGCTCATTATTGAACTGGCATTATAATTCTACATCAAAAATTTGCACCATCCTCTGACAGTCTAGAAAGCACCCCGTTGTTCACAATTTACAGGACTTCCATATCAGTTATACATTATATTTATTTCATGACTCGTCTCCTTCCGAACTAGAACTCAGAAAATCTCAAATGAGACTGCAGCAGTTAAACCAATTGAAGAATATAATCAGGATAATAGCATCCATGTCCAATCTTACCAAGGGATCTCATTTTATATTTATATATATAAATAATGCATAAAGTTTTTATTCAGCATGTTCAAAATTTATAAAGCTTGCATTCCAGAAAACCAGATCAAGTTAAAATAAGGTAAGTAATTGCTAAGAAGAATCGATTCACAAGATGGGAGAAATTTTGAATAAATGAAAGGGAGGAAAAACAAAAAGACTAAATGTAATAAAAGGCATTATATTAACTCCACTGAACTGTCCCTGACATAGACCATATAGAGCAATAGACGAAAATTCGACAACTATTGCATATCAAAGAACTTAATGAAACTTAAGTCTTATCTTAAATCGCCAGCTGGCAATTGTAAACAACTTGCATTACTATAATGAATGAATGCATAAGGAATATGAGAATATTAGGTAATATATGACATCTATTTATATATAAAAGCCGAATCAAGTAATCTGATTTGACATGCAACCCGCATTAATCGGTAAACTCAACCGCTTCCGTCGCTAGTGTTTAAATAAATTCTGTAATCTACAGTTATTATACATGGCATCCACCGCGAAAAATACGGGAATCAAAACGAACTACTAAATGCCCAAACCTAATCGGTGTAGAGGAAACCGTTAAGTGTCCAAACGTCAAATGGTGTAGAAGATTATAGATATACATTCTGCCACCGCTTATGAAAAGGTAGAAAATAACAGGAAATGGAGAAGATGAAAAAGTAGAAGGTCCGAACCATACACTGTGGCAAAAATTTACTGCAATTACAAATTGCATCGGTTACTTCTCAAGCGGTGCAATAATGTTAAGACGAAAAATTATTTCACTAGGAAACAACAGGTTCCTTTTAAATTCATCGGAACCCCTCAGTTCTCAAATCCATCCCGTAACCAAACCAAAATTCATTTTCATTTTCAACCTCATCTGCTTTTGAAAAGCTCTGTTCAGGTCTTGACTGTCTGGTGCATCGCTGCCATTAACGATGAAAGCCAAACACACGTAGAGAAAATGCACGTCACAGTTGGTCCAGGCTGACTGCAAAAGACCGAGACTGACCCAGAAGAAGTACATCGAGGCCATGGTTGGAGAGTGCCGTGGAAAATGAAGATTGAATGAACGAATGAAATCTCAGTGACGGCTGAAGAGGGAGTTCAAAGGAATTAAAAGAGAAGGTGGGCACTTTGCTTGGGAATATAGCAAAGGTTTGAGAGTGTTGCACTCCTCGATCCCAAGTTTAATTATTTTCCATGCTTAGAGAATCTCTTTCAGGTTTGGAGAAACTCGGAGGGTGTTCGTTAAACGTCGAGAGTTCTTGAGTTACAAAGTCTTTTGACTCGGACACGTCGGGGTGGGCTTTGGGGAGTTTAAATGTGATTTGGGGAGTTTATGCAGCAATCAATGCCGTGAATAATTTTCATGATTGAATAATCAAGTTAAAATCACTCTTGGATGGTTGATGTTGCCTTTTGCTTTATGGGGTGCAATGAGATTGAAACTCGCTTTGATCTTGAACTTGTATAGTTTTCTTTTATATAAGAGTTTTATTTACTTATTTATTTCAAAGGGTCATATGGTTATAAATAAACTATATTCGCACTTGCCTTTATTTTTTCAATTGTATCATATTTCTTGCAAATTTTGATTTTTTGTGTGCAGGATATCCTATTTAGTTTACACTTGAACTTCACATATATTAATTGTATCTAATTTATATTGTTTAAATTGAATAATTATTTATTTTAATATTGTAGATTATCCATAAAATATTTATTGTAAAGTGATCTATTTTATATATACATGCTTTATTTAATATATATTTGATATATGTTTTTTAATATTTATAGTATTGATTATGTATAATAAATTATATAGATTTATAAATTTAGTATAAATAACAATCCGCACATTGCGCGGGTTATAAGCTTGTTTTATATGATATTAGAATTTGAATTACTAGAAGCATTATGCTCTTGCCTCTTGGTTTACCTTGAGCATGGGCTAACTCATAACAAACAAAAACAAAAACAACATCATAGGACAAGTCAAACTATACCGACACGGCAAAATGGGATTGCATCTCGACTTCAAGCCTTCAGCAATAACCTATGGCTCATTTCCAGTAAGCTTTGAACATGATGCTATTTCCAACATACTATATTCTGTTTAAAAGAAAGCTTTAAACAAGTTTTGAAGTTCTCAAACAGTCCTGTAAAAGACCTGTAATATAAGTAGTAAACAAAGTTCTGCTAATTAATTGGAGTCATTATTATGGATATGGTTTGCTAGTTCTCTGACTTAATGAGTTTTGGTGAACTTTCATCGCCGGCCACTGCAATATATAAGCCAGAACCTCAATTACCCACAACTGCGTGCTGGAGCAAAAAGATTCCAGGAAGAAAAATGTATCCAAACATAGAAAGATCCTCATTATTCAATTTCGGCTCCAACCCCGAAAGGGAAAAACTTTTAACAGAAGCTGTTAGAGAGAAAATAAAACCAAAATCTTGATCTTAGTTTATCTCTAACAGAAGCAAACGCCAATTGCAAAAGTTTTGCTAATCAAAACTTAAAAACCTGATTCTAGTCTCGTTTGTTTTCACAACACTTCTCAATTCATTTCATTCTATATCATCTAATCATTATAATTTTTCTAAATTTTCACATAAAATAAATTAAATAATCCAACTTTTTTAAATCTGAAAATATAAATAATATTAAAAAAATATATTTTAATAATATTTTATTCAAATTTTAACTTAATCTCAATTCTATTCTCTCTGCAAAAATAAAAGAGACCAAATAACCTGTTGGACACACACATACATCAACGATTCAACAATAGAATCAAGAAGAAGAGGTTGATATACTACCTGGGATTGAGCAGGAAGCGGGTCGAGAGTGATGGAGCTGATGGACATCTTGGCAATTTCGGAAACGGCAGAGTCTCGGACGCCGGGCATATCACTAACCAACTGCTCGTACGCAGCTTTGAAAGCCTTCTGCCAAAACTTGGGCAGTCTGTTACTCTTGCTTTGACTGTATACATCCCACATCTGCCTCACCACCTTCTCTCTCTCCTCCACTTCCTATGCCCACCCCCCAAAACCCAAAAATAGAAAAGAGAAAAATCAGGACCAACAAAAGTCATTTACGACAATCAATGGGTGAGAGAGAGAGAGAGAGAGAGTACGAGAATATCAAGATCGTCTCGGATGTGAGAGTGGGTATGGCCGGAGAAGCTGGTGAGATTACCGGCGGACCATTTGAGAGTGACGGAGCAGGTGAACAAGGACCAGAAGGCGAGGAGAAGAATGGCTGCCAGAGCCCAGAACTTGTACGATCGGGTCTTGCCGAAGAACCCAGGATGGGCGTCGGAGTTCTCTTTCTTCAACGTCGACGAAGGAAGTGCTACTATTGTCGGTGGAAGCTCGTCGTTCGTTCTCATCGCGCCTTTTCTTTTCTATTTTAATTTATCTATTCCTTCGTGGATTGAGTTAAAAAGTACTGAGACAGACCGACAGACAGCAGTTTGACTCGGAGAGAGAGAAGAGTTTTCAGTTTTCTGGACGGGTCCGACATAAATCAGACGAGTCTTGTAAAGCGAAATACTTTAGATATAATTATAATTTTATAAATTAATACGGTTTTATTAAATTATTAAATTAAATTATATAAAATTACATTAATTTTATAAATTTTTTTTTATATAATATCTTTATAATGATAGCAATCATCTTCTATAAATGAGAACAAAATAGAGTTTTACATGCTCTTTGCAAATTAGAAATCACGCATTTTCATTTTAGAAAAATACTCTTTTAAAATATAATTATAAACAATTATAAAAAAGATTAAAAGTCACTGTAATGAAAACTGAGTGACCTCGTAGAAAATGTTTGTATCATAGTCTTGTATGTGTACATTTCATACAAATGTTTTTTAACGAAGCAAGATCACGTGGAAAGAATTTGCTCTTTTTTAGCGAAGTAGTGCTATCTACACTTATAAAATGTATATCTATATATATATATATATTATATAATATATTAATGAAATATATACAAAAATATACAAAAATTACTATACATAATTTTTAAAAAGATAAAGATCGTAATACTCTTGAGCTACCCACCACCACACAGCCATTTAGTAGTGACAAGACAGATATGGTCAAAATAAAATGCATCTTCTCCTAAAAACGATGAACCATTCTTTTTCATTGCATTTAGGTCAATAAAAATGGGACCCCTGATAGGAAGAAATGACAAAGATTATTGAATAATAGGTATTATCTGTTCCACCAGCTATTACATCCAAGGAAATGCGAACCATAAGCTCCAAAACCTCACCCCACCCCACCTAAAAAATAAAAGTAAATCAAACCTATATTTAGGAAATGCCAAACGTTGTTTGCCCAAATTTTTGTGGTCCATGAAGAAAACATGGTTCACAAAATTCTCCCTGTTACAGACAAAATTATACCTTCCCAAGACATCAATTACGGCTATACCAGACAAATTTTGCCCTACCCCACTTCCTCTTCCGTAGTTTAAGGAATTCGTCTTACATCTTTCTTTTTAAAATATAAAACAAATAATTTTTTTATATCTCATTTAATTAATTTAAAATTTTAAAATAAGGGACGATTTTACAAATTTTTATAGGCAGTTGAGCGGGTCAAGTAATTCTTTTGAACTTAGATAATTCTTATTAGATTATCTAAAATTATTTTTTAAAAAGTATACATTTACACATTTATCAAAGATATTTGATTTTTATTAGGCAAAATTTTAGTTTTACTATTTACAAAAAAATATTTTTATTCCATTTTCTTACTTTTATATCTTTATTTTTGATCAAATATAACTATTTTTTTTATAAATGTGTAAATTTTTACTTTTTAAAAGATATTTTTATATAATCTAATGAGAATACTCTTAGACCCTAGAAAAAAAATTTCGCAATCACACATCGAGCCTCCCAATTTTCCTTTATTATTTTCCTCCCTTTTCATCATTTACTCTTGCTTTGGCCATTGAAAAGAATAAAGCTTACCACATTACCTAAATAACCAAAGAAAAAATTGCCATATGTAGGAAAAGATCGAATGTTCATAAGAGCTAGAGAACCAAGGTGAACAAATCGATTTGCAAATCCTTCGAATTTTTTCCAATAAAACCAAATGCAAAAACTCTTTGTCGATATATGGAAGAACTCAAAGAGAAGTTCCAATGAAAATGCAAAACTCAAGTATAAATATTGGTGCAAAGGGGCTGCAACAATAAAAAATAGTGAAAAAAAAAGTTTGCTTTAAGGTGTGTTACAAATGTCACTTTCCTTAAAACAATATTCGTCACCACTAATAATAGTAAGTATACGGGTTATAAAAGAATTAATCTCAAAGATACAATGAAGTTCAAAATAAGTTTGTTTGACTAATTGCGTTATATACACACGAAGTTAGACCCTGAATACCTTATGATTTTACTATTTAACCAAAAGATAAAAATTCATTTTCTACAGAATGAACAAATCCCAATAATAAGTTTTGAAGAAATGAATTTTTAGGAGAGAGAGAGAGAGAGAATAATGAAATTGTCTTATGGAAATTAATTAAATTTGCAGGCCAATAGATCTATTTATAGAGGGTCAAAGGATGTGAATAAAAGATTGTAACTTTTCACTTTCTGTAATCTAATACGAACAAGTATATGTATTAACCTACTGGTAACAAACATGTAAGTTGGACTAGGTCTGATCCTTGCACAGGCTGGGGTTTTCTCTCTAGAGAGAGTGTGTCACTTAAATTAGTTACTACGCTGGTTTGGAGTGGAAATGGCGGAAGACCTAGCTAAAAAATGGAAACGCCTTTGCCTAATAGAGAAGGAGAAGGGAGAGACCATACTGCCTCCCAAATCCAAGAACAAAGCAGGACACAATCACACCAAATGTTTGCTAGCCATGGTTGTCGAAAAACACCCAATAAACAGGGAAGCTTTTAAATCGACAATGGCTAAAGTGTGAAAGTGTAAAAGTTGGATATAATTCTCGGAAATGGGATATAATAAGTATTCGATAGAATTCCACACCGAACAAGACCTCCAACAAGTCCTTAACGGACGACCATGAACGTTCGACTGCTGGCTAGTTTGCACCCATCCTTATGAGGGTGATAGGTCAATTAACGAAATACCATTCAACATAGAAGAGTTTTGGGTGCAGGCTCACAATGTGCCGTTTGCAAGCATGAACTTAGACTTTGGAATGCAAATTGGAGAGGCAATAGGAACTGTGATTTTAGTTCAAGCTGATGAGCGAGGCTTCTGCTGGGGGCCATGCTTGAGGATCAGAGTGCAACTGGAAATTACCAAGCCACTGCAAAGAGGCCCATTCTTGATGTTTGTAAACAAGAAGGTATGCGTTTCTCTCACATACGAACGATTGTCTAATTTTTGCTTTAAATGTAGTAAGGTATAACATTCCCTGCAAGGTTGCACATCAACACAAGACTCATCCATTAAGCTGCAATATGGGCCATGGTTAAAGGCTTTAGCCATTAGGGACAGTGATTGCACACGTAAGAAATATGGAAGAGTTTCCCAAGGTGAGGACTCAGAGAACCAACCATGGAGAACATGAGAGGAGGTAGGGGATGGCACCCCAATCGAAAAACCTGTCACACCTGACTTGAGCTAGAAGATGCACTAGGTAAAAAGAGACAACACAGAAGCCAAAACGGAAACGGAAAAGCAAACATCCCTTCACTTGGTACCAGAGGATAGGCAAACTAGTGTTAGGAAAACATAAACGACACATTTACAAGATATCTCTCAAAAGCAAGTCAACCCGAACAAAGATTGTCTGATGAATGAAGCAGACACAGTTGATATATTAGCATGCAAAGCACTTGTGAAAAAGGCGGATTTGGCAAAGAGCATGCATTCCCCCCCCCCCCAGCAATCTAGACTTAAAAGTCCAAGCCAGTTCACTAGCCCACTTTTTTATGGGCCAGGTCGAAGCCCTAGACAAAGCAAAAAGCCAAGCAACCTAGAAAAGGAAAGTAAGGGACAAGTGCTTTACCACTCTAATAGTTGATCAGGCAGCAAACAAAGAGAACTATTTGAGTGATAACAAGAGAGGACCCAACAAGCTAAGCTGGAAATAGACCCACATGTGTTTAAAACGTCAAAACTTGAGAAAGATGTTCTGCAATAAACAATAAGGGATGCAAAGGTGAGGGCTGGTTCCCAACCCCACCACCAACTATCCGTTGCTAAGTATGGAACTGTTGAGCATTTGAAAACCCTCGGCCAGGCAATCTAAGAGTCCGACTTTTGTTTTCTTAAAAACAAAGAGTAGAAGGAAAACAATGGAAGCCATAAAGCAGTTTCTAAATCATGAAAATAGTTTTGTAGTTGACTCCATAGGAGCAAGTGGTGGTCTTGCTTTATTTTGGAGGGAGGAATTCGAAGCAGAGGTGATTTCTTATACTCAATCTCACATTTCCTTGGCTGTCAAAGAATTGAGAGGGAGCCATACATGGGTCCTCACGGGCTTTTATAGGAACCTAATGACCAAAAAAAGACATGAGAGCTAGCAACTCTTGAAAAGTCTTAAACCTGCAAATGCCACAGGGTGGTTGTGTGTAGGTGACTTTAATGAGACTTTGACAAATGAGGAGAAAAAAGGAGGCCCTTTAAGACTTTATAAACAAATGGAGGCATTCAGATCAACTCTTGAAGAGTGTGAGCTCTTTGACATGGGCTTTGATGACATCAAATTCACTTGGAATAATGGGCGACATACTGCTGCATTACCAAGGAGAAACTTGACAGGGCCCTTTGTAATTACTCATGGTTTGACTTGTACACAAAATCACAAGTACAGGTGCTCCCATCCCTTAACTCAAACCACTGCCTTCTCTTAATCACCCTAGAACACTACTAGTTGACTGGGTTCAGACTAGATAAACCCTTCAAGTTTGAAGTCAATTGGTCTTTACATGAAGATTTTCATTCCCAGGTTGAGCAGGCCTAGCAAGCCCCCAGACTTGAGTCGAGTAAACTGAGCTACACTGTAGTAGGGCTCGGCTCAGCCAATGCCAATATAAATTGACTTAGTGGAGAAAAACTCAAATTGACAATAGCAAGAGGGATTTCAAGGGCCAAGTGAATCAACTAGCAAAACTCCAAGAATTGAACTCGGGCCAGTTAACTAAGGAGATCAAAGCTGTCCAAAGGAGCATGGACCAAGCTTTGGAGAGTGAAAACCTTAAATGTAAGCAGTGGGAAAAATAAAAATGGCTTAGGGAAGGAGATAGAAACACAAGGTTTTTTCACCAAATTGTTTCTTATAGGAGGAAAATTAATAGTGTCAAACAACTCTATAATGATAGTGATCAGGTTGTCAACTCAAAATAGGGGTTAAATAGGTTGTTCCAATCCTATTTCACTAACATCTTCTCCTCATCTAGCCCCTGCAACTCTTCAAACTGTCTCAGGTCCATGGACCCCCAAGTAATTGAGGACCAGAATGATATGCTCACTAGACCCTACTGTCAGGTAGAAATAGATGCAGCTCTGTTCTCCATGAATCCACTCAGCTCACTAGGACTAGACGGATTTCTAGCATGCTTCTATAAAAAATACTGGAGCATTGTGGGGCCTCAATAAGCTTAATAGTGCTTGGTGTCCTAAACTCTCAAGCTAGCTTGGCAGAGATCAACGCTACTTACATTGTGCTTATACTGAAGAAGAAGTGCCCCAAAAAAGTCATTGACTTTTAGCCAATATCACTTTGTAACGTACTCTATAAACTTATCTCTAAAATGATTGCTAATAGTTTTAAAAAATTCCTACCTAGTATAATATCTGAATCTCAATCAGTCTTTGTACTGATAGATTAATCTCTGACAATATCATTGTAGCTTTTGAAGCACAACACACAATGAAATGCAAAAGGGCAGGTCACGAAGGTTATATGGCATTAAAGCTTGATATGAGTAAGGCGTACGATCGTGTGGAATGGAGCTTCCTGTGTGCTGTTTTATTCAAAACGGAATTTTGTGATAAGTGGGTGCAACTTGTCATGAACTGCCTAGAATCAGTCACATATTCCCTCCTTGTCAATGGTGAGCCGCAACCATCTTTCTCTCCAACTCGAGGTATAAGGCAAGGTGACCCATTGTCACCTTACATTTTTATCTTGTGTGCAGGGGCTCTCAGTAACTTATTATCCAAAGCTGAGGAGAGGAAACTTATCAATGGGGTGCCTATAGCCCAAGGTCAATTGAGGATCTCCCACTTATTTTTCGCGGATGATAGTCTTATTCTTTGCAAGGCCAATACAATGGAATGAGGCTAGCTCATTAATCTTCTTAGAACCTACGGAGAGGCATTCGGTCAAAGGCTCAACATCGAAAAGACATCTATTATTTTCAGCCGCATCACAGCAAAACAACCTAAGAGTATATCCTATCCATTGCAGGATTAAGGACAACCATGCCCTATAAAAAATACTTGGGTCTCCCCTCAGTAGTGGGCAATGATAGGTTCAAAACTTTCATAAACATCCTCGACAACATCAGGTCTCAGCTTAGCAACCAGCGAGTAAAATCACTATTCATGGTAGGCAAAGAAATTTACCTCAAGGCAGTCATACAAAGTCTCCCTACATATACCATAAGTTTGTTTAAATTGCCACTCACACTACTCCATTCTATCAATAGCATGATGAGGAACTTCTGGTGGGATAACAATGAAATGAGCACAGAATTTATTGGACCTCATGGAAGAAAATGGGACTTGCTAAGGCTAATGGAGGCCTTGGATTTGGGGTCCTGGACATTTTCAACAAAGCCATGCTATTAAAACAATGCTGGAGGATCATTCAACACCCTTCTACCCTCATGGCCAGAACTCTAAAGGTTAAGAATTTTCCTCACTCAACCCTTCACTTAGCAAAAATTGGCTCTAAGCTCTCCTTTATTTGGAGGAGCCTCTTAGCTTCCAGACTAGTGTTGGAAGATGGCACCTCCTAGAGATTGGGAACGGGCGTAAGAACCAGGATTTGGAAAGACAAGTGGGTGGCCAAAGCTGTCACTTCAATGGTTCACAATCTAGCCAACACACTAAATTAGAATACTACCGTGTCTGAACTCATTGATCCAACTACCAAAACCTAGAAAATTGCACTTGTAGCAGTTATTTTTGATAAGGAGGAAGTTGCAACCACAATCAGAATCCCTCATAGCACCATGAATTCACAGGACAAGTTGTGTTGGCATGGAACAAAAGATGGTCTATTCACTATCAAAAGCACCTACCACATGCTAAAGAATAAGGACAAGATTAATCAAGAGGAAGCCTCATCATGCAACTCTCTCAATATAGTGTGGAACAAGCTTTGGAAGTTGCTAGTAGCAACTAATGATCGGGTCTTCCTTTGGAGAGCATGCCAACATACCTTCCCTACCAAAGCAAATTTTTTTAAGAGAAAAGTGGTAGATGACCTTTTATGTCCTATATGTACCAGAGAGGTGGAGAGCCCTTTACATGCGTTGTGGAATTGTGAGGTGGCTAGAGATGTATCGGGGAGTTGCTCCAAAAAGATCCAAAAGTACTTTTCACCCTATCTATCCATGCTGGATTTGGTTGAGTCCTTATTCATTTCCCTCGAAGAAGCAGAAATCCAAGAGGTTGTAGTTGTTGCAAATTACATATGGCAGCGAAGGAACACCTTCATTTTTGACCAGAAGTTCTCCCCTCCTCATGTGCTGATCCGAGAGGCCAAGTTAAAACTTACTATTTTGCAGGACATGGCCGCCAGGCAATTAAACCACTCCCATGCCTGCTCATCAAGTGAAGTCTGGCAATCCAGATTGACATAAGATAAATTGGGATGAAATTGTGAATAAAACTAAGAATATCATAGGGATTGGAGTGGTTATTCGAGACATGCAAATGCTGATTACAACAACCATGAAGAATAAGCAATTCTTATACCCAGACCCTTCACTGGTCGAGTCTTATGGTGCGATGATTGTAGCAAAATTTGGATTGGAAATTGGCCTAAATCACATTGTCCTTGAGGGAGATTCTATCCAAGTTATTAAAGTTTTATAGGAAGACAGAGAGCTAGCAAGTAGTGCCAATTTATTCATTTCTGAAGCACGAAGTTATCTTAAATCTTTTGCTAAGTAGCTAATTTCTCATGTTAGGAGAAATGATAACTTTTTGGTCCACTTACTTGCAAAGATTCTCTTTCCATTTTGGATTGCATTGTAACCATGGAGGACTCTCCTCCTTGTATTTCTATGTTGGTTAAATGAAATGGATAAGTAGACCCCCTTTAAAAAAAAGTTAAACTTGGTCCAACAGTTGCATTGCTTCCTACCATCATTCCCGATAAGATTTGAAACTCTCTTACTAAGTCAAAGGCTTCAATACCACTAAACCATTCAATGACTTATGTAAATGCAAGGACCCAATTTGTTACAAACATAAGCAACAGCTTTTGAACTTTCCTTAAGTTTTCTTTCCAAAATAATTCATAACTTTTAAAAATAAATTCTCAAAAAAATTATTAATAATAAATATAATAGATAAATTATTTTGAAAATATTTTCAATAGTAAAATGAAGAAAATCTCTAACAAAGAGAAACTTAAATGCCAACCCATGAAGAGAAGCCCCACGAATGCAAAGAGAAGCTCAGCTCTATCTACCTTTGTGTATTTATTTTTATGTTTTATGTTTTTGTTATTTTTTAAATCACTTGATGTGGCATTATGCCACATTAGTCGATTGAACTGGGTTACGAACAACCGACTGTCAATAAAAGAACTCCATTCCAAACGATGACACCACAACTTTTCTCACGAATTATCAAAAGACAAATTCTATTTATCATCTTTATATCACACACTGCAAATATATTTTTCTTTTCTTAAATATGTAGTGTATGCATAATGAGTAGAAGAATTTAATTAGTTTAGAGAGAATAAAACTAAAATTAAAAAAAAAATCAAAATAAACATTATGTGTGGTGTATGAAGATAATAAATAACAAAATTCTTATTTTTTAGACAATGATATACCACCAACTACATTACAACTCAACTGCTACTATACATTAACGTATTAATATTTTTTACTCTAATTCAAGTTTTTTGTGCTTGCAGTAATTCAAAATAAGTAAAATAATAATATTTTCATATTTGAGTGTGGATAATTTGTAGGATAGTTGTCTATATATATTTTTGTTTTTTGTTTTTCCTTTTGAACTCGTAACGGAGAGTATTTTAGAAAATCTCAAATCACCCTTAGAGCACTTTCATAGTAAGTAAAATAGAGTTTTCTATAAAATAGATAAAGAAAGTCTCAAAAGCTTACTCCAATAGAGCATGTAAACCACCCTCTAAAATAAATTCGTGAAAAGTGATCCTACTACATGTAGGGGGCCACTGTTCATAGATAAACTTATTATAATGTTTCTCTCTCTCTACCAAATTGTGTTTCTAACACACTCTGGTCTCAAATTGTTGTTTATTTCTTGAAAAAAGGTCAAGAAAATATTGGGTTGTCGAGGGTCGAGATCAGAGCAACAATAACTCTGTTTGGTTCATCGAGGGTCCCAAATCATCTCCAAAATCCCGCTGCATGTGCTGGTTCTTCAAGGATCAAGATCAGAATAAAATCCTAATTCTGTTTGGTTCGAGAGAAAGTGGCAAGTCGAGATAATGAAACCCTAGTGCTGTTTGGTTTGAGGGCTAAAGCTTAAGGTTGAGAGAATGAATTCGTGAATCTATTTGGTTTGAGGGAAAGCAAGAAGTCAAGAGAAAAAAAGAGAGAGAAAAAAGAGGTCGAGTAATAAAATAAATAAAAAATAAAATAAGAATATTAAAATGATATAGAGAAAAAATAAATTAGTTGGGATGACTTATTGTAAAAGTGAAAAGGTAAAATTAAAAAAAAAAATAGTTTTTGATAATATATTTTGAAAAAAACAATGAAGAATTTATTAGGAGTGCTTTTATATGATCCGGTTTCTAAAAAAGACTAATTCTATAGGGAGTTGATTTTAAGAAGTCGAGATAGAATTGACTTTAATTTTAAATCAACAAAACTTATTAGATCCATGGAAATGAGATTAAAGATGAGGAGATTTAAAAAAAAAAAAAAAATCAAAACCGACTTTCTAAAATCAACGCTCTATAAAAAATATTCTAACAAGAATGACTCGTTTAGATATGCATTTGATGTGATTATATTTTTATCTTATTTTATTTTAATGTTTAAATATTATTTAAATATAAATATCTTTTTAATTTCTATTTCATGTATTTTCATCTAATCATCATTATTGTTTTTTTAAATTTCTCTATAAAAATATTTTAAAAAATACATAAAAAAATAATATTTTCTAAATTTTAAAATAAAAAATTATATTTTAATTTTATAAATTTTATAAATTTTATAGACTTATTTTCTCTTATTTTTTAAAACTTAATAAAAAATCTTAAAATTTAAACTATTTTATTATAATCACAAAGAACAATGTTTTTAATATAAAAGAATTATATAAAAATAAATTTATAAATTAATAGAATTTGATATAATATGTTAAATTTTATATTATTTTCATCAAAAAATAAAAAATAAATTTTTTATAAAATCATATAAATTTATAAACTTATTTTTTATAATCTTTTTAGGGAAATGGTATTCTTTCACAAGATTGAGTCTCGTTTTATTTATTTTTAATATAATTTTTAAGTAAATATTTTTAAATAATGTTGTGATATTTTTTTTTTTATATTTTTTAAAAATATTTAAAAATATTAAAAAATCATAGAAAAAAAATAAAACAAAATCTAATCAGAACCCATTTCACAGGATGAGTAGCACCACCCATCTTTTTAGTTTTTATTACATAACAATTCTTGATATCATTGGCCTAATTCAATTTGAAAATGAAAAAGAAAGAAACTGACCAAACGCTCGAACATTTTTTTTTCGAAAATAAAACATGTAAATCCTTGTCGACTCCGCCGATTCACCATTTGTCCCTCTCTCTCTCAGTCTCTCTCCCCAAAATGAAGGCTTCTTTGAAGGGCAGGTACGAAACAGAGAAGAGCAACGGCCCAGCTGCTCTTGCTACTCTCGGCTTTAACGCCGGCGATGTCAAACTCCGAGCTTCATTGACAGACGCCACTTTCGTCAACGGCCCCAGCTTAAACGGGTTAGTTTTAGCCGTCGAGAAACCCGGCTTCTTCCTCGTCGATTACAACGTCCCCAAAAAGGTACTTCCCAATTGCACCGATTCTTTGCTTTCTGATCATTTTTTTTAGGAAGTGATAGAATTGGTTCAGTTTTTCAGAGGGTGAGTTAGTGCCTTGGTGTTGAAAGAGAACTTGAACCCTTTGATTTGCTGAGATTCTAATAGATTGCTGTAAGAAGGAAGTTTTCTTATAATTTCCTTTGATAATATATTGCTGTAAGATGGAAATTTTCTTCTAATTTATTTCGAGTACTCAGGTACCGAACAGTTCTAATTTCAATATTGCGCTGTGTGGAGCAGGATTTCCGGTTTCAGTTCATGAACACAGTTAGGGTTGCAGAGAAACCATTGAAGCTCACTTACATTCACAGCAGAGGCGACAACCGGACCATTTTAGACGGAACCCTGGTGTTCGATTCAGCTAACAAGGTGTCAGCTAATCACGCGCTTGGCTCGAAAAATTGCAAATTGAAGTACACTTACTTACACGGAGGGGTGACGACATTTGAACCATGTTACGATTTGGCGAAGAATTCGTGGGACTTTGCAGTGGCACGCAAGGTTTATGGTGAGGATGTGTTGAGGGCATCGTACCAGACATCGAGCCAAGTGTTGGGATTGGAGTGGGCGAGGAACTCGAAGCAGTTAGGGTCTTTCAAGGTATATAGAAATTCTTGTTTTTGGGTTATTGATGGGTCTTTGGAGGCTGCTTTCCCTTTCGTGTCGAGAATTGTTTGTTTAAGGAAGCATGTGTACTGAATAATCGTCTGTATTTTGATTTCTAACTAATGTTTTGGAGCTCGAATGTGCTAGTTGAGCTAAGTTTTGCTATCCATTCATCCCACATTTTAAAAAAAAAATTGATAGTTGTCCTTTTTGGAAAAATCCAAATTTTATTGGTATTAGAATGTGCCAATTGTTTGCTGTGAGAAGTTTTAATCATGAATTTTTAAATTTTGAAGGCTTATTGGGTTGTATATCTTAGGCTTCATTTGGTTTACAGGTAGTCTCAACTCATCTCATCTTAATATCCAAACAACATTCAAACACTTAACATTTTTCAATTTCAAAATTTCAAAATTTCAACTTTTTAACTTTTTCATCTAATCATTACTTAATCATTTTGAAAATTTCAAACTTCCAAACAAAACACCAAAAAAAAAAAAATTCAACTTTTTTAAATAAAAAAATATATATTAAAAAATTATATTCTAACAATATTTTAATTTTATAATAATTTTTCAATTTTTTCTCTCTCATCTCCAAAATTCCATAAAACATCGTAATTTAAACCATTTAACTACTATTTACAACTATTTCACTACTGTTCACAAAATATTCATTTTATCTCATCTTATAACCAAATGAGGCCTTAAGCTTTCAGATGATTAACGAGACAATCTGTTAAAGTCTCACTAGTAGTTCAAGTGGGTTTTCTGATATTTATGGATGATGGCTCTGTCATCAGCTTACTTTGTATATAGACGCATATATGCACTCATATCTGGAGTATTTTTGTGAAAGGTAGGATTTGTTGAAGAGCTAATGGTATGCATGATTATGTGGATATATAAATATAATTGTAAAAAAAGTTTTGAGTGGTGGAATGCTAGTAATCTGCCAGAAGAAACTTGAACCTGGCTAATATGCTTATAAGTATATATATGTATATATTTACGAATATATGTATGTATATGCATACGTATCCTGGTTTGTGGCTCTGCTTGTTTGTAATCTATTAAATAGTATAAGAAGACCTGTGCACCCCTAGGATGACTCACGATGCTATTCCTGAACACCCGGTGCCAATCAAAAAAGTAGTATAAGAAAACATACGGGGCTTATGAGCCAAACCACCTCATAGTTATAGTTCTCGGGCATACTTTTTCGGGGTGGGGCTTATGAAAGACATACGGGCACGGGCTAATGAACAGACTTTTTAGACAGACTTTTCACCCTAGACTAGCCGCCCGAACGGAACGCTAAACTTGTTAGGCAATGGTAAGAGGGTTAGGTATTCAATAAGTCGACTATAACGGATAGTGGGGCTGTCCCCCCGCTAACTTCATAAGAGATATCTTACTCTGCCAACAATGTGGGATATCTGAGAATAAGTCAAGTTTTGGACTTAAAGACTATGACGTAAATCTTCGGTTGAGGTATATTTTTGAGATGTTGGTATTGAATATTCCTGATCAAGGAATAGAGTAAGGACTTAACTACTCCTCTCCTCCTACCCTCTCATCTCCTTATCCTATCTGCTATGAGGTCAATCAATCCTATGCCCATTTGCTTTAACCTGAGGGCCTTTCAAAAGCTCAGTAATAGGAGGATGTAACTATATTCCCTCATTAAGATTCAACAACAGCTTTCTCCCTATGAAAATAGAAATCCTCCTCCCGGAAAAACGACTACTTCTATTTTTTCATGCCTCATAAATGGTGGTTTGGCTCGGGTTTGAGAATGACTAGTCTTCACATAGTTGGTTTCTAGTCTCACTAGTTTTCCAGTTATTGTCCGAGTGGGTTTCTGATGTGTATGGATGATGGTTCTAAATTCAGCATACTTTGTTTTTGTTTTTTTTGATTGGCACCAGATGTCTGGAACAGCGTCCTGTCTATCTAAATATGCTAATTTTGTCATATTTTTGATAGATAGATAGATTGTCAGGTTCAAGTTGACATATAGATAGATAGATGAATAGATAGACATATGTGTTCTTGTTTGTGGTTCTGCTTGTTTGTAATCAATTAAATAGTATAAGACGACCATTTTACCTCAGTATTTTTTTTCATGCCCCATAAACGGTAGTGTGTTTTGATTTGAGAATGGTTAGCTGCTGCCTTTTTTTTTTTTTGAGCAATGTTGGTTATTCTTTGGATATTGGTTTCTTTATCCTCTGCAAAAGGACTTGGTAATTTCAGTAAATGGAAATATATATTTTTTTGATAGGTAAAGTAAATGGAAATATATTAAGGTTGGATGTCATAGTATTAGGTGTTATTTCTTTTATTACTTATTAAAAAAAGTATTAGGTGTTATTAATTGCAAGAAGATGAAACTCTTTGCCGACTGCTTGTGCACCCCTGGGATTAGTCGGGGCTTTGTTTTCGGATACTGGTGCCAATAAAAAAGATAATTGCTAGAAGATATAGGCATATCACGTTTGACAATTGTGATTGACATGGATGGTGGCCGTGGGTGATATACTTTTCTCTCTCCTCATTCACCAGTGAATGGTGATCAAAATTGCTATTTGATACTTTTATGGTGCAATATGCAAAGCAGCAAGTTGGAGAGAGCATTTTGTTGTACATAAAGGAATTAGAGGTGCAAGGATTATTTAAATTTTTAATTTTGTCATGATAGAAAGAAATTAGTGAGAGTTTAATTACCTGTATTCACTAATATCAGTGACAAGGGTGAGACACCCAATTTTTGAGCTGCACTCTGGAATTTATCGGTGAAACATAATGGCATGTGGAAAACTCACTTGTATTAACCATAAGATAGACTTTTAACTTCTTATGTTTCATGATCTACTAGTGCGAAACTCACTTGTTTTAACCGTAAGATAGACTTCTAACTTCTTATGTTCTATGATCTGCTAGTGCAAAACTCACTAGTTTTGACCATAAGATAGATTTTTAGCTACTTATGTTTTATGATTTGAATGCCTTTTCTGCTAGATAATTCATACATCCCATACCCCCCCCCCCCCCCCCCCGATCTTTAGATAAGATTCCAATTTTAATCACCTTTGTGAAGGGAGGTGCTGGAAGTGGGTGGCTGGGATACCTTAAAGGTCGTGGTAGTTAATGAATGTGGAGGTGGAGTCAAAAGGTGAAACTTCTGCAGTGGCAATGCTAGTGTGCTGGAGACAATGGCAATAGTGAAAATATGCTTGATGGAGCCTTTTACACGTGGCATTATAGTTGTACTGAAATATTGCAGTCAATTCCTCAAGCTTCAAACATGTTTCCCTGTAATTTAATTAAGTTGTACATACCGTTTGTGCAATTTAAGTGGACGGCAGAAATGTAGATTTGAATATGTAGTCTAGTATTTAGTATTCCTGGTCAAGAAACTCCTGGTAATGTTCCTGGTAATGTTCCTAACTTCTTAGTTCAAAGTCGAGAAACATTTATTTTGCATCATAAACTGGATCGGACTTACTTTCAAACATATAGGTGTCTAGTTACAACTGTCTGCACTTATGATTCAACTTTATGTGAGATTTGCTAGTGAGAGAAAATAATCTTTTTAGATTGATACATAGCAATTTGTTTTCTAACTTCATTCTTTTATTTCTTCCAGATTTTAGCATCCTTCAATTTGGCTGAGGAGAAAAAGGTGCCAAAATTAATTGCTGAGAGTACATGGACTTTCGAGGTTTGATCATCTTGAACATATATTTTTTGGGGATTCATTTGCTTGTTGAAATGTCTGGAGATCAGACGTACAACTTTCTAATGGCTGCGAATCTCAGAAACTTTAAGCTTCTTTGTGTTCTTAAACACTGTATAATTTAGAAGTGAGCTGATCTCCTGGTAGGGGCCAGCTCGGTGGCAACGATTGTCAAACTGCTATTTTCGCTTCTGAAATATCTTCCTCTGGTCTTTGTTGTTCTAGAAAAACTTTGTACCTTTTGTGATGCATTTGCACATGAGCAATGCCATTCTTCAACCTTGATTTTGTCATCTCAATCACACTTGCTGAAGGGGCCCATTTTTAAGGCCTCGTTTGTTTTAAGAAAACTTACAATTTCATCTCATCTCATCTCATCTCATCTAATAATTATAACTTTTTCAAAATTTTAAACAAAATAATCAACAATCTCCACCTTACGATTTTGATTGATCTTATAGATATACTCTATCTCAATGAAGATCTTCGTAACTTTTGTTATCATGCTCACCATAAAAACATATTTACTCAAAATAAACTAATTTTAAGCATTTCACTTTGGTCTTTGTTTAAAACAATGTTGCTGGAAAATTATGGTATAACTTTCACATTTGGTTTTCCTGAAATTTCATTAGCCATCGACATGAATTTTCATCACATATCATGCATCAATATTAAACCAATGCCTATGTGCAAATTTGTGAACTTGCTAACATTAATACATTTTCTATCATAACAACTGTGGAGATTAAGATGTACATGTCCATTTTCAAAAGACATTGTCTTGCATGGAAAGAGACACAAAATTAGCTTTATTATCAGTATCTCCATTTATTGACTTAGAGTCTCTTGTTGAATCTGCTCTAACTTTTGGACAAATTTTCTCGACGTGCCTAGATTGTTTAAGCCCCCATTAGATTGCTGATTTCAGGAGTTGGTCTGCCCTTCAATGCCTGGTGTAATTTATATTGAATCAAAACATTCTTAATTTGCATTTGCCATAAGTCAAAATTGATTTTTTCATCAAATTTCTCTACTTCAAATTTGATAGGATTTGAAGTCCTACTTCTTGACATTGTCTTAATGAATTTTATTGTAGAAATGAATTTTATTGTAAAAAGATTCTCTGATTTTAGACAACTTTAAGGTTCATAAGTAAGATTGGAAGGGTCATATTGGTCCTCTTTAAAAGTTAATTTTCTAGACAGAACCTTTTAGAATATATGTATACATTATACTATATCAAAGCTCTACCCTACTAAAGAATTTAGTGGTTCTGATATCACTTGTTGGAAATTTGGACCTTTCAAATTCATCCCATAGGATCTATCATTTGAAGGAATATCAAGAAAAAATGAGATAAAATAAGCAAAATCCGACATTTTCAGATCATACGTAGCCTCATGAATGGACTAACCAATGCTTTGTCGAAGAGTGATAAACAAACTTGTGCCAGAAGTAGTGTTGTTATTTAGTTTGTTGCACTAGGCAGCCATAACACAGACATTTTGTGATGTATTAAGGATAAATTGAACGTTTCGAACAATTGTAGAGCTAATTTCTCTCTCTCTCTCTCTCTCTCTCTTTCATTGTCATGCACAAAATGTTTTGTAAGCTTTGACCAACTTTGTCACCGGAAGCATACATGGAATAGGTCAGACAAATATTTCTTTAGCAAGAGACAGAACTGAAAGCAACACTATTACAAACATGATGCCACAACACCATTCTGTTTCCATTGTGAAAAACATTATCCTAAACACAAAATTCTAGCAATTAACATTGAACGTCCCAAAAACTTTGGGTCTAAGCTTTATGCTCGACATATGATCCAAAGAGCCAAAGTTCCAAGAACTGTGATATGCAAGAAAAATAATACAAAAGAAAATAATTTTTGTTAGGATTAATCCACACCACCATTTCCATGGCAGCTTCAAACAAAGAAGGATCACATTTGGGATCAGCCTCCTCAACTTTGACATCAACCTTCTTCTCAGTATTGTTAACGTGATCATTCGAAAAAGGGCCCCCCCCAGATGAGGGGTGCTCCAACAACAAGGAGGAGTTGGAAGATCCCAAATCAACAGCAACTTCGATATTGGCACCATGGGCCTCAAGATTGTCTTCCTCCCTCTAAGTGCTCTCACCAACCGAATTCTCACCATCATCTCTGATGAGGCCACTCTTCAAAGGGATAGCCAACCCTCCATCGCCTCTTGAAGGAGGAAGGAGGTGATGAGGGAATAGAGACCCTATCTTGTTTGGAATGGGGGACCTCCCCACAATCGGCAATATCATGGACATTAATGGCTGTGGGATCTGATACTCTAGATCCCCCCACACCCAGAGTGAAACCTTCAAACATACTTTCTAAAAGCTCGTTGCTAGCAAGTGTCGAACATGGGGATAAAGGGGGAATTCAAAAGAAGAATTTTCTTTAACATCACTGTCTTCTGATGGCAAACTGAAGTTCAAAGTCGTGGATAGATCGGCTAACGCTTGATCCATCAAACCACTCAGGTCAATAAGATCAGGTGTATTCCCCCCAACAGAAACATCCGAAAACATGGGCGGAACAAATGATGTTACCTAGTGGGGGATATCATTCCTTGTTGATTTTCCAACGCGAGGGTGGGAGAAGGTCTCTCATCTTTAGACATGTTTTGGTCGCGTACTCATGACCCTTAGATTGCGACCTCAAACGTGGGCCTGGGAAGGTAGTGTAAAGGATGGAAGGAGACAACAACATAGTTTTAAATTTCTTACTGTATCGGCCAGTACGTACCGTACCGGAGCAGTGGCCGGTACAGAAATTGGATCTGTTTCGTACCAGTCCAGACTTTGACCATATCGGCTTGTATCGGCCATGTGTACTGGATTTCGAGATTTCACTTTTTTTTTTTCATTTTTTGCTATTTTTTTTATCCTAGTTTAGACTAGATTATTTACATATATATTGATATATATAATTTATTCATATATAGACTATTATTTTAAAAGATAATTTATATATGTATTTCTATATATATAATTTTTTTTATGTATAGACTATTTTGAAATGGTACACGAAACGATACCGATACCAAAATATTTCGTTCCAGTGCCTTGACCGGTACGCTCACCGGTACGGTATTCAAAACATTGGACAACAATATTCCATCCAAAGACCATCACGATTGTTTGTTTCGGCCAATTGCGAACAATGTCCATGTAGTTGCGCTCCCTGTTAGTCAACTTCAATGGCAAGATCCAATCATTGGGAACTAACCCCTAATTAGCTTTTACGGGGTAATCTTTCTTAGATTCTTCATCGAAAAATCCCACCTAGAACCATAAATGAAAAAGTATTTGTTTTGCCACTACTTGGCATTAGAAAAAGGTTGTTCAAAGGTCGCTAGAAGATGTCCCCTACAACAGAAATTGCAAATATTGTTGGGCGACACGATGACATCATAAAAAGTCAAGAACTCCTTTATCGTAAGGTCGGGATATTTGTTGCTTAGAGGTTCTAATACCTTGCGGAAGATGACGCAAGAACATAACAATGTATGCCAAGTGTGTGAGTGAAGTTGCGAATGGGCCAATCTCAGGAAATTAAGAACGTCTTGAATAGGACGGATGAATGGGAGGCGTAATTTGTGCCTTGTGCGCATACGGATAACATCATGTTGTCGACATACCCTTCCCCGTCAACACACTCGGGGAGTCTTGCTTACTCAAAAGAAGTCATTAACCTGGTTAAGTCTTGCTCCCTTAAAACAGATGCTAGGAGTGCCCCTCATAAGAAGGAGGGCAGCGAATTGAGGACTCACCCTCAGGGTACATAGAGGCCCTCGATGTGGGGCGAGTAGAGGACCGGGGGTTGGGGTTGGAATGAGAAGAACGAGAGGGACCTTGACTAGACATGCCTAGCAATGAAAGAAAGGAAAAAAAGGACTGTTTGGAGAGTTGGAAATCAAGGGAAAGCAATAGGGCATTGTAAGGGGAGGTTTCACAAGAAGATCAAGAAACGAAATAACTAAAGGGAAATGATAGGTGTCTTGAATAACGGAAGGAAAGCCCAAAGGATGGCAATCATTAAGCTCCCTCGGGAAGACGAAGAGCACCCTTGGGAATTAAAACGGATTCAAGTGGTGACGTTTGCGATCCTTCCCCTACGAAATTGAGTGCGCGGGAGCAGTTATGAATGACGTCAGGGATGTAGTAGAGGTTTGTACAAGCATCCCTACGATAACAAGCATTTGATTGCGAACAAAAGCCCAGTGGGATAATGTGATCCGAGACCCAGCGGGGTAATATGAGCAAAGGCCTAGCGGCATGATGCAAATATGATTGTTGGGGCCAAAAGATTCAAACCAATTAGAGAATAAAGAAAATTGTAGTGCTATATACAGTCTATAAATTTGGATTCCTTTACCGTCCAAACAATGAAAAGATAGAAAGACTCCTATTTTAAAATAAACTTGATTAAAATACCCTTATTTACAAATAAAAAACTTCCAAAATCTAAAAAACTTATTTAATTTATCCATGAAACTTGAGCATTTTAATTAGGTCTAGAATGCAGTCCACAACTATGGATTACAAGAAGAATTATTCTAAAAAAAGAGGGATGTTAGGAAAGCTTATCAATGTTCAATGAGGTAAAAGCACATACGCCCAATGAACAGTTGAACAGCTGTCATAGAGCTTACGTGAATTTAATTTCTTGTGTCAACAAAAAGAAAATTAGTAGGATAATTGGAAGGGATATTTGTGCCCTTAGACAACTAACTCATAACTGGTAAGTCCAACCCCCAAGGGGCTCGAGGTCTTGGGCCTTGTAACCAAGACTTAAAAGCTCACGTCTGCTATCATGGAAGGATCCTAATTCAAGAGGTTAGGGATAAACATTGGCAGCTCCAACTACCACTTGGATTAGAATAATCCTTTCAAATAAGATTATCTTGAAAGGGACATTTTCTAAGAGATGGGAGCTATCTTCTCTCGAAATCTAGAGATCATGAAAGATATAAATTCAAAATGGTAACGACGCTAGTTATCGCCAATCCATTATTCCCTATAAATAATCTCCAAGAGGTAATGTATGATCATCTTATTTTTAATATACACTCACTCTCATTTTTATTATTGACTTAGGTATCGGGGTGTCTCCAAGGCATCTAGTGCCGTCTCTTTATTTTATAGCAGGTCAACAGCGTGATCAGTTACGACAGCGTGAAACATGTCATTTACAATAATTATTTGTAGTTTTATATATGCGCAGTGTTACGATATATATAGTGCATAGTTAGAATTATAGTCATTATTTTTTTTTATGCTTTTGTTTATACGTAAAGCTAGCATACGTACAATTGCTTTCATTTTAGACGTCTGCATGATATATATATATTGATATTGTGAATCAATCAATTTCCTTTCCATTTGATCAATTCGTTGTTTTTCTCAATATTTTAGTTGTAAATGGCACACATTTTACGCACCAGCCAGAGGATGATCAACTTTGCAAAATATGGTCTTTAAAAAAAATTGCCACATAATGTTGTGAGAAGAACTCACATCCAGAATATCTTAAAAACAGAGTATTAATTATTAAATGAACGGGAGGTATTATTATTTCAAAGGTGGTGTTATCTTTTGTTTTTTTTTTTGAACGACATACTCACAAAAATGTAGAGAGAAACTATTAGTGTTTCTTTGCATAGAGATACCTTCGAAGATTGTCATTTTTTCGGTGATATACTTTTGTATAGCCCCTGTTGATGTAAAATTTAGTAGTTGGCAATTTTCTAGTGAAAAACCTAATATAATTGAGTTGTAACTAATGGTGGACAGAGTACACTTGAAGAGGATCAAAATGGCTCGAGAAATACCCAACACAGTGATCTCGCTCGATCCTCGCTCGACATGGCGCTCGAGCGAAGTCCAGGCAGAGACTTCGCTCGACCCTCGCTCGACACCTCGCTCGAACGAAGTTAAGGTTTCACGAATTTCTCTAGGGTTTAAGCGCCGTTTCAGGAGGTGGGATATAAATATATCCTTAAGTCTTCTGCTGCTGAGTGGGAAAAATACAGAGGAAAAACCAAGGAGGCACATTTCATCCCTTGAGAGAAACTTCTCCATTGTTTCAAAGATCATTCTCTCTTGGATTATATTACTCCCTCACAACACACATTCAAACTTTTAGTGAGTCCATTGGAGTGGACGTGGTCATCAAGCTGGAAGAGTTCTTCAAGGAGCTTGGATGAAGAAATCAAGTTGTTCGTGTGAGAAGCTATAGAAAGGTCGGAGTTCCGGCACTACATGCGTGTAGAGATCGAGTGGGTCACTCGTGGTGTTGCAAGCCAAGTTTAGTTGCTACAGTGGGTCTGTGAGTGTTTCTAAATTTGTTGTAACAAACTAAAATTTCTATAGTGGATTAGAGGTGGTGTCTTACACCCGGAGTGGTTTTAGATTTTGAAGAGGTTCTTCAAATGAGTTTCCACTTCGTAACCAAAATCTGTGTGTTGATTTCTTCGTTGATTGCTTGTTTATGTTGATTAATTTTTAAACTGCTATAGTTTCTGTTATACACCTATTCACCCCCCCTCTAGGTGTGTAAGGTAATTTGCTATCGCTTTTTCAGCCCCATCTTGGAAGATCATGACGTTGTACATTTGATAGAAGACTTTTCAGTATTAGGAGAGAATAGTCATTGTTAAAGGAAAATGATTAACGAGCAACTCTTTTACAACTCCATGTTAAATAAATGATAGTTTTGTAAAATTGAATTTCATTTTTAATGAAATGGCATGTTTATACTTTATATTAATTGATTGTGAAATGAGTTATGAGAGAGATGTGAAATGAGTTAATTAATTAAGGTTGATCCTGATAAGATCATTTCAACTCTTGTAATAACATGGCCCAAACCTCACATTCGGGGACGCACTCTATTAGAACAGATGAAATCGAGCTCACGCAGAGACCAAAACAAACACCTGAAATGCAATAAATAAAGTCTCAACAAGGACCAATATAGTTGGAAGATAGGGATAAGCACCAAATACAAAAATTATGGTGGATATAAAGCAAGGTTGTAGGATTGGATAACCTTCATAAACAATAAGCAACAAAATCCACAACATGCATATTAATAAAAACCATGAACCAAGATGCTCACAAAAGAGTGTACTCGATGAGGTAGAAAACAAATTACTTAAAAAATCCAATGTGATTTATGGACTATGCCGTTATGTAATGTCATAACTATAATATGACAATTTTTGTTTCTTCAATGTTATGTAGAGCTACCAAATCTAAGCGGCTCGGAGGCTCTTATCTTTCAATCTAATAATCTTGGTGGACCACGGCCAATCGAAGGCATAAAAAGTTCCATCATTTCCCTCTCCTAAACTCGTACTGTTCCACTGAACGTGGACTCATTGCTTTCACACACACACACAAATGAAATTATCGTTCGTTAAAAGAACGAAAGTGATTTCTATATTAATGTTACGGGGTGTAAATTTTGTACTATCATTTAAAAAAAAAAGTGAGAAATTTGAAACTTACATAGAGAACTCACTTTCTCATAGTTGGCCCTGGGCCCACCACTTCTTTTTCAAAGAAAATATACCGTGCTTTCACATTATTCTAATACCATATCTAGCATTGTTCTCGACTGAAATGACCTGTTCTAATTTTAGGAATATTGTTGTCTCTATATACATATTTTTCTTTAAAATTAATGGCAATTTCCAATAAAGTTGATAACAGATACCAAACACTCAAATTTATAAGTAGAAAATTGTGGTAGTTTGTGGGAGAAAAATATAATGAACTTGTCTTTGTGCTATTAGCCTTTATACCGTGCTAATGAAATTATTGACATAATTTCTCTTGTAGATTTGGTCAATTTTAGCAGGTTGGAGATTTTAGATATCAGCAAAAATTTGTTTAGTGGAAGTATTTCTCCAATATCTACTGGAGAACTGTATTCACTCAAGGTTCTGTCTTTATCTTCCAATGAACTCAATGACACTTTACATACTCGAGGTAACGATCAACTATATATAAAATCAAGTACTTACATTTTGTTAGCATTAGCCTAATGGTGCGTAATTAACTAGGAATATAACAAATTAGGAAAAAAGAAGCAAGATAATGGTTAATTTTTAGTTATTGTCCTCGTTTGCCATATTGTATCACAACAATCGGCCAATCATTTTTTCAATCTTGCATAAGCAATATTGATGCTATTTCTTTCTACAAAATTGTGAGCGCGCATTGAAGCAGCTTGAGGAGTTAGATCTATCTCATACTCAGTTTGAGGGGATCATTTCTCTATGCATGAACAATACGACATCTCTTAGATTATTAGATATTTTCGAGATCCAATTCAACGGAAATCTGTTCACATGTGGTAGCCAGCTCGAAATCTCTCAACTACATTGATTTTAGTTACAATCAATTTGAGAGTACATTCTTGTTCAAGTTATTTGCCAATCACTCTAAGCTGAGATTATTCGATTCATCAACCAAAACACTAATCTTGAGATAGAAATCGAAAATTCGATGGATTGGGCAACTTTGTTTCAGTTGAAGGTCATTGAACTGTCTAACCGTAATCTTTAACAAACTTACTGACAATATACTATAATTCCTTCTTGAACAGCACGGATGAGAAGTTGTTAATCTCTCTTGAAATAAGTTGAAAGGGAGCTTCCCGAATTGGTTGGTTGAAAACAGTAGAAAACAATACTAGATTACAAATTCTAGATCTACATGATAACTCTTTTGTGGAACAGTTACATTTGCCACTATGTTAATGATAGTTCCTCTGTTATGGAAACTTTTGTTATGGAAACCTACATCAAACCTGTAGCAAATCATGCACGTCATTCACAAGTCAATGCAGAAATAATATTCAAGAAGGAAACAAGTAAATAATATCTTTGTATAATTCCTTTTGATTGTTTTAGAATATTCTGTCATTAAGTCTCTTGATTGTAATTCTTACAATTCATAATATAAATTGTTAGAAAAATTACAGCGGAAAAAATACCTCTAGTTCAGCTTCAAAAATTGCTCCACAAGTTTTTCCAGATTGATAAAATACCGGCGTTTCCTCTTAGTGGTTAGTGCACTACGTAGTATAAAACTAGAGTGACACTAAATAAATCCACAGCCTAAGAACAGTTTTAAGAGAGAACAAAGAGAGAGAGATTTTCTAGTTTTTCTTCTATTTTCTTATTCTTCAATTAAACAAACTGGGGGGCTATTTATAGCCCCCATTCTCATACGGCTGGCCTTAAAGGCCAGCCATAAATGCATGTAACACATGGCTTTAAGCCATGTGTTACATGCATGTCATGTGGGAGGCAGGAGGTCTGCCCCATGTGGGCGGCTCCCCCCCCCCAATTGATTACATCTCCCACTCGCACACAGTGGGCATGACCCCAGGTCTGCATCTCTCTAATGTTCTCAATCTTATTCACACAAGTAAATAGGCCGTGCGACCACCAAGCACATCTACAAAAAAATGGGAGTACATACACCAAATCTCTCCCAGAGAAGACCAGCATAGTAACATCCCCGAAGTGTATGGTCATGTCCTAGACTTATTCGATCGCATCAAGTCAAGTATTCTCAAAACCCTCTTGAGTTTAATAAACTCAGAACAATACTTGACTTTTCCAAATCATTTCAATGTGTTCACAACCTTAGCCGCTACCAATATGCAGCGTCATAGTTTGACGTCAGCAAACACTATCGAAGATACGATATCGAAAAAATCTTCCTTTTGCACTCATATCATTCAACTTTGGTTAAACCGCTTTCCTAGCAATACCTCTTTAGACCGAATCAATCATGGCCATAGACAGCATGCCAAAGTAGCAGACGTTATAACCTCTATCTTGTGACATAGTCAAAAGTAAAGGACACCTAAAAATGAGACTCACACAGTGAGAAAGAGGGGAACCATTTACTCACTTACTCATATGGTCGAATAAGCACATGTAGTATGAAACACATGCTACGGTGGATTTCTCTTTCTCAAAGAGCATATGTCTATATCAACACCGTACAGATCTTAGTCTAGGCGCTCATTAAGCATCTAACTCAAGCTTCTCTATTTGCACGCCTCCAAGACGTCAAAGAGAATCTCGCATCTGGCTAATCTCAGGCTACATGGATGGTGGGTAATCCATTCACAGTCTTCTCAAAAGACCTCATCTTAGCTCCCACTAAGGCGACATATCTTTGTGTTAATTAACTTATCCCTTTGGACAAGTACTTAGGGACACAATGTCTCATCTCTTCTCGCTACTTAAGCGCTAGAGGCGATTGCTCGTGTGAGTGAGCCAATCTTAGCCTGTTGACATATCTTGTGTGTGTGTATTAGTAAAATACAATACGATAAAGACAAGAACTGAATCATATTGTATTAATATCCCAAAGGAAATGTTACATCTCAATGTTATTTGAAATACAAATTACATTTACAATCTACGTAGTCCTAGATTCCTAACATGAGCCTCATTTACATCTCGTGCAATAGGCTTTGTTAAGGGATCAGAAACCATGCGACTCGTAGAAAGATGTTTCAGAACCACTTTCTTTTGCGCTACCATATCTCTTATGTAGTGATATCTGATATCTATGTGTTTGGTTCTTCCATGATATTTTGAGTCCTTAGCATATGCGAGAGCTGCCATGCTATCACAGAATATTGTCACCGGATCTGAAGTATCCGTGCCAATGTCTAAATGCTTGAGGAACCTCCTTAACCAAACAGCTTCTTGAACCGCTGCAGAACATGCTATATATTCTGCCTCCATGGTCGATAGAGCTATGCAGGGTTGTTTCTTGTTGCTCCATGTAATGGCGCCATTGTTGAGCAGAAAGACATACCCAGTGGTTGATTTACGCTCATCTAGGTCACTGCCCCAGTCGGCATCGCTGTAACCTCTTAGCTGCAAATCTAAACCTTGATAGCACAGCACATAGTCTGCGGTTCCCTTCAGATATCGCATAATCCTCTTGACTGCTTTCCAGTGAGCCAGTCCGGGGTTAGATTGGAATCTACTTACTAAGCCAACTGCATAGCATATGTCAGGCCGAGTACACATCATTGCGTACATTAGACTTCCCACAGCATTAGCATAAAGGACACGGGCCATCTTTTCCTTTTCTCTTTGAGTCTTAGGACACAACTCTTTAGATAAGTTCTCGCTTTTTGTGACAGGGGTGTCAATGGGTTTACATTCACTCATTAGGAAACACTCAAGAACTTTATTTATGTAAGTCTGTTGGGACAAACACAAAAGTCTCTTAGAGCGATCTCTATAGATCTTAACTCCCAGAATGTATTCTGCCTCACCCATATCCTTCATCTCAAAATTGAAGGATAACCACTCTTTTGTGGCGACTATCAATCCTCTATCATTTCCAGCTAGTAGTATGTCGTCAACATATAATGACAACATAATGAAACTCTTCTTAGATCTTTTGACATAGACACAATGATCCTCTGTGATCATCGTAAACCCATTCGAGAGAATGGCTCGATGGAATCTGAGGTACCATTGCCTAGATGATTGTTTTAGGCCATATATAGATCGTTTGAGCTTGCACACTTTGCGCTCTTGATCTTTGACCACAAAACCCGTTGGTTGATCCATATAGATCTCCTCATCTAGTTCTCCATTGAGAAATGCTGTCTTAACATCCATCTGGTAGAGTTCCAAATCCATGTTTGCTACTATAGCTAGAATCAGACGAATTGAAGCAAACCTCACGACTGGTGAAAAAGTTTCTTCATAGTCTATACCCTCCTGTTGGGTATATCCTTTCGCCACTAAGCGAGCTTTGTACTTATCTATTGATCCATCCGACTTGCGTTTGATCTTAAGAACCCATTTGTTCCCAATAGGTTTACGCCCTGTCGGTAGATCAACCAGATCCCAGACCTGGTTAGTTTTCATAGACTCAATTTCATCATTAAGAGCTTTCATCCACTCATCTTTAGTAGAAGATGAGAGAGCCTCATGAATTGTCCTAGGCTCATCATCATCATACGGAGCTACCATAAAAGCTTCCCCTTCAATCTCAAAACGACGACGGGGAATACTTTCACGTGTGCTTCTACGCGGCTGAGGTTGTTGTGATTGATTGACAAGTGGTGTGCTCCCACTCGGATTTAATTCCTTATTTGTAGGAGCTTGAAGAATTTCTTCCTCATTCTCAACTAAATTCCTTGGAGCACATTCTTCTTGTTCCATAATCTCATGAAGTTCTAAACTCCTTTCAACCTCACCTCTACTTGGAAATTCATTTTCAATGAAGTCCACATCTCGTGACTCAATTTCAGTCATACTTCCATCAGTTTGTTCACCTATTAACACATACCCTTTAGAGTGTTCTGAGTACCTTATGAAGATACACTTCTTCCCTCTAGGGCCTAATTTCCCATACTTATGAGAAAGATCATGAACAAAACCCGTTGAACCCCATGGCCGCAAGTTACTCAAATTGGGTTTCTCGCCGGTCCATAGTTCATATGGGGTGGAAGTTACTGATTTGGAGGGCACTCTGTTAAGAATGTAGGCAGCAGTCAAAAGTGCATCCCCCCAAAAAGAAATTGGTAGGTTTGCTTGCGCCATCATTGACCTAACCATCTCAAGCAGTGTTCGATTTCTCCTTTCCGCCACGCCATTTTGTTGCGGCGTACTCGGCATCGTTAACTGTCTTTTGATTCCTTTTTTTTTTTTTTTCATCACAGAGCCTTTTAAATTGCTCAGAGAGATATTCTCGTCCTCGGTCAGTTCTTAGAGTTTTTAAACTCTTGTCTAACTGATTCTCGACCATTCTTAGATATCGTCTAAAGCACTCCAATGCTTCAGACTTATGGGAGATTAAGTAGACATGACCATAACGTGAAAAATCATCTATAAATGTGATGAGATAAACCCCTCCGTGTCTCGCCTTTATAGACATTGGACCACAGATGTCAGAATGGACTAATTGCAGTGGAAAAGATGCCCTATTGGCTTTTCCAAACGGTTTTCTCTTAGCTTTTCCCATTAGACAATGTTCACATGTGGGCAAGATGACCTTAGCGAGATTGCCCATTAGGCCTTCTCTAGCTAACCGAGTCATTTTATCTTGCCCTATATGGCCAAGCCTAGCATGCCATTTATATGAATCCAAATTATCAGATGCAGAAAGAAAAGCAATAGATTCATTCATATTTGAATAATCCAAATTCATTATCATAAAACCGTCTTGAAGAAAAGCATTGCCATGAAACACATGGCCCAAATAAAAAGAAACGTGATTGTTTTCAAATTCAATCCGAAAACCAAGTCTTAAAAGAGTAACTACAGAAAGTAAATTTCGTCAGATTTTGGGAGCGTATAACACATTGTGGAGGAAAAAAGTGCGGCCTCCCCGCAAGTCCAGCTTGTAGGTACCAAGTCCTAGCACCTCCACGCTATCTCCATTCCCCACCTTGATATCACGACTCCCAGCTGGAATCCGGCGATATTCCATAAATCCGACTCTATCTCGCGCTATGTGTTCGGTCGCTCCTGAATCAACAGTCCACACAGGATAGGAGTGAGCAACCATCACATGGCTAGTTACAAAAACAATACGAGAGAAGTTAAAGTATACCTTCTTCGGCTCAGTGCAGTCACGAGCGAAGTGGCCTTTCTTTCCGCAGTTGTAACACTCTAATTTTGACTTGTTCTTCCCACGCTTGCCTCTTTTGCTGCGCTGAGAAGTTCCTGACACTTTCTTAACTTGTCCAGCAGCTACCCCATTCTTGGACTTCCAACGCTTAGGCCTTGATGCCTTGCGTGAACCAGAATTAGCCACATAGGCCGAATGATTGGGCTTAGCAGCCTCTAGGCGCTCAGCCTCCAATTCTAAGTGACGCGAGACATCATCAAAAATTTTTATATTCTCATTATGCGTCAGATTCTGGCTCATATTCTCCCAAGAACTTGGTAGTGATCTTATCACTGCCTGGACTTGTTGTTCATCAGTCAGGTCGTTTCCTGCCGTCTTAAGTTCGCGGATCATGGTTGACATAGCCCTAAGATGCTGCTTCATCGTATGTTCAGAGCGCATCTTATAGGAGTCAAACCTCATGGTTAATCCACGTAACCTGGTGGCCGAAGTTCCACCAAACTTCAACTTCAAAGCCTCCCACATGCTTTGGGCAGTGTTATAGGTCTCGAACTCACACATTAGATCATTGTGCATGCTGCTTAACATTATTATGCGCGCGCATCGATTTTTCTTAGCCCATTCAAAATAGGCTAATTCATCTAATTTGTGTTGTTCTGAGTCCCCTTCCTTGGGCTTAGTCAGGGAGTGAGACAAGGCCTCTACGACTTCTTGCTCATCTAAGACATATTGGATCTTGCGATGCCATATGTCATAGTTCTCCCCATCCAATTTCTCCCCTTTGTTTAAATCGGCAACAATACTCTTGGATGCCATTTCACTACAAAACGCAAAGGAGGGATATTACACACACACCTAAGAAATCTGCCGCGTCCATTCAAGCTAGAAAAAAAATAATTTAGACATGTCGCAAGATCGAAAAATCGCTAGGCTTCAGAATCATCTCTTGCGCCACAATATCCAATTATTAAATTTCTAACCTAATTCTCGCGCAAATTTAAAAAATATGGGAGATTTAATCATAAATCTCAACCATACTCCCACTATCTAAAGTAGTCACCTAGTCCTAGTCACGCGTAGAGACAGATCCTACTAAAATCGCAGTAACCTGTTGGGCCAGTCTACAAAGACAGCTACAACAACCACAGCAGCCTGTTGGGCCAGTCTACAAAGATGGTTCATATAAGACCATTACAGTCCATTTTTCTTATTCCATCAGTGCATTTACAGTTCTTACTGGGGCTACCATGGTGTTGTCGCTATACAGTGCATTTACAGTTCTTACTGGGGTCACTGCAATTCTTTCAGCCTATCAATCTACACTGACAACTCTAACTAAGACTACTTAGTGGGAATTTCCTATTTTATCACTAGAATAAATAAAGGCGAATGTCTAATCATACAAGCCTCACATTTATACATGATAAAATAATAACACATACATATTATCACATTTAATTTATCAAAAAACATGAATATCATCAAATATCCACATATTTAATCTAAAATGTTAAATAAAATATCACATGTTATAACAGGAAATATATCTAAGCATATATTAAAAACATATATATATATATATATATATTTTTTTTTTAATCATTATTAAAAAAATGGGGCTGGGCCTTATAGAAAACCCAGCCCAAAACTGGACCCAAAAAAAAAACAAATGGGCCGAAAGGCCCAAGCCCGGCCATATTACCTTCAGCTCTCTTCTTCAACCTTCGGCCAGGGCACTGTTCACGTGAACAGTGCCCAATTTCTAGAAAACAGGGCACTGTTCATGTGAACAGTACCAATTTCCAGAAACCGAGAACAGCGCCCCAGGCCGCTGCCCGTCGCCGGAAACTGCCGTCCCATCACCAGAAAACGTTTTCCCGAGGAAGAGGGATGCGACGCACCACCCATGTGGTGCGCAGTGGGAACCTTCGGGCAGGGCACTGTTCACGTGAACAGTGCCCAATTTCTAGAAAACAGGGCACTGTTCATGTGAACAGTACCAATTTCCAGAAACCGAGAACAGCGCCCCAGGCCGCTGCCCGTCGCCGGAAACTGCCGTCCCATCACCAGAAAACGTTTTCCCGAGGAAGAGGGATGCGACGCACCACCCATGTGGTGCGCAGTGGGAACCTTCGGCCAGGACACTGTTCACGTGAACAGTGCCCAATTTCCAGAAAACAGGGTACTGTTCATGTGAACAGTACCCAATTTCCAGAAACCAAGAACAGCGCCCCAAGCCGCTGCCCGTCGCCGGAAACTGCCATCCCATCACCATAAAACTTCTTCCTCAAGTTTTTTAAGCTCAAAAAATATATATATCAAGTATATATAAAAAAAACTGGAAGCAATTTAACCTGTGCTCTGATACCAATGTTAGAAAAATTACAGCGGAAAAAATACCTCTAGTTCAGCTTCAAAAATTGCTCCACAAGTTTTTCCAGATTGATAAAATACCGGCGTTTCCTCTTAGTGGTTAGTGCACTACGTAGTATAAAACTAGAGTGACACTAAATAAATCCACAGCCTAAGAACAGTTTTAAGAGAGAACAAAGAGAGAGAGATTTTCTAGTTTTTCTTCTATTTTCTTATTCTTCAATTAAACAAACTGGGGGGCTATTTATAGCCCCCATTCTCATACGGCTGGCCTTAAAGGCCAGCCATAAATGCATGTAACACATGGCTTTAAGCCATGTGTTACATGCATGTCATGTGGGAGGCAGGAGGTCTGCCCCATGTGGGCGGCTCCCCCCCCCCCCAATTGATTACATAAATAAAGTATTCATCCTACAACAAACATATGTTGAGGAGGTTTTTTTTTTTTACTAAGCAATATGGTGAGGAGTTTTAACTTGCGTTATTGTTTTTGCGCAAAACAAGGTTTATAAACCTTGTCATGGTATCAGACAATACCTAGGACTTGCATCCATCTCTTTCTTTTCCTCCCTATAGAGTCCCACTCACTCACCCCTTCTTCCCTCCCTTTTAACACGATGGTTCATATGTTAACCATCAAACTCAGCTCCACAAACTATCTACTTTGGAAGAGTCAATTTTAACCTCTCCTTACTAGTCAAAATTTACTTGGGGATGTTGATGGTTCTAATACCTCCCCACCACCCACTATTCTCAATGCCAATAATAAATCTATCTCAAACCCTGAGTACTCTACTTGGCATCAAATTGATCAATTGATCCTTAGCCTAATCTTTTCTTCACCACAGAAGAAGTCATGACTGAAGTTTTGGGCTTAACATCTACCTTTGATGTCCAGACACACTTGACGTCTCCTTATCTCATAAGTCCATTAGTAGAGAGATTTAATTGAAGGATGAACTCCAACTGATGAAGAAAGGTACTCACAGCGTTGTTGAATATTTTCGAGCCTTCAAAAATCTGTATGATCAACTTCATGCTATGAGTCAACCTCTTGATGATACTGATAAAGTGCACTAGTTTCTCCGTGACTTTGGGGCTGAATTCTCTTCGTTTTCCACCACAATGATGTCTCAAATACCTTTGCCTTTGTTGAAGGATCTGGTGATAAAAGCTCAGAGTCATGATTTATTTGTCAAATCTCTTAATTCCCAAGTTGGACATCTCACTGCTTTTACTGCTCACTGAGGAACTAGGCCCCCCTGTTGTGGTGCTCGTCGTGGTTATGGTGATGATTGCTTTAGATGTGGTAGTGTACCTCCATCCACTAACTCTCATAGCATCTCTTGACCTTAACACTTTGCATCTCGCCCATCACCCTTGACCCACTTGTTAGAGTTGTTGCAAACTTGGCCACGTTGCTTATATTTGTTGGGATTGATATGAGAAATCTCAGACTGCTAATGTAGCTGAAGCCCTCTCCTCCGGCTCATTGTAAGATTCTTCAGACTTTGATTGGTACACTAACAGTGGTGCATCTTCTATATAACCAACAATGCAAATCAATTATCCAATGTTTCTAATTACTCAGGCTGGGATCAAGTGGTAGTTGGCAATGGTGCTTCTCTTCTTATAACACATACGGGTTCCCCTCTCTCACAATTCTCCCTCTGGTTCTCTTATTTTCAAAGATGTCTTGTTGTTCCATCTCTCACAAAAAACTTAATTTCCATTAGCAAATTAACTATACAAGACCTTCAAATGAGAGTGGTGTTGGGAACCAGTAGTCTGAAGCATGACCTCTTTCTCAATCATGCCCATCATGCATTTCCTCACCTCCTTGCGTGCCCCAAATCCTCATTTTGTCTTTGATATCTGTCAAGCTCGTTTGGGTCATACGGTTACACGCACTGTTGTAACTCTCAATAAAGATGGGGTCATTTTAGTTTCTTCCTCTATGTTATCTTCTAATTTATGTAATAGTTGCCAATTAGGCAAACGTCATCGTTTGTATTTTTCCATTAATGAAAAACAAAGCTCACTTTCTTTTGAATTACAACACTATGATCTATGGAGACCCTCTCCCACTACTTCCTCATTTGGTTTTTGTTATTAAGTTTTTGAAAATCTTAGTTAAATTTCATAATCTTATTCAAAATCAATTTTCTCACAAACTCAAAACATTCCAACGTGATGGTGGCATAGAATCTACCAATCATAAGTTTTGGCAATATTTGCCCTCTTATGGAATTGAGCATTGCCTCAGTTGTCCCTATACACCTACTCAAAATGGATGATCTGAACACAAACATCCCCACGTCACTGAGACCAATCTCACTCTTCTTTTTCATGCTCACGCATTTCCCTCACTTTGGGTTGAAGCCTTCTCTATTGTCGTGTATATCATCAATCGGCTTCCAACACCAGCTCTTCAAGGTCAATCCCCCTTTGCTGCACTCTATGGTACGTCACCCTCCTACACTTAGTTTCACACTTTTGTCTGCTTGTGTTATATGTTGGGAAATAGCCAATGAAACAAACAACAAGTATATGAAATAAACCGCAGCGGATGCAATAATGAGAAATAAAACAATAAACAAGGAAAGAATACAGCGATTTAAGTGATTCAGCTCAAAATGAGCTTACATTCACTGTGGGGTTGGTTTTAAAATTTCACTAGATCAAATAGAGGTTAAAGAGAGAGAATCAGAAAAATCTTACAAAAGGAAACACTCACCTTACGTATATACACTCAATTCTCACAAGTTTCACTCAATATAGTGGAGAAATGGAGAAGAAATGATCAATAGGGGAGCTCTGTTCTTCGGTGTCCAAAACAGGGGCTCTGCGTTTCGTCGTCTGCTTCCGCCCGAAATGACTTCGCGATATTTATAATAAGCAATCTCGCTCGAGCAAGGACTTCTAGGTCAAACTTGCTCAACTAGCAAATGGACACCTCGCAACACGTGGCACTTCGCTCAAGCGGGAGGTCGAGCGACTGTCGAGCGAAGTCACTGCCTGATCCTCGCTCGAGCTGGAGGTCGAGTGAGGGTCGAGCGAGGTCATTGCCTGATCCTCGCTCGAGCTGGAGGTCGAGCGAAGGTCGAGCGAACTCTCGGGTTGAAGTAAGTCTGGAAGTCTGAAAGCCTCGCTCGAGCGGCGGTCGAGCGAGGGTCGAGCGAAACAGGTCTGAGGTGTGTATTCACAAGCCATACTCAACATTATCCCTATCTCCATCATTATGCTCCACACAAGCTTGCTTCTAAGTCCACTCCATGTGTTGGGTACAGTTCCATGCATAAAGATTTTGCTGTTTAGATTGTCAAACTCGATGTTTCTTTGTCTCTTGCTATGTTGTGTTTGATGAATCTAAATTCCCTTTTGTAGGAACTACTTTGGTCTCCCCCAGTCCTTCAAATGGATTTCTAATTTTTCTTGATACTTCCTATTCTCAGCCATCATCTTCATCTGGTAGTGCTTCTTTTTCCTCTTTAGGTTTACCACAATTACTTGCTGCTACTCCATGCACTCCATACGCTATTGATGATTGTCCTCTTGTCTTGCCTTCTATCTTTGTTTCTTCCCCATAGGATGCTACTGCCACTTCTACCTCTACTGGAAATTCTGCACCTGATACTTTCCCACAGGATGCACCTGCTACTATTTCTACACCATCAACTTCTTGCAATACTCACTGCATGACTACTCGGTCAAAGTCTGGAATTTTCAAGCTAAAAGCATATCAAAGTGTCACAAGTTTGCCTCATACATCTTTCTTTCAATTTATAATTGCATTGAAGGAACCTCATGGCTTCAAATATGCATCTAAACACACTGAGTGAGTTTTATCTATGGATGAAGAATTCAAGCCTTACACTCTAATCTTACTTGGTCCTTGGTTCCTCGCTCACATGACAAAAATGTTGTTGGCTGCTGTTGGGTCTTTCGTACCAACCTTCTTCCATATGGCCTTGTTGAGCGCTATAAAGCCATCTTGTTGCTAAAGACTACATTCAACTTCCTAGTTTTGACTATGATCAAACCTTTAGTCTGTTGTAAAATCTGCAACCTTCTTTTTCTTGCCACTTTTGCAGGTTGGCTATTGCATCAACTCGATATTAAAATTGTTTTTCTCCAAGTCACTGTCAATGAGGTAGTATATATGGATCAACCTCCCAGCTATATTAATTCACGCTACCCTAATCATGTTTGTCGTCTTCACCGTGCTTTTTATGGCCTCAAACAAGGACCTTGTACTTGGTTCCAGCGGTTCAGTACATTTTTTATTAAATTTGGTTTTGTCCTTAGTCGAGTAGACTCCCTATTTGCGTATCACATATCCATTGTGTAGAAATTCATGAGTCTAACTCATCTTATAAAACCAGTTCAACAAGAGAGGTTTGTACATTGTTTATAAGCATGTCCAAGACCTTGTCCACAGACAATAAGAGATTTATTCCTTAACACCCTCCCTCACGTGTAGGCTAGTAATTTTTCTGGTCCTTGTCATGGGGTAAGTAGTGTGGGCTCCCATTCGTCCTGAACATGGCTTTGAAACCATAAAGAAGTCCATGCACTATTCTTTAAAATGCCTTATTAGGAAGGGCAGATGATGACTCATATAAAACCTAGGACAAGATCCTTTCAAAGTAATGTGAGATTTCCTTCACATTGGTACAATTTATCTTCTCCTTTATGTTGATGACATAGTGGCTACTACTAGCAACTCTCAACTTCTTATCACTTTTCTTGCTTGATTTATCAATGAATTTGCTATAAAGGATCTAAGGGCTCTTCATTACTTCTTTAGACAAATGAAATATGTAGTTGACATTCTGCACCGTGCAAATATGACAAATTGCAAGCCCATTGCTAGTCCTATGGTCTTTGAGCTCACTCAAGCTAGTTCTCTATTTTTCGATCCAACTCTATTGTCCATTGTTGGGACCCTACAATATCTAGTCATCACACATCTTTGTTTATAGTGTTAACACGGTTTGTCAACATATGCATGCTCCTACAGTTGACCACTTTCGTGTAGTTAAGCGTATTCTATGTTATGTGAATGATACACTTCATTTTGGTTTGTAACTTGTTCGTGTAAAAATACATACAGGTGCATAAAATTGTAATAAATAGTAAAATGTTTTTAAAGAAAATAGATATCGAACTCACAATGATTAATTATGCTATTGAGTATTGAAATTCACTAAATTAATTATTATTTAGAAAACTGAAAAAACAAATGGAGAGATTTTACTATCTAAATTGAATTGAAATACTAAAAAAGTAAAAAATAAATAAAATATAAAATAAAATCTAAGATTGTAAAATATAATAAGAATGATCTAGAATGTTTGATTTTATCTAGCAAATTCTACACAATTTATTTTTCCTAATTATTAAATTTCAATAATCTCCCATGTTGATGATCAAAATCCATTATCTATTCAATATTTTTTTTTGAATAATAGTAAAAATATCTCCAACTAATAATTTCATATATCTATACGTATTTAATTAATTGGAGACTCATTAAGTTTTTTAAATTTTTCATAGAAAATCACATTAGTCATGATAAAGTATATATAGTTTTGCTCAACTAATGATATTTTGAATCACAAATCACTTCTCGATCTCATTGTAATTAAATAGACTAAACAATAATTGACCAGAAATTATAAGCATTAAAAGCAAGAATTAAACACTTAATTATGAAAATATTAAAAATAAAATAATTAGGAATATAAATTGTGTGTTCAATACTATATTACATCAAAATTTTAGAAAATAAAATTAGTTCATAATAAAATTGTGTGTTCAATACTATAAATTGTGTATTCATAGTCTTTCAAGAGTTATCATATCTTTTGATATTTACAATATCTCCCTCCCATATACAATGTCATATATCTATGGTCTATTTTGTATTAATCCAATTTTATAATTTAAACTAAAATATAAATTATTAAATAAATAAAAAATCTCCTCGCTTATATAATAAATTTTTTCTCAAAATATATTATGAGAATATATAATTATAAAAGAATATTTTTAAGGTACTCTTCGATATATTCTATAAATATTCATCTTGATAATTGTGAAAAAATATTTTTAAGATGTTCTTTGGTATATTTAACGAATATTCATTTTCGATAAGTGTGAAAGAATATTTTTAGGATATTCTTTGGTATATTTCAAGAATATTCATTTTCGGTAATTGTGAAAGAATATTCTTAGAATATTCTTGAGCATAATTCAAAAATATTCAATTTCGACATTTGTGAAAGAATATTCTAAAAATATTCTTCGACATATTATGAGAATATACTTTTGTTTTTATTAGAATTTTAACTATAAATAATACATTTGGATTCATAACTCACACCAACATCTCAATTTCTAGTTCATTAGACAATTATTCAAGTTCTTCTTCTTATATAGTTCATATAGATCCCGTCTTTGAGATGTTTGACTCTTCGTCATTTGACGAAGAGTTGCAGTTAACTCTAGTACTTGCTATGGAAGAAAAACGTTTGGATAATGAAAGAGGCATGACATTACGTTGTGATTCTCTTCCACGTCGTATATTCATTCAAAGAAATTTGTTTGAAGGCCACCAACGCCTTTTCGCATATTATTTTGCTGAATCACCTACATATCCTCCGCATATCTTTCGTAAGAGGTTTCGAATGAATCGTCCTCTTTTCTTGCGTATTCAATCAGCTGTCACAGCATACGAACCATACTTCGTCCAAAGAAAAAATGCCACTAGAAGACTTGGTCATTTCTCCCTTCAAAAAATAATTGCTGCGATGAGAATATTAGCTTATGGAGTATCTGGTGATTTTGTGGATGAATATTTAAGGATTGCAGAAAATACAGCAACTGAGTGTTTGAAGAATTTTGTTAAGGCTGTTATTAGCATCTTCTCCAACAAATATTTGAGATCACCAAACGATAATGATATTGCAAACTTGCTTGCAATTGCGGAAAGTCATGGCCATATAGTGTCTGCCCAACTATAACACAAAACACATTCAGCTCGCATTCTAAAGGATATAGTCCTTAAAGCAATTTACAAATAGGATCCATTCATTCCTATTTGTAAATTGTTTTACACAAAAAAACTAGTTTGGTTGTGCCATGTTCTTTACAAAATAACTAGTAAAATAGGCATTCCAAAAAGTGGCTACAATGTTACCTTCCAAAATTAATGACATGCAACCATACATAACCCAGTCATGGCTGTGTAGACCTTTGCTTCTCCAGTATTTTTAATTGGAGACCACTTCAGTACTCTCACTGGATTGGAGGTAAAGTTGTGATTTCCATCCTCATAATTTCCTGCTCTTCTTTCTCTTGATCTGCTAGCATCTTTTCTTTTTTAAGGAGTAGAAACTCTTCTCTATCAGCTTCCTTCATACCATTTGCCCTCTTCTTCTCCTCGCTCATATCAATCACCAAATCAGCGAGTGGTTTGGAAGAGGTACTATCCTGCCGCCTCCGTTTCTTTTCAGCCTTCTTCCCAATGGGTCTCTCAACATCGACACCTATAGTTGGAGTGAAGGTGTCTTCATCTAAATTTGTAAACTCCGGCACACGAGCATCTGGGATAATTGATCTTCTTTTAGGCTTCACTTTCTCCTCATCCACAAGATTCTCTTTCCACATTGGATGGTGCCTAAGAATGGTCCAACAGTGAAAGAAGTGGAATGCTGAAGGCTCTTTACTTCGATAGAGTTCTTTCGCTTGCTCAATCTAAAAAGTAAAAAATATTAACATGAGAAATATATCTAATCTAATATGTCTAGCTAAAAAAATTTAAAGGACATGTATTTGTGCACCTTATCTTGCTTAGTAACTCTACTTTGGCACCTTCCTTCAATTTGAGCTAAGGCCCCACAAAATTTATTTGCAGCATGTTGGATGACTCCCCATCTATTCATGAGAGAGACCCGAGTACGTGCATAAGATATGGTGCTTTTGTTTTCCATATAGTATTCATGTATTCTAACCCAGAATGCAAGCTTTGATCGATCAACCCCACTGATTGGGTCCAAACTAGTGTTAATCCAAGATGACACTAGTAAGGTGTCCTCGGTTAGAATAAAGTTTCCACCTCTAGATTTAGTTTTTTTTGCAGTTGTGGGCGTTGGGTTGGGTGTCAAAACTTGGGACTCTAAGTTGTCAAACGATATGGGTATATAGTCATTGATGCTTTCTTCCCCCCTTGTAAGAGGGAAGTGAAGGAACCAACTCCATGGAGTTGAGAGTCCATCTTTCAATAGAATATATGCATTAGAATATAGAAACATTTTAGATTATATATACACTATAAATGCATTATAGTTGGCTGCCCAGAAACATTTCAGATTATATATGCATCAGAAATGCATTATAGCTGGCTGCCCAGAAACATTTCATAATTATATATGCCCAGAAATATATGCATCAGAAATATTTGGGCATGTTTCTAGTTGCAAGAAATCTGTCAACAGTTTAATCAATCAAAATATGTGGCTGAGTTAAGTAAAACAGAACAAACAGCTATAATCTACCCAATGCCAATGTGATTATAGTTCTATCTATCTTTTATGCCCAGAAACATTGTCTATCTATTATATACCTCAGTAAGTATATAAGCAAGACTTAATAAAGCTTTCCCTTCATGTTGCCACATTCTATGCTTTTAAGTTTTTCTCGTTTCTTCTTTTCTGAAAACTAACCAATTTACTAAAGAACATTAGGCAATGCAAGCATCTACAAAGAAGAAAAAGAACTCTTAAAAGTTGTGTCCAAATCCTAAAGAGCTTTCAGTTTAACAAGTCATTACAAAATCGGTTCGAAAACTGTGGAATCATACAATACTCTCAATAATACGCATAACCAAACAAGTTTGAACCTTTCAAGCTCAACCAACATATAGATCGACCCAGTATTATTATTTGTTTTTTATATAGACCCACTAATTTAATGTCTGAAGATATAGAGTGAAATGGAGCATATAGATCAACCAAAAAAATTGTATAAGACACCAAATCTAGTCAACACAATCTCAGCAAATAACTAGACCCAATGATCCCAAAATGTGATTATACCGACTCTTTGTTGAGATAAACATACAAAGATATTGAACTAACAATGATCTTTAGAGTCACATACTCGCATGAAAACAACGATCCAAATATAACAAAATGAAAACAAAGCGCAAAGCTTTGAGAGAAAGCGACATGCTCCGAATAGCCGTAAATGCATAACCCTAAATTTGGAGAGAAAGAGATGATGCCAAGAATCTTAAAAACCTAGTTCGAGATGCCAATAACAACCCTAAATGCATAACACTAATTCGAAGCCCTAAATCGAAGGCCACAAATGAACCTCTGTTTCGTCTTTAGGAGAGGCGTGAAGCAACATTTTGCCTTGGAGGAAATGTCGATTTCCTAGCAGTTTCGTGATGGAGAAAACCATGAATGAAGGAGGTGAAAACTTGAGAGTGGGGAAGCTTTGCAATGGAGTCGATTTGGTGCGAATGAAATCCAAACAGTGCGAAGCAACGCCTCTGCCTGGAGGAAATGAGAGGGGCTGAAAGGCAAATAGAAGAAATACTCGACCTGCAAGAAGAATTTGGGAAACGAGGAAAAATAATATAATATGTTTTAAAGGGTAAACAATATTCGCGTAAATACTATTCATCCTTTAAAAAAAATTTAATTTTGTTATAAAATTAAAAAAAGAAATTATTATTGCAAAAGAGAAATAAGAAACTCTCTCTGAAATTTTTAAGAATTAAAACTTTCTTTCTCTTTCTATATTTTCTTATGAATTTTATTACAACTGAAGCCCCTATTTATAGGTTTTAAAATTATTATGCAAGTTACTATACAAGTCACTATGCAAAATTTAAAATAATAGTGGTGTGATCATTCACATAATTTTAGTGGTGGGACAGGGGGCGGCTGCCGTCGCATTTGTTTCGTTAGTTTCATTACACTCCCCCTTAAATGACCATCTATAAGAAATCTGCATCGTTAAAACCTTGCCAAGGAAAAATCCTGTGGGAAGAAAAATCAATGGCAAAAGAAAAAGAGTACAGTCTTCTTATGTATCCACAAGTGTTTTAAGATTGCCTCATTAAAACCTTGCAGAGGAAAACCTAGTGGGACAAAATTTCAGCGAAGGAAAAAGAGTACAATTAGCACATTTACTCCCCCTGAAAAGTGCATGACAAAAGATTTTTGAGTTTTCGCATTCCAATGTTATGCACAATTTTCTTGAATGTGGAAGTTGGTAACGCCTTTGTGAATAAATCTGCCAGATTATCACTAGATTGTATCTGCTTGACATCAATTTCATCTTTCTCTTGAAGTTCATGAGTATAAAAGAATTTAGGTGAAATATGTTTGGTTCTATCACCTTTGATATATCCTCCTCTGATTTGAGTGATACAAGCAGTATTATCTTCATATAAGATTGTTGGGTTATTATTGATCATGAGAAGTCCACATTTTTCCTGGATATGTTGAATAACTGATCTCAGCCAAATACACTCTCGACTTGCTTCATGAATAGCAATGATCTCTGAGTGATTTGAAGAAGTAGTAGATAGTGTCTGCTTAACAGATCTCCATGATATGACAGTATCTCCATAAGTAAATAAATATCCAGTTTGAGATCTACCTCTGTGTGGGTCTGAAAGATAACCTGCATCTGCATATCCAATCAATTCTGGACTTGAACCACGTTGATAAAATAATCCCATATCAACCGTACCATGAAAGTAACGAAGGACATGTTTAATGCCATTCCAATGCCTTCGAGTTGGTGCAGAATTATATATCGCAAGCAGATTAACTGAGTATGTAATATCTGGTCGAGTGCAATTTGTAAGATACATCAAAACTCCAATTGCACTGAGATATGGTACTTCAGGACCAAGAATTTCTTTATCGTCATCACAAGGAAGGAATGGATCATTCTTCACATCAAGTGTTCGAACAATCATTGGAGTACTCAGGGGATGAGATTTGTCCATATAAAAATGTTTTAGGACTTTCTCAGTATACATGGACTAATGAATAAAAATTTCATTTGATAAGTGTTCGAGCTGCAGGCCGAGACAAAGTTTTGTTTTGCCAAAATCTTTCATTTCAAATTCATTCTTTAAATATATAGCAGTTTTTGAGATCTCTTCAGGAGTTCCCACAATATTTAAATTATCAACATAAATCGCAATAATGATAAATCCGGTATCTGATTTCTTAATAAAAACACATGGGCATATATGATTATTCTCAAATCCTTCTTTCAATAGATATTCGCTTAAGCGATTATACCACATGCGTCCGGATTGCTTCAACTCATATAAAGATATTTGTAGTCTGATTGAGTACATATTTCTAGATGTATTTGTAGATGCTTCAGGCATCTTATATCTTTCAAAAATTTTTATATATATGTCATGGTCTAAAAATCCATATAAATATGCAATGACCACATCCATCAACCGCATTTCTAATCCTTTTGTAACAACCAGACTAATCAAAAATCTAAATGTGATTGCATCCATAACGTGAGAGTATGTTTCTTCATAATCAATTCCGGGTTTCTGCAAGAAACCTTGTGCGACAAGCCGTGCTTTGTACCGCACAATTTTATTTTTCTCATTTCGTTTTCGTACAAATACCCACTTATACCCAACAGGCATTACACCCTTTGGTATTTGGACAACAGGTTCAAATACTTCTCGCTTTGCTAGCGAATTTAATTCAGCTTCAATAGCCGTTTTCCATTTTGACCAATCATTTCTACATCAATATTCTTCGACGCTTTTTGGCTCACTTTCTTTATTATTTCTGATAATGTCAAGGCCCATTTTATATGAAAATATGTTATCGAGAACAGTTTTATTTCTATCCAGAATTTTTCTAGTTTTCATGAAATGTATTGAGATCTCATTATTTTCAGGTACCTGTTCCTCTTCAGGGGAAAACATTTCATGACACACCTCTTCAGGAGGTCCATTTTTAGGAGATTTATACTCTTCAAGAGTTTTCTCTTCAGGAGGTTCTAAAATAGAAGATTTGAACTCTTTAAGAGCACCAATTATATTTGTAGTCTGTATTGTGGATACGTGTTCTTCAGGAACACCAAATTCATTTTGTATTCTTTTCCTTCTGGAAATTTTATTTTTTGCACCAATAGGTCTTCCACACTTCAGGCGTGTTTTAGATTCACCTATTGCTGTTTTGACAATTTGTCCTTCAGGGACTTCAATCCTTGCTGGAGCATTAACAACAGGAATATAAGATTTTACTACACTTTTAGTGTCAGTAAATACATCCGGTAATTGATTTGCAACATTTTGTAAATGAATAATCCTCTGAACTTCCCGTTTACATTCATTTGTAGGAGGATCAAAATGAGACAAGGTCTTATTATCCCAAGTAATATCTTGTCGTGCTTCAGGCACCGACTTTTCTTTACCCATTAACGAAAAATTGGATTCGTCAAAACGACAATTCTCAAAACGTGCTTTAAACATATCCCCTGTAAGGGGTTCAAGGTATCTAATAATAGATGGAGAATCAAAACCAACATATATCCCAAGTCTACGTTGAGGGTCTATTTTTGTACGTTGCGGAGGTGCAATTGGAACATATACAGCACATCTAAAAGTACGAAGATAAGAAATATTTGGTTGTTGACCAAATGCAAGCTGTAATAAAGAATATTTATGATATACAGATGGTCTAATGAGAATTAGAGATGCTGCATGAAGTATAACATGTCTCCAAGCAAAAACAGGTAGTCTTGTTTTCATAAGTAAAGGTTTAGTGATTAGTTGAAACCTTTTGATCAAAGATTCAGTTAAACCGTTTTTTGTGTGTGTATGGGCAACAGGATGTTCAACATCTATTCCTATTGACATGCAATAATCATCAAAAACTTAAGATGAAAATTCACCTGCATTATCCAATTGAATGATCTTAATTGGATACTCAGGAAATTATGTTCGTAGTTTAATTATCTGAGCAAGAAGTCTAGCAAATGCAACATTTCTAGTGAAAAGTAGACAAATATGTGACCATCGACTAGATGCATAAATTAGAACCATAAAATATCTAAATGGTCCACTTGATGGATGAATAGGCCCATATATATCTCCGTGAATCCTTTGTAAAAAGGATGGAGATTCAACAATGACTTTTGAGGGAGATGGTCTAATAATCAACTTACCTTGAGAACATGCAGAGTACGGAGATTCATTGGGTAGAAATATCTTTTGATTTTTTAAGGGATGCCCATGCAAATTTTCAATAATTCGTCTCATCATTATAGAACCCGGATGTCCATGGCGATCATGCCAAGTCATAAATACTTTAGGGTCAATGCACTTCTGGTACATTACCATATATGATTCAATTATTCTCATTTTTGTATAATACAATCCAGAACATAGAGCAGACAGTTTTTCTAATACGAGCTTCTGGCCCGATATTGTTTTAGTAATAAGAAGATACTCTTTACTACCTTTATTGGTCGTTTCAATATGGTAATCATTACGACGTATATCTTTGAAACTTAATAAATTTCTTCTAGATTGTGAAGAGAATAGAGTATCATCAATACAAAATTTGTTGCCATTAGGCAACACAATATAAGCTCTTCCGGAGCCCTCAATTAAATCCGATGAACCTGATATGGTATGGACATAGGTTTTACTTAGTGTTAGATTTTGAAAATATTTCTTTTCTTTGAGAATTGTGCGAGTTGTAACACTGTCAGCCAGACATATATCTTTATCATTCAATTCAGAGATAAAAAACTCATCAATGTGATCCATGATTCTACAAAATATACAAAACTTTTATTACAGATAGAAAGAAAATACATTAATTGAGTGGAACACTTCCATCTCCAATGAAGTGTTCAATACTACCTTCAGGATGATTAAAAAAATCAGATACATTAAGATGAGTAACGTCTACATCTACTGAATCTAATAAATCATCTGATAGTTCTACTAAATTTGTTTCATGCACTTTATTCTTTTCTTTAATAGAAACTTGATATAAATCAGCTAAGTGCCTGGCCGTACGACAGGTACGTGACTAATGTCCAGTCATTCCACATCTATGGTACACCTCTTCACTTTTCTTTGAAGAATTATTATAAGGATTTTTACCCTTTTCTGAATTGTATCACTTTTAGTGATACGGTATATTATTATCCCTTTTAATGTTGCATTTCTGGGACCGACATTTCTATAATTTCTCCTACCACGTCCACGCCTCCGATTTCTTCTAAAGGATGCACCATTCACTTCTGGGAATGATGCAAACCTATTACCATTCACTTCAGGGAATGATATTGAGCCAGTAGGGCGTGGCTGACGGTTTTTTAATAAAAACTCATTGTTCTGCTCAGCTACTAGAAGACATGATATAAGTTCAGAATATTTCTTGAACTTTCTCTCTCGATACTGCTGCTGCAGGAGCACATTCGAGGCATGAAATGTAGTATAAGTCTTCTCTAGCATATCATCATCGGTGATTTTCTCACCGCATAATTTTAATACTGAACTTATTTTAAAAAGTGCGGAATTATACTCACTAACACTTTTATAATCTTGCAACCTCAGGTGCAACCATTGAAAACGAGCTCTTGGAAGGATGACAGTCTTCTGGTGTTCATACCTCTCCCTTAAACTGTTCCACAAAATATATGGATCTTTTACTGTAAGATATTCAGTTTTCAATTTTTCATGAAGATGATGGTGAAGAAAAATCATTGCTTTAGCACGGTCCTGCAGGGATGCTGGATTTCCTTCTTTAATAGTTTCTCCCACGTTCATTGCATTAAGATGAATTTCAGCATCAAGTATCCAGGATAAATAATTTTTCCCAGATATGTCAAGAGCAACAAATTCCAATTTTGTAAGATTTGCCATTTTCTACACATATAAATAATGAAATAAACATGTGTATCTCAGAAAATATATTTATAAATTCACACAGATAATCATCAATAAAATATATCAAAAACTTCAAATAATATATTGAGAAACTTACAGAGGAATAAGGCCACTAACTTCAGAATTAGTAGAACCGTAGTGCTAATAGCGTGTTATAAAACTAAAAAAAGAAATTATTATTGTAAAAGAGAAATAAGAAATTCTCTCTGAAACTCTTAAGAACTGAAACTTTCTTTCTCTCTCTATATTTTCTTATGAATTTTATTACAACTGAAGCCCCTATTTATAGGTTTTGAAATTATTATGTAAGTTATTATGCAAGTCACTATGCAGAATTTAAAATAATAGTGGTGGGGTTATTCACATAATTTTAGTAGTGGGACAGGGGGCGGCTGCCGTCGCATTTGCTTCGTTAGTTTCATTACAAATTTTAACTATTTTATTAGACTATAATTTTTGATTTTTTAATTAAATTTGAATTAAATTTTATAAAAAGTAAATATTTAAGTACTCTATTGAGAGTTCTGTTGAGAGGGGTTAACAATTTTCAAAACATTATAATCATGCGCGCCCAAGTAAATTAGAAAGCTGAAGTGCAGGCCAGTGTCCAAAGTTCTCGCCCAGTTCCGTGCCCAATAGAACAGCCACCGGATTATATATGCCTCTTGTGAACCAATGAAATGCGGCTATTAAGTGGGGCCCAATTGAGAAAAAGCAGTGTATTGCTTTTCTTTCCCATTGCAAATATGCGGGACAAAGTCAGACTTATAAGTGCGGTGGTTTTTTTTTTTTGGAATAATACTTATTGCAGTCTACATCTGTGGACTACATTACAAGCCTAAATGAAATAGTAACGTTTCACTCTTCCGTTTCAGAGCAGCCAAGATTGGATTGAGAGAAAAATCCCTTCCTTCCATTTTAGATGAACTCACCCTCGCCCCATCGTCAGCTTATACTGGGTTGAGTGAAAAATCACCTTCCTTCTTGGGAAAAAATCAATTGAAACGATGACAACGTCAAATTGGATGCCATTCTTATTCTGGTTTTCCAGCATAAAATCAGAATAAAAAGAAACCTCCACCCCCCCTCCAAAACAAAAAAAATAAAGACTTTCTTGACCTTTCTCAAACTTCTTTTGTGAGATTTTATCTAAGTCCGTGCACGTGGATTCTTCATGCCATTTCATAACTACAGAACCTAGCTAAAAGTTGGATTTAAGATCATAGATTTGAACCAAGGTGATTGCATTTATAACTCTGAGACAAGTTTTTATTAAAATAATAAGGTCTTTGGTGAGGTTGCCTTGTCTTTGGGGCAGCACTTGGAGCAGTGGATAAACTTAACGTGACCAAGACCGTGCTTGTTGCATCCTCTATTCCTCCGCTTGGAAGTCATGGCTGTGGGGATGGAGAAAAGGAAGAGATCTTAGACATATGAGTCTCTGGCTCTGGCTTGCTAAGGCTTTACGCCGCTTTGGAGACCATGGAAACTTAACCTCAAAAAGTTTTGATGGAGAGGGAAACCAAAAGTTCTGAGGGAGAGGAAAATCGAAAACTCTGAAGTCTAAGATCAGATTTTGGCTATTTGTAAATAAGGGTGTTTCGGTAAAGTGGATGATAAAAATGAGGGCTTTTTTGTCTATTTGAATATTCGGACCGTAAAAAAGTCCAATTTGTTGGACGGTATCCAGCACCACCCAACAGAGAAATTGGACGATTCACTAAATAACAGTTCTTAATAGAAATATAATAAAAAATACTAAAAAATATAATAAAAAAATAAAATTCAGAAAACACAATAAAAAATATAATGAAAAAATAAAATGAAGAAAACATAATAAAAAACATAATAAAAAAATAAAATGAAGATGATTTCACTGTAGGCATTTGGCCTTAGTCTAGACGGAGCCGTCGGCGGCTACTGGGGGTATCACCACCCAAACTATCGGGATTATCTCCCTCTAGCAATCTCATCTTTGCGACAACAATCCCACGCAACCTTCCACTTTCTCAATGCAATTTTAAATTCGAAATGGACCTATTTTCTGATATCCAATGGCGACTCCTGTTGTTGTTTAGTAGGGGATCAACACTAACATCTCCCTTTTTTTTTATTTTTTTTATTTTTATAATTATTTTGGTTGAAATGAAGTGATGTTGCAAGTGGGGCCCTTGTCCATTGTGAAAGCCGCGTCCGTGTGCGAGTAATTTAGGAAAGCAGTTCCTCTTTATGAAATGCTGTGGCTTGTGGCTTGTTGAAGGCCCATTTCCGGATGAATCTCGCCCAAGTCTCCACGGTGCTGAAACAAGTGTGGGCCCAATAAATTAAGAAGTGCGGCTGGTCTTCTCTAGCTTAAAACAAAAGTGGGTTGCGGAAAATGAATTAGTAAATTGGGTAAAAAAAAAAAAAAAAACCGCGTATGGCATTCATTCGCTTGAATGATTCCTTTTGCAATTTTTTTCTTCTTAATTCTTCAACAAAATAAAATAAATAGAATTAAAATACAAATAAAATAAAATAAAAACATAAAAGAAAACTAAGAATTTTAATAAAAATAAAGATAATAAAAATAATGTAAAAATTACATTTATCACAGATTTACTCTCATTTCTTTCGACAACTTCTAGCCTATTCTGATGTCAATTGGACTGATTGTCCCAACACTTGAAGCTCAACATTTGGTTATACCATCTATCTTGATAAGAATTTAGTGTGTTGGAGTGCAAAGAAACACCCCATTGTTTCTCGCAATAGTGTCGAATTAGAATGTCACTTATTTTCTTTATCTACAGTCGAAGTCACTTGGCTAACTCATTTGTTTCATGATCTTCATGTTTCTTTCTCGACTACACCCTCTATTTTCTGCGATAATCAAAGTGCCATTTCCACACATGCAAATCTTTTCTCTCATGCTCACTCCAAACATATTGATCTCGATTATCACTTTGTGTGTGGGAAAGTCACTGTTGGACTGCTTTGTGTTGAATTTGGTCCTTCAAATATTTCTTAGCTTGCATACTTCTTCAACAAAAGTGTTTCTCGATCTCAATTTCTTTTCTTTAAAGCCAAGCTGCTTTTCGTCTAATCTTGCCCCATGGTCAGCTTGCACCCGTGCGCCGGGGAGGGGGGATGTTTAAGGATAGTTCCTCTGTTATGGAGATTTCTATTATGGAAACTTGCGGCAAATCACACACCTCATTCACAAGTCAATGCAGCAAGAAATACCCACCAAATAAAATAATCGATAAATATCTTTGTATAATTCCTTCTGATTGTTTTAGAATATTCTATCATTAAGTCTCTTGATTGTAATTTTTACAATTCATAATAGAAATAAAGTCTTCATTCTAAAACAAACGTATGCTGAGGAGTTTTAACTTGTGTGCTATTGTTTTTGCACAAACCAAGGTTTCTAAACCTTGTCACACTATATCACCACATGCACATTTCTTGGATGTCTGTCTCAGAAAATCACTTGGACGGAAATCTATAAGAAGGCATTGGAAGGATTTGGACAAATGTAAAGCATCTAAACATTTTCCAAAATAATTTTGGAGAAAATCTTCCATCCTCAATTAGTGACATGAGTTATTTGGAAGTATTGGATTTTTCCTTCAATAAATTCTTGAATGAGGTCCCAAAAGACTTGGTCACCAACTGCACGCTATTGCAAATTTTGAACCTTGGTTATAACAACTTTAAATGGCGAGATTTTCTTGAGGCATTCAATAATTTAATGGAAAGCTTAGGCCTCTCACAATAATTTGAGTGGAGAAATTCATTCATCTTGATTGAAGAAACTTTCTTGAGGTATTCGATGTGGCTCACAACAATTTATCGGATAAAGTTCCAGATTTAAAAACACAGTTAATTTGGAATATTTGAGGAAAGTAGCTATGAAGGAAATATATTTCTTTGTGGACCCCCTTTGGAGAAAAGTTGCACTAGAGTAAGTAAGTCATATCCAATACCAACACAGTCTTCAAATGCAAGTGACGAAAAATGGTATGAAGTGGATCAGGTGGTCTCATTCATAAACTTCTCTTACATTATTTTCCTTTTAAGCTTTATTATATTATTCATTGCAATTTGATTGAAGATGTTATATACTTGTCTTATTATTCAGTTTTTAGCACCCTAAGAAGATTGTCAGATCTTCTATTTTATTAGATATATTTGCTTTCCATGAACATCTTTGATGGTTGTGATAATAGCTTAATGTTATGTATATATATGGTTATGATCAATAATTATTTATTTTGCTAAAAAATGAAGCAAGATATTCACTTTCAGTCTTATTATGTTTAATGATGGGCATTGTTCGTTATAATTGGACATAGCCTCTTCATGGCTAATCCTATGAAATAACCTACTTAGCTTGGAGATAGGATCGAAATGGTGACCTAAGAGCGTCGGGATTGGGCTCCCTAAAGCCCTCTTCTCCCTATAATTTGGGAAATGTTTTTGGGATTTATCCCAAAAACAGCCCACATAAGGATCTCCATTTTAGGAGATAGATAGGTTTTTAGGATGTGAACAATGACTCCATATATTTGAAGAGTTACTATTCATTTTTTATATTAGTTATATATATATATTATAATAAATAGTTAAAGATGTAGAAATAAAGTAATAGAAAAATAATAAATAATAAAAAATATTATTTTAATAGAATAGAGAAAAGATGTAAAGCGAAATGTAAGAAATTTTTTAAAGATGAATAACATTTTTAAAAAATTTATAGGAAGTGATCTTTTTAGCTGAAATTTAAGAAAAAAAATAGGAAACCCAATATGAATGCTCTAAGTAAGCAAAGAATCAAACTTTGAAATTTCACGTTGAGGACTGGACCATTTGGCCTTTTAAATAAGCAAGGAAGAAGAATTTGAAAAGAGGTAATGATACAATTATTTTTATTGCAACTTTATAATTGTAAAAAAGTTGTTAGTCTATTTATTTTAAAAAAAACTATTGAAAATAAGGAGTTACAATCTTTTAGGTGAACTATCAATATGAATAAGCATGGCTTAGCTGTGATAAGTATTTAATCAAAATTAGAGAAGTAATGGCATGGCCATGAGATACCATATTCATTAATATAAAAATTCTATGTGCAGTTATTTTTGTATTCTATTTGCATATTCTATTAATGTGATTAATTGCACATTAAAAAAATTGACGGAACTAATCAAAATGTGGAGTATGTTAGAAATATGCAAAAGTGATTATATATAACATAATCCTTCATAATAAGTAATTAATTAATCACAATGAAATGGGAACTAGGTTTAAAAAAGAAATGTAATAGTAGCTATAATGCCATGCCAATCGATATCACTCTTCTTTGGGAGAAGTGCGAGTAAAAGACATGTTCAATCTGCTCATGTCTTTCTCCTTTTAAGCACCACACCAAATAATCTGTGTATTACTATTAGTCATCGAGTCCTTTTTTCTACCTTATACACTCTTTTATCACCTACATCGATGTCATCAAGCTCATCGATGAATAGCTTAATTGCACATTTGATCCAAAAAGACTCGCATGTTTGGAACTTCAAATGATATATTAAATTGTAAAAATGTTGAATCGTTCTGTTTTGTTTGAAATTATTGCTGTTGGAGTAAATCCATGTGAGAACAAGTACAATATTAAAGGCCTAAATTGTTTAGACATGGGCGGATGGCAGTCCGCAACAATACCGCCAACAAATGTGCAGCCTTCCAAGAAACTCCAACCCAAATATGTCAATGCTGAAATTACGACATAGTCGGTCTCACTAATGCGTAAGTAAGGGTCTAATTAGTCAAGTCAATGTGGAAAATACAGTTGATTGGCCATTTGGATTAATTAAGGTCTGGTAATTTATTTTTACGGATAAGATAAGATAAAAATTAAAAATTAAATAAAATATTATTATAACAAAATTTTCAAATATTATTTTGTTTTTAAGATTTGAAAAAGTTATTTTGATATTTAAAAAAGTTAAATTATTTATTTTATTATGCATGTAAATTTAAAAAAAACAGTAATCATAAGATAAAGTGAGATTATTTGTAAAAACAAATCAGTTTTAACTTTCAACTTCAGCCAATAAACACTCTAACCTCCGGCCACTTTTTTGAAGTTTTTCATGCAGTGGTTGGAATCATGATTAAGGTTTCTTAAATATTCAATGGGTCCAAAGAATAAACACAATAATAAAGTAAAAAAAAATGATATAATATAATAATATATGTACCAAGACCATTCGATTGCAAATTTGTTTAGAAAAAGGTCCACTCAAATTTATATTTCAAATAAAAAATGACCATGTGAATCAAGCGAATAGGGTCATCATGATGTTGTCATGAAAGTTGTGATCAAGTTTACACAACCATCAATTACTGAGAATACTTTTGAGTAAACAAATTATAAATTTGAATTGGGTACCATTTACTACTTATTAAATTTTTATAAAGGTTTGTCAATATTTTGATTGCTTAATGGCATATGACCAAGTTAAATGGAGAATTTGGATGCGAAACCCTCTATTTTTTTTATATATAAAAAAAAGTCATAAAGGTTCTTTTGAATATCGACGTTGATATGCATTAAACGTAATTCAGCAATCATTATCATCTCTATGAATACTATCGTCACATATTCTTCTCAAGTTACCTTTGAATAGTAAATAGTCTATTTACATACAACTTTTTAAATAATAAAATCGTTGTAATTAATATAGCAATAAATATTAAATTTTTTTATTATTTTTATGTCGTGATCCTTTTTTATATGTACAAAAAAAAATTATTTAGAACATATAAAAAGGCACATTCTAAATACACAAGAAATATATAAACCTGAAAACCTAATTATAAGTTAGAAAGTAGAAAAAGAAACTAAGAAATCATGATCATGTGTTACTAACTTATTAGTAATTGCCTTATTTTCATAAAGTTTGATGGATTAAAATATATTTTTTAGGAGTTATTATTATGGAAAATAATATTTATAAATTTAAGGTATATATTTTTGCATATTATTTTGAAAAATAGAGAAATTTTAAACTTATATGAAACTGTTTTTTTATTTATTAAATTTAATTGGCACTTAACAATACATATTCAATATATAATACTTATTTGCATGAAGAGTATTTCGGCTAAACCTCATCTCCACAAACTCAAAAAAAGTCCGATCCCTATGGAGAACAGTACAGACTCCCAACAACCATATATCTTTTTTTATTCTCTCATCATTTTCAAACCTCAATGTCCAGCATAAAGAATTTTAAAAATATCATTTATAACCACTTCATTAAATTAGCAAAACGTGCTTTCTATATTATTTCTTTCTAGTATATATCATTATATACATATGCATGATGATTTTTCACATGATACATTTAATGTATGGCTATAAGAACGTACAATAAAATAGTATCCACCCTTTGAACTTTATAAAATAAAGTCTTAGCGAATATTCTAGAGAGCGAATTATTATTAAGTTTCTCTTGAGGAAAATAAGATTTTGCAGTTGTTTAAAATTCATGTTGGTTGATGGTGTCACGTACAAGTATAATGGGAAATCAAGTGTCCAAGGACTCGCACTACACAACACATTTTGTCTTTTATGATAGTGAAAATCGTAATAAAAATTGATCAAAATATCACTAAAAGCATTTGCTGATGTTTTGAAAACCTATGATTATCACCTAAAGTGCATCATAGAGAATAATTGATGATGATTTACTATTTAACCGGCACAAAATACATTTTTAGTAATGGTTGGAAGTTTTTAGTTTGCAATGAAGTTCAAATGTGTAATTTTTTTTGTGATGGTTGAAATCCGTCATAGAAAATAATGTTTGAATGTCCAACTGAACGTTTGAACGTAAATCTAATCAATTGACATCGAATGACAAAAGTTGACGTTTGTTGGTTATGGTTCAAACATATCATATTTATTACATTCGGACAATAACTGATTATACTTTTGGATGTCTATTCGAATGTTAACAGACCGATGTTCGAACGTAATGTGTATAACGTTTGGATGATGGTTCGCATGTTAATAGAGAAGCGTTCGAACATAATGTGCATAATGTTGGATGTCTGTTTGAATGTTAATAGTTTAAACATTCGAACGTTTTGTTCATTTGAGGGTGAGTACAACGTTTGTGTCTTATGTTCAAATGTTTTTTTCGAATTTGGTGTCGTTATGTTTGACATTAGTTTGAATGTGAATCAGTGTTCCAATGTTTCTAATTTACCTTCGAACGTATAGATTAGAAATAATAATTTCATAAAAATAAAAAATATATAAATTGTATCATATTACACCATACATTTAACAACAAATAATGTCTTATAGAGTTGCAAAATTAGATGCTAAAAGTTATAAACTACAATAATATTGATAAAACTTATTTATTCTTTTCTCACCCACCATGATTCTATTGCAGTGATATAAGATGCTCCATTTGGACTAGCATCTTCTTCTGCATTTATTCTTGAACTTCAATACGTATTCTTTTCTCATGTTCTCTCAGTTTCTCTTGCAAACACATCTCTAGATTAGACTGTCGCTCCAAAAGAGATTCCAACTCTTGCTGTCTCGACCTCATATACTCATTTTCTTGTCGTGTTGCTTTTAAATTTTAAGATTATTAATTTATGAAGTTGAGGAGATTGTGGAGGATGAACTGATATACTTGAAAGAACATCTCAAACCTCTTACCATAACAGAGTTAATCCCGAGTACTTGCATGAATATGTCTATATCAATAAGAGAGGATTCCTAGAAGCTGACTCCATCTTCATCATTTTCTCTTGTAATTAGAAAGAAAACACATAATAAATAAGGTATTAAAAGAAATACAAATAAAAAATATATAAATTATTCACATGAATATCCGCATAATTTATTTTTAAAAAATAAACATTGCTTACATAAATATCTGTAGCGACGTGATCCATCTATTCATTGCGCTTATTAGTGAGACTATCAACATAGACATGAATAAGAAATTCTTTTTAGGATAATCACATTTCTATCAAATCCACATTAGCAATTTTAAAATATAATGTTAGTATTTAAATAAAATAATTTCAGATAAATAAGTGAACTTCTATAAGTTATTAAGAACTCTTTTATCAACAAGACGGTGGAATGACGTGGAATCGGTATGATGGTAGGCAATCAAAATGGATCTATTTTTTACATTTGAAGAACTTAAGTGCTACTAAATTAATTAATAATCTTAATTATAATATATATATATACACATATAATATAAAAGGCATATAAATGTAAATCTAGAATACTTAATAATATGGATTTGCAAAAAGATCACAACATTTTTTCCAATTGTCTAACTTCATTTTTTGGAAAGGGGACTGTACAACTTTTTCTAACGTCTAAAATTTCTCGAAGTGGTCGTGAAATCATCACAAGTTATGATATTAAAATAATTTAGTAATCAATTTAATCACAATTTGCAAATCTTCGCTATGGCTAAAATTGAGGTTGAATTCATCCTAAAAAGTGAATTTTGTAAAGATATGATATACTAATTTAAGTGAAAATAATATACTCTCAAAGTAAACTCACTAGCACACAACTCCAAATGAGCTCCTTAATCTCATTCAGAACATTTTGCCATGATGACACATAAAATAGAGTTCGGACTAGTTTGCCAATATAGGAAGAAAGCACTGCAGCATTATCATCCACTCTCATATTATAGTTATCAACGTTAACTTTTTGTTGTGCCTTTTATTTTTCTCAAGAGCGATGTCACGTGTATAACCACGATCATGATGTGACAATGGATCAACTAATAAATAATAGTATAATTATAGTTACATGGTTATTAAGAGTATTAAATTATAATGAATTATCAACGAAATTTCCTTATTGGTAGGTGTCTTCTAAATGTATGTCTCTTCCGTATTATATAACTTCTTCGAGAGCGGATTCCTCGAGTGTAGAGTTGTCAATGGGTTTAAGAGTTGGCGGATGAGAAATATTTCAAAGAAATATTTCTTTGTTGTCATTTTGGTGCATCTTTGAAAATGAGTAATATGATAAAGAAAATTGATTAGAAGAAAATATGAAAAGTATAATATAGTATAGTCACCTATAAGAATAAAATATTTATTACTTTTATTCTTCACGATATATTTTCCATGCTTATTTCAGAATCTTCTTCAATAATATCTTCGTCATCACCATCAACCTTTTCTTCGTCCCCCTTATCCACTTCCTCTCTAGATTTTTCTTCTTCTTTTTCCTCAATCACTTCGATTAAATGATCATTTAATATGGATGGATCGAGATGGACAAGTGTGAATTCATCTCTACATAAGGAGATTAACTTGAGTGTAGGAGGTTAACAAATAAGTTAATACTCTCTCCATCTTCCTGGTAAACTTTTACAATTGGAATGTTAAGTTCATCTTCAATATTCTCATGATCCACAACCATTCCTGCATCATAGATTTTTTTTTCCTTATATTATGCTTGTTTTAATGTCTAAGTTATGTAATATAAGTTATTACTTATAATATAACTTAGAATAAGTTGGTTTATTTTTATTTTTTTACAAAAATAAGCACATAATAGTTTTAATTAGTTAGTATGTCTAAAATGTTTACTAATATTTATATAATTAATGGAGTGCATTATTTACTTACTTAAAAGTATATTTTTTTAACTAAACATTTGTTTGATCCTTATTTATTTACTTATTTATTTTAGGCTAATTATATTTATTTATTTCAACTCTCTACTTTTTTGTCTATTATTTTACCTATTTGATCCTTAGCATGCTTATTTATTGAATATCTTATACCTAGTAATATTCTAATATGTGTTAAATAATTTTTTAAAATTATTTAGTTAGACGTTATCTCCATATTTAGTATGTTAATAACTTACTTAACTCTTTGTATTGTAAATCTTATTTAATAGTTCTTTGTATGAAACATAGTGTTACTTACAAATAATTAATATGTATAGTATAGTATTAGTTATAAATTCTTTCCTATATAAAAAAGTTATAAATAATTAGTTATCTCCTAAACTAGTACCTATATTGTTATAAATTCTTTACTATATATTCCCATATCACAAAACAATAAAAAATAAAAAAAATAAAAAGCTCTAATAATTTAAAATATTTCACATATCACAATAAAAAACATATTAAAAAAGTCTAAATATTCACACTAAACTAAACTTATTCACAAATCACATATACATATCCACAATAAAATCTAATTCACAAATACCAAAACATATTCACACTAAACTAAACTAATTCACAAAATCACATATACATATCCCCAATAAAATCGAATTCACAAATGCCAAAACATATTCACAATAAACTAAACTAATTCACAAATCAAATATACACTTTCACAATATACTTGGTATTCACAACAAGAGACACTAATAAAAAGTTTACATATTCACAAAATATCATCGACATTCTCAAAAAACTAAGCTAATTCACAAATCACCATTCACAAATGCCAAAACACATTCATAAAAATCATCAGGCACAAATACCAAAACATATTCACAATACCAAAACGTATTCATAAAAATCATCATTTATAAATACCAAAATCACAACAAGTAGCCTGGTTTGGATTTAGAAATAAGATGAGATGTGACGTTTTTAGATGAAAGATGAAAATTGAATAAAATATTGTTAAAATATTATTTTTTAATATATTTTTAATTTAAAATTTGAAAAAATTGAGTTAGTTATTATATTATATGTGAGAATTTGAAAAAGTTGTAATGATAAGATGAGATAGGATGAGACGCTTTTCAAATCCAATGAGGGCTAGGTATATAACACCATACACACAAGATTGAAAGTATACCTAGTTCCAACAAAAACACTACCTCTTTCGCAAAACACAATCTTCTTTGAATGCTCCAACAAATATTCCTTCAAAATAATATACAAATATTGAGTTAGTAAAAAAATAAATACCCACAACCATAGAAAAAATATCTACATAATCATCTAATTAATATTATTAAATCACAATAATAAACATAAATTTTTGGGTTAATTTCACTTTGCTCCTTCCAACTTTCACACAATTTACAATGTGCCTCCCTGAACTAAATTTTTTAACAATTGACCCCACCAACTAATAATTTTTCATGATGTCTCCATTTTGTCTGTTAGCTACACCAAAACAAACAGAAATTACTGCATGTGCACAACCTGCTGGAGAAAGATGGAAAAACCCCTCATTTTCTTCATTTTCATCCCCGATCATCTTCATTTCCTTCAATTGACAACTTGTTCGCAATTGAGCTTCTAGCTAGCCTCTTAGGGCTTGTGTCGCGTGGAGAAGTAGAGCACAACTACTGTTAGGGTCACGTGACTTGCTTCAATGATGCTTACCCATTGGTTCAACAATCTGGGTTGCGTCTGATAAGGTAAAAAAGGGTTTCAATGAACCCTAACTTAATTGATGTTAAAGATTTTGATGTTATTGATATTTTTTGAGATGATTGATGTTTGTTTGATTATGGATTCATTTGATATTATATTCCTCCCTATATGACTTGTTGATTGTCATCAATTTGAATAATAAACATATGAGAAATTTTGTTATCTTTTATGGTTTTGAATGAATAACTATTAACCTCTGTTTGGTATTGAATTAAGCTTGGAAAAGTTAGCTACAAACCCTACTCCCCAAGAATTTTGAACTTCAATGTTCTTTCTACATTTTCTCTTGCCTTAGCTAGAACTTTGGTTTTATCTTGAAGGTTGATTTCATTCCTTAGATTGCTCATTGTCTAATACCTATTTTGGTAGTAGGGTCATGAATCCTGGTTTTTTAGGAATTGACTCAAAGAGTTCTATCTTGACTATGTTCTATATTTTCAAGAATCTACCATCTTTTAGGGGTTTGTATTTACTTCAAACCTTAGATGGAGTTCATTGATAGTGATGTTGTAATTTTTTCTCGATTATTTTATTTTTCTTTAAAACATTTGAATCTTGAATATACTTTTGAAACATTTGAGTCTTGAATATACCTTTGAAATATTTAAGGATTTGAACCATGACATTAGATGATGCTTGCAATTTTTTTTTAATTAATGGCATTAATAAATATATTATCTTGATCAAATGCTACCATTACTTGGATCCATAGCTCACGACTAATATGTATCTTTTAGTAGGTTGTGAATACACATGTCCATTGGTTCATTTAGTACAAGTTGTGGTGGTAAAGCACCACAGGATGTCCCATTTTGCCCCTGCAATCTGTAGGTACGAGTAAGAGTTTCAACGATGGATGATAATTACAAAAAGAAGTTCTGGAGATGGCCATATTGGACTCCTGGTTGTCAACATGGGGATGAAGACAAGTACTGTACATTTTTTGATTAGGTATATGATTTCTGCTCCACATGCTGAGAGGTTGTTGGCCAGATATGAGATAAACTCTAGGTACAGACTCATGAGTTGAAGATTGAGAGGCCAGAATTGGAAGCTAACTTTGTGATGAAGAGGGAGCGCAGAGAATATACCCAAGAATTATTGCATAAAGAGGTGGAAAAATCCAAAGTCTTGCAAAAGAAATACCTCAACTCCGTACGGTATGGTATCACTGTATTTGTTTTGGCTATTCTTATTATTTGCATGAAAATGTCCTTTAATGGTGATGCAAGTCACATGAACTTGATGATATGATAGATTGATTAATGTACTTTTGTGGATATCCATTATTGTTGGCAACAATTGTGCTTGTCTTTATTTTATTTATTTTTGTATTGGGTTGCTGGCAACAATTTGATGGTTATTTTTTTTTTTTATGTAATATGGTTATGTATTGAACTTGATGGCAAGAAATAAGTGTGTTATAGCATCATATGACAATTCAAGATGTTAAAAAAGTTATAACCATTGCCATCATCAAACCAAAAAGTCAAAGTGGTCCCTATAAATTACAACTCCAAATATGGCACAAATGTCACCCAATATCAAGCTCAGAACAACAAGTTAATAAACTCTACATTAGCAAATTATAAAGTCATTTGAGTTGAAGTTTTCAACATAGACAAAACATGATTAGTCATGACAATGACACCTTCCGTAGTTATTTATACTTGAGCTCCATTAAATAAACAAACTTCAACCCATATTGGTACTAGAATATCATCAGAAATGACAGCCAATATCATTGGACATCATTGTACAATATTATATGGTTCAAACATCACAAATCTGCTTAGATACAAGGGATAATCTTGCATACAAAAAAATGACGGCCCTAGTTGGACCTTTTGTCCTGCATGTTTATTCTACTTAGGGCTGAGCATTGCCTCAGGCAGACTCAGAGCGGCCATATACCGACTCCGACTCCGACTGAGGTGGAGGGGGGATATGGCCTCCGACTCCGCCTCCGCCTCCGAAGTGGAAACCACTGCTTCGCCTCCGCCTCCGCCTCCATTTTGTTGGAGCAGAGTCGGTGGTTTTAAGTCGGTGACTCGCGAACGACGAATGGCAGCAGGGGTGAAGTAACGAGATACTTGCGGGATGAAGCAAGGGGATGACGTGGAGGGTGTAACGACGGTGACTCACGAAGGATGAATGACAGTAGCACGAGGTAGCGACGACGACCAAAGAGGGGTTCCCGTGAGTTCCTTGCAAAGGAGAAAAATCAAGGAAAGAAGAAGAAAACAAATGAAAAAGAAAGGAAGAAGGAGAAAGGCAACAGAGGAAGCCTCAAAGTGGAGAAGGAAGAAGAGAAACGAAAACGAGAGAAAAAGGAACCAGGGGGCTGCGGCGTTAGGGGGAAAACTAGGAGGAGAAGAAGTAGAAGATAAGGGTTTCAACCCTTTAGGCAAAAAATGGCATATTGGAGGGACAAGGGGGCTGGGTTTGATGCACACGAGCTGGGCTTGCAAGACACACACAACCCATATTGAAATAAAACAACCCAATACCATAGAGCCCAAATCAAAAACAGTAAATAAAATTAAAAAGATACAAATTAAATAAATTACACATCAACTTGTAATGATAATATGAAATAATTAGAATCCCAAAATACTACTTAATCAAAAATAGACCAAGAACAATTAATATAATAAAATAAAGTAAAATAGCCAAACAATAAAACAAATGAACACACTACACAAAAGCCTAACTCAAAAGAAAAAAATAAAAAACAAAATTGAGTAGAGGAAAAAGATTCAATAAATCAAATCAAATACCACAACATAAAATAAAATAAAAATAATAAGATTCAATAATTTAATGAGTTAAAAAATAAAGGAACTAATCCAAAAAAGCTCAAGTGTAATAGTATATAACACTTCTACTTACACATTAGTATATAACTTATAAGTAGATTAAATATATTAGTAGATTGATTATTAATAGATGTCTTTTTATATTATTTTATAAGTAACTTATATTATACAGCTTATAGAAGCACAAGTATAATAGTAATTCGTATATAACACTTACATTAATTTATATCACTTATACATTAGTACCTTAAAATATCTACTATACTATAAATGTCTACTATACTTAAAATGTATACTATATTATAAATTATTATATTAGTACCTTTACTAACTTCTAAGTTTATATTACTTATATATTGGTGACTTATAACATATTAACACTTATTATAAATTAGTAATCTAACTAATTGCATTAGTTTATGTTATTAACTATAAGTAGGTGTCTACTATATTATGAATTATTATATTAGTAACTTTACTAACTTGTTAGTAATCCAACTAATTGTATTAGTTGATGTCATTAACAATTAGTAGTCTAATAGACGTCTACTATATTATAAATTATTATATTAGCAACTTTACTAACTTATAATTTTATAACACTTATACATTAGTAACTTATAACATATTAAAACCCTATATTTTTTAATATATATATGATATATATATTTTTATATTTATATACAAAATATTGGAGTCGGAGTCAGAAGTTATGTCAGAGGCAGTGGAGGGTCCTCCCTCCACCTCTGCCTTCGACTCCAACTTCAGGAGGGGAAAAAACTCCAATTTCGAGTCCGACTCTATCAAAAAAAATCCAACTCCGACACTGACTCCGACTCCGACTCTGACTTAATAGAGTCGGAGTGGAGCCAGAGCGGAGTCGGATCAGAACTGGTGTCGGAGTCGGTGAGTCGGATTTCTGTGCAGCCCTAATTCTACTTCACCAAAAACTTTGTAAATAATACATTAATGGGCCATAGATAGAACATTTTAAGGCATAAGCAAGCAAACTGTTTTCAAAATATACATCAAACAAATTAATTAATCCTGAGATGTCGACTCTGTCAATACTGGCTGTGTGCTTAAGCAAGCATTTTCTTCTATTGTGATCTGGTTGCTTACACATCGAACAGGTCATGTAAACACCAGCTTTACTCAGTTTACTTGCTCCTTGTTCATCGTCCTCGGTTCTTCTTCAATGTTTTTTTGGCCTCCCGAGTTGTTTTCTAATCTTAGGAGTATTTGGTTTCTCATAGGTGGTAGTTAACCATTTCCTCGTTGGGTATAGGATAAATTAAAGACTTGTATGCTGCTCTCTACATGTCAATTACACTATAGTATTGGTGCACATAGTCCTTGAGATTTTGGTCAAAGTACACAATGGATGTGTAGGCATGAGTACATGGGATACCTGTCATGTCCCATCTCAAACATGAGCAAGTTTTCTTTTTCAAGTCAACCACATATTGCCTATCACCATTACTAACATCAAACTGACCATCTCCTGCATATGTTGAAGTACAATGTATAGACAGATTATACATAAGTTCTAGTTTTACAATTGCTCGAGGTATTATTGTATTCTCTCATTTAACAATTTCTTCCATTTTCACCTGAATAGGAGACAAGATACAATTCTATTACTTGTTGGCCCTCATATGCAGTAACCATGGACAACACATCATGGTCAGAAGTAATAAGATTCAAACCATTGTGCATCCCCAAACCAGGCTGTCTATAGTAGACTAGATCACCTGGGGTGTAATCATACTTGGTCAAAATCATCTATATCTCAAGCCATGACAACTCATCCTCATCGTACATTTTATGGTACACATCATATTTACCTTTTACATATTTTCATTTTTATCCTCTATCAATTACTCCACCATGGTGAGCTTCAAAAAATAACTTCCGCGTAGCCATCCTACAAAATATTGTTAATAAATTAGTTATAAAGGTAGTCCAAAAAGTACCCTGCAAATATAAAGTAGACAAAATTATAAAGTAAACAATCATCTACCTGAGAACAAAAAACAATGGGCTTTATACTTGTTTCAGCTTGGGACCACTAAAAATCACTAGTGTAACCCAATATGGTATGCTGTTTTGATATTTGTGGACATTTGGACTATGAAACTGGGACCACTAACGCCACTAACCAACACATTAAAGTCAATTAAAGAGGCATAGCACATTGAACCCACCAATGTGCAAAATTGGCCACATACATTTTCAAAATCGATAGATTTGCTATGCAAATTTCATGTATATTGTCTTCAACATATGCCTATGTACAAATATTAGTCATACACACACATATTGCAGCAAATAGGCCAACAATTTGCAAATCTCCACTTTTACTTGCTACCTAAATCCTAACTTTTCTTAAGCCCTAATAGTTGTACTAACAGCATATATAAGCACAACCAATTAGTCATTTTCACATAAAGAATATACCGAAGATAGAGATGAACTCACCAAGGCACCCCCATTTGCGAAACTTGCTGTGCGGGTCTATGATGATGGTGCGTCGAAGTTGGTGATGATGTTTCTACTAGAAATGTTAACTGCAACCACGAGTCGATTGCTGAACGAAAAAGGACCTGCGATTTGCATGTCAAATGCTGCAAGTCGATGATGCTCTGGTATGGAGTTGCACTGGCATGAAAACCCTAAAATCGTGGTGTTCTTCAAAGAAGGGTTGGCTCGATTGTTTGGGAATCAGGATTTGAAGGGCTTTTTTGTTAATCCTACTAACTTATACACTTGAGGCATACGTGCAGTAATTTTTGTTTGTTTTTACGCGGTTGATAGACGAAAATAGGATATTGTGAAAAATTATTAGTTGGTGGGGTAAATTATTATACTATATCACATATATTATACTATAGATATACTCTATACTAGAGATATAATCTATATTATACTATATCCTATATTACTTATATATGTAACTTATATAGTTATACTCTTTATATTATAACTTATATATAGTATATAATCACTCTAAGCTATAGATATACTCTATTATACTAGATATATTAGTCTACATACTATATTACTTATATATATAGCTTGTATATAGTATAGAGTATATTTATATACTATATATATATACTCTATATTCACTACAGGAAAAATAGATTTTTGTGACAATTTATTTGCAATAAAAAGACTATTTAAGATTTATTTTGACTGTAAATAGTCATTTCACTTGAATTCATTGATTGTAAATAAATAGCTTTTTTTGTAGTGATTATATATATTTATATATATATATATATATAACATTTTCTTTTAAAGCTAAAACGTTATATAATTAGTATATATATAATATACTATATATGCTATAAATATAACTTATATATCTATACACCCACTATATATACTATGTAACTTATGTAATCACTATATAGTATAATATTAATCACTATATAATCATTATATAGTATACTATATACTATATGTAATATATATAATATATACTATACTATATAGAATATACCATATATACCATATATGACTTATTCTATAATCACTATATTAAAAAATACTAATATAATTACTGGTATATATATATATATATATAGATTTATACTCATACTAATATAAAAATACAACCTCCTTTTATTATTGTTACTATACATATAATTTCAATAATCTACATTCGAACGTGAGTCAATATTGTTCAAACGTTAATACCAACATTCGAACGTTTATATTAAAACATTCGAATATTTCAAGTATACAAACTCAAAGTTCAAATGTTTAAAACTAGAATGTTCAAACATTTCGAGTATATAAGCCCAATCTAAACATGAAAATCCATTCATTTTCACTCTCCATTTTCACTATTCTCACCGTCATCTCTGCCTCGCAACCATCATAGTAGCCGTCATATGCTACCACAATCATCACAAAAGAGGCAGGTATCCCTCACTTTAGTTATAATATATTCTTTTTATGTAAATAGTTGAGGATTTTGGTCTCATATAATATGAATGGTGGCCAAAATTTTAACTTCATTTTTTGACCACCACGGATTACCATTGGCCGAATGACCCCCGTAGAACTTTTTATTAAAGTCTATACTTTATTTTTATGGTGGAATTTGGCCATATCTATTGTGATTTTGGAATTTCGAGAACGGTTGAGTCAACTCAGCCATTTTTATCTCGTAACTTCGAACATTATGTTGTAACATTCGAATGTATGATGGTTAAGTTTCTTAACCATTACTTATTCATGTTCAAACATTAGGTACAATACGTTTGAACGTTGATAATATACATTCGAATGTAAATCATATACGTCTGCATGCATAATTAGATGTTTGAACACAAATTATTATGTTTGAACATTCGCTTAACGTTTGAACGTGTTCATTAATATTCGAATGTTAACCTTTCGGTTTCTAATGTTGTCGAATATGATCGAAAGTATATATATGTAATTTTAATTAAAATTACATTCGAAGATACTTCGTTCGTACAAACAAATGTACTAGAAATCCTTTGAAACGTAATAATTTGCGACGTAACTCAATCTATATTTGAAAGCGAGAATTGACTTTCGAACGTAATAATTTTCATGGTCGAATGTATTGCCACAATGTCTAAATGTTTATTTTTATACTTTCGAACGTTAATGTAGAAAAATTTAGATAGAATTCTCAAGATGGTTACGGTAATTTGTTTAATTTTTAATTTATTTCCAGAACATGTCTCATCCTATGTATATGAGAAAATGGGGGAGGGAAGTAGCTGTAGCCATGTTTGCATTAGCTGTCGGTGCACTGGATGCAGATCCTGCCACTTCTGCATCATCTACAGGCCTTGTTGAGTCATCATCAGCTATAGATGTAGACCAGTCAGAGGCTTGGGGGTACTGACCTTGAGGCTAAGGATGATGAACGAGATGAGGATTTCTACATCCTCACTGGGAGAGATCGAACACCCATCAATAGGAGAACACCTTCAACTAGATAAATATGCTTCATTTCTTCCACATGTTATAACTTATCGTTGCAACAAACTTAGATCTTGTGGCACATAAGACCACATTTAGTCAGATGCATCCTTAGTTTTTGATATGAGTGGTACATGGAGATCCCATCGACTTGCCACTGAGCATCCTTGAGAGAATCCTTTACGAGGCGATTGTTTTCTTCACAAACAACCTTTCGTACGACATCATCCTTAGCCGACTATTACTGGTCCGGAGAGTGCCACTTCAGGTAGAGGAGTGGGTCTTAGATCAAATGAGCCCTCTCGTTATGAGCACACATCGTTATTGCATTAGATAGGGGAGGGGGCATGGTTGATGTCAGCCACCCCCTATAATGGATGTTGCTCCTCTGACCTAGCTCGGGCCCAGCTTGTACAGTAGTTGTGAGCAGTTGACAAGTACATTTGGGAGAGCTGCGCGGCCTACTTGGGTTGATGTAGTGATCTCACAACTTACTGCACACATCAATGCACAGATCGATAGACAGATTGCGGCTGTAGACCGGACGGTCGTCAGGCTTGCTGTTCTTGTATATATCCTCAACAAGAAGGTTGACCAATACTATGAGGAAATGCAGAGTAATGCTTTCATGAACAACGCATTAATATGAGTGTTGTTTACAAAAGTCTATAAAATATTGGATTTTTCTTTTGATATAAGTAATAAACAATATTATTTTTAATATATCTATTGTTTTTTAATTTCAGTTGTGAAAATATTTTTTAATGTTAACTTATCAAACTTTAAAATTAAATTACTACATTTTAAGTTTCAATCTCTTTAGATTTGAAATATTTAATTGAAAAGTAGGAGCCCTGCACATTGTTGCCTCCCCATATCTGTCCCCTGGATGGTAGGTTGTGCATGAACTTGGCCATGCTCATGTCAGGATGGGGTTGCCATCGCATATAGCACCTCTAGAGGAGACAGGGGGATCGGGGGGGCCCAACCACGCTCCGCCTCCCACTTATATATATATAAACATAAATACTAGATACAATATATATATATATATTCATATTTTACTAATTATGTTTATATCACACTTTGTTAGAAATGTTAAAAATTTAAAAAATATATAAATTTTAATTTATTATAGTGATAAATATATATATACTAACGTTTTAACGTTGGCGTCAAAAAAATTTCATGTTCACATATAAGTAGCTTTAATGTTCGAACATAATTTTGATGTTCAAATATAATTACAAACCATCACAAAAATGCTTTTTGGTGAGGATTTAAGGACGGTCACAATTTCCAAACTATCACTCAAAATCAAATTGTGTTGTAGTCTTTACGGTAATTGGTACTTATCCAATTTCAAGCTGTCGTACTTTTTAGGACTTTATCGGACATCCTTAACCGACATATATATATATTGTTAACGTCATGACAATTAACCGACATGTATATGCAATTGGATTTAAACACAGAAGGAGAACAATATAATAATGAAATAGTCATTACAGACAAGTAATTAATAGTGGTTTGAAGATGACAGTTTGATGCATAAACTATCACCCACTTTAAAAATGGACGAATAATATATAAAGCATGGTATAAGTTTCTAAACAAATTAATGATTGTATAATTCATTTTTCTTTTTTACAGTTATAGTATAACATGAATCAGACTTATAAGATGCAGTGTGATTAATTTGATTTTGGATCGAGTTGTTTGTTAAGTATGAAAACAAGAGATGGGTAGTTGGGAATTGAAGGTGTTTTTCCCCTTTTTTTGAGTCAATAACAATGAATAAAATAGATGATTCCTTAAAATACCCAAAAGTTTTCGTGATTATAGAACTCCAACCCTCTAGAAAATCATAAAAATATAATAAAGTACTGGTTGTGAAGAGTATTAGTGCTCAAACAGTCAAGGGTTCGTTAAATAGAGAAATATAATACGTGGGTCCTTATAATATTTAGGGAATACCACTCCGTGGTTAAGCCGGCATGACCTATTAATATCTATATATAATAATTTATGAAGCATCATTTGTATTCTCTTAAGCTAATTCATCATTTCTAACGACTTCTCTCTGACTTTTCTTCACTTATTTCTTTTATCATTTTACTATTAATTTTTAAATAAACCAAAAAATTATTTATCTTATTATAGATATTAACTCATCATGATTATTTACGTTTTCACTTCTAGATATTTTAAATATTTAATTTTAATTATTCTTACGAATTACGCGGGATGGAAGACTGGTTTTTATGCATTTTTCTTATCAAATATGTAGTATGTGGATGATGAGTAGAAAATTCAATTTTTAGAATAAAATAAAAACTTAAAATAAATAAAAATAAATGTACGTGTGCTGTGTACTGGTGTATATAATGTGTGGAAATGATGAGTAGCAAACTCATTCAATCATATTTGGTCTCAAAGTTATGCCTCTCGTAGAGTATAACCACTGATCTTTGAAGATCTTGCCGCCAAATGTTAGCACTTGGTTCCAAGCTCTTCGAGGCTGTGCACTTTTTCTGCACTTTGATGCGTATTCTGGCCAAAATATTTTTCTCATCAGCAGTGTGATTAATCTGGTTTTGGATCGAGTTGTTTGCTAAGTAGGAAAACAAGAGATGGGTAGTTGAGATTAAAGGTGTTTTTTGCCCTTTCTTTAAGTCAATAGCAATTGATAAAATAGATGATATCCACTCTGTATTCTCGATTGGAGTAGGATTTACCATTAAAATTAATATAATACATGGCCCAGTACTTATGAGGCTTTTACTCTCTCATGAGATTTTTTTCCACAATTCCATAAGAAAATTTCTATTCAATATCAACCCTAGCCTATACACTAAATTATCATACTTTTTAATTTTTAATTTTTTTCTCTTATCTAATATCTAGTGTACGAATGATGATCAAGTAAAAAAATTCAATTATTTTAAGAAGAGTAAAATATAAAAAAAGTAATAAAAATAAATATGATATATAAGGATGATGTGTTAGAAACTCCTTAAATTATATTTGGTCTCAAATTAATGCCGATCTCTACAGTATAGCCACCGATCTTTAAAAATTTTGCAGCCAAAAGTACTGGAGCGCAAGGCCCGGCTCCATGCTCTCCGAGGCTGTGCACTTTTTCCGCAGTGATGCATATTGTGGCCATGCCACTAACCACCACACGCACCTCACGATTAGTCCCCACGTCCAGCATCTCTAGATTTCGTTCATCTTCTTTTAACTGAGGACATGGAGAAAATATTTTGGAGACCCCTTCGATAACTTGGGAATGGTTAATACAGTAATTTCTTATTGGATGCGGACCACAACTACATCCAATGAAAACAGCAATAAAATTACAAAACCCAGCTTTAGAGCCATTCGGATACTAGGAATATTTTATAACATTTGTGAATGGTAACAAAGTAGTTTAAAATATCTGAAGGTAATTTTATTCTCAAAACGACCCGAAATGAATATTGTTTCCTTTGCAAGCCGAGGAACACCGAACATGGATCTGGGTCACGTACATTCATTGGATCCATTAAAGTTCTTTTATTTTTGTTTGTTTTTATTCTATGCACTGCATTTGGTATAATGCGATTTTTTGTTAGGCTTTCCCCACTCTCTTTCTTCTATTTTCATTTTTATTTCCACTAACCCCTACCTTTGTCAGTCACAGTTGCAGATTTGACGTTCAAGATCTCGATCAGAAACTGTCTCACCATAATTTCAACTGTCATGGCTTCATCACAATTGATAATTGCATTATCTAGGTGGTGATCAAGCAATAGATACAAGGCTACCCGAAGGTTTCAAGCTCAAGCCTACAGAGTCTTTGACCTTGAGTTTGAGGAGATGATTGAGATAGTATTAAATCAAGAACATTGTTCAAACTAAGAGGTTTCATTATCTTAATATGAAAATATTTATCTAATCAAGCGATTTCATTTTCATAATTATCAATATATTGTACATAAAAGAAATTATCAAGATATTAATCTTATCTCATCTCTATTAATAAAGAATGATAAAGATATAGCCTTCAAATTAAAGTTTTTTTCCTTCTCCCTAGCTCTCCTTCTTTCTTCAATTCAATTTCCATTATATTCTAAATTCTTTCACCTAAAAAGTACTCCACTAGTCTCTTTAGTATAAGTTTATTCCAAGTCAATAGAGTTAGTAAGTTAGCTGCTAATATCTTAAAATTTCAGCCAATGAGCACTCAAAGTGATCCGGACGTATTCCATTTTCCTTAACTAATCTAGATACAAGACACAATATATACTCAGTACCAAAGCCAAAAAAGCTGGTTTAGATAGAACTGAAAACTTGGTATCTTACAAAATTATTTCTCAATGAAGGCGTTGCTGTGGGTTCTAGTGATTCTTGTTCAAATTCATGTGTACCAGGGTTGCTTGGAGGAAGAGAGAATTGGTCTGCTACACTTGAAGTCATTTCTTAAATCCATCCCTTACCCTAATTCAAACCATGATCTTCTTCCTTCATGGGTTGACGACTCAAAGAGTACCGAGTGTTGTGGTTGGGAGAGGGTCACGTGCAACTCCACCACAAGTCACATCATAGAATTGTCCCTTAAGAATTTAAAGCAAGATCCTTACTATCGTGAACCTAATTACGAGAACGTGAGTTTTGGGGATCGGTGGTCGCTAAACGTGTCTCTGTTGAAGCCTTTCAAGGAGTTAAGAAGTCTTGATGTATCCTTTAATGCAATTGGTGGTTGGATACCATATCAAGGTATGTTGCAAGTACTGTAAAAAAAAATATTTATTTGTGAACCGTTATTTTCAATAAAAATAACAATTTCTTATTAAAATGAGTGTTTTCATTACAAATAATTATATTTATCATAAATAATCATTGTTTTTAGTGATCAAGAGATGAAATTTAAAATACAGTCCGCGCGTACGTACACAATAGCATCTCATGATCATTACTCAAATAGTATTAATCCCGAAGCTCAATAAGTTTGATCAAATACAGTCCGCGCGTGTTGTGTCTTTCCTTTAAAGTCTCATGTGAATAAAAAATTATAAAATATCCTAGTCACCTTGCATTTCAAGCCTTTGTACGTATCTCGTAATTCCTCTAGAAATTTTGGATTTCAACTAATTATGTTAAGCATGTGTTTAACTTTCAGTGATTGAACAGAAAAAAGATGTCAGCCTAATTTTATAATCTGTAAGTTTTCTTATTAAACATATTTTGCAGGATTTGAAAAGCTTTCAAGCTTAAGGAATCTGGAAATTTTAAACCTTGGTTATAACTTCTTTCATGACAATGGCAATATTGTACAATCTTTGGGTGATTTGACTTCGCTCAAGACTTTAAATCTTACCTGGAATTTGTTGAAAGGTTACTTTCCAGCTGAAGGTTAATAAGTTTCTTTGATCCAACATTCTCCACGACAACATTCACATTTTGATACCTAATTTTGCTTTGTCTTTAATTTGGAATGTAGAATTAGTTGGGTTGAGAAACTTGAACAAGCTGGATATAAGTGGCAATTCCTACAACGGTATCATCCCAAGTCAAGGCGAGTATTTTATTAATTGAAGAAGAAATTAGAAGTCTTTTAATTGTGGGTTATAAACAATATTATTGTGTTGCAACACATTGATATTGATCAAATTTATTTTGTGGTGTCTCCCAATAATTTTTTCTTGCAAGGTTTTGAAAGGCTCGTGGTATTGAGAAATTTAGAGACATTGAACCTCAATTATAATCACTTTGATGACAGCATCGTACCATCTCTCAGTGAACTTACGTCCCTTAAGATATTGAGTCTTGCTTCTAATCGTTTGGGTGAACTTGTAACAATCGAAGGTATTCTACTCTATAGTCTTCCTCCCAATTAATATATATTATATAGTCATGATTATTATATCTTCTTTTTTTATTCATTTTCTCTAACATTTCTAAATGGACATAATTATATCTCCTAAGTGGATGATGAGTCTTGGTGATCATTATGATGAATCTTAGGCCCTGTCTTGGTGATCAACTCGCTTCCATTTCATCATTACATTTTTATAATTTTTTTTTTATACAAAACACAAATTTCTATATACATTTTTCAAATCCCAATACATATTTCTTAAATCCCAATACACATTTTTCAAATTTCAAAATAATAATAATATTAAAAAATAAACTAAACTCATCTCATCTCCGAATCCAAACGGGACCTTAACCTAGTTTGTTTTTGTAGATGCGATGGGTTGAGATGAGATCATGATTAGTTGAGATAAAATTTGAAAATTTGAAAAAAATATTCTTAAATATATTTTTAATATTATTTTTATTTTGAGATTTCAAAAAGTTGAATTGCTTATATTATTTTGTATAAAAATTTAAAAAAATTGTAATGATTAGATGAGATGAGATGAAAAGTTTTGTGAAAGTGAAGGAGGCTAGATTGTTATATGTGATTATTAAGTGTCATCCAATAGTTTGAACCTTGCACATAGGCTCTAGAACATGAATTTTTCTTTGAATACATTGTCATATAATTTTTTTTTGCTTTAATTTTGAGATAATATTAATACAGGTTGGGAAAGTTTGTCAAGATTAGAGAACTTGGAGAAAATAGATCTCAGTCACAATTACCTCAGTGACGACCCTTTACAATCTTTGTTCGCTGTCAAATCCCTTAAGGAATTGAATCTTGCTGGGAATCAAGTAACAGGATCTTTTCTGGTCAAAGGTTATATGTCGTTTGAAACTACTAATTTATGCAAACTTCCATACAATGCAATCCTACTGCAATTATCATATTTGGTAATCTTGAAGAGTTATATTTAAGTAGAAAGATTGTCGATGGCTTAACCAATGGACAAATTGATTATTCAATTGGGGGTCTAGTCTGAGTCGATGGCTTCCTAGAATACAACGTTGATGCAATCCTCTGTTTTTTTTTTTCATTTTAATATAAAAAAATAATTACAGGTTGGAAACTTTTGTCAAGATTGGAGAACTTGGAGATACTAGATCTTAGTCAGAATTACCTCAACGAAAATGCCTTCCAATCTTTGGCTGTGGTAAAATCACTTAAGAATCTGAATCTTGCTGGGAATCAGTTGACAGGAACCTTTCCAACTAAAGGTATGGTCATCTTTCTTCTTACTTTATAGAATTTCCAATCACAAAGATCATTTTAATTAGAATATAATACAAATAATTAATTTTATTTCTTCCCATAAGATTTGAGTTTTCGGATAAGCAGTGATTTCACAAAAATGACTCAGATCATGGCTGGTCTTGCTTATATTATCCATTTGGCTTAGAGTTGATCCCATGCTTATAGTACTCCTGTTAATATGTAACATGATTATGCAATAATTTGATTCTCAGTTGATTTATACGCACTATTTTCTTCTAATTACAATCTCATTTAATTATTTTTCCATTTTAAAATGAAATAAAAATGGTACAACTACAGGTTGGGAAAACTTGTCAAGATTGGAGAACTTGGAGATGTTAGATCTTAGTTTCAATTACATGAACGACCGTTGCTTAACATCATTGACTACAATCAAGTCTCTTAAGTATCTGAATCTTGCTTGGAATTATGTGAAATTCTTTCCAGTCAAAGGTACGTACTGGATCTTTCACATTACTTTGTAGACTTTCCAACTATTAGCAATTATTCATTAATACAGCTTTTAAAAGTTTAAGAAATTGGATTTTTAAGTGCCACGAGATTCGATGGATAATTATATTATCTAGAAATATTAAATGATGGAGAGACTAGTTTCTCATGTATATTTTTTCTCGACTTCTTGTGCTTCACAACTTTAATGTCAGTTAAATACATTACATACAACTTGTAAATAATCAATCTCTATACGCATAAAACCATTAAGATTGCCAAGTTTAAAAGCGTTAAAGGCAATTTATAAGGGATTAGAACTTTGAACTTCCAAATTTTGTTTGGTAGAGGTTGATATTGTTGTTGCTTCAGTACACGAGCAAAACGCTCATGAATGCTTTGAGAATTATAAAGTAATAAATTCTTACCGTTTGTAATTATTTAGGGCTTCAATTTTAACATTTATTCCTTTTGGAGTATAAATCTATATGAAGTAGTAATTACCGAGTTTTCATAGACCAGCTAGTTTTTGTTTTTTTTGTTTTTTTTTGGTATAAAATACCGAGAAAAAAATTTAATAATTAGACTAATAATATTTCAAAAATGATTTCTCAAAATTTATAATAACATTTATGATTTTCATCGTCGGTTTTATATGAATTTATCTGTTTTATTGCATTTTTTTTTCTTTCCAAGTTTCACGTCCCATCTTCAGTTTTCCGCCCCGGCCCCTTGCAATGTTTCCGGCCTGTCTTCAAATTTTCTGACCTCCTGCGTTCTTCCTGTCCATCCCTCCAATTTTTCTCACTTTGTCTTCGAGGTGCTCGCCACGGTACAAGCATTTTGCTCGCTGAGAGGTGAGCATCTATGATGCTCGCTTGATGACGAGCACTTTGCTTGTGACATTGCTTTATTATTATTATTATTATTATTATTTTATTTTTGAAAGAGAACGATACCTTAATTTTATTGATAGCCTTCACGTAAGACGAAAAAAACCATGCATTGCTTGCCCACTGTATGAGCTTATGGTTTATTGCCGAGTGGTGAGCACTGAGCACTATCCTTTCATATGTTGCTTGCCAATTAGGGAGCATTTATATTTCGTACTGAAAAGTTAATGGAAGCGAATATGTTAAGAAAATCGTAATAGATCTAGAGGATGTATTGAACACTAAAAAATGGGATGTTCCTTACGTGACAGGATGCCCAACAAAAACATATAAAATGTTCTGAAAATAAGAGGGTTACATAACAAAATTCCCACTCTGGATTTCTGCGATAATTCTCCTATCATTCCTCATGGAACAGGCCCGTAGGAAAATATAGGCACTAATGTCCTGGTGGAGGGGTGAGGATCATTGTGGTAGGGGCTATAAGGGCTGGTACACCTCGAACATCGAGAAGTACTTAAGAGGAAAACCAAGAGTTTTCTCATACGTCTTGCCACTGGTCAATTATTATCCTTGGATGGATAACTGCCCAAGAGGAGATTGGCATTCCTCCAATTGGAAATTGGATCTGTATATCTACAATGATTGTTACTGTTGTAAAAGTTTTCAATTGTTGTTTTGTTGTACAGTGCCATCTAAAAAGGTAATGAGGGGAACAGGTGAGATTAACAATTCAATAAGTGAAAGTGTCGATAGTGTGAACAAATTAATGAGCATATTATAATGAGGAGTCTACAGTAATGGACAGATCATTGATTTTGTGGCCATACTCTATTTAATATATAGAAATGAATCAAATGAGCTTTGATTCAAATGAAATAATACCATAACTACAACAATTATTAATCCAAAATTTAATATAACGGAGCCATGATTATATCAAGATCGCATCAACTAATCTAGTATTTATTAAAGAAACCCATGCACCATTTTCTAAAAGACCTTGTTAAAAAGGAGAGATGATGCCTTATATAAAACTTAGGACAATCTCTTTCTTAAGTAATGTGAGATTTTCTTTTTACTCCCCTCACTTGTGGGCCCATTTTTTGTCGTACTCCTACAAGTGGATCTCATTGGTTCAATGGATAGAGTCTAATGCCAAAAAGTTTTTGGCTTTGATACCATAAAAAAGCCCATACACTCTTATCTAAAAGGCCTTATTAGGAAGGGGAGAGGATGCCTCATATAAAACCCAGAACAATCTCCTTCTTAAGCAATGTGAGATTTTCTCTTTATTTATCAATAGACTCGGACTTGGTTTGGATAGAGGCGTGGGGAATCTCTCTACCTGGTCAACTGGTGGAACATTTCCACCAAATTATCAAAAGTAATTAGTGTTCAAACTGATGTGATCCCAATGCATAAAAGTTAATTAGATTATACAAAGGTTTTTTTTTTGGTTGATAAAAAGAGCGTCATTCATCAAGAAACACAAATTACAGATGAGAATCGTCTAACCTAACATATTGAGCAACAAAAGAAGTGTTACAACTTGTTTTGAGTTCCTTTTTACTGAATACAGAAAACTCAAGAAACCACAACAAGATTTGCAATACTGAAACCAAACTTGACAAGAAATGAAATAAACTGCAAAAACATAAAGATCAAAGTAAAGAAAATAAGCAAGAACAAGAACAGATGAAGTTTACGTGGTTTGATTCTAATGGTTTACGTCCACGATAGGAATGATAGTTAGGAGATGTATTATTGATAGCAATAGAGAGTACAAGCTTACAAACTTAAAGATCTTGAGTATACAAACTATATTTCACCTTCTCTATGAAACCCTAACCCTAAGGTTTGCAAATCCTAGCCCTAATCGCTCTCTCTCTCTCTCTCTCTATGACTCGAAAACAATAGTGCATAAAGTGTCTCTGCCTAGTACAATAATCCAAAACCTTCGGGTTATTTATAATACATGGCCAAATGGCTAAATTGCCCTTAATGTTTCTAACTTATTACAAATGAATATAAACCTTCAAATTGTACAACTGTTGGCATTTGGTGAAGCTTTTCATATCTTACAAATCTCCACCTTGGCAAGTTTGCATCCCTTTGTTTTAATTCTCCATCTCTATACGTTGTTCTTGCAAAGTTCTCCCTAATGGGTACTGGTAATCTTCTAGATTAATTAAATTCAAACAATATTCAAATTTGATTGTAGGCAATGCTTCGATCATCATATCAGAGGGGTTATTCTCTGTAGGTATTTCCTTAACCCGTATTTCACCTGATGCAATGATATCCTTAACAAAATACAATCTTATATCTATATGCTCTGATCTCTCATAAAACAATTGGTTCCTAGCAAGATGAATGACACTTTGATTGTCACAAAAAATAGTGACATTCCCATTAAATATCCCTAACTCATGAGATAGACCTTTCAACCATATGGTCTCTTTAAAAGCCTCGTTCATAATTATATATTCTACTTCAGTAATAAACAAAGCTACCACTGACTAAAGATTGACTTTCCAACTAATAACTCCACCTAAAAAGGTAAAAACCATGCTAGAGAGGGATTTTCTAGTATCAACACTACCAGCATAATCTGAGTCCACATAACCTTTTGGTTCTGTATCAATTTGGTCATAATTCCAAAACTTTAAACCCAAGCATTTAGAATCAGACATATATTGAAAAATGAATTTTAAAGCATGCCAATGAGGTTTTCCAAGTTTACCCATAAACCTACTTACTAAATTAACTTCATAGGTCAGACCATGACATACGTAAGGCTCCCTACCATACTTGCATAGGAAATTTTATTCATAAAATAAATTTCATCATTTGTTTTTGGTGCTTTATATAGACAACTTTATATGTTGTCCTACAAGTGTAGAAATAGATTTAACATGATTTATTCCAAATCTATTTAGAATTTTGAAAATGTATGATTTTTGAGATAAATAGAGAACTTTTTTTATTTATTTCTCTATTTATTTTCATTCCTAGAATTCTTTCGGCAGGACCTAATTCTTTCATCTCATATTCAGCTTTTAACATACACATAACATGATTAAGGAAATTTTTATCCTTATAAGCTATTAACAAGGCATCAATATATACAAGTAAGAATATAAGATTTCCGTCACAATGTTTAAAATAAATACAAACATCAAAGTTACTTCTACAAAAATCATTTTGGATCATGTGAGCATTAAATTTTTTATACCATTGTCTTGGTGATTGTTTTAAATCATACAAAGACTTCTTCAATAAGTGAACATGATTTTTACTGATTTCTAGGTAAAAACCCTAGGAGATTGTATGTAAATAACTTCTTGAAGTTATCCATGTAGAAAGGATGTTTTAACATCCAATTGTTCTAAGTGTAAGTCATTAAAAGCTATAAAAGAGAGTAAAAGTTTTATGAAGCTATGTCTTACCACATGAGAGAATATTTATTATCATCTATTCATTCTCTTTGAGTGAATCTTTTAGCAACTAGCCTAACTTTGTACCTAGGAAGTTCCACATCAGGGATCCCCTCATTCCTTTTAAGATCCATTTTGATCTAACTAATTTTTGATTCTCAGGTCTAGGCACTATTTCCCATGTTTTATTCTTGTTTAGAGGCTCAATTTTTTCTTGCATAGTAAGAATCCATTTATCAGTCTCTTTACAATCTATGGCTTCTTTAAAGGTCATAGGTTCTGTTCCAATTCTGTTTCAGCCACAGATAGGGCAAAAGCTATCAATTCAACTTGCTCAAACGTTTGGGAAAGTCTAATGACCCTTTTTTTCCTATCTCTAGCCAAAAGGTAGGTATTGTTTCCGTCTAGGATTTTAGTTTCAAGACTAGAAGTCTCAGGTTTATCTAAAAAGGTGCCTTGATTGCTTTTTGAGATGGAGGGTTGCTCCACCTCAAACTGCATATTAGTATGAGTATGAGATTTCACAAAATTAGAAGTTATATAAGGTTTCCCTGCCATTTGAGTTCCATTAAAAACAACATCCCTATTGATTATACACTTTTATTTACCAGGTTCCATAACCCACAATTTATAGCCCTTTACCCTTTTTGGATATCCTACAAAAGTGCACTTGAGTGCCCTTGGTTATAATTTATAAATTTTATAGTGAGCGTAAGCTACACAACCAAAAACTCTTAAATTTTAATATTCAGTAGGTTTTCCTGACCACAATTCTTGGGGGGTCTTGACACCTAAAATTGAGGAAGGACATCTATTTATTAGGTGTACAGTAGTGGTTATTGCCTTTGCCCAAAAAGTTTTAGGCAACCCAGAAGTTGCCAACATACATCTCAACCTCTCAAGGATGGCTCTATTCATCCTTTTAGTTAAACCATTCTGTTGGGGAGTTTTCCTAACCTTTCTTCCCACCTTACAGAAATCCCCCCACCTTACAGAAATCATTGAACTTAGTAGATAAATATTCTAGCCCATTATCAGTCCTTAATCTTTTAACCTTTCTTCTCACTTAGGTCTCAACTAATATTTTTCATTTCTCAAAATTTTCAAAAGTATTACTTTTATATTTAAAAACATAAACCCACACTTTCCTAGAGTAATCATCAATTAAAGAAAGGATATATCTAGCTCTACCATGAGAATTAACCTTGGCTAGACCCCACAAGTCGAGTGTATGTAGTCTAGGGTTTGTTTTATTTGGTGAATGACTTTCTTGAAACTAACTCTAGTGGGTTTACCTAAAACATAGTCCTCTTAGAAAGATAATTCTCCAAGTTTTTTGTCTCCTAAAAGACCATATTTTTCCAGTTTCCTAAGGCCTTGTTGACTAACATATCCTAGCATTTATGCCATAGGAGCACTTGGTCTTCATTTTAGTGAGTGACAGGTGATGCCTCACCTATCACTATTTTTCCCATTAGAGTATATAACCCATTCTTTAACACCCCTTTTATAACTACCAAAAATGTTACATCCTCAATCTACGTTTGGGGATTTAACATAAATTGAAAAGTCAAATTAAGTAACACTAGGCTACTTACTCCCATGCATATCGAAAGTTCAATGCATGCATCTAAACTTACTATCATATGCAATGTATTTCGCAGCGGAAAAAGGTCTAAATAAAATTGAACTAAGAAATCTAACGACCACATGGTAGGAATATAACCTTAATATAACATAATATTATATCACAACATTGTCTCGTTATATATCATAACCCAGTTAATTTTGTCTGTCACAAACATATACAAAACTTATCAAAATAACATCTTCAGAGCCATCTAGGCTTCTTCTTTACTTCTGGGAATTCTCTCCCATAGCTAAACCTATCCATACTAATATCAATATCTCGCTGGAGGTGCTGCCCATACAGGGTCTTACAAACTCTACATAAAGATAACGAGTCATCTATACCTAACACCAAACAACATTTGACACGCTGCCGCTTTAGTGATGTGGCGGGTGCATAATGGTTCAAAATTTTTGTAAAGTAATCATATGCAGGAGAGACAAAAGAGTCAAAAAAAGGCTAATCAGTGAGCCCTTCGGGGCTCCACTAAGTCCCCTGAGTCATATTGTCCTGCATTAATATTTAATTTTTCCAAAAAGAGACAGAAATATACAAGTGTGAGATTTTTTCGAAAATCTTAATAAGTACACAACTAGCCAAATAAGGCATAAAAACGACAAGATATGAGCATACATGACAAGTATCAAAACATATAACTTATAAAATGTTTCATGTGACACATGCATGATTTATGTTCTCTTTTCCTATATAAACTTATACCATACATGGATCCATATTCTTTTTTTTTTAAAGTTCTTATTTCTTTCATATTTTTTCTTAATCTTGTGGGTCTTACTTATTTCTTATCGTTACGTATTGTTGTCCCTGTCGGGGTCTTACTTATTTATTACCCTCGACAGACGTTATGTATCGTCGTCTCCGTCTGATTTTCTTAGCATGACGCGTTAGCTTTTTTATTCACTTTAGTCATACAAGCGTTACGTATCGCCGTCCCTGTTATGATGTAATCATACTTATCTAGTCATATTAGCCGTACGGATGTTACGTATCACCTTTTCCATCATGGCACGACTCTTAGCTTATTAAATCATGTCAATTGCCCGGACGTTACGTATCGCTATCCTCATTGTGACACAATTCTTATTTTACAACAGGAATTACGTATTGCTATCCCTGTCGGCACGTTAGTCATACGAGTATTACGTATCACTATCCTTGTCGGCACGTTAGTCATACGAGTATTACGTATCACTGTCCCCGTCATGACGTGACTTTAGGCTTATCTTAATCTTATCATATTCTTATAAAAATCTTTTCATCTTATTTTCTTAAATTAAACGTCATGACTTATGACAACACTTATGTGACGAAATGTGACATGAACATATTCTTAGATTGTTGAATTCATATTTCATGTCCTTATGAGTCTTATAACATATAGAAACATACCACTGTAACATACGTCATGTTTATGTACATTTACGTCAAATAATCTCGTAACGTCAAAACATCACAATTACGCTTATAAGATTAAATAAAATGATAAAATATTAAATTCACAAGGGCTAGTTGAACACCCTATAAGGTTAAAAATTTGTTTTCTTTTATGTTAACCTTACCAAATTCTTCGTTTCTTTAATACTAATTTTCTCCATAATATCAAGAATAATTTCAAATCAAAATTCTTATATTTTTCTTAGTTATTTCTTCACCAATTTTTCATATGGTTATTCTTGAAATTGTTCATTTAAACTTGAGTTCCTAAACTTATATAATTATTAAAATAACATCTAAACAATTAAAATTCAAGAGATAGGAGTTAGAATAAAAAACTCACCCTTAAACCCTATTTAGGCCGAAATCTTCTAGGGTTGATTTCTTATTTTTTTGTCAATTAAATGCTTCCTATTTTCACATAAGTTCTTTAATAGATCAAAATGGAATATATTCTTATGTTCTTACAATTTTTCTTAGTATTTTTTTCCATAACAAAAACTAAGTTAAATCTACTTGATTTCATTCTAACTCTGGAACAAAGTTTAAGTTCAAAAGAGTAACAAACATGATTTATCATTCAAATCAAGTATTCTATGCCAAGATGAAGTTAAATTGTATACTTAAAAATTTATCCAAAACTTGAATTGGTGATTGAACAAAGCCCTTGCAAGTTTTCCCTTCAAAACACTCAATTGCTTTCTTTTGAGGGTTATGTGATGTAAAGGTTGTCTTAAAAGAGTGTTTGACTTTCTTTTTATCTACTATGAACGTGTGTTTATCACCAAAGGGGGCTATGAGAGATTTCTACACATATTTATATAAAGAGGGGCAGCTTAAATGGGGCTATAGAAGTGAAAATGCTTAAGGCCATTCGGTTACTCTCCCTTTGTTGTGTATGAAGCATTAGGTGTCCAACCTCTTGTTAGCTCTTATGATTACTTTAGATTTAGGCGTAGCTGTTAAAATCTTCATCTAAGGGTTTGATTTGTGCCATCTAGAAGTTTAATATGATCAATGGTTCAATTAGATCCCAACACATGAAAGTATAATACAAGAAAATCTTGGATAATTCTCAACTGAAGTGTTTTGGCCATATGGGTTATCCAAGGGTCAGTTGACTCTTCCAAGACCCCTTCCCCCATTTTCCCACTTGTCTAGCATCCTAGGAAGCCACTTGGATTAGTAGAGAAGACAATTCTAGGACTTAGTTGGGGTAATACTTGGTACTAGCTTGTTAAGTGGATTCCCAATAGATTTTTAGTCCTATTCGGTTTCCTCCATGATTTTGGCAAACCAACCTTCTAGAAAAATTTTCTCAACTTGCCACATACCCCCCTACGCCTATCAAGATGCCAAAAATCTTGAGAAACCAACCGGATTTTTCCCCCATTCTTAAGGTGTTGCTAGTAATCAAATTCGGTTTCCATTTTCGCTCATTTCAGGCCCATTCACTTTTAGCCCAAATAAGTTATTGATCCAGTCTGTTTCTGTAACACCCCGCTCTCAAATATAACATTTTGAAAACATTTTAGAGAGCCAAAGTGCTACTAAAACTTTTCTTTACAGAGAAAACGTCAAGTAAGAACGTTTTATATTACATGAAATAGTTTTTATAAAATTAAAAAGAGTAAGCGAAAGCATTTAATTAAAAACTTTGAAATCTCATGTGTTTACAACAAAGATTTTATTCATTAAAAACCATAATATGAAACTAATATACTGCCTAGACCTCTGTTTTGCCTCCCTGAGTCAAATCTTGCCCGCTGTATATTCTCATCACCTGGGATGATTTAAAAAAAAAACATAGAAATAAAAATAAAATAAGTCGAATACTCAATAAGCAACACATTATATGGTAAAAATAATACTCATTAGTTCTCGCAAAACATGCATACTCATAGATACATATATAATAACGTGAACATGAATTTGTCATAAATGCTAAATGTGACTTTTAGTAGATGCTGAAAACATGAGCTTTTCATAAATCATGAGTTTCTCGTAAAATATGAACATGAACTTGAGCTTATCTTTCTTATTATATCATATCGTTTTATATCATAGGCCGTTACCCACTGTTGACCCTCGTGAGTTAGGGTTAGCGAATCTAAAAGACTTTGATTCCACCCGTGGCCGTGGGTTGTAGAATTCATACATAAGGAAGACATTATGGGTGCACTATCAGCATGTATGACCTGGCAATACAATATGCCCATACATAGGTACCGATCTCATATCATACATAGGCCGCTTACATATCTTATCATACTTGCATATTTATCATAACATAGATTTCAAAAGAAATCACATACTTTCATAACATGTCGTTATGCATGTTTTCTCACATGAATTCATGATCTTTATAAATAATATTATGCACTCTCGTATAAAACCATGACTTTCATAAATATCTTTAATGCATAAAATCATGATCTTTCATAAATATCTTAATGCATAACTTTTATCATAAACCATGCATGGATTTTTCATGAATTTTGTATCATGACTGCATACATACATAAAAATGGCTTTCAAATGATGGCCATACATATATAATAATTTTATAAAAACATGTTTACCGTACATGCATGAATGATATGATCATGCTACTTATCTCTTAGCATTGCTTCTTGATTTCACGTCGTAACTTGTAACCTATACGAAACACTAAACGTTACTAATTTACTAGATAAATGTCATGGAAAATTCTAATCGTAATTACAATAATTAAAATAGACTAAAGCTATCATTTTAAAAAAATATGCTTAAAAACCCTTTTTAAAAAAAATAGGAAGATCTAAATTAATTTATGAAATATTAAGGGAATTGATCCAATATTAAAAAAAAAAAAAAAACTAGGCCCAATAAGCTTAAAATAAAATCACAAGATGGAGAGGACCTGAGGCCCAAAGGCCTAATTAAAACTAGAGACTTGAAAAAGAGTAAGGGCTTGGCACAACACAAAGAATAAACGCATTTGAGTTATTTAAATGAGGGACAACTGATACAACTCAGTCTAAAGGAGACCAAAACAATAGAGGAGATCACAAAGAAGCAAGCTTACGGGAAGGAAATAAAATAAAGGAACCGTGCACTGGAAGAGGGACTCACCCAAGGGCTAATGCACGATCGATGGGGGTCTGGCAGAGAGCGACGGCTTAGGGCAAAGAGTGATCGGCGATTCTGTGGCAGTGAGTGGTGTTCCGCTGGTTGAAGGGGTTGCTTGGTTGGCTGGCAAAACAGGGGTCTCGGGTTGTTGGGTTTGCTATGGTGAGGGTCTCGGCGTTTCAACGGTGTCAACTGGGCTTTGTCGGAATGGCAGGGATCGACTGGCTGGTAGTTTCTGGGCACTGGGTGGTGTTTTTGACGAGAATAGGGTCTCGATTTAGGGAAGAGAAAGACTCGTCGTGCTATGTTTTTGGTGTGTTTAAACAGGGGCTTTCATGGTGGTTTGTGGCCGAGCAGTGGGCTTCTCGGCCTGGTGCCGTGGGTGGTGAGAGGGGCCAAGCAAATTTTCAAGGTGCCCGAAGGCTAGGAGGTGACTATGATGTTTTGGCTTTATTCCTTTGGTGGCTATATGCAGTGAGCTTGAAGGAGGAAGGGAGGTGGTTTTCGTTGCATGGAGATGAGGCTACGACTTGGTTGATTTCTAGTGCAGTGGGTGGTTTGTGGTGGCAAACATGAGGGTTGAAAGGACTATGGTTTGCCATATGGGGGAAGGGAGGCTGCGGCAGCACTGTGAGGTTTGGTGGGAGGCCATGAGGCTGCTGTGTGTGTAGAGGGTTTGTGGCTTGGGGTTTTCATGTGCATGAGGGAGGGGTCTTGTGAGATGTATTTATAGACGAAGAATAAGAGAACAGATGTGAATGATGTGTTTGAAATATGATAGAGGATTGGGTTGAAGTTTGAATTTGGTTTCAAAACTAAGATGATAAGGAAATTTTTGAATTGTAACTAGTTCAGATTTAGATAGTGATAGAGATGAAATTTGTTTGTTTACAAAAAAACAAAATCAAAACTAATAGATCGAAATACGACTAGGGAAGAAATTTAAATCCTTTTCCCAAAACTTATCTTAACAAACTTGATAAAATAGTAGAATAAATAATTATTCTTTTAATAAATCCAAATTTTTGGTTCGGGATGTTACAGTTTATCTAAAAATCCAAAACATGAAAGTTCTATATCTTCCTCCTAATGATCCATAAAGTTTTGAATCACCTCATTTTGAGATTAGACGAGAAAGATATGCTTAATTTACCAAAACATATCAAAACTATTTGAGAACATTCAATCCAGACTCTCCATGCTTTCTCTTCTTTCCACTCCAATTTTCTCAGTTTTCTTCTTAAATTTTCCAATAATATTTCCCTAATTTCAAACTAAAATACTCTAGCTATTATCTTGCTCAAACTTCCAAGAATTTGACCACAATTCTTCACATTTGATCCAATAGCTTAAGTGTCTGTAGTTTGATTTTAAAGCTTAGGTACCATATGTTTCCAAAAGTTTCATATATATTAAAATAACCTCAAAAATTAATATATAACCTAAGGAAACTTTTTTAAAAAGGAAGGGTTATTACAAAAAATCCTTTACTGATTTTTAGCGAAATCAAGTTTCTCTTTAATTCATGAATATATTTGACATCCTTTAACACTTTTTTAGACCAATCATGCATTATTAGCCTCACAGTCCCAATCTCCTGAATTTTACAGGACTTGTTGTTATCTAAGATAGCATGTCCTCTTTCTATGCAAGTAAATGTTTCAAATCTGGTTTTCAATGGGCACATGTGAAAAGAGCTACCTAAGTCTAAAATCCACTCATTCCCTTAATCTATCTTAGAGACATTAAATACATCAGCACTATCATAGCCATCTAAGACCACTGCTGCCTTCCCCTTTTCTTTAGTGTCATTATTGAATCTTTATTTTCTTTCAAGGTAATCCTTTTTAAAATGCACATATTTGTGATAGACAAATATTTTAAATGTTTGTCTTTGGACTTTGACCTAGACCTATTGCTTTTCCTCTTTTTACCCTTTTTCTCAAACCTCCCTCTCATACTTAAACCCTTACCAGACTTAGATTTTATCTCAAATCTATTGTTGAGTTCCCTTGTATGTAAGATAGACTTCACTTCCTCTAAGGTAAGACTCTCCTTGCGATACATCATTATTTCTTTAATATTGGCATAAGTAGAATTTAAAGAACTTAATAATAAAGGTGCTTGATCTTCATCTTTTATAGTAATGTCTATATTAGCAAGATCTAACAATATTTTATTGAATTCATCAAGATGCTTATCAATAGTCGTTCCTGGGGTCATCCTAAAAAGTGTAAAGTCTGTCTTTCTGTGGAGTCTATTGGCTAGAAAGTTGGTCATATACAAGTCTTTCAACTCTAACCAAACCCCTGTTGCCGTCTCCTCATTGGCCACTTTTCTTAGGACTTTATCATTGAGAGAGAATATGATAACACTATGTACTTTTTGTAGGACTTAAGGTTTCATCTTCTCAGAAGATGAGGAGGATGGTTTCTCCTTCTCCAAGGAGGAGGCCACATTTTTATCTCCAAGAAGGGCATCCTAAAGTCTTTGTTGTACTAGGACAGCCTATATTTTTATCCTTTAGAGGTTGAAGTCATTTTTTCTAGTAAACTTCTCAATGTCAAACTTGGTAGTCCCCATCGCAACCAAGCTCGTGATACTACTTGTTACAACTTGTTTCGAGTTCCTTTTTACCGAATACAGAAAACTCAAGAAACCACAACAAGATTTGCAATACCAAAACCAAACTTGACAATAAATGAAATAAACCACAAAAGCATAGAGATCAAAGTAAAGAAAATAAACAAGAACATATGAAATTTACGTGGTTCGACCTTAATGGTCTACAACTACAACATGAACGGTAGCTAGGAGATGTATTATTGATAGCAATAGAGAGTACAAGCTTATAGACTTAAAGATCTTGAGCATACAAACCAGATTTCACCTTCTTCGTGAAACCCTAATCCTAGGGTTTGGAAAAACCCTAATCACACGCCCCTTTATCTTCTCTGCCTCTCTCTATCTCTCTTTTCGCTCTCAAACTCAAAAACAATAATGCATAAAGTGTCTCTGCCTTGTACAGTAATCCATAACCTTCGGCTTATTTATATTAAATGGCCAAATGACTAATTTGCCCTTAATTGTTCTAACTTATTACAAATGGATATAAGCCTTTAGATTGTACAACTGTCGGCATCTGGTGAAGCTTAACATATCTTACAAAAATGAATGCGGCCACATCTCTACATCCTATACTCTCCATACATTTCTTTCTAAATAGCGTGCCACTTGATTCCCCATACATGCTGCATATTGGATTTCATACTCTTGGAAATGCTTAAGCAGCTTCTGAACCTTAGAGATGAGATTACCCAAAGCAAATAAAGAGCCTTCAGTTTCTTGAAGTGCCTGATCTACAAGTAGCAAGCGATCACTTTCAAAAATGATTTTGGAAATTCCCAATTGAGAGCTGAACCGTAAACCTTTCAATATGGCCAACATTTTCACTAATTTAGCCTTCAACACCCCAGATTTTGCTTTCCTCAAGGCCATGGCTACCTATCGTACTTCATCCTTCAAAACAGCACCCACTCATGCCTTGTAATAAAAAAACATTGCCCTATCGACATTTAATTTAAAGAAACTAGAGGGAGGCTTGGCCCAACATGCGGTAATAGATTTTGTTGATGGTGCCTTGGTAGGAGGAGCTATAGAATTATGCATACTCAATGCATGGTTGCTCACAGATTGGGATGACAGTTTGACTTGATCATTGAGCAATTTGGTTCATCTAAACCAACATGCCCAAGCAATGAGAAAGAATTGATGAAGCTGTGAGTGGTCTCCAACCTCCAAAATTTGCTTTGCTATACTTTTGAAAGAACCGACCATAGTGATATGTGTCCCATGATAGGCATAGCAAATAACCAAGCAGCATTTACCTCAGGGTAGTTTAGGATGGCATGATGTAAGTCTTCCAGTTGATAGCCACATAAATGACACTGAGTAGAGGTTACAACTTTTATAGAAAATAAATTTTGTTTTGTAGGTAACCACTCCAAACATACCCTCCATGCAAACACCCTTATCTTTTGAGCTATATTCATTTTCCACTAGAATTCCCATAGTTTCTTATCATCCCCAACTATGAATTATTTTGCTAGACTCTTCGTTGCTTGTTCTTTCAGTAATAGATATGAACTTTTTACTAAAAAGATTCCATTTCTTTCAAATCTCCAAATCCATGTATCTTCATACCTATTGGGACTCAGTACAATCTTCAATATATTAGCAGCTATATTTGAGTGGAAAAGAGCTCTAACTTGGTTAACATCCCACCATCGCGAGTGATTATTAATCAAGCTAGCAACTGGCATAGACATATAAGCTTCCTCACTAAGAATTATTTCAGACCTCAACGCTTGATGACTCGACACACATATATCCTCCTAAATCCTGGTTGCATTTCCATCTCCAATCCTCATTTGACACCCACTGAGCAACAACTCCTAGCCTCCCATTTCCATGCATAAGATGGGTTGTAACCTAGTTTTGAATAAAAAAAGGAGCATTGAGGGAAGTATTTAGCTAATTTCAAATCACTGCCACCTCTAGACTTGTAAGCACAAAGCTTTTTCCATTTACACCAGTGGATTTTTCTCTTCATTCCTCTTGCCCCGCCAAAAATGAGCCATCATTTTTTATAATTCTATGCAAAAACTTGTTGGTAATTGAAAGTAGCCCATTGCATAAGAGGGGATTGAAAGGACCACTGCTTTTAATGGGTCCCCAAATACATCTCATAGTCTGTTTGAAAGCCTCTCGACTTAAGTGATGATAAGTGAATAATTTAACAAATAGGCATAGCTCCCCCCATGCAATCGTGTCTCCTAGATACTCAGTATCCACAAAAACTTCTATCGATTCTTCTTATTGAGAGATAGTCTTGCATAGATTACTCAACTCTTCCGCCATCCTTGATGAGGAATCACAAAATCCCCTTAACAAAAGGTAGTGGCAACCTCTTAATAAAAAGGAAAATGCTATTTATCCTCACAATTGGGACCCCCCCCCCCCAATTGGGTCCCAATTTCAATTTTTTTTTAGTTTTTTACATGATTTTTAAGTAAGTATTTTTAAATAATGTTGTGATTTTTGTATATTTTTAAAAAATATTTTAATATATTAAAAAAATCGTGTAAAATAGCTATATTTTTTTACATGATTTTTTTAACATCTTAAAATATTTTTTAAAAATATAAAAGAATTACAACATTATTTAAAAATACTTACTTAAAAATCATGTAGAGAGAGAAGCTATAAAATTTGATTATAAAAAGGTATTTATTGTAAAGACTAAATATCAAAAATGAAAAATAAAGATTTACAGGATCACCAAGTTCTCAATCTGGGTGATCACCCACCACCTAGGGTATGGGTTTGGGGCGGGCAGCCACCCCCAACCTAATCTCGGGTGACCATGACCACCCCAAATCCAACTAAAGTTGGGGTGGTCGCGGTCACCCATTTTGATCGACAGATGACATGATCTCTTCTTGACATGTAATTTTGTTTAATATTATTTTTGGTAAAGTTTAGTTTTTTCTTTAATTTTAAATAATTTTTGTTTTTATTTTTACACATGGCCAAATATAACATTTGGAATGTTTTTATTTGTGGTGATGTGGCACCTTACAAGTCAAATGAATGAGAATTTCGGCAGTGGCTTTAATGGATTTGTAATGGGAAAACGATTAAAATGTCGAATATAATTATAGAAAGTTCATTTTTAATAGATAGTGCGGATTCTATCTAAAGTTTAAACCATAGTCACTATGCCAGTACTATTTAAACCATTATAATTTGTTAGTTTTTCTAATGTTATGTAGTGCTAGCAAATCTAAGCAACTTGGAGGTTCTTATCTTGCAATCCAATAATCTTGGAGGACAGCTACCAATCCAAGGTAAAAAAATCTCCACTATCTCCATCTCATGAATTAATATTTGATTGTTTCTCGTCTTCAAAATATTGACCGGCCACTGTTTTAATGGATATATATATATATATATATATATATATATATAACAATGAAACTATCTTTTATTAGTTGAAATACGTGGTTTTGATATTATCGATTTTGTTGCCTCTTTGTACAGTTTTCTATTGAAATTAGTTGTTATTTTTAACCAAGGATAACATATACGGCCGTCAATTCAAATTATTGATAAAGTTACTGGCCTGATTGAAGATTTAGCAAAAAGTAACAAAAAAGTGGTAGTTTGTGGGGAAAGATATAATCCAGCCATATTAATTATGATATTGGTCAGTAAATCATGATAGTGATAATCTTAACCCAATTTCTCTTGTAGATCTGGTCAAATATTGTAGCCGGTTGGAGATTTTAGATGTCAGCAAAAACTTCTTCACAGGAAGTATTTCTCCATCTATCGGGGAACTAATTTCACTCAAGGTTTTGTCCTTATCTTCAAATGAACTCGATGGCACTTTACCCACTCAAGGTAATGATCGTCAACATTAACGATGAAATCAAGCATTTACACTTCGTAAGCATTACCCTAATGATGTATGAGTGATCAGGAATATTAACACGACAAAAGAGAATGGTTAATTTGAGTTATTCCCTCATTTGCAATTTCATAAAACACTGCAATTCATTTTTTAGTTTAATTTGGATAGACATTACTGATGCTACTGATCCATTTGACAGAATTGTGCGCACTCAAGAAGCTTGAAGAGTTGGATCTATCTCATAATCAATTTGAGGGGATTCTTCCTCTATGCATGAACAATATGATGTCTCTCAGATTGTTGGATATTTCTGAGAATCAATTGAATGGAAATGTTTCTTCATATGTGGGAGCTAGCCCGAAATCTCTCGAGTACATTGATTTTAGTTACAATCAGTTTCAGGGTCGATTCTCAATCAGGTTATTTGCCAATCACTCTAAACTTGAGGTTATTCGATTTGTCAGCCGAAACAATAAACTTGAGATAGAAACGGAGAATTCCTTGGGTTGGGCACCTTTGTTTCAGTTAAAGGTTCTCGAACTATCTAATTGTAGTTTGAACAAGCTCTCCGGAAATGTTCCTGGATTTCTCCTTTACCAACATGAGTTGGAAGTTGTCAATCTATCCCAAAATAAGTTGAAAGGAAGCATCCCAAATTGGTTGGTGGAAAACAATACAAGATTACAAATTCTAGATCTTCATGATAACTCTTTTGTGGGTCACTTGCATTGGCAATTGTATAGCCAGACACATCTTTCTTGGTTGGATGTCTCAGAAAATCATTTGAACGGAAAAATTCAAGAAGACATTGGAAGGATTTTTCCAAATGCAAAGTATCTAAATCTTTTCCACAATAGTTTTGAAGGTAGTCTTCCTTCATCAATTAATGATATGATTTATTTGGAGGTTTTGGATTTTTCCTTCAATAATTTCTCAGGTGAGGTCCCAAAAGAATTGGTCACCAGTTGCTCATCTTTGCAGATTATGAACCTTGGTTATAACAACCTTCATGGTGAAATCTTCTTAGAGCAATTCAAGTCACCATTCTTTGAGTTCTTGCAATTGAATGACAATAAATTCACTAGTATTGGATCGATGCTGAATACATCTTCCTTGTTGTACATAGATATCAGCAATAATGATGTTTCAGGTACAATCCCCCGATGGCTAGGAAACATGACATATTTGTGGACTCTTGTCATGGCTAATAATTTTTTCTACGACCAGATTCCATGCCAACTAAGTGCGCGAAGCACCATAGACATTTCTCATAACTTGGTTTCGGGATCGTTGCCTTCTTGCTTGAATCTACCACGGATGAAGCACCTATATTTCCAAGGGAACAAACTCACAGGACCAATACCAAAAGTTCTTTCCAATTCCTCATCTCTTTTGACATTGGACATTAGGGATAACAACTTTTCCGGCAGTATCCCTGGTGAAATCAGAAATCTTTACAACTTAAAGGTACTTTTGCTTGGTGGTAATCATTTTAGTGGGATAATTTTAGATCAATTATGTTGGTTAAGGATGATAAGCATTATAGATCTTTCCAAGAATGCTTTTTCTGGGACCATACCAAGATGCTTAAGCAACATATATTTTGGGAAGGTGACTTCTGTTAATTCTTCCTTTTTTCCAAGAAAAACTGATTCAGTTTGGTTAGGACAAGGAGCTTACTCATATAAAAAGGTCCTAGAGAAGCATATTGAATATTATGACTACAAAGAATATGCCGATGTACAAGTTAAGGTTGAGTTTGTAACAAAGTATAGGTCCCTCTCTTATGAGGGTTCTGTCCTTATGTACATGTCTGGATTGGATTTGTCGTGCAACAAGTTGACTGGTGGCATTCCTCGAGAATTGGGAAAAATATCTTCAATGCATGCAATAAACTTATCGCACAATCAGTTGACGGGTTCCATTCCAAAATCATTCTCGAATTTGTCTCTCTTGGAAAGCTTAGATCTCTCTCACAATAATTTGAGTGGAGAGATTCCTTCATTATTGATTGGTCTAAACTTTCTCGAGGTATTCAATGTTGCTTACAACAACTTATCAGGAAAAGTTCCAGACTTTAAAGCACAATTTGGGACGTTTGAGAAAAGTAGCTATGAAGGAAATCTATTTCTTTGTGGACCACCATTACAAAAATGTTTTGCCATAATAGATACACCAGGTCCAACACAATCTTCAGTTGCAAGTGGCAGTAAATGGTATGAAATAGATCCTGTGGTCTTCTCGATAACTTACGTTATTTTCCTTTTTACCGTTATTGGTATTCTTTATATTAATCCTTATTGGCGACAAAGGTGCTTCAATTTCATTGAATATTCTATATACTTTTGTAATCATATATAGTTTTTGACACCCTAGGAAGGTTGTCAAACTATCTAGTACTTCATTAGATAAACTCAATTTCCATGAAAATATTTGATGATAATGATAAAAGCTAGTACTTAATATATTTGGTCATGAAAAATTAGAAAGTGTGCTCAGCTATAAAACATTGTTGACTTTTACTTTTATTATATATGATGATTGATATTGTTTTTCAAAACTGAAAATAATGTCTTTATAATTAATGTTGCGAAATGACCCCTTGATCACATGGTGAGGGGATCGTATGGTGATTGAAAATACGTCGACTAATTAAAGAGATTCTAGTTTAACCTAAGTGAACAAAGAACTTTGAACCTCTTGATTGATGATTGTTCTATTTGACAATGTACATAAGTAATGTGCAAACTTCTCTTGTTGATTCGGATTTATGAGATGATCAATTAGATTCATGAATTTCTTTAAGGAAAAAGAATATTTTGAAAACTATCAAAACTCGAAAGTCCCAAAATTTTTGGTGAACTAATATGCTACAATATGCATGCAGCCTAGTTGTGGTAACTATTTCATTAGTAGTAGTATAATAACCCTATATGACATCATCCTATTGACAATATGTTATAACAACCACTATGAACTACAACAAATGCAAATCTAATTTGAAACCCGCTCCCTAAGTTTCAATAAGAAATGAAATAGTTGCTAGAATGTCACAATATCAATTGCCCTTCCCTATGACAATTGCATGTAAATAATATGCTCAAACCACTCATGCTAGTTAAGCGCCCCTTCCTTGTAGCACCCCGTTTCTCGATAAAGGACCCAGTAAGAAACTGTGATGCTGATTGTCTAATGTTATTACAAATCTTGGATTCAATCAGCCATCTTTATCATCAGTTTCTTTTGGTTGGATTGAAATGTGCATTTTGAAGTTGGAATTGTTTGAGATTGAAATTGAGCTTTTTTGTTTAGAACTAGGTTAGCTATTATATGTGAGGTGAATCGATGAGTTCTTTGATGATTCATCTTGGATTTATTTGTATCCATGTCCACTCATTCAGTTAAGTGGAATTAGTTTTTGATTTATGCTCTTGTTCTCATTTAGTTAATTTTGTCTCATCACCTCCAGAACGAAGGGATGGATTCATTGTTTTCTATATCTTCTCCTTTCCCCTTTCATTGGTTTGCATTTGATCCCTAGAGAGGGCTTCCTTCTGAAGACACTATGATAGTCTCCTCCAGAGTCTTCATTGCAAAACTTTGTTCATGGTTTCTTTTGCACATAAGACTGAAAGATTAATTCAAGTTGCTTTAACCCTTGTGCGCTTATTCTCATAAAACCACAACCCCCAACCATAATCAACTAGGAACAATGTGTGAGAGAGAGAGTGTTTGGAAGCATTGAATGTGATCCAAAATTTTGAATTTCATTCCGGTTGATTTACTAGAATAGAATATTTTGGTATTGGTATATTGTTTCGGTGTACCCTATGGGGAAAGTCATTATATACATAAATAATATATATAACTATATAAATAATTATACATATATAGAAAGATTATATTAAAAAATAATATCAAAATAAGTTTTAAAAATATGCATGTATAAAAAATCAATAATACATTTTAAAACAAGTATAATTAATTCACCTGAATTAATTCAATATGTCAAATGTATGTGCACAACAATAAGGTCAGAGCTCCCAAAAAGGACATTCTTGACGTTTCTTATAGTTTTACTTCGAGGGACAATAGCAACCAAATAGAGCATTCAACGACAACCAAACAGAGCAACCAGGTTAATTCTAACTAAAAGGGAATCCAATAGACTAATAGAGCAATTAATTGAACAAAAACAATGGATTTGAATACAAGGACCTGGCCTTGAAGAGTGTTATACAGACACGGATATTTACTCGCGGAGTAACATGAGGAATGAGGGAATGATTGCTGTGGGAAGAGGGTCGATCAAGAGAAGCTACGTAGGAATGACATAAACTTTTCCCTTTGAAGCGTGTCAGTGAGGCCCTTGGAGGAACTAGCAACAAAGGAGTTGAAGAGTTTACTAAAACCTCTGGGTAAAAGTTTATCAAGCCATGGGTAAATAAGGCTATAATACAAATAGGCTATTTGACAGGCAACTCGAATCGTATATTAAATGGGTTGTTCGTAAACACATGATTAGGTTCGATAATTAAACGATACAAGCTTGTATAAAACTAGACTAACTCGATTAATTTTCAGGAACAAACTTGTATAGAGCTTGATCGACTCGATTCGATTGAATTCTTATAAAGCGCAATCGACTTGTATATATTTTTACATATATAATACAATATATATATATATATATATATGTCATATAACATACATAGTTATGCATATAGACTTTTAAACTGCATATAATATATATAAATTTATAAATTTCAATATTATCTTCCAGTTTTATAGAACTATAAGTTGTGATGATTCATGAATACATGAATCCAAATTCCAATAAATATATCACATTATATATTTACAAAGGAATCTTATAGAACATTTAGTCCTAACTCTAAGTCCATATATTATATATATATTCATATTAGTATAAGTATGTTAGAAAGATGGTATATTAATATTACTAATAGTATATGTATGTATAATGTTAATATATTAGTGGTGTTAGAACTAATTTTCATTCATAATTTCATATACTAATACTATTACTAATATATGGTTGTCTATTAGCAAATAGCATAACATTAACATATATTAATATACTAATATATGAAAGAAAGATGGTGATCTATTAAATTATTAGTATAATATACTAATATCGTATTAGCATATCACATGGTGGTGTATTAGCACATGTTAATACTATTATATTAACATATCATATGAGTACTAGTATTATAATTTATAGTATACACATATGGTGGTTTATTAATAAATATATAGTGTTATAAGTTAATAATTTATTAGTAGTAAACTCTTACATAATATATAACATTTTAAATTTATAATATATAACATTATAAGTTAATAACCTCATAGTAGTATACTACTAGAATACTAAACTTGGTAGAGAGTAGAATAGTGTGTAATGAGTATTGTAATTAGTGTAGTGACTCTGTTGACTAGTAGTATTTCACTATTAATTGTTTGTTACATAATACATATGTATAAATTATAATGTATGATAAATGATAAGTGATAAGTTAGCACTACAAGCATACTAAATGTTTGAGTAGTAATAGTATTAGTATAATTGTATTATTATATTATACTAATTAATATAACTATAGTATCATGTTATGAGGACTAAATTATAATGTTTGATAAGATATAATTTTTGATAAATATAATGTTTGATAATTAATATAAGGTTTGCTAAAATATAATGTTAGATAAATATAATGTTATAATGTTTAATATAATTTTTGTTATATTATGAGGACTAACAAATAACAATTGACATGAAATATAAGTTGCTTGGCCTGACTAAAATATAAGTTAACAAATAACAATTATATAGTATTTTGTTAATTATATTTAAGTTATTTAACCTAACTTAATTCTAGCCGTTGATCATTTTGCAGGAATGCATCTAGACGTTGATCATACCTAGGGTTACTATGTATGTCTCTCGGATTCAAGAGACTTCCAGTTCCCCATGCTATTTCACTTTCACTTTCAAGCTGTCACTTTCACAACCCTAGATTTACTTTGACTCATGTCTCACTTTTTCTCACACTTAGACGCCTCACTCCTCACGTATCCATCTGATTGTATCTCATACCCAGTCACCCTCACGCCTCACCCATTGAGATCCCAAGAAACCTTAGGAGATGCAGCCTCTTCTCTAAAGCTTTGACTCATTGACTCAGGATGGCTTGCAGCCAAGGATTCTTGAAGGGTTTTTGCGTGGCCGCGTAATTAGGTTTGCAAGTTTGTGAGAAACCCTACCATTTGCAACCGACGATCGTATTTTTGGGGAGTTGTGGCTATAATCTCAGCCTTTGAGATCATATCCGGTCATTGAGAAATGGGTCATCAAACGCATGCATTTAAAACTCCCAACCCACTGTCTCCCTAATTCAATGATTTGGGGTTCTTTGGTTTGTCGATTTATCTGTCCATGAGTTGATTACCCAAGTTATTTTTGTGTTTTATTTTATTTCATTGGGAATAGAAGCAGATTTGATTGATCTTTTTTTTGGGAAGAGAGGGTAGTCATATGTCCAATAATGACCTCTGTCCAAATTTATTAATCAACTGTCACTTATGGCAAAGGAAAACCGTGGTTACAATTAAGCTCTTGGGGTTTTACAATAATAAGAGAAAATACCAAACCCAAGTGCAAGCAAAACAAATAAACCAAACAAAGATACACAAACAAACAAATAAAACTAAAATTGGCTAAACAAAGGAACAACCAAAAAACCAAACAATGAAATCTAAACAAGCCTATAGTAGGAAACACCAAAAAACCAAGCTTATCAAGTTTTAAAATACCTCTAAGTTTCCTAGGAAGGAAATCACCTTCTATAACACGATAAATCATCCCCTCTTCACCTTGACGACTTAAAAATTTGTAGTTTGGTTTGCTTCCCAATAAATGTGACGAATAAAATACTAAAGCCCCTATACTTCCTTAAACAATGCTTCCCAAAAGTGTTAATGATACCATTAACAATCCAATCAACTATCAACTTAGAATCACATTCTATTTCAAGGCTATAAAACCCATGCTCTTTACAAAGCACCGCACCCATATGCAAAACTCGAAGCGCCTTCAGTTGGTACCTTGTCCAAAAGAAGTAGAAAATGCAACTAAAGATTGCCAAAAGCATCCTAAATAGTTCCGCCACCCCCGCAGCTACCATCAACATTCAGCTTCATGAAGCCCTTGAAGATTTATTCCATATCACAGTGCGAGGTCGTCGAAGGGTCTGAGGCAAAGGAGGAATGTCTAAAATGACAGCAATTGTTCTTCCTTTACTGAGCTTACGTGCAAACCTGAGTGATCCAGTAATAATTTCAAAATCTAGAACCTAATAGAACGCCAAACACCCTCAGCTAACGCAAAAGCACCCTCCATGCATATTTTACATCTATGCACCCATAGCCTTCAGTTGATTAGTGATGGAAGTAATCCAATAATGGGACCTTGATTGGAAGATTTTTTAGCCATGGAAAACCAACTGAAAACCCACCTTTACCATGTCTCAACTAGCAGTTTTGTAAGCCCAAAGCTTTAGTAGATTTATCCCAAATGAAAGAGGCAAACTCACTCGAACTAAGCACATAATCAAGAGTTTCAATTTTCTTGTTAAGTCAGCAATCACAACGAGATAACAGTTGAATACCATAATTCTGTACTCTTAGATCCACCGGCAAGCATTGAAAATGGGCTTTCCACATACACAAACTTTTTTAGGAAGTAACTTGTGCCATATCCACTCCATACCCGAACACTTATCTTGTTTCCAATGGTTCATGTCCCATGCACTAGCTGAAGAGAACATGCCATATGACTTTAGCTTCCAAATAAGAACATCCATACCCTGTTTTATAGTAGGCAAATAATCTGTGATATCTCCCATCACCTCGGGACCAACTAGATCATCTAACACCTTATAAAACCATTTTCAGACTAGCAATCTTTGATTTGAATGAGAGGACTAGCCATCTCAAACGCACGAAAACAGAGGGGGCCTGCGTATAACCACTGATCCAACAAAAAAGAAATCATTCCTTCGCGAGCTCTCCAAGTAGTATTGTGAAAAACATATGGGAAAACTTGCATAAGAGACCTACAAAATCGAGAGCATCCCGACAGCTTAAAGATCGCGAGCGTAATTACCCCACCCACGACCTAGAATTGGCAGCGGTAGTATTCGCACTAAAGATTTGGAGACACTATTTGTACGGGGAAAGGTGTGAGATATATACCGATCATCAAAGCTTGAAGTATCTGTTCAGTCAGAAAAGTCTAATTATGAGACAAAGGAGATGGGTTGAGACGATCAGTGATTTTCAGTGCGAAATCAAATACCAACCGGGAAAAGCGAATGTGGTGGCAGATGCATTGAGTCGGAAGATGAGGGTAGAAGAGTCACCAACGCTGACAACTATGCGGGGTATGCTGATTAAAGACCTACCCCAAGGGGTGATGCTACTGGCGACACAGGAAATTGTATTGCTGATCGAAGATGAAATAAGAGAAGAGCAACGAAAGGATGCTAAGCTGGAAAAGATTCGGCAAAAACTAATGGAAGGGCAGGGACCACCCCACTTTGCACTATCAGATAACGGGACACTATGCTTTGAAAAGAGGACAGCGATACCAGAGAATCTAGAACTCAGAGAAAAGCTTATGAGGGAGGCACACTGCACCCCTTATACAGCTCACCCGGGAAGTACTAAGATGTATCAGGATTTGAAGAAGAAATTTTGGTGGGAAGGCATTAAAAAGGATGTGACTACATTTGTGGCCAAATGCCCAATATGCCAACTAGTTAAAGCCGAACATCAACGACCGGCTGGAACGTTACAACCCTTACCAATCCCAGAATGGAAATGGGAGGACGTGTCTATGGACTTTGTAGTGGGATTCCCAAGGACCTCGGCGGGGAAGAATACAATCTGGGTTATCGTCGATAGGTTAACCAAAAGTGCACATTTCTTTCCAATAGCCAATACGGATTCCATGGAAAAATTGGCCCGAACATATGTAAAGGAAATAGTGCGCCTGCACGGCGTGCCCCGAACGATCGTTTCAGATCGAGACCCCAGATTCACGTCCCGCTTTTGGCAAAGTCTACAAAAGATGATGGGGTCGAATTTAAAATTCAGTAGTGCCTATCACCCACAGACCGATGGTCAAATAGAACGGACAATTCAGACCTTAGAAGACATGTTGCGAGCATGCGTGTTAGATTCACGCGAAAATTGGGAAGGTCTCTTGCCTCTAGTGGAGTTTGCCTATAATAATAGCTTCCAAGCTACTATCCAGATGGCACTCTACGAAGCTCTGTATGGAAGGAAGTGTCGATCGCCTCTGTATTGGGATGAAGTTGGCGAAAACCGAGTGTTAGGACCTGAATACTTACAAGAAGTCCGCGCTCAAGTAGAATTGATACAGGAAAGAATGAAGACCGCGCAAAGTAGACAGAAGAGCTACGGAGATCGACGTCGAAGACCCTTGGAATTTGAAGTCGGCGATTGGGTATATATAAAGATTTCCCCTATAAAGGGAGTGACTCGATTTGGCAAGAAAGGAAAATTGAGTCCGCGGTACGTGGGTCCCTATGAGATTCTCGAGAAAGTTGGGTTAGTGGCTTACCGTTTGGACTTGCCCCTGAGTCTGCAAGGGGTTCACAATGTATTTCACGTATCCTCATTAAAAAGGAGTCTGAATGGAGGACCAGGAACGATCATGGATCCAGAAAGTATCGAACTACATCCTAACCTGACTTACGAAGAATGACCGACTCAAATTGAAGACTACAAAGAACAGGAACTAAGAAATCGAAAGATTTCGATGGTTAAAGTAGTATGGAACAATCCCGCCTTCCAGGAAACGACGTGGGAACGCGAAGATCTCATGAGGACTAAATACCCTCATTTGTTTGTAAACAATTGATATGTTCGTAACTCTGTTGTATGAACTTTTGTGCCCTTTGGGAAAAATGATGATTGTGATATATATGTACTTGTATGAATGTATGAATGCTTTGTGAAGATATTGTCTATAATTGTCTAACTACCCCTTAGAGCAATAGTAACCTATGAACTTGAATCAGGAAATGACCCGGACTAGAAGAAACCCACGTATGTCTGTAGCCACTGTAGCTCAAATGAGAGAAAAAAGGGAAAATAGACAAAGAATAATGCGCAGGAGGCGTGAAAGGATGAGAGTACAAGGGTTAGCACGCTTGGAGCAATACGAGCGTCACCGCACCCACATTATGAGTGTGACTCGTGGGGGAGCACTTGTTCCTCGTCGAGCTTTACCTCACGAAGAACGACAACCACCTAGGAATTGGTTGAGGGCTGAAAGGAGACAGTTACGTAGAATGATTCGAGGTCAGGTGAGCGAGCCAAATTTAGAGCCTCTAGGCTTATCCGACAACTCCAAAGACCGTGTTAGGTTAAGAGAGGAAGGAGTGCCCCAACTAGAGACCGAGGAAGAGATCACTCGTAGGATAAACGAGCTGAGGGTGAATATGTATTATGACCCTGACGTGGATGCAGTATTCTACCACTCCCAGGACTCTGTGACCGAGGAAGAAGACGTACCCGCCTATTCATCCTCGGAGGAGTCTACCACGACTAGCACCGGAGGTATATCTCTCTCTCTATATATATATATGGAAAAACCATCCATTATTTGTCTAACTGTGCATGCCTTAGCGATTTCGGGGATGAAATCTTTTTTTTAGTGGGGGAGGATGTGACGACCCCAAAATTTAGAGTATTTTGCTGTGCCTAATTATACTAATGTGGCTTAGTAATCTAGGTAAATGGGTAGCTAGTGCCTTAAGAAATGGACTTGAGAGTTCAAGGGCCTTAAGGCCATGGCATGAGCTTGGGCCTAAGTGGGGGAGAGAAAAGCCCATGGGTCCATAGGAGGAGGTCCATAAGACAACTCAAGCCCAAGCTTGGTGACACATGTCAAGCTAGGAAGAGTTTAGTAATTTGAGTCAAGACTAGTGGTTGAGAGAAGGAAATTCTAGTAGGTGAGACTAGTTGACTAGTTGTTTTGTTGGAGGAAGAAAGGAAAAGCCATGAGTGGAATCCATCTTGTCCTACCTAGGTAAGTGTGTGAAGTGTAGGATTTTGCTAAATAAGTCAACATAGGATCCTACCATATATAGCAAAATCATGTGGAAAGGATTTGAAAAGACTTGGAGATGGGAAGAGAGGGGGAGGGTTTCGGTGAGGGCCTTGGCCGAATGGCCTTGGGTTTTGCTTGCCTAAAACCTTTCCAAATCTAGGGGATAGGACATGAGGGGATAGTGAACAATAGGATGAGACTTGGTGTGTAAGAGAAGTGACATGAGATGGGAAATGATGGAGCAAAAGTGGAAAGAAAGGGGTGAAGGTGAGTATTTGTGTAAGAGTGACATGACAAGCTTGTGTGAGGTGTGAGGTGATTGGTTGATGGAGGAAGCATGTGACAAAAGTAGAAGGAGAGTGAGATGAGGGAAGGATTCGGATGAGATGAGGGATGGAGGGATCCGAAACCTCTTTTGGGGGTTTTCCCAAAAATGGATCCTCAAATCCATTTGAATGACTTGTGAGGGGATAGTAGGGGAGACATGAGGGGATGTGAAGTGATGGAAAGGGGTTGGAACCCTAGGGTATGTGGCCGGCCATGAGAAGGAGAAGAGAGAGCATAATCTCCAAAACCTAGGATAGGATGGATTAGGGTTGATGTGATCAAGTGATGGGAGTCACTCAAGAGTCTTTCAAGCCCATCACAAGTCACTCAAACATAGGGGAATGAGTGGCCTAGAAGCTAGCCAAATGCCTTGGCCGAATGGCCTAGTTCCTTCACCTTTTGGACTTGCACTTTTCGGACACACACACACACCTCTCCCTTCTTGGCATCTCACGGCACTCTCCCATTTCTCTCCACTTGGTTTCACTTGTTCTCACCACCTAAACACCTAAACACACCAAACTAAGAAGGAGAAGGAAGTAGTGTTGGTGGAAGAAGAAGAAGCCTAGAAGAGGTAAGTAACTTAGCCATTTCAAAGCAAGAACTTAGAAGCATGAAAGAGAACCTTAAGATTATACCTTTCAAAAAGGGGGCCTTTCTTTTAGAAATAATAAACTTTTAGCACAACCTAACTAAGCATTTCTTTTGTTTTCAGAAGTTTTATAAGCTAGCTAGGAAGACAAGTAAGTACCTCCTTACTATACCTTTAGCAATTTCCGTATATTTTAAAGTGAATGTGCTTGAATGTGCGAGAACATGTTTGAATATGTTTTATTGTTTGGTTGCTTGCTCAGAAATGCCATGATGAATACTTAAGAGTACAAAGGTTATCTTGATGAGGATTCATGTGTAAAACCTATAATCTTATTGGGTAAAGGATTGGGAGATGATGATGATTTTGATGGTTCGATGAGAAAAAGTATGTATGCATGTAGATATCGAGTTAGTTGAATGTTGGTAAATATAAGATATATGCATACTATGATATTGGGGAAGCATCTTTGTAAATACTGTGCATATAGAAATGCCATGCTAGGATGAAAAGTATATGAAGCATTGGTGGAAAAATAGTCGTAATAATTTTTGGAAGATGTTGGCGTTTATATTGCTTAATGAGTACGATAATGCATGCTTGTGGAGTTATATTTTTGGAGAAGTTCTAGAAGAGAAAAATTATGAAGTTTTAATCTTTTATTTACTTTATATTCATGTCTGGATATTTTGGAGAAAAGAAGTATGTGTGTTGGGAGAATGACATGTATGGGTTCGGATTCACCTAGATCGTTCAGGTAGTGCCTTAGTGGAAAGACTGAGAGAAGAAAACGTAAGGCTTGAGGACCTTATAGGTTTCGGGTTTGACCCTATTAAGGCTAGGAAATTATTTTAAAAATCTTGAATTTAGGCGAAATGGTGTTAGGGAGATCAAAGGAAGAAGAAAACATCAATAGGAAGCAAAATAGGGTCTCGGCCCAAACCCTAGGGGTGAATGCCGAGCACCCCACCTCCCCCTAATGCTTTTGTTTAGACATTTTTCCATAAGTAAGAGTATATGGTATAAGGATTTGAAAGAAATACGACTACACGTGTGTACTCGGGTTCGTCTCGAGTTCTTGCATCTACAAGGTCAAACGTTGCATGTCACATGCATAAGCACGAAAAACCTATGTTTTTAAAGAATGTTTTCGAAAGAAGAAAAATAAAGTTTTAGAAGAACCCCAAAGGCTGGGATGGGGAAATTTCCCAGTGGAACTCCCTGTTCACTCAGGAGTGATTAAAGTCGAGTGAAAGCCCCTGGGTTGACAAAGAACCGTCGGCAGACCATGTATGGCTCCACATAGGTGTCCGGAGCGTGGTCGCACCTAATGCTAGTGGGTGCCCTATAAGCGGTGTTGGCCTCGGCCTCGCCATCTGATAAGTTTGTAGTCGCTTGGAGAGAAATCCCCGAGCGATGAAGAGCGTGAAAGGACGCGAAACGTATTCACTTTGGTTGACTTGGTCGCCGGGTGTGACGGTAACTAGCGGGGAGCACACGGTGCATAGGGGAACCGTGAGGTGTCCAAAATAAGAAGTCATGACGAAAAGAAAAGGGTCTTTGGGCCATATATGATATGATATGATATGATAAGTGGCGCCTAAGATAAGTAAAAGACGAAAAGTTTTCGAACAAGAGTTCTTTTTGTTGTTTTCGAAAGAATATGCATCAAAGGAGTTTTGCTATGCGTTTTGAACAAGTATGATTTTGGAAATTAAGAATAAGAAAAGAAAGATGAATTTTTGTCACGAACATGTGCATCAGTCTAGGCATAAGTTCCATGGTAATGCATATGTAAGAAGATTTGTTTGTTATTCACCTTACTATATGCCTAGAATTGCTTCTGATAGAGTATAGATGTACTTACTGAGATTTCTCCCGAAATCTCACCCCATTCCTTGTATTCCCACTATTGTGCCCTCTCGGGGACAATAGACGTACTTGCAGGTGAGGATGGATCAGAAGGGTACGAACCCGGAGATGACAAGTCGGACCCTCGAGGGTCCGATTGAGGCCGCCCTTAAGGGGCCAGTACCACTAGACCGCCCGGGTCAGTGGGAGATGGAGTCACTGAAGGTGACTATGTACAGTTATGTTGGGCTACGCCCTTCAGGGTGTTGTTTAGTGTTAGGGATGGACGAGTCCCTCCACTTGGGGCGCGTTTTTGGAACGCCTTCTAGGGCGATATGTGAGGTAGGGCCTAGCCTGGATTTGGACCGGCTTTGCTGGGACCCGAACCTTAAGAAAGTGAAGAAGGAACCCGTCGGATGAACATATGGGCAGTGTTAAGACCCGTACTGTATTTTGATGCCCTGTATTATTGTTTTTTTTGGAAAAAGTCTTCCCGCCTGTGGGAAGCACTATTTTGGTTTCTTGGACAAGTGATGTAAATATTAAATCCTGGCTATGTTTAATATTATGTTTGGGATCCGTAGTCTAACCATGTGATGTATGTTATTGACGGCTTAGCCTTTTTATTTCCGCTGCGAAAATCTTTACTTGACGTTTCAAAAAAAAAAAAAAAACTAAATGCATGCTATGACGAGGGGTGAGCTTCCTTGTGTTGTTCGTCCCCGACGCTTCTATTCACGTGCGATCCCAAGCGTGGGTTGGGGCGTCGACATGAAGGGACCTCTACACCTGAACAAAATCTCGAAGGCCTAAACCACCTTCCAAATAAGGTGTACACAATTTATTCCAAGAAAGCGATTTTCGCTTGGCCCTACCATTCACCTCTCCCCAAAAGAAAAAAGGTAGAATAGAGTTTATCTTCTTCAAGGTAATTCGAGGAACATCAAGAACATCTAGAAGATGAGTAGCCATACAAGAAAGAACATGCTTTAAGAGAATTAAACGACTTGTTTGAGATAGAAGTTTATGTTCCAACCCGCCACCTTTGCCTGAATTTTATTTACCAAAGGCTCAAGATCTCTAGCCTTTAGGTACTCAGACACAAGTGGTACCCCTAAATAAGATATAGGGAATACTCCTTCTGCAAAACTTGAGCATCTCAGCATATCCTGCCGCGTAGACAAATTGATGAACTTAGAGAAATAAATAGCAGATTTCTCCTTGCTAATCTTTTGTCCTGACCAATTTTCATAAGTCTCTAAGGTCTTCAACAAGTTACGAAAGGACCTCACATCACCATTAGAGAAAATCAATAAATCATCTGCATATAGAAGATGAGGCACAATAGGTGCACCAACTGAGTGGTAAAATCTTCCAATCTTCCCTTAAAAAAATTCTGATTCAGGAGCCTCGATAACACTTCTTACATAACAATAAACAAATAAGGTGAAAGTGGATCTCTTTGCTGTAATCCCTTGGTAGGCTTGAAAAAACCTTTATAGGTTCCATTGAACATAATTGAGAATCACGGGGAATGAACACACTCCACTATAAGCCTGCAAAAATTAGCATCAAAACCAAAGCCAACAAGCACATCTAAAATAAAGCGCCAATTAACTCTATCATATGCCTTGGCAATATCAATTTTCATCATGACATTGCCACCTTGATTTTTCTAGTGCATCGAGTGAACCGTCTCTTGAGCAAGTGTAACATTCTAAAAATTACTACACCTTGAGATAAAGGCACCTTGTTCCTACAAAATCATCTTCTTTAATAAGATCCCACCAAGCATTGTAGAATCTAGACCTAAAGCCATCTAGACCAACAAAACTACGCTTAGGAGTAGAGAAAATCACAACTCTAACTTCCTCCATTGTGGGAACCGCACAAAGCATAGAGTTATCCTCCAAAGAGATTATAGGCCGTATTAAAGAATCTAAATCTACATGAGTCACGTTAAGTTCTTCAGTCAAGAACTACTGAAAATGGTTAATTGCCCCTTGGTGAATCTCCTCCGGCGAAGACAAAACGGTACCATCCGAAACCTAGATGCTTGTGATAGTGGATTTCTTCCATCATTGATTAATTGAGGCATGAAAAAAATCTAGCATTCTGGTCCCCTTCAATTAACCAATTCTTTTTATCTTTCTGAGCCCAACGAGCTTTTTGAACCAATTCCACTTTAGTGCTAAAACATTCAGACTCAATAACCAGCTCAAGATTCTCTTGTAACTAAAACTTTAGCAACTACAACTTCTCTTCAAGAGCTTGAATAGTTAAATCAACCCACCCAAAAATATTTTTGTTCCATATCTTCAAAGCTGCCTTTCATTTTTTGAGCTTTGCCACAAACTTTAGTAAACCACTATTAGTATCTGGGAGGTTCCACACCTCTTCCACGCGCTTAAAAAAACATTCATGCGAGTATCACATATTTTGGAATTTAAAAGGAGAAGGCCCATCAGAAGCTCTAGGTATCCATAAGTGCACTACCATAGGATAGTGGTTAGAAGACTTCATTGGAAAATATTTCATATAAGCCGACTGAAATAAATTGCCAAAAGCAACATTAACCATAGCATGATCAAATCTAGCCCAACTACGAGACCTGCCCTCATGGCCATTGCACCACTTCATGTTATGACCCTAAGACCTTAACTCAAAAAGGCCACAATAATTCAAGCAATTATTAAAATCCGACATAGCCACCAAGGAGTGCGGATTGCCTCCAATGCGTTTGGAATCATTATGAGTAGCATTAAAATCCCCAACCACCAACCATGGAGACTCCTCATCACACATTCTGGAGCTCCTCCCACAAGTGAGGACATTCCAAATGAGTTCATTTAGCATAAACAAAAGAAACTGAAGTTTTCCTAGAATTACAATGAACCCAACTAGTGAGGGTTTGATTTGTAGAACGAATAACTTCAACATCATATTCCTTTTCCAAAAAATGAAAGCTTTTGCACCTGAATCTTCATTGCAACAATACTTATGAAGACCCAAAAAAGACGCCAAATTTGGCATAGAATTTGCATTATGAAATGGCTCAGGTATAGCAACAACCGCAACATGAAATTTTCGAATAAGCTTATTGAGACTACTTTGAGAATGACTCAACCCTCGAATATTCCACACCAATATTGTATCAATCATAAAAGAGACTTTAAGGAACGGGTTACAACCTGTTGTGATTGTATAACACTTCTAACCACTTGTCCTTTATGTTTGGATTAGAGTCTTTTAAGCATGGATCTGTTTCATAATTTTTTTCTTTCAACAAGTTTACATCACTAGCTTTCTCTTTGTCCAATGAATATTCCCGTAAACACAGTTGAGGTTGCTTTTTACCAATCATCCCCCCACAACTTTCCAATGCCGAAACCTCAGATACTATTGCACACTGCCCACTGTCCGCTTCTACCGCACGTTCTTTAGCCACCAAATCAGTGGCAATAAATAACGACTGGGAACAACGAGAGGAAGTAGGATCATACTGCTCATTAATTCTCCGAATAGTAGATTCGGAAATTACCATCCTTGGGTTAGCTTCGCATTCTATCTCCTCACAAATTTTCTCATCTTTAAGATCATCAGTATCCAAAACTTCTAACACTTTATCATTGGTCATGACAACAATAGATTTACCTCTTTTCATAGCAATACACTACAAAAAAAAGTGCTTTTTGCGGCTCAAACTATTTCCTGCGATCAAATTTGAGCTGAAAATAATACCAAAATACTATTTGGGAGAAAAGCCTTCGTAGAGTAGAAAAACTATGGGAAATAATCTTGTCGCATGTTGTTGTGGTGTATTGAATTTTCATTTAATCCTATTGTGGTGACTTGTTTTTGCCCCAAAAAATACTATACAATGTCACGCAAAATAGAAATCAATATTCAGGTTGCACCTTTTATTTTTGTCTTCCCTGCCCAACCCTTTGCATGCCTCTAGTCTTCTATGTCGTCAAGCTTTGTTCTCTGTCGTGAGCTCGCCATCCACTCAGCTGCCACGCACAGATGCACTTCTCACCTCCGCTCGACCCCGATAATTGTGGTTCTCTTACTCTCCTCCAATCTCTCTCTTACTTTTATGCTTCCATGATTCTTGTCGCTAAGAGGCCGTTCTCTCACTGTAAATGTCATTTGGTTGGATTAGATTTTTTGTGGTGGGAATCTGTATATAGTTTGCCCCATATTGGATATGTGGATTTAGTTTTCCTCAATTAATTTCTACTGCCTCACAATTGTAGTTTGCCCTATTTCACTACCTAACAACTTTCTTTAGGTGGAATTAGATGGCATCAATATAAAGTTTGCCCTAAATTGCAATATGTGGATTTTGTTTGCCCTACATTTCGACTGGCTTACAAATGTAGTATACCCCAATTCGACTAATTGTTCTTCTGGATTTCGTATTTCAGTATTTTTTTTTCTTAATAATTGCTTGGTTTGGTTAGTTAGGTGGGGTTGCGTGGACAAGCAAGCTAAACTTAGGACTACAAAGTGAATCAAGGTGCTGTGCTTTCCAATATCCACCTTGTATATATAAACTAATAGTTAAAATTTCCAACGATGAAACTGAAGCCTATAGGGACTCAAACCTACAATTCCCTTGTAAGAAAACATGATTTTAACTATGTACGTACAATATTATAGCATTCAACAACCAAGAGTCCAAATATACAGATACTTGGTTCAAATTAAAACCATACACAAAGTGGAGATAAATCTGAGTCATGGTACACAAAGTTGATAAGAATTCATCTAGAATTCTCCTAGTTAGTTCTCTACCAGTTATGTCTTAGATGTTTGCTAAGAAGCTCTTTATGAATGAAGTGAGACTATTATGGTCGGGTAGAAGCACTAACTTTCTGTCTATTGCCCGTTGAGGAGTTTAACAACTACAATGAGTGAGTAGCCCCTGCTAGGAGGAGAATCAGAGCTGCTTGGCATCCCTTGTGGTTGAATTTTTGAATTCGTGTTTTCATGCCTGATTGGAGCTCATTGGCTCAACAAGAGGAGGGGGATCGAGAAGCTTAACTTACACAGAATTGTTGAAAAGCGAGGGGAGGGTTTTATCTATCTCTCTGCATTTAGTCACGATCCTTAGGCTTATACTTGACTCATTAAGTTTGTGTGCTGGGGCAGGTAGAAAGACTTAGCTTAGGTGCGTCAAGCTCGTTGCATCTGAGAATAGTGCTTACTTTCCTGAAAGCTTAGTAAGGAGATTCACCCTTTGTCATGTATTGCATTTCTCTTTTGATCTTAGTTACCGCCCTGTGGGTCCTTCAAAGCAGGCTGTACACAAAATGGAGATAAATCTAAGTCATGGTACACAAAGTTGATAAGAATTCATCTAGAAGCTTTGGTGGGTAAGAAAAGAAAGGAAAACAAATGGAAAACTCGGATTGGGTGTTCTCGGGTGGTTTTAACATGTTTTGATGAATTAAGCATATCTCTCTCAATTTAATCTCTTAATTAGGTGATTCAAGATCCTATGGATCACTAAAATGATTATCAAAAATTTTCATGTTTTGAGATTTTGGAGAATTGAACTGGAACAGTGAGTTATTTGGATTGGAAGTGGACTAGACTAGATTGGACAAAAATTGGAGCTCGAAAATCAAAGTTGTGATTGCCTCATTTTAGGTGCTCAAATTTGATTGGTTTTCCTAATTTATATCATCTAGATACACTTATAAAAGTATGGGTTAAGTGGAGGAAGAGCTTCTAGAAGAATAATTAGTCTAAAACCAAGCAAAAGTTAGGAACTAATCTGATTGGCCAAAACAGTTAACTATCCCCCTTGTTTCCAACCAATTGGTAACCAAATCTTGAAAAAAAAATGATAGGATGTCTTCCCAACCACCCCAAGTGTAATAATAGGAGCTGGAGCATGTGACAAGTAGAAGGAAAAGGTGGCAAGGGATGTGGAACACAAAGGGGATGGGATGGCTAGATTCATGCCATCCCAAGATATCCTTGCTTCTAGATTGGATTTTCTCCATGTGTTGGAGAAATTTGGGCCATTGATAAAAAAAGGAGTTTATAAGTGGAGAAATTAAGACCTTTAGATGAAGATTAGGATCAGAAAAATCTAAGTTAGGGGCATGATTAGGCCTAAAATAGGATGACAACTCACAAGGTAAGGCCAAAGGGTGTAGCCATGTGTCATGGGGGGTAAATTGGAGTGTTCTCTTGCTATGCATGGCGCCACCTCTATATATATATGTGTGTGTGTGTGAGTGTTCTTTGGTCCCCTTTTAGCCCATTCCCATGGCAACCCAAGAGAGGAACGGAAGAAACACCCAACTAAACCCACTTACCTCACACAAACTTCAAAAGGAAGCTAGTTAGGAGGGTTGGAGAAGAATTAGTTCAAAAGTTACCACAAACATCAAAGCAAGCTTTGTTAAAAAATTTTAAGTGCACTAATTAACATGATCTTGGTATATTATAAGTGTCTTGATTTATAGATTTAATTTGATGCTTGTTTAAGCTTAAATGTTGTGTTTATGTGTTAAATTGAAAGTTATTGAATTTTGAAGTGGTTTTTGCTATGGAAAAATACCAGAAAAATTATAATACCTTAGAAATATATTCTATGATATTATATTAATAGGATTATGTGAAAATATGATATATTTATTTGGAAAAAAATGATAAACCAACTCTAAGAAATTTTGGGCTTAATAGGGGTATTATTGGCAGATTCGACATCCATTAGTAAATCAAATATAACTTGTTAGTGTGATGTTGGAATGGAATAATTCAAGATAGTATGGAAAGATAAGATAAATATATATAACTTTGTGTTTTGAGTTTTAAGAGATAAGGACTCAAGAAAGGGCAAAAATAGGATTTATGTGGCAGAACAGAGTTTATCATAGTAGACATTGGCTTCTTTGGTGCATTTATCTTATTCTAAATTCTTAGTGACTTATTTGTTTATTATTTAAATGAGATTTCAAGAAGTATGGTAATTTTAGAAACTCTAATTTACTTGAAGATTTTCAAGAATTATTATGCTAAAATTATTAAAGACATATTCAAGAAAACAAATAAATATGCTTAAATTGATTATTGAGAATTAAGGAAAGCTTGATAGATTGAATATGTAGATTTTGACTTGAGTTGAATAAGCTAAATAAATAAATAAATGAGATTTTGTCCCCTATGATATTCGGCCAGCTTGAGTTTAATAATATTATAATATGTTATTTAATTGTTTATGTATCTTTCGTTAAGTTTTGGCGTTATGAATTTATGTGACATTTGTGCATGTATATGTGAGGTATGTTCTTGTAACATATTTTATATGTTATATAAACTATGAAAACATGAAACATGCATGTCATAAGTCTAAATTTACGCGTATGTTGCATTTCGTTACATATATATGTCGTCATAAGTCATGGCGTCTGTTATAAGAAAATACGTTAAGAAAAATTTACAAGTGGAAAGATTAATAAGTCACTCACGTCATGACGGGGATTAGCTATACGCCTGTATGATTGACGTGCCGGCAAGGACTTAGGCTTGTCAACGATATGAAATCTGGTAGGGACCTAAGCCTGTCGATGATATGAAATTCGACAGGGACCTAAGCCTATTGATGATACAAAATAAGTATGATCTGACAGAGACCTAAACTTGTCGATGATACGAAATAAGTGAGACTCACAATGTTACGAAAGAAAAGAAATAAGAGTTTAAGTAGAATATGGTGGGTCCATGTAAGAGTATAAGTTTGTATGAAAATTGTGGTCATCCATATGCATGAGTCTCATAAGGCATTAATGAATCATGTGAAGTAATTCATTATGATATATGCTATGTTATGTTACTGATATGTTCGGATGATGCATTTGTTAAGTTATTTGTGTACTTATTTAGATTTCTTAGAAATCTCACTCTTTTAAATTTTATCTGTCATTCCTTATGGAATGATAGATGTTGTTGCAGGATTAGATAAATTGTAATGAGACTCGGACCGCACAGGAGATTCTGAGGTACCCTGGGGGTTCTACAGAATACTCCTCACCAAATGGAGTGATCTCTCATGTATGTGATCAAGTGAAATAATAAGATTATTGTGATGGAGGGATACGATGTGTGTTTTAAGAAACTAACTAGGTTACGTAAGTTTTGGATATAATATGATTTTGTAAATGTGAAGTTATGAAGGTTATAGTGTTACTATGCCATGTGATTTACTTATGCAAGAGTTAGATCTCTTTGCATATATTATAAATTTACCTTTTTTCTGCTCGAAATGTATTGCATTTGATTAGTAAGCTTAGATGCATGCATGCTACTCTTTATGTTTATGAATGATAGGTAGCCCTGTGCTACTTATCCGAACGCTTCGATTTACATTTTTATCGAGGCGAAAAAAATTGGGGTGTTACAATATAAGTGTAGTTATTTGATATTTGTAACCCTAATTCATTTTCACTCATTCCGTCAAGTGTTTTCGAGAGAGGCTTTGAGAGAGAAAGGCAGAGGGAGAGAAACTTGGGTTTCATTGTGATAGAAAATCTGTGAGATTTTCTAGTTTGTGGCTCAAGGATTTGTAATCTACTTTTGTACTGAAGCTCTGTGATGGATATTGATCATCAATAAAACTCTGAGGCATTAGGGTCGAATCACATAATCTTTTGTGTACTTTCTATTTTCCTTCTGCTTTCTTGTTTACTGCTTTATATTCTTGTTATTTTCTTGTGCTATTTTATGATCATAACATATTTTCTTTGACTTTAATATGTACAGGCTTCCTGTATCAAAGTATTGGGTTGTTTTGAGTTCTGGTTCAAAAGGGCTCGGGTTGTTAACTGGCATAAGAAGTGGTATCAGAGCTTAAATTCTATAAGGACCACGAAGTTTGATATAGAGAAGCTTAATGGAGAAAATGATTTTGGGCTCTGGAGGATCAAGATGAGGGCACTACTTATCCAATATGGCTTGTAGGATGCCCTCCTTAAGGAGAAAAAAAAAAAGGTTTTTCCTTGAAATAGAAAGGAAAGGAGGTTGTCCAAAAGGACATCCTCCAAAAGGCTCACAATGTCCTAATCCTCTATGATGAGTGCACAAAAATGCACTCTAAATACTCTATTTAAATACTAAAAGAAATGAGAAAATAATGGATATAACTCATGTTATTAAAATTAATGGTCATTTATCTTGAAATAGATAAATGCATGATTTAATATATTGATGAGAATATAAAATACCATATTTTCCTTTCTTAATGTTTAATAATTTATTCTTATTTGATGCCTAAATATACTCATTATTCTTATATTTTGATTTAGGACACAAATGGAGACATTAGGAGCAAATGAAGATAATTGCGAAATTTTAGACAGTTCTGACATCTTTTCGTAATATGGGCATAACTCTCTCATCCAATCTCCGATTGAGCTGATTCAAGATGATATAGAACCGAAAGAGAAATATCTATAACTTTTGTATTTTATGTTTCAAGATATATGCACTCAATCTAAGACAAAATCGACCATCAAGTGGACGCACCTGCACTTGACGTTCCTGGATATTTTTCAGCCACTTGCATCAAATCCAAATGTTATCATAATATTTTCCAGTAAGCACTCCTACACCAACTTGGAAATTCAATGATAAATTCATATGCAAGATGAAGTGCACTCAAGTTTCTTGTAGACAAATTATTTGACCACAAGATATTAAGTCATACAAGACAACTAATGGATAGAGAAGCAAAATTGAAACACTCAACCTACAAGCAAAATCCAGCTCATGCATGGTGGGAAAACAAATGATCAAAATGATAACTCACAAATCACTTGGATTCAAGAATGGCACATGGCAAAACAAGTTGAAATTGTGATGATTTTGTCATGACAACTTGCATGAAGGATGCTTATAAATAGAAGGAAGGGGTGTGTGTTCTAAGAGAATGCTTAGTGTGGGAGGATGCTTTGGAAGAGCCATTATTTTGAGAGCTTGAGAAAAGAAAAGAAAAACCAAAGAAGAGAAAAGAAAATAATGGTTGGCTCTTCCATATTATCCCTTGGAGAATTTTTGTTGCATATTTTCAATATGTGTAACTAAATTCTCAAGGAGGGCTAGGGATGAACTTTTGTGTGTGATGGTATTTGTAATTTATTTTTGATTCATGTATTTGGTCTTTAAATATTAAAACTCTTTTGTTCTATTATTCTCAATTTATTTGTGATGTTTTTTCGTCTTCAAATAATTATAGAATCTATTTCGTTTATGGATTCAGTCATGCTTTTTCTATTGAGTGAATTAGTTCTATAATTATGTTTGGAGCAATTGATTATCTATATTGATTTAATTCTCTGCTGCAATATCGTCTCTTAGGTATATTATCGTCGTTGGATTTTCTCAATATCGATAACAATTTATGAGAGTTAAGCGCGAAAAATGATTTTTCAAAGAGTTACATGTGATTTAAATTTTGGTTATTAATGTTATATCTTCCGATTAAGAATTTGGACATAGAATTCTTAATTGAGTTATCAATGAATTAAGAATAAATTTGAATACCACAAATACACAAGGAATTCCATACGCTCTACTTTTCGTCTCATTTTTTATATTTTTCAAATTATTCATTTAGTTTTAATTTACATCACACTCTAAAATTTACTTATCACACTCATTTAATCTTTTTGTTAATTTCATTACTGTTCTTCAATTTCTCAATCCATCTCCCTGTGGAATCGACACCCCAAAGCTATACTGCAAACGACCGCGTTATTCTTTGGGCGTAATCACTATATCTTGGAGATGAAGTCTTGAGAGAGGTGGCTAGTGAAGTTACTATTGCGGATATCTGGTTGAAATTAAAGAACCTTTACATGACTAAGTCCCTAGTAAAAAGATTACACAAGAAAACCAAACTTTACATCTTCATGATGACCCCTGGAACACCAATAGGGCAAAATCTTGATGAGTTCAACAAAATCATACTAGCCTTGGCTAATATAGATATCGTGGTAGAGGATGAGGATCAAGCCATCCTTCTAATGAGTTCTTGGAGTCTTCATACCTCAATCTAAAAGAAACTATGATATATGGTACGGACTCGTTGACCCTAGATGAAGTATAATCTGTGCTTCATGCTAGGGACCTATAGAATAGAGTGCATACCAAACAGGATCATGAGGAAGGTCTGTCTGTTAAGGATAGAACAGAAAAGAGAGAGAAGATGGGGTAAAAATGAAAACAAGAAAAATAAGTCTAAGTCAAAAGGAAAATAATTTAAATGTTTTTATTGTCACAAGAAAGGGCATTTTAAGAAATATTGCCATGATAGAAAAATAAATTTTGGGAATAGGTCCAAAGAGGCAGGTGATGCCTCTGTGGTATTAAAAGGCTATGAGAGTGCTAAGCTACTCATTATGAGTGAAGTAAATTAAAAAATAGAGTGTATAATGGACTCTGGCTGCTCCTTTCATATGTGTCCCATCAAACATTGGCTTGAGACATTTTCTAAGTTAAATAGGGGACATGTAATCCTAGGAAAGAATAAGTCCCATAAAATCATGAAAAGGTCAGTTAGACTTAAAATGCATGATGGTATGGAAAGACTTTTGAGGGAGGTTAGATTTATACCTGAGTTGAAGAGAAATTTAATTTCTCTTGGCATGCTTGACCAATCAGGCGACACCTTCAAATCTGAAGCAGAGATTCTTAGGGTCACTAAAGGCTCTTTAGTTATTATGAAAAGGGTGATAAAAAAATGGGTTATATATAATGCTTGGAAGAACTGTAGTTGGGGAAGCATCCCCTGTACAGAACACTTTAGATAATAAATTTGTGTTATGGCATAAGAGGCTTGGACATGTAAGTTAAAGGGGTCTTTAAGAGTTGCAAAAGTACGGATTACTGTGTGAAGAAAACTTGAGAAATTTGCATTTCTATGAAGACTATATTTATGGTGTAACGCCCTGATTTTTCGCCTAGATTAAAACATAAATCGAAACGTTAGGATAAGTAATACAAGGCTACCTACCCTACATAAACGTAAGGAGTAGTATGCATGCATCTAGACTTACTAATTAAATGTAATGCAAATTGTAGCAGAAAGAGGTTTCCATTTCAAGTAATCTCTATTCATTTCCTTACAATGTGTACTTTATCTTCTTACACAAGTCTAAGGTATTCTTATCACTAGATTTGCAAGTAATCCTTGGAAAACCCCAAGGGATGCACATGGCAACCTCACCCGGATCCCCTCCTTGCTTTTCTTCTTCCTTTTCCTTTCCTCTTCCTCATGACACATCTGTTCACTTGTCAATCACCTTGTCACTTCCCTCTTACATGATCCTATGATGATCATTAGCTTAGATTAGAGAGAATGGCCCTGGGAAAAACCCCTAAAGGGTTTTGACAACTAGCCTAACCGAATGCCCGTCCTCACCTATTCTCTTCCACTTTCTACTCCAATGTACAAGTGTCACTTCACTAAGCATGACATGTACTAGATAAAATAAAATAGGCCATACCTTAGTATCCTCCAAAAATACTCCAATGATGGGAAAATCCTATCACAAGATTTTACACTCAACCTCACCGTTCACCCACTAGTCAATTCCCACCTAATGGTAATTTCTCATTCCCACCTACTAGTTGTAGTTGACTCACTAGGGTTTCCCTATGGGTGACAAGTGTCACATGTGTAGGTTTGGTGGGTCATGGGTCAAACTCATTGGGGTTGTGGGCTTGCTTTTCCTTCCTAGGCCCAATAAGTTATTCTAACCTATAAGGCCCTAATCTTAAGCCCAAGCCTTTTTTCCTTACCTTTTAATATAATTAATCTAATTTATTAATTAACCACTTAATCAAAATAAATATTCAATTAAATAATACGAATTGAAAATCTCGGGTCGTCACACATGGACCCACCATCTTATACTTAAAACTATTATTTACTTTCTTATATTGTGGGTCTTACTTCTTATCCTCGACAGGCATTATGCATCACTGTTCCTGTTGGGTCTTACTTATTTCGTATCATCAACAGGCGTTCTACATCGCCGTCCCTATCGAGTCTCACTTAGCATGACACGTCAACTTGGCCATACATATAACTCGTCTGTCATCCGGACGTTATGTGTTGTCGTTCCTGTCATGACGAGTCTCTTGTCAGTCTTCCAGCCATTACATATTGTCGTCCCTGTCGTGACACAAAAAATACTTAACATAGCGGACATTAAGTATTATCGTTCCCGTTGACATGTTAGTCATACAGGTTTTACGTATTATCATTCTGGTCATGATGTGACTAACGTCTTAATCTTTTCACTTATAAAGTTTTTTTTATCTTATTTTTTAAATACTCAACACGACCTATGATGACACTTACACGACAACATGTAATATAGACTTTTCTTAAAATGGACGTCATGACTTATGATGATACACATATGTGACGAAATGCAATACACATAACTTAGGCTTATGACATGTATGTTCCATATCTTCATAACTCATGTGACATATAAAAACATATCACAAGAGCATATATCACATATGCATGCACTTACATCATAGAAATTCGTAACATCAAAACTTAACATATAATACTTAAACAATTAAATAAAATATTATAATATTATCAAACCAAGGCTGACCGAAATTCACGGGAGGCTAAATCTTATTTATTTATTTAGTCAATTGAAGCCAAAATTCACATATTTAACTTATCAGAATTTTCTTAATCCATTTATGCATACCAAATTGTTTTTCTTAGTATTTCTTCTATAATTCTTAGCAAAATGACTCTTAAAGATTCTCTAAGTAAATTAGAGTTTCTAAACTCATTATAATTATCAAAATATCATTCAATAATTAAAAACCACTTGGATAAGATTTAAAATAAAAATTCCATATCATAGAATATATTTCTAAAGTCTCATAATTTTTCTAACATTTTTCAATAGCAAAAACCACTCGAAAATTCAATATGTTTTAATTTAACACATAAACAAAGATTAAGTTCAAACAAATATCAAATATAATCTAATCACCAAACAATTTATTCTATGCCAAGATTAAGTTAAGTTGTGCACTTACTAGTTTCTCCTAAGCTTGGTTTGATGATTGAACTAAGCCCTTGCAAAATCTCTTCTCTAATAAGCCCAAAGCTCCCTCTTTGTTTGTTTAGGAAGTAGTAGGTTTGAAGAAGGGCTTTTCTTCTTATTTTTCTCAAGCCAGCTGTGTGGTGTTTCTCCCAAAGGGGCGAACGAAACCTTAGGCAAGAAAAGGATAGATTTTTGGGCTTAAGGCATTCAGATTTGTTTCCTTTGCCGTGTGTATGCTTCTTGCTTGTTTAGGTGAAATGATTTGGTCTAAGTTTAGGTTTGGTGAGTAATACTGAGATCCAAGGGTCAGTTTTTGAGTTGCCTAAAATATCTTGTTGATCAATGGCTCAAGTAAACCTAACTTATGTGGGGTAAAGACAAAGTAGTATAATGATATCTTCCAATGGGGTGTATCTAGCCACTTTCATCCCAATGAAGTCCTTGATATGGTTCGACTCTTTGAAAAATCAAAACATAAAAGTTGTATATTATCCTCTTAAGATTCTATAAGATTTTAAATCACCTTATTCCGAAATCAAATGAGAGAGATATGCTTAATTCACCTAAACATATCAAAACCACCCAAGAACACCCAATCCGAGTTCACCATTTGTTTTCTTTTATTTTCTTTCAAACCAAGACTTCTAGATGACTTATTCCCCCCTTGCCACATATCCCTACAAATTTCAAGAGGTTGAGAAACCTAAGAAACCAATTTGATTTTCGTCACATGGCAAAGTCGGTGCACTTTACCTAAGTCGGTTATTAGTTTGCTTCTATCCCTATCTGTCCACTTCATACCAGATTTAGTCCTTGATATATTCCTTATCTTCGAAAACTCAAAACATGAAAATTATAGATATCCCTCATAAGGTTCTATAGGAACTATAATCAATTCATTTGGAGCACATATGACAAATTTATGATTATTTTACTGAAAGTCGACAGATCAGCCCGAGAGCACCAATCCGGGCATACCAAGTGTTTGATAAATAATCCCTCTTATTTCACACAAAACTTCCTAGATAAAGTTTTCTCATTTTTCATATTTATACACTTTTCAAGATCTTATGATAATTTAGAAAATATACCAAAAACTTAATCTTAATCAAAGTCACTAGTCAACTCCAAGTCAATGCCTATATGTCCAATTCAGTTCTGTCATTTCAATTCCAATTTTGTATTTGATTAAGTCCATATCTCTTAAAACTCAAAACTTAAAAATTGTATATCTTTATCTTATTTTTCCAAATCATCTTGATTCATCTTAATTCGAAACAAAATGAGTAAGTTATATCCATATTACCAAAAGACATTGAAACTGTCTAAAATTGCCTAATCCAAAAATATCATGGGTGTATTCCTTACTTATACCACTTGACTTCCTTTATAAATTTTCGTTAATTTCTATATAATATCTCTTTGAATATTCAAAAACCACATCTTTTCAACATACTTGATGTCTCCTATGATTTTTCCTCCAATACCAATAAAAAGGCTCGTAGAAACTATATACATATATCCAAAAATTTTTATAGGTTCCCTAAAATAATCTTAAAGAAACATAATCACGCCAAATATGAAAATTAAAAGAATATTTAAAAATTTGGGTTATCACATACCGAAAGGCAAATATGGTTACTTTTAAGTTAGCAGCACACAATATTACCAAACAAACCCTAGACTATATCCATTCTGATCCCTGGGGCTTGCAAGAGTAAATTCACATAGTGGAGGGAGCTATTTCCTCTCCATAATTGATGATTACTAAAGGAATATCTAGATATATATCCTTAAACACAAGAACGATACCTTTGAAAGGTTTAAGGAGTGGAAGTCCTTAGTGGAAAACTAAGTAGGTAGAAAATTGAAGACTTTAAGGAATGACAATGGTTTAGAATTTCTGTCAAATGAGTTTAATTTTTTTTGTCGAAAGGAAGGGATTCTTAGGCACAAAATTGTGAGGAAAACCCCTGAACAAAATGGCTTGCTTGAAAGAATGAATAGGATAATCTTAGAAAGGGTAAGATGTATGCTATCCAATTCAAGGTTGCCCAAAGTATTTTGGGCAGAAGCTGCTGCTACCATAGGAGTTCATCTTACGAATGAATGTCCCTCCTCTGCAATAGGGTTTAAAACCCCACAAGAACTATGGTCTGGGAACCTTCCAACTATGATTGCTGAAGTGTTTTTGGATATGTTGCTTATGCACATTCAAAGACTGACAAACTTGAATATAAGGCACTTAAGTGCAATTTTGTAGGGTATCCTAAAGGGGTTAAGGGATATAAGCTTTGGGTAGATGAACCTGAAATGCATAAGTGCATTATGAGCATAGATGTGACCTTTAATGAGTCACAATTGGCTCAGGTATAGGGAGATAGGGTAAACCAGAACATGGATAAGTCCTTAGGAGAATTATATGTTGAGGTGGAGCAGGTTAAAACCCAACCTGAACCTGAAACTAGGTAAGGCAGTGGCTCTGAGGAAGAAATCTTAGGGGACCTGGATTAATGTAGTTTTAGCTCTTATAATTTGGTAATATATAGACAAACAAGGGTTATTGAACCACCTTTAAGGTATGGTCAAGCTAAACTTACAACTTTTGCCTTAATAGTGGCTGATGAGGTTGTTTATTAGGAACCTGGATCTTATAAAGAGGTTGTGACAAGTAAAGATTCCTCCAAATGGATGATTGCCATGCATGAGAAGATGGAGTCTCTTAATAAGAAGAAAACTTGGATTTTAGTGTCTAAACCCAAAGGGGTTAAACTAGTTGGATCCGAGTGGATCTATAAGAGGAAAGAGGGCATACCCAGGGTAGAATGGACCAGGTATAAGACAAGGCTTTTAGCCAAAGGCTTTACACAAAGAGAAGGAGTTGGTTTTAATGAATTTTCTCTTCAATGGTTAAACATAGCTCAATCAAGTTACTGCTTTCTTATACTACTTATAAAAACTTACATTTAGAACAATTAGATGTTAAAACTGCTTTCTTGCATAGAAAACTTAAAGAAGAAATTCATATGCAGTCTCTTGAGGGTTTTACTAATGAAATTAAAATTAATCAAGTGTGTCTTCTTAAAAAATCTTTGTATGGCCTTAAATAGTCACCTAGGCTGTGGTATAAGAGATTTGACACACATTATTAGAAATAACTTTAAGAGAAGTTGCTATGATAGTTTTGTCTATTACAAGGAAGAAATAGGAATATTTGATTATCTTTTACTATATGTAGATGATATGCTAGTGCCTTGTGAAGACACTGATCTAATTAAACAAGTTAAATGCATCTTGAAATCTGAGTTTGAAATGAAGGAACTGGATCCTGCTAAGAAAATATTAGGAATGGAAATTGAAAGGGATAGAAAGGAAAAGGTCCTACATCTATCCCAGAAAACCTACATTTCTAAAATTCTTAAAAGGTTTTTATGGATCATGTAAAACCAATTAGCACACCATTAGGTTAATATTTTAAACTGTCTATAGATTAGGCTCATAAAATAGAATTAGACATTAATTTTATGCAACCAATCCCCTATGCTAGCATCGTAAAAAGCATAATGTATGCAATGGCTTGTTCCAGACCTGATCTAACCAATGCTATGAGTGTTGTCAATAGACATATGGGGAATCTTGAAAAACCCCACTGGCAGGCTATTAAATGGGTATTAAGGTACCTGGCTGGCACTACTAATTTAGGGCTCAATTTTGGAAAAAATATTGAAAAGGATTGCGAGTTAATTGGGTTTATAGACTCTGACTTTACAACAAATGTAGACACTAGAAAGTCCTTGACAAGATATGTGTTTACTTCTTTTAGGGGGCAATTAGTTGAAAATCGCACTTACAATCTGTTGTGGCATTGTTGTCAACAAAAGCTGAGTATATAGCATTAACTGAAGCTATATAAGAAACCATATGATTAAAGAGTATTGCAAATGAGCTAAGTATTTTCAATGGCAATATCAATATACACTGTAATAATCAAAGCACACTACACTTAGCTAAAAATCAAGTTTACCATGAGAGATCCAAATATATAGATGTTTCATTTTGTTTGGGATGTTATAGAGTCTAGGGTTGTATGTGTGGAGAAGGTCTCAACTGAGGATAATCTCTCAGATATGATGACTAAATCTCTCCCTTGGTCTAAGTTCAGACACTATCTACACTTAGTTGGAATGAAGTCTAGAGTCTGTCCCTAATAGGGAGACAATTCAGGAATAACCAATGATGAGGATTGATGATAGCTTGGCAATAAATATTTTACCAAGGTAGATAATTGTAAATGGTGTGTCAATAAATTTATAATTGATACTTTTCTAATATTTTTATGTTGACAAATGAATGGAGGAGAAGTGGCTAAATCTAGATCCAGGAGGTGAACTTAAATTGTGCAGGTTTGATCACGTGTATGGCTCATGACTTGCAAGTTGTATCAGTGCAATAAATAGATCAAGTCGTAAGATGATGACACGTGTAGTCATCTCATACTTAGTTTATATGTGTATCTATCTGATATTTGTAACCCTAATTTATTTTCACTCATTTAGTCAAGTGTTTTCAAGAGAGGCTTCATGTGAGAAAGGTTGATGGAGAGAAACTAGGTTTTCATTCTAAGGTTTCATTCTGAGAGAAAATCTGTGAGATTTTATAGTTTGTGTAGCTATCCGATATTTGTAACCCTAATTTATTTTCACTCATTCGGTCAAGTGTTTTCGAGAGAGGCTTCATGAGAGAAAGGCAGCGAGAGAGAAACTAGGTTTTCATTCTAGGGTTCCATTCTGAGAGAAAATCTGTGAGATTTCTGGTTTGTGACTCAAGGATCTATAAGCTGGTTTTGTACTGAAGCTCTGTGATGGATATTGATCATCAATAAAGTTCTGAGGCTGTTCCTATCGTGGATGTAGACCATTAGGGTTGAACCATGTAATTTGGTATGTTCTTTCTATTTTTCTTGTTTATTGCTTTATATTCTTGATATATTCTTGTTCTCTTTTACAGTCATAGCATATTTTCTTTTACTTTAATCTGTATGAGCTTCCTGCATCAAAGTATTGGGTTGTTTTAAGTTATGGTTCAAAAGGGCTCAGGTTGTTAACTGGCATAACAGTTTGCATACATCCTGAGAGAGGGTTTCCTTCTTAAGAGAGTACATTAATCTCGTCAAGAATCTTTTTTTCAAAACTTTGTTGTTGGTTTCTTTGAAACACAAGATTGAAAGGTTTCAAGTTGTTGTAAGCCATGTGCATTTTTTTTCTTTCAAAAAATTACAACCCTCAACCATAATCTTTTAAGGAATAGAGAGAGAGAACGTCTAGAAGTATTATGTGCGATCGTTTTGTCGAGGAGCATAAAACTTGGTGTAAGAATCACCCAATGTTCGTATTAGAGTGAAATTCACTGTGTCTTCAACTATAATGATTGAGATCACCTCTCCCTCTGATTTCTTAGTCTCTTTGCATCGTCTTTCACTTTTCCTGCCCTTCTTTGATCTCTACTATACTTACATCTATGTCTCTTTCTGTCGCACATGAACATAAAAAGCTTCGCGCTGTGAATCTCATGGAATACTTGCAACCTAGAGCTTGACCGCTTTTGGTCTTCACGGTACTCTCCTGGGCCAACACTTTTTGTCCCCCCAATGGGGTGTGAGCATTTTGCACTCCATTATGCTCACATGGGGCGAGCATTTACCATTTCCATGTTGCTCTCGAGGGGGTGAGCTTCACATTGATTGCTTTCCATGGTCCTTGTCTTGATTGTGAGCACTTCTACCTCAAGTGCAAGCTATTGTCACATACCTGGTATGAGCACTTTTGCACTCCCTAGGGTGTAATTTCTCTTTTCGCTCTTCTCACTAGGGGAAACATCATGCTTCTAACGTGGTCTCTATGCTTGCCGTATTGGTGACTAGTTTTAGTGAAGTGATGAGCACTTTCGCTCCTATAGTGATTGCCTCGTGTGCGGGTATTTGTTCCTTGCCTAGCGCAACCATTTTTTCTTTACTTGGGTGATCACTTTTTATTTTCACTCAACTTGCCTAGGCGGCAACCTTAATAAGTCGAGAGGGCGAGCTTCGCACTCCCGTGGTGCTTGTCTAATCTGAAGAACATTGTTGCTCTTGTCTTGGTGTTCATCTTGATGGTTAGCATTTGCCTCCCAATGCATGTTTTGCTATTGGTTTTCTTCAAAATTCAAATAATTTGTATAAGTATATAGGATCCATATAGTCTCACGAACAACAAATTTGATTTGATTTCTACATTTATCTTTTTGTCCTCTAGTTCATTATTAAAAATTCACTTAACTTCTATATCTTGTTCTAATACTAATTAATTACAATAAAATAAGAATAAGTGAAATGTCAATAATTTAAATATAATCTAAATTGAAGATTTTAATTTATTAAAATATTCTGGAACAAATTAAAGCTTAGGATTAATAATAGTTGTTATTTTCCCTATATAACAAATATTATTAATATTCCTATATAATATTATTTGAAAATAATAGCAATTATCTTCATCTAGATCTTATTTTGCATACTAATTCATAAAAATTAATAATAGTTGTTGCACTAATGTTATTTTCATTTCACTAAATTTATAATCTCTTATATAAATTTTTTTTCCTTATAATTAGGTGATGAGTCTTAGTGATTGAACTCTTTTCCCTCAGCCACACTAGTTTTTTTGCTCATTACAACCAATATTAGTTACAATGCTAGCTGGTGCACGTTGCATTATAAAATTTTCAAATCCATTTAGTATGCTTTTTTAATAAATACATGTACTTTTATTTATAAGCATACTTGCACGTGTATTTATAAGTATTTACTAAGAGCCTGTTTGAGGTTGCGTTTTGAAAGTTAAAACGTACTTTGAACTCCTTAAAAACTCTTTTAAAGAACAAATGATATGTTTTAGAATTTTATAAAAAATGCCTTAATCAGTTAAAAAAGCTAGTTAAAAAAGCTAAAGTCAGTTTTTTTAAAAAGCACCAAATTGAAAATTTATCAAAAAGTTCCTGTGGATAACTATATATTTTGGAAAAACTATTGTAACTAACTCTCAATGCACTTTAGATACATGTTTTCAAAACAATAAACATCTATTGAAATTTAGAGCTTATTATTTAAGGTATAAGCTATAAGCACTAAAGCTATAGTTATATTTTCCACCGAAATACCAAATGTGCACTAAATTGTGTGAGTGGAAAGCTTCTTGTAATATTTTATTTATTTCTTTCTTTTTTATCTTGTTGAAGGATATTGATTGATAAAAATTATTTTGTTGTGTCTTCCAAAACTTTTCTAGCCAGATAACAAAAGCCTCGTTGTGTTGAGAAATTTGGAGACGTTGAATCTTAATGGTAATGGCTTTGATGACTGCATCGTACCATCTCTAAGTTGACTTACATCTCTTACGACATTAAGTCTTGAGAATAATGGTTTGCGACGGCTAAATTATGATGAAGGTATTCAGGATTATTATTTCTCACACTCAATGTTTGCTTGAAACTGTTTCTAATGGACTAAATTATGTGCATCCCTTCTAAGGTATTCATGATTATTACATTTTACCTTCTAAATGGCTAATTGTTTTTCTAATAAATTAACCACAAGTTGGAAAATGTTATCAAGATTGGAGAACCTGGAGATATTAGATCTTTATAGAAATTCCCTTAATTAATGACACTAGTTGTCTTCAATCAATTGCTATAATCGAATCCCTTAAGAATCTGAATCTTGCTTACAATCAGTTGGACCAATCCTTTCCAACCAAAGGTATGCTGATTTTTAGATGATCGATGGTAGCCTTGCTATTAATTAATTAATATCAATTGGTACTTTATTGACATATATTGGATTATTCTTTCCTGAGATTTCGATCTACATTTTTCCACATGTCATTAATTTATTTTTTAGGTTACGTGTAAGTGTCATGACAACAAGTTGATAAAAAGAGAATTTTTTTAGGAAACAAAATCACTTATTGTCAATGCTGTGAGTTATTTTGTTTTCAAGTCCGCTTAATTTTTTTAAGAAACAATTTTTTTTTTGAAATCCACTTATTATGTTTTCTTAATAAATGTTATAGCGCTTACTTTATGCACAGTTAGGCAAACGACTAATTTAGGGGATGTAATTTAATTTAGTTCTGATATTGACTAATCAATTTGTTAATGCCCAAAAAGGATGTAGTTCGGAAGGAGAGAAAGATCCATTCCTAGTGTTGCTAAGGTTGTGGGTCTCGATCAATGTAGTGTGCCTCCCCTTTAGTGATTCGATGTAACGCCCCGATTTTTTCCTCAATTAAGATGTAAATCGAAACGCCCGGATAAGTAACACAAGGCTACTTATCCTACATACACATAAGGAATAACATGCATGCATCTAAGTTCACTAATTAAATGCAATGCGAAACACAGCAGAAAGAGTTAAATCTCCAATATATGCAAAGAGATCTAACTCTTGCATAAATAGATCACATAGCATGGTAAAACTATAACATTTATAACTTCAAATTTACAAAAACATATTGTATCCAAGACTTACATAACCCTGTTAGGTTTCTTAAAACAAAATATCGTATCCCACCATCATCCAGTAATCTTATTATTCCACTTGATCACGTACATGAGAGATCATTTCAACCAGAGATGAGTATTCTATAGGACCCTTAAGGTACCTCAGAATCTCCTATGTTGTCTGAGTCTCACTGCAATTTATCTAATCCTACAATAACATCTATCATTTCATAAGGAATATTAGATAAAACTTAAAAAAATGAGATTTTCAAAAAATCTCAGTAAGTACACAGTTAACATGATAAAATATAGATAACATTAGAAATTATTATACATAGCAATGATTAGACCTATAGCTTATGAAAATACTTTATGAGACTTATGTATGTCAATGACCACTCTTCCCATACAAACTTAGACCTTACTTGGACCCACTATCTTATACTTAAAACTTATACTTTCCATCTTATTTCTTAATCTTGTGGGTTTTACTTAATGCTTATCCTCGACAGGCATTACTTATCGCCATCCTTGTCGGATCCTACTTATCTCTTATCCTCGATAGGCATTATATATCGCTGTCCCCATCGAGCTTACTTAGTATGACGCGTCAGCTTATCCATACATATAACTCATTATTTGTTTTATTTGTTTGGGCGTTACGTATTGCCGTCCCTGTCGTGACGAGTCTCGTGTCAATCTTCTGGGCGTTATGTATCGCCATCCTCGTCGTGACACGGAAAATACTTAACATAGCGGACGTTACGTATCATGTCCCCGCTAGTCATGTCAGTCGTTCAACGTTACGTATTGTCACTCCCTTCATGATATAACTCTTACTTATCCTCGACGGGCGTTACGTATCGCTGTCCCCATCGGCACGTCAGTCATATGGGCGTTACGTATCGCCGTCCCTTGACTGACTTATTATTCTTTCCACTTGTAAAGTTTTCTTAACGTATTTTCTTATAACAGATGTCATGACTTATGACAACCCATATATGTGATGAAATGCAACATTCAAATAAACGTAGACTTTTGACATGCATATTTCATGACTTCATAATTCATATAACATATAAAAACACGTCACAAGAACATACCTCACATATACATGCACATACATCACATAAATTCATAACGTCAAAATTTAACGAAAGATACATAGACAATTAAATAACATATCATAATATTATTAAACTAAGGCTTGTCGAATATCATAGGGGACTAAATCTTATTTATTTATTTAACTTATTTAACTCAAGTCAAGATTTTGCATAATTACATAGCTTAAACATTTTTATTTGTTTCTTGAACATCTCTCTTATATACATAATTTTATTATTTTATTTTATCTTTTTAACATAAAGATTCTGGAAAATCCTCCTAGTATATTAAAATTTCTAAATTTACCATACTTGTTAAAAATCTCACTCAAATAATTCACTAGAAGTTTAATATAAAAGAAAAACACCATTTTTGAAGTATTACCTACTCTATTTTGCTACTTATTCCCAATTTCGTCTTTACAGAGTTCTGATCTCTTAAAACTTAAAATACAAAAGTTGTATATCTCTGTCTTAATTTCCATAGCCTTTTGAATCACTCAGGTTTGGCATCACACTATCAAGGTATGACCATTTTATCATAGGATGTTAAATCTGTCAACATAATCTCATTTGAGTCCGAAAGTTGTTAGGATTGATCTATCATTTATTCCAAAACATGATCTCATATTTTTACATAATCATCTTAACATATAATCATAAAACATATTCTTAAGATTATAAAATTTTTCTTAGCATTATTCTACAACAAAAACTAGTCCATAGTCAAGAGCGTTCAAGCTACTACATAAACAATGCATGAGCTTAAACAAGCATCAAACTAAATCTATAAATTAAGCCACTTATACTACAACAATATTATGTTAAATAGTGCACTTAAAAATTTTATCCAAGCTTGAATTGATGATAGAACCAAGCCCTTGCAAGAATTCCTCAAGATCACACAATTAGCTCACTTAGGAATTGTTTTGAGGTTAATGGGTTAAGAGGCTATTTTCTTTACTTTTTCCTTGTATTGGGCATAGAGTTCCTCCTTCCAAAAGATACCTTAGGGCTGGAGATGACTATTTATAGGAGAGGAATTGGTGTACATAAGAAAAAGAAGAAAACAAACCAAGGGGCAAACGGGTACACATTGTTGTGGGGAAGATGAGGTGTCTTACCTCAAACCCTTATGATTACATCTAATTCCTAAGCTAGGTTGCAAATATCTTCATCTAAAGGTTGAGATTGAGTCATTTGGCAGCCTCACATGATCCATGGCTTGAAAATAGACCACATGGGGGTATGAGTTGGCATGGGCTGGCTGTCTGCCCAGCCATGCTTAATCTTATCTCTTGGCTTCTCCAAAGGTTAGCCACATTCCAGCCCCTTCCTACCCTCAATTGACCACGTATATACCTCTCCAAGATACCATATGTGATATTCTAGAAGATAAAAATGGAGATAACCAATCAGATTTAAGCACCTAAGGTAAGTCAGTGGTGCAATTCATTTTTGGGCTTCAGTTTACGCTCAATTCAGGTTAGTCTACTTCCAGCCCAAATAACCCATTGATCCACTTCGATTCTTCAAAAACTAAAAACATGAACGTTTTTGATCATCTTGTTAATGATCCATAGGATTTTGAGTCACCTTATTGAGAGATCATATGAGAGATCCATAATTAATTTACCAAAATGCATCAAAACCATTTGAGAACACCCAATCCAAGTTCTCCATTTGTTTTCCTTTGTTTTCTTACCCACCAAGGCTTCTAGATAAATTCTTATCAACTTGCTACATGTTTCCACACATGTCAAGACCTCAGAAAGTTTTGTATCCAATCACAATTTTCGTCACATGGCCAAACATAAAGCAACTCATTTAAGTTGGTTGCTAATTGACTCCTATTCCTGTTCGTCCACTTCACACTAGATTTAGTCCATTATAAATTCATTATCTTCAGAAACACAAAACCTAAAAGTTTTAGATCTCCCTATTAGCTCATATGATAAAGATATAATTTGTATACTGAAAGTCGACAGATCAGTCCATGAGCACCAATCCGGGTACACCAAGTGTTTGACAAATGATCCCTCTCGTTTTACACAAAACTTACGAAATAAAATCTTCTCATTTGACATATTTCTACACAATTATCAAGATTTTAGGATAATTTAGAAAATGACCCAAAGTCCTAATCTTATTCAAGGTCACTAGTCAACTCCAAGTTAATGCCTATATATTTAATTCTGTTTTGCTCCTTCAATCCCAATTTCGTATTTTATTATGTCCATATCTCTTAAAATTAAAAACATAAGAATTGTAGATATTTATCTTAGCTTTCAAAATTATCTTGAATCATCTCAAACCGATATAAAATGAGTAATTTATTTTCATATTACTAAAAGACGTTGAAACTATCTAAATTAGTCTAATCCGAAAATATTGTTGGGTATATTTCTTACTTCTACCACTTGACTTTTTGTAAATTTCCTTCAATTTCTATACAATATTTTCGTGAATATTCAAAAATCATATCTTCTTATCATATTTAGTGTCTCCCATAATTTCTCCTCCAATGCCAGTAAGAGATTCATAGGAACTACATACATACATCCAGAAGGCTCTAAAGATTCTCTAAAATAATCTTAAAGAATACTTAAAAGTCCAAGTTATCACATCCGATGTCTTTGTGTATGTCTATGGCGGTGAACATTATATAAATGCAAAAAAAGCAAATAGAGGGAGACATAGATTTACGTAGTTCAGTACTAGGGCTACTCCCATAGGCATCCGGAGAGGGAAGATTCTACTATAATGTGCTTCTTTACTGTACCTCATGGTCTCTAATCCTCACTATAAAATGAAGATTTGACTTCAACCCTTTAGTTTTTCTCTTCCCACTAGAGTCTCTATGTGGTGAGGTTGAAGAAGGTGAAGTCTCTAAGAAGCCCGTCCAATAGTCCTTGAAATTGTAGATTCTAGTGCCTTTTATGTCTTTCCTCGCTTCCCATGACACATTTCCCTTCCCATGCCTAACACATTGCTCTCTCTATGCCTTTGTCCCCTACTTTCTTCTACCCTGATGGGTCCCCCAATGGACTAGGCCTAGGAAATACCATGGGCTTGTTACATTTTATCCGTTCCAGTTGTCTGCAATTCTTAAAGGAAATTTGCTCCAAAAAAAGACCTTGAGAATCTTCAAGATAAAATATGCAACCAAAATAATCAAAACCAAGTATGTAGAGAAATGCATTCCAGGAGCGAGTACCTAGTTATCCGTTCCTAGTGATGATTCACGAGAACAGAATTAGGCGAGAGATGGGCTCAACCAAATAGAATGGAAGCGTGGGGCCTATCTAGTGAAAGAAGCAAAAATTATACTCAATCGCATAAAGTATGAGCATTGGGCTCGTCTTGAAAAAATATGCAGGAGATGGACTCGATCGAATAGAGTGTGAGCACGCAGCCTGATTACGCCCAAAGAATAACGCGGTCGTTTACAGTATAGCTTTGGGATGTCGATTCCACAGGGAGATGCATTGAGAAATTGAAGAACAATAACGAAATTAAAAAAAAGATTAAATGAGTGTGATAAGTAAATTTTAGAGTATGATGTAAATTAAAACTAAATGAGTAATTTGAAAAATATAAAAATGAGACGAAAAGTAGAGCGTAGGGAATTCCTTGTGTATTTGTGGTATTCAAATTTATTCTTAATTCCTTGATAACTCAATTAAGAATTCTATGTCCAAATTCTTAATCGGAACATATAACATTAATAACCAAAATTTAAATCACATGTAACTCTTTGAAAAATCATTCTTCGCGCTTAACTCTTATAAATTGTTATCGATATTGAGAAAATCCAACGACGACAATATACCCGAGAGGCGATATTGCAGCAGAGAATTAAATCAATATAGATAATCAATTGCTCCAAACATAATTATAGAACTAATTCACTCAATAGAAAAAGCATGACTGAATCCATAAACGAAATAGATTCTATAATTATTTGAAGACGAAAAAAACATCACAAATAAATTTAGAATAATAGAACAAAAGAGTTTTAATATTTAAAGACCAAATACATGAATCAAAAATAAATTATAAATACCATCACACACACAAGTTCATCCCTAGCTCTCCTTGAGAATTTAGTTATACATATTGAAAATATGCAACAAAAATTCTCCAAGGGATAATATGGAAGAGCCAACCATTATTTTCTTCTCTCTTCTTTGGTTTTTCTTTTCTTTTCTCAAGCTATCAAAAACAATGTATCTTCCAAGGCATCCAAGCACACTAAGCATGGTCTTAGAACACACACCCCTCCCTTCTATTTATAAGCATCCTTCATGCAAGTTGTCATGACAAAATCATCACAATTTCAACTTGTTTTGCCATGTGCCATTCTTGAATCCAAGTGATTTGTGAGTTGTCATTTTGATCATTTGTTTTCCCACCATGCATGAGCTGGATTTTGCTTGTAGGTTGAGTGTTTCAATTTTGCTTCTCTATCTATTAGTTGTCTTGTATGACTTAATATCTTGTGGTCAAATAATTCGTTTTGAAGAAACTTGAGTGCACTTCATCTTGTATCTGAATTGATCATTGAATTTCCAAGTTGGTGTAGGAGTGCTTGCTAGAAAATATTATGATGACATTTGGATTTGATGCAAGTGGCTGAAAAATATCCAGGAACGTCAAGTGCAGGTGCGTCCAATTGATGGTCGATTTTGTCTTAGATTGAGTGGATATCTCTTCAAACACAAAACATAAAAGTTATAGATATTTCTCTTGCGGTTCTAGATCATCTTGAATCAGCTCAATCGGAGATTGGATGAGAGAGTTATGCCCATATTACGAAAAGATGTCAGAACTGTCTAAAATTCCGCAATTATCTTCATTTGCTCCTAATGCCTCTATTTGTGTCCTAAATCAAAATATAAGAATAATGAGTATATTTAGGCATCAAATAAGAATAAAGTATTAAACATTAAGAGAGGAAAATATGACATTTTATATTCTCATCAATATATTAAATCATGCTTATATCTATCTCAAGATAAATGACCATTAATTTTAATAACATGAGTTATATCCATTGTTTTCTCATTTCTTTTAGTATTTAAATAGAGTATTTAGAGTGCATTTTTGTGCACTCATCACAGCCCATCTTGGAAAACCAAGTAGGAGATGGGGTCGACCGCATAGACTCTAAGCATGGGGCTCGTCTTGGCGAGTTAAGTGGGAGATCAACTTGACCACTTATAGTGAGAGCATGTAGCTGAACTATGGAAGGAGATGTACTTGATCACATACGATGCGAGCATGTAGCTCGTCTATGGAATGAGATGTAATTGACCACGTAGGATGCAAGCATGTAGCTTGGCCACAACGAGTGATGTACTCGACCACGTAGTATGTGAGCTGTAGCTTAGCTTTGGTGGGAGATGCAATCAACTACATAGGATGCGTGCATGTAGCTCGGCTTTTGTGTAGCTTAGTTGTGATAAGAGATATACTTGATCACGTAGGATGTGTTTGTAGAGTGACCTGCTTGCTTGTTGGGTGCAAGGAGGGGAGTTGAGCAGCCCGTATATCTTTTCGTTTGTGGGCTTGTTGTTGAAAATTATCAAGGAATGGCGATCACAGCTTGAGCCTAAACACCCTCCATTTTCTGGAGGAGATGCCGTCTTAGGAGTGATTTCTAGCCCTCGAAACCCTGAACTCACACTTTCTCCCAAGGCAGGTCAGGGTGCCTTAAGGTTGAACCTGTCTGTTGACCCTCAATGGGAAGGCAAGTCGGAGATGTCCAACCATGCCGAGTTGTCATCCTGGAGTGTAGCTAAGATCAAAGGCTAGAGGAGATGCTATCTGCCGCATAAAAATATTTGCAAGTGTACAGAATCGTAACAAGTAGTAAATTGTTTTATAGAAAATAGATGTTGAACCATAGGGATTAATTATGCTATTGAGTACCGAAATTAACTAAATAAATAACTATTCGGGAAATAGAAAATAAATTCAATGATTCTACTATCTAAAATAAATTAAACTATCGAAAAAAAAAATCTATGAATAAAAAGTAACAAAGCTTAAAATCTAAGTGTACGCAAATATAATAAGAATGAATTTAGAGTAGTTGATTTCACCTAACAAATTTCATGCAATTTAATTTTCAAAATTATTAAATTCTCATAATCCCACATTGATGATTAAAAATCCCTTAAATCTTCAATATCTTCTCTTGAATAATATAAAAAATATCTCCAACTAACAACTCTATATCTTTATGCAAATTTAATTAATTGGAGACTCATTACGTTCTTTAAATTTTCTGAAATATCTTATTAGTCGCAGTAAAGCATCTCTACTTTCGCTCAACTAATGGTGTTTAATTCTATAACTAAAATCACAAATCACCTCTTCGTCTTATTGTAATTCAATTGATTAAATAATAATTTGTAAAAAATTTCAAGCATTAAGAATAAAAAGTAAACACTCAATCATAGAAATATTAAAAATAAAATAACTCGATATATAAATTGTATATTCAATATTAGACTACATCAATACTTTAGAAAGTAAAATATATTTTATAATAAAATTAAAATGAAAAATAAATAAAACTCATATTCTTTATTGAAATTAGTTGATAAAATATGCAACTCTCGTTTGCTCAACTGCCTCTTGGCTGTTCTCTATTTTCTCCCCTTTTCTTTTTTCAAATGATGCTCTCTCTCTCTCTCCAGGTTTGTAGCGCTCTCTACTCGAGTATATATATATGAGAGATGATACACACATAATAATTTACATAACACAAGTATAAAGATGGGGGTATTTTTGCAAACTGTTATTAATTTTAACAGTAGTTTACAAAAATACCCTTAATTTTATCATGTGTTATGTAAATTGTTGTAGAAGTTGTTGTGTGTCTATCATTTTTCTATGTATATATATATATATATATATATATATATATTATTTTACGTTGTGGTGCCCCAAACGAACTCTAAAACCATGTGGCTACTCAACCAAGTGCCATGTGTTCCAGCTAGTGTTCAAGTAGAACTACAACCATGCGGCCCATGTAATCATTAAGCTACTGTTGAAGTTCAATGTGGTACTTTGAATTGAAGCCTATTGATAGTACGTGAAGTTCAAATGCGTAATTGAAGTGTGGCTCTTTGTGATTTAAAAAGCCATCCATGTGTCACTCAAGATGAATTAGTGGGCCAAATATATTTAATTTGGGTGGGCCTCTCATGATTTTGTGGCTCTTGAATTCAAGTCTTCTAAACCAAATGGAAATTCGTCTTTTTACAATTTTTTCCTTTTTTTTTCCTTATTCCTTCAAACAAAAAAAAATAAAAAAATAAAAAAAAAATCAAATCAAATCAGAAGAAAAAAAAAAAGAAAAAACTAACAATTTTAATACGTAAAAAGGTAATAAAAATCATATAAAACTTATACTTACCACTATCTCTGAATTAACGTTTAACAGTCGGAAGACTTAACCCACACTTTTCTATGAGGCAATTCGGGCCACCTTAAGGTTGGTCCCACCTGTTGATGAATGGGAAGGTAAGCAGGAGATGTTGTAAAAGTCAAATTGGTTAGCGTAAATATTTTCCAACCACAAGTCTCAAATTTACAAACCTAAGCTATCTTGTTGGGATGTGGTGATGTACAAGGTGTTATCCGTCTGGCATTCTGTTTCCGGAGATGGCGTTTCATTGTAGGAGATGGCATTTTATTGCAGGAGATGGCCTCTTAGGAGTAGTTAGGGTAGTAAGTTAGAAGATTAAACTTGCTCTCCATGTAGAGATGAGTCCGAATGCCTTAGGCCAAGCCTGCCCCTTTAGTCCCCTTAGGGAGGTAATAATTCAAACGACTAGGTAGCTAGTCTGCTCTTTGCCACGTTAAAGGTCAGAGTAAGTTTTTAGACAACCGAGAGGCTACACACGCTCTTTGTCGTGGAAGGGACAATGTGGCATTTTGTGCAACTTGCCCTTTTAGTCCTGCGGGGAGGTAGGTTGTTCTGGTAGTTTTTGACTAGATTCAATCGTACATGTTGACATTCAGGGAAGGTAAGCGTTGGGTCAGACTAGTTCTGTGCCCACACTTTATCACGGTGGAGTTAGGGATAAATTGTTGGGTAGTCGAGTGGTTGGGCCTACACTCTGTTGCGGGAGGGGTAGAGTAGCATTTGGCATAGCTCATCCATTTGGTCTTGCGAGGACGAATTACTCAAGTAGTTTTTTAGAACCCACTCTTGCTATTGACTCTCATGAGGAAGGTAATTGTAGGGTAATTGAGAGCTGACTCGCACTTCATCTAAGAGGGGTTAGAATGCCTCAAGCCAAACCTTCCCTTTTCGTACCCCGATGAGGTAATCCTTTCGTATGACTAGGAGGCTAGTCCATTTTTCGCCATGTTGGGGGTCGTGGTAAGTTTTTCAGGAAGTCAGTCGATCGCGTTCTCTTGGGTGAGGAGGTTAAGACCTTCTACTCATCTATTATTTCCTATGGGCAAGTAGGTTGTTTGGGTAGTGTGTGATATGACCCACTCCCACCCGTTGACAGCATAGGGAAAGTAAGTGTTCGATTAGCTTGTAGATAGACAAGAAGCTAGACCTACTCTCCACCATGGAAGGTACAAGGTGACCTTTAGCTCAACTTACCCTTTAGGTCAAGTAAGGGAGACAGGTTGTTCGAATAGTTTGTGACTGGACTCACTCTTGCCTATTGGTGCTCATGAAGAAGATAAGTGTGTCGGGTAGCTTAGGACTGACCCACACTTTGCTGCTAGAGGGATAAAACAGCCTTTGGCATGTCCTTCCGTTTGGTACCCTACGTGGGAGGTAAGTTCGAACAATCGATTACTTGGTCTACTCTTCGTCATGATGGGGGTCGGGGTAGGTTTTCAAGTAATAGAGAGGTTGAACCCGCTTTCTTGGGCAAGGAGGTTCACTCTCTTGCTCACTTGTTTATCTCGCAGAGAGGTAGGCTAGCCGAGCAGTTTGTGATTGAGTGTGCTCTCTGTCTCGAGAGGGGCGAGATGGCCTTTGGCTCAACTAGCCCTTTTGGGTCCCACAAGAGAGTAAGTTGTTTAAACAGTTTGTGACTGCAGTCGCTCCCACCGGTTAATGATCACAAGGAAGGTAATTTGTCGAGCAACTGAGGACTGACCCACACTCTACTGCAAGATGGATAAAATAGCCTTTGGCATAAGTCATCACTTTGGTGCCTCATGGTGGAGTAAGGAGTTGATGGACATTCCGTTGGAGGAAAGTATACTGATGGAGATTAAGTTAATGAAGATTCTGTTGGTGGAGATTATATTGATGAAGATATATTAAGGGGTCTAAATGATGTTCGAGTAGAATTCTAGAACTGGTGTTCTCTACTGTGAAGGCCAATCATTTTAGTGAAAATAAGCTCCACACAAGTTTTGATAGAGATAAACTGGGGTGTTTAGCACTATGACTGATGTTTGATCAAATTCGCCTATTGCTGTTTGTCATTTATTCTCTTTCTTGCGCCTCATTTCAATTTTTATTTCTCCATTTTTTTAATCCTCCTAGGTTCATACATGCACTTGGTTGAGGTGATGATTGTCCAACCTATGCACGTGACAAGCAAGATGACTAGTGGTGTGTGTGTATGTTAGCCAAGCGAGTGAGGATGATGAGCACATTGCTTGAGCCATGCAACATACCTTAGAGTTGGCCCATGCCCATGGAGTGACTGGGCAAGGAATGCATGGCCTTGGAGAGGCCTTCCGACAAGTTCCTTGGTGACGAGTTAGTTTGTCGTGGGCAAGGAGATTGATCTGGCTGTGATGCAAGATCATGATGAGAGAAACTATCTAAGGAGTGTCGAAGTGCCATTGTCCATGGCCAAGGAATCACACATTAGGAGCCATGGAGTGTGTTGGTGTTATGGCCCTTGAATTGCGGCCAGGGGTCCTTGCTCATGGGTAAGGTGCAACTTGCCGTGATGTATGGCTGAGGCATCCAAGTCAAGGGCCATAGCTAAAGAGTCAAGGCTCTAGTGTCGTGGAGTCGAGGAAAGGTGCACGGTGGAGGAAGGGAGATCCCCAAATGGGTGGCCATGGGCCCACAAAAGTCTATTATGGCTCTGTTGTGAGCTAGCAACTGCACAGCAATTGGCCACATTTGCCGGCTACAAGTCTGGGCACTTTTGCAACACCTTGGCAGGGATAAAGGACTCTGGTGGTTTGCATGGTGGCTATCAGCAACCTTTCCATGCCACCATTGGACTAGGCCAAGAAGTTTTCGACTAAGCATAGTTTCCTTCATCGGTGCATGGCCGCAAGCCACCATTGCTCGTTGTGTGTTAGGGCAGTTCGGTGGTGATTAGGTCGACAAAAAACATGCCAGCAATCCACACAATAGCACACTACAGTGCCATGGTGGGATTAGGTCAAGGATCTCAGCTATGTGTACAGTCGTGCACATTGCTGGGGTGGGGAGATTTCTGTTGAAGGGAGGTGGTCAGGCACTACCACCAAAAGAAGCTAGTCGTCATCTTGGTTGCCACCGACAAGTCCACACAACTTGTGGCATGCTTTCGCAAGTACGACAGTGTGATGCCTCCAATTTACGTTCGTAATTCAACGCAAATTGGAGTGTCAGGGTAAGTAATGCTAGGCTACTCACCCCCATACCTATTGTAAATCAATGCATGCACCTAGACTTACTAGCACATGAAATGCAAATCGCAGCAAAAAAGTTCTGACTAAAAATTTTCTCATGATCGCATGTTGAAATAAAACCATAGTATCCATATCATAACTCATTTAGTTTTTCTCAGCCAATATACAAACTTATCAAAATTTCGACTTAGGACCACCTAGGCTCCTTCTTCACTTCGAAAAACTCTTTTTCCATACCGATGTCGGACTCTACTGCTACTAACTAAGTCAAAACTTCTATAGAGAGAGAGAGTACTCCGGGAACCTCTCAGGATTTTTTTGGGTCTCTCGAGTAACTGGAACCTAACCCATGACCGTCTTCCAACCTTGCAGCGAAATTTAAATTCTAAAGAGAAAATAAACATACAAGAATGAGATTTCTTTGGAAATTTCAGTAAGTACACACTTAACTTAATAAAATCATAGACATTGTAAATAATCACATACAATCCAAACAACTAGAATATACATTTATGGCATGCTTCATGTGACTTATACATGACTTAAACTTATTTCTTATGTGGACATATACTGATGTCCCTCTTGCCTAAACAAACTTGTATCATGCATGAACTATTCATTCTTATTTTAAAATTCTTATTTTAATAAGTCTTTATTTATATCCACTATTACTACTCGTAGTCGGGCCATGACACTATTATTACCCGTGGTCGAGCCATGTCATATCCTTTCTTATTTCTTTAATGCTTGACATGACTTATTATGACACTTATTTGATGACATATAACATAGAATTTTCTTAAAACAGACGTCATGACTTATGATGACACATGTATGTGACAAAATGCAATATACACATAACTTAGGCTTATGACATGCATGTTTCATGTCTTTATAATTCATGTGACATATAAAAATATATCCCAAGAACATACATCACATAAATTTGTAACATCAAAACTTAACGAATAATGCTTACTATGGTAAACTCGGTTCTGCCATTTCAATCCCAATTTAATTCTTTATTGAGTCCTTATATTTTAAAACTCAAAACATAAAATTTTTAGACCTTTCTCTTGTATTTTCATAGCCTCTTGAATTATTCATATCCGATATCAAACAAACAAGTTATCTCTGATTTATCAAAAGGTGTCAAATCTGCCAATAATAATCCTATTAAGGCCAAAATTCACTAGAGTTGTTTTTTCATTCTTTTCAATAGAAAAATCTCATGTTTTCACATAATTGTCTTCACATAACATCATAGAATATATTTCTAAAGTCCCATAATTTTCCTATCATTTTTCCATAGCAAAAATCACTCCAAAATTCAATATATTTTAATTTAACACATAAACAAAGATTAAGCTCTAATAAATATCAAACATAATCCAATCGCCAAACCACTTATTCTATGCCAAGATTGAGTTAATATATGCACTTAAAAATTTTTCCAAACCTAAGTGGGTTTTTGTGTATTTCTCTTGGGTATTTCTCACTATAGCCGACTGGTATCTCTCATGGGAAAAAGAGAAGTCCATGAATCTATTCATAGGTATAAGAGGCGTGGGATGCAAGGAGAAATAGTTTGAATATTTCAGTAACTCCATTTGGCTGCATAGATGAGATGTCCCCTACACTTGTGGTCTCCTGATCACCCCTAATCCTATGGGGATGATTACGCCCAAAGAATAACGCGGTTGTTTGCAGTATAGTTTTGGGGTGTCGATTCTACAAGGAGATGGATTGAGAAATTAAAGAATAAATATGAAGTAAAAAAAAAATTAGAAGGGTGCGAAAAGTGATTTTTGAAGTATGACGTGAATTAAATCTAAATGAGTAGTTTGAAAAGTATAAAAATGAGACGAAAAGTAGAGCATCGGGAATCCTTTGTATATAATCCGTATTTTAATTATTTTCGATTAATTAATAACTCAATTGAAAATTCTATGTCCAAATTTTCAATCAAAAGATAAAACATTAATAATCAGATTTAAATCAAATATAATCTTTCGAAAGATCATTCGTTGTAATATAAGAACCGAAATTGTTATCGATATTAAGGAAATTCAACGTTGACAATATACTCGTAGAGTAATATTGCAGTAGAGAATTAAATTAATATAGATAACCAATTGAACCAAACATAATCAAAGGATTATTCCATTTAATAGAAAAAGTATGACTGAATCTATAAATGAAATAAATTCTAAGATTATTTGGTGACGAAAACATTTATAATAGATTACGAATGATTAAACAAAAGAGTTTAATATTTAAAGCTCACATATATGAATCAAAAACAATTTCAAATACCATCATATATACAAATTCATCCATAGCTCTACTAGAGAATTTAGTTACACATATTGAAAATATGTAACAAAACTTCTCCAAAGGAAACTATAATAGAACCAGCCATGTTTTCTCTTCTTCTTTGGTTTTTCTTGTCTTTTCTCAAGCTCTCTAAAATAGTTCTTCAAGTCTCCAAGCACACTTTACTCTTACATTGGATCCATATATATATAAACATTTCCATCCAAGTTGCCTAACCAATTTCATAATTTCGTGTACCAATTGATGTCCAATATGTGGTTTGAAATTATCTATGCATGGGATACCTTTGGTCGGCTGAGAATGAAGCGGTATGAGGTGTATGCATTGATGTGGTTCTTCTCTTTATTTGTTGTAAGTTTAAGTGCCATGAGTTGATTTGCATGCATATGAAACAATCTTCAAAGATTGAAGAGGTAAAGTGCCGTGTATGAGTTATGTTTCTTCCCCATTTGTTTCAGTTATGTTGCCATGTGTTTCTTCAATTTGATTGTCTTGATTTCTATCTTCCCTTGGTCAATTGTTACGGCTTGGAATTATATAGAGCCATTGGTCCCTTGAGTTTTAACTTCAAGTCAAGTGTCACCATGTGAATGTGATGAAGTCGGTTCTAATTGTTACTGAAGTTGTCGCCTACCCTGTGGCAGTTTGTGTCTTTTATTTGTTTGCCATGTGTTTCCAGCTTTCATTTAATTAGTTTGTTGGTTTGCTCTTCAATTGAATTGATAAGTTGGATGGGAGATTATAGAGAGCATCGAATGGATTGAAATGCCGTGTATGAGTTTGCTTCCTCTTCCCAAGTCTTGCCATGTGTTGCTCCTATCTTGCTTGCCTCCTCATTCCTTTCGGCTGCTTTGCTTCTTTGAGTTTGGCATGTGTTGCTTTGCTTCCTCTTCCCAAGTTTTGCCATGCACTAAGTTCAATTAAGAAGTGTATGAGGTAAAAATGCTCCATGAAAATGTGGCAAATTAATTAAGTTGTCACTTACCTCATATAGCCAACTAGAAAATAAACTAAATCAATTAATAACTTAGCTCTTTAAAAAGCAAGGAAATTTAAATGGCTTATTTGTAAGGTGGAAATTCATAGGACCTATTTAATGAATTAAACTCATGTGTTTCTATTTGTATTTATTTGAGACTTAAATATATTTAAATCATGCTCATGTCCATCTCAAGATAAATGACTATAAAATTAACCAAAATGAGTTATATCATTATTTTCTCTTTTCTTTTAGCATTTAAATAGAGTATTTAGAGTGCATTTTTGTGCACTCATCATACCCCTAACTTACTCATTCCTAGTCCTTAGCAATTTTGATGCAAAATGATGAGAAAATCACACATTAGGGGCCATCTAAACACATTTTCTAAATTCACATATCAAAATAATTTTAGGAATTTAATAACCCTTTCACAAGTAATTCTCATATAGCAATCCACAGAGTGTGTATGTGTTCCAAACTATATATATTATCAAAATCAGAGGTTTCAACACATATAAAAGGAGGAATATCTTAAACAAAAGGTTCAACTTCATATCTCACAAGTATATAAGTGTTTTTGTGCAAGGATTCTCTTTATGAAGTTTGACAAAGGTGTACACTTACTCTCATGTAAATTCAGGCAATTATATATAAGCAACAAGCAAACATTGATCTTATGATAGGAATACTAACAAATGAGATTTCTACCATTCTTTCCACAAACATATTTAGGATCGGAATAATCAACACAAAGGGTTGTAATGTGGCTTAGGTTTGGCTATAAGAGGGAAAGGGTGAAGAGGTTTCAGAAGCTTCCAAATATACACAAAAGGGAATCTATTAAATTTCTCAGTAGACTATACTTTCCTTTTTATGTACTTTTCAACTTTTTAGATTTTTGACTAAGAATGCTTTTCTTTTCTTCTTTTGCCACTGGTGTCTTCGCAATTTGATGAACTCTTTTATGAATAATTTGATGGATACGTCTAGCACCATGTCATTTTTTTTTTGCTTATATATATATATATATATGATAAATTTCACACCTAGTACACACTTGGAAGTAAAATGGTAGAAAAAATTAGTATATACTTCAATGTGGAGAGGTAATGATGATGTAGGTATGTGTATATTGGCTCAAAATTGGTTGCTAGGGGTCTATGATAAAAATGGTCAGCTTGAAAGGCTCAAATGTTAATCCTAAGTTGACTGTTTTCATATCCCAAGTATATCCACCATCTTACCACAAACCATATAATGATATTCTCAAAAGAAGTGTCCAATTCAAGAGATCAATGAATACTTATCACAATTTCTGTATTTGTAAGCTCTCAATTCTCACCAAAATTCACACGAATACTTAAGCAAAATAATTCTCTAGTTACATGTGTCAAATCACCATATTATCACAAAGTTTGGATAAGTGCATAAATGGTTCTGTGGATGCCTTAGCAAAATGATTTAAAATGAGTTTGTTGAATTCACCAAGATGGTTATGAATGAGCATAAATGGTTCTCTAGTTACATGTGTGAAAAGATGCCTGTGATGAATTTTTTTATTTTATTTTATATATATATACCACAAAGTTTAAATAACAGATTATATATTCCCACCTCCCAACTTAAATAAAACATTGTCCTCAATATTTAAGATTTAGAATTGAATAACCAAACAGGGTAGAATACACCTGATGTGGGATGTGGGTGACTTACTTGGCTTCAAAGATGGTATTTGTCAAAATTAACCTATAACAAAATAAAGTAAACAAATAAATAAAAAGAAAATGAAGGAAAAGAAAATGAAAGAAAAACATACCTGGAATTAATGGAATTTTAGAGGTGATTTCTACAACTGAACTAGTGTCTAGAATTAAGAAATCAATAGGATAATAAAATTTGTCAACTTGAATTAAAACATCCTCTACCACACTCCGTGGTGCTCTGACTGAACGATCAGCCAATTGCAATACCACATAAGTTGGTTTGATTTCTCCCAATCCAAATTGCAAATAAATAGAATATGGCATCAAATTTACACTAGCCCCTAAATCTAGCAAGGCCTGTCCAAGTTCATGATTTCCAATGTTGCATGTGATGGTTGGACATCCAGAATCCTTGTACTTAGGGGGAATCAGCTGTTCAATTAGAGCACTAACTTGCTCTGTCAAGAATGCTGTCTTCTTCACATGATGCTTCCTCTTAACTGTACACAAATCTTTGAGAATTTTTGTGTAAGTAGGAGCTTGTTTAATTACATGCAAAAGAGGAAGATTAACTTTTACCTGTCTAAGATTTTCTAAAATATCATTGTTATGATCCAGAGTTTGTTTGTTTGACTTTAATGCTTGAGGAAAAGGTACCTTAACAGAATTTTTTATTACCTTAGGTTCCTCAGGTTTTGTTACCTCAAGTTCTTTGGGTAGCTCAGGACTGGTGCTATCTTGATCTTTCTCTACATCCTTTGTTTTGTCTATTATTGGATCACGTAGAGACTTACCACTTCATGTCACAATGGCGTTTACGTCCTTCAGATCTCCTTGTGCCATATGTTGACCATGAGGTACATACTGAGTTTGAGAAGGAAACTTACATTTCTCATTCATAGTCAAAGAACTCATTATTTTAGACACTTGGCTCTTTATTTCCTTATTTTCTTCAACAACCTGCATAATCAAAGATTCAAATTTCTGATTAGTCTTACCCTGTATTTCAATAAAAGTATGCAAAGTATCTTCTAAAGAATTTCTAGAAGATTGAGGTGCATGGTATGGTGCAGGATATGATCTAGAGGGTTGTGCAGGCTATTGGTTTTCAGACTTCCAGCTGAAGTTTGGATGATTACGTCATCCTGAGTTGTAGGTTTCAGAGTAAGGTGTGAAGGGTTTTTTGTACATACCCAAAGCATTACCTTGTTTCTCATACATACCATTCATGTTAGTATATGTAGGACACTCTTGGGCATGATGATCTATCCCACCATAGACAACGCATGGCCCAAAAGATTCTGCATGATTAGCTATGTGTGTTTGTTTTGAGTTTTTGGTTTTCAATAACTCTAATTCTCTGGTGAGCATTTCAACCTTAGCCTTAAGGTTATCCTCCTCCCTTAGATGGTAAATACCACCACTCGAATTTCTTGTCTGTCGTGACCTGTTTGTACTATCAGTAGCACTAGGTCCAGTCCAAGTATGAGCTTTTTCAGCAAGCTCATTGAGGTACTTTATGGCCTCATCAGGATTTTTCTGTAAAAATTCTCTATTGCACATTATTTCCATTAATTGACGTTTCCTGGGTGTCAGCCCTTCATAGAAATAACTCACTAAGCGCCAATTTTTATATCTATGGTGAGGACACATACTTAAAAATTCTTTAAATCTTTCTCAAGATTGGTACAAAGTCTCACTATCCTTTTGTGCAAAGGTGGAGATTTGTCTTTTTAAAGCATTAGTCTTATGTTGGGGAAAGTATTTATTGAAAAACACTTGAGTCATCTCACTCCATGTTCTAATAGACCGTGGTCTTAGTGAGTACAACCAACTATTAGCTTTATCTTTCAAAGAAAAAGGAAAGAACTTTAGCCTTACCGTATCGTCAGTGGTATTTTGATTGTGAAATGTTGCAACTATTTCCTCAAATTCCCTAATATGAACATAGGGGTTTTCATTTTCTAAACCATGGAAAGTCAGAAGTAATTATATCATTCCTATTTTGAAATCTACTTGACAAACATTAGGTGAGAACATAATATAGGACAGTGTGGCTGTTTGTGCGGGATGAAGATAATCTTGGAGGGTTCTAATAGGTTGGTCCACGTGTTCACTTATTGTGTCAGAATTGGAAGAATTATCAAACAAGCAATTAGAAAAATTAGAATCTGAATCTGATTTTAGCACGGGTCTACTAGCAAACCGTCTAAAAGCGTCTCTATACCTGCGCATGCAAAGTAAAGAAAAGCATATTACAAAAAAAAAATAATTATGAAAAGAAAAAGTAAAATAAAATAAAGATGCAGAAAGCTAAAAAGAAAATGAACGAAGTTACCGCTCTTTTTTTTTTTTTTACAAACTAAAAAAAAAACTACAAGTTCTTCTACCATCTCCCCAGCAACGACGCCAAAATTTGATTACGCCCAAAGAATAACGCGGTCGATTGCAGTATAGATTTGGGGTGTCGATTCCACAGGGAGATGGATTGAGAAATTAAAGAATAGTAACGAAGTAAAAAAAAATTTAGAAGGGTGCGAAAAGTGATTTTTGAAGTATGACGTGAATTAAATCTAAATGAGTAGTTTGAAAAGTATAAAAATAAGACGAAAAGTATAGCATCGGGAATCCTTTGTATATAATCGGTAGTTTAATTATTTTCGATTCATTAATAACTCAATTGAAAATTCTATATCCAAATTTTCAATCAGAAGATAGAACATTAATAATCAGATTTAAATCAAATATAATCTTTCGAAAGATCATTCGTCGCAATATAAGAACCGAAATTGTTATCGATATTAAGGAAATTTAACATCGACAATACACTCGTAGAGTAATATTGTAGCAGAGAATTAATTAATATAGATAACCAATTGAACCAAACATAATCAAAGAATTATTCTATTTAATAGAAAAAGCATGACTAAATCTATAAATGAAATAAATTCTAAGATTATTTAGTGACGAAAATATTTATAATAGATTACGAATGATTAAACAAAAGAGTTTATTATTTAAAGCTCACATATATGAATCAAAACATGTTGATGTAAAATTTGGTAGTTGGCAATTTTCTAGTGAAAAACCTAATATATTTGAGTTGTAACTAAGGGTGGACAGAGTACACTTGAAGAGGATCAAAATGGCTCGAGAAAAACCGAACACAGTGATCTCGCTCGACCCTCGCTCGACATGGCGCTCGAGCGAAGTCCAGGCAGAGACTTCGCTCGACACTCGCTCGACATGGCGCTCGAGCGAAGTCCAGGCAGAGACTTCGCTCGACACTCGCTCGAAATGGCGCTCGAGCGAAGTCCAGGCAGAGACTTCGCTCGACCCTCGCTCGACACTTCGCTCGAGCGAAGTTAAGGTTTCACGAAATTTTCTAGGGTTTAAGCGCCGTTTCAGGAGGTGGCTTATAAATACCTCCTTAAGTCTTCTGCTGGAAGTGGGGAAAATACAGAGGAAAAACCAAGGAGGCACATTTCATCCCTTGAGAGAAACTTCTCCATTGTTTCAAAGATCATTCTCTCTTGGATTATATTACTCCCTCACAACACACATTCAAACTTTTAGTGAGTCCATTGGAGTGGACGTGGTCATCAAGCTGGAAGAGTTCTTCAAGGAGCTTGGATGAAGAAATCAAGTTGTTCGTGTGAGAAGCTATAGAAAGGTCGGAGTTCCGGCACTACATGCGTGTAGAGATCGAGTGGTCACTCGTGGTGTTGCAAGCCAAGTTTAGTTGCTACAGTGGGTTTGTGAGTGTTTCTAAATTTGTTGTAACAAACTAAAATTTCTATAGTGGATTATAGGTGGTGTCTTACACCCGGAGTGGTTTTAGATTTTGAAGAGGTTCTTCAAATGAGTTTCCACTTCGTAACCAAAATCTGTGTGTTGATTTCTTCGTTGATTGCTTGTTTATGTTGATTAATTTTTAAACTGCCATAGTTTCTGTTATACACCTATTCACCCCCCCTCTAGGTGTGTAAGGTAATTTGCTATCGCTTTTTCAATTGGTATCAGAGAGGGTACACTTCGTTAGGATTAATTTCCTGAGTGTGATTCTGCTTTGGTGGTCAAAATGGATAGGTCTCAATCCCTCTCATCACCACCATATTTTGATGGTAGCAACTATGCTTATTGGAAAGTTCGAATGCGAGCGTTTCTTAAGTCTATAGATGAACGTGTGTGGGTGTCCTTGATAAGAGGATGGAAAGAGCCCGTCACCATTGTTAATGGAGTAGAAGTTCCCACAGACGTGGACAACTACTCAAAGGATGAGTTGAGTGAAATTAACTGGAATAGTAAAGGCCTAAATGCAATTTTTATGGCCGTGTCTCAGGAGGAGTTCAAACGAATCTCTATGTGTAATACAAGCAAAGAGGCATGGGACATTCTTGAGATCACTCACGAGGGAACTAGGGCTGTAAAAAATTCTAAACTCCAAATGCTTACCACCAGCTTTGAGGAAATTAGAATGAAGGAGGATGAAACATTTGATGTCTTTTATGCAAGATTGAATGACATTGTGAACTCTCGGTTCAACTTGGGAGACAAAATCCCAGAAAATAGAGTTGTAAGAAAAGTCCTCAGATCTCTTCCTGAGAGATTTCGTCCCAAGGTTACTGCAATTGAGGAAAGTAAAGACTTGGATGTCATGAAAACAGAAGAGCTGGTGGGTTCCCTGCAAACTTATGAACATACTCTGCCATTGGATAGGAAGAGCAAGTCCATTGCTCTTAATACAATTCAAGAGGACTCAGATGAGTCATTCGATGAATTAGCAATGAGTGACAGAGAAATAGCATTTTATGCTAAGAAGTTCAGAAAAATGTTTGTAGCAAAAAGGCACAGGAGCCAAAGACCAGAGAAGAAGAAGTTTGGGAGATATATTGAGGGGTCAAGCTCAGAGAATAAGGAAAGAGCCTCCAACGATTACATTAGGCCTAACAAGGACAAGACACGAGTACAGTGTCATGAATGTCATGGATTTGGTCACATTCGTTTGGAGTGTGCAAATTATAAGAAGAGCAAAGAAAAGGCAAAGATTGCCTCTCTAAGTGAAAGTGAGTCTGAATCAAGTGACTCATCTGGCAACTCCACTCCAAAAAGGAATCTCAACTACATGGCTTTTACTTCCTCCGTTGGAGACATAGATCAGTGCAGTGAACAAGCTTCTGATGATTGCAACATACCGGAAGATGAGTTCGAGTGTGAAGATCAACTGCAAGAAATCTATGAAAAACTTTACAATGAGTGCGTGAAATTGAGAAAAGTCAACAAAGCACAGACTGAAAAGATAAATCAGTGCAAACAAGAAAATGATGAGCTTCAAGGCAAACTGAATGAAGCCTATATCTTGACTGACCAATTACGAAAGAAAAGTGAGGCTTTGGAAGATGCTATGGAAACTAAGGAAAATGAATTAACCCAGCTAAAGGGAAGATTGCAAGCCTTTTCCACTGGAAAACAAAATCTGGACAAAATTCTAACTCTTGGAAAGCCCTCAGGAGACAAGAGTGGAATAGGATATGTTGGAGAAAAGTTTGAAGTGGGTACGAGCTCGAAAACTCCTCAAAACAGCATGGTGAAAAATCACTCACTAGCAAAGGGAAAGAAAGTCTTACATGCACAAAAGTTTATTTCATCTCAAGAGAAACAAATAGCTCACAACACGAGACCCGTGTGTCATCATTGTGGGAAGTTGGGTCATGTGAAAACAAATTGCTTGAGATTTAAAAGACTCACCAGAAAATCTCCTAAGGATGACTTGATTTTCAGGGGACAGCAAACCTACAGAGAAAATCGGACATGTCATAATTGTGGCAAGTATGGACACATCCGACCAAACTGCTATGTGCTTAATAAGTTTCCTGTGAGAAATGAAAAGAGAGACTCAAGAAGAGGTCACTTCAACTTGTGGGATCAAGTCATGGCACTCACTAGACAAAATGACCTTCTAAATGCCAAGGTAGAAAATCTGACAAGTACCCAGAAGACTGTGCGAGTCAACTCTCCAAAAATCAAAAGAGTATGGATCAAGAAGGAGAAAAGAGCCACATGTCACATAGCTCACATTGCCTTGAAGACCCAAAACAATTCATTGTGGTATCTTGACAGTGGGTGTTCTCGACACATGTCCGGTGACAAAACTCTTTTTAAGACAATTGAAGAGTACAAATGTGGGACAGTGACATTTGGAGATGGTGGTAAAGCGAACATAATTGGGAAAGGTGAAATTAACATTACTGGACTACCGGCATTGAGAGAAGTTCTGTATGTTGACGGATTAAAAGCGAATCTTCTTAGCATAAGCCAAATGTGTGATAATGGTGCTGAAGTTCGGTTTTCAAAAGATATGTGCATTGTTTCTGATAACAATGGACAATGCTTGATGCAAGGAATCAGGACCTCTGACAATTGCTATGGTATCGCTCCCACTTCACAGTACAGCTGCAATAGTACTAAAAGTGAGGCCACTACTCTCTGGCATCAAAGACTTGGGCATGTGAATCACAAAAACTTGTCAAAGATTGCTAAGAAAGAAATGGTGATTGGACTGCCCGAACTTGGGAAAGTGGAGACATCTGTTTGTGGATCATGTCAAGTGGGAAAACAAGTTCGAGCAGCCCACAAGAACACAACAGATATCCTGACCAAAAGACCCTTAGAGTTGTTACACATTGATCTTATGGGACCCTCTAGGACTGAAAGTCTGGGGGGAAAGAAATACATACTGGTGATGGTAGATGATTTCACCAGATACTCTTGGGTAGAATTTTTGAGGGAAAAGGGTGAGGCTTCAAATGTGATAAGGAACTTATGTAAGAAGCTTCAAAATGAACAAGGGAACTCTATTGTCAGAATCAGGAGCGACCATGGACGAGAATTTGATAACTCAAGTTTAGAGAAATTCTGTGATGAAGAAGGCATTCGTCAAGAATTTTCTGCTCCCATTACTCCACGGCAAAATGGAGTTGTTGAAAGAAAAAATCGAGTTATCCAAGAAATGGCTCGAGTTATGATGCATACCAAAAATGTTTCTGCTCATTTTTGGGGTGAAGCTGTGAACACAGCATGTCACATTGTGAATAGAGTCTACCCTCGACCCAACACTTCTCAGACACCATATGAGCTGTGGAAAGGAAAGAAGCCAAATGTGAAGTACTTCAGGGTGTTCGGGAGTAAGTGTTACATTTTGAGAGATAGGAAAAATCTGGGTAAGTTTGACCCAAAGAGTGATGAGGGAATATTCCTTGGTTATTCCAGAAACAGTCGTGCTTACAGATGTTACAATCTACGCACCCAAACTGTCATGGAATCCATCAATGTGGTTATAGATGATTCTCCTAAAGAGAAGTTAAATCAAAATCTAATTGATACACCAAGTGGAACTGAAGAGAACTCTAGTGAACTTGATGAAGATCAAGAGACCTCATCAACTGAGAAAGTTCATACTCACAAGGAGCCATCTTCGAGAGTGAAGCTAAACCATCCTCAAGATAATATAATCGGGAATGTAAATGAAGGGATGAGGTTGAGGAAGAAAGTGATAAGTCAACTAGCTCACTCATGTTACATCTCTCAGATTGAACCAAAAAGGGTGGAAGAAGCTTTAAAGGATGAGAATTGGACAAATGCCATGCATGAAGAAATTAATCAATTTTTGAGAAATGATGTGTGGTACTTAGTCCCAAGGCCTGAAAAGCACAATGTTGTAGGTACCAAATGGATTTTCAAGAACAAGTCTGATGAAAATGGAATGATTGTACGGAATAAGGCAAGATTGGTGGCACAAGGTTATGCCCAAATGGAAGGAATAGACTTTGATGAGACATTTGCACCGGTGGCAAGGCTTGAGTCAATCCGAATACTATTAAGTGTTGCTTGCCATATGTGTTTCAAACTCTATCAAATGGATGTAAAGAGTGCCTTCCTAAATGGGATCCTTCAAGAAGAAGTGTATGTAGAGCAACCAAAAGGTTTTGAGGATCCAAAATATCCTAATCATGTCTACAGGTTGAAGAAAGCCCTGTATGGTTTGAAACAAGCTCCCAGAGCCTGGTATGAGAGGCTAACTTCGTATCTTTTGGAGCACAAGTTTCTGCGAGGAAGTGTGGATAGGACACTTTTTATCCGGAAAGTGGGTGAGGAGATAACTGTAGCTCAAATCTATGTGGATGATATTGTGTTTGGATCATCCATTGATGACCTAGCTCTCGAGTTTGCAGAAGAAATGAAGAATGAATTTGAGATGAGTATGGTGGGTGAGCTAACGTTTTTCTTGGGACTCCAAGTAAAACAGCTAGATGAAGGATTGTTCATATCCCAATCTAAATATGCAAAGGACCTGCTAAAAAAATTTGGATTAGATGGGAGTAGCCATGCTAGAACTCCCATGAGCACAAGTGTAAAACTTAGTGCTGATGTGTCAGGAAAGGGGGTTGAGCAATCTCTGTACAGAAGCATGATTGGGAGTCTACTGTATCTCACTGCTAGTAGACCTGACATAGCTTTCAGTGTTGGCGTTTGTGCTAGATTCCAAGCAAACCCCAAAGAATCTCATCTTGTGGCTGTCAAACGCATACTTCGCTATGTAAATGCCACAGTGAATTATGGAATTTGGTACTCCAGAGATTCCAATACTGAGCTTGCAGGCTACTCTGATGCTGATTGGGCTGGAAATGCAGATGATAGAAAGAGCACTTCAGGTGGATGTTTTTATATGGGAACAAATCTTGTTGCATGGATGAGTAAGAAACAAAACTCCATTTCTTTGTCTACAGCTGAGGCTGAATACATTGCTGCTGGGAGTTGTTGTACTCAATTGCTGTGGATGAAACAAGTGATTCGTGACTATGGTATTACTCAAGGTGTGATGAGCATCCATTGTGATAATACCAGTGCCATCAACATCTCTAAAAATCCTGTCCAACATTCTAGGACCAAGCATATTGACATTAGGCATCATTTCATTCGGGAACTTGTGGAAACACATATAATTACTCTTGAGTACATTCCCACCGAACATCAATTAGCCGATCTTTTTACCAAACCATTAGATGGTCTTCGTTTTGAGTGTCTTAGAAAGGCTATTGGTATTTGTGCCTTAACACAAGAGATGTAACATGCATTTCATACATTGCATGCATATCATTTTTTTTCTTTTGCATTGTTATTTTTCTTGTCTTCATTCTCTTCTTTGTCTTTCCTCTGATTTATTTGCCTTTTCTTCAATGTGATGCCTGACCTTACTACTAGACAGCACACTTTCAAGCATGTGTCTTGTGAAAATTGTATCATAGGCTTATGTTGCAAAGGTGAAAGATGTGTGTCACCTTAAATGTGCGTTTTGCAGCACACACTGCACGCCTAGCTCAATCTCTTGACATTTGACATTATGTGAGACTTTGGGGAGGCAATCAAAAGTGTAAGGGGGAGCCCTACGAGTGATCAGAATTGACCTCGGGCTAGATGACCTGTGTAAGAACCTTTGTATCTAAAAAGGAAAGAAAATGAAGAGGCTCTATTATTGTATTAAAAAAAAAAAAAAGGGGCAGAAAGAAAGAAAAATGGCCAAAATAGAAATCCTGACTCTGGTTCTATTAGACACAAGAAATTAGGTCCTAGCAGCATTGGGTTTGACTTTCTGCGCTTTGACAGGTCTCCCAAGCTCTTATGGTTTCTTGTTTAGCCCAACCCCACTCACACCTCTCGGTTCAAATTTCTTGATTGAGCAAGAGCACTGTCTAAACACGCATAGTCATATTAATTGTGACATACAGTCTGTATCCTTGCGTGGCATTTAGAGTATGATATTATTTTACATGTGCTCTGCTATGTTTTTTTTTTTAATTGTTCCCAAGTTTGAAGTTACTATTAAAAAAAAAAAAAAAAAAAAAAGGGGGGCTGGAATTTCGCTCGATATCTCGCTCGACCATAAAATCTCGCTCGAGCGAAAAACCCTTATATTGCGCTCTGCATCGCGCGATAAGCCCAGATTGCCGAATCTCTTCTCCCCTTTCTCAAACTTCACTCATCTTCTCTCAACCACTCAATCCAAGCCTAAGCATCTCATTTCCTCTCAAACACTCAATCAACGGTAAGCCTATCTCTATCCATTTCTTCTTCATTTTTGTTTTTCTCTTTTCTTTTCTTTCCCGTTGCATTACATTCATGGGTTGTGTTTGGGTTCATTTTTTTTTCGGATTTGTTTTTAGACACTTGGTGGTTCATTTTTGGTATGGATGAACCTATTAGCATAGTGTTGTATTTAGGGAGGAATGGGATAATTAATTGGGGGTTAAACTCATGATTGCAAAGCATGCACACTACCTGTTCGATGAAATGCCTCAATGAAAATTTGTCTTCCATTTTGTCTCTTCTTTGGTGCATTGCTCTTTAGACAAAATGTAGGTATCATTCATAGTCTGCACACCTTGTCTAGAACATTATGGGTCACATTTTAGGCATGTTAGGCATATAAGGCATTTTAGACATTTTAGGCATTTTAGGCATTTTAGGCATGATGGACATCCATCTTCATATCATATATGTCTCACTGTCTGTACTTGGTCCATTTACAGCTGCCATGGCATCTCGGCGTGTTCGTCCTCGCACTGCCCCATCCGCCTCTCGGACTTACTTCCACAGTCCTCAAGCTGAGGAACTCTACACGCAGAACTTTTCCCATCGCTCCATTCTTGTGGAACGTGAAGTTCTTCTAGGTGAGTTTCGGGATACATATCCCATTGTCCCTCAGATTTTTGAGTCGCGCCAGTGGCTTGCTTTAACCACTGGTCATCCCGCTCCCTCGGTGGAGTTGGTCAGGGAGTTTTACTCGAATATACATGACATCTTAGAGGGAACGTTTCAAGTGGATATCCGGAATATCACTTTCCGGGTGACTCCCGATCTTGTGGCAAATTTGCTGGGGGCACCTCGAGTAAACAATCCTATTTATCCCTATCTCCGTACCCCAGCTCCTAGCAGACCTGATTTGGGTCGCTTTCTCACCAGGTCTCCTATAACTTGGACTGGGATTCCTCCTCTAGCGACTAAGTCGTTTCCTCATGTGTACCAAATTGTGAGTCGAATTTTTTTGACAAACATCTACCCTACTGGACATTATAGTGACATTGGTCCGGATCGTGCCCTTCTCTTACATGCATTGCTCACTGATGTCCCTATTGATTTGGGCGGTCTTCTCTGTCGGGTCATGATTGAGGCCCATATGTCGTCAAACCTTCGAACTGGTCTTCCTCTTGCCTGTCTCATTACGAGGATAGCCCTGTCTAAGTCTGTGTCAATCCCTCCCCAGGAGCTTAGAGTGAGCCTGAAGACACCGATTGGTCGGAAGACCATGCAGCTAAGTCAGGCGCATCTTCCTAATGTTGAACCCGCTCCTACCCAGACCGGACCTATTCCTCACGCTCCTGAGACCAGCTCAGGTCCTTCCAGCTCGGGTCCTTCCAGCTCGGGTCTGATGCCACCAGCTACAGAACCATCCAGGCAGACCATATTGGACTTTCTGATTAGCATTCAGCAGTCTGTGACCAGCATGGATACTCGCATTGATAACCGACTTAACAGTCTTGAGACTCGGGTCACTCAATTGGATACTCATCTCAATGCTCGGTTTGACACACTTGACACTCAAGTGATTGAGCTTGGAAATCAAGTTCAGCATCTTCTTGCTGATGAGGAAGAGACTGATGAAGATTGAGACCCCTTGCCATTTTGTGACAAAAAGGGGGAGTGATCGGGGGAGGAGTAGCTAGATTTAGGGGGAGTAAATAGTAGCTTGTTGTTCTTAGTTTTACTATATGATTATACTCTTGATGTATTCTATGTTGGACTAATTGCTATTGAAGTTTTAGTGTTAAATTTTTATGGCAAAAATTCTTTACTTCTGAGTTCATCTGTTAAAGTTCTTGCTAGTGTTTTCTGTTGGTACGTTTACATGTTTGTTAAGTGTGCAGATACTTCACTTGCCAAGACTAAACCTACATGTGGAAGTCCTGTTGTTTGTGTGTGATAGGATTAGGTCAAATGTATAGGTTAGAGGTTTTGTCACAGAAATGCCAAAGGGGGAGATTGTTGATGTAAAATTTGGTAGTTGGCAATTTTCTAGTGAAAAACCTAATATATTTGAGTTGTAACTAAGGGTGGACAGAGTACACTTGAAGAGGATCAAAATGGCTCGAGAAAAACCGAACACAGTGATCTCGCTCGACCCTCGCTCGACATGGCACTCGAGCGAAGTCCAGGCAGAGACTTCGCTCGACACTCGCTCGACATGGCGCTCGAGCGAAGTCCAGGCAGAGACTTCGCTCGACACTCGCTCGAAATGGCGCTCGAGCGAAGTCCAGGCAGAGACTTCGCTCGACCCTCGCTCGACACTTCGCTCGAGCGAAGTTAAGGTTTCACGAAATTTTCTAGGGTTTAAGCGCCGTTTCAGGAGGTGGCTTATAAATACCTCCTTAAGTCTTCTGCTGGAAGTGGGGAAAATACAGAGGAAAAACCAAGGAGGCACATTTCATCCCTTGAGAGAAACTTCTCCATTGTTTCAAAGATCATTCTCTCTTGGATTATATTACTCCCTCACAACACACATTCAAACTTTTAGTGAGTCCATTGGAGTGGACGTGGTCATCAAGCTGGAAGAGTTCTTCAAGGAGCTTGGATGAAGAAATCAAGTTGTTCGTGTGAGAAGCTATAGAAAGGTCGGAGTTCCGGCACTACATGCGTGTAGAGATCGAGTGGGTCACTCGTGGTGTTGCAAGTCAAGTTTAGTTGCTACAGTGGGTTTGTGAGTGTTTCTAAATTTGTTGTAACAAACTAAAATTTCTATAGTGGATTAGAGGTGGTGTCTTACACCCGGAGTGGTTTTAGATTTTGAAGAGGTTCTTCAAATGAGTTTCCACTTCGTAACCAAAATCTGTGTGTTGATTTCTTCGTTGATTGCTTGTTTATGTTGATTAATTTTTAAACTGCCATAGTTTCTGTTATACACCTATTCACCCCCCCTCTAGGTGTGTAAGGTAATTTGCTATCGCTTTTTCAAAACACTTTCAAATACCATCATAATTAGACATAATCGTGTACCAATTGATGTCCAATATGTGGTTTGAAATTATCTATGCATGGGATACCTTTGGTCGGCTGAGAATGAAGTGGTATGAGGTGTATACATTTATGTGGTTCTTCTCTTTATTTTTTGTAAGTTTAAGTGCCATGAGTTGATTTGCATGCATGTGAAACAATCTTCGAAGATTTAAGAGGTAAAGTGCTGTGTATGAGTTTTGTTTCTTCCCCATTTGTTTCGGTTATGTTGCCATGTGTTTCTTTAATTTGATCGTCTTGATTTCTATATTCCCTTGGTCAATTGTTATGGCTTGGAATTATATAGAGCCATTGGTCCCTTGAGTTTTAACTTCAAGTCAAGTGTCACCATGTGAATGTGATGAAGTCGGTTCTAATTGTTACTGAAGTTGCCGCCTACCCTGTGGCAGTTTATGTCTTTTATTTGTTTTCCATGTGTTTCCAGCTGTCATTTAATTAGTTTGTTGGTTTGCTCTTCAATTGAATTGATTAGGTCAGATGGGAGATTATAGAGAGCATCGAATGGATTGAAATACCGTGTATGAGTTTGCTTCCTCTTCCCAAGTCTTGCCATATGTTGCTCCTATCTTGCTTGCCTCCTCATTCCTTTCGGCTGCTTTGCTTCTCTGAGTTCGGCATGTGTTGCTTTGCTTCCTCTTCCCAAGTTTTGCCATGCACTAAGTTCAATTAAAGAGTGTATGAGGTAAAAATGCTCCATGAAAATGTGGCAAATTAATTAAGTTGTCACTTACCTCATATAGCCAACTAGAAAATAAACTAAATCAATTAATAACTTAGCTCTTTAAAATGCAAGGAAATTTAAATGGCTTATTTGTAAGGTGGAAATTCATTGGACCTATTTAATGAATTAAACTCATGTGTTTCTATTTGTATTTATTTGAGACTTAAATATATTTAAATCATGCTTATGTCCATCTCAAGATAAATGACTATAAAATTAAATAAAATGAGTTATATCATTATTTTCTCTTTTCTTTTAGCATTTAAATAAGGTATTTAGAATGCATTTTTGTGCACTCATGAGGGGATTTGCTGATATTTTAATCCCATGGTTGAGATTAATCCACCTATATCTTGATCAAGGGCTCAAAGAGTTCCAAGACATGGGGGTAAAGACAAGATAACATCATAGGAAATCTTCCAATGGGTGTATCTGGCTACTTGGCCTCTCATGGGGGTCAGCCACGTTCCAGCCCAAATAAGTCCTAGATAAAATTCGATTTTTCGAAAACTCAAGAAATGAAAGTTTAGGATCATCCTCTTAAGGTTATAAAGGATTTTGAATCACTTCATTACAAAATCAGATGAGAGAGATATGATTATTTCACTGAAACATGTCAAAAGTTACCCGAGAACACCCAATCCGAGTTCTCCATTGTTTTCCTTTGTTTTCTTGCCCACCAAGGATTCTAGATAAATTCTTATCAACTTGTCACATGTTTTCACATATTTCAAGACCTTAGAAAAACTGATAGCCAATCATAATTTTCATTACATGGCCGAACATAAGACAACTCATCTAAGTCGGTTATCAGTTGACTCTCATTCCCATCCGTCCACTTCACACCAGATTTAGTCCTTGATCCATTCCTTGTCTTCAAAAACCTAAAACATAAAAATTCTAGATATACCTATTAAAGTTCTATAAGAATTAGAATCACCTCATTCTGACTGTATATGAAGGAGTTATGATTATGACACCAAAACCCGAAGGATCAGCCCGAGAACTTGTTTTGGCACACCAAGTGTTTGATGTTTTGTTCTATCACTTCCCTTTGAATTTCTTCCTCAAATTTAAAAAAATTATCTTTTTCTAGGTCCAAATTGAAATTCTCTAGTTGCACCTTGCTAAAATTCCCAAAGTTAAATCCAAAAGTTTTCTTTGAATGCATCTAAGCCTCAAATCCTATTTTTATGGAAAAAAATATCATTCCAATAAATACCTTTAAAATATTCTTAAGTAAATGCTTTATTTTAAAAAAATTAGGTTATTACAGGTAGTGCCTCCACCACTACAAGATTTTCGGGTTTTTACCAAGAAGGATACTTGTGGAAAAAATAGGATTTTCGTGGATAAAGTATTTTTCCAACCAATTTGACTCGTGGGACGTTCGTGGCATATAACTCCCGGTAAAAGAGCATTTGCCACTGGCCATATGCTTCCGTGACAAATAGATATTTTTCCAAACAACATTTTTTGTGATAATAGCCAATTTTGATCGTGGGAATAAAATTTAAAAATGTTATAACCTTGTGGCTATTATTCTTTTACTACAAAATCTTGTCGTGGCTAATAAGTTTGCACTATGAAATAGTTCGTGTTATCTCTTATCACCTTGCAATAAATGTTCTTTTGCCACCAACTCTAATTGTATGCACTTCTATATGCCCACAGGGAAGTTTCATAGCAAAAAATAGCCTTAAAAAATAGCCTTTCTTGAGCAAAAGTATTTGCTACGAGTTTTGATCATGGCAGATACTAAAAGATTTCAGAAAAAAAAAATTATAAAAAATCATAAAATAACTTCATAATATAAGCTAAAAAATTATATATAAAGCTTGGAGATTCAAATTGATACTGATAACAATTTCAAAACAATTTAAATTATGCTAACATGTTTACACGAAAAACTCCCAATGAGAACCCAAGTACAAGATATATTTTGACACACGAATATATACAAATAATATTAATATTATTTGTATATATTAATATTAATATGAAGATTAAACACATTGATCAACTATTCCACATTAGCAAATAGAATAGAGTCAGCCATATTACTACTACAAATTATAATCCATTAATTTAAAGTACCTGATCATACATTGACATCCCATTTAAACATATGGATCTTGAACTACTAGTACTTAGACATAAAAATATGTCTCTAGGTTGGCAGTAGGACCATGCATGCCCTATGAGTGTCAACAAACTTCCTTAACAACCCCTACAACTATATATTACTCTTTGGAAGTACGAACTTACCATTAGTGTAGCAATATATGCTTTTCACCTTGTTTGCAGCAACCTCACATCAAGTAGGGATATGTGATCCCTAACAACAACAACAACAGACCTGAATGTTAGACATGATTTCTCACAACATTTTCAACATATTACATCTTTTGAGGTAATAACTAGAAGTTAAAGAGTGCAGGCAACAGGGGTGAAAAATATTTTCAATCACTATCATTTTCTTCCATAGTTAAATACATATGTTTTTCTCTAATGAGAGTTAAATAGGTGTGTTAACTAAATTTAATTGTGCAGAATTTAAGCATATTAACTAAATTTTATTTTCTGAACTGATGTCATTTTCTTCAATACAAACTGAACCTAAAAAAATTGAAACCAGAACAAGTAAGTTTGCTTTCCAAATAATAGGCCTATGCAGCCTCTCTACAAAGGGTTTTTAATGAAAATACTTACAGCCCAAAAACCAAGCAAACAGGACTTAAAACACAAACTTATTTCTTTTTCTGACATGTGACTATCATGTATTCCTATTAATAATCAGATCATATAATGCAAGGACCGTGCATAAATGTGAACAATCGAACAAAGAGTTAACATTAAGGAAATTATATTAACATTAAGAAAATTATATTACCAATTAAATTATATTAGCTGATGCATCTCTGCTACCCAATGCAGCAACATGATCAAGAGTTCTTGTAATAACCTCTTCTAGTGTCACCATTATGGTCATCAGAAAAGTAAAATGACTTTATTCAAATAGGTAGTGAAGAATCTGAAGACCACTATAATATTACACATTGAAATTTGGATATGTAAGTACAAGTATATATGTACCATTACCAAATCACCGTTGGATTATGTAAGTACAAGTATATTACACTTTAATGGCTTCCAAATGACATAAAATTATCTTTTCTTTCAGGAAAATTTGGATATGTAAGTACAAGTATATATGTACACTTTATTCAGTGCACCTTAGATTCCTATTATCAATACAGATTCCTAGATTTAGACTTAGAATTAAGAATGCACCTTAGGTTCACACATAATATATATTGACAGCAAAGTCCATTATCTTACATGAGCAGTATATAACCTTAAAAAATTGTTATAAGTCAGTCATAAGGTCCCACAAAATGCATGACTATCATAGGAAATAGAGTAGTGCAAACCAGATGTTGGCAAAAAAAGGATTACCTGAGCATTTTGGAATGTCCCAATTGTGACATCTTCATTGCTAAACATCCTCAAACTAAAGGCTAGAAATTAAATCTAGTGAGAAGAAATCCATAGGAAACATTACAGTTTAAAAGGACTTTCTACAAAGATAAATATTACAAAATTTCTTTAGAAAAATAAATAATTTTTTTAGAAACTATATGTAGGCATATAAATTGTTTAAAAAGGTTAATTCTTCTATAATTATGTTCATTAGACAGAACCAAATATTAGTGCAGATGAATGGAGAACATGGTAATCATTGAGAATGCCTTAGGAAATAAAAAATCTTCAATCTACATTATCAGATCAAGTTTTTCAACATAGTCAGAATATTCAGGATTATGAAGGTTAGTAGCCAATAACTTTAAATGAAAGGCTAATATATGTCTAGATGCATGGTATGATGCCTATGAAGAAAACAGGAAGCACCAATAAGCTTTTATGACCTAAAAATACATTTAAGCAAGAGTGAGATCAGTAAGCACACAATTTGGTGATATGTTCACATACCATGCAAAGGAAAGACTTGTTTTATAAAATACTTTGCAATTATGGACACTTTTTTGCAATCTCAATTGCCTCCACAAAAGCAGCCCTGCCCAAAGTCTCCAAAGGTGCTACCAGCCAAGATCACCAAGCCCCAATATACGCTCACCATTAGTCACGACTATAACTTGAATAGACTTCATTACATCCAATTTTTCAAGACTTCAAGAATCTTACCCCTAAAAAAAATTGACAGACCATTCATTATTTGGTTTAATGCTATGCAGAACAATAAAAACAAAAAATACCTTAAAAAATTATACTTCTCTTTCAAACTGATGTAAAGTCCCTGAGGATGCCTAAAAATGCTTCCATAATTCTGGCAAGCTTCACCAACAGCTAGAGTGTACACAATTGGAAGCAATTCCTCAACATTATCGATCAAAAGCTTTTAAAACAACCTTTGCAATAACAGGGCAGCATAAATAAAACAGCAACAACCACGCATGTGGAGTACTACTTTATGGGCAAGAGAAGAATAGTACTTTTATCAACACTAGAAACTCACCAAAAGACACATTGAAGCCTGGCTGTTTGTACTGTTTCTTTTTGTATTTTCAACACATTGATTTGGATAAGAAGAGAGGTTGTTTGAGTACTTCAATAGATCAAACAAAGGAACTCCACATTTCCCAAAAGGATTAAATGAGGAAATTCAGGTTAAAACTACTGTTTTTTTCTTTTTCTTAGCAATATTTAGGTTGAACAACATTAATGTAAATTCTATCTATTGGTTTGACATTGACATTGTCCATCCAACTAGGTATAGTAGGAGCTAGATGAAGTCCTAACCCTTGCAAAAAGCCAACCTTGTACTTTAACATTGTTGCATATATTATTCATGTCCGAAAACAAAGCAAAAAGAAAACACAATCCCATGTTCCCAATTCCTATAAGATGTACAAAATATTGATCAACATGAACTTTCATAAATTTGTTGTATATATAGAAAACTATATATATATGTACATAAAGAAGGGTAAACATATAATAGTTGATCCAATAATAGATTGATAACCTAATACTCCATATCAAAAAGGGGAAGACAAAGAGATACCAACTTAGCCAATCTATTACTAACACTAAAAGAGATCAGTCACTACCAGTTTCTACACCAAATTAAGATATAAGCAATTATAATATTAATATTAATATTAATAATACACAAATGTTGTTAGCTAGAAAGATGAATCCTTAAACCATTTAATATTAAGAAGTTATAAGATACAGAAGACCAAAATCCAAAAAAGGAATTGGCAGTAGAAGAAGGTTCAAGTAGAAATTAAGAGTAGTCGATCACAACACCAAAAACCGAAGAAGAACTAAAAAAAGAAAAAAAGAAAAAAAGAAAAAGAAGAAACATAACCATGTTCATGACACCATGTTCTATAAGATAACAGGAGTTAAGAAAACACTATAAATTTCAATAAAACACTACAATCCACTAGTACAAAGTCTAATCCTCTATTTTCATGAAAACCTAACAGAAAAAATCTCCCAATCATGCGAAATTGTACCAATAATCACACAAACTTATAAAAATATCTAAATAAAAGGATAAGTACTAGAGAAAGAGAGAGAGGAATGGATTGAGAGAGAAAGCTGGGTGATGAATGGGGAGAGAGTGAGAGATGAACGTAGAGGGAGAAAACGAGAGAGACTCACTTGCTATGCGAGACGGCGACGATGATAGCACGATGATGACGACAACGCGATGACGACGTAAGGGCGGCAATAGCACAATCTCACAGAGAGAGAGAGAGAGAGAGAGAGAGAGAGAGAGAGAGATTAGGTTTTGAAGTAAATTGGGACATTTAGGAGAATATCGCCCGGGGGGGGGGGGGGGAGGCAGGTGTTAATTTTAAAAGTGTTTGCAGCGGTATTGTAGTACCCCAAATAGCTAAAACATTCGTTGCAAATAATTGTTTCGCCCACTTAGCACGAAAAATCTGACAACAAAGAAGTTAAGTTAAGATAGATACTTAAAATTGTAAATATAAGGTAATTAATTTTAAATCAACTTTAAATACTAAAAATAATATTATTTCATCATAAAATAAAATAATATTAAGTTTACTAAATATTTTAAAAAAATAAAAATTATTTATGTAAATAGAATCTTTAATATTAATTAAAATAGTGAAATTATATAATATTATTAAAGAATTAAAAATAATTTAAATAAAATAATTTTCTTAACCTATACAATTTTCGAAAAACGACATCGTTTCTTTATGGAAAAAAATTTCACTCAGAATTATTTGGGATCACAACAACTCATTGCAAAAAAATTTATTTCATGGCAAAATGATTTTTCCTTTTAAGTTTTTCTTTGCTACAAAAATCAATATCTTTCAAAAAAATCATATCATCTGTAAATTTATTAGTCACAACACGGAGTCGTGGGTAAAAGGTTTTTATGGCCCAAAAACCTTTTTTCCACAAAACTTTTTTCTTGTAGCAAAAATTAAATTCAACAAAGGCTATATTTTTTTTTGCGATGACATAATTTTGCAGTGAAAATTGTTGTTTGCAGTGGCAAAATATTTTTTCTCACAAAAATTTACTTGTCAGCATTCTCTCGTGGTAAAAAGAATTCATGGCAAAAATCCAAAAATCTTGTAGTGCATGCATGAACAATATGACATCTCTTAGATTATTAGATATTTTTTAGATCCAATTCAATGGAAATCTGTCCACATATGTGGTAGCCAACCCGAAATCTCTCGACTGCATTGACTTTAATTACAATCAATTTGAGAGTACATTTTTTTCCAAGTTATTTTCCAATCAATCTGTGTTGAGATTACTCGATTCATCAACCAAAACACTAATCTTGAGATAGAAATTGAAAATTTGATGGACTGGTTAACATTGTTTCAACTAAAGGTCATCAAACTGTCTAATCGAAATCTCAACAAACCTATTGGCACTATACTAGGATTTCTTCTTGATCAACATGAATGGGAAGTTGTTAATCTTTCATGGAATAAGTTGAAAGGAAGCTTCTTGAATTGGTTGGTTGAAAACAATATCGGATTAGAAATTTTAGATCTACATGATAACCCTTTTCTGGGCCAGTTACATTAGCCACTATTTTAATGATAGCTCCTCTGTTATGGAAACTTTTGTTATGGAAACCTGCGGCAAACCTATAGCAAATCATGCACCTCATTCACCAATCAATGCAACAAGAATATTTAAGAAGAAAACCAGAAGATAAATATCTTTGTATAATTCCTTTTGATGGTTTACAATTCATAATATAAATAGAGTTTTCCCCCTGCAATAAACGTATGTTGAGAAGTTTTTACTTTTGTGCTATTGTTTTTGCGTAAACCAAGGTTTATAAACCTTTTCATGGTATCAGACAATACCTAGGACTTGTGCCCATCTCTTTCTTTTCTTCCCTATGGAGTCCTGCTGGCTCACCCTTTCTACCCTCCTTTTTAACACGATGGTTCATATGTTAATCATCAAACTCAGCTCCATAAACTATCTGCTTTGAAGAGTTAGTTTTTACCTCTCCTTACTAGTCAAAATTTACTTGGGTATATTGATGGTTCTAACACCTCCCCACCACCCATTGTTATCGATGGTTCATAAGTACTCTACTCGGCATCAAACGATCAACTAATCCTTAGCCTAATCTTATCTTCACTCACAGAAAAAGCCATGACTGAAGTCTTAGGCTTAACATCTGCCTTTCATGTCCGACAGACACTTGAAGCCTCATTCTCTCATAAGTTCAAAAGTATAGAGATTTAATTGAAGGATGAACAACAACTAATAAGAAGGCACTCGTAGCATTGCTAAATATTCCCAAGCCGCCAAAAATCTGTGTCATTAGCTGCATGCCATGGGTCAACCTGTTGATGAAACTGATAAAGTCATTGGTTTCTCCATGGACTATGAGTTGAATTCTCTTCATTTTCCACCACTCTGATGTCTCAAACACCTTTGCCTTTGTTGAAGGATCCTGTGCCAAAATCTCTTGATAACCAAGCTGGACATCTCACTACTTTTACTGCTAAATGAGGAATTAGACCCCATTTTCATGGTGCTTGTCATGGTCGTGGTGATGGTCGCTCTAGACGTGGTCCTGGACCTCCATCCACCAACTCCCATAGCACCTCTCAACCTCAATGCTCTGCATATTGCCCATCAACCTCATCTCGACCCACTTGTCAGATTTGTTGCTAACTTGGCCACATTGCTTCTATTTGTTGGGATCCATATGAGCATTCTCAAACTGCTAATGTAGCTAAAGCATTCTCCTCTTGTTCACTGCTAGATTCTCCAGACTCTGATTGGTACACTGACAGTGATGCATATTCTCACATGACCAATGATGCAAATCAATTATCCAATGTTTCTAATTACTCAGACTTAGATCAAGTTGTAATATCCCAAAATTTCTAAGATGAAGTATTATTTGGATTTCTTTAAAGGACTATATTTTGGATATATTTTTTAGGATAATAAAGTTGGAAACCTAAATGAAAGTATTGGACTAAGAATAAGTGAGATCAAGCATTAGAAAAAAAAATATTGTGGAGGAATTTTTGAGATTTAGAACAAGGTATCAACTAGATAAATTCATTTTTAAACTTAGAAGGAGTTAAATTTTAAAGAATTAGGGTGTAAAAGCAAGAGGACGTGGTTGAACCAAATATCAAATACTTGGTGTACATTCTCGGATTAAACTGTCAATTTTTAGTGTAATGATCATAAGTTACTCATATGAGGTCAAAATTAGGTTATTCAAATTTGTATAGAATCCTAAGAGATATATCTAAAACTTTGATGTTATGAGTTTTTGAAGATTTGGACAGTATCAAAGACTTATTCCGGAATCAATTGGATAACTCTGGATTGAGCTTAAACCAGAACTCGAGTTGGAAAATATAGATCCAAATGAGATTCTATCCTAACCAAACTAAGAAGTGGCCTTCTAGAACTTGTTAAGTAGAGTCCTAAGGAGGTTATCAAGTAACGAAAAGAGTTAGGGGAAAGCTAAGGGGGTGTGGGATAACTAGATGAAGGCTAGAAAGGGAGATGCATGCATGGGTAGGTGAGATGACACCTCATCCCTTATCCTATAAGCCTCTACCCCAACCATTGATCAAATGGTTAGAAAAAATATCTCAAATACTGACCATTAGATGATCATTTCAGCTGCAAAATTTAGGATTTCTGGGGATTTAGTTTAATTATGGAAAAAGATTTAGGAGTGACACCTCAGCCCATGCAAACCAGAAAGCATTTGTTTTTACCAAGTTACCCTCTTCTCTCCTTCACATGAGTCGGCCACCACCCCTATAAATATACAATTAGGAGTCTTCTAACTCTTTTGGAGAAGCATAATATGAAATACTTTGAAAGAAAACCCAAGCAAAACCCTTATCTTGATCCTTAACCTCCAACTACATCTTAAGTGAGCTTAGTAGGAGTTTTGAGGAGAAATCTTGCAAAAATTTAGTTTGATCATCTTCAAATAGATTTAGAGAGTGTGTAAGTTCATATTCTAGCTTAACTTTAGTATGGAGATGATTATTTAAATGGTTGGACTATACATGTTAAGTATTGAACCTTTATAGTCTTGTTAAAGAGTTTTAATAAATCAAAGTGTTGATTGAAGTGGTTTTAGTTAATGGAAATGTGTTATATGAAGTTAAAAAACCTAAAAACTATGTTATAATAAGTAAGAATCAAGTTTGTGTGAAAAGATTGCGAGTTTTGGATTTAGAAGCCCATGCTCTGTAACTTCGTTTGACTCTCGCTCGAGCGAGGGATCGAGCGAAGAACAACTGTAAACCCTCGCTTGACTCTCGCTAGATGTCTGGCTCGAGCAAAGTGAAACCCAAGATTTCGCTCGACACTCGCCCAATGTTCTGCTTGAGCGAGTTCTAACCCAAGAACTCACTTGAATCTCGCTCGATACCTTGCTCGAACGAGATACCTAGTTTGTCTAATATTCGCTTGATACTTTGCTCGAGCGAGTTCCAACCCGAGACTTCGCTCGACTCTCGCTTCGTATGTCGCTTGAGCGAGATACCCTGTTTTGTTGATTTTAAGACTTTTGTTAGAATAAATGTGGACATTGAAATAAGAAGGAATTATATGTGTTATCTAAGTGTATAGCATATGTAAAACACTTGGCAGAATTTAAGATACATACAAGTGTGAGTATGTAATAGTTTAAGAGTACATGCATATTCTAATATGTGGTGAGATTTAAGAAAAGTGATACATCATGTACTTAGATGGTGATACGTAACGCCTGTCGTATGATAAGAGTGATATGTATTATCACGAGGACAGCGAGATGTAACGCCCTTGAAAATGATAGGATTAGTGGGGACGGCGAGACGTAACGCCCACTATGCTACGTATATTCCGTGTCAAGATGGGGATGACCAGACGTAACGCCTAGAAGTTTGACACGAGACTCATCATAACGGGGACGGCGATACGTAATGCCTGGGTGATTGATGAGTTATATGCAATGGGAACGGCGATACGTAACGCCCATTAGTGATAAGAGATAGATATACTATAAAAGATTTATATGCGATGGGGATGGCGATATGTAACGCCTATTGAAGATAATAATTGAACAAGTGTTAAGAATGTGTCAATGATTAAGAAAAAAACTTAAGATATCCTAAGAGGGTAAACCTGTGTGGGTGATTGATAAATCACATGAAACATGTTTGATCATGTTCTATTATTCTCTTTCCTTAAAAAGATTAATGATGACTGTGTCTATATTTTATTAAGCTAATTATGCACTTATTGAGATTTCTAAGGAAATCTCACTCTTTTGTGGTTTTATGTTTCTTTCTTGTATGTGTAAATTATATACAGGATATGATGGCCAACAGGGGAAAAACCTTGATGATGCAGGAGACTTCAAGGAGTCTTGGTGACTTTTTAATTACAGTCCCTATATAGATTTTACTTTTGCATCCCTAGGACTTTCTATATACGATCAGCCGGTAGAGTTGTGGTATCACAGTGCACCTACTTTTGCCGAGGAGGAGCAGCGTATAAGTTGCTGTTTAACTTTAGAATTGGACCATTCCCTAGCTGTATGTGGGGTTTTATCGACACTGTAGGGATAGTATCTTCAGCAAGACCGTTGTCTTAGTTTGGATATGTTCCGTTATGAGATGAAATTTCTCGAAATTAAGAAGGAACCCAAGTAACCATAGAGATGGTCTTTTGGATATGTATTTTTATTTGGTTGACACTGATAACTATTTTGGACATGTATATATAACAGTACAATGTTTGATGTATGAAAGGAGAATGTGAAAGTTGTATGTTAATTTTTGCCATATGTGATTTTTAGAATTTGTTATAATTAATACCTAATTCGTTGCGACTTATTTGACTTATGACAGTAAGTCAAGAGGAATGCTTTAAGATATTGATACGTACGAGGGTGAGTAGCTTAATGCTGCTTATCCTGACCCTTTGACTTATGTTAAATCCCAGACGTGAGTTGGGGGCGTCACACAAGTGGTCGTTGGCAATTGTGCTTCTCTTTCTATAACACATATGAATTCCCCTCTCCCACAACTCTCCCTCTAGTTCTCTTATTTTCAAAGATGTTTTTGTTGTTCCATCTCTCACCAAAAACTTAATTTCTATAAGCAAACTAACTTCGGATAATCATTGCTCAATTACATTTTCTGGTTTTGGGTTTACTATATGGGACCTTCAAACAAGAGTGATGTGTTGGGAACTGGTAGTCTAAAGCAAAACCTCTATGTTCTCAAGCATGCCTATTGTGCCTTTCTCACCTCCTTGCTTGCCACAAATCTTTATGCTTCCTTTGATATTTAGCATGCTCGTTTGGATCGTATGGCTATACGCATTACTAAAACTTCCAATAAAGATGGTGTCATTTCAGTTTCTTCCTCTATATTGTCTTCCAATTTATTTAATAGTTGTCAATTACCCAAAAGTCAACATTTGTGTTTTTCCATTAATGAAAAATGAAGATCACTTCCTTTTGAATTACTGCATTGTCATTTATAGGGATCCTCTCCCACTACTTCCTCTTTTGGTTCTCATTATTATGCTATTTCTGTGAATGATCATTTTCGCTTTACATGGTTTTATCCAATTTGACAAAAGTTTTATTTCTTTCATATCTTTGTTAAATTTCACAATCTTTGTTAAATTTCACAATCTTATTCAAAATCAATTTTCTCACAAACTTAAAATATTCCTAAGTGATGTGGCATAGAATTTACTAATCATAAGTTTTGGTAGTACTCGTCCTCTTTTGGTATTAAGCATCGCCTTAGTTGTCCCTATACACCTACTTAAAATAGATGAGTTGGACACAAACATCACCACGTCATTGAGACATGTCTCACTCTTCTTTTTCATTCTCATGGACCTCCCTCAGTTTGGATTGAAGCCTTCTCTACTGCCGTGTATACCATCAATCAACTTCCAACACCAACTCGCCAAGGTCAATCCCCCTTTGTTGCACTTTATGATAACTCACCCTCCTACACTCAGTTTCACACTTTTGGATTCTTGTGTTATCCCTATCTCAATCATTATACTCCAAACAAGCTTGCTTCTAAGTCCATTCCATGTGTCTTTGTTGGTACAATTCCATGCATAAAGATTTTTTCTGTTTAGACAGTCAAACTCAACATGTCTTTGTCTCTCCTCATGTTGTGTTTGATGAAACTAACTTCCCTTTTACAGGAACTACTTCGTTCTCTCCATATCCCTTAACTGATTTTTCTAATGTTTCTTGGTACTTCTTACTTTCTGCCATCATCTTCTTCTAGTAGTGCTTATTTTTTCTCTACAAGTTTACCATAATCACCTGTTGCTACTCCATGTGCTATTGATGATTGCCCTCTTATCTTGCCTTCTATCTCTGTTTCTTACCCACAGGATGTTACTGCCACTTCAGCTCTGCTAAAAATTCTACACTTGCTACTGATGATCGTCAAAATTCTGCACCTGCTAATTTCCCACAGGATGTGTTCAGATGTGTCTTGAATTGTTTGAAAGCATATCAGTATGCTCGTTGCTCAACTCTTGCTCGAGTGAAACTCATCCTGTAAGGTCGCTTGACCCTTGCTCGACGTCCAACTCGAGCGAGGCATCAGGCAAAGAGTTCGCTTGACCCTCGCTCGACTTTCAACTTGAGCGAGATCCAGACAGAGACTTTGCTCGACCCTCGCTAGACACCCGCTCGAGCGAGAATCAATTATAGACGTTCACTCAAAGCTCGCTCGATGGTTCGCTGTAGCTCGTGAGGAGCTTATTTTCTTTGGTTTTAGATTTGTTTGAGTTGAGAACATTTGTAAAGAAGAAAGGTTAAGAGTTTGTGAGAGAGAGCTTTGCAACTTGTAAGTGAGATTGAGTGATTTCTATTGTAAGAATCATCTGATTCAATCTCTGTACTCCATCTTTTGTTTTATAGTGATTCATTGAGACCGACCCAACAGTGGATATAGGCTTGTGTTAAGGTGAACCACTTCAAATCTTGGTATTCAGAGTGTTCTGTGTGATTGTCATCTTTTCTCTTTGTTGCATTTCCATTGCATTACTTCTCTCTAGCTATTTGTTAATTGGTCCATTCCCAACAAACTGGTATCAAAGATCTTAAGCTTTGTGAAGATCTAAAGAGATGGCCATAGCAAGATTTGAAGTCGAGAAATTCAAAGGACAAAACAACTTTAGTCTATGATGCATCAAGATGATGGCTTTGTTGAGTCTCCTGCATCGTCAAAGAATGACCAAGAAATGGCTCACATTATTATTCTATTATTACTATCAGATGGAGTTTTGATGAAAGGTGCTAAGGTGGAGATCGCTGTTGGTCTGTGGGACAAACTAGAGAGATTGTACATGAAGAAATCTCCCACTAACTGGTTGTATTTGAAACAACAGTTATACACTCTCAAAATGATGGAAGGTACTATTATGTATGCACACCTAAATGAATTTAATAAGATTATTATGGATCTGAGGAACATTGACATTAAGATTGATGAGAACGATCAAGCCTTAATTGTTTTGTATTCATTGCCTATTTCGTTTGATAATTTTGTAAAATCAATATTATATGGTAGAGACACATCTCCTTGGTAGATGTTAAGTCTGCTTTGAATTCTAAAGAATTGAGAACAAAATTTGGGGGATTAGGCATGGACGATCAAGCCGATAGTTTGTTTGTAAAAGGTTCATTAGGTGATAGATCAGGGGAAAGATATTCAAGAAAGAGTAGAGGTAGTTCCAGTAGCTCTAAATTTAACAAGAAAAATATGAAGTATTACTACTGCCATAAATTTGGTTATTACAGGAGTGAGTGTCCTAGACTGAAAGATAAGGAGGAAGAAGAAAGTTTAGAAGATGAAAGTTCTTCCAGTGTAGCTAACATTGATTAGTCTAACTACTCTGATATCGTCCTAGTAGTCAGCAGCCCTAGTGGTTGTTTTGGTGACAAGTAGATCATGGATTCAGCTTGTACGTTCCATACGTGTTCCAGGATAGGTTGGTTCACTAACTACGAATTAATTAGCATTGATTCCGTTCTGGTTGGGAATGATATGGCTTGTGATAGTACTAGGATTGGTTCAGTCAAGATTGAGATGTATGATGGAACTGTTAGAACTTTGTCTAACATTAGGCACATTCCATCTGTGAAGAAGAATCTCATATCTTTAGGCACTCTAAATTTCCTTGGTTATCAGTTTTCAGCTGAAGGTGGAGTCTTTCCAGTCTAGAAAGGCTCTTTGGTAGTGACGACAGCGTTGAAGAGGACATATGGCCTTTACTTCCTTGAGTGCAGTACGGTAATTGGTGGAGTATCCTCACATGCTCCATATTCAGATATTACTCACATGCAGCACATGTGAGTGTGCCAGACGGTGTGGTCATTATGAGTCGGCATCTTTTACTTATTGTGACCAGAAGACAATAATTTTGATTTTTTGTTTGCATTGTATTCTTGGAAAACAATGTAGAATCAAGTTTCCTACAGTTGTTTATTTTTGATTGGGATACATCTTGTGTAAGGTCGTGCTTTGTTATACTCGTATTTGTTTTATGACTATTGGAGAACAGTTTTGGTTTTGTTTATCTATTTTTTTATGATATGTTTATGTGTTCAAACACTTGAGAAGACTAGTGATCTACAGACAAGAAGGTAGAACGTTGCTCAAACCATACAGTTTGTTTCACTCCACAGAAATGGAGTAGCTGAATGAAATGAGGTGGGTTTGAATATCAGAGTCCACAGTTTGCTTTGGGTTTGCCAGGCTCGTCTACAGATTGTGGGTGAAGCAGAGAACACATCTTGCTATTGGATGAACCTTCTCTCCTTTAATTCCACAGGAAAGGAGAACAAGGTTATAGCAAGAAGGAGGAGTTGTTGAGAGAGCTTCACAATAGAGTACAGGTGGTACTCTAAATTATACTTTTGAGATTAAGTATGATTTTGACTTTGTTTATTGGCATTGGTGCACAGTGAGAGCAAGTCTACAGTTGGTAGATAAATGAGACAATTTGGCCACCATTAGGATATGCTCATGCAGGCTTTGTTGGGTTCAAGTACTTTGGCGAAAAATATTTGTTGGTTGTCTTCGTTTGTATTTAGAAGCCATTGTTCAAGTAATTTTGATTCTTCATTAGGACCAAGCCTGTGATTTGGTCAAGTTTTTTATGGTGTTGAAGAATTTTGTGTGGAAATTGAGTTCTTCAAAGATAGACTTCGTATTTTTGTTGGGTATTTGCTTTTGTGATATGATTGAGGGATTTGTGGGTCTTTTGTAAAGAATGAATTTTCTGAAACTTGTGACAATTCAAGCCAAGGTGAAGATTTGTTGAGATGTGTCTTGAATTGTTTGAAAGCACATCAGAATGCTCGTCGCTCGACTCTCACTTGAACGAAACCCAACCTGTAAGGTCGCTTGACCCTCACTCGACGTCCAACTCGAGTGAGGCATCATATAGAGAGTTCGCTCGACCTTGCTCGACTTCCAACTCCCTGCTCGAGCGAGAGTCAACTCTAGACGTTTGCTCTAAGCTCGCTTGATGGTTCGCTTCAGGCTAATGTTTTGGAACCAGGGTTGGTGTTGTTTCAAATAGTGTTTCCCTCAAGTCAGAGTAGTCTCGCTCAAGCGAGACTGGGGTTATAAGAGGACCGCGTTCATTTGAACGCTGTAGCTCGTGAGGAGCTCATTTTATCTGGTTTTAGATTTGTTTGAGTTGAGAGCATTTGTAAAGAAGAAAGGTTGATGTTTGTGAGGGAGAGCTTTGCAACTTGTAAGTGAGATTGAGTGATTTCTAGTGTAAGAATCATTCGATTAAATCTCTGTACTCTATCTTTTATTCTATAGTGATTCATTGAGACTGACCTAATAATGGACGTAGGCTTGTGTTAAGACGAACCATTTCAAATCTTGGTGTTTATAGTGTTCTGTGTGATTGTCGTCTTTTCTCTTTGTTGCATTTTCACTGAATTACTTCTCTCTAGCTATTTGTTAACCGGTCCATTCCCTACAGGATGCACCTACTACTATTTCAGAACCACTAGCTTCCTGCTATACTCACCCTACAACTACTTGATCAAAGTCTGGAATTTCCAAGCTATAAGCATATCACAATGTCACAAGTTTGCTTCAGACATCTTTGTTTCAATCTTTAATTGGATTGAAGGAACCTCGTGTCTTCAAATCTTCATCTAAACACTTTAGTGGATTTTGGCTATGGATGAAAAAATTCGAGGCTTACACTCCATTCATACTTGGTCCTTGGTTCGTCGCCCACTTGACAAAAACTTTGTTGGCCGCCGTTGGATCTTTTGTTCCAAGCTGCTTCTAGATGGCTCTGTTAAGCGCTAGAAATCGTGTCTTGTTGCTAACGGCTACACTCAACTTCCTGATTTTTACTATGATCAAACCTTTAGCCCTGTTGTGAAAGCTGCAAACGTGCATCTAATTCCTTCTCTTGCTACTTCTACAAGTCAAAAATGCTTTTCTCCATAGAACTCTCAGTAAGGGAGTATATATGGAGCAACTTCTCAGCTATATTGATTCATGCTACCCTAATCATGTTTGTCGTCTTTACTATGCTCTTTATGGCCTCAAATAAGCACCTCGTGCTTAGTTCCAATGATTCAGTACATTTTTTTATTTAATTTGATTTTGTCCCTAGCCAAGTAGACCCCTCCTTTTTTTGTGTATCACTCATCCACCAGCACAATTTATCTTATATTTTATGTTGATGACATCGTGGTTACTGGCACTAACTCTCAACTTCTTACAACTTTTCTTGCTCGACTTAACAATGGATTTGCTATAAAGGGTCTAGGGGCTCTTTGGCATTGAGGTTCAATGTACTTCCTCTAGTTTATTCTTTAGATAAACCAATATGCAGTTGACATTCTTCACCGTGTGAGTATGACAGATTGTAAGCCCATTGCTACTCCTATGGTCGTTGGTCAAAAGCTCAATCCGGCTAGTTCTTTATTTCTGATCCAACTATCTATCGATTCATTGTTGGGGCCATTCAATATCTAGCCATCACACGTCCTGAGCTTGGTTATAGTGTTAACACAGTTTGTCCACATATGCATGCTTCTACAAATGACTACTTCCGTGTAGTTAAACATATTCTACACTATGTGAAGGATACTCTTCATTTTTGTTATAGTGTTAACAAAGCTTGTCCTTATATGCATGCCTTTACTCTCATTCCCCTTAGTAACTTCTAGCCTATTCCAATGCCAATTGGGCTGGCTGCCTTTACATTCAATGCTTAACATCTTGTTATGCCATTTATCTTGGTAAGAATCTAGTATCTTGGAGTGCAAGGAAATAGCCAATTGTTTCTCGCTGTAGTACCGAATCAAAATATTGCTCAATTGCTTTACCTGTTTTTGAAGTCATTTGGCTTACTCATTTTCTTCATCATCTTCATGTTTCTCTCTCAGCTACTCCCACTATTTTATGTGATAATCAAAGTGTCATTTCCATGTCTGCAAATCTCATCTCTCATACTTGCTCCAAACATATTGATCTTGATTACCACTTTGTACGTGAGAAAGTCATTGTTGGACTGCTTTGTGTTAAATTTGTTCAATCCAATCTTCAGCTTGCAGACCTCTTCACCATAAGTGTTCTTGATCTCAATTTATTTGGTTAGAGCCAAGCTTTCCATCTCACCTTGCCCTTTGTGGTTGGTGTTAAGGATAGTTCCTTTGTTATGGAAACTTATGTTATGGACACCTGGAACAAACCTGCAGCAAATCATGCACCTAGTTCACAAGTCAATGTAGCAAGAATATCCATGAAAGGAACTAGTAGATAAATATATTTGTTTAATTCCTTTTGATTGTTTTAGAATATTATGTCATTAAGTCTCCTGATTTTCATCCTTAGAATTCATAATATAAATAAAGTCTTCATCCTATAGCAAACGTACGTTGAAGAGTTTTTACTTGTGTGCTATTGTTTTTGCACAAATGAAGGTTTCTAAAGCTTTTCACACTATATCACTACATGCATATTTCTTGGATGGCTATCTCAAAAAATCACTTGGATGGAAAACTTCAAGAAGACATTGGAAGGGTTTGGTCAAATGTAAAGCATCCAAACCTTTTCGAGAATAATTTTGAAGAAAATCTTCAATCCTTAATTAGTGACATGAGCTTTTTTTTTTTTTTTTTGCCTAAGCAAGTTAAGTTTATTAGATGAAATTAATGGATTATAGGTTACAAGTTCAAGTGGGGTGAGAATATCCTACAATCTTTCTAGAAAGCTAACACACAATACAACACAACAAAAGAGGAAGCCAAATAAATAGCTCCCACAAAGAGAGGCAGATCAGAATCAAATGAATGGCTCCCGACCAGTTTCTCATTAATGGAGGGACGGGTTAGAAATGGTTTTAGGCTGTAGTTGAAAGCCGTAACAGTGAGGCGTGTGTTGCACTGTGTTAGTCTAGGCCGAATGATAGGAATTTCCACACCCGTTTTTACTTGATTCTTAGTTAGGAAAAGCAAGAGCATAGCAAAACAATCCAAAATATAAGTAAATCGTTGGCGGGAGATCAACACTGATTGTGGCGGCGCATGTAAGACATGCGCCACCACAGGAGAGGAGTTGAAGGTCAGGCATGAAGATCAAAGGCCTTTAATGTCGACAGGGCCACGCATGTCTCTAGAAATCGCCCCAAGATGCTTCGGTGAGTGAAAGCATGCGTGGTAAGACTCGTGTGTGTGGTGTACTTGCTAAGCAAATGAAGGTGAAACTACAGTGAAATGGTAGATCAGTGGCTAGGGAGGTGGGAAATCAGGCGTGTGTAGACTGGAGGGCTTGGAGAGCAAAAGATCCACTTGTGTCGAAGCTATGGAGAAACACAATGAAAAAGGGAAAAATTTAACAAAAAAAGGGAAGAACAGCTATTGGTTAGGGGCGGAAGGGGGGTGGAGCCAAAGCTGTAACTCCCTTCCACCTAAGGAAGGGAAAGAAATTCCAGTGATAACAGATGAATATTCTGAATAGAGAGAAAACAGGAAGGAGAGGAATCGGGAAAGGCCGAAGTCATTAGTGACATGAGTTATTTTGAAGTATTGAATTTTTCCTTCAATAAATTCTCACAAGTGAGGTCTTAAAAGAATTGGTCACCAATTGCATTCTATTGCAAATTTTGAACCTTGTTTATAACAACTTTAATGGAGAGATTTTCTAAGAGCAGTTCAAGTCACCATTCTTGGAGTTTCTGCATATGAATGACAAACAATTCACTAGTATTGTATCACTACCTAATTCAACATCATCAATATTGTATATAGATGTCAGCAATAATAACATTTTCAGGTACAATCCCTTAATTGTTTGGAAATATGACGTGTTTGTGGACTCTTGTCATGGCTTATAATTTTTTTTATGATCAAATTCCATGCTAACTCAGTGCACGGAGCACTATAGACTTTTCTTATAACTTGGTTTCGGGATTTGTGCCTTCTTGGCTGTCTCAACCAAGTCTAGAGAGCTTAAATTTGCAAGGGAACAAACTCACATGATCATTACCGAAAGCTAGCTCTTTTCAACTCCTCATCTCTTGTGACATTGGATATTAAAGGTAACAACTCTTCCACTAACGTCCTTGATGATATAACTTTTCCAGCAATCATTTTAGTGGGATGTTTTCGAGTCAATTGTGTTGGTTAAGGATGATAAGCATATTGGATCTTTCAAAGAACTCATTTTATGGGACCATACCAAGATGCTTAAGTAATATGTTTCATGGGAAGATAAGTGCGTTAATTCTTCCTTTTTTGGAGAAAAAATGATCTAGTTTGGTTAGGCAAGGAGCTTACTCATCTAAAAAGGTTCCTAGAGAAGCATGTTGAATATTACAACCGTAGATCAGAATATGATGATGTAGAAGTTAAGGTCGATTTTGTAACTAAATATAGGTCCCTCTCGTATAAGAGCTATGTCCTTGCACCTGTCAAACAAATTGACAGGTGGCATCCCACCAGAACTAGGACATGAAATGTCTTCAATGCATGCTTTGAACTTATCTTACAATTAGTTGATTGGTTGCATTCCAGAAACATTCTCAAACTTCGCTTTCCTAGAAAGCTTAGACCTATCTCATGATAATTTAAGTAGAGAAATTCCTTGATCATTGATTGATCAAAATTTCTTGAGGTATTCAATGTGGCTCACAACAATTTATCAGATAAAGTCCTAGATAAGGGTGTCCATCCAGATCCAATTTTTTTTCAGATTCGGATTGAAACCCGGAAAACTGGGCTATTTTGGTGGATAACCACCTGGATTTAATCTGGGTGGGCTTAAATCTTCTGATACCCACCTGGATTCGGTTATAGATCCAGAATTTAATTTAGTTATCTGTAATCGAATTTTTAAAACCTATTTTTTTCTTGGCAAAAAGTTCGGGCTATATGTCCAAGAATGATCCCTCAAGTTCATTAATGATCCTCACTTATGGTACTGGAGGAGAAAACCGTGGTAACAAATCAAGATGCCAATGATATGCAATCTCTCCCATGCATCAACACCAATAAATCACTAAATAAACAAATAAACAAATAATTGCAAGAACTTAATCAACTATACAACCACCCAATTACGCAAACAATAAATTTAAAACCTTGCTTGGCTGCTTAATCACTCACTCAATTTTGAATTCTCAAAGAGTCTTCGACACTCGACAGTAATGACAAGAAGCTTCAAATTATGAAGCATTCATTCAGCCAATATTATATTCGGGGATTGCCACATGGAATACTGTAACATTAATATTATGCGATTTTCATGGGATCTATGCATATGGGATTGAAAATTAATAAAACTCTTCTTTTCTATTTGAACCTTGTTTGTTTTTTTATTAGTTTCAGGTTTGATCCATGCGTTTGTGTTCTTTAATCCTCCTTTATTTCTCTATATGGTATTCATAGGGATTCATACGTCTCATCCTATAAATCTAATTAATTTAATTAGTTCTGGTGTATTATTATTTATTTTTTTGTAAATTTATGTTTTGTATTCATGTGATATAACAATAATATTATGTATTTTGCATTTTTATTTATTTTGTTCTTTAATTTATTTCATAAAAAATTAGAAGGGTTTAATTTTTTATTTTATTTTATTTTTAAATCTGGGTAATTTAAACTTGGTATCATATATATATATTTTTTATTTTTTTTTAAATGTGAGATAATTTTTTTTAAAGTTAGTCCTTTGTTTTTAAAAAAAGATATTAAAAAATCTAGATTAAATCTAGTTATAATCTGGATATTTGAGTTTTAAGCCATAAAGGCAAAAAATGCAGATATTCGATTATAATTCGGATATCCGGATTCAATTCGGTTATCTGCCCAGATTGAATCCAGATTTAATCTGGGCGGCAAACTGCCCAGTTTTATTGCATCCAGTCCAAATTCGGTTATGGCTAGATATCTAGATCTGGATGCACACCCCTAACTCTAGATGTAGAAGCCTAGTTTGGAACATTTGAGGAAAGTAGCTATGAATGAAATCTATTTCTTTGTGGACCACCTTTGGAGAAAAGGAACTCAATACCAACAATCTTCAAAGGCAAGTGACAAAAAATGGCATGAAGTGGATCTTGTGGTCTCACTCATTATAAGATTCTCGGTATTTTACATTATTTTCCATTTTAGCATTATTATTATTCTTTATGTTATTCCTTATTGGTGACAAAGGTGCTGTAATTTGATTGAAGATGTTATATACTTGTTTTATTATTCAGTTTTTAGCACCCTAAGAAGATTGTCAAATCTTTTATTTTATTAATATATTCACTTTCCATGGACATCTTTGATGATTGTGATAATATCTTCATGCTGTGTATGTTCGGTTATGAATAATTATTTATTTTGCTCAAATATAAAGCAAGGTGTTCACTTTTTGTTTTATTATGTTTGATGATTGACATTGTTAATTTGTTGTAATTGGAAATAGCCTCTTCATAGCTAATCCTATGAATTAACCTCCTTAGCTCGGAGATGGGATGGAAATGGGGACCTAAGTGAGCAAAGAACTTTGAAACTCCACGTTGAGGACTGGACCAGTTGGCCTTTTGAATAATCATGGAAGAAGAATTTGGAAAGAGTTAATGGTACATTTAATTTTATTACAACTTTATAATTGTAAAAAAGTTGTTAGTTTATCATTATTTAAAAAATTATTCAAAATAAGGTGTTACAATCTTTTCGGCGAACTATCAATTTGAAATAAGCATGGCTTAGTTGTGATAAGTATTTCATCAAAATTAGAAAAATAATGCCATGGTCATGGGATACCCTACTTATTAATACAAACATTTTATATGCAGTCATTACAAGAAAAACGAATATTTTTGACAAACTATTTGCCACGAAGATGACTATTTGTTACGAAAATAAACACATTTTGATTAAAAAAAATAGACATTTTAACAAAAAATAGTTGGCTACGAATAACTACTTTTCTTGTAGTGTTAATTTCTTTTACATAGTACATACTACTTACTCATTTTACTAATATGATTGATTGCGAATGAAAAAAATTGACGCAACTAATTACATTAATAGAATATATTAAAAGCATGCAAAAATGGTTATACTTGGCAAATAATCTTTATCTCTCATTCTTGGGAGAAGTGCGAGTAAAGTAGATGTAAGAGCATTGGTATTTGATTGACTAAAATTTTTGTTAGAAAAAATATAAATTAACATACATATCAAAAAAATTTGGTCATATTTGATTAATAATAAAGAGAAAAAAAATAGAAAATAGGAATAAAAGTACTCTTACTTTTCAATTTTTTTTTCAAATTTGAAGGAAATAAAAGTACTCTTACTTTTCAAAAGTGAATAATAAATTTAAAGTTTTCTTCAAATTTTCATTTTTCTACTTTTTTCTTCCCGCTATTGATCAAATATGACTAAAATATTTTGATATGTGTGTCAATTTATACTTTTTTGAAAAAAACTCTTAGTCAATCAAATGCAAATGCTCTAATAGTTGCTATAATGCCTAGTATAAGATTGCTCATCCTAGCTAGGGAGCGCGAGTAAAAGACATGTTCAATCCGCTCATGCCTTTCTCCACTTAACCACCATACCAAATCATCTCTGTATTACTAGTAGTCATCGAGTCCTTTTTCTACCTTATCCACTCTCTTATCACCTACATCGATCACATCAAGCTCATCAATGAATTGTTTGGAAACTTCAAATCATATCTTGAATTGTTAAGTTGTTGAATTGTTCTCATGCTTTCTTTGAAATTGTGATGCCCCCAAATTCCCCTTAAAATGAATACGAGAATTGAGGTGTCAAGATGATGACAACACAGGTCACACATCCCAACGACAAGTACCAAACATGTGTGCACACGTGACATACATTAATACAAGTCGCAGCGGATAATAAAGTCGATAACTAAGTACCAGAATTTTAGAATTATTTTACAAAACAGTTTAATAAAAAATTCTCCCACAGGAGATTTAATACAGTCATCCAAAAGATAAATTAAATAAATACATATTTATAAAAAGGAAAAAATAATTTCTCAAAATAGCAATTAATAATAATAACACATCAACGATGGAGTCGTCTCCTCAGGCTCAGCCTCTCCAAAGTCTGCATCAAAAAAACTACGACACCAAAATGGCATCACAGGTAAGTACAACCCAACCAAACCAAAAGACAGAAATATACTCATGCAACAACAAAACTCATGAATACGACTCCAAAGGCATGAGTCTTAAAAGAACAGATTTATCAAAATAAATAAAATAAACACACGCCAAAATCCTATTTTTAATCCACAATAAATTCCAATAAAATCATCCATCATTTCTTGAAAATAATATCCGCAAAACCAATCATACCGGGCGTTACATATCGCTGTCCCCGATATGATATACACACACACCCGAAATCATAATGGGCGTTACGTATCACTGTTTCTATTATGATTCATACACACTCATTTCATAGCAGGCGTTATGTATCGCCGTCCTCGATATGAAATGCACACCCAATGACCATAATTGGCGTTACGTATCATTGTCCCCGTTATGTCATCCACATACTGTCAATCATAATAGGCTTTATGTATCGCCGTCTGCATTATAACTGACACACACAATGACCATAATGGACGTTATATATCGCCGTCCCCATTATGTCATTCACACATACATACGCTGATCACAACGGCGTTACGTATCGCCGTCCCCGTTATGACTCAGCCCAAAACTATAAAAATCCATAAACTCAATTTAAAACCCAATTTCCATTTCCAACACATGAATATCCAAAATCATGCAAAAATCTAATTTCCAAATATTTCCATTTGCATGCGCGTATATACACAATGCAAACAACCATGCACCCAATATTGAACATTTAATAAATCCAATCAACCAATAAATACCAACATCAACTAACACATAGATGTTAATGCAAAAATATAATTAAATCTTAAAAGTTTGTTTGGAAAGTACTTACAGCAGTTAAAACGTAAATCCTTGAGCAAACGTCATTCTGTAGCGCTCGTAGCGGTCACTTGTACGTTAGGCTAAAGTGCTCGGTTTGACACCAAAATTTAGGGAGATACTCTTTGGAAGGTGGGAAATCTCATGGAGGTGGTGGTGTGGCGGCACAACCACCGAAAGGTGGCGGATTGGGTTTCAAAATGGTGGAAACTCATTTTCGGGTTTGGGATTGTATCGGGAAGGTGGGGCAACGGTTGGGGAAACTGAGCTAGAGGGATGACCAACTAGGCAAGGGGAGTCTTTTGGTGGCAGTGGTGAGGCCTACGGTGGCCGGACGGCGGTGCGGCGAAGAACAACCTGTTTTAGGACCCATTTCGGGTGGAGGAGAGAGAGAGAAATTGGGGAGGGGCTACCGACGGTGGGTTATGCTCTCCGAAGGGTGGGAGTCTAGTGGTGGTGGTCGGAGGCCAAGGGGACCGGCGACGGCATCGAAAAATGGGTGAAAACCCATTAAACCCATTTTCGGGTTTGTGTTGTGTGAGGGAGGTGGGGTGGCCGGAAGTGACACCACCGGTACCGGTGGACTCGCCAGCGTGTGGGGAAGGCCGTGGGTTGGGCGGTGTCGTCGGTGGGTGGCTGACGGCGGCCCAGGGAAAGGAGGAAGAAAGGACGAGAGATGAGAGGGAGAGAGGGGCTCGTAGGTCGCACGGGGAAACTGGGGAGGAAAGAAGAAAAAAAAAGAAAGAAGAAAAAGAAAAGAAAAGGAAAAGAGAAAAAAAGAAAAAGAAGACTATTAGAAAAAGCACAATAAATTAAATAAAAATTAACTGAAAATACTACAATTTAATATTAATAAAATAAAATATTTAAAGCCCAACAATAAACCAATTTAATTTAAAGAATAATTTAATTATAGAACACCAATTATTATTAAGAAAGCACATCAAGTAAAATCACATAATAAAATAAAGGAAATTAAATTTCACTTATTAAAATAATCATCTCACATTTAAATTAATAAAGAAATAACATAACTCAACATTTAATTATAAAAACAACATAAAACACAACTAATAATATTATGATTAAAATGAATTAAATTAATTAATATCGAGAATAAAATAACGTGTAAAAATACATGTAAATTTAGGATCTCACATAAATTATTGTTGTTGGCTGCAGTAAATCCATGTGAGAACAAGTACAATATTAAAGGCCTAAATTGTTTAAACATGGGCGGATGGCAGTCTGTATGAAAACATATGAAAACACCAACCCAAATATGTTAATGCTGAAATTATGTCACTAGTCTTTGTCAGTACTAATGTGTAAGTAATGGGTCTAATTAGTCCAAGTCAATGTGGAAAATACACATGATCGGACATTTCGCCCTAATGAACTTCAACCAATAAACACTCTAACCTTCCTAAAGTTTTTATGCAGTGGTTGGAATCACAATAATAAAGTTAAAAACAAAAAAAAATTGATATAATATAATATATGTACCAGGACCATTTGATTACATATTTGTTTGGAAAACTAGGTCCACATAAATTTATATTTCAAAAAAAACAAAAAGACCATATATGTGAGTAGAGCGAATAGGGTCATCATGATGTTGTGAAAGTTGTGATTATGGTTTACACATGTATCAATTACTTGGAATACTTTTTTTTTTCTTTGAAAGTTTAGCATATTATAGATAATAAAAATGGTTACAAAGATATAAATTTAGTGAGGTGAGAGTCTCAACAATCATTTCAATATAACAAAAACACATCAAACACTTAAATTAAATAAAAAAAAAACTGTTTCAGAGTCTCAAACAGGCTCCCACCAATCCTAATTGAAAGGAGGTCGCTTAAAATGATTTTGAAATAGTCTGATGACCAGAATATTGATTTGCGACTAAAAGTTGCTATTAGAGGAGATGTGCTGCATTCTATTGCATCAGTATGCCTGAAGAGTATCCCCACACTCACATCAACATGATCTCTAGTTAAAGAAAGCGGGAAACATAAACCGAATGAAGAACCAATATGATGGAAAACAACCATCGCCGACTGTGGCGGCACGTGAAGAACACGTGCCATGCTAGAGAGAAAATGGGATGGCATACTGGAAGAACGGAAGCTATTGACTCTGAAAGTGCCGCGCGTGGTAACAAAGGATACGGTCTGATGCAATAGTGAGTTAGAACCACATGCATCCCACAAATCGTGTGAGAACGATGCGCCACTTGTTTGGGCACAATTCTTCTCCCTATCCAGAGATCGGTTGTTAAAGATTTCATTGGCCTAGCGCGTGGTGGTCGTAGGAGCCCAGCAAATAGAAGATCAACAAATTAGAGGGTTTGAGACAAAACACCACAAAAGAATAAAATAAAACTAGAGAAACAAGCTGAAAAATAACAATAATGGCCATAGAGGGCTAGGTGGGAAGAAGGAAATAGCAAGAGCTCCGCCCTCCCTCGGAAAGAATCGAAAAAGGTAGAGATGGTAGAGAGGTTGCTTTGGAGAATACTTTTGAGTAAACAAATTATAACTTTGAATTGGGTGCTATTTACTAATTATTAAAATTTCATAAAGGTTCTTTAATTTTGAAGTGGGTGCATGATAATGTATTTTTTTCTTTACAATTTTTTAAGGGGAGCAATAATAATTGCCACTTGAGATAGTTAGGACGGCAGGAAGACAAGTTTGGATCAAATGAAATTGAGTTAAACTCAAATAATTTGAATTCGAGCTCAAGTCGAATTGAGAGTTTGTCAAATCAAGTCGAGTTTTAGCTAATCAAAGATGAGTTCAAGCCGAATCGAGTTATTTATGGATCTTTGTTTTTATTTTTTAGTGATCTACGTGAATTGAGCCTAATTAAGTCGAGTAATTATTCAAGTTATTTATTCTTTATAAACTTTTGATTCAATAATTCTTTTGTAAATTTAATACATTATTATTATAATATTTTTTTATAAAAAATATTAAAAATAATATATATAATACAAAATATATACAATAAAAGAATATATGTAAAAATATATGTAAGAGTATATATATATATATATATATATATATATATTACGAGTATTGTTATGAGTCCAAAACGAGCCGGGTCAAGTTTATACAAATTTTATTCATGAACTTAAATCGAGTCGAGTCAAGATTATATGAGTTTAACTCGTTTAATATTTGAATCAATATTAATAGTTATGAATAACTCATTTATTAAATAAACAAAATTTAAATAAATTTATACGATTTAAACTCAAATTATTCACTCAATGATGAGAAATAGGTCGTCTGATGTTGGGTGATGTCGCTTTTGATTCCCTGAGAAGAGTAGCTCTCTCAATGAACTTTTTTCCCACGTTTCGCTTTCTCCCACTCCACACTTCCACTTTTTCATTCGTCCATGGAATAAAGAGCGCTGTCTCACCTGCCATAACCCGTAAGACAAGGAACGAGGCAAATTAATGTATAATACATTTTCAAATTGTATATTAATTATGAAATATATTACTAATAAAGTAAATTCTTTTTTATACACGCTTCATTTTACATAAATATATACATTTTTGTCCATTTTTAAGGTCTTTATATTTTAATTAATTATTATTAATTCTTAATTTCAAATAATTATTATAATAATTATATATTCTGCATGTCTAAATATACATTTATAAAATTCAACATAAATAAAGGTCTACGTGTTGCACAAATTATAGGCATGTAAATTTAAAAGTTTCATAAGCAGAAACATTTTGCTCTTAAGAAAAAAATATATATAAAAAAAAAACTCAACTTTAGAATTGTTCTTTTACTCTCGAGAAAAACCCTCGTATTCTGCTTTCCGTACACTCTAGCTCTCCCCTTTTCCATCCACTCCCTTTTCCTTTTAAGCTTCCCTTCTACTAAGATGCCTTGCACCCTCAACAGCTTCTAGTCTTCAAGTTCCTTATGGTTGCTCAGTTTCTCCAATTTCATCCAATGGCAAAATTAGTAATTGTGTCAAGGGAGCCAACTTTTCTATTGTGTAACATATTTATGTAAAGAATAATGCTAAATCTAGTTTTAAGATGTGCAAGTTCTGCACAATCTATTTGAAAAAAAAAAACAGGGTCCATAATTAAAAAATATATTTTTTTTTCATGAGGATCCTAAATTTATCCAATATTTTCAAATGGAATGAACGGGACTTGCACTTGATCATAGGACTGCAAACATCAATTTTCTTATGTAAATTAAAAAGAGATTGAAAAATCATAAAATCATAAAAACATAATTACAAATCATTTTTCATATAGATTATCAAGCTTAAATAATTTTTCCTGTATTTACACTTTGGATTTCATATTAAGAAACCCAATATTGTATAATGAAAAAATTTGGGATCCATATTAATAAGTTTATTATTTCTCGTAAACTTAATCATAATTTTAATTTTAGAAAAAGCTACATCCTTGAAAATAGATAATATAAAAAATTAAACAAAATTTTGGGACTATTAAAAGGAAAAAGATTAGGGAGAGACATTTTTAGGTAGATCGAAATTTAAAAAAAATCTAGTGGCATATGAAAATTATAAATTTTTTGGGAGCCATTTTCTATATTTAAAAAATTATATTTATAATCTAGGGGTTAATTTATAATTCCAAAAAGTTGGGGGGTTCAATTGGCTCTGCTACGTGAAAAGACCCAGTTCCCTAGTGAGAATTTAATGCATAATTGAACATTTGTCATGATTTTTAGGAATAAAAATATTAAATTTGATGCTCAACTGTTATAAAAATAAAATAAAACTACTATTTGTGATTACCCATATTTTTAAATATTTTTTTAATATTCATATTTGGTATGATTATGTTTTTTTAAGATTATTTTAGGAAACCTTTAAAATTTTGGATATATGTATATTTTATTGATATTGGAGGAAAAAGCATGGGAGACACTAAATATGATAAGAAGATATGGTTTTTTAATATTCAAATAAATATTGTATAGAAATTGAAGGAAATTTATAAAGGAAGTCAAGTGATATAAGTAAGAAATATATCCTATAATATTTTTGGATTAGGCTAAACTAGACAATTTCAGCATCCTTTAGTAGTATGGACATAACTTATTCATTTTATGTTAGATTGAGATGATTCAAGATGATTTGAAAATCTAAGAGGAATATCTAAAATTCTTATATTTTGAGTTTTGAGATATATGGATTTAATCAAATACGAAATTGAGATTTAGGTATCAAATCTGAATTGGATATGTAGGTATTGATTTGGAGTTGACTAGATACTTTGATTAAGATTATGCATTTGATATATTTTCTCAATTTTCTTACGATATTAACAAGTGCGAAGAAATATTTCAAATGAGAAGATTTTATTTAGTAAGTTTCGTGTGAAACAAGAGGGATTATTTATCAAACACTTGGTGTACGTGGATTAGTGCTCTCGGGCTTATCTGTCGACTTTTAGTATAAAAATCATAATTTGATCATATGAAATCCGAATGAAGTGATTTTAGTTCTTCTAGAATCTTAGGAAGGAGATATAGAACTTTTATATTTTGGGTTTGTGAAGATAAGAAATGGATCAAGGACGAAATCTGGTGTGAAGTGGACGGTCAGGAATAAGAGTCAACTGGTAACCGACTTAGATGATTTGTATTATGTTTGACCATGTGATGAAAATTGTGATTGGCTACCAAACTTTCTGAGGTCTTGACATGTGTAGGAACATGTGGCAAGTTGATAATATATCTCTCATCTAGAAGCCTTGGTGGGTAAGAAAACAAAAATAAACAAATGGAGAACCCGGATTGAGTATTCTTGGGTGGTTTTGATGTGTTTTGGTAAATTAATATTATATCTCTCATCTGATCTCTGAATAAGGTGATTCTAAATCCTATGGATCACTAAAATAATGATCTAAAAATTTCATGTTTTGAGTTTTTAGAGAATCTATGTAGATCAATGGGTTATTTGGACTGGAAGCGAGTTGATCTGATTTAAGCGTAAACTGAAACCCGAAATTGAATCACACCACTGACTTACTTTAGAAACTCGGATTTGATTAGCTCTCTACATGTTTATCTTATAGACATGTGTGAAAAGGTTTGTACTTGGTGGTGAAATTTGTATATAACCATAGGAAAAGTAAGAACAAATCTGATTGGTGTAGAACCAACCAAACTAGCCAAATTGTCCCTCCATTCTTAACCAATAGCCAACCAAAACTTAAGGGGATTCTTACAAGATGTTCTAAGGGTGTCAAGGGGGGCTATAAAATGTGGAACAAGGGGGATAAGTGATCTAGAAAACGTGGGAGTAAAGAAAAGGCCAAGTGGCCGGTTTAAGCTTATCCTAGATATGCTAGGATTTTGTTTCATTTTTTTTACCTATGTGCTGTAATAATTTAAACCATTGATCTATATTATTTTAGAGATGGAGCTAGCCTAGCCATGTGATGAAAATCTTGGGAGATTATTAGATATAGGGGTGATCATGACCTTGCAATTTAGGGGGGGGACACCTCACCACTCGGCTAAAGGGGTTGCCAAGATACCCCTTCCATTCTCAAGTCCTCTAGCACATTTTTTACACCTATAAATATACACACACGCTTCCATTTGTTTACTTTTAGAGAATCCCTACGTTCACCTTGAGCAAAAGCCAAGAAAAATATCCAAAATTTCACTCACAACATCTAAACCTCAAAAAGGAGCTAAGTGAGAGCATAGGAGGAAAAGTGGTGCAAGATCAACCCTAAACATCCAATCTAGCTTTGGAAAAATTTGTAAGTGCACTACTTAATATAGTATTGGTGTAGTATAAGTGGCTTAATTTATAGGTTTAGTTTGATGCTTGTTCAAGTTCATGCATTGTTTATGTAATAGCTTGAATGCTCTTGACTTATGGAATGGTTTTTGTTGTAGAAAAATGCTAAGAAAAATTTCATAACCTTAAGAACATGTTTTATGATTATATCTTAAGAGGATTATGTGAAAATATGAGGTCATGTTTTGGTAAAAAATGATAGATTAACCCTAATAACTTTTGGACTCAAATGGGGTTATGTTGACAGATTTAACATCCTATGATAAAATGGTCATAACTGGTTAGTGTAATGTTGAAACAGAGTGATTCAAAAGAATATGGAAAGCTAAGACATAGATCTACAACTTTTATATTTTAAGTCATAAGAGATCAGAACTCTATAAAGTATGAAATTGGGAATAAGTGACAAAACAGAGTAGGTAATACTTCAAAAATGGTGTTTTTCTTTTATTTTAAACTTCTAGTGAATGATTTGAGTGATATTTTTAACAAGTATGGTAAATTTAGAAATTTTAATATACTAGGAGGATTTTCTAGAATTTTTATGCTAAAAAGATAAAATAAAATAAAATAAAATAAAATAATTATGTATATAAGAGAGATGTTCAAGAAACAAATAAATATGCTTAAGCTGTGTAATTATGTAAATCTTGGTTTAAGTTAAATAAGTTAAATAAATAGAAAAGATTTAGTCCTCTATGACGTTCGGCAAGCCTTAGTTTAATAATATTATGATATGTTATTTAATTGTCTATGTATCTTTATTAAGTTTGACGTTATGAATATATGTGACGTATGTGCATGTATATGTGAGATATGTTTTTGTGACATGTTTTTATATGTTATATAAATTATGGAGTTATGAAATATGCATGTCATAAATCTATGTTTATGCGTATGTTGCATTTCATCACATATATGTGTCGTCATAAGTCATGACATCTGTTATACGAAAATACGTTAAAAAAATTTTACAAGTGGAAAGAATAATAAGTCAGTCACATCATTACGGGGATGGCAATACGTAACGCCCGTATCATTTCTTATGGAATGATAGATGTTGTTGCAGGATTAGATAAATTGCTATGTGACTCAAACAACACAGGAGATTCTGAGGTAGCCTAAGGGTTCTATAGAATACTCCTCTCTGGTTGAAATAATCTCTCATGTACGTGATCAAGTGGAATAGTAAAATTACTGGATGACGGTGGGATACGATATTTTGTTTTAAGAAAACTAATTGGGTTATGTAAGTCTTGGATATAATATGTTTTTGTAAATGTGAAGTTATGATGGTTATAGTTTTACCATGCCATGTGATCTATTTATGCAAGAGTTGGATCTCTTGGCATATATTGGAGATTTACTTCTTTCCATTGTATTTCGTATTACATTTAATTACTAAGTTTAGATACATGCATGCTATTCCTTACGTTTATGTAGGATAAGTAGTCTTGTGTTACTTGTCCGGACGCTTGGATTTACGTCTCAATGGAGACGAAAAATAGGAGTGTTACACTATTGCTAGAGAAAATATTTGAGAGAAAGATGTTTAGAATCATTTATTACTCAAGAACTGAATTTTATCTTTTCCTTTCTTTCTTCCTTTCTCTCATATTTTTTTTTCTTTTCTTTCTTTCTTCGTTTGTTTTTCTTCCTGTGTAACCAAACTGATCGACCAATACTTGTATTTATAGGCCTTGATTACTGGGCAAAATTACCATGCACGTATAAAAAAGTCGTTGGTGGGGAGGCGTTCATGTGATGATAAGGGAGGGGGTCGTTCATGCTCCCTTCCTCTATAATTGTAACACTCCTCCTTGAATGATCACCCATAAAAAATCTGGCTAATTAAAATCTTGCCAAGAAAAAATCAAATGGGAAGAAAAACCACTGGTGAAGGAAAAAGAATATAGTATTCTTATGTACCTCTATATATTTTAAGATTACCTCATTAAAATCTTACCAAAGAAAAACTCAATGGGAAGTAAAATCATTGGTGAAGGAAAAAGAGTACAATATTATTATGTACCTCCAAGTACTTTAAGATTATTTCATTAAAACCTTGCAAAGGAAAAATAAGTAGTACAAAACCTCAATGAAGGAAAAAAAGTACATTTAGGACATTTACTCCCCCTGAAAAGTGTATGACGATAGATCTTTGAGTTTTCGCATTCCAATTTTCTACACAATTTTCATGAATGTCGCAGTTGGTAATGCCTTTGTGAATAAATATGCCAGATTATTTCTTGATCGTATCCGCTTGACATCAATTTCACCTCTCTCTTGAAGTTCGTGAGTATAAAAGAATTTAAGTGAAATATGTTTGGTTCTGTCATCTTTGATATATCCTCTTCTGATTTAAGTGATACAAACAGTATTATCTTCATATAAAATTGTTGGGCTATCATTGATCATGGGAAGACCACACTTTTCTTGGATATGTTGAATCATTGATCTCAGCCAAATACACTCTCAACTTGCTTCATGAATTGCAATGATCTCTAAGTGATTTGAAGATGTTATAGATAATATCTACTTGACAGATCTTCATGATATGACAGTATCTCCAAAAGTAAATAAATATCTAATTTGAGATCTACCTCTGTGTGGATCTGAAAGATAACCTGTATTTGCATATTCAATCAATTGTGGGCTTGATCCACGTTAATAAAATAATCTCATATCAACCGTACCATGAAGGTAACGAAAGATATGTTTGATACCATTCCAATGCCTTCGAGTTAGTGCAGAACTATATCTTGCAAGCAAATTAACTAAGAATGTAATATCAGGCTGAGTGCAATTTGCAAGATACGTTAAAGCTCCAATTGCACTGAGATATGGTATTTTAGGATCAAAAATTTCTTCATCGTCTTCACAAGGACGGAATGGATCATTCTTCACATCAAGTGATCAAACATGAATTGATGAAAGTATTTCAGGACTTCCTCTGTATACATGAACTGATGAATAAAAATTCTATTTTGCAAGTGCTTGAGCTGGAGGCCGAGACAAAATTTTAAATATATAGCGATTCTTGAGATCTGTTTAGGAGTTCCCACAATATTTAAATCATCAAATTAAATTGCAATAATAGCAAATTCGGCTTCTGATTTGTTAATAAAAGCACATGGACATATATGATTATTCTCAAATCTTTCTTTCAATAGATATTCGCTTAGGCGATTATTGATAGTACTCCGTTAAAAACCACCCTAGATCATGCCTTGACACCACTCTTGGAGGGTCAGGACATGCAACAGGCAACTATTAAGGCTACTAACCGCGCATAGCCTATGCGCACAGCCAGACATACACCCTTGTACGCATCATTACGCACTTCCTTGCGCGCACACTTGCATGAGCACCTGCACACCATGACCCGCGCACCCCAGTGTGCCCCAGCATCCTTTAGGGAGATTAGTGGTGTGTCTTCACAAGCACGCCATCCAGGAAGCGACACCAGCCCGTGGTGGGCATGCCATCCAACGCATGGCTCTAGCTCATGCCTTGCAGAGCAGGCTAGTGGTATGCACACCACGCATGCCATCCAGCGTGCAGCCCCAGCCCACGCCATGCAGCCAGCGTCCAAACCACCAGCTTAGGCCATGCATGCACATCACCCCGGTACCCAGCCCAGGCCATGCAAGACCACCGCCCAAGCCACCTGACTGGGCCATACTATCACAACACGACATCATCATGGGCACACGATCAGGTCTGGGCATGTCATCATGCCATATGTACCAGTAGATGACACGCAGCCTGGTGCCATGCAGACAGCCATCTACGGGCCATGCCATGTCATAAGTCATGGCATGTCACGGCTTCATCATCATTGGCGTCTATCATGCTTATTTAATTATTTATTTTATTTATTTATGCATTTGGTTATTTTAATAATTATCTTATTTTACTAGGGACCCATTGAGGGTTTCTAAGTTGTAAGGTATAAATAGGACCTCTAGGTTTCTATTTCACATCTTTTGGAGAATTGAGAAGTGGAGTGACTTCCTTAGGAGCTTAAGACGGCCACCATTGTGGCTTGGATTTTTGGTGCTTAGGCACTTGGGCTTCAAAGGGTGTAATTCGTGAATCCCTTTGGAGAGAAACACTTCGTGTAATTCATGAATCGAGGTGTTTCACATCTATCATTTAATTATAAAAGTATTTGAGGTATTTCTCTTAATTTGGTGTTCTTGTCTATTTGGTGTTGTTCTTAAGTGTTTGGAGTTTGTTTTGTTTGTTCTTTTGTTCTTGGAATTACTTGGAGTTCTTGTCTATTTGTTTGATCTTTGAAAATTACAAAAAGAGTGTTTGAGTGTCTTGTGAGAGTGCCAAATTCACACCACTTGTGAATTTGAGAATTCTTGTGTGAGTGTTTTTGAGTTTGGTGCTTGTTGATTGTATTCTCGATTACATTAGAGTGAGTGAGACCGAATTCACCCCACTAGTGAATTTGAGAAACTGTGTGTGATTTCTCTAGAGAAATTCGAAATCCACAACCCTTGTGAATTTTGGGATTCTCAAGGGTGTTGAGAGTGAATATTGTTCTTGAATTCTTGAAGAATCTTTGGTGTTGTTGAAGGAGTGCTAGCCGAATCACTTGTAGGTGATTTGTCATTGGTGTGCTCTTGATCTCCTTTGAGGGTTCAATTATTTTCTTGATTGTTCACTCATATTTCCAAAAGTTTTCCTTGTCCCAAACACAATATATGGCAGCCCCATTCAACCCCTACAACCCACGGCAACATTACAAAACCCTAGTTGCAATTTGGCCCAAAATGCCCCTCTTGATAAAACCCTAGACCAACCACTTAACCCTAGCCTTTCTCACCTTATTTGACTTATAAAACCAGACCTAAACATCCCAAAAATATCCTTGGTTGTGGCCTAGAAAGTCCCAATACAACCAGCCACATCAATCCCCTCCAATCTCCAAGCTATCCAAAACCGATCAAAACCACTTGATCATTTTGCCCATCACCCCTCCAAACCCTAGCCAGCCATCAACCCTCATCCTTTCCTAAATTTTCCTAATCAAATCAAATCATCTCCTATCTAAAAATAGCCATAAAAGTCGCCTATAACAGCCCCCACCAACCGGCCACTCAATTCTTTCCAAATTCAAACCAATTCAAAATCAAATCTTCCCCTTTCTATACTTATCCATTCGGCCATCTCATCCTATCCCTAGTCGAGATTCTCCACTTGCCACCTCATCCAATAATCTCTTAATTCCCTCAATTGATTGATCAATTAATCAAGTGATTGATCTAATCAAATCTTACCAAAAAACAACTCCATATACTCGGCCAACTCACCTTCCTCATTGCCGCCCACTAAATCTCACCATAATTATATTCTTATATTTTAGGAATCTTCTAAATCATCTCAAAACCCTAGCCATTTGACCCAACCTACCCTTGGCCGAAACCCTAGTGTTGCCCTAGCAACATTTGGCCATCTTAAACCCTAGAAAAGCATCCACATGCCCAAACCTCTCAACCTTTAGCTGTACACCCCACGACTCCCTTTAGCCGAACTCATCATCTCTGAACCCTTAACCTTGCCCACATAGCCCTAGCCGAAACTACATTCCTATACCATATCCAAAATACACTTTCAAACCCTAACCTAATCACAATCTCAAAATTCTCCTTAGCCGCCACTAAAACCCTAGCCCTACTACACCATATGACCCACGTGTCTTACCAAAAGAACCCCAACACATAAGCCTACCTAAAGGACATTCTTTTAAACCATTTCAACCTTAATTTACCCCATAGACCACCACATTTCCTTACCCAAACCAAACATATCCCTAACACCACCTTATTGTTCCATACACTTAGCCATCCAACCTCATTGCCATGCACCACTCTAACTTACCTTAGCTTAGACGAACTCAATCCATTTCTCTTAACCACTTTAACCTCATATCATCCCTTCATCCATTGTTGATGCACGTGAACCATCACCAAGTGAAAGGAGCCTTACTCGGTCATTGAGGAGCAATAAGGCGAGGAGGACCGCTTAGTTGAATGGGGATACGATCGAGGTTCCTATCAATTATACCACAAGCGTCTAGATTGATTTAACCCATATAAAGATATTTGAAATTTGATAGAGTACATACTTCTAGATTTACTTGTAGATGCTTCAAGTATTTTATATTTTTTAAGAATTTTCATATATATGTCATGATGTAAGGATCCATATAAATATACAGTGACCACATCCATCATCTGTATATCTAATCCTTTTGTAACAATTAGACTAATTAAAAATCTGAATGTGATTGCATCTATAACGGGAGAATATGTTTCTTCATAATCAATCCTGAATTTCTGCAGGAAAACTTATGTGACAAGTCGTACTTTATATCCACAATTTTATTTTTCTCATTATATTTTTGTACAAATACACACTTATATCCAACAGGCATTACACACTTTGGTGTTTCGACAATAGGTCCAAATATTTCTCGCTTTGCTAGCGAGTTTAATTCAGATTCAATAGCTGATTTCCATTTTGTCCAATTATTTCTACGTCGACATTCTTCGACGGTTCTTAGCTCACTTTCTTCATTACTTCTGGTAATGTCAAGAGTTGTTTTATATGAAAATATGTTGTCGACAACAGTTTTATTTCTGTCCATAATTTATCCATTACTCATTAAATGTATTGAGATCTCATTATTTTCAGGTACATGTTCCTCTTCAAGGGAAAATATTTCATGAAATACCTCTTTATGAGGTCCCTTTCAGGGATTTTAATCCTTGTTGGAGCATTAACAGCAGGAATATAAGATTTTATTACACCTTTAGTATCAGTAAATAAATCTGGTAATTGATTTGCAATACTTTGCAAATGAATAATCTTCTAAACTTTTAGTTTTCCTTCTTTTGTAGGAGGATCAAATTGAGACAATGTTTTATTATTTCAAGTAATTTTTTGTCGTATTTCAGGCACTGACTTTTCATTATCCAGTATTGGAAAAGTAGATTCGTCAAACTGACAATCTTCAAAACGTACTTTAAACAGATCCCCTGTAAGAGGCTCAAGGTATATAATAATAGATGGAGAATCAAAACTAAAATATGTCCCAAATCTATATTGATGACCCATTTTTGTACGTTGTGGAGGTGCAATTGGAACATATACAACACATCCAAAAGTACGAAGACGAAAAATATTTATTGTTGACCAAATGCAAACTATAATAGAGAATATTTACGATATGCAGATGGTCTAATTTGAATTAATGATGCTGCATGAAGTATAGCATGTTCCCAAGCAGAAACAGGTAGTTTTTATTTCATTAGTAAAGATCTAGCGATTATTTGAAGCCTTTTGATTAAAGATTCAGTTAAACCATTTTGAGTGTGTGTATATATTGACAACAAGATATTTAACATCTATTTCTATTGATATGCAATAGTTATCAAAAACTTAAAACGGAAATTCGTCTACATTATCTAATTGAATGGTTTTAACTGGATACTCAAGAAATTGTGCTCATATTTTGATTATATAAACAATAAGTCTAGCAAATGCAATATTTCTAATGAAAAATAGAAAAACATGTGATCATCGATTCAATACATCAATCAAAACCATTAAATATCTAAATGGTCCACTTGATGGATGAATAGGCCCACATATATCTCTATGAATCCTTTGTAAAAAGGTGGTGATTCAACAACGACTTTTGAGGAAGATGGCCTCATAATCAACTTACTTTGGGAACATGCAGAGCATGGATATTCATTAGGTAAAAGAATCTTTTGATTCTTTAAGGGATGTCCTTGTGAATTATTAATGATTTGTCTCATCATTATTGATCCCGGATGTCTAAAGCAATCATGCCAAGTCATAAATACTTTAGGGTCAATACACTTTTGGTGCATTATCACATATGATTCAATTATTCTCATCTTTGTATAATCTAATCCAGAAGAGAGAGCAACCAGTTTTTCTAATACGAGCTTATCGCTCGATATTATTTTAGTAATAAGAAGATGCTCTTTTCTATCTTCATTGGTCGTTTCAATATGGTAATCATTACGACGTATATCTTTGAAACTCAATAAATTTCTTCTAGATTATGAAGAAAATAGAACATCTGATCAATACAAAATTTGGTGCTATTAGGCAACACAATATAAGTTCTTCTGGAGCCCTCAATTAGATTTGATGAACCTGATATGGTATTAACATAGACTTTGCTTAGTATTAGATTTTGAAAATATTTCTTATCTTTAATAATTGTATGAGTTGTAATATTGCCAGTCAAATATACATATTTATCATTCAATTTAGAGAAAAAAAGTTCATCCATTTGATCCATGATTCTACAATATATAAAAAATTTTCATTACAAATAAGAAATAAAATACATTAATTTAGAGGAACACTTTCATTTTTAATCAAGTGATCAATTCTATCATCAGAATCTTTGAAGAAATCAGAAATATCAAAATGAGTGATATCTTTATCTAATGAATCATCCGATGGTTTTACTAAATTTGATTCAATCCTTTATTCTTTCCTTTTATAGATGTTTGATATAAATTTACTAAGTGTTTGGCTGTATGACAAGTATGTGACCAATATCCAGTCATATCACATCTATGGCACACATCTTCACCTCTCTTTAAAGAATTATTTTGGAGACTTTTACCCCTTTCTAAGTTGTACTACTTCTGGTGATACGGTATATTATTATCCCTTTTAATGTTGTCACTTCTAGGACCAATATTTCTATAATTTCTCCTATTACGTCTACGCCACCAATTTCTTAGAAAGGATGCATTATTCGCTTCTGGAAATGATACAAATCTATTACCATTCATTTCAAGGAATGATTTTGAACCAGTAGGGCGTAACTGGTGGTTTCTTAATAAAAATTTATTGTTTTGCTAAGATACTAGAAGACAAGATATAAGTTCAAAATATTTCTTGAATTTTCGCTTTTGATACTGCTACATTCGAGACATGAAAAGTAGTATATGTCTTTTCTAACATATCATCATCGGTGATTTTCTCACCATATAATTTTAGTACTAAGTTGATTTTAAAAAGTGCGGAGTTATATTCACTAACACTTTTAAAATTTTGCAACTTCAGGTACAACCATTCATAATGAGCTTTTAGGAGGATATTAGTCTTCTGATGTTCATTTTTTTCCCTTAAATTATTCCATAAAATAAAGGGGTCTTTTACTATAAGATAATCAGTTTTTAATTTTTCATAAAGATAGAGGCGAAGGAAAATCATTATTTTAGCACAGTCCTGCAGGGATGCTTGATTTCCTTCTTTTAATGTTTCTCCCAGGTTCATAGCATCCATATGAATTTCAGTATCAAGAATCCAGGATAAATAATTTTTTTCCAGATATGTCAAGAGCAACGAATTCCAATTTTGTAAGGTTTGACATTTTCTACACATAAAAATAATGAAATAAATATGTTTATTTCAGAAATATATTTATAAATTATGTATATTTTATCAAATAATAATTAATAATATAATATTTCATATTTATATCAAAAATTTCAAATAATATATTAAAAACCATACTTGAAGAAGATAATCACTAGTTTTAGTATCGGTAGAGATTCATGATGATAACGTGTTATAAAACTAAAATAAACTACTATTAATAGAGAAAATATTTAAGAAAAAAATATTTATAACCCTTTATTACTCAACAACTAAATTTTCTCTTTTCATTTATTTTTTCCTTTCTTGCATCTTTTCTTTATTTTATTTTCTTTCTTTCTTTGTTCGATTTTCTTTTTATGTATACAAACTGATCGACCAATGCTCATATTTATAAGCGTTGATTACTGTGCAAAGTTACCGTACATGTATAAAAAAATCTTTGGTGGGGAGGTGTTCACGTGATGATAAGGGAGGGGGTCATTCATGCCCCCCCTCCTCTATAATTGTAACATTAACTACAATTTTCTCACTTTATCACTAATTTGTAGGTAATGGGTCTAATTAGTCTAAGTTGATAAGGATATTAGAGTATCAAGTGTTTGATAAAATGCACAAAGGAAAATGTAAACTGAAATATCGTGCTCTGTGTTTCTCATTGATTTCCGTAGTATAGTATACAATTTTATAGCCAGAATTCATTTGTAAAATATACATGATAGCTCATCTATTTTGTTACAAAATATTCCCTTGGGTGGTGACGTGTAAACCTTCTAGAATATCTCTCAATCTTCTAGTATTTCCTTGTGAGAATTATACTACCACTAATATTCCTTCCTTAATATCCCCCATCGATCCAAGCGGTGCTGGACATGTAGTGAGGCTTGATCGAAGTTGTGCAAACCGAGAAGCTTTTAATGGCTTGGTGAAAATATTTGCAATTTGCTCTTTGCTAGAAATAAAAGACACTTTCAAAGTCTTAGCAGCAACACGTTCTCTAACGAAAGAGTAATCAAGCTCCACATGTTTTGTGCGAGAATACAAGACCGGATTAAGAGACAAGTAGGTAGCACTAACGTTATCACACCACAATGTAGGAGGAGATGAAAGAAACATACCAATCTCACTCAAGAGGGACTGGAACTAGAGAAGCTCACAAGTAGTGTTGGCTATCGATTTATATTTTGCTTTGGTAGAAGATCTAGCAACTACAGGTTGCTTCTTAGAACTCCATGAAATCAAGTGTTTACCAAAATAGATACAATAACCACCAGTGGATCTACGATCATCAGGACACCCAGCCCAGTCCTCATTAGAGAAGGCTGACAGAGAACACTCAGAAGAAGGAGTAAAGTGTAAGACAAAATGACAGGTGTGGTTAAGACACCTCAAAATTCTCTTGACTGACTTCTAGTGGGGAAGACGAGGATTATGCATAAACTGGCAGACACGATTGACAGCAAACGAGATATCTGGTCAAGTAAAAGCTAAGTATTGTAGACTACCAACGACACTACGATAACACTGTGGATCGTCAAAACTAGTACATCAAAGGTAGAAAGCTTTTCAAAGACAGACATTGGAGTCAAAACAGATTTACAATTATGCATGTTAGTTCTGGTAAGAAGATCCGTTACATATTTGCCTTGAGAAAGAAATAGGCCATTATGATTATGAGTGACTTCCATGCCCAGAAAAAAAAAATGAAGTGGTCCTAAATCTTTGACTGGAAAGTAAGTACCAAGACAAGTAATAAATTCAAAGATTGATTCAGAATCAGACCCCATGACAATTATATCATCAACATAGACTAAAATAAACAGAGTAACAGAGGCAGTGCGAAGAATAAAAAGCGAAGGATCAGAGGTAGAACAACAAAAACCTAGAGAAATTAATCTATCACTAAGTTTTGCAAACCAGGCTCGAGGAGCCTACTTTAAGCTGTAAATAGATTTTTTTAACTTACAAACATGTGTAGGAATATCGGGATGCACGAACCCAGGGGGCTGCTCATATAAACGTCTTCTTCAAGGTCTCCATGCAAAAAAGCGTTCTATATATCAAGCTGATGCAGTGGCCAGTTATGAGAAATGGCAAGAGAAAGAAGAAGTCTGATGGTCATCGGCTTGACAACAGGACTAAAAGTCTTTGTGTAGTCAAATCCCGATTGTTGATGAAAACCTTGAGCAACCAGATGGGCTTTTCGACACTCAAGAGATCCATCAGCTCTACATTTAGTCTTAAGAACCCATTTGGAATCCAACAGATTATAGGACGAAGATGGTAGAACTAACTCCCAGGTTTGATTATTGAGAAGAGCAGTGATCTCAAAGTGCATTGCTGCTCTCCATTCGGAATGTTTATTGGCTTCAGAGAAAGAGGTGGGTTCTTCAAGAATGGTAGAGAGAAAGGATTTTTCAATGAGGGAGGTAGAGGGTTTGAGCGACAGCCACAAAAGGGTACCATCAAGACGGATCTTGGGACACTGAGTGTGATCTTTTGATCGAGTGATCATTGGATGAGATGGTTGGTAGAAGCTTGAGAAACCCTAGAAACAAATGGACTAGACACGAAAGGAGAGGTAGAAGAGTAATAAGATTGAGGAGGTAAAAAGGGCGAAGAAATCCTAAAGGAGAGTTGCGTATCGGGAGTAGGAGAGGTGTGAGGAAAAGATGGGCTGGGAGTGTTATCTGGATATGAAGTAGACGAAGGAGGACTGGGCCGAGAGAAAGAAATATAAGTTGGGCTCGAATCAAAGTATGGGGAAACGATAAGTGGACCAGGTGAAGAAATGTGAGTTGAGCCAGAAAGATGTTGAGTGGATTGGGTATGAAAAGGAAAAAGAGTCTCATCAAATATGAAATCTCTAGAAATATAAGTGCAGCCTGACTCAATATGAAGATACAAATAACCCTTGTGATCTGGGCTATAACCCATAAAAACATATTGTTTAGATCGATAGTCTAATTTGTGTTTATTATAGGGACGAAAATTGGGCCAGCAGACAAACACAAAAACTTTTAAAAAGGTGTAATCTGGAATTCAGCCCATTAACACTTCAAATGATGATTTATTTTGTAAAACAAGGCTAGGCATTCTATTTATTAAATTTGTGGCCACTTGAAATGCCTCAGCCCAAAATTTATGAGGGACTGAAGCGTGAGATAAAAGAGAAAGACCAGTTTCGACAATATGTCAATGACGACGCTCTATACTCCCATTTTGAAGATGAGAATAAGGGCAAGTTTTGTGATGAGTTATACCTTGTTGTTGAAAAATATGATGGAGAAGACGAAATTCTCCTCCCCAGTTTGATTGCACAACAATGATTTTTTGAGAAAGTGTTATGAACAAAATGAATAAAAGTGACTAGAAGAGAGGTAAAATTAGATTTAGACTGTATGGGAAACAACCAGAGGTACTTGGAATAGTCATCTAAAATAAAAAAATAAAACCTAGAACTATTGGAAGACAATAAAGGCGTTGGGCCCCAAAAATCCATATATAAGAGGTGAAATGGGCCTGGAGAGCGAGAAGGGGAGGTCGGGTGGGGCAATACATGAGATTTAGATTGAAGACAAGCTGGACATTGCTGAAACACATAGGAAGAAGCTACTGGTAAATGAAACATACGGAGGATCAAACTAGTGGTGCGAAAAGACGGGTGTTCCAAGTGTGAGTGCCAGAGTTGAGGTGTTGTACAGGTTCCAACCAAGGCTTGAGGAATGCTAGAGGAGGTGGAGGAAACTGACTGAGCTACAATCGGCAACGCATACAATCCATCTTCAATGCTGCCCTGAAGAAGAGTTGCCCGGGAACATGCATCCTTTACAAGAGAAAAGGTGGAATGAAATTCAAAAAAAACTTTATTGTTATGACAAAATTGACAGACAGAAAACAGTTTACAGGAAATAGATGGAACATGAAGAATAGAGTTAAGAGAAAATTTGCTAGTAGAGGTATTGAGTTGGGCGGAGCCAATGTTGTGGATAGGCAAAGTCAAACCGTCACCAATGCTCACTTGATCCAGTCCATGGTTAAATTATTGGGATCTGAAGTAAAGTGATGGGCAGCTCCTGTATCAGGGAATCACATGCTGTTGTTGGACACAGACGATGGTGAAACAGAAGTATGATTAGCTAAGAAAAATGGAGGTGGAGGTGCTTGATAGGATTAGTCAAGCTGATAATAACAAGTGGTAGCATAATGCCCAAGTTTGCGACATATTTGACAAATATGGCGAGGGGCTTGACGACGGGAGCCAGAGGAAGCTCCACGCGAGCCATTACGGCCTCGTCCACACCCTCCTCTAAATTCCCACATCCATGAGGAAAAGAGAAATTAGAAGAGGGGCGAGGTGCAGTAGTGGTATTTGCAGCAAATGTAGCCATGGAGAGGAGAGACTAATTTTGGTGATTGAGTCTAGATTCATGATTCAAAAGAAAACTATAAAGTTGATGAGGGGAAATCGGGTCAGGCTATGTGGTAAGTGAAGTAATCAAAGACTCATACTCAGTACCAAACCTTGCTAAAAGGTAGACCAAAAACTCAGAATCCGAAAGAGGGTGCCTAACGGCCCCAAGAGTAGATGCAAGGGTTTTGAACTTGTTGAAATACTCGATACTAGTTTCAGAACCCTTTTTGAGTATAGCTAATTAAAATTGAGTATGAACAATATAGGCGGTGGATTTGGCCAAATAATAAATTTTGAAGGGTGGACCAAAGCTGGGCGGAGGAGACACAATCAAGCACCTGTGCTAAAACACTCTTTGACAAAGATGAATACAGTGCGGAGAGGATTAGACTATCTTACTACATCCAATGAGTATATTTGGGATTGGGGCTGTTATTTAGCATTTTGGGTGGGGGAGAAGCTGAGTCATTGACATACTCAAGGAGATGATGTCCCTTAGGAATGGCACTATTTGTGCCTTCCAAAGTAGGTAATTGTCAATGTTAAGTTTGACAGTAACAAAATGTGGAGCAGTCGAAATAATACTAGTGCTCAAAGTAGGAATAGCTTTTTCAGATGCCATGGAAATGGTGTTGAGAAATTGACGGTAGAAAAAAAGGAAAAAAGGCGTGAGTCTGGTTAGGCTCTTGATACCATGATAAGGATATTAGAGTACCAAGTGTTTAATAAAATGCACAAAGGAAAATGTAAACTGAAATATCGTGCTCTGTATTTCTCATTTATTTTCTTAGTACAGTATACAATATTTATAAGCAGAATTCATTTGTTAATTATACATGACAATTTATCTATTATGTTACAAAATATTCTCTTGGGTGGTGACGTGTAAACCTTCTAGAATATCCCTCAATCTTCTAGTATTTCCTTGTGAGAATTATCGGTTACAGCTACTGATATTCCTCCCTTAATACAAGTCAATGTGGAAAATACACATGATCTGCCTTTCGGTCCAATTAACTTTGAACTTCAGCCAATAAACAGTACTCTAACCTCCGGCCACTTTTCTAAAGTTTTTCATGCAGTGGTTGGAATCATAATGTTTTTTAATTCAATGGTTCCAAAAGTCTAAACGCAAAAAGATAAAGTAAAAGGAAAATGATATAATATAATAATATATGTACCAAGACCACGATTACTTATTGTTTAGAAAAGGCCCACTCAAATTTATATTTCAAAATAAAAAATGACCATGTGAATGTGAATCAAGCGAATAGGGTCATCATTATTTTTGAAAGTTGTGATCATGTTTTCAAATGCGCATCAATTTCGAGAATACTTTTGAGTAAACAATTTATAATTTTGAAATGGGTACCATTTAGTAATTATTAAAAGTTTATAAAGATTGAAGCAAGAAAAAAAAAATCATAAAGGTTCTTTAATTTTGAAGTGGGAGCATGATTAGGTTTTTCTTTTTTTACAATTTTTTAGCGGTAGGAATAATAATTGCCCATTGAGACAACAGTAAAGGGTCCCCGCCCGCTGATAATACAATCATTTTTTTTTTTTTTTTGTAGTTTGCATATATATATATATATATATATATATGATGATTTTCACATACATTTAGTATATATATCTATTGTGTCTAATCTAATATTGTCGTTCAATACGACGGATAAGAACGACGTATAATCAAATTATATATATAGTCTAATCTAATTAAGTTGCAGTGTGATTAATTTGGTTTTGGATCGAGTTGTTTGTGAAGTAAGAAAACAAGAGATGGGTAGTTGGAAAAGGTGTTTTTCTCCTTTCTTTGAGTCAATAGTAATGAATAAATAGATGGTTCCTCAAAACACCCAAAACTTTGCGTAAACTCCAACCCTGATCTAGAAAATCGTGAAAATATAATATAGTGATTGTGAAGAGTATTAGTGCTCAAACAGTCAAGGGTTCTTTAAAAATAGAGAAATATAATACGTAAATCCTTATAATATTTATTACTAATATTAAGGGAATGCCACTCCGTGGTTAATCCGGCATCTATTATCTATATATATATATAATCATTTATGAAGCATCATTTGTATTCTATTAAGCTGATTCATCATTTTATTTTATTGACCCATCCCAACCCTTCACTTGTCAATTAGATTTTTCATTATATTGAACTAATTATCACAATATATTATTCTAATTTCTTGATATTAAGATTTATGATTACAAATTGATCAATAGAGGAAAGAAAATGATAAGAATCTTCATTTTATAGTGGTTATTAATTTCTTACTACTTCTATATCTCTGACTCTTCTTCACTTATCTTTTGTATCATTTTTCTATTACTTTTTAAATAAACCAAAAAATTATTTATCTTATTGTAGCTATTAACTCATCATGATTATATACAATGTCACTATATATTATAATATATTATAATATATCATTATATTATATATTATAATATATCACAATATTATTACTATAATATATATATTACATATAATATATTGAAAAATCAGACTAAATCAAATCAAAATTAGTAAAACCAAAAGTACAAATTTAGTAGTGTAACTAGTGCATGCAGTATCAGTTATTCAAATATCAAAATCGATGTATATTGATTTAGTTCTGAAATATATCTAAAATCAAACCAATTACCCTCCTAATTTTGCCAATCATAGTTACAGATTTGATGTTAAAGATCGCTTATACTATCTCACCATAATTTTCAACTGTCATCGCTTCATCACAATTGATACTTGCATTATCTAATTGGTGATCAAGCAATAGATACAAGGCTACACGTAGCTTTAGGTTTCAAGCTCAAGCTTACAAAGTCTTCGACCTTGAGTCTGAGGAGATGCTTGAGATAGTATTAAATCAAGAACATTGTTCAAACTAACAGATTTCATTTTCGTAATATGAAAATATTTATCTTATCAAGAGGTTTTCTTTTCATAATTATCACTATTTTGTACATAAAAGAAATTATCAAGCTATAGTTTAATCTTATCTCATTTCTAGTAATCAAGAATGATAAAGATATTCTATAAAATAATAATAATAATAATAATAATAATGATAAAGATATAGCCCTCAAAATTTCTCTGCTTCTCCCTCTCCTTTTTTCAATTCAATTTCAATTATATTAATCAAAATTCTTTCACGTAAAAAATACTCCACTCTGTTTAGGATAAGCTTATTTCCGAGTCAAGTCAGCTTATAACAACTTAAACTTTCAGCCAATGAACATTTAAAGTGATCCGGACGTATTCCATTTTCTTAACTAATCTAGATGTACATGAAAGCCACAATATATACTCACACCAAAGCCAAACAAGCTGGTTTAGACAGAACTGAAAACTTGGTGTCTTACAAAATTATTTCTCAATGAAGGCGTTGCTGTGGGTTTCAGTGATTCTTGTTCAAATTCATGTGTACCAGGGTTGCTTGGAGGAAGAGAGAATTGGTCTGCTTCACTTGAAGTCATTTCTGAAATCCATCCCTTACACTAACTCAAACCATCTTCTTCCTTCATGGGTTAACGACTCAAAGAGTGCTGACTCATGTTGCGGTTGGGAGCGGGTCACGTGCAACTCCACCACAAGTCGCATCATAGAATTGTCCCTTGAAAACTTAAAGAAAGATCCTTACTATCGTGAATATATTTACGAAAATGTGAGTTTTGGGGATCGTTGGTTGCTAAACGTGTCTATGTTGAAGCCTTTCAAGGAGTTAAGAAGTCTTGATATATCCTTTAATGCAATTGGTGGTTGGATACCATATAAAGGTATGTTATAAGTATTACAAGAAAATTATTTATTTGTGATCAATTATTTTTAATAAAAATTATATTTTTTGTTAAAATGAATGATTTTATTGCAAATAGTTATTCTCATTACAAATAATTTTTCACGAATATTTATTTATATATTTATTTGTAGTGAAGAGATGAGAAGCTTTATAATCTATAAGCACTGATCATATAAATATTCTTCATTTTGTGAACACAAAAAAGATGTCAGCCTCAATTTATAATCGGTAAAGTTTTCTTGTTCAACATATTTTGCAGGATTTAAAAAGCTTTCAAGCTTAAGGAATCTGGAAATTTTAAACCTTGGTTATAACTTCTTTCATGACAATGGCATTCTACAATCTTTGGGTGAAGTGACTTCGCTCAAGACTTTAAATCTTACTTGGAATTTGTTGGAAGGTTACTTTCCGGCTGAAGGTTAATAAGTTTCTTCGATCCAACATATTTCTCCACGTCAACATTCACATTTTGATACCTAATTCTGCTCTGTCTTTAATTTGGAATATTGTAGAATTAGTTGGGTTGAGAAACTTGAACAAGTTGGATATAAGTGGCAATTCTTACAATGATATCATCCCAAGTCAAGGCGAGTATTTTATTAATTGAAGAAGAAATTATAAGTCTTTTAATGGTGGGTTATAAACAATATTATTGTGTTGCAACACATTGATATTGATCAAATTTATTTTGTGGTGTCTCCCAATAATTTTTTCTTGCAAGGTTTTGAAAGGCTCGTGGTATTGAGAAATTTGGAGACATTGAACCTCAATTATAATCACTTTGATGACAGCATCGTACCATCTCTAAGTGAGCTTACGTCCCTTAAGACATTGAGTCTTGCTGCTAATCGTTTGGGCGAACGTACTATAACAATCGAAGGTATTCTACGCTATAGTCTTCCTCCCAGTTAATATATATTATATAGTCATGATTAATATATCTTACTTCGTTTTTTTATTTATTTTCTCTAACATTTCTAAATGGATATATATAATAATTACATCTCCTAAGTGGATGATGAGTCTTGGTGATCATTATGATGAGTCTTAACCACATTTCTTTATGTGAATTGGTTGAGATGAGATTAGATGAAATAAAAGTTGAAAATTTGAATAAAATATTATTTTTGTGTTCAGATTTTAAAAAAATGAGTCATTTATATTATTTTGTATATAAATTTAAAAAATTGATAATAATTAAATGACATGAAAAGAAATGACATGAAAAATTTTGTAAAAGTAAACAAGGATAGTTATGATCATGGTGAGAAGGGTGTTGATCCTGTTATAGTTGAAAAAGTTACAATACATTTGGCAAGCGAGGTATTCTCACATATTTTCAGAATACTCTATTACTATTTGTTATCTTATTATTACTTTTTACATATTTTTTATTACTATTAGTCATTTTTCATTATTATTAACAACTATTCACAACACTTCTCACTACTAATAGTTTGAATGCATCCAATAGTTTGAACCTTGCATATGCAGTTCATAGGCTCTAGAACATGAACTTTCTTCCGAAAACATTCTCATATAATTTTTGTTCTTTAATTTTGAAATACTATTAATACAGGTTGGAAAAGCTTGTCAAGATTACAGAACTTGGAGAAAATAGATCTGAGTCACAATTACCTCAGTGACGACCCTTTACAATCTTTGTTTGCTGTCAAATCCCTTAAGGAATTGAATCTTGCTGGGAATCAAGTAACAGGATCTTTTCTGGTCAAAGGTTATATGTCGTTTGAAACTACTAATTTATGCAAGCTTCTATCAAATGCAATCCTACTGCAATTATCATATTTGGTAAACTTGAAGAGTTAGATTTAAGTTGAAAGATAGTCGATGGCTTAACCAATGGACAAAATGATTATTCTTTGATCTTACAATCGGGGGGTTTGAGTCTGAGTCGATGGCTTCCTAGAATACAACGATGATGAATCCTCTGTTGTTTTTTTTTTTTTTCATTCTCATATAATTGTTTTTTTTTTCATTTTAATATAAAACAATAATTACAGGTTGGGAACTTTTGTCAAGATTGGTGAACTTGGAGATATTAGATCTTAGTCACAATTACCTCAACCAACATGCCTTACAATCTTTGGCTGTGGTAAAATCTCTTAAAAATCTGAATCTTGCTGGGAATCAGTTGACAGGAACCTTTCCAACTAAAGGTATGATCATCTTTCTTCTTACTTTATAGAATTTCCAATCACAAAGATCAAATTAATTAGAATAAAATACAACTAATTAATTTTATTTCTTCGCATCAGCTTTAACTTTTCGGATAATTAATTTCACAAAAATGACTCAGATGGCTGGTCTAGATTATATAATCCATTTGGCTTAGAGTTGATCCCATGCTTATAGTCTTGTTAATAAGAAACATTATGCAATAGTTTGATTCTTGATTCATACGCACTAAAGCATGGATTTGCTTCTAATTACAATCTCATTAATTATTTTTCCATTTTAAATCAGATAAAAATGGTACAACTACAGGTCGGGAAAGCTTGTCAAGATTGGAGAACTTGGAAATATTAGATCTTAGTTTCAATTACATAACGGGCCGTTACTTAACATCATTGGCCACAATCAAGTCCCTTAAGTATCTGAATCTTGCTTGGAATTACATAAAATTCTTTCCAGTCAAAGGTATGTACTGGATCTTTCACATTACTTTGTAGGCTTTCAAACTTTTAGCAATGATTCATTAATATCAGCTTTAAAAGTTTAAGAAATTGGATTTTTAAGTGCCACGAGATTCGATGGATAATTACACTATCTAAAAATTAAATGATGAGAGACTATTGAGCGTCGTGCAACACATAATAACAAATGTCGTCAACTGTTGTATTTGACTATCAAATTCATTTTTTGTATTGATAGCTATGTGAGATGTATCTGTTAAAAAAATAGCCCAATATCAATTAATTAGCACAAAGGATATCCTTAATTGCTAGTTTCTGTATATTTTTTCTCAACTTGTGCTTCACAACTTTAATGTCAGTTAAATACATTACGTACAACTTGTAATCAATCAATCTCTATATGTATAAAACCATTAAGATTGCAAAGTTTAAAAGCGTTTAGGAAATTTATATGTGATAAGACATTTGAACTTCTGAATTTTGTCTTGTAGAGGTTGATATTTTTTTATGCAAAGACTTTATTTCATTCTAATAAATTGAAGTTACAACCGTGACCTGATAAATACAAGAAAAATCTCAATTATAAGCTAAGCTACTCAACTATTTGTGGACACTCCCTCTCAATTTTTTTTTTTTTGTAATGGACAATTTCTCAACTTCTATAACCTTTTAAATGAAAAAATTTTAGAAATTTTAATATGAATTTTTCTAAGTGTATGACACTCTATAAACAGAGATAACCAATCCCCATCCTTCAAAAAAGAACAGGAATCAGACCACCATCCTCTAAATGAGGAGAAAGAATCAACATTTCCATTTTTCAGAGGGGGACAATCAAAAGTGATAATATTGTCCTTTTAAGTATTACCTAACACAAACCACAACACAAACAAAACATGAAATGAAAACAAAAAAAAAATCAAAACACAAAATATTGAAACAAAAAACAGCCCAAAAGAAAAATGACTGAAGGGGGGAAGGGGGAGCTGAGGCTCCCACACCCTATAGTAGATTCTTCTTCTTGGGATTCCCTACTTCCAGTTTTATCTTAGGCCCCATTTGGAACCCAAAGTGCACTTAGTGCACTTCATTTTTGAACTGCTTTTAAGCATCCAAACAACCTATTGTAACTGGGTTCAAGTCAGAGTTAGATCTTCTGACATTTTTATAACTTTTTTAAACACATTCTGATACTTCCTTAAATGGATGTCGGTTTGTTGTATTTTTTTTTTCTTTCAATACCTACCCCTCTCTTTTTCTCTCCAACCGAGTGTCAGAAGCAATAAAAAGCATTTAATGCTTTCACAATTCATTTTTTTCACAAATCATGCGTGCGTAGGGGGACAAATGATAGAGTATGGGTCATACAAATTCACATATTTCTATAAATTTATTTAAATAAATGATAGATCATCTAATCATCCAAACATATTTTAAACTCATTTAAAGAGTTTCACAAAACTCATTCAATTATTTCAATTAACTACTATTCATTAAGAGTTCAATTCAATTTAATATACTTGGACATCCAAACACAACTTTAGTTGTGCAAGATAGAAGATTTTCTAGCACGGTTTCAAAATAGTACTTTATTGTTTTGTAGAGGTTGATATTGTTGCTTCGGTACAAAAGCAAAACTCAATCCTATGAACAGATTACTCCATGAAATTTCATTTTGCTCCTGTAGTTAATTTGATCAAATGTCTTCAAATAGGCCTATCCTTATACTCGAGATCAGTGTGGGAGATCCCCTTAACATCGGAGATTGAGTATATAATCGTGGTAAATCCGAGATATATACTACATTGTCTAGGAGGAATAAATTCTTAGCGTTTGTAATTATTTAGGGCTCTAATTTTAACATTTATTCCTTTTGGAGTATAATTCTATATGAAGTAGTAATTACCGAATTTTCATAGACCAGCTAGGTTTTTTTTTTTTTTTTTAAATTAAATAAATAATTAGACTAATAATGTTTCAAAAATGATTTCTCAAAATTTATAATAACAGTTATGATTTGAGCCCATTATTAAGTAAAGTCCTTTAACAAGGTCCATTATTCCTAGAGCCTCTTGGTACACTTTGTTGGGGTGCTACATAGGATTTGGAGCACACATATTTTAGCATGGCGAGAAACCACCCTCTAAGCCCAAACATATTTATTTCCAAACATGATGAGAAATCACATTCTGAGCAAAACATTTATATTTATAAGCATTGCATGGAATCAATCTTTAAGCAAAACTCATATATTTATAATTATCACCAAGTATGGAAAATCACTCCACCCACTTTACACATGGAATTGGCCTACGTGGCCAATTCAAGAAAACATTCACCAAACCAAACAAGGAATCACTCCACATGTTCGAGCTGGTAAATCTCTCTACCAGATCAACATGACGTGGAAAACCTCCATCAAAACATGACCAAGGACGCTCTACCTGATCAACGCGAAGACTCTCTCTATCCACGAAGTCATGTGAAGTCAATACAGAAATGCCCCACCGTGATCATCATAGGAAATCCCCTACTCATACGAAACTCGTGGAAACGTGCTGCTCAAGAATAGTACGAGGAATTTCCAACCAGATCCCATGAATAAAGAGCACATCTGAAGCACATTACTTTCAATCACATCGTCTTTAAATCATTTAGTTGAAGGAGTCAATAAATATAGTTTGAAAATATGCACTTTCATGAGAGAAGGAGACAAGAAGTGGAATATGCAAATGCCAAACATACTCGTAGCCATTTACCCTACATTTCTAGTGTAGTCATAGGAGAGAACCTATCTGGATAGCTTTCTAAATACTAGTTGTCGCGTTGGTGTGATGATCCTTAGATGGAATGATACTTTGAACTCGCAACTCCCTTGAATAGAAAAGAAGAAAATAGTTGAAGTCCTCTACGATCTCTAAAGTGTGATGCTGACTGTCATGCATTTCCATGTATTTGGCAGGACTATCAGTCACAGTCCTGATGAAACTTGACGGTTTCACTATCCTATGCCTTGATTGAATGAGTGGCCCCCGATCTCAACTGTTCATTTGTCCTCCGGACTTGAAGAATGGTAGAGATAGAGTGACTGATGGCACAAATCATTTTTTTCTATACAATCTCCCTTGAGACTAAACTCATCGTCCTTCCCCTTATGAAAGTGTCCCATATGGCATTAGGCCATGCTTAGGAGGTCAGACGATATGACCTGCAGGTACGTATTCCTTTTTCCCAAGCTCGCTCTTGATGTTTTGTTTGATGGAGCATGGGCCTTTATTATTACACATGCGGCCTCCTTAGCAACTCTATATCTCGACGTGCTCCCTAGCTGCCTCCTTATCACTAGAATTTTGCTCAGATGATGGTATTCCTTCACTTGATTCGACAATCCTCACAGTGGACGCCCCAAATAAGGCCTCCATGGTAGCCAGTCTGGTCACCCTCAGGTGGCGTATTAGAGTAACTATCGAGTTTTATGTTTTTAAAGTAATTAATTTTTTAATATTACTTATTATAAATTGTCTCTTGAAATCTCTCTAAAGCTTGAAAACTAGACAAAACGATCTAAACTGACCTTGTTTAGAAGTTACTTTGAAACAAAATTGTTCACGTAAATCTTGCATTATGTACAGTACATTTTTGGAGCAAATGTTCATCTTTATTATAAATACCTGGTCACAAATAAACATTTTTCTTATAGTTAATAAAATATCATAGCCAAATATAAGCTGAAACGAAAGGACTACCAAAAAGTCTTGTATATACAGTAAAACAAAACTGAAATTGGAGGATGAACTCTATAAAAACATATGAAATATTTGAGCTCATGCAGGCACCAGCACAAACACCGTGAAGGTAGATGTGTTGGGTTTTGCTCCTTTGGAATCCCATATGGGAAAGATGTGGGTGAAGGGGCAAGGCCAAGGCCTATATAAGGAGGCTTAGCCTCCTTAGTTAATTACACCAGTCAGAAACTTATCTAGTAACTTTTGACTTTAGTAAAATTTCTCTATTGTCCTTTTTGTATGTAAAAGGAAGAGAGGTGAAAGTTAGAGTTTTACTAGTGGGAGAAGTTTTTGTGGGTGTCGTTGGGGTGAGGAGAAAAATTGTGTAATTGTAACAATTTTTCACATAGTATATTTTCTTTTCTGGGTCTGGTGGTTTTTCTCCTGTTTTTGGAGTTTTCCACGTAAATTCTTGTATTGTATTTATTTCTCTATTTTTCTTGTTATTCTGTTAAAAGTATATCCTAGTGGGGGGGAATTTGGAAACCCAGATTCCCAACCAGTGGTATTAGAGCCACTAGGTTCTTTTTACAGGGTGGAGCTTTGTTGTGGTAGTGTGAATACGTATGGTCTAAGGAGGTTCTGTCTAGGAGATTGAAAATTTTAAGTGTGTCCGTTGTGACCCTCCAATCTTTCCTGGGAACCTTGAAGTTCTGTCTAGGAAAGATTAGTCTTTCCTGGGAACTTACTTAGTGGATTCTATTCATTTCTATGGTAAAATTCATCGAAACAATGTCAAGAATGGAGGTAGAGAACGTTGATGGGAGAATCAATTTTGACTTGTGGCAAGTACAAGTCACGGATATTTTGATTCCATCAATTACACAAGAGCAGACCAACCCATGAAGTCAGTAATTTGCTGGAGGTGTGGACAACCTGGGCATGTCAAGAAAAGTTGTCAAGAAAAAGTGGAGCCGGTTCGGCAAGTGGTTCCAAGTCAGTAAATGGAGATACTGGTATGAAGCTAACATTGTGTCTCTCTCCATAGAAAAAGAGACATGTATATCCTTATGATCCTTATGGCATGCCGCTAATCCCAAAGTTGCCATGATAGAGGATGTGTTAATGTTAGTTATTCCACAAGTTTGCACATAGGCATTGGTTTGGCGTTGATGCAAGGTGTGTGGTGGAAATTCATGTCGATGGCTGATGAACTTCCAGGAAAGTCAAACGTGGAAGTTGCACCATAATTTTTCAGCAAGGTTATTTTCGACATGGGCCGAAGTAAAATGCTTGGAATTGGTTTATTCTGAGTAGTTATGCTTTTATGGTGGAGCATGATAGCGAAAGCTATGAATCTTCATTGCGGTGGAGCGTGGCTGTGGGACCAGTCAAAGTCGCAAGGTGGAGATTGTTGGGTTTTGCTCCTTTGGAATCCCACATGGGAAAGATGTGGGTGAAGGGGCAAGGCCAAGGCCTATATAAGGAGGCTTAGCCTCCTTAGTTAATTACACCAGTCAGAAACTTATCTAGTAACTTTTGACTTTAGTAAAATTCCTCTATTGTCATTTTTGTATGTAAAAGGAAGAGAGGTGAAAGTTAGAGTTTTACTAGTGGGAGAAGTTTTTGTGGGTGTCGTTGGGGTGAGGAGAAAAATTGTGTGATTGTAACAATTTTTCACATAGTATATTTTCTTCTCTGGGTCTGGTGGTTTTTCTCCTGTTTTTGGAGTTTTCCACGTAAATTCTTGTGTTGTATTTATTTCTCTATTTTTCTTGTTATTCTGTTAAAAGTAGATCCTGGTGGGGGGAATTTGGAAGCCCAGATTCCCAACAAGATGATGAGCACCAAACTACGAAATATATTGGTCAAAATCTGAAATCATAATTTTCATGAGTGTAGTCGAGGTGGGAGAAAGAAACAAAATTTTTGTAAAGAATCCAATATGATTTATGACCTATGTTATTACAAGGTATTAATTATGTCATGTTATATAAATTATAATCGGGTTAAATACTAAAATATTTGTTAAGGAAAGATTCTTCTCTTACTTTAAAAAACTAATTTTTCCATCCTTCTATTCTCAGCTTGGCTTGTTTAATTTAATTATTATGTTATAGTCTTGTAGATTTTTAGATTAACTAATGGAGTCTTTACCATGGGTCATAAGCAACATCATTGTAGTAAGCGTTAAGTAGTTTTGGATCTCTCTCAACTTCAAAAGCTAGCTCAAGAGGTAAGACTTTTTCTTACACTTATAAACTAGACACTAATCCATTCCAGAACTGATGTGGGACAATCTCAAAAAGCTCTCCCTCACACTTCAAGCCTTGGTTCAAAGCAACAACAACCTGTTTATCTCGCATAGTGTTGGGTGAAAGACTATTGGTAAAGCTAGCTGTGATACCATTGTTGGGTAGCCTTGAACTTCTCTTAATCCCAAAATCTAACTCAAGAGGTAATAATTTTTTTCCACACTTATATATTGACCAACAGCCTCTTTCACAACCAATGTGAGATAACCTCAGCAAGCTCCATTCACACATTGGGCCTTAGGTCAGAGCAATGATAACTAGCTCCTCATACTTCCATTAGAGATTTGAGAGAACATTTGTGGTCTAATTCTGAAGAAATTTTAGCATGTTGTTCCCAATGTTGACATCTTCATTTTGACTAGTGACAATCATTAAGATTCATCTTCATCTGTCTTCTATAAATATTCATTTGGAAAAATCTTTCTTGTCACTATTACAATTTCCATTTGTATAGTGATGATTTTGTGTTGAATAGAGATTATATTCTTGATGTATTGGTAGCCTTTGAATATTGTTTCATTATTGTTGATATCTCATTATTGTTGATAGTGAAAGATTTAATTAGACTAGGTCACGTAGGTTTTCCCTTCACATTGGAGGGTTTTCCATTATGTTTTTTAGGTGGAATCTCCCCCTTCCAACTATGTGATGGGTTCCACTAAACATGCTTTTGATATGCATAATTCGAGTTTTTACATAGGCAGTAGCTTTTTCATCATATCTAACCCATTTTGATTACTATGGATTTTTTGATCTGTAACACTTTCATCTTTATTGCATTACAAATTCAGTAATACCTCACATCAATATGCTTGGATCTTGAATGAAAGATTAAGTCATTGTGGAGATGGATAACACTATGATTGTCATAGTAGAGAATATACTTTCTTGTTTTTTACCTAGTTTTTCCAAGAACTTCTTCATCGATAGCCATTACTTGCTAGCTTCAGTTATGACAATGTACTCAGCCTTTGTAGTAGACATTTCTACAGTTTGTATTTCCATGACACAGTTCCCCCTGAATAAGTAATCAAGTATCCTAAAATCGATTTTTTTGAATCAATATCTCCAACCATATTCACATTTGTAAACCCTTCAAGCATAGACTTTATTTTCAAAGCGCAAACACACTTTGGAAGTACCTCTTAGATACCTGAGAATCCTTTTTATAGCAACTCAATGTTCTTTTCCAAGATTAAAGAGTAATCGACTAATAGCTCCAACACCATAAGTGATATCGAGTCTTATGCAGATCATGTCATAAATTAAGCCACCCATAACGGATGCATAAGGCACATTTTGCATTTATTCTTTATCTTTCTCACTTATAGGAGTCTGCTTTGAACTTAGCTTTAAATGACCAGCAAGTGGAGAACTCGTTGTTTTTGCCTTACCCATATCGAACATGTTTTGTACCGTTTCAATATAACTCTCTTGAGAAAGCCACAACTTGCCATTATTTATATGACGAGAGATCTTAATACCAAGGATCTGTCTTGTGGTACCTGTCTTTATAGAAAAATACTTAATTTTCTTTTCAATGTACTCCTTTTTTAAAAATCACGACCAACTATCAACATGTAAAAGAATAATAAAATCATCTTCGAAGAAATTTTTAACAAATATACATTGATCAGAAATAATTTTATCATACTCATACTCTTCTAGAAAGGAGTCAAACTTCATGGACCATAGTCGAGGTACTTGCTTGAGCTCATATAAACTCTTTAAAAGTCTACATATAAGATTATCTTTTCCCCTTATTGTGAACCCCTCTAGTTGCTCCATTTATACTTCTCCAAGTCACTATTGAGGGAAGAAGTCTTCACATCAAGCTATTCAATTCCTAAGTTCATATCGGCAGCAAGCCTAATACAACTCTTATAGAAGACAATTTTACCACGCGTGACAAAATATCTTCAAAATTAATGCCTTTCTTCTAACTAAGCCTATTCAAACCGAATATGCCTTGTACCCTATTTTGGTTTTTTTGCCTCAATCTTTGATTTTAAAATCTATTCCTTCTTCAATACTTGTTTACCCTTTGGTAGTTCTACCAATTTAAGTTATAGTTCTCATGCAAGGATTTTAGCTCTTTTTGCATTGTTCTCAACCACTCATTTTTCTAATCATGTTATATATCCTCTTAAGAACATTCTAGTTCGCCTCTATCTAAAAGTAAAACATACTCAACAATAGGTAATGGTGGAAGGTTGACACTCTTTAGTAAATCTTATTAACTAATTTTCTGCAAATGGTTCTAAAGAAGATCCCTCTACTTGTTGTTCTAATCTCATATCATGAATTCCAGGTTCAGTTTTTCTACAATATCAATATGTTCTTCTAATCCATTTCTTGCATGTTCATCATGCATCACGAAAGAAGGAAAGACTAAATCCATATCAACAAGCTCTTCATTTTAAGATTCATGTTTTTTACTTTGATTCACATCTTCAATGGTTTGATCTTCAAAGAAAACAACATCTATGTTTCTTTTAATTTCCTTCCTAGTTGGATCTCACAGTATGTAATTAAATTCTCCATGTGCATAAGGCAGGAAGATGCACTTCTTGGATTCATTATCAAGTTTAGACCTCTCATATTTAGGAATATGAATAAAAGCTTTGCAGCCGAACACCTTTAGATGCTTAAGAGAAATACCTTGCCCTATCCAAGTTGTTTAAGGAATGTTACATTGAAAGGAACTAAAGGAGAAAGATTGATTAAGTCAACTGTTATTCTCATTGCCTCACCCCAAAAAGAATTAGACAATTTTGCATGAGAGAGCATACATCTGATTATTTTACAAATTGTTTTATTCAATCTCTCTTCTACACCATTCTACTGTGGTGTCTTAGGAACCATTTTCTCAAGCCTTATGTCGTGAATTCTGTAGTATCATTCAAATGATCCTCTATACTGACCACCATTACCAATTTGAACACATTTGAAATGTTTTTTGATCTCTTTTCAACTTTCACATGTAGTACCTTGAACACATGTACCACTTGGTCTTTGGTTTTCAATAGAAAATACCACACTTTTGTAGAGTGGTCATAAAAAAAAAGTGACATAATAGAATGCACTACCAAGACTTTTGAAATTCATAGTAGAAGCATTTCTATGAAACAAATCAAGAATATCACCCTTTTTAGAAGAAGAGAGTCTCTTAAAAGAAATTGTTTGTAGCTTTCCTACAAGATAATGAATAAAATGTACGAATTGCGTACTTTCAATATTGGATAGGAACTGCTGCTTTGCTAGAATATAAAGTCCTTCTAACTAATTTGACCAAGCCTCTTATGCCATAGTTCAGTGGAGACTTCATTCTCAACAGCGACAACATCTCCTTTGATGAGTCTTAAATATGCCTTGTAGAGAGTATTGACCTTCCTTCCTCTAACTAGAATAAGAGAGCTCTTACTAGATTTCCACTTTCCATCTCTAGGGTGATTATGATATTCTTCATCATCAAATTTTCCAATTGAAATTAGAAAGATGCTTGACATATTTGAGAAGCAATTTGCACCTAATTCTAGTTTCCAATCACACATCTTTGATGCTCACAGTTTGAAACGTTGCTTCATTTCTCATCCTAACACAACCAAAATTACCACTAGTATAAGAAGGGAAGAAATCTTTGTGGGGTAATATAAAAGCAATTGTTGTAGCAACATCTGTCGGCGCCCCAGCTTGCGCTTGGGTTCGTACGCAAAATGCGACGCCGGGGACGAACGTCACAAGGAAGTCATCCATCATCTTTACTTATGGGAGCCTTATATATATATATATTTTTTATTATCGCAGCGGAAAAAGGTCAAGCCATAAATAAACGACAAAACGTTACGCTTGTCGCACATCACATGGTTAACAAAATAAAACCCAAATTAAACATCACAAGCACATATATATACATCAGAATAAAGTCACCAATGTAAACAGTTTTATACAAAAGTACTTCCCAAAACAGCGGGAAGATTTTTCCAAAAGTACATCGGTGTATTCAAAATAAAGGTGCTGCTGATCCACTCCTCCCTCCGCCAACCATACTAATAGGCGGGTTCTTCTTTTATCTTCTTATAGTTCGGGCCATAACGAAGGCTGTCTAGACTCAGCCCTGGACCTACGTCACACATCATCCCAGAGGATGACGTAAACAGGCATCCCATGTGGAGGAGCCTGTCAACTCCCAGCACCATACAGCACCCCGTAGGGCGTAGGTCGTCAAAAAAGTAAGTCGCCATAGGAAGCGACTCTGCCGCCCACTGACCCAACAGGTCTAGGGTCACTGGCCCGGCAGTCTCAGCCTTAGTCGGGCCCATAAGGGTCCGACCCATCTTCTCGAGAGTCGTAATCCGTGGATCCATCCTGTCCTGCAATGACTTCTATTGTTCCCAAGGGAGCAATAGTAAAGATAATAAAAGGGGGTGAGATTTCGGGAGAAATCTCAGCAAGTACACTACACTTAAACCAGAACATATCAGATATACAGATAAGTGAACAAAACATTCTTAACTAATGCACATGCAATGAATGACTGACTCATGCACATGCTCATGAAAACTTTTAAACAGACATACTTCTTTCAGACTTCTTTTCATAAAACTTTCATGCAGACTTCTTCTTTCATATCATCGTTACTTTTCAAAACATTTCTTTAAAACATTTCGTATCTTTCTTTCTTTCTTAGGCGCCACTTATCTTGAACAGATCTTTCTTTTGGCTCGAAAGCCCTTCTTGTCATGACTTTTCTTTAACATGTATGAGACACAACACGGTTCTCCTAGCACCACGTGTTCCCTGCTGGTTACCGCATCACCCTAAAGTGAGCGTCATATAACTTTAAAACGGTAGGTCCTTACACCTTATCCGTCTTGGGCACCCACCAGCGTTAGGTGCTACCGCGCTCCGGCCACCTTTTGGTGCCATACACGGTCCGCCGACTGTTCTTCGTCGACCCAGGGGCTACCACTCGACTTTAGTCACTTCTGAGTGGATAGGGAGTTCCACTGAGGCACTTCCCCGTCCCAGCCTTTGGGGTTCTTATAAAACTTTACTCCTTTTCTTTTCTTTCAAAAAAATTCAATCTTTTCTTTTCTTTTTTTCCTTCTTCTTAAAAATATGCTTGACTTTAAAAACTTCTTTTCGTGACTTATGCATGGAACATGCAATGCTTACTCAATTTCATGAAAAAACCCGAGCAAGCTCGAGTACATTCACATTTCATCTTCTTTTCTCCCTCTTTTGGGATATCTTCATAATTTTTCTACTTAGTCACCATATTCTATTCCCAAAATGGGCCTAGGATTGAAGTGGGGTATTGGGCCCATCTCCAACCCATCATGGCCGAATTCTCCTAGAGAGTTTCTAGGGCTTTCCTTCATCATTTGACTTCCAATTTCCTCCAATAAACTTTAAAGTATCATATTGAATCAAGTACCCTCCTTAGCAAGGGGTAACCGAAACCCTAATGTTTCCCAAGTAACCATTTTCACATCAAACTTAGTTATTTCTATCCCCTCCATTCACCTTCCTAACTTAGGGAACTCCTCCCCTTAGTCTATTGAAACTTCCTCTTTTTAATAGTCTCTTCTATGAGTTCAACTAAACAAAATCACCACCAAGCAATATAATTTTAATATTCCAATCTCAACCTTAAATATTTTCAAATTCCCAATAAACATTTCTATACATCATACACAAGTGATCATTCCTTCCATATGCAAATATATATATATATATATATATCATTTCCATCCATATCAATCAAATAGTTTATTCTCATGTCCATTTTTCATTTTCTTACAACAATATGCTCCTTGAATAAATCAATTCCATCACTAGTTCCTCAAATAAAATCTTTACCTTAGCAACACCAAAATTTAATATTTAACACTAAAATCCTTCAGGCATCATTTTCATCATTTCATCAAATAATCATGCTTTTTCCCTTCTTTTGCAACTAACACTTGATTCATCATTCCTACTCACATTCTAAGCTTGTTCCATCATATAAATTTATCCAAGAATACTCATATCTCAAGCAAGAAAAATCATTCCAATCCAAACATGGCAATGGCAACCATTAATCCAACAAATATGATCACTTCACTATATATAAGACTTGTTAAGGAAAAAGTGGGAGTATACTTACAACACTCCTACTAGGCTTTAGCTTAAATCTGAAATTACACATATAAAATCTCCCATTAGTCTAGTCATGAACATAAAACTCAAAGAAAACCCTATTTCCTTCCAACCATAACAAAGTGTTACATGTGTGTGTGTGTTCTTCCTAATCTTGTATAGATTTAATCACTAACCTTCTCCAATGAATTGATCACCTTCACACTCTTGCTTTTTGGCTTTCCTACTATATGATTCTTCAAAATATGTGGTGAAAAGAGAAGAAACAAAAGTAGGAATGGCTAGGATGAGTTTGGCTGAGAGGTGGAGAGGAAGTGAGAGTGTTTGCATGTGTCTAAGTGATTTGAGCTCAAGGAGTTTTGCCTAAGGGTCACACGGCCAGCTCCCTTCCCTAGGGTCCTTGGTACTCTTCTCATCATGTTTAGGCATGGCTAAAGATAGATGGGTTGATTGACAACTCTAGGCCACTCCAAGATCAAATCTTGGCCATACCTAGATGATTCTCCTTTCTCCTTTCTTTCCTATGGCCGGCGGCTTCTTGGTGCCTCTAGCCTCCATTTTCTTGTTTTTCACTCAATCATCATTCCCCTATCCCCTCATGTGTCCATCCAAGTGATTCCAAAGCCATGCTTTTTGGAATTTGAGCAAGGCATGACCGGCCAAGCTAGCTCCACCGAAACTCCAAGCTCCCTTCATCCAAGCTTCTCCTCATGCCACTTGTAACTTCCCTACACATCATGACCTCACTTGGCAAGTCAAGGGATGGTGTTTTGTACCTCCAAGATACCATGGTAGGAAAAATCATTCCATTAGATCCTACACTCAATCCTACATGACATGCATCCAACTACTAGTCAACCTTCACCAAATAAGATTTTCCTTCAAGGGTTTGGATAATTTTTCTAAGATTTTTCTCCCATTGACAAGTGTCTCAACTATGGGCTTGATGGGCCATGGGCTCATTCTATGGGCTTTTGGACTCACCATTGCTCTCTTGGCCCATTCACTTGATCCATTCTCCAAAGGTCTCATTTCTAAGCCCATTTCTTCAAAGCCTATTTTGTTCTTTCACCAATTACCACTAATCTTGTGTATTGATCCTTAATTAGTTAATTAAATCAAGATGGAGATTTTTAGGGCTATTACAACATCACTTTAGTGGAATCCTAACGAGCGACATTATCATGAGCATCATCACAAGCAATAAACACATCACTTTCAGATGCAACTACTGCAATTTCTTTTCTTCTTTCTGCTCTTCACTTTTTTCTTTCAATTGTTCATTTTTAAACTTGATGAACATTTTATTCATATGCCAAAGCTTACAACAGTGGAAAAAAAAAATTTGAAGCGTACCTTCATCTTGCCTTGTCACCTCTATTATTACCACGATATTTTCTACTTTTACTCCTCCCTCTCTTTTGTATAAAAAGTGCATCTGAATGAGAATGGATATGATACTCTTTCCTTTTCTCTTCAAAAACATGTTGTCTTTCACCACACTCATGGTCATTACACTATTGAAACTGAGAGACAACCAAAATTTCCTAATTGTTTAGTAAAGAACTCAATAGGAATTCAAGCTTGAACTTCAGCATCCAAAACAATTTTCATGATAGACAATTAATTCAACAATTCTTGAAAACTATTAAGATGTTTTGCAACACTTTGTCCATCCTTGTACTTTAAATTCACAAGCCTTCATATCATAAAAACTTTGTTTTTTGTAGTCTTTTACTTATAAAGACTTTCTAATTTCATCTAAAGACTACAAGCATCTACTTTTTTTACTATATGATAGTATACACTTTCACCAACCCATTGCCTGATTTAACCAACAACTTTCTTGTTTAAATTCTTCCACTCATTATTAGTTTTCTTTTATGGTTTATCACTAGTCAAATCAATAGGCTCAAATAACTCTTTGCAATGTAAAACTTCCCCCATCCTTGTCTTCTAAATTGACTAATTGGAATAAGTGAGTTTAGTCATACAGTAGATGAATGCTCCATTTCACATAGATAATTAAAAAATAATAACCAAAACTCTTATGCCACTCTGTGAGTGTGAACAAAAAAAAAAAAAAACACAGTGGAATATTTTCTACCCTTACATTGTGTTGATAAAATTGATAATCTAGTCAACATAAAATACACAAGCAAGACACCAAGACTTTTACATGGAAAACTCTCCAATGCAAAGGAAAAAAATTATGAGATCTAGTCTAGTTAGAACTTTAACCAAGAACAATAATAAAGTTATGGATTGTCTTCTCTAGAACAATATCTTGATGCTACCATAACATCAAAAATATCTATATTATCGGTTCACACAAAACCATCACTATTCAAAAGAAAATTACAAGAGTGATGAGAAATATTTTTTTGAGTAAGTATTTATAGAAGATAGATGAAGATGAATCTCAATGATCGGATCTAGTAGAATTAAGCTATTAATAGCAAAAATAGCATACTCAAATTTGGTCAAAATAACACCACAATTGATCTCACAAATCTCTTATGGAAGTGTGAGGAAAAAATCTATGCACCCATACATAGCACACAACTTTCTGTCTTCTTTTCTCTCTTTTCCTATTCTCATCACTTTTTCTTTTCTCCTTCCCGTAGTACACTCTCATTTTCACCCATTGCCTATCACCATATATATATATATATATAAGATACAAACCAAAAGAGTTACAAAATTTCCATAACAATGGTTTAGGAGATTTCCATCACATGGAAGGGACCCAACACATTAGTAAGAGTACAAAAGAACCTAAAAGTAGAGAAAAAAAAAACTAAATATATAAAACTAAAAGTAAAAATTTATAACATCACCAAGTTCTCAATAGGGGTGGTCACCCACCACCTAGGATATGGTTTTGGGGTGGAAGGCCACCCCCAACCTAATCTTGGGTGACCACCACCACCCCATATCCAACTAAAGTTGCCACCTACTTTGATCGACATAAGGAATCTCCTCTCGACATGAATTTTTTTTATATTGTTTTTGGTAAAGTTAAGTTTCTTTTATTCTTACATAAATTTTGTTTTTTATTTTTACACATGGCCAAATATAACATGTGCCACATTTTTATTTTTCGTGATGTGGCACCTTAAGAGTCACACGACGAGGGTTCCGACATTGGCTAATGGATTTGTAATGGTAAAATGATTGACAATACAAGAAAAATAAGTGTTCTTAGCAGATTATTTGCTATAAAGATGTCTATTTACGATGAAAATATACTCATTTTTACAGAGAATAGTCATTTTGGTAGGAAATAACTAGTTATGAATAAACAATTTTTTTGTAGTGCAAATTCTAATATTTAGTGCGGATTCTATCTAAAGTTCAAACCACAGTTGTGGTTTTGATAATTTTTTAATTTTTAATTTTTTTAATCACTATCTCAATATTTAAACCATTATAATTTGTTATTTTTTTTAATGTTATGCAGAGGTAGCAAATCTAAGCAACTTGGAGGTTCTTATCTTGCAATCGAATAATATTGGAGGACACCTACCAATCCAAGGTAAACAAAATCTCCATTATCTCCATCTCATAAATTAATATTTGATTCTCTCGTCTCCAAAACATTGACCAACCGTTTTATTGGATATATATATAGAGAGAGAGAGAGAGATGAAATTATCTTTTGTTAGTTGAAATACATGGTTTTGATATTAACAATAGTTTTGTATCCTCTTTGTACAAATTTTTGTTCAAATTATTTGTTATTTTCAACCAAGGAAAATTACTGATACAAATACTTCAAAATATTGAAGAAGTTACCCTGATTGAAGATTTAGCAAAAAGTAACAAAAATGTGGTAGTTTCTGGGGAAAGATATAATCTAGCCATATTAATTATGATATTGGCCAGTAAATCATGATAGTGATGATCTTGACACAATTTCTCTTGTAGATCTGGTCAAGTATTGTAGCAAGTTGGAGATTTTAGATGTCAGCAAAAACTTCTTCACAGGAAGTATTTCTCCATCTATCGGGGATCTAAGTTCACTCAAGGTTCTATCCTTATCTTCAAATAAACTTAGTGGCACTTTACCCACTCGAGGTAATGCTTGTCAACATTAACTATGAAATCAAGTATTTACACTTCGTAAGAATTACCCTAATGATGTATGAGCGATCAAGAATATTAAAAAGATGAAAGAAAATGGTTAATTTGAGTTATTTCCTCATTTGCAATTTCATAAAAAAGCACTGCAATTCATTTTTTAGTTTTGCATAGACATTACTGACCATGCTACTGATCTCTTTGACAGAATTGTGTGCACTCAAGAAGCTTGAAGAGTTGGATCTATCCCATAATCAATTTGAGGGGACTCTTCCTCTATGCATGAACAATATGACATCTCTCAGATTATTAGATATTTCTGAGAATCAGTTAAATGGAAATGTTTCTTCATATGTGGTAGCCAGCCCGAAATCTCTCGAGTATATTGATTTTAGTTACAATCAGTTTCAGGGTCAATTCTCAATCAGGTTATTTGCCAATCACTCTAAACTTGAGGTTATTCGATTCGTCAACCGAAACAATAAACTTGAGATAGAAACTGAGAATTTCTTGGCTTGGGCACCTTTGTTTCAGTTAAAGGTTCTTGAATTGTCTAATTGTAGTCTGAACAAGCTCTCCAAAAATGTTCCTGGATTTCTCCTTTACCAACATGAGTTGGAAGTCGTCAATCTATCCCGAAATAAGTTGAAAGGAAGCTTCCCAAATTGGTTGGTGCAAAACAATACAAGATTACAAATTCTAGATCTTCACGATAACTCCTTTGTGGGTCACTTGCATTGGCAATTGTATAGCCAGGCACATATTTCCTGGTTGGATGTCTCAGAAAATCATTTGAACGGAAAACTTCAAGAAGACATTGGAAGGATTTTTCCAAATGCAAGATATCTAAATCTTTTCCACAATAGTTTTGAAGGTAGTCTTCCTTCATCAATTAATGACATGATTTATTTGGAGGTATTGGATTTTTCCTTCAATAATTTCTCAGGTGAGGTCCCGAAAGAATTGGTCACCAGTTGCTCACATTTGCAAATTATGAACCTTGGTCATAACAACCTTCATGGTGAAATCTTCTTAGAGCAATTCAAGTCACCATTCTTTGAGTTCCTGCAATTAAATGACAATAAATTCACTAGTATTGGATCGATGCTGAATACATCTTCCTTATTGTACATAGATATCAGCAATAATGATATTTCAGGTACAATCCCCCGATGGCTGGGAAACATGACATATTTGTGGACTCTTGCCATGGCTAATAATTTTTTCTACAACCAGATTCCGTGTGAACTAAGTGCGCGGAGCATTATAGACTTTTCTCATAACTTAATTTCAGGATCATTGCCTTCTTGCTTGAATCTACCACGGCTTGAGCACCTATATTTCCAGGGGAACAAACTCGCAGGACCAATACCAAAAGCTCTTTTCAATTCCTCATCTCTTTTGACATTAGACATTGGAGATAACAACTTTTCCGGCAGAATCCCTGTTGAAATCAGAAAACTTTACAACTTAAAGGTACTTTTGCTGGGTGGTAATCATTTCAGTGGTATGATTTCAGATCAATTATGTTGGTTAAGGATGATAAGCATTATAGATCTTTCCAAGAATGCATTTTCTGGGACCATACCAAGATGCTTAAGCAACATATATTTTGGGAAGATGACTTCTGTTAATTCTTCCTTTTTTCCAAGAAAAACTGATTCGGTTTGGTTAGGACAAGGAGCTTACTCATATAAAAGGGTCCTAGAGAAGCATGTTGAATATTATGACTACAAAGAATATGCTGATGTAGAAGCTAAGGTTGAGTTTGTAACAAAATATAGGTCCCTCTCTTATAAGGGTTCTGTCCTTGCGTACATGTCTGGATTGGATTTATCTTGCAACAAGTTGACTGGTGGCATTCCTCGAGAACTAGGAAAAATATCTTCAGTGCATGCAATAAACTTATCTTACAATCAGTTGACAGGTTCCATTCCAAAAACACTCTCAAATTTGTCTCTCTTGGAAAGCTTAGATCTCTCTCATAATAATTTGAGTGGAGAGATTCCTTCATTATTGATTGATCTAAACTTTCTTGAGGTATTCAATGTTGCTTACAACAACTTATCAGGAAAAGTTCCGGACTTAAAAGCACAATTTGGGACGTTCGAGAAAAGTAGCTATGAAGGAAATCTATTTCTTTGTGGGCCACCATTACAAAAAACTTGTGATGTATTAGATACACCAGCTCCAACACTGTCAACAGTTGTAAGTGGCAATAAATGGTATGAAATAGATCCTGTGGTCCTCCATACAAGCTTCTCCATAACTTACGCTATTTTATTTTTTAGTGTTATAAGTATTCTTTGTACTAATTGTAAATATAATTTTGGATTGCCTAGGATTAGATGATTTGAGTTTAGATTCGAACATTAGATGAATGTAATTTTGAACTCTATGGGTTATCCGATATGGATAGAGTTTGTTTTGTAATAGAGAGGCTCTTCAGGAAGCCCACCAATTTTAGAAGAAAACCGGCACTCCAACTACATTTAGACACGTAAGAAATTGTGGAACTACCACCTTGCACCAAGACATTGCAGATTCATACAATAAATTAGAAAAAGAAAGAGAGACTTTTGAGTGCATGGTGATAAACCAGAAACCATCTAATTTCAAATTAATCATTGCAATTGTCACAATCATAAAGCAGGCTCTTGTTTTCACTTTCCATCCTATTTTGCCCAAAATATCACTTTTCTTCTGTCTTCGTGTGGTCTTGCCATTGTTTTATCTTGTTGGAATGAGTGAAGTGTTTGGGTAAGTTTTAGAATGGAAAGGGAGGCAGAGTTTAGGTAAGGGATGAGTTCAGGTGTAGGCAAGTGTATTATTTGTAAAATAATATATTGATGTGGTGGGATGCAATTAGAAGGCTAGTTATGGGTAGAGACCGGATTGCCTGATCTCCAGATTTTCTCTTTGTAACATGATTCTTATCTTGTAACTTTCAAATTAAAAGATAAGAGATTCAAGAGTCCTAGATAGATGTTCTAGCTTGGAGATGAGATCAAGATGCGAGATTTAAATGAAGAGATCGAATCAGATTTGAACTCAAAGATATCTAGTAAAAGTGTTCCAGTCTGACATGTTGGCAACCCATTAGTAGCGTAATAAAATGGGTAACTCAATAAACTGTCAGCAGAGTCCTAATCCAACTCAATCACTGTATTGCCTATTTAAGGAAGGGCTCGACTCAGGTTTAGGTGAACACTTGAGAATATCAAAAGACACACTTTCACATACATTGTTGAGATCTTGAAAATCTGGATAGAACTTTAAGTATCTGTGTGAGAAAAAATTCTTGAGTGAAGAATTTTCGAAGATACTCATTCTGCAGGGATTGAGTAAGAGCGTACTCCTAGAGGGAGTTGAAGTATTCATGTTCGGCCACTGGAGGTTTCAGGAGAAAAGACAACGAATTGGAGATCATCAAAGGTTCTGATAGCTACTGCGATAAAAGGCAAGTAGGTCATTTGTCTTGCTGAGTAGGAGTGTATAGTTATATAGATTTTTTAATCTGGGAACTTTACTTCTAATATCTTAATCTAAAAAAATTGACTTCCTTAAATTTGACTGCTTCCATAGGATTTTACCATTGAAGAGTTCTTCATTAGGTTTTCCTTTGTAACCAAATATTGTGTTCATTTTATTTCTTTTTTTGTGCATAAATTGTTGGTTACTAATTCGTGCTAAGTGCTTTTGTTAAGCATAACATGTATTATCAGGGGTAATAGAGGAATTTCAATTGGTATCAAAGCGTGGTTCACTCAATCCTGAGTGTGATCCATTCCCTTGGTTGATCATGATAACACTATCATCATCATTGCAATTCAATGGGGAGAATTATGCTTATAGGAAATTAAGGATGAGAGCATTTATCAAGTCATTATATGAGAAGTTTGATAATCAATTGAGTTAGGATGGACTTAGCCCAAGGGATCTATTGATTTTTGGTCTCGAGAACAGTCCAACAATTGTAACTAGAACAAAAAAAGTCTCAATGCCATTTTTATGGTAGTTTCTCAGGATGAGTTCAAGAGAATTTTCTTGTGTGAATCAGTCAAAGAGGCATAGAATATATTGAAAACCATACAGAAAGGGACCAAAACGGTAAAAACTTCTAAATTACAAATGTTAACCTCAAAGTTTTAGAAAATTAGAATGATGGAAGATGAGAACTTTAACGAATTTTATGCAAAATTTAACAATATTATGAATTACAGGTTCAATCTTGGAGAGAAAGTGAAAGATTCAAGAGTTGTGAGAAAAATTCTAAAATCCTTATCTGAGAGGTTTTGGCCAAAGGTGACAGCCATTGAAAAACGAAAGGACTAGATGCAATTTGGGTAAAAGAATTGGTACGCTCATTACAAACTTATGAATCTTCTCTTCCACAACAGAAAAAAGGTAAGTCCATCGCACTCAAAACTATAAAGGAAGAAAATCAGTCTAAGGATGAGAATCTCAATAATGAGAAATTAGCCCTTGTAGCCAGAAAATTGTACAAATTTATGTTCAATAAAAAAGAATTCTAGTAAGTTGAAAAAAGTAAAGATTTTGCTAAAAAGAATGAATTTGAAAGTGAAAAAAAGACAACAATAAATCTAAAGAAAAAGTCAAATGTCATGAATGCCCTGGTTTTGGTCATATAAGAATTAAATGTCCCAACTTTAACAGAAGTAAGGGAAAGCATTAAATGTCACACTTAGTGATGATTCTAAGTCTGAAAGTTCAAGTATAACTTCTGAAAATGAAACTGATTTTATTGCGTTCTTAGCATCTGTGAATGAATGTGCTGACAATAGCAAAACTGATAGTGATGATAGTAATTCTGATGTTGCTATAGAAGTTACTAACCATGAATTAAGTTTGCATTTGCAGGAAGCTTATGATGATTTGTGTGAAGAGGTTGTGAAAATCAAAAAGTTATATAAAAAGTTGTACAAATATTTAACCACAGTGGAGAATGAGAAAAACAATTTGGTGAAGGCACTAAAACTATCAGCAATAAAAGTGTTAAAATTGTGCACACAGCAAGAAGCTTTGGAGAATGAGCTGATAGCTTGTCAGGAAGCCAAGGAAAAGACAACCACACAAAAACTCAATGAACTACTAAAAGTTCAAAAAGACAGTTTTGATTGCACAAGTTTGGGATACAAGACTTCCAAAAATGCATCCACTACCTTCTCGACAAAAGGTATTACATTTGTCAAAGGAAGTCAAGTGAAGAATATTCTAAAGAAAACTGTGAGCATAGGCAAGTCAACCATGTTCCATCTAGGTAAACTCAAAGATAAATTTGCTCTTACTTATCATTTTTGTAGAATAATTGGTCATACAAAAATAGACTTTCATTGTGACGCCTCCAAATCCTCCTTAAAAGAACACGGGAATCGAGACATCGGGATGATGACAATACGGGTCACGCACCACTAACGTCAAGTGCTAAGTATGTGAACACGTGACTTGTATAAGTAAAAATAGCAAATATTTGAAGTCAATATCTAAGTAGCAAAATTTGTTAGAAATATTTTATAAAATAGTTTTATACAAATTCTCCAATAGGAGATTTAATACAGTCATCCCAAAGACAAAAAATAAGGATACATAATTATCAAAAATGGGAATAAAAATTCCCAAGATAATAAATTATAATATCATACTTCAATAGCGGACCCGCCTCTTCAGGTTCAGCCTCCTCAACCTCTACATCCAAAAGCTATGACGCTAAAAATGGCATCGCAAGTAAGTAAAATCTCAAACAAACCACGAGATAATAAATACATCATGCAACAACAGACAGCATGAACAAAACACCAGATGCATAAAGGTTAAAATCATCTTCCTCAAAATAAAATAAAATAAACACACTCTAAAATCTCATTTTAGCCCAAAATAAATCTATTGAAAACATCCATAATTTTTCCAGAAAATGATACACGTAAATCCATTAAAATCACAACCATTTTCCCATAAAATGTTTCACGTAAAACCAATTAACACAATAGACGGGTATCGCAGGCGGGACTCTACCACCATCCCTGCTTACCCTTATATTCATGCTAGTCATATGGGCATTACGTATCGCCGTCCCCGTAATGACTTAAACACTCCAATCATATTAAGCATGTATTGCTGTTCCTGATATGATATACATATCAATCATAATGGGTTTTACGTATCACCATCCACATTATGACATCCACACACTAATCATATTGGGCGTTACGTATCGTCGTCCCCAATATGATATCCGCACATCACTAATCATAATGGGTGTTATGTATCACCGTCCCCATTATTACTTACACACACTCTTTTCATAGTGGGCATTACGTATCGATATCCCCAATATGACATTTACACATACCAATCATAATGAGCATTACGTATTACCGTTTCCATTATGACTCATACACACTCATTTCATAGCGGGTGTTACGTATCACCGTCCCCGTTATGACTCTGTCAAAATTGGTAAAAATCCATAATCCAATAATACTGTAGGCTGAAACCACAGGCGGGACTAAACCACCATCTCTGCTTACTGTCATCCCTATAGTACCTCATTTAAAACCGATCAATTAAATCATTTCAACAAACTAAAAACCAAGTCTCACATTTAAACCCCACATATCAAATATACACATGAACCAGTGTGCAATTACACAATGCATACCATCATAAACAATTATCCAAAAATCAGCATATCCAATCATCAATCAACACATAACTGCTAATGCAAAATATATTTAATTCTTAAAATTTATTTGAAAAATACTTACGTTGGACTGGAATGCTCGGTTTGACACCAAAATTTAGGGAAATACTCAATGGAGGGTGAGAAATCTCATGAAGATGATGGTGAGGCGATACAACCACCGGAAGGTGGTGTGTTGGGCTCAAAATGGATGGAAAACCATTTTCGGGTTTAGGATTGTACAAGGAAGGTGGGCTACGGTTAGGGAAATTGAGGTAGGGGAGTGATCGACTGAGGTAAGGGAGCACTTTGGTGGCGACGTTGAGGCTAACGGTGGCCGGACGGTGGCACAACGAAGTTGGATCCCTTTAGAGATCCATTTTGGGTGGAGAAGCAAATGTCAAAACTGGGTGGTTCTAGGCAGTGGGTTATGCTCTCCAGAGTGATGGGAGGTTTCTGGTAGGTCACCTGAGTCATGGGTGGCCGGCGGTGGCCGGAACCTTGAGAGAAAAGTTAAGATAACTCATTTCGAGTCTGAGACTCACGTGCCGACTAGGGGCCGCCGTGAGGTGCACTGCTAGTGGGGCTATGCTCGCCGGCGGCAGGGGTCCAAGCAAGACCGGCAGGGAGGCAAGACAGTTGGCGGTGGAGTTCGACTGGGCTTAGGGCCGAAAGAGAAAAACAAAGGGGACACGGGGGCTTGTCGTGCGAGTCTGGGGGTGGGGGGAAAGCAGGGAAAGAAAGAAAGAAAGAAGAAAGAAAAAGAGAAAAAGAAAAGAAAAGGAAAAAGAAAAAAGAAAGAAAGAAAAGAAATGAAGACTAATTAGAAATAAAGCACAATAAAATAAATAAAAGCCATCTGAAAATGCTACAATGCAATATCAATAAAACAAAATATTTAAAACCCAACAATAAAATAAATTAAGCCAAAACATAATTTAATTACAATACAATAATTAATATAAAGAAAAGACATTAAATAAAATCATATAATAAAATAAAGGAATTTAATTTTAATCATTAAGATATTACCTCGCATTAAAATTAATAAGTAAAATAACATAACTCAATATTTCAACATAAAAATAACGTAAGACTAATATTAATTAACTAATAGCTCAAATAATAATTTTAAACAAATAAAATACAACCAATAATATCATTAAAATAAATTAAAACATCAACAACAAGAATAAAGACAATACATGAAAATACATGAAATCTGGGATCTCACATTCTCCCTCCCTTAAAATAAATTTCGTCCTCTAAATTTGTTCTACTACAACTAGTCGAAACTCAATACCTCACCTACCACATGGTTCAATATTCACTGCATGCATTTACATAGCCACCTATTTTCCTTAGACACAAAAGAATGTTATTCCATCATAATCGTATAGTTTTCAAATAATATTACATCTCTAGGACTCCTAAGGTAGCAGTATATTCCAAAATCTCCATATGTACAAGGACTTTAGTACAATCTCTCAAAATTTTAATGTTCAATAACTCTATACAACAAATCATATCACCCTCAAATAATTCTCAAGTTTAGCTTCTCAACTTAACCATCAATAAGCATAATTAATCCAACCAAAAGATAAATCTCTACTCATAAGTATCATCCCAAATTTCAAGTCACTACTAATTCCTCAAAACTAGCACATGACTTGAATCTTCAACTATACCACAAGATATCACGCTTTCGCGCGCACTTTGATAACTTACTAAATGTATAAATTAAGTCCTCATAAATTATCACCATAAGTAGAAGCTGGCTTAACACCTATTAACAAGAAATCCTATACCACTTCCAAATCCAATGTACATCACATAAAAACTCTACCAATTCCACTCAAATTAATTAACAAGGTAACCACAATACGCATAATTCTCTCACTCAACTAGACTGTCAATACCCAAGAAAAAGAATAGTCTCAAATATTCAAATTCCTAAGTGGTCTCAAGTCACAAATAAATTCTTAAGATACCACAACAAAGGCAACCATTAAATTCATCAAATATCAAGCCTAAATTGTCCAACCCAATCAACTCGCACAAATGCCTAAAATTTAGATCCCTTGAATTTAATACCATCACATCAAATCAACATCTATTACATAACAAGACAACTTCTCCCAAGTTAAACACAAATCAAAGACAAGTACTGTCCAAAATTTACACACACACAACTATTGCACATCAATCTCTAAGCTCCCACAACAAAATCAAAACTTTACCAAAGAAACAAATAATCACCTACTACCATAAGTATCCCTAAAACAGATTTCATAACAATATATCAATAGACAAGGATTTCACACTCACAAGAAGAGTCCATATAGAGTACAATTTTAACAATCTTTCAAAAATAAAATTAGAACTTAGAAACTCAAGTACTCAGTGAGACCCATGTAATACACATAAATAGCATATAAAACACTAATGAAGAAATACAATCATGTAAATACCAACGATTTATGAAAACAAATCTATCTCGCAAAGATATAATGATATACCCAAATACTAAATAAAACTTAAGTAATTCACATAAATATTGTATAAAGACAAAAAGGGGGAAAAGATTTAATAAACAAATAAATACATAAATGCCAGCGATTCAAGGATACAAGTCCACCTCCCTTAATAAATACAAAGTCACCATAAATTTTTATTAAAAAAAACAAAGAGGTTGGATTAAAAAGGTGAGTGAGAAACTGGAATAACAAAAAATAGAATTTTGAAATTCTCCTTAAAATCCAGCTCTAAAAAGGTTTATTGTAGAAATCTCTAGGATTTGAAACCTTTAAAAGAATTGAACCAAAATAAAATAAATAAATAAGTTAATGAATAAATACTAACAAGTCGCCAAAACAAACCCATTCGTCAAAATAAATAAATAAACTTTTAAATTAATTCAAGTAGAAATGTGAAAAGATAATAAATTTAAAAACTTACTTCAAGGCATGTCTCTTAAATGAATACAGAGTAGTGATTTCCTTTAAATCTGTGTCACAAAGAATCTCAAAGTTCCAAAATTTAAGAGACAAAACATCATAGTCAGAATAAAAAGATAATAAACAAAATTCAGAACTATCTTGTATGAAACTCATGAGATGAAATTAAAATAAAACCAAATCCATAAAATAAATGCACAAAAGCTTAATAAAACAAAATAACCCACAATAAAATAATAAACTTTAAAACAAGGAATTCCATAATATAATCATTTAAAATAAAGAATTCAGTAAAATGAATGCTATAAAATAATAAATAAATAAATGCTCAACAACCTAAGTAAATAAAATCCAATAATTAAAATCTTAACTACTACTCCAAAATTACATTAATAAACAACTATTATAAATAAATAAAGCAAAACAAACCAACTATCCATAACTAATATAAATCTGAAAATAATAACAGAATGCACATTAAAATAAAAAGTACAACACCATGAAATAAATATTTAAAATAAAGGAAAATAACCAAACAATGAAACGAACAATTTTAAAACAAAAACTTTTCTAATACAGTTCCTAGGTAACTTGCGGATTTACCCAGAGTTGAATGGCTCTGATACCACTTGTGACGCCTTCAAATTCTGCTTAAAAGAACACGAGAATCGAAGTGTAGGGATGATGACAACACGGGTCACGCATCCCAATGTCAAGTGCTAAGTATGTGAACACGTGACTTGCATAAGTCAAAGCAGCAGATATTTGAAGTCAATATCTAAGCACCAAAATTTTTTTAAAATATTTTATAAAACAGTTTAATACAAATTTTCCAACAAGAGATTTAATACAGTCATCCCAAAGACAAAACATAATGATACATAATTATCAAAAAAGAGAATAACAATTCCCAAGATAATAAATTATAATATCATATTTCAGTAGCGGAGCCGCCTCCTCAACCTCTGCATTCAAAAACTACGACGCCAAAAATGGCATGCGAATAAGTAAAATCCCAAACAAACTACAAGATAATAAATACATCATGCAACAACAAACAACATGAACAAAACACCAGATCCATAAAGCTTAAAATCATTTTCATCAAAATAAATAAAATAAATATACGCTAAAATCCTATTTTAGTCCAAAATAAATCCATTGAAAACATCCATCATTTTCCTAGAAAATGATACACGTAAATCCATTAAAACCACAACCATTTTCCCAAAAAATGGTCCATGTAAAACCAATTAACACAATAAATGGGTATTGCAGGCAGGACTTTACCACTATCCCTGCTTACCCCCATATTCATGCCAGTCATACGGGCGTTACGTATCACCGTCCCTGTAATGACTTAAACACTCCAATCATATCAGGATTTACGTATCACCGTCCCCGATATGATATATATACCAATCATAATATGCGTTACATATCGTCATCCCCATTATAACATCCACACACTAATCATATTGGGCGTTACGTATCGCCGTCCCCAATATAACATCCACACATCACCAATAGACTCCTTTCATAATGGGCGTTACGTATCACCGTCCATGATATAAAATAGACACAAGGACCATAATGGGCATTACATATTTCCATCCCCGTTATGACTCCAACAAAACAGTTAAAAATCCATAATCTAATAATATTGTAGGCGGGACTAAACCACTATTCCTGCTTACCGCCATCCCTAAAGTACATCATTTAAAACTAATAAATTAAATCATTTCAACATACTAAAAATCAAGTCTCACATTTAAACCCCACATATCAAATATACACATGAATCAATGTGCCATTACATAATGCGTACCATCATAAAACAATGATCCAACAATCAGCAAATCTAATCATCAACCAACACATAACTGTTAATGCAAAATATATTTAATTCTTAAAGTTTATTTGGAAAATACTTATAGCGGGTCAAAATTGGATTATCGATCAAACGCCAATCCACGACGCTCATAGCGGGTCACTTCATACGTTGGACTAGAATGATCGGTTTGACACTAAAATTTAGAAAAATACTCAATAGAGGGTGGAGAATCTCATGAAGGTAATGGTGCAACGATGTAACCACCGAAAGGCATGGGTGGAAACTCATTTTTGAGTTTGGGGTTGTATAAGGAAGGTGGGCTACGGTTGGAGAAACTAAGTTAGGGGAGTGGTCAGCTGAGGTAGGGGAGCACTTTGGGGGCGGCGGTAAGGCTAACGGTGGTCGGATGGCAGCGTAATGAAGGTGGATACTTTTAGAGAACCATTTTGGGTGGAGGAGCAAATGGCGGAACTAGGTGGTTCTAGGCAGTGGATTATACTTGCCGAAGTGAAGAGAGATTGTTGGTAGGTTGCCTGTGCCATGGGTGGCCAGCGGTGGCCAGAAAGTGAGAGAAAAGCAAAGATAACCTATTTTAGGTTTGAGACTCATGCGTCGACTAGGGGCTGCCATGAGGTGCATTGCCGGTGGGGCTATGCTCACCGGCGGCAAGGGGTCCAGGCAAGATGGTCAGCGGTGGAGTCCGACTGGGCTTAGGGCCGAACGAGAAAAATAGAGGAGACAAGTGGGCTTGTCACATGGGTCGGGAGGGGGGGGGGGGAAGCAGGGGAAGAAGGAAAAGAAAGAAGAAAGAAAAAGAGAAAAAAAAAGAAAAAGAAAAAGGAAGAGAAAGAAAAGAAATGAAGACTAATTAGAAATAGAGCACAATAAAATAAATAAAAGCCAATTAAAAATGCTAAAATAAAATATTTAAAGCCCAACAGTAAAATAAATTAAGCCAAAACACAATTGAATTACAATACAATAATTAATATAAAAAAGCATATCAAATAAAATCACATAATAAAATAAAAGAATTTAAGTCCAATCATTAAGATATTACCTCACATTAAAATTAATAAGAAAAATAACGTAACTCAATACTTCAACATAAAAACAACATAAGACTAATATTAATTAACTAATAGCTCAAATAATAATTTCAAACAAATAAAATACAACAAAAAATATCATTAAAATAAATTAAAACAATCAACAATAAGAATAAAGACAATACGTGAAAATACATGAAATCTGGGATCTCACAGTCATATTCTAAGAAAGGGATAGGAGAAAAGGAATAAATTTGTAAACAAGAATAATAGTATAGAAAATAAAGTAGACAAGTTGAGCGATCAAATAATTACTCTAGGTAGAAAACTTGGTGAGCTAACTAAATTTTGTCTTTCTAATAAAATAAAATTTGGTTCTAAAAACATATATAATACAAATACTAAAATCAAGTAGATAGTCAAAGAAAAGTCCATATGTTTAGTGGCTCACATAACATTCAAAGTAATGAGCAGTAGCATGTGGTATTTAGATAGTACATGTTTTAGGCATATGTTAGATGACAAAGGACTATTTAAGATATTCGAGTCCACTAGCAGAGGATCTGTTATCTTTTGTGATTGAAGTACAATAACTATGGAAAGAAAGGGAAGTATTGACATTCTTACTTTACCTATTCTTCCAAATGCTCTTTTTGTTAATGGCCTGAAGGCAAACCTGCTTAGTATAAATTAGTTTTGTGATGACAACTTTTCTGTGCAGTTTTTGAAGGACGAATGTAACGTAACCGTGCTGAAAAATGGATAATGAAGGGCACTAGAACTATTGATAACTACTATGGAGTTTCACCTATAAACACCATGTGTTTTCACAAAGTGATACTAGATGAAACGGAACTATGGCACCATTGTCTTGGTCAAATCAACCATAGAGATATGCTAAAAATCTCTAAGAATGAAGCTATATGAGGATTGCCCAAGATGCTAAAAAATAAGAAGATAGTGTGCCAAGCTTATCAGGAAGGAAAGTAGACAAAAGGCACATCACAAAAAGATTGCTGACATTCTAACCTTAAGCCCACTCAAACTTTTACATATAGATCTGATAGGTCATACTCAAAATGAGAGTCTCGATAAAAAGAAGTACATTATAATCATAGTGGATGATTATTCAAGATACACGTGGACTATCATGTTAAGAGACAAGTTAGAAATTTTTGATCTTGCAAAGAAACTATTCAAATGCCTGCATACAGTGAAGGATTCCTCAATCTCTAAAAATTCTAACTTTTCTTCTTTTTGTGATAAACAGGGCATACATCAAGAGTTCTCAACCCCAATCACTCCTTAACAAAATGGGATAGTGGAAACGAAAAATAAAGCTATGCAAGAAATGGCTTGTACCATGCTGAACAGTAAGAAGTTGCCACTATACTTCTGGAAGAAGCTATTAACATTGCTAGACACATCCTAAACAGAGTAGTACTTCAACCTGGCACAAAACTCACACCCTATGAGTTATGGAATGACCAGAAATCCATGGTCAAGTACTTTAGAGAGTTTGGGAGTAGGTACTACATCTTGCAGGACAGAGAAAATATCCACAAGTTCACTAGCAAAAGAGGTGAAGGCATAATTCTTAGATATTCTTCAAATAACAAGGCCTAAAGAATTTACAATCTACGGACTCAAACTGTTATGGAGTCAATCAATGTGGTTGTAGATTGCAATTCAAAGGAGATGACCAAGAAGGAGCTTGAAAACATCGTTGAACCAGCTAGAGAAAGCTCAATTGATCAAGAAGAGACAGATCAAGTGGAACCTGCCACACCGAGTTCCATTCAACAATATGAAAAATAGCCCTCCACAAGGATCAGCCATAGTCATCCAAACAAGAATATTTTTAGAGAATTGGATGAAGTTATGAGATTGAGAAAACATTTTTTAAATCAAGTTTCATATGTTTTTTATTTATCTCAAGTTGAAACCAAGAAGGTAGAATAAGCTTTAGAAGATGAAAGTTGGGTCAATGCCATATATGAGGAATCGCACTAGCTCACTCGGAATGAAGTATGGAAACTTGTTTCACGACCTGAGAGTCACAACATAATTGAAACCAAGTGGGTCTTCAAAAACAAGTCAGACGAGCATGAAACCATTGTTCGAAATAAAGCTAGGCTGGTGACACAAGGCTACACACAAGTTGAAGGGATTGACTTCGATAAAACCTTTGCACAAGTAGCTCATTTGGAATCTATTCACATACTACTAGCAATAGGATATCATTTAAATTTTAAGTTATATCAGATGGATGTTAAAAGTTCATTTTTAAATGGAATTCTTAACGAAGAAGTCTGTGTAGAAAAACCTAAATGATTTACTAATCACTTGTTTCTTAACCATGTTTATAGGTTGAAAAAAGCAATCTACAAACTGAAGCAAGCACCTCGGGCATGGTATGAAAAGTTAACTAAATACTTGCTTGAAAATAGTTTCATAATAAGCCAAGCTAATAGAACCCTCTTCCTAAGAAAAATTGGTAATCATCTTTTCATTGCCCAAATTTATATTGATGATATTGTGTTCGGAGCTACTCTTGACAAAGTCTGTCATAATTTTTCAAAAGAAATGAAAACTAAGTTTGACATGAATATGATTGGAGAATTAAGTTTCTTTCTAGGAATTCAAAATAAACAAACTAACGAAGGAATTTTTATTTTCGAATCCAAATATGCTAAAGATCTTGTTAAGAAATTTGGCATGAAAGGGAAGAGTCATGCTCGTACTCCTACAAGCACATCTGTTAAAATTTGCTTGGATTCCACAAGTAAGAGTATTGATCCTACTTTGTATAGAAGCATGATAGGAAGTCTTCTTTCTATTATTGCTAGCACACTTGATATTGCTTTTAGTGTAGGTGTTTGTGGACGATTTCAGTCTAATCCTAAAGAATCACACCTCACAGCGGTAAAACAAATCTTACAAGTGCTACAGTTGATTATGGTGTATGGTATTCAAAAGACTCAAATTTGAGTTTGGTTGGCTATTTTGATATTGACTGGGCTGGAAATGCTAATGATAAAATAGGCACCGCATGAGGGTGTTTTTATGTCGATGACAATCTAGTAGCATGGATGTGTAAGAAACAAAACTCTACCTCCCTGTCCATTGCTGAAGCCAAATACATTACGGCTAGCAGTTGTTCACTCAGCTTCTTTGGATGACAAAGATGCTTTAAGACTATGGGTTTTCTCCAGATACTATGACCATCTATTGTGAAACTCTAGTGTGATTATTATCTCAAAGAACCTCGTGCAACACTTAGCAACCAAGCAGTGTCCTTGGACCACGTTGACACTGATTTGTTCACAAATTTTTAAAAAAAGTCATTGGTGTGTGTGACATACCTTAATTTTTTTTTTCAATTAAAAAAAAATAGAGTTTTGACTATTTTGTTTGTCTCCTCACATATTTAATGTGCTATCATTGTGCAAAGTACAAACTTTATGAGTATAAAAAATCTTTGAACATTGTGACTCCACCAAACTACTTTGATGGGATCAAAGCAAACCTTGTCTAGTAAACTTATCACTTTTATAGTGCAATCTTAAGGAAGAGCACACAAGGATTCTATTCTTTGCACTGTGAGAATTTTATATCTAACCTCCTAACACTAAATTCTTGGTAAATATACTTATAAAATGCTCAAGGTAAAGGAGAGTCTACTCCTTGAATTGACTAAAACTAGTTGAACCTAATACTAAAAAGAAAAAAAAAATCTCCTCTTGCCATGCATTAAGGTTGAACCTTCTGAAAAAGTTGAGTGTTCAAAAATCATTGCGAAAAAAGCCAACACTTATGCATGAGTCTATGCTCAAAAGTTTTTATAAAAAAAAAAAAATCGTTACTCAAATCATTGGGGAAAAATATGAGCAATATAAAAATGGACATAAAGAGTTAATTAAATGTTATGCTTGGAGGGAGATTCTTTTTCATATATCTAGATCCTAGCATAAACTTTGACTTTCAAGGAAAGATTAAGCATTTTTGCAGCAATAACAGAAAATTATAAAAGAAATGGGAATAAATAAATAAATAAATAAATAAAAGGAAAAATCAATTTATGGAAAGATTTTTTCCTCACTCGCGCACACATAAAATTATTGCTTGGTTAACTATTAAAATACGTGTACTCATTTGTGAAGACCTTCCAATAACGTATGCATCTCCTAAATAAGTGGAGAAGTGTGAGTAAAACAAAGGTTGGATAAATAAAATATATAAATAATAAATAAAGGCCCAAGCTTTGCGGATGAGATATCGTGTTTGTGCGAAAAACATGCTGAAAATTTTAAACTCCTTTTGTTCATTTTTTTGTTACTCAAATTTTGTTTACCAAAAATTCAAGAGAGAGAGAGAGAGAGAGAGAAAGAAAGAGAAAGAGAAATTGAAAAAAAAAATAATAAAAAAAAGGTTTGGAACAACTTGGATACATCCCTGACATGTAAGCATGAGGAGCTCTCGTGCATTGCATGACCTGAGCAAGTGAGTTAGGCGGGAAAATCAGATTTTTCTAAGGTTGTCATAATAACTGCTTAGCCCTCATGTCAATCAAGTCACTTTGCATGCTTATCTTTTGAAATCCCTAATTGCTCTAATCTTACTCTAGTTATTTGATAACTCTTAAAAGAGTTAGAGTTCTTTTCAAAATCTCCTAATCCTTCAAAAAAAGATTGAAAGATCTACCTCAAAACCTCAAGGTAAGTGTTTTTGAACCGGGTTTAGAGTTCTTGGTTGCTTAGAGCTCTATTTAAGGATTATCTTTTGTTTCGAATTCCAACTAGAACTCTGGAATACAATAAAAAGGTTGAAACCTAGATGATTTAGGCTATTGAGAATCTGTTGGTTTGGTTTAAATACAGCATTCAAAAGAATATATATTTTGTATTTGGCCATTCAAAGTTAACGAGTATTTGATGCATAGGAGTCTGTTTGGCTAAAATTGAAAAAAATGTCTTCTTTATCTTCATCATGCAAGACTAGTTCTTTGCCTAGATCATACTACATTCCTCATCTAATATATTTTCTCTCTGAGTTCATGTTTGTGCATGTTGATTTATTCACAATATACACATATGTGTTTGGATTGTGATGATTAAACAAGCATTTTGTTTGAAAAACTACTCTTTGTATTCTGTATTGAGGCTCTTAAGTCCTTTTAAGAGTAGCTGATACTATATGTTTTGGATTCTTTGTGATAACCCAAATTTTTATTTTTCCTTTTTAATTTTCATGCTTAGTATGGTTATGTTTTCTTTAGAATAATTTTAGTAAACCTTTGGAACTTTTTGAAAAATATATGTATATATGTTTGAAGAACCAATGGATATGTTTGGCACAAAGTGTCTTGTTGCACAAAGTTAGCTATGGATTGGAGAGAGAAATGGACTTAGATTTTTGTTATTTCATTTCTACATGTTAGTCCTTTTCTTTTGAAGGAAAAAGTGACTAAAAACAAGTGATGATTGGAGATAAACTTAAGTTTTCTAAATGATAGATACGGTTTGATACATCTTTGATATTTTTGTTTTTTTTACACTAGAACTCCACTTTTGAGAGATGGTGACTTTTGAAAGTAGGAGAGAGAGAGATAAGCAAGATTTAGACATTTTTCCTTTAGGAATTTCGAATGAAATGGGAAAGGAAGAGGGAGTAGCTGAAAATCACTTTGTCCCATTTCACGTTATAGTATTTCAAGATATGGATAATGATTTGATATTCGCCTAATTTTGTCATCTTCTAAACAAAGAAAATATGTGACTTGTATGTTTTCTAGAAACTCAAGCATGGAAGGTTAAGTTAGAAAGCCAATAGCATAGAGTTTTAGTCAAACAAGTAAAGAACTTTTGAAAAACATTTCTCACCTATGGAAGCCAATGGATTGGACTATTTGAGAAGCATAAGTTGACTTATACCCTTGTCTTTGCCTACTATATTTTAGTTCACATCTTTGGCAAGAAATTGGAAAAGTGGCAAATGAATATTTGAAGAAGAAAACTTGGACTTTTCCTTGTGGAGTTTCAGCTGAAATAGAATAGGATGGGGGAATGACTTAGTTTAATGAAATCTTTGTCTTATCTCCTAAGAATTTTCAAGATTTGGATAGGAATTTGGTCATGTGACAGTCCACCTAAGTCTAAGAAGGGAATGAGTGCTCTAAGACCTAAGTGGACACTTGGCTTATCTTGGATCAATTGTCAATTTTTAGTCATTTTTATTCGTAAGGTATTGACCAACACTCCACACACACACACTCACTTCTTTCCTCTTGAAACTCTCAGCCAAGATTGTCTCCTCACCTTCCATCTCTTTTCTTCCTTCTCTTCACCTTCCAAACACTTCTCTCTAGCTTACTTGTCTAGTTTTCTTCAAGGATTCAGTGAAAACCTTCGCCCTCACAAGATTTCTTAAGTTGAGCTCTTGGAAAGTTGTAAGTGTTTTTATAACTTAACTCTAGCATTTCTATATATATATATGATGAACTTGTTATTTAGTGTTCTAATTTGTTACTTATTTACTTGAAGAATACACTTATTATTAGTGGTTGAAAAGTAGTCCAAGAATACTTTATTTTAGTATTTGATTGATTAGTGTTTAGTTTTAACCTCCTTATGTTTATCTAAGGTGATAACTTAAGGTTTGGTTCAAATGATATTTTAGAGTTATATGATGAAAAGTTTAAGGAAAGAAATCAAGGAATAAAGTAGAGAATTGTGGAATAAGGCTTCAAGTTATGCCATGATATGTTTAAAGACTAGGAATTGAAATTTTAAGATATAGGCTTCTCGGCCATAAAGAAATTTTTTGGGAAAATTCTAAGTTTTTTTTGTTTCCTTATGAATGACATGACCATTAATTAGGTTTTTAAAGAAATAGGAAAGTATACCCTTTGAATTTGAGGAATAGTTAAAGATATGTGATTAGTTTGAATGGAAGAGTATATGATGAAGAGAAATTGAGGAAAATAATTTTATAAACTTTGTTAGAGCTCTCGGCCTAGACCATTTTAAGGCAAGGATTTATTTATTTTATTTTCCTCTTTAATGGAATATTCATGAGTTATTCAAAAGGATTTATAAGCATATGTTTAACATATGGATGTTATGATTTGGTAAATGCATGCGTTATACGTCACATGAATCATGCATCATGCATGAGAAAGTCCAAGTTTGCATGCATTTTTATAAAAAGTCTCATGATTTGAGTTATCATGATTTTTCAAAGAAAATAAGAATAAGAATAAGAAAAATGAAAAGTTATGTCGGGACGGTGAAAGCGATTCGATCTGCCAAATGACTGACATGAACAAAGAAAACACAGTGGTGAAGGCGATTCAATCTACCATTGTAGTTAAGAAAATGACAATGAAGGCGGTCCGATCTATTGTCATTATAAAATTGATAAGAACAAGAACAAAGACATGTAACATTAAGAATTGTTTGAAAGGACATGACTTTTATATGAATGGTTTTGTTTACGTGTCAAAGAAAGTTGTTTCATAAAAACATAGCGATTTTTGGTTAAAAATGCATCGTGCATAAGTCATCTCATGTGTCTCATGATTATGGTATATGAATATGTTTATCTATATATATTGACAACACTTATATTATGTTATTTGTACACTTACTAGGATTTTACGAAATCTCACCTTTTCTTTGTCTTTACTATCATTCCTTTTGGAATGATAAAAGCATTTGTAGGGATAGATGGCCCAGAGGTCGAGACATCCCGAGAAGCTCTGAGGAGCCCTGAGGGTCCCTCAAAGTATTCCCATTTTGATCAGATGGCCCTGTCTTTATATGACCATCTATTGAGTGTTGTGTGGCAGGATGCAATGGAGTCTTTGAAAGGAAGATGACCTATAGGATGCTACGTAGTTTTGAGCCCAGACGGCTCATTGTCCCTAAACAGCATATATGCAACGCTAATAGGGATAAAATGTCGTTAGGGAGATAAGATCAGCATGAGCCAGTTTCTTTTTGGCTCTAATTATAAAGAAGCGAATAAAGAACCGTTTCAGTGACTTTAAGGGGCATTTGTATCATATAGTGATGCTATGATATGTATATTATGTTAGGGAACTTGAATTTGTACTGGTACTGTATCATTATGTATATTATGAAACTTATGGGTTTAATGTAGTTTACCATGTGATTACTTGCAAAGTTTTACTTCTTGACCTATTTTAGAGAATTGGCCTTATTCCGCTATGATACATTTGGCATATTGTTAGTAAGATTAGGTGTATGCATAATAATTACCATATATACTGAGGGGTATATAGCCTAGTGTTATCTATCTCGATGCTTCAGTTTACATTAAGTCACAAGCGTAGATTGTTGGCGTCATAGCGGTGGTATCATAGCATTATGTCTCTGGGTAAATCGACAAGTATCCTAGGAAAAATATCACATGGTATAGGCTTGAATCTTTTGAAGATTTGGATCAGGTCAAGTGATGTATGGAATTGTGAATGCCTTAGTTGGTAAGATGTGGAGTATTAAGGCAAAAGGAACTTACGAAGAATTTTGTCCATTTCAGGAGGATAAAATAGCAAGAGGTCGTCATGCCACTAATGCCCCGAGACCTGGAGAGTAGGCAGTAAAAAATCCTCTTGTGGCCACTCCTCCAAGAAATGAGGAGCGAAAGTACAGAAATCGATAGTGCAAAAGCCTCATTTAAAAGGAGGACAAGAATTTATTCGTCAAATGATGGAAGTGGTGAAAAATCAGACAGAGCAGAGTCGATGTCAACAATATGATGAAGCTCGAGGAATGACGCAAGGCTATCTGTTTGAAAGATTTTTGGTCTATAGATATCTGTACTTCCCAGGAACGGAAGGATCTTTGAAAGTAGATAAATGGATAATAGACTTAGAGCGTACTTTCAAAATCAGTAGTTGTACAAAAACTCAAAAAGTTTAGTACGTGGAACATTTGCTTCAAGGAGAAGCAGGTCTATAGTGGGATACTAAGAATAAATTGTTGAAACTGGAATTGGGAGAGAACGTAGTACCGACTTGGGAGCAATTCAAGAAAGAATTTGATTATCGCTTCTTTCTAGAGTTAGTAAAGCATTGAAAGGTTTTGGAATTTACTGCTTTGGTGCAAGGTAACATGACAGTAGAGTAATACGCGGCTCAATTTATGGAATTAGCAAGGTTTGCCCCTCGTTTGGTGGTTACGGAAAAGATGCAGGCATAGAAATTCCAAGAAGGTTTACAACCGAGAATTCGTGTTTAAGTCGCATGTTTACAAATTGAGAAATTTCAAGAGTTGGTAAATGTAGCGTCGATTGCAAAAGCAGAACATATGTTTTTATCCTGCAGATAAAGGTAAAGGAAAGGTGATTGGTCAAGGAGCGTTGACTATGCAGCAACTATGCAGGAGATGCGGGAGAAGACATAGTGGTGAATGTCGAATAACAACGGGAGCATGTTTCAAATGTGGACAAATGGGTCATTAGATCCAGGACTGTCCACGAAAAACTTCTGGAGGAGCTACAACACTCGGAGGCAAGGCAAAAGCTTTTGTAAAAGTTAAGGTGTACACGATTACACCAGGAGATGTAAATGTGGAAACGGAGGAGGCTATTAATATCGGCATCATTATTGGTAAGGTTATATTGATGCAAAATGTAGCCTATGCTTTGTTTGATTATGGAGAGATGAGATCTTTTATTTCTTATGATTGCATTCAGAGATGTAAGTTAAATGTGGAGCCTTTAATTCAAAAGGTTCTGGTAATGATTCCTGATGGAAAGATAGTGGGGTGCAATCGAGTAGTGAAGAATTGTCCTTTAGAGGTTGTTGGTTTGAAATTAACCCCTAACCTGATAGTTTTTCATTTGGTGGGATTCGAATTGATTTTGCGTATGGACTGGTTATCTAAGCATTATGCTAAGATTGACTATCATATAAAGGAGATAGTATTTGATTTACCCACGAAAGAGAAAATCTGTTACATGGGGGAGAAAGTTGGAACCATTTCTTTGATTGTAACAGGAAGGTGGATAAGAAAAAGTGTGAAAGGTGGAGCAAGAGCATTGTTAGCATTAGCACTGAGTTTGCTAGAGGAAGATAAGGACATCAAAGGGATTCCGGTGGTGGAGGATTTTCCTAAAGTTTTTACAGACGATTTACCAGGATTGCCCCCTGATCAGGAGACAGAATTCACAATAGAATTGAAACCGGCTATGAGTCCAGTCCATAAGGCACCCTAACGAACGGCGCCAATGGAGCTGAAGGCACAGGTTAAGAAATTGCTGAAAAATGGATTTATACAACCTAGTTTGTCGCCATGGGGAGCGCCAATATTGTTTGTAAAAAACAAAGATAGGACGATGCATATGTTTATTGATTATCGAGAATGAATAAAGTCACCATCAAGAATAAGTATTCGTTACTACGGATAGATGATTTATTGGATCAACTGTGGGAAGCGTCAATATTTTCCAAAATAGATCTTAGATCTGGTTATTATCAACTTAAGATCAGAGAGCAAAATGTACCTAAAACTGCTCTTTGGACTAGATAAGGACATTTCGAATTCTTAGTTATGCCATATGGTTTGACGAATGCTCCAATAGTGTTCATGGATTTAATGAATTGAATATTTTGACCATATCTGAATAGTTTTATGACAGTTTTCATTGATGACATCCTGATATATTCTTGAAGTGACAAGGAGCACAGAGAATTGTGTTAGAAATTCTGCAGAAGCATCAACTCTATGCTAAACTTAATAAGTGTAAGTTCTACCTTTGAGAAGTTAAATTTTTGGGACATGTTATTTCCAGTGAAGGAGTTGCCGTAAACCTAGCCAAGACAGGAGCAGTAACTGAATGACAGAGGCCAACAAATGCTCATCAAGTACGCAGTTTCCTTGGACTAGCAAGATACTATAAAAGATTTGTGGGAGGATTTTCCAAACTTTCCCGACCTTTGACGACATTAACAAGTAAAAATGTTAAGTATATTTGGAGTGATCAATGTGAGCAAAGTTTTTAAGAACTCAAAAGAACATTAACTATGGCACCAGTTCTAGCTATACCAACACCTCACAAACCGTATGTGATTTATAGTGATGCTTCGAAAATGGTTTGGGATGCGTATTGATACAAGATGGGCGAGTAATTGCATATGCATCTCGACATCTTAAAGATCATGAAAAGAATTATCCCACCCATGATTTGGAGTTAGCAGTTGTGGTGTTTGTACTAAAAATTTGGAGGCATTATTTGTATGTGAAAAATGTGAAGTGTTCACATATCACAAAAGTCTCAAGTATCTATTTAGTCAAAAGAATTTAAATATGAGACGGTGAAGGGGGATTGAGACTATAAATGATTTCCAGCGTGAGATTAAATATCACATTAGCCTGAAAAAGCTAATGTGGTGGCTGATGCACTAAGCCGGGAAACTCAAATAGAAGAATCTTCAATATTGTCAATGATGCGAGACTTGTTAGTTGGGAATCTGCCAAAGGATGTTCTATTGGTAGTAATACAAGAGATTATCTCGTTAACAGATGAAGAAATTCGAGAAGGATAGCGAAAGGATATTAAGCTGGAAAGGATCTGGCAACAATTGTCAGAAGGAAAAGGGTCCCCATATTTTACAGTTTCGGGTGATGGAATGTTGTGCTTCGGCAAAAAAATAGTGATTCCCAATGACCCAGAGTTAAAGAAGAGGCTTATGCGGGAAGCTCATTGCACTCCCTACACAACTCATCCTGGAAGTACCAACATGTACCGGGACTCAAAAGAAAGATTTTAGTAGGAAGGTATTAATAAGAATGTGGCTGCTTTTGTGAGTAAATGCTCAATATGTCAGCTAGTAAAGGCAGAACATCAAAATTCAGCTAAAGAATTGCAACCCCTACCTATCCATGAGTGGAAATGGGAAGACATATCCATGGATTTCATGGTAGGATAATTTTTGTAGATTTGACATCTCTCGGTAATATGGGCATAACTTTCCATTTGATTTTGGATTGGGATGATTCAAGATGATATGGAAATCCTAGAGAAAAATCTATAACTTTCATGTTTTGAGTTTTAAGAAATATGGATTCAATCAAGGGCAAAATTAAGACTAAAGTTGACAGAATCAACTTAGGCGTAGAAGAGCACCAACTTTAACTTGGATAATCGACTTAGTATGGATTTTCTCTTGAAATATCTTTGTAAATCACATCATAATTTGCCAAGTGTAGGGACAAGTGATACAATCAGCCCTTGATCCTTTGCTTGCCAACCAAGTGAAATGATAATCCTAAACCTAGGGGGGATAAGTGGCTCTCGGCAATGAGGACTTCTGTAGATGTTCTAGAAGCTTTTCCTACTCATTTTACATAAGATGGTTGATTGAGCTATAAACTCAGTGGGGACGGCAATACGTAACATCCATCGAGTTTCAGAAATAGTGATATGGCTCAACCACAAGTAATAATAGTGGAGAATGAAAACATGAAAGAATAAGAGTTTCAAGAAAAGTTTTACACCCATTTCCATGAAAAGTTTTCTTAGGAAAACATGTAGGTTTTGAAGGGCTGCATATGTCAAGCATGAGTCAAGTATAAGTCATGCATAAAGTCATATATTTAAGAAGATAAGAAAAGATATAGATAAGATAAGAATTTTAAGAAAAGCCCTTGCATGTCACGAAAGGTTACATACCTATGAGTTTTTCATGAAAATGTATAAGTCTATGTGAAAAGAGTACATAAGTCATGCATAAGACATGCATAAGGCATTCATGAGTTATGTGTTATGATATCTTCTATTTCATTTTATTGATATGTATTGATAATGCATTTGCTACATTATTTGTGTACTTACTGAGATTTCTTGAAAATCTCACTCTTTTAATTTTATTTATTATTCATTCTGAAATGATAGATTTTATTGTAGGAACAGGTGACCCATCGTGAGACCTAGATGTCATCGGAGGTTTTGAGGTACCCTGAGGGTCCTATACAATACTCTTCTTCTATGGATTAATTTCTCACCTATGTGACCCAATGAGATGGTAAAAGTTTTAAGGAAGTCGGAAGCGAACCCTAAGAGTGGTAAAAAGGGGAGTTGGTTATGATATATTATATATGTGTTTTGAGGCAAATGGGGATGATGTAAATATTTGGTACTCTCCAATAAAATGAATGGTAAATTATGGGTTTATAGTTATACTACGTCATGTAATCACTTTATGCAAAAAGTTAGATCTCTTTGCATCTATCGAAAATTTACCTCATTTCGTTGTGATTTGCACTGTATTTAATTAGTAAGTTTAGGTGCATGCATGTTACTCCTTACATTTACAAAGAGTAGGTAGTCTTGTATTTCTTATCTTGATGTTTCGATTTACATTAAATCACAAGTGTAAAATTGGGGTGTCATAGTTTATCTGTATATATTGACAATGCTTATATTATGTTATTTGTGCACTTACTAGGATTTTACAAAATCTCACCCTTTCTTTGTCTTTACTATCATTCCTTTTGGAATGATAGAAGCATTTGCAGGGATAAAGGCCCAAAGGAAGACCAAGACATCCTGGAAGGCTTTAAGGAGCCCTGAGGGTCCCATAGAGTATTCCCATTTTGATCAGATGGCTCAATTTTTATATGACCATCTATTTAGTATTGTGTGGCAGGATGCGGCGAAGTTGTCGAAAGGACAACAACCTATGGGATGCTGCATAGTTTTGAGCCCATATGGTTCATTGTCCCTAAACAACATATATGCGACACTAATAGAGATAAAATGCCATCAGGGAGATAAGATCAGCATGGACCGATTTCATTTTGGCTCTAATTATAAATAAGTGAAAGAAGAACCCCTACAGTGAGTTTAAAGGGTATTTGTATCAAATAGTGATGCTATGATATGTATATTATGTTGGGAAACTTAAACTTGTATTGGTACTGTATCTTTATGTATATTATGAGGCTTATGGGTTTAATGTAGTTTACCATGTGATTACTTGCAAAGTTTTACTTCTCTGCCTATTTTAGAATTTGTGACGCCCCGACTCACACGTCAGTAATGCGTACCCCAATGATAAGTGCTCAAGTGTGTGCAACATGTAAAAAGTGCACAACAAAAGTCGCAGCGGTTAATTAAAGTTAGCCAACTAAGTACCAGAAATTTAAATACAAATTTTCAAAATAAAATGCCTTTAAAAGATATACAGTTATCCAATATAGATATAATACAAACCAAAATATAATAACCAAAAGCGAGGCATAATTCCCATCACACGAGAAAGTGATCCCTCATCACTTCACCGACAGAGTCGCATCCTCAAGCTCTGAATCCTCATCTGCATCAAAATCTACGGTACCATGAAATGCTACCGCAGGTAAGTAATAGACCAAACAATCCAAGAGATAAAAAATACATTTATGCAAAAACAAATATGTGTGCATATGATGAAATATGCATGAGACTTTAAAAGCGCAACCATGTAACCCAAAATCTCTATATCCACAAGATCCTTAATACACTCTTCCAAAAATCCTAACGCTTAATAGTTTCATACAATACATCGCCCCATCATCAAATGAATCCTAAGTTTAACTTCCAAAGTTACGACCCCCTCCACTTGATAACCCATCAGCTACTTCTCGGTTTAATCATCAGTAAACATACTTTGCACAACAAAGATTAATTCTGAAGGAAAGTATAGTCTCAAAATCTCATGTCACCTCACTAATTTCTTATGATCAGCCTAATGTTGGAATCCCTACTCCTAAACTTCTTCCAAAATTTCTATTACTATGTCTTTCAATAATACATCACATCTAATGCCTCAAAACAAGCATTGCAATTCGAATATCTAATCCACCAGACACTAAAGCACTACACTTCCAACTCCTAATGCTTTATCATCTCATAAATTCTATTATGCCACCCATTGTTGACACCAAGATTCCAACTCTCAAACGTCTAATGCACATCCCACTTCATAATGACTCATTACTCTTTTCATAGATTAATTAACAAAATTCACATCTTTCTAATCGATCATTCAATCTCCCATAGAACATAACAGCCTTAAATATTTTTAATTCCTATACGTCCTCAAGTTACAACTAATTCCTGAAAATAACTACAACAATCTTATCAACAAACAGATTCACCATGTATCACTGTTTAGATTGCATACTCTAATCAAATCATCAAATAATTTAAGGCTAAAATCTCTTGAATTAATACCATCGCATCGATTCCATTTTAACACCTACCAAAAACTTTTCCTAAACCAAATAAAACAAGGACATTCACTCTCCCAAAATTTATATACACATTACTACTACATGTAAATTCTCAAGCATCCACAACAAAACCAAAATTCCACCAAACACACAACTGATAAAAAACTACTATAAACATTCTAAAGGGAGAAAGCATAACATTATACCAAATGATATGGATTCAAATCTTACAAAATTCCACTTATAGCATAATTCCAACAACCTCCTCAAAAGACACCAGAACTTAAAAACTTAAACACTAATTGAGACCTGATTACGCCCAAAGAATAACGCGGTCGTTTGCAGTATAGCTTTGGGGTGTCGATTCCACAGGGAGATGGATTGAGAAATTGAAGAACAATAATGAAATTAACAAAAAGATTAAATGAGTGTGATAAGTAAATTTTAGAGTGTGACGTAAATTAAAACTAAATGAGTAATTTGAACAGTATAAAAATGAGACAAAAAGTAGAGCATAGGGAATTCCTTGTGTATTTGTGGTATTCAAATTTATTCTTAATTCATTGATAACTCAATTAAGAATTCTATGTCCAAATTCTTAATCGGAAGATATAACATTAATAACCAAAATTTAAATCACACGTAACTCTTTGAAAAATCATTCTTTGCGCTTAACTCTCATAAATTGTTATCGACATTGAGAAAATTCAACGACGACAATATACCCAAGAGGCGATATTGCAGCAGAGAATTAAATCAATATAGATAATCAATTGCTCCAAACATAATTATAGAACTAATTCACTCAATAGAAAAAGCATGACTAAATCCATAAACGAAATAGATTCTATAATTATTTGAAGACGAAAAACATCACAAATAAATTGAGAATAATAGAACAAAAGAGTTTTAATATTTAAAGACCAAATACATGAATCAAAAATAAATTACAAATACCATCACACACACAAGTTCATCCCTAGCCCTCCTTGAGAATTTAGTTACACATATTGAAAATATGCAACAAAAATTCTCCAAGGGATAATATGGAAGAGCCAACCATTATTTTCTTCTCTCTTCTTTGGTTTTTCTTTTCTTTTCTCAAGCTCTCAAAATAATGGCTCTTCCAAAGCATTCTCTCACACTAAGCATTCTCCCACACTAAGCATTCTCCCACACTAAGTATTGTCTTAGAACACACACCCCTTCCTTCTATTTATAAGCATCCTTCATGCAAGTTGTCATGACAAAATCATCACAATTTCAACTTGTTTTGCCATGTGCCATTCTTGAATCCAAGTGATTTGTGAGTTGTCATTTTGATCATTTGTTTTCCCACCATGCATGAGCTGGATTTTGCTTGTAGGTTGAGTGTTTCAATTTTGCTTCTCTATCCATTAGTTGTCTTGTATGACTTAATATCTTGTGGTCAAATAATTTGTCTACAAGAAACTTGAGTGCACTTCATCTTGCATATGAATTGATCATTGAATTTCCAAGTTGGTGTAGGAGTGCTTGCTGGAAAATATTATGATAACATTTGGATTTGATGCAAGTGGCTGAAAAATATCCAGGAACGTCAAGTGCAGGTGTGTCCACTTGATGGTCGATTTTGTCTTAGATTGAGTGGATATCTCTTCAAACATAAAACATAAAAGTTCTAGATATTGCTCTTGCGGTTCTAGATCATCTTGAATCAGCTCAATCGGAGATTGGATGAGAGAGTTATGCCCATTTTACGAAAAGATGTCAGAACTGTCTGAAATTCCGCAATTATCTTTATTTGCTCCTAATGTCTCCATTTGTGTCCTAAATCAAAATATAAGAATAATGAGTATAGTTAGGCATCAAATAAGAATAAAGTATTAAACATTAAGAGAGGAAAATATGGCATTTTATATTCTCATCAATATATTAAATCATGCTTATATCTATCTCAAGATAAATGACCATTAATTTTATTAACATGAGTTATATCCATTGTTTTCTCATTTCTTTTAGTATTTAAATAGAGTATTTAGAGTGCATTTTTGTGCACTCATCACACCCCCCAACTTACTCATTGCTAGTCCCTAGCAATTTTCATGCAAAATAATGAGAAAGACCAAAGAAAATCACACATAGGGGCCATCAAGACACATTTTTCAAATTTACATATCAAAACAATCTTAGAAATTCAATAACCCTTTCACAAATAATTCAAATATAGCAATCCAAAGAGTGTGTATGTGTTCCAAACTATTTTTATCAAATCAGAGGTTTCGACACATGCAACATTAGAATATCTTAAGTAAAAAGGTTCAACTCCATAACTCACGGGTATAGAAGTGTTTCATGTAAGGGTTCTCTCTATGGAGTTGACAAAGGTGTACATTTACTCTCATGGAAATTTAGCCAATTATATATAAGTAACAAGTAAACATTGATCTTATGATAGGAATACTAACAAATGAGATTTCCACCATTCTTTCCACAAGCATACTTAGGATCGGAAAAATCAACACAAAGGGTTGTAATGTGGTTTAGGGTTGGGGTTCATAAGAAGAAAAGGTGAAGAGATTTTAAAAACTTCCAAGTATACACAAAAGGGAATCTGTTAAATTTTTCAGTAGACTATACTTTCCTTTTGATGTACTTTTCAATTTTTTAGATTTTTGACTAAGTACACTTTTCCATCTTCTTTTGCCACTAGTGTCTTCGCAATTTGATGAACTCTTTCATGAATAATTTGATGGACACATCTAGCACCATGCCATTTTTGTCATGTTTTTTTTTTTTAATGATAATTTCACACCTAGTACACACTTGGAAGTAAAATGGTAGGAAAATATAGTGTATAAGCTATACTCCAATGTGGAGAGGTATGGATGATGTAGATATGAAAAGAAAATGCCATATGTATATATTGACTCAAAATTGGCTGCTAGGGGTCTATGATGAAAAAGGTCAGCTTGAAAGGCTCAAACGTTAATCCTAAGTTGACTTTCGTCATATCCCAAGTATATCCACCATCTTACCACAAACCATGTAATGATATTCTCAAAAGAAGTGTCAAATTCAATAGATCAATGGATACTTATCACAATTTCTGTATTTGTGAGCTCTCAATTCTCACAAAATTCACATGAATACTTGAGCAAAATAATTCTTTAGTTACATGTGTCAAATCACCATATTATCACAAAGTTTGGAGAAGTGCATAAATGATTCTGTGGATGCTTTAGCAAAATGATTTAAGATGGGTTTGTTGAATTCACCAAGATGGTTATGAATGAGCATGAGTATCATGTGTGAAAAGATGCCTGTGTAAAAAAAATTTGGCAAGTTTTTATATATTGATTGAAATATGCCACAGAGTTTAAATAACAGATTTGTATTTCCACCCCCCAACTTAAATGAAACATTGTCCTCAATGTTTAATAATCAAAATTGGATGGGGAGTAACTAAAAAGGGTAGGATACACCTGATGTGTGATGTAGATAGCTCGCTAAGCGTCAAAAGTAGTGATCTGAAATGACAAAATGATACTATCCTGCAAACAAAAATAAAGAAAACAGTAGTAAACAAAACAAAACAAATAAGATGATAATAATAATAATAATGATGATAATAATTATAATAATAATAATAATTATTGTTGCATGCTGTGGTCAAAGTTGGTAGACCAAGTTTACAACCGGACTATCTTCCACTCATAGAATTGTTCCTCCTGGGTCAAAAACGAAACGCTTATTTGCCCAATAAACTCGGTGCTCGAACTTCACAGGTAGGTGGCAAGGTTTAAGATTAACTTTGGTTGCTTGCCCACTTGAAGGAATCTGTTTTTCATTTTTCTCAAGAAACTCCTCAAACTTCGGTTGCCAAGCTTGTGTGCTATAATCTTGAGTATTGTCAAAAATTGTACAAATATTAACTACATCAGATGAATCACTGATAGGATTATACTCAAAATCAACAATAAAATTCTCAAGGGGATCAGAATCATGAGTTGTGAAAACTTCCCTGTCTATGAGTGAGTCAATCATATATATCTGCTGGCACTCGTGATTCTTCACAGTTTCTTGTGCCATATGTTGACCATGAGGTACAGACTGAGCTTGAGAAGGGAACTTACCTTGCTCATTTACACTCAAGAAACTCGTTATTTTAGACACCTGGCTCTTTATCTCCTTTTGTTCTTCAACAACCTGCATAATTAAAGACTCAAAATTTTGGTTAGTCTTACCCTGTAGTTCAATAAATGCATGCAAAGTGTCTTCTAAAGAATTTCTAGAAGATTGAGGTGCATGGTATGGTGCAGAATATGATCTAGAAGGTTGTGCAGGCTGTGCAGGCTGTTGGTTTTCAGACTTCCAGCTGAAGTTGGGGTGATTACGCCATCCTCTCATGTTAGCATGTGTAGGACAGTCTTGGGCATGATGATCTACCCCACCACAGACAACACATGGTTCAAAAGAGTCTGCTTGATTAGCCATGTGTGTTGGCTTTGAGTTTCTTATCTTTAACAGCTCTATTTCTCTTGTAAGCATTTCAACCTTAGCTTTTAGATTATCTTCCTCCCTGAGATGGTAAATACCACCACTCAAGTTTCTTGTAGGTCGTGACCTGTTTGTGCTATCAGTAGCACTAGGTCCAGTCCAAGTATGAGCTTTTTCAGCAAGCTCATTGAGGTACTCTATGGCCTCATCGGGATTTTTTTGTAAAAATTCTCCATTGCACATCATTTCCACGAATTGACGTTCCCTGGGCGTAAGGCCTTCATAGAAATAACTCACTAAGCGCCAATTCTCATATCCATGGTGGGGACACATACTCAGTAATTCTTTAAATCTTTCCCAAGACTGGTACAAAGTCTCACTATCCTTTTGTGCAAAGGTAGAGATTTGTCTTTTTAAAGCATTAGTCTTATGTTGGGGAAAGTATTTATTGAAAAACACTTGAGTCATCTCACTCCATGTTCCAATAGACCGTGGTCTTAGTGAGTACAACCAACTCTTAGCTTTATCTTTCAAAGAAAAAGGAAAGAACTTTAGCCTTACCGTGTCGTCAGTGGTATTTTGACTGTGGAATGTTGCAACTACTTCCTCAAATTCCCTAATATGAACATAGGGGTTTTCATTTTCTAGACCATGGAAAGTCGGAAGTAATTGTATCATTCCCGTTTTAAAATCTACATGACGAACATTAGGTGAGAACATAATACAGGATGGTGTGGCTGTTCGTGCGGGATGAAGATAATCTTGGAGGGTTCTAACAGGTTGGTCCACGTGTTCACTCATCGCGTCAGAATTGGAAGAATTATCAAACAAGCGATTAGAAAAATTAGATTCTGAATCTGATTCTAGCACGGGTCTACTAGCAAACCGTCCAAAAGCGTCTCTGTACCTGCGCATGCAAAGTAAAGAAAAGCGTAATACTGAAAAAAAAAAATTACGAAAATAAAACTAAAATAAAATAAAGATGCAGAAAGCTAAAAAGAAAATTAACGAAGCTACCGCTCTCTTTTTTTTTTTTTTTTTTTTAACAAACTACTAAAAAAAACTACAAATTCTTTTACCGTCTCCCCGGCAACGGCGCCAAAATTTGATTACGCCCAAAGAATAACGCGGTCGTTTGCAGTATAGCTTTGGGGTGTCGATTCCACAGGGAGATGGATTGAGAAATTGAAGAACAATAATGAAATTAACAAAAAGATTAAATGAGTGTGATAAGTAAATTTTAGAGTGTGACGTAAATTAAAACTAAATGAGTAATTTGAACAGTATAAAAATGAGACAAAAAGTAGAGCATAGGGAATTCCTTGTGTATTTGTGGTATTCAAATTTATTCTTAATTCATTGATAACTCAATTAAGAATTCTATGTCCAAATTCTTAATCGGAAGATATAACATTAATAACCAAAATTTAAATCACACGTAACTCTTTGAAAAATCATTCTTTGCGCTTAACTCTCATAAATTGTTATCGACATTGAGAAAATTCAACGACGACAATATACCCAAGAGGCGATATTGCAGCAGAGAATTAAATCAATATAGATAATCAATTGCTCCAAACATAATTATAGAACTAATTCACTCAATAGAAAAAGCATGACTAAATCCATAAACGAAATAGATTCTATAATTATTTGAAGACGAAAAACATCACAAATAAATTGAGAATAATAGAACAAAAGAGTTTTAATATTTAAAGACCAAATACATGAATCAAAAATAAATTACAAATACCATCACACACACAAGTTCATCCCTAGCCCTCCTTGAGAATTTAGTTACACATATTGAAAATATGCAACAAAAATTCTCCAAGGGATAATATGGAAGAGCCAACCATTATTTTCTTCTCTCTTCTTTGGTTTTTCTTTTCTTTTCTCAAGCTCTCAAAATAATGGCTCTTCCAAAGCATTCTCTCACACTAAGCATTCTCCCACACTAAGCATTCTCCCACACTAAGTATTGTCTTAGAACACACACCCCTTCCTTCTATTTATAAGCATCCTTCATGCAAGTTGTCATGACAAAATCATCACAATTTCAACTTGTTTTGCCATGTGCCATTCTTGAATCCAAGTGATTTGTGAGTTGTCATTTTGATCATTTGTTTTCCCACCATGCATGAGCTGGATTTTGCTTGTAGGTTGAGTGTTTTAATTTTGCTTCTCTATCCATTAGTTGTCTTGTATGACTTAATATCTTGTGGTCAAATAATTTGTCTACAAGAAACTTGAGTGCACTTCATCTTGCATATGAATTGATCATTGAATTTCCAAGTTGGTGTAGGAGTGCTTGCTGGAAAATATTATGATAACATTTGGATTTGATGCAAGTGGCTGAAAAATATCCAGGAACGTCAAGTGCAGGTGTGTCCACTTGATGGTCGATTTTGTCTTAGATTGAGTGGATATCTCTTCAAACATAAAACATAAAAGTTCTAGATATTGCTCTTGCGGTTCTAGATCATCTTGAATCAGCTCAATCGGAGATTGGATGAGAGAGTTATGCCCATTTTACGAAAAGATGTCAGAACTGTCTGAAATTCCGCAATTATCTTTATTTGCTCCTAATGTCTCCATTTGTGTCCTAAATCAAAATATAAGAATAATGAGTATAGTTAGGCATCAAATAAGAATAAAGTATTAAACATTAAGAGAGGAAAATATGGCATTTTATATTCTCATCAATATATTAAATCATGCTTATATCTATCTCAAGATAAATGACCATTAATTTTATTAACATGAGTTATATCCATTGTTTTCTCATTTCTTTTAGTATTTAAATAGAGTATTTAGAGTGCATTTTTGTGCACTCATCAAGACCCAAGCTATGCACATAAATAACATATAAAACACAAAAAAGAAGCATAAATAAATTAGTAAATTACAACTCAAAACAATACTAGAATATACCCAAATACGAAGTGAAACTCAAGTAATTCACATAAATATCACATAAAAACACAAAGGGAGAAAAAACTAATAAACAATTAAATAAATACTAGCAATTCAACAAAATGAGTCCACCTCACTTGTCAAAGACAAATCCACCAAAAGCTTTCATTAAATAAAACAAAAAGATTGTATTAAAAAGAAAGAAATGGAAAAGTGAAAAGATAAATAAAATTATAAATTCACTTCAAAGCACATCTCTAAAAAGGTTTACTAAAGTAATGGTTCCCTTTAAATCTTTTCCTCAAAATAAATTCAAATAATCATAAACATATAGAAGAAAAGAGTTGTAGTAAAGATAGGCAAACAAACAAATAAACATATCAAACCAAAGTCGACTTATAAGGAACTCATGAAATGAAAATTCAAATAAGGTACCAATAAAATAAGATGTCCATTGAAACCAAATAAAATACAACCATTGTATAACCCTAAATATAATAATTAAAACCAACCCACCAAAACTAAGATAAATCCGAAAATAATAAACAAAAGACACGTTAAAACAACAAGCACAACACCATGAAATAAGTATTAAAAATCTGTTAATATAACTTGGTAGGAATAAACTAGAAAACGATTAATTTAATAAGATAAGTAAAATACCCAACCAATAAAACAAACAAACAAATTTAAACAAGATTCTCTGGTACAACTCCTAGTTAACGTGTAGATGTATCCAGAGTCGAACTGCTTTAATACCATCTGTGACGCCCTGACTCACAAGTAAGAAAATGCGAGAATCGTGACGTCGGGATGATGACAACATGGGTCGATCACGCACCCCAACGATAAGTGCTCAAGTGTGTGCAACATGCAAAAAGAGCACAACAAAATTCGCAGCAGTTAATTAAAAGTTAGCCAACTAAGTACCAGAGATTTAAATACAGATTTTCAAAATAAAATGTCTTTAAAAGATATGCAGTTATCCAATATAAATATAATACAAACCAAAATATAATAACCAAAAGTGCGGCATAATTCCCATCCCATGAAAAAGTGATCCCCGATCACTTCTCCAACAAAGTCGCATCCGCAAGCTCTACATCCTCATCTGCATCAAAATCTACGGTACCATGAAACTATACTGCAGGTAAGTAATAGACCAAACAGCCCAAGAGGTAAAAAAAAATACATTTATCCAACAACAAATATGCGTGCATAGTATGAAATATGCATGAGACTCCAAATGCTCATTTTCTCAGAAAAATGATTATTTCCAACACATGCCAAAATCCCATTTTGGCCCGAGAAACCATGTCCATTAAAACATATTAAGCAATTTTCCAAAAAACAGCCTACGTAAATCCATTTATCAAAACCCTCCATTTTCCCAGAAAATGACCCACATATTCAATTTTAACTGCATGCCTTGGCCTCCCTTAGGGACCATCTACACGTCCTGAAACTCTTCGCCACACCATGAGTAACGACCGTTGATTACGCCCAAAGAATAACGCGGTCGTTTGCAGTATAGTTTTGGGGTGTCGATTCCACAGGAAGATGGATTGAGAAATTGAAGAACAGTAACGAAATTAACAAAAAGATTTAGATGAGTGCGAAAAGTAAAGCATCGGGAATCCTTTGTATATAATTGGTATTTTAATTATTTTCGATTCATTAATAACTCAATTGAAAATTCTATATCCAAATTTTCAATCGGAAAATAAAACATTAATAACCAGATTTAAATCAAATGTAATCTTTCGAAAAATCATTCGTCACAATATAAGAACAGGAATTGTTATCGATATTAAAGAAATTCAACGTCGACAATATACTCATAGAGCAATATTGCAGCAGAGAATTAAATTAAAATAGATAACCAATTGAACCAAACACAATCAAAGGATTATTGCATTTAATAGAAAAAGCATGACTGAATCTATAAATGAAATAAATTCTAAGATTATTTGGTGACGAAAACATTTATAATAAATTTCGAATGACTAAACAAAAGAGTTTAATATCTGAAGAACACATATATGAATCAAAAACAATTATAAATACCATCATATATACAAATTCATCCCTAGCTCTACTAGAAAATTAGTTACACATATTGAAAATATGCAACAAAAATTCTTCAAGGGATAATATGGAAGAGCCAACCATTATTTTCTTCTCTCTTCTTTGGTTTTTCTTTTCTTTTCTCAAGCTCTCAAAAATAATGTATCTTCCAAGGCATCCAAGCACACTAAGCATGGTCTTAGAACACACACCCCTCCCTTCTATTTATAAGCATCCTTCATCCAAGTTGTCATGACAAAATCATCACAATTTCAACTTGTTTTGCCATGTGCCATTCTTGAATCCAAGTGATTTGTGAGTTGTCATTTTAATCATTTGTTTTCCCACTATGCATGAGCTGGATTTTGCTTGTAGGTTGAGTGTTTCAATTTTGCTTCTCTATCCATTAGTTGTCTTGTATGACTTAATATCTTGTGGTCAAATAATTTGTCTTGAAGAAACTTGAGTGCACTTCATCTTGCATATGAATTGATCATTGAATTTCCAAGTTGGTGTAGGAGTGCTTGCTAGAAAATATTATGATGACATTTGGATTTGATGCAAGTGGCTGAAAAATATCCAGGAACGTCAAGTGCAGGTGCGTCCACTTGATGGTCGATTTTGTCTTAGATTGAGTGGATATCTCTTCAAACATAAAACATAAAAGTTATAGATATTTCTCTTACGGTTATAGATCATCTTGAATCAGCTCAATCGGAGATTGGATGAGAGAGTTATGCCCATATTACGAAAAGATGTCAGAACTGTCTAAAATTCCGCAATTATCTTCATTTGCTCCTAATGTCTCCATTTGTGTCCTAAATCAAAATATAATAATAATGAGTATATTTAGGCATCAAATAAGAATAAAGTATTAAACATTAAGAGAGGAAAATATGGCACTTTATATTCTCATCAATATATTAAATCATGCTTATATCTATCTCAAGATAAATGACCATTAATTTTAATAACATGAGTTATATCCATTATTTTCTCATTTCTTTTAGTATTTAAATAGAGTATTTAGAGTGCATTTTTGTGCACTCATCAACCGTGCATGTGACTTCAGAACGAGTGATGCCCAGCTAACCGCGTCCAGCGAGTACCATAACAAGGTCATCTTCTAGCAGCCACCAGCAAAAGAGTCTAGGAGTCGACACGAGAGCGTTACCATCCCGTCCGATCTCGTTGTCACCCAGCGACAACCCAAGAGACGTCGCTCAATATATTCTACTCCTGAGTGACCAAAGAAGCTCCACTGAGATAATGCCCCATCTCAACTTGGGATCATGATACACATGCACCCAAAAACTATTTACACATGAAAACCCAGTTTTTATTTTCAACACATGAACATGCATGCAATTATGCTAAAACCTAGCTTTCCTTTACAAACATGAACATGCGTGCACTATGCAATGTATGACACGAACAACCTCAACAACCAACAATCCCAACATCAACCATCACATAAACAAATCCGATCCCAATCCAACCGACCCCCGACTCCTCAAACTCAGTCCGACGCAACCAACCAAGACACAAAGATTTGTTAATATAAAAATATATTTAAATCTCAAAGATTATTTAGAAAATAATTACAGTGCTATAACATACTTTTTGAATGATCACGAAGGTGCAAGCGGCGGTGGCAAAGCAATGTAACAATGTAAAATGGACAAGGGTCATGGGTCATGGGTCTTGAAAACCCAACTTTTGAACGAGGACAAACGAAGACTTGGGATGGCTGGGGATGGGCATATGGGTGTTGGTGAAACTAATGGTGGTGGTGGTTGGCCATGGGTGGTGGCGTGGGTAGTAGCTAGAGGCTTGGGCTGTGGGTGGCAACACCATTTTGGGTAGAGAAGTAACGGTGGAGTTGGAGGGCTATCGACGATGGGTTTTGCTCGTCGGAGGATGGGGAAGCTAGTGGTGGTGACGGTGGCCAGTAGCAACGTGGGATTGCTCAACATCTGTGGGTAAGACCCATTTCAAGTAGAGATCAAATGGTGGAGGTAGAGATCAAATGGCGACGCAGGATTGCTCAACATGTGTGAGTAAGACTCATTTCGATTGCCAACAAAGTATAGTTTGACAGATGGGCACCACAAGATGCTTCATCTAGAGAAGAAGAATCATATTCACCTATAAAGACTTCTGAACCAGCTCTCAAAATCTCCAAACTTGCTAAAAAGACTCCAATGGTCTCAGAAAGCAAAGGAAAGGCAGTTTCAAGGACTGAGAAACCACCAAATTTGTCTCAACCGAATCTAAAAAAGCCTATAAAGAAATCTTCTCTCAAAGAAACTTTCTTGGAGACTGTGAGATAATCTTGAGTGACCTTATTGATTCATCTTTTGCTTTTATTGGACAATTTTTTACTAAAAGAGGTTGGGAAAATTGACTGAAGGAGCACTTACTCTTTATCTAAAGGTGGTAAATGATTTTTATGCAAACTCTTTTATGAATATTGATGATAATTCCATCTCCTCTATAGTGAGAGGAGTTGAGATGATAATAACATGCCATCATACGAGAGTGTTCTATGAATTCCCTATTGTGGAAAACCCAGGTTTTTCATACAAAGGGATAGGGACACCTTCTAAGACCCAAATGAAGGATTTATTTGCTAGTCCTAATGCACCTATTTGATCTTTGAAAATTCAGAGACTATGAAAGCCATGCTCCCCCAATATAGATTTTTGGCTAAAGTGATGCTAACAAACTTGTGGCCTAATGCGAGGCACACTGAATTGACATTGGGAAAAACACACTTATGTATGCATTGGCTACAAGAGTGACTATAAATCTGCCCTCCCATATAATTGATGTTATTAATAAGGCAAGAACTGATAAAACTAGCAAGGAGAATTTGCCTTTCGGGGGATTAATCTCGAAAGTGGCCCGTATTACTAATGTTCCCCTCTGAGACGCAGAGGCGACTGTAAAAATGTATAGGAAGATCTCTTCTTTGATAGTCACTAAGTTAAAAGCAGTGGTGAGCAAAAAGAGAACACACATGGATGCTTCCACATCTTCCCCACCAGTTCCCAGTCCCTCCATAGGTGTGCAAGAACATATTCAACTCTTGCATAGCAAGTTTGACTCATTTGTGGGAAAATGGGAGGAGCAGATGGCAAATTCTGAACAATATTTTCCAGATCAACAAGATGATTCCAAGTAGACAAATGATAGGCTACAACAATTTGTTCTGGATGTGGACCAAAACCTGAAGACTGTGAGTCTAGTTGATGAAGAAAAATCTAGATCTACTAATAGTTGACGTAACACACCAGGAGAGAAGAAGAATGAATGGCCTATGAGGATTAGATTTACAATCTCATATCACATTAAAGTTCGAAGTATCATCACATGCAAATAGTTTAGAAGTATCAAACTTGACTCTTAAAACAAAATAAGCAAATCACTTCAGAGTATCAAAATATGCAAAATAAACTAAACAAGTCATTGTATCATATTGTGATGTGATAACCCAAATTTTTAAGTATTCTTTAAGATTATCTTAGGGAATCTTTAGAACTTTTTGGATGTATGTATGTAGTTCCAATGAATTTTTTATTGGTATTGAAGGAAAAATTATAGGAGACACTAAATATGATGAGAAGATATGGTTTTTGAATATTCAAGGAAATAAAATCTAAAAAGGAAGTTAAGTGGTATGAGTAAGGAATATATTCCATGACATTTTCGAATTAGGCAATCTTAGACAGTTTCAACATCCTTTAGTAATATGCACATAACTTACTCATTTTATGTCAGATTGAGATGATTCAAGACGATTTGGAAATCTAAGAAAAATATATACAATTATTATGTTTTGAGTTTTAAGAGATATGAATTTAATCAAATACGAAATTAAGATTGAAGTCACAGATCTGAATTGGATATATAGGCATTGACTTGGAGTTGACTAGTGACTTTAATTAAGATTAAGAATTTAATATATTTTCTCATCCTAAGATCTTGATAATTGTGTATAAATATGTCAAATAAGAATATTTTATTTAGTAAGTTTCGTATGAAACAAGAGAGATCATCTATCAAACACTTGGTGTGCCTAGATTGGTGTTCTCGAACTTATTTGTTGACTTTCAATAGAATAATCATAATTTGGTCATATAAGCTTTTAATGAAGTGATTATAGTTCCTATGGAACCTTAATAGGGAGCTCTAGAAGTTTTATGTTTTGGGTTTTTGAAGAAAAGGAATTTATCGAGGAATAAATCTAATTTGAAGTGGACAGACAGGAATAAGAGTAAACTAGTAACCGACTTGAATGTGTTGTCTTATGTTCGGCCATGAGACGAAAATTGTGATTGGCTACCCAACTTTTTGAGGTCTTGAAATGTGTGGGAACATGTGACAAGTTGATAAGAATTGATCTAGAAGCCTTGGTGGGTAAGAAAACAAAGGAAAACAAATGGAGAACTCATATTGGGTGTTCTCGAGTAGTTTCAATGTATTTTGGTAAATTAAGCATATCTCTCTCATTTTATCTTGGAATAAGATGATTAAAAATCTTATAGAATCTTAAGATTATTATCTAAAACTTTCATGTTGTGAGTTTTCAAATAATCAAATCAAATCAAGGACTTATTTGGGATGGAAGTGGCCGGATACATCTCATTAGAAGAAACCAGCATACTACTTTGTCTTTACCTTACATGAGCTGGGTTTACTTGAGCCTTTGATCAAGGCGATATTTTAGGCAACTCAAAAACTGACCTTTGGATGAGAATATCACCAACTAAGCCTGAGCTCTAGAGGTGATGATGAGCCTAAACAAGCAAGACATACACACGACTCTAAAGGGGGCGAAACCGGTTACCTTGAAGAATCTATCCTCTTCTTGTCTAAGATTTCGCCCCTCTCATATATATATATATATATATGCATTGGTTTTTTCTAATCCCCTTGAGTAATAACACATGGCTAGCTTGAAGGAATACAAAGAAAAGCCTTTCTAAACCTTTGAATCTTCAAACATTATCTCAGTAAGCCAATTGAGTAATCTTGAGGAATTATTGCAAGAGCTTAGTTCTATCATCAATTTAAGCTTTGGAGAAACTATTAAGTCTACATTTAAGCTTAATTTTAGTATGGAAATGGCCTATTTGAGTGATTGAATTATGCATGTTAGTGTTGGACTCTTAAAGCCATGCTTATATGATGGAATGAAGTCTAAATATGTTTAGATTGGTTTTGTTATGGAAAAATGTTAAGAAAATTTAAATGAACCTAGTATTGTGTTTTAATAGGTAAAAATAAAGTTTATATGAAAGGATTGCATGATTTAAATTGAAAAACCCTATAAACCATGACCTCATTCAACTCTCGCTCGACCTATGGGTCGAGCGAAGAACAATCAGAACCCTTCGCTTGAACCTCACTCGATATCTTGCTCGAGCAAGAGACAACCCGAGACTTCGCTTGATGCTTGCTCAATACCCTGCTTAAGCGAGATACCCTGTTCGTTTAAATTTTGGACTTTTCCTTGAATAAAAGTTGATGATTCAATAAAGAAGAATTATATATGTAATATAAGTGTATGATTTGTATAATATGTATTACATTGGGTACATAGCATAAGGTTTAAGAGTACATGTATGTTTCATCCTGTGGTAGGTTTTAAGAAAAGGGGCATGGCATGTATTTAAGAAAAATAAGAAATATTCATAAGAATAAAGAAAGGAACAACTAAAATAAGAGTTATGGATAAGTTAGTCACACCATGATAAGGACGGCGATACATAAGACTCATATGACTGATGTGCCGACGGGGACGGTAATATGTAACGCCCGTCGTAAAAGTAAAAGTTGTGTCACTACGAGGACGGTGATACGTAACGCCTGTATGACTGACATGACTATCGGGGACATAGATATGTAATGTCCGTTATGCTTAGTATGTTCTGTGTCATGACAGGGACGGCGATACGTAACGCTCGCTATGTTAAGTATTTTCTATGTCACGATGGGGATGACGATACGTAACACCCGGAAGACTAACACGAGACTCGTCAAGACAGGGACGGCGATATGTAATGCCAGGACGACTGACGAGTTATATAGTAAGCCCGATAGGGACAACGATACGTAACCCCCATTGAGAATAAGAGATAAGTAAGTCTGATGAGGACGGCAATACGTAACGCACATCGAGGATAAGAAATAAGTACGACCCACAAGATTAAAAAAGAAAATGAAAAAAATATAAGTTTTAAATACAAGATGGTGGGTCCAAGTAAGGTCTAAGTTATAAAGGAAAAGTGGTCATTTACATAAATAAGTCTCATATTGCTATGTATGATAATTCTTGATGTTATCTATGTTTTATTTCTTTAACTGTGTATTTACTGAGATTTCTTGGAAATCTCACTCTTTTAAGTTTTATCTATCATTCTTTATGGAATAATAGATGTTGTGCAACATCAAATAAATTGCAATGAGACTCGAGCAGTATAGAAGATTCTGAGGTGCCCTGAGGGTCCTACAGAATAATACTCTTCTCCGAATGGAGTGACCTCTCATGTACGTGATTGAGTGAAATAATAAGGTTATCGGATAGTAGTGGGATATGATATTTGTTTTAGGAAAACTAACTAGATTATGTAAGTCTTGGATACTATATGCTTCTGTTAAAGTAAAGTTACGGAGGTTAAGGTTTTACTACGCCATGTGATCTATTTATGCAAGAGTTAGATCTCTTTACATATATTGGAGATTTACCTCTTTCCGGTGTATTTTACATTGCATTTAATTAGTGAGTTTATATGCATGCATGCTACTTCTTACGTTTATGAATGGTAGGTAACTTTGTATTACTTATCCAGACGCTTTGATTTACATTTTTTTTTTTAAATTGGGGGTGTTACATGTGACGTCCTCAATATACACGTGAAGATTTAACATAAATTGAAGACTCAGGGTAAGTAACACTAGGCTACTTACTCTCATATGTATCAGAAGTTCAATGCATGCACCTAAACTTACTATCATATGCAATGTAATTCGTAGTGTATAAAGGTCTAAATTCAAAAAATTCAGAGAAATCTAATGATCACATGGTTGGAACATAACCTTGATACAGAATATTATTTACATCACCACATTGTCTCATTACATAACATAACCTAGTTAGTTTTCTGAGCCACCTAGGCTATTTCTTCACTTCTAGGAATTATCTCCCATAACGAAATATATTCATGATGATACCAAAATCTTGCTGGAGGTGTTGCCCATACGGGGTCTTATAAACTCCACATAATAAAAAAGAGCCATCCAAACCTAACACTAAACAGTATTTGACATGCTACCGCTCTACTGATGTGGCGGATGCATAATGGCTCCAAACCTCCGTCAAGTAGTCATATACAGTGTAATGCCCCGATTTTTTGCCTTGATTAAGACGTAAATTGAAGCGTCCAGACAAGTAACACAAGGCTACTCATCCTTCATAAACGTAAGGAATAACATGTAAGCATCTAAATTTACTAATTAAATGCAATGCGAAGCACAGCGGAAAGAGGTAAATCTCCAATATATGCAAAGAGATCTAACTCTTGCGTAAATAGATCACATGGCATAGTAAAACTATAATCTCCATAACTTCATACTAACAAAAACATATTGCATCTTAGACATACATAACCCAGTTAGTTTCTTAAAACAATATCGTATCCCAACGTCATCCAATAATTTTATTATTCTATTTGATCACGTACATGAGAGATCATTCCAACCAGAGTGGAGTATTCTGTAGGACCCTCAGGGTACCTCAGAACCTCTTGTGCTGTTTGAGTCTTATTGCAATTTATCTAATCCTACAACAACATCTAACATGCCATAAGAAATGATAGATAAAACCTAAAAGAGTGAGATTTCCAAGAAATTTCAATAAGTACACAATTAACATAATAAAACATAGATAACATCATAAATTATTATACATAACAATGATCATAGACTTATAGCTTATGAAAATCCTTTATGAGACTTATGCATGTCAATGACCACTCTCTTATACAAATTTAGACCTTACTTGGACCCACCTTATACTTAAAACTTATACTTTCAATCTTATTTCTTAATCTTGTGGGTCTTACTTACTGCTTATCCTCGACAGGTGTTACGTATTGTCGTCTTTGTCGGGTCTTACTTATCTCTTATGCTCGATGGGCATTATGTATCGTCATCTCCATCAGGCTTACATAGCATAATGCGTCAGTTTATCCATACATATAACTCATCATTCATCTGAGAGTTACGTATCGTGTAACATCTCGTCCCAAAATTTGAATTTATTTTAGTTATGATTATTATTATTATTATGATTATTATTATTATTATTTTAAAATGTGTTTTAGAATAAGTTTTAAAGATAATGATTTTATTATTATTATATTTTAAATCCAAACTCTATCCTTATGTTAAAATTTTCAAAACTAAAAGCTAGCAGCTTCCAATCAAAACCGAGTTTCAAACTCACATCATGATCAAATTCAAATTTCAATTCAAATTCCAAACCTCAATCTCTTGATCAAACACTCCTTTTCCTTCATCTATAAAACCCATTCCCTCATCCGTCTGAAATAGCACCCTCTCAGTAGCCTCATGGCCTCCCCCTCAACGCAACTTTCTTCCACCCATAGCCACCATCAATCTCCCCAGTGACCACCACCGAAACAGCAAAGCAACTGTAATAGCCCTAAAAATCTTCATCCTAATTTAATTATTTAATTAAATGCTAATATACAAGATTAGTGGTAATTTGTAAAAATAAGCTTTAAAGAGATGGACTTGGGAATGAGACTTTTGAGGAATTGATCAAATGAATGGGCGAAGAGAGTAGTGGTGAGCCCATAAGCCCATAAAGTGAGCCCATGGCCCATCAAGCCCATAGTAGAGACACATGTCACTTGGAGAAAAACCCTAGAAAATTATCCAAATGCTTGTAGGAAAATTCTAGTTGGTGGAGATTGACTAGTAGGTGAACATATGCCATGTAGGATTGAGTGTAGAATCTAATGGAATGATTTTCCTACCATGGAATCTTGGAGGTACCAGACACCATTCCTTGACTTTCCATTAGAGGTCATAGTGTATAGGAATGTGACAAATGGCATGAAAAGAAGCATGGAAGGAAGGAGCAAGGAGGGATTCGGTGGATGCAATCTGTGAGGTATCTTAGGAGAATTTCATGGGGTATGGCCACCAACAAGTTGATAGGACAAGGGAGGAGTGTGTAAGTGAATAAGGTACAATGTGTAAGAGAGTATGGTAATGTGAAGAGATGTATGGTGTGGGTGTAGGTGATGGAAATGACAAAAGCAAGGAGAATGAGCAAAGTGGGTTTCGATGGAGGCATAGCTTGGCCGGATCATGCTTTGCTCAATTTCCAAAAAGCATGGCTTTGAGATCACTTGGATGGACACATGAGATGATGGAGGAATGATGATTGAGTGAAAAGCAAGAAAATGAGTGCTAAACAATCAAAGGAGCTGCCGGCCATAGCAAGTGAGAAGGGAGAAAAGAAAATCCTCCAAGGCATGGCCAAGATTTGATCTTGGAATGGCCTAGAGTTGTCAATCACTCAATCTATCATTGGCCATACCTAAGTATGGTACAAAGTGTACCAAACACCCTAGAGAAAGGGTTTGGCCGTGTGACCCCATATCCATTTCCCTTAGCTCATTTCACTTGAACACATGCAAGCACCCTCCTATCTCATTCTCTCTTCACCTCTCGGCCAAGACCACTTAAGCCACCTTTACCTTTGTTTCTTCTTATTTCACCACATAATTTGAAGAATCCTAAATTAGTGAAGCCAAAATCAAGAGTGTTGAGGTGATCAATACATTGAAGAAGGTTAGTGCCTAAATTCATGCAAGCTTAGGAAGAACACACACACACATGTAACACTTTGTTTTGGTTAGAAGGAAATAAGGTTTCCTTTAAGTTTTTGTGTTTATAGCTAGTCTAATAAGAGATTCCATATGTGTATTTTCAGATTTTAATCAAAAATCTAATAGGAATATTGTAAGTATACTTTCACATTTTCCTTAACAATTCTTGTATATAGTGAGGTGCTCATACTTGTTGGATTAATGATTGGATTGCCATGTTTGGATGAAATTGATTATACTTGTCTTTGATATGAATATTCTTGTGTAAATTTCTACGATGAAATAAGCTTGGAATGTGAGTATAGATGATGGATCAAGTATGAGTTGCAAAAAAAAAATGAAAAGCATGATTATTATATGAAATGATGAAATTGATGCGTGATGGATTTTAGTGTTAAGTTTATAAATTTGGTGTTGCTAAGATAGAATTTATTTGAGGAAATTAGTAATGAAATTGATTTATTCAAGCAAAATATTGTCTTGAGGAAATGAAAATGGACATGGGAATAAAATACATGATTGATATGAATTGAAATGGTGTATACTTGCATATGGAAAGGAGTAACCACTTGTGTATGATGACTAGTAATGTTTAATTGGAATTTTATGATATTTAAGGTTGAGATTAGAAGATTAAATTATATTGCTTTGTGGTGGAATTATTTAGTTGAGCTTATAGAAGAAAGTTATGGAAAAGGAAACTTTGAATAAATTAATAGAAGGAAAATTTCCCCAAGTTGAAAGATGAAGAAAGGAAGTTGGAATAAATTAAGGTTGGAGATGAAAATGTCTACTTGGTGGATTAGAGGGTTTCGGTTACCCCTTTCTAAGGATGGTATATGTTTTAATTTGACACTTTTAATTGTTGGAAGATAATTGGAGTCAAGTGATGAAGGAAAGTCCTAGGAATTTCCCTAGGAAGGTTCGGCCATGATGGGTTGGAGATGGGCCAAGTACCCCACTTCAATCCTAGGCCCAAAATTTGGGTGTAGAACATGATGACTAAGTAGGAAGTTATAAAGTTATCCCTATGAGGAAGAAAAGAGAATGAAATATGAATGCACTCGAGCTTGTCTCGGGTTTTGCATGAAAATAAGTAAGCATTGCATGTCCCATGCATAAGTCATGAAAAGTATGTTTTTAAAGTCCAAGATGTTTTTAAAAAAAAAGAAAAGAAAAGATTGAGTTTTTGAAAGAAAAGAAAAGAAGTAAAGTTTTATAAGAACCCCAAAGGCTAGGACGGGGAAGTGCCCCAGTGGAACTCTCTGTCCACTCAGGAGTGTTTAAAGTCGAGTGGAAGCCCCTGGGTCGACGAAGAACAGTCGGCGGACTGTGTATGGCTCCAAAAGGTGTCTGGAGCGTGGTAGCATCTAATGCTGGTGGGTGCTAAGGACGGATAAGGTGTAAGGACCTGCCGTTTTATAAGTTATATGACGCACTCACTTTAAGGTGATGCGGTAACCAGCAGGGAACACGCGGTACTTAGGGGAACCGTGTCGTATCTCATATATGTTAAGTGATAAGTCATGACAAGATGGGCTTTTAAGCCATAAGAAAAAATTTGTTTAAGATAAGTGGCGCCTAAGAAAGAATAAAAGATACGAAATGTTTTAAAGAAATGATTTGAAAAGTAATGACATGAAAAGAAGTTTGAAAGAAGTGATCCGTATGAAAGTTTTATGAAAAGAAGTCTGAAAGAAGCAAGTCTGTTTGAAAGTTTTCATGAGCATGTGCATGAGTCAGTCATTCATTGCATATGCATTAGTTACGAATGTTTTGGTTCACTTATCTGTATATTCGAAATGTTTTGGTTTAAGTGCTAGTATACTTGCTGAGATTTCTCTCGAAATCTCACCCCCTTTTTTATTATCTATACTATCGCTCTATTGGGAACGATAGAAATTATTGCAGGACATGATGAATCCCCAGATTACGACTCTCGAGAAGATGGGTCGGACCCTCATGAGCCCGACTAAGACCAATACTGTTGGGCCAGTGACCCTAGACCTGTTGAGTCAGTGGGCGGTAGAGTCGCTTCCTATGGCGACATATTTTTTGATGACCTCCGCCCTACGGGGTATTGTTTAGTGCTAGAGTGGATGGGCTCCTCCACATGGGATGCTTGTTTACGTCATCTTCTGGGATGATGTGTGATGTAGGCCCAGGACTGAGTTTGGACAGTCTTCGTTACGGTCTAGACTTTAAGAAGATAAAAGAAGAACCCGTCTATTAGTATGTTTGGCAGAAGAGGGGGGGGAAAATCGTTATTATCTTTATTTTGTACCACCGATGTATTTTGAGGAAAAATTTTCCCGTTGTTTTGGGAAGTGCTTTTATATAAAACTGTTTACATTGGTGACCTTAACTTTGATGTATATGTATATGATGCTAATTTGGGTTTTATTTCGTTAACCATGTGATGTGCGACAAGCGTAAACGTTTTGTCGAATGTTTCTGGCTTGACCTTTTTCCGCTGAAGAAAAAAAATATATATATAACATAAAATAATGCTCTCACATGTAAAGATGTGGGATGACTTCCTTGTGACGTTCGTCCCCGACGTCGCAATTTGCGTGCGAACCCAAGCGCAAGCTGGGGCGTCGACAGCAACTCCCCTACTGTAGCCACCCGAAATAGAGCATCGTCTAGCCACTTTCTCCTCCCAACCGAGAGCCATAAACCAAGAACAATCCACCACCTCGTCGGAGCACCACCACGAATATTGAAATTGCTGAGAAACCCACTGCATAAAATCAACCACCAACCTACACCACTGCTTGGCCACAAACGACCGAGTTGCACCAACATAGTCCCTATTTTCAGCCCTTAAAACAAAGCAAATCCATTCCTCCATCAGTCCGAAATGCCACTCTCACAGCAACCATAAACACTACTCGGCAACCAGCAGCAGCACCACTTATCTCGTCGGACCACCTCGCCTCAGCCACAGAATTCGCCGACCAATCCTCCCCCACCATCCAGAGTATTTCTCAGCGAGCCCCTCCCCTGTTTTGCTAGCAAACCAAGAACCACATTTTTCACCCAAGCAACCACTCACCTTGCCAGAAAAGTGAAACCAGTGCCCAGGATTTTCGAACCTACCCAGTTGCCGTCGCGCGCTCAGCCTTCTCACTGGGTGAGCTCCTTCCCTCTTTCGCACAAGTTTTGTTCCCTTTGTTATGGTTCCTTCCGCAAGCAAGTTGAAGAAACTACATTTTTAAATTATTTATTTCAGCCTCTCTAGTATACACTCATCTATTAAGATATTCTTCCCCTCATGCCCTTTTAACCCGCAAAGCCATACTACATATCCTTTGTTGTTTTTTAAAACAGGCCTGGGCCTTAAAGCCCAATTCGAGCTAGTACTTGTATTCTAAATATATTAGGCGTAGTTTTCTTAAATATTTCAGAATTTGTTTTTGGACCTTTTATATTTTAAAGGAATTTAAAATATTTTTAAAGTAGAGTTTTAATAAATTATTATATCATTTTTATTTATGATTTTAAACAATTAGGATTTTGTCATGATATATTTAAAAAAAAATTAGTGATGATTAGTGTCTCATATAGGTTACGAATTATAACGTAGAATCAAGACACAACGCTAAGAAGTAAGTAGCATGATCATACTTTTCACGCACGGATAGTAAACTTGTTTTATAAAATTATTATGTATGTATAGCCATCATTTGGAAGCTCATTTTTATGTATCTCAATCATAAAAAATTATGAAAACTCATATGCATGATTTATGAGAAAGTTTATGCATTAAAATTATTTATGAAATATCATGATTTTATACATTACAGTTATTTATGAAAAATCATGATTTTATATGAGAGTATGCATAAAATTAGTTATAAAAGATCATGAATTCATGTGAGGAAACATGCATCACTCATGTTGCGAAAGTATGAAATTTCTTTTGAAATCTATGTTATGATAAGTATGCAAGTATGATAAGATATGTAAGTGGCCTATGTATGATATGAAGTCGGTACCTATGTATGGGCATATTGCACTGCCAGGTCGTACATGCTGGTAGTGCACCCAGTATGTCTTTTTATGTATGTATTCCACAACCTGCAGCCACAGACAAAATCAAAATCTATTTAGATTCGCTAACCCTAACTCATGAGGGTCAATAGTAGGTAACAGCCTATGATACGAAACGATATGATATAATAAGATAAGTTCAAGTTCATGTTCATGTTTTACAAAAAGCTCATGATTTATGAAAAACTCATGTTTTTAGTATTTATAAAAAAAAAAGTACATGTTTAGCATTTATGAAAAATTCATATTCACATTATTATGTATGTATCTATGAGTATGCATGTTTTGAGAGAACCGATGAGTATTATTTTTATCGTATGATGTGTTACTTATTGAGTATTTGAATCATTTTATTTTTATTTATATGTTTCTATGTTTCCTTTTAAAAATCATCATAGGTGATGAGGATACACAACTGGCCGGATTTGACTCAGAGAGACAATGCAGAGGCTTAGACAAAGTACTAGTTTTATTTTGTAGTTTCCAATGAATAAAATATATTTGTAAATACGAGTGATATCAACATTTTATTTTAAGCAACTACTTCTGCTGACTCTCTTTAAGTTTATAAAAGCTATTTCATTTATTTAAAAAACGTTCGTATCTGGTACATTTTTATAAAGAAAAGTTTCAGTAGCATACTGGCTTCCTAAAATTTTTTCAAAATGCTATATTCGGGAGCGGGGTGTTACATATCGCCATCCCTGTCGTGATGGGTCTCGTGTCAGTCTTTCAGACATTACGTATTGCAATCTCCGTCATGACACGGAAAAATACTTAACATAGCGGGCATTACGTAGTCATCCCCGCTAGTCATGTCAATCGTCTGGGCGTTACATATCCCCGTCCCCGTCGTGACATAACTCTTACTTATCCTCGACGGTGTTACGTATCGACGTACCCATCAGTACGTTAGTCATACAGGCATTACGTATTACCGTTCTCATCATGACGTAACTACCTTATTAATTCTTTCCACTTGTAAATTTTTCTTAATGTATTTCCTTATAACAGATGTCATAACTTATGATGACACATATATGTGATAAAATGCAACATACACATAAATGTAGACTTATGATTTGCATATTTTATGACTTTATAATTCATATAACATATAAAAACATGTTACAAGAACATACCTCACATATACATGCATACACGTTACATAAATTCATAACGTCAAAACTTAACGAAAGATACATAGACAATCAAATAACATATTATAATATTATTAAACTAAGACTTGCTGAATATCATAGGGGACTAAATCTTATTTATTTATTTAACTCAAGTCAAGAATTTGCATAATTACATAACTTAAACATTTTTATTTGTTTTTTGAACATCTCTCTTATATACATGATTTTAATATTTTATTTAATCTTTTTAGCATAAAAAATCTGGAAAATCTTCCTAGTATATTGAAATTTTTAAATTTACCATACTTGTTAAAAATCTCACTCAAATAATTCACTAGAAGTTAAAAATAAAAGAAAAACACCATTTTTGAAGTATTACCTACTCTATTTTGTCACGTATTCCTAATTTCATCTTTTATAGAGTGTTGATCTCTTAAAAGTTAAAACACAAAAGTTGTATATCTCTGTCTTATCTTTCCGTAATATTTTGAATCGCTTAGTTTAGACATCACCCTAACAAATTATGACCATTTTACCATAGGATGTTATATCTGTCAACATAACCCCCTTTGAGTCCGAAAGTTGTTAGGGTTGATCTATCATTTTTTTCCAAAACATGACCTCATATTTTCACATAATCCTCTTAATATATAATCATAAAACATATTATTAAGGTTTTAAAATTTTTCTTAGCATTTTTCTACAACAAAAATCATTTCATAAGTCAAGAGCATTCAAGCTACTACATAAACAATGCATGAGCTTAAACAAGCATCAAACTAAATCTATAAATCAAGCCACTTCTACATACCAAGATTATGTTAAGTAGTACACTTACAATTTTTCCAAAACTAGATTAGTAGTCTTGAATTGATTTTGTACCACCTTTCTCTCCAAAACTATTACTTAACTTCATTTTGAGGTGTGTATGTTGTGAGTGAGTTTTCTCTAGAAGGAAACAAAGTGAAGCTTGAGTGTCAATTTATAGAAGTGAAAAGGTGTTAGAAGGCTTGAGAAAGGAAGGTCATTTTGGCACCCCCCTTTAGCCGAGTGGAGTATGGTTCCCCCTTATATTGTAAGGTCTCATGATCACCCCTATATCTCATGATCTCCCAAGATTTTCATCCCATGGCTAGGCTTCCTCCATCTCTAAAATAATCTAGATCAAGGGTTCAAATAATTACAACGCATGGGTAAAAAAAATAAAACAAAATCTAAACATATCTAGGATAAGAAAAAACCGGCCACTTGGCCTTTCTCTTGCCCCCCACGTTTTCTAGATCATCCCTTGATTACGCCCAAAGAATAACGCGGTCGTTTGCAGTATAGCTTTGGGGTGTCGATTCCACAGGGAGATGGATTGAGAAATTGAAAAATAGTAACGAAATTAACAAAAAGATTTAGATGAGTATGAAAAGTAAATTTTAGAGTATGACGTAAGTTAAAACTAAATGAATAATTTGAACAGTATAAAAATGAGACGAAAAGTAGAGCGTAGGGAATTCCTTGTGTATTTGTGGTATTCAAATTTATTCTTAATTCATTGATAACTCAATTAAGAATTCTATGTCCAAATTCTTAATCGGAAGATATAACATTAATAACCAAAATTTAAATCACATGTAACTCTTTGAAAAATCATTCTTAGTGCTTAACTCTCATAAATTGTTATCGACATTGAGAAAATCCAACGACGACAATATACCCAAGAGGCGATATTGCAGCAGAGAATTAAATCAATATAGACAATCAATTGCTCCAAACATAATTATAGAACTAATTCACTCAATAGAAAAAGCATGACTGAATCTATAAACGAAATAGATTCTATAATTATTTGAAGACGAAAAAACATCACAAATAAATTGAGAATAATAGAACAAAAGAGTTTTAATATTTAAAGACCAAATACATGAATCAAAAATAAATTACAAACCCCATCACATACACAAGTTCATCCCTAGCCCTCCTTGAGAATTTAGTTACACATATTGAAAATATGCAACCAAAATTCTCCAAGGGATAATATGGAAGAGCCAACCATTATTTTCTTCTCTCTTCTTTGGTTTTTCTTTTCTTTTCTCAAGCTCTCAAAATAATGGCTCTTCCAAAGCATCCTCCCACACTAAGCATTTTCCCACTCTAAGCATTGTCTTAGAACACACACCCCTTCCTTCTATTTATAAGCATCCTTCATGCAAGTTGTCATGACAAAATCATCACAATTTCAACTTGTTTTGCCATGTGCCATTCTTGAATCCAAGTGATTTGTGAGTTGTCATTTTGATCATTTGTTTTCCCACCATGCATGAGCTGGATTTTGCTTGTAGGTTGAGTGTTTCAATTTTGCTTCTCTATCCATTAGTTGTCTTGTATGACTTAATATCTTGTGGTCAAATAATTTGTCTACAAGAAACTTGAGTGCACTTCATCTTGTATATGAATTGATCATTGAATTTCCAAGTTGGTGTAGGAGTGCTTGCTGGAAAATATTATGATAACATTTGGATTTGATGCAAGTGGCTGAAAAATATCCAGGAACGTCAAGTGCAGGTGCGTCCACTTGATGGTCGATTTTGTCTTAGATTGAGTGGATATCTCTTCAAACATAAAACACAAAAGTTCTAGATATTTCTCTTGCGGTTCTAGATCATCTTGAATCAGCTCAATCGGAGATTGGATGAGAGAGTTATGCCCATATTACGAAAAGATGTCAGAACTATCTAAAATTCCGCAATTATCTTCATTTGCTCCTAATGTCTCCATTTGTGTCCTAAATCAAAATATAAGAATAATGAGTATAGTTAGGCATCAAATAAGAATAAAGTATTAAACATTAAGAGAGGAAAATATGGCATTTTATATTCTCATCAATATATTAAATCATGCTTATATCTATTTCAAGATAAATGACCATTAATTTTAATAACATGAGTTATATCCATTATTTTCTCATTTGTTTTAGTATTTAAATAGAGTATTTAGAGTGCATTTTTGTGCACTCATCACACCCCCCAACTTACTCATTGCTAGTCCCTAGCAATTTTCATGCAAAATGATGAGAAAGACCAAAGAAAATCACACATAGGGGCCATCAAGACACATTTTTCAAATTTACATATCAAAACAATCTTAGAAATTCAATAACCCTTTCACAAGTAATTCAAATATAGCAATCCACAGAGTGTGTATGTGTTCCAAACTATTTTTTATCAAATCAGAGGTTTCGACACATGCAACATTAGAATATCTTAAGCAAAAAAGTTCAACTCCATAACTCACGGGTATAGAAGTGTTTCATGTAAGGGTTCTCTCTATGGAGTTGACAAAGGTGTACATTTACTCTCATGGAAATTTAGCCAATTATATATAAGTAACGAGTAAACATTGATCTTATGATAGGAATACTAACAAATGAGATTTCCACCATTCTTTCCACAAGCATACTTAGGATCGGAAAAATCAACACAAAGGGTTATAATGTGGTTTAGGGTTGGGGTTCATAAGAAGAAAAGGTGAAGAGATTTCAAAAACTTCCAAGTATACACAAAAGGGAATCTGTTAAATTTTTCAGTAGACTATACTTTCCTTTTGATGTACTTTTCAATTTTTTAGATTTTTGACTAAGTACACTTTTCCATCTTCTTTTGCCACTGGTGTCTTCACAATTTGATGAACTCTTTCATGAATAACTTGATGGACACATCTAGCACCATGCCATTTTTGTCATGGTTTTTTTTTTTTTTTTTTTATGATAATTTCACACCTAGTACACACTTGGAAGTAAAATGGTAGGAAAATATAGTGTATAAGTTATACTCCAATGTGGAGAGGTATGGATGATGTAGATATGAAAAGAAAAGGCCATATGTGTATATTGGCTCAAAATTGGCTGCTAGGGATCTATGATGAAAAGGCTCAGCTTGAAAGGCTCAAACGTTAATCCTAAGTTGACTTTCGTCATATCCCAAATATATCCACCATCTTACCACAAACCATGTAATGATATTCTCAAAAGAAGTGTCAAATTCAACAGATCAATGGATACTTATCACAATTTTTATATTTGTAAGCTCTCAATTCTCACAAAATTCACATGAATACTTGAGCAAAATAATTCTTTAGTTACATGTGTCAAATCACCATATTACCACAAAGTTTGGATAAGTGCATAAAAAATTTTCTGTGGATGCTTTAGCAAAATGATTTAAGTTGGGTTTGTTCAATTCGCCAAGTTGGTTATGAATGAGCATGAGTATCATGTGTGAAAAGATGCCTGTGTGAAAAAATTTGGCAATTTTTTATATATTGATTGAAATATGCCACAGAGTTTAAATAACAGATTTGTATTTCCAGTGCCATATATATTAAATCATGCTTATATCTATTTCAAGATAAATGACCATTAATTTTAATAACATGAGTTATATCCATTATTTTCTCATTTGTTTTAGTATTTAAATAGAGTATTTAGAGTGCATTTTTGTGCACTCATCACACCCCCCAACTTACTCATTGCTAGTCCCTAGCAATTTTCATGCAAAATGATGAGAAAGACCAAAGAAAATCACACATAGGGGCCATCAAGACACATTTTTCAAATTTACATATCAAAACAATCTTAGAAATTCAATAACCCTTTCACAAGTAATTCAAATATAGCAATCCACAGAGTGTGTATGTGTTCCAAACTATTTTTTATCAAATCAGAGGTTTCGACACATGCAACATTAGAATATCTTAAGCAAAAAAGTTCAACTCCATAACTCACGGGTATAGAAGTGTTTCATGTAAGGGTTCTCTCTATGGAGTTGACAAAGGTGTACATTTACTCTCATGGAAATTTAGCCAATTATATATAAGTAACGAGTAAACATTGATCTTATGATAGGAATACTAACAAATGAGATTTCCACCATTCTTTCCACAAGCATACTTAGGATCGGAAAAATCAACACAAAGGGTTATAATGTGGTTTAGGGTTGGGGTTCATAAGAAGAAAAGGTGAAGAGATTTCAAAAACTTCCAAGTATACACAAAAGGGAATCTGTTAAATTTTTCAGTAGACTATACTTTCCTTTTGATGTACTTTTCAATTTTTTAGATTTTTGACTAAGTACACTTTTCCATCTTCTTTTGCCACTGGTGTCTTCACAATTTGATGAACTCTTTCATGAATAACTTGATGGACACATCTAGCACCATGCCATTTTTGTCATGAAAATTGCTAGGGACTAGCAATGAGTAAGTTGGGGGGTGTGATGAGTGCACAAAAATGCACTCTAAATACTCTATTTAAATACTAAAACAAATGAGAAAATAATGGATATAACTCATGTTATTAAAATTAATGGTCATTTATCTTGAAATAGATATAAGCATGATTTAATATATATGGCAATTTTTTATATATTGATTGAAATATGCCACAGAGTTTAAATAACAGATTTGTAATTTGATTACGCCCAAAGAATAACGCGGTCGTTTGCAGTATAGCTTTGGGGTGTCGATTCCACAGGGAGATGGATTGAGAAATTGAAAAATAGTAACGAAATTAACAAAAAGATTTAGATGAGTATGAAAAGTAAATTTTAGAGTATGACGTAAGTTAAAACTAAATGAATAATTTGAACAGTATAAAAATGAGACGAAAAGTAGAGCGTAGGGAATTCCTTGTGTATTTGTGGTATTCAAATTTATTCTTAATTCATTGATAACTCAATTAAGAATTCTATGTCCAAATTCTTAATCGGAAGATATAACATTAATAACCAAAATTTAAATCACATGTAACTCTTTGAAAAATCATTCTTAGTGCTTAACTCTCATAAATTGTTATCGACATTGAGAAAATCCAACGACGACAATATACCCAAGAGGCGATATTGCAGCAGAGAATTAAATCAATATAGACAATCAATTGCTCCAAACATAATTATAGAACTAATTCACTCAATAGAAAAAGCATGACTGAATCTATAAACGAAATAGATTCTATAATTATTTGAAGACGAAAAAACATCACAAATAAATTGAGAATAATAGAACAAAAGAGTTTTAATATTTAAAGACCAAATACATGAATCAAAAATAAATTACAAACCCCATCACATACACAAGTTCATCCCTAGCCCTCCTTGAGAATTTAGTTACACATATTGAAAATATGCAACCAAAATTCTCCAAGGGATAATATGGAAGAGCCAACCATTATTTTCTTCTCTCTTCTTTGGTTTTTCTTTTCTTTTCTCAAGCTCTCAAAATAATGGCTCTTCCAAAGCATCCTCCCACACTAAGCATTTTCCCACTCTAAGCATTGTCTTAGAACACACACCCCTTCCTTCTATTTATAAGCATCCTTCATGCAAGTTGTCATGACAAAATCATCACAATTTCAACTTGTTTTGCCATGTGCCATTCTTGAATCCAAGTGATTTGTGAGTTGTCATTTTGATCATTTGTTTTCCCACCATGCATGAGCTGGATTTTGCTTGTAGGTTGAGTGTTTCAATTTTGCTTCTCTATCCATTAGTTGTCTTGTATGACTTAATATCTTGTGGTCAAATAATTTGTCTACAAGAAACTTGAGTGCACTTCATCTTGTATATGAATTGATCATTGAATTTCCAAGTTGGTGTAGGAGTGCTTGCTGGAAAATATTATGATAACATTTGGATTTGATGCAAGTGGCTGAAAAATATCCAGGAACGTCAAGTGCAGGTGCGTCCACTTGATGGTCGATTTTGTCTTAGATTGAGTGGATATCTCTTCAAACATAAAACACAAAAGTTCTAGATATTTCTCTTGCGGTTCTAGATCATCTTGAATCAGCTCAATCGGAGATTGGATGAGAGAGTTATGCCCATATTACGAAAAGATGTCAGAACTATCTAAAATTCCGCAATTATCTTCATTTGCTCCTAATGTCTCCATTTGTGTCCTAAATCAAAATATAAGAATAATGAGTATAGTTAGGCATCAAATAAGAATAAAGTATTAAACATTAAGAGAGGAAAATATGGCATTTTATATTCTCATCAATATATTAAATCATGCTTATATCTATTTCAAGATAAATGACCATTAATTTTAATAACATGAGTTATATCCATTATTTTCTCATTTGTTTTAGTATTTAAATAGAGTATTTAGAGTGCATTTTTGTGCACTCATCATCCCTCCATCTTTTTCCACATGTTCCAACTCTCCTAGACACCCTTAGAAAATTTTATAAGGATCCCCTTAATGCTTGGTTGGCTATTGGTTAAAAATGGAGGGACAATTTGGCTGGTTTGGTTTGTTCTATTCCAATTAGATTTATTCGTACTTTTCCCATGGTTATATACAAATTTTCCTTCTAGAAACTTTTACACCACTAAGTACAAACTTTTTCACACATATATATAAGATAAATATGTAGAGAACTAATCAAATTCGAGGTTCTAAAGTAAGTCGGTGGTGTGATTCAATTTCGGGCTTCAGTTTATGCTCAAATCAGATCAGCTCGCTTCTAGCCAAAATAACCCATTGATCCACTTCGATTATCCAAAAGCTCAAGACATAAAAGTTTTAGATAATCCTCTTAGTGATCTATATGATTTTGAATCATCTTATTCAGAGATCATATGAGAGATATATGATTAATTTACCAAAATACGTTAAAACCATCCGACAACACCCAATCCAAGTTCTCCATTTGTTTTCCTTTGTTTTCTTACCCACCAAGGCTTCTAGATAAACTATTATCAACTTGCCACATGTTTCCACACATTTCAAGACCTAAGAAAGTTTGGTATCTAATCACAATTTTCGTCACATGGCCAAACATAAGGCAACTCATCTAAATCTGTTACCAGTTGGCTCCTATTCTTGTCCGTCCATTTCATACCAGATTTAGTCCTTAATACATTCTTTATCTTTAAAAAGACAAAACATAAAAGTTCTATATCTCTATCTTAAGGTTCTATAGGAACTAGAATAACTTCATTAAGAGTTTATATGATCAAGTTATGATTTTTCTATTGAAAGTCAATAGATAAGCTCGAGAGCACCAATTCGGGCACACCAAGTGTTTGATAAATGATCCATCTTGTTTCACACAAAACTTACTAAATAAAATCTTCTCATTTGACATATTTTTTCTCACTTTTCAATATCTTAGGATAATTTAGAAAATAATCCAAAGTCCTAATCTTATTCAAGGTCACTAGTCAACTCCAAGTCAATGACTATACATTCAATTCAGATCTGCCACTTCAATCTCAATTTTGTATTTGATTGACTCCATATCTCTTAAAAATCAAAACATAAGAATTGTAGATATTCCTATTAGATTTTTAAATCATCTTAAATCATTTCAGTTTGACATAAAATGAGTAAGTTATGTCTATATTATTAAAAGACATTGAAATTGTCCAAATTTGCTTAATCCGAAATATAATAGGGTATATTCCTTACTCATTCTACTTGATTTCTTTTGAAAATTTCCTTCAACATCAATAAAAGGTTCATAAAAACTATATACATATATCCAAAATTCCAAAGGTTCCCTAAAATAATCTTAAAGAAATGTGATCATGCCAAATATGAACATTAAAAAAAATACTCAAGAATCCGGGTTATCACATGCGGGATAGGCAAAATGGTCAAAAAGAGGGTAATTAGTGGCCCTTCAGGGCTCCATTGAGTCCTCTGAGTTACTGGGGTCTTGCATTTATTTACCATGCATTCCTGTAACAATATTTAAATTTTTCAAGAAAAGATATAGGAATATACAAGAGTGAGATTTTCTCGAAAATCTCAATAAATATTCAGTTAACAAAATAAGGCATAGATAAAACAAAATATGAGCAGACATGACAAGTATCAAAGCATATAGCTTATGAAATGCTTCATGTGACACATGTATGACTTATGCTTCCCTTTCCTATACTGTCTTATACCTTACATGAACCCATTATCTTTTCTTAAAGTTCTTATTTCATTTATATATATATATATATATATTTCTTAATCATATGAGTCTTACTTATTTCTTAATCTCGACGGGCGTTATGTATTGCCATCCCTGTTAGGTTTTCTTAGCATGACGCGTCAGCTTGGGCCATACATATACATGTCAGTCGTCTAGGCGTTACATATCGTCGTCCCCGTCATGACGAGTCTTGTGTCAGTCATACGAGCATTACATATCGTCGTCCCCGTCATGACATAGAAATACTTATCTAGACATGTAATGCTCGTATGACTGACACAAGACTCATCATGACGGGGACGACGACATGTCAGTTGTTCAAGCATTATGTATCACCGTCTCCATCATGACATGACTTTTAACTTATTAAATCATGCCAGTCATCTGGGCATTACGTATCGCCATCCCCATCAGCACATCAGTCCTATGGGCATTACATATTGACGTCTCCGTCATGACATGACTTTAAACTTATCTTAGTCTTATCATATTATTATGAAATTTTCTTATCTTATTTTCTTAAAACAAATGTTATAACTTATGACGACACTTATGTGATGAAATGTGACATGAACATATCCTTAGATTGTTGAATGCATATTCCATGTCCTTATGAGTCTTATAACATATAGAAACATACCACTGTAACATACGTCATGTGCATATACATTTACGTCAACAATCTCATAATGTTAAAACATAACAATTATGCTTATAAGATTAAATAAAATATTAAATTCACAAGGGCTAGCTGAACACTCTATAAGGTTAAAGATTTATTTTCTTTTATATTAACCTTATCAAACTCTTCATTTATATAATACTAAATTTCTCCATAATTTCAAAAATAATTTTTAAATCAAGATTTTTATGTTTTTCTTTAGTTATTTCTTCACCAATTTCTCATATAGTTATTCTTGAAATTTTTCAAGTAAACTAGAGTTCCTAAACTTACCATAATTATTAAAATAACATCCAAATAATTAAAAATCCACAAGATAGGAATTAGAATAAAAAAAACTCACCTTTAAACCCTATTTAGGCCAAAATATTCTAGGGTTGATTTCTTTTTTTTGTCAATCAAATGCTTCCTCTTTTCACATAATTTTGTTAATAGATCAAAATAGAATATATTCTTATGTTCTTGCAATTTTTCTTATTATTTTTTCATAATAAAAACTAAGTTAAATCTTACTTGATTTCATTCTAACACTTACAAAGTTTAAGTTCAAAAGGGTAACAAGCATGGTCTAACATTCAAATCAAGTATTCTATGCTAAGATTAAGTTAAATTGTGTACTTAAAAATTTATCCAAAGCTTGAATTGGTGATTAAACAAGGCCCTTGCAAGTTTTCCCTTCAAAAACACTCAATTGCATTCTTTTGAGGTTTAGGTGATGTAAAGGTTGTCTTGGAAGAGTGTTTGGCTTTCTTTTTCTATTATGAACGTGTGTTTTTCACCAAAGGGGATGATGAGAGATTTCTACACATTTTTTTATAAAGAGGGGTGACTCAAATGGGGCTATAGAAGTGAAAAGGCTTAAGGCCAATTGGTTACTCTCCCTTTTGCTGTGTATGAAGCATGAGGTGTCCAACCTCTTGTTAGCTCTCATGATCACTCTAGATTTAGGCTTAGCTGTTATAATCTTTATCTAAGGGTCTGATTTGTGCCATCTAAAAGTTTAAGATGATCAATGGTTCAACTAGCTTCTAACACATGGAAGTATAATGCAAGAAAATCTTGGATAATTCTCAAGTGAAGTGTCTCAGCCATATGGGTTCTCTAAGGGTCAGCCGACTCTTCCAAGACCCCTTTCCCCATTTTTCCACTTGTTTAGCATCCTAAGAAACCACTTGGATTAGTTTAGAAGACAATTCTAGGGCTTAGTTAGATTAACAATCAGTAACTAGCTTATTAAGTTGGTTCCCAACAGATTTCTGATCTCACACGATTTTCTCATGGTTTTTGGCTAACTAGCCTTCTAGATAAATTTTCTCCACCTACCACATGCCCTCTACACATGTCAAGATGTCCAGAAACTTGAGAAACCAATTAGATTTCACCCCTACTCCTAAGGCGGTGCTAGTGATCAAATTCGGTTTACATTTTTACTTATTTCAAGCCTGGGCACTTCTAGCCCAAAGAAGTCATTAATCCAGTCCATTTATCTACAAACTTAAAACATGAAAGTTCTATATATTTCTCATAGTGATCTATAAAATTTTGAATCACCTCATTCAGAGATAAAATGAGAAAGTTATGCTTAATTTACCAAAATACGTCAAGACTACCCGAGAACATCCAATCCGGACTCACCATGTGTTCTCTTCTTTCCACTTCAACTTTCTAAGTTTTCTTCTTAATCTTCCAATAATATTTTCCTTACTTTCAAACTAAAATAATCTAGCTAATATCTTTCTCAAACTTCCAAGAATTTGACCACAATTCGTCACATTTCATCTAATAGCTTAAGTGTCTCTAGTTTGATTTTAAAGTCTAGGTACCATATGTTTTCAAAAATTCCATAAAAATGTAAAAATGACCTCAAAATAAATATATAGCCTAAGAAGCCTTTAAAAAAAAGGGTTATTACATCATCCCCCCCTAAAATAAAGATTTCGTCCTCGAAATCGTTAAGGCATAATTTTTAAATTAATGAACTTGATATAAAATTTTTATACCTTTGGTATCGACAACAGTAGACTATTGTATATGATAGTAAGTTTTGGTATATGCATTAAATTTTCGATACGTATGTGGATATGTAGCCTAATATTACTTACTCTAACTCATCAACTTACGTTAAATCCCCAAACATAGATTGAGGACGTCACATATATACAAACCAAACTGATTAAAAATAAACAAAGAATTTTTTTAAAAAAATTTCTTTGCCACTGGTTGTCAGCTCTTCTGCCTTCCTCTCCCTTCTGACACTTTTTTTGTTGCTCTATTTCTCTCCCTATAGGCCATTCATCCTTCTTCTCCCCTTGGCTGATTGATGACAAAAACCCAAGTTTTTCATCCAAAGTGTGTTTTTGTCATCAATCAGCGAAAGGGGGAGATTGTAAATGTAATTTTGGATTGGCTAGGATTAGATGATTTGAGTTTAAATTTAAACATTGGATGAATATAATTTTAAATATGACTTTAAGGGTTATCCCATAAGGATAGAGTTTGTTTTGTAATATAATTGTTATCTTGTAACTTTCAAATTCAAAGAGATTCAAGAGTCCTAGATAAATATTCGAGTTTGAAGATCAACTGATGAGATCAAGAGATCGAGATGCAAGATTTAAATGAAAAGATTGAATCATATTTTGAACTCGAAGACATCTAGTAGAAGTGTTCCAGTCTGGTACGTTGGCAAACCATTAGCAGCGTAACAAACTAGTAACTAGATAAACCATCAACAGAGTCTTAGTCCAACTTAATCACTATATTGCCTATTAAAGGAGGGGCTAGGGTGAGGTTTAGGTGAACACTTGAGAACACCGGAAGACAATATAGTCACATACATTGTTGCGAGATTAAAATCTAAGTAGAAGTTCAAGTATTCATGTGAGAGAAAATTCTTGAGTGAAGAATTTTTTAAAAGATACTCATTCTGTAGGGATTGAGTAAGCGCATCATCCAAATGAGAGTTGAAGTATTCGTGTCCAACCACTGGAGGTTTCAAGAAGAAAAACAACAAATTGGAGATCGTCAGAGGTTCTGACAACTACTGCAGTAGAAGGCAAGCGAGTCATTTGTCTTGTTGAGTAAGAGTGTCTAGTTATAAAGGTTTTGTAATCTTATAACTTTAATTATAATATCTCAATCTAATAAAATGGTTTTCCTAAATTTGGCTACCCTGTAGGATATTACCATTAAAGAATTTTTCATTGGGTTTTCCTTTGTAACTAAATATTGTGTTTATTTTATCTCATATTTCATGCATTATATTATTGGTAAGATAATACTATAGAAAATGTTTCATAAAATTTTCATGTTGAGATATGAAATATGACTTTTCATGTTGATGCTTATGTTATGCATGATTGACTTATCTATATTAACTAACTAACTGGTTTAAATTGATTGGTCGGAATTAACATGACTAATCTGAATTAATTGATTAATCTGATTGACTTAACTGATCTGATTTAACCGAACTGGTTGGTTTAAACTGACTAGTCTAAATTAACATGACTGATCAATCTAACTAATGGTGGCAAAATGTAACACGATCCGTTAACCCAATACGAACACGACACAATTGTGTGTCAAAACGGGTCACCCGTTAAGACACAATTGTTTAACGAGTCAAACCCATTATGACCCGCTTTAACCCATTAAGACCCGTTAATAATTAAATTTACACATATACTCTTAAGTTAAATTTAAGAAACCCTAAGTCTACTAAGTCATTCTCATTTCCCAATCTCATGCCCTGTCGACCCCCTCTTCTGATTTTCTACCTCTCTCGTCTCTTTCTCTCTTTCAACTCGCGAATCGCAATCTAGGGTTTCTAGACTGCCGAGTGCCGTGTTCTCTCTCAATGTCTCACGCTGCGTGTCGTCCCCTCGATCGTCAACAAGCCAGAGGCTCACAGCGGCATAGCTCATCGACAAGCCTTCCCACGCAAAGGCGTTCTCGGTTCTTGCAGCTTCTTCATCTTATCAACTCAACCACCCACGAGGGTTAGGTTTTCTATCTATTGGTTTTGTAACTTGCTCTTCTATAACTGGTTTTGTAGCTTTGATTTGGTTAGGGTATAAATGTATGACTGGAAAGCGGTGAATCGAACGAACTGTGGTCGTGAAATGCCATCCTTCCATTTTGGATTTTGTGGTCATTTTTACTATGAGATGTCATTTATGAGTATGAAATATTGGTTTGATATCGAGTTGCCCTTTCTATAATACCAAAAAAATATTTTTCTGTTGTTTAGAGTTGGTTTAAAAAGAGATTGGGTTGTGTTGATAAAGCGGTTAATAAATTAATGTTGGTAAATGGTATAGAGAATGCTGGTTAATACTACTACTGATGTGTTTAGTTATTTGGTGTAATTGCCATTTGTTGTATTAGTCTTCTTGATACCACTTTTGGAAAAACAAATGGCTGCTAGTTGGAGTGATGCCTTCTAATATGTTTGAATATTGAAAATCCAAATTTATGATTTTGGAATTTTTGTCATTGTAGTGTAATAACGTAGGGCTTCTTATGTAAACTACATAGGCTGTGACACCCCCAAATTTTCCTTAAAATAACACGGGAATTGAGACGTCAGGATGATGACAACATGGGTCACACATCCCAACGACAAGTGTCAAACGTAGGTGCACACGTGACATACATAAAATATATTAATAAAAAATAATATTAATAACACCTCAACGGCGGAGCCCTCTCTTCAGGCTCAGCCTCTTCATAATCTGATCCAAAAACTACGACGCCAAAATAACATTGCAGGTAAGTACAATCCAACCAAACTAAAAGACAGAAATACAGTAATGCCACAACAACAACCATGAACAATTACCATATGCATGAGACTTAAAATCATCTTCCTCAAAGTCAATGAAATAACCACACATGCCAAAATCTCAATTTAATCCACAATAAAATCCAAATAAAATCACCCATCATTTTCCATAAACTAATATCCTCAAAACCAATCATACCGGGCGTTACGTATCGCCATCCCCGATATGATTTACACACACACCCGAAATCATAATGGGCATTATGTATCGCCGTCCCCATTACGATCCACACACTCATTTCATACTGGGCATTATGTATCGCCGTCCCCGATATGAAATGCACACCCAATGATCATAATGAGCGTTACATATCGCCGTCCCCATTATGTCATCCACACACTTACACGCTGATCACAACGAGCGTTACGTATCCCCGTCCTCGTTATGACTCAGCTCAAAACCATTAAAATCCGTTAAACGCAATTTAAATCCCATTTTCCATTCTCAACACATGAATATCCGAAATCATGCAAAAATCCACTTTCTAAATATTTTCATGAGCATGCGCGTAAATACACAATGTAGACAACCATGCAGCAATTATCCAACATTTAATTAATCCAATCAACTAACAAATACTAACATCAACCAACACATAGCAAAAATAATCAAACACAATAACTGTTGATGTCAAAAATATATTTAAATCTTAAAGCTCGTTTGGAAAGTACTTACAGTGGTAAAAACGTAAATCCTTGAACAACGCCAATCGGCAGCGTTTGTAGCGGTCACTTGTACGTTAGATTAAAATACTCGGTTTAAGACCAAAATTTAAGGAGATACTCTTTGAAGGGTGGGGAATCTCATGGAGCTAGTGGTGCGGTGGCACAACCACCGGAAGGTGGCGGATCAGGGTCAAAATGGATGAAAACCCATTTTCGGGTTTGGGGTTGTACCGGGAAGGTGAGGCTGTGTATGGGGAAACTGAGATAGGGGGATGACCGGCTGGGCGAGGGGCGTCTTTTGGTGACGATGGTGAGGCCTACGGTGGCCGAACGGTGGCGCGGCGAAGAACAACCCGTTTAAGACCCATTTTGGGTAGAGGGGGTAACCGGCGGCAATGGGTAGCTACCGACGGTGGGTTATGCTCGCCGAAGGGTGGGGAGTATAGTGGTGGTGGTCGGAGGCCAAGGGGTGGCCGGCGGTGGCCGAAAAATGCAAGAGAAACAAAAATACCCATTTCGGGTTTGTGGCCGTGGAGGGTGGTGGGATGACCAGAGGGGATACCACCGGTGCCGTTGAACTCGTCGGCATGTGAGGGTGAGGTTGGGCTGGGCGGTGTCGCCGGTGGGTGGCCGGCGGTAGCCCTGGGGCTGAGGAGAGAAGGAACGGCGAGAGGGAGAGGGAACAGGGGACACGGGTCATGGGTTCACGGCCTGGGTAGGAAAGAAGAAAAAGAAAGAAAAAGAAGAAAAAGAAGAAAAAGAAAAGAAAAGGAAAAGAAAAAAAGAAAAAGACTAACTAGAAAAAGAAACACAATAAATTAAATAAAAGCCGACTTGAAATACTACAATCCAATATCAATAAAATAAAATATTTAAAGCCCAACAATGTAAATAAATTAAATCCAAGCACAATATTAAAAATAAAACAATAATTAATATAACGAAAGCAGATCAAATAGATTCACATAATAAAATAAAGGAATTAAATTCCTATCATTAAAATAATTAACTCATTAAAATAAATAAGAAAAGCAACGTAACTCAATATTAACTAATTAATAACTCAAATAAATATCTTAAATAAATAAAACACGACTAACAATATTATTAAAATACATTAAAATAATTAATACCGAGAATAAAATAACGTGTAAAAATACACGTAAGTCCGGGATCTCACATTCTCCCCCCTTAAAAAGAATTTTGTCCTCGAAATTTGCTCGGCTGTAACTAATAAAACTCCAATAACTCACCTACTACATCACTTAATACTCACTCCAAGCATTAGCACAATAATCTACTTTCCTCAAATACAAATGGATTTTATTTCATCATAAACGTATAGTCTCCAAATAATATTTCATCTCTAAACTCTTGAGGTAGCCAATCAATTTGAAGTCCACATGTACAATAATCTCAGTACAATCTCCCAAAATCTTAATATTCACTAACTTCATACCACACTTTGTGTCACCCTAAAGTAACTCCCAAGTTTAACTTTCTAAATTAATCGTCAATAAACATAATTTACCCAACTAAAAGAAAAATCCTCACTTACAAGTATCATCTCAAATTTCAAGTCACCACTAATTCCTCAAAATTTACACAAGAATTGAACCTCCAACTATATTGCAAATCATCACGCTTCCGCGCGCACTTTGATAACTCGCTAAATTCATAAAAATTTAAGTCCTCATAAATTATCACCATTGAGCAAAAACTGGCTCAACACCTATTACAAGAAATCATTTGTCATATTTACAAATCCTAATGCTTTGTCATTTCACAATTCAAGTTATGCCACCCAATATCAAAGCCTAAAAATTTCTAACTCCCGAACCACTAATATACTTCTCCATCATTATAACTCCTCACTTTCATCATAGATTAATTATTTAAATCCGTATCTCTCAATCGGTCTTTCATTACCTATGAGATGACATAATCTCAAATATTTAAATTCTTATGTGATTTCAAGCCAATACTAAATTCTTTAAGATACCTCGACAAATATTGCTAACCATTAAATTCTCCGAAATATTATACTTAAATTATCCACTCCAAACAATTCGCCCAGAAGCCTAGAATTTATATCTCTTAAATTTATTTCCATCACATCAATTCGACCCTATCACTTAAACAAACAAATTCTCCCAAGTTAAACACCAGCCAAAGACAAATACTCTCCAAAATTTACACGCACATTTATTATACATCAATCTCTAAGCATCCACAAACAAAATCTAAAATTTCACCAAGAAAACAAATAATCGCCTATTACCATAAGCATTACTAAAACAAATTCCATAACAATATATCAATGACCAACAATTTCACACTCACATGAAAAGTCCATCTAAAATATAATTCCAATGATCTCCCAGAAATGAAATTAGAACTTAGACACTCAAACACTCAGTGAGACCCAGGTAATAAATATACATAAATAGCATATACAATACCGACAAGGAAATGCAATTGCATAAATACCAACAAATTATCAAACAAATCCATCTCGCAATTATAAATAATAGTATACTCAAATACTAAACAAAATTCAAGTAATTCACATAATTATTATATAAAAATACAAAAGGGAGAAAAGATTTAATAAACAAATAAGTAAAAGCCAACCATTCAAAAAAACAAGCCCACCTCCTTTAATAAACACAAAGTCACCAAAATTTTTTATTAAATAAAAGAAGGATATTAAATTAAAATAAGAACAGCAAACAAAATCACAAATAAAACTTTGAAATCTCTACAAAACCAAACTCTTAAAAAGATTTATAGTAGAAATCTCTAAAATTTAAAACCTTTAAAAGAAACGAACCATAATAAAATAATTAAATCGATAAATTAATTAATAAATAAATACAAACAAGTCGCCAAAACAAATCCACTCGCTAAAGTAAATAGATAAACCTTTAAAATAAAACATACGGAAATGTGGAAAGATAGTAAATTTTAAAACTTACTTCAAAGCATGTCCTTAAAAATAAAACAACGAAAATTTGAAAAGATAATCAATTTAAATTTATCTCAAAGCATAAACTTAAAAAGAAGTATGGCAGCGATTCTTTTAAATTTTTGTCTAAATAAATTTCAAACTTTTAGAAATATTTAAAATACAAGAGCCATAATTAAAATAAACAAATAATAAACCAAATCCAAAACTATCTCGTAGGAAACCTATGAACTGAAATTAAAATCAAATCCTGATAATAATTGAATAAAAGCTTAAGACAATAAAATAACCCACAACAAAAAAAACAAACTTCAAAATAAGGAATTCTATAACACAATTATTTAAAATATCAGATTCAATAAATAGATTGATTTAAAATAATAATCTAATCCGAAATGTCCAAATTCTAACTTAAACAAAAACAAAGGCATATATATAAAATAAATAAATAATTAAATAAATACTCGACAACTTAACCAAATAAATTCAACTAACTAAAATCTGAATTACTACTCATTTATAATATTTAACAAATATTAAAATAAAATAAAACAAAGCCAACAAACCAATCAATTAGAGCTAAGTTAATTATGAAAATAAATAAACAACATAAACATTAAAATAAAAAGCACAACATAACAAAATAAATATCGATAATCTTATCATATAAATTAGTAGGAAAACTTAGAGAGCAAATAAAATAATAGAATAAAATAAAATAATCAAATCATAAAACAAATAAATTTTTAAAACCACTAACCTTTCTGGTACTGTCCCTAAGTAACTTGCGAATTTACCTAAAGCTGAACTGCTCTGATACCACCTGTGACGCCCCCAAATTTCCCTTAAAATAACACGGGAATCGAGGCGTCAGGATGATGACAACACGGGTCACACATCCTAACGACAAGTGTCAAACGTAGGTGCACACGTGACATACATAAAATATAGGTCGCAGCGGATAATAAATTATTATCTAAGTACCAGAAATTTTTTTAGAAATATTTTACAAACCAATTTAATAAAAACTCTCCAACAGGAGATTTAATACAATCATCCAAAATATAAATTAAACAAATGCATATTTATAAAAAGGGGAAAATAAATTTCTAGAGATAACAATTAATATTAATAACACCTCAACGGTGGAGTCGTCTCCTCAGGCTCAGCCTCTTCATAATCTATATCCAAAAACTACGACGCCAAGATGGCATCGCAGGTAAGTACAATCCAACCAAACTAAAAGACAAAAATACATTAATGCCACAACAACAACCATGAACAATTACCATATGCATGAGACTTAAAATCATCTTCCTCAAAGTCAATGAAATAACCACACATGTCAAAATTCCAATTTAATCCACAATAAAATCCCAATAAAATCACCCATCATTTTCCATAAAATAATATCCTCAAAACCAATCATATCGGACGTTACGTATCGCCGTCCCAGATATGATTTACACACACACCCGAAATCATAATGGGCGTTACGTATCGCCGTCCCCATTACGATCCACATACTCATTTCATACCGGGCGTTACGTATCGCCATCCCCGATATGGAATGCACACCCAATGACCATAATGAGCGTTACGTATCGCCGTCCCCATTATGTCATCCACACACTCACACGCTGATCACAACGAGCGTTACGTATCACCGTCCCCGTTATGACTCAACCCAAAACCATTAAAATCCGTTAAACTCAATTTAAATCCCATTTTCCATTCTCAACACATGAATATCCGAAATCATGCAAAAATCTATTTTTCAAATATTTTCATGAGTATGCGCGTAAATACACAATGTAGACAACCATGCAGCAATTATCCAACATTTAATTAATCCAATCAACCAACAAATACTAACATCAACCAACACATAGCAAAAATAATCAAACACAATAACTGTTGATGCCAAAAATATATTTAAATTTTAAAACTCGTTTAGAAAGTACTTACAACGGTAAAAACGTAAATCCTTGAACAAAGCCAATATGCAGCGTTTGTAGCAGTCACTTGTACGTTAGGCTAAAATACTCGGTTTGACACCAAAATTTAGAGAGATACTCTTTGAAGGGTGGGAAATATCATGGAGGTGGTGGTGTGGCAGCACAACCACCGGAAGGTGGTAGATCGGAGTCAAAAGGGATGAAAACCCATTTTCAGGTTTGGGGTTGTACCGGGAAGGTGAGGCCGTGTATGGGGAAACTGAGATAGGGAGATGACCGGCTGGGCGAGGGGAGTCTTTTGGTGGCAGTGGTGAGGCCTACGGTGGCCAGACGGCGGCGCGGCGAATAACAACCCGTTTAAGACCCATTTCGGGTAGAGAGGGTAACCGGCGGCAATGGGTGGCTACCAACGATGGGTTATGCTCGCCGGAGGGTGGGGAGTCTAGTGGTGGTGGTGGGAGGCCAAGGGGTGGCCGGCGGTAGCCAAAAAATGCAAGAGAAGCAAAAATACCCATTTCGGGTTTGTGTCTGTGGAGGGGCGATGGGATGGCCGGAGGGGACACCACCGGTGCCGTTGAACTCGCCAGCATGTGAGGGTGAGTTTGGGCTGGGCGGTGTCGCCGGTGGGTGGCCGACAGCGGCCCTGGGGCTGAGGAGAGAAGGAACGGCGAAAGGGAGAGGGAACAGGGGACGCGGGTCACGGGTCACAGGTTCACGGCCTGGGAAGGAAAGAAGAAAAAGAAAGAAAAGGAAGAAAAAGAAGAAAAAGAAAAGAAAAGGAAAAGAAAAAGAAAAAAAGAAAAAGACTAACTAGAAAATAAACACAATAAATTAAATAAAAGCCGACTTGAAATACTACAATCTAATATCAATAAAATAAAATATTTAAAGCCCAACAATATAAATAAATTAAACTCAAGCACAATTTTAAAAATAAAACAATAATTAATATAACGAAAGCAGATCAAATAGATTCACATAATAAAATAAAGGAACTAAATTCCAATCATTAAAATAATTAACTCATTAAAATAAATAAGAAAAGCAACGTAACTCAATATTAACTAATTAATAACTCAAATAAATATTTTAAATAAATAAAACATGACTAACAATATTATTAAAATACATTAAAATAATTAATACCGAGAATAAAATAACGTGTAAAAATACACGTAAGTCTGGGATCTTACATAGGCTTTCTCATGTAAGTTTAAGCTAGCTTCACTAAGTATAATTGAACTTTCCTTTGGATGCTAGGTCAAGGCTGTCATTTTGATATTTAATTAACTTTTCTTCATTCCTTTTATTAACTTATTATTAACTTATTTACTGGACAGGTTATTTAGTGGGCAGTTGTGGGCTACTTATTAACTTATATTAATCTATTAGTATTATAATCTAGTAGTTGATTTTCTGCCTTTTGAAGTCTGCACAATTTGTTGTCTTCATTTTAAAATTTAGCTGTGTTTGATTGTTTTTAGTTGTGTTTGTATTTTGTATAGTTTATATGTTATGACTTATGACCCCTATGTTCTTTGTTATTATTGTTTATTATCAGATGATTGAGGCAGAAGGTGAAAACAATTAATTTATTGATTTAGAGTAGATTGAAGAGGAAAGTTTTGAAAATACAAAATCTAAAGCAAAACGAAGGAAACGGTCAAATGTGTGGACAGTTTTTGAAATGGTTCCTAATTTTTAGAATCAAAGTGATAACAAGCCATGAGCCAGGTGTAAGTTGTGTAGAGCAACTTATATTGCATCGAACAAATATGGAACCAGAAATATGAAGCTTCACATTAATTCTTGCGCTAAGAGAAGTTCACAAGATATTAGTCAGTTGCTGTTGGGACAAAATAGTGGATCCATTTCGGTAAGCAATTATAAATTGAAAGTTGAGGAATATAGAGAAATACTGAGTGCTACTATTGTCAAGCATGACTTGTCTTTTCGATTTGTTGAGTATTTGATGGTGAGAACTTTGTTACAATATTTGCGTCCCGTTGTTGATTATTTCTAGGAATACCGCCAAGGCAAATGTGGTTAAGATGTTTCAACAAGAAAAAAATGGATTAAGTGCATGTTAAATTATACTCCTGGTAGAATTAATCTGACATCTGACTTGTGGACTTCTATAACTACTGATGGTTATATGTGCATTACAGCACATTTTTTGGATAAGAACTGGGCTCTACAAAAAAATATTTTGAACATTTCTTATATGCCACCACCACATAATGGCATATATTTGTCTGAAAAATTTTATAATTTTCTATATGAGTAGAGAATTGAAAACAATATTTTTGCTTTGACTTTAGACAATAATTCTTCTAACGATGTTTGTGAGATGCTAGACTTTGTATATTTTTACGTATTATCTTTATTCTTATTGTTGATTGTTTTAATTTATTTTAATAATATTATTAGTTATGTTTTATTTGTTTACAATTACTATTTAAACTATTAGTTAGTTAGTTAATATTAGTTTTATGTTATTTTTATGTTTAAATATTGAGTTACGTTATTTTTCTTATTAATTTTAATGTGAGATAATTATTTTAATGATTGGAATTAAATTCCTTTATTTTATTATGTGATTTTATTTGATGTGCTTTCTTTATATTAATTATTATTTTGTAATCAAATTGCACTTTGGTTTAATTTATTTTATTGTTGGGCGCTAAATATTTTATTTTATTGATATTGAATTGTAGCATTTTCAGTTTGTTTTTATTTAATTTATTGTACTCTATCTGGCAGGATTTTATTTCTTTTTCCTCTTTCTCTTTTATTTCTTTTTCTTTTTCTCTTTTTCTTCTTTTCTTTTTCTTTATTCATCGTGCCGCCATCCGGCCAACGTGGGTCTCACCTCCACCACCAAAATATTCCCCCACCTTAGCTGACCACTCCCCTAACTCAGTTTTCCCATCCATGGCCCTACCTCCCGTGTATGAGCCCAAATTCGAAAATGGGTTTCCACTGCTTTTGAGCTAGATTTGCCACCTTCCGATGATTGCACCACCTCATCTCCACTTTCATCAGATTTCTCATCCTCCATTGAGTATTTTCCTAAATTTTGGTGTTAAATCGAGTATCCTAACCCAACGTACGAAGTAACCGCTGTGAACACCTTGGATCGGCGTTTGTTCGATGATCTGGTTTTTACCCATTGTAAGTATTTTCCCAATAAAATTTGATATTTAAATATATTTTGCATTAACAACTCTGTGTTTGGTTGATGAATAGATTTATTGAATGTTAGATATTTTGTACATGGTGGTATGCATTGTGTAATTGCATGCTTGTTCATGTGTATATTTGATATTTGAGGTTTTTACATGAGACTTAATTTTTGGTATATTGAAATGATTGGTTGAATGGTTTTAAAAGAGAGGTACTGTAAGGATGGTGGTATAGTGTCGTATGTGATTCCCGCCTACAGTATTATTGGATTTGTGGATTTTAATAGTTTAGACTGTGTATGTCATAATGGGGACGGCGATACGTAACGCCCGCTATGATTAGTGTGTATGTGTACGTCATAACAGGGATGGCGATACGTAATGCCCGCTATGATTAGTGTGTATGTGTATATCATAACGGGGACGGCGATACGTAACGCCGCTATGATTGGAGTGTTTGTGTCATTACGGGAACGGCGATACGTAATGCCCATATAACTGGCATAAATATGGGGATAAATAGGGACGGTAGTAGAGTCCCGCCTGTGATTCTCACCTATTGTGTTAATAGGTTTTATGGGCCATTTTTCTGGAAAAAATGGTGAGTTTTGATAAATGATTTTATGTGTTATATTTTTTGGGAGAATGATGGATGTTTTTATTGGAGTTTTATCTTAGGCCAAAATGAGATTTTGGTGTGTGGTTAATTTATTTATATAGAGGAAGATGTTTTTTGAGCTTCATGCATATGGTATCTTATTCAAGCATTTTGTTATTGCATAAATGTATTTTATATCTTGTAGTTTGTTTGGTTGTACTTACCTGCAATGTCATTTTTGGTGTCGTAGTTTTTTGTATGCAAAGGTTGAGAACGCTGAGCCTAAGGAGGCGGCTCCGCCGTTGAGTATTGTTGTTATAATTTGTTATCTTGGAAAATATTTTTCTCTGTTGATAAATATGTATTTTTATGACTTGTCGTTCGGATGACTGTATTAAATCTCCTGTTGGAGAATTTGAGTACAACTAATTTGTATTATTTTAAAAATTCTGGTACTTAGTTATCGACTTAATTTATCCGCTATGACTTTTATATTATACTTATCACATGTACACACTTTTAGCACTTGACGTTGGGGTGCATGACCCGTGTTGTCATCATTCCGACACCTCGATTCTCGTATTTCTATAACTGGGAGTTGGGGGCGCCACAATGTTTCAGTAAAGATGTTAAGAACTCAACTGAACATTAAGAAAGCTCTTGTTTCTAATGGTGAGTTCTTTCATCTTTGTTGTTGTGCTCATATTCTAAATTTGATAGTACAAGATGGGTTAAAAGAGATTGATGATGCTATCCATAAGGTTTGTGAAAGTGTCAAGTATGTCAAAAGATCACAAACAAGGAAAGTAAAATTTTTAGATTCAACAAATCAAATGTCTTTGGATAGCAAGTAAGAGTTCAGACAGGATATCCCCACTAGATAGAATTCTACTTATCTCATGTTAAAGAGTGCTATTTATTATCGTCGTGCCTTTGGCCATTTGGCATTGACTGATTCTAATTTTAAGCATTGTTTATCTGAATCTGAGTGGAAAAAAGTGGAGAAGATTCAAGCATTATCGAGTGTTTTTTATGAAGCTACTCGTGACTTTTCTGGGACCAAATATCCTATAGCTAATTTGTATTTTCTAGCAGTATTTATGATTTATTTTAAGTTAAAGCGGCACTCTATGGGTGATGATGAGTACATGAAATGTGGCGCCCTCAATTTACGTCTAGAATTTAACGTAAACTAATGTGTCAGAATAAGTAACACTAAACTAATTACCCTCGTACGTAACAAGAAATTAATGTATGCATCTAAACTTACTAACATATGTCATAGAATTCGTAGCGAATTAGGTCTCCATTATGAAAATTTCTAAAGATCACATGGAGAAAAATATACTTACAACATCCACATCATTTGTAATAGCCCAAAATTTTCTAAGGTAAATTATTTTATAGAAATTATTTTAAGGAGATTTATTTAATGTATTTATTTATTAGGAAATTAGAATGGGAGATTTAGTTGAGGAAATGTGAGATTTTACTTAATATTGAGAATTTTGCACTTTCGGATTAATCTGTCGAGTTTTAGGAAAATGATCATAAGTCAGCCATATGATGTCTAAATGAGGTGATTCCAATTGGTATAGAACCCTAAGAGATAGATCTAAACCTTTTATGTTTGAAGTTTTCTGAGATTCGGAAGGAATCAATGGCTTAATTGGGAATCAAGTAGGCAGCTTTGGAATAGGCTTAACTGGAACCCGAGTTGGGTAATTGAACTAGATTGGGGTATGTAACCAAATAGGCAACTGATTTTAGGATTCTCTGGGATTAGGACATGTGTAGGGATAGTTAGGAATGAATGGAAAGTTGATTTGGAAGTCAATTGAATGGTTAGTGTGATGGGAACTCAAAGGAGCCAAAATCTGGTTGATTGGTGACTAATTGGATCAAACTTGGCTCTACCTTAACTAAACCATGGAGTGACCTTCTAGAACTTGTTGAGGGAAGACCTAAGGGAGTTGGGAAGGAACCAAATGGAGGAGAAAATCTGGAAGGGGCGTGTGACACAAGGGGAGAGCTGGAGATGAGAGATGCATGCATGGTTAGGTGAAGTGCCACCTCACCTCTTATCCCTTTAGCTTGCTTCTCAGCCATGGATCAAAATGGGCAGCCAAACCACCTCAATTGTGAGCCCTTGGATGACTAATCCAGCTGCAAGGCCTAGGATTTGGGAGGCTTAATCCTCATCATTAGATTTTGCCTAGATGGACACCTCATCACATGCAAATCTGCCAACTAGGGCACCTTGGGTGCAATTCCTTTTCTCTCCCTCATGTTGGTCGACCACCACCATATATATAGGACCTTGAGAGCTTCCTAAGCTCCTTTAGAAGGAGAGAGCACTTGCCTTGTGAAGCCAAACCCTCAAAGTATCCCCAAACCCTCAAAGTGATCACTTGTGAGTGAAGTGAGTGTGTGTGGGAGCAAACTTGGAGAAAGTGGGTTGGACTAATTCCCTAAGGCTTGGAAGAACTTGTAAGTCCATATTCTAGCTTAAATTAAGCATGGAACTGGTTTATTGGCATGATTGAGTTATATTTCCTAGTAGTGAACACATGAGAACATGTTTAAGTGTAAATTGAACACATGAGTAGGGTTAATGGTATTTGTCTTGTTTTTATGTTCAATAAAATTGTGGAAACTTAGATTTAGGCTTTTGGGAAGATAAATGGAGTGTTTGAAAAAGATTGGTGTGTTTGGAGTGGAAAAACCCTTAGACCCGTAAGTTCGCTCGACCCTCGCTCGACATGTGAGTCGAGCGAAGGCAAAATGTGAACCCTCGCTAGAATTTCGCTCGACACCCGCTCGAGCGAGTCCCAACCCGAGACTTCGCTCGATACTCGCTCGACAGGCCGCTCGAGCGAGATACCCTGTTTTGCCTAAACTTAGGGTTTCCTTGGAATAGAAGTGGTGTTTCAAATGGGAAGGGTTGTGAGTGAGATGACTCATGTGTATAAGAGAAGAAAATAAAGAAAGAAAATAATATATAAAAGATTGAGTTAGTCACGTCATGACGGGGACGGCGATACGTAACGCCCGTATGACTGACGTGCCGGCAGGGACGGCGATACGTAACGCCTGTCGAGATTGAGTTAGTCACGTCATGACGGGGACGGCGATACGTAACGCCCGTATGACTGACGTGCCGGCAGGGACGGCGATACGTAACGCCTGTCGTGATATGAAATTGTGATCTCCACGGGGACGGCGAGACGTAACGCCCGTGTGATTGATCCTTGCGGGGACGGCGAGACGTAACGCCCGCAGTACTATGTGTATATATTTCGTGTCATAACGGGGACGGCGAGACGTAACGCCCGGATGATTGACACCAGACTCATCATAACGGGGACGGCGATACGTAACGCCCGGATGATTGATGAGTGTATGTGATGGGGACGGCGATACGTAACGCCCATCAGTGATATGAAAGAACAAGAATCTTAAAGGGGAAAATAATGTATCTTAATATAAGACAATGGGTATGTGAGTTAAGAAAAGTGTCAGTTAGACAGTGGTCTTGTGAGGGGTATGTTAGGGTATCTTCCCTTGTCAGTTGTGGTTTTAACTTTGTGAGTGTTTTCCCTGTTTCCTTTAAGCTGTTTATGTACTTACTGAGATTTCATTCGAAATCTCACTCTTTTGTGGCTCCATATATTTTGTGCATATTATTTTATACAGGATTCGATGACCAGCAGGGGGACAGCCCCGATGAGGCAGGAGACTTCGGGGAGTCCTGAGGGACTTTCCGATTACAGTCCCTTTTTGGACATTTCTTTTGTTTCCTTCGGACCTCCTATCAGACCCACCGGAGCTGGGAGTCTTGACGCATCCACTTCTGTCGAGGAGAGGAGACGTACTGGATGCTGCTTAACCTTAGGAGTAGACGGCTCCTTGTCCATGTGTGGAGTTTGTGTGACTCCACAGGGACAACAGCTCCAGCGAGACTTTAGTATTAGTATGGATAGGTTTCGCTATGGGAAAGAATATCCCGAGGTTAAGAGGGAGAAAGGGTGAGGTGAAGGAAAGTTTCTTTTGGGATAAATGTAATATATTTTGCTACAGTTGGGTTGTGTATATGTATAAAGCACAATGTTTAAGCTTAATGAATGTTGTATATATAAAATTTCCGTGTGATCTTTAGAAAGTCTTATATTGAAAGACCTGATCCGCTGCGATTTAATTGTTTATACTTTTTAGTCTTGTTAAGTACGAGGGTGAGTAGCCGAGTGTTGCTCATCCAGACACCTTAATTTACGTTAAATCCCAGACGTAAGTTGGGGGCGTCACAGATTGGTATCAGAGCGATTACGTCTCTGGGTAAAACCTACGTGTCCTAGGAAAAATGGATCCCATGGTACTAGTATAGGCTTGAATCTTTATCAGATTGGAGTTTGGAGTAATATGGATGAATGTTTGGATTTTAGAAATTTGGAAGTTTCTAAAGTGAGTATGGCTTATGGTGAAGTTGGGTATATTTCAGGAAAACAATATGCCGAGAGGTCGTCCTCCCTTGAAACGAGTAGACGCAGTAAGCCAGAATCCTTCTCTGGTTACCCCTCCACGTGCTGAAGAGCAAACGGCACCAAGCTCACCATTGAGAGAAGTGCAGACACCATCGAACCCACCGTTGGGAGAAGGACAGACGGCACCGAACCCAGTATCGGGAGAAGAGCAGAGGATACGGAATCTACCCTTGGAAGGGGGACCGATGGCACAAAACCCCCCATTGGAAGGAGGCCAGGCAATAGCTGAAGCTATTCGGCAAATGACTGAAGTGGTGAAGAACCAAATAGAACAAAGCCGTTATCATCAGCAGAATGAAAACAGAAGAGAAATTCAAGGGTGTTCGTATGAGAAGTTTCTAGCGTATCGATACCCGCCCTTCATCGGAACGGAAGGAGCATTAAAGGCAGATAAATGGATCGTAGACTTGGAACGCACTTTCGAAATTAGTAGTTGCACTGAAGTCCAGAAAGTGCAGTATGCTGGACATCTGTTACAAGGAGAAGCAGGACTGTGGTGGGACACAAAGCGAAAGCTGTTAAAGTTAGAACTGGGAGAAAATGTAGTACCTACATGGGAAAGGTTCAAGAAAGAGTTCGACGATCGATTCTTTCCGGAATCTATGAAGCGGCAGAAAGCTTTGGAGTTTACTATGTTGATACAAGGCAGTATGTCGGTGGAACAGTACTCGGCGCGATTTATGGAATTGGCGAGATTCGCTCCGCACCTGGTAGCTACTGAAAAGATGAGAGCCCAGAAGTTTCAAGAAGGACTGCAGCCACGAATTCGTATGCAGGTGGCATGTTTGCAAATTGAGAATTTTCAAGAACTAGTGAATGTAGCAGCTATAGCGGAAGCTGAACAGAGGAGCGTTATGGCGCAAACGCAAACATATGGAAAAAGAAGATTTCAATTTTCTGGAGGAAAAGATGCTAGGAGGAAACCGAATTTTAGATCCACGGATAGAGGGAAAGGAGTAGCAATTAATCCGAATGTACCAATTTTATTTCCGCAATGTGCAAAATGTGGACGTCGACACCAGGGAGATTGTCGAGTGGATGATAGGATTTGTTATAGATGTGGTCGGCCAGGACATCTAATCAGAGACTGCCCTCAGAATACCTCTCAAGGAGTAACTCTACCCGGAGGAAAAGCCAAAGCTCCTGCGAAAGCGAAAGTGTATGCTATCACGCCTGGAGAAGTAGATATGGAGGCAGACGAGGCAATAGATGCTAACGTCATTACTGGTAAGCTTAAGCTGAAGCAATGCTTGGTCTATACCTTGTTTGATTCGGGAGCAACAAGATCCTTTATTTCCTATGATTGTGTCCAAAAGTGTGGTTTAGAAACGGAATTGTTGACCCAAAAAGTAATAGTAGTCATGCCCAATGGGAAGGTAACAGGATGCCACCGGATGGTGAGAAATTGCCCCTTGGAAATTGGAGATTCACAACTGGTCGCTGATCTGATACTATTCCATTTGATGGAGTTCGATTTAATCTTGGGAATGGATTGGTTGGCCAAGTATTATGCCAAACTGGACTGTCGCAGAAAGGAAATAGTTTTTAGCTTACCTAAGGAAGGGGAATTTTGTTACAAGGGGGAAATGTTGAAGGCAGTTTCCTCCATAGTAACTGCTAAGCGAATAAAGAAAAGTATTAATAAGGAGACTAAGGGTTACTGGGTAATCATGTTAAACTCCTCAGAAGTTGTTAAAGATATTCAAGGAATTCCCGTGGTGGAAGACTTTCCGCAAGTCTTTTCTGATGATCTACCGGGACTACCTCCTGATCGAGAAGCCGAATTTGTTATTGAATTGGAACCGGCCACAACTCCAGTTCATAGAGCTCCGTATAGAATGGCACCGGTGGGATTAGAGGAATTGAAAGTGCAAATTGAGGAACTTTTGAGAAAAGGATTTATCAGGCCTAGTTCATCCCCATGGGGAGCACCAGTGTTGTTTGTGAAGAAGAAAGATGGGACAATGCGGATGTGCATAGACTATCGAGAGTTGAATAAAGTTACCATTAAGAATAAATATCCGTTGCCACGGATAGATGACTTGTTGGATCAATTGAGAGGAGCAACTGTGTTTTCAAAAATAGACCTTCGGTCTGGCTATCATCACTTGAAAATCAGGGAGCAAGATGTACCTAAGACGGCTTTTCGAACCCGCTATGGGCACTTTGAATTTTTGGTTATGCCATTCGGAGTGACGAATGCACCAGCAGTATTCATGGATTTGATGAACCGGATATTCAGACCATATTTGGACAAGTTTGTGGTGGTTTTTATTGATGATATTTTGATCTACTCTCAGACCGACGAAGATCATAAAGAACATTTGAAAATAGTAATGGAAATTTTGCAGAAACACCAATTGTATGCCAAACTTAGTAAGTGTGAATTTTGGCTGCAAGAAGTTAAATTTTTGGGTCATGTTATTTCAAGTGAAGGAGTCTCTGTGGACCCAGCAAAAGTAGAAGCAGTGATGGAGTGGCAGCAACCAACCAATGCACATGAAATACGAAGTTTCTTGGGATTAGCTGGATACTATAGAAGATTTGTGGAAGGATTTTCCAAACTGTCCGCACCTCTGACAGCATTGACTAGAAGGAATGCTAAATATATTTGGAGTGAACAATGCGAAAGGAGTTTTCAAGAGCTAAAGAAGAGATTGACTACAGCACCGGTTTTAGCCTTGCCAGAACCTCATAAACCTTATGTGATATATAGTGATGCCTCAAAAATGGGATTGGGGTGTGTGCTAATGCAAGAAGGAAGAGTAGTTGCGTATGCATCCCGACAACTTAAGGATCATGAACAGAATTATCCCACGCATGATTTAGAGTTAGCAGCTGTAGTGTTTGCTCTAAAGATTTGGCGGCATTACTTATATGGAGAAAAGTGTGAAATATTTACGGACCATAAGAGTCTTAAGTATCTTTTTAGCCAGAAGACCTTGAATATGAGACAGAGAAGGTGGATAGAGACTATAAGTGATTTTCAATGCGAAATCAAATACCACCCTGGAAAGGCTAATGTGGTAGCCGATGCCTTGAGTAGGAAAGTTCAGACAGAAGAACTTTCAGTGCTGGCAGCGATGCGAGAAATTCTGGTGGATAGATTATCACAGGACCTCAAGTTAATGGAGATTCAAGAAATTATTCCGTTAACAGACAAAGAAATTAGGGAAGAACAACAAAAGGATGCCAAGCTGGAAAAGATAAAACAGCAAATACTGGAAGGAAAAGGGTCTCCACACTTTATGTTTTCAGGAGACGGAATGTTATACTTTGGGAGAAGGAAGATCATTCCGGATGCCCCAGAATTGAAAGAAAGGTTGATGAAAGAAGCTCATAGTACACCATATACCGCTCATCCTGGAAGTACTAAGATGTATCAAGATTTAAAGGAAAAGTTTTGGTGGGAAGGATGAAGAAGGACATTGCGACTTTTGTAGCCAAGTGTCCAGTATTGTCAGTTAGTAAAAGCTGAACACCAAAGACCAGCCGGTAAGTTGCAACCCCTACCAATTCCCGAATGGAAATGGGAGGATCTATCTATGGATTTTGTGGTAGGATTTCCAAGAACATCTACGGGAAAGAATTCGATTTGGGTGATAGTGGATCGATTGACGAAGAGTGCTCACTTTTTACCTATTTCCAACACGGATTCTATGGAAAAGTTAGCAAAAATTTACGTGAAGGAAATAGTCCGTTTACATGGAATACCCAAGACTATAGTGTCGGACAGAGATCCTAGATTCACGTCTCGATTTTGGCAAAGTCTACAGAAGATGATGGGTACCAATTTAAATTTCAGCAGCGCATACCATCCTCAAACAGACGGACAAACAGAAAGAACCATTCAGACCTTGGAGGATATGTTGCGAGCCTGCGTGTTAGATTTTGACAAAGATTGGGAAAGTCTGTTACCATTGATTGAATTTGCATATAATAACAGTTTTCAAGCTACTATACAGATGGCGCCATATGAAGCACTTTATGGAAGAAAATGTAGGTCTCCTATTTATTGGGATGAAGTGGGTGAAAGTAGTGTTTTGGGACCCGAGTATTTACAAGAAGTTAAAGAGCAGATCATCAAGATCAGAAATCAGATAAAGACGGCGCAAAGTAGACAAAAGAGTTATGCAGATAATCGTAGAAGGGCTTTAGACTTCATGGTAGGAGACTGGGTATACTTGAAGATTTCGCCACTAAAGGGAGTCATGCGATTTGGTAAGAAGGGGAAGTTGAGTCCTCGTTATATTGGACCTTATGAAATTCTGGAAAAAGTAGGTCCAGTAGCTTACCGTTTAGCCCTACCTGATGATTTGCAAGGAGTTCATAACGTCTTCCATGTATCTTCTCTGAAAAAGTGTTTGAATGATCAACCAGTGGCAGTAATGGATCCGCGTCCTAATAATTTACGTTCCAATTTAACTTATGAAGAGTGGCCTGTACGAATTGAAGATCAGAAAGAACAAACCCTTCGGAATCGTACCATAGTGTTAGTGAAAGTACTTTGGAACAATCCTGTTTTTCAAGAAGCCACTTGGGAACGTGAGGATGTAATGAGAGTTAATTATCCCCACTTGTTTGAAACATAGTTGTAATAATGTATTTTATAAATTGATTTAACTGTCTTGCATTTGTGTGATGATTGTGTTTTCTTTTATATGTATAGTCATTAATATTTAACCTTATACAGGATTATGGCTCCTAAAAGAACCGCACGCATGTCGGTTACCCCCGTAGATCAGTTAAAGAAAAGATCTGAAAGAATTAGGGAGAGATTTCGTAGAGAAAAACTGAAACTGTGGAAAGCTGAGAGATTGAGCTGGTTAAATAAAAGTGAGAGGCACAGAACCCACATTATGGACATAGACAAGAAAGGTAACCCTATAAGTAGAAAAGCGTTACCAGGTGAGGAAAGACAACCCGCCAGAAAATGGTTGAGAGCAGAGAAAAGATTTTTGAGAAGAGAGGACAAAGGAAAAGCTGTCATGATAGAATCATCTGATGGATCTGAAGAGCGTAAACGCCAGTGTGAAGAGGGACCTATAATAGAAAGGACAGAGGAAGAGAGATTCCGTAGATTGCAAGAGATTAGTGTGAACATGTACTATGATCCCGATGTTGACATGATATTTTATCACTCTCAGGATTCACTAATTAATGAGGAAAAAGTACCCACCTCTTCAGAAGAATCTACCGCTAGTCACCGAGGTATAGATTCCTTAAACCCTTAATTATTTTTATCCTAGCGATTTCGGGGACGAAATCCTTTTTAAGGGGGGGAGGATGTAATAGCCCAAAATTTTCTAAGGTAAATTATTTTATAGAAATTATTTTAAGGAGATTTATTTAATGTATTTATTTATTAGGAAATTAGAATGGGAGATTTAGTTGAGGAAATGTGAGATTTTACTTAATATTGAGAATTTTGCACTTTCGGATTAATCTGTCGAGTTTTAGGAAAATGATCATAAGTCAGCCATATGATGTCTAAATGAGGTGATTCCAATTGGTATAGAACCCTAAGAGATAGATCTAAAACTTTTATGTTTGAAGTTTTCTGAGATTCGGAAGGAATCAATGGCTTAATTGGGAATCAAGTAGGCAGCTTTGGAATAGGCTTAACTGGAACCCGAGTTGGGTAATTGAACTAGATTGGGGTATGTAACCAAATAGGCAACTGATTTTAGGATTCTCTGGGATTAGGACATGTGTAGGGATAGTTAGGAATGAATGGAAAGTTGATTTGGAAGTCAATTGAATGGTTAGTGTGATGGGAACTCAAAGGAGCCAAAATCTGGTTGATTGGTGACTAATTGGATCAAACTTGGCTCTACCTTAACTAAACCATGGAGTGACCTTCTAGAACTTGTTGAGGGAAGACCTAAGGGAGTTGGGAAGGAACCAAATGGAGGAGAAAATCTGGAAGGGGCGTGTGACACAAGGGGAGAGCTGGAGATGAGAGATGCATGCATGGTTAGGTGAAGTGCCACCTCACCTCTTATCCCTTTAGCTTGCTTCTCAGCCATGGATCAAAATGGGCAGCCAAACCACCTCAATTGTGAGCCCTTGGATGACTAATCCAGCTGCAAGGCCTAGGATTTGGGAGGCTTAATCCTCATCATTAGATTTTGCCTAGATGGACACCTCATCACATGCAAATCTGCCAACTAGGGCACCTTGGGTGCAATTCCTTTTCTCTCCCTCATGTTGGTCGACCACCACCATATATATAGGACCTTGAGAGCTTCCTAAGCTCCTTTAGAAGGAGAGAGCACTTGCCTTGTGAAGCCAAACCCTCAAAGTATCCCCAAACCCTCAAAGTGATCACTTGTGAGTGAAGTGAGTGTGTGTGGGAGCAAACTTGGAGAAAGTGGGTTGGACTAATTCCCTAAGGCTTGGAAGAACTTGTAAGTCCATATTCTAGCTTAAATTAAGCATGGAACTGGTTTATTGGCATGATTGAGTTATATTTCCTAGTAGTGAACACATGAGAACATGTTTAAGTGTAAATTGAACACATGAGTAGGGTTAATGGTATTTGTCTTGTTTTTATGTTCAATAAAATTGTGGAAACTTAGATTTAGGCTTTTGGGAAGATAAATGGAGTGTTTGAAAAAGATTGGTGTGTTTGGAGTGGAAAAACCCTTAGACCCGTAAGTTCGCTCGACCCTCGCTCGACATGTGAGTCGAGCGAAGGCAAAATGTGAACCCTCGCTAGAATTTCGCTCGACACCCGCTCGAGCGAGTCCCAACCCGAGACTTCGCTCGATACTCGCTCGACAGGCCGCTCGAGCGAGATACCCTGTTTTGCCTAAACTTAGGGTTTCCTTGGAATAGAAGTGGTGTTTCAAATGGGAAGGGTTGTGAGTGAGATGACTCATGTGTATAAGAGAAGAAAATAAAGAAAGAAAATAATATATAAAAGATTGAGTTAGTCACGTCATGACGGGGACGGCGATACGTAACGCCCGTATGACTGACGTGCCGGCAGGGACGGCGATACGTAACGCCTGTCGAGATTGAGTTAGTCACGTCATGACGGGGACGGCGATACGTAACGCCCGTATGACTGACGTGCCGGCAGGGACGGCGATACGTAACGCCTGTCGTGATATGAAATTGTGATCTCCACGGGGACGGCGAGACGTAACGCCCGTGTGATTGATCCTTGCGGGGACGGCGAGACGTAACGCCCGCAGTACTATGTGTATATATTTCGTGTCATAACGGGGACGGCGAGACGTAACGCCCGGATGATTGACACCAGACTCATCATAACGGGGACGGCGATACGTAACGCCCGGATGATTGATGAGTGTATGTGATGGGGACGGCGATACGTAACGCCCATCAGTGATATGAAAGAACAAGAATCTTAAAGGGGAAAATAATGTATCTTAATATAAGACAATGGGTATGTGAGTTAAGAAAAGTGTCAGTTAGACAGTGGTCTTGTGAGGGGTATGTTAGGGTATCTTCCCTTGTCAGTTGTGGTTTTAACTTTGTGAGTGTTTTCCCTGTTTCCTTTAAGCTGTTTATGTACTTACTGAGATTTCATTCGAAATCTCACTCTTTTGTGGCTCCATATATTTTGTGCATATTATTTTATACAGGATTCGATGACCAGCAGGGGGACAGCCCCGATGAGGCAGGAGACTTCGGGGAGTCCTGAGGGACTTTCCGATTACAGTCCCTTTTTGGACATTTCTTTTGTTTCCTTCGGACCTCCTATCAGACCCACCGGAGCTGGGAGTCTTGACGCATCCACTTCTGTCGAGGAGAGGAGACGTACTGGATGCTGCTTAACCTTAGGAGTAGACGGCTCCTTGTCCATGTGTGGAGTTTGTGTGACTCCACAGGGACAACAGCTCCAGCGAGACTTTAGTATTAGTATGGATAGGTTTCGCTATGGGAAAGAATATCCCGAGGTTAAGAGGGAGAAAGGGTGAGGTGAAGGAAAGTTTCTTTTGGGATAAATGTAATATATTTTGCTACAGTTGGGTTGTGTATATGTATAAAGCACAATGTTTAAGCTTAATGAATGTTGTATATATAAAATTTCCGTGTGATCTTTAGAAAGTCTTATATTGAAAGACCTGATCCGCTGCGATTTAATTGTTTATACTTTTTAGTCTTGTTAAGTACGAGGGTGAGTAGCCGAGTGTTGCTCATCCAGACACCTTAATTTACGTTAAATCCCAGACGTAAGTTGGGGGCGTGACATCATTCATTCACAACTTAATATTGTATTGTTATATATACAAAACCCAAGTAGTTATTAGAGTCAACAAAATACTATTAGCATTACAAAGAACCATCCATAAAGCCACTTAGATTCCTTCTTAACTTCAGGAAATTCCCTCCTATAAGGAAACATATCTAAACTAAGATAAAAGTATCGCTGGAGATATTGTCTCTGTGGTGTCGTGTAAACTCCGCATATGGATAGGGAACCGTCTAAACCTAAAGTCAAGTAGCATCTCGTACGTCATTCCTCCTCAAAAAAAGCGAATGCATTGTGACTCCAAAATCCCATCGACTGATCATAGATAGGAGATCCCAAAGAATCAAAAGTAAAATCTACATAAGGACTATAGCTAGAGGGTCCTTCAAGACTCCTCGGAGTGTCCTGCAGCATCAGGGCTTTCCCCTTATTGGCCATCAAACCCTGTGTGTAGTTTATATGCACAAGAAAGAAATATAGAACCACAAAAGAGTGAGATTTCCTTAGAAATCTCAGTAAGTACACAATCAGCTTAAAAGAGTGTAGACAAGGCAAACATTAATATTCCTAGAGAACCGAAAAAAGACATAACTCAAAATATACTCCATGCGACTTATGCATGACTTATAACTTACTTAACTTAAACATGCATACATTCTTATGAGAGCTTATCACATTTTCCTTAAAATTTCTATCTTCTTAAAATCTTATTTATTTCTTATCTTTGATGGACGTTACGTATTGCCGTCTCTATCGCATATAATTCATCAATCATCTGGGTGTTACATCTCTCCGTTCCCGTTGTGATAAGTCTCGTGTCAATTTTTTGGGCGTTACATATCGTCGTCTCCGTCTTGACACAGAACATACTTAACATAGTAGGCGTTATGTATCACTATCCTGACCAGTCATGTCAGTCTTACGAGTGTTATGTATCGTTGTCCCCATGATGACAATAAACATTCTTATCATACGACAAGCATTACGTATTGCCATCCTTGTCGGCACATCAGTCATCTGGGTGTTACGTCTTGTCATCCTCATCACGACTTGACTAACTTATTCATAATTCTTATTCTTAGTTGTTCATTTCTTATTCTTATGGATATTTCTTATTCTCTTAAATACATGCTATGCCTCTTTTAAAAACTTATCATGTAATTGCACATTGCATGTATCCTAAATCCTGCAACATGTATCATATAAGTTATACACTTAGATGACACATATAATTCTTCTTTATTGAAACATCAACTTTTATCCAAGTAAAAGCTCTAAATTTAAGCAAACAGGGTATCTCGCTCGAGTAAGGTATTGAGCAAGCATCAAGTAAAGTCTCGGGTTATAACTCGCTCGAGTAAGATATTGAGCGAGGGTTAAGCGAAATCTCGGGTTGCACTTCGCTCGAGCCAAACATTGAGCGACCTTCTAGCGAAGAGTTCTGGTTGTTCTTCCCTCAATCTATAGGTCGAGCGAAAGTCAAGCGGGGTCACGGTTCATAGGGTATTTCAACTTAAAACAGGTCATTATTTCACATAAACCTTATTTTTACTTATTATAACATAAATCTAGGTTCTTATAATTTTATTTAACACCTTTCCATAACAAAACCAATCCAAACATACTTAGATTTCATTTCATCACTTAAACATGGCTTTAAGAGTCCAATACTAGCATGTATAGTTTAACCACTCAAATAAGTCATTTTCATGGTAAATTTAAGCTAAAATGTGGACTTACAAGTTCTCCAAAACTTTTTAGAAATGATCAAACCAGTCCTTGCAAGATTTCTCCTCAAGACCACTCACTTAGCTCACTTAGGTGAAGTTTAAAAACTTAAGGAGGGTTTTTCTTAATCTTCCTTCAAGTGAGGCATGTGCTATGCTTCCAAAGAGGGTTAGAAAACTCTCCAACACCTATTTATAGGGAAGTGGTTGACCCATATGAAAGAAAGAAGAGAAGAAGGTAGCTAAGGGGTAACCGACTACTTATTTCTATGGAGGATGAGGTGTCCTACCTCAAAATCTAATGATTAACTTTTATCCTACAATATTCTAGACTTTGCAGCTAAAATAATCATCCAATGCTAATATTTGAGATATTTTTGCAGCCAAATTGATCAATGGTTAAGAAGAGAGCTGATTACATAAGGCATGAGGTGGCATTCACCTAACAATGCATGAACCAATCCATTCTCCAAATCTCTTGGTGTCCAATGCCCCCCAGCCTCCTCCTTACCCATTTGGTTACATGATAATCTTCCTAAGACTCCATTTGATATGTTCTAGAAGGTAACTTCTTGGTTAGCTAGCATAAAGTCTAGTTTTGACTCACTTAGTTACCTATCAGCAGATTTTGGTTCCCTTACATTTCCATCACAAATATAAGCTAACTAAACTTCTAGATCAACTCCTCATCACTTGACAACTATTCTTACACATGTCAAGATACCTAAAAACTTCAAAACTAATCACATATTTCATCACATGCCCCAATTTAATCCATTTTATCTAAATCGAGTTCCAATTGAGCTCAACACAAAACTGTTTACTTATTTCCCAAATAAGTTATTGATCCCATCCGAATATTCAAAAACCCAAAACATGAAAGTTTTATATCTTTCTATTATAATTCTATAGAAATTAGAATCACCTCATTTGGATCTCATATGAGTAATTTATGCTTATCACACTAAAACTCGACAGACTAATCCGAGAATGTATATTCCGGGCACCAAGTGTTTAATTTATTGTTCTATCACTTCCTCTTGCATTTATACCTTAATTTTTGAGAATTCAACTCCTTCTAAATTTAAATTGGATTTCTCTAATTGATACCTCGTTCCAAAATCTCAAAGGTCCTTGCATAATATTTCCTAGAATGCATGATTTCACCTTTTCTTAGCTCATAATTCTCATTTAAGTCTCCAACTCTATTTTCCTAGAAAATATATTTCCAATAAATTCCTATTAAAAAGAAACTCAAGTAAAAACTTCTTCTTAGAAACTTTGGGTTATTATATGAAGAACATGTCTAAGAAAATACTTGCTAAATTTGAGAAATATTGGTCTGAGTTCAATATGTTGATGGCTGTAGCAGTTGTATTGGATCCTCGGTACAAGCTTTCTTTTGTTAATTTTTCTTATAAGAAGGTTTATGAAGACTATTCCTTAGAATATATAAATGTTCAAACCAAATTGAAATCTCTTTTCATGGAATATAGTTCTCCTAGAGCTCCCACATGTTCTACCATGACTTCTGAAAATACTGTTAATATAGCTGAAGTGTGGTAACCGAGAATAAAGAATTTTTACAGGTAAACTCACATAATATTTTGTTTATTCATTTAAATTATATTTTTATTTTATATCACATATCTTTAAGAAATAATTTTATTTATTTTTTATGCATGAATTTGATACATATGAACATGATGAATCTAATATTCATTTGCAAAAAAAAAATCAATTGGATATTTACTTGGATGGACCTAGGACAGAAAGAACTGCAAAGATTTACATTTTTTCCTTTTGGAAAGGAAATGAATGCCGTTATCCTGATCTTTCCAAAATGGCTCGTGATATTTTGAGTGTTCCAGTTTCTACTGTTGCATCTAAATCTATTTTTAGTGTTAGTGGGTGTATCATTGATCAATTTAGGAGTGCACTAAAACCAGATATTATTGAAGCATTGGTATGCACAAGAGATTATTTATATGGCGATGAAAAAGGTAAAACTTTGATATTAAATGCATGTTCTTAAGTGGCTATAATTTGAATGGCTGGACAAAAAATAGTTTGAATGGCTGGTAGTTTGAATGGCTAGACAAAAAGTAGTTTTACTGGGTTGGTAGTTTGAATGGCTGGATTGCTTTTACTATTTGGTGGGCTGCTTGTTACATTAGTTGATTTCTGTTAGTATTATTTTTCTGCATTGTGAATTTGTAGAGGTTTTATATTTTGTGCATTACTGATACCTTTTTCTACTAGAAATAAAACAAGATCTTGATTTCGATGAGTTTATTGGAGATATCATGAGACTGAACATCAACAAGGACAATGACGACGCTCCACTTGTAAGTTTTAAATTGATTTAGATTGGTGTTTTTAACATATTTGTAATTTTAGATTGTAACATTAATATGTTTTTTGTTCATTATTTACAAACTTTGGACTGTATTAACTATTTGAGATTGCAACATTAATATGTTTATGTGTGGTGTTGATAGTGTATTTAATATTTGTGTACTATATTGTTAGTTGTATTGTATGTCAAAGTTCAAACCATTTAAAAATGTAATAGTGTAAAATACAATTTAAAACTGTAAACTAGTCACTAAAGGGTTTGCGGGTTGAAACAGGTCGAGTCGTGTCGTATCGTATTATGTCGATTTATTATACATATTTAACGGGTCGTGTCGTGTTGACACGATATCTTAAAGGGTCGTGTTCGTGTTGAGATTTTTTACACGAAATCATTAACATGTCGTATTCATAATGACCCTTTAAGCATAATGTATATGCTTCAACATGACACGAACATGACCCGTTAACACGTTTTGACACCCTTAAATCTGACTGACTTGACTAACCTGATTTAACTGAACTGATTGGCCAATACACTTAACTCTGTGTACAAGGTTATGCATCGACCCTACGTCCTACTGCAGCAAGGGGAGCTACTAATAGTACTTTAGCGTACTATGGTTGTAACATCCCGACCCCAATATTTTAGATTAGATTATTATTATTATTTTAAAATGTGTTTTAAAATAAGTTTTAAAGATAATGATTTTATTTGTTCTTCTCCTAACCATATATCTCTCTATTAGATTTGATCAATTCTTTTCTAATTAAATCATTATCCAATCCTAGCCTAAACTCTTAATTTAAATTCAAAACTCCCAATCAGCTTCGAACCCAAATTCAAATTCCTAATCAAATTCAAACTCTAGCCAACAAAAACACTTCAATCCTCTCGGATATTATCCTATTTGAAAACCAACTCAAACATATCTGATATCTCCAAAAACCTCCTCTGATTCAAAACTAACTTCAGATTATCCACGTTTCTCTTCCTCTCCCCTTCATCTATAAAATACCACGAAAGTACACAGCTTAAACACACAAATTCAAAGAGTGGAACTACTCCCTCTCAGGGCTAGGCCAGTCATCTAGCCTACACGCACAGCCACCCTTCCACAGTCAACAACCCACGTTTTCTTGCCCACGTGAGCGGACGCCACCCTCTCTCACGCTTCTCAGTCGCGCTGTGCCTCCATGGCTCCTCCCCCCCCCCCCCCCCCGGGGGGCCACTGCCAAGCCTAAGCTCCATGCATAAAAACCTGCCACCAACCGAAAACCACCATAGTTGTCCCCTATTTTGCTCCACCCGAAACAGAGCATCACCTCTCGGCAAACAAGTAAATAAAAGCCTCTATTTTTGCAACCAAACCGTGAGCCTTAGCCATCCTGTGAACCAAACTTCATGCCGTAATAGTCGTGCCCAACAGCCATGAACAACTACCAAAAAAAACCAAAGGAGCTTTTCCTCTACGTGCTCCACTTGAAACCCAACACCCACCGATATCCAAAACAAGGGAGCACCTCCCACGGTGCCAGAAAACTCCGGCCACTTTTTCGACCACCCTAAAACTGTGAAACAGCCCACAGAGTCGCTGTCGCATAGCCCTCTCTCGGTAAGCCCCTGCCCTGTTCCTTCCTCTGGAATTCATCTCCTACCCGTAAGCATGTCTTCTTTAATTGATTTAAATGTCAGCCCTTTTTCTAACTATCTAGCATGCCTTTTTAACTCGTAGCCATCTTCAAGATCCTTGATTTCAAATGGGCCTTGGGCCTTAAAGTCCAATTCAAGCCAGTGCTTTCTTTTCAAGTATATTGGGCTTAGCTTTCTTAAATAAAAGTTTTGGGCATTTCTATATTAAAAGAATTTAAAATAGTTTAAAGTATATTTTTAAATTAATTATTATATTTATGATTTTAAAAAATTATAATTTCTATGATACTTTTTAGAAAATTAGTGACGTTTAGTGTCTCGTATAGGTTACGACTACGACGTGATGTTTGAAAACAACGCTAAGAGGTAAGTAGCATGATCATACTTTTCACGCATGTACGGTAAACATGTTTTATAAATATGTTATATATGTATGGCCATTATTTGGAAACTCTTTTTTATGTACCTCAGTCATAAAAAATTATGAAAAATCATTCATGATTTATGAAAAGTTTATGCATTAAGATATTTATAAAACATCATGATTTTTATGCATTAAAGTTATTTATGAAAGTCATGATTTTATGTGAGAGTACATAAAATTATTTAAGAAAGATCATGAATTCATCCATCACGACATGTTATGAAAGTATGCGATTTTTTTTGAAATCTATGTTATAATAAGAATGCAAGTATGATAAAATATGTAAGTGACCTATGTATGATATGAAGTCGGTACTTATGTATAGGCATATTGCATTGTCAGGTCGTACATGCTGGTAGTTAACCCAGTATGTCTTCCTTATGTATGAATTTCACAACCCGCGATCACGGGTGAAATCAAAATCTTTTTAGATTCGCTAACCCTAACTCACGGGGGTCAACAATGGTAACGGCCTATGATACGAAATGATATGATATAATAAGATAAGCTCAAATTCATGTTCATATTTTTACGAAAAGCTCAAGATTTATGAAAGCTCACGTTCAACATTTATGAAAAGACATATGTTCAGCATTTATGAAAAGAGCATATTCATATTATTATGCATGAAAATCGATGATTATTATTTTTACCATATAATGTATTACTTATTGAGTATTCGACTCATTTTATTTTTATTTATTTGTTTCCTTGTTTTATTTTAAAAATCATCCCAGGTGATGTGGATACACAGCTAGCAGAATTTGACTTGGGGAAGCGATGCAGAGGCCTAGACAGTGTATTAGTTTTATTTTATGAATTTCAGTTAATAAAATATTTTTTTTTTATAAATACGAGTGATTTCAATATATTCTTTATCAAACGCTTCCGTTGACTCTCTTTAATTTTTTTTTATAAAGATTGTTTCATTTATTCGAAATGTTCATACCTGATATGTTTTTGTAAAGAAAAATTTACTGGCTCCCTAAATGTTTTTAAAATATGTTATATTTGGGAGCAGAGTGTTACAATGGTGGACCACACTTAGGTTCGTGACTTGCACATCCAGTCTGATCTGATATGTATTAGTATCATGCATCTGAATGGCTATCTGAATTAACTGACTAATAGATTAATTGGTTTCTTATCTAATATAATTTTATACTTAAATTTAACTTAATTTATGTGACCCATGTAGTTTCTGATCTGATATGTATACTAATATAAATTACTAAACTCGTTGAATTTGGACATGATATTAAATAACATGATCGTGTACTGTGCTATGCTAAATGACATACTTGCATGACATGAGGGGTATATGAAAAGGGCTATCAAAGATCTAGCTCTACTATTAATATAAGAAAAATATGTAGATCTTAATTTTGTGATCAAATTCACTTAACTCATAGCGATACTTCCTAAATTCTCCTTCATAACTTGTTACCATACAAAATATGGATCATCACTAATGTTTCTAGAATGACGTACATGTCGTAATATACTACTAAATTAATACATATAGTAAAGAATAATACATATTATGTTTCATAAAAAGATATTATATACTAATAACATATTTGCACAGTTTAAAATATAATTTCGTAAAATACTTGGACTATATTTAATTATACAAAAGGAGTAGTAAAAATTGAATTAAATCCTTTAAATAGGTTAACATTCTTATACTTAATATAATTATTTTACTTTTACACGAAAACTTCATAAATACTTATATCATTGAATATTCTTTAACATATTACTTTATTTTAAAACTAAAAATTTAATAACATAACTATATCAAAAACTATAATAATAACATTTAAGATTTATTCCATAAATATGTTTGTTTCATAAGTTCTAAACCAAACATAACTATTTGAGTAAAAATATGTCAATTGGAAAAGTAAGTCCAACCTAATAAAGAAAACCAAAGGCTAAAATAATTTGTCACAGCTTAATACCAAGGGTAGTAAAATGATAGCTAGAAGTATAATCTTTAAAATATCTGATACTTAAAACAAAGCCCAGAATATTAAGGGCAACTTTAAGAGTCAATTAGAAAAATGAAGCCCAAGAAAACTATGAAGTATAAATCTGTTAAAGCTTTTGGTTTAAGTAGCATACTTGTAAATAACTTAAAATTACACCTTTATAATGTTAGTGTTACCATATAAAACCAACTACAAGTTTTTCATTTCAAATTGTAAAACATACGAGAAATGAGTTCGGTGGCAGAGGCTTACCAAGTAGATTAGAGATGCTATGGAAGCGAGGTGCAACGAAGCTAGGTTGAGGGAGGCGGAAAGTACGATGACAGACAGCTAAGAGAGAGAGAGAGTGAGAGAGAGAGAGAAATAACGTGAGAGTGCTGTTAGAGGGGGAGTGAATCAGAGAAGAGAAAGTGGAGGGGGATCGGCCCACAAGGCTTATTGAGATGGTGCGAGGGTGACGGAGGGCATTCGGCCGGCGTTTTTTGGGTGGTTTCCGATGAAGTCATGGTTGGTGGTGGCTGGGCATCGATGAGCACTTGCTGCTCTATTTTGGATGGTGCAAAACAAGGGCTTTCATGGTGGTTATTTACGACGGGTTGGTGTCTCGGTTTCCACTTGTTGGGCGTTGGTTGGTGGCTTTCTTTGCATGGAGCTTAGGCTTGGCAGTGGCGTGGAAAGAAGCAATGGAAGCACGGTGGGGCTTGTCGATGGTTGCGCGGCATGGAGAAGACACGGGTTCACGTATTTGCTCTGTTTTGATGTAGTGAAATAGAGGGGTTGCTAAAAAGCTTTGGGAGGTTTCCAACCTGCATGAGGGACTGGACGATGCTACTTTGACGTGCGGCTGGTTTAGTGCAGTGGGCCTTGAGGGAGGAAGACAGTTTTGGCAAGGTGGGTCTGAGGGTGGAGCTGGTTCACGTGGTGGTTTTCATGAAGGCTAGAAGGGTGATGCGACGGCGTGCTTTGTCCATTTCTCTATGCATACTGTGCTGAAATGCATATGTGTATATATAGCTATACAAAGGACTATAGGAAACCCTAAAGATGAAAGAGGGAGAGACGTGCAGCAGTGTAGTTCTAATCTGCATGGGAGACTCGCCGTGGTTTAAATCTATGAAACTCAATCCGGTAGTTAGGAATTTATAAATAATTAAATGAAGAGGTAAATAGAGATTTAACTATAAGTTCAAAATATAAAAATATAGATATCATGTATCCAACGGGGGTTGTTAACTTAAAAAAAAAAGTCCCGCTCCTTTTATAAAAAAAAAATATTAACTTTATATCTAAAATGATAGTTATAAAAATCCATATTTAAAATTATGAGCTTATAAATGCCATAACATCGGGTAAAATTGATAGGACTAATAATATTAAAATTCAAAAGATCAATTTATTCGCATTTAAACCCTAATTATCTGGTCTGAATGTTACAAAATTTCATTAGGATTAGTACAATAACCCTACATGACATCATCCTATTGACAATACGTTATAACCAATCACTACGAACTACAACAAATGAAAACCGCTCTCTAAGTTTCAATAAGAAATGCAATTGTTGCTATAATGCCACATCAATCACCCTTCCGTATGAGGACTACATGTAAATGTGTTCAAACCACTCATGCCAGTTAAGTGCCCCTTCCTTGTAGCACCTCGTTCCTTGGTAAAGGACCTAGTAAGAAACTGCAGTGCTAATTGCCTAGTTTTATTTCCAATCTTGGATTCAATTAACAATCTTTATCATTAGGTTTTTTGGTTGGATTGAAATGTGCACTTTGAAGTTAGAATTGTTTGAGATTTAAAAATGAGCTTTTTGGTTTAGAAATAGGTTAGCTAATAGAGGCGAATCAATGAGTTCTTTGATGGATTCGCCTTGGGTCTATCTATATTCATGTCCATTCATTTGGTTAAGTGGAATAATTTTTTGATTTATGCCTTGCTCTCATTTAATGAATTTTGTCTCATGTCCTCCACAACAAATGGCTGGAATCATTGTTTTCTAAATCTCCTTCCCCCTTTCATTGGTCTACATTTGATCCCTAGAGAGGGCTTCCTTCTCAAGAGACTATGGTAGTCCCCTCCAGAGTCTCCATTGCAAAACTTTGTTGTTGGAGTCTTTCGCAACACAAGACTGAAAATTTGATTTAAGCTACTTTAATCCAAGTGCGCATATTCTTATAAAACCACAGCCCCAAACCATAATCATCTAGGAACAAAATGAGACAAAATGTTTGGAAGAATCGTGTGTGATCCAAATTTTTAAATTTTTTACCAGTTGAGATGCTAGAATAGAATATTTCGACATCGGTATGTTTCGATATACCTTTTTGGGATAGTCATTATTTAAAATAATTATATATATAAATATATAAATAATTATATATAAATGTAGAAAAATTATATTCTAAAATAATATCAATATAATTTTTAAAAATATACATGCATAAAAAATCAATAATACATTTTAATTTAAGTATTAAAATTACTTGTAAGGCAAAAACTTTGAATTAATTCAATATGTCACCTACATGTCTACATATGTATGTATATATATATATATAATGTGGGGGTCTCAACTTCCACGTGTGGACGTAAAAGACGAGACACCCAGATGATGACCACATGGGTCACACCCCATCAATAAGTGTTATAAGGTGTGTGCATCATGCATAAGGTGTACAAATAATATTTGTAATGGAAAAATAAAGGGCATACATTCTAGTACCAGAAATTTAAAATCTATAACCCAATCAAAACTCCTTACAAAATTATTACAATAACCCAACTAACCAATAAGCTGAAGACAAATTCTCAACTCCCGACTACAACATTCTTAACACTTTACTTTTCAGGCAGAGCCAGTCCAACGCTCAAACTCGACTTCTATAACAAATCTACGGTTCCATAAAATGGAACTGCAGGTAAATAGGAAACACCACACGAGATTACGACATCTCAGCAAATAATCAACCAAACACAACCAAGAGTTAAAAAGCTCATTCATGCAACCAACACATTCCACAAATACACAACAATACATGCAAGTATAAATCCATCATTTTTCCAGAAAATGACACCTCAGCACATACATCATTTTCCCAGAAAATAACTCATTAGCACATTCATGCCAAAAGTCCAATTTTCAGCCCACAACACAAGTCCATACATAAATAAGTAAAATCAAATTGTCGTTTCCCAAAAAGGAACACATCTGTACATGTACGCCAGCCGTCCTTTTCCAAAAAGAATCGCATCTAGCCGTATACGCCATTTGTCCTTTTCCCAGAAAGGAACGCAACTAACAGCACACGCCAAAAATCTAGTTTTTAACCTACACACAATTCCATATTAGTTTATTAAATGTATACCATGGTCTCTCCTAGAGACCATCCATACATCTTGGCTTTCTTTGCCACACTACTGATAACGACCATGCGTGTAATTTTGCTATGGGCGATGCTCGGCTCCGCACCTAGCTTATACCATAACCAGGCATCCCCTAACCCCCACTAGCAGAAGGGCCACAGAGTCGGCACGAGAGTATTACCATCTCTTCTGATCTCGTTCTTGCCCAGCAATAACCCAGGAGACGTCACTCAATTTTTATTCACTCCTAAGTGACCAGAGAAACTCTACCGAGATATTTTCTCATCCCAGCTTGTGATCGTGATACACACACACCCACATATCAATCCCGCACACATCACCATTTCCCAAACGCAACATGGCATCATAGCATATTTAAGTAATTAAGAAATTAAATTAACACATCAAATCAACTTATATAGTCCAATCCTCCAATACAAGCATGGCATCTCATCACAACAGAATAATCGTGGAAATTAAATAAATGTATATGCTTGGCAAGCAGGTATTGGATGATATGGCAATGTCACTCGAAAAGCAAGCATGATATCAACACAAAAGCATCAACATTTTCAATTCACAACCAAATAAATTACGGAGTGATCCCATCCTCCATTTCTTGGCCTTGAGCCCAACCAACCTACTCTTATTTTATTATTAATATTATTATCAATTATCAATACTTCAAAGCTGCAAATAAAAGATTTAACGCATAAATATTATTTTAAACCCTAAAGTTGAGTTTGGAAAATTACTTACAATGGGACGAGCAATCTGGACCAACGAACACGTGCCGATCCACGGTGTGCATAGCAGGGTAAACCCATACATTGTTTGCCTCTTGGCAGTTTGAGCTAGGGTGCTTGGTTAGACACCAAAAGCTAGTGGAACACTCATTGGAGGAAATGGAATCTCATGGCAATGGTGGTAAAGCGGCGCAACCACCGGAAGGTGGCAGATCTAGCTTGGAAAGTGTGGAATCTCATTTTCGGGTTTGGACTTTCACAAGGGAGGTGGGGCTAGGGATGGCGCAGCTGAGTTAGGGGGAAGGTCGGCTGAGATAGGGGAGCATGATTGTGACGCCCCCAAATTTCCCTTAAAATAAACACGAAAATTGAGGCGTCGGGATACTGACAACACAAGTCACGCACTCCCAATGTCATGTGCTAAGTGTGAACACATGACATGCATAAATAAAAGCAGCGGATAAATTAAGTCGATAACTAAGTACCAGAATTTTTAGAGCTATTTTACAAATCAGTTTAACATAAATTCTCCAATAGGAGATTTAATACAGTCATTCGAAAAATAATTTAACGAATACATATTTTTAAAAATGGAAAAATAATTTCCCAAGATCACAATTTATAATAACAGTACATCAACGGTGGAGCCATCTCCTCAAGCTCAGCCTCTTCAAAATCTACATCCAAAAACTACAACGCCAAAAATGGCATCACAGGTAAGTACAACCCAAACAAATCAAAGGACAGAAATACATTCATGTAACAACACTACGCATGAACAGGACACCGTATGCATGAAGCTTAAAATTGTTACCCTTAAAATAAATAAATAAACGACATACTTCAAAATTCCAAAATAAACCTCAATAAACTCATCCATCATTTTTCCTCAAAATGATGACCATAAATCCATTAAAACCACAACCAATTTCCCATAAAATGGTCCACGTAAAACCAGTAATTAAAACCCGCCACTTTCCAAAAAATAGCCTAAACATCCATCATTCCCAAAAAATAATATCCGCAAATCCAATCATACTGGGTATTACGTATCGTCGTCCCCTATATGATAAACACACATCATCAATCATAATGGGCATTACGTATCGCCGTCCCTATTATGATTCCCACACTCATTTCATACCGGGCGTTACGTATCGCTGTCCCCAATATGAAATACACACCCAAAGACCATAATGGGCGTTACGTATTGCCGTCCCCAATATGATTCATACACACTCATTTCATACCAGGCGTTACGTATCGTCATCCCCGATATGAAATATACATTTAATGACCATAATGAGCGCTATGTATCGCCGTCCCCATTATGACTCAGCCAAAAACCATTAAAATTCATAAATCCAGAAATCACAGCTCACATGGACTTACTGGCAAGTGGGAAGGCTGGCGGTGAGGGTGGCGGCCGGCGATGGGTGGCTGGGCTGTCTAAGGCCGAACGGCCAAAACAGAGGGAGGGGGGGATGTCGCTCACTGGTTTGGGGGGAGCAAGGGAAGAAAGAAGAAAAAAATAAAAAATAAAAAGAAAAGAAAAAAAGAGAAGAAGAAATAAAAACCAACTTGAAGAAAAATACAATAAATTAATTAAATGGCAATTGAAAATACTACCATTCAATATCAATCAAATAAGATATTTAAAGCCCAGCAATAAATTAATTTAAATTAAAGAGCAATTTAAATACGAAATATTAATTAATATAGAGAAAACACATCAATTTAAATTTCACAATTTAAAATAAAATACAAATAAAATAATGAAAAATACATTTAATTTAAAACAACAGAACTATTAATTATAATAATTTAAAGAATCTTTCAATAAAAATACACGTAAATATGGGGTATCACATCCTCCCTCCCTTAAAAAGAATTTCGTCCTCGAAATTCGCTCGGCTGCAACTAATATGCAACTAATAGAAACTCCAATAGTTCACCTATCACGTAACTCAATACTCACTCCAAGCATTAGCACAATCATTTATTTTCCTCAAACACAAATTAATATTATTCCATCATAATCGTATAGTTTCTAAATAATATTTCATCTCTAAGACTTCTGAGGTAGCCAATTAATCTGAACTCCATATGTATAAGAATCTTAGTACAATCTCCCAAAATCCTAATGTTTACTAACTCCATACAACACTTTTTGTCACCCTAAAGTAACTCCCCAAGTTTAGGTTACAAACTTAACCATCAATAAACATAATTTACCACACCAAAAAGATAAATCTTCACTAACAAGTATCATCCCAAATTTCAAGTCACCACTAATTTATGAAGATCAACACAAAACTTGAACCTTCAACTATATTGTAAAACATCACGCTTTTGCGCGCAATCTAAAAACTCTCCAAATGCATCTAATTAAGTCCTCATAAATTATCACTATAAGTAAAAATTGGCTCAACGCCTATTAACAAGAAATTCTATACCACTCTTCCAAATCCTAAAATTTTAATATCTCATAATTTTGATTATACCACTATGGTTGATACCTAAACTCCAACATATATCACATAAAAATCCTACCATTTTCCAGGTTAACCATCAAAATAGAATTTGCAAAACTAAGATCAATCCCCAAAGAAAATATAGCCTCCCAATATCAGGTCACCCCACTAATATTCTCAAAATCATCCTAAAATTTGGGCTCCCAAATATTTAACTTCTTCAACTACTACATCATGACTAAAGCCTCAACACACATCTTGCAATTCGAAAATCAAATCCACTAAGCACCAAGTATTACACTTCCAAACCTTAATGATTTATCAACTCATAAATCTAGTTATGTCACCCAAATGTTGATGCCTAAAATTCCAACTCCCAACTAGACATTCAATCTCCAAATAAAATAAAATAAAAATAGCCTCAAATATTTAAATTCCTATTTGGTTTCAAGTCGTAACTAATTCCTGAAGATAACCTCAATCAAGGCTACTAACCATTACATTTGCCAACTATCATGCTTAAAGTGTACACTCCAATTAACTCTCCCAACCAAAAACAAAACAAAGACATGCATTCTTCAAAATTTATACTAACAATTATTACACATAAGTCTCCAAGCGTCCCCAAACAAAACCAAAACTCCATCAAAGAATCAGATTATCAACTATTTCCATAAACATGCCAAAAACAAATTCATAACAGCATAACGAACGAAAATGATTCAACACTTACAAGAATCACCTGAAGAATAATTCCAACCGTCTCCTCCAAACAATATTAGAACTTAGAAACCCAAGTACTAAATGAGACCCAATCAAACCATGATAGATAGTATATAAATACACCAATGAAGAAACATGAATAAATAAAGTAGATACCAACAATTATCAAGACAAATCTACCTCGAAACAATATTAAACATACCCAAACACTAAGTAAAACCCAAGCAATGCACATAAATAGCATATAAAGCATCAATAAAAAAGTACAATTACATAAACACCCATGATTATCAAAACAAATCTATCTCACAAAGATATAATAATATACCCAAACACCAAATAAAAGTTAAGTAATTCACATAAATATTATATAAAAATAGAAAGGGGAAAAAGATTTCATAATTAAATAAATACCATAAATGCCAGCGATTCGAGAAAACAAGTTCACCTCCCTTAATAAACACAAAGTCACCAAAAACTTTTATTAAATAGAACAGAGAGATTGAATTAAAAGAAGAACGGAGAAATAAAATGGCAAATAAAGTTTTGAAATTCTCTTCAAAATCTAACTCTAAACATATTTATTATAAAAATCTCTAAGATTTAAAACCTTTAAAAGAATTAAACCAAAGTAAAATAAATAAATAAATAAGTCAATGAATAAATTCTACCAAGTTTCCAAAACAAATCCACTTGTCGAAATAAATAAGTACATTTTTAAAATAAAACAAGCAAAAATGTGAAAAGATAGTAAATTTAAAAACTTACCTCAAAAAAGTCTCTAAAAAGATTACTAAAGTAACAGTTTTCTTTAAATCTTTGCCTTAAAAAATCGTAAAGTTTCAGAAATATTTAAAAGGCAAAAGTCATAATTAAAATAAAAGGATAATAAACAAAATCTATAACCTTATTGTAGGAAACTCAAGAAATGAAATTAAAACAACATCAAATCCATATGATCAATGCATAAAAGCTTAATACAACAGAATAACCCACAACTAAATAAACTCTAAAACAAGAGATTTCATAATACAATTATTTAAAATAGGATTCAATAAAAATAATAATTTAAAATAATAATCTAATCCAAAATATCCAAATTCCAATTTAAACAAAATGAAGGCCCATATATTAAAATAAATAATTAAATAAATGTTCAACAACTTGACTAAATAAAATCAACTAACTAAGATTTGAATAACTACCCAATTACAATATAGAACAAATATTAAATTGAAATAAAGCAAATCAAACCAACCAATCAGAACTAAGATGACTTTGAACATAATAAATAAAATGCACATTAAAATAAAAATTACAACACACCGAAACAAATATTTAAAATCTTACAATACAACCTAGTAGAAATAACTTAGAGAACGATTATAATAATAAGATAAAATAAAATAACCAAACAATGAAACAAACACAATTAAATAAAAACTTTTCTGGTACAGTTTCTAAGTAACTTGCGAATTTATCCAGAGCCGAACTGCTCTGATACCACCTGTGATGCCCCCAAATTTTTCTTAAAATAAATACAGGAATCGAGGCGTAAGGATACTGACAACATGGGTCACGCACCCCAAACGTCATGTGCTAAGTGCGAACACATGACATGTATAAATAAAAGCAGCGGATAAATTAAGTCGATAACTAAGTACCAAAATTTTTAGAATTATTTTACAAACCAGTTTAACATAAATTCTCCAATAGGAGGTTTAATACAGTCATCCAAAATACAATTTAACAAATACATATTTTTAAAAATGAGAAAATAATTTCCCAAGATCACAATTTATAATAACAGTACATCAACGGCGGAGCCGTCCCCTCAAACTCAGTCTTTTCAAAATCTGCATCTAAAAACTACGACACTAAAAATGACATCACAGGTAAATATAACCCAAACAAACCAAAAGACAGAAATACATTCATGCAACAACACTACGCATGAACAGGACACCGTATGCATGAAGCTTAAAATTGTCACCCTCAAAATAAATAAATAAACGACATACTTCAAAATTCTAAGATAAACCTCAATAAACTCATCCATTATTTTCTCTAAAAATGATGACCATAAATCCATTAAAATCTACAACTTTCCCATAAAATGGCCTAAACATCCGTCATTCCCAGAAAATAATATCTGCAAATCCAGTCATACTGGGCATTACGTATCATCGTCCTCGATATGATAAACACACATCACCAATCATAATGGACGTTACGTATCGCCGTCCCTGATTACGCCCAAAGAATAGCGCGGTCATTTGCAGTATAGCTTTGGGGTGTCGATTCCACAGGGAGATAGATTGAGAAATTGAAAAACAGTAACGAAATTAACAAAAAGATTAAATGAGTGTGATAAGTAAATTTTAGAGTGTGATGTAAATTAAAACTAAATTAGTAATTTGAAAAATATAAAAATGAGAAGAAAAGTAGAGCGTAGGGAATTCCTTCTGTATTTGTGGTATTCAAATTTATTCTTAATTCATTGATAACTCAATTAAGAATTCTATGTCCAAATTCTTAATCGGAAGATATAACATTAATAACCAAAATTTAAATCACATGTAACTCTTTGAAAAATCATTATTCGCGCTTAACTCTCATAAATTGTTATCGATATTGAGAAAATCCAACGACGGCAATATACCCAAGAGGCGATATTGCAGCAGAGAATTAAATCAATATAGATAATCAATTACTCCAAACATAATTATAGAACTAATTCACTCAATAGAAAAAGCATGACTGAATCCATAAACGAAATAGATTCTATAATTATTTGAAGACGAAAAAACATCACAAATAAATTGAGAATAATAGAACAAAAGAGTTTTAATATTTAAAGACCAAATACATGAATCAAAAATAAATTACAAATACCATCACACACACAAATTCATCCCTAGTCCTCCTTGAGAATTTAGTTACACATATTGAAAATATGCAACAAAAATTCTCCAAGGAATAATATGGAATAGCCAACCATTATTTTCTTCTCTCTTCTTTGGTTTTTCTTTTCTTTTTTCAAGCTCTCAAAATAATGGCTCTTCCAAAGCATCCTCCCACTAAGCATGGTCTTAGAACACACACCCCTCCCTTCTATTTATAAGCATCCTTCATACAAGTTGTCATGACAAAATCATCACAATTTCAATTTGTTTTGCCATGTGCCATTCTTGAATCCAAGTGATTTGTGAGTTGTCATTTTGATTATTTGTTTTCCCACTATGCATGAGCTGGATTTTGCTTGTAGGTTGAGTGTTTCAATTTTGCTTCTCTATCCATTAGTTGTCTTTTATGACTTAATATCTTGTGGTCAAATAATTTGTCTTGAAGAAACTTGAGTGTACTTCATCTTGCATATGAATTGATCATTGAATTTCCAAGTTGGTGTAGGAGTGCTTGCTGGAAAATATTATGATGACATTTGGATTTGATGCAAGTGGCTGAAAAATATCCAGGAACGTCAAGTGCAGATGCGTCCACTTGATAGTCGATTTTGTCTTATATTGAGTGGATATCTCTTCAAACATAAAACATAAAAGTTATATATATTTCTCTTGCGGTTCTATATCATCTTGAATCAGCTCAATAGGAGATTGGATGAGAGAGTTATGCCCATATTACGAAAAGATGTCAGAATTGTCAAAAATTCCGCAATTATCTTCATTTGCTCCTAATGCCTCTATTTGTGACCTAAATCAAAATATAAGAATAATGAGTATATTTAGGCATCAAATAAGAATAAAGTATTAAACATTAAGAGAGGAAAATATGACATTTTATATTCTCATCAATATATTAAATCATGCTTATATCTATCTCAAGATAAATGACCATTAATTTTAATAACATGAGTTATATCAATTATTTTCTCATTTCTTTTAGTATTTAAATAGAGTATTTAGAGTGCATTTTTGTGCACTCATCACACCCCCCAACTTACTCATTGCTAGTCCCTAGCAATTTTCATGCAAAATGATTAAAAAGACCAAAGAAAATCACACATAGGGGCCATCAAGACACATTTTTCAAATTTACATATCAAAACAATCTTAGAAATTCAATAACCCTTTTACAAGTAATTCAAATATAGCAATCCACAGAGTGTGTATGTGTTCCAAACTATTTTTATCAAATCAGAGGTTTTGACACATGCAACATTAGAATATCTTAAGCAAAAAGGTTCAACTCCATAACTCACGGGTATAGAAGTGTTTTATGTATGGGTTCTCTCTATGGAGTTGACAAAGGTGTACATTTACTCTCATGGAAATTTAGCCAATTATATATAAGTAACAAGTAAACATTGATCTTATGATAGGAATACTAATAAATGAGATTTCCACCAATCTTTCCACAAGCATACTTAGGATCGAAAAAATCAACACAAAGGGTTGTAATATGGTTTAGGGTTGGGGTTCATAAGAAGAAAATGTGAAGAGGTTTCAAAAATTTTCAAGTATACACAAAAGGGAATCTGTTAAATTTTTCAGTAAACTATACTTTCCTTTTGATATAGTTTTCAATTTTTTAGATTTTTGACTAAGTATACTTTTCCATCTTCTTTTGCCACTGGTGTCTTCGCAATTTGATGAACTCTTTCATGAATAATTTGATGGACACATCTAGCACCATGCCATTTTTGTCATGGTTTTTTTTTTTTTAATGATAATTTCACACCTAGTACACACTTGGAAGTAAAATGGTAGGAAAATATAGTGTATAAGCTATACTCCAATGTGGAGAGGTATGGATGATGTAGATATGAAAAGAAAATGTCATATGTGTATATTGGCTCAAAATTGGCTGCTAGGGATCTATGATGAAAAGGCTCAGCTTGAAAGGCTCAGACGTTAATCCTAATTTGACTTTCGTCATATTCCAAGTATATCCACCATCTTACCACAAACCATATAATGATATTCTCAAAAGAAGTGTCGAATTCAACAGATCAATGGATACTTATCACAATTTCTGTATTTGTAAGCTCTCAATTCTCACAAAATTCACATGAATACTTGAGCAAAATAATTCTTTAGTTACATGTGTCAAATCACCATATTACCACAAAATTTGGAAAAGTGCATAAATGGTTCTGTGGATGCTTTAGTAAAATGATTTAAGATGGGTTTGTTGAATTCACCAAGATGGTTATGAATGAGCATGAGTATCATGTGTGAAAAGATGCCTGTGTGAAAAAAATTTGACAATTTTTTATATTTTGATTGAAATGTGCCACAGAGTTTAAATAACAGATTTGTATTTCCACCCCCCAACTTAAATGAAATATTGTCCTCAATGTTTAATAATCAAAATTGGATGGGGAGTAACTAAAAAGGGTAGGATACACCTGATGTGTGATGTGGATAGCTCGCTAAGCGTCAAAAGTGGTGATCTGAAATGACAAAATGAAACTATCCTACAAACAAAAATAAAGAAAATAGTAGTAAACAAAAATAAAACAAAACAAACAAGATAATAATAATAATTATTATTATTATTGTTGCATGGTGTGGTCAAAATTGATAGACCAAGTCTACAACCGGACTATCTTCCACTTCTTGAACTATTCCTCCTGGGTCAAAAACCAAAAGCTTATTTTTCCAATAAACTCGGTGCTCGAGCTTCATAGGTAGGTGGTAAGGCTTTAGATTAACTTTTGGTACTTGCCCATTTGAAGGAATCTGTTTTTCATTTTTCTCAAGCAACTCCTCAAACTTCGGTTGCCAAACCTGTGTGTTATAATCTTGAGTATTGTCAAAAATTGTACCAATTTTAGCTACATCAGGCGAATCACTGATAAGATTAAACTCAAAATCAACAATAAAATTGTCAAGGGGATCAGAATCATGAGTTGTAAAAACTTCCCTGTCTATGAGTGAGTCAATCATATATATATATGCTGACACTCGTAATTCTTCACACTTTCTTGTGCCATATATTGACCTTGAGGTACAGACTGAGCATGAGAAGGGAACTTACCTTGCTCATTTACACTCAAGAAACTCGTTATTTTAGATACCTGGCTGTTTATCTCCTTTTGTTCTTCAACAACCTGCATAATTAAATACTTAAATTTTTGGTTAGTCTTACCCTGTACTTCAATAAATGCATGCAAATTGTCTTCTAAAGAATTTCTAAAAGATTGAGGTGCATGGTATGGTGCAGGATATGATCTAGAAGGTTGTGCAGGCTGGTGATTTTCAGACTTCCAGCTGAAGTTGGGGTGATTACGCCATCCTCTCATGTTAGCATGTGTAGGACATTCTTGGGCATGATGATCTACCCCGCCACACACAGCACATGGCACAAGAGAGTCTGCATGATTAGCCATGTGTGTTGACTTTAAGTTTCTTATCTTTAACAGCTCTATTTCCCTTGTAAGCATTTCAACCTTGGCTTTTAGATTATCTTCCTCCCGAGATGGTAAATACCACCATTCAAGTTTCCTGTAGGTCGTGACCTGTTTGTGCTATCAGTAGCACTAGGTCTAGTCCAAGTATGAGCTTTTTCAGCAAGCTCATTGAGGTACTCTATGGCCTCATCGGGATTTTTCTGTAAAAATTCTCCATTGCACATCATTTCCACGAATTGACGTTTCCTAGGCGTAAGCCCTTCATAGAAATAACTCACTAAGCGTCAATTCTCATATCCATGGTGGGGACACATACTCAGTAATTCTTTAAATCTTTCCCAAGATTGGTACAAAGTCTCACTATCCTTTTGTGCAAAGGTAGAGATTTGTCTTTTTAAAGCATTGGTCTTATGTTGAGGAAAGTATTTATTGAAAAACACTTGAGTCATCTCACTCCATGTTCCAATAGACCGTGGTCTTAGTGAGTACAACCAACTCTTAGCTTTATCTTTCAAAGAAAAATGAAAGAACTTTAGCCTTACCGTGTCGTCAATGGTATTTTGACTGTGGAATGCTGTAACTACTTCCTCAAATTCCCTACTATGAATATAGGGGTTTCCATTTTCTAGACCATGAAAAGTCGGAAGTAATTGTATCATTCCTATTTTGAAATCTACGTGACGAACTTTAGGAGAGAACATAATACAGGATGGTGTGGCTGTTCGTGCGGGATGAAGATAATCTTGGAGGGTTCTAACAGGTTGGTCCACGTGTTCACTCATCGCGTCAGAATTGGAAGAATTATCAAACAAGCGATTAGAAAAATTAGATTCTGAATCTGATTCTAGCACGGGTCTACTAGCAAACCGTCCAAAACCGTCTATGTACCTGCGCATGCAAAGTAAAGAAAAGTGTAATGCTGAAAAAAAAAATTACGAAAAGAAAAGTAAAATAAAATAAAGATGCAGAAAGCTAAAAAGAAAATGAACGAAGCTACCGTTTTTTTTTTTTTTTTTACAAAATACTAAAAAAAACTACAAATTCTTCTACCGTCTCCCCAGCAACGGTGCCAAAATTTGATTACGTCCAAAGAATAACGCGGGCATTTGCAGTATAGCTTTGGGGTGTCGATTCCACAGGGAGATGGATTGAGAAATTAAAGAACAGTAACGAAATTAACAAAAAGATTAAACGAGTGTGATAAGTAAATTTTAGAGTGTGATGTAAATTAAAACTAAATGAATAATTTGAAAAATATAAAAATGAGACGAAAAGTAGAGCGTAGGGAATTCCTTGTGTATTTGTGGTATTCAAATTTATTCTTAATTCATTGATAACTCAATTAAGAATTCTATGTCCAAATTCTTAATCGGAAGATATAACATTAATAACCAAAATTTAAATCACATGTAACTCTTTGAAAAATCATTATTCGCGCTTAACTCTCATAAATTGTTATCGATATTGAGAAAATCCAACGACGGCAATATACCCAAGAGGCGATATTGCAGTAGAGAATTAAATCAATATAGATAATCAATTGCTCCAAACATAATTATAGAACTAATTCACTCAATAGAAAAAGTATGACTAAATCCATAAACAAAATAGATTCTATAATTATTTGAAGACGAAAAAACATCACAAATAAATTGAGAATAATAGAACAAAAGAGTTTTAATATTTAAAGACCAAATACATGAATCAAAAATAAATTACAAATACCATCACACACACAAATTCATCCCTAGCCCTCCTTGAGAATTTAGTTACACATATTGAAAATATGCAACAAAAATTCTCCAAGGAATAATATGGAATAGCCAACCATTATTTTCTTCTCTCTTCTTTGGTTTTTCTTTTCTTTTCTCAAGCTCTCAAAATAATGGCTCTTCTAAAGCATCCTCCCACTAAGCATGGTCTTAGAACACACACCCCTCCCTTCTATTTATAAGCATCCTTCATACAAGTTGTCATGACAAAATCATCACAATTTCAATTTGTTTTGCCATGTGCCATTCTTGAATCCAAGTGATTTGTGAATTGTCATTTTGATCATTTGTTTTTCCACTATGCATGAGCTGGATTTTGCTTGTAGTTTGAGTGTTTCAATTTTGCTTCTCTATCCATTAGTTGTCTTGTATGACTTAATATCTTGTGGTCAAATAATTTGTCTTGAAGAAACTTGGGTGCACTTCATCTTGCATATTAATTGATCATTGAATTTCCAAGTTGGTGTAGGAGTGCTTGCTAGAAAATATTATGATGACATTTGGATTTGATGCAAGTGGCTGAAAAATATCCAGGAACGTCAAGTGCAGGTGCATCCACTTGATGGTCGATTTTGTCTTATATTGAGTGGATATCTCTTCAAACATAAAACATAAAAGTTATAGATATTTCTCTTTCGGTTCTATATCATCTTGAATCAGCTCAATAGGAGATTGGATGAGAGAGTTATGCCCATATTACGAAAAGATGTCAGAACTGTCAAAAATTCCACAATTATCTTCATTTGCTCTTAATGCCTCTATTTGTGACCTAAATCAAAATATAAGAATAATGAGTATATTTAGGCATCAAATAAGAATAAAGTATTAAACATTAAGAGAGGAAAATATGACATTTTATATTCTCATCAATATATTAAATCATGCTTATATCTATCTCAAGATAAATGACCATTAATTTTAATAACATGAGTTATATCAATTATTTTCTCATTTCTTTTAGTATTTAAATAGAGTATTTAGAGTGCATTTTTGTGCACTCATCAGTCCCCATTATGATTCACACTCATTTCATACCAGACATTACGTATCGCCGTCCCCGATATGAAATACACACCCAAAGACCATAATGGGTAATACGTATCGCCGTCCCCATTATGTCATCCACACACTATCAATCATAATGGGCGTTACGTATCGCCGTCTCCAATATGATTCCTACACACTCATTTCATACTGAGCATTATATATCGACGTCCTCGATATGAAATACACATCCAATGACCATAATGGGCGTTACGTATCGCCATCCCCATTATGTCATCCACACACACGCTAATCACAACGGGTGTTACGTATCATCGTCCCCATTATGATTCAGTCAAAAACCATTAAAATTCATAAATCTAGAAATCACAGCTCACATTAAAATCCCAATATCAACATACATATAAACAAGCGTTCAATTACACAATACAGACGACCACGCATCCAATAGCCAACAATTAATAAATTCACAATGACCAAACACAAAATCTGTTGATGCCATAAATATATTTAAATCTTAAAATTCGTTTGGAAAGTACTTACAGCGGGTAAAAACGTAAGTCCTTGAGCAAACGTCAATCTACAGCGTTCGTAGCGGTCACTTGTACGTTAGGTTATAGTGTTCGATTTGACACCAAAATTGAGGGAGATACTCTTTGAAGGGTGGAAAATCTCATGGAGATAGTGGTGTGGCGGCACAATCACCGGAAGGTGGTGGATCGGGCTCCAAAAGGTGGAAACCCATTTTCGAGTTTGGGGCCGTATAGGGAAGGTGGAGCAGCGGTTGGAGAAACTGAGCTAGGGGTTGGTCAGTTGAGCAATGGGGGTTTTTTGGTGGCGGCGGTGAGACACACGACAGCCGGACGGCGGCGTGACGAGGATATACTTGTTTTAGGACCCATTTCAAGTGGAGGAGAGATAGAGGAGTTGGGGTGGCTACCGACGATGTATTATGCTCGCCGAAGGATGGGGAGTCTAATGGTGGTGGTTGAAGGCCAAGGTGACTGGCGTCGATGTTGAAAAATGGGTAAAAATCCATTAAACTCATTTTCGGGATGTGCCGTGTGAGGAAGGTGGGGTGGCCGAAGGTGACACCTCTGGTATTGATGGACTCGCCGGTGGGTGGAGAGGCTGGCAGTGAAGGCGGTGAAGGGTGGCGGCCGGCAGTGGGTGGCTGGGCTATCTAAGGCTGAACGGCCAAAACAGAAGAGGGGGGGGGGGGGGGGGAATGCACGGGTCGAGGGGGAGCAGGGGAAGAAAGAAAAGAAAGAAGAAAAAAGAAAAAAGAGAAAGAAGAAAGAAGAAAAAAAAGAAAAAAGAAAAAGAAAGAAATAAAAATCAACTAGAAGAAAAACACAATAAATTAATTAAAAGCCAACTAAAAATACTACCATTCAATATCAATAAAATAAGATATTTAAAAATCAGCAATAAATTAATTTAAATTAAAGAGCAATTTAAATAATATTAATTAATATAGAGAAAATACATCAATTTAAATTCCACAACTTAAAATAAAATACAAATAAATTAATGAAAAACACATTTAATTTAAAATAATAGAACTATTAATTATAATAATTTAAATAATCATTCAATAAAAATACACGTAAATATAGGGTATCACAATGATGGTGGTGGCAGTGACATCTCAAGTGGCGGTGGACGGCAACTAAAGGCTTGGGCCGTCGATGGAAACGGCGCCAAAAATTTGATTCACTCAAAAACGAGCAGCACAAAGGTTATCCCAAGTTTAAGAGAGTGTTGCATAATAATTAGGAAGAAATTCCTAAATCGTTTCCTCAAGGATGGTTGTTTTAAAATCAAACTCGTATAAAATAATAGAAATATTTACAAAAAGAAAATAAAAATGGTGATATATGCAATGAATAAAAGAGTGCAACAAAAACCGAAGGACAAAGCCTACTATTTACAAAGCCTACTGTCACGCTGTTAAACCGAAGGACAAAAGCTCTCCATCTTATTGCATGGAACTTCCCAACGGACAAAAACTCACACTTGCTTAATCCCCTACCGTTACTGCATGTATTCTTGCTCAAGAGGCTACTCCAGTCTACCCTTGTCAATAGAATATAAAAACATTAGGCCGCTTGCTTTGAAAAAGCAGAAGCACACTTTCTATTTTCTTTTCTTTTGTTTCATGTGTGCGCGAGTTTTGTTTTTAAAAGCCAATCACTTGTTTTAAAAATAAAGCCAACGTCAGCCACTACACTAAATCAAAAATCATTTTTTATCCCAATAAACAAATCTATCTTTTTTGCAAGTTGCTGCTCCATGTATAAAATAAATCAAGCATAAATCATGCTATTCATCAATTTTAATTGCAATTTAGATTTATACCTCATAACCATCTTTCCTATTTAAAACCAATAAAAATATCATGCAATAATCAAAAAACATATTGGTTCTAAATACACAAAATATGTAATAATTCAGTTCAATCAATGGGAGAGTATGATAGTGGTGGCGGTAATGCCTCAGGTGGCAGTGGACAGCAACTAGATGCTGGGGCCGTCGGTGGCAACACCCATTTTGGATGGAGGAGAAACAGTAAAACTAGGTGGCTACAGGTGATGGGTTTTGCTCGTCGGAGGATGGAGAAGTTCGTGGTGGTAGCGGTGAGGCAATGGGGTGGCTCACGATGAAGCTATGGTGGCTCAAAGTAGAGGAAACCCATTTCGGGTTTGGGCTCGCTGGCAGGACGTGTGACTACTGTCGGTGGCACTGTCGGCATGGGTGTGCTTGCCAGCGACTAGCTGTCCAGGGTTGACCGCCGGTGAGGCTGGCTAGGCAGCAATGGCACCGTCACGAGCTGGAAGCCGAACAGCCTCAAATGGAGGCCTGCTCACAGAAGAGAAAGAAGAGAAAGGAGAGAAAAAGAGAAAAAAAAATGGGAGGGTAAAAAGTGAGAGGCTTGGCTTCCGCTTCAGCTATTTATAAATTTGACACTTCGGGGTCTTCAACTGACAAACAGTCAACTCAAAACACTAATCTAAAATCATATAAAATCAATTTAACTTAAAACATGGAGATAAGTCAAATAAAATATTATTTTAACTTAACTTTAGTTTATATAATAATATTCCTCAATTAAAATAATGAAACTAATTAATTATTTAAAAGAATAATGCCATGTATTTAAATCAAAGATTTAAAACATAATTAAAATCCCACAATAATTTAATAACTAAAACCAGGCTTATAAAATGATTTCTACAATTATAATATTTTAGATCTCTTCAAAATGCCACCAAACAAAATAGAATAAAAATAATAAGCTCTAATAATTCAATATGTTAAAATCAATGAACCAATCAAAAAATGTCCAATAATATAAAATATTCATTGAAACTAAATAAAATACAACAATTTAAACTATAATGAAACTAAAATTATTAAACCAAAATAATAATGATAACTATTCAAATGAAAGAACCAATAATTATAATTAAATTAAATAACTAAAAACACTAAAATTAGATATCTCACAAACCACTAATAACCATAATAAATAAAGCAACAATAATAATAGTTAAATAAAAAGAGATAAATAAACCATAAATAATAAATAAGATAAACCTCAAGTAAATATTTTAAAATCAATTAAACCACCAACAATAAGAATAAAAACAACAAGTAAAAATGCACAAAACTTAAGGTCTCACATATATATAGATATATAAAAGGGAGAAGGCCTCAGCTTCCTCTCCTTTTTCTCACTCTCTCTTTCCTCCATTCATACACCTTATCTATCAAGATTTCTTTTGTTTAGTTTTATTTTACTTCTTTTAGGCCGAAAAGACAAATTAACAGCTTTCCAGCAACTCTCGAAAGACACGCGATAAGCAGATTCATTGGTCGAAAATTTCTTGAAGGAAAGTGCTGATTTTACAAAAATCACCGTGCATGGTTCTTACGGCCTCTCACATCTGAGTGTGGTCCTCATGTGCCACCCTTTATGGCAGCTATTCTCAACACATATGCCAGATCATTGGACTTGCCACCATTAACATTTAAACCTTTTATATATGACATTTGTGAGTAAAAAGATACAAGCATGTTGCCATCAGAGATTTCAAAGTATACCGAAGTTGGTCTTTCTTGCATCCATCTTACATTTTCCTTCTTTTTTTTTCTTATTGTTATTAAAATAAAAAATGAGTTCGTCTCTCGGATGTTTGTCTGTAAAGGTCAAGTCCTCCCTTTTTATGAAAAGTGAGGTTAAATCTCTGTTTAGGTTAGAGAGTGGTGTCTCTTGGACGTTTGCTTGTAGAGAGTATAAGCAATATTCAAGACCAAACAAGTCACTAAAGAAAACAACGTATTGGTAGAGCTCCAAATGCATTATTTTTGTTTATGATGTCATGTTTGATATGGGGAAATTCCAAAATTTATCTAGTCATGGATGTAAGTTTCTCTGATAAATAAATGATGTTAGTTTCCTTTAAAATATATACATATAATTATAACTACGTCATATTTTAGTTTTAGGGACTAGTTTTTTTAGTGATGAATTAAATTTCATCCCTAAAAGTACTTATTTGAGATGAAATTTAAATTTGATCTCAAAACATGGATGAGGTTCTCAATGCATTCAAACAGATAACAATCAGTTCGAATTCAATCTTCTGTGATGAAATATATTGTCTCTAGAATGGAAAAGTGTTCATACGCTCAAAAATAGGTTTGAACTGGGAGTTAAACTTTGTTCGAATAGTGTAGAATCTAGCCATTGGAGGGGGTTTTCAGCTGCCAAGCACTTCGCCGAAGAGACCCAGGCCACCAACACTTTGCTTCTGCCCATTCGTTACTCTCAAGAGGTGGCACATAGACCCCACATACCACTAACAGCAGTGGTTTTCATGTATTTTTTTAACTTTCTCCAAGGTTGAAAATTGGATTGCTATATTTTGGTTTTTCCAATTATATTATTTTGTCTGTTATTTTTTTTAAATAAAACTTAAAACACATTGTCTCTAAGACCTCTGGTTCATTGAGTGTTTCCCCCTAGACTTTTGTTCGATGTGGTTTTATCATGTATTGTCTTAGAATGGGATGGGATTTTTTTTTTTTTTTTGTTGTTAACTCTATCCTGAACAAAGTTGAGCTGTCTCTCAGACAGTGTTGTTAAGAGGTTTGCAACCAGGGCTAGACTATATCAATCACTTTTAGTATACTGAAAAATTACAGATCGTTATTTAGTTAACTTGGAACATATGTTTTACAAAAAAAATCAATTAGTCTCCTAAAAATTGTCAAAGAATCTTCTCTTCTGCCGTCACCCCTAACTGGTGAGTGACAACTCACTGTCAGTATAGACAAGGTCAACGGACTCCGACAACTTTATTGAAGGCAGTCCGGCGTCGATCCTTTCTCCAGTGACCCATATGTAGCCATCTACCATTTTCCCCATGTTCTACGTAAAGAGTCGACAAAACCATCCCAACCAGTGTGTGACTTCTCACCATTGTCCTAGACGAGGTCAACGGATGTCGGCAACTTAATCGAGGGCCATCCGACATCAGTCCTTTCTTTAGTAACCTGGTCTCTTGAGGTTCTCTCACTGTCGGCTCCCCTTTGTTGACATAGAGAGAGTCGCCTACCTCTAGTGAGTCTACTGGCACTACTCTGGCGCCACTAATGGTGCCGTCGACATAGAAAGAGTCGCCAGATTCCAACAAGTCTGCTGGAAGTACCGTGACAGTCTCTCCCATTGTTTTTTCAACTGTTTTCTTCATTGCAACAGATTTGTCTTTATTTTGTGCTTGCTATCTGCATGACTATTCATTAGGAATGAAGATTGGGAAGATTTGATACGAAGCTTTGCACTAATATGGGGAGATGGTTCATTTTTAGGTGGAGTCTAAGGCTCTTGAGTTTTTACCAGAAGTATGGAGGTCCTCGTTAAAAATTGTGTAGCGGAGCAGAAGTTGGAGGTCTCTAGCTTTGGGTCATAGTGGTATAGGATGGCTGGTGACCACAGTGGAACCAGCTCTAAAGGCAGGAAAAAATTCAGAATTCTCAAAACACTTACGCGAAAAGGATCTAACATTTGTGGCTCAGCAATGCTCTAATATTCATGGTAGGTATCTATCTAACTGTCACCTAACATGGTGGAGGAGGCCTACAGAATGTTGTAGTCATTCCAGAAGGGTATGAAGGTCAGGGTTGGGAGAAGTTTGTTGTTGAGTTACGCAAAGCTGCACGTATATTTTTTACCTTTGGGTCAAGGTAAGAAAGGAAAAAGAGGACATTCGATCATGAGCACATCAACTTGGAGTTGAAACAAAAAGACCCAAGCACAACCAAAGTGGTGATGCAATATGCAGATGTTTTGAATTCGGGTCAAGCTTCGGTGACTCAGTGTGAGTGAAACTGTGTAAGTGGTCTGCTAATCACACAATCTCAAGACCATCTTGTTGGGATGCATAAAATATTAAAGGAGATGGAAAACTAGCTTGGCGAAGTGAAGGCAACGATCGCTCTTTTATCTACAAAGATAGATTTGCTTTCAATTAAAGGCAACATGGTTGTAAGAAACAAGTTTCTGATAGGCCCGAATCCTTTAAGCTCAAATAAAGGAAAATGGAAAATTGGGTTCATCCCTATTCCTATAACCAAAACAAGAAAAGTGTGGTTATTTGAAGTGGGTTCTACAACAGGCATTGGTATTGAAATATCCGTACTGGAATGCCCTTTGCTATAGGTGATTTAGGAAATATCGATAGACGGTGTTGCACCCTTAATCAGTCCTGAAAAAATTATGGCTTCCACGTCATAGTTGAAATAAATTCATGTAATGCCGAGATCTGAAAGAGATTTAGCATCCATCGAAGTTGCTCCATAGGGTCACCAGAGGTGAAAGGACTTGCTGTCAACCCAAAATCTTCAATGGAGAATACCATTGGAGTTCTTGAGGCGACTCAAGATTTGACTAAGGGTTTGTCGTTGGTGCCTTGCGAGGATAAAGGCATAGGACACGGTGTTTCGAGAGAAGACGTTGTCCCCCTGGTATCTCTTCTTCCCTTAAATAATATAGCTAGATCATCATCGGATTGGATTTTGCCAAAGAATAATGAGATTCAACATATCGTGGAAATCTCACATGGAGGATGTGAATACCAATTTAAAACACTACTCACTACAATTAAGATGAGTCACTCGTGCGAATCCAAATTAAAATTTAAGGAAAGCAGGGAGTTGGAGCGTCTTTTTTAGGAATCAACAACAACGCTTTGGGCGATAGCTCAAGCTTGGGGAAGACTAAAGGGAGGGAATTATGAAAATGTTCTCGTAGAGGGTGTTTCAAGTGGGGTTTTAGTCTCTGGGAAACATTGGGTTGGGGTTGGGGAGGTGTATATTGGGTTGAAGTTGGGGAGGTGAGTTTTGATCACAGGCTTAATGTATTTTGCGTAGTTTTTTTTTTAGGCTTTTGGGATCATTAGGAGCTTTATAGTATGAGACATGTGTTTTCTTGTATACATCGAATGTACTTGGCCAGAATTTTTACTTATTTTTTCTTATCAAAAATAAGTAAAGATAATAATATTAAAAAATATATATGTATATTTCAAGTTCAATTATAATACTCGTTTATTAATGATTGCAGTTTGCTTTCTTTCAAAAAAAAGTGATAAAGTGATGCAACTCCTTTACTATTCAATAGTGTATTTAAAATTATTATTTTTATTTCTTTTTTTAAGTATTTTTTAACAACTTTAATCATTAAAAAATATAAAATAACATCCTTAATCATTAAAAAAATATAAATTATACAATTTCACTAATAGTCACTTTTTAATCATTAAGTAAAAAAAAAAATAAAGGGGTTTATGAGAGTAGTAAAGGGGTAGCAAGAGGCAGTAACTACTAAATACTAAGTCTATTATTATCACTTCTCAATACGCATGGCATAAAAATGCCTAATACTTTAAAGTGATTTTGAAAATTACATAATGAAGTTATTGATTTATTATTAAAGTATTCTATTATCCTTATTCTTTGATATAATATTAACGAGTCTATAATCGCAATGCGCGGACTGTTATTTATATTGAATTTTATAAATTTAACTAGTTCATTATACATAATCACTATATAACTATTTTAAAAATGTATAAAAAAAATATATGTAAAATAGAGCATGCACATATAAAAAAGTTCACTTTATCAATAAATATCTCATTGTCAATTTACAATATTAAAAATGCAAGTCATACATATAAGTAATTGTTCTATTTGAAACAATGTAAAATAGATACAATTAGTATGCGACACAATTGTATAGTTATATTTGACATTTATAAAAATTATATTTAATTCTTTTAATTAAATTTTAAGAAATCATTTTTTCTTATAAAAATAATATTTAAACAAGCAACTCTATTCAAACTCTATATATATAAGATATATTTTTTGGAGTTGCTACTTATATTGAATTCAAAATCTTTAGCCATGGATGTAATACCTGGCCCAAAGGTCAAGCTCGCAGCTCAGCCTAGCCCATGAAGACCCTATGCTTAGAGTGCCCAGAAATGACGCCATAAGATATGAAGTTCCATTCCCTTTAAGTTTAACCTTGAGGAGATCACCACAGGGAATGTGCCCTAGTCTGGGCCAAGGAATGCATATTTTAAATCTTCAAGAAATGGTTTCAGTTCCAATTGGGGGACTTTTTCCTCTAAAGATTTAAATATGTCTACTAGCTGTAAAGTCTCAAATTGGGGTTGCCATCTTGCACTTACGGCTTGCACCTCAAGTGGTGAAGAAAAATTTGCAAAATAATCTGACACTTCAAGAAAATTTTCATTAGCATAGTCAGTGTTTTCATCAAGCAAAAATTTAAAATTTTGAAAAAATATATTCATCATCAATAAAGGGAATCAAACCCTTTACAACATTCAAGTCACTTGTGTCGTCCAGATGATTTGGTATTTATCATGCATTAAACACATTCAGCTTAAGTGTCATGTTCCCAAAGGTGAGCTTTAGGATGCCACTTATACAATTAATCAAGACATTTTATGTTTCTAGAAACAGCCTCCCAAGGATGACAGGAGCTTGAAAACTGTTGACACTTGACTACTACATATCCAAAATCACAAAATCCATTGGATAATAGAAGCTGTCGACTTTCACTAGTACTTCTTTCATTACTACTCTTGGCTTTTTAATTGATCTGTCGACTAATTGGAGCATGAGTGTAGTCGCCTTCAATTCCCCCAAATCAAGTTGCTCATAAAGTGAGTACGGCAACAAATTCACACTACTCCCCAAATCCAACAAGGCTCTAGCAATTTGGGATTCCCCAATCATGACGGCAATTATGGGGGAACCTAGGTCTCTATACTTAGGAGGTGTCTCGCGCTGAATTATTACACTGACTTGCTCCATTAAGAAGGCCTTTTTCTTCACATTCAACTACCTTGGCATAGGAGGGAATTTGTTGAATTGCCTCCAAAAGTAGGATGTTGATTTTCACTTACTTGAACACCTCCAAAATCTCCTTTTGTTGTTTAGTCTTGGTAGCTGACAATAATCTCTGAGGGTATGGTGCTACAGGCACATACTCTTTCTTCAACTCTTCAATCTTCTGACCCAATAGCTCAATTGCTTATTCTTGGTTTCCACTTGAATAAATATGTGCCTTAGGTGTGACACCCCCAATTTATATTCGAAATTCAACTCAAATTGAAGGGTCAGGGTAAGTAACACTTGGCTACTCACCCCCGTACTTATTGAAATCTGAGGCAAATCGCAGCAAAAAAGTAAAAATAAAAATTCTAAAGATCACATGGTTACACAAAACCTTAGTATTCATATCATCCATTATTAAAATATCATTGTATCATTACATGCATAACCCAGTTAGTTTTCTCAGTCGAAATACAAATTTATCAAAACTTTTGACTTAAAGCAGTCTAGGCTCCTTCTTCATTTTGGGAAACTCTTTCTTCATGCCTGTGCGGGTCCCTATTACTATCAACTGGTCATAAATTTTTATGGAGAGAGAGTACTCTGGGGAACCCTCAGGGTTTCTTCGGGTCTCTCGAGTAACTAGGGTCTAACCCATGACCGTCATCCAACCTTGTAACGAAAATCATATTCTAAAAGAAAAGAAACCATACAAGAATGAGATTTACAGGAAAATCTTAGTAAATACACATTTAACTCAATAAATATACAGATATCGTGAAATAGTCATATATAAGAATCAGAGTATACGTTTATGACATGATTCATGTGACTCATGTATGAATTAAATTTATCTCTTATGTGGACTTACATAAACTTATATCATGCATGGACTTTTCATTCTTAACCATATCATTTTCATATCCTTTTATCATAATCCACTATTATTACCCGTGGTTGAGCCATGCCACTGTTATTACCCATGGTCGGGCCATACTACTATTATTACCCGTAGAAGGGCCATGCCACTATTATTACCCGTGGAAGGGTCATGCCACTATTATTACCCGTAGAAGGGCCATGCCTTATCTTTTCTTATTTCATTTCTCAAATCCTTAACCCTACCATCATCTCATAGTGTCATAACATAACAAATAATACTTGAATAACAAATTATCATAAAATCATGAATGACCAATCACTTTATAAATTAAACATCTTATTTTCCTTTACTTGAATCATAAACTTTTCAATTAACAAAAATCTCAAAATCAAACATAATAGGGTATTTTGCTCAAGCCAAACGTTGATCAAGGATCGAGCTAAATTTCTGCCTAAATCTCATTCTGCCAACTAAATCCAGATTTTTTCCTTTATTTATTTCTTATCTCATAAAACTTAAAACACAAAAGTTTTATATCTCTGTCTTAGCTTTCCATAGGCTCTTGAATCATTTAATTCTGATATCACACTAATAAGTTATGATCATTTTACCATAAAATGTTAAATCTGTCAACTTAACCCCTTTTAAGTTTGAAAGTTGCTAGGGTTGATCTATCAATTTTTTTCCAAATCAAGACCTCATATTTTCACATAATACTCTTAATATATCATCATAGAATATGTTTCTAAGATCTCATAATTTTCCTAGCATTTTATCATAGCAAAAACCACTGTAAAACTCAATAGGCTTCAATTTAACACATAAACACAGATTAAGCTCAAATAAATATCAAACGTAATTCAATCACTAAACCACTTATTTTATGCCAAGATTAAGTTAATATATGCACTTAAAAATTTTTCCAAAAATAAATGATTAGCCTTGAGTTGGTTTTGCACCACACTTCTCTCCAAGGCACTTACTTAACTCTCTTTTGGCACTTAAGTGATGTGAGTGAGTTTTTGTGTATTTCTCTTGGGTATTTCTCATTATGGCCGACTGGTATCTCTCATGGGAAAAGAAGAGAAGCTCATGCATCTATTTATAGGCATAAGATGCGTGGTACAAGGGAAGAGGGCTTGGGCATTTCAGCAACTCCATTTGGCTACATAGGTGAAGTATCCCCTACTTGTGGTTTCATGATCACTCATAATCCTATGAGGATTTGCTGATATTTTAATCTCATGGTTAAGATTAATCCACCTATAAAATAATTTTGATCAAGGGCTCAAAGAGTTCCAACACATGGGGGTGAAGACAAAACACCATCATAGGAAATCTTCCAAGGGATGCATCTGGCCACTTGGCCTCTCCGAGGTATTAGCCACGTTCCAGCCCTGATACGTTATTGATAAAATTCAATTCTTCCAAAAATCAAAACATGAAAGTTTAAGATCATTCTCTTAGGATTCTACAGGATTTTTAATCACTTTATTCCAATATCATATGAGAGAGATATGATTAATTTACTGAAATACATCAAAACTTACCTGAGAATATCCAATCCAAATTCTCCATTTATTTTCCTTTGTTTTCTTACCCACCAAGTCTTCTAAATGAATTCTTATCAACTTGCTACATTTTCTCACACATGTCAAGACCTCATAAAGTATGGTATCTAATCTCAATTTTCGTCACATAGTTGAACCTAAAACAACTCATCTAAGTCGATTACCAGTTAACTCTTATTTCTGTCTGTCCACTTCATACTAGATTTAGTCCTTGATAAATTCTTTATCTTCAAAAACCCAAAACATAAAAGTTTTAGATATCTCTCTAATGGTTCTATAAGAATTAGAATTACCTTATTTGGACCTCATATGAAAAGGTTATGATTATTACACCAAAACTCGACGGTCCAGTCCGAGAATCCGTTCTGGCACACCAAGTGTTTGATGTTTTGTTCTTTCATTTCCCTTTGAATTTCTTCCTCAAATTTCAAAAATCTATCTCTTTTTAGGTCCGAATTGAATTTCTCTAGTTAATACATTGCTAAAAATCCCAAAAGTCCATCCAACATTTACTTTAGAATACATCTAAGTCTCCTATTCTATTTCCATAAAAATATCATTTCCAACAAATCTTTTAAAATAAATTTTCAAGAAAATATTATATCCTAAAAATTTGGGCTATTACATTAGGTAACTCCGATACATCTTTCAAAACCTCAGGGAGTTACTTAGATTCACACTCATCATCATTCACTGATGACCTTGGTTCAACTTGTTCAAGGATGTCCGATCACTCAACTTGCTTACCACTGCTAAGTGTGATCACTACCTTTACTAGTTTAATGTCTTCGTTTTCAACTGAATGCACATGTGATTACTTGTACACTTGCAGGTTGGGTTGAGCTTGAGCAGGAAATTTACCCTTCTCCAAGTTGCTCAGAGTGGTCGTCATCTTAATTAGGGTGCCTCTAATTTCACTAACGGCCTAAGAATTATGAGTGTTGGTTGCACTTTGACTTGCCATAAATTGCTGAAAAGTGGCCGCCATCTAAGCAACTTTATCATCCAATGTCTTCTTGGGAGGTTGGAAAGGCTACTGATACTGAGTCATGGGAAACTGCTGGAAATTACTCTAAGAAGGCACAACTGCTTGACTTGTTTGGCCATGATCATTTCTCCATGAAAAATTTGGGTGGTTCCACCATGTTGGAGTGCATGTATTTGACATTGGTGGATTCTAAGGTCGACTCACCAAATTTACACTCTGAGCTTGTTGTGCACCACTATCCTGATACATTTGCAAAGCGGGACACTCCAAAGTTTTATGACTTGTGTCAGCACACAAGGCACACACATCTTGAACTTTATTCAATGATTTTTCCTTTGACAATTCATGACCTCCACTCTTCTAATAATAGTAGCCGATCGAGCCTGAACATCAACATTATCCTTTATCTCATGTCACCCTCCACCTCCTTTTGCTCTCAATGGTTGAGCCGCAAGTGACTTTCTATCGACCCTGGTAGTCCAGTATTGAGCGTTCATAGCCAAATAATAAAGGAAACTGAGTGCATCCTTAGGTTGCTTATTGAAAAATTCTCCAATGCACATGGTGTGAACAAATTGCTTCAACTCTGGAGTCAAAGCTGTATAGAAATAATTCACTAGCTGCCACGACTCAAACCCATGGTGAGGACACATGTTGACCAGCTCTTTAAACCTTTCTCAACTTGAATGGAAAGTCTCATCTGAAATTCTCCAATGCACATGGTGTGAACAAATTGATTCGACTCTGGAGTCAAAGCTGTATAGAAATAATTCACTAGCTGCCACGACTCAAACCCATGGTGAGAACACATGTTGACCAGCTCTTTAAACCTTTCTCAGCTTGAATGGAAAGTCTCATTTGCTCTCTCCATGAATTGGCTTATCTGTTCTTGCAATGATTGAGTTCTCTGTAAAGGAAAAAATTTATATAAGAATTCTTTTTCTATGTCAGACCAACTAGAAATGGAGTTAGGCCTAAGAGTGTTAAACCACACCTTCGCTTTATCTATTAATGAGAAAGGAAAAATGCGTAGCCTAACCATCTCATCAGTGACCGCCCTATGCATGAATGTAGTGCATACAAGCTCAAAATCATTTAAATGTTGATATGGATTTTCAGACTCCATCCCATGAAATTGGGGTATCACAGACATCATGACATACTTGATGTTAAGATTTTGTGCATGCTCAGGCAAATGATGTAAGATGGTTGTGTGGTTTGTGTAGGTTGCAGATAACCCTTATTAAGTGTTCTAGGAGGTTGTTCAGCCATATTTTCAAAGAAATGATTTTCAACATAACTCTCAAAGCCCGAGTCAAAACTAGAATCCAACTCAACACTTGGTACACTACTACTTAAACTAGGTTTCACACAATAAATCCTTCCTTTGTCGTCCGTAGTCCAAGACATCAAACATGAGTGCCACTAAATTGAAATGTTCTCAAACACTAAAAAAGAAAAATAGATTGCACTAATAAAAAAAAAACAATACCCAAACAACTAAAGTACCACACAAAGTAAACACTAATGCTACTAAAAGAAAACAAAGAAAGACAAGATAAAATAAAATAAATAAATAAAAATAAAAATAAAAATAAAATTTAAAGGAAGGAAGCAAAAGAATAAATAAAAATAAAAAAATAATAATGGAAGAATTTGAATTAAACTCGCAGTTCCCCAGCAACGGCATCAAAAATTTGACTCGTTCTAAAATGTGTTTTATAAATAACTCCCAAGTATAAGAGTTGTCAAGTAATATTAGGGAAGTCCCTAAGTCATTTTTTCAAGGAATGGTTAATTTCATATGCAAATCTTTCCACTATCAAAAATAAAATGAGATATAATCTAAGACTATCTATAATGATATTCACAATGAGAAAGATTTGTTTTTTTCCAACGTTATAAAATGTCATGTTCTCTTTGTTGAGATAATAGATGATCACTAAAAATTATGCAAAAAAAATGAAACAAAATAAAAGTATTAAACACAAATTTGGAATCAGGAATATTTGGTCAACATCTAAGCATTTTTTTCTCTATGCGCCTTGACGCTACTCCGATCACTTTCATGCATTGAGTGGGTTGTGAACGTACGTTAAATAAATTATGATGGTTATCCTCACTCGAGAAACTAAATCACATCCATTAATGTTATCTAATCCAACGTTTCCAAATGACAAATGAAAAATTAAGAAGTCTACATTCTAAGGAACATCTTATCAAACACCTCGTGTGCAAGACTTAAACCAAATATTTTCCATTCCTAAAAGTTAAATCTAGTACCCAAAAAAATTACACTATTCAAAACTATGAAATACAAATAAAATAAGACCAAAATAACGGAACAAATGGTTGTCACAAGACAACTACTGGATTAAATTAGAAGCACCGAATGATGAAAAACAGAACAACCAAGGCTAGTATGCAACTCGTAAATGAGTAGGGAACAAGTGTAAACTAAACAAAAGTTAGGGATTTAAATGTGTGGGTAACTGATAGGTATGAACACCCCTATGCTCTACTCAACACCCGTATGCTCTGCTCACGATGCAGAACCAACCCTCTCTCAATTCACGATATTGAGAATACCAAACGACTATTTGCAAAACTCCTTCCATCCCCTTCCAAAAAAACTCATGGTTCCAAATAGGCAACCACATACGACCTCGGAAACATGTCCCATAATAATGAAAAACATTAACCAAGAAAGAAAAAACAATCAAACAGAGAAAAGTCTAATAATAGCCAATAAAACAATAAATGATAATAAGATCAAACCGCATGAATCAAGCAACATAATCAGCCAACTTAATATTCGGTTTGCTAGTTCTTATGCTTCTTCTACGTGATGTCATGACCCCTTCTATACTCATATCATTCACCCACCTTGTCCTCAAAGTTAGAGTTTGGAAACTGCTCTTTAATCGTAGAAATGGGCTCCCACGTAGCAACCTCTTCAGGTAATGTAGTCCAACAAATCAAAACCTCCTTTACTCTGCCACTCGCACTTTGAACTCATCGTTCACCCAAAACAGCATCCGATTGAAACAATGGTAAACCATCATCAGCATATGGAGGGAAAATTGGTTGCACAACCCCATGGTCCCCTAGTCGATGCTTCAAGAGAGCAACATGAAAGACAGGATGGATTTTGGCATCAGCAGGCAATTGAAGTCGGTAAGCAACATTACCAATACGTTCAATAATTTCATAAGGACCGAAAAACTTTCTGGCCAACTTTTGATATGGACATTTAAGAACAGAGTGTTGGCAATACAGCTGTAATTTTAAATAGACCCGATCTCCTACCGAAAAGACTTCTTCATAGTGCCCTTTATTAGCCTGTTGCTTCATCCGATTGCAAATAATGTCCAAGTTAACTTTGAGTTGGTAAAGAATGCCATCTCTAGAAAGCAAAGTGCTATCAACCTCAGCAACAGCGGTAGAACTTGGAACATATGAATTCTAAATGGGTGGTGAACGACCATATAACGCTTCAAAAGGTGTCATCTGAAAGGAGCTATGGAAAGAAGTATTATATGAAAATTCAGCCCAGGCGAGATAACCTTCCCAACATTTCGGTGTTGAATGAACAAAGCAGCAAAGATATTGTTCTAAACACCGATTGACAACTTTGGTCTGGCCATCTGTCTCAAGATGATAAGCCGAACTGGTGCGCAATGTTGTACCTTGCAATCGGTAAAGTTCTCACCAAAAGTGACTCATAAAAATTTGATCACGATCACAAACGATGGATGTAGGAATGTCGTGAAGCTTAATGATATTTCTAACAGAAGCATCGGCTACATCCCTAGCGCTGTAAGGATGGGCAAGAGCAATGAAATGGAAATACTTTGTGAGACGATCAACAACTACAAAAATAGCATCTCTGCCGGCTGACTTAGGGAGACCAATGATAAAATCCATAGACACGTCAGTCCATACACCTGAAGGAAGACTTAATGGCTCAAGTAGGCCAGCAGGAAAGCGAGTACCATATTTGTTGCACTGACATAAATCACATTGCTAGAAATGTAATCTTACATCTCGTTTCATACCCCGCCAATTAAAAATAAGAGACAAACATTTATAGGTGCGAAGAAGGCCAGCATGCCCACCCACTAGGCTGTCATGAAACTCATGTAAAAGAGATTGCTTAAGAGCTGGAGAATCAGGCACCATAATTCACCCTACACACATGATACAACCATCCTTCAATACGTGGCCCTCTACAAATAGTAGATCATCTTTCAGTTGCTGCATAATAGGACCCAAAACTGAATCATGTTTGGTAGCAGCCCTTAATTCATGCTAGACTTCCCAAATAGGACCAGAGATGGCATGTAGTTCAGGTTCCCACCCACTACAAGATAATGCATCTGCCGCATTATTTTCTCTCCCCGGTTTATAAATAATCTTGTAATCAAATCCCAAAAGTTTAGCAATCCATTTTTGTTGCTCAGGAGTAGTAATACGCTACTCAAGCAAATAAGTCAAACTCCATTGATAAGTGCAAATTTTAAACTTTCTTTCTAACAAATATGGCCTCCACAACTTAATTGCCTCCAAAATGGCCAACATCTCTTTTTCATACGTAGACCATGCTAATTTTGCAGGACCTATTGCCTTACTAAGGAAAGCAATCGGTTTGCCATTCTAAGAAAGTACCGCGCCTACACCCAATCTAGAAGCATCTAATTCAATTATAAATTCTTTCAAAAAATCAGGAAATGCCAAAACCGGCGTAGAAGTCATAGCATTTTTCAAATTATTAAAAGTATCTTCGGTTTCATCATTCTATGTGAACTGCCCCTTCTTTAACAATTGAGTTAATGGCCAAGCAATAAGACCATAATGTCGCACAAACTTATGATAATATCTCGTAAGGCCAAGAAAACCCTGCAACGCAGTAATTGTCTTGGGTCGTGGCCGATGAATCATAGCTTCAATTTTTCGTTGATCGACTCTCACACCCTTCTTGGTAATAATATGACCGAGATACTCGACTTCAGTTTAGCCAAAAATATACTTTGATGGCATTATATAAAAAGAGTGTGCAACCAATATATCGAATGCAATCCAAAGATGTACAAGATGATCCACCCAAGATTTACTATAAATTAAAATATCATAAAAAAAAACTAAGATAAAGTGACGTAAGTGCACCTTAAATATGGAATTCATAACAACTTAAAAAGTCGAAGGAGCATTGCACAATCCGAAGGGCATTACGAAATATTTGAAATGGCCATGATGAGTCTAAAATGCCATTTTGTGAACATCGTCAGGATGAACACGAATTTGGTGATAACCCGCTCGTAAATCAAGTTTGGAAAAATAAGCCACACTAAACAACTCATCCAACATATCCTCAATGGTTGGGATTGGGAAACGATCTTTCCTAGTCGCCTCATTCAAAGCTTGATAATCTGTACAAAACTGCCACGTACCATCTTTTTTTTTTTTAACAAGCAAAACTAGGGAAGAAAAATGACTCATACTTGGTCAAATCAACCATGTCGCTAACGTTTCCTCAACTTGATGTTCGATCTCATTTTTTTAGAAATGGGCATAACAATAAGGAACCACATTCATGGGAGTAGACTCATCCTTTAACAAAATTTGATGATCACATTCACGCACTGGAGGCAATGTTTTTGGGGTCTCCAAAACTTGAGAATATTCTGTTAACAGATGCTTGATTTCATCGGCAACAACTGGTATTCTAGATTGTTGAAATTCGGCTTTACCCTCAATAGTCGTTAGACAAAACATCTCGGCACCCTATTTCCATTCCTGCAATAACAAATTAGCATCGACCACCCTCGAAGGCCCAACTGATTCGGCCTTAATGAGATATTTTTTATTGTCCACTATAAATTGCATAAATCGTTGTGCATAATTATGCCCCAAATATCCCAGCCCTTCCAGCCATTAATAGCCCAAGACGAGATCCAAACCCCGGATAGGAAGTCCGAATAAAGTAGTTTCAAAATTAAATCCTTGGATTGAAATCAGGATGTTATCCTATCTCGATGACATTCAAATTTATCAACGCTAGCAATTCGAACACAAAATGGAGTAATAGGAGTAACCACCTATTTTATTACCATGTGATCTTTTCCTTAGGACAATATGGATTTACCCAGAGTCGTATTGCTCTGATACCATTCTGTGATGTCCCCAATTTACGTTCATAATTCAACGCAAATTGAAGTGTCAAGGTAAATAACACTAGGCTACTCACCCCTATATTTAACGAAATTTAATGCAAATCGCAGTGAAAAAATTATGAATAAAAATTTTCTAATAATCACATGGTGAAATGAAACCACAATATCCACATAATCTATTCTTATAATAACATTGTATCCTTACATACATTACCCAGTTAGCAGTTAGTTTTGTCTGTCATATATACAACTTATTCTTAAAACCTAGTCTAACTTCGTGACCATCTAAACTCTTCTGAGTTTTCTTAAGTCACCAGGCCTTCCATTTTCTCAGTCATCAATCATACAACATAATTTTATATTTTCAAAAAGGGAAATATACAAGAGTGAGATTTCTTTGAAAATATCAGTAAGTACACACGTAACTTAATATAAGCATAGATATCATAAAATAATCACATACAAGCCAGACAGTCAGAGTATGCATTTATGGCATGCTTCATATGACTCATGCATAACTTAGACTTATATTCTCCATAAACCCACTTTATGATACTTAAACTCTTATTTTCTTTCGTAATATTGTGAGTCTTTACTTATTTCGTATCATTGACAGGCTTAGGTCCCTATCGGATCTTACTTATTTCGTGTCCGATAGGCTTAGGTCCCTGCCGGATTTCGTATCATCGACAAGCTTAAGTCCCTGCTGGTTTTCATATCATCGACAAGCTTAGGTCCCTACCAGTTTTCATATCATTGACAAGTTTAGGTCCTTACCGGCACGTCAGCCATACAGGCGTATCATTGGTCTCCATCATAACATGACTGACTTATTAATTTTTCCACTTGTAAAGTTTTCTAACGTATTTTCTTAAAACAGACTTCATGACTTATGACGACACATATATGTGACGAAATGCAACATACGCATAAACTTAGACTTATAGCATGCATATTTTATGTCCATATATATATGTGAGAACATTGCATAATAGCATACATCACATGCACATACATTTACGTCACATCAATTCATAAAGTCAATGCTTACTATGATAAGCTCGATTCTGACTTCAATCCCAATTTCGTCCTTTATTGAGTCCTTATCTCTTAAAACTCGAAATATAAATGTTGTATATATTTCTCTTAGCTTTTCATAGACTCTTTAATCATTCAATTCTGACATTACACTAACATGTTATGTCTAATTTACTAAAGGATGTCGAATATGTCAATAATACCCCTATTAAGCACAAAATTTCCTAGAGTTGGTTTATCAATTTTTTCCAAATAAATACCTCATATTTTCACATAATTCTCATATAATTAACATCATAGAATATATTTATAAGGTCTCATAATTTTTCAAGTATTTTTCCATAGCAAAAATCATTCCAAACTTCAATATATTTCAATTTAACCCATGAACAAAGATTAATCTCAAATAAATATCAAACATAATCTAATTACCAAACCATTTATCAAGATTAAGTTAATATATGCACTTGCAAATTTTTCCAAAGTTAGATTGGATGTCTATGGCTAGTCATGCACCACTTCTTCTCCAATCCCCTCAATTAGCTCTCTTTTGGCACTTAAGTGATGTGAGTGGGTTTTTGTATATTTTTCTTGGCTATTTCTCACTATGGACGACTGGTACCTCTCATGGGGAAAGATGAGAATCCCATACATCTATTTATAGGCATAAGATGTGTGAGGAGCAAGGGAAGAGGGCTTGAGCACTTCAACTACCCTGCTTGACTGATTAGGTGATGTGTCCTATAGGTTTGTGATTTCATGATCACCCCTAAATCTTAGGCTTGGTGAGTCATGTTTTGATCCAATGGTTAATCTTTTGGATGCCTAAAAATTCTTTTGATAAATGGCTAAAATGATTCCAACACATGGAAAGAGGATGAAGCAAAATTTGGAAAATTCTCCACCTATGCATGCATCGGCCACTTGGTTTCTCCAAAGGCCAGCCACGTTCCAGCCCACATATGTTCTTGATAAAATTAGATTCTTCAAAAACTTAAAACATGAAAATTTAAGATAATTCTCTTAAGATTATATAGGATTTTGAATCACGTAATTACAAGATCATATGAGAGAGATATTATCAATTCACCAAAATATGTCAAAACTCACTCAAGAACATCCAATCCGAGTTCTCCATTTGTTTTCCTTTGTTTTCTTACCCACCAAGGCTTCTATATTAATTCCTATCAACTTGCCACATGTTACCACACATGTAAAGACCTTATAAAGTTTGGTAGCCAATCACAATTTTCATCACATGGCCGAACATAAGACAACTCATCTAAGTCGGTTACCAGTTGACTCATATTTCTGTCCGTCCACTTCACACCAGATTTAGTCCTTTATAAATTCTTTATCTTCAAAAACCCAAAACATAAAAGTTTTATATCTCCTTCTTAATGTTCTATAGGAATTAGAATCACCTCATTTTAACCTCATATGAACAAGTTATGATCTTTACAACCAAACTCGACAGACCAACCCAAGAACTTATTTTGGCACACCAAGTGTTTGATTTTTGGTTCTAATACTTCCTCTTGAATTTCTTTCTCAAATTTTAAAAATTTATCTCTTTCTAAATTCAAATTGAATTTTTCTAGTTGATACATTGTCACAAATCCCAAAGGTAAATTCAAAATTTTTCTTCGAATACATCTAAGTCTCAAATCCGATTTTCATGGAAAAATATCCTTCAAATAAATCCCTTTAAAATATTTTCAAGTAAATGTTTTATCTTAAAAAATTGGTTATTACACCTTCAGCTTCCAATGCCAACGGAATTTCTGCCTCAATTAAACATGTTTGTGCTTGACACCTATGGCCAAGGGTAAATTTTTCATCACAGCTAAAAAAAAGATTATTCTCACGCTTCCCTCTCATCTCCTGAAATGATAAATGCTTCACTGCCGAAGCTGGTAAAGGCTGTACACTAACTGGCATAGGATTGGATGTAGTTGGAATTGTAGGACTCAAAATACGGTTAGTATTACGAAAATTTCCCACAACCTTTTTTGTTTTCTGCAACTTCTCATCTTGACATTTAGCCAAGTCTATAGCCCTTTGTAAACTCTTTGGTTGAAACATTCGCACCTCAACTGCTATTTTAGCCTTTAGTCCACCCATAAAAGCACCAAGGAAGGCTTTCTTTGGCCACCCCATCACTTGGTTGGCCAACTTCTCAAACTCTTGCAAATACGCCCGGAAAGAGCCTATTTGTGAAATCTTATTGAGTGCTTCATCATAATCTTCAAAATCTGTTGGCCCAAAACAACGGAGAATTCCTTTCTCAAACTGATGCCATGTAATAGTCTTCCCATAGTGAGAACGATTATACCATTGCCACCATTGATTTGCCTCACCTTCTAAATAAAAAGAAGCTAACACCACCTTCTTCTTACCCTAAATCTCTTGAGTAGAAAAATATTGTTTCGCATGATCGAGCCAAACAGTGGGGTCTTCTCCTACAACTCGTGGAAAATAAATTTTCACCCGAGAATGCATTCGTAGGGTCTGGGTCTTATCTTTCTCCCTGGCATTACCCTCCTCTGAACCTGTATCAAATGCTTGAGAAGGAGAAGACATGTCACTCTCACCCTCAACAGAATCAACTGGCTCAGAATCCTCAGAGTTCAAAGAAGACGATCGTGACCTTTTGGAAGACTTGCGATGAATCCCCTTATGACAACGATCATTTCCACTCGACGAGCAGGTGTTGGATTTAGTCAACTCCTAGAGAATGGCTTGATTCGTTACACTCATTTCTTGCATAGTGAGACGTAAGTCGGAAACAGCTTCTTCAAGTTGCTCCAAATGAACCTTGTTGATCTTTGCTAGATCAACCATTGATAGTGGAAGAAATGAATCGTAGATGCTCTGGTACCAATTAATAGGTATGAACACCCGTATGCTCTACTCACGATGCAGAACCAACCCTCTCTCAATTCACGGTATTGAGAATACCAAACAACTATTTGCAAAACTCCTTCCCTCCCCTTCCAAAACAACTCATGGTTCCATATAGGCAACCACATGCAACCTCGAAAACATGTCCCATAATAATGAAAAACATTAACCAAGAAAAAAAAAACAACTTGATATTCGGTTTGCTGGTTCCTATGCTTCTTCTACGTGATGCTGTGACCCCTTGTATGCACGTATCAGTAACGAACTGTAACTCACCAACTGCAACATAAGCACTACGAAAATGAAATGAAAAACAAGCAACAAGCTGAAGATATAAAAATTGAAAGCATCAAACAAAACAAAGTAATTACTAAACTGAAATGAGCGTATGAACTACCGAAATGCAAGTTAGTAAATTGAATAAAAAATCATCACTATCGAGTCCAAGCTAGTGCAACAAAAGGATACTAAAACTAAACACAAGATAAGCTAATGAAAAGGAGTTCAAAACCAGCTACAAGTGGTTTATGATTTCAAGAGAAACCTGATAAGTTGATTTTTATATAAATTTTATTGTCTTTTTACTTATTAAAGTTGTTAGTTTATTTTTATTTTATTTTTATTTATTTATTTGTGTTTAAAAGAACGAAAAGAATTATTATATTTTGGGCTGGCATGATTATAGTGCTTTGGGATTTAAATTCGAGTCTTGATTGGGAACAGCTACTCTTTGGAGACAGTTGAAAAAATCTACTCGCATAAACAGTAATTTTACTGTTCATGTGAAAACGCTGCATGGTTTGAGTTCTACTAGGTTACGGCAATTGAATGAAGCCGCGTAATACTTCACATGTGCCGCATGCACAACAAAGTTGGATGAACTTCAAGACTCTTACTCTTGAATCACTCATGGACCCGCACGTGATTTACTAAATATAAGCCCACTAATTGCCTCACTTCATAGCACTTCAATTCAAAAAGCAGCCGGATGTTAACTCCTTATATGATACGGCATTCATTAGGACTTGGGAGGGGTGCATTATATGTATTTATCCGATGTTCAGCGCCGCAGACTAGACCTGCAGAGAATTGACCGAGAGGCAGTGTCACAAAAATTAGAGAATTTTTTTGAATTTTTTTGATGAGAAAAATCTGATGGATAAAAATGAGAACTATATATTCCATCAATCAATTTTAATAAAAAATATAAGTTTTATTTATTTTTCTTTTAATTTTATTATGAACTAAATTTTATTTATTAGAGTATTGATGTAATCTAATATTAAACACACTTTATATTTTGAATTATTTTATTTTTGATATCTTCATGATTGAGTGTTTAATTATTATTCTTAATGCTTATAATTTTTTAAAAATTATTATTTGATCAATTGAATTACAATGAGACTGAGAGGTGATTTGTAGTTGTAGTTCTAGAATTAAACACCATTAGTTAAGCGAAAGTAGAGATATTTTACTGCGACTAGTGTGATTTTTCAAAAAATTCAAAGTACGTAATAAGTCTCCAATTAATTAAATTCATATAGAGATATGGAATTTTTAGTTGGAGATATTTTTGATATTATTCGAGAGAAGATATTAAATAGTTAAGGATTTTTTAATCATCAATGTAGGATTATTGAAATTTAATAATTATGAAAAATAAATTGTGTGGGATTTGTTAGGTGAAATCAATCGCTCTAGAACCATTCTTATTATATTTTTACACTTTTAGATTTTAAGTTTAATTACTTTTTATTCATGGATCCATTTTTGTTAAGTAGTTTAATTTAATTTAGATTGTATAAACGTTCCATTTATTTTTTGATTTTTAAATAGTAATTAATTTAGTGACTTTCAGTAACATAGTTAAGCCCTGTGGGTTCGACATCTGTTTTCTATAAAACACTTTATTACTTGTTACGAATCTGTGCGCTTACAGATTATTTTACGTTAACAAATTTTTGGTGCCGTTGCTGAAAATTGATTATTTGTTATTGATATCAATACTAGCTAGATATTTACTACTTTGGATTTTATTTTATATTTTAAAAAATTAAATTAAGTGCATTTGAATTTGTTTTATTTATTTTCAAGAACTAAAAGTGCATGCCCCGATCTAAACCATTAAAGCATATACTCTTTGATCCTGAAATTGAAAGAACCTTATGTCAGATTAAGAAAAAGAAGAAGAAATAGATCAACACATCTCTATCTAATATGGCCAATCAGGAACACAAGATGCTAAGAGATTATGTTATGCCCTTAGTCAATGGGGCTACATCTAGCATATGGAGGCCGGCCATACAAGCCAATAATTTTGAGATCAAGCCGACCATCATTCAAATGATATAAAAAATTATCCAGTTCTGGGGCTGTCACAAGAGGATCCTAGTATTCATATTGTAAATTTTCTTGAAATTTATGATATTTTTAAACACAATGGAGTGGTAGATGATGCGATTCAACTAAGGTTTTTCTCTTCTCACTTAGGGATAAAGCAAAAACTTGGTTGATGAAAAGTGGGGAGAAGAATTGTGGAAAAAGGTCAAAAAATATTTTTTGCTTCAAAAGTGAATAGTATCATCAAATATTTTTTTGAAGACAAAAAATATTTTTTGACCTTTTTCCACAATTCTTCTCCCCACTTTTGATCAAATATAATAAGATTTTTTTAATATGTGTGCAAAAAGTACAAGTTTAAAAGAAAATTTTGATGATTCTAAGGAGAATGCTCTAAGAAGAGTATATGTTTAGAAGTGAAAGTGCCTTATTTGTTTAAATCCTATCTTTTTTTTATAGCCCTCACTCTAGCCACACATCATAAGCCTAATAAAGACCTATTGATCTTGGGTAATATGTTGTTCTACATTAATAGAGAGTGATTTAAAAAACAAGCCTATAGAATTTGTAGAGATCCATTTTTATTTACTTGTTTGCATAAAACCATTCGAGAAGCTAGTGATAAGTGAGAATAATATGTATGCATTAATGTTGAGAATGATAATGTGGTAGAGTTGAATTTTGAATTAACTTTTGGACTTGATTAATTTGGAATGATTCTTTTAAATTATAAATCTTATAAAATCTTTGAAGCAATAAAATGTTTTAATTATTTTTTTCTTTTTCTTTGTTCAAAAAATAACAAAATTTAAGTTTGGGAGAATTTGATAAGTATAATTTTTATATGAATTTTATTGTCTTTTTACTTATTAAAATTGTTAATTTCTTTTTATTTATTTTTATTTTATTTTATTTTTGTTTTTGTTTTTGTTTTTATTTATTTATTTGTGTTTAAAAGAACGAGAAGAATTATTATATTTGGGGCCGGCATGATTATAATGCTTTTGGATTTAAATTCAAGCACTGTATGGTCTGAGTTGGTTACGGCAATTGAATAAAGCCACGTAATACTTCACATGTGCAGAATGCACAACAAAGTTGGATGAACTTCAAGACTTTTACTCTCTCAATCACTCATGGACCCGCATGTGATTTACTAAATATAAGCCCTGGGCTTATATTGACTTATATTTAGTAAATCTATAGTGGGCTTATATTTAGTAAATCAGTCGGATGTTAACTCCTTATATGATACGGCATTCATTTGGATTTGGGAGGGCTACATTATATACATTTACTCGATGTTCAGCGCAGACCAGACCTGGAGAGAATAGGCCGAGAGGCAGTGTCAAAAAATTGGAGTTTTTTTTTTAGTTTTTTCAAGGAGAAAAGATTTGAGGGATAAAGAGGAAAGTTGCATGTTTTATAAACTAATTTCAATAAAAAATATGGATTTATTTTTTTTTTGTTTAATTTTATTATGAACTAAATTTTATTTTTTAGAATATTAATGTAGTCTAGCGTTAAAACATAATTTATATTCTAAATTATTTTATTTTTGATATTTTTATGACTGAGTGTTTAATTCTTATTTTTAATGCTTACAATTTTTTACGAGTTATTATTTGATCAATTGAATTACAATGAGACTGAGTGGTGATTTGTAATTTTAGTTCTAGAATTAAACGCTATTTGTTGAGCGAAAGTAGAGATACTTTATGATTTTTTAGAAAATCTAAATACGTAATAAGTCTCCAATTAATTAAATTCACATTGAGATATGGAATTGTTAGTTGATGATATTTTTGATATTATTCGAGAGAAGATATTAAATAATTAAGAAATTTTTAATCATCAATGTGGGATTATTGAAATTTAATAATTAAGAAGAATAAAATGTATGGGATTTGTTAGGTGAAATTAACCTATCTAGAACCATTCTTATTATATTTTTACACTTTTAGATTTTAAGTTTAGTTACTTTTTATTCGTAGATTTATTTTTGTTAAGTAGTTTAATTTAAATTAGATAGTAGAAACATTTTTCGATTTTTCAAATAATAATTAATTTAGTGAATTTCGGTATTCAATAACATAGTTAATTCTTGTGGGTTCGACATCTATTTCTATAAAATATTTTATTACTTGTTACGATTTTGTGTGCTTACAAATTATTTTATGTGAACAAAACTAAAAAATCAAAAGCAAAAACAAGGGCAATTTCAGAGGGTGCTTGGTTGGAGAAACCAGTCTATAAAACTCCTCCAAACAAAAAAACCCAAAAATAAGGGCAATCTCCAGAGTTCGGCCAAGAAACTGGTCTATGAAACCTAAAGAAAAACCCAAGTCGCTTTTTTCCTTCTCTCCCCATGTCTTTCCTTGCCGCCAGGTTTGCTGCTGCTTCCGATTGGAAAATATTTCTCCATTCCTTTCGCTGCTAGCAGCTGCTGTGTGTCCACAAAAGGTAAGTTAGCTGCCATGTGTTTCCTTTTTAGCTTGTGCAGGGGTGCATTTGGGACAGGGGCAGGAGCTGCTTGAAGCTGTATATTGCCCATTGGTGCATGACTTTAACTCACGAACATATGTATGTAGGATATGCAGTCCATGAGTCGGTGTCAGACCTGGTGGCTCGAGATGCTTGCAGTTGGATGACACATGCAGGGGCAGGTGTGAGCATTCAGTGCAAGGGCTGTGCTAAGTTGCTTCGATGTAGGAACTCAACTTCCGTATATTTGCTTTAAGGTGCAGGAATTTTGAAGCATGTTATATTGCAGGCAGCTAGAAGAATCTGCGCATGGCGTGACCAATCGGTGCAGCAAATTACATCAATCGGTGGGGGCTTTTGCGTGGACTTACGAGTTGTGCAATTAAAGTGCAGGTGCCTTTTAGCTGAGATTTAAATTCCTTCTTAATGGAAATTAATTCCATGAAGTTCCATTCGGTGCAATGGCCCAAATCTGAAAGTAAATTTCACGTAATTCAATTCTATGAATTATATAATAAATAAGTCTTATCAATTGCACGTAATAAATCATAGATTAAAGATCATAAGAATTAGTCTTTTATCGATTGAGTTAAAGTTGAATTATCAAAGCCTAAATCACTCAGTTATTAGTAGGAAAAGTGTAATTGATATCAAATGAAAGTACAAAATCATTATAATATTATAGCTTAATCAACTTTATCAATGTGTTGCAACACAACAAGAAAATACTACCATAACCAGGGCAGCTCAATATATATAAGGCTTAAAAGCAAAATTTAAGTGAGTGATTGATAATTATATATAATATAATAAAATATAAATTATTATATGAAAGTAAAATGAGATTTTTTTTAAATATTTAAATATTTTTTTTAATTTTATATTTAATAAGATAATTTATTTGAAACGAGACCTTAATACAAATTTTGTACTTCAATTTAGCATAATCTTAATAAAAATATTTAAAAATAAAAATAATTTATTGTATTAAATATTAAATTTAGTGTTATGAGATCTTGTACACATTGAAAAATATAAAAACTATTTAAATTTTATTTAATGAGATAGTTTTTTATTTTTTAAAAGAACAACTCAAAAAAATATATCTTTATCACTTTTATTTTTGATGGTTTTGTATAGGATGGGACTTTCGACAAGGGCCTAAATGGCCTTATGATTAAGCGGCCCTGACTATACCGTCTAAGTTATGTTTTTCTCTTTGGTTAGAAAGAGGACGGAACCTCCAGACTTCCCACTTATCATAAACTTTATTCTCAAAATTTACAAAACAATGAAATAACAAGAATTAAACCTTTACGGGAACCAAATAACCCAAAATCAAATAAATGAATTAGTTATTGCGGATATAAGGAAAACCAAGCTTATCTTTCTTTAGAAGACCCCATAAGCTCCATCGCAGATCTGCATAAGAATTCCAGGAAGACGTGCCACCCTTTGAAGCCATCCTCGCCAACAAATATGAACCCTAGTCTCTTTATCATTTGTAAAATTCTTGGAAGAATATGGTTACTCTTGAGGGGCTCGGTAACTCGCTCTAAAATGTGTTTTAAAAATGAGTTCTAAGTATAAGAATTGTCAAATAATATTATTAATATTAGTAATATGCAAATTTATCCAGTACTACAAATAAAATGAAATTATAATCTAAAATTATTTATAACAATGATATTCACAGTGAGTGGAATTTTTTTCGACATAATAAAAATGTCAAGTTTTTTTTTTATTTAAGATGATGAATTAACACTAAAATTTATACTAGAAAAAAGAAGAAAATAATGTCTCAAACATAAGTTTGGAATTAGAGTATAAATCTTATTTAGGATTTGGGCCGTGCTATACGTCCCTATTTCGGATCTCGACTTAAGACTTTTTTTTTTTAATTAAACAAATATTTTTAAATAATATTGTAATTTTTTATTTTTAAAAAATATTTTAAGATGTTAAAAAAATAAAACCATGTAAAAAAATTACTTAATTATAAAAATTACTTAATTATAAAAATCAAAAAATAAAAATAAAAAAATTCCAAATCGATATCCTAAATATGGAAAGATAGCATTTTTCTTCAAATGTACTCACAATTCTTGACTCACAACCATATGAAACTAAATTTTGCTTTTCATCTTCAATCCTTGTTGTTCTTGATATACTTTTAACTTCGAAAACTGTCCCATTTTGACCCAGGAAATCCAAGCTCAGAACACATCCAAGAAATCATGTTTCACCAAACCATAAAAACGACTTCACAAGATGTTCCTTAAAAAAAGCTAAATATTAATGAAAAATTAAAAATAAGAAGCAAAAGGAAGCAAAATCAAAATGACATTTTCAGGGTCACCTTGTCTGGATGGTTCTTAATGGCTGTTTTCCTATAAGTCTTATTTAGACCATCCTGCAAAACGCTGTTTGACACTCCCAAAATCTCGTAGTACTTGTCGCTGGTTCTTATATTTAGTAGATTCGACCCGCAAAGCAATCTAAACCGCATTTTGTCGGTCAGATCTCTTCAAGTTCCACAGATGGTTTCGTTTATAAGCTTTTCTGCACAACTCTAATTTTTCCGTCTCCTTTCATTTTTCTATATTTGCTCTCTCGTGTTCAATCTCCAAAACCAAATGCCTCTCTTTCTCTCTCTTTATGTTTGGGTCATCCCCATCGCCTTGAAAAACCAGATGAAGCGTGTTAGGAGGCAACTAAACAATTCTTTTTATTATAGTTAATTGATTATATATATTTGTTTAAACTGTTTTCATTACAAATATTTTTTTAATTATAATTAATTAATTATACATATCCATTTTTCTTATAGTAGTTGTTTTGTTGGACAAAAATAAGACCCAGAAAATGTAGCAGCTTTTTCACTTCACATGGCTGAGAAAAACCAAAAACGACACAGTACGTATTTACCTTCGTTTTCCTAATAGTAACAGTTATATAATATAGAAGGCCGAGGTGGGTAATCATTATTTCTCCCATTTTTCTTCATTGAACAAACCAAAATTCCATGTGCATGATTTTTTGTTTTCAAAAATGATGTACTGTTCATGTGAGTGAGTGAGTGAGTTACTGTTTTCAAAAGTAACAGTAACATGTACTGTTCATGTGAGTGAGTGTTCTTGGATGTGGATTCTCCCTAACATGTCTCTTTTGTTTTGGCATGTGCATCGGTAATCTAAAACCAAGCTTTTTCTGGCTCAATATACCATAATATTATTTTAAATATGCTATGTATAATTATAAAATATGTAACTATAGTATAATTGTTTTAAAAAATTAAGATTTATTATTAAAAAGATAATTTTTTTATATAAATCTTATATTTGTTTATTTATTTTAAAAATATTGCATAGTTTGCATACTTTACAAATATAAATAATATTCTTCAATTATTTTAATTCTTTGTTTTATTGTTATATTGGTGGGTGAGGGGAGGAGAGTCATTTGGGAGGGGTTCGCATGCATATTGCGATACCAATTGCTCCTGGTTATATTAATTTCACCTTTATATTGATTATTAATTTTCTTTTTCAATTTTTGGACTAATATTACATATTTTCCTATAAAGGCTAAAAACCATTATTAATTGGATTTTGGAACTGACTTGGACTTGGCCTCAATGAGCTCTATAGTTTGAAAAATAATCCTCCTAATTTGGTTTATTTTTTCCTAATTTTATTTTATTTTATTTTATTTCACTCTCAACTTTTGACGTGCCTTCCCTGATCTCTCTATCAATTCCATTAGTATCTCTTGCTTTGAATTTTTCAGAAAGTGAAAACTTAAATAGATATCAATACAGTTCTTGCATCAACAAAACTTGAAGCATTACCCCAGAATGCAGATAGCAATAAGAAAATGAAACAGAGCAAGAACGATTCAACCTTATTACTTCAATTCAACTGCAAAACTTCTAAGCATGTGTGTGTGTAAGAATACTAATATATAGAAATAATTATATATATTCATAATTTGTAAATGAGTTCTAATCGAATCGACCTAACAAGCTGAGTTGAGTATGAACGAGAGAGCTTTAATGAGTCCTAACTGGGTCGAGTTGAATTTACTCAAATACTTGGTATTTATTAATCAAACGAGTTTCTACTTTTATGATCGAGCTTTTTTTTTACGAGTCAAATTCGATTCAAATTTAGTCGAGTGAGTATCGAATGAACTGATTTATTTACGGCCCTAAACCCTACTGATTCCTATATATATTTACAATATTTAGATTATGAGTCATGTTAGAGTGAATTTACATAAATAATATATATGAGTGATGATGAGTATTAGATTCACTCTATATCTTATCTTAGATTATAAGAGACAAAAGGTTTTCTCCCTGGCGGAAAATAATTGATTCAGAGACGTTATTGTTCCTGATATTGTTCGGTTCTGAGCCCACCCATTCGCATAGTAAAAGAATCACTTCAGCCCGTATATGTAGTTTTTTAGTTCACTTCAAGCTCTCATCTCTGGCTTAGCCCAGTTCAGAGTTACTTCAGCCCACTTCTCCATCTTAAACAAACTTATTTTCTTACCCTTTAGCCCATCTTTCCTAGTTTTTCATCATCTTTCCCCTCTTCGAATCTTGAACTTTCTCCATCTCTCTTTTAATCCTCCACAACAATTTGTAAATGAATTTTGCGAGTTTCGAGTGTGTAAGTTCTATATAGTCCCTTTGAAGAAAATAGGTCAGATCTATTTAAAAATATTCTACTTTTATACAAAGTGTACACAGTTCTCATTTAAAATATTAATGTATGTTAAATTTATTTTGAATTTTATCTATTCTAATGAATATAAATTAAAAATAATAATGTTTGGATAGCAAGTTATAAAAGAACTTTGTTACTTCCCAGCTTCAACCTATAGAGTGGAATCCACATGCTACCCCTCTCTCGAATGGTAAAGATTAGTCTGGCTAAAAAACTGTAGAAGTTTTTTAAAGTTGCTTGAGTAGTAGTAAATTCTTAGCTTAGTCTAAAATATTGGTAGACTTTAGTTACGTGGCTTTGGTTTTGATTTTGGGATTTCCGATCCTTTGGACATTTCTTTGTTTAATTTTTTCTGCTTTTACTAGTTTAGGCCGTGTTTGTCACAATTGAAAAAGATCTGTGACATTGGTGTTTGGTCGGAGCATAAAGTTTATTTAGATAGTAAAAATATTTTTTTTTAATTTTATTATTATAATTCTTTTTAATTTTTTATATAAAATATAATAAATAATTCAATCTTTTTAAAAAATAAAACAATAATAATTTTAAAAAATAATATTTTATTCAAATTTTAAATTTTATATAAAATTATTTAATTTCATCTTACTATTTAAACTGCTTGCTATTAAAAATTTATTTTACATATTAGTTTTTGTTATAAAGCTAAAAAGAAAACTATTACTATTACAAGAGAAATATAAAAGAAACTCTTAAAAATTGAAACTTTCTTTTTTTTCTCTATATTTTCTTATGAATTTCATTACAACTGAAGCCCATATTTATAGGCGTTGAAGTTACTATGCAAGTCACTATGCAGATTTTAAAATAATAGTGGTGGGATCATTCACATAATTTTAGTGGTGGGACAGGGGGCGGCTGCCGTTTCGTTCGTTCATTACAATTCATAACACTCCCTCTTGAATGACCACCCATAAAGAATCTGTCTCGTTAAAACCTTGCCAAGGAAAAATCCGGTGAGAAGAAAAACCAATGGCGAAGGAAAAAGAGTACAGTCTTCTTATGTATCCACAAGTGCTTTAAGATTGCCTCATTAAAACCTTACAAAGGAAAACCCAATGGGATAAAACCTTAGGGAAGGAAAAAGAGTACAATCAACACAAGTCTTCAGGACTTTTACTCCCCCTGGAAAGTGCATGACGATAGATTTTTGAATTTTCACATTTTAATATTCTGCACAATTTTCTTGAATGTCGTAGTTGGTGATGCCTTCGTGAATAAATCTGCCAGATTATCACTTAATCGTATCTTTGATATATCCTCCTTTGATTTGAATGATACAAGTAGCATTATCTTCGTATAAAATTGTTGAGCTATCATTGATTATGAAATACCACACTTTTCTTGGATACGTTGAGTCATTGATCTCAGCCAAATATACTCTCGACTTGTTTCATGAATTGCAATAATCTCTGAATGATTTGAAGATGAAAAATAATATCTGGTTGACAAACTTAATAGAAATCTGATACCTGCAGTAATACTTAAACTCCCCCTGATAATATGCGTTAATGTTTCAATAATAAGCAAATATAATTTTAGTATATATAACAAGTTAAGAATTCAAACACGATCTCCAACTAAATAATGCATTAGAGAGAGTATGATAATATTTTCATCTAAAATTTTCTCCCCCTCATTCGGCGTTATTAGAGAGAACTTGTTTATATACGGCGAAAATAACATTGGAAACCATTTATGTATGATAAAAGTTGTAAAAGTTTTGAGATTTAATATTATCGGTTCGGCGGAAAATCAAATCCGCTTGACATTGTGGACAAACGAGATCTTAAAGAGATTTGAAAGTTTCGGATTGTTGTTTAAATATAACCAATTTTACCATTGGTTTACTCCAGCAAAAAGATCTCGCATTCCTCATAGATTCAGTTGTTGTTCATCTAGAACGATATTAAGTCTGATAGAAATTCTAATGTCCCAGATTTAAACCACGAACCTTTTATACCTCAATCACTTATATTTTCTCCTGAAGCTGTAAATACCATGATAGGAGCAGAGATATATCTTTCTAGTAAATCTGATCCTGAAATTGTTGCAGCATCAAGAACCCTCAGTGCTCAATATGCTGCCTCTCTTACAACCATGTCTCAGAAGCTATTGGCGAGAACGAGTGAGGTTGATCATCTTAAAAATAAAATATCTGAGTTGCATCAAACGCTTGCAACTAAAGATAGAAAAAATAAAGATTTAAAACAAGAAAACAAGGAGCTGAAGAAACTTGTAGACTGGTATTCTCGTGACCTGAAAGCACGAGTAGAAGAGCTGGAACGAGAAAGAGCTCAGATACAAAGTCAACAACAGCAGCTAACGGCAAAGGTTCAACGTTTACAAGAAAATAGGAATAGTTGTAATTAATCTCGCTGGGTTTTGATATTATGCATCCAGCATATCTTGTAAAGTGAGATTTGAAAAAATGATGGTTTGTCTTGTTCTTATTTCCATTTCTATAAGAACCGTCTTTAGTTTCATTTAGTACACATCAAATCTTCTTCTCATATCTATAATTCATCTGTATTTGTATTCTTATTCTACAAATTTCTAATGGCTCATCAAATTCCTTTTACTATTTCTCACAATCAACATATGAGGTATCCTTCACCTCAATTACAAGTTGATCCTGCATCTTCCGCAGGTGCAATGTTGCAGCAAGCAAATGATCTGGCTAATAAGTCAGATCGTGAAGCTGTTTATGAGCTGGTGACTCTTGGCACCCGATACTCCTCCTCTATTGTTGGATTTTCCAACCGATTATAATCCAAAAATCGTGAGATTGAGGAGTTTAACGAAAAGGTTTCCGTACTTCAACGACTTGTTCAAGGGTCTGACAGAAAAATTGCAGACTTAAAATAAGAGAATAAGGATTTAAAATTCTTACTTACCTCTTCATTTCGACTGCCTAATCCTTTAGATAAGGATGGTATGTTGCTTTATGAAAAGAAAATGCATTTGAGAGATGTGGCTAGAAGTCTCAAATTCTTGTAACTGATCTATGAATTGAATAATAAGATCTTTCATTTTCAAATGCATTTCTTGAATTTATAGCAACCCTTGTAATTTTTTCAAGAATTCTAACAAGGTAAATTATTAACATAAACTGCAATAATGGCAAATTCGGATTTTGATAAAACACATGGACATATAGGATTATTCTTAAATTCTTCTTTCAATAGATACTTGTTGATTCAATTATACCACATGCGTTCGGATTGCTTTAACCCATATAAAGATCTTTGAAACTTTATAAAGTACATACTCCTAAATGTACTTGGATTAGATGCTTCAAGTATCGTAAATCTTTATATATGTAATGATCTAATGATCCTTATAAATATGCAGGAACCACATTCATTAACTGCATATCTAATCCTTTTGTAATAATCAAATCGATTAAAAATATGAATGTGATTGCATTCATAACAAGGAAATATGTTTCCTCATAATTGCTCTCGGGTTTCTACAGGAAACCTTGTATGACAAATTATACCGCACAATTTCATTTCGCATTACGCTTTCGTATAAATACTCATTTATATCTGACAAATATTACACCCTTTGGTGTTTAGACAACAGGTCCAAATGCATCTCGCTTCACTAGCGAGTTTAATTCAGTTTTAATAACTGTTTTTCATTTTGGCCAATCATTTTCTACGTCGACATTTTTCGATGATTTTTTTGCTCACTTTCTTCATTACTTCTGGTAATATCAAGTGTTATCATATATGTTGTCGACAATAGTTTTATTTCTATCCATAATTTTCCAATACTAATGAAATGTATTGAGATCTCATTGTTCCTCTCTAGGGAAAAACATTTCATGAAACACCTCTACAGGAGGTTCCTCTTCAGGAGGTTTATACTCTTCAGGAGGTTTATACTCTTCAGGAGTTTTCTCTTCAGGAGTTATACTCTTTAGGAGTTACCTTTTCAGGAGATTTCCTATTCAGAATGATTATATTTTATACAGAAAATACGATCTCTTCATAAGCACCGATTTTTATTTTTCTTGTGCACCAATAAGTCTTCAACGCTTCAGGTGTATCTTAGACTCATTTATTGCTGTTTTAACAACTCGTCCTTCAGGGACTTCAATTCTTGCTTAAGCATTAACAGCAGTAATATATGATTTTACAACACCTTTAGTGTCAGTAAATACATCACGTAATTGATTTGCAACACTTTGCAGATAGGTAATCCTCTGAACTTCTAATTCACATTTATTTGTAAGAGGATCAAATTTAAACAGGGCTTTATTATCCCAAGTAATTTCTTATCGTGCTTCGAACACCGATATTTCATTATTTCAAAACATGATGAAATATTAATAGGCTTATATATAAAAACTTAGTATAAGTAAATCAAATGTTTGGCCGTACAACAGATACGTGACTACTATTTAGTCATACCACATCTATGACAAACATCTTCATCTTTTTATGAAGAATTATTCTGAGGGCCTTTATCCTTCTTTGAGTTGGATCACTTCTGGTGATACGATATATTTTTATCATCTTTAGTGTTGTCGCTTTTGGGACCAATACTTCTATAATTTTTCTACTACGTCTACGCCCTTAGTTCCCGTTCACTTCTGGGAATTGTGTAAATTCGATATTATTAATAGGACGTAACTGGTGTAACAAAAACTCATTATTTAGCTCAATCACTGGAAGACAAAATAAAAGTTCAGAATATTTGTTGAACATTCACTCTCGATATTGCTACTGCAGGAGCACATTCGAAGTATGAAAAATAATGTTTTCTTTTATATATCATCATCAGTGACATTTTCATTGCATAATTTTAATATTGAGCTAATTTTAAAGAGTGCAGAATATTCAATACTACTCTTAAAATCTTACAACTTCAGGTGCAATAAATCATAATGATCTTTTGAGAGGATTACATCTTTTGGTGTTTATATCACTCTCTTAATTTATTTCACACAGTAAGATGATTTTTCATCACGAGATACACAGCACGGTCCTTCAGAGACACATGGTTTTCTTCTATGATTGTATCTTTCAAGTTCATCATCATATCCAAATAGATCTCATCAAGGATCTGGATAAATAACATTTTTCAGAAATGTCAATAATTATAAATCTCAATATTTGACATTATATTACAAAAATAAATCTGTGAATTTAAGAAATATATTCACTTTATCATGAGAATAAAAATAAAATTTTATCAAGTAATATTCAGAAATATTACCTTTAATATTTATCTCAAGAACTGCAAATAATATATTGAAAAACTTACTTGAAGTAGAAGACCACTAGCTTCAGTATCGGTAGAACCTCGTGCTGATAACGTATTATAAAACTAAAAAGAAAACTACTCTATTACAAGAGAAATATAAAAGAAATTCTTAAGAACTGAAACTTTCTTTCTTTATCTATATTTTCTTATGAATTTCATTACAACTGAAGCTCATATTTATAGACGTTGAAATTACTATGCAAGCTACTATACAAGTCACTATACAAATCATTATGTAGATTTTAAAATAATAGTGGTAGGATTATTCATATAATTTTAATGGTGAGACAAGAAGCGGCTGCCGTTTCATTCGTTCATTACAATTCATAATAGTTTTAATTTTTTATCAACTATTTTTAAAATCAGTTCTTCTAAAGACAAACGTCTCCTTACAAGTGTCTGACAAATGGCTGAGTGACATAATGTTACGTCAGCCATTAGATTAAAAATAAAAGTAAAAACAAAAAATTAAATAAAAAAGTTATCGCGGACTAGCTTGGCTCATTTCCCGCTTTTCATTTCGATTTTTTATTGCCGTGCATTTTATTCTCTGTCGTCGTGCTTAGCTCCCATCGTCTGGGTCGCTCGTTCCGCTTGAGGTCGTCGTCGTCTGGGTCACCTCGTTCAGCTTGAGGTCGTCTTGCATTTTGGAGTTCTTCGGGCATCTGGTACAATCTAGTTTGGGTTGTGGTCAATCTGGAATGGGTTCGTCGGTCTCGTGGGGTAAGACTTCCTCAGCATCACGTCTCTTTTGAACACTATTTAGCTGATTTCTTTACCAAAAAATGGGTAAAGAACTTTAAATTGCTCTGCCCCAAACGGCAAAGATTGTACATTGGTAAAGAATCTTCTGGATGAGCATTTATTTTCTCTTGCCAAAATTTTGAAATAAGCTGGACATGAAGCTTTGCATTTTTAAAATGATGCCAAACCTCCAGAAATAAAGGCCACGGTCGATGGACACTATTATAAATGCCAAGCTTTGCATTTTGTTTCTCTCTTTCCAATTGCGTAGAATCTTTAAAAATTGAGGAAATAGTTTTATTAGGGAATTGGTTTGGGTTCAGGGATCTTTTCAATTGTGCATACGGTTAATGTGGGGTAGGGGTTGGTATTTAAGACGCATATAAATTTGTTTTATGCGTAGAAACTTTCGCTTTTTGTTAAAGAATTGATAACTCTTCTACAATCTTTGCCATAGAACCAAAAGTCTTAGCCTTTTTAAATTTTGTCAGGCCAGCCACAAAGGAGCAGATTAGTGATCTTTCTCAGAGCTTGGGAATACCTCCAGGTGTAGGGGAGGGATTGAAGTAATTATGTTTTCATATAATAATGGGAGTTGAGATGCACTTTAATTTTGTACACAAATAAAGCAGGAATACTTAATAGTATGAACATGTATAATCTAATGTAGAGTACATTTGAAAAGCTATTAGCTGAATAGATAAAGTAGCTCATTTTAACCGTATGAGATAAACATGTACATAATTAATTGGAAGTACTCTTATGGCTGGCTGCTGTCGTATTCTCAAGGCATGGCATAACAACACAACATTCTTCAGGTTTCATGCTGTATTTCTTCACACCTGTGTCTGTTACCAGAAAAACAAAATGTAAAGAAAGATGAAGAGAAAAGGAGATATTAATGCTAATTTTCTTTCACTTTTTAATCAAATGGATGGAGTTCCTAGATTAGATATATGAATTTATATTACACCACCCTAATTAATCCTCTAATTAATCCTGCATCCGTGTTTCAGCTCTATGTTGGTTATGGTCGATATACAGAGGCTACAAATCTATTGCTTGATTACATAGAATCATTTGCATCATTGTTAAATCTTATTTCTTTTCATTGCTTGTTTTAAGCTTCTTATGCTTAAACTACTATTGTTTTAGCTTTAGTTTACAGTTTGAGTTGTAGAAGTATCCGTGTTGATTTGATTTTTCTAGATGATATCAGAATCGGAAGATCTCTTTTTTGTTTATATCCTTGTAATCAAAGCGTTCTCACTAACCGGTCATTTGACTCATTTTTTATCCTTTGGAACAATTTGATGAATTTAAAATGTCTTTGGAGACAACAATGACCATGGATATTTCCAACCCATGTTCACATCTTAATAGTAATGTTTACATGATATTAATATTTGCATTCTACTCATAACAGATGCAATTTGGTTTGGATGGATCACAACTAGCACAACTAGGATTGGATGGAGAGTAACAAATCTAATTTCTCAGGATTGACAAAATTGGTTCTTTGAATGTAACTGTTATGGATTGAATATATTTTGGTATATTGCATATTTCCTTAAGATTGAATGTATTTTTGTATATTGAATATATTTCAGGAAATTGTTATTGAATGTTATCATTCTGTATTGAATCTAATTCAAGGCATTTGTCCGAATTTTTGTGATTCTCTATAGGTACATCAAACTATTTATTGTGTATTGTCCGGATTTATGTATTGAATTTTTATCTTGTGTTGCCGGATTTGAGGGCATGTTTCCAACCTTTGTTTGCGGAAGGGTGTTGTCTAGCATAGTTCCAAAAGGGTGTTGTATTGTCTGTATAATGCATGCGTGAAATTGGTACCAGCTTGCATTGCAAAACAATTACTAATTTGTCCATGCCAATTCTCATCATAACGTCCATAAAACTTGTCATTACAATACAATTACCAATTTTTTTTTTTTTTTTGAGTTACTAGCTACTAGCTTGAATTATGATATAGCAGTGTGGGTGTGATAAGGGCAGGCATGCATGCATTATGCACGACGCAAGCCATGCATGCCCTTGGGCAAGACGAACAACACAAAATCTGCTTTTACTTCTAAAAAGCGAGAGGTTATTCAAGGATTTGGAGAAACTAATGAAGAGAAAGCCAAACTTTGAGTAGTCCTGGTGGATCATATATAAAAGTTGATCATATTAATCCCAAACAGGGTCACGCACCCTGTTTTGGAGATGCTTACATCATGTGCAGCAGCTATATAGCAGCTTCTTGTTTGGGTTGATCTACATACATCCTTTAGAAAAGTTATGGGAAAAAATAAAAGCTAATAAGTTTTTTTTCAACAATTGCACAAATGGTGATCAGCTAATACCATCATCTCTCTTCATGAGTTATAAACACTAACTTAAAACATGTGACATTCATGCACCATTTTCTCGTGAGTCCAATCTGCTCAACTATTTCTTCATAGGAAACAACCTATCTACATCACCAACAGGAAAACCTGGATGTGCTTAAACTAGACTAAATAACTTAAATCACAACGTAAGCAGGTAACCAAAAAAGGTTCAAAATATAGCAATCTAGCACACCTAGAATAGTATGCGTGCACGCCTTATTTCAACTTACTGCTCAAAAACCACCGACTGCTTTTTTAAAACCTCTTCAATTAACGCAAATAGCACCATCACTCTCTTCTTGATCTCGTCCCTGCTCTTACGGAGCTCGATCTCCCTATTCTCAATCCATCCCCTTTCTTACAAAGATCAATCTCCCTCCTCTTGATGTCATCGAGCCTCTTCTCTAACTCTTTCTCCTTCCTTAAAATATCATCTTCTCTTTTTTGAAGATCCAGCTGAATGTAGTCATTACAATCCACCCACTTGAAATGCTTGTAGAATGGTAAACCCTTTCCAACACAAACATATAAGTAAATTGTTAGATGTACATAATATTCTATAGATGTAAATTGTTACCTTTATGTTCTAGTTTGGACAGCCTAAAAAGAGTCTTTGTGGATTTCTGTCAGTATTGGAGTATATCAGTGTGGCTTCAACCTCACAGAAGCATAATGGGTTTGCAAAGGATGGAGAACTCATTGTTGATTATGATGATATCCGAATTGGGTCTAAACTGAATTGATTAAACTGGAATTGATGCTAAATGGAAACAAAGTTTGAAATATCCAAGGCAGAAACAATATCTAAACTGAGCTGATGCTAAACTAAAACGAGTTCTAAAGACCAAAAAAGTTTAATTATAGAGTTGACTAGAACATGAAAGACTTGACCAAAAAGGTTCTAAACTGAACTGATGCTAAACTAAAACAGGTTCTAAAGACCAAAAAAGTTTAATTGATGCAAATCTGGAGTTGACAACGGTCCCTTGAGCAGAGGTATTAAAGCTTTAGGAGTTCTAAGCAAGTGTTGCTTTTGACTTGACCAGCCATCTTATGCATGAAGTTGTTACAAATATCCATATGATTTCCTAGTCTTTACAAAAATAAGATACCCAATATCTACTTAAAATCTTCATTGAACATACACTATTCATGCTCTACTTCAGGTACTTAAGGTACTTAACTCCAGATTTAAAGAAAGACAACTTTGCTGTAATTAAGAAATGAAGTTTTAAAATTTTGACTACTCCAACACAAATTACTATTAAGTTAATTAACAAAAAAGTTACTAGACAGTAGCACTGGACCAATGCCCGTGCTCTCACACACTTATAAATTATTTTTACAATAAAAAAAAATTAAAAGCCTTTTTAGTTTTTCAAAAGGAGAAAAAAAGACGATGCCCTCAAATGTAGAATTAATTTCTAAAAACGATTCCCTCAAGTGTAGAATCAGATCAAAGTTGATCTCCCCAACCAATCCAATAATAATTCATTTGAGGTATTACTTTTTTCCTCGGATGAATAGAGCAGCTCGAAGCGAAGCGCACTAAGCAAGCAGCCAAATATAGAAGCAAATCTCAGAGTAGAGCTAATAAAATCAATGTAAAACACAAGTACGAGATACAAATCTAGAATCATTAACAATTTCCACAAAAAAGAACCGATGGAGAAAAGAAAAATGTTAGTGTGCCTCGTGAATTTTCCACTGCTCTGCTCATGTAGTTTCACTTTTTATTATTATTATTTTTACACAGAGAGAGAGAGAGAGAGAGAGAGGTGTTACCCATACCAGTGGATGAAGAAGAAGACGACTTGGCCTGGGATTGGGAGACGTAAATGGGGGCCTTGTCACAAGCTGGGTTGGAGTTACACCAACGATTTTAGAATTAGGGTTTCGGGATAGTAAATCTGAGAAGGGTTAACGCCGCCCAAAATAGGGAAAAAGAAGATGGAGGTTGGCCTCGAAATTGAGGGAAGGAGGAATCCATGGATGCAGTTTCGAGGGGAGGACCTGGCTTCGATGAAGAAGATGGGGGAGGGAAGCTCGGGTTCGGGGGGGCTGGGTTGGTTTGGAGTCGAGAAGGAGGAAAAATTCATGGGTTTGGGTTCGACGGGAGGGAACCCCTCGCTGGTTGGGGTTCGAGGGGTAGGGAAACAGAGATCCGAAAATTGGAGAGGGGAGGAAACTGAGAAGAGGAAATGAAACACTCAACTCACGCAAAACGCTACGTTTAGTAGCATATGCCACATCAGCAACATGCCATATGAGCACCGTTTGTCTGGTGTTTGTCCAAAATGTTTGTCCGTAGCATTTTTCTTTTTAAAAGAGTGGCTAGTTTCACACTCCCTTTGAAAAATCTTAAAATACACTATTAATTTTTTTTTTATATATATATGAGTCTCAGATTTATCTATTATATTTAAAATTAATACTCGAATTTGCATACACTAGCAACTAGTGTTGTATCTAACATTATCAGATAAATCACAAAGCAACACCATGGTTTCATACTTTTGTTTTAGCTTAGTCAATATTTTTTGTACACCATCTTGGATTTTTAAGAATTTAATTATTAGTTTTATCAATTGTCAAAGATATGAGCCATAAAAATGCCTTCTTAGCCAACTATAATATTAGTTGGCTTATTATAGCTGGCTAAGCGTACTTAGAATATTGATGATATTCTCGAAAAGACACTCAAGAATCAAGATTCTGATTATCCGTGTTGGTGGCCTGCCCGGCGGGATTTTAAGATCATTTTAATTGAATTGTTTAAATTTTTTTTTTAAATATAAATTTGTATATTTATTAAAATTTTTTGATTATATTTAATTAAAAATTAAGAAATAAAAATAAAAATACTTTTTTTAATGAATAATAAAACTAAAATTTTATCCAACAAAAACTAAATTTGATTTTTGTTAAATATAATTTTATTTTTACTATTTACAAAAAATATTTTTATTTCATTTATTTCATTTTTATCTCTCTATTTTTAATTAAATATGATTAAAATTTTTTGATAAATGTATAAATTTATAATTTTTGAAAGATAGTTTTAAGTTAGATTTGAATGTTGAGAAATGTTGAAAAGAATTGTAAATAATAATAAATAATAATAATAAAATATTAAATAATAATATAAATAAATAATAAATAATAATAAAATATTTTAAAATTATTTGAAAGTGTCTTTAATATCAAATATAGACTTAGACAATCTATTAAGAGTGTTATAAGACGTTGCATGGATAGAAGAGGTTCACCTCAAATTCTAAACTGTAATGCTTAGGAAATGTTGCAAATTTGTAATTTCTGTGTGATTGAAAAATACTAAAGGCAGTCGCCTGTTGCAAAAAAGGGAAAGTCCTCTGACAGTTTGGGTCTGATTTTTATAATGTTGAAATTTCTGCGTGTTTGAAAAATGCTATAGTTTTTTTTTTTTGGTTTAGCAAAACCGTTAATGCAAAGTTATAATGTTTGATTAAAAAAAGGAAAATTCTACTCATAGACGGTTTTGTGTAGTCGACTTGTAGTTGAGTGTCACCCGACAAATTAAAAAAAAAAGAATAACTAAAATAAATTTTAAAAAAACTAAGATGGAGGGCGGGATGAGTAGAGAGAGAGTCATTTGGGTAGAGAGAGAGACAGGGGCGATTTCAGGCGAAACCTCCGGCCATCTTCTCCGACCATCGAAACCCCTTCTCTATCCTGTCCTCGCGGCCATCTTACCCAAATGGAGCTCGTCGCGCACCGAAAAAATATTTTAGTTATTTTTCTTAAGGTGTCGTGGTGTAATTTCCTTTCTCTGCATACTGTGGGTCTAATCGTATTTGGTATTATTATGCTTTGGAGTGTAATATCTTGAAAAAATATTTAAAATCTTTCTTGGTGTGGGAAATTTGAAGAGCTATATGATTTGATTGAGGATTATGTGCAGGGGTTGATGTTAAGAGTGGAATATCTTGAAAAAAAAAATATTTAAAATCTTTCTTCATATAGAAAATTTGAAGAGCTATATGTTTTGATTGAGGATTATGGGGATTATGTGCATGTGCAGGGGTTGATGTTAAATGATCGGATAAAGAGCATACCACGACTTCAGTCTGCATTGGCCAAAGCTGAGGATTGTATTTCTAAGCTTCCGTCTGATACTCCCTATTCTGATTTTGAATATGCGTACGTTCTATCACATGATGTCAACTCTAAAACAATGTTTTTTGTTGCTAATTTTTTCCTGATTGGTAATTTGTCAAGAGTCAATTCCATGATGTTTTCTAGTTTTACTTGTACACTTACATGCAGATTACAAGCAATGGGTTTTGAAAGAGGTTGGGGTGATAAAGCAGAACGACTATTGGAGATGATACATCTTCTCTTGGACATTCTTCAGGCCCCTGACCCATCTACACTAGAGACATTCCTTGGTAGAATACCCATGGTGTTTAACGTTGTCATTTTATCTCCACATGGATACTTTGGGCAAGCAAATGTTCTTGGTTTACCGGACATTGGTGGCCAGGCATTTAATTCTTTTCGAAATAAATCATTAAATTTGAGCTGCAAAATATACATGCCCCCCCTTTTTTACATCTTTTGTCTAGCTCATTTGTTTATTTTTTTCCCTTGTTCATGGATTGGCATAAAACACTGGTTAAATTCTGTCAATGATTTCTTTAAAATGTAAAGGTTGTGTACATACTGGACCAAGTTCGTGCACTAGAGAAAGAAATGCTTCTTAGAATACGTAAGCAAGGACTGGATATCACTCCTAGGATTCTCATTGTAAGTATTTTTGTGCTTAACTTTGATCGGTAGACATTGTTTAGATAACCTTTCCTAATGTTCTTTTTAACATTGTACTTCTTCTTGTTAGTTTGTTTTTTTGCTCCTTGAATCCCACATGGGAAAGGAGTGGAAGAGGAGGTAGCCCCAAGGCTTATAAAATAAGATTTGGGCTCTTTAGTTTAATTACACCAGTCAGAAACTTATCTAGTAACTTTTGACTTTAGTAAAATTTCTCTATTATCTTTTTTGTATGTAAAAGGAAGAGAGGTGAAAGTTAGAGTTTTACTAGTGGGAGAAGTTTTTGTGGGTGTCGTTGAGGTGAGGAGAAAAATTGTGTGGTTGTAACAATTTTTCACATAGTATATTTTCTTCTCTGAGTTTGGTGGTTTTTCTCCTGTTTTGGAGTTTTCTACGTAAATTCTTGTGTTGTGTTTATTTCTCTATTTTTCTTATTATTCTGTCAAAAATAGATCCTGGTGGGGGGAATTTGGAAGCCTAGATTCCCAACAATGGTATCAGAACCACTAGATTTTTTTTGCAGGATGGAGCTATGGTGTGGTAGTGTGAATACGTATGGTCTAAGGAGGTTCTGTCTAGGAGATTGAAAATTTTAAGTGTGTCCGTTGTAACCCTCTAATCTTTCCTGGGAACCTTGAAGTTTTGTCTAGGAAAGATCAGTTTTTCCTGGGAACTTACTTAGTGGGTACTATTCATTTCTACGGTAAAATTCATCGAAGTTATGTCAGGAGATAGTGCTTCAAATCCTATCAGATTTGATATGGAGAAATTTGATGGGAGAATCAATTTTGGTTTGTGGCAAGTGCAAGTCAAGGATATCTTGATTCAATCAGGATTACACAAGGCGTTGAAAGGTAGACCAGTCCCTGAAGTCAGTAGCGGTCCAAGCACTACTGGTGAAACAAAGAGCAGATTTGGAATGAGCAATGAAGATTGGGAGGATTTGGATTTGAGAGCGGCAAGTGCAATTCGTCTGTGCCTAGCCAATAATGTTCTTGCAAATGTGCATGGAATATTCACGGCAAAGGAACTCTGGGAAAAGCTCGAAGAGTTGTATCAAACGAAGGGTGTTTCGAATCGAGTGTACCTGAAGGAGCAGTTTCATACACTGCGGATGAGTGGAGGTACGACTATTTCAGATCATTTAAGTGTTCTCAATGGTATTGTCTCTGAGCTGGAATCTATTGGACTTAAAATTGATGATGAGGATCAAACTTTGAGGCTGATCTGGTCTCTTCCATCTTCCTATGAGCATATGAAGTGTATTTTGATACATGGGAAGGAGAAAATAATTTTTTTAAGAGGTTACCAGTAAACTTTTTTCTGAAGAAAGAAGGCTAAGTAGTGGAAGTAATAGTTCACTTGAGAACTTAGCAATGGTGACAGCTGGTGATTGGAAGAGAAAGAACTCCATGAAGAAGAAAGTAGTCTGCTGGGTGTGTGGACAACCTGGGCACGTCAGAAGAAATTGTCCAAGAGGTGGAGCAGGTTCGGCAAGAGGCTCCAAATCAGTAAATGGAGATACTGATAATGAAATTAATATCGTGTCTCTCTTTACAGAAGATGATGTCTGTTAAAAGGAGACATGTACATCCTCATGGCATGTCGCTAATCCCAAAGTTACCATGATAGAGGATGCGTTAATGTTAGTTGTTCCACAAGTTTGCACACGGGTATTGGTTTGACATTGATGCAAGGTGTGTGGTGGAAATTCATGTCAATGGCTGATGAACTTCCAAGAAAGCTAAACGTGGGAGTTGCACCATAATTTTTCAGCAAAGTTATTTTCGACATGGGCCGAAGTGAAATGCTTGGAATTGGTTTATTTTGAGTGGTTATGCTTTTATGGTGGAGCATGATAGCAAAAGTTATGAAGATCCTCATTGTGGTAGAGTGTGGCTGTGGGATCAGTCAAAATCGCAAGGTGAAAATTGTTAGTTTGTTTTTTTTACTCCTTGAATCCCACATGGGAAAGGAGTGGGAGAGGAGGCAGCCCCAAGGCTTATAAAATAAGGTTTGGGCTCCTTGGTTTAATTACACCAGTCAGAAACTTATCTAGTAACTTTTGACTTTAGTAAAATTATTCTATTATCCTTTTTGTATGTAAAAGGAAGAGATGTGAAAGTTAGAGTTTTACTAGTGGGAGAATTTTTGTGAGTGTCGTTGGGGTGAGGAGAAAAATTGTGTGATTGTAACAATTTTTCACATAGTGTATTTTCTTCTCTGGGTCTGGTGGTTTTTCTCCTGTTTTGGAGTTTTCCATGTAAATTCTTGTGTTGTATTTATTTCTCTATTTTTTTTATTATTCTGTTACAAGTAAATTCTGGTGGGGAGAATTTGGAAGCCCAGATTCCCAACACTTTTACTGGTTATCCAAGGTGACCAGGTTAATACCTGATGCAAAAGGAACCACATGCAATCAGCGGCTGGAATGAGTCACTGGAATTGAGCATGCACATATTTTGTGAGTTCCTTTTAGGTCAGAGAAAGGAGTCTTCGTAAATGGATCTCAAGATTTGATGTGTGGCCCTATCTAGAGACCTTTGCAGAGGTAAAAGTATTTTACATGTAAAGTGAATTACTATTCTTATGGAGTTTTCTTGTTTTAAATTTATGCTTAACAGCTATGGTTGGAACATATATTTTAGATTCATTTTGTAATACATTTAAGTCTAAACTCCTTGTGAGAGAAAAAAAATTATGTTTATAAACATCACAGAATTAGCTTCTTTAAATAAAAGCATTATTCTTTTCTTTTTGGGGGGGGGGGGGGGGGGAGGGATTAGAAGAGGGGAAATGAAAGACTGGACATAATTACATCTTGCTTACTCAAATCAGCTTTTCATGCAAATCTTTAATTATTTACAAAAATTGACTGCTCTTAAGAGAATCTAATTAACCTTACCACCATTATAGCTTGACCATTGTTACTTCATTAAGTTTTATTGATAAGCATTATTAATTACAATTTACCACCCGCATTGCTATGGCCTTTATTATTCAATAGCACCCTGCCATTTGGGAGTCATTTTGTCCAGGCTTACAGAAATTAAAAACAATTTTTGCTAATATTGTTGTCATTTCTGGTTGTGTTTGATCAGGATGCAGCAAGTGAACTTCTTGCTGAGCTACAGGTCATACCAGATTTTATTATAGGATACCACAGTGATGGAAACCTTGTTGCATCTTTACTAGCTTGTAAAATAGGAGTCACACAGGTTAGAAATGATTTCTTGTATTATGATAATGCAAATGTGACATACATGCTATTATCTGCTGAGAGGGCAATCTTATGGTAAAAAGCTTTGATATTCTATAGTGCACAATTGCGCATGCGCTGGAGAAAATTTAAGTCAAGATTCTGATATTTATTGGAAAAACTTCGAGGATAAGTACCATTTCTCATGCCAGTTCACTGCCGATCTTATAGCCATGAACAATGCTGATTTTATCATCACGAGTACATACCAGGAGATTGCAGGAACGTAAGTATTTTTCCTTTTAATATTGTTCTGCTGGCTTTTGCATTTAACTCTTTGTATTAAGAAAAAAACTAGTTGATTGTTTTTGTGCTTTATTAATGCTCGTGGCTAACTTTGTTTATAATAAGTAAGTTGCATATAAGAATTACTTATTATAAACAAAGTTAGCAGTATTACAATGCAACTTATAAATGTACTATACAAACTTATCAAAAAAAAAAATGTACTGTACAAACAAAATATGCTTATCCGTGGCTGCCCACTTGTTTTATGATAAGGCCACACTTAATCCTACCAAGTGTTTAATAGAATTCTGATATTGTTATCTCTGCTTAATAATTTAACATAGTTTGGAAAGACTAGCTATCTCTTTTAAAACACATCAATTGATAATCATACAATGACTGCATCATAGTTGCTTATTAGTGCTCTATGCAACGAAAACGACGTTTGAAGAGATATGTCCTCTTCAACAGTGCCTCACGCTAGTTAGTTCTTGAGATTCGGAAATTTTTCTTTTAAGTCCCGTTTGGATTGAGAGATAATCTTTAATTTATCTCATCATTATAACTTTATCAATATTTTATATAAAATATAATAAACAATTCAACTTTTAAAAATTTTAAAATAATAATAATATTAAAAAATAATATTATAATAATATTTTATTCATCTTTTAACTTTTATCTTAACTCATCTCATATCAACTTATTTTCCAAACCACACTTTAACGACCCAAACGACTTAGAACAATGATGTAACCAGCATGTTCAAATACAACATAGAAGATACAGGGGGAGGGGGACAGGAAAAGGTGGGGTTATGTGGTAGGAAAGTTGATTTTTTTAAGATAGCAATGGGATCCAACTCTACACCCGGACGTATCTTGCTTCTTCCTTGCCCCGATTCCAATGTTCATTTGTTTATGATGTACAGCAAACAGATGGATTCATTTGGTGGAAAAAGGCCCGGCCTGAGGTCCATTCAGTTTATAATTTATTCAAAATACTCAAAAGAACTTGACCCTTTTTAGGGTTTGGTCAACTTGCATATATCTTAAAATTTTTGCATCAAGATACTGTTTATATTGGTATTCAGGGTGTTCTTCCACCTAGGAAAAAGATTTCTTAATCTATTTGTTCAAAGCTTAATCGTATTGATTTAATATAATTTGTTGTGTTTATTCCTTTCTTTTGTCGGGGTACAATTTTGTTTATTTTAGTCGGGTTTCAATCACAGGAATTAAATTTTCCTGATTTCACTTTTATAACAAGGCTTATTCAAGCATTAACACTGCATTTATAACTTAGAAAATTGATAATGGAACATAGGCTCTTTAACTATTTCATCTTGATCTGCAAGTTTTATGATTTTAGCTATCCCAATGCCAGAAACTCATTTTAGGCTTTGTTTGTTTTTAGAGATAAGATAAAAGTTAAAAAAAATAATAAAATATTGTTATAATATATTTTTTTAATATTATTTTTATATGGAGATTTGAAAAAGTAATTTTAGAATTTGAAAAAATTAAATTTTTTATTATATTTTGTATTAAGATTTGAAAAAAATATAATGATGAGTTTAAAATGAGTTTGGAGTTTTTGATTTCATCCCCCAAAACAAACCGTGATCCTTCGCAGACACTCTAAATTAGTTTCATCTCCATTTCATCTCTAAATTTTCAAACTGATCTCTAACATTTACATGAACATTAACAAACAATAAAAAGTCATTTTTTCTATAAATTTCAAACTCATCCAAACAATTTCTGACATGAATACTGTTCAAACAGTAAAAGATAAACATCTCATCTCATTAAAACTATCTCATCTTATTTCACTATTCAAATGTAACATTTTTTTAAAACTATCGCATCTCATCTTATTTATAAAAATCTCACTACTATTTAAAACATCTCATTTCATCTCATCTGAACTGAGTAATCAAACTGGGCTTTATGACTTCGTAGACACTTCAGTGTTTTTTATGGTCTGACCCTTAATGGTGCTTGTTAGAACATTCACAATAGATTAGTCAAATCTATTGCTTAGCTAAGTACTAGTTAAGAAACACTAAAAGCATGCTGCAATAACTTCAACAATTCTAAAGTTAAAATAACTCTCTTTCTCTTGGCTTTCCAAATATAGCTAGTCCTTTGGACTGGTCAAATTATTTTTTGAGACTAAAATATTTATCCATGATTTATTTTTATTTTTCATCTCAAAGTCATATCCACATCTAGAATTGTTGCAACGTCATACCCACGTTTGTTTTATTATTATTATTATTATTTATCTTGTTCTTTCATAAACAATATTTTTCATTCTTTGGTGAAATCAAATTTGTGTGAAATTAGGTTGAGTTTGATGGTAGTATTTGGACGTGTTTGGGTCAAATCTTCGTTTGTTGCTCTGCCTTTATTTACATGCTATTGGTGTTTGTCGTCAACGGAATGATGAATAAAGTTTGATAACTGGATGACATTGTTGGCACATTATGAATTGTCCAGCTTCACGTGAAATTAAAGGATCTTGGCCGATGAAAACTAGTATTTTTTCCATATAAATCCACAAAAGAGACAAAGGGAGACAAACCAAAAATAGAGAGAAAATAGCAGTATAAGTTTGATTTCCTAGTTCTTTATATTGCTGAGCTCCATATGCTTGGCTAGCTATAATGCGATCATGGCAATGAGTCAAGTGATTCGCGGTCAAGGTGATCCATTAGCAGGACCATATCATGTGTGGTGGCACACTCTCAATGCGATCGATGCCACTTCTCCATACCATGGCGCTGTCTGTTGTACGTGTTTCTCATTAAGACTCATGACCTGTTGGTCAAATGGTCCATACTCCATCTAGAATTTATATTTACCATACCATGACATTGGCCACTGTGATCGATCTGGATTTGTGTCCCTAGTGATGGTGCATTGATATATATTTTTTCTTTCAATACAATAATATTATATTCGATGTGAAAGCCTACGATCCAAGATGGATCATTCAAACTCCTGGAAGATTTTGTGATGGCCCTGGTGGTGGTGTTGCTGTTGGAGGTGGAGGGTTCGATAAAGTAACACTGTTTTATTCCCTCAATGGAAACGTAAAGACTAAAGGCTTTTATTTTATGTTTTCTTTTCCTTTTCTAGCCAGCTCTCTCTTTCTTTTCCTTGTAAATTGAATACATGTTTGTTTGTGATGATTAGTAATTTAGTTGAACAAGGTTGATCGATGGGTATGAAACAATTTCATTTTTTTTTTCACTTTTACATTCATTTAGTTGAGTATTGTTTTTTCCCTTCTTAGGCTTACAATCATTTAGTTGATTATTCTAAATTCTATCACTTAATTAATGAGTCACAACAGGATAAAAATACTTCAATATCTAGTCACACAGTGACATAAATGCCTTCAAATTTTTTTATGGTAGAAGTCTATCAATATAGCACTGACGAGTTAAAAGGTCATCGCCTATTGAAGTGAAGGATTGTGCAAGGCACCAGGTGTTTGTGAAATGTTCCGAAAGAGAATGACAACAAATTAAATGCACTCTGTTTTTCTATATTTCCTCAGTAGACAGAAAACCACAATATATAGGCCTTTTTTTTTCATTCTTTTGAATATTTCCTAATCAAGAGCCAGTTATAACTTATGATTTGAAACCTATAATAAATACCCAAGTAGGGGCAAAGCTCATCATTGTTATACTAGTATTTTTCAATCTTGTTTATTTTATAATTATTATAATATTTTTCTTCACAACCTATTGAAAGAGTGAGTTTCCTTTTTCATGTAGATTCCAGGTTGGATAAAATTTAAGTCATATTTTTTCCTTGATCTTTTTCCTAACCCAAGCATCCCCTCAATAATGCTGGATTCAATTAATACTTTTCATTGATTTCACTTTTTTGAAATCCCTAATTTTTGTAATACCTAATTTCTAATTTTATGTGCTTTGTAGGTCCTTGTCTTCGGATTTTCCACTGTCACAACAACAAATAGACCCACAAAAAATGGTGAACTCTATAAATATAATTTATAAATAGCTATAAATATAATTTATAAATATAATAAAATTTAATAGTTATAAAATAAATAGTCAATAATTATAAAAACACAGTATATATTAATAATGAATTTAACTATACTAGTACTATTTAGTAACACAACACTTAACTAAGGTTAAGAGTTTATTTGCTATGAAATTATGGCTTTTTTCGACAATTGAAATTTGCCAGAGATTTTTTTTTGAAAAAAAAATTACTAATTATGACCATCTTGCTCATAGCCAACAATTACGACCTCACTCACTTCTCTATTATATCTAAAAAAACATGATTTCTATGGGCTGAGGTCCTGATTATGTGCATTGTGGACGGTTGTCAACCTCATCTTTCCATTAATTCTTGTGGCATTGATTTTTGCCTTACAGTCCGTCTTTCCTGTCGGACGTGGCTTGGCAACATTGGAACCCCCAACCTGGGCCTGCCCTCCCCGTACACAACCAATGGTGACATATTTAACGCTCTGATCCTATGCCCTCTTACTTCTCCATATTTTCACCCCAAACCCATATTTCTTAGCATAATTCTTGTAATAACTCTGCAATTCTTCAAAAGAATCAAACTTCATCCCTGATTTTGGCGCTTCAATCATATCAATGCTATCTGTTTGCACTAGCTATAGTGTCTCGGTAGTGCCATTATCGACAGAGGCACATGACGCTTCAAATTCCATATAATCGAGTCTATCATCTTCACCCATGCTTCTTCTGCTTGTTGCGGAGTCTGTAACGATGAGAGGATGCGAAGGTCCTATTGAACATGGAAAAGGGCAACTATCTTTCTGTTAAAGGAGAAAATAATGAAGGCAATTCTTTTTCCAAATATATGCTAAATAACGAAAAGAGAATAATGGATTGAGACCTGAGTAATGCTTGGATGAGATTGGTTGCCATATCCATATGGCAACCAATCTGTTGACAATGCATGCTCATTGAAATCTTGATGGTCCATCTCGGAAAAGTTTTGTTGATGGTCCATCTAATCAATTCTTTTTCATCTTGCAAAATCAATTTTAAGTGATAATGAATCTATCAACAAACTTGCATATAATGAGTTATAGTTCTTAATTGAAAGTTATAGATCCCATGGGAAATTCGAAATAGGACCAGATCATCATGGGAATAGTTTTAATATTTATCACAGACAGATAGATCCCACGTGTCGCTATAATATATAATATATAATATATAATATTTGTTTCTTTAGGAAATTAATGTGAGTAATTATCAATTGCAATGCTTATAACACTTTTGGAGATAAAAACAATAAAACAAGAATCAACATATAACATAGGAAACGTTTCAATTTTTATTAGGTCCACCCAATGCTCAATAATTATCAGTCAGAGCAATCTCATGTATTGAAATTTATCTGTCCCCAATCCTGCCAAAAAAAAAATCTATATATACTGTTAATATAAAATGATCAATAGTATATATCTCCTTCCACAACATTAACTCGCATGTCATGATGTGTTTAGCTTTTGCTAGTTGTAGCCTAGAGTGCAATTTAAAATCGAATTTTATAAACTGTAAGCAGACTAATATACCATATATATCTATCTTTATATATATAAAGTGGGTATCTAACGGAAATTCTTGTTTTAATAGAAATTCTTGTTTTAACGGAAATTCTTGTTTCTCCTTTAAAATTAACACTTTCCATCAGTTTTTGTTAAAATTAATACTGCATCTAATGAGAATTACTGTTTTAAACACAATTAATTAAATTTATTCACTGAAATAATATTCTTGGCATTAAAATTAATTCCACCTCTTCAACTTTCTACAATAGTAAACTTTCTATTTAAAACTCATTTAACATCTATTTAATACTACTTAATACTTTAAACACAATTCATTAAACCCATAAATAATGTTAGAAATTTCTATTTTAGAATTCTTATTTAGGACATATTTTTTAATTTTATTTTATGTAAAATAAATATAGAATAATAATAATAGTATAGAATGACACAATAATAATATAAAATATATAAATATAATAATATATATATAAATAAATCATTCATAATAATTTATACGTTAGAAAGTTTAATTTTATTCAAGAAAATTTTATTCATATTATATGATTAATAATTTAATTTTTTAAAAAATAATTTATAATTTTAAAATGAATGCATTATTTATTAAATTAACTATATATACGGTATATATAATTAATATACGATATATACAATTTATTATAATTATATTAAATTGGTAATAATAAGCAATAAATATAATTAATATTATATGTTTGATATTTAATTGAAATACATATGATTAAATAAATTTACATAAATTATAAATTATAATATAATATTCTTATATAATTTATAAACTATATAATTTATTTTTTCAAAAAACTAATATTATTTCTTAAAAATAATCACATAACTAAAAAAATATAGATATTTTAATATCCCATGTTTTGAGGCCATACAAAATAACACAAATGTTAAATTATCATTTTGGAATAAAAAAAATATCATATCTTGAACTAACCTTTTATTAAAACTTTAATCAAAATTATTTCAAACAAGTTTGATAAAACTATATGTTATATTTATTTATGAGACTATCTTATTATTTTTATTAATTTTTTTATAATATATGAAAACGTATAATTATTTATCATCTACTTAATTATGAATAATCATTAAATTTTATTAAAAATTAAATTAAATAAACGTGCTTTGCACGTTATTTCTATCTAGTATAATATATATATATATATATATATAATGTCTTCATGATAACCTAATTGTCTAGCTAGCTAATATTATCCAAGTTTGATATTTTTTAATTAACAGATTATAGACACATAAAGTTTGCAATAAGAATCAAGAGGATATTTGCATCATGAAGTTTGCAATGTACTATAAGAACAAAATATCAACAAGTTGTCATGAACCACCAAAAGCAACTAAATAATCCTACATCAATGCAGAATAGTCTAGAACATTATATTATTCTATCCAAATAATTATTTTATTAACATCCGTCCCCCCACCCCCCAAATAACCCATCATCTGAAACCCCCATACATATGAACAAGCTGTAAAAAATAAACAAATATTATCTAACATCCCAGTTGATCATTCCTAAAGGGTGAGATAGATCTATTCAAAGATAGGCAGTCTCTTTGATCTCAATGGACTCCATACATTGAGTGATGGGTTTCCAAAAATGTGAAGTTGTCCAAGCTAACACAAGGATTAAATAACTTAAATTTTATCCAACCTGGAATCTATAGGAAAAAGAAACTCACTATTCAATAGGTTGTATTGAAGAATATTATAATAATTATAAAATAAACAAACAATAAAAATACTAGTATAACAAATATGAGCTTTGCCCCTACTTGGGTATTTATTATGTGGTCTTTGACTTTTTTGGAATAAATATATTCATTTAATCTATTTTTTTAGAATTTGTAGGGCGAGTAGTTCACCGGGTACTGTGCTGATCATACTTGCTAGGAGGTTAAAGGGAAAAGGGTTATTTTCCTAAAACAGCTTGCATCCGGGTTGTTATATGGGTCACTGGTGTGTGTTAGCTTATTTTGGTTAATTTTTTATTCTGTTTTGGGATGATAAAGCTGTTGTATGAAAATAAATAACCGTGGATAAACATTTCTGAGGTAAACTTGGAGAAGTATAATGATAAATATTTTGCCAAAGAACTTCAAAAGAAGAAAAAGAAAGGAGAATGAGAGTTTTTTGAGGCAGAGAAAGAGGTTAATAGCTTCAAAAAAATTTAGCCACTAAAAGATTCTCCAACATTAAATTTACCAAATTATGTAATCTAATGTGTGTTACATTAGATTAAGAATGTGCTTTATAGTAAAGTGAAACCTAATGTATCATATTAAGATATGTCAGTTTAGGAGTTTATTTTTATAAGATTTTTTATGGCTATAATACTTATCTTGTTTTTTGGGTTTTTGATTATTTTGATTATCTATTGTCTGTCCAAATTGTAGGAGAGAAATGTGCTCCCACAAGAGAAAAAAGATGATCAGAAAGCTGTTGATGCAGCATTGCTCAAATCCATTGGGGAAGTTTCAGACTTGAAGGTCTACTTAGCTACAAGGTTTTCTCTCAAGGCTGGCATGAAACCTCATGAACTACAGTTTTAGATGAAGCACGACCAAATTAAAGGGTTTACTCCATTTACTTTTTTTGAACTTGGTCATTGGCCGTTGTACGCTTCTAGTTTCATTGGTAATTGACAGTTACATTCTGTGTTTTATACAATGGATAATGGATTTTACTTTTTCCAATTTTGGTTGTGGAGATGATGGTTACTGTTGAACCCAAGGTTTCAAGTCTCGTATTTACATATAAATTTTGATGATAATAAATAATATTGAAAACTCAAGCTCAAGTTGTCTATGTATGAAAGGAGCTAAACACATCAAGAAATCAAGCATGAGCAAGAAAGATATCAAGTCTACAAATGAAGCTCATAGATTATTTTTGTACATCTCTTGATAAAATTAGAAATTGGATTAAGGCTCCAAATTACTCTTTTTTCTCATAAAACATCAAATTATTTTTTCCACATATGCAAGACATTTTTAAATGTCTTAGTTTTGAAAATTGTGTTTTTCACATGTGCATAACACCATCAAACAAAATAATTTCGAAAATTATATTTTTTTAAAAAACTTGATTTTATAAGATGATTGATTATCATATTTGACATGTGCATATTTTGTTTGAAAGTCTTGAAGGGAGGTGGTGTGTTTTTTTGACTAATGTAAAAGGTAGATGATTTTGTTTGAGAATCTTAAAGGGTGGTTGTGTGTTTTTTTTGACAAATATAAAAGATAGATGATTTGTTTGAAAATCTTAAAGGGTGGTTGTGTGTTTTTTTGACATATGCAAAAAGAAGATGATTTGGTTTGAAAAATAAATCATGCTCATTTTGTCTTGTATGAAAAGCAAAAGATTAGGTTTGATTTTTTTGAAAAATGAATGGAGTTGTCTTTGACAAATGCAAAAAGGAAATGTTTTTATTTGAATTTTTTGAAAAGTGAATAGTGCTCTTATTTGACATGGGAATCTTTTCAAATTTGAAATTGAAGACTCATTTACCTATAAATAGCTCACTTGAGTTTTGCAAAAATCACAACAAGAGCTTACACATCTATTGTTAAGTTTTGCATCATTTCTTCAAAGCTCTCATTCTCTCTTTTCTAAAGTTTTGAGCCTTAATTCTTGTTCTTGTTGAGAGAGATATAGGTTGCGCTGTATTGTTTCTATCTCACTCATTGAGGAGTGTACTTTGATAGTCTACCTACTATCAATTCTTGTATCAGTAAAAGGGTGTGTATAACCCTTGTGTGTGTAGAAGGTGTTCTACACGGGGAATAGTTAAATCACCAAGTGTAAGGTGATTGGAAGTGTAGAAGGTGTTCTACACGTGGAATAGTTAAATCACCAAGTGTGAGGTGATTGGAAGTGTAGAGGGTGTTCTACACGAATTCTTTGGAGCGGTGCTGCTCAAAGGTGTAATAGGTTTCTATCTCCACCTAAAGGAGATTGAATAGTGGATTTGGGGATCCTCAAGAGGTAGCTTGAGGCGAGGACGTAGGCAGTGGGGCCGAACCTCGTTAACATACTGAGTTTGCTTCTCTCTTACCCTTACTCTTTATATTTATTATTGTTTCATATTTTATTTATATTTTATATTATATATTTGATTTATAATTGTTATTTTTTTAAATACAACTCAATTCACCCCCCCTCTTGTGTTAGTCATCTGGCTTATCATTGAACCACAGCACCACTCATGATGGCTTATCATTTTTGTGTATGGCATGATCACACTCAACCAGCCATAATAGTTAATGGGACTTTGATTATTCCTTTTGGATTAGTTTCCTTTTTTCCCAGCAAAGTGAAGTCTCCACTTATTATTGGCTGTAAATATGTAGTAGCATGCTTTTTGGTTGAAATTTCTGACAAACAGAAAAGTTGATGCACTCTATCTAATATCTAAAAAAGAATACCTTATTTCTGTTTTGATGCCTTTGCAAGTATATGAACACACAAACGTTTGAAATGAGAAACATATATCCCTTGGGTGTTTTTCTTATCAGTAAAAAGTTTATTATTTAGCTATCCTCTATTCAGAGTGTTTTTATTAAGAACTCGAGAAACTTGGGTGGCTTTTGCAAACCATTTTAGATGGTAAAGACCCAAGGAGCTTTAACTTTAAAATTATGAACAATTGTTCTCTAACTTGCTTTTTCCCGTGGAATATGTCTAGATTCTCTGTCCTAATTTCTATTTGTTGTGGAGAATTTGATATTTGCTTCTTCTTAAATCACTTGATCTAAAATACTGTATAGCTCATAGTTTCTTTGGAGTTTTTATAATGTATCTTTTTTTTTTTCACAGACTCTATTTGTCAGTAGTTAACATTCTTTAGTTTTTATATGTGCTGGAGCTATATTGACAGAGTATTTTGGTGCTGTTCTTGGAGTATTGTCTGCAGTGGCATATGGACAGAGGGGTCTTGTCTGGAAGATGGTAGCTCTCTCTAATATGCTTGGTTGTCATTGATTTTAGGATGTATGATGTATGAATAATGCACATCATATCAGTTAATGATCATAATCTTATGGCATGTAAGCTTTGGTTCTATTTTTGACGTGTTTCTCTTTTGAAAAATGCTATTTGTCCCTACTTGGGATCTAGATTTGCAATTTTTTTTTCGATTTTTTTTTTTTACTTTACAATTAAGTAAGTATTTTTAAATAATATTGTGATATTTTTTTTTGTAAAATATTTTAAGATGTTAAAAAAATCATGTAAAAAATAAATCACTTACTTAATTATAAAGTTAAAAAAAAAATGCAAATTGAGATACCAAGTAGGGACAAATAACATTGCCTTTCTCTTTTTTCGGTATTCATCCAATGCTTAACATGAATGCAAGAGTTTTGCTTTTATGGACATATCTAATGTTGGTGAGGTATTATAGTAGACATTTAGATGTGTTGGTCAATGAGAATGATTGAATAGGAAGAATTTCTTTTTATAAGGAATCAACTTAATGGGATAACTTTTCCCTTAGTTTTTAGAAATGAGATGATAATGGAAAGAAAATAGATATTATTTCTGTAAATATTATTATTTTCTACTTATTTAAAAGAAAACATTGTTCTTAACTTCTTTTCTACTTACCAGAAAAATAATACTATTCTTTTCTCTAAATACTAGATGTTTCCTCAAAGTAGTGTGTGTATATATATATATACATATATATATAAGGAATCAATTGCTTTTTATTCATTCTTTTTGGAGACGGTGGACCCACTAACAGCATCATCATGTGGACAGATTATGGGAATTATGCTGTACCCACTAAACTAATCATATATATATATATACATACATATATATACGTATATGATCAAATGTTACTGGTCTTGTCCAAACATGACCGAAACTAAACAAAGTAGTAGGATATATTCTTCCCTATTCTTAATTTACTATTAATAACCTGGCCGACATGATGTGTTATATTCTATTGCATGTTTCTACTTTTACGTGTTATACTCTCCAATCAACAAGGGTGACTTAAAAAAGTATTTTAAACTAATTAATAGTCATTAAACTAAGTGGTGGCGATTAATTATTTGATTGATCACGTGATTATGGTACGTACGTACTTAGTTGAACCTAAAATAAACATAAAACAGGATCAAGACATCATGATTCATTGACTTCCTTTCTTTTTCTTTTTCAGCGATCAATATTAGTCTATAGCCTTACACACACACACACATATATATATATATATATCATATGGTCTATTCCATTTTTTTTTTTAATATTGATCCTATAATTAATTCTAACAATCTGACCAATCATGGAAGTATATTATAAAATTGGTCAGATTGTTAGAATTAATTATAGGATCAATATTATAAAAAAATGGAATAGACAACAGAATATATATATATATATATATATTTAATAAAACGACCTTTTCAAGACCAGATAGCGAACAAATGGACAAGCTTTAAAATTTTAAAAAGATGTTTGACTGTGACAAAGATTTCTACCAATTATTTAATTCTTTGAACTGGGCCTTGCCTATTAAACAAAGGTAAGTGATAAAAATATAATATATTTTATAATAATTATATAAATATTATAAAATAAAAATATTTTTAAAAATGATCTCATAAAATTAATATCACTTTATAAAATATTTTTATTTTATAAATATAATAAAAATATTATGGATTTATCATTTGTCTTGAACGAAACAATTGAAGTGCTGGACTTTTTTATAAGCGCTGGACAAAGATTGCGATCCGGCTTATAAACCTGATCTTTGTTTTGATATTGGATCTCTGTTATGAAACTTAAAGAAAGGAACTACTATTGCAAAAGAGAAATAAGAAATTCTCTTGAAACTCTTAAGAACTCAAGCTTTCTTTCTCTCTCTATTTTTTCTTATGAATTTCATTACAACTGAAGTCCATATTTATAGGCGTTGAAATTACTATGCAAGTTACTATGCAAGTCACTATGCAGATTTAAAATAATAGTGGTGGGGTCATTCACATAATTTAGTGGTGGGCCAAGGGGGGCGGCTGCCGACTCCGTTTATAACACTCCCCCTTGAATGACCACCCATAAAGAATCTGCCTCGTTAAAACCTTGCCAAGTAAAAACCCAGTGGGAAGAAAAACCAATGGCGAAGGAAAAAGAGTACAGTCTTCTTATGTATCCAAGTGCTTTAGGATTGCCTCATTAAAACCTTGCAGAGGAAAACCCAGTGGGACAAAACCTCAGCGAAGGAAAAAGAGTACAATCAGCACATTTACTCCCCCTGAAAAGTGCATGACAAAAGATCTTTGAGTCTTCGCATTCCAATGTTATGCACAATCTTCTTGAATGTGGAAGTTGGTAACGCCTTTGTGAATAAATCTGCCAGATTATCACTAGATCGTATCTGCTTGACATCAATTTCACATTTTTCTTGAAGTTCATGAGTATAAAAGAATTTCGGTGAAATATGTTTGGTTCTGTCACCTTTGATATATCCTCCTCTGATTTGAGTGATACAAGCAGTATTATCTTCATATAAGATTGTTGGGCTATTATCCATCATAGGAAATCCACACTTTTCCTGGATATGTTGAATAACTGATCTCAACCAAATACACTCTCGACTTGCTTCATGAATAGCAATGATCTCTGAGTGATTTGAAGAGGTAGCAGATAGTGTCTGCTTAACAGATCTCCATGATATGGCAGTATCTCCATAAGTAAATAAATATCCAGTTTGAGATCTACCTCTATGTGGGTCTGAAAGATAACCTGCATTTGCATACCCAATCAATTCTGGACTTGAACCACGTTGATAAAATAATCCCATATCAACCGTACCATGAAGGTAACGAAGGACATGTTTAATGCCATTCCAATGCCTTCGAGTTGGTGCAGAACTATATCTTGCAAGCAGATTAACTGAGAATGTAATATCTGGTCGAGTGCAATTTGCAAGATACATCAAAGCTCCAATTGCACTGAGATATGGTACTTCAGGACCAAGAATTTCTTCATCGTCATCACAAGGACGGAATGGATCTTTCTTCACATCAAGTGTTCGAACAATCATTGGAGTACTCAGAGGATGAGATTTGTCCATATAAAAATGCTTTAGGACTTTCTCAGTATACATGGACTGATGAATAAAAATTCCATTTGGCAAGTGCTCAAGCTGCAGGCCGAGACAAAGTTTTGTTTTGCCAAGATCTTTCATTTCAAATTCATTCTTTCAATAGATATTCGCTTAAGCGATTATACCACATGCGTCCGGATTGCTTCAACCCATATAAAGATCTTTGTAGTCTGATTGAGTACATATTTCTAGATGTACTTGTAGATGCTTCAGGCATCTTATATCCTTCAGGGATTTTCATATATATGTCATGGTCTAAGGATCCATATAAATATGCAGTGACCATATCCATCAACCGCATTTCTAATCCTTTTGTAACAACCAGACTAATCAAAAATCTAAATGTGATTGCATCCATAACGGGAGAGTATGTTTCTTCATAATCAATCCCGGGTTTCTGCAGGAAACCTTGTGCAACAAGCCGTGCTTTGTATCGCACAATTTCATTTTTCTCATTACGTTTTCGTACAAATACCCACTTATATCCAACAGGCATTACACCCTTTGGTGTTTGGACAACAGGTCCAAATACTTCTCGTTTCGCTAGCGAATTTAATTCAGCTTCAATAGCTGTTTTCCATTTTGGCCAATCATTTCTACGTCGACATTCTTCGACGCTTTTTGGCTCACTTTCTTCATTACTTCTGGTAATGTCAAGGGCCATTTTATATGAAAATATGTTGTCGACAACAGTTTTATTTCTATCCAGAATTTCTCCAGTTTTCATGAAATGTATTGAGATCTCATTATTTTCAGGTACCTGTTCCTCTTCAGGGGAAAACATTTCATGACACACCTCTTCAGAAGGTCCATTTTTAGGAGATTTATACTCTTCAAGATTTTCCTCTTCAGGAGGTTCTGGAATAGAAGATTTAAGCTCTTTAGGAGCATCAATTATATTTGTGGCCTGTATTGTGGGTACGTGTTCTTCAGGAACACCAAATTCATTTTGTATTCTTTTCCTTCTGGGAATTTTATCTTTTGCACCAATAGGTCTTCCACGCTTCAGGCGTATTTTAGATTCACCTATTGCTGCTTTGACAATTTGTCCTTCAGGGACTTCAATCCTTGCTGGAGTATTAACAGCAGGAATATAAGATTTTACTACACCTTTAGTGTCAGTAAATACATCCGGTAACTGATTTGCAACATTTTGCAAATGAATAATCCTTTGAACTTCCCGTTTACATTCATTTGTAGGAGGATCAAAATGAGACAGGGTCTTATTATCCCAAGTAATATCTTGTCGTGCTTCAGGCACCGACTTTTCTTTACCCATTAACGGAAAATTTGATTCGTCAAAATGACAATCCTCAAAACGTGCTTTAAACATATCCCCTGTAAGGGGTTCAAGGTATCTAATAATGGATGGAGAATCAAAACCAACATATATCCCAAGTCTACGTTGAGGGCCCATTTTTGTACGTTGTGGAGGTGCAATTGGAACATATACAGCACATCCAAAAGTACGAAGATGAGAAATATTTGGTTGTTGACCATATGCAAGCTGTAATGGAGAATATTTATGATATGCAGATGGTCTAATGCGAATTAGAGATGCTGCATGAAGTATAGCATGTCCCCAAACAGAAATAGGTAGTCTTGATTTCATAAGTAAAGGTCTAGCGATTAGTTGAAGCCTTTTGATCAAAGACTCAGCTAAACCGTTTTGTGTGTGTGTATGGGCAACAGGATGTTCAACATCTATTCCTATTGACATGCAATAATCATCAAAAACTTGAGATGAAAATTCACCTGCATTATCCAATCGAATGGTCTTAATTGGATACTCAGGAAATTGTGCTCGTAGTTTAATTATCTGAGCAAGAAGTCTAGCAAATGCAACATTTCTAGTAGAAAGAAGACAAACATGTGACCATCGACTAGATGCATCAATTAGAACCATAAAATATCTAAATGGTCCACTTGATGGATGAATAGGCCCACATATATCTCCGTGAATCCTTTGTAAAAAGGATGGAGATTCAACAATGATTTTTGAGGGAGATGGTCTAATAATTAACTTACCTTGAGAACATGCAGAGTACGGAGATTCATTGGGTAGAAATATCTTTTGATTCTTTAAGGGATGCCCATGCGAATTTTCAATAATTCGTCTCATCATTATAGAACCCGGATGTCCAAGGCGATCATGCCAAGTCATAAATACTTTAGGGTCAATGCACTTCTGGTGCATTACCACATATGATTCAATTGTTCTCATTTTTGTATAATACAATCCAGAACATAGAGCAGGCAGTTTTTCTAATACGAGCTTCTGGCCCGATACTGTTTTAGTAATAAGAAGATGCTCTTTACTGCCTTCATTGGTCGTTTCAATATGGTAATCATTACGACGTATATCTTTGAAACTCAATAAATTTCTTCTGGATTGTGAAGAGAATAGAGCATCATCAATACAAAATTTGGTGCCATTAGGCAACACAATATAAGCTCTTCCGGAGCCCTCAATTAAATCCGATGAACCTGATATGGTATGGACATAGACTTTCTTTAGTGTTAGATTTTGAAAATATTTCTTTTCTTTGAAAATTGTGTGAGTTGTAGCACTGTCAGCCAGACATATATCTTTATCATTCAACTCAGAGATAAAAAGCTCATCAATGTGATCCATGATTCTACAAAATATACAAAACTTTTATTATTGATAGAAAGAAAATACATTAATTGAGTGGAACACTTCCATCTCCAATTAAGTGTTCAATACTACCATCAGGATGATTAAAGAAATCAGATACATCAAGATGAGTAACGTCTACATCTACTGAATCTAATAAATCATCTGATGGTTCTACTAAATTTGTTTCATGCACTTTATTCTTTCCTTTAACAGAAGCTTGATATAAATCAGCTAAGTGCCTGGCCGTACGACAGGTACGTGACCAATGTCCAGTCATTCCACATCTATGGCACACCTCTTCACTTTTCTTTGAAGAATTATTCTGAGGATTTTTACCCCTCTCTGAATTGTACCACTTCTGGTGATATGGTATATTATAATCCCTTTTAATGTTGTCACTCCTGGGACCAACATTTCTATAATTTCTCCTACCACGTCCACGCCTCCGATTTCTTCTAAAGGATGCACCATTCACTTCTGGGAATGATGCAAACCTATTACCATTCACTTCAGGGAATGATATTGAGCCAGTAGGGCGTGTATTGTGGCTTTCTAATAAGAGCTCATTATTCTGCTCAGCTACTAGAAGACATGATATAAGTTCAGAATATTTCTTGAACTTTCTCTCTCGATACTGCTGCTGCAGGAGCACATTCGAGGCATGAAATGTAGTAAAAGTCTTCTCTAGCATATCTTCATCGGTGATTTTCTCACCGCATAATTTTAACACTGAGCTTATTTTAAAAAGTGCGGAATTATACTCACTAACACTTTGATAATCTTGCAACCTCAGGTGCATCCATTGAGAACGAGCTCTTGGGAGGATGACAGTCTTCTGTTCATACCTCTCCCTTAAATTATTCCACAAAATATAGGGATCTTTTACAGTGAGATATTCAGTTTTCAATTCTTCATGAAGATGGTGGCGAAGGAAAATCATTGCTTTAGCACGTTCCTGCAGGGATGCTTGATTTCCTTCTTTAATAGTTTCTCCCAGGTTCATTGCATCAAGATGTATTTCAGCATCAAGTATCCAGGATAAATAATTTTTCCCAGATATATCAAGAGCAACAAATTCCAATTTTGTAAGATTTGCCATTTTCTACACATATAAATAATAAATATGCGTATCTCAGAAAATATATTTATAAATTCACACAGATAATCATCAATAAAATATATCAATGATTTCAAATAATATATTGAAAAACTTACAGAGGAATAAGGCCACTAGCTTCAGAATTGGCAGAACCGTCGTGCTGATAACGTGTTATGAAACTTAAAGAAAGGAACTACTATTGCAAAAGAGAAATAAGAAATTCTCTTGAAACTCTTAAGAACTCAAGCTTTCTTTCTCTCTCTATTTTTTCTTATGAATTTCATTACAACTGAAGCCCATATTTATAGGCGTTAAAATTACTATGCAAGTTACTATGCAAGTCACTATGCAGATTTAAAATAATAGTGGTGGGGTCATTCACATAATTTAGTGGTGGGCCAAGGGGGGCGGCTGCCGACTCCGTTTATAACAATCTCTATATTTTATTAATTTCGAGATACGAGTTTTTAAGCACAACTCAAATTAGAGATGAAATTATTAAACTCACAGATAAAAATCACAAAACTTTGATTGATTTTTTTAATTAGTGATGAAAGATGTATTTATTAAGAATGTTGTAAAAAAATATTTAAAAGTTATTTAAAGCTACTAAAAAAACTCAAAAAACAGTCGTGAAATAAACCTACTTTAATACCAAAATTTGTTGGTATATAAAGAAGCCAAGTGAGAAAATATAATTTTTTATTAAGCTATTTATAAACCGTTTGTTTATTAATGAAGAAGACAGAAAAGTATGTCTTTTACTTTCTCTATGATCCCGTTTGTATTTATTGTATTCGAACGTGAGCTCAACTTATCTTAACTTATCTTCATTTCATTATTATATTTTTATAATTTTTTATATAAAATAAAAATTCTTATACACCTTTTTCAAATCATAATACATTTTTTTCAAATCTTAACACATTTTTTTTAATCTTAAAATAATAATAATATTAAAAAATAAATTAAATTCATCTCAACTCATTTCATTTCTGAATAGAAACGAGACTTATATCTTCTCCTTCTAACTGTTACTGTGCAAAACTTTTTCAAAAGGTTTCATTATTTCTATCATACTGAACTGGCCTCGAATTAAGAGCCATGGGACCCACCCCATCCACCGCCCCCGGTGGGGCCGGGGGACGGTCGATTACAGAATGCAGAGTCGTTTGTTTTCCCAGGCCTATTACAATAGAGGCGTGTTGGGCGGAAGTCCGAAGCCGGGTTTTCGCGTCAGCCCTGACATAAAAAGTAATTTTATTGTTATATGAATAATCGGGCTTCCGCGTCAGACCCATTCACGATCATTTTTCTTACAATAATCGTTTGGCAACTTGGGGGCAAGGAAATTACAGAGCCATTTCTCTTTTCTTCTGTCACAGAAACACAAAATGGGAAAACAAATTACGAAGTCGTTTCTCCTCATTTTGATCTTCTTAAGTACGTAAAACCCTTCCTTAATTATCTGAATTTAGCTTCTTCCAATACATGAATGAATCAGAGTAACCCTATCTTGAAAGAGAAAAGCTTAGAATCGGATGGCTGTCAGACATATTTGCAGGCTTCTTGGATTCTTCTTGGAAACTCTTAAGAGATGAGATTTATGTTTTCCATATTTTCAACGTTGTGTTTGATGCTCTAGTACATTGTTCATCTGTGGCTCCAACGATTTTTTTCTGTTCTTCTTAAGTGATAGATTACTGGGTGCCTGTGAATTTCGTCTTTGTTGGATTTCGCGATTCAATTAATTGTGTTTTAAGTTTTGTTTGGATTGGAGGAACAAGGGGTTTGTGACCGGCGTTAAGGACCAGGACTCGCAGAGCAGGGGACGCGGAGGAGGGAATAAGGGGGGGGGGAGAAAGGGGAGAATGAAATATGAAATATAAAAGCATGAGGTAAAAAAGTTAGATCACATATTTTAAGTGGTGTGCAAGAGTGTGGGGCTTAGAAAACTAGGAGTTCTATGTTGGGATCGGCGGAAGCTCATAAATAATATGGAGACCAGAATTTAACGTGGTTCGGCCAATTTAGCCTACGTCCACACACACAAAGAGGAGAGTTTGTATTAAACAATAAACTAATTATTTACAATGGTTTCTCTCTTCTAATCTCTCCAACGGACCTCACTTCCGACTCTCTTCTTCCTCATTACAATCTTACATGTATTTATAGGAGAAAGAAATAGTGTGAACGTGTAAATGACGGTGGAATTCCGGCGGCCTCCATTTTTGAATTTTCTGGCGGCGCCTACCTTCCAGCTGCTACTGATGGTGCCTACCTTCACCTTCCAGAAGCCTCCAACTTCTTTATTTGCGTGTATTGATTTCTAACAATCTCCCCCTCAACACCAAATGGAGGATCTCCTGACACATTTTAGTTCAAGACACTTAACCTGACTATGTTTCTACATAACTCAAGTTTTTCATATGTGACTACCTTTGTTAGCATGTCCGCTGGATTCTCCTTTGTATGAATCTTTACAAGCTTCAATAGCTGTTGCTCCATTACTTCACGTATCCAGTGATACCGAATATCGATGTGCTTTGTTCGGGAGTGGTACATCGAGTTTTTACTCAGATCAAGAGCACTTTGACTATCACAATAGATTCTGTACTCTTTTTGACTTACTCCCATTTCTTGGAGGAACCGCTTTAGCCACAACATTTATTTTCCTGCTTCTACTATAGTAATATACTCTGCTTCTGTTGTAGATAAAGCCACACATTTCTGCAGTTTAGATTGCCATGATACAGCTCCACCTGCAAATGTGTAAATATATCCTGATATAGATTTTCTCCCATCAAGATCACCTGCCATATCAGCATCTGTATAGCTATCCAAGACTGGGTTAGCTCCCCCGTAGCACAAGCAAAGCTTTGATGTACCTTTAAGGTACCTGAGAATCCATTGTACTGCTTTCTAGTGTTCTTTCCCTGGATTTGAAAGAAAACGGCTCACAACTCCAACAGCGTGAGCGATGTCAGGTCTGGTACAAACCATAGCGTACATTAAACTTCCTACTGCTGAGGAGTACGGTACTGTAGCCATTTCTTGAATCTTTTCTGGTGATGAGGGATATGAGCTTTTGCTCAATTTGAAGTGATTAGCCAGTAGAGTACTGACTGGCTTTGCTTTCTCCATGTTGAACCTTCTTAGTATTTGTTCAACATACTTTTCCTGTGACAACCATAGCTTCTTTTTCTTCCTATCACGAGTGATCCTCATGCCCAAAATCTACCGGACATGTCCTAAGTCTTTCATCTCAAAGACTTTGGAGAGATCCTTCTTTAGCTTCCTGATAATGGATGGATCTTTTCCAATAATCAGCATGTCGTCAACATAGAGCAATAACATCACGAAGTCACCTTCTGAAAATCTCCGGATGTAAACGCACTGATCTGCAGAAGTTTTCTTGTAGTCATGACTCATCATGAATGAGTCAAACTTCTTATACCACTGTCTGGGAGCCTGCTTCAAACCGTAAAGGCTCTTTTCCAACTTGCAGACCAAATGTTCCTTTCCAGGAACTTGGAAGCCTTCTGGCTGCTCCATGTAAATTTCCTCATCAAGGTTGCCGTGAAGAAATGCTGTCTTCACATCCATCTGTTCAAGCTCCAAGTCAAAACTTGCCACCAATCCGAGTACCACTCGAATTGAAGTCATCTTTACAACAGGTGAAAATATCTCATCAAAGTCGATTCCTTTCTTCTGCTGGAATCCTTTGACGACCAAGTGAGCTTTGTGCTTTACCTGTTTGCCATCATTTTTCAGCTTGAATACCCATTTGTTTCTCAGTGCTCTCTTATCGTTTGGAAGTTCCATCAGCTCATAAGTCTAATTCTTCTGTAACGAGTTCATCTCATCCTGCATAGCCTGCATCCATTTGTTGCTATCTGGATGAGATATGGCCTCCTAGAAGTTTTCTGGCTCCCCCTCATCTGTAAGAAGAATATAATCTGATTCCGGATATCTTCGTGACGGAATCAACAATCGCCCTCTAGAGGATCTGTCCTGCTGAGATTGATCACCTGACAACTGTGGAAACTCTGCAGTTTCTGATGGAGAAGGCAACTGCTCCCCCTGCTCAGTAGTGGTTTCTCCGTTGTCAGTATCCTCTTCTTCTTCTGGGGAAACTTCCTGTCTATCTTCAGTGTTTGAAACAGACTGAAGTGGTAGTGAACTCGGAGCTGGTTCTGGAGCATTTGGAGTTATTTGTTCTGATCCAAACATCTGGTCTTCATGGAACACTACGTCCCTGCTTCTGATGACCTTCTTCGCTTTTGGATCCCATAATTTGTATCCAAACTCTTCATCTCCATAGCCGATGAAAAAACACGGAGTAGACTTTTCATCAAGTTTCTGTCTTTTCTCCTTGGATACATGTGCAAATGCTTTGCACCCAAATACTCTTAAATGAGAGTATGAAATTTTGCGGCCTGACCACACCATCTCTGGGACTTCAAACTGCAGTGGAACTGACGGTGTTCTGTTGATCAGGTAACATGCTACTTTTACTGCTTCACCCCAGAATGGCTTAGTCAACTTTGCCATACTCAGCATGCATCTGGTTCGTTCCACAATGGTCCGGTTCATCCGTTCTGCTACACCATTGTGTTGTGGGGTGTAGGGGACAGTCTTCTCGTGTCTGATGCCATGTCTGGAGCAGTATTCTCTGAACTCTCGAGAAGTATATTCACCTCCATTGTCTGTCCGGAGACATTTCAGCTTCTTGCCAGTTTCTCTTTCTACCATGGCATGAAAGTTTTTGAATTGCTCAAAAACTTGATCTTTCCTTTTTAGGAAATACACCCACACTTTTCGTGAAGCATCATCAATAAAAGTAACAAAATAATTGTTACCTCTAAGTGATTCAACTTCAAAAGGACCGCAAACATCAGAGTGTACCAAGCTCAATAACTCTTATCTTTTTCCAGCAGATGTCTGGAATGAAACTCTATGCTGTTTACCAAATAAACAGTATTCACAAGGATTGAGAGCAATACCTTTGTTTACTGTAATCAATGCTTTTTTTGCAAGCATAAACACCCATTTTTCTCCCATGTGGCCAAGTCTTCGTTGCCACAAGTTTGGTGATGTATCATCTTCAGCTACATTGAAACTATTTGCACATATCTTAGCACTTGATTTATACAAAGTGCCACAGACATGTCCCCGTGCAACAACCATTGCTCCTTTCTTCAATTTCCAAGCATTGTTGCTGAAGATGCTCTCGTAACCATATTGATCAAGGGTTCTTATAGAAATTAGGTTGAGTCGAAGATCGGGTACGTGCCGAACGTCATTTAGCACCATAGTACAGCCAACACTGGTTTTTATTCTGACATCTCCAATGCCCACGATTTTTGAGAAACTCGAATTTCTCATCTTGACTGTACCGAAGTCTCCCTTGTAAGTACTGAAGAAATCCTTACAAGGAGTGGCATGATAGGATGCTGCTGTATCTATTACCCACTCGGCTTCCTCGCTTGAAACGTGCAAGCAAGATTCTTCACCAGCGGAAAGGAGTACACAATCTCCAGAAAGCGTCACTGCAGCTTCGCCTTCTTCGTGCTTTGACTAATTGCTTGGCTGATTTTGCTCCTTCTGCAACTTTCGGCATTCTCTTTTAAAATGGCCTTCAATACCACAATAAAAGCATTTTCCCTTCTTTCGCTGTTTACCGTAACTTTGGGATCTCCCTTTATTTTGATTTCTGTTCCTTTCTCGACTTCTACCTCTACTATTTCTCTGATGCCTTCCTTCTGTTACAAGGCATCTGTCTCGTCTCCTCCAATCTACTTTCGTCTAGCCTCTTCATTAAACAAGGCGTCTATCACCATTGACATGGCGAGTTTTCCATCTGGAGCTGAATTACTAAGTGAGACCACTAGCGTTTCCCAGCTATCTGGTAGGGAACTGAGAAGTAGTAGAGACAGCTCTTCATCTCCGAGCTTAAAATCTACGGATGCAAGTTGATTTACAAGATTCTGAAACTCGTTGGTATGTGCGGCCACTGAGATGCCGCTTTTGAGTTTCAAGTTGACAAGGCGTCTCATTAGTAATGCCTTGTTCCGAGCAGTTTTTGCCTGGTACATGTTTTCCAGCTTTTTCCATAGCTGATAGGCATCCGTTTCCTGTGCAACATGATGAAAAACACTATGGTCAATCCACTACCAGATCTGACCAATAGTTTTCTTATTCAACTTATGCCAGTCTTTTTCCGCTACATCATCTGGCTTTACGCTTTTCTCTTCAATTGGATCGAAGAGATCTTTACAATTCAGGAGATCTTCCATTCGAGGTCTCCATAGTGCGTAATTTGTAGATGTTAGCTTGATTATCGCACTTGCTCCCGAGTCCTCCATCAGTTCGGCTTTAATCTTTGATTTGAGTGACCGTTTCTCAATGTTTGGAGTTGAATCTCAACAAACGGAGCTCACTGTTGCATCCGAAACGGTGGAAAACCTTGGAAATGACTATTGTCTCGTTCCAAACCGATCAAAATTGCACCGAAAACCTGAAAAATAAGAAAAACGGAATATTCCTTCGTTGGCCAAAATATTCCCCACCGTCCACCGGAATATTATCTCCGGCCACCGGAATATTCCCTCAAATACCGGAATATTCTACAAGTCACCGTAATATTTCTGTACCTGAATATTCTGCCGGTGACGGAATATGCTGCCGGCGACGGAATATGCCGACGGAATATTCCTTATCCGTTGGGTTACTGTAGCGGGTCGAAAAACCGGGTCAAACCGGTTCGGGTCGGATCACCCGGATTTAACGGGTCGGAGCTTGTCTTCTTCACTGCGCGCGCGTGTGGCGCGTGGCCGTCGCCGAGTCGGCGCGTGTGGAGCGTGTAGGTTCGTCCGGTGTCCGTTTGAGACGAAATTTTTGCCAAACTTTTTGTCTTGACCTGAGGAATCTGATGGTATCCTCCAAAATTGATTTCGATCAAGTTTAAAAATGGGCCTCTCACGAAAATTCACAAATCCGGCCTCCTACCGGCTCTGATACCACTTGTTGGGATCGGCGGAAGCTCACAAATAATATGGAGACCAGAATTTAACGTGGTTCGGCCAATTTAGCCTACGTCCACACACACAAAGAGGAGAATTTGTATTAAACAATAAACCAATTATTTACAATGGTTTCTCTCTTCTAATCTCTCCAACCAATCTCACCTCTGACTCTCTTCTTCCTCATTACAATCTTACATGTATTTATAGGAGAAAGAAATAGTGTGAACTTGTAAATGACGGTGGAATTTCGGCGGCCTCCATTCTTGAATTTTCCGACGGCGCCTACCTTCCAGCTACTACTGATGGTGCCTACCTTCACCTTCCAGAAGCCTCTAGCTTCTTTATTTGCGTGTGTTGATTTCTAACATTCTATTGATGAATATTAATTGAATTGTCCTTAATGAACCATCTATGATAAAGTGATGCTTGATCTCAATGTGTTGTTCTTTTGTGGAAAATGAGATTTTTATTCATTGCAATATCTGACATGTTGTCACAACAAATTACCTGGGGTTCTGCAGTTTTTAGCTTCAAATCTGAAAGTATTCTTCTTAGCCATAAAGCTTCACATTTGGCTTCCACTGAAGACAAAGGCAACTGTCTTTTGCTTCTTTGAACTCCAATCAATAACTATTGAACCCAAACAAGAAATATAGCTTAATGTGCTTTTTCAAATTTCAAGTAATCCAACCCAAACATTGTCAGTAAAACCAACGAGTTTGTTGTCAATTTTCTTCTTGTACATTATGCCAAGTTTCTTAGTGCTTTGCAAGTAGTGGAGGATTCTTTTTGTTGCTGCATAATGAAATTTAATGGGTTAATTCATAAACCTCGATATAAGACTGACAGAATGAACAATATCTGGCCTTGTATTTGTGAGATAAATCTAGGAACAAACAAGACTTCTATATGCCTCAGCATTTGCGTTCTCTGCTTCATCATTTTGTTGTAATTTTTCAATAGGTGACATAGGTCTAGATATTGGCTTACAACCTGTCATGAATTTTTTTCTACAAGTCTTCAATGTATTTTTCTTGGTAAATAGAAATTCAACTTTTATTTGTCTTTCTTGAATACCAAGAAAGTATGTCATTAATCCCAATCAGTCATATCATATTCTTTCATCATAGCTATTTTAAAATCCTCAACCATCTTCATACTTGTGCCCATCTAGATGAAATCATCAACATATAAGCAAACAACCAGAAGATCTCCAATGCCTTCATACTTAACATATAGGGATGACTCACTTTTGCTGTTTTGAAATTCTTTTCAACGAAAATAGCCATCAATCTTGCCATTCCATGCTCTAGGAGCTTGTTTTAGGCCATATAATACCTTTCAAAGTCAGTAAACTTTGTACTCTTCACCTTTTCTCACTGATTCCTTTTGTTCTACATGTGCTCCATAGAAAATTCTGAATTCATCGGCACATTGTTGCTGCAACCATTATCCCAAGTCATGCGTTTTTTGTTTCTAGTTTAGCATTCATGCAAAAAGTAAAATAGCTGGTCCTCTTGATAGTCTTTCACAAAATTTACATCACTTTTTTCTTGTTTATCAGTGTACCGGCAATCTCTTTTAGAATGATTAGGAATTTTGCATTTAGTGCATTTAAAACGCATTTTATAAATCTGTGACCAGACTTTTTGCAAATGAGACAATGATTACTGGGGGTACCTGTTTTTTTGCTGGTATTTTTCTCTGTTTCTTCCTCTTCCTCTTCCTCGATTTTGCCCATCTTTGAAGTTGTTAGGGCATTTTATATATTGATCTTTCTATTGGCTGTTGCCCCTCTCTTTTTCCTCATTTGATGAAATCCTTCTGTGAGACATGAAGTTTTGATTGAAATGATTGCTCCAAAGGCTAACTTGAAAATCTACTCATTCTTCATTCATGTGCTTCAAGAGATCCCATCAACTCCAATATGGTGAGTTTTGATAAATATTTTGATTCCTTAGCAGCTACTACTATATGATCACACATTGGAGGCAAGTTTTTTCAACCATCTCTTTTGAAGCTAACGAAGATGACCTTAAAATTATTTTTTGTAGAATATCTCATGCATATATTACTTTTTTACACCAAATATTATGGGATAAAAAATAGACTTGTTTATCCCTTGGTAAATAATCCTTAAGGCAGTAGCACTTCTCTTTATATTCTCCTTTATACTGCTTCTGATTTTCTTCTGTCCAAGATCTTGGGAGATGAATATTGTCTTCATTTGAGAGCTTTAATAGTCATTGTGTTCTCCATTGAAAATAGAGACTTGCTTGGATGTATAGGCAAACAAGATGTCTCCACAATTTTCTGTCATGGAGCATTGCAGGAGAGTGTTTCTAACTTGAGGAAAAAGTATTCGTGAGTGGAATAAACCTACTCTGATACCAGAATTTGTTGGCATATATGCAAGCAGCAATGTGAGAAAATAGAATTTTTATTGATAAGAGAGCAATGGATTACAATTAGTACTATGTTTTTCACCTATGCAGAGCTGCAGCACCCACTATTGTTACATTTCTTTTCACACATGCATAACTTGACTGCTATACATATTTATACTTGGAGAGAGAGAATTGTAGATAAAACTAGTCAACCTTGAAAATATCAATAGCCTTATCTTGGAATACCAGGTTTCCCTTTGTGCAGAAATTACAAATTAACGTTGGACCATGGAGGGAGAAGTTTTACTCTTTTGTATATTGTCAAATTGCAGGTGCTATGGCTTCAGCAGCCACTATTTCCTTTAAGAATCAATATAGCTACCAAGTGTGTCGCGCAATTATCTCTGAAAATGGTCCCACCTTCGGGTTTTGCTTGGCACCGGGAGAATCATTCTCGCTCGATGTCAAGGCTGGATGGTCCGGCAGGATCTGGGCTCGAACTGGCTGCAACTTCGACTCCTCAGGCAACGGTAAATGCTTCACCGGTGATTGTGGCTCACTGAATTGCAGCAGAGGCGGCCAGCCACCTTTCACATTAGCCAAGTTCATCATCGCATTGGAACCCACCGACAATAACATCTACGAAGTCAGCGTGGTCGACGGCTACAATGTCAAGATGCACATCAATGCCACCGGCGGAACAAGTGATTGCATGTACGCGGGCTGCATAGCTGACTTGAATGGCATGTGTCCGAAGGAGTTGCAGGTGGTTAATAATTCTGGATCGGTGGTGGCATGCAAGAGCGCGTGCAACTCCTCAATGCCACAAACTTGCTCGCATACGCTGGAGTCGGAGATGTTCAAGAAAGCGTGTCCGAACGCGTCTAGCTACCATGACGATCATGTTTCCAGCCGTTTTGCTTGCTCTGGGTCGAATTTCTTGCTCACGTTTGGCCCAACAGATGGGTGATCATTATTGACAGATTACAGGGTAAAGTGCTTCTATATTAATGATTTTAATTATAGTTGGATGGAACAAGAATTTTTTGTAAGAATGCGATAAGGTTTTTGTTTTCTCATCTGAGAGGCCTTCTACCCAAAAAGCTATGAAGGTAGAGATTTGGTCAGAAAGAAAGCGATTGATTATTAATGAGAAAGAGTGTTATCAAGATTTGCGTATCCGAGAGAGAAATAGATGATAGAAGGCCAACTTGGTTTACGAAACACTATTTACAAAACTTGATAATATATGTATTAGCACAGATCATGCCATGGGATTTTAAACCAGTTCTGGCTAGTACAGTTCATCCGGATTTCGGCTTGGAATCCAAGTAGACCCAGGCAAGAACCTGGATGAAACCAGACTTAAAATCCAGAACCTAAGTTTTCGGGTTGCACCGGTTTTTTTAATGGGAATTCAAAAAAAAAAAAAAACTAGTGTAGTGTTTCTTATTCCTAATGTGTTGCCTTATATATAACCATGCTTGTAAGATCCTTATTCACAAATCTACTCAATCAAAGACCTAATCCACCATAGAAAGAAAAACAAATCGACATCATTATAAAAAATAAAATAATAATAATGAATAAATAAATTGAAGCGAGAAGGTTATAAATAGAAAATGTGATAAATTATACTCAACCTCAAGTACCTATGTAATAGAAGAGGCTACATGTACTCACTATGCCATTGAACAACTTCCAATGCATGACGTTGTGATATAAGGTAAAAATGAACAAGGTTTGTAGCAAGCAAAAGAAAAGATAGAAGATTTATACAAAAGATCATTTTCACAACGTATAAATTCATATCCAAGGCATTTTCTCGTATCTGCTACTTATAATGATTTATACCCATTAGGAAAGTGAATTTTTCAGATGAACAGATGTGAATATATCATCTTTTGTATAGAAAATGAACATCATTATTACAATAATATAGAAAATGAATGTATTGTATGCATGAGGACATAACAAGCATATACTTAATCAAATAGAAAATGACAGAAAAAGCATATGAATTTGTACGACAACAGCAGCTGATCCTAAACGATCGGTCCCGCTTAGATTCAGAAATAAGATGAAATGAAAAATAAGATAAAAAATAAAAAGTTGAATAAAATATTGTTAGAATTGTTTTTTTAATATAATTATTGTTTTGGAACATAAAAAAGTTATATTGTTTATTATATTTTGTAAAAAAATTTAAAAAAGTTATAATGATAAAATGAAATAACATTGGATGAGTTTTGAATCCAAACGAGAGCTTATACTGTACAATAATACAGTTAAAATCCCATAATGAATGAAACGAAATTATATTCTACGGTTTTAATAAAATTTAATTTTTTTAAAAAAAAAATTCTTTTGAAGAAAAAAAGCTTAAAAAATCCATTTTATTGCAAAAACGGTCACTACTAAAGAAATCTATTTTATTTTTAAATATTTTTTTCTCAATTTAAGTGGTCCTTAACTTCTTATGATAAAATATTATTAATATATATTTTACATTTAAAACATATGATCAATTCAATTTTTATAAATTAAACTTTTATATTATAAATTATAACAACCTTATCTTATATATAATTATAATTTATATTATTATATATTATATATAAAAATTATATTTAATATAAAGATATTATATATAATATAAAAAATTAATTTAAAATATATATTATAATGAACTAATCCAATCCAGTCCTAAAAAATTTAAAACTATAGCCAAACTGGTACTAGCTATTTTGGACATTACAATAATTGGCTCTAGATCAGACCGGTCCAAAATTGGACCGACTTTACCGATTTGGGTTGGTCCAAGTCAGTTATCCGATTTTTTCTTACACCTCCACCAATAAGGCTAATCCTCTTTTTATAGGCCTCAGGTCTTACTCCTTTATTTTTTACCAATGTGAGACTAATGCCAAGGAGGAAAACTATAAACAATTCAACTTTTTCAAATATATATATATGTATTAAAAAATATATTAAAAATACATATTTCATTAATATTTTATTCAATTTTTAACTTTTATCTCAACTCATATTATCTTATTTTATCTCATCTATGAAAATAAATGAGGCCTAAGTGTTTGTTCATTTAAGTTTCATTTATTTTTATAAGAATTCTCATCTTATCTCATTTAATTATTATAACTTTCTCAAATTTTCATATAAAATAAAATAATTATTTCAACTTTTTCAAACTTTAAAACAAAAATAATATTTTAAAAAAATATTGTAATATTATTTTAGTTAACTTCTAGTTTTTATTTTTATTTGTTGAGGATGACCAGTTAGACAAATAACAGATAAGAAGTAATGTAGTGAAAATGCAACAGAGAAAAATAAGATCATCACACAGAACACTACGAACACCAAGATTTGAAATGGTTCGACTTAACACTAACTTACGTCCACTATTTGGTCAGTCTCAATGAATCCATTATAGAATAAAAATGGAGTATAGAGATTGAATCAAATAATTCTTACACTAGATCACTCAATCTCACTTACAAGTTGTAAAACTCTTTCTCATAACTCTTAACTTTTTCTTCTCTGCAAAAGCTCTCAAAGAACCACAGAAATCTAACAAAATGAGCTTCTCACACGAACTACGTTCAAATGAACAGCGTTCCACTTATATAAGTAAATCTCGCTCGAGCGAGACTCTTCTCACTCGAGCAAAATACTATTCCAAATGGTGCCAACTCTGGAACAAAGAATATTAGTTCAAAGTGAGCATCAAGCGAGGCTTGGGCGAATGTTTAGGGTTGACTCTCGCTCGACATCTGACTCTCGCTTAAGCAGGATGTCGAGCGAGAGTTGAGCGAAATATCTGAATCTCGCTCGAGCTGGATGTTGAACGAGGGTCAAGCGAACTCTCTGTCTGAATCTTGCTCGAACTAGAAGTTGAGTAAGGATTGAGCAAACTCTATATCTGATGCCTCGCTCGAATTGGACGTCGAGCGAGGGTTGAGTAACCTTACGGGTTGAGTCTCATTCGAGCTACCGCTCGAGTTAGAGTTGAGCGAGCACACTGAAGATGTTCTTTCAACAATTCAAGACACATGTCAACAAATCTCCACATTGGCTTGAATTATCACAAACCTCACAAAATTCATTCTGTACGAAAGACTCACAAATCCCTCAATCATATCACAAAAGGGAATACCCAACCGAAACACAAAGTCTATCTTTAAAGAACTCAATTTCCACACAAAAGTCTTCAACACTGTAGACGACTTGACCAAATCACCGGCTTGATCCTAATGAATAATCAACATCTTCACACAAACGGTAATGCACCACTATACAGACTGCTTATTTGAACAACGGCTTCTAAATACATATGAAAACAACCAATAAATATTCTGTACCAAAGTAAGAACCCAACAAAGGCTGCATGAGCATATCCCAAAGGTGGTCTAACTGCCTCTCTATCTACCAGCTGTAGACTTGCTCTCATTGTGCACTAATGTCAAAAAAACAAAGTCAAAATCATACTTAATCTTAAAAATATAATCTAGAGTACCTCCTGTACTCTGTTGTGAAACTCTTTGTAACTTCACATTCTTGTTATAACTCTCTCTCGTGTATTGTGGAATAAAATGAGAGAAAGTTCATCCAATAACAAGCTGTGTTGTCCACTTTGTGAGGGGAGTAATTGCGAAAGGGGATAAAGTGGCGGGCGCCCATCGAAGTGGCGCCCGCCTATCGCCTTTCCTCCAGAAACTTAGGAGGAATTGCATTAGGTAAAATTCCTTCAGTTGGACCCTTGTTATGCGAAGACGATAAATCTAGTTAGCCTATTATAGTTACTCCTGACACATTGATAGCGTGATAATTAAAGATCCTATAAACATTTAATGTCTGGCAGGGTGGCATGTCGCATTAATTGCGGGATGATGAGGATAATCCAAGAGATCTATTGATCGATCGGAGGTAATCATGTTATAAGAGATATTATTTAGAAGAAACAAAACTAATAAATGATCTCGAGAAATCTAGGATGAGAATAGGAGTAAAATGTTCTCCAACCTTCCCGGATGATTACACGTGTATCTGGTCAGTATTTCGACCCATATAAAAGAAAGAATAGATCACTGGAAACAGGTATGAACATCTTTCTAAAGCTCATTTGAATTATTGTCTGTTTTTATCTTTTCTCACTTCCATCTCTAACTAAATTTTCGGAGAGTTCCCAGGGTCGAGGAACCCAACCCTCTACTTTTGTTGTTGCAGATTAGGACTGGAAGTTACGATTCAACTCAGGGGTGCAGAACACACATCAACATTGGCGCTGTCTATGGGCAACCCTCTGCTTTTGTTGTTGCAGATTAGGACTGGAAGTTACGATTCAACTCAGGGGTGCAGAACACACATCAACATTGGCGCCGTCTGTGGGATACTTTTTGGTGTTCTCTGCAAACCGGTTGTATTGTGATTACTAAGGAATAACTGCAACTCAAAGCACATCTCAATGAAAGAACGACTAGCCGCCATAGAAGCAACGATAAGGGAGCTCACCAGAGAGAATGAGAGATTACAAAAGAATAATGAACAACTGAATGCTCGTGAAGAACCTTCTGTCAGTAAGTGCGCGGAGTCACACCAAATCAGTGAGTCAAGTCATAGAGAAGCAGATGAAGAAAGACGTAAGATGTAGCTAGAACTCAAAGAACTGGAAGACAAGTACGTGGACATAGCCAGACGCATCGAGGCCCCTTCCATTGCTGGACAATTATGCCATAACCATGACACCCCTTACAGTGCAAGTGCCATAGCAGTGCCACTGCCCCCTAAATTTCGATCACCTCAGATGGAGCTGTATGATGGGAGCACTGACCCCTAAGAGCATATAGAGACGTTTAGGACGCACATGAATCTGCATGGCTATCCTAGTGAAGTAGCGTGCTGAGCGTTCCCCCTTACCCTCAAAAGAGTAGCCCGTACCTGGTTTGGGACGGTCCCTACCGACACGGTAGATAGCTTTGATTGTCTGGCTCGCCTCTTTATAATCCAGTTCTTGGGAAGTCGGAAGAGGAAAAGGCCAGCTGCGTATCTCCTCATGGTGAAACAGGACAGCTAGGAAAACCTCAAAAACTATCTTTCTCGGTTCAACAAGGAACTGATGACAGTGGGGGATCAAGATGAGAAGATTACTCTGGCCGCCCTCCTGAGCGGAATATGGCCAGGAAGCCCTTTCCTGACGGAGATCGCTAGACGAACTCCTGCCACGTTGGCAGAGTTCATGGACAAGGCGAACGGATATATCAACGCTGAAGACACCTTGCAAGCGCTCGTGGGGCCAAGGCGAGAAGAGATAGAGCGCACCAATCAAGCCGAAGCCAACCTGAATGCGTGAAGAAGAAATGCAGCCGAGTCGAAGAGAAGGAATATGCAGGGTGGGTCGTCATCTCAGGGGAACCCGCAATACAGACCACGTCCTCATACCAATTTGGCAGTAGACAAGGAATCTAGGAGAAGGCAGTATCGCCAGCAGCGTCAGTACCGATCGGGAAGCATGTACTGTGAGTATTACAGGTCCACTAGGCACAATACCCGAGACTATAATGACTTGAAGAGGGCGAATACAGACGGAAGAGAAGAGCCACAAAAAAAAATGGGATATCTTAACAGTAGGCGCAGCCCAAGCCCCGGGGGAGAAGGGAACTCCAAAGATTCATCCCATAGGCAGGGACCATTGGGCGAGATACGAACCATCACCGGAGGAGTACTGAGAGGAGGGGAAACTTCAACTTCAAGGAAGGCGTACGCGTGCGAGGCTTGATATGCCGAGGTGTTCACCATGTCAAAATCCACTCGGGACGGACGGCCTTCTAAAGATGTCCGGATCGTCTTCGATAAGCATGATGAAGGAGTGATGTGGCTACACGATGACGCTTTGGTGGTCACCATGTTGGTCGCCAATTTCGTAATCAAAATAATCCTTATAGATAATAGAAGTTCAGCTGACATCCTGTACTGGGACGCCTTCGACCAAATGAGAATTGGGCGGGACAGACTAAGGCAGGCTCCGACGTCCCTTAAAGGGTTCGCCGGCGAGGAGATACAACCTGAGGGAGTCATAACTCTCCCTGTAATGGCCGGCGATGCACCTAAAACCTCGATGGTTATGGTTGATTTCCTGATAGTCAAGGCCCCTTCTTCATACAACATGTTGCCCAGATGACTAACACAAGAGGGGGGTGAATTGAGCTGTATTTAAAAAAATAACAATTATAAATCAAATATATAATATAAAATATAAACAAAATATGAAACAATAATAAATATAAAGAGTAAGGGTAAGAGAGAAGCAAACTCAGTATGTTAACGAGGTTCGGCCCCACTGCCTACGTCCTCGCCTCAAGCTACCTCTTGAGGATCCCAAAATCCACTATTCAATCTCTTTTAGGTGGAGATAGAAACCTATTACACCTTTGAGCAGCACCGCTCCAAAGAATCCGTGTAGAACACCCTCTACACTTCCAATCACCTTACACTTGGTGATTTAACTATTCCCCGTGTAGAACACCTTCTACACTTCTAATCACCTCACACTTGGTGATTTAACTATTTCCCGTGTAGAACACCTTCTACACACACAAGGGTTATACACACCCTTTTACAAATACAAGAGTTGATAGTAGGTAAACTATCAAAGTACACTCCTCAATGAGTGAGATAGAAACAATACAGCGCAACCTATATCTCTCTCAACAAGAACAAGAATTAAGGCTCAAAACTTTATAAAAGAGAGAATGAGAGCTTTGAAAAAATGATGCAAAACTTAGCAATAGATGTGTAAGCTCTTGTTGTGTGTTTTGCAAAACTCAAGTGAGCTATTTATAGGCAAATGAGTTTTCAATTTCAAATTTGAAAAGATTCTCATGTCAAAAACATCATCATTCACTTTTCAAAAATTTCAAATCTAATCTTTTTACTTTTTGCATGTGACAAAGGAGCACACTTTACTTTTTAAAAATTTCAAACATAATCTTTTACTTTTTGCATATGACAAAAGGAGCACACTTTACTTTTCAAAATTTTCAAATAAATACATCTACCTTTTGCATAAGTCAAGAAAAACATCCACTACTTTTAAAAATATTCAAATAAAACATGCACATGTGAAAGATGACAATCAATCATCTTAATATTTTCAAAGTTCAAACCTTTAATCATATCATGCACATGTGAAAGATGAAAATCAATCATCTTAATATTTTCAAAGTTCAAACATTTAATCATGTCATGCACATGTGAAAGATGACAATCAATCATCTTTCAAAATTTTCAAATTTAATTTTCAAAATATTCATGCACATGTGGAAAATGTATTTTAATGCTTTATGATAAAATATTTATTTTGAGCCTTAATCCTAATTTCGAATTTTTAAGAGATTTACAAAATTACTCTATGATTTTAATGTGAACTTGTTCCCTTCTTGCTCATGCTTGGTTCCTTGATGTGCTTGATTGTATTGTGTAGACAACTTGAGCTTGATACTCCTTTATTCTTTGAATTCATTTGTTATCATCAAAATCCATGTGTAGATTTACATGAACCTTGAAACCTTGAGTTCAACACAACATCATATTGAGGCTACCCGCCTTGAATCGCCTGAAAGCCGTAATTTCAACATACCATCTGAAGATGAAGTTCCCGACTCCAAATGGTATACGGGAAGTCCGAGACGAGCAATCTGTGGCTCGTGAATATTACTCTCGTGAGCTCAAGCCTCTAATCTAGATGATGATTGGTATCACCAAGGAGGGCATGATGCTCGATAGGAGGGCAGATGAGTTGCTACCTCCGCCGCCTCTGACAAGATGTGATGAAGATTTTAGAGATGAGCAGATCGTCAAGCAAGCAGAACACTTGAAGGGGTATTATGTATAGTTCGATTTTGCCTTTACCAGAATTATATATAATATGCGATGATTGTGAATCACCATTTTGTGACAAAAATGTTCAGTCGTTTTGTAGGCACAGAAGGGGACGCCTGGGCTAGAAGTCTCGCCCCTCGGTTCGAGCAACAGGCTGCTGGGTCGCTGGGCTAAAAGCCTCACCCACAGGCCTCTCACCGAAGGGGACACCTGGGCTAGAAGCCTCGCCCCTCGGTTCGAGCAACAAGCTGCTGGGTCACTGGGCTAAAAGTCTCGCCCACAGACCTCTCACCGAAGGGGACGCCTGGGCTAGAAGTCTCGCCCCTCAGTTCGAGCAACAGGCTGCTGGGTTGCTGGGCTAAAAGCCTCGCCCACAGACCTCTCGCCCTTTGGTTCGAGCAATAGGCTGCTAGGTCGCTGGGCTAAAAACCTCGCCCACAGACCTCTCGCCGAAGGGAACACCTGGGCTAGAAGTCTCGCCCCTAGGTTCGAGCAACAGGCTGCTGAGACGCCTGGGCTAGAAGCCTTGCCCCTCGGTTCGAGCAATATACTGTGGGGTCGCTTGGGCTCCATGTCTCGGCCCTCGGTCCTCTCGTCGAAGGGGTCGCCTGGGCTGAAAGCCCCGCCCCTCGGTTCGATAAAGGGACTACGGGGTCGCTTAGTTTCCAAGTCTCGCCCCAAAGTCCTCTCGTCGAAGGGGTCACTGTGCTAAAAGTCTCGCCCTAAGATCACAAACCATTGGGACCTATTACTTCACCTTCATCTTATGGCTTCGAGATCGCCGAAGCTGAACGCCTTCGCCGTCGAACAGGTCCCTTATCAGTATAAAAAGATAACCTCCTTTACTTTCGCTTCGCCCTTTGAGTCAATGAAACAACTCCATCCCTTATCACCTGTTCTTGCCGAAGGGGTTCTCAAACAAAGTAGAGATAAGACTACCCATGAATCACCCTCCCGCCATCGTGCTTACCGTAACTATGTAAAGGCTCGCTTAAGCCTCATTTGCCTGATGTGTATAGCAATTGATTAACGACAAGAGCTGTACATTATTATAAATCTCAACCACAGTTCGTTTGCTTACGTTAGTAAAGGCTAATGGAGTAATACAGTCTTCAACAAGCAACCCTGTCTGGTCGTACAAAAATCATTCCGACACTCAAATCAATGTGGATATCCCGAATGCAACATACTGAAATATACAAATGTATCGATTTTTATTAAAATATGGCGAGTCCTTTCAGTAACAAATACAGAGAAGATCTACATACATCTAAGTACTCTTTACATCTAAAACTCTACATACAAGTATATACAATGTAATTATCGATCAAGGAGGCAGACGTATGCGGCACTCTGGCGTGCCTATCTTGGTGACCTCTGCCTTCGCTATGGGGTCGAGAGCGAGGTCTCAGGGATCCATGCCAGCCACATCGAAGGACGAGTTCTGAACTATCTCCTGCCTCAGCCATCTCAAACCCTCCACATAACCTTGACTCCAGGCGGTTATGCAGGGGGAACGATGCTGAGTCGCCTAACTCCTAAGAAGCTCGAGCTCTTTGTTCCCCTCGCCTAGTTCCCGAGAGAAAGAGTCACACTCAAGCTCAGATGTGTCTACCTTAGCTCGAAGAGTCTCTAACTCTTCTTCTTGAATGGCTCGCGAGTGCTCTAGAAGAGACATGTTTGACTTCAAGCTGCTAATCTCTTGAGTGGCGAGGGAGAGTTCGGTCTCCTTGATGGTTAATGTCTGCCTAATGGACTCCTACCCTCGAAGGAGATCATCCCTGCTCGCCTCCAGGAACCGGTTCCTTTCCTTAAGTGTCGCCGCCTCGTCTAGCATGGACACATGGATCTCCAAGTAGTGATCCCGCTCCTTCTCCAACTCCATCACTTTGGCCTTTAGAACATCTCTATCTTCTGTGTGCTGGCTGACCAAGGTACCAAGCTCTCGGTACTTAGCTTCCACCTCTTGAAGCTATTCTCGAGTCTTTTTAACACTCCCTCCCAGTAATCTCGTCACTTCGGAGCCAACAGACCCGACGATCCAGTCGGAAGCCTGCACAATAACGAATAATTAGACAGATGGAAGTATGCCCGAATAAAAACGAAATTTTGAATAATTACCTGAGCCAAGAGCGACCAAAGTAGGTCGATTACCACCCCCGCCTGGTTGGAACACTCAGGAGTAGAGATAGTTGGTGAGGGGGGATGAGAGCAATGTTGTATCACATGATGGGGAGAAGAGCCCGTCACGGGCCTGGAGTCAACACCATCCGGGCAAGAAGACTCCTGCCTTATATTCTCATTAGTTTTGGTGGGCGTGGCATCTGCTGCGGCTGCATCATGCCCAGAGCTGGACTGGAGCTGTCAGGTATGTTTAGCACCACTAGGCACAGGAATAACAATGGCGGGCGACCTTGATCCCGAACGGTTCTCTGCCTGCTTGTGCTCGACTGTTACCATACCTCGCCCCCAAGAACATCGAGCAGATGGGCCTTCTTCCCCCTCAGAAAGGTGTTCCCCTCCCGTTTCCGGGCGACTCTCTCTAGTCGAAGAAGGGTGAGCTGTTTGGGGAACATCCTCCCGAGCAGGGGCCCTTGTAGACGATAGAACGGAAGCCTGGAAGTAGGGAGTTCCTACTGCGTAGGCGGGAAGATTCGAGAGGGCATTGAGGAAGGCTAGTTAGACCTCATCCATTGTTTTCCTGGAAGTTGAAGGCACACGCCTGTCATCTGGACGTGGTTGGCGGTCTGAAGGCAGACACACTGCCAACGGTTCGGGCGTGTTGGCCCTCTGCTCTTCTGGTGAAGGGAGTCTGGTTTGCTGGCCGCCCTCTCCACCAGCAGATGCCACGTGTGCCGAGAAAGTTGAAAAAGGCTGTCCTGGCGAAGAGGGCACTCGACCTTCTCGTGAAGGGCGAGAAGCCCTTGTGTCATGGCGAGTCTTCACTCGCCTTTCTTGGGCAAAGGTTAGAACTGGTGGTTCAGAAGCCTCTGCCGCAATTTGTTCGCCACTCTCAATGCGAGATCTGGTGCGCTTCTCCTTGGCTGGAGGGGCGGTTTGTTTGTGAATTGCCCCCAAGTAGACAGGCGCTCCAGCCGTCGGTATGCTGGAGAAGTCCTGGAACTTGGCGTAACCCCGACGTGGCTCGACCAAGTAAGTATTAATATTTTGGTCGGTCAAAATGAGGTCGGATTGCAGCCGATGGAAGTGACGCTTCGCCCAGCATATCACTATCTCCACCCGGTCCCTCTCCCTTTTGTTCAAGTCAATATCCAGGAGAGAGGTCGGGGACAGCTCGCCCCAGTTCACTTGAATGGGGAATTCCCCCCTGGTCTCATCCTCGGGGAATTGCCATTTTTCCCCCTTTACAAAGAACACCTTCTTGGGTAGTCCTTCACATTGGAGTACCTGCTCTCGAGGGTGCATAACTTAGTCTCGCTATCCCGAGACTGAAAACCAACCAAACTCAAGGCTAGTTTCCTGATCAAACGGTACAGAGAGAGAAACTCCCGTGCCATAAGATCAGGATACACGTCTCCTGCCTCCAACAGTGCTAAATGGAATACTATGCATGAAGCTAATAGTATCCGCCAAGCATTCGGTAACAACTGGGCCGGGGCCAAGCCCAGGTAATGAAGGACCTCACGCACCGGTCGAATGAAGGGAAGACGCAGTCCATTCTTGAACATGGCTTCATACAGAAGCACATGCTGAGCTCGCCCTTCTGCATCGCAAGGGCATTCTCGAACAACTCCGAAGCTGGTCGAGGCTAGGATATAACCTTGATCCCGAAGGTTTTGAATGGCTGAAGGAGGGTAAGACGGCACCCACTAATGCCCAGCGTATATAGAGCCAACTCTCATTGAAACTTGATGAAGATGCGAAGGAAGGTCGGTTCGAAGACGAGAAAGTAAGGAGAGAAAGTGTACAAGTGTTCCAGCAGCAAGACGACAGTAAAGAATGAACCATTACGAATAACGGGTGTTTATATAGCGAGTGATAACGGTCATGGGGAAAGTAAATGATATAATTAATGCGATCCTCGGGAAGCAAAACGACGCGACTGATAAACGTGTAATAATGGCAAAACGGCCGTTTAGAGCGTGAAAGGCATGCCCCAATTAATAGGAAAATAACTGACCATTCATCTCTCGGGAAAGCGCAAAATTAGGCGAGTAAACATAGAAAATTTGTAGATACGGTGCACAATGTTTCATGTCATCATGGCCAGGAAACCGCCCCTTTACCCCACGCTCAGTGATCAGAAGACGAACCGTCCTTGTATACAATCCAACGGTTACTTCTATGACCATTATGCCTTTATTTCACCCGTTCAAATTTGATTTTGCGCGGGATAAGGTTTCACGGATTCGAGCGATAAGGATATAATGAATCTCAATCGAATTATATTCAATTAAGATTCGCGGGGTACTGTGAGGGGGGTAATTGCGAAAGGGGATAAAGTGGCGAGCGCCCATTGAAGTGGCACCTGCCGATCGCCTTTCCTCCAGAAACTTAGGAGGAATTGTATTCGATAAAATTCCTTCAGTTGGACCCTTTTTATGCGAAGACGATAAATCTAGTTAGCCTATTATAGTTACTCCTGACACATTGATAGCGTGATAATTGAAAATCCTATAAACATTTAATACCTGGCAGGGTGGCATGTCGCATTAAATGCGGGATGATGAGGATATCCCAAGAGATCTATTGATCGATCAGAGGTAATCATGTTATAAGAGATATTATTTAGAAGAAACAAAACTAATAAATGATCTCGAGGAATCTAGGATGGGAATAGGAGTAAAATGTTCTCCAACCTTCCCGGATGATTACATGTGTATCTGGTCAGTATTTCGACCCATATAAAAGAAAGAATAGATCACTGGAAACAGGTATGAACATCTTTCTAAGGCTTATTTGAATTATTGTCTGTTTTTATCTTTTCTCACTTCCATCTCTAATTAAATCTTCGGAGAGTTCCCAGGGTCGAGGAATCCAACCCTCTGCTTTTGTTGTTGCAGATTAGGACTGGAAGTCAAGATTCAATTCAGGGGTGCTGAACACACATCAACACACTTCACCCAAAATCTGTAGACAAGTCTGGAAAACCCAAAGCAAACTATGGACTCTAATACTCAAGCCCACCTCATTCCATTTGGCTACTCCATTTCTGTAGAATGAAACAAACTGTATGGTCTGAGCAATGCTCTACCTTCTTGTTTGTAGATCATTAGTCTTCTCAAGTGTTTGAACACATCAAACACATCACAAAAAATAGATAAACAAAACTAAACTCTTTTCCAATGGTCATAAAATAAATACGAGTACAACAAGGCACAACCTTACACAATATGTATCCCAATTAGAAATAAACAACTGCAGGAAACCTGATTCTATACTGTTTTCAAATAATACAATACAAACAAAAAATCAAGATTATTGTCTTCTGATCACACCTTGTCTGGCACACTCACATATGCTGCATGTGAGTGACATATGAATCTGGAGCATGTGATAAGACTCCACCACTTACCATACTGCCCTCAAGAAAGTAAAGACTATATGTTTCCTTCTTCGTTGTCCAAAGAATTATTGTAGACTCAAAAGACTCTACTTTCAGCTAAAAATTGATAACCAAAGAAATCTAGAGTACCCAAATATATGAGATTCTTCTTCACAGACGGAATATGCCTAATGTTAAACAAAGTTCTAACGGTTTCATCATATATCTCAATTTTGACTAAACAAATCTCAACAATATCACAAACTATATCATTTCCAACCAAAACGGAATCACCGTTGATTGATTCATAGTTAATGAACCAATCTATCCTAGAATACATATGGAACGTACAAGCTGAATCCATGATCCACTTGTCACCAAAATTACCACTAGGGCTATTGATTGCTAGGACGATATCAGAGTAGTTAAACTGATCTTCAATCCTAACTACATTAGATGAACTTTTCTCTTCTTTTATATTTTTCAGTCTAGGACACTCACTTTTGTAATGACCAAATTTATAGCAGTAATAACATTTAACACTTTTCTTGTTAGATCTAGAGCTACTGGAACTACCCTTACTCTTTTCTAAACATCTCTCCCCGAATCTATCACCAGAGGAACCTTTCATAAACAAACTATCGGCTTATCATCCATGCTTAATCCCCTAAATTTTATTTTCAATTCCTTAGAATTTAAAATAGACTTAACATCTGCTAAGGAGATTGTATCTCTATCATACAACATTGAATTTACAAAATTATCAAATAAAATAGATAATGAACATAAAACAATTAATACTTGATCTTCATCTTCAAGCTTAATGTCTATGTTCCTCAAATACATAATAATCTTATTAAATTTATCTAGATGTGCAGAAATAGAAGTACCTTCCTTCATTTTGAGAGTATATAATTGTTATTTTAAAAACAACCGGTTAGTGAGAGATTTCTTCATGTACAAACTCTCTAGCTTGTCCTAAAGACCAATAGCGATCTCCTCCTTAGCAATTTCTCTAAAAAATCCATCTGATAGTGACAATAAAATAGTACTGTGAGCCCTTTCTTGGTCATTCTTTGACGGTGCAAGAGACTCATCAGTTAACTCCTCTAGAACATTGAACAAACTTGTCTGTCGCAACAGAGCCTTCATCTTGATGCACCATAAGCTGAAATTGTTCTGTCCGTCGAATTTCTCGATTTCCAATCTTGTTGTGGCCATTCCTTCAGATCTTCACAGAGCCAAAGCTCTGATACCAGTTTTTGGGAATTGGCCAGTTAAACAAGTAACAGATAAGAAGTAATGTAGCGAAAATGCAATAGAGAGAAATAAGACAATCACACAGAACACTCTAGACACCAAGATTTGAAGTGGTTCGGCTTAACACAAGTCTACATCCATTATTGGGTCGGTCTCAATGAATCCACTATAAAACAAAGATGGAATATAAAGATTGGATCAAATAATTCTTACACTAAATCACTCAATCTCATTTACAAGTTGCAAAACTTTCTCTCACAACTCTCAACCTTTTCTTCTTTAGAAATGCTCTCAAAGAACCACATAAATCTAACAAAATGAGCTCCTCACATGAACTAAGTTCAAATGAACGATGTTCCATTTATATAAGTGAATCTTGCTCGAGTGAAACACTATTCCACATGGCGCCAATCCTGGAATAAAGAATATTAGCTCGAAGCGAGTATCAAGTGAATGTTTAAGGTTGACTCTCGCTCGAGCGGGATGCTGAGCGAGAGTTGAGCAAAATCTCTATCTGGAATATCACTCGAGTTAGATATCGAGCGAGGGTTAAGCGAACTCTCTGTTTGAATTTCGCTCGAACTTGAAGTCGAGCGAGAGTTGAGACTTCTAGTTCGAGCGAACTCTCTGTCTGATGTTTCGTTCGAGCTGAACGTCGAGCGAATACATTGAAAATGTTCTTTCAACAATTCAAGACACATCTCAATATTATTCATCTCATTTTATCTCATCTATAAAAACAAATGAGTCCTTAAGTGGGTGACATATACAATTACTTATAAGTAGTGTGAATGAGAATGACTATTAAGGATGAAAAACGCTTTACACATTCTCTCTTGTTCAAGTTTCATAATTTCATGTTAGGACGGCAAACATCCTCGATTTGATCAGTGGAATAATAATTTGTTTGACCACACAATTCTTGTTTTGGACTGTGTTTTGATTGTAATTGTTTTTGGTCTGTTGAACATATTTTCTCATGCACTTAACAAAAATTATGTTCCTACTGTGGGTGATGAACTACTTGTTTCTTGACTTGCTCTTACAAAATATGAATCAAATTGTTTAATCCCTTTTCTGGTTTGTTGAGCACCAACAAATCATTTAATATATGTTGTTCATAATATTATCCTCTTTTGTGATTAATTGCAGTTCCAAATTTAACTCTCACCCAATTAAAAGGAAAACTTGCCATACATGAGGGAGAGGAAAACAATTTCAGATTTATTGAAAAAAAAATGTTTAAATGGAGTAAATAAATATTAAATATTGTTGTAGGATGCCTTTGAAAAGTGACTAATAAACTTAGAAAAGCTAAGGCGCTATTTGGTTACCCAAATTATCTCATTTAGATTTGTATGATAAAGTAGTTTTGGATATTCAAATAATAATATTTCATCTCTCTTTCATTTATAAATTTTTAATCTCATCATAATCATTTTTTAACATGAACAGTAACAAATAATAAAAAGTAATTTTATTTATAGAAAATACACATATTATCTTATCAAAAAATCAAGTAAAACTTACTTATTTATCAAAATTTTAAAAATCAAAATTATTTTTTCTCATCTTATATACAAATATATAATTTTTGATAAATTATCGCATTTATTTTATTTTAAAAAATAACTATTATTTAAAATATTACATCTTATTTTATCTTAATTGCGTAACTGACTAAGATTTCTAGCCAATTTTTCTATTTAAATGGATAGATCATAAGACCCTGTACTTTCAAACTAATTGGAATTTAGAGTTTGACTCTTTGCACCCTAAATTATCCAAACTAAAAAGAATTCTAAAACTATAAAAGGTTGACGTTTTGAGAATGTGTCACAATTATGTCAAATCATTTAGTTATTTTATAAAAAATTTATGATAAGAGGCAAGAGCTATGAAGTGTCGTTTTTTATTATTACAAAATGTGTAATCGGAATTAGTCAAAAAATTTATCTAAAATAAAATGTATTATTATTTTTTATACTTTGAAATATAAAATGTAAAATTCATAATAAATGAGTTTTACCTGAATGGTGAAAGGCTTAAGAGTTTCCTGAACACTCTTATATATTATCAAATTATTTTATTGTAGTCTTGTTTAAATAATAGGAAGAGATGAAATAAGTTAAGATAATTTATAAATAGTAATGAGATTTGTGAGTTGAGATAATTTTTAAATATTTTGATTATTTAGATTATAAGTTAATGAAATAATTTTAACGTTTTGAAGAAAAGATAGACGTAGATCCCACAAATGATTGAATAGTATTTGTAATGATTTTATTTAATTTATAAATATATTTATAAATAAGTAATAATAATTTATAAATTACCTACCAAATTTTATTTTTATAATATGTTTTATGATAATATTATAAGATACAACATTTTTATGAAATTAAGTTATTTTGTATAATATCAAATAAACGTCTCTTTCATAGCCTTGGAATTCAGCTTCAAGTAGCACTTTCTGCTAAATCACTTACATACTCACTAGAAAATGTAATGAGCTTTGCGTATGTTGGAGGCCTTGTTCCTATTTAACACATCCAACACTTTATTAGATTTGTCGTTTCTTAGTTTGTATATTAGATGATTTCTTGATTTTCAGCCCTGCTTTTGTCGTTGGTTTAGAATTTTTCGATAAGAGTTCTTACGAGTCATCAACCTGTTATTTTCAATTTACCTTTGATTTGTTGAGCGAGAGTCCTTCCACACAGGATTCTCGGAATACTATGATTGACTTTCATCTTTATTCAACCATTTAATCTCACAGTCAAGCAAATTTATACGATTACACTCATGAGCAAAATTTTAGCTCGAGCGCTTAAGTCCACCTTCACACACCTTGATAGTTTTGATTCAAAATATTGGTTAATGATATATACTAGGGGAATTACCAATTTATTGGTTTCTTGGGTGAATATTGAGAACATGAGATTGTAAGTATTGTTTGCCTCCAATAAATTGTAAAATAATTAGGTCTTACATAAATATGTATTGTTTATCTGTCAGTGATATCTCCTTTCGCGCCGAACTTACAAAAGAAAGAAACAATTCTAAGATAAAACATGTGTTTAGTTGTTTAAAACAGTCTAAAAATGAAATTTACTCAACTAAATTGGGCATCCAAACGATGTCTAAAATTTAAAGTGAATTGACGTTTTGAGCATTTGGAATTTTCAATATATCAAGCTCGTGCTTAAATTTTAGATTTAAATAATGGGTAAGGCTAGATATAATTATGAGTCGTACAAATATTACATATTTTTTTGAAAAAAGAGAATTTTATTATTAAAAGATTAATTTTTTCATGTAGATTATATATATATATATTAAGAATATGTAATATTTGTGTTATAATTATAAATATCATGTCTCATAAAAAAAAAAGATGTTAATAACGCCTTTAAATAATGTAAAAATGTGTACGAAGATAACAACTGGAAACCATGCAGTATAATGATATTACCATGTAACGATGAGTAAACTTATAGTTTTAATTATACAAAAATATTGTATCAATAAATAAATATGATTAGAAATAATAGAAATTGTGATTATGAATAATAAATTTATACGAAAAAAAAAATTGTATTTAACTGCATGTGATATTCAAACTCTAACCTCGCACTCAACCCGTTATTTATACAAGAAAAAAAACTGTATCACAATTTTTGTGAGTAATACTACAATAACATTTATATTTTTATATTTTTATCTTACTATATAAAATATGAATAAATCATCTTTTATCTTTTTAAAAGAAAATTTTAAGAATCCACGAGTTATATGGCCACTTTTTCAAAATAAAATTAAAATGAAAAGTGAAATACATATAATATATTTCACAACATTTATATAATACAAATTATAAAATAAAAATATTTTTATAAATTATCTTATAAAATTAATATCACTTTATAAAAACATTTCTATTTTACAAAACATGTTGTATAATGTATTGAGTAAGTTGCTGTGAGTTTATTATTTTTTAATTAAAATAAGAGATTTTTCATCATAATTGGATCATTTTTTATATTTTTAGTAAAAAATATAAAAATATATATATTACGTCAGACTTTGTATTATAATTTTACTTTGCAATTTGTCGGTCTGATATCGTTGGCCGCTCCTTATTGATATACTTTATAGTTTCTCTTTAATGTGCACGTGGTAACACAGCTGCCACGTCATAAAGGCCTTTACAAAGTCTTCACCCTTCGGCAGAAGGGGGCGAAGTGGAGGTGGCTCCTCAATACAATTCACAAGTCAAAAGGTCGCTGGTCCACGCAACACAATTTTTTTTTTTTTTTTTTATGACAAGCCAAACAACCTTATGGTAACTCAGATTACATATTGAGCTACGAAAGAAGGGATAGAACCTCACCATAACTCAACATCATTCACTTTTCACGGATGTCTTGCCACGCAATATCACCATTAATTCAACTGCTTTCGGGTCTATAAGATCATGTTCCTCTTTGCTAACAGTCATAATAACCTCTGTTATATCATTTTGAAGGACAGCTCCTATTCCAGTCTTGCGGTCGTCATAGAAGAGTGCCCCATCAACATTTAATTTGAAAATTTGTGCAAGAAGAGCAGACCAACAAGCCTCTGATTTAGTACTAGAGGCAGGAGCTTTTAATACGATCAAATGGGTTTTTTGTAATACTGTAGCATGCTTCACTACATATATTGTGTCAAGTTGAGTCTGTTCCATGACCAATTTATTCGTATATACCAGAATGCCCAACTCAATAGGAGGATTTTAGTGAGCATGGAAGGTTCTCCACGTTCCAAAATCTTCGTGGCGGCATCTTTGACTGAGAGCACAGAAATTAAGAAGCCCAATGTTGGGTAAGAGGAAGACTAAACTATTGTAAGAACAAGACAGAGTAATGTAGCATGAAGGGAGTCTTCAAACTAGTGATCACAAAAATCGCATGTAGGGAGATCAAGCATCCCCCGCTTGTACAGTTTGTGCTTGGAGGGTAGGGCATCTTGACATAATCTCCAAGAAAACATCTTAATCTTATTCGGCAACTTCATTTTCCACAAGTGCTTCCACAATCTTCTATCAGTCCAAATAGTAGAACTGCCAACAGTCTCAACTGTTAAATATTTAAACATAACATTAATAAATGAATCTTTGATTTTCTATGATCTACAATAATAATAAACAATAATATGAAAAACGTATATTTCTCTATTTGATTGATAAAGAATTAATCTGATTATGAGAGAAGGGTCGCCCTAACAACGTTTACCTCACAAGTGTTTTCCGATGGCTAAAGGTATTCTAATGTTGTAAGTGAGAACCCTTGAACCTCCCAGTGTTATTTATAGACTTCCGACCATCAAGAAATCTATGAGTTTGTGTTTGACTATAACTAGAGATATAGAGTTTAATTTTATCTCTTAGGAGTAATTCTTATCCTTTTATAACTCAAATATTATCCAATAAGATTTTGAATTATTTCAAATTGGTAAGATGGGTGTGTGGGTCACAGAGTTTAAATAAAACTCTTACATTCTCCCACTTAGCCCATACGCCCATTAAAATATTACTTTTCGTTCATGGGTTTATCACAGGAAATTAATCATACTGCGCAAATTTATTTCCTCAACTTGTCATAACTCAAAACACATTTCATGAATTTCATAATATCAATGTCAAACTAACTACTAATGCAAGTCATGACGGTCCTCTATTATATAATCAACAGATTCCCTTCCATGTACCACAACACCAGTAACTAATTTAACACATAATCTTTAATTGGGATAATTAAGACTAATACAGTAATGGCTTTGGGTTCCAATTTGTAGACAGTATTTTGTCATCATTCATCCACACCATTCAATGTACATATAAAGTGGAAAGACAAGAAAACAGAAATAAAATAACCATAATTGATATCATTAAGTGTCAAAATAGAATCATAACATTCATGAGTTCAATAACATGTTTACATCAGAAGACCCATACTGTTAACTTGTTTTTTAAACTGTTTCGCTATCAAACCCCTTGTTAATGGATCTGCTATCATAGCGAAGTCCTAATATGTTCTATGGACACTGTTTGTTTTTGTACTTCCTACTTGAAGCTTAGGTATTTGAGTTCCATGTGCTTAGCACCTTTAGAATACCTATCATTCTTGGAGAAAAAGACTGCAGGAGAATTATCACAATAAATTCTCAGCGGCTTGGCTATAGAGTCAACAACTCCAAGCCCTGAGATAAAGTTTCTCAGCCATAAACCATGCACTGTGGCCTCAAAGCACACCATAAACTCATCCTCCATTGTTGATGAAGCAGTGACTATTTGCTTCATACTTCTCCATGAGATCGCTCCACCGGCCAACAGGAAAACATAACCCGAAGTGGATTTCTTGCTATCAGGACAACGGACAAAATCAGAGTCTGAGTAACCAGTTACGTCCAAACTGTCAGTTCTTCTAAAAGTAAACTGGTAATCCTTAGTTCTTTGCAAGTATCGCAATACCCTCTTTGCTGCTTTCCAATGAGACATCGCTGAGTTACTTTGGTAGCGTCCAAGCATGCCGACTGCACAGCTAATATCCAGTCTCGTGCAAATCTGTGCATATATCAAACTTCCCACAATTGAAGTATAAGGAATCGTTGTCATCTCTTTATGCTCTCACTCAGTTTCAAGACACTATGATTGACTAAAATTATCACCTTTTGATATTGAAGTATCCAGTGATGAACAACTTTTCATACCAAATTTCTCAAGAACCTTTCCAAGTAACTCTTCTGAGACAATCCCAACAGTCCTTGTTTTCGATGTTGAAAGATTTCAATTCCAATCACAAATAATGCCTCACCCATATCTTTCATTTCAAAGTTCTTAGAGAGAAAACTCTTGGTTTCATAGAGTAAGCCAAGATCACTACTAGCTAACAAGATATCATCAACTTACAGGATCAAAATTATGAACTTACTCCTACTGACCTTTAGTTATATACATCGATCAACGATATTCTCTTTAAAACCAAAAGAAGTAATGGTATCGTTGAACTTTAAGTACCATTGTCGAGAAGTTTGCTTAAACCCGTATATTGATTTCTTAAGTTTACACACTAGGTGATCTTTGCCCTTTTCTGAAAAGCCCTCTGGCTGCTCCATGTAGACCACTTCATCCAAACTTTCATTTAAAAATGTTGTTTTCACATACATCTGATGTAACTCTAAATCATAATGAGCCACCAATGCCATAATAATTCTAAATGAGTCCTTTTTAAATACTGGAGAAAATGTCTTTTTGTAATCAATGTCTTCTTTCTGAGTGAAACCCTTAGCAACAAGTCTGGCCTTATGTCGTTCGATGTTGCCTTTTGAGTCGCGTTTGGTCTTAAAGACCCATTTACATCCAACTCTTTTACTACTTTCAGGCAACTCAACGAGGTCCCAGACTTGATTCTGATGCGTGGATTTCAACTCTTCTTTCATGGTATCGATCCATTTACTAGAATCACTTCCCTCTATGGCTTGTGAAAATGTTAGTGGATCTATTCTTATCCCAATGTCAAATTCAGATTCTTGGAGATACACCACATAATCTGTCGAAATGGCAGGTCTCCGATCTCTCTGAGATCTGCGTAAGACAATCTGTTCTGGTGACTCCGAACTTGGTTCATCAATAGTATTATCATTCTAAGATGGGTAATCATTTACTTGTTTCCACCATTCTCGAACTGTGATTAGGACAGTAAAATCTGTACCCTTTGGATCTCTCTGGATAACTAATAAAATACCCGCTTACTGTTCTAGGATCCAATTTCTTTTCATGTGGATTGTAAAGTTTAGCTTCGGTTGGGTAACCCCAAACATGCATATGTCTCAAACTTGGTTTCCTACCAGTCCATAACTCAAAAGGAGTTTTTGGAACTGTCTTACTGGGAACTCGGTTTAAGATATACATTGTCGTCTTAATGGATTCACCCCACAATGATTTGGGTAAGGTAGAATTACTTATCATACTTCTGACCATATCCAATAAAGTCCGATTACACCTTTCAGCAACTCCATTCTGTTGTGGCGTCCCGGGCATCGTATACTGTGCAACAATGTCATGCTGTTCAAGAAGTTTGGCAAATGGGCCCGGATTACGGCCCGATTCATCATACTTTCCATAGTATTCTCCACCTCTATCCGAGCTAATGATTTTCACTTTTCTATCTAACTGTCTTTCTACCTCCATGAGAAATACCTCAAGTACCAATATAGCTTGAGATTTCTCATGTAATAGATAGATATATCCAAAACATGAAAAGTCATCTATAAAGGTGATGAAATACTTTTTTCCACCAAAACATTCTATGGAGAATGGTCCACATATATCTGTGTGAATTATTTTAAGAAGTTCTTTACTTCTTGTGACGTCTTTCTTAGTATATTTGGTTTGCTTTCCTTTTATGCAATCCACACACACTTCAAGATTAGTAAAATTAAGATGCGGAAGAATCCCTTCTCTTACTAATCTCTGTAGCCTTTCTTTAGAGATATGCCCCAACCTTTTATGCCACAAGTCATATGAGTTTTCATTCATCATGTTTCTTTTTATTCCAATACATGTTTTATGGTGTTGGGTATAGATATTTTTAATGAATGTATTATCAAGGTAAAGTTGATAAAGACCATCGGAAAGAAATCCATAACCAATAGATAAACTGTTTTTAAACAAATTGAAACTACTATTATGGAACGAAAAAGAATAACCATCAGTGTCAAGTCTGGAAAGGGAAATTAAATTACGCCTCACAGAAGGCACAAATACTGTGTTATGAAGGTCTAAACAATGACCGGTACTCAAAACTAAACGAAAGATCCCTATGGCTAAAACTTCAGCCTTATTCTCATTTCCCATAAAAATGAACTGCTCATTGGGGGTTGGTGTTTGGCTTGTAAAGTATCCCTGCATGGTTATAGAAACATGAACATTAGCACCTGAATCTAGCCACCAAGAATTAGCAGGAACATTTACAAGGTTTGATTCAAGACATACAAAGGTAAGAGGCTTACCCTTCTTTTCGAATCAAGTCTTACGTTTTGGACACTCAATTTTCATGTATCCATGTTCCCTACAAAAGTAGCATTTGCTACTGTTGTTCTGAACCTGATTAGTTTTCACAAGTTGATTTCCTTTCAGTAATCCAGTTCACTTCTTTTTATCGTAATGGTGTTTTTTCTTTCCAGTTTTTTTATTCACGAAATTGACAGAGTGATGTCCTTGTTATTTCAGTCTTACTTCCTCCTGAACTACCATAGTTGCCAACTCATTCACATTCCATTTATCTTTTATAGCATTGTAATGCATCTGGAATGGACCATACTGAGGTGGTAATGAGTTCAGAATAAACTAAATAACGAAAGACTCATCTACTTTCATTCCTAGGGTTTGCAATCTGGCAGGAATATTGGTCATTTCAAGTATATGCTCCTGCATTCCTTTAGTACCATCATATTTCATGGTGGTGAGTCTAGCCATCAGTGTTCCTGCTAAAGACTTATCAGCGGATTTAAACCTCTCCTCAGCATTTTTCAAAAAGGTTTGGGCTTCCTCAGTATTAGGGAGTGAATTTTTGATATTTTCGGCTATGGTCATTTTCATAAACATTAAACTCAGCCTATTTGATCTCTCCCACTGTTTAAAGGATTCTTTCTGATCATTGGTACTGGTTTCAGTGATAGGTGATGGTTTTAGACTCATAAGGGATGAGTCTAAATCGAGGACTCCTAAGATGAACCTAACTCTCTCAACCCATTCAGAAAAATTGGAGCCATTCAAAACAGGAACAGATGAAGTCTGTGAGTGTAGTGATGTAGGTATGCTTACTGCAAGAAAATTTTATAATAATTTTCTTTGAGTTAGACACTTATAAATAATAATCAGAATTTAAACAATTATGGAAGAATTAGTAGTGTCATCAAAACTCTCCTTTGAGAGTAGATCTTGACACACAAGATGTTCTATCCAGTATTAAATTCTATGGATGAACTAGCTGTATCATCAGAATTCTCCTTTGGGAGTAAACTCTGACATACAAAGCGTTCCCTCCAACTTTACTTTGATAGATAAACTAGTAGTGTTATCAAAACCCTCATTTGGGAGTAGATATTGACACACGAGATGTTCCCTCCATCATATCTACCTTACTATGGGTTTAACAACTTGTCACCAAAATCAAGAAAATGTTGTACCTTTGAGCAACCAATTTTTTCTTGATTTTGACGTAAATCATTTATCCCATATTGGATATACATGGCATAATAACAAAAGCCAAAATAGACAGTGCATAATAATAATATGCATGAAATAAAAGGTTTAATGAATTTTACAATAAATGTGAATAATACTTACTAAGTAAGTTCTCAGGAAAGAATATTCTTTCCTAGACAGAACTTCAAGATTCCCAAGAAAGATTGAAGGGTCACAACGAACACACTTGAAATTTCCAATCTCCTAGACAGAACCGTCTCAATTTGTACACATTCACACTCCCACAACAAAATTCATAAAAAAAATGAATTTTCATGTTTAAACCTTAATTGATTTTATAGGAAAATCACAATAATAGCATTATAGAATTTAATAAACTTTTTATATATACATGTACATAACCATAACAATAATAACATGTATATAAATTAAATAAACATTTCATACATACATGTGGATAATCATAGTGACATGTACATAATTTAAATGCATACATATAACATATAATAAAACTTTAATTAGTTTTTTTTTTTTTTTTTTTTTTGCTCTAGAGGTCAGCGCGGTAGTGGGCTTTGGAGCCCTCTGCCGCCATTACAGAGACGCCGGCGAGGCAGTTATCAGCCTCTTTACACCGCATGTTAGGCCGCCGTCCAACACTTTCTCGGTACACAAATTCGAAACGGCGACCCACAAGGTCCTCTCTATAGCCACACCACAATTTTCTTTCTCCTTTCTTCAATGTTAAAACCAACATAGCAGAGGCAACAAAATGCCCAATCAAAACCAAGCGCAAGATACAGTAATGATCAGAAAGTGTATGTATAGATCAATTTGTGGGCTTTTGTGAAAACCAAACGCAGAGACAAAATAAACAATATCATCGTAATTTTCCTTTCAGGTGGAAAAGGCAATATTAATAGACTTTCGCAGTATTACATATATACGAAAATAAAATCAAATAGTCATTTATTTATTTTATATTTTATCGAGATCATAAAAAATCTTTAACCTAAAACTCTGATACCAAATGTTAAATATTTTAACATAGCATTAATAAACGAATCTTTGATTTTCTATGATCTACAATAATAATAAACAACAATATGAGAAACGTACCTTTCTCCATCTAATTGATGAAGAATTAATCTAACTATAAGAGAAAGACACCCTAACAACGTTTGTCTCACAAGTGTTTCTCGATGGCTAAAGGCTATTTATAGGTGAGAACCCTTGAACCTCCCAGTGCTATTTATAGACTTCCGACCATCAAGAAATCTATGAGTTTGTGTTTGACTATAATTAGAGATATAGAGTTTAATCTTATCTCTTATGAGTAATTCTTATCCCTTTATAACTCAAATATTATCCAATAAGATTTTGAACTATTTCAAATTGATAAGATGGATGTGTGGGTCACAGAGTTTAAATAAAACTCTTACATAAACACCAGTTGATAGCATTCTATTGGCACTCTTCACACTAAAGGATTCGTTTCTTTCATACTTTCATATCCAAACATCATTGTGTAGGCCTGGGCTTAAATGAATCTTTAGAATGTCAAAAACAAGTTTTCAAGTGAAGAGAGCTCGAACATGATCCACATCCCACCAGTTGATCTACTTGTCAATTACAAAAGACACATGTTCTTCTAAGTTGGATTGTGTGGGGACAGCAACCTCAAACTTCAAAGCTATATAACCAAGAACCTAAATATCTTCTCAAATGCGAGTTGAAATTCCATCTCCAATTCTTCTTTGACAACCAGCAATGAGATGAGATCGGGACTCCCAAATGCTCCTCCAAGTGTAAGATGGATGAGAACCCAACTTGGATTCAAAAAAAGAGCACTGGAGAAAATACTTGGCTTTATACAACTTATGAATGAGGGAGTCTTCATGCTTGAGAACTCCTCATGCCTGTTTTGTTAGTAAAACTGAATTGAATTTGGATAAATTTCGAAACTCCATACCCCTCGATATTTAGACATACAGAGCTAGTCCCATTTCAGCCAATGTAGCTTTTTCTCTCCACTTCTTTGTTCCCACCAAAATTCAGCTATCATCTTCTCTAAGTCTTTGCACAAGCAATGAGATAGTCGAAAGCAACTCATAGTGTAAGTTGGACGGGAGAGGGCCACAGCTTTAATAAGGATTTCACTTCCTCCCTGAGATAAAATCTTCTCTTTCAAGCCTTGTAAGATTGTCCAAAATTTGCTTTTTATATTAGAAAATGCCAATTACTTTGACTTACCTGCAATGGGAGGCAATCCCAAATATTTTTCATACTGAGAGACAAAGGTCACACCCCACAAAGACATAATAAATTATTGGTCTGTAGAGGATATATTACTGTTGAAAAGTATTGAAGTCTTTTGCCGATTTATTGTTGATCCGAGGCCAATTCATAGCTTGTTAACAACCTTTGAAGTGCAGAACATGTAGTAGATACACAATTGGATAGGATTTTATGAGTCCTTTTTTTTTTTTTAGTAAAGTTTTATTTTATCTATTTGTAATATATTTTAAAATAATTGTTATTGATTTAAATGATTAATATATAAAATTATTTAGAATGCTACTATAAGATATTTTACTTAATATTATATGCGACTGATTATTTGAATTCTACATTTTTTATGAGTGATTTAAAAAAAAATATTTATACTTACAATTTTACTTTTTTTTTCTAGGCAAGTTTAAGTAGATTAGATAAATAAATAGATTACAATATACAAGTTTCAGTGGGGTAGGAGTCTCCTACAATTTTCTTAAAAAGTTAATACACAATTCAACATGAAAAACAGGAAAATCAAGAGAATGACTTCCGAGAGAGGGACAGTAGAGCCAAAGAATGGCTCCAAGCCTATAATTCCAATAAAGGGAGGGACCGCCGATGCAGCAATGGAGTATGTGCTGCACCTTATTAGTTTAAACAGACTACAAGAAACTTCCACTATCGCTTTCGCTTTATTTTTGGTTATGGGAAGCAGGAACATAAAGAAGCTAAAGACAACTCCAAATCACCGGCAAACAACCTATGGCGGCGGTGGCGTGTGTACAACATGCGTTACTAGAAAGAGAGGCTAGGCTGGCAAAACAGGAAAAACAGGTACCGTAGAAGCTGTCAAGGGGGGGGGGCGTGTACAACAAAACCACTCCTGAGATAGGATGAGTTCATTTAATAAAATATTATTAAAATATTATTTTTTAATATTATTATTATTTTAAAATTTAAAAAAATTAAATTGAGATTAGAAAAAATTGACTTGTTTATTATATTTTATTTAGAAATTTAAAAAAGTATAATTGATGTGTTTAAGATGAGATGAATTACAAATACAAATGGGACCTATATGTATTGGCAAAGCATGCCATGGGATTTCAAACTAATTCTGTCTAGTATTGTCGTTGTCACGAAAGGGACCAGAGAGAGCTATCGGGCAACGCAGGTCAGTGAAACTGTGGAGTCCATAGAGCATGGGTATTCTCTTCCTCTTCTTGCATACTTCAAAGATTTGTATTGACATAGTTGAAGCTTATGTGTCTTCCTCTACAAGAATTCACTTCTTGAAATCTTCTCATGTAGAGAGCTACAAAGACAGAATGTGATAGAGTTGCCTAATGATATGCCGGACAAACATTGTTATAAGTTGTCCAAGTTGCCAAGAAATAGTTACTTTGCACGTGTAAGAAATCGCCCCTTTGCACGAGTAAGAAATCAATGTATTTTCATGGGTTGCCCTCGTTCCATATATATGAGTTCTTTCGAATTTCTTGCATCGTTTTTCGTAGATTAGCATCTCGAGGTCCTTTGCACAAGCGGTGGAACATGTGGTTTAATTCGATGTAAAGCAAAGAACCTTACGAGGGCTTGACATGCCGTAAATCCTCTTAAAAAATAGGGGTGCCTTCGGGAACGCGGACACAGGTGGTGCATGGTTGTCGTCAGCTTGTGCTATAAGGTATTGGGTCCCGCAATGAGTGCAACCCTCATATTTAGTTACCACCGTTGAGTTTGGAACCCTGAGTAGACTGCCGGTGATAAGTCGGAGGAAAGTGAGGATGACGTCAAGTCATCATTGTTCATCCGGACTCCCGAGTATACCCAAGCCGACTTGGAATCCAAGTATACTTCGAGTCCGAGTATACCCAAGCCAAAACCTGGATGAAACTAGATTTAAAATCCAAAACCTAAGTTTTCGGGTTGGACCGGATTTTTTAATGGGATTTAAAAAAAGAAAATTCTAATAACTGATGTAGTGTTTCTAATTCCCAATGCTTTGCGAAAGAGAGAACCCAAATCATAGAATACATAAATAACCATAACAATTTTAACTATGAAAAAAAATCTCAACCAAGAATTATGAATTCTCAATACTCGATTATCTCGTCATAGTTAAATTTGTACATCTCAGTAGAAGAAGTAAAGCGTCAACTGAATAATTAATTAAAATCATGAACATACTTGGAACACTTACAAAAATCACCGTATTGATTACGTTAATAGCAGACCCCGCTCCCCCCGGGGGGGGGGGGGGGGGGGGGATTACAATTTTTTTTTTTTTTCGTGGACTCTCTACAAGCGACTTTCAGATTACAAAGCTCTGAAAACCTAGACCCAGTAACTCTCTACAAGTGGATTTCAGATCACATAGCCCACAGTACAATTACAAGTCAATATGGATAAAACAACAAACACAAGCCCCCACCCCACCCCAAAATAAAAATAATAAAGCTACTTACTTTTTATAGACATTCCTTTCCAAGTACTATTGCTAAGATAGAAAATACTTAGCATCGGATCAAGTAATGAGAGTTTCATTTCACTGGACCCTGTGCACTGCCCCTCAGTTTCCCCATCACTGTTGAAGAGGGTCTGGTCTGAGCAGTCAAGTGAAGCTCCAAATGCTAAATTATACGACTGACATGCTAAATGGCAGACCCGAATCCTGTTGTCACCATCCTTATCGCACTTCTGGATTGAGATCTGGTGATTCAGGCCAAACTTGTTTAGTCAAACAAATACCAAAACCAGTTTTGTATTCAAATGGCCCAAAAACTAGTGTATTTGGCACCTCATCAAATCTTAATGGCAAGTATATCATGCCATACGGGGGGAAAAAAAAATATCTCATACAAATCATCAAATCATTTATTAAATTACAAAGCATGAAATCCTTAACTCTTAGAAACAAGCCACTAGTCAATCATGGGCAATCCTAAACTGCACTGCATAATTACAGAAGCATCTACAGAGCCAGATGTTTTGACGGTTCTTGTGGGCTGAACTAAACATAAAGGTGGGAGGCTGGGAGCATCCTTTATGTTGAAATCTGAGATATATTCCCAAAAGAAAAAAAGAGGGGGGAATCTGAAATACTCAATTAATTCTGTTTCATCGACACAGACTCCGTTGAAATGACAATAATCGGGACAATGACCTGATCCAAGAATCGAGCCAGTGCTACAGAGCTCATGGTATTCAGAGTTAGATTATTTTAAATTTAATTTTCAAATATTATTTCAAATACTCTATTCAAGATTTTGAATTATTTACTTTTTTTAAATTTTCTCTAATGTATCTTTTATTAATTCCACATTAGTTAGACAGTAAAATATTTAATAGTTTATAAATAAATATATTTTACTATACATAAAATAAATAAAATAATACACATTCTGAAAGTGTCACCCAGTACAAGTCGCATGCACAACACGTAAACGTATTTGACGCTTTAAGCGCATTGACGAAGTTCTTTTACTAAGCAAAATGATGTGTTTGGTCACTATTTTAACAGTTGTAATTAACTGTCAGGTTCAATTATTTTTGTAACTCTTTAAACAGTAACTGTCACATTCTTTTAAACCAAAATGTTATGCCTACTGTTATTACATCTGTTTGTTCAAAATATTAGTGTTCAGAATTTATAATCTACAAACTATATAAACAGTGTTGTATCCTGATGACATATTTTTACTTTTAATTCTCTTTTGTAGAATTTTATATAAGTAGAAGACAATATTTTTTTAAAAAAATAGATTAATAATTACCTCACTATTCATCTTTTTCAATCTCTATTCGTATTCTGTTTTATTCTAACATTCAGGGCATAATAATTCACTTACAGACAACCATCAAGCATATTAATTCATCCACAAATAAGCATTAAAATCTATTCAAAGAAAATGGTGTGAACAAATAAAATTTACAACATAAAGCATCATTGCACAAAATGGGATAAATACCATTAAAGCAGGGAAACTGAATTAGTCTGCCACCTTCAGTCCATACTTTCCACTTACCATCAACAGCAACCCGGGAGTATAGTAATGAGTTACATTGGGCTAATATTGCAGCAAAACAAGCGGATGAGCTTAAACTTCAAGGGGATGAGCTCTGTTCGCAAGCTCCAGGTTAAATTATTCCGAATTAGATGCTCATACTCTTTTATTCTGCTCTACTTTCCTTCTTTCTTCTTTTTTGCTCTTTTTTTATTCTTTTTTTTTTTTTTAAAAACCTTAGTTTCTAATTATTTGGACCTAGTTAGCGAGCAATTCATGAATATGATCCAAAAAGTTTTTTTTTTTTTTTGAAATATGAACCAAAAGGTATTGAAGTTCCAAGTCATACGTCTTAAAGAGTTATTAATGCACCTGTGTTGATAACAACCATTTCCTTGGGTTATTATAGAACTGCGTACAAAGCCCGTACGAACTAATGATGGGGACATACACCTATAATTCAAAAGAGAAACATAATGAGAAATATTGAATTTTTGCATGCTTTATACTTCTCCTTTATAACCTCTCTTATCACTCCACTCCTTATCGTTGAGTTAAAAAGATTTTCTCAGTTCTTCACTTGCCTCCTCGATAAAATCAATAATTGCTTTGAAAAGATTGGCCTATCAATTGCCTTCAAGCTCTCCTTTGTTCCAGCGTCTACACTCATAATGAGAAATATAGTCCTATACATCCATTTGGGCTTGATGGGCTCAGTTATGTTGGGCATATGGGCTGATGGTCCTTTACTTCATTTACAAGAGTGTTGATGTTAGTGTTAATTTGGGCTATAGCCCATATATAGATATTAGGATTATATGAGTTTCTTTTCTGTTACAGTTTGGTTAGGTTAGGCATTGGGCCCATTAGTGAGTTCAGTAATGTGAGTAATTTGTAGGGGGTTGGTTTCATACGAAAAGTTATCAAGAATCTGAATACAATTGTCTTCTATTTTCTCTCAACTACAAGTTTACTTATATATAAATATAATAAACCACAATATTTTTTTTGTGAGTGGCACTGGATACCCAAGAACATAGTCCTAACTAATCACAGGGGTGCACAAGCCCTCAACAATGAGTTTTAACTTTAATAAACCACAATATGAAAACACTGTAAACACATTGCTTCAAGTGCAGACTCATATGCTCCCAACAAATACATTATGATGAATGCAAGATATTCTATGGTAAAGGATTTTTCTACAGATGACTTGCATCTTCAGGCCATTACTTAGCAATCACTAATCTTCCCAAATCGTACAAGGGACCATATATACTATTCTTTCAACATAGATTTTTTTCTTAAAAAACACACCAAACATAGACATGGATATGCTTAAAAATTTGAAGTAGGACTTGCAAAAAACGAGTACTGCACCAAAATAAAAAGCATAAGCTATTTGTTACTTAAAACATCAGATGAGACCAGGGCAGTCCAGAAGATTTTCATATCTCTAGGCCCACCTTAATGTTAATACAATGCTCAAGCTGCAAAGAAGCCCAACGGATCTCCCCCGGCCCATTCCTACCCCCATGCATAAATCTGAGTCTCCACCAAACTAATTCGAGATTAGTCACAATCACATGATGAAGTCCGAATGTTTTGTAGAACTCAGAGCTACATGATGGAGGATCAGACATTATTTTTATTTTTAATTTTTGACAAGGGCAGGATTAGATATGATTGCTACAATTTAAAAAAAAAAAAAAAAAAAAAAAAAAAAAAAAAACCAAAAACAAAACGGCCAGGTTTGGATATCCATTCCTCAAGAATTCTCAAAAACTTTCGTACGGTTTAGGATGTTTGGCTCCCAAACACGTTTTAGGTATTTTAAACACATAAAATTTATTAATTTCTTGCTTTCTCTCTTATTTGAAATAAAATAATATTTTATTATTAATTTTCTTTTTCTGCTACAGTGAACATCCAAACCATGTCGGTGACCCTATATTTGACCCACCGCCTGTATTATCGACATCCTCTCGCGTCGGCGAACCATTCCAAACAATCTCACCGCCGGCCACCACTCCCGTTATCTCCCACGTGTGAATCCAACGTCGAAAATGGGTTTCGGCATTTGTAAGTTTCGTTTGACTCATTGCTGGCCACCAATGAAGACACCGTCGACATTACCAGACTCCATTTATACCGGCGACCAACTCCCTAAAATCTCATATTCGGAAAGGCTGGCCCCATCTCCCACGTGCATTTGCACAGCTTCAGCATTAATGGCTTCCAACGAGTTTCATTCAAACCTTTTTTTTTTAATTTTTTGGAATAAAATATTAATATTTTAAAATATCATCTATTAATGGGACTCACAGTTTTTACAATATTATCTATTTCAAAATACTCTCAAAATATTTTACACATCCAAACAAGTTAAAATATTTTCAATAGGATACACAAAACTTTTTCACTCTTTATTTATACTATTCATAGATATTCTCAAACATTTTCAAAACTTCTTGACATCCAAACATAGCCTTAATGAAGTAGTTGTTTTTCCTTTAAATTTGACTACTAAAAACTCACTTTTTTCTATTTTACTTACTTATTTTTACATTTTATCATCCATCAAACTCTTTATTATTTTCTATATTTTTTAAAATATTCATATTTTATTTTAATAAGATTTATTTTACAAATTAGAAAAAAAATGCGTCTAATTTGAGAACAGTTGTCGAGAATGTTGAACGGCGCATGGGTGACAACGGCTCAATTGCTGAAGATTGAATTTTTAGAGGTTGGTCGTCAACATGAGGCAATGCCGATTGTTGCCCAAATGACTAACACAAAAGGGGGTGAATTGGGTTATATTATAAAAATTAACATTTATAAATTAAATACAAAATATAAAAAATAAACAGAATATAAAGTAGTAAGAAATGTAATTTGATGTTTTATGAGAAAAAAGAGTAATTTGAAATCTCAATCCAATTTCGAATTTTATTAAGAGATGTACAAAAATAATCTATGAGTTTCATTTGTAGACTTATTCTTTTATATTTGATATGTGATTCGCTTCATTGCGTAAATAATTTGAATTGGATATTTGAATTTATTTGTTATCATCAAAATCTACACGTAAATACGAAATTTGAAACCTTGGATTCAACAATCTTCCCATTTTTTATGATGACAAATACTTAGTAGAATTTTGAGACTTGCAGTAATGCTTAAGCTCTCCCTGAAAATATGCGTTAGTTTTTTAAGCAATAGATAAATATAATTCCAGCATATATAACATAGTTAAAAATCTAAAATATTTACGTTTAAAACTTCTCCCCCTTTTGGCATCATTAAAAAGGAACCGAAATTAGGTTCAGTAAGATTTTTTCCCGTAATGAGCAATAATCAAATAAAACGGTGCGTTAGTAGAAGCTGTAGAGAGTTGAATAGTTAGAACCACTCGTGCCCGACAAGACCTGCAAAGGCTGGAGCCGAACTTTATCGTTTCGGTGCGGAAGAAGATTTAAATCCGTTTGATGTTATTGACGAATTAGATGTTTCAGTAAAATTATCTCTGTCTGACAAAAGCAGTAAAAGTTGCAGGCCTAGCTCTGGCAATTCAGTGCAGAGTCACGTGTGTCCGACAAAACCTGCAAGGGTTAGAGGTCTAATTCTGGAAATTCGATACGAAAGGAGATTCAAATTCGCTTGATATTGTTGACAAATAAGATACGTAGAGATTTGAAAGTTTTCAGTTTCTGTTTAAATGACTATTTTCACCCATCGAATACTAAAACAAATCTCATATTGCTCATTGATCAAGTATCTGATTATCCAAAATGATAGAATGGTGGAAAAAATTTCGTCTAATAATCTTTTGGATTTGAATTAGGAACCGTTTCAACCAGTCATTTTATCTCATGAAGGTGTCACCATCATGATAGAAGCAGAGATGCATTTTCTAATAGAACCGATTTTGAGGTTATTGCAGCATCAAGAACTCTCAGTGCTCAATGTGCTGCCTCTGTTACAACCATGTCTCGAAAATTACTAGTGAGAACAAATGAGGTTGATCGACTTAACAATCAAATATCTGTTCTGCATCAAAAGCTTACAAATAAAAATAGAAAGAATAAGAGGTTAAAGCAAGAAAATAAAGATTTGACAGAATTAGCTCGTATTCTGAAACTTCGAATAGAGGAATCAGAACGAGTGAGGATTTAAGCACAGATTCAATATCAACAGATAATGGCAGCGTTTCACAAGAGAAATAAAGACAATCAACAATAAATCTCGCTAGCTTAGTTCGGTAACTTTTGACAATATGCATCTGGCATATCTTGTAAGTTTGACTAAATAAGATTTGAAGAGATGACAGTTTGTCTTGTATTTTTTTCATCTTTATAAAAGCAATCATTAGTTTTATCTAATTCGCATCAAATCTTTTCTCATCTCTGTAGTTCATCTTCATTTTCACTCTACAAAATTTCAATGGCTCATCAATTTTCTTTCAGTGTCTCTCGTGATCAATATATGAGGTATTCTTCACCTCAAACTATTTTTGCATATGTTGCAAGCACCATGAAGTAACAAAATACTGATTTGGCTAATAAATCAGATCATGATGCTATTTATGAGCTTGTGGGTCTCGGGACTTGATACTCATATTCTATTGTTGCTTTTTCCGCTCGGTTGCAGTCCAAAACTAGCGAGATAGAGAAACTTAATGAGAAGATTGATGTTCTGCAACGACTTGTTCAAGAGTCTAACAAAAATATAGTAGACTTAAAACAACAGAATAAGGATTTAAAATCATTGCCTACCTCTGCATTTCGATTGCCTAATCTTTTAGATAAGGATGGCATGATGATTTATGAGGAGCAAATGCATTTGAATGATAAGGTTAAACGTCTCAAGTTTCTGTAGGTTATTTGAGATAATAGAATAAAAGTATCTAGTAGATATTCATGGCATGTATCATTCATATTTCTCTTCTAATCATACATAGTCTATCTTCTGGTAGGGGTTTTGTAAAAATGTCTGCCAATTGATTATGTGTACTAGTGAATTCTAATACAATATCGTCCTTCTGCACATGATCTCTAAGAAAATGATATCTAATTTCAATATGTCTGGTCCGAGAATGTTGTATTGGATTTTTTGAAATATTTATAACACTTGTATTATCACATTTGATTGGAATGTGATTGTACATAAATTTAAAATCCTCAAGTTGTTACTTCATGTAAAGAACTTGAGCACAACAATTGCCTGCAGCAACATATTCTACCTCAGTAGTAGATAATGCAACAGAATTTTACTTTTTACTAAACCATGAAACAAGTGCATGACTTAAAAAATGGCATGTTCCACTAGTATTTTTTCGATCAACTTTGCAACCAGCATAATCCACATCTGAATAATTAATTAGATCAAAAGAAGTGTGCTTTGGATACCATAACCCTAGGTCAATGGTACCGGCAAGATATCTAAAAATACGTTTAGCTGCAATCAAATGAGATTATTTTGGAGATGATTGAAAACGTGCACATAAACATACACTGAACATAATATCAAGTCTACTAGATGTCAAATATAATAAACTATCAATCATACCTCGATATACCTTTGAGTCAACTAACTTACCGCTTTCATCTTTATTAAGTTTGGTAGTTGGACTTATTGGTGTTACAATTACCTTTGCACCTTCCATCTCAAACTTTTTGAGTAAGTTTTTAATATATTTTGACTCATTAATAAATGTTCAACTTTTTGCTTGTTTGATTTACAATCCAAGAAATAAATTAAGTTCTCCCATCATGCTCATTTCAAATTCTTCCTGCATGCTCTTAGCAAAATCTTGGCACATATTTTCATTAGTAGCACTAAATATTATATCATCAAAATAAATTTGAACTAGAAAAATATCATTTTGTTCATATTTGATGAAAATAATTGTATCGATCTTTTCTCTTAAAAAACATTTTTCAATCAAGAAACCACTAAACCTCTCATACCAAACTCTAGGAGCTTGTTTGAGTTTATATAATACTTTTGCGAGTTTAAAAACATGGTTAGGAGAAATATGATTTTCAAAACTTGGAGGTTGCTCAACATATACCTTTTCATTTATAAAACCATTTAAGAAAACACTTTTAACATCCATCGATTTGAAAAAGTTTGAAATTTTTATAACATGCATATGCAAGTAACATTCGAATAGTTTCTAATCTTGCAATAGGTGCATACGTTTCATCATAATCGATTCATTCCTCTTGATTGAAACCTTGGGCTACAAGTCGAGCTTTGTTTCTAATGATGATTCCAGACTCATTTTTCTTATTTCTAAAAACCCATTTTGTTCCAATAATAGTTTGATTTTTGGGTTTAGGAACAAATGTCCATACATTATTTCTTTCAAATTGATTTAGCTCTTCTTGCATAGCTAGAATCTACGATTCATCAATAAGTGCTTCATCAATATTTTTGAGTTCAATTTGAGATAGAAAAGTAGTGTGATTACAAATATTTCTAAGAGATGATCGAGTACTTACATCTCATAAAAGTTCTCCTAGAATTTATTCTACTGGATGATCTTTCACATGTTTCCACTGTTTGGTTGCATTTTGTATTAAATCTTGATGATATTTTTTAATGTCTCTATGTTGGACTTCTTCTATTGTATTCTCTTTATCGAGATTGAGACTATTTGTATTATTTGTACCTTCTGATTCTTCATCAATAGATTTTTTGGAGAGTAGAGGGTTAGATTCATCAAATACTACATGCATAGATTCTTATACAGTCAAAGTTTTTTTATTGAATACTCTATAAGCTTGTTTATTTGTTGAATATCCAAGAAAGATACTTTCATAAGATTTTGCATCAAACTTTCCTAAATTATCTCTGACATTGAGTATAAAACATTTGCATCCAAATACATGAAAGTAACCAATGTTGGGTTTTTTCTCATTCCATAAGGGGTTTTATCAAATTTAGATTTTAACATAATTCTATTTATAACATAATATGGAATACTTACTGCTTCGGCTAAAAAATAACTAGGTAAAATGTTTTCATTAAATATTATTTTTGCCATTTCTTGAAGATATCTATTCTTCCTCTTTACTACCCCATTTTGTTAAGGAGTTCGAGGAGTAGAGAAATTATGCAGAAAATCATTTTCATCACAAAAAAACTCAATATCTTTATTGACAAACTCTTTCTCCCTGTTACTTCAGATGTTTGAAATAGTATTAGCCATTTTCATTTTAAATTCTCTTGCATAACTTGGTAAAGGTATTATGTACCTCATCTTTATGAGCGAGAAAGATGACTCAAGTATATCTAGAGAAATCATCAATAATAACAAATGCATAACATTTTTCTCCCAGACTCACAACTCTGTTTGATCCAAAAAAGTCCATGTGTATTAGTTGCAAATGTATAGTAGTGGAAATATGTTTCTTGATTTTGAAAAAAGTTTTTATTTGTTTACCAAAGTGGTATGCATTATAAATTTTGTCTTTAAAAAAGTTTGCTTTTAGCAAACTTCTCACAAAATCATTTTTTGAAAGTTTGGAAATAAGTTTCATATTTGCATGACCTAATCTTCTATGTCATAACCAACTATTTTCATGTTGAGCTGATAAATAAATAGTATCTTGTGATGCAATTTCTTCAAATTCAATTGTATAAACATTATTATTTCTAAAAGCAATAAAACAAATATTGCAATCATAATTATTCAAAATAATGCACTTATCTTTTTTGAAGATAACCGTAAATTTTTTATCACATAATTGACTTATAATTAAAAGATTATGTTTTAGACTTTCAACAAATAAAACATCTTTAATTGTGAGAGAATACTTATTACCAACTTTATATATTCCCACGATCTTCCCTTTTAAATTGTCTCCAAATGTCATGTGTCCTTCTTTTTTAGGAGTGAGATCAATGAACTTAGTTTTATCTCCTGTCATGTGTCTTGAACATCCGTTATCTAAAAACCATCTTGTTTTACTTACGAAAGATTTCATGCATACCTACAAAAATAATTAAAATAATTTTTCTTAGTACCCATATTTTTTGGGTCATTTATTTATTAGTATTAGAAAAAATAAAATTCTTTGGTACCCATATGGCTCTAATAGTTATTGTATGTTTTCTTCTAATAGGACAAGTATGATAGTTATGACCATTTCTATTACAAAAATAAATAACATGTAACATACTTGAAGAACTTTAGTGATTGTAATAATGTCTTTTTTTGAAAAATCTATTTTTAGAAAAAAAATTTTGAAAATCTGGTTTTGATTTAATGGGTTTATCAAAGAAATTTTTATAAGGTTTGAGTTTTTCTTTTGGCATGTATCCCAAGCCTACCTTATCAAAAACACATTTTTTATTATCAAGAAATGTTTTGAAATTTCTTTTTCTATTTGTGAAATTTTTAACAATCTTTTCTAAATCAGCTACTTTCTTTTTCAGTTCATCATTTTCATCTTTTGAGACTATATTTTCTTTTCTTAAAACATCAATTTCTTTTATTAAAAAGAATTTTTCTTTTTCAAAGTGGTATACTTAATACCCAATTTTTCAAATTTCTCATATACCTCTTCCAAAGCATTTTGTAATTCTTCATAAGAGGAATTTTTAAGATTTATTACCTCAAGTTCATCTTTAGCCATAAAACAAATATTTGCAGACTCTTTATTACTTGCGTCGCTGTCTGAAGTACTTGAATTATTATCCCATGTAACTTTTATTGCTTTCTTGCCTTTATATCAATCTTTCTTTAGTAGGGGACAATCTACCTTGATATATCCTAGTTTTTTACATTTATAACAAATTAATAAATCATTTTTACCTGTATTTTTGTTGGAAAATTTTTTGGAAGGTTTTCTTCGAGAAGTTTTATTTTTCAAGAATCTCTTAAATCTTCTTGTGATCATTGTAATCTCTTCGTCATCGTTTTCTTTATTTTCATCGTTTTCACTTTCATGAAGAACGGCTTTGAGTGCCAAGCTCTTCTTTTGCTTTCTTTCTTCTTCTCCTCTTTTCAATGTGTATTCATGGGTAATAAGTGACCCGATGAGTTCATTTATTTCGAATTTTTTAAGATCTCTATATTCAATAATTGCCGTTACTTTTGATTCTCAACGTTTTGACAAGAAGTTGAGAATTTTTCTTATTATCTCCAAGTTGGAATAAATTTTACCAAGATATGTCAAACTATTTATAATATTAGTAAAACAAGTATACATAGAAGAGATAGATTCATCATCATTTATTTTGAACATTTCATATTCATGCATAAAAATATAAATTTTTTATTTTTTGACTAGCGAAGTTCCTTCATAGGTTACTTCTAAGTTGTCTCAAATTTTCTTTGCTGTCCTGCAAGTCATTATTCTGTTAAATTCATTACCATTGGGAGCATTATATAGAAAATTCATAGTAATTACATTCACAGTATAAAGTTTATCGTCTTCACGATCAAACTCTTCCTCTTCCTTTTTGACCTTTACTCCATCAACAGTTTTTGTTGGAATAAAAGGCCCATTTACAATACATTTCCAGATTTCTCGACCTTGAAACTGAAGAAATATTCTCATTTTACCTTTCCAGAAAGTATAATTATCTCCACAAAATAGCGGAGGTCAACTACTGAATTGACGTTCAGCAAAAGTAGCTGCAATATTAGTCATATGATCTTAACTCAATAGATAGTTAATCTTATAATAGAGCCCTTGCTCTGATACCAATTGTTGCCCAAATGACTAACACAAGAGGGGGGTGAATTGAGTTATATTATGAAAATTAATATTTATAAATCAAATACACAATATAAAAAATAAATAGAATATAAAACAGTCAGAAATGTAATTTGATATTTTATGAGAAAAAAGAGTAATTTGGAACCTTAATCCAATTTTGAATTTTATCAAGAGATGTACAAAAATAATCTATGAGCTTCATTTGTAGACTTGTTCTTTTATACTTGATGTGCGTTTCGCTCCATTGCGTAAATCATTTGAGTTTGAGACTTAAATTTATTTGTTATCATCAAAATCTACACATAGATACGAAATTTGAAACCTTGAATTCAACACCGATAATGTCGACGGTGTACCTAATAGTAACCAGCGGTAGGTCGAATGAAACTCATAAACTCTGAAACCCATTTTCAGCATTGGAGTAGTGCGTGGAAGACAACGACAGATTTGTGAGCAGTGGGATCGTATGGAGTTGGTCGTCGGCGTAAGACGATGCCGGTGATACCGGCGATGTGTCGAACCTTAGCCGGCAGTAGGTCGAACCTTGATTTAAACGCCACGGCAGTTGAAAACAACATGTAATAGAGAAAAAAAAAATAATGATATAAAATTTTTTGAAGATGAACAGTGTTACGTTACATATAACGCAAACACTATTCATATTTTCATAATATGTTTATTTTAGCTACTCCAATTAAGTGTGTTTTTTGATATTTTGAGCTAAATTTTACAAAAATTTTATGTTTAGTTATTCTATTGAGAGTGCTTTTACATAACTCCACCTGATTACTAAGGTAACTGCACAATTCAAACAAACAACTTAGTGAACCCAGAACTTGTTCAATTTGATAAAATCAATTGCAAGCAGGTTTATTACCTTCAAAAGGATTGTCAACTAGTACAGAAACAAAATAATTACCAGGTACTCCTTTGATTTTCTTAATCATATTTTTATGTAGGTCTATGGCAGTATTCACAATCTCTAGTGGATCATCCATCTTCCATTGCCAACACTTTCCAACAGGATTTGTATGATGCCTCCAACAGGAAACACATTTATTGGCACATGCCAAACTAGCGGTTGCCTACATGCAATTGTGGAAACCAATTTTTTAAAAATTTAATGTACTAGCTAAGGCATTATAAGATCATAGACATGAATAAAAAGCAGATACATTTTAAAAAAGGGGAAGGAAAAGACTACAAAATGGAGAACGCCATCTTTTGATAAGTAATTAAGAAGTTTTATTCATAAGAGATGGCAAAGCCTAAGTACACAGGATGTATATATGAGGAGAACTTCATCCATATGAACATAGAAATGTACAAAATCTTTCGTCATTAGTCATCAGTTTTTATTTGAATTTTAATGGCCTGCTGAAAGTTTTCTTGCAACGGACCATATCATTTGGAAGTACAAATAAAAATGAAAACAAGTTTTAATAAAATATAAAATAAAATAAATGTCTAATTACCTATGACTCTCAACTCCATAAATGAGTGCTTGTAGCAACCTCCCCGGCCTCTAAGCTGTGATTTAATCCACCTACAAATTTTCACACCGTTATGTGAACCAATAATTTTATATCCCTACAAATTCAAAGTCATTCAGAGCCAATAAAACAGGAAACGACATCATATAAAAGGGGGGGGGGGGGGGAGAGAGAGAGAGCAACAAAATAAGCTAAACTAGCAGAGATGTGAGGTTACTAGGATTATTCTTATGACTGGTAGAGGGACACCTCTGCCCGACTCCTCGATAAACAATGGCAAATCAATTTTTATGATTGGGAAATTATCATTTTTCTCAAAAGTTTTAGTTAATGGGAAGAGTTGTATTTCATTATCTATATTATATTCTCAATACTCCCACTCAATGAGTGAATCAAAACAAAAATACTTTATCAAATGGAGTAGAGTTTAGAGTAAAAGTTTAAACTCAGGACTTCTACTATAATATCATGTAAAATCATAAGTTGTCCTAAAAGTTTTAGTTGATAGGTATATGTTAATTTAATTATTTATGATATATTCTTAACAATATTACACATGTTACAATTTATAGCAGAACTCACAGTAATTAACTAATATGCAAGCTGTCTCAATCTGGCTTAACAAATGACTAGAATCTCTCTTTTGGAAAGCCTTATGAAACCTCTTTTTTTTTTCTTTTAAAGTAAGAAAGTAATTTTATTGATGTAAATATAAAAAAAGAATAGTCCAAATGCATAGAGAGTATACAAATGGCAATGCCTAAATACATTCTACGTTCTAAAAACACTACATTAAAGAAAGAAAATCATGCACATTGCTTGCATTAGGCTAAGAACCATCTGATTAAAGAATGTAGAAAAAAAGTTTGGGACCAAACACCCTACATAAAGTATAATGGCATCGTCTTCTATGCTGCAACCACTTGTGAATAGCCATAAAAGCTCTTCCAACACGTTAGCAAATCAACCACCTTAGACAACATCACCTACGCAATATCCACCCTACTAAATATTTCACTACACAATGTTTTTGTCACCTCACGATGAAGTAATAGATGGTCCATTGATTCTCGTGATTCTTGCACAAATAATACCAATTTATTACAATGAGTATCATCTTTCTTAAGTTATTCAAGTTAGAATATTCTCAAGCACTGCAGTCTATATAAAGAAGACCACTTTAAAAGATATACAAGTTGACCAAAGTTGAATCTTTCAAGAAGTGTACTGAGTTCAAAATCGGAAATGGGGAGTAATATAGTCTTTGTAATGGCTTAATTTGAGTTTAATATATTCCAAGTTGGTATTATGATCATAGCCTTGTTCTATAGCAGATCAAACTGAAATGACATGCATGGGTTGTTACACAAATGCTTTTCCAGTAGCGTATATATACACATATGAGGTGATCTGAGAGAGAGAGAGAGAGAATACAAGAGATTCTATAAATTGTACCAATCACAAACATCCAAATCATCGTTATACTATATAGTTTTGGTGGGACTTTTCCATACTAAATATATGCACATATCAAAAAATATATATATAGGCACATATACTTAATATATGAACATATCAAAAAATATATATAGAGAGACACATAGAGATTGAGAAAATTTTAATGATGAGTTTAAGCCGACAATGAGGTAATTTTAAATAATTTGTAAATAGTAACAAAAATTAGTCCTAAGGTGCGTGCTGAAGATCATATTGGACAGTGATATTGCTGAGAGTTAGGATTTGGACGTGAGATTCGGTAGCAGCACTCGTAAGTCTCACCTAACATATTAAAACCTGTCAAAATCGAACCACATGAGATCCGATAAAACTCTGATAAATTGTAAGGAAATGACAAATTCCCACTCTTCTCCCGTACAATAAAACAATCTGGGGGTATGAGTGACCCTCTTTTTCAGGACCAAGTGCCAAGAAAGGCATGAACTTAATTAATTCGCGTGTCGGAGCAGAGATCGAGATACTGTTTGATTATACCGAACAGAGGATTTTGACATCAGGCACAAGCCAATCCAAATAATGACCATAGTCTGATTCCCTACATCCCATTTGAATAAAAAAAAAATAATGGATTAAAATGAGTTAAATTTATTTTTTAATAATATTAGTATTTTAAAATTAAAATAAATTAAATTAAATTTTAAAAAGATTAATTAAAATTTAAAAAAATTATATTAAAATTTATGTTTTATATAAAAATTTAAAAAATATAATAATAAATTTGAGATCAATTCAATCTCATCTTATTTATAAATTTAAACTGAAAAAATAAAGATTTTTCTTATTGGATTCAAAAGTCCCGATCCCAATTCCAGTGTAAATATTTGGTGGCAACAACTTTATTTGTTGATGAGCAATGTTAGAAATAAATGCTACAGATAAATAAGAGATAAACATTAATTAATATAATATGCTAAAATGAAATATTTTGAATCTATTTTTTTAAAATTTAAAATTTAATTTTTTTAAATTTTTAAATTTTAATTTTTTTTTATTTTTAACTATTAATGTAACACACAATAAATATTAATATTAGATATCATAAATTATCATTAGATATTTACGTACCACTTATCTTGACGTTTATCTCTCTCATTTTTGTTTGTTGACACAAACAGCGTAGAATATGATGGAACGGGTTTACAAAGACCACTACGACACTTCCAGGCTCGTTTGGATTCAGAGATGAGATGAGTTGAGATAAGTTTAATTTATTTTTTAATATTATTATTATTTTAGAATTTAAAAAAGGTATATTAGAAATTAAAAAAGGTGTATTAAAAATTAAAAAAAATGTATTGGGAATTGAAAAATGTATATAGAAATTTGTGTTTTATATAAAAAATTATAAAAATATAATAATAAAATGAAGATAAATTAAGATGAGTTGAGATGAACTGAGCTCACTTCCAAATACAAACAGGACCTCAGTTGACAAATGACATGACAAATGACAACTGATACCCTTTAGGCTTTAGTTTGAAAGTAATTCTATAGTTGCTTTTGGTCATATAGTACAGTTGGTTATTGCATGCTTAAGAGTTGGTTTAGATGGGTGGACTGAATTTATTTTAAATTTATTATTATATTTTTTAAAAATTTTATATAAAATATAAATTTTAATATAATTTTATCAAATTTTAATATATATTTTTTAAACTTTAATTATTTTTTTAATTTCAAAGTAATAATAATATTAAAAAATAAATTAAACTCGTCTCAATTCAATAAATTTCTTCACCCAGTTCAAATCGAATTAAATCGACTATTATGATTTTCTAAAAAAAAAAAATCGACCATTATGATACTTTTAAGTTCACAACTGATTAATTATATAGTTGCTTTTATCATCTAGTACAATTGGTTATTGCATGCCTAAATCAAATCCTAGAAAGTGATTAAAGAGCATCAATTATCACTTCATCAAATAATGAGCCAACTTTTGTTGGCCGGTGGAAAATAGCATGTCCGCCGTGGGAAACTCGGTAAAAACCACAGCCATACCAAACCCATATTCCCTCTCTCTCTTCTAAAAAGAAACTCGCATAAAATTAAAGTACATGAAACAAAAATAATTTATAGTATGATGTTAATTTTATAAATAAATTTGTTCATCATATTTTTATCATAAAATAATATTAGATAATAGATTAACAAATAAAATATAATAAAATATCATTTTATGATATAATATTAAATAATAAGTTAATAAATAAAATATAATAAATAATTTTTAATCATTTAATATCAAATTATAAGATGATAAAAAAATAATTAAAAATAATTTAATAAATAGTATTGTTTTAAATTTATCAAATAATTTATAAAAATATTTTTTATTTTTATAAATATTATGTATAATATTATGTATATATCATTTCTCTACTTAAAATAGCAAATCAGAAAATTGAGGGCACTCAAGGACAGACAGTAATTCTTATTAGAAGCTAACCACCCAAATTGTCAGCCTCAGGTTGCGTGCAAAAGCAATCTTTTTCTTGATTTGGTTGCTTTTATTTTATTTTATTTTTGTTCTTATTTTTATTCTTTAAAATAGTTAGAGGCTGACGGACGGTGACATCACTGACATATCACATGTCTCGTTAATCAGTCACAAAGGAAAGGGAGGTGCTACATGTGACATGTCACATGTCAGTTTTTTTATTTTAAAACTTGAATTTAAACGAAAATAAAAAAGTGACCACCTATTTGAATATTATATATTAGGTGCACTTTTATTTAACAAGTAATAACAAGTAATTGAATTAACAGGAGGACTCCTATCAACAAGTAATTAGGTTAACAAGTCCTTAAAATCTGCACGCACAACAGGAGGACGCCTATCAACTACTTTCATTAACAAGTAGTCTACAAATGTAAAGGGACACGAAAAAATAAATAAAGAAATGAATAAAATCATGTTTAGTATAAAAGAGGGATAGATTTTTTAAAAGAAGGTAAAAGAGTAATCTTGTAATGAATTTAGTGGAGGGACGGCAGCCGCCCCCTGTCCCACCACTAAATAATGTGAATGACCCCACCACTATTATATTAAATTTGCATAGTAACTTGCATAGTAACTTGCATAGTGACTTGCATAGTAACTTGCATAGTAATTTCAAAGCCTATAAATAGGGGCTTCAGTTGTAATGAAATTCATAAGAAAAAATAGAGAGAGAAAGAAAGCTTGAGTTCTTAAGAGTTTCAAGAGAATTTCTTATTTCTCTTTTGCAATAGTAGTTCCTTTCTTTAAGTTTCATAACACGTTATCAGCACGACGGTTCTGCCAATTCTGAAGCTAGTGGCCTTATTCCTCTGTAAGTTTTTCAATATATTATTTGAAATCATTGATATATTTTATTGATGATTATCTGTGTGAATTTATAAATATATTTTCTGAGATACGCATATTTATTATTTATATGTGTAGAAAATGGCAAATCTTACAAAATTGGAATTTGTTGCTCTTGATATATCTGGGAAAAATTATTTATCATGGATACTTGATGCTGAAATACATCTTGATGCAATGAACCTGGGAGAAACTATTAAAGAAGGAAATCAAGCATCCCTGCAGGAACGTGCTAAAGTAATGATTTTCCTTCGCCACCATCTTCATGAAGAATTGAAAACTGAATATCTCACTGTAAAAGATCCCTATATTTTGTGGAATAATTTAAGGGAGAGGTATGAACACCAGAAGACTGTCATCCTCCCAAGAGCTCGTTCTCAATGGATGCACCTGAGGTTGCAAGATTATCAAAGTGTTAGTGAGTATAATTCCGCACTTTTTAAAATAAGCTCAGTGTTAAAATTATGCGGTGAGAAAATCACCGATGAAGATATGCTAGAGAAGACTTTTACTACATTTCATGCCTCGAATGTGCTCCTGCAGCAGCAGTATCGAGAGAGAAAGTTCAAGAAATATTCTGAACTTATATCATGTCTTCTAGTAGCTGAGCAGAATAATGAGCTCTTATTAGAAAGCCACAATACACGCCCTACTGGCTCAATATCATTCCCTGAAGTGAATGGTAATAGGTTTGCATCATTCCCAGAAGTGAATGGTGCATCCTTTAGAAGAAATCGGAGGCGTGGACGTGGTAGGAGAAATTATAGAAATGTTGGTCCCAGGAGTGACAACATTAAAAGGGATTATAATATACCATATCACCAGAAGTGGTACAATTCAGAGAGGGGTAAAAATCCTCAGAATAATTCTTCAAAGAAAAGTGAAGAGGTGTGCCATAGATGTGGAATGACTGGACATTGGTCACGTACCTGTCGTACGGCCAGGCACTTAGCTGATTTATATCAAGCTTCTGTTAAAGGAAAGAATAAAGTGCATGAACAAATTTAGTAGAACCATCAGATGATTTATTAGATTCAGTAGATGTAGACGTTACTCATCTTGATGTATCTGATTTCTTTAATCATCCTGATGGTAGTATTGAACACTTAATTGGAGATGGAAGTGTTCCACTCAATTAATGTATTTTCTTTCTATCTGTAATAAAAGTTTTTATATATTTTGTAGAACCATGGATCACATTGATGAGCATTTTATCTCTGAGTTGAATGATAAAGATATATGTCTGGCTGATAGTGCTACAACTCACACAATTCTCAAAGAAAAGAAATATTTTCAAAATCTAACACTGAGTAAAGCCTATGTCCATACCATATCAGGTTCATCGGATTTAATTGAGGGCTCCGGAAGAGCTTATATTGTGTTGCCTAATGGCACCAAATTTTGTATTGATGATGCTCTATTCTCTTCACAATCCAGAAGAAATTTATTAAGTTTCAAAGATATACGTCGTAATGATTACCATATTGAAACGACCAATGAAGGCAGTAAAGAGCATCTTCTTATTACTAAAACAATATCGGGCCAGAAGCTCGTTTTAGAAAAACTGCCTGCTCTATGTTCTGGATTGTATTATACAAAAATGAGAACAATTGAATCATATGTGGTAATGCACCAGAAGTGCATTGACCCTAAAGTATTTATGAATTGGCATGATCGCCTTGGACATCCGGGTTCTATAATGATGAGACGAATTATTGAAAATTCGCATGGGCATCCCTTAAAGAATCAAAAGATATTTCTACCCAATGAATCTCCGTGCTCTGCATGTTCTCAAGGTAAGTTAATTATTAGACCATCTCCCTCAAAAATCATTGTTGAATCTCCATCCTTTTTACAAAGGATTCACGGAGATATATGTGGGCCTATTCATCCATCAAGTGGACCATTTAGATATTTTATGGTTCTAATTGATGCATCTAGTCGATGGTCACATGTTTGTCTTCTTTCCACTAGAAATGTTGCATTTGCTAGACTTCTTGCTCAGATAATTAAACTACGAGCACAATTTCCTGAGTATCCAATTAAGACCATTCGATTGGATAATGCAGGTGAATTTTCATCTCAAGTTTTTGATGATTATTGCATGTCAATAGGAATAGATGTTGAACATCCTGTTGCCCATACACACACACAAAACGGTTTAGCTGAGTCTTTGATCAAAAGGCTTTAACTAATCGCTAGACCTTTACTTATGAAATCAAGACTACCTATTTCTGTTTGGGGACATGCTATACTTCATGCAGCATCTCTAATTCGCATTAGACCATCTGCATATCATAAATATTCTCCATTACAGCTTGCATATGGTCAACAACCAAATATTTCTCATCTTCGTACTTTTGGATGTGCTGTATATGTTCCAATTGCACCTCCACAACGTACAAAAATGGGCCCTCAACGTAGACTTGGGATATATGTTGGTTTTGATTCTCCATCCATTATTAGATACCTTGAACCCCTTACAGGGGATATGTTTAAAGCACGTTTTGAGGATTGTCATTTTAACGAATCAAATTTTCCGTTAATGGGTAAAGAAAAGTCGGTGCCTGAAGCACGACAAGATATTACTTGGGATAATAAGACCTTGTCTCATTTTGATCCTCCTACAAATGAATGTAAAAGGGAAGTTCAGAGGATTATTCATTTGCAAAATGTTGCAAATCAATTACCGGATGTATTTACTGACACTAAAGGTGTAGTAAAATCTTATATTCCTGCTGTTAATGCTCCAGCAAGGATTGAAGTCCCTGAAGGACAAATTGTCAAAACAGCAATAGGTGAATCTAAAATACGCCTGAAGCGTGGAAGACCTATTGGTGCAAAAGATAAAATTCCCAGAAGGAAAAGAATACAAAATGAATTTGGTGTTCCTGAAGAACACGTACCCACAATACAGGCCACAAATATAATTGATGCTCCTAAAGAGCTTAAATCTTCTATTCCAGAACCTCCTGAAGAGGAAAATCTTGAAGAGTATAAATCTCCTAAAAATGGACCTTCTGAAGAGGTGTGTCATGAAATGTTTTCCCCTGAAGAGGAACAGGTACCTGAAAATAATGAGATCTCAATACATTTCATGAAAACTGGAGAAATTCTGGATAGAAATAAAACTGTTGTCGACAACATATTTTCATATAAAATGGCCCTTGACATTACCAGAAGTAATGAAGAAAGTGAGCCAAAAAGCGTCGAAGAATGTCGACGTAGAAATGATTGGCCAAAATGGAAAACAGCTATTGAAGCTGAATTAAATTCGCTAGCGAAACGAGAAGTATTTGGACCTGTTGTCCAAACACCAAAGGGTGTAATGCCTGTTGGATATAAGTGGGTATTTGTACGAAAACGTAATGAGAAAAATGAAATTGTGCGATACAAAGCACGGCTTGTTGCACAAGGTTTCCTGCAGAAACCCGGGATTGATTATGAAGAAACATACTCTCCCGTTATGGATGCAATCACATTTAGATTTTTGATTAGTCTGGTTGTTACAAAAGGATTAGAAATGCGGTTGATGGATGTGGTCACTGCATATTTATATGGATCCTTAGACCATGACATATATATGAAAATCCCTGAAGGATATAAGATGCCTGAAGCATCTACAAGTACATCTAGAAATATGTACTCAATCAGACTACAAAGATCTTTATATGGGTTGAAGCAATCCGGACGCATGTGGTATAATCGCTTAAGCGAATATCTATTGAAAGAAGGATTTGAGAATAATCTTATATGCCCATGTGTTTTTATTAAGAAATCTGAATCCGGATTTGTCATTATTGCGGTTTATGTTGATGATTTAAATATTGTGGGAACTCCTGAAGAGATCTCAAAAACCGCTATATATTTAAAGAATGAATTTGAAATGAAAGATCTTGGCAAAACAAAACTTTGTCTCGGCCTGCAGCTTGAGCACTTGCCAAATGGAATTTTTATTCATCAGTCCATGTATACTGAGAAAGTCCTAAAGCATTTTTATATGGACAAATCTCATCCTCTGAGTACTCCAATGATTGTTCGAACACTTGATGTGAAGAAAGATCCATTCCGTCCTTGTGATGACGATGAAGAAATTCTTGGTCCTGAAGTACCATATCTCAGTGCAATTGGAGCTTTGATGTATCTTGCAAATTGCACTCGACCAGATATTACATTCTCAGTTAATCTGCTTGCAAAATATAGTTCTGCACCAACTCGAAGGCATTGGAATGGCATTAAACATGTCCTTCGTTACCTTCATGGTACGGTTGATATGGGATTATTTTATCAACGTGGTTCAAGTCCAGAATTGATTGGGTATGCAGATGTGGGTTATCTTTCAGATCCACACAGAGGTAGATCTCAAACTGGATATTTATTTACTTATGGAGATACTGCCATATCATGGAGATCTGTTAAGCAGACACTATCTGCTACTTCTTCAAATCACTCAGAAATCATTGCTATTCATGAAGCAAGTCGAGAGTGTATTTGGTTGAGATCAGTTATTCAACATATCCAGGAAAAGTGTGGACTTACTATGATCAATAATAGCCCAACAATCTTATATGAAGATAATACTGCTTGTATCACTCAAATCAGAGGAGGATACATCAAAGGTGATAGAACTAAACATATTTCACCTAAATTCTTTTATACTCATGAACTTCAAGAGAAAGGTGAAATTGATGTCAAGCAGATACGATCTAGTGATAATCTGGCAGATTTATTCACAAAGGCGTTACCAACTTCCACATTCAAGAAGATTGTGCATAACATTGGAATGCGAAGACTCAAAGATCTTTTGTCATGCACTTTTCAGGGGGAGTAAATGTGCTGATTGTACTCTTTTTCCTTCGCTGAGGTTTTGTCCCACTGGGTTTTCCTCTGCAAGGTTTTAATGAGGCAATCTTAAAACACTTGTGGATACATAAGAAGACTGTACTCTTTTTCCTTCGCCATTGGTTTTTCTTCCCACTGGGTTTTTACTTGGCAAGGTTTTAACGAGGCAGATTCCTTATGAGTGGTCATTCAAGGGGGAGTGTAATGAATTTAGTGGAGGGACGGCAGCCGCCCCCTGTCCCACCACTAAATAATGTGAATGACCCCACCACTATTATATTAAATTTGCATAGTAACTTGCATAGTAACTTGCATAGTGACTTGCATAGTAACTTGCATAGTAATTTCAAAGCCTATAAATAGGGGCTTCAGTTGTAATGAAATTCATAAGAAAAAATAGAGAGAGAAAGAAAGCTTGAGTTCTTAAGAGTTTCAAGAGAATTTCTTATTTCTCTTTTGCAATAGTAGTTCCTTTCTTTAAGTTTCATAACAAATCTTATATATTTTTTAAGTGGGTGTGCAATTAATGTGCAGTAAAACAGACTTCTTTGTAGAATTTCTCAAAGGGAAAACTCAAATCAGTGAGGAAGTACCCACAATTTGCCGTCACGAGACATTGCAGTTGCTGGAGACTGTTTCTAACCCAAGGAAAAGTGTATTCATGAGCGGAATAAGTTGAGTTTACAAACCAGCAGAGCTCTTTTATCATCTCCTTCTTCTCTAATACCAATGGGAAACGAAATTTCGGGGCTCTATCTCCTCCTCCTCCTGCTGATCTCCTCAGGTACGTAACATCCTTCCGTAATAGTCTGGATTTAGCTTTTTCCAATATATGAATAACCCTAGCTTGATAGAGAAAACCTTAGAACCGGATACGTGTCAATGTGTCATACAGTTTTCCATAGATTACGGTCGTTTGTATCTGCTTCTACTATTCCTTTTTTTTTTTTTTAAAGAATCCTCTTTGCCTTCGAATATTGATCGAGTACTTTAAGGAAATATTTTGTTGGATTCAGACATCGATAATATAACAGTTTTAAAACGGAGCATAAGGTATCCATCTCTTCTTGAATGTGAAGATTTATGTTTTCAATATTTTCAACGTTGTGTTTGATGGTTTAGTACACTGTTGATTTGTGGCTCCAACGATTTTTTTTCTGTTCTTTTTAATTGAGAGATTACTGGGTGACTGTGAATTTGGTCTTTATTAGATTTCTCGGTTCAATTAATTGTGTTTTAAGTTTTGTTTGGATTGGATGAACAAGGGGGTTGTGACTTGTGACCACTGACCAGCGTTAAAGACAAGGGCTCTTGCGATTAGTTTCCATTCTGGTTTAAGTTAAGGACCAGAACTCAAAGAGCAGGGGAATCGGAAGGGGGAAGAAGAAGGGGAGGGAGAAAGGGGAGAATGAAATATAAAATATAAAAGCATAAGGGTGAAAAAGTGGTGTTCGTGTTTAGAATTTTTCTATACGAATTTAGATGCTATAAATATTAAATAAGGGCCCAAGTTTGATATTCACCATTTCCATCTGGCTATACGAAACAGAGGTGGGTCTGTTCAAAATGTTTGAATTTCAAATAAATTTATACGTCACAAAGGTACCTGGTTTTTGCTGTTATTTTTCTCCATTGTTTCCTCTTCCTTGCTTTTGTCCATCCATCTTGGAAATTTACGGCTTTTTCAATATTGATCTTTTGGCTGGCTACCATAGGATCACATTCTTGAGGCAAGTTTTTTCAACCATCTCTTTTCTTCTCCATGGCGTCTTATTTGATTTATATTTCGGCAACGCTTGAATGGAAATCTTTGACAAATTCACTCTCTTTCATTCCCAAATTGACAAAGTCTCTCCATAAGTTTTGAAGCTAACGAAGATGACCTTGATTGAGCCTTGAAGTTCTTTTTGTAGAATTTCTCCTGCATATATTACTTTTTTACGCCAAATATTATGGGATAAAAAATAGACTTGCTTACCCATTGATGAATAATCCTTAAGGCAGTAGCACTTCTCGTCATATCCTCCTTTATAATGCTCCTGATTTTCTTCTGTCCAAGATCTTGGGAGATGAATATTGTCCTCATTTGGGAGATCCAATAGTCATAGTGTTCTCCATTGAAAATGGAGACTTGCTTGGATGTATAGGCAAAAAAGATTCTCCACAATTTTCTGTCATGGAGTATTGCAGGAGAGTGTTTCTAACTTGAGGAAAAAGTATTCATGAGTGGAATAAACCTACTCTGATACCAGAATTTGTTGGCATATATGCAAGCAGCAATGTGAGAAAATAGAATTTTTATTGATAAGAGAGCAATGGATTACAATTAGTACTATGTTTTTCACCAATGCAGAGCTGGGCACTCACTATTATTACATTTCTTTTCACACATGCATAACTTGACTGCTATACATATTTATACTTGGAGAGAGAGAATTGTAGATGAAACTAGTCAACCTTGAAAATATCAATAACCTTATCTTGGAATACCAGGTTTCCCTTTGTCCAGAAATTTCTGTGCAGAAATTACAAATTAACCTTGGACCATGGAGGGAGAAGTTTTACTCTTTTGTATATTGTCAAATTGCAGGTGCTATGGCTTCAGCAGCCACTATTTCCTTTAAGAATCTATATAGCTACCAAGTGTGTCCCGCAATTATCTCTGAAAATGGTCCCACCTTCGGGTTTTGCTTGGCATCGGGAGAATCATTCTCGCTCGATGTCAAGGCTGGATGGTCCGGCATGATCTGGGCACGAACTGGCTGTAACTTCGACTCCTCAGGCAACGGTAAATGCTTCACCGGTGATTGTGGCTCACTGAATTGCAGCAGAGGCGGCCAGCCACCTTTCACATTAGCCAAGTTCATCATTGCATCGGAACCCACCGAAGATAACTTCTACGAAGTCAGCCTGGTCAACGGCTACAATGTCAAGATGCACATCAATGCCACCGGCGGAACAAGTGATTGCATGTACGCGGGCTGCATTGCTGACTTGAATGGCATGTGTCCGAAGGAGTCGCAGCTGGTTAATGATTCTGGATCGGTGGTGGCATGCAAGAGCGCGTGCAACTCCTCAATGCCACAAACTTGCTCGCATACGCAGGAGTCAGAGATGATTAAGAAAGCGTGTCCGAACGCGTCTAGCTACCATGACGATCATGTTTCCAGCCGTTTCGCTTGCTCTGGGTCGAATTTCTTGCTCACGTTTGGCCCAACAGATGGGTGATCATTATTGACAGATTACAGGGTAAAGTGCTGCTATATTAATGATTTTAATTATGGTTGGATGGAGCAAGAATTTTTTGTAAGAATACGATGAGGTTGTTGTTTTCTTGAACGAGTACATTTTCTCATCTGAGAGGCCTTCTACCCAAAAAGCTATGAAGGTAGAGATTTGGTCAGAAAGAAAGGGATTGATTATTAATGAGAAATAGTGTCATCAAGGTTTGCATATCCGAGAGAGCAATAGATGATAGAAGGCCAACTTGGTTTACGAAACACTATTTACTAAACTTGATAATATATGTATCAGCAGATCATGCCATGGGATTTTAAACCAGTCCTGGTTAGTACAGTTCACCCGGATTTCAGCTTGGAATCCCAGTAGACCCAGGCCGGAACCTGGATAAAACCAGACTTAAAATCCAGAACCTAGTTTTCGGGTTGCACCGGTTTTTTTAATGAGAATTCAAAAAAATAAAAAATAAAATAACTAGTGTAGTGTTACTTATTCCTAATGCTTTGCGAAAGAGGTTACCCTAATCATGGAATACATAAAAAACCATAACAATTTTGGCTTCGGAAATAAGATCTCAACCAAGAATTATGAATACTCAGTACTCGATTATCTCTTCATGGTTAAATTTGTACAACTCAGTAAAAGAAGTAAAGTGTCAACTTTATGACGAAAATTATGAACATACTTGAAACATTTGAAAAACATTGAAGCCATTCTCCGAAAAGAACAGTGTCAAAAATCAATTGGGCATGGTAGGTCAGAGGTCTCACTTCATCTGCAATGCAGGAAAATATGACCACGAGTAAAACATCTTTTAATTTTTTGATCTCACAAGTCCTCAATATGTATATCATTAGCCAACTAAAGCATAGGAAAAATGAAAAAGAAGAAGGATATTCCTTTACTGGCCTGTGGACCAATCAACACCAGTATAGTCATTTTCACATTCAGTACAAATCCCATTAGAGAGGCATAGGCCATGTCCATTTCGATTGCCTGTGCTATAGAGAGGCATCGGGCATATCAATTCGCCCACAAACAAGCATTAAAATCTATACGAAGAAAAAGGTGTGAACAAATAAATTTTTTACAACATAAACCATCAGTGCACAAAATGGGATAAATACGATTAAAGCCGAGGAACTGAATTGGTCTGCCACCTTCAGGACATACTTTCCACATACCATCAACAGCAATCTGAAAAGTATGGTAATGAGTTACATTGGGCTAATATTGCAGCAAAACAAGGGGATGAGCTTAAACTTAAATGTTATCCATTGCCCTCTTTTTTTTAGATAGGTATGGGTGTGTGCTAAGGAAGGCGAGGTGTGGATTTAAGTTGATTTAACACAGAAAATTATACACGTTATTTATTGTCCTCCTACTGTAGTAAAACATGTATAGCTCTTATTTTACATCTAACTTTTCTTTAACAAGTCAGCATAGCTCTTGCCGAGCGTCTATACACTTCCGAAATTAGTCGGGAAGTTATTTCGGATAGGGGTGTTCATCCAGGCCGGGTTGTACTCGGCCCGATTTAAAATTTTATTGATTTCTTAACATTTTTTAATTTTTTTTTTAAATGTTTAAGAAAATTTAGAATCCAGGTTCCGAATTTGAGAATTCGGAATCCGGATGAACATCTATAATTTCGGACATTAGATGTCAATAAAAATAAATAAGAAAAACAAAAAGTCAGCATAGCTGGGGCCTGCCACCATGATGTTTATGGATTTTTATTGAATTATTGTTTAAAGCATCGATGAACAGTTAGTTGTCACCTCTCATTAACTCTGATGACCCGTATTTACGTCCAGCTCTACAGGGAGTCTTTACATGGATGCCATTTTTCAAAAGACAAAATGATCAAGGGCAACTTCAATTTTGCAAGTGAAAGCGTATATCAATCACAAAGCCACCTGCTGAGGCTTGGATGCACGGTGCACTAGTTTGATTCAAAGGAAAGTACCTCTTATATTTCATTCGACTTTTAAAAAAGAAATTGGGAGTAAGGGGAGACAAGGAGGCTTAAACAAGAACTCGAACCCTAGGCTTTTTACTTGTTTTGTTTTTCATTCCATCGGGCAAATGTGTCTCTCACTATCCCACTGCTAATATAAATCTAAGTTGCGGTTTAAATTGTTTGATAGTATGATTTATGCTTAATTTTATTACTAATAATTTAATTGGATAATATTTATTCACATGCACAATATATTTTAGATATTTTATTCTTAATTTTTATTTGTTCTGATTTTTATTTATTTTTATATAGAACAACACGTGCACCAATGCTTAAAGAAAAAAAAAACAATCAAACCATGCGTACATTGAAGAAAAAGGAAAGAAAAAAACAAAAGGAAGCAACAACTTTAATTCCTTTTAGTTGTCAACGTGTTTGAAGAGAGTAATTTGGCTTTTGGTGCTTTGAAACGCAGCAGAGACAGAAAAAGATTCTTTACTACTTCTCATGTGTATCCATATAGGTATATGCTGCACGAGCTGCAATCAATCAATTATTACAGTCCATAAACCTAAAGTATCAATATTAATGGTACTACATGATGGGAACATCAAAATTTAGATGAATTCATGATATGCCTAGCTAAAAAAGCTCAATTAGTCATGAGAATAAGCTTTTCTGATTTTGTATATAATTCAAGAACCTCATGAACATGACAGGTCAATCATACATCAAATTAAATCACTTTCCATTAACTTTAAAGGGCAAAAAAAAAATTAAATTAGTTCTGTGTAACATATATACATATATATATATATATTATCCTAACATTCATCCCGATCAATATTATAACGGCACAAATCGACAAAACCAACAATTTTACGCGTCACATGATAGACCTCAAAAGTCAGCATCAAGGATGATCGATATCGTTATTAAAGCAATCTCAATGAATTACGAATTACGAATTTCGCATTTGTATATAAAATAGAATTAAACATCCCTAAAGAAACCTCTTCATTCCAATATTCAATCCAATATATTTTTTTAATGATAAATTTCTCTCTTTTTCATCTCTCTTTTTCCGTTGTTATTTCTCAAAAACATATTTAAAATAGATAAATATTGTTTTGATTAACAATTTAGGAAGAATTTTACGTGAAATTAATCATTTTGTAATAGGAGGATTGTTAAGCATGATGATATCAGGACAATTAATGAACCTAATAGGAAAAAAATTGGCTCCGGATGCCTTTAAAATTAGTTTTTGTACCAAGTCAATTCCAATTTGATATGTAGGCATTTTCAGATTAATGTAAGTGAACCCACTTACACCAAACCAACTTTCGTTCTGCCTTCCCTCTTTCTCACGTGATTTCCCCTCCTCTCCTCCCATGATGGCCAAACCTCCTTCTCCCTCAAGCAAGCATTCAATGTCGGTCGCCCAAGCCATTGCCGGCCACCACCTCACGCTAGTAACACCCCCCTCATGTCAGCAACTCCTATTCATCAAGCTCAGCTCCAATGTATGAAATGATCACTTATTTTAAAAGTTTAAGTTAAAAAGAAGAAGTAGATTTTATTATATTTTAATATGTTTTTTCTCACTTGTGGATCAAACTTTCCTTCAATTAATAGGTCAAACAAGTTGAATATTTAATTAAATGGGGCATAAAGTGTAAAGTCATAATTCGAACTCAAAACCTTTATTCTGATACCATGTGAAATTATCACTTATCCCAAAAGATTAAACTATTATATCTTAACAGTAGTCCCTCCTAGCTGCGCATAGTCTCTTAAACCCGAAATGAGTTTCCTCCCACTTCAGCCACCGTTAGCTACTACCTGGAGCTCCCAACCACCACTTCAAGCCATCATCGATTTTCTCTCATGCCAGCGACCCATCTTCACCAGAATTCAAACTCCATCCTCCTTCTCTTAGTCGAAACACCCCATCCAGAATTGGGTTTGAAACCGATGGAGTTTTCTTTACAGCTCCACCATCCACCGCGATGTGGCTTCATTGTTGTCACCATGAACTTCTTCTACCTTAGGCAGTGGCGAAATCAGACATTTTTTTTAGGGTAGCCAACTTTTCTATTACACGATCTTTAAGTAAAATACAAAAAATATTACAAAATTATAAAGTATATATAATATTAGATTTCAATAATATGCCAAATAACGTAAATATACAACTTAATGTCTATTTCAGAGAATAATATTTATCTATTATTATTTTTATAAATATGAAATATTTAGAATTTTTTTTTTAACAACTCTGATTCCGCTCAAAAAGGGTAAACATATTTTAGAGAATGGACTACTTGCATTGTATCAAGGACATAAGAATGACATACAACATGTAATCACCATCAGGCCGCCTGTTCTTGTTGGTTGTTACCGTTTCTGATGCTCAATTTCATTGGCTTGACAATTCTCATTTGTAATAATATGAATTTTCGTATTAATGTAAGTTACTTTGGTTATTGAAAAAAAAAAAAAAGAAGAAGGAAAGTACCTTTTTTATTATTTCATTTGACTTCTAAAAAAAGCAATTGGGAGAAAAGGGGTAAAGGGTTAAAGGAGGCTTAAACAGAGAACTCCACCAGGGCCACCAGAATTAACCATAGACAAACAGGATGTGTCCACAATTTGCTGTCATGGTTCATTGCAATTCCAGCAGAGTGATTCTAACTTGAGAAAAAAAAAAGTATTAATGAGAGGAATAAACCTACTCCGATACCAGAATTTGTTGGCATATGCAAGCCGCAATGTGAGAAAATAGAAGTTTTTATTGATAAGAGAGTAATGGATTACAATGAGTAAGTACTACGATTTTAACCAATGCAGGGATGCAGCACCCACTATTGCTACATTTCTTTTCACACATGCATAACTTGATTGCTATACATATTTATACTTAGATAAAGAGAATTCTAGATGAAACTAGTCAACAATTTTATGCGTCACAGAGACCTCAAAAGACCCAATCAAGGATGATCAATATCGTTATAAAAGCATTCTCGGTGAATCATGAATTTCGCATTTGTATATAAAATAGAATTAACCATCCCTAAAACAAAACCTCTTCTTCCCAACATTCAAATCCAATGTATTTTTTTGGATGATCAATTTCTCTCTCCTTTTTCATCACTCTCTTTTTTCGCTGTTATTCCTCAAAAACATATTTAAAATAGATAAAATTTTGTTTTGATTAACAATTTAGGAAGAATTTTACGTGAAATTAATCATTTAAAATAGATGATATCTGGACAAGTGATGATATCAGGACAAATATCCATGTAAAATAGATTCTTCAGAAACGACCGTTTCAAGACCAGATAGTGGACAAATGGAAATTTAAAAAGATGTTCTGACTGTGACAAAGATTGCTGCAATTCTTTGTTACTTTCAACTGGGTACTACCTATCGAACGAAACAGTTGAAGTGCTGGACCTTTGATTCCGCTCACAAAGGGTAAACATTTGGTCCGGATGGGTGTAAAATTGGACTTTGCACGCATCCAATAATATAATGCCACCTAGTAATTCATTTTATGGTATCCTGTGCCTCAAACTACCGAAGCAGTGAGAAGGAAACACCCCCCAAATCGAACCTCTCAAGTCTCATGCATGCTCGAGTCTGATACTCTCCCAAATCTAAACAACAACCCAAACAGATGAAAAATTGAAGGATTAAAAATTAGATGGTGATTGAGGACATCGATCCGGCTGATATAGTGAGCAAGTTAAGAAAGCTCTTCTTTTTCTTTTTTTTTTTTTATATTGTCCCTTCACTTTCTCGGCTTTTTCTTGCCGTGGAAATGAAGTGTTTCCATGAATAATTTAGCTTTTGATTTTTTGGCCAAGTTATTGCAGAGAAACTTTAGCACCCTTTTTTTTTTTTGATTTTGAGGTATTAGAAGTTCTCTAATGTGATTTGAATATAAAGATGAAATCTTTGAGTAGTGTAGCGTCCAGATCTTCTTTTTTCCATTTTTTATTGTATTTCTAGTGTGATTTATGCCCCCGTTCCTTCAACTTGTTCAACTAAGATTTTTCTGATGAAATTTCTACTAGCAAAGATGGCTTGATTTTGCTGAGATGAGATGCAAGGTTGATGACGATGGGTTAGTGCAGAAATTCGAAGATAGGGAGAGAGGAAGATTAGAAGCCAAAAAAAGAAGGAGATCCGATATATGTGGGCTCATCTTTTGTTATTCTAAAATATTTATGTGGCGTATTATTATTTATTGGTGTAAAATCTATTTTACACCTTTCCGAACCCCAGCATCGCGCAATCCTGATATATTTTTTTAATTAGTGATGAAAGATGTATCTATAAGTCAAAATTTCAAATTACGGTTACTGAGTGGAGAGAGTTGGCATAGGAACGTGAGCTTCTGGGAATCTTTTGATTCTGTAGCAGTGCCTTTAAGACTAATTTCTTTCACTCAACACGTGGCACAACATAATCGCTTTACAGGTGGAGAGAGAGTGGAGAGAATTGGCATTGCAGCGGGATGGATGATTGGATTCTTTCCCTAGAGTTTGTCCATACTCCATTCAACATCTTTCTTCAGCTAAATATATTTTGTGATGTAGGCGAGCAAGTGTATCATGTTTTAATTTAAAAATAATATTAATATTTAAATATTAAATATTAATATTTTGAGATATAAAATATATTAAAATTTTATTACATTAAAATAAACATGATTTTGTTATATTATTCTAATTTTACTATTATTTGAAATTTTGTACATTTTAAATAAAATCTTTTTGAGTAAAATTTTTATATTTATTTATTTTTTAATCAAATTTTATTATTTAATATTGATTTTATTTTAAATAAAATATTTCCCATCTTTTATATAATGGTTTTAATGATATATATATATATATTTTTTTTTTTTTTTGGGGGGGGTGGGGATGGGACGGACTCAAATTTAGCGGCGGCACTGGCCTGGTTGCCTACCCCTTTGAGCAGACCTTGCTTTCTTCTCTCACTGAAACAGCAATGGCGGCAAAAATTTCAGGGCTGTTTCTCCTTCCCCTTTTGATCTTTGTAGCGGCAGGTACGTCAAAAAATTCCTTCCTTAAAGACGAATAGATCAGTATGTTGGTAGTTATTTAGCAACATGATTGGTTGTGTACTATTGTTTGTATACAAGAATATGCAATTCAATATGAATCTTTCTTTAAATCCATTTTCTTCATCTTATCCCTCTTTAGAGTATGCAGTGAATATGAATCTTTCTTTAGAATCCATTTTCTTCATTTTCTTTAGAAACCATTTAGTACTCTACGACTGTACCTATTACTCAAAAAAAAAAAAAACAGATATTTCGGATTAGCAGGAACGGAACAAACAGAAGATGGGGAGAAAAAGAAAGAAACCTTTGGTGAGGAGAGGCATCCAACTGAGAACAGAAGTCATGAACAGCCTGAGGGGATCCCAAATCATAGAGACCAAAGGCCTCATAAAGAGGATTTTTTTCTCACTTGGTGACATGTAACCGCTGCCGGCAATCACCTCGGTGTTGCGCCGTTTGATTTCCATGGGGAGCTCAAGCAGATCTCTCACCACTTTCTTCATTCCTCGGACGCTTCTCTCAGTTTCCTATACTGCTTTACGCCTTCGAATTCTTGCATTTCAATTACTGGGATACACTTGAAATCCCCGCCCTCCGCCATTTTTCCTGCCTCATTGCTCTTACCTTCTCGATTTTAAATAAATGGCCACCGATACCCAATCCTAACCCGTCAAATCGATGATCGAAGCTTGCGCACACGGATCAAAGAGTAATTCCATTACTTTTTTCTGGGTTTGTCGATTACGTCGACAAACTAAACACAACAAAGACAAAGCTGGTCCCAAGCATAGAGTGACTGATTTAATTGGAGGCTTCCACCTCAAAGTATTTTACAGGCTCACTTTTTTAAGGAGTCGAGTTTGTACGGCCCACAGAGTATGCTTCGAAGTGTGAATGGCGGCGACCGTAGCTGGGTTCTGCTTCAATTTTTTCCAAGAGAGAGCTTCCGTGAGCGATATTATGCTGTAGAGGTCTTGCGGCGGTCCATTGTTTGAAAGTGGAAGAGGAAAAGGGGGTTCATTGTTCGGTGGGGTAAGGTGGGAAAGTGGACGTTATTTAGCTTTGATAGGTTGGCTATTCTCTTAGTTTAATCTTCAGAATTCACTCTCTCTCTATTCCTCTAGTCCCCTGACCTGGATATCGAGGTGGAAGACGACTGCAAGGTTGTTTGGAGTATTTGATCATCACATCGTGCTTGACCTGCTGGTGTTATCACACCAATCAATTTCGTGTTTTCACTCTCTCTTGGGATAATTCATTTGGGTATTGGTTATTCCATTTCTCTCTATCTTTTCCTCTCTTATATTCAATCTTTCTCTTTTTTTTTTTGATCAAATACTGATTTTCATTCATATAATCAAACAAAGCAATTACAGCTTTTCATGTTCTATACAACATAATACATCAGTAAGACCATCATCGATCCAAACCAATTTGTCTCGAAAATCCATTGCTTGTCTGGCCATAGTGTGGGAAGCAAAATTTCCATTGCGTGCTACAAATTGAAGTTGTCTGGTAGCAAAGTTGTCAAAGAACCATACTAGGAACCATTTATCATGCTGCTCTTCAAATCCTTCATCAGGACCAAGCAATCCCCTTCAAAAACTGTCTGATTTAAGCCCAATTCTGTGACCAATGTGGTTGCTCTTTCCATGACAAGTGCCTCTGCATGGAGAGAATTAGAAATGAAACATCTTGACGAACCTGCAGCAGCAACTATATCCCCAGACCAGTTTCGGACAACAATACCACCCCCTATTTTCATCAGACTTGCATCATAGGCTGCATCCCAGTTGACTTTATACCAACTATCAGAAGGTCTCACCCATCTCACTGGCTGTGAAGTACCCGAGTTCCCTGTGCCCTGGTTCTTACATGCTACTTGTTGAAACGCTTTGAACTCGGAAACTTTTATTTTACCGCTATCCAAGCCGAGGCTGGGCTTTCTAAGAGATCTTCAAAGACAAACTTATTCCTCCTAAGCCAAATTCTGTGAAAAGCACTTGCAATAATCTCCAGCGTCTCTTGTGAATATTTCTGAATGAGCATAGACCAAATCATAAGAAAAGACATCTCACACATGGCTGCTTTATGCTAGGGACTGCTAGAATCTGACCACACACATCTGGTGCTGCTCGACAATTTCAAAGCACATGGCCACTAGATTCTTCGTCCAGAGAACATAGGGCACATATTCCATCTTTACTTAGTCTTCTAACAAACAAACTCCTTTTCGTTGGAAGAGCTTCCTGCAGTGCCCTCCACAACAAAACCTTTGCACGGTTAGGGTTTTGTAAGTTCCACAGAGCGCCAACAATCAGAAATATTGGGCTGTAATGAATTCTCTCCCATATTGATCCGCTTCAATCTTTCTCCTTTGGGTACTCTCTTTCCTTCAAATTTTCTGGTTTCTTGGGTTTCTCAAGCTCCTTTGGGCTTCTAAAATCTGGGCTAAAAAAATGGACTAATATAGTTATACAGACCTGCTGGTGTTAAGAGAGAGAGTGTTTGGTGTATTTGATCATCACATCGTGCTTGACCTGCTGCATATGTCAATTGTATGAAGTATTGGAAGGCAATTGTGTTTTTTTTTTTAGCTGTTACTTTTCTTTTTGGGTATTTTGGTTTTTTTTTTTGGGGAGGGGGGGGGGTGTTATTAGAGTTTGTAAGTGAGAAGCTGGTTTTTTGTTTCATTTAATGAGTGAAGATTTTGACATACTAGGAGAGATGTTGGCATATGTAACAAGCAATGTGAGAAAATATAGTTTGTATTAATAAGAGAGCACTGGATTACAATGAGTAGTCTGTTTTTTAATCTTTTTACCAATGCAGAGCTGTTGCACCTTCAATTGTTACATTGTTTTTCACACTTAGGCTGACGGCCATACAAATTATACTTGCAGAGAGAGTTCTAGATACATCTACTCAACGTTGAGAATATCAATAGCCCTATCTTAGAAAACTAGGGAGTTTTATTGATGAATTTCAATTGAATTTTTCCTTGATGAACCAGATTGATGATAAAGTGATGCTTGATCTCAATGTGTTGTTCTTTTGAGGAAAATGAGATTTTTAATCATTACAATTGCTAGCATGTTGTCACAACCAAATCCTCAACCATCTTCATACTTGTGCCCATATAGATGAAATCATCAACATATAAGCAAACAACCAGAAGATCTCCAATGCCTTCATACTTAACATACAGGGATGGGTCACTTTTGCGTTTTTGAAATTCTTTTCAATGAAAATAGCCATCAATCTTGCTATTCCATGCTCTAGGAGCTTGTTTTAGGCCATATAACGCCCTTCGAAGTTGGTAAACTTTGTATTCTTCACCTTTTCTCACTGAGCCCTTTTGTTCTACATGTGCTCCATATAAAATTCTGAATTCATCGGCACATAGTTGAGGCAACCATTATCCCAAACCATGTGTTCTGTGTTTCTAGTTCAGCATTAATGCAAAAGTAAAATAGCTGGTCCTCTTGATTGACTTTCACAAAATTTACTTTACTTTTTTCTTGTTTAACAGGGTACCAGCAATCTCTTTTAGAATGATTAGGAATTTTGCATTTAGTGCTTCTAAAACGACTTTCTTAAATCTGTGACCATACTTTTTGCAAATGAGACAATGTTCACTGGACGTACCTGGTTTGTGTGGGTATTTTTCTCCATTTCTTCCTCTTCCTCGATTTTGCCCATCTTTGAAGTTGTTATGGCTTTTTATATGTTGATCTGTCTATTGGCTGTTGCCCCTCTCTTTTTCCTCATTTGATGAAATCCTTCTGTGAGACATGAAAATCTACTCATTCTTCATTCATGTGCTTCAAGAGATCCTATCAACTCCAATATGGTGAGTTTTGATAAATATTTTGATTCCTTAGCAGCTACTACTTTATGATCACACATTGGAGACAAGTTTTTTCAACCATCTCTTTTCTTCAATGGTATCTCCATAGCTTCTTACTTGATTTATATTTCAGCAACTCTTGAATGGAAATCTTTGACAAATTCACTTTCCTTCATTTCCAAATTGACAAAGTCTCTCCATAAGTTTTGAAGCCAATGAAGATGACCTTGGTTGAGCCTTGAAATTCTTTTTGTAGAATTTCTCATGCATATATTACTCTTTTTACACCAAATATTATGGTATAAAAAATATACTTGCTTACCCATTGATGAATAATCCTAAAGGCAGTAGCACGTCTCTTCATATTCTCCTTTATACTGCTTCTGATTTTCTTCTGTCCAAGATCTTGGGGAGATGAATATTGTCCTCATTTGGGAGCTCCAATAGTAATAGTGTTCTCAATTGAAAATGGAGACTTGCTTGGATGTATAGGCGAACAAGATGTCTCCACAATTTGCTGTCATGGGGCATTGCAGGAGAGTGTTTCTAACTTGAGTAAAAAGTATTCATGAGTGGAATAAACCTACTCTGATACCAGAATTTGTTGGCATATATGCAAGCAGCAATGTGAGAAAATAGAATTTTTATTTGATAAGAGAGCAATGGATTACAATCAGTACTATGTTTTTCACCAATGCAGAGCTGCAGCACCCACTATTGTTACATTTATTTTCACACATGCATAACTTGACTGCTATACATATTTATACTTGGAGAGATAGAATTGTAGATGAAACTAGTCAACCTTGAAAATTTCAATAGCCTTATCTTGGAATACCAGGTTTCCCTTTGTCCAGAAATTTCTGTGCAGAAATTACAAATTAACTTACAAATTAACGTTGGACCATGGAGGGAGAAGTTTTACTCTTTTGTATATTGTCAAATTGCAGGTGCTATGGCTTCAGCAGCCACTATTTCCTTCAAGAATCAATATAGCAACCAAGTGTGTCCCGCAATTATCTCTGAAAATGGTCCCACATTCGGGTTTTGCTTGGCACCGGGAGAATCATTCTCGCTCGATGTCAAGGCTGGATGGTCCGGCAGGATCTGGGCTCGAACTGGCTGCAACTTCGACTCCTCAGGCAACGGTAAATGCTTCACCGGTGATTGTGGCTCACTGAATTGCAGCAGAGGCGGCCAGCCACCCTTCACATTAGCCAAGTTCATCATCGCATCGGAACCCACCGAAGATAACTTCTACGAAGTCAGCCTGGTCGATGGCTACAATGTCAAGATGCACATCGATGCCACCGGCGGAACAAGTGATTGCATGTACGCGGGCTGCATTGCTGACTTGAATGGCATGTGTCTGAAGGAGTTGCAAGTGGTTAATGATTCTGGATCGGTGGTGGCATGCAAGAGTGCGTGCAACTCCTCAATGCCACAAACTTGCTCGCATACGCAGGAGTCAGAGATGATTAAGAAAGCGTGTCCGAACGCGTCTAGCTACCATGACGATCATGTTTCCAGCCGTTTCGCTTGCTCTGGGTCGAATTTCTTGCTCACATTTGGCCCAACAGATGGGTGATCATTAGTGACAGATAACAGGGTAAAGTGCTTCTATATTAATGATTTTAATAATAGTTGGATGGAACAAGAATTTTTTGTAAGAATACGATGAGGTTGTTGTTTTCTCATCTGAGAGGCCTTCTACCCAAAAAGCTATGAAGGTAGAGATTTGGTCGGAAAGAAAGGGATTGATTATTAATGAGAATTAGTGTTATCAAGGTTTGCATATCCGAGAGAGAAATAGAAGATAGAAGGCCAACTTGGTTTACGAAACACTATTTACAAAACTTGATAATATATGTATTAGCACAGATCATGCCATGGGATTTTAAACCAGTTCTGGCTAGTACAGTTCATCCGGATTTCGGCTTGGAATCCAAGTAGACCCAGGCCAGAACCTGGATGAAACCAGACTTAAAATCCAGAACCTAAGTTTTCGGGTTGCACCGGTTTTTTTAATGGGAATTCAAAAAAAAAAAAAAAATCAAATAACTAGTGTAGTGTTTCTTATTCCTAATGCTTTGTGAAAGAGATTACCCAAATCATAGAATACATAAATACATAATCATAACAATTTTGACTTCGGAAACAACATCTCAACCAAGAATTATGAATTCTCAATACTTGATTATCTCGTCATAGTTAAATTTGTACATCTCAATAAAAGAAGCAAAGCGTCAACTTAATGGTGAAAAACACGAACATACTTGAAACAATTCAAAAACCACAGTAATGATTACGTTAATGGCAGACGGGGGGTCGTAATCAATATTGTGGCGTGATCAAACAAAAATTTGAACAAGAAGTTGAATCCGGGTGAAGTATGCCTCACTATATATATACTTCAAAAACTTATTTTCCTCCAATTAATTATGTGTAGATGTTTAGAATGATTCTAGAAATCGATGGATAAACAGGATAGGCAACTGCCAAGGACTCTAGGATCATTGTTAAATGCAAGAGGGTGGGTGTGCAACCGGATCCTCCGGCCATAACTGGATCCGGGATTTATAACCTTTTTTTTTTTTTTAAACTCTAAACCTGGATATTCGGGTTATAACCGGATTAAATCCAGATTTTGTATTCGATTACTATTTTATTTTTATTTTTTTTATAAAAATTTTAACACATTTTTAAAGACTTTTTCTTATATAGCTTTTATGTTTATTATTTTTTATATAATAAATATCATTATAGGATTTTAGACCAAATTTTTCGTGCTTTATTTATTTATTTATTTAATACTTTTAAAATGCTCTTTCTACGAGCCTTTATTCTTAGTATTTTTATATAATGAATATTTTGTTGAGACATTTTTTTTAATTTTTAGTACCCATTCAAATTTTATGGAACAATAAATAATAATAGACATCAACACACACACTACACTACAAACTATACTTATAAATAAAAAAAAAACACTACAAACTACATATGACATTGTTTACATCACAATGCAAAACAATAATTCTTCTTGAAAACATGGATGCGATCGCATAAGCCTCATGTGTTGCCTTATATAACCATGCTTGTAAGATCCTTATTCACATATCAAAGACCTAATCCACCATAGAAAGAAAAACAAATCGACATCATTATAAAAAATAAAATAATAATAATGAATAAGTAAATTGAAGCGAGAAGGTTGTAAATAGAAAATGTGATAAATTATAATCAACCTCAAGTACCTATGTAATAGAAGAGGCTACATGTACTCACTATGCCATTGAACAACTTCCAATGCATGACGTTGTGATATAAGGTAAAAATGAACAAGGTTTGTAGCAAGCAAAAGAAAAGGTAGAAGATTATACAAAAGATCATTTTCACAAAGTATAAATTCATATCCAAGGCATTTCCTCGTATCTGCTACCTATGGTGATTTATACCCATTAGGAAAGTGAGTTTTTTCAGATGAACAGATGTGAATATATCATCTTTTGTATAGAAAATGAACATTATTACAATAATATAGAAAATGAATGTATAATGTGCATGAGGACATAACATGCATATACAAAATCAAATAGAAAATGACAGAAAAAACATATGAATTTGTATGATGACAGTAACTGATCCTAAACGATCGGTTTCATTTGGATTCAGAAATAAGATGAGATGAAAAATAAGATAAAAGATTAAAAGTTGAATAAAATATCGTTAGAATATATATATTTTTGATATTATTCTTGGTTTGGAATTTATAAAAGTTATATTATTTATTATATTTTGTGTGAAAATTTAAGTGCTGTCTAGATAACTAATACAAGAGGGGGGTGAATTGAGTTATATTATAAAAATTAATACTTATAAATCAAATACATAATATAAAATATAAACAAAATATAAAACAGTAAGAAATGTAAAAAATAGGATAAGAAGAAGTAAACTCAGTATTTTTACGAGATTCAACCCTACTGCCTACGTTCTCGCCTCATACTACTCCTTGAGGATCTCAAATTCACTATTCAATCTCTTTTAGGTGGAGATAAAAACCTATTACACTTTTGAGTAACACCGCTCCAAAGAATCCGTGTAAAACGCTATCTACACTTCTAATCACCTCACACTTGGTGATTTAACTATTTTTCGTATAGAACACTTTCTACACACACAAGAGTTATACGCACCCTCTTACAAATACAAGAGTTGATAGTGGGTAGACTATCAAAGTACACTCCTAAATGAGTGAGATGGAAACAATACAGCACAACTTATATATCTCTAAAAAAGAACGAAAATTAAGGTTCAAAATTTTAGAAAAGAGAAAATGAGAGTTTTAAAAAAATGATGCAAAATTTAGTACTAGATGTGTAAGCTCTTGTTGTGATTTTTGCAAAACTCAAGTGAGCTATTTATAGGCAAATGAGTCTTCATATTCAGATTTGTAAATGTTCACATGTCAAATAAGAGTATTATTCACTTTTCAAAATATTCAAATAAAAACATCTCATTTTTATATTTGTTAAAGACAACTCTATTCATTTTTCAAAAAAATCAAACCTAATTTTTTACTTTTCATATATGACAAAATGAACATGATTTTTTTTTCAATTAAATCATCTTCTTTTTGCATATGTCAAAAAAACACACAACCACCTTTTAAGATTTTCAAACAAATCATCTATCTTTTACATTTGTTAAAAAAAACACACAACCACCCTTCAAGACTTTCAAACAAAATATGCATATGTCAAATATGATAATCAATTAATTTACAAATTCAAGTTTTTATATAAAAAGAATATAATTTTCGAAATTATATTGTTTGATGATGTTATGCATATGTGAAAAACATAATTTTCAAAATTAAAACATTTAAAGATGTCTTGCATATGTGAAAAAAGTAATTTGATGTTTTATGAGGAAAAAGAATAATTTGGAACCTTAATCCATTTTCGAATTTTATCAAGAGATGTACAAAAATAATCTATGAGCTTTATTTATAGACTTGTTCTTTTACTCTTGATGTGCGCTTCACTCCATTGCGTAAATAATTTGAACTTGAGACTTGAATTTATTTGTTATCATTAAAATCTACATGTAGATATGAAATTTAAAACCTTGGATTTAACATTAGGAAACTTGTAATAATAAGATGAGTTGATATGTGATGAGTTTTGAGTTCAAACGAGGGCTACAATAATACAGTGAAAGTCCCATAAGAACGAAACGAAATTATATTCTACGGTTTTAATAAAATTTAATTTTTTTAAAAAAAATTGTTTTGAATAAAAAAAAAAGCTTAAAGAAATCCATTTCATTGCAAAAACTGTTACTACTAAAAAAATCTATTATGTAAAAAAAATCGGCAATAAAAAATCTATTTTATTTTTAAGTAATTTTCTCAATTTAAGTGGTTCTTATGATAAAATATTATTAGTATATATTTTTTATGTTTAAAGCATATGATCAATTAAATTTTCATGTTTAAAATTAAACTTTTATATTATAAATTATAACAATATTATCTTATATATAATTATAATTTATATTATTATATATAATATATTGAACTGATTCAGTCCATTTCTAAAAAGCTTAAAACTATAGTCGAACTGATACTAGCTAATTTTGACATTACAAAAACCGATTTCGGATCGAACCGGTCCAAAATCGGATCAATTCTACCAGTTTGGGCTGATCAAAGTCAGTTCTCCGATTTTTTCTTACACCCCTACCAAGAAGGCTAATCCTCTTTTTATAGGTCTCAAGTCTTGCTCCTCATTTATTTTTCACTAATATGGAACTAATGCCAATGAGCAAAACTATAAATAATTCAATTTTTTCAAATCTAAAATATATATATATATATTAAAAAAGTATATTCTATTAATATTTTATTCAATTTTTAACTTTTATCTCAATTTATTTAAGTTTCATTTATTTTTACGAAAATTTTATCTTATCTCATCTAATTATTATAATTTTTTAAAATCTTCATATAAAATAAAATAATCAATTCAACTTTTTCAAATTTTAAAATAAAATTAATATTTAAAAAAATATTATAATATATTTTTTTTAATTTTTAATTTTTATTTCTATTCGTCTCATTTTATCTCATCTATAAAAATAGACGAATCCTTAAATGGGTGACATATAAAATTACTTATAAGTAGTGTGAATGAGGATGACAATTAAGAATGAAAAACGACATTTCTCTTTTCACATTCTCTCTTATTCACGTTAGGACGGCAAACATCCTCGATTTGATCAGTGGAATAATAATTTGTTTGACTATACAATTCTGGTTTTGGACTGTGTTTAGGGTTGTAATTGTTTTTGGTTTGTTGAGCATATTTTCTCATGCACTCACGAAAATTATGTTCCTACTATGGGTGATGAACTACTTGTTTCTTGACTTGCTCTTACAAAATATGAATCAAATTGTTTATTCCCTTTCTGGTTTGTTGATCACTAACAAATCATTTAACATATGTTGTTCATAATATTGTCCTCTTTTGTGATTAATTGCAGTTCCAAATTTAACTCTCACCCAATTAAAAGAAAATTTTACCATACATGAGGGAGAGGAAAACAATTTCAGATTTATTGAAAAAAAAGAAGAAGATAAAATTAAATGTTTAAATGGAGTAAATAAATATTAAATTTTGTTGTAGGGTGCCTTTGAAAAGTGACTAGTAAACTTAGAAAAGCAAAGGCGCTACTTGGTTTCCCAAATTATCTCATTTAGATTTGTATGATAAAGTAGTTTTGGATATTCAAATAATAATATTTCATCTCTCTTTTATTTATAAATTTTCAAGCTCATCATAAATATTTTTTGACATGAACAATAACAAATAGTAAAAAGTAATTTTATTTATAGAAAATACATATCTTATCCCATCAAAAAGTCAAGTAAAACCTACTTATTTATCACATTTTAAAAAATAAAAATTATTTTATCTCATCTTATATGCAAATATATAATTTTTGATAAACTATCTCATTTATTTTATTTTAAAAAATCATTATTATTTAAAATATTGCATCTTATTTTATCTTAATTGCGTAATGGACTAAGATTTCTAGCCAATTTTTCTATTTAAATGGATAGATAAGACCTTGTAATTTCAAATTATTATTATTTTCTTTTTAAGAAATAAGATTACTTCATTCATTCATAATTAATGAAGCTTACAATATGACCTGTTGAACTAAGAGAACTCAATTTACAAGCTAACTAAATATATATTGAAGCACTGCTTCTAATTCTCTATAGATAAAAGTCTATGAGACTAAAAAACTACCACAGGCAGAATACTAAAATCACATCCTCTAAAGGAGGAGAGCACTTAGATTCTACGAAACTAAGTTTGGAATACTATTTCTCTAATATAATTTTATCTATACAAACAATATTCACAAACAACTAATGAACAACAAAACCACAAAAACATAATCAAAAAATTACATAAAACTATCTGTGGTGGCGTATGAAAACCATGTGCCACTTTAGGAGTGAATCGTCGCACGGTAAGGAAGTTCCGATGTCCCGTATCCGATCTGAACTACCGCCGGCCAGCTAGACCCACCAAGTCAAGAATACCATGAAAGCTAACTCTCATTCGGTCCCTGCACGTGAGGAACACGCGCTTCGTTGTTCCGCAAAATCTCTCGACGACGACAAAATCGACAAATTGGTAGAATGGCAATATCGCGCGTGGTGGCCTTAAGACCCCTAAAGATGTTGTACTTGCATACCTAACCTCTAAAAGACGAAAATCCCGTAAACCATCATCAACAACAAAATCCTAGCATGATGGCCGGGAAAACAAGAAAAGGAGGAAAAAAAAAAAAGAAAGGAGGAGACAGAGTCAAAGTCGAAGCTTCACTCCCTCTCATGCCGATCACTACTCTTGAAATTCTAGGAGACGGAAGTCGTAAAAGAAGAAGAATAACATGCATAAAACTATAAATTCCAATTAGTACTTTCAAACTAATTGGAATTTAGAGTTAGACTCTTTGCACTCTAAATTATCAAACTCATAAAAATTCGATAATAAAAAGTTGACATTTCGAAAATGTGTCACAATTATGTCAAATCAAATAGTTATTTTATGATAAGAGTTATGAAGTGTCGTTTTTTATTATTACAAAATGTGTAATCGGAATTAGTTAAAATTTTGATCTCAAATAAAATGTATTATTATTTTTTATATAAAATGCAAAATTCATCATAAATGAGTTTTGCCAGAATGTTGAAAGCAAGGGTGTTCATCCGGGTTCTGGATTCTTAAATCCGAAATCCGAATTCAAAATTTCCTTAAACGTTTAAAAAAAATCAAAACTGTTAAGAAAAAAATAAAATTTTAAACTGAGTTTGGTACAACCCGACTCGAATGAACAGGCCTAGTTGAAAGGCATAAGAGTTTCCGAGGCACTCTTTTAAACGGTTAAACTATTTTAGTCGAGTCTATTTAAATAGTAAAATGAAATAAAATAAGTTGAGATAGTTTATAATATAAATAAAATTTGTGAGTTGAGATGAATTGAAATAATTTTTTAAAATTTTGTATATTTAGATTAAAAGTTAAATATTTTTTATATTTTGCAATATAAAATGCAAAATCCATTATAAATGAGTTTTGCCGTAATGTTGAAAGGCATAAGAGTTTCTTGAGCACTCTTATATACTATTAAACTATTTTATCATAGTCTTGTTTAAATAGTAAGATGAAATAAAATAAATTGAAATAGTTTATAAATAATAATAAGATTTGTGAGTTGAGATGAAATGAATTGAGATAGTTTTGAATATTTTGTATATTTAAATTGAAAGTTAATGAAGTGATTTTAGCGTTTTGGAGATAAGATAAATGTAGATCCCACAAATGATTGTATAGTATTTGTAATGATTTTATTTAATTTATAAATATATTTATAAATAAGTAATAATAATTTATAAATTACCTACCCAAATTTTATTTTTATAATATATTTTATGATAATATTATAAGATACAACATTTTTATGAAATTAAGTTATTTTGTAAAATATCAAATAAACGTCTCTTTCATAGGCTTGGAATTCAGCTTCAAGTAGCACCTTCTGATAAATCACTACATACTCACTTGAAAAAGTAATGAGCTACGCGTATTTTGCAGGCCTTGTTCCTATTTAACAAATCCAACTCTTTATGAGATTTGTCTCTTCTTTGTTTTTATAATAGATAGTTTCTTGATTTCGAGCCCTGCTTTTGTCATTGGTTTAGAATTTCTCGATAAGAGCTCTTGAGAGCCATCTACCTGTTATCCTCGATGTACCTTTAATTTGTCGAGCGAGTCCTTCCACACAACATTCTTGGAGTGCTATGATTGATTTTCGTCTTTATTCAACCATTTGGTCTCACAACCAGGCAAGTTTATACTATGATACTAATGAGCAAAATTTTAGCTCAAGCGCTTAAGTCCACCTTCACATACCTTGATAGTTTTGGTTCGAAATCTTGGCTAATGATGAAGGCTAGGGAAATTACCATTTTATTGGTTTCTTGGATGAATGTTGAGAACATGAGATTGTAAGTATTGTTTGTCTTACCATAAAAAATTTTCACGAGAAATTGTAAAATAATTAGGTCTCTTCATAAATATGTATTGTTCACCAGTCAGTGATGTCTCCCTTGGCGCCGAACCTATTAAAGAAAAAAACAATTATAAGATAAAACATGCATTTGATTGTTGAAAACGGTCTAAAAATGAAATTTACTCAACTGAATTAGGCATCCAAACTATGTCTAAAATTTGAAGTGAATTAACCTTTTGAGCACTTGGAATTTTTTAATATGTCAAGCTTGTGCCTAATTTTTAGATATAAATAATGAGTAATGTTAGATATAGTTATGAGTTGTACAAATGTCACATATTTTTTTAGAAAAAAGAGAAATTTATTATTAAAAAATTAATTTTTTTATACAGATTTTATATATATTTATTTTTAAAAAAATATATATGCAATATTTATGTATTTTATAATTATAAATATAATTCTCATAAAAAAATGTTAATAACGCCTTTAAATAGTGTGAAAGGCGTTTACATCATAATTGGATCGTTTTTTTTTATATTTTTTGTAAAAAATATATAATATATATTAGGTCAGACTTTGTATCATAATTTGACTTTGCAATTTGTCGGTCTGATATCGTTGGCCACTCCTTATTCATATATTTTATAGTCTCTCTTTAATGTGCACGTGGTAACAAAGCACCTTGGCACGTCATAGATCCCTTTACAAACTCTTCCCCCCTTGCACTACCTGTTCCACGTGGCAACAGAAGGGAGCGAGGCGGAGGCGGCACCTAATTACCATTCACAAGTCAAAAGGACTATCAATTTTTTTTTTTTTTTTTGATGGAGACTATCAAATTTTCAGAAAGCCTAAAGCCATCGGTGGTTGGTCCACGCAACCCAACTGGATAGGATTTTATGAGTCATTTTTTTTTTATAATTAAAATAAAAAATATTGAAAACATTTATTTTTATCATATTTACTCTCATACGAATAATTATTATTTATATAAAAATAAAAGTGATGAGTATAAATATTCTCTAACATTACTCAAAAATTTTATTTAATCTATTCGTAATATATTTTAAAATAATTATTGTTGATTTAATTGATTAATATATAAAATTATTTAAAATGCTACCATAAAATATTTTTACTTAATATTATATGCGATTGATTATTTGAATCCTCCATTTTTTTAAAGAATTTTTTTTTTCAAAAAACTCTATTTATACTTATAAATATATCTACTAATATGATAATTCATAAAAATAGTAAAAAGTCCAAAACTCTAGAATTGATATATAAATTAAGAGATTTCTTGGAGTCGGTCTGAAACTTCCTCACTAAAAACAGTCTGCTAGTCTTGAGGGAGTGGGAGGTGTCGCCCACCGCCCACCGGAGGCGCTGGGTTACAACTAAAGTCGAATGCTCTTAAAATTTATTTTTATTTTATTTTTTATTGTTTTTTTATTTTTTTTATTATATTTTTATTATATTTTTTTTATTTTATCATATTTTTTATTATATTTTGATGATAAGAACAGCCCGATTGATTCTACCTCGTTAAAAAAAAAAAAAAGAGTAATGATAGCATGCCCCCAACCGTTTCTTCTTTTCTTGACTTTCACCTTTATTTTTTTAGTATTTTAGATTTTTATACTTCTTGCAATTTGCAAGCCGCCCTGATATTTTCTCTTTTTCACCTCTATCCATTCTTCACGCTAGATATTTTTATGTTGATGTTCATCTGCTATGAATTCTAGTTTTCTAGAATTTATCCTTGTTTGGAAGTTTTGACTTCTACTGTGTTGCAGAAAAGTTTAAACAAACAGCAAAATATGCGACTCCGTAAATCAAAAATAAATCAAACAATGCTGATCAACGCTTTTATTTTTTTTTTAGCAGAGATTATTATTCTTTTTTGCTTCTTTTACCTGAGAAAATGAAAGAAAACAGAAAGAAGGAAAAATGAAAGTTAAAAGATCAACATTTACAGTTTCCAAAAATCAAAGAAATCCACTCAATGGAAACAAAATTCGCATAAAAATTTGATTGAGAGAAAGTGAAAACGAAATAAAGAGGGGAAGAAAGAAATTAAAAAAAATGATTAAATAATGCACCGTTTGCTTGTTATGTTTATATTAAAATCAAAAGAAATGAATATTAAAATCTTAGATTCCTTTTATTTTTTTAATAATCACGCGGTATATAAATTAGAAGAGTATCATTACTAAAAAAGAATACTAATAAAATAAAATTGTCACTCAATACGAAAACTATCGTGTGTAAACGTAACACTGTTACTGCTCTTCTTTTCTGAAATATATTTTACTCACAAAATATTCTCATTGCAGAGGGGGGAGGGGGAAAGGCTCATGAATGTTGACCCAAATTATCTAATTATTAAAATTTTGTAAGGATTACGATAATTAGAGTGTAACAATTTCTTAAATCCAATAGATGCAAATTATAGTTAAGCAATTAGAATGCATAAAACAATCATGCATACGAATTGGAATTATATTTGTGATCCGAAAACCTACCATTCATTTATTTTGATGCAAGTTTAACGTATTGATAATTAATCAGACGGAAATGACCTTCTATTTTATGAGAAAATTTTAGTCTAAGGGCCTATTTATTGTGAATAAACTTAAAAATACATATAGTTGAAAATTAAGATTCCTAAAAGAATTAATAAATACTAATAATTTATATATGTATAAATATATCTTCAGCTTTTTTTATTTATGAAACATTCGACCTTTATAAGTAAGCGATATAAACTCAAATATAATATATAAGTTTGACTAATTTTTAAATATGTTAAAGAAATTATTAAACTAACTATTGACTTTGTAGATATATGTTGAACACGTGCGATAATTTCGGTGAATAGTTCGAAATAATCAAAAGAAAAAAGTAAGAAAAAATAAAATAGAGATTTAACGTCGTTCGACAGTGTACTTACATCCCAAGAACGAGTGATGAAAATTTATTATATGAAAAGTAGGGTTACATCATATGTATTAATACTAACTCTAACCATACTAGTCCTAACTGCTATACACATATCAAATATGAGTTCCATATTTCAACAATCTCCATCTTGACGAATATCCATCCCTTAGGAGAAAAGAAACATAACCTAAAACTCCACTTGGAACAATAGGTTGGGACGCTTCCCATTTAGCAACTGGATATATTAATCAAGTCCAAATAGTAGATGGACTTATCTATAATCACAGGTTTTGTCAACATATTTACTGCATTCTTAAAAGTGTGAAGTTTTTCAAATGACCAATCCTGTGAGTTACAAAGTTTCCTTGACAACATCAGCCACTAGTATATACTCTGACTCAATAGTAGATAGTGCAACTAGAGACGGTAAGATGAATCTCTAACAAATAGGCTCTTACACAAGAGTAAATACATATCTTGTGGTAGACCTTCTATTATCCAAATTCCCTGTATAATCTGCATCCACATATTCCACAATTGAAAGATCACTTTGTTGTCTGTTAAACATGATGCTATAATCTGTAGTACCATTCAAGTATCTGAAAACTCACTTGACTACATCCCAATACTATCGACTCAGATTTGATAGAAACTTAATCACCACACTAACGGCTTGTGCCAAATCTTGTCTTATACAAACCATAACATACATCAAACAACCAACTGCACTGACATATGAAATCTTTGAAATGTCTTGAACTTCATCGTCTATCTTCGGGCACTGAGCGGTAGACAATCTAAAATGATTTTCCAAAAGTGTACTCACTGAGTTTGCATTACCCATGCCAAATCTGTTCAATACCTTCTCAACATAGCTATACTGAGATAGTCATTATCTCCTGAAAGCTTTTTCTCTATGAATCTTCATTCCAATAATCTTTTTGGTTGTACCCAAATCTTTCATGTCAAATTCTTTGTTCAAAAGAGTCTTTAACTTGTTGACATCAATCATACTCTTTGTAGCAATCAACATATCATCCACATAAAGTAACAAAAAAATAAATGAATCATCAGTAAGACTTTTTGCATAAATACAACAATCATACTTACATCTCTTGTAGTCAATCCAGATAATGTAGGAATCAAAATCGCTTGTGTCACTATCTCAAAGATTTTTTCAGCTCATAAAGTGATCTTTTCAATTTACATACCAAGTGTTCCTGTCCAGAATGATGAACCCTTCTAATTGTACCATGCAAATCTGCTCCTCTAAGTCACTATGAAAGAAGGTTGTCTTTACATTCATCTGTTTCAACTGCATGTCTGAATGTGCTACCAATGCCAACACTGTCCTGATGAAAGTGTGTCTAACCACTTGAGAGAAGATCTCATCATAGTCAATCTCTTTCCTCTATGAGTAACCCTTTGCTACTAGACGGGCATTGAATTTTCCTCATTTTTTTCTAATAATGCCTATTTCTTCTTATATACTTATTTGCATTATATTACTTTCTTCTCCTCTGGAAGCTCTACCAAATTTCATGTCCAGTTCTCATATAGAGACTCTATCTCCTCTACTATAGCACCAATCCATTTACTTTTTCTTGATTAGGTATTGCCTCCTAAAAGATAGTAGGATTTCTACTAATAGTAATAAGTGCATAAGAAATCAAATATTTAAAACAATATCTGGTGGGTGGCCTAATAATGTGTTTGGACCTATCTATAGTTATATTATGATGCTCCTGATTTTCTGAGCTAAAACTCTCTCTATTATGTGTATTGTCTTTTCTATCATGGCTCTCTAGTTCCACTTTCATTATATGCTTATTGTTGTTGCAATTTTTTAGCATATATTTCTCCTCCTTGAGTACGCTATAACATAAATTTTTCATAAAAAAATCATATTTTTGTTGATCACTACCTTGTTTGCCTTTGGATCCTAAAGCTTTAAACATTTTATCCCTTTTTGATACCCCAAAAAGATACATTGTCTAAACTTTGTATTAAGTTTCGATCTCTCCTCACTAAAAACATGCATGTAGGTGCCTAATACTCTCAAATTGGAGTAGTCTACCGCACTGTCAGTCCACACCTCTTCTGCTACTTTTCTATCTAGTGCTGCCCTAGGTGATATGTTAATTAAGAAACATGCAATATCTGATGCCTTTGCTCAGAAGTTATTTGCAAGTCATGCATTCAACCTGGGACATCGAGCTCTCTCAATCATCGTTTTATTCATCCTTTTAGCTACATCATTCTGTTGTGGTGTCTTATGTACTGTAAAATATCTCTTAATCTCATACTGCTCACAAAACTCTATGAACTTTGAATTTGTGTACTCAATACCATTATTTGACGTGATGCATTTGATCTTTCTTCTTATCTGATTCTCTACTTCAGCTTTTTACAACTTGAATTTGACAAATGTTTCTGACTTGGGATAGAACTAGGAAACTTGTTAATGAGTCCATTTTTGTGCCCACTTATAATATTTTTTTTCTTTTGTTTTTTCTGTTTATCTTTTACATTATTTTTTAAACACTCTTAAACATATAAAAAAAAAAGAAAAAAAATCACAATAATATTAAATAATATCTTCTTAATCATTAATTAAAAAAAATGTAAGCAGAGCACCAAAACAAGACCCCAAAAGGTTCCTTATCATTTTCCTTTTAACTTGTAACGCATGAAATACACCTAAACCTTTCGTGAGTATTCATCAATAAAACTCACGAAATACATATATTCTCCTCATGATGCTACCTGACTGACCCTCAAAGATTTGTATGAACATAGTAAAAAATTCCCTCTGTCTTATGTATGGCTACCTTGAATTACACCCTATTTTCCAAGAAATAAGAACACAATAGTTATGGAAATCGAGCTTGTATATTTTGGCACCCTTCAATAGATTTCTCTTATAAATTCTATCATACCACGCTTACCCATATGACCTAACCATATATGTTACAAGACTGTACTATCTGAGTTAGACTCTATAGTTGTAACTCCACCTACAACTATAGTACCTAGCAGTCTATAAATATTTCCTATTAGTTTCTGTCCCTCCATCATTTTCAAGACACATTTTCATAAGCTAATTTCTCAAATGAGAAAGTTTCCAGATAAGAGTAGATTAGAAAAGGCGTCCCTTACTCCATTCATATTGAATAACGGGATGGTGATAAAGGCGGTATGTAAAAAACTTAAGATTTATCATAGCGAAGAAGACGACTTTTATTACTCCACTTGTAGACTTGTAATTAAAATCATTACAATTTAAAGTGCTCAATGAAATCAAATTCTTCCTTAAATTCGATACATGTCTAACATCATACGACGTTCTATCAATACCGTCGAACATTTTAATTTCGATATTCCCTATTCCAACAACTTTGCAAGATCCATTACTCATTAGAAAAGAACTAGAATTTACTAACATGTTGGTGTCAAACCAATCTTTGTTAGGTGTAATGTGGTTGGAGCATGTTGAATCCATAATTCAAGAATCTATCAGATGATTTGAATTGGATGAAACGGAAAACATATTCCCGTCACCACTCTCTGAATCTTCTTTTTCCACTACATTTATAGACTTTGATGAACCCTCTTTGTTCTCTGCACTCCCTTTCCTTTTCTCTATACAGTCTCATTTCACGTGCCCCTTTTTCTCGCACTTATAACACTTATGTCATTCTTCTTTCCGGATTTAGACCGAGACTTGTTGTTACCTAATTCACTTCGAGACCTACTTCTCCCACGTTCATGGTTACCTCTCACCACAAGTCTTTCACCTTGTGAAATCTCATCGTTAGCTTTCTTCCACTGATGAAAACCTTATAAGGCACATGTGATCTCGTCCAATTCGAGAGTTTCTTTTCCTCTCATCAATGTCGTAACCAAATTTTTGTATGTTGGAGATGCTCGAAGACGAATACAAGGCGCTGATGTTACTTTACTTATAAGTAACATCAGCGCCTTGTATCTGTCTTCGAACTTCACATCAACTCTTTTCAAATCACTGATGATCTAGTTGAGCACGTTGATATGCAAGCTTAGATTCGAGCCCTCTGACAGCTTAAATTTATATAATTTCTACTTAAGATAAACTTATTTGTCAACGACTTAGACATATACCGATTTTTCAGTTTCAACTAAACTGTCACCAGAGATTCCTCATCCATGACATGATACTTCACGTTATCAGCCAGACAAAATTTGATAGTCACCACAGCTTTCAGTTCCAGTTCCTTCCAATCTATGTCATTCATGCCTTTTAGATATGCTGCATACCATCTTCACCATGCCTGCTGTACTAATAAATCATTGACCCGCCTTTGCCATAATTTGAAATTTTTAGATCCATTGAACTTGACTATGTCAACTTTCGCAGAAGAAACCTTGGATATCATGACCTGAACTCTTGATACCAATTGTTGAACATGTGGGGGCAATTATGGTGAATTGTACAGAATAATCAAAAGAGAAAAGTAAGAGAAAATAATATTGAGATTTAATATGGTTTAGCGGTATGCCTATATCTACAAGAGCGAGCGGTGAAAATTTCACTATATGAAAATATGGTTACATCATATATATTTATACTAACTTTACCTGTACAAACGTATTTATGAAAATCACAAAAAATACCGTACCACTCGCTCACTCTACTCCGTTTTACTCGCTCCGACATCTACCCACTTGTCGCTATGTATATATATATATATATTTATATATATATATATAAAACAAATATGAGCAACATACTTTAACAATATATTTTTAATTTTTTTAATAAAATGAAACGAGCTTAATAAGTGATATAAACTCAGATAAAAATATCTATATTCATTTATTTTGACTAGTTTTTAGATATTGCTAAAGAAATTATTAAACAAACTATTGACTTACACTGTGCTAAGATTTATCAATATTTAATCGGTTACTTGAGGTTTGTTTAAAATTATTCAATAAATGAGTTTTTTTCTTCAAAATTAAAATAAGCTAATGAGGGGAAGTTTTCCGTCTTTGAATGGTACTCTATCATGTTTCTTATTTATTTAAATTTTATATTTATATTGAACTATTGTCTTTTTTTCATTATTAATGTTCATATAAGACTGAAAAATTGTATTCTCAAGTCGATACATAGATTATAATTAGGTGTTTATATGACTTAATTTGATTTAAAAAATAAAATTTAAAAATTGTATCTTACAAATAAGATATTATCATTTAAATGATATTAATGAAAAAGATCAATTTTAAAATTTCATAAATAATCTATTAGCATTTAAGTGATGTTAATGATGTGTTTTATGTACCGATTTGAAAATAAAAGATCACTATAAAATTACTCGAATTAATCTATGTAATGTTATATACAATTTTAAAAATTCAGTATATTTCGTTTGAAAAAAATAGAATTAACTATAAAGTATAAAGATATGAATTTTTTTTAAGTGAATTTTAAAATTATTAATTTTTTAAAAATAAATTTCCCTTAATTTATTCTTTTAAAAAATAGAAATTAATTTATAGTGGACGAAAATTTTTATAGCACCATTGCAATTAATCATTTCGTTGTCGATACACTGAACATCAAGACGAAGGAGAATATAAAAAGAAAATAAAATTTGAACGAAGTAGACAGCCACAATCAAGAAACAACAGCCTTTCTTCGTAAGCTCTTTACAATTATCCTCATATTGGCATTCAATTCAGTGCTCCGATTCATCTTTCGAGTTTTTGATACGAAACAAACTTCGGCTTTGTAAGCTGCTACTTCTTCGTGGCGATTTTTTTTCCTCCTTTGCTGTCGTTCCAATAGAGGATACCGGATTATAGTTTGTTGAAGTAATCAAGGGGGAGCCGGAAAGCTTGAATTATAGTTTCGGATGTTTAAGACGTGCATGGAAGTCTCATAAAATGGATAGAATTAGTGGGAACCGGGGCGAAGGTGAGTCTTCGTCCGAAGTTAGTATTATCCCCTCGGGCTTGAATCGGATTAAGACTCGGCGAGTTTCTTCCAACGAGCAAACGAGTTCGAAACTAGACGACTCAACCGAGTCTCCGAGTTTTGGGGTCCCTTGGTCTACCCTGAAGCAAAAGCAAAAGACTATGGCTCACGGACGTGGAAAGGCCAATGGTTCTTCCAAAAAAGGTTTGCATCTTTTCTTCTCGTGGTTTAATTGATTTTTCTTCCATAGCTCTGATTGGCAGCTCGGAAAAATTTGGAAAATAAATATTTGAATACTAACGGACTATAATTGGAATTTACAGTGTATTGCTTATCCTGTTGTTTCGCTGCCTTTTGTTAATCAATTAAGCTTTCCAGAAACTTTACATCGGGTGAAAATTTCATGATTTTGTGACCACTGGGAGAAAGACAATATCCCGAGTTTTGTAAATTTAGCATATAATATTAGTATGTCTTAACATATAATATTTACCCGAAAATCATCGGCAGTCCTTCCTACGTTAGACACAGTAAAAGATAATGAATAAATGAAACTAATAAAATGAGAGAAAAAAAAAAAAAAACTCTTTTGGGCCAGAGATGAATGAAACACATAATAAGTTAAAAATCAGCGGCACTATTTATTCTATATCCGGCATAGTTCCTGTTGGATCCTAAGTGTGGTTCTATACGTGGTACCTGGTTGTTTTAGGACTCGGTTATATGTGGAAAACTTCGAGAAAATGTAATGGAATTGATTTGGAGAGATGATCATAGATAAGGTGATGAAACTAGTTTATCACAGCTGGATTTAAATTAAAGAAGATTACTTACTTATGAAAAAGATTTAAATTATATGGGGACCTTGACCCAAAATTTTAGTACGATGATTGGTCAAATTGAATCGTAATACTAATGTCTACCAAGGCTTGTGATCAGGAGATCTGCTGCATTTTACTTCTTTCAAGAATGAGCCTTCAACCTAACTAGCTGAAGCGCAAGCAATGTGTAATGCTTTTTCATTGGTTGCTGCATGTTCATAGTGTACTCACAAGTTGTCAGAACTATTCCATGGAATTAGAAATATCGTCTGTGTGCTCAATTGGACCCACTGCTAGTGGATTGAAGCATGAACTATTTAGATATGGTTACCGGAAATGTTAATAAAACTCCTTTAGTTTAAAGTTGAGTTGGATGTACTAGTTAAGCTTTTGGGTGTTTTGGATCTGTCTGTTCTTGCTGGCAAAGGTATATGAATGGGGAAGAGGTTTAATATGTAGAAAGAGTGGCTTCTAGAAAAGCTGCCATATTGGCTGATGGGATTGATTCAAGTTCTTAATTTTTTATACTTTATTCTTTTCTGGCAAAGGAATATACAGGAGGTGCATACAATGGTCATCATAAAAACCTTGTTTTGTTCTTCATTTTTGTGTAAGGCACTCCTGATTACTTATAGAAATATACTTTAAATTACTTTCTCAACTTAGGACACCACAAGGGAAAGAAGATTACCCGATGGTTCAAGTCATACCTTGGCAAGGATTCAACTCAACCTTTCAGTAATGTTCCTCCAAACATTGAGGTGAGGATTCGTTCAGAATGCTTCTGATATGTATTCCTAAGTTACTTCTATAAATGTAGGATATGCATGTGATGATTGTTTATGCCTTGCCCTTTCCAAGATAAGTACTGAGATTTGACATGCTACTTATTTGACAGGGTTGGAACTCAAAAATCAAGACACTTGCCGAGAATGGTGCTATACAATCTAAAGTACGCAATGAGGGAAGTCATTTAGATGGAAAGTATTCTTCACGGGAGACTGCAAGGTATGGTAAAGTGTCAAAAGGGTTAAAAAGTTTTTCACATGAACTAGGACCAAAAGGCGGCATTCAACCCACCCAGCCTCGGGCTCACAGCTTCAGCAATTTGGAGGTATTTCTCAATAGCTTTAAGTAGGAAATCAATTGCCTTAGATGTATTTAGTTAGTATCCTTAGATAGTAACAAGTGCATGAAAAATTAAAGTGTTTAATAAAAGGTCTGTTTTTGCCCTTTCTGAATTATTCAACGAATATTCAGATACCATGATTTTGTGATTTGCCTAAGGTTTCACAGAGAGGATTCTCATTTTCAAGATGTTTTATCAACTTACATACTCGTGTGTAATCTTGATTGTTATTTTCACAATTCACTTGTAAATTTCAAGATTCTATAGACTTGTTTATGTTGGAATAATATTCAAATATCAAAGGAGTTATTTGAGAAAGGTCAGCAAACTGTCACATAAGACTTGAGATGTCAATATAATATCAAATGTTTACCATTGAATATTGATATTTTCTTAATGGCGAGGTTAGATTATTGGTCCTCAATCTTAATACACAATTGATTTACCACTTATATCACTATCTTGTCTTTTTAATCATTTTTATTTTTTATGAATATTTTGTTAGGGTTAATTACTAAACTAATCTCTGTCATTTGATCACTTGATTGCAATGTTGCATAACAATTGCAATGTTGCATAATACACAATTGAGTTACTACATATATCACTATCTTGTCTTTTTAATCATTCTTATTTTTATGAATATTTTGTTAGGGTTTATTACTAAACTAATCTCTGTCATTTGCCTTTTGGATGCTTTTCTCACTCAACGCTAATTCTAAACCTTTTCTTCCCTGTACTTTTGAACTCAATCGGATTGATCTCTAAGTGCCACGTGCTATTAAAAAAAAAATTAAAAAAAAAAAGACAAAACATATAGAATGGGTTACCCAGATGGTGCTGGGGTTGGCACGTTGGCATTGGTGTGGGTTGCTACTGTGCCACCCTAAATGCGCACAAGAGGTGCTGTGTTGCACCCAGGCAGTGCCTACGTGCCTGGGTGTAGAGCCATGGTTTGTACCAGGGTCATCATGCAATCTATGCCTGTCTTATATATATATGTATGTATTTTTTTTTTTAAATTTTTATTCTTTTGTTTTTTAAATTATTATATTTTTTAAATGACATGTGGCGATCAGTGATTGGTGCTGACGTGACATTTTTAACAGATTATTAACGGAAACCTAAAATAATGGCTGATTTGATTAAAGTTAAAGGAAAAAGTTGTAAAAGGTCCAAAGTTATAGTTTAGAGACAAATCCTACTTAAAAGGAAAACCTTTCTCTTGTATACTACCTATGTACTTGGGCTTTGCCTAATTATGAGGATTAGTAAATTTTTCTTATTTATAATGAAAAAAAAAAGGAAAACCACATTGACGATTTTACTATTTGACCATATTTTGTAAGTCTACATTATTTTTAGAAAGATGTGCTTTACTTAATCAGGTGCATGCTTGCGCTTAAGTTCCTAATGCTTTCACCAACACTGTCCACTATGGAAAAAAAAAAGAACGATGCTTGGTTTGAGTAGCAGAAGAGAATTATTTCAGGATAATAATGTTATTTTAGAGGATGGGATAATCCTTCTTATTTCTTACAAAAATATTGAACTCTAGTGAGTCTTGTTATTTATGGCTGATCTACTTCTTTTTCCTTTCATCCTTTTTTCTTTATGAGTTGATATTCAGGAACTTTTGGGTTCTTTGCATTCAAGATTTGATGCTGCCAAAGAAGTGGTGAATGTGGAGCTGGCTAGTTTTTCAGGGGATGTCCTGGATGTTTATGATAAGATTGATTCGTCCCTAGAGGGAGAAACAATGGCAGAGGATCTTCTGCTTCTTGCTAGGAAGTGTATGGAAATGAACCCTTGTGAGTTTCGTGTTGAGTGTGAAACAATTGTCCAAGAATTGACTGAGAAAAGACATCAGTGTCAAACAGGAATGCTAAAGTGGCTGGTAACACGCATGCTCTTCATATTAACACGGTGCACTAGACTGTTGCAGTTCCAAAAAGATAGGGAACCAATAGATGAGAAATCTCTTCATAAACTAAAGAAATGTCTGGAAAGTATTCCTGCTGTTGAAACAAGCTGGGTGCCCAATCCCCAGATTGCTTGCTGTGGTTCACATTATGCTTTGAATCAGAATAATGTTGTCAAACATGAATTGCATCGAGAAAGTAAGCTATGTTCTGTACCCGAGGCATGTTGTTGCAATTCTTTAGAGCCAGATGATGAGAGTGACTCAATTTCCAAGAAAGATGCCGTGGTTTTGCAACAAAAATTGGCTGTTCAACCTGCCAAAACTGATTCCCTTTCACCAATGCAACAATTTCATCAAATTGACAGTAGTTTTGGAAAATTTACGAATAATTCCAGTTCTGGTTCATTTCATGAGCAAGAAGAAAGCACAGATGGATTAGAGGCAGTAATCTGTCGGATCTGTGAGGAAATCGTTCCTACTTCTCATCTGGAGTCACATTCTTATATATGTGCATATGCTGATAAGTGTGACTTAATTTATCTAGATGTAGATGAGCGCCTTATTAAACTTGCAGAGATATTGGAACAGATCATTGAGTCACGCGATAAGAGTTTTCATTCATCTGATGGCAGCCCTGAAAGTTCAAGAACAAAAACTACAAACTTGGCAATCGCATCTGAAGCATATTCTCCCAAGATATGTGAGTGGCGGAACAAAGGTGTTGAAGGAATGTTTGAGGATATACATGAGATGGACACAGCCTACATTGATGATTCTCATTCTGTTTCTATGAACCTTAAGGGCCTTTTGGGTTTAAAGCTTGGCAACCATGGAACTTCCTCCTCAACTGGGAGCATAACATCGGTGTCATCCACAAATACACCTAGAGCCTGTCATTTCGACTCCTGGTGGTTGGAGCACAATAATCCTTCTGCGCTAGAAGATGTGCAACAGGTCTGCCATTTTTTGTGGTGAATTTTGTTCATTCTAGATCATCTCAACCCATAAGCGTATTATATTAGATTATTAGGACATGTAGTCTGATTCTATGGTGGGTGAGTAGTTTATGTGAGGAATTTCTCCTAAAATCTTAGTGGGCTTCTGCAAATTTGGAGGTCCTTTGATAAAACCATGCTGAGAAATATCTCATGGAGAGAGAGAGAGAGAGTGTGTCTGTCAATCTGTTGTTAGTGTTTTCACTCTTCTCTCCCACTAGTCTTGCATGATTGTGCAGTCATCATTGTCTACTTTCAACCTTTTCAGTTCATGTCCTTTTTGATAAACAAGCATTCATTAATTTTCTGGTAGACTCAATGTGTCTATGCATTAGTATACCTGTTCATTACCTTATGGTTATGGGAACATTGTTCTGCAATTTCCAAATCCTGTACTTTATTTTTGGCAGATGATTGACCTAGCAGACATCGCCCGTTGTGTGGCAGGAACAGATCTTTCAAAAGAAGGGTCCTATGAATTTTTGCTTGCCTGCACGCATGACTTACAGGATGTTTTATGCAATAGCAAGCTGAAAGCTCTTGTAATAGACACATTTGGAGGCCGTATAGAGAAGCTTCTGCGGTAAATTTTGACCAGAAGAAAATTTTCCTATTATGTTATTCCTCTCCCATTCTTATTAAACTTGACCAGAAGAAAATTTCCTATTAAATCTAGTTTTATCACACTGGAGTTATTCCTCTCTCATATAACCACATATGCAGGGAGAAATATATAATTGCTTGTGAACTAATAGATATGAGAAGTCCAAAGAGTGATACCAAGAATAAGGAAAGCTCTAAACAGTTGTTTGATAATGCATCATCCGGTACTGTTGAGACAACTGCTTTACATTTCGTGCACAAGGAGCGGACAAGCATTGATGACTTTGAGATTATCAAACCAATTAGCAGGGGTGCTTTTGGTAAAGTCTTTCTTGCACGCAAGCGGACAACTGGAGATTTTTTCGCAATAAAGGTAATACTTTAAATGCAAACTTTCGGTAAGAAATCTTCAGATAATTTTCACACTGAGAAAAACCGACAATAACATGCTGAAGTTCCTTGTTTTATTTGTATTTGGGATAACTTTAGTCCTTTTAACCCATAGATACATGTTGGTGGAACAGGTTTTATTGACAGAATGAGAACGGAATAGATATATAAAGAATTTTATTATTGACAGAATGAGAATGGAATAGATATATATCCATTTGGACATAAAATTGAAAAGCAAGACCACTTGGTGGCATGTTGGTAAAATCTGGGACCTGTGCTTGATAGACTACTGATCAGTTTTTGTGGATGAAGTTGGTGAGTGGAAAATCAGGACAGCCTTGAATATAGGCTAATAACTTATACTATCTCGGAGGAAGTATTTTCAATATGGACATACTGTACCGCTAGATTCCTGATGTTGGCTGATAGCCAAACAGGTATTGAACTGAAGAAGCTGATTCACAAAATAGCCACAGTTAATTCTTTATGAGTGACAGCTGGATGGTCAATCTGCTTTTGCCTTATTGTATTCCTCAGACCTTAAAATGTAGTTGAGCATCTTCTCTATCAATTTTCCTTACTGAGGCACAAGGAAACCTTAGCTCCTAATATTGAATTTTTAATATCATGTGGTTCATAAAAAAAATTCAGTTACAGTTATAGGAAAAAGCATTTATATTCTATTTTTACTTTCATTGAAGAAGGTTATATTTTCTCCGTATTTTCGGGACCCATCAAACATTTATAGACTTGATTAAATGACATGAAACTGTTTAGTCAGATTCATAAATCATTAAATGCTGTCTTGAGGAAAGAAAAAAAGGTCCACACATTGTGGATGAAATAAATGGGTTATAGTACAAGGAAATATAAAATTTTAAGTTATGCTCTTAGTGTAAGCAGGTGTAGGCCTACCAGGAGGAACAACCTCATCCGCATTGTGTGATCATTTGGTCGACTAGTGATTACAATTTTAAGGAGTAGATTTTGATTTCAGTAGAGAAGGCTTATAGAAACGTTGTTGAGGTAGCGAGAAATAACATAATGGGCTGTTATAAGACAAAATGCTGGACCAAATATAACTTGGTTTAGATATCCCAGATTATATATGGAATGTGGTAAATTGGATCACACATTACTTAGGAGGGGTAGTTTTTCTCCTTTATAATAATGTCAAGGGCTTCGATTAGAACCTTGGGTAGTCCTTTCCTGTATGGGTCTAGATGTGGCTCAAACTTTCCTTGACTTGTTACTAATGGCGGCAAACCAGTCCCTACCGTAATTGTGGGACTTGAGCCATGCCACCAATGATGAAAATGGAATGGTTTGGCTAGAATGTCAGGGATTCAAGAGGGGATTGTAATACCTTGGATTGTGTATAGTAAGGTGGTGAATGAGATCCCACATTGTTTAGGAGGGATAAGTTTAAACTCTTAAAATGATTCCAATGAGCTTCAATTGTAACCTTGACTGATCTTTTTGGAGTATGGGCCTAGATGTGATTTCGGCTTTTCTTGGATCGTTACAAATGATATAAGAGTCAAATCAACTAGAAGTGTGAGATTTGAGCTATGTCATCTATATGATGGAATGATGTAATGAGGAAGTTAGGAATTTAAAGGAGGGATCTTATTACCCTAGATTATGAATAGGAAGGTGGTGAATAGGGTCCCACATTGCTTGGGAGAGGATTTTCGATTGACACATCTTCCTTCATGATCATAGCATTTTGGCTCTTATGAGGTCACTGTACTGGTCACTGGCACCTATGTTCTTTTCATAGAGTTGTGAGAGTCTTAATATCACTACAAATGCTCTTGTAACAATGCCTGTGCCCCTTCCCCTTCCTCCGGAAGAGAAAAGAGTAACATTGAGTTCTTTGTCTTGCAAGTCTTTGTTTCCACTGAAAATTATTTTGCAATGGTATTTCTTCCTAAAAGATGTCCAAGCAATTCATTTTTTTTCCTCAAACTTTCTTGCTTTGAATTCTCTCTTTTCCAAGGAATCATTTTTTTTTTTGGCACTGCTAAATTGTAACTTTGGTCCAGATTTATGACATTGTACAACATTCTGCTCATGCAGGTGCTGAAGAAATTGGATATGATACAAAAAAATGATATTGAGCGTATATTGGCAGAGCGTAATATACTAATAACTGTTCGAAACCCTTTTGTGGTAATATCCAATACTAAAATTCTTTTAAATGTCACTGCAGCTATTCTTGTATAGTTTTTAAAATGTACTGTATGATACATTATAAATGAATGCTTGTGGCTGCAGGTTCGATTTTTCTATTCTTTCACCTGTAGAGATAACCTTTACTTGGTTATGGAATATCTGAATGGAGGTGATCTTTACTCTCTGCTCAGAAATGTCGGTTGCCTTGAGGAAGATGTAGCTCGTATCTATGTTGCAGAACTGGTTGTTAATTCCACCATTTGCCTTTTTTTCCCTGGACTATGGACATATTTTTCAGTTTGTTCTTATGTCCTTTGCAGGTTCTTGCTTTGGAGTACCTCCATTCTCTTGGAATTGTGCATCGTGATTTGAAACCTGACAACATACTGATTGCTCATGATGGGCACATTAAGGTCTGGTGTATATACTTGATGATGAAGTTATTTTCTTGTATGAAGGACTGGTATAAATAATAGATCAAGAACATTGCAACCAATTGAAGCTGCTTTTGATTGTAGTGCATTTTTTTTGCATCAATACATTAGTTATCAAAATTTTAAAAAGTATCTTATAAGTTAATTGCTCATGTGCAATTTTTACCTTAACCTCCTAACCTAGAGCTCATTGATATAATTTTTTTTTTTTTCTACAAGGTCAAAGGAACGAATCCTTTGCCATGAAAACCTTCCAAATTTAGAACACATTAGCCATAGAACCAACCTTGTGATGTGGTGGAAGTGATAGAGAAGAGAAGAGTATGTATATATATGTGTATATATGTGTGTGTGTGTGTGTGTGTGTGTGTGTGTGTATATATCTCATAAATCCTCGAACACACTAGGAAGACAACAATGAAGAAATTCCTCCTTATTGAGAACTAATAAATATCTAATTATTATACCTTTGTTCAACTTAGTGCTCATATTATGCATCACACGAGATCTGACTACTTAGGTTTGATTTCTGCTTCAATGATGACTAAGAGTTGCTTATATTACCAGCTTACAGACTTCGGACTATCAAAGATAGGCCTCATAAATAGCACAATGGAGTTATCAGGACCTCAGACAATTGGAACTGCTTCACCTGATGTCCATAACTCACATGCTCAACAAACAGAGGAGGGAAGTCGGCACTCAGCTGTTGGGACGCCTGACTACTTGGCACCAGAAATCCTTCTTGGAACTGAGCATGGTTTGAATTCAACTTGAGTTTTGTTTTGTTTTAAGCATAATGGGAAAGTAAAAGATGGTCCTTCATGCAGGTTATGCTGCTGATTGGTGGTCGGTAGGAATCATTTTATTTGAATTGATAACCGGAATTCCCCCTTTCACCGCTGAACGTCCAGAGGTATTCTTTGTGTTAGAATTTTCTCTCATTATGTTTTAATCTCAGTGCTCCTTGGGAAACTAAAACTTCATTATGATTTGGGTATCAAAACAATCATTATCTACAGCCTGGTTTTGAAGGATTTCCCCCCTTTTTTTGCCAGCTAGCAACATAAGACTGACATTCATCAGTAAAAACATATTGATAACATGCTATTTTTAGTTATGTGCTTTGTGGTGTTTGCTATGGCATTAATTTCCCATCAGACTTGATGCTATCATTGAGACTTTATGCTTTATGCAGTCATCCTCGTATCATGATGTTACAGCTAGAAAACTGCATATATATATATATATATGTTATATCCATTATCTTGATTTAAATGGGGGGAAACTGCAGATATACATCCATTAATTGATTACTTTTTTACTGATTACTCATCCTTTTAAACTGACTTTCTTATCAGAACTTCTGTTTAAATGCTATTCCCCAACTGAAATTGCTTTTGTTAAAACTTAACACTGCTTTTAATGGTGTGCAGAAAATATTTGACAACATTCTTAACAGAAAAGTCCCCTGGCCTTCAGTTCCCAGTGATATGACTTATGAGGCCCAGGACTTAATTAATCGGTTCGTTATCAGACTCCTGCCTTTTGATGCGGTGATAATGGCTTGTAGTTTTGACTTGGCAACTTTTTATGTTATATATTCTCATTGTAATGGTTTAATCTTCATGTCTCCAGGATGTGTGTGTCCTAATGTAATTCTCAATCTTATTCTCTCTCCACAAACAGATAGTATCAATGTCTGTAACAGAAAAGAAGTTTCATTGTAAAACTGACTGGATATTTTTGTTCATTATTTTCTTTATCTATGGTTGAGGTTCAGACTTGGTCCTTCTGTGTGTGGGTGTCCTAATGGAGTTCTTGACCTTATTCTGTATGTGATGCCCTCAAACACACGGTATTTGTGCATGTCTGTCTAACAGGAAATTTGTTTTTATTAAAAAAAGGAACTTAAAAGTGACTGAATAGTGAATATCTTTGCATTGTTTGTAGATTAGCTTATACATTTGTCTGTGCTGTGCAGGATGTTTATAAAAAGATTTAGTAATAAATCCATGAACTGTCTCAGTTTCAGACGTTTTGGTTATTTGCTTATTTCTCCATTTTGTTTCCTACAGTTACATGGTGTACCACATGTATTTTTTTATGCCAAAGGCACATTTTCATTGCAAAACTAGTGTAGTTATTGTTGTTTCATTCACATTTCTTCACTCCCAGTACTCGAATCAGATGAACAATTTTTCTCTACTTTTATGTTGTGTAATAAAATATTTCCTTCTCATTTGCACTCATTTGCTTTGTTTGGCTGTTTGTGTAAATATGATATGCTAGTTTCTATTCAAATTATTATTTAGCTCATGCCTTTTCTTGACAGGTTTCTTATACATAATCCAGAGCAGCGCTTGGGAGCAAATGGATCAGTAGAAGTTGTATTCTATGTCTACACTTCGTTTTTTAGCTAAGCAATAAGCATTTTTTCTGCATCATGATGACCTGAACAGGAAATCTTACTTATTTGTTTTGCAGGTAAAAGCACATCCATTTTTCAGAGGAGTTAACTGGGACAACCTAGCACTGCAGAAGGTAGAAATGTTGCTCATCTTCCTGTATATGAGACATATTCTTAACTTAAAGTTTCTTTGCTTTGATAAAGCTAGAAAGCAAAATATGTTGGGCTCCTTTGCAAATGCATCTCATTTTTGGTTTGTTTTGTTTTTTTCACTATAATTTTGATAACAAAAACACAAAAAGGCCCAATTGCTTTCTGCATATGGTTTCAAACCGGCTTTGAAAAGAGAAATAGGAAAAAGGGAGTTGTCTTGTATATGTAAAGCTTTGTTTACAACATCTTAATGCAACTGTTTGGGGGGCTGAAATATGCTTGTGTAATTGTTGAATTGTTGAGAACGTGGCTGAAGTAATTCACGTTACGTATTTCATATTTTGCTACCATGCGAGTAGAATGGAAAACTGCTAAAAGTTAATCTGCTTTTATATATACTGATACACTAGTAGAATGGAAAGGACTTGAGATTTTATATATTCATTTTACAAGTCTTTTCTTGCTAGGTTAAGCCCTTACTACCGCAAAAGTATTTTATATTCTTTTATGTGCATGCTTGTTTGTATCTATGCATTTAATATGAAAAGGAATTTGATTAAACTAATGTGGACTTCTTAAAAGAGCAAAGTCTTTCTTTTGTCAGGGACATTTTCTGAATTATTAACTTTGTTACTTACCTTTGCTCTTAGGCTGCCTTTGTTCCACAGCCCGACAGTGCAGATGACACGAGCTATTTTATATCCCGGTTTCGTCAAAATTCCCCTGGATTGCCAGATGATCAGAAGTGTAGCAACTCTGATTCTGACACTCAGGAATCAGACTCAAATTCTTTAGCTGAGGTGGACATACTCTTATCATCTCCTAACAACAATACATATTTGAGAGTATGACCGGAATGGTTGGTCAAATTGTCCTTTTATATGTCATCAACTATATGAAACATGCTAAAAGGCCTACCAGAGAGACATCAAATTTGGGGGTGGTTTGCACCTTATCTTAGATTGGTGCTCTGAAAAAAGGAGAAAGCCTTCATCTCATTAATTTCCCAGAAGGAATGTAGTTGTGGAATATAGAAAACAACTGAGTTAATATTTCATCTCTAGTTAAATTACTGTGTACGACTGTGCGCCTCAAAATGGAAGTATTTTTTTATTCTGCTTCAGAGTGCAGAACAATAGTATCTCTTTGAAGTTGAATTGTGTTAGCTGATGTTCTTCTGTTACAAGTGCAGTAGTTATTTTTGAAGTCTTCTCACTTGAATCCTTTGAACTTTATGAATCTTCTTTGTTGCTAAACAGATGGATGAATGCGGTGAACTAGCAGAGTTTGAGGATTCTCCAATAAGTCTCTCTTTGATGAATTTCTCTTTCAAGGTAAGCCAAGTTGTCCTTAAACTGAAACAACGTAGCCATAATGGATATATTCAATCTTGCTTTGCAGCTCTTTTCTTAATTGATATTCCCAGTGACCTTTGCAATATTACCTGTTATGCGTGTGATATGCCTTTTATATATTTTTTTATATAAAATCTTCAATATATATATATATATATATATATAAATCCTTCTAAAGACTTCATTTGAAGTGTGGATGTCTCAGGCTCTCACATGCATTATTCCCAAATAATGATATAGACCATATTCACAAATGTTCTAGTACTTGCATGTAGCTTATGGCTATAATTGTTGCAACCTAACAGTGCATGTCTCCTAGGCATGTAACCAGCCACCATCAATCCATCCTTCAGAAGAGGGAAAACAACTGGCTTGTTTTTGCCCTCATTGCATGTTGTTGTCCTTAGGCAGTGTATGGGTAGCATACCTACTGCTTGTGAAACACAGTGGTCTTCATTTTTAGGCATTGAGACATCCCACATGTTTGAAGTTGTCCAGGATGCTTGAACGCTGTACGTTGAACAAATTTAATTTGTTCAAGCTTGTTTAATTGAAGGAAGTTCTCTTTGCAGAATTTGTCGCAGTTGGCGTCTATTAACCATGATGTGCTCTTACAAACTGGGAAGGATCCAACAAAGTTTTCTCCATCCAGAGGTCCAGGTTCATAGTTCATGGTTTGGTCTTAAACCAAATTAATTGTACAGCTAGCCCTGTATATAATGATTTTTTAGGGTAGGGAGATAAATGTGTAAGTAAAAAAGAAAAAGAAAAAGAAAAATAAAGTCAAAGAGGTTAAAGGAAAAGGGAAAGCATCAGCAACAACATTACCATATACTGTTAGTCGTTGTTCTTAGAGGCTGTATTCATTTGCATGGAATGAAAATGAGAGCATGCTATTGTTTTAGTATTACCTAATTCATGGGACTTTTTTGTGACCGTTGCTCATAGAATAAGATCATCCATTGACCTAATCAAGGACAGTCGTCGATTTGGTTGTTGGCCCTCTTGCCTTCTTGAAACCAAGAGAGCAAGCGCTATCAGATTTATTGCGATGAAAAGTGTGATTCCTCTGTCTGTATTCCTCTCAAGGCATGTATATGCAGTTTGATTCAGGTATTTTCAGAGCCATCGTCACTCACCAACTCATATCAACTAGAGCACATTTAAATGTTCATCTGCAGGATCAATCTGCTGGAGAAATATACTTGAGAGGTGCATGATTTCTCTTTTTTAAAGTATAAAGCATGTCACATAGCATCTTTGAGTGCATCTGATCCAAGAAAACTGAACCGTCTGGATTTTAAGCTACTCTAGTCTCTTTTCTTTGCAGAAAACTGGAATGACGCATTTGCATGATCATTAAATTTAATTGGATTGTGTTTTTTTTTTTTTTAAATCTAGATTCCCAAAAATGTGGGTAAATATTCAAAGGAATTTGATACGATCATAAGGAATATGAGATTAAAAAAAAAATCAATTTGTAGATTTTTATATGATTTTTTTATGATTCCTTACAATACAAATATATTTAGAAATCAAATTAAAAATGACGGCAAAGAACCATAATCATAATTTAGTTTGATAGGGAGATTTTAGAAGGGAGAGAGATTTCTGAGGTTTGGGGATTGAGAGGACCTAAGGAATATTTTAATTTTATTTTCCATAAATAAAAATGAATACTTTTTTTTTATCCATGAAAGAAACTTAGGTCTTATTTATTTTCAGTCATTAAAAATTCATCTCATCTCATTTAATTATGACACTTATTTAAATTTTCACACAAAATAAAATAAGTAATTCAACTTTTTTAAATTTCAAAACAAAAATAATATTAAAAATATATTTTATTAATATTTTATTCAACTAATAATTTTCATCTTAACTTATACAACGAGGCCTTAGAGTGATTTATCCTCAATAACCTAAATGTCATACAAAATGGGAAATTCTAAAACTCAACGATATCTAAAGCAGAAAATCGACTTCCAAAAATTAAAAATAAAAAATGCAAAATGAAATCACAGGCTAGTTGGAGCAAAAAGAACAGCCACTGATGCAAATTGTCAAACTGGCTGCCAACAAAATGCCGGATGTTTAGCGGGGGAGCAGATCAACCGCAAAAGACCTGAACATACTTTGATAAGACTCCCAACTTCCTCAGAAACTCATAAAACCTCATTTTCAAACACTTTTCGCTCAGATAAAAAAGTTTCTGACATTTTCTACATCCAAACATACACTAAACCTCTTCCAACTTAAACCACACAGCATTTCCATCTAAATCATAACCCCATCATTAATTACACCAAATATACTTTTTGACTTAGTTGAGAGGAGAACCATAATTCTAGAAATGTTTTTTTTTTCATCTTGAATTTCATCATTTATAGTCTCTCTCTCTGATATGTAAGTATTGAACTATAAAGCCACTTAAAATATGCTACATCAAACCATCTTATGTGACTGGGGATGCAAAAATAAGAATTAAGAGTAGCATTGCTTTTTTCCAACCAGCTTCAAAGCTCAGTCAATTAATTTGAACGGCTTGGATGTAACCAACACCATCAACTTTTCATGAAAGGGCTGAAGCAAGTTGACAGGAGAGATGGTCTTGGGTAACCACTGAGGATGGACCACAAAGACAACCCATCGCCCAAGAGCAGGGAATAAAATCCTATGCTAGACAGAAACCCTATATTTAGAGAAACAAGTTATACCATAATACTACATAATAAGTACATAGAGGTCAAAAAAAATGAAGTCCTTGTCATCACGAATACCAATCAGACGGGGATTGACAATCCCTTCTTTGCCATGCCATCCAAGACATCATTGAGAGCCTGACACAGGCCGACAATCTGCAACAGATTGCAAGAATAAAACTAAGCCGTTGAAGGAGAGACTCGGTTATAAGAGATATTAGTGAACACTCTACTTTAGGACCTATGGCCAGTTTAAGTTGGCACAATGTCAGAAAATTCCACTTTGTTTATTTGGAGGCCTGGTAATTTGGTGAAAGAAGTTGCAGTTGGTTAGGTATTATAGTTTACGCGGGCAACAGCTCAATTGAACTCACAGCATGCATTGTTTTACAAAATAGTTTGTTGATCTTTTTTTTTATTTTTTATATGTAACAAAAAATAGTTTGTTGGTCTTTCAGGTCCAGTAGTGATATAGCTACCAAAGCAGGGAATCACCTGTTGATCCCATTGTTGCAGCTCTTCAGTGTCATCTTCAAAGTGTATGACAGCTTCTACCTGAAACAAAACATTTAGAAGCTGTTTTTGTTAGCCTTCTAGTCATTGCAAGAACCATAGGTTTCATCAACATAAAAGAACCAAGTGAAATAATCTGAAACTAGCCTGCGAAAAAGGATTGAGAAAAAAAGGGTACTCGAAAAACGAAGTTTTGAGATCAATCGATAACTCGACTGAAGCAAAATATTCTAGTCCAAATCAAGGTGTTTATTCTAGTCCAAATCAAGATGGGAAATGGCCAAAAATGATATCAAATCAATGATTTTCAATTCATGGAAGAGAAGGAAAATGTGTTTCATTTTTTAAGCCCAATCGTAACCATAATTTCAATACACCAATAATCACCACATTTCTCGGTAAGAAATGATCAAATGAAAAACTTTATAGATAAAGTGATATTCTTTTCCTAAGCCACAGAGCAGTTATTCTACCTGATCAATTGATCCTCTCATTCTATCTTCATAAATCATTCTTGATGCTATCTTTTCAGCCTGCAAATCCAGAGTTTAGGAAATCAAGAATTTGTCATTTTTTTGATGAGACAAATCTATTAACGAGCAAAAGGAACAGTAAAGTACACCAGGAGTATACATCATAAACACCTATTTAGAGAGAGCAAAAGGATCTAAAAACTCAGAAAAATTCCATACAAAGATAGAGAGCTGAATAAAAAATCCTTTAGCTTTACTGAGAAAAAATATCCTTTTAAGCTCTGCATATCCTTCTCGTATTTCTCAAAGCAACAGACATTTCTCTCTCCGAATGCACTACACTAAGCAAATTGTGATCATTTTCCATTTTCCACAAAGTTCCACTATGAAAACGGTCAAACTGACCATTCCAACAACAAAACAGGTCCACCACCCTGTCTCTGCAATACCCAGCTGAAAACGGCTTGCCATGGAGTACTAACCTCTCCAAGGCAGGGCCTTTTGACCCCACCCTTGCAGAGTAAAGGTCCTGTGCACCACACCCTTGGAAGCCGTACAATATCATTTTATCACTGTAATCAATCTTTTCCTTAAGTTGTCTACAGTGAGGATTTTCCCTAAGCTGCCTGGAAGAACAGATTGTCACTCTCAATGGTGCTCTACTCCACATGCTCGTCCATAAGAAAGGATACCCATTCATGTGGAGCAATGCTCGATAAAAAGATTTTACTTCAAGTCCCCCCTTGGATAAGGCCCATAACATCTTATCTTCTCTACTGTCTCACTCACACTGAATACAACCAAGCAAAGAACAAAGAGATCCATCTCCCAATCATGTGCTGTTCTAATAAATTGCACCACTCAGTTATTCAAACCATTTGAGTTCTACAAATTTGTTAGCCACTATGTGGACGTTAAGAAGTGGAGAAAAAGCTTCAGATAATTTTTATGATTTTTTTGTGTAAGTGTGGGTCCCACTGAAAATGTTTGATAGTGATTTTTTTTGAGAAAATCTTATTATTCAAAAAAATATGATTCGGGTGGCCCATTGCTAGCCAACCCTGGGGTGGCCACCATTGTCCACTCCATGGCTGGGCTGATCTGAGCTACCCATTGGGAGCCATTGCTAGCCAACCCTGTGATGGTATCATTCATAGGACGGAGAAGCGCACCGTGGAGAGACAGTAGCTATCCATCTACACCACTTCTCCTCATGGTCACGCTGCCTCAACATATACAACAAAAATGTCCAATTAACACAATCAAAGGCCTTCTCAACTCCATTCTGCACAACAATCCCAACTCTCGAAATCATATTCTACTGTCGAGACACTGATTTCCAACAAGAACTAAATTTAACATTTGCCTACTCTTGATAAAAGTATTTTGGGATTAGAGATGTCTTCTCTACCTTGTTCTCAGCCTATCTGCATGTACCTTGGCTATTATTTTGTACAGAACACCTAAAAGGCTAATTGATCAGAAGTCCTTAATGTTGATAGCCCATGCTTTCTTCGAGATAAGAGCTATGAATGACAGATGCTTCTAACAAATTGGCCTTTTGAGTGAGAGTCATGAAAAAATCTTGGAGAAAGCACAGTAAAACCATTTAGACTCCAAGCCTTCACTACCTACAACCAAGAGGCCTCCTCCAGTCCCAACGAACCAAAGGACAATCCACCCAACTTGGGTTTCCAATTGAACTGTTCATGTACGATCGTTCATAAAATTGTACCATACGACCCCTCACCTCTGGATCATTAGAAAAACTGTATCACTGACTTTTCACGGGCTCAATGGTACTGTATCTTTCCTGTGAGCTGCCCTCCTGATGAAAAAACTTAGTACACCTATCCCCTTCTGCCAGCCACAAGCACCTCAGTTCTTCAACTCATTTCCTCTAGGAGAGCAATTGTATCCAAGTCATTGATAGTTGTGTCCCTTTTCACCTTCTTCCCAACCTCTAGGCCACTCACTTCTTTGACACATCACTCAATCCATTTAATGGAAATAGTTTCTGTCTTCCTAACTCTCCAAAAAATAGCATTCAAGTTTACACCCCCAAACCCGAGCCCAGAGTTATACCACTCCTTACAGATACAAAAACAGAGTTACACCGCTCCTTAACACTATCCACAAAACCTTCTAAGCGTAGGCCCATATTTTAAACTTAGGCCCCGTTTGTTTTTAAAAAACATCTTATCTTATCTCATTTCATCTCATCTAATCTAATCATTACATCTTTTTCAAAACCCAATACAAAATAATATGAACAATTTAACTTTTTCAAATTCTAATCATATTAAAAAAATATATTATTTTTTGGATAAGTAATAATCTTTAATGAATAAAAGCAACTAGGCAAAGCCTATGTACACAGGGGGTATACAAAAGAGACATCTAGTTACACACTAGTAAGATGAAAAGAACTCAAGAACTCATAATCATCCCCTCCCTTTAGTACAATGGCAGAAAACCATTGAACCAAAGCAAATACAAAAAAGTTCCAAATTTTCCCCACGATCCTTTCTTTGTTGTTGAAGCATTTCTCATTTCTTTCCATCTAAAGGCACCACAAAAGACATAGAGGAATCATTTTTCATGTCGCAGCCAACTTAGCGCATTGATGGTACCTATTCCAGCATGCAAGTAGCTCTACAACACTCTTGGGCATAACCCAAAATACATCAACCCTCCTTTGCCACATATATTATAATGATATTTTTTTAATTTTTCACTTTAATTTCAACTCATCTCATCTTATCTCTAAAAACAAACCAGGCCTTACAGTATCATCTACCCCTTGACCTTGACAAAAATCCAGGTTGATAAGAAAATAGTAAGAGCAAAGTCTTGGAAGTCTCCTCTGGGATACTTGAGGAAATAACCTTTCTCACTCCCATGAGATAATAAACTTGTCATTTCTAGACCAGGAAGCCTACTCTTGAATGTTTGACCATGTAAAATTCCATGGAATCATTGGCAAATCAATAAAATCCTACTCATTGAAGACTCCTCCATTGTCAGCCTATGGCTAGCAAGACCCAATCTTTTGCTCAGGAACCTAGTCACGTAGAACCTCCCCCCCCCCCCCCCCCCCCCAAAAAACCAAAAAAAAAAAAAACAAAAGCACAACAACCAAGTGCACTAAATGTCGCAAGCTGACTACTCAAGTCAACTGATCCCAAAGTAATGTTCTGTCATAATAATGATTGGGCCCATAAATGCCTGCAAGGATCCATGCAGACTGGTCTACTATGAAAGAGCAAGCCTCCATAAACTCCCCTACACAGTTCTCAATATTTTATACCACCATCCGGTCTCACACTAGTAAAATTCCCCTAGAAGCAATTTGAGACCTCACAAAGCACTAATCAACGTATTGACAACCTGACAGACCACCACACTACACCACAGGTCATATAATCAAATTTAGTCTCCTAGAGCAAATGATATTGCCTTCTATTCTTTAAGAAAGTTCCAAATTCTAGGGCCGTTTTGGCATCATTTCAACCCCCTTACATTGCATTATATTAGTTTCAGCTTGAAAGACTCAAAGATATCTCCCCAGTCCCGACCCTAGTCTTCCCTCATAGAGTGACTTTCGGGTGGAGTATTAGTTTTACGGGAAAACAAGGGGTTGGGGTTGGGGTTGGGGAGGTGTGTTCTATTCCAATTCAGACTTGGAGTATTTTGGATAGATTTCTAATTTTCATGGGCTTTTTGGATCATTAGGAGCTCTCTACTTTGGGCTAGATGTTTTTTTGTATACGTTCACTGTACTTGGTTACTCCTATTGATATAGATATAATATTTTTACTTATAAAAAAATGGACTGCAATCCACCATTTTAAGGTCACAGAGAGAGAGAGAGAGATTATAAAAGCATGTATCTCAATACCACCAGAGCGTTTACTCTATATACTCAAGAGATGTAGTTTCAAGGTGAAGTGGTACTCATGGATCAAACACTACATCTCTACGGTCTATTTCTCTATCTTGATTAACGGCATACCAAAACAATTTCTTTCAAAGCTTGCAGGGATTGAGACAGGAGGATCCCTTATTTCCATTACTATTTGTTTTCATAATGGAATCATTTGGCAAAATGATCGATGGAGTCGTGGCAAGTGGTTTTATATTCGGCTTTATAGTGCGGGAGGCAAATATTGGCTCACTCAATATTTCTCATCTCTTATTTGCTGATGATACCCTATTATTTTGTGAGGCCAGCTAGAATCATATCCATTCATTGAGGACTCTCTTTCTATGCTTCACAGTCGTTTCCAGTTTGAAGGTGAACTTGGGCAAATTAGAGGTCGTTCCGGTGGAGCATGTGCAAAATGTGGATACTATGGCTACCATTTTGGGATGTAAGATATCTTATCTACCTATTAAATGTCTTGGCCTCATGTTGGGTGCTCATTACAAATTGACATCCATTTAGAATGGTGTACAAGAAAAGATAGTAGAAACTTGCTAGTTGGGAGTAGATATACTCATCCAAAGGTGGCAAAGTTTCGCTTATCAAAATTACCCTCTCCAACCTACCGACTTATTTCTTCTATTTCCACTTCCATCAAAGGTGGCTCACCACATGGAGAAAATACAGCGGGATTTTCTATGCAGAGGTATGAACGATGTGTTTGAATTTCATCTGGTAAAATGGACCACCGTTTTCCCCAATTTCCAAAGGAGGTTTGGGTAGCTGCAATTTGCAGCTTTTTAAAAAGGTGTTGGGCCAATGGCTATAGAGGTATCAAATTCAGGCATGACATATGGTGTGGTGATAGGGTACTTAAGGAATTATCCCAACTTCTTTGGTATAGTAGGAATGAAGCAATACTTGATTATGGCCTTCTTGACTAATGTAACAGTACTCCTCAATGGGATATCACATTTCTTAGAGTTGTCCATGATTAAGTTGAAGCAATTTGTGAATTTTACAATCTGATATATTATGTTCTTATGAAAAGAAGGGGGGGTGGGGGAAGACAAGCTTTTTTGGCGACCCCCAGTGAAAGGAAAGTTCATAGTACGCTTCTTCTACTAATCCATCTCTAAGCATAATGTAAATCCATCCCGTGGAAAAGCATTTGGAAGACAAAAGCTCCCCTGAAGGCATCCTTCTTTGTATGGGCAATTTCTTTAAGGAAGATTCTCACTACCGACAACATAAGGAAACGGCGAATCATAGCCTTGGATTGGTGTTGTTTGTGTAAAAAGAGTGAAGAATCATTGATCATCTATTAATTCATTGTGAGATTGCCACGACATTGTGGAATGACCTTTTAGCAAGGATGGGTGTAGCTTAGGTGAAGCCAAGAAGGTTGATCAACCTCTTAGCTTCATGGAGAGGTCTCCAAGGCACTTCTCAGATTGCCGCAATTTGGAAGATAGTTTTGATCTACCTATGGTGGTGTCTAGGGAGGGAGAGAACAAGCGAAACTTCGAAGATCGAGAATGGTCAGTTAGATGACCTTAATCCTTTTTTAACACCTTGTTCCAATTGGTCAATTGTAATAGATTTTAATAGTACGAACACCCATGAATTTCTTGTATCACTAGAACATCACTCCTAGGCGTTGCTCTTGTATATGACCCGTGTACTTGGGCTTTTGCCTATTCCTACAATCAATAAAATCTTATTACTGATAAAAAAAAAGTACCATTGGAGATTGAATGAAACTTTGGGAGCTCAAGAGGAACAATTTAAAATGTTCCAAAGTTAATACAAATATGTCAAGCATACCATCACAAATGCACAACTAATGCTCTAAACAATCAGCACTAGAGTAATGCTTCAAGTACGTGGAGACTTGAGTTGGAGATTCCAATGCTCAAAATATATATTTTTTACAAGTAATGCTCAAAATATTAATGCACTTAAACTCAAGTATATGTTGCATAATTTTTAGGTGTCAGACATGAAGAAAGAAATTAAATACTTGCAAAATGGAGTAGTTGATAGCTCAACTATGTGCCCAATTTAATATTAAGAGGGAAAAATAATTGCCCAAAAGGTTAAGCTTAATTCATGCTTTCCTTTAGCTCAAACTACCGCATGAAACTACAATAAAGATGTTTCCAAATAAGAAGAGAACATTATATTGGCAGCAAATTGATAGATATGCACTAAAACTTCAGGGCCCAATGTCAAAGAACATAAATCCATTCAGCTCTTTTGATACTAGCAATCACATAGCAGAAATATGAATTTGAAAACAATAAGAAATTATGTTCATAAACAGGATACGGAACATACCTTATGAGGAGCAATGCCCAGCAAGGTGCCCAACTCCTCAAAGCTATGCCAGAAGCATAAACAATAATACTTAGTCTCCTGCGATAACTTAAGAGGTAAAGACAATCTAACAGAAGCAGTTTTTGGAACCTTATGTTTGTGTAGAGCTTGCTTGCACTCAGAAGATTATGCTCGATCATTGCACGATCCAGAACTGTAAAATTGTCTGGTAGAAGTGCTTTCTGTGGACAAAAAATGAATAATTGAGACGAACTCACTATAGCTTCCTCATTAGTAAATGACACAAATGTGACATCTTATGTTTCAACTAATCATAACCTGATGCGCTTTTAGTTCTTCAGCAAAAGCATCAATTTCAGGTTTTCTCAAAATTCTCTCCAAATACACCTGTTATAAACAGCATCCAAAGTGAATTAGCATCACATGTTTAAATTAATGCACATGCGGAAAAGAAAGTAAAAATCATGCAGTATTATATAACTGGGGAGTGGAAGGGGAATTACCTTCTGCAATATAGGATAAATTTTCAATTTTGAGCACCGTTCATCCTGAAAGAAATACCAGCATTCCAGTTAAATAGTGCCAAGTTACTTCTCAAAATGCAACTATTATCATTGTGAAAGAGTGCTTACTTTGTACAAAGTTGCAAGAACACGAGAACGTTGAGGACCTGCAGCTGCCAAAATCGTACAGGTCACAGCAGCAGAAAGAGCTTGCTCCAATGCTTCCTCATCAATCTCCCTGCAAAAACAATCATGAACCTTTCATGCATCACAATTCACCAGTGCCAAAAAGCGAAGAGGAGAAAGAGTGAATGAGAAGCCCTCCATCAGTCACAAGATCACACATAAGATAGTTTTCATATGTTTCATTCCAGGCCATAACCTGTTGATGAAATAACCCACATCTAGTACTATATCTTATTTAGTTATTAAATAAGTACCGATGTCTAATTTAAATCAGGCCCATTTATTTATCCAACAACTATATAGGGCCTTAGGCATGCCTTGGCTATCTGGAAATTTTCTTTTGAAGGTGGAGTTAGGGGGAGTGACTTCCACAATGTTAAACTAAAGGTATTTGTTCCTAAACTAAAACAATCAAGTGCCCGTGAGATTAAGCTCGAAATCTGCATTTAGCTTGTGCAGTGGGAGTGAAATAATTGCACAAATCATATTTAACATTAACAATATCATCTAAACTCTTCTTGTTAACATATTTGAATTTCCAGGTGGGTTTATTGGTTTTTAGTCAATGTCACATAATTCATGATTTAACAATGTTAAAACCGAGTTCTAGAAATTTGACATGATTAAATTTGGTCAGTCTTGGAGCAGACCCGCAGAACTAATTATAAAGTGGTTACACACATGATAAATGACAAAAAAGTGGTGAACAGAGTTAAAATATCAACTTCTTGAACTCAAATTATTTCAACTTTGAAAACATGATGGTATGCGATGAATGCAATCAATAAAGCAACAGTTTGCAGACATGAAAACACTTTTTAAAAACAATCCTTGTGATAGGTTGGATAAACATGAATAAAATCCAAAAGCACATACTCATCTCCTATTTGCCGCTTTTCAATTTGGGATATGCCATAATAACGTAAAGCTGCTTCCAAGAACTTCCTTTTCAAATCTAAAATTCTCGCGTGACATACCTGATAATGGAGTGGGAAAGCAACTTAAGAAAATGCTAAAGCAGAAAGCCTTTATCACAATTATAATCACTGATAGTCAAATAATGTCAAACCTTATGCTGCAAATTCAAAACTTCATGCTGACTATTGCTAATCAAGAATGAAGCCTTATTAATAAAAGCTTCTGCATTAACAGCATCATCATCCTGCAAAATCAACAAGCAACAAGAGTCAATAACTGCAGTGAATAACCATGTTCAGAGGTTAAACCTCCTGATCAAACATTATGGTCATGAACACAGTGCTGACAGGAAGGAATATGCCACATAAGGAATACAAGTCACCAATGGAGAACCACCAAATCCACAAGTTTCACCAATCTGAATGCTGAATTGTCATCTAGAATTGACATGAAATTATGTAGGACCTTCCAATTAGCAAACTTAAACCCATGGAGTCCAAAGAGTATCAAACAAGAGTCAATAACTGCAGTGAATAACCATGTTCAGAGGTTAAACCTCCTGATCAAACATTATGGTCATGAACACAGTGCTGACAGGAAGGAATATGCCACATAAGGAATACAAGTCACCAATGGAGAACCACCAAATCCACAAGTTTCACCAATCTGAATGCTGAATTGTCATCTAGAATTGACATGAAATTATGTAGGACCTTCCAATTAGCAAACTTAAACCCATGGAGTCCAAAGAGTATCAGCCCACGAATCGCAGACTATATCCTGTGAACAGGCCTATTGCCAATCACTTAATATATTGAGATTTTTTATTTTACTCCTATATCAGCACTTACCAACTTACTCCACGTTGATTAACTTTGAATACTAATGGAAGAACCACCCACAACTTTCATTTGTTTCTATGGAAGAAGTCTAGTAATCTAGTATTTTGTAGAGAGAAATATTATTCACAGATATGTTTCTCTAATATGAGCACAGTATTGACAGATATCAATGCTATTCCACCTGACATCATATGCCCCATATATGAACTCTTTAGAAGGAGCCCCCAAGACACATGCAGACACCCTGCCTGAGTGCCGCCAATTCCCACAAATAGCATTTTAGTAATGCCCAAGCGCAACACTCAATTTCAGTTTTTAGCAAACACAATTAAAACCATATCAATCTAAAGAAAAAAAAATGGCAGAATAAAGTCAATACCTCAAGATAAAGACGAGCAATTTGGACGCATTTTGACAATCTGAATGTATCATCAATCACTCTGATGGAGGCATCCATAACAAAATTGAAGAAATTCACCATGATGATTATTATGAAAATAAAAAATCATAAATATATCTATGTCCTAAAGTGTTCAATTAGAAAAATATTAGCAAAAGAATCATCCTACTCTCAGACCTCATTCCAGAATCTAGATCGATGCCACTCAACATCTGAGCTGCCTTAGACCATTGCTGCTCGGATTCATATAACTCAGCAAGTTTCTCCCTGATAACTAGTACCTGTAACTCATACAGACGGATAACAAATTTCTTACACAAAATGATCAGATTAACTAATAAAGGTATAGTGTCTACTGGTCTCAATAACCGAAACAAGTGAGAATGCTAATTTGTGTGTGTTTTGCATATAAAATAACACTAACGCGTGCCCAAATTTCGATAACAATGATAGCCCCAACAGGGAAAAGGGGCACATAAATGAAACAGATTCCAAATATTATAAAAAAACATATGAAAGAATTACATGGACGCCTATATAAAACACTCAGGGAAAGATAAGGCAACATCCGTGAGAGTAAATGCGAAGTCTCTATTATAACAACTGAAAACTTTTGTTAAACACCCGAAGACCCCAAATAACTAACACCCGACCAAATACAAAGCGAAAGATCGTAACCATTTTTCTATTGAGTTTCCTTGCCAAAAAAAAAAAAATACAATAAAGTGTTCAATGGCTTAGGCGAAACGAACCTGCTCTTCAAACGAAACAACCCGAGGCTGAATCTGAGAAAGAATATAATGCGCAATCTCCTTTTGAGCATCAGTCTCCAATTTCCCCAATTCCTGCGCAAAGCTCTGCAAAAGTTGCCGCGACACCACCAACGGAACGTCGTCCGATAGAACTGCAAATACAATAGTTCTTTACTTGGTGCTTGAAATCCAAAATATATACTACAAAGGCGACTGAGAAACAAAGTTTAACCGTGATCAATGAATTTCTTGGCCTGAACGACGTCGTTGGAGGAAATCACGGTAGCTAGAATGTGCTTGTACTGTTCGATCTTTTGCCTCTGGTCAGTGATCGCAGAGGCGCTCGCGAAGGCACTCTCCATTGAAGTTCGACTTCTCTTCTTGATTTTGCAATCCTAAACCCTGAATTTTTCTCCAACAAAATGTATCCTCAGTTGTTCCACTCCGCTGCTGCGCGTACGTAATACCGTTTTACAGCAATAAAAAAATGGAAAACTCTATTAGCAACTCTATTATTTCCGCTTTTCTAAAATTTTTTAAAAAAAAAAAAAAAAAACACACATATATTGTTATGAAACTTAAAGAAAGGAACTACTATTGTAAAAGAGAAATAAGAAACTCTCTCTGAAACTCTTAAGAACTGAAACTTTCTTTCTCTCTATATTTTCTTATGAATTTCATTACAACTGAAGTCCCTATTTATAGGCTTTGAAATTACTATGCAAGTTACTATGCAAGTCACTATGCAAGTTACTATGCAAATTTAATATAATAGTGGTGGGGTCATTCACATTATTTAGTGGTGGGACAGGGGGCGGCTGCCGTCCCTCCACTAAATTCATTACACTCCCCCTTGAATGACCACTCATAAGGAATCTGCCTCGTTAAAACCTTGCCAAGTAAAAACCCAGTGGGAAGAAAAACCAATGGCGAAGGAAAAAGAGTACAGTCTTCTTATGTATCTACAAGTGCTTTAAGATTGCCTCATTAAAACCTTGCAGAGGAAAACCCAGTGGGACAAAACCTCAGCGAAGGAAAAAGAGTACAATCAGCACATTTACTCCCCCTGAAAAGTGCATGACAAAAGATCTTTGAGTCTTCGCATTCCAATGTTATGCACAATCTTCTTGAATGTGGAAGTTGGTAATGCCTTTGTGAATAAATCTGCCAGATTATCACTAGATCGTATCTGCTTGACATCAATTTCACCTTTCTCTTGAAGTTCATGAGTATAAAAGAATTTAGGTGAAATATGTTTAGTTCTATCACCTTTGATGTATCCTCCTCTGATTTGAGTGATACAAGCAGTATTATCTTCATATAAGATTGTTGGGCTATTATTGATCATAGGAAGTCCACACTTTTCCTAGATATGTTGAATAACTGATCTCAACCAAATACACTCTCGACTTGCTTCATGAATAGCAATGATTTCTGAGTGATTTGAAGAAGTAGCAGATAGTGTCTGCTTAACAGATCTCCATGATATGGCAGTATCTCCATAAGTAAATAAATATCCAGTTTGAGATCTACCTCTGTGTGGATCTGAAAGATAACCCGCATCTGCATACCCAATCAATTCTGGACTTGAACCACGTTGATAAAATAATCCCATATCAACCGTACCATGAAGGTAACGAAGGACATGTTTAATGCCATTCCAATGCCTTCGAGTTGGTGCAGAACTATATCTTGCAAGCAGATTAACTGAGAATGTAATATCTGGTCGAGTGCAATTTGCAAGATACATCAAAGCTCCAATTGCACTGAGATATGGTACTTCAGGACCAAGAATTTCTTCATCGTCATCACAAGGACGGAATGGATCTTTCTTCACATCAAGTGTTCGAACAATCATTGGAGTACTCAGAGGATGAGATTTGTCCATATAAAAATGCTTTAGGACTTTCTCAGTATACATGGACTGATGAATAAAAATTCCATTTGGCAAGTGCTCAAGCTGCAGGCCGAGACAAAGTTTTGTTTTGCCAAGATCTTTCATTTCAAATTCATTCTTTAAATATATAGCGGTTTTTGAGATCTCTTCAGGAGTTCCCATAATATTTAAATCATCAACATAAACCGCAATAATGACAAATCCGGATTCAGATTTCTTAATAAAAACACATGGGCATATAAGATTATTCTCAAATCCTTCTTTCAATAGATATTCGCTTAAGCGATTATACCACATGCGTCCGGATTGCTTCAACCCATATAAAGATCTTTGTAGTCTGATTGAGTACATATTTCTAGATGTACTTGTAGATGCTTCAGGCATCTTATATCCTTCAGGGATTTTCATATATATGTCATGGTCTAAGGATCCATATAAATATGCAGTGACCACATCCATCAACCGCATTTCTAATCCTTTTGTAACAACCAGACTAATCAAAAATCTAAATGTGATTGCATCCATAACGGGAGAGTATGTTTCTTCATAATCAATCCCGGGTTTCTGCAGGAAACCTTGTGCAACAAGCCGTGCTTTGTATCGCACAATTTCATTTTTCTCATTACGTTTTCGTACAAATACCCACTTATATCCAACAGGCATTACACCCTTTGGTGTTTGGACAACAGGTCCAAATACTTCTCGTTTCGCTAGCGAATTTAATTCAGCTTCAATAACTGTTTTCCATTTTGGCCAATCATTTCTACGTCGACATTCTTCGACGCTTTTTGGCTCACTTTCTTCATTACTTCTGGTAATGTCAAGGGCCATTTTATATGAAAATATGTTGTCGACAACAGTTTTATTTCTATCCAGAATTTCTCCAGTTTTCATGAAATGTATTGAGATCTCATTATTTTCATGTACCTGTTCCTCTTCAGGAGAAAACATTTCATGACACACCTCTTCAGGAGGTCCCTTTTTAGGAGATTTATACTCTTCAGGAGTTTCCTCTTCAGGAGGTTCTGGAATAGAAGATTTGAACTCTTTAAGAGCACCAATTATATTTGTAGCCTGTATTGTGGGTACGTGTTCTTCAGGAACACCAAATTCATTTTGTATTCTTTTTCTTCTGGGAATTTTGTCTTTTGCCCCAATAGGTCTTCCACGCTTCAGGCGTATTTTAGATTCACCTATTGCTGTTTTGACAATTTGTCCTTCAGGGATTTCAATCCTTGCTGGAGCATTAACAGCAGGAATATAAGATTTTACTACACCTTTAGTGTCAGTAAATACATCCGGTAATTGATTTGCAACATTTTGCAAATGAATAATCCTCTGAACTTCCCTTTTACATTCATTTGTAGGAGGATCAAAATGAGACAGGGTCTTATTATCCCAAGTAATATCTTGTCGTGCTTCAGGCACCGACTTTTCTTTACCCATTAACGGAAAATTTGATTCGTCAAAATGACAATCTTCAAAACGTGCTTTAAACATATCCCCTGTAAGGGGTTCAAGGTATCTAATAATGGATGGAGAATCAAAACCAACATATATCCCAAGTCTACGTTGAGGACCCATTTTTGTACGTTGCGGAGGTGCAATTGGAACATATACAGCACATCCAAAAGTACGAAGATGAGAAATATTTGGTTGTTGACCAAATGCAAGCTGTAATGGAGAATATTTATGATATGCAGATGGTCTAATGCGAATTAGAGATGCTGCATGAAGTATAGCATGTCCCCAAACAGAAATAGGTAGTCTTGATTTCATAAGTAAAGGTCTAGCGATTAATTGAAGCCTTTTGATCAGAGATTCAGCTAAACCGTTTTGTGTGTGTGTATGGGCAACAGGATGTTCAACATCTATTCCTATTGACATGCAATAATCATCAAAAACTTGAGATGAAAATTCACCTGCATTATCCAATCGAATGGTCTTAATTGGATGCTCAGGAAATTGTGCTCGTAGTTTAATTATCTGAGCAATAAGTCTAGCAAATGCAACATTTCTAGTGGAAAGAAGACAAACATGTGACCATCGACTAGATGCATCAATTAGAACCATAAAATATCTAAATGGTCCACTTGATGGATGAATAGGCCCACATATATCTCCGTGAATCCTTTGTAAAAAGGATGGAGATTCAACAATGACTTTTGAGGGAGATGGTCTAATAATTAACTTACCTTGAGAACATGCAGAGCACGGAGATTCATTGGGTAGAAATATCTTTTGATTCTTTAAGGGATGCCCATGCGAATTTTCAATAATTCGTCTCATCATTATAGAACCCGGATGTCCAAGGCGATCATGCCAAGTCATAAATACTTTAGGGTCAATGCACTTCTGGTGCATTACCACATATGATTCAATTGTTCTCATTTTTGTATAATACAATCCAGAACATAGAGCAGGCAGTTTTTCTAATACGAGCTTCTGGCCCGATACTGTTTTAGTAATAAGAAGATGCTCTTTACTGCCTTTATTGGTCGTTTCAATATGGTAATCATTACGACGTATATCTTTGAAACTCAATAAATTTCTTCTGGATTGTGAAGAGAATAGAGCATCATCAATACAAAATTTGGTGCCATTAGGCAACACAATATAAGCTCTTCCGGAGCCCTCAATTAAATCCGATGAACAGAGGAATAAGGCCACTAGCTTCAGAATTGGCAGAACCGTCGTGCTGATAACGTGTTATGAAACTTAAAGAAAGGAACTACTATTGTAAAAGAGAAATAAGAAACTCTCTCTGAAACTCTTAAGAACTGAAACTTTCTTTCTCTCTATATTTTCTTATGAATTTCATTACAACTGAAGCCCCTATTTATAGGCTTTGAAATTACTATGCAAGTTACTATGCAAGTCACTATGCAAGTTACTATGCAAATTTAATATAATAGTGGTGGGATCATTCACATTATTTAGTGGTGGGACAGGGGGCGGCTGCCATCCCTCCACTAAATTCATTACACATATCACATATTATATTTTTAAAAATTTTATACATTATATTACTATTTCATTTTCATTCTATTAAAATCTAGACCATGTCAATCACATTTGTATATCGGAGAGCTAAAAATGTTACAGTTAACGTATAATATATATTTTAGATCTAATTGTAATGTGCATCCAGTTTACTTTAAAAAAAAAAAAGTGGTGTTATTCTGTAGTTGGAGTTGCACTTTTCAATGCGATACCTAGTTGAAATTTTGGTTATTTTTTCTCTTTTTGATTTTTTTTATCATTTATTTATTTTTTTAATATGAGCAAATATCAATAATAATAACTTTCTAAACTATTAAGTAAAAGAATATAAAAGAAAATATATAAAGTGTTAAAAGGTGCTGTCAAACTTGATAGTCAAACTCATATCTTAAAAAAAAAAAAAGTATGATGTGACATATTTACTATTGAATAATTATTTATTATATTTTTTTATTGTTTAATGATGAGAAATGTACCATATCTTATGTAGTAGATATAAATGAGATGATAGTATAGTGTCATTAGTGTATAGCATTAAAATAAATTTCCAGTCTTACAAAATACAATATATTGTCCCAATATTGCTAGTAAATTGAAAATTTTTATAAGATGCTTAGGAATAATATGATATAAGAATTTGTAAAAAGTAGTGAGATGATTTGTGAATAATAATGAAATAGTTGGAGTTAAGTATCTTTTAAATTTTGAAAAAAAAAAGAGAAAAAGTTGAATAATAAATATAATAAAGTTAAAATATTATTAGATTATAATTTTTTAATATTATTTTTGTTTTAAAATTTAAAAATGTTGAATTATTTTTTTATCTTTGTTCTTATTGAACAAATGTGGAAAAGTTGTAACGGTTAATTTATAAAGTTGTAATAATTAATTTGAAAGTGTTTATATTTGAGATATGTTTTAGAATGTGATGATATGAATGAAAATAATTTCCAAACAACTCCTAAGAAACATTTCTTAAAACAATTGCATTTATTGAAAATATAGAAAAAGTAAGATGGTTTGGATATTTTGTAGAAATAGATTGAGGAGTTACTCCAAGAATCAGTTGATGCAATAGCTATGGGTATTGAAGTTAATTCCGATTGGCATCTCATGGATATCTATGGACGTCCCAATTTTTCTAAATGTCAAGGTATTTGGGATTTGATGAGCAATTTAAGAATTTGTAGTCCCAATGTTTGCGGGACTTAATAAGATTACTTCATATGATGAAGAGTCTGTTGGAAGAGCCATGTTTGAAAACTTGATAAGAGATTTTAGGTAAGTGATTTAATTCATGCGGGTTCAAAGATCTTAGCTTTTGAAGGCCTATATATGCATGGTGTACCAAAGAATGAATGTTGGTGCCATTTTTTAGAGGCATGATCTTTTTATGGCTACAAATGCTTGGTGGTCCATGTTTTCTTCATTTCGTTTGACACACCATTAATTTTATTCAAACCATATCCTATTATCTTGACTCAATGGGAGATCAACTGAGGGGTCAATCTTACCATCGTGGGCTTCACTTTGGAGTATGTGGATCAAGCCTAATGAATGTTAGCAAGTGATAGTATGGAGTTGGTTGAATGATGAGGGATACTATTGACACGTCAATATTGAGCCCCTCTATTAGAAAGTGTAGTAAGAATTTTTCATAAAGGACCATAACAACTTTAGGAAATGTACAACATCAACTAAGGGAGAAAGGGACACTCTTAAATCACTATTTTAAAACCAACAAGTGGATCACCACATGGTGGAAGTTCGAATTGTGAGGGATGAAATCATTGAAAATGAAGAGCTTATATGGAAACAAAAGGTCTAAGATCTTGTAGCTTACTAAAATTAATTGTAACATAATATATTTCCATTCAAAGGCACCACAATATAGAAGACGTAATAAAGTTGTTAGATTGAAGAAAAGTGACAGGCAGTAGTGTAAAGATAAATATATGAATCAGGAGCATATGCAATACAGCAAGTTGTGTTGTTCAAACTCACTCTGGGAATGTGAAAAGGTATTATAAACCGCACATCCAATGGTGTCTATAGAGATGGGTGATGAGTTATACAGTCCATTTGAAGTAGCAAAGGTGATAATGGCATTAGATCAAATGTATCAACAAAGTCTCATGATCTTGATAGTATGTCTCCATTTTTCTTTTTTTAAAAATACTGCTCAATAGTTGTTGATTGTGTTATAAGGGATGCCTTATTTGTTTTACACTTTTAGTTATCTACCAAGAGATATCAATTAAACTTCTTCTGTGTTAATATCAAAAAGTAATCGACCAAAAAAGATTAAAGATTACAGACCCATTAACTTATTGTAATGTGGTTTATAAGTTAGTAATTAAGATTTTTGCCAGTAGATTGCTAACTTTCTTACCATAAATCATATAATATAGCCAAGTGATTTCGTTTTTAGAAGACTTATAACTGATTATAATATGTTTGTCGTATATGAAATGATTTAATTGTTAAATAATGAAAGAAAGTATGATATGGGACTAATGTCCATCAAGTTAGACATGACTAAAATCTATGATATGGTACAATTGAATTTTTTTTTTTAGAATGTTATGAAGAGATTGGGATTTAGTGAAAAATGGGTATCCTTGATCATGATGTGTATCTCTATTAGTAATTGTTTTTTTAATTAACTAAGAAGATGTTTTATTGTTATAAAGATAGGCATAATCCAAATACACATGAGGTATATATGTGAGACTCTCTCTTTTATTGGGACTCCCCAATAATTGAGGTTTACATGTGATCATACCTATGTGGGAATTAGAGACGATAACAAGAAAATCATGAAAATTGAGACAATTTAAATCTATAACAATGGCCCACATAAATAAAATATTCTAAAAAGAGCTTTTAAACTCATCAAAGAAGTGCTCACGATGCCCAAAATTTCTATTATTTCTTTCAGTCTAGATACATCAAAATATTCAAATGGGAGCCATCTTCCACAAATATAAAATATGCAGTGCCCCATGATCCCTCTCCAACTAGCTTGTATAAGTTCAACCACCCACCCTGACATAACCCATGAAAATCCCACTTTGATGAAAAATAATTCCATATGGCCATTAAAAACCCATAATGTAGAAGTAAATTATTTAGAATAATGATATATTTACTATTCATCTACCACTTAATTTATTATATTATTTTATTTTTTAAAAATGTTCTTTTTACTTAATAGTTAAGAAAATGATTATTAGTGAAATTTTATTTTTTTAGATTTTTTCTTAAAGATTAAGAATGTTCAAAAAAATATTTAAAAATAAATAAATAAATAAATGCACTAAGAATAATAAACAAGTGGTAAACTAATGGTAATGTATTATTACTCAATTATCTAATGTTTTACCTGTATTTCTACATATATATATATATATAGCACTAGTCAATGATGATAAGCTCAAGTTTTTAAATTATCTATGTTTAGAATCTTTCCTAAAGTCATGCATTGTCAAAGCAAAAAAGAGCCTTAGGGGGTGCTTTACTCCACCAAATGTTCTTCCAAGGAGAATGATTTGTACCTTGGACAATAAGAGTTTCATTAAAAGACCATACATAAAATTTTCTCTCATGGAAGGCTGCAACCCCAATTTATTTGCTATTGTAAAAGCAGCACTAATGGAGTATAGCCAGTTAAGAGAATAGTGTTGCTAGCGAAAGTCCACCAACATTTCCGAATATGCTTCTATAATCCCACTATGTATGCCCCTAACTTCATTAGAACACCAACCCTCCTTATACTCCAAGTATCAATCACCACATTTCATGGTGTTTCCTCTCATAATTATATCTCTATAGCCATTTTTTAATAATAGTTTTATTGAAGGCCCTCAAATTGCAATCTCGCAATCCACCACCCCTCAAGTGAGAGCACACCTTATCCAATTAAATGAAAGTAAAGTCTTATTTGTTTTTAGAGATGAGATGAGATAAGATGAGATGAGATGAAAATTAGATAAAAAATAAAAAATTATTATAATATATATTTTTAATATTGTTTTTTTTTTAGGATTTGAAAATATCGTTTTGAAATTTAAAAAAATTAAATTTTTTATTATATTTTGTATGAGGATTTAAAAAATGTAATGATTAATTTGAGAATATTTTACAATTTTTAATTTTATCTCCTAAAACAAACCAAGCCTAAATCTCATCGCTAAGTCCATTGCATAGACAAAGTGTCCTATACATACATTGAAAACATAATAATATATTAGATAATTTAAAGTACAAATAAATTAATAAGACATAATTAAGTATATAAAATACTGGTAGCATGTAATAAATATCACACACAATAGGAGTTTCAAAATGAGTTCAAACAAGTCAAATCGAACTTCAATGAGTTTTGTTTAGTACAAGTCTATCAAGATGAGAGTCGAGCGAGTTTTAGTCATCTAATATTTGAACTAATATTAATGCATAAGAATATTTTAATTTATTAAATGAATCAAACTCAAACTGAATATATACTAATTTGAACTTAAGCTGTTTTGTTCATTTGTATACCTAGTAATGCGTATGTGATGCAGAAGGATGCAAAATGCTAAAAATAAGAGAAATATATGCCTTTAATATGCTGCGTTTCACATATTAAAAATAAATAAATTTATCTTATAAATTAAATAATGTCATAGAATTTTGACATTAAATTGTGTGGCATGACCATATCTAAAATTTGAAAGAATTTTGCAAAATTAAAAAAATAATGTTAAATACTATTTTATAATGCACAAGTCATGGATATTTTATTTAAAATAATTGAAATTTATTATTAAAAAATAATTTTCATTTAAATTTTAGATTTATCTTCGAGAATATACGGATTTAAATATCTTATTTTCTAAAAAAAAAAAAAAAAAAAAGTAGATTCATTACAATTCATTTAACCGACTCCCGTCAAAGGATGCTCCTTCGTAAAAAGAGCACAAGGTAAGCGTACTGGAAAGCTGTTCCGGTTCTGCAACGAGCAGCAACAGGGTTTATCAACTCTAGAAAAGCAGAAAAATCGTCGCGGTCTCTGTCTGTCTTAGGCGACAATTTCCGGTAACCGAACTTAAAAGCTGATCATCGGAGATCTCTGTTATCTCAGGCCACAGAAATGGATGGTACTGGTCAGCCTCATCCCTTGCTTTTTCTTTTTCTTTTTCTTTTTCCTTTTTCTTCTACTCATTTTGATTCAATTGATAATTTCTGAAATGTTGCGTCAGTGGCGGTCTGTTCTTTATTGTAACGTTATCTTAATAATTCGGCTCCGTTTTGTCACCGAGAAATTTGCAAGAAAAAGAACGGAAAAGAAAAGAATTGAACAAATGAATTGGATTCTTATTACGATCTACATACATTTCAACAGTATCTTGTGATGGGATTCTGAGTTTTTGTTTTTCGAAAGGCCTTATGTGGATTGCAGGACCCTTCACACTGCCGGGAGTTCGAATGATGTTGAGTATGATTTAGTTGAGAAATTCTTAAAATCTCAAATTTTGTTTTATTGGGATTTTGAATTGCTTTTGAGTCAGGCTAACGGGGTTCCACATTGCCTAGGAGGTAGAAGTTGTTGTCCTTATAATGATTCCAAGGACTCCAATTGTAACACTCACCAGTTCTTTTAGAGCATAGACTCAAATATGGCTTGGCTTTCTGAGTCATTACAAATGGCATCAAAACCAATCCTCAACCAGATATGTGGAACTTGAGCAATGTCGCCTATAATGGAATAGCCTGACAAGGATGTCTAGAATTTAAAGGGGAAATTAATTTCCCAGTAGTAAGTATATGAGGCGGTTAGTTGGTTCCTCACATTGCATGAGGAAGAAGTTCTTGCCTTGTATAAAGATTCCGATAGACTCTAATTTTAACATTGATTACTCGTTTTATATATAAGCCCACATGTGGCTTGAGTTTTCCTTGGGTCATTACATTATGCACTTTGTACTCTCCAATTTATCAGTCTTGTGTTTGTCATAGGAGTTTCTTTTGAATTTTGTTAACAGCATTGTATTTGTTAAAGATAGTGCAACTGTGACCAAATGGTAACCAAAGTTCGTTTTGTTTTTCATTTTTCTAATTTTCAATGAAATTTAGTTAGAAAAATCATTATTTATTCATACAAAATAAAATTAAAAATTAAAAAATGATCGGTCACCCACTGAGTACACTTCCTTTTGTTAAAATGAGATGTGAACGTTCAATGGCAAACAAATCTCTGCACCTAAAGTAGCCTTTGGAGAGTTCACTTTGCATAGATGTCATTCTAGTCATCTCAGGATTGATAATGTGGAGACTGTGTCTCAAGTGGATGCACGAAGGGTGTTGCAAAATCTTCTCTGGTGGGGAAACTGTGTTCCTTGTGTAGTGTTCCAGTCACCTTGGTTGATTTCTAACCCTTGAAGAGTATGGCGGAGGAGGTTGGAATGGCATATTCATTATTCTAGAAGGGAGAGCTAGGAAGGGATGGGAGTTCTTTGGATGGAACTCCGAAAGGTTGAAATTTTCTTCCAAAGGTTCATTGGCCATGGAAGCTACAAAGTGCGTGCTCGAATGTCTTTAGGTGGGTTTTTGAAGCTAGGTGGTGCAGTAGCAATATCAGTTGATGATGTTAAGAATGGACATGTAAGATCAAAACAGGGTGTACAACGATCACTACCTCTACTAGGGGCAATCTGGGAAACCAACAAAATCTGGCTGGTACTATGTTGTCAATGGTGAGAGTGGAATATGTCAAATTCAAACTAGAAGGCCACTGCAGAGAACCCCGCGATATGCACTGAGGAGATGAAGGAATGCATAGAGGGAAATGCTATGAACATACTTGTAATAGTGATAATACAGCTGGCTTTTTTAAAGGAGGAGGTTGAGTGTGTTTTATAGAAGGTGGATATGGTGTTGCATGTGTAAGCAAGGTGGGCAAAGCCTCAATCATCTTTTGATTCACTACAAGGCGACTAAAGATTTATGGGCATCGATATTTCGCAAATTCCTGATTGCTTGGGTGATGCCCCATCTGATGGTGGACTCGATGGCTTATTGGGGTTGTCCTATTGGTGGTCATAGCAACTTTGAGGCTTGAAAGATGGTCCCCTTGTGCGTCTTCTGTGGTGTATTTGGTGGGAGTGCAATACACTTGACTTTTGAAGATTGTGAGAAGACGGCAATGGAACTAAGAGCTCTTATGTTAAACTCTGCTTGGATGGTAGGGCAGAATAGTTTCCACTCCTATACTCATATTCTAGAATTTATGGAGTTGTGTTTTCATCATCCCTATAGTTGGGTGTTCCTATTGTATACTTTTGGTGTACTTTGCTTGCCCCTTTACGCTTTGAATGAAATTTTACTTATCCCTAAGAAAAAAAGATAACCTACTTAAGTCAAAATATGAGGCAAATCCTTTTGGTGGTCTATGTTAGCATGTGCAGGGTTAAATTAATAGAAGACTTTTATCTGCTTTCACTTAGTTGGTCCATCTTCAACCTAAATAGGTCTTGTCCTATGTATACCACCTTGTGTACTTGGGCTTTGCCTATCCTATTAATCCAATTGTTTACTTATAAAAAAAAAAAAATATTGATGCACCTGGCAGGTAATTCTCAAAATGCTGTGGCACCACCAGTTGAAGGTGTTGCTGGAGGAGGGACTGCTTATGGATGGAGCCATGATGGTTTACACACTTCGACTTCAATTAAGGGATCAATTGACCCCAGTGAGGTCCCGTCTGCCGATTTGGTGCATGTGTGGTGCATGCCAAGCACTGCAAACGTTGGGCCACAGGAATCGCCAAGAGACTTGGAACCTGTAAGCATGATTTATTGTTTTTCCCTAGTGATTCTTGCAACTATGTTCTCATTTCCTAACTTTTAGTTTTTCATTCTCTGGCTTAAACTTCTTGTGCATACTCTATGACACGTTTACTTTATCAGCTGTCCTCTTACAAAGAGCTTTTCCATTTTAGACTTTTGTCTTTATTTACCATTTACCTGTAATAAAGGATATAAGTGAGGTATAATGTAGAAACATTAGTGTATTAGTTGCATTTTGGTTTTGTAAATTCATATCGACTATCTAGATGTTATATAAGAAGTATAGAACATACTCTGATGTGTATGAGTGACCATGGCGATCTGGCTTCTAAAAATTGGTCTATCTCGAAGATTAATCTTCTTGCAGCCAGAAATGAAAGAGAAAGTGTTCAAATTGCTCTACGTCCAAAAGTTTCTTGGGGTGGATCTGGTATTGCAGGGCTTGTGCAAGTTCATTGTAATGATTTATGCTCCACAAGTGGTGATCGGTTAGTTTCTTGAAGACATAGTCCTCTGGGTATAGCTGTATGATATATAATTTCTGTTCATGATTTTCTGAAATTGGATGCGGGCAGCTTGGTTGTTGGACAGGAGTTAACAATGCGACGTGTAGTTGCGGTGTTAGGTGTTCCAGATGCTCTTGTGCCTCTCAATCTTCCAGTTAGCCAGTTTAGCCTACTTCCAGGGTACTGACCACATTACATATTTGATAGTGCTATTTTTTTTTTTTTTACTTTTTTGGGTTTGATTAAATGTTGGATGACTTCTGATTGCTTAAGACTATGATGACTTGCTCTTTCCCCAAACTGCAGAGAGACCACGGCAGTTTGGCTTTCCTTCAATGTTCCAAGCACACAGGCCCCTGGTCAATATGAGGGGGATGTCATCATTACCGCTATAAAAACCGATGCCGGGTGAGTCTATTTTCCTATTATCTTAATCATTTTTAGTTGTGTAATGAATCTTTGTTGTTATTCAGTATGGTTGAGTAGGATTACTGCTGTTATATACTTCAAAATATGGTTATTGATTCTGACGTTCACAGATCTATAGCACAATGCTTTGGCAAAGCTGAGAAGCATAAACTTTACACAGAACTTAGGAGCTGTCTTGATATTGTGGAGCCCATTGAGGAAAAACCATTGGAAGAAATGGTCTGTTTGTACATCTGCATCTGCTTTATAATATAATTTGAGTATTTTTGTTGATCCCGTTGATATTATATGCTGTTCATGTGAGCATTTGTGTTTTAGGTAGAAAGAGTGAAATCCGCCCGTACATCTATAAGAAGAGTTCTTCTGTCTCCCTCGTTTTCTGAATTCTTTTCAGATAATGGCCCAGTTGATATGATGGATGAAGATGCTATTTCAAACCTTTCGGTACGTGTGAAATTACATTTGACAGTTTGGGACTTCACTATTCCTGCAACTCCTTCTCTTCCTGCCGTTTTTGGTGTATCCTCCATCAGGTTCAGTTTACATTTTGGAAAGTTAAACTTACTGTGTTTCTAACAAGTATAGGGGTTGCTCTTGTATGTGTCCCCTGCACATGACTATGTATGCCTATTTTCTATCAACAATGAAATTATTATTTACCAATAAAAGGAATATACACTAAGTATGCTTAATACAAAATTGATTTATCTCCTACAAGTTCAGTAAATCATGGAGCTCAAAGTAAATCGTATAGACAAGTTATGGACTATGAAGCTTAAGCCAATACAAGTAAATCATGCAACTTTATTTTGCGAGGATGGTGTTCCTATACTTAACTGTCAAGTACATTGCAAATTTGTCAATGGCTGTAGAGTATAGAAGCAGGTAATAGCCTAAAATACCATACTCATGCAAATGGAATATGGAAACTAAATTGTGCAAGCCTGCCGCCACTGATTAAGAGCATTCCTAATACCATGATTTGTTCTATCTTTGGCCAATGGTCAAGACTCTTAAATTATTATTTGGGGGCATTGGGTCACAAGCTAACATGTTTATCTTGAAGAAGTATTGAATTTGAGTGTTCGCTAGTTTGCTTCTTTAACTACAGTGTAGATATCTGATACCGTGATCGAGGATCGTTTTGGTGTTGAACATGGGACTGATGAGTGGTATGAAGCATTGGATCAGCATTTCAAGTGGCTTCTTCAATATAGAATTAGCCCATATTTCTGCAGATGGGGAGATAGTATGCGTGTTTTGACATACACCTGCCCTTGGCCAGGTAATTTACTGAACCAAGGCAAAAAAATGCCATTAGTTATTTATTAATTAGTTCTTGTACAACACTCCACGTGCTGAATTTTGGAATTTTTTTTTTTCTATTCTAGCTAATCATCCAAAGTCAGATGAATATTTTTCGGATCCTCGACTTGTAGCATATGCTGTACCATATAAAGCAGTCTCGGGGTATACTGTTAGTTGTTCACATTCACTTCTGTCTGGTATACTTGTAATGGAAATTGATGAGCCTCCATCCACTTGTTGATTGTGCAACAGTAGTGATACTTCAAAGGATTACTTGCAGAAGGAAATTGAGATATTGAGGACAAAGACTCACTGGAAGAAGGCTTATTTTTATTTGTGGGATGAGGTATGACCAATGCTGCAAAATGACAGGAAAATGGACCTTTTTTTTGTCTCTTGTTAATGAGCACTAATGCTTTAAAATAATAAATGATGCCAGTAGCTGGTTATATGTCTAGGTGCAGATGCTTAAGTAAAAAAAGACTGAAAAAGGGTATAATATTCCACTATATTTCCTTTCTAACAATCAATTTTTAACCTATCAAAAACAAAATATTCCACAATATTTCCACTTCTGCAGGTTGAAAATAAAACATCATATTTTTTCCTTTCTATTTGCTTTGATCTATCTTTTTATTAATATCAATAGTTGAAATAGTTCCTACTGTAATACTTTCCATTATAATTTTTTGTTGCTGATGTGTACGCACTAATATCTTTCAGCCTCTAAACTTGGAACAATATAATTCCATTCGCACCATGGCCAGTGAGATTCACAGTTTTGCACCTGATGCACGTGTTTTAACTACTTACTACTGTGGTATGATTCTTCTACCGTATATAGTGTAGAGAGCTTGCTTTTCTATAGATGTTGAATTAGACTTTTTTGGGTGTGAAAAGATTAGAATCTATTCCTTGTTCCTCTGAATGCAATATAATAACATAGGTTTACTGGAGAACATAGTTGAGGATGGGATTGTCACTGAATTCTAAATTTATTAGTTTGTAATATTGGTTTGACTATTTTTAAATGATGCATATGGGTGCATTATTTTTGCAGTAACTTTCTTAGAAAAACTAGTAGAAAATCAATCATTCCAGTTGTGGAAGCTTAGATTTATGAAAATGTTTTTGTGCTTTTCGGTGTTTAATAGGGGCAGAAGATGCTAGTCAACAGATAACGTATCATATGATCAACATAAAGTGAAGATTTCTCAGCCAGAAAATGACTGACCTCTCAAAGTGGCGTAACAATTTATGCCAAAACATGGGTTCTAATAAGATGGAAAAGCAGATGGTTGTGTTGTCCGTTAATATTGAATGGTTAAAACGGTGTGTCGGAGTTAGTGGTCTTGATTGGGGCTTGGATACGAGGGAAACCTGTGATGGGCCTATGGGTGGCCTGGGGCATATTGAGCCGCCCATGGGTTTGAATGTTGGGCGTGATTTAGGCAAGGGCAAGAAGCCCGCTGGGTCTCTGAAGCCCAGCAAGCCTATGGTGTGGAAAAGGCCTGCGAAGTTGGGGCCCTCTCAAGCCTGCCAACTTGCGAGTCTTTTCCTGGATCCTTTCAAGCCCAACAAGCTTGTGTCACGGGTGAGGCTTCGCTGCTTCCTCCCCTGTCGGCGAGTGAAAGGGAGTCGACAGCGATGGTGGGAGTCTTGTCGGTGACGTTTGAGGCGATGGAGTGTGCCCCGGCAATGTTGCATGTTATAACCCCGAACCCAGGCTCTACTGAAAGGCCTCTTTTGATGCTAGTAATCACACAAAAAGTGTCACCGGAGGTACATGGAGATGTGGGTGCACCTCAGGTGCGGTTTCCATCGTTGGTGGGTGGAGTCTCTACATCGCATGTTATAACCCCGAACCCAGGCTCTGTTGAAAGGCCTCTTTTGACGTTGGTAATGACATTGAAAGTGTTGCAGGAGGTACCTGGAGATGTGGTTGCATCTCAAGTGCCGCTTTCAACGCCGGAGGTGGAGTCTCTACAGTGGTGGCTTCGACAGTGTTGCTGATACAGAGTTCTACAAGTGTTGCCGACACTACTTTTGGGTTTGTTAGGTGCTGCCGGCAGTGGACTTGTCCAAGGGTCTTTGGAAGCTGGTGGCACAAATCAAGGTGGGAATTTACAACTAGCTCTTCAAGGCATTGAACAAGATGGTGGGGAGGGGGCTGTTCTTACTCCTTTGTGCACACTCCCTCCTAGTAAGGGGTGTTGTCCTTTGTCGATTTTTAAGGTGGTGGAGGAAATCCAAACTGTCGTTGGTCTATCAATTGATGGTTATGAGGATCAATTCAAGGCTTTCCTTGTGGCTTTAATAGATAGTCACTCGAAGTCCGCCATGAAGCGAGATAGGGAACTTAAAAGGCTTACTTGTTCCATTAACTATGATGTGAAGGAAGGGAGTGGAGGACGGGGTAGACCGAAAGGGAGGGGATCTCTTTGTTCACATGAAGCCTAAGATCCTATTTTGGAATGTGTGGGGGTTTAATGATCGCAATAAACGCCTTCGTATCAAAACATTATTGCGGATGTGGAAGGGAGATGTGGAATGTCTTCAAGAAACAAAGTTACGTATCTTGGACCTTAGAATGGTCAGGAGTATTTGGGGGTGCTCGCACGTGGGCTGGTCCTACTTAGCTTCTTTGGGAGTCTCTGTTGGTGTGTTACTTATGTGGGATAAAAGAGTAGTTGAAATTATTGAGGAGTGTATTGGCAATTTCTCGGTTGCTACTCGCTTCAAAAATGTTGTTGATGGGTGTAAATGGGCTTTTGTTGGCACATATGGTCCAAACGTGGACAGAGAGAGGAGACATTATAGGATGAATTGGCAGACTTATTTTCCTTATGGGACGTGCCATGGTGCTTGGGGGGTGACTTTAAGATTATACGCTTTCCCAATGAAAGATCAGGACATTCTCAAAATTCTATGGCCATGGCAGAGTTCTCAGAGTTTATTTTTGATTTGGATTTCATAGATCTTCTCCTGGTTGGGGGCGAGTACACTTGGTCAAACGGTCGGAATTGGTCAAAGTTGGACAGATTTCTAGTTTCTCCGTTGTGGGAAGCTCACTATCGTGAAGTGAGCCAAAAGCGGTTACCTCGGGTTTGTTCAGATCACTTTCCCATTCTTCTAGACTGTGAAGGTATTCACAGGGGTCGCCGATATTTTAAGTTTGAAAATATGTAGTTATCAGCAGATGAATTTGTAGAGATGGTGTGTGATTGGTGGTCTTCGTATTAGGTCTCTGGCTCTCCAAGCTTTATTATTGCAGGTAAGTTGAAAGCATTTAAACTTGATCTGAAGAAATAGAACTTGGAAGTCTTTGGGCACATCGATAATCATAAGGCTACACTTTTAGAGGAATTGCAAGAGATAGAGGGTAGAGAATTTTTGGGAGACACCTCAGAGGATTTGTTATCGAGGAAAGGCATAGTTATGGGGAATCTAGAGAGGGTTTTATTGGTAGAGGAGACATCTTGGCGCCAGAAATCCAGGACCCTTTGGTTGAAAGAAGGCGACAAGTGTATGAAGTTCTTTTACAAAGTGGCTAACTCGCACTAGTGCAACAACACTATTGAGTTATTACATTCAGGCTCATAGGAACTTTCCTCCCCCTTTGAATTGTAAGACCATATTGTGCATTAATACGAGTCCCTTCTCACTAAATCGGCCTCCTAGAGACTGAAACTTGATGCATTGTCTTTTGAGGCCATCGACTCCTTAAGTGCAAGTGTTCTGGAAAGACAGTTTGAAGAGGATGAGATCCATAAGGTCATTGCTGGTATGGCTAAGGATAAAGCGCCGGGTCCGGATGGTTTTTCTATGGACTTCTTTCAAACATGCTGGGATATTGTGAAAGGTGATATTCTGTAGGTTTTCCACGAGTTTCATTCTTTTCAAAAGTTTGAAAAATCACTTAATGCGATATTCATTGCTCTCATACCTAAAAAGCAAGGGGCTTTCATCATTGAGGATTTTCGGCCTATAAGTCTGATTAGTAGCATATACAAGATCATCTCAAAAGTTCTTGCTAATCGTTTAAGCCCTGTCTTGGTGCAAATTATCTCCAAGCCTCAGAACGCTTTATTTGTGGGAGACATATCATTGATTTGGTGCTCATTGCAAATGAGTACTTAAACCACCGAATGCGGAAGGGCAAGTCAGGTATTTTATGTAAGCTTGATATGGAGAAGGCCTATAATCATGTTAACTGAGATGTCCTCCTATACTTGCTTGGGAGGTGTGACTTTGGTGTTAGTTGGATTTCTTGGATGCGCCATTGTATCTCCATGGCTCGGTTCTCAGTTCTAGTGAATGATATGCCAGCTGGCTTCTTTAATAGCACTTGGGGCTTGTGTCAAGGGGACCCTTTATCTCCCCTTTTGTTTGTTTTAGGGATGGAGGCTCTAAGTAAGATGGTGAAGGCTACCATTGATGGGAGATTCTAATCTAGTTCTTAAGTGGATAATGGCACTAGCAACTCTATTATCATCTTTCATCTTCTATTTGCAAACCTTTTAGATTGCAATGTGTCTTTTTTGCCTATGAAATATCTGGGTCTTTTTCTGAGAGCAACTTTTAAGGTTAGAGTTATTTGGGATGGGGTGGTGGAGAAGATTGAGAAGCGGTTGACTGACTGGAAATGGGTGTAACTCTCGAAAGGGGGTCGTCTAACCCTTATCAAGAATACTCTCACTAACCTACTTACTTATTACCTATTTTTGTTTCCTATACCTATAGGGGTGGCAAACAGGATTGAGAAACTCTTCCGGGCATTTTATTTATTTTTTTTGGGGGGGGGGGGTATGGGTGAAGAAATTTTACTTGGTTAGGTGGAAGATAGTTTGTGCTCTAGTTATGTATGGGAGGTTGGAAGTGTATAACCTGAGAACCTTTAATAAAGCTTTTCTAGGTAAATGGCTATCATTCATAGGGAGGGGCTTTGTGGAAGGAACTAATTGATGCGAGACATGAGGTTGCTTGGGGAGGATGGTGCTCCAACGAAGTGAAAGGCGGGTTCAGAGTGGATGTATTGAAGTTTATTAGGAAGGGCTAGCCTTGTTTTGAACAAATTATTTGCTTTGTAGCATGTGAAGGTAATCGAATCAATTTCTGGGGGGAGGTGTGGTGTGGTGAGCACACATTAGAGAGGTCTTTTCTGGTGCTTTATCGTATTGCTAGTAACAGAGAGGCATCAATGGCAGATATGCAGACAAGTTCCAATGGGTCTATTCAGTGGAACATTCTTTTTAATAGGGATTTCCATGATTGAGAATTACCTATTGTATCTGATTTCCTAAGTTTACTTTTATCTATGGGGACTACTATGGCTTAGTGTGACAGATAAAATAGAGATCCAACATTCATAAGAAATGTACAGTGAAGGCATACTACAAAATTTTGACATCCCAAGAACACTTCCCCTTCCCTTGGAAGAGTATTTGGAGGTCTCGTGTGCCCTCAAAAGCAGCTTTTTTTGTATGGTGCACCGCCCTTGGATAGATCTTGACTATGGATAATTTGAGAATGAGGGGTTGTGTTGTGATAGATTAGTGCTTTTTGTGCAAAAATAGTGAAAAATCTGTGGAACATCTTCTTTGACATTGTGAGGTAACAAGGATGTTGTGGAATGAGATCTTTCAAAAGGTTGACATTGCTTGGGTCATGCCTTCGAGGGTGGTGGATTTGTTGGCTGGTTGGAGAAAGTTGCAAGGCTGTTCACAAGTGGTAACAGTGTGGAAAATGATTCTGTTATGCCTTATGTGGTGCATTTGGTCGGAAAGGAATGCTTGATGTTTTGAAGACAAAGAACGCACCTTGGAGGAGCTTAAGCATTTTTTCTTTAACACTTTACTTCTTTGGTTTTCAGCAATCGGTTTAAATGGGAACAATACTCATGATTTTCTTTCTTTAATTCCCCTCTCTTAGCATGTATCTAGGTGTTCTTCTGTATATTTCCTGTGTACACGGGCAATGTCTATTTATTTCCTATTAATAATACTCATCTCTTACTTATAAAAAAAAAAAAAAAAAACAATTTATGCCATCTGAATCTTACCTTCTATTTTCAAAGCATAGAACTGGGTTGGTTTGTTTTAGCAATCATAGAGTTTCTTTGTGCTCTCTCCATGTTGGTGTGGGGTTGTGTAAACTTCTGCGCTTGCTCTTAATTAATGTAAAACCTTGCTTTACATTTTCTACATTGATGCCCTCTATATTTTATGCAGGACCAAGTGATGCACCTCTTGCACCATCTGCTTTTGAGGCTTTTGTAAAAGTTCCAAGTTTTTTGCGCCCACATACTCAAATTTATTGCACAAGGTATCTTTATCGATTGGGCTTTATGAATGCCACCTAAGATGTTTCATCATTTTTATAATATAAAACTATTGTAATACTCAGTATCTATTTTTTTATTGTGTGTGTGTTTTTTTTTCTTTCTTTTCAATGGTATTACTTGAGACATAATTACATGGGTAAATTGCTCAAAGGTAGTTTGGGCTTCTGATCTCACTACGAAGCAAAAAGCACTTGGAAAGAAAGTTTGAAAGAAAGTTTTATATGCATAGGGGGCCAATCCGTTTCTTCTATCACAAAATTGTTAAGCGAATGGTTCAACATGAGCACAAGAGTGGTGTTACATTCCAACTGGTTTCAATTGTCTACCCTGAGAAGTGGCCATGACTTTTAAATTAGAGGTGCCAATCTGGTTGACATTGGGCTTTAGCCATCTTGATGACTTGTTTAAGGCCATTATGTCCAACCTGAAGATGGCTATCATGACAGGCACTCTTATCAAAGATCTTTCTTAAAGTCTGTAATCAATCTTTCCTCAGCACTCATCAGTCCAAACTAGATTGAGGTCTGATTTTGTGTGGTAGAAGATTAGGAGTTGAATCTACCTGGCTGTGCTATGTATGTGTTTAGGACTGCAACGTTGAACTTCATTTTGTTGATGACTTATATTTTTATTGGTGGAGCCCTAGTCGCACGAGAGTATGTGAGCTCTTTTTGTGGAAATCAATATGCTGCAGCTGACAGTTAGTCAAATGTTTTCCAGTGCCTGAAAAGATTAGGACTTCATTTGTTGCAGTGAGTGGGTGCTTGGCAACCGAGAAGATTTGGCCAAGGATATTATTGCTGAAATACAACCAGACAATGGTGAGGTAATTAATAATCCATCAGAGTTATTGACCTTGGCTCATACTTTACTTCTCTTGTGAACAAATCTAACTTCTTGTGCAAGGCATGTTTACAAAATATTTCATTCTATAAAACATATTCCTGAAACATCTGGTCCTTGTGTCTTAAAGTATATCCTAGGCAGGACATCTGATGGATTGTGTAGCAAACCTGTGTCTTCTGTGGAGTTTTTTTTTTTTTATATATATTTGTTGTTTTATTTTTGAGCTCTGCCTGGCTATTTGATTAAGGCTCAAATTGATCTCTGCCTTCGTTTTTCAAACTATCTATCTTTATTCCCCTTTATTTTCTTATTGCTAATTTGTTGCTTTCAGCAGTTTATCTTTGCAGCTTTGCCTTTTTATATACTTTTCTGTGCTTAAGGTTTGAGGCAAGCATCTTTCCTGTTAGTGGATGTCCAAAGATTCAGTTGCATTTATGGATTGACGAGACTGGATAGAAGGAAGTTGTTACTGCTTACTTTCATGCTTGCCTTACTCTGCCCACACTGATTCTGTTGTTTTGACGTGATATGAGCAAACTACCATTTAATTTATTTTTTTCAGTTAATTTTTCTAATGCTTTCTATTTTCTTGTGGTTGTAGTATATCATAACACAATATTTAATAGAGTAACTATGAGGGTGGTTTGTATTTCTGGTCCTTTTTTTTTTTCTAATACAAATGTCTTCTGTGTTGTTTTGTTTTGTTTTTGGTGGGGGAGGGTGGGGGAAGCCTAAGTAGCTGCCTAACCCTGCGTAATTGGTCACTGCTGTCTCAGGCTTGGCTGTGCCTCTTATTTTCGTAGCATATGAGACTGAGATAACTGATTAGTTGGTAAAGTCCTTACGGGGTTGAATAACTGATCCAGGTACAGTTAAAGCTGGCAGTTGAGTCTAAGATAAGATGATTGGGGTTGAATAACCAATGGCTAGCAGTTGATTTCTAAGATTTAGCAGTTGAGGTCAGGTGTACAGTTAAAACTTTGAGGTCTTAGCAACAATCTGTTGCTCTGTTAACTTGGGGTAAGATATCTGGTGCACAAGCATCCAAGGTAGGGGGTGGGGTGGGGTGGGGTGGGGTTTACTTATCTTCCTACATTATATAAGAGAGATATGATTTGGAGCTTTTGGATATGCATTTAACTTGTTTTGATAAGTAGATAAACAGTGAAATTAAGTCAAAGGGTACCGGTTGAGTTTGTGTGAAGTTACAAAACCTGCTGACAAAGTCATGTGCGTACTAGTTTGTCAGTTCCAAATTTAGCCTTGGCAGTGTTAGAGCAACATGAATGATACTACTACATGATGCCAGCCATTCAATTAATTGGAAAATTTTGGAAGAGATTTCGCATAGAGCAATCAGCCTTAGGCATGATTGATGAGATTTATCACTGATCCTTTACATGAAGTCTACATTTTATTTCTTGTTCATAACTTACAATGCATTCTCTCTAATTTGCCTGTGAACATTACTGTGGAGCCAATCTCTGTATCTTGGCTGGACAAGTACATTCGTAAGCTTTATAGGAGATTTCCATTGTGCCGATGGTGGCTGTTGGGGCTGGAGTTTAACTTTGGGATTTCCAATAGCAGTAGCATTTTATAGATTTTCCTTTTTCTAAGAGAAGATTTATTCCCGAAACAAATGAGTAATCTCATTTGATTACCTTTTGATTTCCAAGCGAAGATGTATCTTTCGACACTGTGCTTGATTCTATTACATTATGTTTTTTACTTGCTGAAGGGAGTTAAACTTTTTATTTTGTGCGTATAGGAGTGGTGGACATATGTTTGCCTGGGACCATCCGATCCCCATCCCAATTGGCACCTTGGGATGCGAGGTACACAACACCGTGCTGTTTTCTGGCGTGTCTGGAAAGAAGGTGGTACGGGATTCTTATATTGGGGAGCCAACTGCTATGAGAAGGCATCAGTTCCCAGTGCTGAGGTAGCTTAATTCTGTGGTCCTTTAATCACTTAATAAAGTTGAATGGCACAGTTTAAAGGCTCCGTTTGCGTTTTAGAGTGTTTGCTTAAATATTATGTATGCCTGAGCAGATTATATTTAGGCGTGGCCTTCCCCCTGGAGATGGAGTTTTGTTCTACCCTGGTGAGGTTTTTTCATCTTCGCATCAACCAGTTGCTTCAGTCAGACTAGAGCGCATTCTCAGTGGCTTGCAGGTGAGTCGAATTTTTAATTTATTTTCAACTCATACCCATTCAGTTTTTATTATTCATTGATGATCAAGTATTCTTAGCCAATTTTTAGAATCACCATGCCTGCTCTTACTTCCCATGATATTCATTATGCCGTTTGGTATTCTTCAGTATCTTCCTCGTGTAAAAATTAATGGATGTGCTTCTGTTTATAATTTGTATAACAATTTTGCAAACATTTTAATTAGTCCCTGAATTTGAATTTCTTGAACTTGTCCATGGATGGTGCTGATTTCTCATTTTAATCCATGTCTGCATGTTTTTCTAGCAGACATTTGGCTTTCCTTCTTTTATTAAAATGTTTTGTTTTGGGTGCTTTATTAGGACATCGAGTACCTGAACCTGTATGCTTCTAGATATGGTAGGAATGAAGCCACTGCTCTTTTGGAGAAGACAGGTATTTACCTTGGTCCTGAGCGTTATACACATGAGCACATGCCAGTTGACATAATGCGGGGTGAGATCTTCACTGCATGCCGATCGTGAGAGGTTACTTTTGCACACTTCAGGAAAGACGAAAGGTGTTTCACTTTTTGAAGGCAGGCATGAATTTACTCTTGAGGGAAAGTTGTGAGATACTCAAAGCAAACATATAACTATATCAGTTCCTCACTGAGTTCACCGTCTAATTTTTATTAGTTTTATTCTATTCATACTGGTTCTTCTTTTACTTATAGAAAAATTACAGCTCTTCTTTCCTAATAGATAAATTAGTCTGACAAACTTGAGAACCTTTGTCCAACAGGAGGATGATTATCACATAGTTAGTACCGCGTGCGCATAGACATGCATAGGGTTTAGTTGCATCTAGTCTTTCTTTTTTACGATTGTTGCAGCAGATCTTCCTCTGTATGAAAATGGCATATTCTGAGTTTCATTGCATGCTGCACTTGGCTGTCTGTCTCCTTTTCTCAGTTGTAGGTTAAATGGTGGGTCACTGCTATTAGTGCTCGTTCAAATTTGCTCTGATTGTGTTTATACTTGAATTGTAACCCTGGTAATTTAATCCTATTTGTGAATTTAGGAGTTTTTTAAAGCATAGGAGCTGACTTGCCTATCTTATTGGGCTATGGTATACCCAGTTATATTGTGTTTTTAAAATGTGTGCACGTGTTTGATGTTAACTGAATCATGTTCATATAAGTTACAGAGAAACAACGGCCCGAAAAACCATGGTCACTCCTTATGTGTGCCTCTGTGAGCGTTGTTGCTGCCAAAAACCCCTATAGATGAGACCATGGCGTTTTCATGTGGGCAACTCTTTAAAAATATTTAAGCAACCCTCAGAGGTTGGCTCAAGTAGTAAATGCCTTGGATTTTGGGATAATGCTCCCCAAGTTTAAGATTCAAATCTTTTTATATGCAAACAATCTCTAAGGGTCATCAGACTAAGGGATTTGTTTCTTGAATTATTCGATGTGCAGTTGCAGAAAACTTCTTTGTCGAGAGCCTGTGCATTTCGGGATTAGCCAGGACGTTGGTCCTGGACATCTGGTGTCAATTAAAAAAAAATCTTTAAGTTGAAGTAGTGCTGGAGGGAGCACACTTGACAGGTGATGGAACGGGTGAGGGAGGGAGGGAGAGAGGATTTGTCTTTAGGATTTAGGGTGGAGAGACTTCAATAGTTTGTATTTAGAAGTAGTGCCCCTTCAATGATTACACGAGAGTGAGAGACTTAAATAATTTTGTTCACTAGTATCACCCTTGTTTTTCAAATGAAGCTTTTGGGTTATATCTATTAGGGATGCAGACTTTTATAAATAATCTTAGGAACGATGAAGTTGTGTACTAGTACTGTTACTTAAAGGGAACAATTCTTTGTTTTCTTCAACGTGTTTGGATCAATATCATTGTAGAAAATTACAAGTTGGTGAATCAGTCTAAAGAATCAAATGAACATTGGGATTGTATGAGTATCATGGGTATGGAGCCGGATAGGCATGAAGATGCCCATTTGGCTAGATTGTGCAGTTGAGGACTTAGCAATTGGGTTGAATTTGAAAGTTTCACTTTTCAGAAGCATGACTCTCTCTCTCTCTCTCTCTCTCTCTCTCTCTCTCTCTCTCTCTCTCTCTCATCAAATAAGCTAAGTATATGTAATGGTTTATTCATGATAGATTTCGGAATCGAGTCTGCATATCTCAATCCGTTTTAAAAAGTAGGTATACTATTTATCCCACTATCGTCGATGATTTAGAGATAATAAAGTATCATGTGTAGTTTGTAACATTATTCATTATGATTTCGTTTCCGACAAATGTTTTAAATATGTCCGATTTCTTGTCTCATTTGTACAAGAACAACTCTATTCAAAGGCCCTTACACTACACACTATTCATATGATATAATTTGATTGGGAAGATAAGTTTTAATGTTTAAAATCTACAAATTAAGTTATATTAGACAGATGGTGTGTGGCGTAGAAATGTTACTTTGTACAATACACGGTATAATTGAAAATTTCTATTAATCATCCTCACACATCATATACAACAATTTTTTCAAAAAACAAAATCTTACTAAATATGTGATATATGGATGATAAACAAAAGAATTCAATTAATTAAGAAGAATAAAAAAAAATGAAAACAATTAAAAAGTACAAGGAATAAAAATAAATGTGATGTGTAGTGTATCGGGGTGATGAGTAACAAATTAGCTTGGGATCACGCAGACTTTGATTGGGCCTAAGAATTATTATGCAAGTGAGATTTACAACACTACAAAATTTATCAAGACTTTACTCGATGGGATGAACATTCTCTCCGTGACGAGGGAATTGATGGAATTGTGGTTAGGATTAAGTACTAAATTAAGAAAACTTGTGAAAGGAGCTCTCGCCCTTGCCCTTGCAAAAAATTCCTTGTCTTCGCTGGTGCTCTTAGTGCGGAGGGAGGCACAACTCTGACTCTATTTTTTCCTCTGATCCTTTTCCTTTTTTTCTCTTTTTTTTTTGGCCATCATTTTTGTAAGTTTTGATGGTGGGTTTCAGTTGTTTTGGTTTTGGGTCGGCTTGATGTAGGTTGAAGTAATTCTGATGGCCTAAGCCTACCATGCATCTCGCCGTCGTTCTCCCCATCTGCTGATCTTGCAATCGACTGAAGGTTTTGTCGACTGGAGCGACACTTGCTCCGAATGCGCGGGGTCCATGGTTTGACGCACCTCGCAATCCGGAGGGATCCTTCCGTTGTGTGCGGCTGTTTGTAAATCCAGAGTCGCCGAGCTACTCAGCCTTGTAGATGCTTACTTCTAGTGTGGCGCATATTATCTACGTGTCACCACAACCCCATTTTTTGAGTTATTTTTCTATTGTTTTACTGGTTTTTATTTTTGTTTTAGTCTATATGGAAAAAATTTATATTGAGAAATAATCTTTCGAACTTTTTGTCCGTAGAGTTTTAATTTCTTTCATTTTTTTGAAGGAAAGACTTTAGTAAATGCCTCCGCAAGAGGCAGTGATTAGTCTTTCAGACATTTTGTCTGAGAGAATTAGAAATTATGCCTCAATTACTTCTACTTGACTTGTAAACTAAGTTATCTCAATTCTTATAAGTCACATTGTAAATTTTAAATTCTTAAATTTAATGATAAGCCTATTTCTCAAAAAAAAAAATATTAAATTAGTCCAAATAAGTATCTTAAAGTCAAACTATTCCTAATATTTTTACATTAGACTTTTGCACTATGTAATTATAGAATTAACCAAATTGATTCCTCCCTTAAATTGTCACGTGTCAAAAAATAAAATATAGAGAGAAAATTATATACTAACGCTTAAAAATATAATCTTTAAAACAAAATCCCAAAACGTATGTTTACTACTAATTTTGCAATTGGAGGCAAATGGATATAGAAAAGTACTGCGTGCATGTCTTTAGGTTGCTTCTTATGGCTTCCGATCGAGCTAATGTAACGTTACATACAAATTTAGTGCGTGTAAATTTTGTATAAATTCTAAAAAAATGGTCAGTGAGAGACTCACGGTTAAAAACGATTTTTTTTTTTTTTTTTTTTTTACGGAAAATGAATAAAAAAACTCACATCTAAATCATTTTCTATTGAAAAAATAGGAAAAATTATTACTTCAAATTCTCGTCTAAAATTGTGGGCCTCATCTTTTGTTTGAACTATGAACTCGAGGAGTTCAAGTGAGAGATTGATAGGTTTTACCGCATTTATGTTGATTGATGGCCGTCCGATTTTTTTGATGCAACATTAATGATTGTGTTTGGGTAGTGAAGTCACTTCCCTCAGATAATATAGGTTTTACCGCATTTATGCTTATGTCTGTCTAATTATAATACTTTTAATTCATCTTATTTTATTTAATTATCATATAATTTTTAAATTTTTATATAAAATCAAATAAAATAATTAATTTTTTACAAATAATAAAATAAAACAATATTTTAATAATATTTTTATTTAATTTTTAAATTTAAACTCAATTCATCTAATCATCTGTAAAAACAAACGAAACTCTTCTTAAATAAATATTGTAGATCTACTTCAAGTGCCATACTTTTAAGTTTGGATAAATTTTGAGAATTTGATCCAAAATATCATATATTATTTTTATGAAGAATTCTACTCATCATCATTTATCCTTATATCTCTATATTACACATCACACAACTTTTTTTTTTTGTCTTATTAAATGTGTGGTAAAGAATAACGAGCACAAAAATTCTTTTAGTTTCATAAGAATAAAATTAAAAAAATAAAAATAAAAATAAAAAATCAAATATAATGTATGATATAAAGACCATGAATATAATGGATTGTTGCTAAAATTTGAAGGGAGATGGATGATGCTGCTCCAAAGTTAGCTGGTCATGAGCAGTACGCAGCACACCTTCCAACAAAATGGAATGGAATTAAATTTAGAAAAGCACGTGCCCTTTACAAAAAAGAAGAAAGCACGTGAACTTAACATTCCAACCTCGAGGTCCTCTTACCCCTCCGCCTCCCCTTCCAACGGTCAAGAACTATGTGACAATCATGTTAATCTATAGATTTAGAAGCAATCAGGCAATCTTATGTATAAGTCTGCACATTTAGGTTTAATTTCATTTCATATATACATTTTGTTTAATTATTACAAAATGATAAAACTAAAAACGTTTTAAATGGAGGATATTTTTATATATTTTTTAGAAATAGGGACGATATCTAGCTCCATAATTCTCACTTATAGGAGAGAAAAATCGTAATTATATATATAAAAAAATCAGGGTAAAAAAATAAAAAAATAAAAATTTAAAATGTTGTAAGAGAGATAATCTTACATGGACAAAATAAAATTTCTATTAACTATATATGCAAAGAAAATTAAGTACTACTTAAAGCCATCAATTAAACGAAGGCTTTATTTGAATAAAAAAATAATTTAATCTCATATCATTTTGTCATTATAATTCTTCTGAATCTTCTAACAAAAAATAATAAACAATTCAAAATTTTTAAATTCTAAAATAATAATAATATTCTAAAAAAATATTGTAATAATATTTTATTCAATTTTCGATTTTCATTTAAAATCAACTCATTTAATCATTTCATTATCCAAACAAGTTCTAAAAGTAACTAGCAAAACAAAATGTACCAAGAAATTAGTTTTACAACTCAGTGCCTAAACCGAGTTTTCTTGTAGTCCAAGTTTACGTTAACCAATGAAGAAAAGCAGACTAGGCCATCGTAAGTGAGGATATACATCGAATGGTTACAAGGGAAAGAATGTTCTTCGCAATGTATCATAGTTGACAAACAAGTTAACAGGGATACTTCCATAACCACCATGTATCATAGTTGACAAACAAAACTTGAGACTAGTTAAAGAAGTAAAGAGTATTCTGGAAAAAGGGAGGAACTCAAGTGGAGAGAAAGAACCAAAATGACTTGGTTACTGCAAGGGGTTCACAATACAAAGTCCCTATCACTTTTGTGCCAATTACAGAAGGAAAATAAACACCATATATCTCAAGGGTTATGAATTCAAATTATGGTAGCTCGGCAAGCAATTCTTCTTGATTAAAAAAAAAAAAAATGTTTCGCTTGTTTGTTTGCCAAGAAATCCTCACTTCTGCGTGTTGTCCCCATATATTGAATTTTCAAGATTTTTGAGGCAGAAATAATTAACAAATCATAGAATGGTGTTACAATTTTGAACGTGGAGATGATCCAAGAGTACGAGTCTTCCAAAAATTGGATCATAATACAATAAGGCAAAAATTACACTGAATATCACATTTTCTTATACACACAATCAAGACCACGGGTCCTGATTAATACCCTCACAAACAAACAAACTCAAACCAAAAGTAACCTCACACCCACACATTCGACAATTGATATAGATCAACCTAATAAAAGCAATCTTCAGGAAGGCAGAAATTGCCAGTTTGGTTTGGTTCGGTTCCGTCCCATCAGGGCACTTGTGGCAAGAGGTGGAAAAATAACACCCTGTATTGTTTTCAGTCATCTCTGGGATCTCTGTAGCAGTTTTGCACTTCAAACCAGGGCGACACTTTTTTACATCTCTATGACCATCTCTGGATGCTGGAATAAGTGCCTTTAGTACCTGTTACTACGCATCAAAGTCGTTGAACAAAAATCCTTACGTGCTATGTTTAACTGAAATACACATCTCCTTCAAACCACCATGATACTGATTATCATTGCTTCCTTCGCGGCGAGCCTTTGGCCACAACTTTCATAGTCTGGGAGTCTCTAAAGCAAACAAAGTGCACTAGTGTCTTCCCATTTGGGTAGACAGCAAAAACACTTATCCCTATCTTCTTATTGCAAAGAGAGCACATGCTATCGCTGGTGATCTTCACCACTGTTTGTCTTTGGTTGTAGAGTTCATCCTTCACCTGTTTCATGAAATTATTATGACTACTAGTTTTGAGAATTAGATTATGGATTCTTGTATTGCAACATAAAGTTGTCGATATAGTTGTAACTAGGGCAGATTACACACCATGATTTGATTGGGCAGCAAAATATACTGTATGTGAAAGATATTTGCCCAATAACTAAAAAGTAACATTTACGGCTAACCATTGCAGATTGGGATCGTAATAAGTTTTAGGCAAAGGTTCATGCCTTAAAAGTCCCATGCACAATAAACCATACCTGCAGGTTTTCACACTGTCTCAAACTTTTGATCACTGAAAGATTTCTGTATGCTTCACTGGATTTCCGCAGAAGAGGTCCAAGAAATGGAAGCAAGTTCTTCAAATAACAGTAAAAATAACGAACATTAGGAATGCAACTTACAGCTGATATTCTGATGGCAAACAAAGAGAAGAAAACACAATGATGTTGATGAATTAGCATGAAAACAAGAACAGGCACAAGCATAGATCCTCAATTCCCAGACTCTTGACACCAGGTGGAAGGGAAAAGTTGAAGTGAGTACATCAGAATAAGCAAATGACAAACAAAGTATGTCTAAAGAAGATCAGACATTGGTTGCAAGGATATGCGCAACCACGTAGACGCTCAAGATACCTAGTTTGGAACTAAATATTGGGTAGTCCTGAAGTACAGATGAGGCGATACACCTAACCTATCACATGATGCCATATCATTGAAACTGCTTATATAACCATCCGGTTTTAATGACATGGCACCTTATTAGGGTGAGAATACAATGCATTCATTCTCCAAGACAGCCTAGTAATTACTACTAGTTATATTTGGGTGTGATATCAATAAAGCTACCTTTTATCTTAAAAACAAAGGAGATACAACTAGTTCTTTTGAAGTTTGTTAGTCCCTCATCAATATAGTTGATACCTGTAGTTTGGTTTCCCTTGGTAAGAGTTTGAGAGCTTGAGCCCCATTTAATCTATCCCACCTTTGGCTCAACAAATCAAGAATCTCATCAAGCATAATAGTGGAACCTCCTTCCCCGCTAGATTCATCTGCATCACCATCATCACTCCGGCTACTATCGGTGCCACTCTGACTTACCCTCGTGTCCTCTGCACCCTCTATTGAAGCAATTTTCTTACTTCCACGGCCTCCTCTAGCTTTAATCGAAGATCCTGAACCAACCTTTGGAGTACTTGTATGATGAGGTGATACTAGATTGGCGATTCGCTGTTCAAAATTCTTGGTTGTCCTCCGAGGATTAAGATAAATTTGCAAAAGAGTTAGGTATATATTGGCAGAGGATTTAGATGGTTGATGAACTAGAGTCTCATATACCCGATCACAATAGGCCAGTGCAAGCTCAGGAACGAGAAGCTACAAATGAAGCAGAAAATTATATGCTCAGAGAGTAATCATAAGAATAAATGGACGAATAAGACAAACATTTTTTTATTTTATAACTAATGCAAATAATAAAATAGAAAAGAACAACAATGATGGCACCTTTTAACACAAAACAGCAGCGTTGGCAGCATCAACAAACATCTTGTCTTACGTACTAAAATAATTATGATATAACAAGCATACGTAATTGCATAAGGAGCACTAATAGTAGTTGGTACATGTAAAAGAGGTAGCTAAAGTCAAACCAAAAATTCAATCAATTTGTAAAAGCCAATGTCCCAGTATAAGACATGCAAAAACTCACTAAATTTATTAACTTCGTTTTTGTTTACATTTAGAATAAAAAATAGAAGTATGAAACTCACTTCAGGGAACCATATATCTGTCATCCAACTATTTAATAAATAGTACAATAACTGGTACAGATGCAAGGCCTGTAAAAACATTTCTGATCATGTATGTAAAAAAGAATGGTGAAATTATAGTATGCCATTACAATTTTGTATTTTTCTCTTCTTTAATTATAAAAAAAAGTATGCCATTACAATTTTCTTACAGATAACTAAACATAAATAACAAGATTAAAATCCAGTTAATTTTTTTTTTTGATAAGTAAAATCCAGTTAAAATGACTGTTAGCCAAATATAATAACCTGGAAGGATGGAAAGCTGATGAGTTTATCAAGGTTTTCCACCATTACACTTTTTTAATAAGCAATTGAAGATTTTATTAAAAAAATCTCAAAAGCGTAGTCTGAGTATACAGCAAGTATACCAGCCCGGGATTTCCACCATTCCATAAGACTGTCATATTGAATAACCCGTTCAATTGCCAATATATATTAACAACAAAACAGCCCAATTGACAGCATTTCCTGGTTACAATGCGCAGCTGAATTCAATATTATCTTATTATGAATATCCTCACCAAAATGCACTTTGTGGTGGCTAGGGCTACTGAAAAACTTCCCCAATCAGTTTCCTGTCACCTTGCCAGCAAATTTTATGAAAAAAAAGAAAATGTGTTGATTTATGTAAGAAAGTACCTTATGAACATAAAGAGACAAGGCAAGCTCATGTTGGTTCATTTTACCCAACAATATTGCACGCTCTTCAAATAAAGCATCTGGTGGTAGACGTTTCAACAAAGCATCTGGATTATATCCTGAGATACTCTTTAAAGCAGACAATAATTTCTTCCTTGTTGAGGAATAAGCTTTCTCATCCCATTTTTGTTGAGCACCTAAATCTGAATACCAATCAAGCACTTCCGAGAGATATATTTGTATCTACCATGCACAAAAATTACAAGTAAAAAGAATTTATCAGTAAAATCAGCCAAACTACCATCACCACCTACACTACCCATAACAATGATGAAGTTATTTAATTTGGCAGAACAGATCTGTTCTGTCAAGTCTTTTTAATTTTCAATCCTTTTAATTTATGTTTAATTATTATTCGTGACTCTCAAGTGACAAATATCCGTTCCTTAACATTAGAGAAAGAAATGCAAAAGATCTTCACCATTTCATTTTGCAGATTTCCTGAGATACCATTTTCATTCATTGCAAGCATGAGCTCCAAGTACTTGGCCTGCATGCTTGGAGCATGTTGCTTCAAATATGAGTTGACCAAGTCAGCCGGAATATTTCCAGACAAATACAGCTCAATAGTTTGTGTTGGACAGCTTTCAAGAACCAGCATGGAGCACTCAAGGACAAGCATGGGATCAGTCCCACAGAGAGGCTGCAAAAGAATAGAATAAATTTATCAAATCTTACGGGGTGTATAACACACCAGCTCTATTAACTCTTAGTTAAAACTTCAACTTCTCTATTTTCCCATCGAATAAAGCAATTCTACACTGGATGCTAAAAAGTAGTGCTTTATCTAACCAGGGTATTTGTATATATCATCCTGCAAGAAAATCTCTGGATCACCTTCTTCTTCTAAGACAATGAATATTGTGTTGAGAGATTGTGTGTGGAGATGTGAGACAGGTATTTTGGGGGATATGAAAAGAGGAGAATAGTATAGTATAGTAGGCAGGCAAGTAGAAAGATAGCTAAAAATTGGAATAAAAAATTGCCCAGGCCTTCTTGATCAAATATCAAGGCCGGGAGAACAGAGAAGATGGCATAAGGAAAAGCAGGCAAAAATTTAAGTAACAAAAGCCAAGAAGCACTGAACTTAACAAGGGCCATGGAAGAAATTACTTTCAGAACTTAGATATTAAAGATTTAGTCAACAAATTGAAAAGATTCTGGAGAAAGGCTACTTATCAAAAAACCTTGTCTGGAGGAAAGCACGACTTCCCTCCACAGTAATAATATATACACAGGAGACCGGTGCATAGAACTACTATATGGTTCATCCAGATTAGAGTACACACAAAAATCAGTAGTTGAATGCTTCCATGTCATCAATAAACATAATATGAATTTCTACAACACAAGGATAACTATCTTTACAGAAATCAAGAAAATACAAAGGCTATAGGTAAAAACTTACCTTGAGATATTCAATAATTGACTCAGGCTTAAACTTTTGGGTAAGCTCTGATGGTGATTGGTTTGCCTTTGACTCTTCTACCAATTGATGTAGAAGTTTAAGGGCTTCATGGTGCATTGAATTGCACTTGTAAAGTTCTAACAAAGCAGCATAATGATTTCTTTTTTGAAGAATTTCCTCACATATTTTCACATCACAATAGTTAAGACCTTTCAATAACTCTAAAGCCACTGAAGACTGTCCAGTAAGAAGCAGAGCTTGGAGTAGTGCCGTGTCGAGTATTGCTGCCATCTCCCGAGCACCAGAGCTAATGGAGATGTTACCACGCCTCTGAAGACCAAAAAATATTGAATCAAATAAGAACACATACAAATAGACATTACCTGTCTAAGGTCACAATACATTGACAAACTCTATCCATCCATGGCACTACCATTTTAGTACATTTGTTAATTACCCAACTAGTTTTGAACAATATCAAGTTTATTTAATATATATATAAACAAGAAAATCAGCATAACATGAAAATCCCCAACTTAGAAAAAGAAGAAACTCATATTGAATAACCAAATTTCAATAACAAGTATTTTGCAGCTTATTCGAAGCCTATAACATAGAGTCCAATAAATGTAGAAAATCTACAAGTTTAAAATCAATATCATGCACAATCCCCATGCCCATGTAAACATATTAAACAAGGGCCTAAATCCCCACAAATTCCATTAAACCAAAATGGTTGAGACCTAGAAAAGAAAAATATCAGTTTACCTTGGTCGTTTTCTTGAACCTACTAGAGTCATATGATGCGAAATTATCTCCAACGGCATGCAAAACTTCTTCTGTTCCCTCGGCAGTGGCCTTTTCCACTATACCATGTCTTTTCTTCTGCAAGAACTTAATCAGAGCCATGAGAGTATTGTGGCTCATTTTCTTGGACTCGAGTGCTGCATGATCATCAGATTCCGATAGTTGTGGTGATGGTAAGGCTTCCATATCATCTGATAAACCGGATGAACCTCTTGGGAGATATGAAGCATCCCCAGAAATGTCTACCAGCTTCTCTGGCTCGGGAACCATAGTTGTTTTTGGAAGGATAATAGACGGATACAACAAAAGCACATACGTTATATCTATCTGAGATGCCAAAAAATGCCCCATCGCCTCCTCATAGCTTTTATTATCAAATAGGTAGTGAGCGTATCTGAAACACAGTGAGATAAACTCATTGAAATCAATTACTTTATTAAATTATACTTACCAACAAAAATATAAGAGATTAAATTATGCATACAATGTATATTGATCTATGGCCATTGATTATTTTTTAAATCTGCTGGCTGGTTAATATAACAAAAAACTTGCACAAAACAAAACTAGCAACAAAGATAATTTTTTTTATAGTTAAAAAACCAGTAACAAAGATCATTATAAGTACGTTTACGACATTCTATTGTTTTGTCAAGTAACTATGAATGGCATCACACATATATTGTACACAGTTGGAAGTTGCAATTCGATGCGTCATGTTGAAAGAGGGTAACATCAACAAGTCATTAGTTAAATTACTTCAGCATTATCAACCTAGACCTAAATTTAATGAACCAAAATAGGCACAAGACTTTATTAGGCCTCTAGATACATCAAGCCCAGTTGGAACTTGCTTACCAAAGCTTGCCCTAAACATCCACATGAAACTTAGACTACATGCACTCTAAAGTGTATATTGAATTCATGATATAAATTCTTTAAGTAAATGACTTTTACATAAATGCTTGCATGACAGATATAAAAAAAAATTAACTCTAAAGAAGTTCTGATCATAAATCAAAATCTGTTTAATGAACTAGTAAAGATTATTTAATGGAAAATATTCACCTTATATGAATTGACCCCTCCTTTGCAGCTCGAAGGTTTGAATCTTCTGGCGGAAGCAGCTTACACAAGGCCAAGGCTTCATCGAAATTTCCAGACGCTGTTAGTTGTACAATCTGCAATACAGTTGAAAACTCTCACAGCACTTCTCATGCATAAAATTATCGTGTGTTTTTTAAGTTAGGTATATATCATTGCTAAAGGCATTATGAAATTAAACCTATTTATGGGCATAATATAATGACAAACAGAAAAAGGACATAATAGATTTACATGATAAAACTGGAATTTTAAGAATGGATAAATTTTGTGTCAACATGTGTAACTCATGCATAAACTTCAAAAGAACGAATGCATGTAGACTTAATGGTATTTAGAAAGCAGCCTCACATACGACATATTTAGAAATTTTCCTGAGTATGACTTATTTCACAAATCTGCCCATGCATACTCATGAATGGTATTTAACATTTGTAGTTCAAGTTAGGACTGTAACTTTTTTAACTTGGTGGGTAACATTTGCAGGAACTGAGAATTAGGGCTAAAGTGAAAGAGCTCCTTGCACAGGGTTTTAATGGCATAAGGGGAAAGGCTTCAGATTAGAGCCTGCATAGAAGCAAGTAGGAAGCTACAATTGATCATGAAATAATAATGACCTAATTAACAAGAATTGATACTTGTTTTTGGACCATAAAGGCATCTTGCTTGGTCTTGCTCTAGTTTAGGCTTCCATATACGAAGCTTCATATCTAATATTTTTTGTCAGTAAATATGAGGAAGCTTCATATCTAACTAAGCAGCATCAATACCTGTGCACCAAGAGGAACAGGGAAGAGCCCATAAACAGAATTGTCTAATGCCACGATGATGGAATTGTTGCTTTGGCCAAGATGACAGGCATTTCGTAGAACAACAGTCTGTATCAATGGATATGGATCTCGAAGAGATCGAATCTGAACAACACAAGTAGAAGAAACTGAATATGGCACAAATAAATTCAGAAAAAAGAGGTAAGTTGCTCTTGCTTAGCAAATGTTCAGGTTACCTCAACATATCTTGGTAATAAAGCTATTGCGTATGGCTTCTGAATGACAACTTCTGCAGGGGCCTCTGACCAACAAATTCTACCTTCCTGAAGCAGCTTCCCATTTTGGTCCACAAAGACACCAATGTTCTCCTATAGGCAGCAAGTTACATTTGCAGCATTTGGAAATCAGAGTAAGAATATGATCATCACAACATAATTGTGGCATTCAGACAAAGGAAGGAAATAATTTCCCTCCATGAAAATATTTTATCTTTGGCATTTAATTTGTGTAAGTGTATGTTCTTTATTTATCAGAAAGTGTAATGTTCTTTTAATGACATGGAACCTCACGGAGGCAAGGCCCTTTGGACACACCCTTGGGGAGTAAACCCTGGATGCACAACCCCACCCGTCAGAACCATGCATCAGTGATAATCTGGGAAAACTCCTAGTGCAGAATTGAACCAAAGATGTCTAAGTTTACAGGTCATCCCAAGCCCTCCCTTTGACCACTAGCTCGCATCCTTGTGTACACAACTATAAACTATGCATTCAATTATCAATGCATGTCCAAGAAAAAAGAATATAAGCGGCAACACAAAAAATAATACCTTCCCAAGAAGAAGTTCTCCTGAGGGAAGAGAGATCACCAAAGGCGGGGCTAGCCTCCCAGAAGGAAATACTTCAGACAATGCACCATTTGTAGCACTCAATATCATGTATTCTTTTCTAATACCCAAACATAAATTCTCACCGCACCATGACATTGACTTTACCGTATCCGGCATATTGTATTCTTTCACCTCTACAAATCCTCGACCGCCTAATCAGCACACAAAATAAAGATTAAAGACCATGTTTTGTATTTTTCTACAATATGGGATCCAATTTTCCACAACACACAGCTGACCACCTAAAATTCCATAGAATTGGCCATTTGCTCACATCTTTTCTAGCACTTTCTCGGATACACAACAAAAATCAAATTTAAACATAACTTAAGCAATTAATTCAGAAATAAGTAATTCGAGAAAGAGATAACATGAATTCATGGAATTACCGTCGTGTCTGAAAATACAGACCCTCTTTTGCCTCGCGAAGCACAAGAACCCTCTCCGATCGTCCCAAGAATACACATTCGCGCCCTTTGCCTTGGTGATGACAGCGTTGGTCTCCAAGTTCGGGAGCTTATGGAAGGCGATTGACTCCGAGAGCGAAAGAAGGAGCTCCCTCGACTCCAAGACCTCCATCGCCAGCAGGGGCTTCTTGGAGAACCCGGACAAGTTTCTCTCTAGTGCGTACCGTTCCTTTCGCAGCTCATGGGCATGTAAGTGGTAATCGGATGGTGGAGAGTGGTCGGAGACGGAGGATTCAGGAATGTAGATCTTAAGGGATCCATCGGAGCAGCCGAGGAGGAGCTTTGAGCCATACAATTCGATAGCATTGATTTTGAAAGGGCAATTGTTGAGGAGCTCGAAGGAATCATAGGCACTGTGTACCATCTTCTCGTCGTCAATCCCTTTCGGACTTTTTCCGATCGGATTTTCCTAGAATAATGAGCAGTAGCGGGTGTTTTTACAGTTCCTCTTTGGAATGACACATCGAGATTCACATCACAGCATCAGATTCTTCATAGTTTACTCCTGCACCGCATCACAGCATAGCAAAAGCAAAACTCTTACTTTCACCCGTGTATTTTCCTCCAGTGAAGAGAGGCCCACATCGACACCTTTGCACTTTGCACCCACTGCCCCCCACCGACGCATGCCGTACGACCGTCACACCTGCAGAGGAGCTCCAGACCAGACCGGCACAACAAGCTCCATTTGCAGCACCCTTTCTTTTGCAAGTAAAATTGAACTTCATTCAGGAGATGCAAGTAAAATGTGGCAATAATTTGTAGCAAAGTGCATCACAAACATGGCTGTTTTGCAAGCGCTGTATTGTTTTGTGGAATACAGCCATTCACAAACAAGCAAAGTGAATAAAAATAACTTGCAAAAAGAAAGGTACACAAACAATACAGCCACGAAGTATTCACATTAGAAAGCACAACACATTTTCACATGTTCAATTACAGCCACGAAGGATAACCATTAGATATTAATGGCAGCAAAGTGCATCACAGGTAAAAGAACCATTTTAATTTAAGTTCTGAAATTGCAGCAAAGCAATTTCACAGAAAAAAGAGCAATGTTAGAGAAAAAGGAAACTTCACACGACCATGGAATTTTATGTGAGAATTGATACCAGAGATCTTGTCGGGGAAGGAGGCGACCGTCGCATGCAATCCGGTCTTCGATTGAGAGGCTTATGGCACGATTTCTAGGTCTCGTCGAGGGAGATGGTTCTAGAGACAGAGAAGGGAGTGTATGAGAGAGAGAGAGAGAGAGAGAGAGAGAGAGGGGGGGAAGGAGGGAAGGAGGGAGGGGTTTCCGTGAGAGAGAGAGTCCAAAGAGAGAGAGAGAGAGAGAGAGAGAGGGCGAGGGAGGAAGGAGTTTCAACGGGATAGAGGAAATTTCCTATGCAGTTGGGTCACATGGTTGTTAACCTATGTTATCTACGTGGCATATCTCTATTAGAAGGTGTTTTTTAAGCCAAAATCGGTTGTGATATCCTCGACGCCATATGCTGTTCGTGCCGTAGCCGAAAAGTAACATAAGATACGAAATTGCGTTCGGGTGGATTTCTCGACTACCGCCAAAGGACATATATCGGAGTCCTGTCCTTTCTGTTTTATCTTTCGAGCGATCGCGGAGTCCGAAAGCGAAAGAGAGCGAGAAGGTTAGCATTTGAGGGATAGAGAAGCTCGTGTATCCCCATTTCCCCCACCTAACTCCCTCAGCTCAAGATTCCACTCACCAACCCCACTCCCCGGGATCATTATATAAAGGGGGTTCGCTTCTAAAGATTTGCATCGTTTGAGCAGCTCTGATTTCCTGCTTCGAATGTTTGAATATTGCTCCAATCTTCCCGGAACTGTGAGATTTCGTTACCTATCAATTTTTGAGTTTATTAATTTTTTGTTCTTTTGGATTGTTGTGAGGAATTGCATTTGTGCTCTGTTTTTACCAAACTCAGCGATCATAGTGACAATGTTAATCGACGATAATTACTCGGTTGTCCTTGAAATGGTTATATTTAATGCAGATAAATCACTTTCCTTAATATCAATATCTTATTCCACCCAATTTTTTTAATTTTATCTTTAATAAGGAGAGATTATCTATCTTTGCCGTAACTTGCCAATTCTAGAAATTCTTTGAATACCTGCGTGTTCTTAATCGGGGTGGCTTCGCTCTTCAGGTTTCTTAATCAGGGAAATAAGGTTCATTGTTAGAAGTCTTAAAAACGTTGATGTACTGAGAGTTATGCGATTTTCTTTTGTATATAGAGGTAAACATTTCTCTCTCTGCCATAGACGGGTTGAAGTACAAGTGTTTGTTTAAGAGGCTAAAATGCCATCTACTTATTTCTCGAGACTAAGAACCGCTGTCCGGAGATCAATTGGAGGGCAAGAAACTGGGCTTCGGGGCTCACTCAATCTGGGAATTGGGGACGGGAGTTTGTTGTCTCGCAGTTCAAGGACCTTGCATTCTTTATCATCTTCAGCTCCTATGGATCGGCATGTATTATTACGCCCTGGAACTGTATTTGCTGCAACATCAGAGTTAGCTAGCCAAAGAAGGAATATCTCTGTTGTTGGAGCACTTTCACGCACGCTGCCTGCTCCATCTGTTTCTGGGCCTTCCTTTCAAATCTGTGCTTATCCTATTGGTTGCACACTGGCTGAACCTGGGCACTTAATAATCAGCAGCAAGTTTCAGAATACGCCCATGGCTTCTTGTAGTTCCAGAGCTGTATTAACTGGATCTTCCTTAGATATTTTAACTTCCAGGCCAAAGCACCTTTCTTCATGGACAAGTAATGCCAGTATCTTGTATAGCAACAGAAGTTTTGAGAGTTGCAGCAAAGCTAGCATGAGTTTGAAAAACTATGACAAACCAGACAAGAATGTGATTTATGGATATTTCATGTATAATGTGGCAAAGAGGTGGTGCAATTCTCAACCATTCAAAGAGCCAAAACAAAGAGATTTTCATGGCACATCATCCACACGTTTCTCTGCTGGGACTGCCTCTAATGTGTTCTTTGATAATTCTGCTTGTGAGGAACAGCTTGATAATTCTACAGACTCATCTGAACAGTATGTTCTCTGACACAATTTCCTTTATTCTCTTATTAATTTATCTATGAGACCTTTTTCATATTCTTTATGAGATATTATTATCGTTGAGTGAAAACCCTTAGAGGTTGGCTCAAGTGGTAAAGTCTTGGTCTTGGTGGCATACTCCCTCCAAGGTCTAAGGTTTGAATCCTCTTGGGTACACACAATCTCTAGGGGCCATCGGATTGGGAGATTTTCCTCTTAGTTACTTGAGGTGGACATGCGAGAATCTCCTTGCTGCCTATACACCCTTAAAAATTGTTGGGATGTTGTTCTTGGACACCCGGTGCCAATAAATTCTTTTTATTATTGTTGTCTGAAGTAGGTGTCATCTAAAATGTATTTACAGGCATATGTAGAGACAACCTGCTTGCCTCCATACAACCTGGCCACATAAAAAGTCTGCTTTCTCGTCACCTGCTTTCAATATCTATCAAACTATTCTTTTCTAGGATAGTGATCTTCATTGACTTATGACCTGGAGGTTCTAGTTCAGGTATAGTGGGAGCTTCTCCTATTAGGACGCTTTAAGCCGGTTACCTATGTTGGAATATTAAGGTTTGTTGAAGGGTTGAATCTTCCCAATTCTACAGCTCCTCATATGTGTATTTGTTTCCCCATTTTCGTTGCTTGGATGCCCAAGATGCTCTGTACCTTTGACCTACAAATTACAGTTTCTGTGTCATCATTTCTGGTTGTAATATTTACCGTTCATTATTTTTGCATAGATACCTGGCATAACTGAAAAGCCCCTTTGTAGTTTTTAATCTTCTCCAAATTCATCACCTTTTATGGCAAGGACTAGTTCAAAGCTACTTTCATATTGCATTTTTATTACAATGAATTTTATTTCTTCTCCTACGCTGCTGTTGCTTCTATTTTTGTTAATCATCTTATTTCTGTTATTGAGATTTTTTATGTACTCAAGTGGGAACCCACATTGGTCTCTATTTATAAATATCAACATCATGTGATAACTTCATGTTACAATTTACTTTCTCGATCATTATTTGCTTTTCAAGTTAGTAGTATGTCCCTCATCTTTTTATGGCTCACTGAACTGCGCCTCATATGCTTTGATTTGTACTTGGCAGATTTGATTTGTATTTACCTTTCTCTCTCTCTCTCTCTCTCTCACTCGATGAGTTATATACCACACTGTTTTTGTTCTTACAAAATGTATTAGAAGCTAGTAACCTTGTGTTTTGTTTTTTTGATAAGATCTTTGATATTTTTAACCCCAAGGGGTTGGCCCAAGTGGTGAAGGCCTTGGTCTTGGGGTATCACTCTCTTCAAGGTCCAAGGTTCAACACCTCATAGGTCCAAATAATCCTTTTTGACTGGGGTTTACTCTGCAGGGGTAGGCCCGAAAGGTCTTATCTTGGAGAGGTTCCCTGACATAAAATAAATAAATAAATTATTTGATTACTTACAAAGAAATGTTTAGAAAATTTTAAATATATTTCGAGTCTAAAATGGGAAAGATTATGAAAGATTGTTGTGATAATATCAGGTCATGGTTTATTAATTGAACATGGCTAAGTGATGAATGAATTACTAGCATTATTGTTTGGATTTGACTGCAGGAAGAAATCAATGGACAAAACCCTGAAACTATTTTCAGGATCATGCTGTCTGCCTCATCCTGATAAAGAAGGAACTGGTGGGGAGGATGCACACTTTATTTTTGATGAGCAAGCAATAGGGGTGGCAGATGGTGTTGGCGGCTGGGCAGATCTTGGTGTTGATTCTGGACTGTATTCGCGGGAACTCATGTCATATTCAGTAACTGCTGTTAAAGAGGAGCCAAAGGGTTCAATTGATCCTGCGAGGGTCTTGGAGAAAGCTCACTCAAGAACAGAAGCCAAGGGTTCTTCAACAGCGTGCATCATAGCACTCACAGATGCGGTATGCTTCTTCCATTGTGGGAATACCTTTACGCTTCTTTTCAGTTTCATGCCATTTGCCTGAGAAGCAGTAATTTAGAAATTATTATTTTATGGAATCTGTAATTGTAGCCTTGTTCAAGATATTCAAAGCTCCATTCTTTCTTATTATTTGAATCTGAAGATCAACTTACACTCACCTCACTGCGGTGCCTTTCCCTTTTGGGTTTTGATTCTGATTCAAATCCCAACGCATGAGCACTATCATCTTAGTTCATGTAATGATTGCAGGTTTTGTATTGATTGTTATTTTCAGAATTGAAAAAAAAAATCTCAGACCGATAAAAAAGAATGAAAAAAATATGAGGGGTTTTCTTATTGTTGATTCACTATAATATATGACGCATCCTCTTGGGCAATGGCATTGGTAGAGTTGACTTGAGGTGGCTCAATGGGATTGAACACCGAAATTCAAGTCTCATTATTTTGATTTATTTGGAGAGCTGGCTTCACTCCAAAACTGATATAGGATAGATCTCATGACCTGGCTACCATTCCTTGTAAACTGCACTAGGGTTAGGCAAAATTATTGTTACTTTGTTTATGTATGACCCATAGTGTATGGATAATTAAGATACTCCAGACTCTATTGTTCCAAGAGTAATGCTAGGTACAAGCCCTAAACGTACAAGCCTTTTGTAAAAATGTGGGCGCCATCAAGAAAAAGTGAGTTCTTCACACGTGGAGTCCACTTTTTATAAAAGACTTGCACGAGGCTTGTGCATTTGGAGCTTGTATATATCATTTCTCTTATTGTTCCAATGTGATTTTGAATAATTAATTAATTTAAACTTTTGATTGCCAACTACATGCAGCAGCCATCAATTAGCAAAATTACCCAAACTTTGTGACTTGTTTCCTTAAGAAAAGTTCATTATAGTCCTAAACTGACTACTTATGGGAAAATTACACTTTGCCCCCTAAACTACCACTTTTGCAATATATAACCTTCAAAATACCAGAATTGTAACTGAATCCTTAAATGTAAACATTTGTGGAATGTGCATTCTCATTAAGATTAGATGGTTAATATGAATAAAAATAGGTGATGTTGTATGATCTTAATGGTTAGACCTAGCAGAGGGAATAAACATAACTTAATCTTGTGGAAGACATAGTTTGTTTTTAGGAGAGGGAAAGGTAAAGCTTAGTTTCCACTATTTTTAAACTCGAGGTTCAAATAATTACATCGACTCCCTTGGTTAAGAGAAAGGGGATCTTATCTTTTTTTTACTTGAGGAAGTGACTCAACTGAGTCCATCTCTGGGTGTTTACCTTCTTTGAAACATGATTTCAGGAGTTTTCTCTTTTCATTATATTAACTGGCAGGAAACATGAGTTTAATTGCCCCAGTTTATAATTGCAGGGCATTCACGCAATTAATTTAGGGGACAGTGGCTTTATGGTAGTTCGAGATGGGAGCATGGTCTTTCGATCTCCTGTGCAGCAGCACAATTTTAATTTCACCTACCAACTGGAAAGTGGAATTGACGGTGATTTACCTAGCTCTGGTCAGGTTTGTGATTCTTAATCTTTCTTCTGCTTATGCAAACTCCTTTTTCAGAGGAACCTTATTATCGTTTGATATTAAAATAAGATATTTTGTCTTCTTGATATATTTTCGAAGAAATGATGTCCATATGTTTTCTGGGAGGGATATCAGAAAATATATGCTAGGAGGGCTAAACCTTTGTCTCAAGGAACAAATTTGTTTCTTTATCAGCATTAACTGATGTGTTTTAGCTTGGCACCCATACATTACCTGATGGTATCATTGCCCTGTATTTTCCTGAATAAATCACATTTCTTTATTATTATTTAGAGATGCACTTGGCCGAGAGTAATGCAATTAATTACTCTACTTATCTGTAAATCTCTCTTTCTGAATTGCCCTCAAATTATCAAGAAATCATTTTGTTAGCCGTTTCCAATACGCTGAAGTAAATCATGTATCCTAGGCATTCACTTATAAATAAAAAAAATGCATCTTAGGCATTCAAATTACGTCTCTCTTTAATTATCAGGTTTGGTCCTAGAGCTCTATTTCAAAGATAGGCGAGAAACAAAGAATAAATCTGAATTCATCAGTTTGAAATTAAAGATTGAAACCAATTTGATTCTGAAATTTTGTTAATGAGAGTAGGCTATGCTCAATTCAGGTTTTTACGATACCTGTTGCTCCGGGGGATGCTATAATTGCTGGCACCGATGGACTGTTTGACAACTTGTACAATAATGAGATTACTGCAGTTGTGGTTCATGCCATGAGAGCTGGCTTGGGGCCTCAGGTGACAGCTCAAAAGATAGCAGCATTGGCTCGCCAAAGAGCGGAGGATAAAGATCGACAGACACCTTTCTCCACTGCTGCTCAAGATGCTGGATTCCGCTTTTACGGCGGCAAGCTTGACGATATCACTGTTGTTGTTTCGTATATCAGGAGTTCTAGCTCTATATGACTCTCTCTCTGTCTCTCTCTCTGTCTATGTCTCTCTCTCTTTGTATATTCTCTATTTCAGTTCAATTGCTGTTCAAGCCAGGTTTTTTGTAGAGTGAAAATTTTATTGAGGTTATATAGGTGTAAACAGAATATCATTTTTTGATTTGAGCTTATCTGCCTTACTCCACTGATCATCGGAGCTTTGTTGCACCACCTCCAAGAGCTTTGGTACTTAGGGCCGACTCTTTATAACCATCAAAATTGAAGAAATTTCTCATTCAATGAAACTCTCTCCTTACTCCTTGTTCTTTCATGTTATTTAGTTTGGCACTTAACATGATAATATGCAGTGAGAAAAGTTAATGCGCTGAGTGAGAGATGAGAGAAAGAACTGTAAAAGAGTGTGGCCTTTATTCAAACAGCTATAAGGAAGATGCTGTTCAGTGGCAGTATTGATTTTCCTAACTAGTTTACGCGTCTAGAGTCAAGGCGATTGATGCTATCAGAACAAGAACAAAAAAATAAAAATGAAAATGAAACAGTTAATTTTCCTTCTGGCAGCATTCGATGCCCAAGTTTACTCTTTAGGCCTTTTTAAATATATTTTTTTAAAATATATTTCTTTACTTAAAATATGGACAGGGAGTCCCAACACTACAAGCACAATGGATGGGAAAATAATAACTAAAAAATGAAGATTTTGGTAATTTAAACATCTTCTAAATTTATTGGTAGAGGGAAGCTGCCTTCTTCAAAAGCAGCTTTCCTACAGTTTGATTGATGGGCTGTGCTTGCAAATAATAGTATCCCTCATAAATTAAAAGGGATTTTCAGAGTGAACAAAGCAAGTTTTCCAAATTTACATGGTAAATTATATGACTATATGGGTCTTGCCTTGATGTTTGGGTTGCTTCGATATTTTGTTACGCCAAGGCGTCAAATGATAGATTGTTATCATATCTTTATTTTTGGATAAAAAATTATATTCATTATTTTTGCATACCACACATTACATTTTTTTCTCTCATGAAATGTGTGGTATATGAATGATGGGTAAAAGAATTTAATTTGTTTAAGATTAAAATTTTAAAAAAAAATTAAAAAAATGAAGTATGTAGGAATGATGAATAACAACTTTGATATTTTGGGATAGCTGAGAGAGATCCATTTCCTATTTCTCAATATCTATCATTTAAGAAAACAATAATATAGTTGTATACTTTAGTATTGCATGTTATTAGAGGGCATTTGAAGACAATGATGATGGAGTTTACATAAGTATGAGGCATTGCCTGAGCCTCACACCCTTGATCTGCCTAAAGGTGGGTGGCACAGGGGTTGGAGGGTGAGATTACACTTCTACCCTTGTTCCTCAATCACTCGTGCTTGTATAGCAAGCGGTTTTTATATCTTGTAGATAATTATATTGGGCGTTGCTTCGTTCACTGAAACTTTCTATTGACAGTGCATTTTGCACTTTGCTTTTTTATTTAACCTTTTTTCAAGCAATTTCCAATTTCTTTTTTAAATTACAAATTCATTAAAAAATACTTGCTTAATTATTAAGTAAAGAAAACTAAATAAATAAATAAAAACGTTAAATTATAAATGAGCTAAAGTCCTCTCTCTCTCTCTCTCTCTCTCTCTAGAAGGCAATAGAGGTGAAGTTAGTTAATCTTTATTATTCTTGCGAGAATAACGAGAGGTGAAGTCAATCATTGATGGTGGCTATGAAGGTTGAACATGGAGAAAATAGAAGTAGAATGTGAGAGATTATGGTTGAACGAAGAGGAGAGTAATCTGATAACAATAGATTTGGGATATCTTGATGAATTATGAAGAAAAGGCGAAAGAAGTATAGTAGGAAGGGTTTGCTCATATCGAGTAATTGGAAAGGAAATTGTGCAAAAGATGATGGCAAAGATCTGGCAAGTCAAAATGTGTATGGAATTGACCAAGATTGGAACTAATACTTTCGTGGTGACCTTTGCAAATTGTGGAGATCGGAATAGAGTTCTTGCTAGTTGTCCATGGATGTTTGACAACTACCTATTTGCACTGAAGCCGGTTGATGGAAGTACCCAGGCTCACCTCATTGACTTCTCAATGGCACACTTCTGGCTCGCCTCACTAACTTCTCAATGGCACACTTCTAGATCCAGATCTATAATTTGCCTTTGGAAGAAATGAATTGCAAAATGGAAGCTATTAGCAAGTCTAATAGAAGTGTTGAATCCAAGGTTTCAAGTTTCGTATCTACGTGTAGATTTTGATGATAACAAATAAATTCAAGTCTCAAAATCAAATTATTTACACAATGGAGAGAAACACACATCAAGCATAAAAGAACAAGTTTACAAATGAAGCTCATAGATTATTTTTGTATATCTCTTGATAAAATTTGAAATTGGATTAAGGCTCAAAAATTAATCTTTTCTCATAAAGTATTAAATTACATTTTTTTATGCATGACATAAACATGATATACGCATGACATTATTAAAAGTTTTAATTTAAAAAATTATATTTTACATGTGCATGACATATACAATGATCTCATTAAAAGTTTTATTTTCAAAAATTATATTTTACATGTGCATGACATATGCAATAATTTCATTCAAAATTTTGAATTTTGAAAATTGAATGACATATGCAATGATTTCATCAAAATTTGAATTTTGAATTTGAAAGATGATTGAGTGTGATCCATTTGTCTATAAATAGCTTACTTAAGTTTTATAAAATCACAAAAACTAGAGCTTACACATCAATTGCTAAGTTTTGCATCATTTTTTAAAACTCTCATTCTCTCATTCTTTAAGTTATGTGCCTTAATTCTTGTTCATTGTGAGAGAGATATAGGTTGCGCTGTATTATTTTTATCTCACTCATTGAGGAGTGTATTCTGATAACCTACCCATTATCAGTTTTTGTATTTGTAAAAGAGTGCATATAACCTTTGTGTGTGTAAAAAGTGTTCTACATAGGGAATAGTTGTATCACCAAGTGTGAGGTGATTGGAAGTGTAGAGGGTGTTCTACATGGATTCTTTGGAGCGGTGTTGCTCAAAGGTGTAATAGGTTTCTATCTCTACCTGAATGAAATTGAATAGTGAATTTGGGATTCTCAAGGAATAGCTTGAAGCGAGAACGTAGGCAGTGGGGCTAAACCTCGTTAAAATACTGAGTTTGCTTCTTCTTTCCCTTACTCTTTATATTTCCTGCTGCTTCGTATTTTGTTTATATTTTATATTGTGCATGTGATTTATAATTGTTAATTTTTTTATATAACTCAATTCACCCCCCTTTTGTGTTAGTCATCTGAGTAACAAGAAGAGTGTTAGAGGTAGAATGAGAGGAGGATGAGCTGGCTTGGGGTCAATTTATGAGGGTGAAGATGAAGTGTGAACTTACAAAACCACTAGCACAAGGAAGGATTGTGGAGTTTGAAGGAAAACAGATTTGGATCCTTTTTAGGTATGAAAAGTTACTTAGGATTTGTTTTCGTTGTAGTTGTATAATGCACTTGAAGTAAGGATGTAAGGGAGGTAAGGTGGAAGATTCATAGAAAAAATGTGCCTCAAAGCAGTCTGGGGCTTGGATGAGGGCCTCAATTGTAAGTCATAGTAAAGTGGATAGACAACAAAAAGTTGAAGGAATGAAAAGAAGCTTTACTCATGATGATTAGGGAGAAAGTGATGATGTTGTGACAAGTGGTGGAGTAATGATTGGGGACAAAGGGAGTATAAAGGATGAAGTTGCAATGGCAAAGGTGCTAGGAATGATGGTTAGCTTGAAAAAAGATCCTAAGGATCAACTTGAAGATGATCAAAGCTGATAAGAGCCTAGTACCAAAAATAGTAAGCATGCAGAAAGATCCAAAGGTGATGGCCTCAGTTGCTATAGCCAGTGAATCTTTTTCAGCTAACTTGTAGAATAATGATGAAACAAGAAGAGAGAGAACAAGTAGCTGGAAGAGAAGGGCCAGTGTCTAATAAGTTCATAGTAAGTCTCTAGCCTTTAAGATGACTTTAAAAAGAAATGCAGTTAGCAATATAGAAGACGTTGGGACTGTGGAGGGGAGAGAAAAAAAATCAAATGGAATTTAATGAAAAGGAAGTTGTAAGTGCAGATTGTATGGTAAAGGTTGTTATGCAACCCTACCAAGATCAATGATTACTTTATTGATTACTTTATGCTAAAATTATTGAGAGCTTGGCAACCCGCAGATAGTTCAGGACCTTAGCGATTTGGTTAAGGATAAGAGGATTGCTATGGTGTTTTTTATGGAGATTATGGTTAAAAATAGAATAGTAGAAGATTTGAAAAACAAACTAGAGATGGAATGTTGTTTTGTGGTTTATGCACTTGGGAAGAAATGAGGTTTGGCTTTGTTCTTGGATGGGCATGAGTTTCTCATAGTGGCATATTAATCCTAGAATAAAAGAAGATGGTGCAAATGAGTGGTGTTTCACTAGTTTCTATGGACATTCTAAGGTAGCCAAAAGGAAGTTCACTCGCAATCTATTGTCTAGGTTAAAAGCTAGAGACAAAATGGCCTAGTGTGTAGCAAGAGACTTCAATAAAATATTGACTCAAAAGGAGAAGTAAGGTGGCCAGTTGAGACGTAAGGGACAGATGGTGATGTTTTAAGAAGCTTTAGAAACAGAAGAACTATTTGATATGGGCTATGCGAGTGCCTGTTTTACATGGAGTAATGATCATGATGATCATACTTTCACAAAAGCAAGATTTGATAGGTATGTGGCAAACAAAGAATGGAGAGGGAGGTCTCGATTTGAAAAAGTAAAAGGTCTGTTTGCTAGAAGTTTAAACCACAAGCCAATTATGATGATGGTAAGGAATGGAAAATATGGAGAGAGGAGATGGTGATTTTTGTTTAAATTTGAAACAAGTTGGCTAAAGGAGGAGGACTATAAGATGATGGTGAAAAAGGTATGGGAGAAGAAATAGTTGTCACTTGAACCAATTAAGCAGGTATAGGTCGTGTTGCAAAGATATAGTAGTGAGCTAACAAAGGAGTTCAAAATGAAAGACAGATAAAGAGGAATGAATATTGAGCTACTTTCAAAACAAATAAAAGAATTGCAAGATGTAGAGGGTCCTTAGGTTGTAGTTGAATTAAAATAATTAAATAAGAGAGGTTGGGAAATTCCTAGAGCAAGAAGATATAAAGTGGAGGCAAAGGGCAAAAAGAAACTGGTATAACCTAAGAGATAAGAATACTAAGTTCTTCCATATTTGTGCCAATCAAAGGAAGAAAAAGAATAAAGTGATTTTAATGGTGGATGCTCAAGCTGTTTTAAGAATTGAAGAATGTGAGATTGTTGAGGCTTTTAAGAGACACTTCTTTGAGGTGTACAGATCTGACCCTCCCTCAAAAGAGGCTATTGAAGAATGCATTGGCCCCACTAATAAAAAAGTAACAAGTTGTATGAATAAGGAGTTGAAAAAAATGTTCAATAGGGAAAAGGTGGTGGCAGCTTTGAAAGAGATAGGTCCTCACAAATTTCTTGGTCCAGATAGTTACAGTGCTTGTTTCTATCCAAATTTATGGGGGAGTGTGGGTGAGAGGTTAGTGAAGTAACTCTTAGTTTCATGAATGATAGTATGATAGATAACTTCCTGAATTTCACCTATATAGCTTTGATACCAAAGTTGTCTGAGCTTGTTAAAGTGGAGGATTTTAGGCCAATAAACTTGTGCAATGTTTTGTACAAGTTTATTGCAAAAACCTTAACAAATAGATTGAAAAATCTGTTAAATGGTGTGGTCTCACATAATCAAAGTTTCTTTATCTCAAGCAGATTAATTACCGACAACATAGCGGCAGCTGATAAGGTTTTACAATCTATGAAACCGACTCAAGGTTAGAATGTGGGCTATGACTTTAAAGATATACATTTTCAAAGCCTATGATAGAGTCGAGTGGAGCTATCTAGAGGCAATTATGGTGAAAATAGGGTTTGGGAGGAAATCGGTCAACTTGATAATGGCTTGCATCACCACTGTTTCTTATGTTGTTTTGTTGAATACACGGCTTAAAGAAGTGATAACACCAACAAAAGGTCTAAGATAGGAATGTCTTCTTTCGCCCTATATTTTGTTATTGTGTGATAAAGATTTGAGTGGCTGGCTAAATAAGGCAGAAGGAGAAGGTTCAATTAGAGGTGTAGCAGTGGCAATAGGAGGTATAAACCTTACTCACTTCCTCTTTGCTAATGACTGCACCATATTCGAAAGGACATGTTGGGAGAAATGGGTGAAGATAAGAAGCATCTTGCAACTCTATGAAAAGATCTCAAGGTAATTTCTCAACAAATTGAAGACTACTATTATATTTTACTCTAATGGTAAAAGAGATTATTGGGAGAAAATCATTGAAAACCTAGAGGCTCGAGTTCAAAATAGTTTTGAAAAGTACTTGAGATTACTTGCAATAGTTGAGAGATCCAAGTATGATATTTTTAGAAGTATTAAAAATAGAGTAAAGCAAGAATAAACAACTGGAAGAACAATTTTTTGTCTCCTACTGGGAAACAAATCCTTCTAAAAGCTATGATTCAGTTGATCCACACTCACTGCATGAGTGTTTTTCCACTTTTAAAAAAACTTTGCATGAAAATAGCAACTGAAATGATAGGGTTTTGGTGGAGTTTTAAAGAAAATAATAAAATGATAAGCTGGATGGGCTGAAATAGAATGGAAACTTCAAAGAAAAATGGAGGCCTTTGTTTTAGAAAGCTGGAGAGTTTTAATAAAACTCTCTTAGCAAAATAGTATTGGAAATGTTAAAAAACTCATAATCTATCAATAGGGGTCTTGCATGACAAGTATTACAAATCATCTACTATGTTGGAGGCAAAACTAGGTAGAAATCCTTCTTTAATATGGAGAAACTTGTGAGGGGTAGTTGATTTGTTGAAATATTGATTAGTATGGAGGGTTGGCAATAGAGAGAGCATAAAAAATTGGGAAGATAGGTGAATCCCTCAACTATTGTCCTACAAAATTCAATCTCCTGTCAAATGCTTCAAAGGAGGTGGTGTAAGAAGTTTTTAAAGAAGATTAAACTTGTATTATTTGTGGCTTACCAATTAGCAAAATGGGTAGACCAGATAAATAAGTTTGGGCACATTCAAGAAGTGGGGTCTTTAATATAAATCTGCATATCATTTTGAACTGTAGAGAAAGATAAGGATATTGGGGAAGTCTTCTAATGCTTCTTTTGAAAAAGGAGGATGAAGTGATATTTGGAGGTTAAAAGTCTTTCAAATCATTAAAATGTTTCTATAGAAAGTTTTGAACAATTGCTTGCTGACAAGGAAAATTTTATTCAAAAGGAAAGTGATTGAGAAACCGTGTTATCTAATTTGTAACCAATATGAAGAAACAGTATACAATGTATTTTGGAGCTGTGTTGCATCAGTGGATATTTGGACAGAAGGACAGAAGTGAGTAGTCTAGTACAGAAGTGATCATTAGAAGAGAGGGACTTTGAGCTTGTATGAAAGAATATGATAGATTTTGAGTATGGAAAAACTAAAACTGGTTACCACAGTTTCAAGAAATATTTGGCTGTGAAGAAATGATTCATTTTTTAAGCTTAGTTCATTAGTCCTGCTACTATTTTCAAACAAGCTAAGATGACAAATATTAAGTTTAAAGAAGTAAATTGTTTATAATGCTCAATGAAAACCTTGCAATAAGAGACCTGGTGAGATGGAAGATGTTAAGAGAGGGGGTAACAAAAGTCAACTAGGATGCTGCTTTTATGAAAGATGGTAAAAAGATGGGAGGTGGAGTTGTGATCCTAGATCAGCTGGAAGATACTTTGTTGTTTGCATGTTTGCCATAATCTCATGTCTTGTCTGATGCTCAAGTAGAAGATGTAGCATTGTGGAAAGTTTTAAGGCTTTGTAATGATGTACAAGTAGGTAGAGCAGAATTTGAAAGAGATGATTTAAGCATTGAAAGCTATAAATAGTAGAGAGGAGAATTGGGAGTAGAGAGTAAAGATAATTGAAGACATAATGAGAATGTTGAAAACTAGGCCTCATTGGTTAGCATACGTTTGGAGAAGCAAATAAGGCTGTTGACTTTTTAGAAAAGTTTGTCTTAAATGTGAAATTTATTATGGATGAAAGATGGCTTTGAGAATCTTTTTTTGAAGAAATAGTTTCACTATATTGAAACTTAGATGGCATGAAACTTACAATGTGACTGAAATAGTCAATTAAGTATATTTTAATGCACAACTTCTAAAACTCATCAGACTAAAAGTCTGAGAGACATAATACTGTCGATGACAGTAACTAAAATCTCATCCTCATATATGAGAGAACTAAAATTCCACGGACTAAAATGTCTGGGACACTATTTTTTCATATAAATTTTCTCTATACAAACGAAATTTACAAATAACCAACAAAACACAACAACATAACAATAAAACACAAATAAAACTATTACAAAAGACGACTCTATGGTGGCGCGTGTAAGTCACACGCCACGCTAGGGGTGATCCGCAACACTGATATTTGAGTTCCAATATCCTGGATTTAATCTGCACCACCGATGGCCAACTAAATCCACCAAAACGATAATACAAAGAGAACGAACACCCTTCGGTCCCCGCGCGTGAGGAGTACGTGCATCACCGTTCTGCAAAATATTCTGACGACTACCAGATCGGCGGATTGGTAGAGCGAGGACATCACGCATGGTGGCCTTAGGGATCCCAAAGCCCACATATTAGCCTACCCAACCATCAAAAGCTGAAAACCACTATCAAATCCAAATTGCAACATAGTGCCCGAGAAAATAAAAAAAAAATGAACGAAAGAAAGAAAGGGGGAGACGGAGCCGGAGCTCTGCTCCCCTTCACGCCAGTCACTTTCTTTATAATTCTAAGAAAATGAAATCGCCACAGAAAGAGAGAGAGAGAGAGACCGGCCCTAATTTTACAAGATAAAGTTGTAATTGATATTTCTTAATAAAATACAAAGGAATGTTTTTTTATCAAAAACTAAATTAAAAAAGAAAAGAAAAGAAAAGAAAAATACAATTCGGTAGAAAGTTTTATCTCAGAGCACTAACAATAAACTAGCAAGTCCATTGCTTATTGCTAGTGCTCCCAGTGGCTTTATCATTTTCTAATTTGTTACTTTTATTTATTACTTCTTTTGAAGTACTTCTATTTAGATTATGGGCTGTTTTTTTTTTTTTATGAATCAAAATTATGTTTTGTTTGAAAATATAATAACAATCCATTGTCATTAAAATGATAAAAATATAAGCAATATCACTTAATTTTAGATAGAGTGGAATAATTTTTTTATTTTTATATTTATATGAAAATTTAGTGGAATAATGATTGAGCTCATGACCGGTCAATATTCCCTACCGATGGACAAAGTCACAAAAGGAACACACGAGGAAACAAAGCTTCCCGCACAGACCACGACTGTTATGGTGTGCGTTTATTAATTTATTAGAAAATTTTGGAAAGTTGTACCTCTAGGGTTGAAAAATCTGCAAGTCTCAATATTTGTAGATCCATCAAAGTGACGAATTGATTCATGGAATAGAGAAAAGAAGAAGAGGTCTTTCACTGGGTCTGTAGACGCCGAGAAAGACGAGGGCCATGGCGGGTCGGGCGTTGATGAGGGACAAGGGCCAATCACTTCGCAGATCTCGAATTGCCGCTGCCATTTTGACTGGAGTTCTTATCGGCTGCGTCTTTGCCTTCTTTTTACCTCACGGACTCTTCACCTCCGTCTCGCCAATACAAAACCGCCGAATCGGCAAATCGGGTGTCCAGGTTGTGATCTTCCTGCTTTAATATCACAGTTAGAGCATAATTCAAATCGTTTATTTTTAAGCGGTTCTCATGTAGCTTTCATTTGTCCAGTTTTTCTTTCTTCTTTCTTCTTCTCCAGTTAAATTCGCTTACTTGGAGGACTTGGCCTTATTTCGTAACATGGGGTTTCTTAAAATGTGGGTTTGATTTATACGGACGGGATTTTCCTGGATGCTACAATTGGGATTACCTAAAGTATTCAAATTGAATGAACAAATCAAGTTTATCAACAGAAAGATCAAAGAAGTGAGTTTTAGGTTGACTTCTGTTTGCGTGTCTGGATCGAACCAGTGTGGCTTGCAAATTACCACCAGGCAAGACGCCCATGGTGGGATCTCAAGAATTTGTCCCAATTGATTAACGATCCCTTTTGCTGTCCCAAACTTTGTTTGAGATAGTCCCTTCGTTGTGTACAATCTTGGCCTCGGTGTGAACTAGCCATGAATGTGTTGTGACATTCCAGAGGTTGGGATAATCCCGGGAAGACAATGTGATGAGTTTAGTTAATTTAATTTATTGATTTCACGGGGTTCTATACAAACTAAAAAAAATATTTTAAAATCATATTGAAAGATGTCTGAAGATGCTTTTTATTGTTCTTCCAGCTTGTTTGTTTGAAGATGATTTTGTTTGTTTCTCATTTTTCTCGACTTTTTGTTTGTTAGGTTTTTTCATCCTCATGTGAATTGCCAGAGCGGATTAACGCGATTAAGTCAGATATTTCATCACTGTCAGATAAAAATGTGGAGTTGAATAAGCAAGTCAAGGATCTGACTGAAAGGCTACGGTTTGCTGAACAAGGAAAAGATCATGCACAGATGCAGTTTTTGGATATGGGTGAAAAGCACAAGGCTGGCCCTTTTGGTACTGTCAAGGGTTTGAGAACAAATCCAACTGTCATTCCTGATGAATCAGTGAATCCAAGATTGGCAAAGATCTTGGAGGAAGTTGCCATTCGGAAAGAACTTATTGTTGCACTTGCAAACTCAAATGTCCAAGCCATGTTGGAGGTCTGGTTTACCAGCATCAAGAAGGTGGGTATTCGGAATTATCTAGTTATAGCACTAGATGACCATATTGAACATTTCTGCAAATCAAATGGTGTTCCAGTTTACAAGAGAGATCCAGATGAGGTTATAGATTCTGTTGCAAAGACGGGAGGTAACCATGCTGTCTCTGGACTGAAATTTCGTATTTTGAGAGAGTTTTTACAACTTGGTTACAGTGTTCTTCTCTCAGACGTTGATATAGTATACTTGCAGAACCCATTTGATTATATTTATAGGGATTCAGATGTTGAGTCTATGAGTGATGGTCACAATAATATGACTGCTTATGGATATAATGATGTCTTTGATGAACCTGCCATGGGTTGGGCTCGATATGCTCATACCATGAGGATATGGGTTTACAACTCTGGTTTCTTTTATATAAGGCCTACTATGCCGTCAATCGAGCTGTTGGATCGCGTGGCTGATCGGCTTTCTCGAGACAAATTATGGGACCAAGCAGTCTTTAATGAGGAGCTCTTTTACCCCTCACATCCTGGGTATGATGGGCTTCATGCTGCCAAGAGAACTATGGATATGTATCTGTTTATGAACAGTAAGGTCCTTTTTAAGACTGTGCGGAAAGATGCAAAACTAAAACGGCTGAAGCCAGTTATTGTTCATGTAAATTACCACCCAGATAAACTTTCAAGAATGAAAGCAGTTGTAGAGTTCTACGTCAACAGCAAGAAGGATGCCCTAGATCATTTCCCAGATGGTTCTCAGTGAAACAAGCAAGATGCACAAGGACATTTCCCAGATGGTTCTCCACTTCTCAGGGGTCCAGATAGAATGACAGAATATCCTATTCTCACCATTTAATGGGTGAAGCAGTTCAGTTTTGGAATACACACTAGCTGCCAGTATATTAACTTGATTCCACTTTCGGAGAGCAAGAGATGTATCCTTTGAATTAATGTTCCCCTTCCATTTAATCATGTTTTTGAATGTTGGAATAACTAGAGCTTTGTTTCACTTTACGACCATAGTGGTGGGCACTGTTTTATATCATGCATACGAAGAACTCTTATTCAGAAGTCAGTCGTATACTGTACCATTTTAAGTCCGAATTTTTTGAAGATCTTGATGTCTGTAGGCTGTCCTCTTCTCAAGTAATTGGTTTACTTGGTCAGGGTTTATGCCTTTCAATGAGGTGATAAAGACCAGAAAATGATAATTGAAGTGGGTTTCTTTTTGTGTAATTTTGTTTTCCATGTTAGGCTCTTTGTAATGTTAATCAGTAGGGTATAAAACATCAGAAACTCTCTGCTCTCTGCCTCTATCATGACTAGGGTAACATGAGCTCTGCCCCCGAAGTGTCTGAACTCTCCGATTCCTTCCATCCCACAAGCGGTCGAAAGGTAAGAGAGTGCATTGTTTATTTTCATATATGAGATGAGATGAGATGAGATGAGTGGGATGAAACGAAAGTTAAAAATTGAATAAAATATAATTAAAATAGATTTTCTAATATTATTTTTGTTTTAAGATTTTAAAATGTTGAATTATTTATTTTATTTTATATGTGAATTTGAGAAAATTGTACTGATTAGATGAAGAATTATTGTTTTACAGTCCATCAAATATAGATTGCATTACAGGCCACATAAAAATGCTTCAATTTTATGACTAAATGAAATGAATTTTTTTAGATTTTTAAATTTTTTTATTTGTAAATAAATTTGTTTTAATTAATTTTATTTTAAAATGGAGATTTTTCTATTTGTTTATTACTTAGACTCAGCGGCGGAATCACCCTTTAGCTTGAGGGGTTTTGGCCTCTCCAAAATTTTTAAAACTTGATAAAAGTCAAATTTTGAAAGATATTTTTATAAAATAGATTATATAAAAAATTAATATTTGTCTCTTTTTAAATTTTATTTTGTAAATTGACCTTTTCAAATTAGATTTTTTAATTTTATCTTTGCTTGGACCGTAAAAAAATCTATTTTTTTAGATTGAATATAGCATTGCTCTTAGATGAATTGAATTAAGAAGTTTTGTGAAAACGGACGATGCTTAGTCCCATGACACCGTGAGCAACATTCAAGTTTGGCAATGTTTGTTAGAATCAATGAGCTCAGTTTATGCCATGTTGGAGTTACCCTCGGTATGCCTTTATGAAGTTAATTCTGCAGACACTCCGTTGAGCGATTGAAAGCGTATTTCCAGTACAAATAACGTTCTCATTTCAATTTCGCGAGGACCAATTTAGCCAGTGGACCTGTCCTGCAAATGGAAGGCAAGTATCTGGACAAAGATATCAAACGTGGTAGGGACAACATAGGACTCCAACCCATGTTTTTTGTGTTGTCCAAATCAGTGGCCCCCGGTGGGGGGCCTCCCTACCGTCCACCTCTATTCTTTAAAAATAAAAAATAAAAAATAATATTATATATTTATATATTTTAAATAATTTTATAATTTTGTAGAATAATTTTAATTTTATTTTGTGTTAACTTTCTCTTTAAAAATTATCTTCATCTTTTTCTACAAAATTAATCTAATTTAAAAATAAAATAAATCTCATATAAAATAAAATAATATAATAATATAATGACATATTTTTATTATAGATAAAAATATAAAAATAAGAATAAAAGAGAAATTGAATGATTTTTAATATATTTTTATTATGGTGATATGTTCTTATCATATTATATAATTTTTAATATATAAATTATATTAAATATATTTTATTTTTATTATAAATTTTATTATTAAATTATTTTATACTGCATAAAAAATTATATATAAATAAAATTAAAAATATTAAAAATATGTTGTTTAAATTTTGCTTAGCTCTCATAATCCAAATTTTTTGCTCCGTCACTGGTCCAAATCCTCCATCCATCCATCCATCCATCCTTCGTTCCCAACCACCAAAAACATTTAAAACAGCCAACCCTCCAGTTTTTTCATCATTATTTCACAAAATAAAATAAAAAATGTGTATAGTTTTTTTTTTTACAAATATTTTCAATTTATTTAATTATTATAATTTTTTCAAATTTTTATATAAAATAAACAAATAGTTTAATTTTTAAAAATTAAAATAAAAATTATATTTTAATAATATTTGATTTATTTTTTTATTTTTTATTTTTTTATTTCAATTTATTTTAATTCATTTTATCTAGAAAAACAAAATGTCAGCTTAGCCATCACCCCTGTGGATATATCTAGACATCGAAATTCGAATAGTTGTTATCGCCTGTATTCCTAGTAACTTCAACTTAGAGAATAATATCCTTAAAAAAAAATTATTATAAAAATAAATAAAATGAAAAGTAAGGTCGTTGCATGCAAGCCACATGCAAAATATAATTCGTTCGATCGGTACGTAATATTATTATTTTTGTCGTTGATTGGAATTTTCTTTCTTATCTACAAACACAGATAGAATGCATGATCTTCTCCAACACTTTGTATGGCTTCAAATTCCACTTACCCTCCTTTCTTCGTCTTCTTCCGCAACATATTTTCCTCTCCTCGTCACTTTCATTAGAGAAAAACTTCCGAAACTTGTGGCTCAAGACCTCAATTAATCTCTAGGCTGTTATTGTTCTCAGCCCAAATGGCAGCTCAGAGGTTTCCTCCCGCCAAATGATTTTTTTTTTCTGCGAATTAACATGCTTATTTCTATCGATTGCTGGTCCGGTTGATTGCTATCTGCGAAAATGGAGAGATTTTCACAGAGAGAAGCTGTTCTTTTAGGGTATAGTAGTCTTCGGCGATCTTTCACGAACTCCAGCTCTTCGCCGAGGGCTCCGGTCTGCAGAGAACTGGATTTAGATTTCCACGATGTGTTCGGCGGGCCGCCGAGGCGGTCATCAGTTCAAGAAAATCGGTTCAGTTTCAACGAAGCCGGCCGGGATTTCCATGGACGTAGAGGGAAGGAAGATGAAGCACTTTCATGTCCTGTTATTGGCGGGAGGCCGGTTTTTGGGGAGGAGGATGAGAATCGAAGGCGGTGCCTGAGCAATGATTTCTTTGATGACATTTTCGGAGGCGATGAATCTTTGAGCCCTGTTCGAGCCCTGCCACCCAAAGCTGACCCATTCAGGTTTTTACTTTACTCTGATGATCCTTAATTTAGTTTCGGCTGTCTGCAGAATCTGAGGAAAAGAGATGATTAGAAACGAGAATTTCTTTGTTCTTAGTTAATATGTTAAGAGGATATTTACATGTTTGGATTGAGAAAGATCTCGAAAAATGTTTTCCCTGAGGTTTGAAAAATTAGTGGAACCCCTACAAAATGTGGGGAAAAAAAAACTTTTGTGAAAATCAAGGTAAGATGTTTTGATGAAAATTATTTTTTAGATTGTTTTAGAATATGTCATATATTGGGTATCCTTCTTTGAAATTATGTCATATGAGATAAATTTCCATGTTTAATATTCTGATTGTTGTGCATGTTTCCCTGTTTCTTGTCTTCAACTGTGATTTCCTAGTTTACCAGCCAATTTGACGAAAGGGATGGACTCGCCAGTATTTGGTTCCACCCTTCGTAGTTCATCTAAATACAAGGATGGTGCATCCAATGGAATTAGCCTTTCTAATTCTTCAACTTCAACCCTTTCTAGATTCTCAAGCCAAGAAATTCAATGCCAAGAGGAGTTGGGGAATGATATTGTTCAGTCATCTTATCGCCAAAGCCCTTTATCTCCGAAGATCTCTCGTCTCAGCTCAGAGTCATCACACCTGAATAACTCTGATAAAAGAGACAGGGAAGGCAACAGGAAAGAGGATTCAAATAGTTTGGAGGTCCAAAGGGAAAGTGGTCAGTTTCACTTTTCTATATACAGATGGGCTAGCAAAGGAGTGCCATTGGCAACACTTTTTAGAGGCAATAGGTCTGCCAAGTTTGAGAGATGCTCAAGCTCGAATGGATGGCTGGAAAGTGGAAGAATGGTGAAGGAATCATCTAAAAAGTCCTCTAAGATGGAATGCAATGAACAGGAAAATGACTCTATTCTTGATACAGGAGTTCAAGATATAGTAGAACCATGTCAAAGTGCTGTCGATGATGTTCCTGTTAGTGCCATCTTGCATGAAAAAAGAGAAGAAATAAAATCTGAATCTCTGTTTGTGATAGAATCTGGTGATAATGCCAAGCAAGTTCACAAGCCTGCAGTGAATGTCAAACCCTCACATTCTCTGTTCCTTGATAACAAATATGAACATGGTAAGTGTGTTCCAGATCAAGTGCATTGGTTCAAAACTTCAAATATATCTTCTTTAAAACCACACCCATTTTGTTCTACTGCAGGCAATGATGGAATAGGTGAAAATGGTAAAGGTAAGGAAAGTACAGTTATAAGCACAAAAGAGCCATTTGTACTTGTTGATGCAAGTAAAAATGTAGAGAAACAAGATGGAAAAAGAACTACTTTTCAGGATTCAAATGTGTACTCAGCTGACAAGCTTGGGAGGAACAGAGTTAAGGGAAAGGTCAAAGAATTCGTTAAAATTTTCAACCAAGGAGCTTCTCAAAAACCCAAATACAATATTGATATTGACTGTGGAATTCAAAGCTCTAAAGGGAAGAAGAGCATTGGCACACCTGGATTAGATGAGAATACTCCAAGGTCTCAAGTAAGCACCAAAGTCCCATTCATTTTGATCACGGTAGAGTTACTTTGAGTTCGCTCAACCAGATATTAACAACTTCAAGTAATCTCTTCAGAAGTGAAGAAAAACAATTTTGTTCCAGAAAGCTTTTAGTAAATCTGAAAATTCTAATATTTTTTATCATGTTCTCAGGCAGATGAATATCTGAAACAGTCAGAGAAAGAAGATTCTGCCTTCAAGACCGCCAACTATATATTCAGTGATACTTTGTCAGGACAAAAGGATTACTCACCATCAAACGGTTCGTTTTTCTAATCTTTAGTCGAAGTGGTGGTGAGGCTTATCTTAATATTTGGGAACAGGTCCAAGTTGAGAAATCTTGAATCATGATAGAATACCCCATACTTTATTATGGTGATTTGGAAATTTCATAGCCGCATATTTAAGGTGAAATGTCATCTTCTTGGGTATGGTTGTTTTGGTTGTGTTAGTATGACTTCCAAGTTACTCTGTTAGTCACAGACTTAGACCCAATTTGCTGTAACTGCCTGTGCTACATCTGGAAAACAGAACTCCACCCCACGGGTCCTAAATTGACCCAAATTGGTTTTGCATTAAATACACCTTGATTAGGGATGGAATCTGCATTTTCCTAAAGAAACTCCAACATCTAAAAAGATTCTTCTGACTCAAAACAAGTAAGAACTTTGATTTGTCATCTGGTTTTAGGTTTGAGACAGAAACTACTTTCCTATTCAAAAGACCACCACAAGCCATCCATTTTTTGAGAAATTCTTCCAATATGCTTCCCCACATAGGTGTGTGTGCGTGGTAAACATGTGGGCAGAACTGGCAGTGAGTGATGCAAATGAACTTCATGTGATGTGCTCTCCAATCAGTATAAACTTGATGCTATTTGTGGTTCAGATCCAATTCAGTACTTTATGGAAATTTAAAAAGGTTCCATTTTATTCTACTCTATCTACGTTGATCTAATGTGTGATATGGCATTGATTTATATGGGGACTGAGTGCTTTATTGAAAGATATAACACGTCCATGTATTTTTGTCAGCATCAATTCTTAATGGCTCGAAGGCTATAATTGAAGACACGGCAGAGTCCTTCCGAGGGAACTACATTGTATGTGATTTTACCATCAAAATTTGATACATGTTTTCTTAACTGCACAATGTCATCTGATTAAACTTCTGGGTCCACATATTCATCTAATGAACCTAAAATATTAATGTTGAACCATGCAAATCTCAGTAAACAGATGCATAGGATCTTATTATCTATTGGCACAAACTTATATATTTTTTTAACATATGCTGAGGAGCTATTTCACTTGGGTTTCTTGACAGATAAAAGAAATACCCCAAAGCCACAATGAACTGCCTCAAAGTGTTGACAAAGATGACGAAATCAAAGTAATGGAGAATCCGAAACAGGCTCAACTTTAATGTTGCTTTAAAATATCTATGATGGCAATAATTGTACATTTTCACATAATGCAGATTATTGATGCAAAAATAAGACACTGGTCCGATGGAAAGGCAGGAAATATAAGATCATTGCTATCGACTTTACAATATGTGAGTATGGATCTTGCTATATATTGTCCTTTTATCCTTGACTATTGCTAAAGATACTGCTTTTTTATATGTTTAGATACATATTTTGACTCTGAAAAGTAATGTTGATCATACATACAGGTTCTTTGGGCAGATAGTGGGTGGAAGCCTGTAGCTCTTGTTGATATAATTGAAGGAACTTCAGTGAAAAGAGCTTATCAGAAAGCTTTACTCTGCCTACATCCAGATAAGCTACAGCAGAAGGGTGCTGCTTCTGATAAAAAATACATTGCAGAAAAAGTTTTTGATATTTTGCAGGTATAGATTTTACATCCCACTGAACTCTTATTTTCACCTTATGCAATATAGAGTAACCATATATAATTCATTCAGGTATTAGCTCATCAACTTTACTTTCATGCCCATACAGAACAGAAACTCCAATATGAAAGTTTTTGTTTCCTTTTCTTTTCTTGTCTTTTTTTTTTTTTTTTTTTCAGGAAGCATGGACTCATTTTAACTCTCTTGGCTCATTGTGACTTCAGTCTTTTATGGCTGTATTCTGTCAGTGGACAAGGACACAGATGTTTGCTCAGAAACAAAACGCCCAATCAATTAAAGAAGGATCAGTTTGGGATTGTCAGTGGATTATAGAAATTTTCACTGTAGAATTTTCGATTATTGAAAAGTTCTTTTTACCATGTGATAATTGTCACATTCCATCTAACGAATAAGAGTATGTGGTATATGAGATCTCATATTGTTTAGAAATAAGAAATTTTTACTCTTTATAATAATTTCAAAAGGACTATTCTTGAATTATTGAATAGTATTTTTAGAATATAAGCTATGTAATTTGGACATTTCATTAGGACGTTATAAATACATCCACTTTACTTACATGGTTAGAGTATCCCACACTTTTTTGAGAAATAATACTTGTTATCGTGAATGCGTAAACATCGCACAATCATTTAAATTTTTTTTTTAAGTGAATGCACACTACTTACACACTCAATAACTGTATGTAGCAATGCTCCACTTTTTTTTCAAGCATAATTTTTGCAGGATTTATTTCTAACTGTAACACTTCTCACATTGAAAATTGAATAATGCTAGATGAGAAATACTTAAATCTTCCTAGGATTTATCCTAAGTATTCATACCGATACCCAAAAAAAAAAAAAAAAAAACTCTTGATTATTAAGAAAGTATTTTTTTAATGATATTACGCATTTTTTAAATATTTAAGAATATAAGAAAATTAAAAAAAAAAATTGTTCTTATTGGGACAACTCATGCTTCATTCTTGGTGGATTTAGCATTATACATTCTAGTTACCGTTAAGTAGGGGTGTTCATCCGGATTTCGATTTTGGGAATCCGGAACTCATATTTAAAATTTTCTTCAATCTTTTTGAAAAAAATATATATATATTAAGAAATATAGTAAAATTTCAAACCGGGCCGGGTTGTACCCGGCCCAGATGAACAGGCCTACCGTCAAGGATTGTGCAAGTGTCGTGCACTCTTTTTAAAAGAAAAAAAAAAACAAGATTTGGTATAAAAAGAAATTAAAGTTTTCTATATAGATTTTATATGTACTCAATTTTCTTTTTCAATCTCAAATATCATTTTCCTAAGATTATGGTCGCTAGAGTGTCTAATGTAATTGTATTTTTTCTTTCATATGCTGTCTTCCAAAGAGAAGAATCCCACACGATCTGCCATTGTTAAAGGCAAGTATGCTTCCATCTTTACCCAAGACGATGGGTACCTTTGTCTTTCCTTCTTGTCGTTTTCTTGGGATTTTCATTTGCTTACATCAATCTGAATCTCTTCCATTCAATTTATGTCATCACAGTCCCATTTAGTTTTTACCAATAAATTAAGAATTTAATTCCATTATTATCTTAATTAAAAATTATTTTTTATGATTATAAAATTTTACTTTATCAAAATATTTTCCTAATCACCAAGAACCCAATCGCCTGACGGTGTAGAATCTGATTCTCCAAATAGAAATCCAGATTGGAAACCCCCCACCCCATTATATCAAAGAAAAAAATTATTGCTTAATCCAGTCTTATTTAATTTTAAATAGAACCAGCCCCTCTATCTTTCTCTCCCATTTTCGTCATTTCCATTTTAATTTATATCATATTTTAATTACTTATCAAATATAATTTAATTTAATTTAATTTTTAGCACATTAAAACATGTAGTGTATAAATAAAGAGTAGAAACTAAATTAGTTTTAAAAGAATAAAATAAAATAAATAAAAATCATTGTGGTGTATGGAATATTGATGAACAAAACTATATAAATTTCTCTTTTAGTCTTTATACATACAAGAAAACTCTTCTTTTATTTCTTCAATGTTGTCATTACCAAAACCCTAATAATAAACTAACAAGAAAGAAAAAGAGAAGGAAAACAAACAAACATAATGCTTTTGTTGCTTTACTTGTAACTACTCATATATTTTTTATTAAAATAAAAAACAACCCCAAGAGGCAATAATATAGAGTGATGAGTATGATATGAAAGTCGAATGAAAATGAAAATCTAGCCACCTACCTCTCTACTTTATTGGGTATGCGTCCACATTATCACCTCGGATCCTTGTCCTTTTCAATGCCTCTGTGCCCCATTTAGACCATTGGCTAAATAAACAACGGAATTTTCATCTAAAATAGGTTTTTTTAATTCTACCCTACTTTATCTATAAATATTATAAGTGTCTATTAAACATGTGACAATTATATATATTTTTTTTAAGTTCATCTTAAAAAATTGATATGTGTCCTTTCATTAAAAGAAAATATATTTGTCAAAGAGACATCAATTTCGCCAAAAACATGTGGCTTGATTGATTCAATTGACGTAATTTTTAGCTTCTAAAATAGAGGTATGGAGTTCGAAACTCTCCTCTTTCAAAAAAAAAAAAAAAAGAATGAGACACATGAATTTTTAAAAGAAATTTCCTTCAATTAAATTTGGAAAAAAAATCTGTAAAAATAACTATTTAATGCACAAGAATAAGTTAAGAAATCATTGATTCATCTTGCATAAGCAATGGTTATATGATTAAGATTCCTTACGAGTTTTTCTTTTATCTTTTATGCACTTTTAAAAAGATATATATATGAGTGGAATACAATTTGTAGATTGTGTGAATTTTAGTATTAAATATTACAAGATTCATATATTGCGTTTATCTTTCTGCGAATTGTGTAAAACAATTGGAGACGAAAAATTGTATAAAAATCATAATCCAATGCGTAGCACAAGATCATCATATGTGCTAGGGGACAATAGGAAAGCTTTAGGGATGGGAAATTATAGCAATGAAATACTTCAAGGTGTGTTTTGGTTTCATATTCGAATTTCTTACGCATTGAGCATTTAATAGGACAAAAGCATAAGTTAATGATGGACTTTTGTTAATCTTAATTATAATTATAAATAAATAAAAAAGTCTCACTCTCATACCGAAAAGAACACAAAATATTGGTCTTTTTTAATTCCACAAAATTTTTTATCTTATCTTATTTAATTATTATAATTTTTTCAAATTTTCATATAAAATTAAATAAAAAATATATTTTTTTAAAATTTCAAAATAAAAATAATATTAAAAATATATATTTTAATAATATTTTATTTTATTTTTAATTCTATTTTATTATTGAGATTCTATTCTTCTTATTCTACTTACTCAACAAAAAATATTATATAAATAAAATAATTTTATAAAAATAAATTTATAAATTGATGTAATTTTTTATAATAAGTTAAATTTATATAATAATAAAATAATTTAAACTTATTTTAAATAATCTTTTTATGGAAATAACTTAATTTAAAAAAAAAATGCTAAAATCTTTTAAAACAGGTAAAATGTGTCACATTCAGCTGAACCTTATTGGGGGTAGTGCGGTGATTCCGTGTAGATGAGGACGGTGCATTCTGCAGAAAATGCACGTGGGACATAAATTCCAACATAAATTCCAAATCAATTTGATCATCTCTTCTTTCCAATACTATAAAACTGAACTTTCCTCTTGTCTTTTTCTTTTCTTTTCTTTTGTTTGGCCAATCTTTCTTTTGTTGTTTGACTACTGCTATCAGTGCAGGAAAGCTAAGCTTTCGGACCACAACATGTTCATCAAGTTGTTTTATAGCAGTTAGCTTTATTCTAAACAGCCAATTATTTGCTAATATTTTTTGTTCTTATACATACATACATATATATATATATATCGTATCATGTGTTGTTTTTAGATAATTGTTGGGATTCTCTGTCTGTCTTAATATTTGTCTCTTTCACTTAACAATAAAATTATTTGACTACTTACAAAATTAATTGACATTGGACGAAGTGTCATGTAACAAAACAAATTAGAGTTATTATATTCTCAATTCGATCTGTAGAGCACACAATTCACATCATTTAAATAATAAATATTAAAAGATCAAATTTTCCATAAGCATGACATTTAGAAATTGAAATTTTTCCAAAAATTAATTGTTGGAAAGACAGAACAAAAAAAAAAATTAGAGTAATAAAAAGATTATGAAATGAGATTATTTTGTAAATGATAATGATACAGCCATGAACTTTGTTTTATCTATATGTGTTATGAAATGAAAAGTTCAAGACTTTATCATTTTATTTTGAGAAATTAAATAAATTAGAAATGCTACATAAACAAAATGATTACATAAATATAATAAAATTCATTTTATAATAAAAATAATTTTATAATTTGATATATAACATTAACATATATATTTATTTTTATATAATATATTTCTTCCTAAAGTATTAATCTAACTAAAATGATAAAATACAATTGTTTAGATGAGGTTTAGCTAGATTTTAGAGAGTAGGATGTTAAATGCTGTTAAAAAAGAGTTATACTAGATATAATCTTAATATGTGAGATTTATTATTTAAAAAATAATTTTTTTATTTAATCTTAAAATTATTCATTTTTTTTTACAAAAAAACATACGAGACTTGTATATTTTACAACTGTAAATATAATTTTTTCTATAATAAATATCAGTAATATCAAAGAACAGAAAACAACATAGAATTTTCTTTTTGAGAGAGAGAGAGAGAAAACAACATAGATTAACAGTGTTCAAAAGATGTAACACATGTAACGATTTTTATGAAGGTAAGGGATGATGAAGTGGTCTCAAAACGAGCCTTATAAAGAGAATTATTGTTAAAAAAACAGTTTCTCTTTGAATTAGTCTAGATGTATTTATTAAAACATAAATGATTTATCAACAACTTATACGCAATCACTTAATAAAATAAAAATAATTTTTTAAATAAAATTCCTCCTTACTTTTCTTTAGTTTTATATGATTAAATTTTAAAAATAAAAATTGTGATTTGGTCTTCTTTTTCGGTACAGCAAAATGTTGGACTGTAAAAACAGTAGAGATGGGCAGCGTGGGACCCGTTGTTTGACCGCTACAGCCTACAGCTGGCCTGCTCATGCAAAAGACCCCTAAAATTTACATTCTCTTACTCTTTAGTAAATTAATAATCTAATTTTAGAAATAGAATCATTCATGATTAGTGTTGTTTGAGCAGTCAAGATCCACGTGGTTATTTAATTCTGTAATAATTCTAAAAAGATAATTACAGTACGATACTGCTTCTATATGTGGAATGCAACTGAACTAAACTTGAAACACTGCAATTATCCCATAGTTTGTCTGCGAGACACGAGACAGCAAAAGGGTTGGCATTGATATCCATAGATTTGTATTTTTCTCGCCTCAGAATTCTGAAATGATTGTCTTTTTGTTGAGGAACTTCGTGGTTTTTCTTAGATCATTCAATGGTGAAGGTGAAGAAGCTGGTTTTGTTGGGATCTAATGCCCGTCTGCTCTAAATTTGTGAGTTCTTCTGTCCAGTTTCCCCCCCTATAATTGTAAGCCTCGTCTTTTTAATTGCTCAAGCTTTTGTCGTTTGGGTTGGTCTTGCATACCCAAATGTTTTAACTTCTTTAGCTATATTTATTTTTTACCAGTAATTATAATCTAGGGCTGTTTGGTTGCTGAGAAAATTTTCGAGGAAAGGTATGATCTTGCTAAAATGTACGATACCAAGTCCCTCATCATGCCCCCTTTTTTTTCGACAATGAGTCAGAAAACTTTTGTTTCTTGTTATTGGCTGTAAGTGGCTAATAGTAACATTCTCATCCGTCTGATCTCTTACTCTGAAGAAGATGTTCATTTTGAAATTGTTTTCTGGTGTGTTTGCTTGTGTATATTCTGGTGCATTACAGTCTCAACTAGATCTGAAATGGTTCTTCCCCTATCCTGGCTAATTAGGATGAATTTGGTTCTTTTTTAGAACTTGTTTCGTACATGTAATTAGTTTCATCAAAACAGCACGTTATTGTTTGGTTTTAATTTGTTCCAATTTTACATGTTTGTGGACTAAAATTTTCATTTGACCTCCCCAAATGGAATAGGGAGTTTTTAAGATCTTAAGTTTCTTTTTTTTTGTAACTCTCTCTCTCTCTCTCTCTCTCTCTCTGTGTGTGTGTGTGTGCCTGTTTCAATTTTCCCCTTGAACAAATTTATTGTTTTAATTCTCCCTCTATCCTTGCCTCACATCATTGTAGTGAATGGCTTTCTTCTATTGGCTTTCCTACGCTCTAATACTCCATCTATTTTCCCCCTAATCTTGCAAGTAGCAATGTTTTTGCTCTGATTGTGAACTTCTGTTCCAAAAATTTTCAACATTTTTTATTAGCCTTCACTTTCTGCGATTACTGGGTTTTTCTTTTCTTGTTACGCTTCTCTTTCTATCCTGTGGTTGTCTTTTATTTTATAGTTTTCTTCATCTAAGAATCATAACAAGAGAAAAATCTGAATTTCTTAACAATATAGAGCTGGCTCTGAACTGAAACCTTCCTTATTATGAAGACTATGGTCGCCGTCTTGAAAATGACATTTTTTTTTTCTTTAGCTACATTGGCAATTTTTTATAATGAGATAAATAATCATATTATCTCAAAAAATAAAAAGAAATAATTTAGTTGTAGTAGAGTCATTGAACTGCGTTCTTTTGACCCCCTTGTTTGTGTTGTTTTCCTTTTTTTCCTTGCATTCATTTGTATTGTTGTTCACTAGTCCAATATCTTTAATAAAAGGGTTAATGTCAGCGTATTTCCCATATGCTCAGGTCAAGGACAGTCATCAACTGATTTTTGTTTATTGAAGAAACATGAAGTTTGGATCAAAGAAATCCATTATGCCTTTTCGGTTGAAATGCAAATCAGGCTCCCGATTTTCCGTTTTTCATTTGAGAAGAAAATCAGCCACCAGGTTTTGTATGTTCCCTAAGGCAAAGTCAACTAGCTATGGTCCTGGCAATACCCCAGTCTATCTTAATGTGTATGACTTGACACCCATGAATGGCTATGTTTACTGGGCAGGTCTCGGTATCTTTCATTCTGGTGTGGAAGGTATGTTTTTGTCCAGTTTAGAAATGACACATTAGTGTCTTCATTCAAATGACTCGTGGGTTAATCCCAGGATTACATAGAATCTTATGCTTAGCTGTCTTTATTTTGCTTTAACTGGATGATATCTTTATCTACTACTTCTACTTAAATCAATAGGTAGTGTTTCAGTCCACATGTGCTTTTTAAATTTAGCTATGATACTCTTCATCAGTTCATCCGGACTTTGTCGCCCTTAGTCACATCCAATTATGTGACGCATTTTTAGCAGCACATGTTGCTTTTAAATTGGAAAATTATGAATCGTCGTTGGAAACAGTGAGAAATTGAATGAGAAAAGGGAAAAAGGGATCCTAACATGAATCTTGTTGAGACTCTAGGAGGTGCAGAATATTTGTGGTCCATGCCTTGTGGATGCCTATTTTGCTGACTTGCACATATGTGTGGTTCTGCTTAAGGTGAAATCAGAGCTAAGCTAAACTCTCTTTAACTGGGATGGGAGGGAGGGAGGGAGGGTCGATGTCCTACATTATATTTAAAGTAATTATGTAATACAAGCTAAATTAAGAAAAGGAGGGAGAACAAGTTGCCAGTTGTGTGAGAAAATTGGTTTATGATTGAACAGTAGCATAGCTAATAAGTTTTAAAAGCAAGTGGCATGTGAAATCTGTACTTAGTTACTCTCACCTCTTTATATTACTTTTGGGTTATCGAATGAATGTCCACGACTTTCTGATAGCCACAACTGCACTGTACAGTTCACGGTGTAGAATATGCATTTGGAGCTCATGACTACCCGACGAGTGGTGTTTTTGAGGTTGAACCACAGCAGTGCCCAGGCTTCAAGTTCAGGAGATCAATATTCATTGGGACCACAAGCTTGGGCCCTAATCAGGTGAGATCATTCATGGAGCGGCACTCATCGAGTTACCATGGAGATACATATCATCTAATTGCCAAGAACTGCAATCATTTCTGCACGGACGTTTGTTACAAGCTCACAGGAAAACATATTCCAAAATGGGTAAATCGACTAGCAAAAATAGGTACTCCCTCTATATTCCTTCTGACACATTGTTTTGTTAGTTCATTTAATATTAGTTGCATAGAGTTTTGTTCCAAAATATGTTTTGAGCGTTTTGGATTCAAATATTTGCTGCCCTTCAAGATTGATGCCCTTCAATCTTGATGCCCTTCAAGATTTTCATCTCATGATTGTGCAATCCAATTAAAAGTCAATACCTTTTGTCACAAATGGCTTCTTATGTTTTGTAATAGAAATCTTAGTGAAAATTTTATCCGTCGTCACCGGCTCACATGATTTTCCCCATTTAACCCTTGTAACTACAGACAGCATGATAATCTATGTGACTTGAACCGTTGAATTTTCAGCAGTGGCAACTACTATATCAAAAAGAGCACTGCTAATCCACAAAAAAAATTACACAAAATTAATTCTACAAACTGATGTGGCTTCATCTGATCCATTAGATCTACTTTATAATAAAAGTAATTTTATAATCTGACGAACCACATCAAGCCATATCAGTTTGTGTGATTGTTTTTGTGGAATCCCTTTGTGACTACAGTATTTCCCTAATAAAAATATTAGCATCTAGCTGGACAACTTTTCCTTGTAGTTGAACCTTCTTTTTTCTTTAGCATTATCCTCTACTAGTAGAGAGGCACAAAAGTTTGTATATTCCGTGATGTTTGTGTATTTTTGTTAATCAAATTTGTTTCCTTCGTGGTAGGTTTAATATGCAACCGGATACTTCCTAAAACCCTCAAGGTATCTGCTGTAAGGCATGACCATAATTATGAACTGCATGATAGTGAGAAGAAGAGGCTGACAAGTTCCCTCAGTTGCCTGTCCTCGATCTCCACGAGGCAAAAGCAATTATCAACATCTTCATTATTTCTACAATCACCCTTGAAAGGCTGCTTACCACCATGGGAATTAAGATGGTCTCACTTTGGTTCTTTGAAAGAAAGGTAACTAAATGTTTGGAGGGTATGCAATCAGTTGATTTTCTTAGTACATCGAAAAGGCTTAGCTTGAAGGGGAAACTTGTTTTGTCCACTGACCCTTCAAGGCATGCGGCCTTTTAATTATCTTTCAAATTTAGTAGAGTCGGGAGGTGCTGCTTGTCGTCATTGTAATACTAGTCTAATGTCGAAACCAGTAAGAAGAGAGAGCATGTATGTCAAAGCATTGCCCTACTTTAGCTGTAGATTGTACTTCTAGTGTGTTTTGTTTGATTTTACTTATATTTTAGGTAGTTTTTGTTGTTCATGGCAGATTCTTTTCCAAAGTTTGTTGATTCTGGTATTGGTACAGAATGGAACCAATCTTTTGCAACTCTTCTTGTTCCATTTTTATTCAGCCTGTAAATATTAATATAATGTGATGTTTGTGATATTTCATCCTTCTTTCTCCCTTGTATTATAAGTTGAGCGTCAGAAGAAGAGATTTGATAAGGAAAATGATAGTATGTCCAACTCCATTTGACACCTCTATTTGACAAATCTTGTATTTTAATTTTTTTTATTATTTATTTTGCTTAATGATTAAGGAAGTGATTATTAGTGTATTGATATTTTTTTCATATTTTTTAAAATATTTTAAAATGATAAAAAAATTCATTTTTTTCTATTTTTATCATTTTAAAATATGAAAAAAAAAATATGAAAAAAAAATATCAATACACTAATAATCACTTTTTTAATTATTAAGTATAAAAAAAATTAAAAATTAAAATACAAGAAGTGTCAAATAGAGTGGGCATTATAGGATTACCTTTGGATAAAGTTTGGTCGCTTTCAAGGAGAGTAGTTTACTCACAAATTCAATTACCCTTTTATTTTTGTAATAAGATAAGATCAAGTTTTTTTCTGAGTAAAACATTTGAAAGCTTAAGCAATCAAGGGAACTACTAACTAAAAAATTCAATTCAAAAGAAAATTGACTAAAATCACTTTCGTAGCATTCTTATGGAGATGAAGTATTTTTCAAACAATGAATGGTTGGATTGATTGGCCATAAGGTGCATTATAATTGGAAACTCTTCTCATGTGAACAGTGCACTAATCTCTACATGTGAACAGTGCATGAATAATGGAGGATATTGCTTACAGTCTTTTTTCTCTAGTGTGTTCCCTGGTGCAACAGTTTTTTTTTTTTATTGGTATCAGATATTTAGGAACAGCATCTTGACTAATTCTAAAGGTGTACAAGCTTTCAATAAAGAATTTTTTGTAAACGTATATTAAGTAATTTAAGGAAAAAATCATCCAGCTTTATGGCCCTTAGAGATTCTTGCACCTAAGGAAATTACCTAAGGAAATTTAAACCTGGGAAGCATACTCCCAAGCCCAACACTTTTAACTACTTGAGCCAAGTTAAAAAGATGACCATATGAAATAGATTACACATTAAGAAAAGAGATAAACATGTGAATAAATAGTAACTTGGGATATATGTACACTCCAGGTGTCGCAATTATTATCCCGATTTTCCTTCGTCATAAATGAGGATTGTTAATAAAATTGTGATACCATCCTCTTTTCGAAAAAAAAAATAATAATAGTAACTGGGAATTGAGAATTCTTAAAAGAAGATAGGCATATGTCTAAATTCTAAGTTTTTGTTAAAATATGTATTATAAGAAGACCTTATCCAAAAAGAGAATGAAGGGATTTTTGCAGTTTTAAGAGGCTTTCAGATCGACTTTGAGTCCGCCCAGATGGTTAACTCATTCAAGATTTCTGTTTTTCAAAGCTCCATACAACAAAAATCTGAGGCCAAGGGGGAGGGGGTAAATTTCTTTTTTCATTTTTTTGGTATTTTAGAAAAAAGAAAGAGAAAATGCAATGATTTGGTCAAAAGGAAATACTGGAAAGGAGATTCTTGCAAACGCGTTGGACATCCTTTTCTTGCGAACCAAACAATCCTATAATAGGGTGTTTTTGTCTTCTTCTTCCTCTTTTTTGATTAAAGGAGGATGTTTTTGTCTTTTAAAATGATGTCGTTTGCGTTAAATAGCTTAGTTACACTTGACTAACGACGATGCAACTGCAAGTAACGGAAGAAATTGGATACATGTGTCAAGTGAAGTGCCATCAAGATTTGTGCATTAAAAAATCTATTCTCAAATATGTGTAAAACAATACATATTAAAATACTAACATAACATTCTTTCAAAAAAAAAAAAAATCATACATAACATAATTTAATTCAAAAAAACTTTTTAAAATTTAAATCTCACAAATCAAATCTTACCGTTTTAAATAATATCAATAATGTGCTCTACACATCACGAGCATGAGAATAAAATAACTGAGGACTTAGCATTAACTATCATCATTTCTTTGTCTTAAAGCCCGATTTGGATACAATAATTATTTTATTTCATTTCATTTTCAATTTTTAAAATAATAATATTATTAAAAAATAAGATTTTAATAAGATTTTATTCAATTTTTAACTTTCATTTCAACTCCCTATCCAAACTGCACCTTAATCTTGTAGGCACCAACATACACTTTTCCATGTCTTATAAATGATGCAAGTGATATGGGAAAAATTCTTCTTATACATCTTATATATGGTTAATCCACCCACATGTTTGGACTCATAAAATTAATAGACACTTAAAATTTTAAGAAAAATATTTTAACTACAAAATTTTTTTTTTTTTAATATTTTAACAAAAATAATTTTTCATATAATTCGTTAAATCTACGATAGATTAACATAAATTTAAAGGGAAAAAAACCCATTATGGAAGGTGCATATTATTCGGTCTCTGTAACTGTGAAACCAAAATCAAAAGTTTATCACCTTATCAAGAAATTAATCTCACAAAGGATTAGTCTTAACCAAATATATTTGGTAAGGCATATTTATGTCTTGTGAGTCTGTGACAGTTGCAGAGATTAGTGAAATTGATGGCGAACGAATAGAAGCTTTCAAATCAATTTTGCATATAATAACGAATAAGAGAAAAAGATCAAGGGTTAATTGTTTATTTAAAGAAGAATTACATGCTGCAGTTCAAAAGATTAGCATAGCAAACAATGATCAAAATGAAAAACTCTATGTATCTCGTTCCACTTTCATTCCACTATGAGACTATGATAAAATAAAAATTTGATGTACAATCACTTTTACGTATTTTTTATGTATGTCATTAATGTGATTTCCTGCATTATTTTTTTAAAAGAAAATATAGTATATAAAAAATACGGAAAATGACTGTATAACATATTTCGAATATCACAAAAGTGGGATGGTGAGTGTGATATACTTAAAAAGTTTTCCTTCTTTACCTACCGGAATTGATGAGTTTATTTTTCATCCAAACTGCACTATTTTACTCAGTAAAACTGACCAAAAGATCAGTAAATAAATCAAATACAATTGAGCCTTCACTTGTTAGCTGGGCAAAGAATGCAGAAAAAAAAAACACACACACACACACACTAGAACAATCATTGATATCTTGGCTTTTATCCACTGGAATTCATGGGTTCATCTTTTATCCAGTAAAACTGCACTATTTTACTCAGTAAAATTGACCAAAAGATAGTAGCTTAATCAAACACAATTGAGCCTTCACTTGTTAGCCTTGGGCAAAGAATGCAAATGAGAAGGAAAAAAAAGTATAGAACAACCATAGATAGCTTGCCTTTGGTGACCTATTATTATTTCTGCAATAAAAATCTTGGCGCTGGACTCTACTTTTCCATATTCTTGCATTTTGCATCACCCTTTGGCATTTGGGCTTGGCTTAGTTCAACCAAAGCATCATATGTCATAATTGAGGAGTGTTCAACCATTTAGAATAGTGTTCTGATCATAGAACTTTCTGTTACCGAAGCCATAGAAATCTATTCCACTATCCTTTCAAAACAAACCCCACTAATTTTCTGAAGTTTATAAAGACTATTCAGCATCAGCAATAAAAGCACCCAATCCACCCCATAATGGAATAATATTCTATGATCTCTGTAAACCAATATGTAGAAACTTCAGAACGGCCTTAAATGCTGTTCTAACCCTAAGCGGCATTTCATAATGGATAGGTGTGTGTGCATCGACACATCAGACCATAGAGATACTTGTTCAGAACATGATTTCTGTATAAACTTTCAATACGTTTTTCTATAAATAACATAACCATACAAAGAGTATACAGATAGCTCCGAATTAGTGTTGGCAGAACAAACCTGTAGGCACACAAAAGAGATGATTCAGATCTACAGATGCAAAGTCTGACATAGAAGGGTTTCAAGACATTTCATATTTGCTATGTGACCACCACTTATAGCAATACAACCATTATAGACGCCAAAGGCCTGTGGCCTGATTGGCATAACCCCAACCTCCAAAATGGAGGTCTGGAGTTCCAAACCCCCCTCCCCCAAATGTATAAAAAAAAACCATTATGGATTCAAATGCCTTATAGCACCATATTTACTGTAAGAATGTAACAAGGCAATAGCAGACCAATGTCTCTGTCAATAGATGGGTGAATACACCCCTTATTATATGCCTGTGCATTTATGAGCAAATACCAATTGAAACTAAGATAACTCAACTGGGACAAGATATCATTTGGGGGCGAAGCCATGAAATTATCAATCGTCTTTCTGATGCAAAACACTAGGCAGGCTATTATTACCATTGAGAGCAGCAAGATAGATCCTTTTTTCGGGCAGCCCAATATCTGAATAAATCAAGTTTCCCTGTATGCAGAATGGAGTAACAGCAATAAAAGCAAGTTAATATCAAAATCTCTAGATAGAGGCTACAATAGCACCAAAACTTGTGCTGGGCCTGCTGGATTCAAAAGTCGTATTAATGAAATTTATGCCATTTCTTTACAGCTGTAATGGATTTTGCCTCCAGTGAGAAGTCATTGGATGATAGAGGTGCCTTAGGCCCTCGCTTCATAATCAAAAGGACTTCATTAATAAAAAGGCTAAGCCCAGGTATACCGGAGGTTTACTTGAGAAAACTTAGCAAGTGTTACGCATCAATTTCCTTCACTTGACTAGTGTATAGCACCATACAGCAAACCAACATTATTAAGCCACAGGGCCAACCTCAAGAAGCAGTTGCATACAGTTACAATTCCCCTCAAACCTTAAGAACCAACTTCCGTTGGGAGAGTGAAACTGTAGACCACCCTAATGTTAGTAAAAAAAATACATGTAGTATAGTTTTGCAATGGTTCGAGCACATCTGTTGGAGGCCAAATTCTTAAGTCAGATGATTCCCCAAATTCTGCTTTTCACAGCTTGGGAGATAAGTTGGAGTCACATAAAAGTGATTCCAGCATTAGGAAGCAAAGGCTCCCATACATGTCTCTCTGACTACAAATGAACGGTTAAGTCCTCATGCAAGAACTCAAGAAGTAATGTAACTAGCTTTAAGTAATTTCATATAGAAAATGATTGCATATGTTTACCTCGCTTGCCATCAACCTTCTAAGATTGTTGGCATATAGTTTTGGATCATCCTTTTCTTGCTGCGAGGGGTAGTAAATAGGTAATCGTATCACCTCTAAGCGATTTACAAATTGAGAGAGAAGAAAAATGACATGCCTCACCTACAAGTAAAGAATCACATAACAATTAGGACTAAAGTGCAATAGCTGCCACAAACACAACATTTCTCCAAACATATAAGCTCATGAGAAACAATGACAAATAATGCAGATAGGAGCATACTGTTGCAGAAATATACGTATATGCAAAGAGTTCGATCACGATGGGAATTAATTGAAGACTTTGAAATTTTCCTGTGTTTTCCAAGCTGTTCTTTCCACTAGCACTCGCACTTTGAGCAGAAAATAAGTCTTAGTTTCCATGAACCTAGAATTTAGTGACTGAGCTCTGAGCAGATAATTTTAGATTTAGAAGCCAACAAATTCATCAAAACCACAGAATCTTCAAGCCTAATGGGAAATAAATCACTTTTTTTTTTATATATATAAAAGATATACTTAATGAGAATAAATAGCTCAGACTACACAAATACAATAAGCAAACACACTCCCTTAGAAGTCTATCATTAAACCATCCAATTTGATTTTAGACCAGGTTTCACTAGGAGGATATTTAGAAATACATTGGCACTATTTCCAGTACTTCTCATACACTATTCTGTATCAAAAAGTATTTGTATTTCTACCAAAGGGGAAAAATAGATAGTATTCCCTCCACCTTAAATTAATTCGTGCATTTCTGTTAGAGCATCCCAAAACTTTGCATGATCACAAGTTAAAAAAAAACTTTCGTTCAGTTTCCCGCAATACCTTTTATCATTTTTTTTAAAGGTTACCATTTTTCATATTATTTACTTGCATAGATATTGAATAAATTCACAGTATTCACCCAAAACATTGAGCCTTTTCAAATCAACTCTCATGAGATCAACAGTGTGTTACACAAGCTTTCATCATCCTAAACCATCATCTGAAACCACAGAAGGTTATGAAAGTTAAGCACTGACCCCAGATATTGAATCCCAGGCAGGACTAAATCTTTGGAAAGGATACCGTAGGATCACTGGAAGCACTGGCGCTTTTGCTAAAAATGCACCTGTCTTGAATGGCAGGAGGAAGTCTCCATTTGTAGTTGTACCTTCTGCAAAAGAAAATAAAATAAAAAATAAAAAGCAATAAATACTGAAATGCAATAAGGGCTAGATGATCCCTTTGTGTTTATTTTGGTGTTTATGGGCAGAAAGGAATGGGCGACGTTTTGAAAACTGTGAACGTTCTATTGGGGATATTAGAAAGTTTTTGTAGCACTTTAAGTTTTTGGGTGAAAAATCTTGTAAGAAATGGAGATGATTGTCCAGCTCTGCTATAATTTTTCAGTTTCAGCTTGTAATTAGGTGTTCCCAATTGTATAACCCTGTATACTTGGGCAATACCTCTTTATTTGGAATAAAATTTTCCTTATTACTTACCAAAAAAAAATACTGAAATGCAATCAGGGCTAGATATACGCATAATAGATCCTAATGCTGCAGCTTCCAATAAATGGCTTGGAAACCATCATAAATTTTAATGGAAAGAAGAGAACTAAAGTATACAATAGGAAGCACCCAACTAGCGGGATGAAGAAAAGGAACACAATTCTAAAAACGCTAGAAAGTTAAAGAAGCATAAACTATCATTAGCTGCCCTCCAAAGATAAAGAGTATTGAAAAAAGGGCTCTTAAATCTACCGCTGTCCTCTCACAATCTTTGAATGCCCTATTATTTAACATTCTTGCTGAACACATCACATCAGGCATTTTTATAGGTAAAAACATCATATCAAACATAACAGGAACATCCTTCAAACATCTAAGCTATGGCCATAGAGACAGTTATTTGATCATATGAGCAAGTGAGCAACATACCAGTCCTACAATTAATCCTGTCCTACACTATACAGACTGCTGACAATTCCATTGATGAAGCTAAAACTTAAAGAATACAGGAGAATTCCTGTCTGAAGATTTGCTAGTCTTTACTAACTAAAGAAGCCAGTCATAGTCAGATAATTATAGGTTTCCATAATGGCAAGGTGGTGACTGGCGTGTAGATACTCTAGAAGACCAACCGTTTAAAACTTTCTACCACAGGAATTCATTTTTTCTTTAAGAGCTTGTTTGGGGTTGTGTTTCGAAGTTTAAAAAGTGTTTTTAAGCAGTTAAAAACACTTTTAAAGAAAAATGACATATTTGGTAAATTTCTAAAAAATGCTTTAATCAATTAAAAAAGCTAAAAAATTACTTTTTCAAAAAGCATCAAATTGAAGTTTTTATTAGAAAGCTCCTGTGGATAACTATATATTTTTAAAAAGTTACTGTAACTAACTTTCATAAGCGCTTTAAATACATGTTTACTAAATAGTAAACAACTTTTTAAATATAGAGCTTATTATTTAAACTATAAGCCCTAAAACTATAAACTATATTTCTCACCACAATCTCAAACATACACTAAAGCACATTACGTAATATCATCAAATACTGTTTCTTTCAAACACAGTGCAATTTATTAATAACTTCAATTTTCTCAAGTTCCTACCGAAAATATAGTTGTACAATTTCTGAAAAACAGCAGAAATCATATGCATATGTGGCATAGAAAACTCATTACCAGGAAAAAGCATCATTATTGGAGCAGACTTGTCTTGATGAGCTTCTTTAACTCTTTCAGTCACAACACCTGCAAGCAATTGAGGGATTAAAACAACAGAACACATGCATAAGCCCAACACAATAATAGAGGAGGCATACTGCTCTAGTTACACTCGGTTAGCCGGTTTGTGTGTGTTCACTCAAACCAGAGAAAGAGGGAAGGGTGGGTTGTTTTTTTGGGGGTGAGACAGGTTACCAAAATTATTTCAGTCACTACATTGTGATTCAAGGATAAATCGTAAAAAGCATACGTTTTTCTGATACAGCAGGGCAACAAAGTTTTCAGCATTCTTTTTCCTTTCAACAAAAGTTTCGGCTTAAATCAGCAATTAATATCATGATGTGCAGTTTACAATATAGAGTATTCTTGGAAATTTAAAAAAATAAACACTAGAAAAGATGAAAGGGAAAAAAACGAGAGGCATTTTGAGTGATGTCCATATCCTCCAATATAAAGAGCAAGATTAAAGAACATAGCCCATCCAAGTTGTACCTGAAACACCCTTGAAGTCAGATGACTTTGACTCCCGCTGAACATATACACAACCGAGGCACTTGCTGCCAAAAACATGCCAAGAGAACTTTATCTTCTCTAAGCAGACATGCTGCATACATAATGGAATACAAGGTTGCAATACTACAAAATATGGACGTGACTTGCCCAGAAATACTAATTTCAAGAAACATTTCGTGTCAAACAAAGAGAAGAGTAATTTTTAGATTTCATGACTTGGCAAGAATTATAATTTTATGTACAAAAAAAGCAGAGGAAAATCAAACTAGCTTTAAATATTCAAAAATTTAGAGTATTACTATTCAGTTTAACAATATTTAGTATATTGCACCTTTCATATTATAATTTTATTTATGCAATAATTACACTCAACTATTAAATTGTACAATTATGGAATTTATTACAAGAAAGCAAAAAGTTGAGAAGGTTATGAAGTGAACTAACCTGATGAGACCAACTAGAGGAAGTTTAGCCACTGATCGCTTTAGCAATGCAATCCAGGATCACAAGCAAAAGATTCAGAACAAAAATGTATCAGGAAAAGAACCAAAAACTGGGAAAAAGAAAAGCATAAGGGTGACATGGGTTTTATTCAGCATGCCAAAAGAACAAACCTTAGCAACAAAGCTTGGGAAGAATGAAGACATGTGATACAATATGTCTATATAGGAGACATGGTTAGATATAATTGCCCCAGGTCTTTCAGGCTCTTCACACACATCTTTGCGCTCATTCTGACAAAAAAAATTACAGAAAATTTAAAAGAAGTAAGAACAAACAAATCTCAGAACACAAATCCCCGGACCCACACGATTAAACAACGAGATGAAAAATATTCAAGCACAACATTCACTAGTTCATGGCTGAAGTAATTGACTAATCTACAAAAATAATTCGGCAGTTACTGGGGTGATGTTGATTTATATAGCCTATAGGACAGGACGCTAATGTGATCCATACAACTTTCCTAGTCGCTTTCGTCCTGTTTTATTTTAAAGTGAATTATATAGCAGCTGGAAAATAAAATTGGCTTTCTACCTTCAGAGTAAAATACAGTTTCGATTCTGATCAATTTTCTCCTTAAATTTTCAACACAACATTGAAGCATTTTAAAAGTGGCAATGACTGTCTCTCCCCGTCCATCGTTAATGCATACCAAATTCAGTATCTTGAATTTGGGTGAGCTACCTTTTATACCTTTCAGGGATGAAAATCATATGAAAGTCAAATTTGGTGGCCACAAAATTCGGGCAGGTCTTCTAAGGGACTCGTCCCAAATGCAATTTTTACATGGAACAATAAAATCACAGAAAGAGAAAGGCATCGAGTACCAGAGCGACAGATGACTTGTCGTCATTGTCAGGAATTCGGAACGTGTCGTTGATCCAATAAAAACCGAAAACGAAAAGCATGATCCTGGAAAGGAACTTCCCACACTGGACAATTACAGCCCTTCTCCAGCCGCCCATGTGCGCAAAATCCTCCTGCTCATCGTCGTCCCGATTCGGCGCCAAGAACAGCGTGCAAATCCGGCATATCACGTAGTACAAAAGCAGCACGCTAATGGCGGAGACCACGCGTATGGGCACCAGAATCACCCACGCGACGGCAAGCAGGACCTTCTCCTTAAAGAACAGCTCGCCGCGTCCCATTGGTCCGTACGCGTCATGTCGAACAAAAGCAGCGAACTTCTTCTCCAGCTCCTCGGGGCTCTCTGAGGAGGAGGGGGAGGACTCAGGCTTGAGGAGCGGGCGGTCGTCTTTGGTGGAGACATCGTTGTGGATGGAGTCCGATCGTTCGGAGAGCTCGGGCTTGGGTTGGCGATAGCCTTGAGTAGGAAGGAGGTCTTTAAGTTGAATCTCCATGTTTTCGAAGCCCGACTCACCGGACGGCCATTGTTTTCACAGGGAGAGTTGTTTTGGGTGAGGAACATCTACGAAAGATGAGGAGGAGGGAGTTGCTGACATGCTGTAGATCTATCTGGAAAGGCATCATGATTTTAGCCTTTGGGCTTGCCAAGAGTCGGATGTTTGTGGTGCCAGTTACTGGAAATAGCGTTCAAGTTAGCAACTTCCGTTGTTGTTTTTTTTTTTTTTTTTTTTAGGCGACCAGTTAAAGCATTGGCATGTTTCATTAAATTAAAATAAATAAAAAATTTTATATAAAAAAAAAAAAAAAACCTTTAAAATTTTATAAAAAGTATAAATTTTATAAACAAAAATCAATAAACTATTATGTATATGGATAAGAATACTGATATTGATTCTATCAAAAATTAAAATATCATATTTTAAGTTATAGTATTTGAATATTATTTATTATATTTAAAAGATTATTATTTACAAGTTAAATTAATTTTTTTTTCTCTTTTTTATCAAATATGAAGAATTTTTTTATGAGTTTAATGTAAAATTATTTTTAGTGTTGATTTTTAATTAAATTTATATTTTTTATCAAATTTTTTAATGAAATGAATGACAATTCTCTTAAGAGAAGTAGCATTCAAGTTAGCAAATTCCGTTGGGTTTTTTTTTCCTTTAATTAATAAACCAATCCAACATTTTATTTTTCATGAAGCCCAACAGAATTTATTGGGAACAATGTTATTAGGATGTCCCATATTAAAATGAATATTAAATTTTTTTGCTTCTCTTTGAGTATTTTTTTTTTACAAAACAATATATAAACTCAATAATATTCAATTATTTAATCAATATGATTTTTTTTTTTAAAAACCAAAAACGAAAAAAAAAAAGATCAACCAATGGTCATGATCTATTGGTTGAAATAGCATTATCCTATTTTTTTATTTTAAAGAAAAATATTCGAGACATACATATTTTAAAAGTATAAATATTACTTATAATTGAAACATTTTAAGCAACAGTAGATTTGATTTTCTACACCACTGGTTTAATTTTGTCCATGTCACGGTTTAGCTGATCCAGAACTGCAACATTAGTCATTTTTCTGCCACACGTCTCTCCTCTCTCTGATCCTCCCATCACAGAAATTAGCTTGCAACAATATTTAAATGTTCACCTACTAGACAAAGTTTATTTAGAAGCTAACTGCAGGTTGATACAACCCTCATGTCCTGTATGTTTGGCTGAGATGAGTCAGTGATGCATACTATTTTGGAGCTCTCCTCCTGCTCAAGATGTGTGAGCAGAAAAAGAAGATCTTCTTTAAAAAGGTTCTGAAAGAAAACATTTCTTATAGGAGATTTAAAGGTGGTTTACATGTCACATCTTATATTATATATATATTTTAATAATTTTATATTTATATTAAAAACTTATATTTATTTATTTTAATTATCTTAATAATTTTATATTAAAAACTCTACCTAATTAAAAATAAAGATATTACTTATTTAAAACCAAATATTATATTTCTTAATAAAAGGAAGTAACACTTAGTAAATAAGATTTTGATCTATTTATAAATAAAGGTATGTGATTCTCCATTAATCGCATCTATTAACATAAAGAAAGATCGGCTCAAAAGTCAAAACCCCCACCTAATACTTTTTATATAAAAATCTGTGTGAATTCACAAATCAATAAAGAATAGATTTTTGTAAATATTTGATCAATAATAATCAGAAATAAGTGTTTTAACTATTCTTCTTTTATTAATTGATATTCTCCCAAATTCTTATCCAAATTCTTACAAGCTCAAGTATGAGCATGACTTTATACAGTTATGGAGGTCTTTAAGGCGCAGAAGATGTAATAGACAACAACCATAAGGAGGAGGGTCGATCATAAAAGGAATTTGGTTTAGAAGGAACAAGAATCGTTTGAGTTAGAATTTGTTAGTCCAAGATTGATTGTAAAAACTGCAGTGAACAGTGTGGAAGTCTTCAAGGAGGCTCCGTTACAAGAGAGAAGTACATGCTTCCAAAAATCAGCTATTGATTTGATCAACCAATTATATTGCTGAGTGTATCGCTTTGTGGAAGGCAGTTGAGTTTTGTTCTAATCTGGGTTTTGGGCAAGCAATATTCGAAGGAGATGCTCTTATAGTAGTCAAGGGAGTTCAAAATAGTGATATGTGTTTGGCTTGGTATGGGAAAATAATTGAAGATCTTAAGATAGTGTTCAGGAATTCATCTGGTTGAGCTTGAGGTTCACAAACAGGCCAAGTTAGCACTACAAAATGGTTAAAAAAAATGCACTATAAAAGCAAGGGGATCAATGTTAGATTGAAGAGGGTCCTAATGTTATGGATAGTCTTGTTTTAAATAACATATTATGTAACATTTATTGATTAATGACATATTATATGCTTTTCTTTCAAAAGAAAAAAGGATTCTAACAAATTACTAAGACATTAGATTTCTGTCTTTATATAATCTACATATATAGAATTATATTTACAAGGGCTTAAACAAATTAAGAATATAATTTTCTCTTTTTTCTTAAAATAATATTGAATAAATAGTTATTCTTGAAGTTAAAGAATAATAAGTATATATGAGGTTATTCTTCTATCACTTAATTATCGATTATAATTTTATTTTCAAAACTAGTCAATTAAATAAAACGAATCAAGTCAAACTTAAGCTTATTCGAATTGATTTTCAACGGCTACTCGAGACCAGCTAATCTTGCCCATCTCTTTGCATCCCAAACGTAAGACTTCGCAAAATCATTGAAGTGGCAGATATATAAAAAAAGAGTTAGGCCTTGTTTATTTTTATAGATGGGATAAGATAAAGGTTAAATATATATATATATATATTATAATATATATTTTTAATATTAGTTTTATTTTAGAATTTAAAAAAATTATTTTAGAATTTAGAAAAGTTGAATTATTTATTTTATTTTATATGAAATATTGAAAAAATATAATGATGAATTTGAAATGGGATGAGATGTGTTTGAAAAATAAACAACACCTTAGCCTACTTACAATTTTTATTTGGAGATTGTTCGTGCAAGTTCACGTAGTTATATTTAGAAAAAATTTAAAATTGCAATAATACTTTTTTTAAAATGATATTTTATTTTTCTCTTTTACTCTCATTTATTAATGAAATTGTACATGCAATCTCCTACTCAAAATTGTGAACAGAATTTTTTTATAAAAAATAAAACAGTGATAACAATGATAATTGTTAGAGCAATACTATTCATCTTCTTTCTCATCATCATTTCATCTTTTTATGATGTAGTTAGATAATTGAAAATTATTTATTATGTTTCACTTATGAGCATATCATTTAATGTCACATCATAAAATGATGAGAAAGGAGACGATGAATAGATTTATTCTAATTGTTAACGCTTAACAATAGCACAATAGCCCAAAATAAGAGAAAGAGTCATTCCCACTCCCCTAAGGCTATTCAGGCCTTAATCGGTGTAGTGTGGAGTTCCTGACGGTTATCTGATATGACTTACAGTGTCTATGCATACATCCATAATAGTAAGCTGTAAATAAATGCATAGAAAATAAAGAGACGATGACAAATATTTACTTGATTCGCATAATGCTTACGTCCATGGAATTTAGAAATGAGAGTATCTACTATAATATGCTTATTTTACAGTCTCTTATGATATCTCATCTTTGTTGTACAATGGAGATCTAAGCTCTATTTTCTTATGAAAATCCCGTCAATGAAGTCCTTGTCATGAAGTTGAAGAAGTTGAAGGAGAAGTCGAAATTTGTATCCCCTGAAAGTCATCTGGAAGCTCCTTTTATTTTCTGCTCTTCTCTTATTTTATGTCCACTCTCCTCTTTTTTACATCACATCTCTATTTTTCCTCCTAACATTTTCCTATCTCAGCTTTTTGTTCCATCATTTCTTCTTCCTTTTTGATGAGACCTCCTAACCTTGGACTAGGTTCAAACCCAGTATTGGCCTAGAGTATTTTATTCCCTCTAAAAATAATGATGATGATGATAATACACAATATTTTTAAAATCTTTTATTCAATATGTGATGATGATGATAATACACAATATTTTTAAAATCTTTTATTCAATATGTTTTAAAATAAAGGTATTTACATAAAATTGTATTATTTTTGTAAGCTATATTACAAACCACCCTCCTATTAAAATATAATTATATAAAAGAATCTAAAAGAAATTGTATATTTTTTTATTTTACTTTCCTTAATTCAGCCACCAATTGATTAGAATTAGAGGAAAAAATGGTAAAACTTTTCATAGGTTATGTAGTTTTTTATAAAATATGGTACAAAATGGAGAAATATAGATTAATACCCTCTCTATTTTATTTGAAATCGATAGTATCTAGCTAAGTTCTTTTTTATCAAAGTACCTAACTATATAATATATGATATATTTTGATCCGCGTATTTTACTATAAGAAATTTTACTTTTAGGCTTGAAACTTTTTAGGAATGAATTATATTTGGTCCCTAAAAGTAATTATTGGAGATGAAGTTCATCTCAAAATTTAGTCGAGTTTGTAAATTCATTTGAACAAGATCTTTAGTGACAAAAAAAAATCGTCTCAAACTTGCAAAACCGATTGAACGGACATTTATTTGCTCAAACAAGAGTGATTTGATGGAAAAATCTAGCAAGGAGGCTGCAAGACCATCCGAATGCCACATTTATTCATTCAAATGAATAAATGAGAAATATTATAGGAATTGTTCATCCTCATTAATTTGTGTATAAATATTTTTTTCAATTAATTTTTTTTATCATCTTCAAAATATAAAAAATGTGTATATATTATATATTATGATTTACAGTGCATAGAAATATTTATAAACGCATAAATTAATTTTATGTAATTAATTTCAAAATGCCATTTATTTTATTATCATGACCGATAAATAAAATAAGAAAAGTAAGAAATAAACAAGGTAATTAACACTAAAACTAAAAATCACATATTAATTACATTCCAAATATATAATACTGGTCGACACAACATATAAAAGTAAAACACTAAATAAAATCACATATTTGCCCATTAGATCAAAACCTTCTTTTAAATTTCATCCTTGTCTCCAAATTTTTTAGTCTAGTCAAGAGGTGCAGAGTGAACTTCAATAGCAAGCGTCGTACTATTTTGTCCACCACTGCCTCTACCTAATCCAAGGTAAATCCAGTGGGCTGTCTTTGATTAGGGGCAACAATACCGATAACAACATTAGTCAACGTCCTACTCTATCCTGAGGCTGAAGTCTTACCAGAGTGTCCATTGCTCTTGCTAAAGATGAATTTGTTGAGAGATCCCATATATAGCAACTTTCTCTCAGTCGTTTGTATTGTAACTCTTGCTCAGAGTAAGAAGCCAGATATCAAAAATCCAATTAATAAATTACCTCTATTTGCATAGAGTGACTGTAATTTGATTCGGTGGAAGAAATAGAGGGCCAAATCAATCGAGTCCCCCCGCGCTACCCTCAGTAGAAATTTGGCCTGCTCAATCTCAAAATCCGTCTTATATTTCTTTGTGTCCATGTTGTACCTAACTATCAGATTTAACATTCTGAAGAATGTTGTACAGTCAGCTAGTTGGGTCACCTTTCCTTCTTCATATGGAGGAGCCACACGATCTCGCACTAGCTAACGAACCTAATCGTCTGTAAAACCAGCATCAGGTATGTCCTGCTGATCCTTATCGCTCTCATCTAAACAGTCAACTAGCTCATCGGCGGTGAAGTTCATCGTTGGCGATGAGGATGCATCCTCTATGTCCACCCCAACTGGTGTAGTCTTTACTACCGTGTAGCCCGCGCTAGGATAGCAGACGGTGCAAGATATTCTTTGGGCACGCGACGTGCAGAATATCTAGAAACTCAACATTCAAACAATCTGTTCGGATGATATATTTAGGATTTCATCTCATAATTTGGGATTTCAGATGAAACTCTTCAGATGATATATTTAGGATTTCATCTCAAACAGAATAAACAATCTGTTCTGATGATATATTTAGGATTTCATCTCATTCAAACGAATTTCATCTCATAATTTGTATTTGAACTTTAGAGAGGAACTTTGCACTAAATATTTAGGATATTTATCCGTTCAAATGATATATTACCCACTCAAACGAGTTGTTGGAATTCAAATTACGCATTCAAACAATCTGTTCGGATGATATATTACTCATTTGAATGAGTTATTATCCTCTTTAAAAATTTATTTTGTAGAATATGCTAAAAAATATGCTTAGATTTTCGCATCCAAACCGAAATCATACTCGTTCAAAAATGGTGAAGTTGAAACTGCTCGCTGCAAAATTAGGTGGCAATTTGATTTTTTGCGTTCGAACAGTTATGTTTCATGAGATTTTATAGATTAAAACTTCCTTGCCTTCAGTTCATTTATACATGAGATTGGTGAGAATCACTTGTGTTGTGGAAGCTTGAGAGGGAGAGGACAGAGACAAACTGTAGAGTATTGTGGAGAGATGAAAAATTCTTGAGAGAGAGAGAGGAATGATTCTTGAGAAAGAAAAAGTTTGATATTTATGTAATGTTTTGTGTATTTTGAGATCTACTATTATTTCTTTTCTTAAAGCTGATTGGGGGTTTTCTCATATTGTGCTTTATGCATATGCAGGTGTTGTTGGGAAGGGATTTGTTGTTGGATTGCAAAAGATTGAGATCAGATTTAGAATTTTTAGAAAGTGTTGATTGTATAGTAATTATTCAAATTTATTAATGATTTGTTAAAGGTTGGTATTGTGGAATTTGATATTTAAAAGTTTGTATTGTTGAATTTAATGTATGATGTATAGATTGAATGTTAATGTATTTGTTTATAAATTGAATTTTAATGTATTAAATTTAATAAATTTAATAGTGTTTAGAAGTTGTTAGTATGTGTTATAATGGTATCGAAATCTGATAATGTATTTTCATATAATTTTTTGATTTAGGTATTTGATGTTTTGAATTTTTATTGTAATTTGGGTATTCTATCTGCACACTCGAGTTCCGTTCGAACAAACATTTTAACGTCCGAACGAGACTCAAGTTTCGTTTGAACACAATTTATATTGTTCGGACAAAATTTTTGTCGTTCGGATGTATAACACTTGTTCGAATGGAAGATAATATGATCGATATTTTTGTCTACGATTATAAATATATGTGTTATAATAATAATCTAGTAGCTTGATTTACTATTATATAAGAGTTGGATGTCAAAGTTAATTTAGTGTTAAATTAAACTTTAGACTTATTCGAGAATTGCAGCAAAGTATTTTCTTAAAACATTATTGGGTACAACTCTTGAATTATTCAAAGTGAACAATTTGAGATTCTATCATTTATATGCAGATATATTCAATTTAAATTCTTGTGTTAGTTTATAAAATTTTGGTTCAATATTTCCTTACATTCTTTGCGTATGCAATTTGTAAGTTGGTCGGCCCATAAATAAGATCAATGATTTATCATAACTAGCATACTTATAGATTTGTAGGAAAATGTTGTTGAAATATTTGCTAATATTAGAGTTTTTGACCAAGTATATATGCGATATAGATGACAGTCTCTCGAATAGAATATGATCAACTATCTTATCAAAGTAGTTGTATGAGGATATGAATATACTATTGATGGTATTTATGAAATGAATTAGTTTTTTTAATAAACAGTAGATGGGTAACGAAAATACAATGAATAAAAGTTGGATGCTATTGGGAGATAGACTTGTATGAGGCTATAAGGAGTATGTATAGAGGGTGAAACTTTTCATAGAGTTTGCAAAAGATAATGCTGACAGTCAGAACTTTTATAAGATATCTGTGAAAGAAGTGCAAAAATATGGGTTCTTATAACTTGGTGGTAGTGGAGTCACATTTGTTCATGAATAAGATAAAATATAAATACTCACATTAGGTTCTATATGTGAATCATTTCCTAAAAGAGTTAGATTTGACAGTCAGTCTAATCAGATGGAGGAAACTGATACGAGATCGAGACAGGCGATACAAATATGATCATTTTTTATGATAGTGATGATAATGGAGAGATATGACTGAGATGTTAGGAAATATTGGCACAAGCATGTTTAGGATTCGGTTTGAAAAAGGAACATCTTCATAATCTTTTTAGGGAAATAAAAATTTTGCAAGATTGTGAAAAGATGCATTGTGAGAACTGTACGAAGGGTATACTTGTCATAACAAGTTGTCATTTATGATGAGGTTACTCCATATCAAGTCAAAATGTTGGGTTTCTGCAAAGGTCATCGACATATTACTAAAAATTTTTAAAGAGGTTCCCCACTTTTTATTCAATGTATTTCTATGGGATTGATACCAAATTTATGAGATCAAATCGAAATTATGAAGATGGACAAATGGATGTCTCATCATCATTTATTCGTATTTTCCTAAATCATGTCTCATAGGCACACAAGGGGACTATGATCTATGTGGCCAGGAGTTTGATAGAATTCGATGGTATGTCTTGAATAACTATGTAAAAATTGAGTACTACTTGAGGTTAATAATAAATTTTCGTCTCAATCAAGTTTTACATATTCAAGTCAAATGATATAGTGTAACTTGATAGGAATTAATAGTTTGCATAAACATGCACAACGAACATTTATGACTACTTTGCACGTGAGGTGTAACTAACATAAAAAGGAAGTATGAAGAAAAATTTACGCCGTGGTTTAAACATACGGTTTTATTTAAAAACTAAACGTCTTTCTATTGATATTTATTATATAACTAAATATATTTATTGATGTAGGTTTTATCGAAACATGGTAAGAATTATTATGAAATCTCACCAAAACTATATGTATTAGTGAGTGGTCCGGCCAGGCGGGCCATACAATACACAAGATGTTTTATGTGTAGATATAGATTTTACATGTGTGATAGAGAACGATACAGAAAAATTCAAAATTGTGGAGTCGCAGTCGAAAGAAATCATGGAGATGATAATATTGACTTCTATGAAGTTGTAGAAGATATCATAGAATTAAAGTATGTGGAGAGATATATGGTTTGGTTGTTCAGATGTATTTGATAGGATATTTCAAATCCTAGGTTGTGAGTGCGTAAAGATGAAAATTTTGTCAATGTGAATATATCTCAGACCTAGCACGAGTATGATCCTTTCGTTCTCGCTTGCCAAACAAATCAAATTTTTGATTTAGATGATCCGAAATATAGGAATCCATGGTGAGTGGTGGAGAAATTTGCACCAAAAAATGTATATGATTATATTATAGAGGCAAACGAATCACATGAAGAATTTGATAGTTTAACAAATGAAGAGACATATCAAGAAAACGAATCAGGTATCAATCTATTTATTCCAAAGTTTTGAATATCGTATCAGAGGTCGTTTTGTTCAAGACGTTGGAATGAAATATTTCAATATCGGTACGTTTCGTATACTGTTTTGAATAATCTATACATGAATAAATTATGTAAATATATATATAATTATAAATAGTAATAAATATAAGTATATATATAAGTATTACAAATAAATTATAAATTACATATAGTCTAGTCTAGTACAAAACTAAGATAAATATAATGCTCATGAACAATACTTCTACAAATTTACTTAGAAAAAACAAATACTTCTAAAAATTTGATCGAATTTGATCAACATGTAGGCTACATGTAGTCTTTAGTAGGTCTAGGACTGAACACAAGTAATCTTTAATATCCAACTTTGTTTTTTGGCGCTCTTATCGCTTTAGTATGTTCTGGGAAAGTCCCCCAACAGAGACTAACGGCTGAAGATGTGGAGAAACATGTGTTTCTATCCCTGAATATGTACCAACCGAAAGGCATGTACCGCCTGAAATCTGGCATACCGACCGAAACAAGCTGAAACGGTCAGTATTTAATTCAGTATAAAGCATAGCCTTTTCATATACCAATTACTGTTCCAATACGATATATATTGCTTGTACTGATTGGTACAATACGAACGTTAAATTTTTGATTTGTTGACCTAAGCTAATATGACATGATTCTACGACATAAAGAAAACGTTGAACCAGAAGTAATTAAGGGTAAAATGTTAGAAGAACATGAATTCAATAAAGTGTCTACTAAGGATGAGGACCACTAGTCCAGCAAAACTGATGGTAAATAAATGTAATATTTGTGTAAGTATAATTCTTATAAATATCCACAATATTTGTACATAGTATATTTAATTTATTACAAATTCAAATAGATATGCATTTTAAATGCAAAGCAGCACGTGCGTCATCTCCACCCATTGTCGACTCCCCATGTAGTTCATCTGTCATTAATAGTAGGCCAACATATGAGACCTAAAATAAGGTATCTTATCAAAATAAAGGCCACATTTAATACATATCAGTGAGTAAATAATATATTTATCAAATTAATACATCTATTTGAAGTAATGTACATGCAGCTATTGTAAGCCAGCATTGAGATCGAGGCACTAAAAGGGGTGCCTACATAGAAAAAGTAAGGAAAGTGAATAAGATTAAAATTGATATTGCAGATGGTTACACATGTGGGTTCAGGGATTCAGCAGCTTAGCTTGCTACTTATGTTGATACATTTTTTTGCATGTGTGCTTCAATGGATATATGCTCCTGGGTTAACGTTCTCTAAGATATGAATGATCACATAAAAAATTGTTACATAATAATGAGCTATATTCCAACAAATTAAGTATAATATTTTAAATTAAAGTTAATTGTATTTGTTATCTAGATGACTAACACAAAAGGGGGAGTGAATTGGGTTATATTATAAAAATTAACACTTATAAATCAAATATACAATATAAAATATAAACGGAATATAAAGCAGTAAGAAATGTAAAGAGTAGGGTAAGAAAAAAACAAACTCAGTATTTTTACGAGATTCAGCCCCACTGCCTACGTTCTCGTCTCAAGGTACCCCTTGAGGATCTCAAATTCACTAGTCAATCTCTTTTAGGTGGAGATAGAAACCTATTACATCTTTGAGCAGCACCGCTCCAAAAAATTCGTGTAAAACACCCTCTGTATTTCCAATCATCTCACACTTGGTGATTCAACTATTTCCTGTATAGAATACATTCTACACACACAAGGGTTATACTCACCATCTTACTAATACAAGAGCTGATAGTAGATAGACTATCAAAATACATTTTTTAATGAGTGAGATAGAAACAATACAGCGCAACCTATATCTCTCTAAAAAAGAATAAGAATTAAGGTTCAAAACTTAAGAAAATAGAGAATGAGAGTTTTGAAAGAATGATGCAAAATTTAGCAATAGATGTGTAAGCTCTTGTTGTAAATTTTACAAAACTCAAGTGAGTTATTTATAAGCAAATGAGTTTTCAATTTCAAATTTGAAAATATTCACATATCAAATAAGATCAAATAAAAGAATTTCCTTTTTGTATTTGTCAAAGACAACTCCATTCATTTTAAAAAAAATCAAATATAATCTTTTACTTTTCATACATGACAAAATGAGTATGATTTATTTTTCAAACCAAATTATCTTCTTTTTGCATATGTCAAAAAAAACACACAATCACCCTTTAAGATTTTCAAACAAAATTATCTACATTTTACATTTGTCAAAAAAACACACAACTACCCTTCAAAACTTTCAAACAAAATATGCACATGTCAAATATGATAATCAATCATGTTACAAATTCAAATTTTTATATAAAAAATATAATTTTCAAAATTATATTGTTTGATGATATTATGCACATGTGAAAAACATAATTTTCAAAACTAAGACATTTAAATATGTCTTGCATATGTGAAAAAACTAATTTGATGTTTTGTAAAAAAAAAAAAAGTAATTTGGAACCTTAATCCAATTTCAAATTTTATCAAGAGATGTACAAAAATAATTTATAAGTTTCATTTGTAGACTTGTTCTTTTATGCTTGATGTGCGCTTCGCTCCATTGCATAAACAATTTGAACTTGAGACTTGAATTTATTTGTTATCATCAAAATCTACACGTAAATACGAAATTTGAAATCTTGTATTCAATAGTATTTATACTAATTGTTTATAATTTTTTAGAAAATGAGTTTGATCTTGATTTTAGTCAATGAGATGATCAAGGAACGGTTGAGGAACTGATGTCGAATGCATTTTGAAGGTACAAAATTCAATGCCATGCACACTATAAGAAGTTTAGCACTACGACAGAGGCGTGCCAAAATCCATTCCAAGCAATGCCACCAAACAAGTGTAAGAATATTTATGATATGTTTGAAGATCATGTTTATCAAGTAATATCGAAGTTATCTTTTTTTATTAGTATACGATAGATAGTTTAGAATTTGGTACTTATAAATTTTTTTTTAGCAATGAAATATTGTGAACAAAGCAAATAGATAGATCAAATTTAAAGATACACTATCATACAGGTTCTCGATTTTTTTATCATTTATACCAGAAAATGGTCAGTACTACTAGTCCCGATCTCATATTAAAATATATATTTTTCTCCTTCGAGTTTTAATATAGATTTTTCTTTTGCATTAAGCTGAAAGTCTTGTTGATTATGATCTAATCCTATTATATACTAAAGCATATAAAATCGTGATGGTACTTAGACCTATCCTGAAATAGTGGCAAATTTGTAAGTTTAAGTTTATTTAAATCAAGTCTAATACAATATTTTTGTTATTTATATTAACTTTAATATTTTTTTGTAGGATAGGATGATATCTCTAAAGAAAACTATTGCAGATATATCTAATGAATTATCTGTCACTGATACTCAGATCATTTCTTAAGTTCTTGGATCACGTTTTGGTTATTTGAGAGGCTTAGAACGTTGCGTGAAGTCATTCTCAACATCATCATCATTTTCTAAAACTAGATCCAATGACGACAAGACTAAAAAGTTAAAGGTATCACAACTTGATATAGAACAATTGAGGTCCTAGAAATAAGAATTACTGACTCGATTAGATAGAGCAGCGGAGTTAGAGGCAAAAATAGAAGTGAGATTGGAGTTAAGTTCTAAGATTGTTTATTATTCTGTTAAACATTTGAACAATTGTGATATTTAAATTATATTTTTATAATATTAGTATGGTCTTTTTAATTAAATGTGAATCTATGTGAATAGTATCATTCGAATTGAAAATACAATGTTCAAATGGTCGATTACAATTTATTTATCTGTTCGAACAAATAACACCCATTCAAATGGAAGACAACCAATTCAATTCAATAGCGAGAAAATAGTACGTACGTCCATTCAAACATAAAAATATTTGTTCAAACAACACTAAATCTATCGAAACATCGTTCGAACAAATATAATTTCAAATAATAAAATGATTGTTCAAACAGATAGAATTAATGTTCGAACAAAAATTATTTGAAAAACTATTTGTTCAAATAGATAAGCTCTATTCAAAATTTTTTATTGTTCGAACGGTTAAAGACGGTTCAAATGTCCTGGGTTCTATTCGAATGGGTTTTGGAGATGAAAAATGTTTGTCTCAAACAAAAAATGTCCATTCAAACATGTTTGGACAGGCCAGCAGAATTTTATCTCTAAAAACCATTTTTTGAGATGAAAATCATCTCTAAAAATATTTTAAGACAGGTTTTTTGAGACAAATTTTAGACGAAATTTTTTCATCTCTAAAAATACTTTGAGATGAAAATTAGACTTTTTGAGATAAATTAATTTGTCTAAAAAAAACCATTATCTTGTAGTGTTTATAACCTCTAAGAATTATTAAATCAAATTATGAAAATGTCTAACGTTTCCACTATATGCGAATTATTCATTTCAAATAAGATAGAGATAATTTACTAGTTAGTATGGACTACATGTCATCTTTCACAATCATAGGCATGCTTCATTTATCCCAAGGTTAATATATAGATATATATATATAAAGAGTATTGATAGGTTCACAAGCGAATCACAAAATCTACTTTATAAATTTATGTGATAAAATGTGGTGTATCAAATTTATTTTACATAAATTAGTTTATGAAATGATTTTTTGTTAGAGCAAATATTGTCTTAAAGAAAAAACTTTATGAGTTTTTGGTTCACAAAAAATATCTTATAAAAATAAACTCTTAAATTAATATAGTTTGTTATTGTATATTAGATTGTAAACTCTTTTTTTTTTTTTAATATATAGTTTATCGAATGCATCATATTTAATTATATTAGCGAAATTTACTTCTGTGAAAATCTCTAGTAATTTTGGATTTGATATGAAAGGTATACATTAGTTTGCGTAAAAGCATGTCAATATTTGAAGCCAATTCACACCCATCTAATAATAAGAATAAGAATAATAATAATAGTAATAATAATAATAAGAGATAGTCACATGACTATTTTTATAATATTTTATATAATTAAATAAATAATATTTTTATAAAATAACTTATAAAATTAACATCGCTTTATATAAACATTCTTATTTTAAAAAATATAATTATAAAAAGAATAATATAAGAGTTATACATTGAAAATTGCTAATATGCTTGATGCATTTGACCGATGCCAGTAAGTAGTAACCGATAATGCATCAGTAAGGAAAATGATAGAATGCCTACCCATTTTGACATCTTATATATATATATATATATATATATATATATATTACTTAAAAGTTAAAGAAATAATTATGAGTATATTGTTATTTTTTTAAAAATATTTTAAAATGATAATAAAAATGATAACAGAAAAATTATAGGTTATATAAAAGTAAATTTATAAATTAATATGATTTGAAGTGATATGTTATGTTATATTATAAAATTAATTTTTTTTATAAAATTTTATAAAATTATATTAATTTATAAATTTATTTTATGTGTTGAAAAAAAAGCATACCACGATGAGGCAGCCGCTTGACCCAAAGAAGGAAAAAGACTTGGGGTTGTTGAACAGATACGGATAAGACCGGACCCATCTTTGAAGACAGCGGATAATGGTCTCAGTTCTCACTACGCAAAAGGTCTCCATAACTATTGCGACCACTGTTTCATATTAACACTCTCTTCTGTCGTTTATGCATGGAAAATGGCATGTCGCTCCACGTCATTCCGTGGCCAACAACACTTTAGATGGTTAGGATCCATCCAAAAATTATTAACTTTCAGCAGCATATGAACAGGAAGAACTATTTGTGTGTTTTTCCCTTTCAGGTAGCTTTCTATTCGATCTCCTGTTTTTGAAGACTTGAAGTGGTGACTCAGCACGTACGATTACAATTCAAAATAGGCAGTTTTAGATTTGATGTAAATAAATTTGAATTATTACAGATGATTGAATAAATTTTATTTATAGATTCTACGAATGTTTAGTTTTAATGATTTTAGTATTGTTGAGATATAATATTAATATTAGTTTTATACTTGGTATTTCAAATTATTAATTTTTTTCTAATATCTAATTTAATTTTATGAAAATATTGATTTTCTAAAATATTGTTGGTTTTAATATTGATAACAAAATATTTTATCATAAATCTAATTATAATTATTAATGATTTATATAGTTACCATTGTATCATATATAAAATTATATTAATTGAGTAAAAATATATATCTAAATCAGCTTAACCCATCTATATGAAACGGATTGACACGAATCACATGAATTGTATTCAAGTTAATCCAATAAAAGTAATTATATGAATCGTGTTAAGGTTTTATTGTCTAACCTACTTGATTAAACCCGCAAATAAGAATTTCAACCCCTACCGTAATTCACCAAGCGAGATTTTACTAAAACACCCCCAAACAATTATGTTGTTTAAGTTTATATAACCTATATAAAAAAGAATAAAACAAAGTTCGAAGTTTGAATCACAATCTGATAAGACAAGTTTGGTTCAAAGATACACAATTCACAGTGAAATGAAATTGAGTCACAACTGCAAAATGCAGTGGAATCCCAAGCTGAGTAAACCATGAACCATCAGAATCTCTATTTTCATTTTTTTTTTTTTTACATAACCAAGATAGGCATTCAACCAGCTGAACTAGTTCTTAGCTTTCCCACTTCCAAGTGTGAGCTCCAGATCATCCAATCCCACATCATGAATCCTCTCTCCAACCCATGGCTTAACCTGTCCAACCCCAAAGTCGAACTCGGTACCTCTTCCCCTCTCATTGATCACATTCGGAACAGTTTGCAGAGTAGGAGGTTTCATTAGGTTAAATGTTGGAGAGGTCGGCACTGCTACTGCTGCTGCTGCAGAGAGCTTAAACGCTTGGAAGTTCATCCATTGACAAGTATCATTGGTGGGTGAATCGGACTCGTTGCATTCGGGTATAGTGGCCGGTGTATGAAGGTGACGATGAGTTGGGCTTGCAGGGGCGGAAATAGCATCAAATGGGTAATTAAAAGAGGCCATGGATGCTTTGGCAATGGACTCCCAGTTTGGGATTGGCTTAGGATTTCTTGAAGTTGGTGATGAGAGAGGAGGGGTTACAGGGGCACTGTTTGAGATCCGAAGAGGAGGGAGAGATGATGGAATAGCATTTCGAAAAAAGGGAACGAGTATAGATGAATTGTTGGCATCGTTGCGAGACGGGCTAGGAAAGGAAGAGGAGGAGGGACTGACTTGGTAAGATGGGATTGGGCTCGGGAAGGCGGAAGATAAAGGACTCGGATTTTGAGAAGAGTATGGGGTGATTTTGGTTGAGGTGCCTGCCATATCACTTAGGGGCCGTTTGCATCCCTGTATTACACCAAAGTGAGGAAAAAATTACTAGCTGATCTTAGATATTACACAAGTGTTAAAATAAGAAAAATCGCTTTACAATTTTAAGTAGTAGCCAATCCTCTAAAAGATTGCTGGACCATACTATATTGAAGATCATTGCTGTAGCCAAACTAAGACCATGGTATAAATGAAATGGTTCAAAACATTAAATCAAAAGCCAGAAATACATTAAGCAGACCCAAAAATTTACACTAAATTGAACATGTGCACAAGATAAGAATGCTAAACCTCCTCTTACAACCAAGTTTAAGTGTAGCTGGTATTTCTTATTGTTTGAATAGTATACATTACCACTAAGACAAATCTCTTAACATCCCATAAGTAGCATAATGATTTTTTTTTATGGGCACCGGGTGTCCAGAACAGCATCCCGACTAATCTTGGGGGCGCACAAGCCCTCAGCAAAGAGAATAATTAGCAGAATGATATGTAAACATATATCAAGAAAGAAATGGAAGTCTGCATAAATTTGGAGGTCAAGCTATTGTCTGTAAAATTTATCTTCAAAAATTATTAATAGCTTCTTTGACTACATTTTCCTTCCTAAAAATCTTTCTTGGTAAGTAGGGATGGTTAATCCACAAGCTGTAAACTGATGTACTATGAATTCTGACACTTTCAGTACTCAAAGGTCGCTCCCCTATGAAGAGTGAAAGAGCTTTTACTCATTTAATGAGGGAAAAAAAATTAAGCTCAAAGAATGGTATGTTACTGGTAAAATCAGATTGCAGATTCATATTAATTGAATTAATAATAATCTGGGAGGTTCTCACTGATTTGGAGACTCCCAGATCAAACCCCAGGAAATCCCAGAAACAGGTTGAATCCAACTAATATAACCCATTTGCTCCCAAATCATGATCTAACTATAAAACAGGCAACCGGAATGCATGGCATTTATATAGATCTAAAACAAACGAAATAAGCCCACAAAAAAGATAAAAGAAAGAAAAACATTCGCGAAGAAAAAAGACGAAAAAGTAAAAGGCAGGGTTTTGGGGTAGGAGGGGAGATTACCTTTCGATAGGTGGTGCCGTCTTCTTCGACGGTCCAGCCGGCTTCGGCGCAGAGAGCCTTCAAAACCTCGTTGTTGTCGCAATGTTTGGGCAAATTGTAGTTACCCTGAGCTCTCAGCCCAGTGTAAATCTTTGCGGCTATGGCTCTCCTTCTCCTTTCTCTCCTCCGGTTGTTCTCTCTCTCCCTCCACGACGGCTTCCTCCTTGACATCGTAGCTGACGTCGCCCCGTCTGACGTCATTTCCCGGCGAACCCTTTCTCTCTAATCTCAGTGTCTTGGGGAAGCGTGGGTGGTGCGTCCCAGGTGATTAAAACCCAGAAGAGAGAGAGAGCGAGAGAGAGAGAGAGACAGAGAGAGATGTGCTCACGAGGAATACGCTTGCCTTTCTTCTCCTTCTTCTTCTTCGCTGAATGCGTGGATGAATCACTCTCTTCTCTTTTTTATTCTTTTTTGCCTTTTTCTTTCTACGACAAACACAGTGTACTGTATTAAATTGTTGTTTTAAATTAGAAATTAAAGTTAAGATTTAATTATGGACAAATGATATTTATAATTAATAATATTATATATAATCATAATATACAATTATCGTATTATTTTTTTTTAAAAAAATAGAAATTATGATTAAAATATTAATTTTTTTATATAAATCAATTTTTTTTTTTAAATTATAGATATTTACATATTTGACAATTATATTTAATATTACTCTTATTTCTTTGCAGCTTTTATTATATCAAAAGATTAATTAATTATTTGTAGATGTTATAAATATAAGAGTCTTACATAAGTTTATTAAAAAGAAGTGGACTCGACAATATAAAAGGATAAATACGTAGCATCACTGGCATGCGAATACAATTTATTTGTACGTACACATCATATTTTATTTAAATTATTGAATACAATATTAAAATATTGAACACATTAATTTTATTTAAAATTCTCATTAATTAAAGAAATATGATAAATTCACATCATATTTTACAATACTTTACAAAATAATATTTTAAAAGAGGAATATTTTTATAAAATACCTTATAAAATTAATATCACTTTATAATAATAACTTTGTTTTATAACAGGTGTTGTGAAATATATATGTTCTGATATATATCATTTTCCACATCTATTTTCATTGCGCTAAAGTTAGATAATCATGAGATCTCACCCAATTATTACAGGGAGCGGGACCCGCAAAAGGACCGGCCGTTTTATGAGCGTCACTTTCTTTCTTTCGTCCTTTTGGAGTCAAAGAAAGATTGATACCGAGGAAAAGTTACAAAACTTTGGGCCTCTCTGATGCAGTGGATTAGGTCCGGCCCAACCCAAATCCACGCTTCCTCATTTGGAGTAAGTTTTTTATTTTTATTTTTTGAAAGCATTAGAATAAGTTGAATATGACATAACTTTTGTACTTTTGATTAATGCTATATGACAGGTTGGGTATGTACATTTTGAATGGGTTGAATATAACATATTCACTCTTTGAATATAACTTTTGCACTTTTGATTAAAGCTATATGACTGGTTAGGTAAATATTTTACATTTAAAAAAAAAATAGGACACTTTATCATCAAAGAGTGAGTTTTTTTATAGATATTATATATATATATTCATTTTTTTAAATTAGTATGTGGTACTTGATCAATCTATGACTATAAATATCATTTCTCAATTTTATTATTCAGTATTTTACATATGCTATATGTACTTCCATGTTATATCAATTAGAACAATAATATATGCAAATTCTAAATATACAAATCTGGTATAAATCTTTTATTACGAAAAAAAAGGACTTTGTTAAGAAAAATATGAAAAATTCATTTTTTTAATGAAGTTATACTACTCATTAGAGCATTCTTATTTAATTGTTCAAAATTAAACCTGATAAAATATAAGTTTATACACAGATCAAAAAAATTTTGTTATATATAATCAAAAATGAGGAGAAAAATATGAAAAAATGAAATAAAAATATTTTTTATCTTCAAAAGTGAATAATAAAACTAAAAATTTTGTCAAATTACCAAAAAAGATTTATATATGTACAAATTTATATTTTTTAAAATTTAACTTTAGACAATCCTATAAGAATGCTCTCATCTTTGCGTAAGAGTGACCACACTTATTTTTAATCTTTTGATTTTTTGATTTTATTTTTTTAAAATTAATTAAAATTTTCTACTCATCATCCATACATCATATATTGGATAAAAGAAAAATTAAAATTAAAAATTATGTATACTATGTGGTATAGAGATAATGAAAAAAAAAATTTAGTGGAATCTACTTTTTCATTAGAAAACATTACTATATCTTTTATAAGATTTTTTTAAAAAAAATAATAAACGTGATTTAAAAAGTTTTGAATTTATTCGCGGAGGAAGGTAATGGTTTTAAGAAATTTTGACCATTCACTTTAATTCAGTGACGAAAAATATTGGCACGACACCTGCTATATCATAACCAATCAAAAGTCAAAAAAAAATACAGTCATAAATGTGTAAGTTTAATTACTTTTCAGAAAACTAAATAATCTATGACTCACATAATATATATATATATATTTTAATAATAAATTCTACTTTTTTCAATAAAAGTTCATTAGGCTTATAAGTTCTAAAATTATGTCTAATATTTCTTTAAAAAATTGTATAAAATTTCAAAAACATAAATCAAGAAAAATGAGCGACTCGCCGACTACTTAGCCCTTAGGTAATAATCATAGTTGGCATAACATGATAGGTTGTGTCACATAAGCGTTTTTCATAATTATTCAAAGAGAAGAAAAAATAAATTGAGACGAATTGAATTAAATTTATTTTTTAATATTATTATTATTTTAAAATTAAAAAATTGATTTGAGAATTCAAAAAATTATATTGAAATTCAAAAAATTATATTTTATATAGAAATTTAATAAAATATAATAATAAATTTAAAATAAATTAAGACGAGTGGTCTCGCCTTTGAATACAAACTACCTTATTGACTTTTAAGGATAAAGGTCTCGGCATAATGAGAAATGTATGGGATTCTGATTTTGGATACCAAGCATTTCTATATTATTATTATTTTTTTCTTTAATATTTATTTTTGTGATACAGCTTTTCTAGAATTTTGAAAGATATAAAACATACATGAAAAGAAAGAAAAAATTCATTTAAACTCTATTTGGACAGTGAGATAGATGAGATAATTTTAAATAAAAATAAAAATTTGAATGGAATATTATTTTTTAATGATAATATTATTTTCATGATTAAAAAATTAAATTAAATTAAAAAATATATTATTTATTATATTTTTATAAAAAATTTAAAAATTTTTAATAATAAAATAAAATAATTTGAAATAATTTCCCAATTTTAATGAACTTAGACCTAGTTTATTTTCACAAATAAAATGATATAAAAATTAAAAATTGGATAAAATATTATTATAAATATATTTTTTATATTAATTTTGTTTTAGATTTAGAAAAAATTGTTTTAAGATTTAAAAACAATTCAATTATTTATTTTATTTTATATAAAAATTAAAAATATAATAATAAAATAAAATAAGATTTATATCATAAATACTGGCACGACGACACCTGCTATATCATAACCAATCAAAAGTCAAAATAAGCATTAAAAAAATACAGTCATAAATGTGTAAGTTTAATTACTTTTTAGAAAACTAAATAATCTATGACTCACATAATATATATATATATATATATATTTTAATAATAAATTCTACTTTTTTCAATAAAAGTTCATTAGGCTTATAAGTTCTAAAATTATGTCTAATATTTCTTTAAAAAATTGTATAAAATTTCAAAAACATAAATCAAGAAAAATGAGCGACTCGCCGACTACTTAGCCCTAAGGTAATAATCATAGTTGGCATAACATGGTAGGTTGTGCCACATAAGCGTTTTTCATAATTATTCTAAGATAAAATATGTTGAGATGAATTGAATTAAATTTATTTTTTAATATTATTATTATTTTAAAATTTAAAAAAAATAATTTGAAAATTCAAAAAATTATATTGAAATTTAAAAAAATTATATTAAAAATTATATTATATATAAAAATTTAATAAAATATAATAATAAATTTAAAATAAATTAAGACGAATGCTCTCATCTTCGAATACAAGCTACCTTATTGACTTTTAAGGATAAAGGTCTCGGGATAATGAGAAATGTATGGGATTCTGATTTTGGATACCAAGCATTTCTATATTATTTTTTTTTTCTTTAATATTTATTTTTGTCATACAGCTTTTCTAGAATTTTGAAAGATATAAAACATACATGAAAAGAAAGAAAAAATTCATTTAAACTCTATTTAGACAGTGAGATAGATGAGATAATTTTATATAAAAATAAAAATTTGAATGGAATATTATTTTTTAATAATAATATTATTTTCATAATTAAAAAATTAAATTAAATTAAAAAATAGATTATTATTATATTTGTATAAAAATTTTAATAATAAAATAAAATAATTTAAAATAATTTTCCAATCTTAATGAACTTAGACCTAGTTTATTTTCAGAAATAAAATGATATAAAAATTAAAAATTGGATAAAATATTATTATAAATATTTTTTTAATATTAATTTTGTTTTAGATTTAGAAAAAATTGTTTTAAGATTTAAAAACAATTCAATTATTTATTTTATTTTATATAAAAATTAAAAATATAATAATAAAATAAAATAAGAGTATTTATAAAAACAAATGGGATGTTAAACTTCTTGGTAATATCAGGTGTCACTATCGATTGGAATACCGCATATGCACCCAAGAGTCCAAGACAACTATAGGGAAGGGTTTTGTGTAGGACCGGCTTAATATATTTTGTGGTTTTAGGCCATCGTTAAATATAATATATTTTAATTTAGAAATATAATAATAATAATAACAATTAAATATTAAATAATAAAATTTTATTTGAAAATTTTGAGATACAAATATAATATACTTATTTATAATTTAAATACTTATTTTTATTTTAAATAATATATTTCTTTTAATACTGAATTTTAAAAATAAATAAGACAATCAATATCAAAAATACATATTATTTTAATACTTTTATTCTAAATTTATTATTATTTAAAAATTTTGTACATTTTGAATGAAATATATATTTTTTAATCTATAATTATTTTATTTTATTTTATTTTTATCAAATTTTTTATTTTTTACATAAAATGTGAAACCTATTTAAAGTAGGAATCCTTAAGCAACCACCTAATTGACTACTCCTGTAAGCCGGCCCTGATTCCGTGTATGAAGTAATGACATGACACTATTATAAAAGACCTTTGTCATCGTCGATAGTACATGGTCCCCCAAGACAGGAAGAGAACTAATCCATAGATTCTTTGACTTTTGGTCATTCCCCTAATTCACTGTTGAATGTGGCGTGAAAAAGGAATATTGCTACTCACATAAAACCAACTCTCATGTGCTCCAACTTAAGATAAAGCTAAGAAGCCAAATTGGTCAACACAATATATCTCTTGGGACTCACCATTCCAGATTGGAGAATGCCATGTATTCTTTGGATGATGCTCAAAATGGGTAATTGTTGGTTCTTTATAAGAAGATTATAAAAAATATATATTTATAAATTGACATATTTTGATATAAAAACTAATATTATATTTATCAATTTATGTTAGTTTGTAAAAACATGTCTTACAACTCTTTTTTTGAGCTAAGAATTTTTATTTATACCATGAGAGAAGTCACTATTCTTATTTTAAAATTATCACTTGTTTTAAAAATGTTAAATTAATTGAAAATAGTAAATTTATTATTGAAAATAATATTTATAATCATAGAGTGTATAAATATTATACAATTCCTTTAAAAAATAAATAAGTAAGTATAAGATTTATATATAAAAAAAAATTAATAATAAACTCTATTTTTTTTAAAAATAATTACGCAATATTTGCCTATTCTATGACTTTATATTGTATTACACTCTATTATTTATATTCTATTCTTAATACTTTACTCAATAATTATAAAAATATTGTATGAAATTATTTTTACTCTAATACTACATAGAAATACCACTTATTTTGAATGGCTTAAAAGTATGCATAGGGAGGAGAAATTAGTCAAATTACACTAGCGCATGAAAATTAAGAAAACGTGCTGTTAAGAGTTCCGATGGTGAAGGTGTGGCCAATGAGAGAGGTGGTTGAATGCTTTGATTCCATGATTACCTTAAAAACAGACAAAGCAACCCAATGAAGTATTTTGGTTGGTTGCATGAAAGTAAGTATGACAATAATAATACCGTCCCCTTTCACACAATGTTTTCCAGTTTGTTTTAAATTAGGATTGTGCACTCAACCTTGAAGTGAGTCGTGGTGAGGTAGCCTGTAATTATTATATGCGTGCCAATCAATTTTTTTTGTTTTTTTGTTTATTTTTGAACTAAGCATTTTTATATAGAGAAATATTGCTAAATGGCCGGATAAGGTTTGAAAATGAATTTCGCATTCGGTCAATCATGTAGCGACACGTTACATGTACACAACCATCTCCCTCACATACATCTACGTACAACCGTTGTGAGATTCGACAGTGATTAAAGAAACACTAAAAACCACAAACAAAAATAATAAAAAAATACCAACGGCGTTCCAATTCTCGAAGACCCCAAATCTAGAAGTGTTTGCATTATCAGTAACAAGTTAACAACGAACTCATAAACAAACCCATTTCTTGTTCGTCCTCGTGAGATTATAATTTTAACAACAGAGCGGAGGATTCGGTGATGAAGATAGATTTTCTCAAATTCTCATATATAATAGAATAAAAATTTAAAAATTTAAAAATAATAAAAATATTAAAAAATATTAATTTATTAATATTTTATTAACTTTTAAAATCTATCTCAATTTACTATGTAAAACATATTTTTATTGTTTCAATTTTTTTTTTATTATAATACCATGCACTTATTTTCAATAGCTTTAAAAGTGGGATAATGTTATATACAATCTAAAAAATTAAATTCTATTATAGTTCAAACAATAAATAAATAAATTCTCTATTTAAAAATAAGATTGATTAAAATATCCTTATTACAAATAAAAAATTATAAAAAATTTAAAAAGTTCATTTCATTTAATAAAAAAATATGAACATTTTTATATGAATTATAATATAATCTATCAAATATGGATTATTAGAAGAATTATTCTTAAAAGTATATTGAAAGGGATTACACTAGCATAGCATGAAAATGAAGAAACGTGTTTGTCCGGAACTCTTTTACGATGGTGAAGATGTGGCCGATGAGAGAGATCGTTGAATGCTTAATTCCATCCCTTCATCCTTCATGCAATGAAGCATGAAAAGAATAGTACCGTGACACCGTCCTTCTGGAATATTCTTAACTCATTAATTATCTCATTTATTTAATTAAAATTTCTATTTAGAAAATTTTAAAAAAAAAAGAAATTTATTTTAATTTTATTGAGTCTATTAAAATTTATTTTTATATTTTTTTAATCAAATTTTGATTAAACAAATGAAATAATTAATGAATTATAAATATTCTAACAAATCATTATTTAAATTAAAATAAATAAATAAATAAAATAAATAATATTTTAATAAAACAATTTTTGATTTATTAAATCTGGTATTTGATGTAATAAAATAATAAAATAATCGGAATCTCAAAACAAATTTTTGATGTAATATATTTTTTGAATAATAAACCTATTTTTTGTTTTTAAGGAGTGTGCGAAGTGCGAGGTAAAAGTATATCAGGAATTTCAAAACAAAATGGGCCCAATAAAAAAGAAATAAAGAAAAATCAAATGACAAAATTTGGACTGGTGTGAAAATAGGAAGGTTCGGGGTAGGAGCTGGTTCTTGCTTTAGGCAGGCGCGTGGCACGCACTCTCGTTTCCAAATCATTTTGGTTGAAAAGGTCTCGGGGTTGGATGGATAAGAAAGTTTGAATTCCACAACTTTTATTTTATTTTATTATTTTATAATTTTTACAAAGAGGATGTTTAAATCGAACTACATTATAAAATGATCGGAACAAAACAACTCAGTAGAACCGAAATTTATTTGAAAATCTTAAGAAACTCAAATAAAATAATATTCCATACCATATACTAGATCGAATTTCCCTTTTTTGCATAGTTTATAAATAAAATAAATAAATAATTAGGGACGATAGATCGTATTTTTTTATTATATTTATATCATATTAAGTCATGAGTATTCAAATATATAAGTCAGTTGGAACCTATTTGTTAAGTAAAATGTTTCAAACTTCTAAATTCTAATCTCATTTATTTAGATAATGGATTGTATCATATTATCTATTTTAATATGTTTAATAATTAATTAGAAATATATTAATATAAAGAATTTATTTAAACCCATATATTTCATATAAATAAGTTGAACTAAAATGCATTACTGATTTAATCTTATTAATATATTTTTATATAAACGTTAAAATTTAGACTTATTAATATCTTATAATATATATATATATATATATGAGCATAGATCTGAATTCTTTAAAATTCACAAGTTTAAAATTTTCTAGATTAAACACATAAAAAAGTAATTTCTACATTTTTTTTATCCATTTCTATTATTATTATTTTTGTTATATATATATATATATAAAGAGTTTGATTTTTGGAGTGTATCACCTTGGTTTTTGGTGTGGATGAATGTTACATATAAGCCCACATATTATTTACCAAATCAATTTTTTATTTTTTATTTTATTTTTTTTATTTTTTATTTTTGAATTTATTCTTTTTAAATTAATTGAATTTTCTAGTTATTATTTATATATTAAATATTTTATAAAAGAAAAAAAAAATTAAAAAGACATATAATGTGTGGTGTGTATGTGTAGCAGCTTGGTTTTATCCTCAGATCAATGCCCTCCATGATTAAAATAATAATTATAATTAAAAAAAAAAAAAAAAAAGACACAACACTCGGCAACTTGCATCTTCTTCAACCTCTATAAAATGCCCAAGGCAAGGCCTATCAATTTACGCGCTATTTCCTGGTGTTGAGGCGGAGGAGTGCGTCGCCTTTGCTCATCCGTTGCTACTCGTCAGTTATTTTAGCAGGTTCGAACTTTGCCGATCGCCTCTTTAGCCGCCGATTCTCCCTCTCTAATGCGCTTCGTCTTTGTGTAGAGACGGACGAAGCAGCATAAGCGATTCGCCTTTTGTCGATTCGACGGGTGTTGATCCGCTCCTTGATTTTGAATTCATCTTTTCTAAACTTCCCACGTTTCCTTTCTTTCCTTAACTTCGGAACTGCGATCTCGTTGTTCTTTAACCTCCGGACACCCTCTAACGCGCTTTGTCTTTTTGGTGAGACAAAGGGATGGAGCAACAGGAACAGTTCATCTTTGCTCATCCGTCGCTATTGATCTCGCAAGTTCCAACTCAATTGATCAGATCCTCAATTCTGATTCTATCTTATCTAACTTCCCAAGTTTTCCGTAATTCCTGAAAGTTAGAACTCAGATTTCGGTGTTATTATCCCTCGTTCTCACTCTCTTCCTTTTTAGAGACTCAGTAGGTTCGGGATTCTTGTGTGAATCAATCTTTAGAGTCTCAAGGGCATGTAATTTTATTTCCAAGTTCTTTCTGATGGTGGGTAGCGTTGGGTTAAAGAATTATTCTTTTAGTTTTTGATTTCTTGAATGCACACAAAACAGAGAGAGAGAGAGAGAGAGAGAGAGAGAGAATCTTAAAGACTATTTTTTTTAATTGAGAGGTGATTAACTTTTTCTCATTAGCTCATCTTTGTTTACATGCCTGAATTTAACTATTCTTCCAGGTACTGCATATTTCTGTTCTGTTCTGTTCTAGAACTATCCAGGTGCTGATACCTAGCAGCTGAAATATTGTCTGAGTGATTAAAAATTCGAACTTGAGGTTTTTTATCCAAATTCCATTCTTAAAAAGTAAAGGAAATTATTGTTCTTTTTTGTATTTTTTTGGCTTTTCTTTTCTCTGTTACATCCGGTATTGATTCCTAATGGACACAATCCAATGAATCCATGGATTCCACATGCTCCTCGTTAATGAACTTTGAGGTTTATTTGCTTGCTGAAATTAAAAGAAAATATTTTCCCAGTTTTACAATATTCTTCTTCTATCATCATCATCATTATTTTTGAATTGTAATTGGCAACTTGCTATATTGTATTTGACCACCCATCTAATTAGTTATTTTCTTTGCCAGATTGACGAGCCTTTCTTTTGCAATCTACACTCCCGAGATTTTCGTCAGAATTTTGTTTTCCTATCCTTTTGGATTGTCTTACAATGTGTTCTCCAGCAGTTGCCTCTCTCGGAGATTTAAAATCAGATTGTACTAATGAGGAGCTCTATCTATCTCTCGAGAAAATGATCTCTGGATCCCAGTTCCCAAGCAATGTGATGACAGATATAAATCCTTTCCTGTATATGCCCAAAAATCTACCTGGTAAGTGGTATGTTCTTTTAGATCATTATATCTTGATAATACGTCAGCTATTGGTACTTTCATATCCCACCCCCCTTTCTCTCCGACTATACGTCCCTCTGTTTAATGCCTCTTTGAACTCTGTCATCTTATATATATTTTTTGGTTGGGCTGAGGTATCACTAGCAAATCCTGATATGCATCCATAGTATATGTCTAGATGGTCATTTTGCATTCTTTGCTTCCAAACTTCGGTCATGTGGCCTTTTTGGTTTCTCACTCTTGGAAAAGAAATCTCTATCTAAATGCTTGTATTGCGACATCTATGCTAACTATATATGTAGCCTGTAGGGCTTGACTTGCATTTCTTTCTTGATATCTAGTTAGTGGTTGTTAAGAGCTGTGTGTTAGTGGTAAGCACGTACTTTTGGAGAAGAAAATGTTCCAGCTATACTTAGTTAACTGAATAACCTTTGTAAGAGAAAAGGTTTAGTATTCTTATCTTGTGCACATGCTCAATTTAGTGTACATCTCTAAATCTGATTAATGTATTTCTGGCTGTTGATTTTATGTTCTGAACTATTATATTTACACCACGGTTTTAGTTTGGCTGCAATAATGATCTTTAATTTAATATGGCCCCATATCAAGCATTCCTTTTAGTGAGGGACTGCCACTTAAATAGAGCATATTACTTTTCTTGAACATAGTGCATGATACTAATAGTATACTGCTGCTTTTCTTTGGGAACATCGGTTTCATATAAAATCGGGCCTGCTTGGCTTAATAATGAAAGAAGCTTATGAAGTTAGATGGTAATTCGATATATTCAGATGGAATTTGGCTTTTCATCTGCTCTGAGGAGATCAAAGATAACAAATTTGGGTTTTGGAAGACCAAAGGGAATGCTTGTGAAATTTTCTCAAACTCTGCCATCAGGGGTTTGAGAACTACTCTTGAATTTTATGAAGGCCAAGCTCCTCATGGGTATAAAACTGATTGGGTGATGCATGAGCACAGGATATTGCAGAGAGCACCATGTGAAGGCAGCAAGACAAAGGTATTATATGGAATCCGTTGGCACTGTGATGAATGTCTTTTTCTTTTCATCATTAACCAAACCTTCCATTCAACTGCCAGTGTGGTTGGATAATGTGCAGGAAGCAAACTTTCTATGCAGAGTCTTCCTTGGTGGTGAGCAAGGCCAAAACCATGAAATGGAACAGAAACTGGCTAGCACTGGTATTCAAAGTGAAAATTATGTCCACCCTGCTAAATCAGTTGCTGCTGAAAGTGGTAGTGGACAAAGTTCCACACCTCAGGTACTTCAAACTTAGCTTCCTGGCTTGCATGTCTGGCAGCTTGGGTTGGATATTGCAGCTTTATTAGTTGATAGTAGACATCAAAATTTACATATATATATATATACAGACATATATGACACTATTTAATGAGGAGCTGGTATTGCATGAATTTAATGGGATTCTTTTGATAGGTTTGAATGGGGATTTTAATAATATTCTGAGTTCTTGGCTTCTACAGTGATTTCCCTTTTTGCCTTCATATCGTGGTTGGTACATTTCTCAGACTACTCAAAACCACTACTACCAAATGCCTCAACCAATGAAGCAATGAAATTATTGGTTAGCAGCTTTATCAGTTGATAGTAGGCATCAATATTTACATATATATATATATATCTATACAGATATACATATATGACACCATTTAATGAGTGGCTGGTATTGCATGAATTTAATGGGATTCTTTTGATAGGTTTGAATGGGGATTTTAATAATATTCTGAGTTCTTGGCTTCTACATAGGGCCCCGGCGATTTTTCTTTTTGCCTTCATATCGTCGTTGGTACATTTCCCAGACTACTCAAAACCAGTACTACCAAATGCCTCAAGCAATGAAATTATTGGTTAGCAATCATTCTTCAAAATTGGGAGAATTTCTGGATTTCTTGTCTGGCTCACACACATTTAAGCTGATTTTGTTTGGGTTTGCCACAACCTAAAAATTTATGCTATGCATGATGTTTCATTCCAAGGTGAGATGTTTCCCTACTAGAGTGACAAGGAGAATTCTGGTTGATAATACATTGAGATCATAGGTCATTCTTTGATGTATAGAGAAGTCTCGAATAATATTATCTGTTGGTTATTACTGGGACTTCAGCAAAAGATATTACTCCTTTTGTTTCCATTTGTGGTTGCTGGTTTCTTCTTTTTGGGGTGGATTGGGGGATGTTCTACTTCTTTCTGAATGTTGAACGTAACTACATTTTTGTAGGTAACTGAGGATGACAGCATGAGCAGATTGCCTTTGGCAGAGAGACTTCCAGAGCCTGGGCTAGAAAATCTGCCTGAAGTAGATTACCTTTCTGAAGGTGATTACATCGAATTATTGGATTTTGATAATCCAGCAGCGTCTTCTTCAAGTTCAGAAAATTCCAGTTGCGTGACCATGTCATCAGATGGATGTTTTGATTCATTGGCTTTGTTGCAAGACCTAGAGTGTGGTGATAGCCAGAAGGATGTAGATCGGAAATTTGCTGTTTCATCATCGCTCAGACCAGAAGAGGGCATCATGTTTCCACCCACTTCAGGTCTGTAAATACTTTGACCTGTCTTCTGTTTTACATTATCTGTTGGTGTTTTGATTATAATTGTTATTATTATTCTATTTCTTGAAATAAAAAGGGACATCCTTTAACCTTAGAATTCTAGGGTGCATGGGATTATGGTGTTTATCATAGAGGATTTTATTGGTTATTTATATGCTACCTTAACCTAAAAGCAGTCACATGGTTTTCAGATTCGTGAGTTTTGATATTGGTGAAACATCGCTCTTTGGAATGTGGCATAATTGCTTTTGACTATTTGATGTATAGCAAGTATATTTCCTTTCCAGTCCAATGAGATCACATTCTGATTCGAGAAATTTCTTTTCTTTTCGTTTCTTTTTTATAGCTAAAAATTTCTTCTCTGTCGTGTGACCTTTAGATATCATCCTGTTGTATAGGAAATGTTTTCAGTCAAATTTTGATGCCTTTTAGTCCTTGATGACAGTTTTCTGGTTGGATCTCAAAGATCAAGTATTACCTTAAAAATTTAGGTAAAGACAAGTTTTCTTGCTATGCTCTAGAAACATAACACATTCTAGTTCTAATTTTCTCAACTTGTAGTTAAACTATACAACACCAATATGTTGAATTCATGAAGTAGTACTTTTTGATAGCTGAGGTTTAGAACTCTGGTCCTTCGCTAAATCAAGTGCTGTCCACAGCAAATAGGATTCCTGAGTCCCATTTGAGCCATTTCTTGTTGATCTCATTGGGATGTCAAGTGAGACAGATAGATGTGCTTTTGGTGAGATTTGAGATTTCAAGTCCTTTTTTTTCAATGCGTGCTAAGTAGGTGTGTGATCTATGCAGTGTAACCCATCTATTAGTTATGCTGAAATGCTGTGTTTCTAGACCATTATACCACTCTTGTCACAATTAACATCCATGCTTACACTAACCCCTAGGGATTGGCTCAAGTGGTAAAGGCCTTTGTCTTGGTGGTATGCTCCCTCTAAGTCTAAAGTTCGAATCTTCTTAGATGCAAACAATTCCTATGGGCCCCATTGAACTAGTGGATTTTTTTCCTTAAATTATCCAATGTGCACTTGCAGAAAACTCCTTTTTGAGGGGCTTTGCACTTCTAAAATTAGTTGGGACACTATTCTTAGACACCCCGTTTTAATTAAAAAAAAAAAAAACCATGTTTACACCTGTGTTTTTGTGAAGTTTTCCTTCATTGCTGTAAACAGTCTCTCCTCCCATCCTCAACTTATGCTGCTGTTCTCTCTAACGATTTTGTGGGCATATTTATTTTATGTTTGTTCTGTAGGATCTCTTGTTACTGGTGGAAGAAACATGTTGGCACCTGAAGAAATCCTCAATACCAATTGTTTTAATCCTGAATTAGCTGCATGCGGTCAAGGCATAGATAACAACATTTTAAATCGTCCCAGAAAAAATCAGAAGAAAAATTTTGGGAATGAAGGTTCATCATCAAATTCTCGCGATGTTACCACATCACTCAATAACCATATAGAAGCTCCAGATGGGGAAAACAGGGTTGCTGTTGTCAGAAAGAAAAATTTCATGAAGTATCTGTGCTTTATGGCATTCTAGATCTTTTTAGAGGTAATACAGATAGCATTTGTTGTATAACCCATTTCAGTACATAGGATGTTAATGGATGGAGATTCCCTCAAGTTCTGGCCTCAAGTGGGCGAGAGAACTCGGAGGAGGATTCTTTTTCCCAAAAATTTATGCATTTTTTAGCAGTATGGTCCAACATCAGCAAGGTCATCAGGAAATCTATTCTAGCAAGGTTGTGGCAACTATGTATTCCAGGTTAGCCATTAAGAGCAAAGGTACACAGATTTAGGTGGCTTTTTATAGTGAGGCAGGAATAGGAGACTAATTTTAAGGAACCAAAGATAGGAAACTGGTTTTCTTATCTTATGTTGTAGGAGAAGAATGGAGCTCTTTCTGCCGTTTCTTGTTGTGAGCTACTTGTGTTTCTTCCCAACTTGTGTTTTTTCTTTCTTCTTTTAGTGCTTTTGTAGTACTTGATTATTGCTTTATAAAGCAGTAGATAAAAATTTGTTGTACATCTCTTCTGCTTTACTTTCTCCTTCAGAATTGACCAAACTAAGGAAAAAACATGAGCAGACACGGGAAATTGAGCTTGCAACTCCATTACAACTTTATATTAAAGGAAGGATAATTTTGTAAAAATTGGATTTCATTTTGGTTGAAATTAGGCCTGTTCATCCAGGCCGAGTTTTGCCTGGCCCTGAATTTGTTTTTTTTAGTAGTTTTGGCACTTTCATCTAAGAGGTTCAAGAAAATTACTTATTATTCGAATATTTATTATTCGAGTCTAGATTCTTAAATCCAGAATTCGGATAAACAAGCCTAGTTGAAATGGCATATTTGTATAGGTTGATTGTGAAGTAAGTTGTAAAAGAGTTATGCTCTATCATTCCCTAGGATGGAAAAGCTGAGTGAAAACATGAAATTGTTTTAATCTCTAAAACCACACCGAGTGGTACATTTATTTAGGATTTTTTTTTCTAACTGCACTTGCAATTATATTCATGAGAGATGAAATTTATCATCCTCACACCATACACTAACATATGATTTGTCATTTTTATCCTTATATATAAACACATAAATACATCTGTATGTTTAAATATATGATTTGTCATTTTTATCCTTATATTTAAACACGTGTGTGTTTAAATGTAAAGGTGAAAATAATAAATTACATATTAGTGTGCGGTATAGAGAATGCAAGTATAATTTTTCCTCAAAAAATGTTTGAACTTATTGGTAGCTTAGGTAGGTAAGCCAATAGCCGAGACCATTCTCACTACAGCCATTCAGCAGAAGCAATGGAAATATACAACTCTTTTTTGATCTATCGATACAAAAGAATTATACAAAAATAAATTTATAAAGTGACTTGACTTTATGTGATTCGTTAAATTGACTTTATGATAAAAGTGATTTTATGATCTAACATATCATATAAAATAATGTAATTTTGTGAGTTTATTTTTATATAATTCATTTATAATTAAAGTATTTCTCTACATAATAATAGAATATTCTAAGAATGAATTTATGTCCAAAGCAATGAACTTATGGATGCAATAGTAGATGATATCCAATTGTGAAAATAATAAATATTAGCTACCTTGAAATTATTATAAAGCCTAACTACACCTAACAAAAAAAAGAAAAGAAAAAAAAATCAACGCCTAGTTCAAACTTCAAACCTTTAACATTAGTTAGTATGGATTGAACCAAGTTGCATTCCCGGTGACAAGCATCAAAATTCCTACTTTGCTACCTTACCGCCTTTTTTATTCAAGAGTAATTCTACAGATCAATCACTATAGACGTCTCCACACTTCATATCTCATACGAATAATCCATGAGTTCATTCTCTCTCTCTCCTCAAACTCTAATCAATCCTCATCAGACTCCCTCTCTCATCAAGCACTCTCCCATTTCTCTTCTTAATCTCTCTCATCAGACTCTCTCTCTCTCTTGAGTCTCATCAAGCTCCCTCTACGCCCTTTCTCTCTTCAAGTTCTCTCTCATCGATCCACCGTCTCTCCCCTCTCAAGCTCTCTCATCGAAAACCCCCCCTCTCTCTCCCCTCAAGCTCTCCCTCATTGGATTTCCTCTCTCGTTTCAGTCAAGATCTTTCTCATTTTATCATGCAAATAGGGAGAAGAGATTAAAAAAAAAAATTCCACATAAGATATGGAGTATGGGAAGGAAATAATAGCTATGAGAACAATATTTCTTTGCCCAATTGGTTTTTCCCTTATTTAAAGTATCATATCCTCGTCCCCTAATAAGTAAAATAAGAGTATTATCAGGAGTCAACCCCCTCAATTAGTTGATTGGCATCCCTTTATGCCCAAACAATAAAAATAGTTGGCAATTATCATTTTTGTTTTAAAAAAATTGATATTTACAGTTATGAATTGTGCAAGTATCATTTACTTCTTTTTAAAAACGAGATTCACATAAAAAAAATCAAATTTTTAATAATAAATCCCACTATTTTTTCAAATAAGTGTAGAGTGCTTGTACAACCCATAAATATATCTAACATTACTTCTTCTTTTTTTAAATTCTTACTTTGAAGTAATTTTTTGCTACGATCCCTCAGTTTGGAGCTTGTTCTGCATGAATTATTTGCATTCTCGTTTATAATCTTTTACCGTACTTAAACGCTTAAGAGTAAGATAGAGATCGACATATATAAAATGAATCTTACAATATTTATAACCAGACTAAACAAATTCTTGAATAATATCAAATATCAATAAATATTATAAGACATACTTCATATCTCTATCTCTTTCGATTTCCCACTCTCCTTCCTCTACTTACGAAAATGAGCGAGCAAATAATAAAAAATATAAAATAAAAATAGAACAGGCCCAGAACGATGAATTTGAAAATGGGGTCTAATGGGCTAAAATCTGTGAGATCAGGTTGGCTGACCACGGCCATATATATATATATATATATATATGTATATGTATATGTAAACTTCGAGAGCATCCTCCTCCTCTTGATGGTGTTGTGGTCTGATGGTTACTTATTTTCTGCCTAGAATCAAAATCTTACCCAACTGGTCTATCACAAATGAAATCAACTTTTCGAAAACATTAAATGAAAAGTACTTGTACCTTTGCCAACACCAATTTAAGCTTTAAAAAAAAGAAAATTAAATGAGAGAAGAAACCAAATTCTTGGGAATATGGCTTAAATTCAATGAATAACTATCTCGCTGAATAAATAAACAAACAAGATTTATTACGGTGAATAAATAAATAGATAGCGTTTGTCTAATTTTTAATAATAAATAATGTAATAATTTTTTTTGCTGTATATAAATATGTAAGATTTCCCATTCTTCCCCCTCTCTCTCTCTCTCTCTCTCTCTCTCTCTCTCTCTCTCTCTCTCTCTCTATATATATATATATATTTTGATAGGAAGTAAGAGAATTCGAACTTGGTTATGCTATTTGGACATCAGTACTTATGTTATCTGGTCTAAAAGATCTTGGACATTCTTGCCTATATTATTTCATAAGAAAAATGTTAGAGATTTCTATTTTGGGATCCCTACTTTGAGATCCCTACTTGAGAATTCCTACTTAAAGCTTTTTAATTTAGTTTTTTTATTTTACATAATTTTTATATAAGTGTTTAAAAATAATGTTGTGATTTTTTTTTATATTTTTAAAAAGATGTTTTAAGATGTTAAAACAATTATGTAAAAAAAATTAAAAATTTAAGTGTTTTAAGATGTATGTTTTATTTACATAATTTTTTTAACATCTTAAATCATTTTTTAAAAATATAAAAAAATCACAATATTGTTTTAAAATACTTATATAAAAATCATGTAAAATAAAAAACTAAAAAAAAAAAGCTCCAAAGTAAGAATTTTTAAGTAGTAATTCAAAAATAAGAATTCTAAAGTAGAAATCCTAGTATTGCTCTATTGCATAATAGTAGCAACAAAAATTGAGAGTGGCCCTTGTAGTTAGTGGTGTCTATCTTGTCCCCTTAGTTTTAGGTACCATCCCACAAGCGAACACCCGTGATAGAAGTTGATGTTTTTTCTTGTTTTGCAAACACAAACATTGTGTTCTCGCATCACATTTTAATTCAAGTGCCTAATATTAAGGGTCGGATAAGATAAAAAGGCCCACAGAAACCAGGACAGAGTCCGGAAAAGTCGGAGGTAGGTGATATGTCCCAGTCCCATGGGCGATTGGGCCATGACCCTCTTGTTATCTTACTGTTGTATGGTGCTAGAACATATGCAAGTCTTTATAATTAGATTCTGTTTGAATACTTAGGTGATTTTGAATGATTTGAATTGATTTATAAATAATAGTGTTATGTGGGTCCTATTAAGATATATTTAAATGTATAATATAAGTTAAGATATGTGTTTGGATATGTGAAATATATTTGAAAAAGTTTAATTTTTCTTAAAGAGTTGAAAAAATAGTGAGTTTCATCAATTATTGATTTGAGTTTTTTTTTTATTGGATAATTTTTTACTTTTTATTTGAAGAGTTTCTTTGTATGGTAAGATAAAATGAGATAGTCTTAAATAAAAGTTGAATAAAATATAATTAGAATATTATTTATTATTATTATTTTAAAATTTGAAAATATTGAATTATTTACTGTATTTTGTGTGAAAATTTTATAAAATTTATAATAACGAGATAGACTGCGGTGAAATGATTTTGGTATCCAAACAAATATAATGTCTCATGTTGACCGGTGTAATTGAAAATGATAAAATAAAAAATGAGAGTAGCATTATTTTTTCTCAATATTATCTAAATTCTCAATCGCACTTTAAAATCAATGCTTTTGATAGTATATTTTTGTAAGGCTTGCATACATTGCATTACTTTTCATTATAATGTGACACTCTATCGTTGTGATCACATTAAACTTATCCATAACATTCTCAATCGTAGAAATAAACATTTATTTTTATTTTTATTTTTATTTTTATTTTTTGGTGTGAAATAAACATCTTCGATTCTTTATAATTGAGAAAAAGACACACGACCAACCAAGAACATAAGAAGACCAAACCGCTTATTTTGGCTCGAATTTTTAGTTTCTTTTTGGTGCTACGATAGCATTTCTAATGGGTTTTTGTGAGCTCCACTCCCCTTCATAATTAGTATATTTTTTAAAAAATAAAAAATAAAAAACAAAATTCGAAAAATAATATTTATAATTATAGAGAAGTAATATGAGATTTATATAAAATTAATTTTTTTAAAAATAATGCGTGACATTTACAGGATACATAGTTATATCTAATATTACGTCTTTACTAATCCTTCTTAAAGAACAAATGGCCTTGACTTGCCAAAAACCAGCAAAAAATAAGAATTTAGAATAGAAAATTTGAGTGGAGGTATATCCGTGGCGTCCGTTAAAGTGACCCTACCCTCATCTTCCCTACAATTGCTCTATCTTTTCGGGTCCCCTTTCCTTGATTTGTTTTCTATGCTTTCTTAGGATGAATTACCAAACGACCCCTCCTTTTTTCTTTTTCTTTTTTCTTTTATTAAAAAAAAAAGAGTGTTGCTGCTATCGAACTAAACTCCAACCAATTTCATTTATTCTGAATTTGTATATTTGCTTGAGAATTGTTATAATCATAAAATATTTCGTAAAATTAAATTTATAAATTAATATAATTTTATATGATATGTTGAATTAACTTTACAATAATAATAATTTTATAATCTAACATACTATATCAAATCATGTTAATTCATAAATTTATTTTTATGTACTATAATATTTTTTTGGTTAAAACATTTATTTAGTTTTTAATTATTTTGAGTCAACATGTATTTTTTCTTTAAAATATGATAGATGTAAATATAGACTTGCAAACGATATATAGTCGCTTTAAATATATATATATATATATATAAGACTCATGTGAAAAAATTAACTTTTTTAACGATAAATTCTACTTTTTAATAAATTAATTGCATATCGTTTATAACTTCATAACTTTATATAGCATTATTCGACTGAAAAATAGAGTTGTAAAGAAGAAAAAAACCAAAGGAGTGAAGAAAAAGTAAAAGGGAAAAGAAAATATGGGTGTTATTAATCCCATTTTGAAACGAGCCAAATGACTTTATATCAAATATTTTTATATAAAAAAATAATTTTTTTATTTTAGTAAAATCTTGCCACTAGCTGGTTGGTTCTCTATCACTATCAGTTTCTGCCAATTCCCTACTTTGGCAGTCGATTTGAATCGGTGCTAACCAATTTTATCGATTTTTTTATAGCCCTACTTTTCTTACCAGATTTTCTACTAAAATTGTTTGATTTTGCCCTCAATTTGTCTATTATGATAGTTTTTGTGAGAAATTATAATATCTAATTATTTTTACAAATACATCATCAGTTTCTTTACATATAAATCTATTTACACGTATATGACGAAAAAAAATTATATACTCAATCTGTTGTATAAAGTATATCTAAAATATTTATATGACATAATTTGATTTAAAAAATCAATGTTAAAACTTAAATCTTACAATTAAGATCTTGCCTTTTAAGTTATAATCTCACCATTTAACTGATATATATGATATATTTTATGCACTGATTCAGAAATAGAATGAGTTACTTTTAAATTCTTGTTTTTAAAAAAAAAAAATTATAATGTGTTTGATCTCCTAAATATTTTCGAAGAGAAAAACACTGGAAATAATAAGAAGCAAGTTTTTTCTCTCTTTGAAAAGACCATATATTAATGCAAATAAAACAGATACAACAGTTTGGATAATACAAATTAACTAGAGAACAAGTGGGTCATTTTCAGTACGAAAATTTAACAAATATGATAGAATTTTGATCAAAAAGATACTTCCTGAATGCTCCAATAGGAAGCAAGTTAACAACAAAATGAAATATGTATAAAATATAGAAGTGTTATAAAATTAGAATAAAATTATTATTACAAGAGAAAATATTTTGAAACACTCTTATTTTATTTCTTATTTTCTCTCATCTTTCTTTCTTTCTTTCTTTTCTTCTTTCTTCTGCTTGTTTCATTATATAAAACTAAATGAAAAAGTTCGTATTTATAAGCATAAATTATTGTGTACGTTACTGTACATGTACGAATTATTCAAACAATTAGCCCCACCTAATTGAAAAAAGAAGAGCGAGGTGAAGGGAGGGGGTTATTCACTGCCCCTTCCATTATTTTTTCATAACACTCCCTCTTGAATGACTACCTATAAGGAATCTGCCTCATTAAAATTTTGCCAAAGAAAAATCTAGTGGAAAGAAAAATCAATGGCGAAGGAAAAATAATACAATATTCTTATATACCTCCAAGTGCGTTAAGATTACCTCATTAAAACCTTACAGAGGAAAACCCAGTGGGATAAAACCTCAGCGAAGGAAAAAGAGTACAATCAGCACAAGTCTTCAAGACATTTACTCCCCCTAAAAAGTACATGTCGATAGATTTTTGAGTTTTCGCATTCCAATGTTCTGCACAATCTTTTTGAATGTCGCAGTTGATAATACTTTTGTAAATAAATCTGCCAGATTATCACTTGATCGTATCTGCTTGACATCAATTTCACATTTCTCTTGAAATTTGTGAGTATAAAAGAATTTAGGTAAAATATGTTTGGTTCTGTCACCTTTGATATATCATCTTCTGATTTGAGTGATACAAGCAGTATTATTTTCATATAAAATTGTTGGGCTATCATTAATCATGGGGAGACCACACTTTTCTTGGATATGTGGGATTACTGATCTCAGCCAACTACACTCTCGACTTGCTTCATGAATTGAAATAATCTTTAAGTGATTTGAAGATGTGGCAAATAGAGTCTGCTTGACAGATCTCCATGATATGGTAGTATCTCCATAAGTAAATAAATATCCAGTTTAAGATCTACCTCTGTGTGGATCTAAAAGATAACTTCCATTTGCATACCCAATCAATTGTGGACTTGATCCATGTTGATAAAATAATCTCATATCAATCGTACCATGAAGGTAACGAAAGACATATTTAATTTTATTCCAATGCTTTCGAGTTGGTACAGAACTATATCTTAAAGCAGATTAACTGAGAATGCAATATTAGGCCGAGTGCAATTTGCAAGATACATCAAAACTCTAATTGTACTGAGATATGATGCTTCAGGACCAATAATTTTTTCATCGTCATCACAAGGACGGAATGGATCATTCTTCACATTAAGTGTTCGAACAATCATTAGAGTACTCAAGAGATGAGTTTTGTCCATATAAAAATATTTCAAGACTTTCTCTGTATACATGAACTGGTAAATAAAAATTACGTTTGCAAGTGTTCGAGCTGCAGGTCGAGATAAAGTTTTATTTTGCCAAGTCTTTCATTTCAAATTCATTCTTTAAATATGTAGCGGTTCTTGAGATCTTTTTAGGAGTTCCCACAATATTTAAATCATCAACATAAACCATAATAATGGCAAATCCGGATTCTGATTTCTTAATAAAAACACATGGGCATATATGATTATTCTCAAATCCTTCTTTCAATAGATATTCGCTTAGACAATTATACCGTATGTGTCATAATTGCTTCAACCCATATAAAGATCTTTGTAGTCTGATAGAGTATATATTTTTAGATGTACTTGTAGATGTTTCAGGCATTTTATATCCTTAAGAGATTTTCATATATATGTCATGGTCTAAGAATTCATATAAATATGCAGTGACTACATCCATCGACCGCATTTCTAATTCTTTTGTAATACCCAGACTAATTAAAAATCTAAATGTGATTGTATTCATAACGGGAGAATAAGTTTCTTCATAATCAATCCCAGATTTCTGCAGGAAACATTGTGCGATAAGCTGTGCTTTATACTGCACAATTTCATTTTTCTCATTGCGTTTTCGTACAAATACGCACTTATATCCAACAGGTATTACACCCTTTAGCGTTTAGACAACAGGTCCAAATATTTCTTGCTTTGTTAGCGAATTTAATTTAGTTTCAATAACTGCTTTCCGTTTTGGCCAATCATTTCTAAGTCGACATTTTTTGACATTTGATTTCACTTTCTTCATTACTTTTGGTAATGTCAATGGCTATTTTATATGAAAATATGTTGTCGACAACAGTTTTATTTATATCCAGAATTTCTCCAGTACCCATAAAATGTATTGAGATCTCATTATTTTCATGTACCTGTTCTTCTTTAGGAGAAAACATTTCATGAAATACTTCCTTAGGAGGTTTCTTTTCAGGAGATTTATACTTTTCAGAAGTATCATCTTCAGGAGATTCTGGAATAGAAAATTTGATTTTTTCAGAAGTATCAAATATAATTATAGTTTGTATTGTGAGTATGGATTCTTCAGGAATACCAAATTCATTTTATATTCTTTTCCTTCTGGAAATTTTGTCTTTTGCACCAATAGGTCTTCCATGCTTCAGGCATGTTTTATATTTCGCCTATTGCTGTTTTGACAATTTGTCCTTCAGGGACTTCAATCCTTGTTGGAACATTAATAGCAGGAATATATGATTTTACTACACCTTTTGTGTCAGTAAATATATCCGGTAATTGATTTGAAACACTTTGTAAATGAATAATCCTATGAACTTCTAGTTTACATTCATTTGTAGGATGATCAAATTGAGACATGGCCTTATTATCCCAAGTAATTTATTGTCGTGTTTCAGGCACCAATTTTTCTTTACCCATTAATGGAAAAGTGGATTCGTCAGAATAACAATTCTCAAAACGTGTTTTAAACACATCCTCTGTAAGGGGCTCAAGGTATCTAATAATAGATAGAGAATCAAAACCAACATATATCCCAAGTCTACGTTGAGGATCCATTTTTGTATGCTATGGAGGTGCAATTGGAACATATACAATACATCCAAAAGTACAAAAATGAGAAATATTTGGTTGTTAACCAAATGCAAGCTGTAATGGAGAATATTTATAATATATAGATGGTCTAATGCGAATTAATGATGTTGCATGAAGTATAGCATGCCCCCAAGCAGAAACAAGTAGTCCTGATTTCATAAGTAAAAATCTAGCGATTAGTTGAAGCATTTTGATCAAAAATTCAGCTAAATCGTTTTGAGTGTTTGTATGGGTAACGGAATGTTTAACATCTATTCCTATTGATATGCAATAATCATCAAAGTTTGAGATGAAAGTTCATCTACATTATCTAATTGAATGGTCTTAATTGGATACTCATAAAATTGTGCTCGTAGTTTGATTATCTAAGCAAAAAGTCTAGCAAATACAACATTTCTAGTGGAAATCAGACAAACATGTGACCATCGACTAGATGTATAAATCAAAACCATAAAGTATTTCAATGATCCACTAGATGGATGAATAGGCTCACATATATCTCCGTGAATCCTTTGTAAAAAGAATGGAGATTCAATAATAACTTTTGAGAGAGATGGTCTGATAATCAACTTACATTGAGGACATGCAGAATACGGATATTCATTGGGTAAGAATATCTTTTAATTCTTTAAGAGATGTCCGTGCGAATTTTTAATAATTCGTCTTATCATTATAGATTCTGGATGTCCAAGGCGATCATGTCAAATCATAAATATATTGGGGTCAATGCACTTCTAGTGCACTACCACATATGATTCAATTATTCTCATTTTTGTATAATGCAATCCAGAATATAGAGCAGATAGTTTTTCTAATACGAGCTTTTGGTCTGATATTATCTTAGTAATAAGAAGATGTTATTTATTATTTTCATTGGTCGTTTCAATATGGTAATTATTACGACGTATATCTTTGAAACTCAATAAATTTCTTTTGGATTGTAAAGAAAATAGAATATCATTAATACAAAATTTGGTGCCATTAGGCAACATAATATATACTCTTCCGAAACCCTCAATTAAATCTGATGAATATGATATGGTATGGACATAGGTTTTGCTTAATATTAGATTTTGAAAATATTTCTTATCTTTGAAAATAATGTGAGTTGTAGTACTGTCTGCCAGACATACATCTTTATCATTCAACTCAAAGATAAAAAGTTCATCAATATGATCCATGATTTGAGGAATAAGACCACTAATTTCAGAATTGATAGAACCGTTGTGCTGATAACATGTTATAAAACTAGAATAAAACTATTATCACAAGAGAAAATAATTTGGAACTCTCTTATTTTATTTCTTCTTTTCTCTCCTCTTTCTTTCTTTCTTTCTTTCTTTTCTTTTCTTCTTTCTTCTGCTTGTTTCGTTATATAAAACTAAACGAAAACGTTCGTATTTATAAGCATAAAATACTGTGCAAGTTATTGTATATGTATGAATTATTCAAACAATCAGCCATACCTAATTGAAAAATGGAGAGCGAGGTGGGGGGAAGGGGTCATTCACTGCCCCCTTCCATTATTTCTTCATAACAAGAAGGAAATAATCATGTACGTTTTAAAGATGCCTTGCCACGATGGAGTCAACACATTTCAAAATTTGTTTTGTTGGTAAGAGAGAAAAATTATCTTCTACAGTAAGTTCACTTCATGGAGCGGAGTTTGGGCTCGATTTAAAATCTTAAATGTTAAAAAGTATTTAGAAATAGCAATAAAGTAATTTATACATAATAGTAAAATAGTAATAAATTATTGCTAATGAATTATTTGTAAATAATAATAAAATAGTTTGAAAATTAATGCAAAAAAACTGCTTATATGTGGCCTGTAAAAATTTGGGAGAATATGTTATAATAAAAGAATCATTAGAACACTTATTTTTTGCTATTGTTGATCAAGTATGTATAGGAATCGATTATTTTGTTATTATGAACTATCACGGATTGAAATATAGAGAGTATGTAAGAGGGGTTTTTAATCTATCTTTTCTATATGTTGATGGATGTGATTAATGAAAAATCACAATCCTTATTTATAGATAGACAAAGACTCATTTACACTAAGTGTTGTTTCCTTCCATCAAGGAATGTAATTTTTAACTTTTAAATAAGTAATCTATTTTTAATTACCTAGAGTTTTTAATATAAATATAAAACTATTAAATAAATAAATATATGTATAATATATTTGAAAGGATGTGACATGTAAGTCACCTTTAAATTTCCCACAAGGAGACGTGTTCTTTGATTCTCCCACTTGACTTACGTGACAGTCATTTAAAATCATCTGGGTAATCAAAATTGAATATGACTACATATAAACCTATTCAAACCATAATCTTTAGAAAAAAGATATAATACATGAATCATGACGGTTATGTTATTATATCAACATTCCTTTTATGTATTACGCTGTATTAATCTTTCTAAATACTATATTATATGTGGTACATTTTTTTATGAATAACATCCTAATAAGTCATTCTAGTTCTACACTTTATAAAATATGAGTAAATACTTTATGTGTACAAATAAAAATATTATATTGACAACAAATACTGTGAACAATCAACCATAAAATGAGTTCATTAACTCCATGCTCTTCATGTGTTTCAAAAATATTTTTATTGATAGCCCTTTTGTTATGGAGTTTGCAATCATAAAAGACGTACTTATATGCTTTATTTAGACTTCTTGATCATTGACTCTTTCTATGACATCAAGATATTTTATGCCAATATATTTATTTTTACTCCCACTCTTATTATAAAACACAACAGAAAACTACTGTCAAATTATTACATATATTCTTAAAGGTTTAGATATTGAATCTATAACTCGAAGCTTTGTGATAAAACTTTTCAACCATTTGGTTTGCGAAGTTGCTTCAAAGCATGCTATGAACTCTGCCTGTAAAAATTTTCAGGTTGCTTCATGTATACCTCTTCTTCAAGAGTCTCATTCAAAATTGTTATTTTCACATTCATTTGATCTACTAATGTCATGATCACTCTAAAGGAATCATTCTTAAAAACTGGAGAGAAATTATCGTGGTAGTTAATACATTCTCTTTGTGTAAATCTCTTATTTATAAGTTTGGTTTTATATCTATTGATGTTACCATTGAATCTCTCTTGGTTTTATAAACCTATTTACAGTTAATGACTTTAACTCCTCTAGGTATCTTGACTATTTCCCCAACTTAATTTTTAGTCATGGATTTCATTTCTTCTATCATAGCATCATGCTAAAATTTTGAATGTTCTCCACTCTTAATATGTGAAAATGAGATGAGATCATCTTTATGTCTCACATCAAAGTTGGACTCTAGTAGATACATATAGTAATTTTAAAAAATAGGAGACTTCATTATTCTAGAGAAACTTCTTAATTCTATAATTCCATCCATATTATATGAATGATGGACTATAGAATCAAAGTTGGTATGTTCCTCTTGAAGTGGTAGTAGTTCTAAATTAATTAAGTTTCAAGGATATCAAATTTATTTCCTTAAATGACAATCATTTCATTTTCATTTACGAATGTAACATCTGGATTCCGTATTTCCTATCACTTTATCTTTCGATGAACATTACTTATACTTACTCCAAAATTCTCAATAACTTAACCAAGAACATATATCAATGCTTTGAATCAAACAGTAACCATAGTTTGAATTGACCAATGTTTAATTCAAAAATAAATCTAAATCTTCTTGTGGGTAAAGATTGCAATATGCATAAAATTTACTTATGTGTTTTTCTATAGTAAGTGTTATACAAATACACATTTTTTTTATTATAAAAGATTGGATATGCATTTCATACAAGCATAAAAGCCTTAACAATCATTACAAGTCATTGAATCAACATAGATAATATCTTCAATAAATGAAGGACATTCATGCCACCAAATTGCCATATCAATAACAGACCAAGTATGTTTTGTAAGGCCATGATCTACTTCATTTGTGAGCCGAGATGTATGTTTAACTTAACATTGGTGAAAGCATTGTTGCAAGAGTTGAATCTCAACAATAACATTCCTTATAACTGATAAACCCTCTGCATCTTTATTAATCTCCTCCACCACATGCAAACAGTCACTTTCCATCAAAAGGTTTTTGATGTCAGTATAAAGAATAAGTTGCATACCTCTCAACACTGCCATGACTTCAATATTCTGAGGCTTAAGAAATTTAGTTTCCACTTGACTACATGCCATAATAATAGCCCCTTTAAAATCACTGAGGATGGCACTAATACCTGTCTTGTGACAGTCAAAAAACAATGCCCCATCAACATTGAGTTTAAACCAATTTTGAGGGGGTGGACATCAAGAAACTCTCCTCTATTTCATCAAGACAGGAAGATTCAAACCATTCTTAAGGAAAGTCTTTAAAGACCAAACATGATTTAAAACTTGTTTAGGTAGCATACTTATATTTTCATGGATCTTTTTATTTCTTTGGTACCAAAAAGCCAAAGCCATGAGAATCATATTTGCTAAATCTTCAGCATTACCATTTGTAAAAATCTGAAGTGCAATATTAAGAAAAGATAGCCTTGTTTCTTGCCAACGAATCTAGGGGAATTTCTGCAACCATATCTGCGTGAGAGATGGGCAAAAGAACATAGCATGACTAGTATTTTCTAGTTGATGATAATAGAAACTGCAACCACTTTTCAGTGGAAGTTTTTTCTTGAGCAGTGCATACTTTGTAGGTAAGATTTCTTTACATGCCTTCCACCCAAAGACACACATCTTGTGAGGAATATGCAACTTCCAAAGGTCTTTCCAAAATTTTTTGCATGAGTTTTGAAAAAAGTCTATAAGCACTTTTGACAAAGTAGTGCCCATTGCTTTCATGCTCCCATATCCACTTATAAGGAAAATTTGTGGTACTTGGGTGGATTTTTAGAATCGTTTCTTTCATTTTTGAATTGAAGAGAGTCGTAACTCTCATAATATCCCGCCAATGAGTTGAAGGATCTGGTAGAGAAGCTATTTGATCATCAAGAGCAGAGGTGGTTCCACTAATCCGAAAATGTACACTAGTAACATCATTACATAATTCCTTGAGACCAGGTATCAAGGGCCCCTCAAAATGTGTACGTTTCTCCCATTGCCTACACTCCATCTTCACCATTCACTAGGTGGTTTTTTGCTTTCCAAATTTCTCTCTAAGCATATGAAGGAGAACCCCCAAGAGAAGTATTGAGGACTGAAGTAGAAGGAAAATATCTGGAGTTATAAATCTTGTAAAAAAGAATCCTGTTTTTAAAGGGTATACAAATATTTAAGAAAAAGAAATTTCGTGCTTATGAGTATATGAAATCTTTTTTTCTTAATATTTTTATCACTATCGTATTCTAATTAAATTATCATTTTTAATAATAATTACTTTTTTGTACGGTCAAGTAATTATTATAATGATTTAATTGTAATTAAAAATGCCATTATAAAATTGGAAAAAGAAAAAGAATGGTCGGTGTGCAGGTGCACACTGACTGATTGAAAAAAAATAATAATAAAAAAATATTGTGAGGAGGGTGTGCAGGTGTGCAGCAGCATAGTAACTGTTGCTAAACACCTCCTATAAAATTATACAATCAAATATTTTAAATATTATTATGTTTTGAGATGCTGTAGTCATTCTCAATATACAATAACATTTATTCTAATACGGTATTACTAATAAATAAATAAATAAACAAATAAAATAATGACAACATATTCATCTATAATGATATTACATTATCAGATGATCAACAATCAATACAAATGATCTAGATCATTATTTTATTTGCCCGTCTAGATATATGCCGCAAGAATGACATAATTAGATATATGCCGCAAGAATGCCATAATTAGATATATGCCGTAATACAAGCATATATATATATATATATATATATACACTTGATAGAAATATTGTGCTTTGCATGTTTATTTAATTTAATTTTTAATAAAAATTTAATGATTATTCATAATTAAGTAGATGATAAATAAATATACGTTTTCATATATTATAAAAAAATTAATAAAAACAATAAGATAATCTTATAAATAAATATAAATACAGTTTTATCAAACTTGTTTAAGATAATTCTGATTAAAATTTTAATAAAAGGTTAGTTGAAGATATGATATTTTTTTAATTCCAAGATGATAATTTAACATTTGTATTACTTTGTACGGCCTCAAAACAGAGGACATTAAAATATCTATATATTTTTAGTTATGTGAGTATTTTTAAGAAATAATATGAGTTTTTTGAAAAAATAAATTATATAGTTGATAATTTATATAAGAATGTTATATTATAATTTATAATTTATAATTTATAATTTATAATTTATAATTTATATAAATTTATTTAATCATATATATTTCAATTAAATATCAAATATATAATATTAATTATATTTACTGCTTATTATTACCAATTTAATATAATTATAATAAATTGTATATACCATATATTAACTATATATACCGTATATAGAGTTAATTTAATAAATAATGTATTCATTTTAAAATTATAAATTATTTTTTTTAAAATTAAATTATTAATCATATAATACGAATAAAATTTTCACGAATAAAATTAAATTCTTTAACGTATAAATTGTTATGATTGGTTTATTTCTATATATATTGTTGTATTTATATATTCTATACTATTATTGTGTCATTCTATATTATTATTATTCTATATTTATTTTGTATAAAATAAAATTAAAAAATATTTCTTAAGTAGGAATTCTAAAATATAAATTTCTAACATTATTTATGGGCTTATTGAATTATGTTTAAAGTATTAAATAATATTAAATAGATGTTAAATGAGTTTTAAATAAAAAAAATTTACTATTATAGAAAATTGAAGAGGTAGAATTAATTTTAATACCAAGAACATTAATTCAGTGAATAAATTTAATAAATTGTATTTAAAACAGTAATTCTCATTAGATGTAATAATAATTTTAACAGAAACTGACAAAAAGTGTTAATTTTAATAAAAAATAAAATTTTTTATTAAAATAAGAATTTTTGTTATATAGTTACTTATATATATATATATATATACATATATATATATATATATATATATATATTAACACCGAAAAGGAGGAAGAGATAGAATGCCCAACTAATATATATATATATATATATATATTGATTAGTTTGGATCAAATGATCACAAGATCAAACTAAAATGAAATAATATATATATTTTAAATAAAATCATAAATGTGGCAGTTTTTTTTCTTTTTTCTAAGAGATAAATGTGACAGTCTGAGCACTGTCATTTCTCACCCACCATTTCTTGTATTTTATACAAATAAAATCTTCCCTTCAGGAAACACGTACGGTGGGATGATACAAAAGTTTTTGGCTTGATTGATCGCAAGCTTCCAGGAAACCGCTATCTCTGATTTGTTTCAATTGAAAACCGTTTTTCAGAAATATGAAAAGAGTTGCCCTTTCGCATCAAACTGTATTATTTTCGATAATTTCAAACGTATCATAATCATTTTACTCACACACATATAAATAATAATATATATATAAGTTAAATATAATTTCGCTCAATATTTTCTCTTTCAAACAAAGATAATGTTGAGAACCAATCGAACTGTCATAGAGTAAAGATCAGTCTAATATTAAAACACAATAATTTTTTTTTAAAAATATAATAAAATATAAAAATATAATATAAAAATAAAATAAAGAAAATATAATAAAAATAAAAATATAATAAAAAAATACAATAAAAAAATAAAATAAAGATGATTTTAAGAAAAAATTCAAACCTCAACCAAATGGAGCCACTGCTGATAGTAGTGGGCAGTACCGCCCATACCATTAAAACTGACAAACGGACTCATTTCGAATTTAAGACTGTCGGGAGAAGGTGAGAGGTCGTTGTCGCATAAGTGAGGTCGCCGGTCCCAATGACATGGGCGGTGTCATAGGTGACGGTGTGGGTTGCTCTTCCTAAGGAGGTTGGTCAGACCGACCCCTAGGATTCCTCTTCAAGCAAAGATGAAACTATTTAAGTCATGGATTTTAGGCTATTTAAGTCTTGTTTGGATTCGGATTTCAAACTCATCATTATGTTTTTTAAATTTTTTATATAAAATAGAAATTTTTTCAAATTCCAAAACAGTTTTTTAAATTTCAATTCAACTTTCTCAAATTTTAAAATAATAATAATAATTTATTCAACTTTCAAAACTCATTTCAATTCATTTTATCTTAACTTCGAATCCAAACAAGACCTTAAATTTCAATCACGCAAACAACTTCGTATATGCAGACCTTTATTTCTAAGATTAGAAACGCGAAGATGAACAATAATGTATTTCAATCTGTTTTTTTCTGCATATGTTCATACTTGTATTTCTTTTTTAATAAAAACACAGAAATGAGATCTTACAAGAACTCACATATTGAAATATATTCAGATATAATTCATGATTACATCAACAAACAATGCACATATAATAAAAAATCATACTAAACAATATGGCACAAGAGTTCGCTTTGATATCACTATTGTAAGAATTTGGAAGAATATCTTATAATAAAAGAATCATTCGAATATTTATTTCTGATCATTGTTGATCAATTATGCGTAGGAACCGATTGTTTCTCGAATGTGAACTCTCACATATTGGAATATGGAGAGTATAAGAGAGGTGTTTTTAGTCTATCTTTTCTATACATTGATGAAGAATTATAGACCTTCTTTATAAATAGATCAAGCTCCATTTCTTATTAAGTGTTGCTTTATTTTATGAAGAAATATAACTTTTAACTTTTAAATAAGTATTATTTTTATTTTTAATTATATAGGGTTTTTAATATAAATATAACACTATTGAATAAATAAATATATGTATAATATATTTGAAATGATGTGGTACGTAACTCATCTTTAAATCTCTCACAAGAAAACGTATTTATTTTTTTTATAGTAAATGTCTGAGAAAAATTGTCTCCAAACACTACTAAATTATTTCTTTAGAAAGCCTGTTTCCACGGTAAAACAAGTTTTCGAATATATTTGACTTGGAAAGGGAAATAATTGATACTATCCTAAAATAAATAAATTTCACTCTACTTGTTTGAAAAATATGGAGAAGATTGGGAATAGACTTTCATTTGAAAAAAAATTGGGATTTATATGAAAAGTCTAACTAAGAGTGCGGGGACCTAGTATTTCAAGATAATTATTTTAGTCTAAAAAAGGTTTTACAAAAATAAATTTACAAACTCATGTATTTTAATATAATATGTTAAATTATAAAATTATTTTATTGTAAAGCAAATTTAATATATTATATAAGGCAATATAATTTTATAAATTTATTTTTAAAATACTTTTTAAATGAAAATACTTCTCCAACTGTAATTCATACACAACATTAAACTAAAAAACTGAAATTTTTGTTTATACTATCATTCGGTCTCTTCTCATTGGGCGTAACTGATACTTAGCATATGATGCAGCGGGATCCGAGACAGATGATGCTGAGCTGTCTGATTGCACGTTGATGGCGCTGAAGTACCATGAATTGGCAGATCAACGTAAAGGCCGGAAGTGATCGTGATCTCTTTCTAATTGGGAGAGTTTTAGGTGCGTTTTAGTCTTTTGGCCATAACTTTGGTTACAGGTGTCAGAATCGCGCATAAAATCCCAATTCGGAAAGCTCTTTTCGACGCGCACACTGTCCACATCGAGCGTGGCTCCATGTGTTTTTTTTTTCGATCTCAAATTCCGCTGTTTTCCCTCCCGAATTGTCATTTTTAGTTATTTTTTATTATTTTTGGTAATATTTCGTATGTTTGTTAGGAAGTTATTTTAAATCCGATTTGTTCCGGATTTTTTGCAGATTGCTTATTTTAATTTAAATTTGAACTTTACGTTATTTTCGGGATTTTGCCATTTTTGGTAAAATTCGGTTACCGACGAATTTTAGCTATTTAGTCCGGCTTGTGGACTGATTTTCGACATTCTTTCATTTGATAATATTCAGTTTTTCCTCAGAGACGTATTCTCTGTATTTTGGGCGAAATTCTCGTGTTCTTCCCTGTGAATTCATCTGTTGAAACTAGCCTGCAGAATAATCGCTATTCTGCCCAGTGTCAGCATACCATTTGACATCCCAATTAGATTGACTCGAGTAAAAATAATAATTCATTTTTCAATTTCTTGCATTTTATTAAATGAAAATTACTTGTCTTCTAAAGAAAATTCGGAATCTTAAAAGAAATATAAAAAGAATAAGAAAGATTGATTCGATCAAATTGGATTTTCAAAAATGGTACGTTCTTTTCCATGATTAAAGAAAAAGAAAACCATGATTACATGCAATTTATAAGTCTTCAGAGAAAAAAAAAGATGCAATTTATAAGAGTTAGAAAATACAATAAGCCTTTATTAAAACATAAAGAGCAATGCTCTCGCGTATTTATTTTTTTTTAAAAGAACTCCAACAATATAAAAAATAATTTTTTATATTAATTTTTTTATATATTAGAGTCTATTTATTTTTTAAAATGTTTGTGCAAAATTATCATCAAATCATATAATATACCTTAAATGATTTCATACAAAATCATCTAACATAAAATAAAAAAAATAATTTCTGAGAAATGATATTTATAATCGTGAAATGCGTAAAGTTGAACAATCGTTTTGAGAAAATAAATAAATTTCAAATTCACATTAAAAAAAAAATTGATTTTTAAGAGTAGTGTTAGGTACAATCTATTTTTTTGGACTATTTTGCAATCTAACTTAATAATAGACAAAATGACCCTTACTTTATCAATAACTTGACTAAAACACACCTTAAATCAAATTATCTCTAAATCAAAACATACTCAAAATAGTCTCCTTCTCTTGCGTGCTCAAGACCCTAACCCAATTTCATAATTTTTGCTATAGATATTAGAAAGATTCTAGCTTTATTGTTAATAGCATGTACAATAAAGTTCAATTTAGATTCTTGGATTTTATCATTTCTATTGGTTTGTTTGTGTGCAAGAAATAGAAAAATGGAAGATTTTACCATCCCAACTTTATCACACTTACTTGAACCATTTGCCTCGTAGCATAAGAAACAGAGAAATGAATTAGGAAAAGAGTGATGTTACTCATCATCTAATTTTTCATCATTATTTTATCATTCTATAATGTAGTATTAAATGATTAGAGATTATTTATTATGTTTTACCTATTAGCCTATTATCTAATGCCACATCATGAAATGTTGAGATAAATAATGATAAATAGATAAGCCTTTCAAGTCAATTTCTGTTCTATTTTTTCATGGGTGTGTGAAGCACATGTATATAACTAATTAATTACCCCTGCGATCCAATGAAAAATATTGATACCACATATAGAACAAGTGATAGAAAGGCATATCATGTACAAAAACGTGATTCATCGATCATACAATTCACTGAGTACAAAAGTCTATTTGTAAGCAGAGGACTGCGTTGGTTGGGCATTACATCAAGCATATTGTATGCGCCAATGCCATTGGACCTAGGCTAAAGTATGTTACAACTGAAATAATTCATTCATACAATTTATACAAATAGACATCCATAATTGCATAAAAAATTATTCTAGAAGATTTGTTGACATCTAGAATTTCGATTTTGGCACCTCTCATGAAGTACCCGAAGTGGAAGTCTTGGTTTTGGAGTGAAGATCTTGGTTGCTCAGTAGAAGTCTGAGCCATATGTCACGGACTTAGAAATTCTTCACACGTCCCGTGCGGCCTTAGGAGGTTTTGTCCCTGACAAAGCTCCCAAGTAAGCCTTCTAAGCGACTCAAGACAAGAGAGAAGAACTCTAGAGAGAGAGGGAGAGAGTAGAGAGAGAAGCTCTAGAGAACTTGTTCCTCTTATTGCTTGGTGATTTACACAAATGAGAGCCCCTCTATTTATAGGGAACTCTTGGTACAAAGAATGGCTCGGATTGTGACAAGTGTCACAATCTTAACGGTATGGAACATTCTAGACTCCTTCTAGAAGTATAGCTAAGATTGTGACAAGTGTCACAATCTTAAAGAACCATCCTAGGGTTTACTATACACTTTACAATCTACCACATTCTAGAAGGTGGTAGGATTCTCTAGAAAAATCCAGGTGGTGACATTCTCCCCCACCTAGCTTCGCGACGTCCTCGGCGCGGTATCCTCATGGAACCTTCGGATTTGATCTTCAAACTGCCACAACGATTCCTTAGGTTCCCAGGTTGTCTCACTTGCAGGCAATCCTTTCCACTTGATCAAGTATTCTTGGCGTGGCTTGTGACCCCTTCGTCTGACTTCTCGATCCGCCAAGATTTCTTCGACTTCTGTATCAAAAGTGGTAGTTATGCCCAATGGAGCCCGTTTAGACTCTCCCCGTGTTGGCTCTTCATCGTCACCATGATAAGGCTTTAAACAGCTTACATGAAAGACAGGATGAAGCTTGAATTTAGGGGGTAAGTCTAGTTTGTAGGAGACCTTCCCTATTTTCTTGATGATTGGGAACGGTCCTTCGTATCGCCGCACAAGTGCCTTGTGCAATTTCCTTGTGAACTTGTGTTGGCTTGACAAGATTTTTACCATCACCAAGTCACCGATGCGATACTCTATGTGTCGCCTCTTCTGATCGGCCCACTTCTTCATCTTCCTGGTTGCTTTATCTAAGTAGGAACGAGTCACATCCAGCTGTTCGTTCCAAGATTTGGCAACCTTGAAGGCTGTTGGGCAGTTCCCCTCATAGCTCGTCTCCAACGACTGAGGAGTGAGTGGTTGTTGTCCCATTACAATCTCAAAGGGGCTTTTGTTTGTGGACTCACTCCTTTGTAAGTTGTAGGAGAATTGAGCCACATCCAACAGTTTAGCCCAGTCAGATTGATTAGCACTTACAAAGTGCCTCAAGTATAGCTCCAACAAGGCATTCACCCTCTTAGTTTGCCCATCTGTTTGGGGATGAAAGCTGGTGGAGAAGTGTAGCGCTGACCCCATGAGCTTGAATAGTCCCGACCAGAACTTCCCCGTGAAGCGAGGGTCTCGATCACTGATGATGCTTTGTGGTAAGCCCCAGTACTTAACCACATGCTTGAAAAATAACTTGGCTGTCTCCTCAGCGGAACAATCTTTGGAGGCAGCAATGAAAGTGGCATATTTGGAAAATCGATCCACCACAACGATGATGGTGCCACATTCCTCAGACCTGGGGAGAGCCACTATGAAATCCATGCTGACACTCTCCCAAGGACGGGAAGGAGTGGGTAGTGGTCTAAACAAACCCGCAGGGCTTCGATTCTCCACTTTGTCTTGTTGGCACACAAGACAAGTCTTCACGAAAAGCTCCACTTCATCTCCCATCTGAGGCCAATAATAGGAGGCTTCCAACAAAGCTTGCGTGCAACGTTGGCCGGGATGTCCAGCCCATAAGGAATCATGGCATTCCTTGATAAGGTTCCTCCGTAGCTTCCCCCACTTCGGAACATATAGTCGCCGCTTTGTGGTGTAGAGTAACCCATCCTCTACCCAAAACCTCTTGGTTTTCCCCTCCTTAGCCAAGTTCACCAAGTTCTTGGCTAGAGGGTCATGCTCCAAGCCTTCACGGATTATCCCTAGTGTCTCTCCTCGTACACTAGCGATGTGGGCAAGCTCACCCTTTCTACTAAGGGCGTCAGCAACGACGTTAGCCTTGCCAGGTTTGTACTCCAAGATGTAGTCAAATTCCGCCAAGAAGTCTTGCCACCTGGCTTGCTTTGGGCTCAGTTTCTTCTGACTTTGGAAGTAACTGGTGGCAATGTTGTCGGTCTTGACTACGAACTGAGAGCCAAGTAAATAGTGTCGCCAAACTCTAAGGCAGTGGATAATGGCTGTCATTTCCTTCTCCTGCACCGTGTATCGCCTTTCGGTGTCATTGAGCTTGCGGCTTTCATAGGCAATGGGGTGTCCTTCTTGCATAAGAACTCCCCCAATGGCGAAGTCTGAAGCATCCGAGTGCACCTCAAAAGGCTTGGTGCAGTCTGGTAGGGCTAAGACCGGTTCCTCCATGATGGCGGTCTTCAGGTCATCAAAGGCTTCTTGACACTTTGATGTCCACTCCCATTTTCTACTTTTCTTGAGCAAGTCGGTGAGTGGGGATGCCCTCGTAGAGTATCCCTTTATAAATCTTCTGTAGTAATTGACTAGCCCAAGGAAAGATCGAAGTTCGGTAACCTTGGTGGGAGGATCCCACTCTTTGATAGCCTGCACTTTCCCCTCCTCCATGCTGAGTTTGCCTCCTTGGATCTTGTGGCCAAGGAAATGGACTCCGTTTAGAGCAAACGAGCACTTCTCCTTCTTGACGTAGAGTTGATTTTCCCTTAAGACGCGGAAAACAACCTTCAGATGTTCTATATGCTCCTCGAGGGTAGAACTATAGATGACGATGTCATCCAGATAGACCACCACGAATTGATCGAGATAGGGATGGAAGATCTTGTTCATGAGGGTGCAAAAGGTGGCTGGAGCGTTTGTGAGGCCAAAAGGCATCACTAAGAACTCATATGCTCCATATCGAGTCACACAAGTCGTCTTGGACTCGTCTCCTTCTGCGATCCTCACTTGATAGTAACCCGATCTCAGATCAAGTTTGGAGAAGTACTTTGCATGCCCTAGTTGATCAAACAAGTCAGCAATCAAAGGAATGGGGTATTTGTTTTTTATGGTTACCTTGTTGAGAGCCCGATAGTCAATGCACAGCCGCAAAGACCCATCATGCTTCCGTTGGAACAGCACCGGTGCCCCATATGGCGCCTTGGAGGGTTGAATGAATCCGGCATCAAGCAACTCCTTCAGTTGTCTCCTCAGCTCTTCAAGCTCTGGAGGTGACATGCGATAAGGCGCCTTTGCGGGTGGTTTGGCACCAGGCTCCAGCTCGATCATGTGGTCCACCTCTCTCCTAGGTGGTAGTTGCTTGGGCAACTGTGGTGGCATGACATCCTCATAATCCTTGAGGACCTCTTGGATCTCCTTAGGTGGAGGGGAAGATATCTTCACTTCACCTTCCTCCAACGAAGCTAAGTAAGACACCTCTCCTTTCTTCCAACCCTTCTTGAATTGCATGGCAGACAAGAGTTGGGTGGTGTTTGGCTTAGACACGGTGGGTATCATGCAAGGACCACCTTCTAAGATACACACCGAATTGTAGTGGGGAAGAGACACTACGTTAAATTGTCTCAGGAATTCCATCCCCAACACGACGTCGAAGTCGTCCATAGGTGCAACGGAAAAGTCCACTTTCCCCTTCCATGTGCCGAGTTGTAGCTCTACGCCATGAGCTACGCCATCAAGGGGTCTGGCTTCAGAATTCACCGTCTTTAGCCATCCTTGACCCCTCTTGAGAGGGATGCCTAGCCGTGTGGCTTCTTCCTTCTTGATGAAGTTGTGAGAAGCTCCCGAGTCGACTAGGGCATTGGTCTTCTTCCCATTGACGAACACCTCTACAAACATTAAGGATCTATCCTTAGTGGTTGGCTTGGTGTTTGCCTTCAGTGAGTTGAGAAGTTGCAAGCATCCCATTTGCGACTTCTCTTCAACTTCTTTCTCCTTGAGCATGGCGTTGAGAGCCTTCCTCTTAGGACAGTCTCTAGCCCAGTGTGGCCCGTCACAAAGGAAGCAAGCATCCTTTGGCTTCTTGTCTTTGGAGTACTCCTTCCTTCCTTCCTTCGATGTCGAGGGCCTATCTCCCCGCTCTTTGTACTGTGGGGGCTTGGACCCTTTTGCTCCCCCACCTTTGTTGTAGTTATCCTTTGAAGGTTTGGGCTTTGAAGGGTTATCACTCTTGTGATACTCGAACTCCTCCAAAGTTTCAGCTATAGTTAAGGCGGTGGAGATGTCGTTGACCCCACGACGCTTGAGCTCTTGAGCCACCCATGACTTGAGGCCGTCGAGGAAGTTGAAGAGAAGATCTTCTTCGCTCATGTTCGTGATTTGAAGCATGAGTGCAGAAAATTCCTCGACATAGTTGCGTATTGAAGAAGTGTGCTTCAACTCCTTCATTTTCTTCCGTGCATAGAGGGCCACGTTTTCAGGGTAGAACTGCCTCTTGAGTTCATGCTTGAACTCCTCCCATGAGTTGATGGTGCACGTACCCTTCTCTATCTCACTATGCTTACGACGCCACCAAGTACCAGCAAGATTAGTAAGATAGAGTGAAGCAGTACGTACCTTTACATGCTCGTCTAGCATGTTCAACGCTTCGAAGTAGCGTTCCATGTGCCACAGGTAGTTGTCGAGTTCTTTGGCATCCCGTTTGCCGTCGAACTCCTTTGGTTTGGGAGTATCCACCCTTGGTGTTGCTACCATTCCAGCTCCAAGGTTACCCCCATTGGCCACTGCTCGCTTGCATATAGCCCAGTCCGCCCTGGTCTCCTCCAGACCGATGCGGTGTTCCTCCATTTGCTCCTGGAGTTTGATTAGTTCCCCCAAGACCCGGTCTTGGAAGGCAACGTTCTCAACACGTTGTGCTTCGAGGGTGGGGTTGATGGTGCTCAGAATGGACTCCTTGAGCGATTCGGATTGGCCCTCCAATCCTAGCTCCTCCATGCTTTGCTCCATGATGTCAAGACGGTCCTTGACATCCGCCACAGCTACCTCCACCCTGGTCACAGTGTTGTCAAGGGTGCTCACCTCCCTGTGAGACTGATCCCATTCCTCCATCTTGGCCAATATCTTGGCCATGGTCTTCTCGATGCTATCGAGGCGAGACTCCACGGACGAGGTCGACTCCTTCGACCTCTTACTCTTGCGTGGCTCCTGGTTCTCCATGGTGACCACACTTGGTTCCGCCATCCCAAGCTCGATGCTCTGATACCAACTGTCACGGACTTAGAAATTCTTCACACGTCCCGTGCGGCCTTAGGAGGTTTTGTCCCTGACAAAGCTCCCAAGTAAGCCTTCTAAGCGACTCAAGACAAGAGAGAAGAACTCTAGAGAGAGAGGGAGAGAGTAGAGAGAGAAGCTCTAGAGAACTTGTTCCTCTTATTGCTTGGTGATTTACACAAATGAGAGCCCCTCTATTTATAGGGAACTCTTGGTACAAAGAATGGCTCGGATTGTGACAAGTGTCACAATCTTAACGGTATGGAACATTCTAGACTCCTTCTAGAAGTATAGCTAAGATTGTGACAAGTGTCACAATCTTAAAGAACCATCCTAGGGTTTACTATACACTTTACAATCTACCACATTCTAGAAGGTGGTAGGATTCTCTAGAAAAATCCAGGTGGTGACACATAGCTAAGTTTTCGTGCCTTGATAACCCTATTTTCCTCTCTAATATTTCTCTTTTCTAACCATCTGCACGTCCAACGAACTACTCAAAGTCATCTATGCACAAATTTAGCAAGATGCACCAAAAATTTTGGACTAGATATTTGAGAGGTTTGGGTAGAGGTGTAAAAAGATCGAACTGGATCGGCGGACCGGCGGACCGGACCGGACTGGTTGTCCCGGATCGGGACCGAACCGGACCGGTTGGAGTTCAGTCCGGTCCGGTCCAAAAAATATATGGACCGGAAAATTCCGGTCCGGTCCCGGTCCAGGGAGTTCATCCCCCTGGACCGGACCGGACCGGACCGAATCCCTATTTTTTTTTAATTTTTTTTAAAATATATGTATATATAAATAATAATATATAAATTCTAATATTAATATTAATATATATTAATATATAATATATACTCTTATAATATTAACATATAAATAATAAGTGTATTATTATTATTTAATATATTATTACTAATTTGTTACTATTTACTAACATATAAATATATAATATACTAATGTAAATTGTAATAATGTTATTACTTATTAGTTATAGTTTACTAATATACTTAATATTTAATATTAACTAATATATTAATAGATAATATATACTCTTATATATTAATATATAAATAATAAGTGTATTATTATTATTTAATATATTATTAATAATTTATCACTATTTACTAACATATAAATATATAATATACTAATGTAAATTGTAATAATATTATTACTTATTAGTTATAGTTTATTAACATATACTAATGTGAAAGTGTTATTAGACTATTAGACTATTAGTTATAATTTACTAACATACTTAATATATAATATATACTAACATATTAATATATAATATATACTTTTATAATGTTAACATATTATAATTTATAGTAATTAAATTTGGATCAAAAAAATATTTGATTATTGTAGAATTATATATTAAATTTAGTCCATTAAATTATATGGGGCACTCCTGAACCGGACCGGACCGCCCCTGGACCGAATTGGACCGGACCAGTATGAACCGAATTCCTGTTCGGTCCGGTCCAGGGTGAGAGAATTCTTGGACCGAATGAAATCGGTCCACAAATTTCCCAGACCAGACCGAACCGGATCGAACCAGACCATTTACACCCCTAAGTTTGGGAGCTTAGGTGGGGATGGTGGCTGGAGATTTGGGATGACCATGTCTAAAAATTTGGGGGGACGATGGCTTGGGAGACTAGGGCTAGGGATTTGGGTTAATTGAAGGCTGGTGAAAGCTAAAATCAATATGGAATAAGCTCCGTTGGATGCAACATTTCTTAAGGTCTAATGAAACGCAATATTTTATTAATAGACTGTATTATAATTTATATATGTGGACTATAAATAGAAATATTTATTTATTTTATAATGAATTTAATTATTTTTTAAAATAATTGTGTGATGTGTATATATTCTATAGCTCTATGTAGTGTTATTGTTTTAAAAATACTAAATCCAATTATTTCTTAAACAAAATTGACTATCTTTCAAAATTTTGAAACCGATTGGTATGACTCGTGTTGCCGGTGGAGGTAGTTGAGCTACATGAGAGAATTTGAAAAGAATGACAAGGGTAGATTAGTCAATTCAAACTCCCGACCACCTCTCCTTCCCCCTCAGTCAGACAGTCAACGCCCGTCTCCTTTCGTTATTTTAGAAAACCCCAAACCGCTGAGTGGTTAGCGGTATTTTATAGCATTATTAAAGAGCGCACCCCTCCTTCCTTTTGTTGACGTGGCATTTTCCTATTGGTCAACTCAGCTTCTTCGGGATTCATACCCTCCGCAAACCAATAATCAATACCAGTCGCTCTCACTCTCACACACATACCCACTTCCTCTGGCTTTTCTCTGTGTTTTCTCTCTGGAAAAAAGCTCTGAATTTCACTTTCATTTCTTTCTCTTTTGCCTACGAAACCCACGAATAATTGCTGAGCAATGCATGATCTCTCTAACTCATGTGATTTCGTCTTCTGATTCTCGGATTTCTCCGAGTTTTTTTTTTTTTGGTGTTTTTTGTTTTTTCACTCGGAAACTTCACCACTGAGTCCGAGCGGAAATGCTCGAGGCTGTTGAGAATTCCCTCAATGGCGGGTTCTCGCAGTTGCAGAGCTGTGGGGACAGTAGCGAGGAGGAGCTCTCCGTGCTGCCACGTCACACCAAGGTGGTGGTCACTGGAAATAACCGGACCAAATCGGTTCTCGTGGGTCTTCAAGGTGTGGTCAAGAAGGCCGTCGGACTAGGCGGGTGGCATTGGCTGGTAATTGTGTTTGTCAATTTTGGTTTTTTTGGGGCAATGGGTTTGGTTTCGCGGGGCTCTATCTGAGATTGAATTTGGTTTGTATGCATTCTGGACTTCGAATCTTGGGTTTTGGCGGATTTGATATGAAATGTTTTTAAGCAATGTGAATCAATTTGAGTATTTGCGGCATTTTTTGGTCATATTGCTTATTTATATGCAATCATTGACTCTGTTTAGTTGTAGTCTTAAGTTTAACCCATTGTTCAGTTACTTGGAACATTTCTTACTTGGTCTGGCATGTTGTTTTTGGATTCAAAAGTTCCAATTGTGGGTGCTTCCGATTTTAATTGTGGGTGAATTTTTATGATCTACAACGACAAGAAGTTTCTAAATTGAGCTTCTGGGTATGGGATTCGATTGCATGCTTCGTTATAACTATGGATCTGATGATTTGATTTTTATTTTTTAATTTTTAATTTAATATGCGGCTTACAATTGAGTTTTGGTATAGTTTGGGATTAATTTGTTATTTTTTCAATCACTTGTTTTATTTTCCCATTTTATACGAGTGTGTTAAGGTTTTTGGTTAAGGCATTTTGATTTTTCCTTTGCATTCGGATTGATCAGCAGTTTGCGTGATTGGCGTATGGGAGGGATCTTTCTCAGATTCTTGGGATGGCTTTGATTGCGAATGGCTAGGATATATTTTTTTCCTCTCTTGGATGCTGATGATACCTTTTGTTTGAACAATTGAATTGGTTGAAGTAACTGCATGTTTATCCCTGGATGTTGGGGTCTCGTCGATTGTTTGATCCTGTAATCGGACGGGGAAAATGTAATCTGGTTGGATTTAATATTTTTGAATTATTATGAACTGCCGTTTGCTTGAAGTTCATCGTTCTTTGTTATGGTGCCCTGCCCAAAATGAGCAAGTATTTTGTATTGATGTATTTCAATGGTTAAGCTTTCTGGTCCCTTTGATCACCTCCTGCTTTCTTCTCCCGTTTTTTTTTTTAGTGTTTTCTCGCACTTTTAATTCGCCTAATTTATCTTAAATTCTGAAATTCAAAATTGTTCGGAAATAAAGTGCACTCTGCTCGAGTGCAAGAATAGATATGTTTTTGCCGATTTGTTTGGTTGGAAGTATTTTGAAAAGTAGAACTTGGATTTTATTTTTTTAAGCCTAAATTGTGTTGTTTTGTTGTTTTGAATTGATAGCAGGAGTGCTTTTCTTGGTGCAAAATCCTAAAAAGTTCAAATCCATCATGTGGTCTTTAAATTTATACCAAGAAATTTATGCTAGCATTTTTTATCCAAATCCAAGAAATATGTTAATTTTTTTAACATCCTCAAATCCAACTGCAATCTGATTGGATTGATATGATTTGGATTTTTTCCTTGCACTTTTTATTTCTTTCCTACATCCTGCGAGTTTTGTGCTTTTCTGTTCACTTTCTATTGTACTACATAATGTGAGGCATTTGTTTATGATTCTGTTTGTGGTACTTGATCGTAAAATTTGCAGGTTCTCACAAACGGCATAGAGGTAAAGCTGCAGAGGAATGCCCTCAGTGTGATTGAAGCTCCCACTGGTAATGAGGAAGATGATGACCTTGAATTCGAAAACATGCCATGGAATGGTTCAGATATGGGTATGTTTGTTTTATATATACAGAAGATAATTTTTGTACTGGTGCCACCAAATTTTTGTTACATAACATGACACTTTATTATCGTTAATTGCTTGTGAAAAAAATAAAATGTTTAGGGGGCCACTGTTTGCCAAATCATGATTGTCTTTACGTGCGTCAATTAGGGATTTGAACGAAGATTTTCGGATATGGGTAGGTTAGGTTTCGTTATTGAACTTGAGATGTGTGCTATTGTCACCAAATTTCTGTTACACGACACTTGAGACTTTTTTGGAAAAGACTTCAATGGTTTGGAGACTGCTAGTTTTACGAAATCATGATTGTCTTGTATGTGTCAATAGGGAATTTGAACAAGATTTCTTTTGAATAACAGTTTGAAATAGATTTGTTATCTTTTAAAGCCATATTATGCTGGAAGTGCTATCTGATGGTAACTCCCACTACTTACCTTCAGCGCATGCCTAAGGCCTTTGATAGGGTGAACCTTGATACTTTCCTGTTATTAATAATTACTTTCTTGGGCCTCGGCAATTTTGTTTTGGAGCAGATTGTTTTCTGGAGTAAAGTAGTTGAGATTGGTACATAGGATCCATTGTGTCTTCAACTTTTGCTTTTACTATTTGCAAAAGTTCTGTTGTCTTATTTCTTTATCCTTTTATTTGGACCCACAAATCCTTTTTTGATATTAGTAGCGTTATTTCTGATTTCCCAGCGTCGGATGACACTCAAAAGTCCCACAGATTGAGGCATAGAATGCATAAATCATCTGGGTCATCTCATAGGACTATGAGCAGATCTCTCTCCTGTGACTCACAGTCTAAGGGGTCTGTTTCTACTCCTCGTGGGTCCGTGGTATGTGACCTTCATCTAATCTTGGTTTTACCCTTTGTACTGTCTAGCTTGCATGTGAAACAATAGTGACAAACATGTTCGTGGTTTATTATTAAACCTATTTACCGTTAAGTTCTATATTGAAACATCTTCTGTACAGAAGGTTGACTTAGGCAAACTGGAGATGGCTGCTTTGAGGAGATATTGGCGACACTTTAATCTAGTGAGTGTGAGTTATTTTGAACAGAGAATGTTAGTCGTTTCATTATCACTAGTGGAACACTTTTTGTGTAGTAACTATTGGATTTGTAGGTGGATGCCATACCCAACCCATCAAAAGAGCAATTAGTAGATGTTGTTCAGAGGCATTTCATGTCACAGGTATATTCAAAATGTGTTACTGTTCACTCCGATAATTTTATATCCGTGTTCTATTTTTATATTTATAAAAAATACCGAATGAATAACATTTGTACATTAATCCGGCAACAACATTGTTAGTTAAGCAGCATTTGGATTATAGTTGCCATCATTCTGTTCTGAAAAATGCTTTTTTTTTTTCCCATCGGTGAAGCAAATCGACGAGTTGCAAGTCATTGTGGGATTTGTTCAGGCTGCAAAGAGAATGAAGACTCTGTGCAAATGACGATTTGCGAAGGAATGGAGAGCTATGAATTTGGTTGTTTATGCTAACAGATACTGCACTTAAAATTTCCACTCCCCTCTAGGGATTATCTGTAATATATTTATCAAGTGGCTTGTCTACGTCTTGCTTTAGTAGGTTAGTATTTACTTTGTACCGAGTTATAGAGGTTCTTACTTTTTGGTAGTTTAGTCATGTAGATATGTGTAAAACCGGTGACAAGACCTCTATCTAAAGAAAGTCCTTGTGGCTTTCTTTCAAAACTTGGGTTGAATGTATTGCTGACTTGGGGAAGTGGGTTTTTGGAATGTATATATATTTTCAACTCTTATTTCTTTTCATCAATAGATTACTAACTGTTTGCTCCCTTTGGCTGGAGATGCATTAGCTATTCAAATTAAGTGGAATTTCCTCTACTACAAGGAGTCGTGCTATCAATGTTTTCAACGAAAAATCTCGGGATTAGTTGGGATGTTATTTTGGACGCTAGGTGTCGGTTAAAAAAAAAAAAAAGATTCAAAAGAAAATCTTAAATGCTCGAATGGGATTTGCGTTCAAATCTTGACTTGATATTTCATCTATTTAGTTAAAGAATAATGTTAGATATAATTTTAGGGTGTATAAGTCAAATGAAAGTGGAGTCTATTAATTTAATTTGTTTTGAAAGTTAGTTTTAAATTGTTTTTGAGTGTATGGAGTTTGTACATTTTAGAATTATAAATGTCATTGCTTTCTGGATATTGTGGTCACTTGAGGAAGAGTACGATCTATAGGGTGAGTAGAGTACGAGTGGTAGAATGTGATTGAAATACTTTGAAATATTTTATTTTATTAGCCTATGCTGGTATGATCTTAATTCTGTAACCCGTGCTACTTTACTTGTGTTTGGTGTCAGAAAAGAGTGTCCAACACTGTTGAATAATTTAGCATGCGATCTTAGTTTTGTCATTTAATGTAACTTTGTGTTCAAATACACCTGAGATTCATGCAAGATGGTCCAAGTGCTCTGGAAAAAAGGATTTATGGAAGAATGGAAGATGGTCCAAGAAGGCTGACTTTGCTGCGCGTGTTGGCTGCAGGTTTCATATTCTTTTTGGCTGCATCTCAATGTTGATATGAGTTGAGTTAAATTGAGATGAGTTTAATAAAATATTATTAAAATATTACTTTTAATATTATGAAAATTTTAAAATTTGAAAAATTTGAATTATTTATTATATTTTGAATGAGATTTTAGAAAAGTATATGAGAATTTGAAAAAATTGTAATGATAAGATGAGATTAAAAATCAAATTGGATTGAATCTCAATAAAAGTACATTATTTTGCCAATTATGTTACATATAATAATAAAATGTATAAATATCGTACAATTATTTAAAAAAAATTAAATTTATTTTTAAAAAATTAAATTTTTCATCTATATTTTATATTTGTTCACATTTTGAAAGAAATTGTACACTCTATAATTATAAATATTATTTCTCTATTTGAAATATATCCTTCGATAGATCTTTTGTTCATCATTGATAAATAGAAAACGTGTGGCTCAATGACAAGTGGCCACATGTCAACTTTATTTCTTTAAAAAGAATAATAAACTTTAAAAAGAACAATTATATTAAAAAATAATTTCTGAAATTAAAAAAACTAACCAAATCTTTTGATAGCCTCTACGAGGGTTCTTTTTTCTCCTTTTTCTAAAACGATGTTTCAATGCTGATAGAGGAGTTATAAAACAAAACAAGCTTATGGTATAAGGGAGACGTTAGAATGCAGTTGGGCTGCACTCAACATTTTGCAGTTCACTTTTTCTCATTTCTTAAATTCTTATAATTAATATAAAAATAAAATATAAAAAATAAAATATAAAAAACATAATAAAATAATAAAATGAAGAAAACATAATAAAAAACATGATAAAAAATAAAATGAAGATGAATTTTTAAAAAAAATTCGGCTTCACTCAGCCCTCGATGCCGACAGCGGCGGTAGGCGACACCATCCACCCCATCGAGATCGGAGGGAGTTGGCGACTTATCTCTGCGACTGCGAGCCCCGGTAACTTCCGGTGTACCCCCAGTGGCCTTAAACCGGTTTCTGATCAGGACGTCTCGATAGGGTAGGCGGTGTCGCCCACAACCGTCGAGAATGGCGGGGAGTGCAATGGTGGAGGGGTTTGGTCGGACTAGAAAATCATAGATCCGTCCTAGAAAATCAATATTTGAAGAGGATTCAATTCGAGTAGTTCAAGCAGTGAGGAATCATAACCAGCCACGGGGATTGTTAACATGTACGTTTATGCAATTTTGGAGGATACAACATGGGAGATCCATCACGTCAAGCGAGACTCCAATAAAGTAGCTCACAAACTAGCTCAACAGGCCCTTAACGAAACAAGTGAGGTACTTGAGATAGATTTGATCAACCCATGTATAGCGGATCAATGTTGTTTGATATGTTGTATTGGCTTAACGCCAAATAGTTGTAACAGCTCCAGACCATCAATGAATGGAAGCTGGAATGATGTAATGGCAGTGTGCCTTACTCTTGGTAATGAAATGAAGTGATCAAATTTCAAAAAAAAAAAGAAGGAAAAAAAGAGAGAGGGACCCTATTATTTATCTTATGCATATTAAGCATGGATTCTTCTGTACTCCAACGGGTAAGAAAGGAAAAAAGAATGCAAGAGGCAGTCACTAGAAATGAAAATTAACATGGAAAAGGTCGAAAGGGCGTTAGAACACAGACATTCTATTTTTAAGTTGGTCGTTAGAACACACGATTCATATCACTTAATTATAAAATTTAATTTGTAATATACAAATTTTAAAATTTATCTTTCAAATTAAATTGTATCAAGTAAGTATTTTATTAAAGAAAATTACTACAGACATAAAAAAAATTATATAAAGAAAAACTTACAAACTGATGGAGGTCTATAACATTCATTAAACCTACTTTTAACTAAAAATAACTTTATAATTGGACATACCCGCCACCCGGTATCACATCATGCCATATTAATTTGTAAATTTATTTTTGTATAATTTCTTTATGGCTAAAGCATTTTTCTTTACTAAATATGTTTTGTACATTGATGTGAGAATATAATTTTTCGATTTATTTCCAAAAAAAGGATGCGAGCATTATTTGATAATATTTTGTCATTATAAATGCAATAACTGTTGGCGGCTATAGTTGTTCACTCCGTCTGACTAAGAAATCAGTCTACAAAGAAAGTTAAAAAAATATATGTTTGTATGTATCATGCAATACTTTCATGTGCCCTAATATTTTAGGGTATAACCTATCGTAATAATAATAATAATAATAAAACAGAGAATCTTTAAAATAGTGTCAATATTAATACCTTGATCCTTAGTTTCTATTTTAATGAAAAAAAACAAATCTCAAATTTTGTTTTTGTATTGAGAGGGACCAAAAACTCTTAATAAAATGTGTCACAATATTAACTAGAACTTAATAGCTTTCATGAACGTATTGGCTATACAATTTAAAGACAGTACAAATTATTTTTCTTCAAAATTATATATTGTATTAGATATTAACATTTGCTAAGGGGAAAAAGACCGGATCCAATAATCACAATCTTGTACAAAAAAACTTCGAAAATTTTTATTCATCATCTCCATATACTATACGTTATACTTTTTTATTTTTTATTTTTTTTCTCTTATCAAGTATGTGATATATGGATGGTGATGGGAAGAATTCAGTTAGATAAAGAAGAACAAAACCTTTTTTTTTAAAATAAAAAAAATAAAAAGCATCGTGTGTAATGTGTGAGAATGATAAATAGCAAAACTCAAGAACTTAAGTAACACCTCCTAGCGATAGCTCCATTTCTGTTATTAATTCCTTGGAGTTTCTTCTCCTCTTCTTTTATCTTCTTCCTTTGATTTTGGAGACATGACTAAGAAGTTGTCGTATTTGACTCCAGTGTCGTTTACCTTGGAAACCTGTATATCTATGATTGAAACCTTTATGTCGTTTTACTCGGGAAAACAAAAAGTGATCTTCTTCCATCCAAAGATTCACTTCAAATCCTCCGATCGATCAACCTCTAGCTCCATGGTTGAGTCATTCTTGCATTCTTAGCGTATAATTTGGAATTGATCCTAATGAATATATTTCTTTTTCCTATTTTTGTATGGGAGATTATTCTCAAATTACTATACAACCACCATCTTACAAGTGGATTCGTTTGGAGAGCCAGATAAAGACAATAATTTTGTGAACATTAATAAGATTGTTTAGGCCGAATAGTGTGAGATATTTTCAGTTTGAGTATTTTTTGAGTTTTGAAATATAAATAGAGAAAAAATTGAATAAAAAAGATTATAAAGTTAATATATTATTAGACTGATATAATACTTTAATAATATTTTCTGACCGCCGCTCATGAGGCGATAGTAACCAGCATCTATGGCAGTTGCTATCTCACTCAAGCGGCAATTAGGCTATTTGTATTTTATGATTTTTTTAACTATTTCTAAGAGTAGAGGCCAGAGGCCAGAGGCCAGCCGAAATGGTGGTTGGAAGTTGTCTTAAAAATAATTAACATTAAGGTTTATGTTATAAAACTAAAAAGAAAACTACTACTATTGTAAGAGAAATAAAAAAGAAAGTCTCTGAAATTTTCTTCCTTCTCTATATTTTCTTATGAATTTCATAATAACTGAAACCCATATTTATAGGCGTTGAAATTATTATGCATGTTATTGTGCAAGACTTAAAATAATAGTGGTGGGGTCATTCACAAAATAATTAAGGGGGCGGGGACCGTCCCTAATAATTCATAACACTCCCCCTTGAATGACCATCCATAAAGAATCTGCCTCATTAAATTCTTGCCAAAGAAAAACCCAGTGGGAAAAAAACTAATGGCGAAGGAAAAAGAGTACAGTCTTCTTATATATCTACAAGTGCTTTAAGATTACCTCATTAAAACCTTGTAAAGGAAAACCCAGTGAGACAAAACCTTAACAAAGGAAAAAGAGTACAATCAGCACAAGTCTTCAGGACTTTTACTCCCCCTAGAAAGTGCATGACGATAGATTTTTGAATCTTCACATTTTAATATTATGCACAATTTTCTTGAATATGTTGAGTCATTGATCTCAGCCAAATATATTCTCGACTTGTTTTATGAATTGCAATAATGTCTGAGTGATTTGAAGATGAAAAATAATATCTGGTTGACAGACTTAATAGAAATCTGATACCTGCTGTAATACTTAAATTCCCCCTGATAATATGCATTAGTGTTTCAAGTAATAAGCAAACATTATTTCAGCAGATATAATAGATTACGAATTCAAACATGATTTCCATCTAAATAATGCATTAGAGAGAACATGATAATAATTTCATCTAAAATTTTCTCCCCCTCATTCGGCGTTATTAGAGAGAACTTGTTTATATACGGCGGAAATAACATTGGAAACCATTCATGTATGATCAAAGCTATAAAAGTTTTGAGATCTAATATTATCGGTTCGGCGGAAAATCAAATCCGCTTGACATTGTGGACAAACGAGATCTTGAAGAGATTTGAAGGCTTTGGGTTGTTGTTTAAATATAACCAATTTTACCATTGGTTTACTCCAGCAAAAAGATCTCACATTCCTCATAGATTCATTTGTTGTTCATCTAGAACGATATTATGTCTGATAGAAATTCTAATGTCCCAGATTTAAACCATGAACTTTTTATACCTCAACCACTTATACTTTCTCTTGAGGTTATAAACACCATAATAGGAGCAGAGATATATCTTTCTAGTAAATCTGATCCTGAAATTGTTGCAGCATTAAGAACCCTCAGTGTTCAATATGCTGCCTCTCTTACAACCATGTCTCAGAGGCTATTGGCGAGAACGAGTGAGGTTGATCATCTTAAAACTCAAATATCTGAGTTGCATCAAACGCTTGCAACTAAATATAGAAAAAATAAAGATTTAAGACAAGAAAATAAAGAGCTGAAGAAACTTGTAGACTGGTATTCTCGTGACCTGAAAACACGAGTAGAAGAGCTAGAACGAGAGAGAGCTCAGATACAAAGTCAATAACAGCAGTTAAAGGCAGAGGTTCAGCGTTACAAGAAAATCGGGATAGCTGTAATTAATCTCGCTGACTTTTGAAATTATACATCCAGCATATCTTGTAAAGTGAGATTTGAAGAGATGATGGTTTGTCTTATTCTTATTTCCATTTCTATAAGAACCGTCTTTAGTTTCATTTAGTACGCATCAAATTTTCTTGTTGCCCAGATGACTAATACAAGAGGGGGGTAAATTGAGTTGTATTTAATAAAATAATAATTATAAATCAAATATATAATATAAAATATAAACAAAATATGAAACAACAATAAATATAAAGAGTAAGGATAAAAGAGAAGCAAACTCAGTATGTTAACGAGGTTCGGCCTCACTGCCTACGTCCTCGCCTCAAGCTACCCCTTGAGGATCCCCGAATTCACTATTCAATCTTTTTCAGGTGGAGATAGAAACCTATTACACTTTTGAGCAGCACCGCTCTAAAGAATCCTTGTAGAACACCCTCTACACTTCTAATCACCTCACACTTAGTGATTTAACTATTCCTCGTGTAGAACACCTTCTACACACACAAGGGTTATACACACCCTTTTACTGATACAAGAATTGATAGTGGGTAGGCTATCAGAAAACACTCCTCAATGAGTGAAATAAAAATAATACAGCGCAAACTATATCTCTCAAAATGAACAAGGGTTAAGGCTCAATGCTTAGAGAAGAGAGAATGGAAGTTTGAATCAATGTTGTATGCTCATGGTGTTATATATGTGAAGCTCTCAAATCATCTATTTATAGGCATACGAGACTTCATATTTAGATTTAAAAAGATTCACATGTCAAAGACATCATCATTCACTTTTCAAAAATTTCAAACCTAATTTTTTTACTTTTTGCATGTGACAAAAGGAGCACACTTTACTTTTTGCATGTGACAAAAGGAGCACACTTTACTTTTTAAAAATTTCAAATCTAATCTTTTACTTTTTGCATATGACAAAAGGAGCACATTTTACTTTTCAAAATTTTCAAACAAAGACATCTACCTTTTGCATAAGTCAAGAAAAGCATCTATCATTTTTGAAAATATTCAAATAAAACATGCACATGTGAAATATGACAATCAATCATCTTAATATTTTCAAAGTTTAAACTTTTAATCATGTCATGCACATGTGAAAGATGACAATTAATCATTTTAATATTTTCAAAATTCAAACCTTTTATCATATCATGCACATGTGAAAAATGACAATCAATCATCTTTCAAAATTTTCAAATTTAATTTTCAAAATATTCATGCACATGTGGAAAATGTATTTTAATGTTTTATGATAAAATATTAATTTTGAGTCTTAATCCTAATTTCGAATTTTTAAGAGATTTATAATATTATACTATGATTTTAATGTGAACTTGTTCCCTTCTTGCTCATGCTTGGTTACTTGATGTGCTTGATTGTATTATGTGGACAACTTGAGCTTGAGACTCATTTATTCTTTGAATTCATTTGTTATCATCAAAATCCATGTGTAGATTTACACGAAACTTGAAACCTTGAGTTCAATGCTTCTTCTCATATCTATAATTTATTTGTATTTGTATTTTTATTTTACAAATTTTTAATGGCTCATCAATTTCCTTTTACTATTTCTCACGATCAACATATGAGGTGTCCTTCACCTCAATTACAAATTATTCCTGCATCTTTCGCAGGTGCCATGTTGCAGCAAGCGAATGATCTGGTTAATAAGTCAGATCATGAAGCCGTTTATAAGTTGGTGACTCTCGGCACCCGATACTCTTCCTCTATTGTTGGATTTTCCAACCGATTACAATCTAAAAATCGTGAGATTGAGGAGCTTAACGAGAAGGTTTCCGTACTTCAATGATTCGTTCAAGAGTCTGACAGAAAAATTGCAGACTTAAAGTAAGAGAATAAGGATTTAAAATCCTTACTTGCCTTTTCATTTCGACTGCCTAATCTTTTAGATAAGGATGGTATGTTGATTTATGAAAAGCAAATACATTTGAGAGATGAGGCTAGAAGTTTCAAATTATTGTAACTCATCTATCAATTGAATAATAAGATCTTTTCTTTTCAAATGCATTCCTTAAATTTATAGCAGCGCTTATGATCTCTTCAGGAGTTCTAACAAGGTAAAGCAGCAACGTAAACTGCAATAATGACAAATCCAGATTCTGATAAAACACATAGGTATATAGGATTATTCTTAAATCCTTCTTTTAATAGATACTCGTTGATTCAATTATACCACATGCGTCCAGATTACTTTAACCCATATAAAGATCTTTGAAACTTTATAAAGTACATACTCCTGAATGTACTTGGATTAGATGCTTCAAGTATCGTATATCTTTATATATGTAATGATTTAATGATCCTTATAAATATGCAGTGACCAAATTCATTAACTGCATATCTAATCATTTTGTAATAACCAAATCGATTAAAAATATGAATGTAATTGCATTCATAACAAGGAAATATGTTTTCTCATAACTGCTCTCGGGTTTCTACAGGAAATCTTGTGCGACAAATTATACCGCACGATTTCATTTCGCATTACGCTTTCGTATAAATACTCACTTATATTTTATAGGCATCACACCTTTTATTGTTTGGACAACAGATCCAAATACCTCTCGCTTTGTTAGCGATTTTAATTCAGTTTCAATAACTGCTTTCCATTTTGGCCAATCATTTCTACGTCGACATTTTTCGACGGTTTTTAACTCACTTTCTTCATTACTTCTGGTAATGTCAAGTGTTATCATATATGTTGTCGACAACAGTTTTATTTCTATCCATAAATTTTCCAGTACTCATGAAATGTATTGAGATCTCATTGTTCCTCTTCAGGGGAAAACATTTCATGAAACACTTTTACAGGAGGTTCCTCTTCAGGAGGTTTGTACTCTTCAGGAGTTTTCTCTTCAAGAGTTACCTCTTCAGGAGTTACACTCTTCAGGAGTTATACTCTTCAGGAGTTACCTCTTCGGGAGGTTTCCTCTTCAGGAGGATTATATTTTATACAGAAAATATGGTCTCTTCATGAGCACCAATTTTTTTTCTTTTTGTACACCAATAGGTTTTCAACGCTTCAGGCATATCTTAGACTCATTTATTGCTGTTTTAACAACTCGTCTTTCAGAGATTTCAATTATTGCTTAAGCATTAACAACAGTAATATATGATTTTACAACTCTTTTAGTGTCAGTAAATACATCATGTAATTGATTTGCAACACTTTACAGATAGATAATCCTCTGAACTTTTGGTTCACATTTATTTATAAGATGATCAAATTTAGATAGAATTTTATTATCCAAAATAATTTCTATCGTGCTTCAGGTACCGATATTTCATTATTTCAAAACATGATGAAATATTAATAAGCTTATATATAAAAACTTTATCAAGTGTTTGGCCGTACAACAGGTACGTGACTACTGTTCAGTCATACCACATCTATAACAAACATTTTCATCTTTCTATGAAGAATTATTCTGAAAGCTTTTACCCTATCTGAGTTGAATATCTTCTGGTGATATGATATATTTTTATCATATTTGGTGTTGTCGCTTTTGGGACCAACACTTCTATAGTTTTTCTACCACGTCTACGCCCTTAATTCCTTTGAAAGGATGCACCGTTCACTTTTGGGAATGGTGTAAATTCAATATCATTAATAGGACGTAACTGATGATTTATTAACAAAAACTCATTATTTAGCTCAATTAATGGAAGATAAAATAAAAGTTCAGAATATTTGTTGAACTTTCACTCTCGATATTGCTACTGCAGGAGCACATTCGAGGTATGAAAAATAATATGTCTTCTTTTATATATCATCATCAGTGACATTTTCACTGCATAATTTTAATATTGAGTTGATTTTAAAGAGTGCAGAATATTCAATACCACTCTTAAAACCTTGCAACTTCAGGTGCAATAAATCATAATGGTCTTTCGAGAGGATTACATCTTCTGGTGTTTATATTTCTCTCTTAATTCATTTCACATAGTAAGATGATTTTTCATCATGAGATATATAGTACGATCCTTCAGGGATACATGATTTTCTTCTATGATTGTATCTCTCAAGTTCATCATCATATCCAATTGAATCTCATCAAGGATCCTGGATATATAACTTTTTCCAGAAATGTCAATAGTAATAAATTTCAATATTTGACATTATATCACAAAAATAAATCTGTGAATTTAAGAAATATATTCACATTATCATAAGAATAAAAGTAGAATTTTATCAAGTAATATTCAGCAATATTACCTTTAATATTTATCTCGATGACTGTAAATAATATATTGAAAAACTTACTTGAAGTTTGAGACCACTAGTTTCAGTATCGGTATAACCTCGTGCTGATAACGTGTTATAACACTAAAAAGAAAACTACTACTATTGCAAGAGAAATATAAAAAAAACTTTCTGAAACTTTCTGAAACTTTCTTCATTCTCTATATTTTCTTATGAATTTTATAACAACTGAAACCCATATTTATAGGCGTTGAAATTACCATGCAAGTTACTGTGCAAGACTTAAAATAATAGTGGTAAAGTCATTCACAAAATAATTAAGGGGGCGGGAACCGCTCCTAATAATCCATAACAATTTAAAATTTTTCCTTTTAAAATATTTTAATCGATTTGGGGTTAGCTTAAAGATATATAATGCTTGTGAAAGACGTTACTGATTAAGACATTTTAGTTAAGTAATGGTAGAGTTGTCATGACTTAGCATAATGTGATTGATGATCAATTGGTCTAGAAAGGGACATCATGCATGGGATCTTTCATTTTCCTAATTATATGGAAAAGAGCAATACTAGATAAAATTTTAATGTGGACAAGTTCTGCTTATTCCATTAAAAAAATAATAATAAAGCTGATCACAATGAAAAGTACATTTAAAAAATATATATATAAGATCCAGATTTTTCTCACTTTTTTTTAGAAGTGTGCAAAACTTATACATCCAAAAACTATAGAAATATTTTCTATAAAAACAAACAAATTCACATAACTATGAATATGGATGTCATTAAAAGCAATGGACCCAATTGATATAAATTAAAGAACAAGGAATAAGGGAACAAAAAATTAAGAGATGAAAATGGAAATAGTGGAATGCTTTTGCTGTGGAGTAGTAAAGAATTAGTAAGTTAGCATTCATGGCACAAACTAATAAACATAATTGAATATTACTATATATACATATAAATACATGTATATATATAGTAATATTCCAAACTTAAGGAAATAAATTAAGAAAAAATTTAATTGCAAACTCGTTTATTAAAACATTCACCATGTTAGCATCAAAAAAATGCATCGGTGTTTTGATAATGCTTTTTTAAAAATTTAAAAAGCACAATAGATTGTGTAACAAATTCTGGATTTATAAAACGTAGCTAATATTATTTCATTGCAAAAAATGATCCTTTCAACCCTCGTATGTTATTTGTATCAATCCCGTTACTCTAACTACATATTTCATTCTTGTCGCAAATAATGCATCATAAATGCTTATTTTCTTGTTGTATATAGGGGTGTACAGGAACGAATCAAACCGGTCGTCATTGATGTGAATCGACTGCCAAATTCAGGGACTAGCCCTAATCGATGGAGAACTGGTTGACATGCGGTTGCAAATCCTTCAAAATTGCCATTGGTCGATTCGATCTTGATTTGGACCCATGGCAAATTGTTGAACCAACCAGTAGGGGTTAAATGTGTTTTTTCCTTATATATAAAACGGCACCATTTCACTTAATTAGTGAAATGACATCGTTTTTTGACATGCATTTTCAAAAAAATAATGAGAAATGATGCCATTTGCTTCAATACAGCAAATGGTTTCACTTTAGGGTTTAATAACCCCCTCCATCTCCTTATTCTTCACTTTTCTTCATATCTCACTTTGTCGTTTATGGCTCCCGCTTATTATCTTAACTCTCTCTCACCTCTCTCATGCACAGTGGCGGCCACCCAAGTCCCATGATGTGGATCTCTCATCTCTCACGTCTTGTAGTCATCTCACCCTCTCCTTGCCATCCATGGAAAGATTTGGAAGTCTGTGACTTCATGTAAAGGTTTTTAATTTTTGATAGCATGTAATACTTTTTTTGTTAGAGTAGATTGATGTGTTGTGTTTGGATCACATGATTGTTGATTACGCCCAAAGAATAACGCGGTCGTTTGCAGTATAGCTTTGGGGTATCGATTCTACAGGGAGATGGATTGAGAAATTGAAGAACAGTAACGAAATTAACAAAAAGATTAAATGAGTGTGATAAGTAAATTTTAAAGTGTGATGTAAATTAAAACTAAATGAGTAATTTGAAAAATATAAAAATGAGAAGAAAAGTAGAGCATAGGGAATTCCTTGTGTATTTGTGGTATTCAAATTTATTGTTAATTCATTGATAACTCAATTAAGAATTTTATGTCTAAATTCTTAATCGGAAGATATAACATTAATAACCAAAATTTAAATCACATGTAACTCTTTGAAAAATCATTCCTCGCGCTTAACTCTCATAAATTGTTATCGATATTGAGAAAATCCAACGACGACAATATACCTAAGAGGCGATATTGCAGCAGAGAATTAAATCAATATAGATAATCAATTGCTCCAAACATAATTATAGAACTAATTCACTCAATAGAAAAAGCATGACTGAATCCATAAACGAAATAGATTCTATAATTATTTGAAGACGAAAAATATCACAAATAAATTGAGAATAATAGAACAAAAGAGTTTTAATATTTAAAGACCAAATACATGAATAAAAAATAATTTACAAATACCATCACACACACAAGTTCATCCCTAGCCCTCCTTGAGAATTTAGTTACACATATTGAAAATATGCAACAAAAATTCTCCAAGGGATAATATGGAAGAGCCAACCATTATTTTCTTCTCTCTTCTTTGGTTTTTCTTTTCTTTTCTCAAGCTCTCAAAATAATGGCTCTTCCAAAACATCCTCCCACACTAAGCATTCTTAGAACACACACCCCTCCCTTCTATTTATAAGCATCTTTCATGCAAGTTGTCATGACAAAATCATCACAATTTCAACTTGTTTTGCCATGTGCCATTCTTGAATCCAAGTGATTTGTGAGTTGTCATTTTGATAATTTATTTTCCCACCATGCATGAGCTGGATTTTGCTTGTAGGTTGAGTGTTTCAATTTTGCTTCTCTATCCATTAGTTGTCTTGTATGACTTAATATCTTGTGGTTAAATAATTTGTCTACAAGAAACTTGAGTGCACTTCATCTTGCATATGAATTGATCATTGAATTTCCAAGTTGGTGTAGGAGTGCTTGCTGGAAAATATTATGATGACATTTGGATTTGATGTAAGTGGCTGAAAAATATCCAGGAACGTCAAGTGCAGGTGCATCCACTTGATGGTCGATTTTGTCTTAGATTGAGTGGATATCTCTTCAAACATAAAACATAAAAGTTATAGATATTTCTCTTGCGGTTTTAGATCATCTTGAATCAGCTCAATCGGAAATTGGATGAGAGAGTTATGCCCATATTACGAAAAGATGTCAGAATATAAGAATAATGAGAATATTTAGACATCAAATAAGAATAAAGTATTAAACATTAAGAGAGGAAAATATGGCATTTTATATTCTCATCAATATATTAAATCATGCTTATATCTATCTCAAGATAAATGACCATTAATTTTAATAACATGAGTTATATCCATTATTTTCTCATTTCTTTTAGTATTTAAATAGAGTATTTAGAGTGCATTTTTGTGCACTCATCACACCCCCAACTTACTCATTGCTAGTCCCTAGCAATTTTCATGCAAAATGATGAGAAAGACCAAATAAAATCACACATAGGGGCCATCAAGACACATTTTTCAAATTTACATATCAAAACAATCTTAGAAATTCAATAACCCTTTCACAAGTAATTCAAATATAGAAATTCACAGAGTGTGTATGTGTTCCAAACTATTTTTATCAAATCAGAGGTTTCGACACATGCAACATTAGAATATCTTAAGCAAAATGGTTCAACTCCATAACTCACGGGTATAGAAGTGTTTCATGTATGGGTTCTCTCTACGGAGTTGATAAAAGTGTACATTTACTCTCATGGAAATTTAGCCAATTATATTTAAGTAACAAGTAAACATTGATCTTATGATAGGAATACTAACAAATGAGATTTCCACCATTCTTTCCACAAGCATACTTAGGATCGGAAAAATCAACACAAAGGGTTGTAATGTGGTTTAGGGTTGGGGTTCATAAGAAGAAAAGGTGAAGAGGTTTCAAAAATTTCCAAGTATACACAAAAGGGAATCTGTTAAATTTTTCAATAGACTATACTTTCCTTTTGATGTACTTTTCAATTTTTTAGATTTTTGACTAAGTACACTTTTCCATTTTCTTTTGCCACTGGTGTCTTCGCAATTTGATGAACTCTTTCATGAATAATTTGATGGACACATCTAGCACCATGCCATTTTTGTCATGATTTTTTTTTCAAATGATAATTTCACACCTAGTACACACTTGGAAGTAAAATGATAGGAAAATATAGTGTATAAGCTATACTCCAATGTGGAGAGGTATGGATGATATAGATATGAAAAGAAAATGCCATATGTGTATATTGGCTCAAAATTGGCTGCTAGTGATCTATGATGAAAAGGCTCAGCTTGAAAGGTTCAGACGTTAATCCTAAGTTGACTTTCGTCATATCCCAAGTATATCCACCATCTTACCACAAACCATATAATGATATTCTCAAAAAAAGTGTCAAATTTAATAGATCAATGGATACTTATCACAATTTCTGTATTTATAAGCTCTCAATTCTCACAAAATTCACATGAATACTTGAGCAAAATAATTCTTTAGTTAAATGTGTCAAATCGCCATATTACCACAAAGTTTGGAGAAGTGCATAAATGGTTCTGTGGATGCTTTAGCAAAATGATTTAAAATGGGTTTGTTGAATTCACCAAGATGGTTCTGAATGAGCATGAGTATCATGTGTGAAAAGATGCCTGTGTGAAAAAAATTTAACAATTTTTTATATATTGATTGAAATATGTCACAGAGTTTAAATAACAGATTTATATTTCCACCCCCAAACTTAAATGAAACATTGTCCTCAATGTTTAATAATCAAAATTGGATGGGGAGTAACTAAAAAGGGTAGGATACACCTGATGTGTGATGTGGATAGCTCGCTAAGTGTCAAAAGTGGTGATCTGAAATGACAAAATGAAACTATCCTGCAAACAAAAATAAAGAAAACATTAGTAAACAAAAACAAAACAAAACAAATAAGATGATAATAATAATAATAATTATTGTTGATGATAATAATTATAATAATAATAATAATAATTATTGTTCCATGCTGTGTTTAAAGTTGGTAGACCAAGTTTACAACCGGACTATCTTCCACTTCTTGAACTATTCCTCCTGGGTAAAAAACGAAACGCTTATTTGCCCAATAAACTCGGTGCTCGAACTTCACAGGTAGGTGGCAAGGCTTTAGATTAACTTTTGGTACTTGCCCACTTGCAGGAATCTGTTTTTCATTTTTCTCAAGAAACTCCTCAAACTTCAGTTGCCAAGCCCGTGTACTATAATCTTGAGTATTGTCAAAAATTGCACAAATATTAGCTACATCAGATGAATCATTGATAGGATTATACTCAATATCAACAATAAAATTCTCAAGGGGATCAGAATCATGAGTTGTGAAAACTTCCCTGTCTATGAGTGAGTCAATCATATATATCTGCTGGCACTCGTGATTCTTCACAGTTTCTTGTGCCATATGTTGACCATGAGGTACAGACTGAGCTTGAGAAGGGAGCTTACTTTGCTCATTTACACTCAAGAAACTCGTTATTTTAGATACCTGGCTCTTTATCTCCTTTTATTCTTTAACAACCTGCATAATTAAAGACTCAAATTTTTGGTTAGTCTTACCCTGTACTTCAATAAATGCATGCAAAGTGTCTTCTAAAGAATTTCTAGAAGATTGAGGTGCATTGTATGGTGCAGGATATGATCTAGAAGGTTGTGCAGGCTGTGCATGCTGTTGGTTTTCAGACTTCCAGCTGAAGTTGGGGTGATTACGCCATCCTCTCATGTTAGCATGTGTAGGACAGTCTTGGGCATGATGATCTACCCCACCACAGACAATACATGGTCCAAAAGATTCTGCATGATTAGCCATGTGTGTTGGTTTTGAGTTTTTGGTTTTCAATAACTCTAATTCTCTGGTGAGCATTTCAACCTTAGCCTTAAGGTTATCCTCTTCCCTTAGATGGTAAATACCACAACTCAAGTTTCCTGTAGGTCGTGACTTGTTTGTGCTATCAGTAGCACTAAGTCCAGTCCAAGTATGAGCTTTTTCAGCAAGCTCATTGAGGTACTCTATGGCCTCATCAGGATTTTTCTGTAAAAATTCTCCATTGCACATCATTTCCACGAATTGACGTTCCCTGGGCGTAAGCCCTTCATAAAAATAACTCACTAAGCGCCAATTCTCATATCCATGGTGGGGACACATACTCAGCAATTCTTTAAATCTTTTTCAAGACTGGTACAAAGTCTCACTATCCTTTTGTGCAAAGGTAGAGATTTGTCTTTTTAAAGTATTGGTCTTATGTTGGGGAAAGTATTTATTGAAAAACACTTGAGTCATCTCACTCCATGTTCCAATAGACCGTGGTCTTAGTGAGTACAACCAACTCTTAGCTTTATCTTTCAAAGAAAAAGGAAATAACTTTAGCCTTACCGTTTCGTCAGTGGTATTTTGACTGTGAAATGTTACAACTATTTCCTCAAATTCCCTAATATGAACATAGGGGTTTTCATTTTCTAGACCATGGAAAGTCGGAAGTAATTGTATCATTCCTATTTTAAAATCTACATGACGAACATTAGGTGAGAACATAATACAGGATGGTGTGGCTGTTCGTGCGGGATGAAGATAATCTTGGAGGGTTCTAACAGGTTCGTCCATGTGTTCACTCATCGCGTCAGAATTGGAAGAATTATCAAACAAGCGATTAGAAAAATTAGATTCTGAATCTGATTCTAGCACGGGTCTACTAGCAAACCGTTCAAAAGCGTCTCTGTACCTGCGCATGCAAAGTAAAGAAAAGCGTAATACTGAAAAAAAATAATTACGAAAAGAAAAGTAAAATAAAAGAAAGATGCAGAAAGCTAAAAAGAAAATGAATGAAGCTACCGCTCTTTCTTTTTCTTTTTTTTTTTACAAACTACTAAAAAAACTACAAATTCTTCTACCGTCTCCCCGGCAACGGCGCCAAAATTTGTTTACGCCCAAAGAATAACGCGGTCGTTTGCAGTATAGTTTTGGGTGTCGATTCCACAGGGAGATGGATTGAGAAATTGAAAAACAGTAACGAAATTAACAAAAAGATTAAATGAGTGTGATAAGTAAATTTTAAAGTGTGATGTAAATTAAAACTAAATGAGTAATTTGAAAAATATAAAAATGAGAAGAAAAGTAGAACGTAGGGAATTCCTTGTGTATTTGTGGTATTCAAATTTATTGTTAATTTATTGATAACTCAATTAAGAATTTTATGTCCAAATTCTTAATCGGAAGATATAACATTAATAACCAAAATTTAAATCACATGTAACTTTTTGAAAAATCATTCTTCGCGCTTAACTCTCATAAATTATTATCGATATTGAGAAAATCCAATGACGACAATATATCTAAGAGGCGATATTGCAGCAGAGAATTAAATCAATATAGATAATCAATTGCTCCAAACATAATTATAGAACTAATTCACTCAATAGAAAAAGCATGACTGAATCCATAAACGAAATAGATTCTATAATTATTTGAAGACGAAAAATATCACAAATAAATTGAGAATAATAGAACAAAAGAGTTTTAATATTTAAAGACCAAATACATGAATCAAAAATAATTTACAAATATCATCACACACACAAGTTCATCCCTAACCCTCCTTGAGAATTTAGTTACACATATTGAAAATATGCAACAAAAATTCTCCAAGGGATAATATGGAAGAGCCAACCATTATTTTCTTCTCTCTTTTTTGGTTTTTCTTTTCTTTTCTCAAACTCTCAAAATAATGGCTCTTCCAAAACATCCTCCCACACTAAGCATTCTTAGAACACACACCCCTCCCTTCTATTTATAAGCATCCTTCATGCAAGTTGTTATGACAAAATCATCACAATTTCAACTTGTTTTGCCATGTGCCATTTTTGAATCCAAGTGATTTGTGAGTTGTCATTTTGATAATTTATTTTCCCACCATGCATGAGCTGGATTTTGCTTGTAGGTTGAGTGTTTCAATTTTGCTTCTCTATCCATTAGTTGTCTTGTATGACTTAATATCTTGTGGTCAAATAATTTGTCTACAAGAAACTTGAGTGCACTTCATCTTGCATATGAATTGATCATTGAATTTCCAAATTGGTGTAGGAGTGCTTGCTGGAAAATATTATGATGACATTTGGATTTGATGCAAGTGGCTGAAAAATATCCAGGAACGTCAAGTGCAGGTGCGCCCACTTGATGGTCGATTTTGTCTTAGATTGAGTGGATATATCTTCAAACATAAAACATAAAAGTTATAGATATTTCTCTTGCGGTTTTAGATCATCTTGAATCAGCTCAATCGGAAATTGGATGAGAGAGTTATGCCCATATTACGAAAAGATGTCAGAACTGTCTAAAATTCCGCAATTATCTTCATTTGCTCCTAATGTCTCCATTTGTGTCCTAAATCAAAATATAAGAATAATGAGTATATTTAAACATCAAATAAGAATAAAGTATTAAACATTAAGAGAGGAAAATATAGCATTTTATATTCTCATCAATATATTAAATCATGCTTATATCTATCTCAAGATAAATGACCATTAATTTTAATAACATGAGTTATATCCATTATTTTCTCATTTCTTTTAGTATTTAAATAGAGTATTTAGAGTGCATTTTTGTGCACTCATCAATTGTGTTTGGAGAATGGGGAATTTGGTGATGAAAATTTTGAAATCGTCTGCTTGTGTTTAGATCATCAAATAGATGAACCGATACGGCCCCGACCGTTAAACTCCGATCGATGACCTTATTCCCGTCGACTGGTTTCGATCAAGAAAATCCATATTTCTAGGTGTCGGTGGGGTTTTGGTCCAAACCAAAACCGCAGCGATACCTTCAATTTTCAGGCCTAGCTAGTAGTACATGACAAGAGAAATTATGGGGAACAACATTTGTAATTGCTGAAGTAAACTACAAAATTTAGCTATTTTGTGATGATTCTTATTTTGGTGATCACAAACCGGATACTAAATGATTTTTTTATGTGTAACTTGCACCCAATGTTTGAAAGTAAATAGACACGCATTCGAGCTAGAGTTAATTCGGATAAATTAATGTTTGAACATCACACATTTATCTGATAGTTATCTTTACATTAATATTGTTCTAATGAATTAATATTTAAGCTTTGAATTTTTAATATATGAATGGTTTCATTCATAAAATCTATTTTACTCCAGTTATTTTTGCATCATTTGAGTTCTGTCAATGCTGAAAACTGATCATATGTCACAGTCCACCATGATCACGCTAGTTCCAAATCTTAATTTTTAGAAGAAAAATTATATTTTCAAGTTTGGTGTACTATAGAGCACATCTAGTAAAGTGTTTAAATCGCATAATTTGATTTAGAAGACAAATTTTAAATTTTGAGTACTATTAATACAAATCAAATTATTTTAGAATTTTAGGTGATGTGGTGTGTTATTATCCGACTTGAAAATAGAATAATTATTTTTAAATTTTTGCATCAAACCGTAGCGTAATAATTTGTCACATTTTCATTAACTTTTTATTCTAGTATGATTTTTCTTTTTTAAAAGTATTGAGTATCCAATTAGTTTTTCGCTCACAAGTATATTCGCCTCTAGCATTGTGTGTTAGCTTTTTGGGACGATTGTAGGGGACTCTCACTTTATTAGAACTTGTATTTTGTAATCTGGTAGTTTATCTAATATACTTTAACTTACTAGAAAAAAAATATATGTGCCTCTAGCACAGTACACCAACAATAATGGAGAATGGATTGATTTTGTTACTAAAAGGATCGAATAAAACTTAGAACAACGAATAGATTGATTATATCCATGGGTTTGGTACTATCCATGGGTCAGATTATGTGAAAATACATTTAACTAACTAAAACAATTTCATTACTATTCATATATAGATACCTCACTACTATTACAGATTTCTGATCTCATCTCATTTTGATCTCATCTGTGTAAACAAATAAAGCCCAAATACTGTTGCAAGTATGCTTCCATCTCTATGTCAATCGAGTCTGGAGCGAATAATTTAACAAAGATTTAGACAGTACCGCACAACAAGAGATTGATCGAGTGGATCATGAGGGTAAGTCAACAACAATTTGAGAACCTTTTATCTCGTCCTTGCGAAATTTAGATGTTTGGCAGCAGCAAAAGGAGCTAGCTAGAGGCAAGGATCTGTCTGAAAGTAAAAAGAACAAATTCAAAGAGAGATTAATTATGTACGAGTTGAAACGAGTGATTTCACTGGAGCAAGATTGGCCTTAAAAGTAATAGAAGCAAGCCCCATAAAATTAAATGAAATTATATTTGATTATTTTTTGTTGTCAATGTTTAAAACAATTATAGTTATGTATATCACTACAATATTTTTGACTTTTTGCCACAAAGGTATGTGATCTAGAATAGTATATTTAGTGTAAAAAATACATTTTTTCCCCATCAATTTTATTGGTGGGAGGTTGGTGGCATATAATTCATGATAAATGACTTGCCATAAAAAGCAGTAAGGCATGATGAAAATTTTGCCATCTGTACAAGTTTTTGTGGCAACTTTATTCCGTGGCAAAAGGCAGTTAAATTTGATGCAATAACTTTTTTCCCACTAAAAGCGTCATGTTCTGGTAATTTTTATCTCCCACAATAGAATTTAATGGCAAAAACTAATTATGTAGCAGTGAAAAGTCTTTTGCCATGAAATATTTTTGACTATGACAAAATCGTAAAAAATAAAGTCAATGTTATTTCTTCAAGTAATTTTCATGGCAAAAAAGACTTTTTATCACGATAATATGCCGCAGAAAAAAAAATTCATGGCAACAGTCCCAAAATCTTGTAGTGCGTACGTATATTTTTTACTTATAATCATGGCAGGATTTATTTAGACTATATTTCTATGCCTAATTTATTGTTCGTTAAAAGAAAAAACATTCACATTAATCCCATTCAAATGCTCATTAAATACGTTCAAATATTGCAGATCATCAATTAATGTCCAAATAGCCCACAATATATACGACGTTCAAACTACATAAATAGGATTGATCAACGTCTATATGTCACCTTTCATAATTCACATTCAAGCAATTACCATGTTTACATGCAAACGTACGCAACAATATTATTATTCTACCATATATATGAACTCCTAACTAACCATTATTGAGCATAAAGAACATTATAACCAGGGGCGGAACCAAGACTTAATGTTTGGGGGGGCGATCGATAAAATGTGATATATAAATTTAAAAAAAATACTTATTAGTAAGAGAAGTATTACATTTCGTTGTTATCAAACTTTTTAAACATATTAGTTTTTGAATTATTCAAGATTTTTTTTTAAATAATTTGTTCTTAACTTGTTCATATTTTTTATGATTTGAAAAAAAAATTATAGATAAAAAATAAATATAAAAAATTTCTAATAACTAATAATATATCGCTGTTAGATTTTTAACAATCTATATATCATAATCATACCATTAAGTTAGAGTAAGACTATTTGAGTGAGTATAATTAATTAATTTTAACAATCATATAAATTTACAATTATTTTTTGTAAAATTAAACTGTTAAAATAATTATGAGATTAGGTGAGTTAAAATTTAAATTTTAATCAAATTAAAAATCAAAATAAAATTATATGTATATTGGAATTTAAGAGAAAAATTTTAATAAAAATTTAGGAGGAAATTTTTAATTTTTTTATAATTTGAGAGATAATTATATATTATATATATGTGAATATATATACTATATATATAATAGATCAATGTTTTAGAAAATCTTGGGGGGGCCGTAGCCCCCCAACCTTGAACGTGGGTCCGCCCCTGATTATAACTTTATAAGGATGCAATCTTGTTCTTGTTTCAGCTTAAACGTATTGAACCTTAGTTTATTTTTATACGTTTGAATGTTAATGCTAGATAGAATTGTAGATTATGTAACTAGCGCTGTGCAAATTAACTTTTTAAAAAAGAGTCCGATCTATTATTAAATTATTAGTTTCTATATGGATCCCATATAGATTTTTTTTTTTCAAAAGCTTATGTAATGTTTACACACTATCTGACTGTATATATATAATTTCTTATATACTTATAATTTCTCACATTTGATTAATGATATTAGATTAACGTATATTGATACATTATTTTTTAATGTTGATTTGGTGGCTAAACCAAATTTTTGCAGAAAACCAAATGTCTGTTATATATGTACCGCTAGCTATAAAAGACATGATTTTATGTAACGGTTAAACAGTAAATATATATCTGTGCTAAACATTATGTGATGATTGGGGTACAGTTTCTTCGATCTCAGCAAGATCATTTTGTGGTTTGTATTGTATTTTTTGTTAATACAACCTGGTTTTGGAAGACATGATTCTCGTTCGGAACCTGTTTGTTTTATTGTTTAAGAGAGACGTTGAGGGATTAAAACAAATTATGCCATCTAATTTGTTGCACCAAAACTCATATCATAAGACAAACACTATAAAAGCAACAATCATCGTACACACAAAAACATCTCGAAAAAGACAATCTGATCTAGATCTGAGGCTTCTAATTCATAAACACGAAAAGAAAATCGGCAAATTAAGGGTCGATGTCTTTCTTTTCCTTCTTCCACGCAATCGTAGCTGGTATCATTTCTGCAATATCCCAGCACCAGCAAGCAACAATATCTGTGTTTCTCTTGGCCGGACAGAGCAACATGGCTGGACGAGGAGGTGTAATAAATGACACGAAAACAAACGGCCTCATTTGGGATGGCAAAGTGCCTCCAGAAAGCAGTCCCAACCCCAACATCGTCGTACTCGATTTAGACAAGACATGGAAGGTTGCCCAAGAGCCACTCCACCGCCAAGTTGATCTTTTCAAGTCCTGTGGAATTGGACCAGGCATGCCTTTTGCCCATCAAATCTTGTCCAAAAATCCCAGTTTTGGTGCAATTGGTTTAGTCCCATGTGCAATAGGAGGAACCGAGATAGATCAGTGGCAAAAGGGAACTACACTTTACGATAGGTTGGTAAATAGGACAAGAACTGCGATTCAAATTGGTGGAAAAATTCGAGGGTTGCTTTGGTATCAAGGTGAGAGTGATTGTGGGGAACAAGGTTATAAGCTATATAAGGCAAGAACCGAGAAGTTTTTCACTGATCTTCGAGTTGATCTCAAAATTCCTGACCTCCCCATCATTATGGTACAATATTTATTTATTCTCCTGTTTCATTCATTTTTTTTTTAATTTTCACCAATATTAATTACTTGATCTTTTGAAAATTCTGGAATTTAAAAGCGTTTATTGGGCATGTTAATTTCCTAGTTGGCATTCAAATTAATATATATATATATATATTTTTCTCTATTTACAACTTGGTGTAAAGGACTCCTTAACAATACAGAGGGAAAAGGTTTGAAGTTCAAGTTTTTAAAACTTTTTTCAAAATCAATTGTGTAATTTTATTTTAAGGTTTCTAAACTATACAGGACAGTTCAATCATTTAAATAGTAATATTTACTTTATAATATCTAAATTTTAAATATATTTTCAAAATCAAATTATTATGTGTAGATATTGTATAATGTAAAGGCGTTAGAATATCATTTTTAAAATCAAATTTTGCCGTGTCAGCAACATATGCGAGGGTGTCTTTCAAATATGCTTGCTAGTATGCCTGTTTATAGTAGAGGGGGAGTTCGGTCTGGTTGGTCCCAAGAAAGTTTTAAGGATTTGACAGAATCTATTTGGTCCAAGTTTTTTCTAGTCTGAACTGGGCGGAGTACTTCATAGGACTGGACGAAATTGATCCTTTTCGATCCAGTCAGCCAGTTTGAGCAGTCTATTCTGTCTCTATACTATAACTTTTTATAGATATATTACCTTTATATTATATCTCTTATAATATATTAATATATATTAATACTATATATTATAGTTAATATTTATACATTAAAAAATATAATAATACTTTGATACTAAATAATATATATGAATAATATACATTATATAGTTAATTATATACAACTATAATTATATAAATAATATATAATAATAAAAATATATATTGTATTATTCATTCGATTTGGTCCAATTTGAAAAATCCATGGATCGGATCGAACTGAATGTCTTTTGGTCGACCTATATTATTTGGACCGAGATCTACCTAATCCAATCTTGATCTGATCCGGTCCAAAATAGCCTGTCTGGTCCAAATAGTTGATCCGGTCAATTTTTTCGGTCCAGATCGACCAAATCTCTCTCATAGTTTATAGTTATATATCTATCTCTAATTATTATTAAAAAAATGACTCATTTTAGATAGTACTATGTGATAAGATATTTTAGATGGAAAAATGAAAGTTGAATAAATTTTTATATATATTATTATTTTGGAATTTGAAAAAATTAAATAGTATTTTATTATATTTTGTATGATAATTCAAAAAAATTATAATAATAAATAGCCAATTTCCTAATATTTGTCAATATAAAAACATTCAAGTAGCCATGTTCTATGTTTTTGAAAATTTCTATAAAATTGATGAAATAAAATTATTTCTGTATCTAAATGACGCTAATTTGATTAAATATGTTTGGACCTCTTGTATGCAGGTTGTAATTGCATCAGGAGAAGGAAACCACCTGGATGCTGTGAGAAATGCTGAGATGACAATAACACTGGAAAATGTGTATACTGTTGATGCCAAGGGATCAACCTTTATACAAGACCAGCTTCACTTGGATACCAAGTCTCAAGTTCGCCTTGGTCAGAAATTGGCTGATAAATTTCTTTCCACTTTTCCTAATTAATTAATTAGTGATCGATTATATTTACCAAATAACTTAAATCATGATGTCCTAAGATGTATCTGTACTATTTAGTGGATTTTACCCTTTTTTTTTTATGTATTGCCCAATATCGAATAAAAACCAAGGGAAATATGCTTGGACATTTGCTTATCTTTTTTATTTGGATTGAAAGATGAGATGAGTTAAAATTAGTTAAATTTATATTTTATTATTATTATTATTTTAAAATTTAAAAAAAATTGAATTGAGATTTGAAAAACATGTATTAAAATTTGAAAAAACTGTATTGAAATTTATGTTTTATATGAGAATTTAAAAAATTATAATAATGAGCTTGAGATGAGTTGAGACGAGTTCGTCTCATCTATGAATCCAAATCGGCCCCTAAACTATCTTATCTCATCTCAAATTCATTATTATACTTTTTCAAATTTTTATATAAAACAAAATAAACAATTCATTTTTTTAAATTTCAAAACAAATTTTTTAAATCTCAAAATAAAAATAATATTAAAAAAATATATTAAAAATATATATATATATTAACTTTTATTTTATTTTATCTTATCTCATCTATGAAAACAAATCAGACTTATATTCAATTTCATTTTTAAGGTTTAAGCTTGGTTTTACAATCTTTTGAGACAATCTCATATCATTTTAACTCAATTTAACATCCAAACACTACTCAAATATAAATATTTTTCAACTTTTTCAAAATTTTAAATAAAATACAAAATATAATTCTTTTTTTACCAAATTTTAAAGCAAAAATAATATTCTAATATTCTAACCCTTTTTTTATTTAACTTTTTTTTCTTTTTTCAAAATTCCATAAAAGTTTTAGCCCACAATATTTCATTACATTTATAAATTATCTCATTACTGTTCACACATTTCTTATATATCTCATCTTTACTAACATGACTATACTATTAAGATGATTGAGTGCTGATATGTCAGAACTTTAAATATAATATGTGAGTTCTGCATGGTCGAGACTTGCTCAGTCTTTTTTTTTCACTTTTTTTTTTTTGTAATAAACGTAACTTTCATTAAAAGGATAATATTAGAAGAAAAAATGTCACATATAATTAATTTGATGTATATAAAAGGGAAAGAAATAATCCTAATTTTGTACCACCCATACAACTTGCACAAAATTAGGGTTGGAACCTATCCTAATTTAAAAGGAATTACATAACACGAGCCCCACACAACTTCAGGCACAAAATTAGGGTAGGAACCTATCCACGTTGTAATATCTTGTACATGCCAAGCGTAGTGAGCTAGCATGTTGGCTTTCGAGTTTCCTAGGCAGCCAACGTGGCGCATGATAGCGCAGTTCCTAAATCTAGTGAGGAGGAATTGAGTCTCCTTAACAATATTGCCAAGCCAAGACCATGATTCCTCCGTCTCGTTCATCTAGTTAACCATGAGCAGGGAGTCACTCTCGAAGATTACGTTTCCAACGCTCAGCGGGATGCATAGCTGAAGGCTTTGCATTGTGACAACTAGTTCAATCTCAGCTGGGTCATTGACTTCGATCTCTTTGATGCTGGCTGCCATTAACACGATGCCTCTCTCATCTCTGAGAATCACTACTCCCACATCAGCGCTATAGAGCTAAAAAATATGTTGCATTAGATTATATAAACGTATAAGAAAATGACTTGTAACTACAATAAATTAATATTTTGGGTCAAATTTGATTTTTTCTGTCGCTAAACCAAATTGAATAAAAAAATATTTTCTTTTTAACTTTGAATACTCTCTCTCTTCCTTTACTGAACTTAGGGCCGGCTCAAGAGTAGGCAACTAATGCCACTGCTTAAGGCCTCCCAAATTGAGTGGGCCCCCACATAGAAAAAAAAATTATAAAAATTATTGATTAGTATAAAAGATGGAAAATATTTTTTCTAAAATAAAATCAATATTAAATGAGAGAATTTGGTAAAAAAAAAAAACAAGTAATATAAAAGTTTTACTTAAAAAGACTTTATTCAAAATGTATAAAATTTTCAAACAACAGTGAAATTGATATAAAAGTAGCATTAAGTATTAAAATAGGTATATATTACTTAAAACAAAAGTAAGTATTTGAGTTATAAAGAAATATGTTCAATTTACTAAAAAATTATATTGTTTTTCAAAATTTTATATTATTTATAGATATTATTAGTAAAAATAAATTTACCATTTGTTTTGCATCTCATATCTTTCAATAAGATTTCATTATTTAATATTTTATTATTATTTTTTTTAAATTAAAGTATAATATATTTGATAGTCACGTTAGACCATAAAATATATTGAACCACCTCTGATCGAACTACTCCCGTTTAGAAGTGAAAGAGCAATTATAGGGAGTATCCACACTCAGGATACTCCCTCTCACATGAACAGTACATGAACAGTGTCATGCACTGTTCATGTGAGGGGGAGTATCCTGAGTGTGGATACTCCCAATAATTTTTCGAAGTGAAATCCGACGAGCCCCTCTCTTTGTTGAACTAAGGACTATAAAAAATATTTTCTTTTAACTCTTAATACTCTCTCCGTTCCTCGTTGAAATCAAGGCCGGTTCAAAGGAGTAGGCAACTGAGGTCACTGTCTAAGACCCCCAAATTGAGTAGCCCCCACAAAAAATATATATATAAAAAGATTGGTTAGTATAAAAGATGGAAAACACTTTACCTAAAATAAAATCAATATTAAATAAAAAAAATTGGTAAAAAAAAAATAATATAAAAGTTTTACTCAAAAAGATTTTACTCAAAATGTACAAAATTTTCAAACAACAATGAAACTGGAATAAAAGCATCAAAATGATGCATATTTTGATGTTGATCATTGTCTTATTTATCTTTAAAATTAAGTATTAAAATAGGTATATATTACTTAAAACAAAAATAAGTATTTAAGTTATAAAGAAATATGCTCAATTTACAAAAAAAAAAATCTCTTTCAAATTTTTATATTATTTATAAATATTATTGGTAAAAATAATTTTACCATTTGTTTTGCATATCAGATCTTTCAATAATTTCATTATTTAATAATAATATTATTATTATTAATTTTAAATTAAAACATAATATACTTAATAGTCGTCTTAAACCATAAACTATATTGAACCACTTCTGATCGAACTACTCCGTTTAGAAGTGAAATCCTACGGGGCTGTCTGTGTGAATTAAGGACTATAATATTTTCCTGAACTTATTTATGAGGAACGCTTTTGACCGGAGATACCTATAACTCTTTATTATCGAAGACGAATCATAACATGCCACGTAAGGGTTATTAAAAAAAATCTTTGACGCATCGCAGGGGATCTCGAACCCTTATTCCCTTCTCTTCCTCGCGAGCTCGTCAACGTTTTCTAGACTCCAACTTTGATTAATGACTTTTTCAAACAAAGATAATCGAACTGTGGAAATGAGTCGATTAAGAAACTACGTAACGACTTGTAAGGACACGATCAGAGCTCAAAATTCGAAGGAAAATCAGTGAGAATGTGCTCAAAGAGAAATTATAAGATCCAGTTCTAAGGGACTGAAGGCAACACAAATTTAAGAACACAGATAGAGAGCACACTTGTCAATGTCAAGAAAAGACAACAAGTCTAAGATCCCTTCAAACAAAGTTTATTGGTATTCACAAACATCTTAGGGATTTGGGTTGACTTCTCTGAATTATTCATGGTCTCCATTTGATTCTGCAGGCCTATAGTCTACAATTTCAAAATTCATCCCCAATAACCTTCATTTCTATCCTTGAACTTAAGTGCATCCATCTTCAATAACCTTTGGAGTATCAGATTTAACATTAAAAAAATGTGAGAGAGGGAGGGAGAGATCGGAACTAGAAATCTTGAGCAAATGGATCTTCCTTTTGGCTTTATGCTTCCTATTAATCAAGCAAAATAAAATTACTAATTCATCTATTATTTAAATAATAAAATAATTCAGAGAAATCAACCCAAATCCCTAAGATGTAATTGTGAATAATTTGTGGGTTGATCTATTAGGTTTGTGAATAATTTGTGGTTGATGTAATTGACTGGATTTTAACCTTCCCTAGAAATTGTTGATATTCACGATTAATGAAAGAGAAAGAAACCATATTTCTATATAGCTCTTAATTTAGAAAACAAAGTAGTAAACATACTTTTAAAAAAATATTATTATTAAATTAATAATAATTTATTATTATTTCAACTAATAGATAGATAATTTAATGTAAAATTAGGTTTTAAGTGGAATAGTCAAATACAAAATTATGTACTTTTACATCAATTTTAAATTTACATTTTCATAATTCAATGAGAATCAACATTAAAAACTATATATTATCTCAAATCAAGACTGGGAAATTCATACAAAAAATGCAAACTCTGGTGCACTGAAAAAGTATGTACATTTTTTTAAAGAGAAATAAGCTTACTGTCATTAAACCCATGAAACTTGAAAGTTTACATAGTGTGACCTATATAAATCGAGAGAAATAGGCTTACTCCATTTGGAAAATTTGAAAGCATAAAAAACAAAAAACAAAGGTGGGTTTGTCAAAACAAAACTGAAGTGACATGGGCGTGGGCGTGGGGTAGGGGTCATGAGATGGTGCTGTCAGTTCGAATTTTGGAAAAATGTTGGTTTAATTTGGTTCTGGTTTGCATAGAGTGGACAAAGGTAGGAGTCGGCTCAATTGAGGAAAGAGATTCGGATGAATTGGAAGAAGACTGCCCTAGAGGAGACAATAGGTGGGCCTAGAGCTTGGGTGGGTTCAGGAATTATAGAAGTGGATGCAGGTGGATTAGAAGTTGGGCCAAAAATTGGAGGGCACTGAGAAGATGAGGATGAGTCAAGTGGGGAAGTGGGTTCGGGAGATGTTGATTAATGATATCATCTATTATATATGTATTACAACAACCCTACAAGAAGATCGAGAAGCTTGGGCGAGTGCTAGTTTGTTTATTAATGAAGCTAGGACTCATTTAAATCAGTTTGCATAGTAGTTAGTTTCTCGTGCTCGAAAAAATGGTAACATTGTAACCCACTTGCTTGCAAGAGATGCCCTATCGGCTACCATTTTTGAAGTCACTGTAACCATGGAGGATAGCCCTCTTTGTATTCCTCCTTTAATGAAATGAAATGTCATGCGGGTAATCCCCTTTCAAAAAAAAACTTATATTGACATACAAATTAATGTTGATTTGGTGGCTAAAACAAATTTTTGCAGAAAAAACAAAAAAACAAATGTTTGTTATGTAAAAATACATGATTTCCTGTAACGGTTAAACAAAAAAATATTATGTGATGATTGGGGGACATTATTTTCGATCTCAACAAGATTTTGTGGTGTATTTTAGATTTCTGGTGACAAGACAGAACTAGAAAGAAGGGTACGATCTTAAAACCTCATTTCACAGGTTAAACAATAAGCATCTAAAGGTACTTGTTTTTTTTTTTTGTTAATCCAACCTGGGTTTCGAAGACATTATTCTTGTTCGGAACCTGTTTGTTTTATTGTTTAAGCTCTACGTTGAGGGATGAAAACAAATTTTGCCATCTAATTTGTTTCACCAAAACTCATATTACGAACACTATAAAAGGCAACATGCATCATGCATGCTTTTTCATCACCACTGCACACAAAAACATCTCGAAAAAGAGAATCTCTAGATCTGATCAGGCTTCTAATTCTTACAAAAAAAAAAATGATGAGAAAAGGGTCGATGAATCTCTTGTCGGCCTTCTTCCTCGTACTCATGGGCATTTGTGTCATGTCTGCAATGTCTCAACTCCAAGGATCACCATCTGTGTTTCTCTTAGCAGGACAGAGCAACATGTCTGGACGAGGAGGTGTAATAAATGACACAAAAACAAACAGCCTCATTTGGGATGGCAAAGTGCCTCCAGAAAGCACTCCAAACCCAAAGATCCTCGCACTCGATTTAGACAAGACATGGAAAGTTGCCCAAGAGCCACTCCACCGCCAACTTGATCGTATGAAGCCTTGTGGCATTGGACCAGGCATGCCTTTTGCCCATCAAATCTTGGCCAAAAACCCCAGTTTTGGAACCATTGGCTTGATTCCATCTGCACTTGGAGGAACCAAGATAGCTCAGTGGCAAAAGGGAACTTCACTTTACAATCTGTTGGTAAATAGGGCAAGAACTGCGATTCAAATTGGTGGAAAAATTGAAGGGTTGCTTTGGTATCAAGGTGAGAGTGATTGTGGAGATCAAGAATATCAGCTTTACAAGGCAAGCACGGAGAAGTTTTTCACTGATCTTCGACTTGATCTAAACCTTCTCGACCTCCCCATTATTATGGTACAATTTTTATTTATTTATTTGTTTGTTTTCCTGTTTCATTCATTTTTTATTTTTTAAATATTCACTAATATTAATTACCTGATCTTCTGAAAATTTTGGAATTTAAAAGGGTTTATTGGGCATGTTTTTCTAGTAATTGGCATTCATGTTAATTTCTTTTCTTTTCTTTTTACAAGTTGGTGTAAAGGACTCCTTTATAATATAGAAGGGAAAGGTTTGAAGTTCAAGATTTTAAACTTTTTTTAAAATCAATCGTGTAATTTTATTTTTCTAAACTATACATGACTGTTTCATATCATTTAAATAATAATATTTAATTTATAATATTTAAATTGTAAAATTTATCTTCAAAGTCAAATTATGTCATGTGAATATTGTATAGTGTAGAGGCCTTAGAACATCAGTTTTAAAATCAATTTTTGTCATGCCAACAACATATGCAGGGGTACTGTGTCTTTCAAATATGCTTGCTAATATGACTATTCGTTGTTATATATCCATCTCTATATATTATTAAAAATATGATTTTATTTAGATAATGATATGAGATGAGATAATTTTAAATAAAAGTTGAAAGTTGAATAAAATATTATTTATTAATATATATTATTATTTTGAAATTTTAAAAAATTAAATATTTATTATATTTTTATAAAAAAAATTTCAAAAAATAATAATAATAAAATAAAATAAGATAAAACTATTTTTATATCCAAAACTGCTCTAATTTGATTAAGAAAAATTTTTATATCCAAAACTGCTCTAATAAAACTATTTTACATGAACAATACTATGTGAAAATGAGTATTCTGAATATAAATTCCTTTAGTACTACTATTTGATTAAATATGTTTGGACCTCTTGTGTGCAGGTTGTAATTGCATCGGGAGAAGGAAACCACCTGGATGCTGTGAGAAATGCTGAGATGGCAATAAGACTGAAAAATGTGTATAGCGTTGATGCTATGGGATCAACCTTTATACAAGACCAGATTCACTTGGATACCAAGTCTCAAATTCGCCTTGGTCAGAAATTGGCTGATAAATTTCTTTCCATTTCTCCTCATTAATTAATTAGTGATCGACTGTATTAACCAAATAACTTAAATCATGATCATACAATAAAGATGTATCTGTACTATTTAGTTGAATTATACTCTTTTTTGTATTGCACAATGTCGAATAACAATCGAAGGAAATACAGGCAATTTCGTTTTTAAGGTTTAGGCCTGTCTTCACAATTTCGTTTTATAATATAAGAATAAAATAATATATATACAAACTGGAACTGGATCGACCAACATGGATTTCTATTAATTTGAATCGTTGGCCGACAAGTTCTCTACTGATTTTAACCGATTCCGGTTGGTTCCGACACTTCTTGTTCAACCTTAGCACGCCCAACTATGTAAGAGAGAACACCTTTTTTGCCTTATAAAAAATCTTTATCTATTCTATTATATTGATTTTTTTTATTTTTTTTTTGTTAAATGGTCGTTAAATTAAACAGACACTTATTATATCTAAATAATAGTAATTTCCTAACCAAAAATATTTTAATTTTCTAAAAAATATATTAATTTAAAATCAATTTTAGAATTTTAAATTTTAAAATATATTTATAGACATGAACTGATATATTACATAAATATAAACGTAAATATCATTCTCTATTGTATATAGATTTTAAATGGATAAAGACCAATTAGCAACAATAACATATATCATCATTTGATCAAGCAGCGCCTAAGCAAAGGATGGAGAGAATAAAAAAATTGTGTGTAAAGTTGAAATCCAGAATTGTGATTATCATGAAAGTCTTGTAGTTACGTAAGTGAGATTAGGATGAGACTTCTACTAAATATCTTGTTTGGACACTTTCTCATTAGTCATTAGTTAGGTTTATTCACACTAAATATATAAGAAAAAAAAAATAATCTTCTTAAAATATTATGAATAAAATAAGAACAACTCTGATTCCGAAAACGAAGTTCGGAGTCAAAAATCGGAATTCTAGTTAAATAGGAACGACGTCGTTAAAATCTCCTATGAAAATCAATAGCCAGTCCTCATTTTTCCAATTCAATCTCATTTCTTCCGTGCGACACTATGATGTTCATTCTCCAGTTCTTCCTTGGTCCTCCAGCTTCCGCCGACGTCGTTCCTTTCTCGTCTGCCATTTTCAAGTGAACCAGGTCCCAATCGAGTTTGAGCTTTGACCTTTTAGTCAAAGTTTCAGATTTTCAGTCCGCATCCACCATTGTTGAGAACTCCCTGTTTTTAATTGGTAATATAAATATTAAGTGGCTCTTAAATTCAATGAAAAATACAAATAAATTTAACAAAAAAATAAAAAAATATGTTAAGTAGCCGTTAGATAACTACTCATTATAATAAAAAGACTTAATACTAGATATTTAAAACACTAGATATAATTGATATAATTATATCGAATGTAAATCATATCTAAAATATGATTATAATTTAGATGTGATTTTAAATTTAGATGAAATTAGTTAGATATAAGATTTTAAATTATATCTAAATTATTATGAATTTAAATTTAGATAATTTTAAATTATATATAAATTAAATTTATATATATAATTTAGATATAATTTTAAATAAATTTTAAATTTAAATCATTATATAAATTATAATTTATATTATAAATAAATCTATATATATGATTTAAATTTTCTATTCATTCTTTATATATATAAAAAAGAAATGTAAAATAATTAAGTTTAAATTTATTTACCAACTATATTTGTGAATATAATTATTTGAATAAATATGATTTATTTCTCAATTTAAATTCATTACGAAATATTATATTCAAATAGTAATATTTTATAAATAAAATTATAATAATTATTAGATAGTTATCTTTCATCACTTTATATCAATTTATAATTTATTTTTATATAATTCTTTTGTTATTAAGATATTTTTATTTTATTATCCGTTAAATATTTGTTAGAACTTTTATTTTTTTTCCTCTATATATTACATTATTACATTATTGATCGAAACTTATTTCTTTATAAAAACATATCATTTACAACTGCTTCATTAAACTAAAAAAATGTGGACATTGCTCATTCCTAGTATATATACATATATATATATATATATTAGGTGAACGCAAAGTGCAAAGTATGTTGGTTTAATTTGCTTAATTAATTTATATTGGATTTATTTTTTATTAATAACGACGTATTGATGATTTTGGTTTAAGTAAAAATAATTTGTGATCTAAAATTGAGAAACACTCATATATTATAAAAGAAGAGTATTAATATAAACAATAATATAGTAAGATAAATAAACATAGTTTTATGAAATATGATTTAACTAATTATTCTAGGATAATTTATCTAGGATGACGATCCAGCATTTTCCTCATCTTGCATTTCCTCAATAGCGAGAACATTAAAGTGCCTATATTTTTGCTCCTTCATTTTCTCTGGATCTCCATAAACGTGTATTTTCCACTTTTTTTTTTTTGCTAATTTGTCCACAATATTTTTGATGTATGGTCGATGTTCCTACAGCAAAAAAAAAATAATGTATTTAAATAAATTTTAAAAACCTAATATTTTTTATTAACTCATTATTACGAAACTAAAAATATAAATTTAAAATTTTGAAATTACCTCTCCAGTATGGTCCATCAGCTCAAGTGCTAAACAACCAAATGCATTTTCTGCCACTTCACCAAATAAAGAAGCAGCTAGCTTTCCAGTAGTATCGTCCAGTTCAACATATGCTCGTGCACTATAAATTGGATGATAATATTATTTATAATTAAAATAGTATTAAATTAATCATCAATTAAAAATTAACATTGGAATATACATACCGTGATTTGCAGACATCTTGATTTTTGCAATATATGCAAACAAAAGTTTCATTATATTTATATCCATTTCCTTTATTACAACCAATACATGACATGTAATAAAATCCTTGAATCAAGTCAATAACATTTATGTTCGCCTCTATCCAAAATTTTGCTTTCTACAATAAATGAAATATAATAGTTATGTGGCAATATTGTAAAACCAATTTGAAGAAATATAAAATATGAATAAAATTAAATTTACCGCCATTGGTTGCAAACACTTCATCAACTGTGCAATATCGTAATTCTTGACAATTTCTCGAATACCAACAGGTGATAACGGAGCAGATGGGTATGTCAAACATCTTGCAATGATACTCTTAATTGTCAAATCATTATTCTCCTTCCTTCAAATACAAAAATGAAGAAGAATATAAGGAAATGAAATATATATTTTAAATATATAAATAACAGAAATAACTATAATATAAATGCAGTAATGTTTATTTGATAAATTATTAAAATTACCATTGCTTCATTGTAGCTGTATGTGGAAGTGGAATATTGATTGTAAAAGTGTTTGACGGACGTGACGACAAAGATAATCCTTAGTTGAAATTGAAAACATTATTAATCCAAGTATAATAGAAAATGAGAAAATGTGTAAGCAGCTTAATTATTAAAAATACCATTATATGATCCAACTGAAATTTTTGTTCCAAGAATTATTGGTTTATCTTCAATCATTTCTGATATTTTTTGACATTTATCTTGGACAAATTTAACCCACATAGTCTAACGTATAGGGTTCAAGCTACAAAATTAGAATAAGTAAAATAATTAATAGAATTTTCGTAAATTAATATTGGAATTTTATTTTAAAAAAATTAGAACTTGTAAGATAATCGTACCTTTCATCAATAACATATACCTCTTGGATTGTTGTTGGTCCGAATGCTAAGGTTACCTCTTTAATTGGCTTAATTTTGATTGCAACAGCTAAAATATCTAATTATTGAAATATGATTTGTTAATTTTTTTATGATTATTTAATTAAAAAAATAAAAGTAAATTACCTATTTCTGCAATCGACTCTTTATAAGCCTCTAACTCCTTGAACGAGACGATCTTATATTTTGGTGCATCTATTTTCTCTTTATTTGGAGCAACATCTTCTATTATGGTTCTTGAATTGAGAGTCCACTAGTATTGATATTCTCCACTCTTGTATTTTGGATCTAGTGGTTTGACATATGCATTGCTAATGTAATAGGAGTGTAAAATATTTAAAGTGTCATCTCGACTGTCAATATCAGTTCCAAAAATTGCTGCCTGCACTCTATTCTCCTGGAGAAGATAAATAATCGTAATTAATAGCGTATTATATAAAAATATAAGGAGAAAATTTTATTATATAATATGATAGGATTTAAGAAGGAAGAATTTGTAAGAATTAAAATATTTGTTAACATAATGTATGGTAAAAAATATTATACCTCTTGATCAATTAGTGTCAAATTTTGGTATTTGACTGTTGTCCGTTGACTTATTCGCTTGGGTGACTTCTTTGCGATGATCATCTTAATTTTTCAATTAATTGTATTTGGAGTGATATCCTTTATTGATGTATAGACAGTCCGCATTTTATTCCTTTTTGAAATACAAGAATATAAGATGCATAAGTATATCAAATATCAATTTACATGTATGAATCTTAAAAATAATTGAAATAGACATTTTATTAAATGACAGAATGTTAGACATATAAAGATTTATATTATGAAATAGGAAATAAATGAAAGATATACAATTGAATCCAGTTACTTGTATAACGTTAATTCGAACATGATAAAGTTAGTAATTCTGTGAACACAATATTTTTTGTGCAGTTCTTCTCACGCCGTTCAGTGGACACTGGTCGTATTAAAATCTTTACTGCAGATGCTTTCTTTGATCTTGATAAAGCGATATATAATTGACCATATAAAAAAACTGATTGAGGTAAATAAATTCCAACAATGTCTTAATGTTTGTCCCTGTGATTTATTTATAGTCATTGCGAAACTCAATCTTATAGGAAATTGAGTTCGTTTGAATGGGAAACCACTATTTTCATCAACATTTGGTAAGAATGGTATCCTTGGAATGAAAACTCTTTTTTCGAGATGGTGTCCAACTGCTATTTCTGCATCTATGACATTTCAATCAAAGGCCCGACAAATTAAACGGTTCCGTTGCATAGGCCTTCTGAAGGATTAATGTTTCTAAATAGCATGATGAGACAATTTTTCTTTAGCAACAGTTTATGAGGCGGGAGTCCATTTGGGGTTAGAGTATTTAATAAGTCCTTCATAACTGATTGTTCATATGCATCTATTGTCTCATCAAAGCTGTAATATCGTTGAACCTCACCTGGGAACCTCTAAATTAATATTGAATTTATTTCATCAACATAGCTGTTCTTTGGTGTTAATATCGCCCTGTTCATCATAGTCGCAATATTTATTGAATATTGATGAATATTGTAGAAAACATCTTCTATTAAATGATCTAAAGATTTGATGTCTTCATCATAGGGAACAAGCATGCCATCTGAAATTTTTATAGTTTCATCAACTGTGTTTGATGGCATTCCATTGCCTAATTGTAAAAGATAATCTGAAAAAAATGGATCCAATCTTGCTCGCATATTTTCAGTTAATCGGAACTTGGTCAATGTAGGCCACAAATAGGAATAAACCAAACTTGCATTAATTTGTTCTTGTCTTGTTCCTTTACGAACTACTGGTAGAACCTGTCTAAAATTTCCGCCAAAAACACTAATCTTTCTCCCGAATGCTACATCTGAGTCATTTATGTCTCTTAGCATTTTATCTAATGCTTCTATGTGTTGTTTTCTTGCCATTGGAGTCTCGTCTCATATTATTAATTTTGCTGCACGTAGTAGGTTTGCCAAGGCACTTTGTTTGCTTATACAACATGTGCTTCTTTCGTCAGTATCAAGTGGAAGCTTAAAACGTAAGTGTGCTGTTCGTCCTCCCGGAAGAATAGATGCAGCATCACCTGATGAAGCAGTTGCAAGTGCTATTAATTTTCTTGATCGTATTGTTGCAAGGACTGCCTTGTACAAGAATATTTTCTCTGTCCCACCTGGGCTATTGACAAAGAATGCAGCACTTTCGTTTGCAAAAACTTTTCCTAGCACTGCATTATAGACATGTTGTTGTTCACTATTAAAGGACCCTGATGCAGCAATATCTTATTCTGGAATTTCAACAGCCAATTCATCATCGATATCTCTAGATTGAAGTTCTTCATCAAAGCATATGTCTTCATCAATAAGATGGTAGGAATTAATGTCTCTTCCCATTGATTCTATTGTAAAAGAGATTGAGCGAAATAATTTTGTTCTTACATTTGATATAGAATCTTCTGTTGAATTGAAATCAACTGACATATCTTGCTCAAAACGTTCGTAAAGCTCTCTAGGATTGGTTGGATTACAATAAACTAATATTGTTGCAAATAACTGTCTCAAACTGGATGGCATTTGATATAGAGATGTTTCATGCATACAATCTTCTAAGCTACTGTCTCTCTGAAGCAAACCATGCATTGTTGCTGCCTCACGTAATGCTGTTGCCATAACACCATCAACTGTCTTAAGATCCTCAAACGACAAAGGTCATCTTACATGGTTTAGCAATATCCAAAGATAATATCTCTCACCTTCAAATGGATTTGCTGTAACAATTCGACCTATAACGGTTTTCTTTTTTCTAGGAGTTCACTCTTTGTATTGTTGGCTCCAAACATAATATTCTGGAAATTCTTTATACAACAATGTTCTTGCATTCTCATCTATTCGATTTAATGCAAAAAATTCTGTTAACATCGATTTTGTAGACCAATCTGAATTGACAACATTGATTAGATTTTCATTTGCTCGAAACGTCATTGGGTGTTGATCCTTCATATGTAAATGTAAACTGTAAACTGCTGGATACATTTCATTGATGATGAAGTCATATATTCTCCACATAGTTTTAGGTGAAGCAATCCATCGGGCTGATTGGAATTGTTGGATTTCATCAATTACTTGATTACTTTGTTCAGAAATCAAGTTGAAAGCAATACAATCATGTCCTTTATAAATGTACTTATATAGATATTTCACTGCTTTTATTGTAGAGCAAATCTCGACGTTAATATGACAGTCAAATGTTGCAAGCAGATATGGATTACATGGAACAACCCAACGATTATCTAGATCTTTGCCTATGATTTTGACAATTATTCCATTGTTTGAACGCTTATATATTGGGAAGCAATCATTACCAACTGTTGTAGAAGTTGCATAATTCTTTGGATAATTACTTTTGCAACAACTATTTTTTTTCATGCAAATATTGGATGGATTCAACACTCCACATAGTCCATGCATCATATGCTTGAGAACAGCGTTATGCAAGTGAAAATTTATATTTTTATCAGGTATCTCTGTTGATACGATCTCATCAAAAGATTCAGGCGCATAAACTTTCCAATCCTTCTGTAAGATGATTAAAAAATGCGCATGTGATAGACCCCTTTTTTGGTGCTCAATAACATAGACATATGTTGATACTTTACCGAATATATGTCTATTGAATAATTGATTCTTTAGTTCTTCTAATTTTGCATAAAAGACTCGAGCAACCAAATCAGGTCGATTATGGGTCTCCTCATGCAGACTGAGTTCCTTTGTAATTTCTTGCCAGTTTGGATTGCACGTCATTGTTAAAAAGATGTCTGGTTTGCCATAACGCTGAACTAAAGTCATTGCTTCCATATATCTTTTTCTCATATCTCTTGGACCTCCAATAAATGATGCCGGCAATATAATATGTTTTCCAACATTAGAAGCGTTTGTTTCCCCAAGTGTAATAGTATCAACAATACCTTGATATAACTCAGATCGAATATGTTGTTGCGGGTTTCTAAAATAATCTAATCTTGACGTTTCTATCTTAACATACATATCAACTACAAATTATTGCAATAGTCGACCAGAATGTAGCAGAATTGATCTAACATTTTCTCTTATTTGCAATTTGTAACAATAATATTCATGGCATGAAACAATTGGATCTTTCCTTTTTCTATTTAATGCTACAAAAGTTGAATGTGAATGAAGTGTTACTAAAGTTGATGTAATTAGTAAATGAATTTTTGAATATTAATATTACAATCTAACATCGTTGTTCTCTTGCAAGTAATTCTTCTGCAGTCATTGATTGTTGAGGATTTATTGATCGAGTTGTTTCGTGACATGTATATTTGCTCCCTCTATTAACCCTTTGAATCCCTTGATGCCAACCGATATCGCCAAGAGGAAATAATAATGGATATTGTAATGGATCATAGCACCCAAAATAGTATTGAACTATATGACTTCCACCAGAATGGTTAAAGACATAAATGTCATTTCCTTTCAATTCATCTTCATTATCATTTTCTACCCATATTGCTGCAACTTGTGTGAATGTCGGTCTATTGAATACACGTTGATCTAGGCCAGCATCTGATCTTATATGAATTATTTAATTTTCCAAATCTGGCAAATCACCAAGAGAACGAAAAAACACAGAATATGGATTGATGCGAAGAATATCGATGAGTTGGGTTACAATTGATGGATCCATTCTGTTTGAATCAGAAATGCGATTTTGTATTTCATGCTCTGTATTATAGAAATACAGCTGCAAATAAAAAGGACGATCATGTGAAGGAAGCAAGTCATTGATATAGTGATAGATTTGTCCTTGAGTTCTGAATGTATAAATTCTCCTATTTCTCCTGCAGAGATCTTTATCGAATTTCACTCCAAATAATGTAAAAGCGAACTTGTTATTATAAGTTCGAATATAGGTTCTGAAGTGTATAGAATCATCCGAGTTGGAGATTAACAACTTATAAAGCTGAGCAGGAACGTCATTTGTGGCTAAAGAAATTGTGCCATTTGCACAACAAAAGCCAGTTGTTTCATGATGGAATCGCTTCACTTTACAATATATGCAGCACAGAACTAATGGTAAATAATATGCTTTAGATGGCACTACTTTCAACAACTGTCTAAATCTAGTAGCGCGATGATGCAGTTGGCCTATTTTGTTAAAAATTGAAAATAAGGCAACAATCACAAACTTGTCATATTTTTTGAATTATCTAACTAAGGAACTATTGCTATAATAATAATATTTGTTTGTTTCTTACCCCTACAATGTGTCGTTATATTTGTTTCGTAGCTTGATTGCTCTCGAACAACACATATTTGAAGAGACGAGACTTCTTCAATGATATCATCATAAAGATTAGAATTCCGTTGTCTCTTTGATACTCTTTGAATAAGAGTGGCGTCTTGAACGTTGTCTATATGTTGGACATCATTGTTTGGATATTGATGAAGAGATGTATTGAAATCATCATCCCCTAATGATGTGGATTCATTTATATGAATCGAATTTCTTTTGAATGTTTTTTCTTTAGCATATCTTTCCCTCTGTTTTCTATGGATCTCTTCCTTTTTCTCTTATGAAAAATCTGTATATGGGACTCTTTTTGCAGGTTGCTTTCCACGATCTTAAAAAAATATGTTAAAAACTTAAATTTTATATAATTTTTTTTAATTTTTTAAAATTAATTAAGAAATCTTACCATTTATCATTCTGTTAAAGAAGGAAATGATTGTTTCAATTGTTGGATAATGTTCTACACAAGCAAAATAAAATAAGTAAATAACAACTACTTAATGTGAAATAGAGACACTGTGTAGCTTAAATGTTATATATAATTCAATTAATTGAAATGTTTAATTAATTAAATAATAACATTATAAAATATTACGAAAATGGAATCTAACAAAAGCAAATTTATTAAACTTATTTTCCTATTAAAATTAAATACCAACTTAAATTTAAAAGCAGGCACCAAGTAAATAATATAGATATTTATAATATAATATAAAATAAAATAAATGCACTTACAAGTTTTTGAATTGAGATTGGTTTGTCTTATATATGTTGAGATATTTTGATGCAGAGAATAATCCCTATTTAGACAAAAATAATCCAAAATAATAACAACAATGATTATTAGTAACAGACGGATATTATGTAAGTAAAAAAAGTTAAAATTCAATATTGCGTTGCTACCTAACAATAAATACAATTACGAACATTGTATATTTAGTAAGAATTAATAAAATATTGATAGGTAGCAATATTTAAATTTATATATAACGTATAGACAAAAGATAAATAAACATATACAAATATCACTTTCTTTAAATGAGGTTTATCATAAAAAAATTTCAACCTCTTAATTTTAGAGTTTATGGTTCATTTTTAAAAATTGTATTTTTGTATTCTTTAGTTTTTTATTTTACCACGTATGTTTTAAAATTTTAGAATATACTTCATTTGCAAGAAGAAATAGATAAATTAAAATATTTTGATAACATGTTTTATATTATATTATATTCAACGTTATAATAAAATATAATTACCGATATTTAATTAAGAAACACTATATTTTACCAATATTAAAGTGATTTGGGCCATTAGACATTAGGTTTAATTTTCTCTTCAAGAATATATGTTTTAGAGTGATTCTATAACGATTGTCCAAGATTATAACATGTTTAAAATAATGTTATATTATGTTAGTAATATGAATTTTTAATCTTAAATATATAAATTTGTTTCATCATATATGTTTAACTAAATATAAAAACATGTATACTATATTAATTAGATTTATTGTCTATTTTGATATGTGAATAAATTAATTATTATTTATACAATATATAGTATATTATATCTTAATTATTTTACACAGATTTTTTTGTTATTTTTAATAATTGTTATTTTACTTTTTATTTTATATTATTATGTTCTTTAAAATTTTCTCCTTACTTTATTTGCCCTTTCTGGGTGTATATTTATTATATTTTATATTTAGCTTAAATTTTAATATATTAATTATATTTATATTTATTGGCTATTTATTTTATATCACTATCTTATTTATTTATTTTTTTCCAATACTTGATTTGGGCTTTTTGGACATTTTTCTACTTCTATTGGGCCAGACCGATGTACTTTATCAGCCCCCCATTGGCAAAACGACGTTGTTTCGACATCAATCCACATTAATTCATTAAACGACGCAGTTTTAATCCAACAAAACCCTAATCCCATCGAACTTATACATTCATCTCATTTCCATTTTTTTCTACACGGTTCTTTTGCCGACGCTCATCTATCTCTTTCTCTCTCTCTCTCTCTCTCTCTCTCTCTATTAGAAACCCTAGCACCTCCTCGGCGATCTCTCCATCTATCGTCGTTGCTGATTTCCATGAGCTATAGCCATCGCCTCCATGAGCTATAGCCGTCACCGATCTCCGTGAGCTGTCTCCATCGTTGATCTCTCTCTCTCCCCCCGATAATTGATTCTCTCATCTACTCTCTCGATCTCCCCCGATAATCGATGCCCTCCCGAAATCACACACAAACACCCTTTCTCTCTCTCTGTTTTGAGCAATGAAACCCTAATCATTGGCGCAGGTGAATAGCAGAAGATCCGTTTGGGTAGATCTGCTCTTCTCTTTTTGGGTTCTAGTACGATTGATTATGTTTTCTTTTCTCTTTGTTTTGTTATGTCTTTGTTCATTTGGGTTTGTTTTGATGAGAATATTTGAATGTTTGTTCTCTTTTTTTTTTATGGGTTTGTTGCTACATACATAAAAAGGAAAATAAAAAAATAGATCTCTTTATATCTGTTTTAGATCTATTTAGAGTATTTTTTATGAGCTGATCTCTATATTTTTCTGGCCATATTGCATTATTTGATTTAAATTATTTTGGTGCATTATTTTGGTGAACTTGTGTGATTTCCATTAACGTTTTGTTGGAATTTGATTTAAATTGTTTTGGTGCATTATTTGGTGAACTTGTGTGATTTCCATGAACGTTTTGTTGGAATTGTATTGTTTGTTAATTTTCCATTTAAGTCTCTGTTTTATTGTCTCAATTTTCCTTATTATTATAATGCTTTGAGCATTACTTATTTTTAGCTGGCTGGTGCTCATCTCATCTAGGGCAGGGGTCGGTGGGGTTATGATTATTTAATGGTTTGTTAACAAGTATGGTATCATGGTTTTTGTGGACTGATCATATTGGAATTCGTTTCTTTTGTTCATATTGGAATTTGTTGCAGGTGTGATTTATTTAAGTTTTTAATGTCCACAAGCAGTCCCTTTTGTAGCTTAAAATTCATATTGTAATACTTGATATGATATTTTTGTAATACTTGGTATTAATGTTTCTTAATTTCATCTATATTATTAATACTTGAAAATATTGGATGGAGCTGTTCCGGCTTAAAAAAAAAATTAATTTTAAGAAATTAGAAAACAGAAGAACATATTTTTTTTTTTGTAAGTTCACATTTATTTGGGTTGAAAACAACATTTTCTTTTGTTTTAGGGTTTATGGGTATACTAAATTGTTAGTTTGTTTTCTGTAGGTCTAGGGTTTGCCACCCAGAAAATCACAAGGCAAAGACATCCAACCCCGACTTTCAGATACGTTATTTTTTTCTGCCTTTAGATCTTGAATTTGCTTTAGTTGCGTGATCTGTTTTTTTTTTTTTAAATATTTATTGCATGATTTATTCTTATTGTTAAAATCAGATAGATATAAAATATATATTTGGACTTTTCACTTTCAGCTTTGTATGTGTCTATTCACAATCACATTCAGTTTCTAACCCTTTCAATAAACAAATATTACACAATTAAACCATATACACACACAATTAAACGATAAATGAATAAACCAATGCATGAAACTACAGTGACCAAAACAAACCAAATACTTAAATTAAAACATATACTTACAAAGATAGAAATCAGAAATGCTAACCTTTGAAGTCTCCCAAGCAAGAACTGAACTAAAAGAACCACAGAAAAAAGAAGTTAACAGATTTGAATGTATGCTTTCGCAAAATAGAAGAAGATGCATGATGAAGGGAAAAAAAAAACCTTAATTTTAAGGAACAAAAAAACAGAAGATGAAGTTTAAAAAAAGAAATAATATTAAAAAAGAAAACAGATTTCTAAACAATATGATTTTATAAAAATAAAATACATTTTAAGCATTAAGTTTAAAACTAATTCAATACAATAATATGGTTGTGGTTCTTCTGTACGTGGTTATAGAAGAAAAAAACAGAAAAAAAAGATTTGTAAATATTATGATTTTTTTAAAAATAAAATTCATTTATAATAATATGGTTGTGGATCTTCTGTACGTGGTTTTAGAAGATAACCCGAATGCTATATGGTTGAGGAGTAGTTTATTTATCAAAATAAAATAATTAGCAACACTTGACCCAATTTTATATTAATCCCAATTTATTTCGTTCTGTGACTTCATATTGAAATGCTAATATCTTGTTGGACTTAGTTTTTATTTCTTCTAAATCTATTGGAGGGTGATATCGAAATGAATAAATTTATTGGGGTCAAAAGAATGTATAAGCAGCATACAAAAATGAAATTGAATTTGCATCTTAGACAACATTAGCAGTTTTATACTCAGGATTGAAGATAATTTGAAAACATATTCTGTTTTTATTAAAGACATGTTAATCATTCTGGAAGATAATTTAAATTAAAACATATATTTACAAAGATATAAATCACAGCTAAGCTTCGAAGTCCTGCAACGAAGACCTCAAACAAAATAGAAGACTTTATTAAAAGAAATTACAACATACAAGGACCTGAAATTAGTGTCGAATATAAGATAATCACTTGTCATTGTTCTTTTTAAAATATAAGATAATCATAAATTTCAGAAATAACACAAAATTTGAGAAATAACAAAAGATATTGATCTAGATTAATACCTTACTAATTGTTTGCTTGTGATTTTGTAGAATGATGGACGCCTATAAAAGGAAAAAGATTCTGTAGAATGATGGATGCGAAGGATTGGGATTTAAGACTTTTCAGAATACTTTTATGAGCAATGCTAGAGAGCATCCACTATTTAAGAATATCCATCACACTCATGAGTAATGTTTAAGGATAAATTAGTAAATTTATCCTAAGCATTGCTTATGAGTGCAATGGATACTCTCAATAGTGGATGCTCTAAAGATTTTTTCTACTTTTATTTATCTTCTTATTATCTTATCTATACGTAGAAAACGATGAGGTATTGTTATGTGTAATTATCAATTTAATAAGTGGTCATTTAATATGTCTTCCATGAGATTAGTGGCAAACAAATGATGAATGACAGAATGACCATAAATGGAATACGACGTATGACAGAATGTTGATCGGCAAAAATTATAATATATGACATATTTTATATATTTTCATCTTTAAAATATTTTTCTTTCTTGAAATTATCAATCTAATAAATGAATTTTTAATTTTATTATCATTTAAAGAACTTTGAAAATACTGGCCTTAAATCATGAATCATAATATTTAATAACAGATTTAATAAATGCATTTATGAAATTATCAATCTCAATGGATTTGATAATTTAATTTTAATTTTATTCCCGTTTCAAATTCTTTCCATAAACTGGGTATCATTCAAACGGATTTAATAAAGAATGGTGGACATTTAATGCATCATTCAAACAGTTTTAATAAAGAATGGTAGACATTTAATGTAACTTAACGGCGTTAGATGAATGTATTTTTATTTGCAAATTTTAACAATTTGCTGTTAAATCAATAATTTATGTTAGATAGGCTCTTTATATATAGAAAGATATATATATTGCTATAAAGATAGGAAAAAAAAAACTTAACTACAGATTTTGATTTTTTAGTAATTAAAATTTTAAAACCTAAAGATGGAAGAGCGCTACTAAAGATTAGGTCTTTGAAAATGAATATTTTCATCCCAAAACACAGATTTTGGTTTCAAAATGCATTTTGAAATCAGAAAAAAGGTCACAAAGTCGTCACAATATTAACGACTCTGAATGTATTTTGAGATGAAAATATCAATTTCGTCTCAAAAAATATATTTTGAGATGAACGCTCTCTCCCCCCTCTCTTTTTTTAATTCAGAGATGGCTAATTTTCATTCTAGAAAGGCATTCGAATGGTCATAAATATGTTCGAATGGGATATATGTTCGAACGTGTTCTTTAAAAATACATGAAAAGATGTTCGAACCAATAAATTTATAATCGAATGTAAATTATATTAATTTTGTAGATTGAACAAGAAACTTGGACGTGTAATGAACAGAACTAAAATAAATTTGGAACTCCATAGATCATTCAGTCCGAACTCTCCAGAGTATAAGCAAGATAGATATATAAAACATATCTTATAGTAGTTATTGAGTATTTAGTATTGTCCAAAAAATTCACACGATAGATACTATAGAATTAGCATTCACTTTAATCTCTATTCCACTTTAGCTCTTTGAAATTGAAACTTTAAAATTCCTTAAAAAAAACATATGTTTGGTTGAGTTTTACAATGGTCTATAAAAAATTGCCCTTCGAATCGTTTTTCCCCCCCTCCCCTAGTCAAAACAAGATAATTTGAAAACGCATATGACACCAACAATCTAATCATACGAAGATAAAACCTCGAGAAAAAGATTCCTTTGACTTTATTAAAAGTCAGAAATAGAAGGGTTATGGACATTTCCGTTTGGATATAAGGAATATTTTATTTTATTTATTATAATTTTTTTAAAATTTTTATATAAAATATAATAAATAATTTTTTTTTTCAAATTCTAAAATAATAATTATATTTAAAAATAATATTGTAATAATATTATATTTAATTTTTAATTTTATTTCATCACGAGACATCTTTTTTAATTGTAAAATATCCAAGTTGTTAGGTTTATCGAACTTATAAAAAAAAAAAAAGTGCATATATTCATTTGGTAAAGTAGATGAGCTGTACGCTTATAAAAATTGGTAACCAACCAGATTTAGAGAGAATGGTTTACAGTTAATAATAATGCAATAAAACCTACACGAATTGGGCAAGAGCAGGCAAAGCAGGCAGAAACTATTAAAGATTAGGATGTAGATTGGAAGGATACCAAACGTAACTACCTCCACTTACTCTCAAGTCATGCCCCCATCAATTATTCCTGGATTTTTGTCTTTCAGTTGTATTTCTTATTATTATTTTTTTAATTTTTCTGAAGGTCTTCACTTGTTTTTGTTGAAAGATTTGTATTACATATTTAGTTCAGGCCTCATTTAATTATACAGATAAAATAAAATAAAATAAAATTTAAATTTAAATTTAAATAAAATATTATCAAGATATAATTTTAAATGTAATTTATTTTAAAAAATTATAAAAAATTGAATTATTTATTATATTTTATATGAAAATTTGAAAAAATTATAACTATTAAATAAGATAAGATAATTTGTATAACCAAACGAGATCTAAAATCTTCTATGCTTTGATCCCTGTATTTCTATTTGTGAAGTTTAATCTCTGTTTGTTTGTGATTACAAGTTTGCCCTTAATTTCCATAAATAGAATTTATGCATGACAGTTAACCGTTAAAAAGTTTGGTCTTAATATAGCATTAGTATGTGGTTCAATTTGCAAAAATTAAAAAATTAAAAATCTTAAAGCAATAAAATTATTATATATATATTTTTTGAAAAAATTGAGAATGGAACTAATGGTTTTAAAAATTAAGAAATTTACAGCATCAGATTAAATTATAATTAAGAAGCTAAAAGGGCTTATGGCAGAATAGAGGCAATATCCAACCCCTGTACTCACCTTTTAATTAATTTTTATATTTTGTATTCTAAAATTCTAAATTATTATGGCGATATTGTGCCATGTCAATTTTTTTTCTTTTTATCTCGATGACCACAATTGAATTTGGATACTCATATTAAGATCCCTCAATTTGCACATTTTGGTGTGTTCTTAATGCAAATTGTATATATATATATATATATATATATATATATATTAAATTTCAGACATTTTTAAATAATTTAAAAAAATAACAATATTCTAACAATCCATTCCTTAATCAGTAAATAAAAAAATTTTAAAAATCAAATTCATGAGTGGTTAAAATGAGGAGACATATTAGTATTATTTATTAAATTTATTGAATTTTAAGGTCCCCTTTAGTAATTAGACTTAAATGAAATCAATCCAGTTTAGTCTAATTTTAAACTTAATCTAACATCAAACTTTCAAACAATTAAACTCATTTCAATTCAAAATCTTTTATAAATAAGACTGATAACCGTTTTCAACATTTTATAAATATATATAAATTTATCTTAACATTCAAATGTATTTTAAACTCATTTATGTGGATTTCACAAAATTCATTTTACAATTTCAACTCACTATTAATCATAAAAAAAACTCAACTTATAAATTCAACCCAATTTAACATCTAAATGCTTAAATAATTTATAGGAGTTTTGTTTCCTTGTTTTAACTTCTAAGATTTTCGTAGACATTATAAAAAAAGTTGGTAAGTTTGTATGTTTTATCAAAACTAATCGTAGTTTTGAAAGAATATGCCAACACTACAGCCTTTGTTATTTTCAAGCCTGAAATTAAAGAGAGCATTGATTTTTTTTTTTGGGTGCATACAAAGACATATATTGATCTATAAAGAGATGAAATGATTTGTAAAAATCTTTAAATAGATAAGTTTTACATAAGTCTTTGTAAAGAGATCAATTTTATCTTAAAAAAGTGTTGAAAATCTATTCAATTTTAGGCCTTGTTTCTTTATAGAAATAAAATAAAAAATCTAAAACACATATAAAAATTATCATTATTTTTTTTAAATTTCTATATAAAATATCAAAAAAAAAAATTGAACTTTTTCAAATTTCAAAATATATTTTTTTAAATTTTTAAATAATATTAATATTAAAATAATATTTTATAATAATATTAAAAAAGAGACGTGATGGACAGTAATCCGGCTATTGCAATCTCTCATGTGAGAAACTGTCGCCAATCGGGCTGCTGCCAATTTTTTTTCGTTAAAAAATTCCAATTTGTCCGACCAAAGGGTAAAGGCTGCTGGGCCGTGCCGGCCCTACTTCTGAACAGCGAGTGTTCTTTGACCTTGTAGGTTCGTTAAACTAAACACAATAAATTATTGTGAGACATTATTTTATAAGGCATAGAAGAAAAATCAATCGAATCCTTATCCTCCAATATAATATAATGTATATATATTATAAATAGATAACCAATAATCGCTATCCAGTAGTTGACTGATTGGTCATATTACTTTATATACTTTGAAGTTTAATGAATAAAACTATTTCTTAAAAAAAAAAACCGATAATTATTATCCAATAGAATTCATTTCAATTTGGAATAGAGTAATGTTATTGCACGCTTGTTTGTAAGGTACGCACACCTTTTTCAAAAAATAATAAAGTTTATTACTCAAATATTTTTATGTAAATTTTATATTTATTTATTTATTATCAAAACAAGTATATGAGATTCTTACACGTTTAGATTGTATAAATAATTTTTCTTCACAACATATAAGTATTAGAGCATTTTTGAGCCGGTGTCACTTGTAAGGGATAATTATTACGGACCAACCGAATAATGCCACGTACTCAGATTTTTTAAGTATTGAGTTGTAACGCATAGCAGGGGATCGAAACATGTTTTTGGATTTTTGGGCATGTGCATGTCGCTCTCTCTCTCTCTCTCTATTCAGAACTCAAACTCCAAAATCGCCTCTCCCCTTCGCTCAACTTCTCAAAACTCAAAGATATTAGTCCCAAATCCTCAACAAAACGAACAAATTTGAAATCTCAGTGAAAAAAAAAATCAAAATCTGGGGTTTTCTAGGAAAACTCATCTGTCAAAACAAAGAGACCCATATAAATAGTCTACTAAATGCTAATCAAATATCCAAAGATCAAATTTTGAAATAAGAAATCACAATCTACAGAACAAATGGATATATTAGAGAATAAATAATTAATATGGGTGGAAAATAGAACCTACCGAATGAATAATTTTATGGGCAGTTGATTTTAGAGAGTCGACTTCATTTTAATTTTTTATTTCTCATTTTTAACCTTATTTTTATAGATTTAATAAATTCTATTTATTTATTTTCGGTATAAAAATTGAAAACAAAGTTGAAAATGAATTTTTTTTTTCTTCATTTTCAATTTTGTTTTCAATATTTTTTTCTTCATCTTCAATTTCAATTTTGTTTATAGTTTAAAATTTTTTCTTCTCATTTTCAACTTTATTTTCATCGGTCTAATAAATTCTATTAGTTTGTTTTTGATATAAAAATTGAAAATAAGGTTAAAAATGAAGAAAAAAATTTTAAACTAAAAATAAATTTGAAATTGATCTTATACCAAAAACAAACTAATAAAATTTATTAGATCGATGAAAATGAGGAAAAAAAACTTTAAACTAAAATTGATTATCTAAAACCAATTCTCTCTAGAATTACTCCGTAAATTTGTTTTCCTACAATTAATTCTGTAACAAATTCCATTATTCTCTTCTCCTGTTCTCGAAGAAAAATAGCCCCAAATGGAAACCATGTCCATAGCCATATGCACTCTTTTCTTCCTCTTCTTTGTGTTCAAAAAGTGAAAAAGTTATTAAATTAATAGATGGGAAGCTCCCTGTAAACGGTTCAGTGTGTGATTATTTATCTATTGAATTTTTTTTGGTTGCAAACATGAGTTTTTGTTAGCAGAGATCAACTCGTCTCCCCCAAACTTCATCTCATTTTCCCCATGCTTACTTGGTTTCTTTCCCTTTAAAATCTGCCAAATTCAAACAATTTCTTCTCTGAATCCCTAAACTTTGCTTTCTGGCATTAATTTAGCTTGAGAGAGAGAGAGAGAGAGACAACTGGAGCTATTACCAGCTAGTGGAAAATGACAGAAAATAGGGAAATAAAGGCAATGTGGCCTAAAGTTGGAGTTGACGAAGCATTCGGATAGAGAGATTTCATATAGGGCGAGAGAGAGAGAGAGTGACTAGAGAAAAGGGGGTAATGAGGGGAGGGGTGGGGTCGATTCAGACTTCGATCCCATGCGGCGCGCCTCAGCCAATCTAATATGTGCCCCTTGCGTGATCCTACATGACAATTAGAGATTAACCTCCAATTTTTGCCTCTTAATGAAATCACTTGCGGGAAGGTTTTTTCATAACTACTTTATATAGGAAGAAGGGGGTGACAAAGCATTTAACAAATAAGAGTACATGGAAACAAAATTAAAATTATGTACCACAAATTAAAAGCATTTTCTAATGAGATTATAGATGCCTAATGACCAAAAAAAAAGGAATAATGTTTAAGGGCATTAATATTATGCAAAGCTATTTATGCCAGTTAAAATTAAAAAATAAAAAATAAAATTCACTACAAAAAAATAATTTTTTTACGATGCTAAATTTCGTCGCAAAAAATAAAAAATAATATCATAAAAATTATTTCTAACAAAAACAGTCATTTTAATCATAAGTATTTGGTCAATAATGTTCATTTTTCTTATAGTAAAAACAATAAATCTGAATATAGTTTTAATTTCTAAGATATTTATCTTTAAAATTGGACCCATTATATCTACGCTATAGAGTATAGTCTATGTTATCATATTCAATGAATAAGATCTCACATCTTATATCGAACTTGTTTGGATTATAATATGTCTTCAAAAAGTTTGAGATTTTTTGTCACTTTCCTTCCCTACATTTTTTGAAATATAATCTTACAATATTTTTGATTTACCCATTAAATTCGTGTAATAAAAGGAAGCTTTAAAAAAAAAAGGCTTTAAAAATCTAAACAAGTATATATCTAAGAGTTTTCTTAATCTAATAATAGTTTCTTAAAACTTTCACCCATTTTTAAGAAACTTATCTCTAATTATATTTTTCAAAAGTTTAAGATTTTTAAGAAAAATATTCATCCAACCCTTCTTATGTAGGCATCCAACCCTAATTTTTGAAAAGTCTTAAAAGTGTCTAAAACATAATATAAAGATCGAATGTTAGGGGGTCTAATTTCTAATTGAGAAATGCTACTTTATTTGCAACCACTTTTAGTTCAAGCAACTCAATGGTCATTTAATCATTTTCAATCACTTCTAATTCAAGAAATTTTATTTTTTCAATAATTATATATATAAAAATGGTTTATACAACTTTTAGAATTTGTAATTTCTGTATGCTTCCTTTTTTTAAAAATAAGAATTAATAACTAAAAACGTTAATTTTTTTAAAGAATATTAAAATTGGATATTTTTAAACTGTAAAGGATAACGCTACATATATATTTACAAGATTTATTTTGTTAATTTTGTTAATTTAAATTTCATAATATTCAACTTATCAATTATTGATATATATAAAAAGAGGAATCTTGGGGGCAGACGGGCTGCCCTCCTAACAAAAGTAGCTCCGTTGCCGTCGGTGGTGGTGGGCGACTCCGCCCCCACCATCGGGACCGGCAGACTTAGGCGACTTCACCCTTACGACAGCGAGATCCGGCGAACTGCCGGGGTACGGGTCCGAAACGGGTTTAAGGCTGCCGGGGGCACACCGGAGCTCGCCGGATCTCGCCGTCGTAGGAGCAAGGTCGCCTGAGTCCGCCGGTCCTAATGGCGTGGGCGGTGTCGCCCACCGCCACTAGCGGCGGCTCCATTCGCTCCAGGGCCGAATCCCCTTAAATTCATCTTCATTTTATTTTTTATTGTGTTTTTTGTTATATTTTTATATTTTTATTATGTTTTTATTGTATTTTTTATTATATTTTGTTCATTTTATTTTTTTAGTATATTTTTAATCTTTATTTTTTATTTAATCATATTTTTTATTTTATTTTTATGTGTTTTTCATCATCAAGCAGCCCAACTAACGTTGGACTGCTTTAAACGTTGGGGACAGTCGGACCGGTCTCAGCATCTCCCATATAAAAAAATAAATATTTTATAAATATATTTAGCATTTGTAATTATAAATAATATTTCTTAATATATATATATATATAGAATATATTCAAAAAATTAAAGAAACGAAAAAGTAATAAATAAATAAATAAAAATTATGGTGGCTACCCACCCCACCCAATCTACTTCCTCTTGTCTCCTTCACTCCCTCTCAGACAGGCCCCTTGCTCATCTACTCCAATTTCAGAAAGCAGCAAACACGTACAAATCACTGACAATCTCTTCGGCATTTTCCATTTTACTACTCCAGCCATTGTCAGCTACTCGATTTGGAACAAATTCTCCGGAATAAGCACTTTGGGACCAGAAGGACCCGCTCTCTTTCACTCTCCGTATCATCTCTTTTGGTGCTTTCAGATCAGTGTCTCACTTATACCCAGACGGCGCAAAAAGGGTCTTCCTCCCTCTCTTTTCTGTGTGGGCAAAGAGCATGGGAAATGCAGGCGAGCCAGCGATTTTTCTGTTTTTTTAAGCCGATCGGAATGTGGCCTGAGATTTGATGGAATCGGAGCTCTTGGTTGGAGCTTTCTCTATTTTATTTCATGGAGCTAATGGCTCGTCGTAATCCGTGTAAAGTACCCAGATTTCTTACTAAGCTTCGGTTCGCCGTCGTTATTTTCGAGGTGAGGCCTTACTTTAGTTTTGCATGTTCATTCTGTTTTTTTGGTGCTCTAATAATGGGAGATTGTATGGTTTCGTTTGCTCACAAATTGTTCGATGCTTCGTCTCTTGGCTAAGAATGTATGGAAAAAGAGGACATAAGAGTTGGGGTTTTGGAAGTGACACTGTAAACTAACCCACAGGTGGCTGTGAGTTATCTATACTTTGTTCTGTGTTTTCTCGGGAACAAACGAGTGGGGGGTGACGGTGTAATTTGTGAAGGACAAGTTCTTTAGGAAATTAACTTGCTTTGTAAATTTATGCTTCAATAATTTCTCAAGCATAGATGGTTTAATGCTTTTCTTCCATTTTTTTATTTCTTTATTTTTTTAGGATATTTATGGAAACTATTCGTTGGTGCTTGGGGAGGCAAATTTGTGATAGAATCGCATTAGTTTCTCTCGCATTATAGTATATGCCTCATGGAAATTTAGCTGAGCTACTTACTGTTTATCTTTCGTCAATCGCAGAACTCACTTTTAATAGGGATGAAAGATATTTTTTTCCCCTGTTTACAACCCTACAAGAAAGTAAAACTAGAAAGAAGGAGAAAGAAAAACTGCTCATTGGATTCACTAATTTCTCCTTCAGTGTGGTGGTAGCTCCCGTGGGCCTGGTTTTCTTGGATTTGCTTCTCTATTTTAGCAAATAAATCGATTTATTTATGATATGTTTATATCTTTTCCATTCTTAATATATGAACTCAATTTGGGTCCTTTGATTTTAGCCATATTTACCTATTGTGTCAGATAACCCAAAATGAACATTTTGCTCAATTTCTGCCTCAGATTATATTGATATTGTTACTGTTGGGAGCTACAAGTGGAAAATCCCTAGGCCATCAACTGCAATGGAAAGGTCCAGCACGGGAAGGTGATAGTAACATTGTTGCACACTCTTGCATCCATGACCAGATAATTGAACAGAGAAGGCGAACTGGGCACAAGGTGTATTCTGTTACCCCACAACTTTATAAAGAGTCTGATATCTCAAAACCGCTTTACCATAAAGGTAGGGCATTGCTTGGTGTCTCCAACTTCTTGGAGGAAATAAAGGATGCCAAGCAACCCATAAGAATATATCTAAATTATGATGCTGTTGGTCACTCGCCTGAAAGAGATTGTCGACAGGTTGGGGACATTGTAAAGGTAGGTGTTAACGTTATATCAGCATGCTGTATACATGGCACATGCCTGTCATCCATATGTTGGCTTGCTTTCTGTATTAGTGTTTCATCGTCTTGTTTCTTTGACCAGGTTGGTGAGCCTCCTGTGACCTCTCTTCCTGACTCTCCTTCTTGCAATCCTTATGGTGATCCTCCAATTTTTGGTGACTGCTGGTATAACTGCACGTTGGATGATATCTCTGGGGAGGAAAAAAGGGCTCGCCTTCACAAGGTTTGGCTTTGTTTTCTGCATGTTCTCTCTTATTTTGCAAATTTGTGAGGATTTGGATAAATTTTTGTTTTGCTTTTTTGTATTGCTTTCTGTCATTTGTTACTACTTTATCCACGTTAACATTGTAATTTAGATTACTCTTTCAGAGAGTTTCTTATTGAGGGAAACTTATTCCTTGCAAGCAACTTAATGCAGGCTTTAGGTCAGACAGCGGACTGGTTCAGGAGAGCCCTGTCTGTTGAACCTGTGAAAGGAAACCTGAGGTTAAGTGGATATTCTGCATGTGGACAAGATGGAGGGGTACAGCTCCCACGTGAATATGTTGAAGGTACCTTGACAACAAATGAGTGCCTTGGAGCTTACAACATCCTAGTACCACTGGTTCTTCTGTTTAAATTGCTAATACACTGATCCTTCAACTAATTTCTCCAGATGGTGTAGCTGATGCTGACTTGGTTCTTTTGGTTACAACAAGACCTACCACTGGCAACACTCTTGCGTGGGCAGTGGCATGTGAACGTGATCAATGGGGCCGCGCAATTGCTGGTAGTTATTCGTGGCACATCTTTTGGTCTGGAGCATTTTTGTATCCTTGCAAGCGGTAGAAATCTGAAATCAATATCAATGGTCTTTTGTAGGGCATGTGAATGTTGCTCCACGCCATTTGACAGCTGAAGCAGAGACCTTACTTTCAGCTACTCTCATACATGAGGTCAGTTAGTTGTTATGTGTACATGCATGTTGTCTTATTTCATATGCTCTAATGCATAAGGTTGGTTGTTGTGTGGGGGGTTTTTTTTTGGGGGGGGGGGGGGTGGTATGCTTATGAAAAAAGAGAGGATATCTGTGTGGTTGTGCGTGTATGCATAAGTATTTTTGTATGCTAATCAGCAAATTTTACATTTTTCCAGGTCATGCATGTTCTCGGTTTTGATCCCCATGCCTTTTCTCATTTTCGAGATGAGAGGAAAAGGCGGCGTAGTCAGGTAAACAGTACTCCATATTATTTTAGATCCTATCTTAAGACAATGACTGGAAGATTAACCAGACATTTAAGAGCAAATTGCAGCAATTATCACCTATGTCTAGGGATTTGATGTCTTCAATTGTTTGGAAGATTTTTAAAAAAAAATTGTATCTTCATTTGCTGTGTCAGTAAACTCAATGCAATGGGTTTGTTAAGACTTGAGGAGATATTTCCTAATATAACTTGATTTTGTAGGTCCTTACTCCATCACACATTTTTTCCTTCATATGATAAATTACTACAATTTTTTTTTTTAATTTTTAATTTTTTTTTATGAGTAAAAGATAAATTTATTAAAAGGAATGAAATAGGTATAGCCTGTGTACACATAAAGTATACAATAGAAATGCCTAGTTACATTCTATGACCAGAAAAGAGAGACAAGAAGTTATGAATATTGTTCCCATTAAGCACGATGGCTGAAAACCACAACAATAAGGTGAAAAAAAATTTTGCAACTCCGCCATAGTCTGCTCCTTGTCTCCAAAACAACAATTATTCCGTTCCGACCAAATGCACCACATAAGACAACGGAATCATTTTGCACGCTGCTGCCACTTCAGGACAACCTTGTAGCTTCTTCCAACAACCCAACAGATCAACGACCCTTGTTGGCATGACCTAGGGAATATCCACCCTACGGAAAATCTCATCCCATAACCCTCGAGTCACCTCACAATGCAAAAGATGGTCCACTGATTCACTGTTCTTCTTACACATATAACACCAATCTATCACTACACATCCCCTCCTTCTCAAGTTGTCCGTGGTTAGGATCTTTCCAAGAGCAGCAGTCTACACAAAGAAAGCTAATTTAGAAGGCACTTTGGATCTCCAAATACTCTTCCAAGAAAAATGGGCATTATCCTTCTAATTCATGGTTAGGATCTTGTAGTAGGCCTTAACAGTCAATTTTTTCTAATCATTGTACCGCCACTTCAACCTATCTCTTTGTTTTGAAGGCCTTTCCATAGAGTATAACAAATTGAAAAAGGCTGATATAGTGGTTAGTTCCCAATCATGAAAAACTCTATTAAACAAGATGTTCCACTAATTAGAGTCATGTGAAGCAATCTACAAATCTGCCATTGAAGCCTCCCTGTTACCTGCAATACATTATAGAGTTGGGAAAACCCTTTCCAATGCATGCTCACCACACCACACATCCCGCCAAAAGCTGACTCTAGCACCCTCACCAACAACAAACCGGACATGTTTCTCAAAACAAGGCCAACCCCTCCGTATATGCTTCCATAAACCCACGCCATATCTCCCCCTCACTTTAGAGCACCATCCCCCCCAAGCACTACCATGCCTAACATTAATGACTTCTTTCCACAACGACTCTCATTCCAAGCGGTATCTTCATAACCATTTCCCCAATAAGGTTTTATTAAATATTTATAAATTGCATACTCCCAAACCCCCATTCGTTACTGGAGAGCAAATGGTATTCCAATTAACCAAGTGATTTTTTTTTCCCTCCCCCAAGCCTCCCCATAAGAAAGCTCGGAAGAGTTTTTCAGCTGCCACAGAAATGCAGCTTTGTGGAATATGTATAATGAAGTTTGACCTAAATTTTGAGATTAGATTTTGATATGAAATGCTAATAGCTCTAATTTTCTATTAGATATAAGTTTCTTGCATTTGACTAGGAAGTACTTTCAGAAACAATAAGATATGAACTGATATGAAAGGCACATGACCTGCTTATGTGCTTGTCTGAAATTGAGTGCTTACTAGTTTATTTCCTTTATCATGCTGTAAAAAGGATAATTTCATGAATTGGAGATCAGAGGCACACATTTTAGTACCTTATTGTTACCTGTTGTCTTTATTTGCAGGTCACGAAACAAGTTATGGATGAAAAGCTTGGTCGGATAGTGACACGTGTGGTGCTTCCACGTGTTATCATGCACTCCCGATATCATTATGGGGTGATTGTCTATGTTTAACCTTGATGCTGTAAAAGGATTTGTTTTTTAGAAAACCTTCAAACCGGATGTAGTGAGAAGTTTGCTTTTACACCCTCCAATCAAAAGCTGACATGTAAGCGCTCTTAAGTTATTCATGGTAGAACTGATTCGAGGAAATAATAATCCCATGCGAAGCACTCTCTCCCCCTTAGTTGCTCTCTCTCTCCCCCCCCTCCCCCCCCCCCCCCCCAAAAAAAAAAAACTGAGATCTCCATTTTTCCCCATCAGTTACTCTCTCTCTCTCTCTCTTTCTCATCTTAAGCCCGGCAACAGACTCTACCCCTCAAGCCCATAACAGAGTTTTTATTTTTCCCCCTTTAACAGGTCTGTTCTGCATGTTTTCATTTTCTTTTATCCCTTATTTAATTTGTTTCTTAGGAATTGGAGGGAAGTGCCATGTGGTGAGCTCGGATATGTGCACATGGCTTTGCCATTACCATGCTCTTAGACTGTGAATCAGTTGTGGGGAACCTGCTGTTTTACGTGGGTTTTTCAAAAGAACCAGTTGCAAAGGAGCCACCTGATTGATTTCAGGAGACAAAAACCCAGTATGTTAGGAGCAATGATGCCTGGAGAACTGTGAGTCTGAGATATGAGAACAGCCCCGTAACTTAGTTTTAGCACAAGTGGACATTTAAGAACCAAAGAACAGAAAGGGAGAATGACTGGGGTGAGAAAGAGAGAGTTTGAGGGGAGAGAGAGCTCGGCGATGGCTTGAGGGGAGAGAGAGGGGGGGGGGGGGAAGAAAATCTTAGTTTGGGCTTGAGGGGAGAGAGACAGAGCGACAAAGGGAAAGAGAGTTGCCACTGCATTTGTTTTGATGTAATTGATTCTACTGTAATTATATTAGGCTGCATGTGTGTTCCCACTGGGAGGTATAAATTCCATATGCTCACTGCATCCGGTTTGGAGTGCCTCTGTTTTGTGTAAATCTGCTTTATCTGACGAGAGCTTACTTTGCATTTTGTGGCTGTAAATTTTTCTCTGGCAGGCTTTCTCCGATAACTTTACTGGGTTAGAGCTAGAAGATGGAGGAGGACGTGGCACGTCAGGTTCCTATTTTGATTATTATCGTTTTGATTTTGTTCCAGAACCTTGCAGAAGCAAATCCCTTTTTTTGATTTGTTAAATTGAAAATTTTAATGTTGTCAATAACTTGTCTAAGTTATTGATATTTCTGGAGGCTGACGTTTGGTTGATTATTTGAATATGGCCTTGAGAATATAATAATTTGATGAATAATTAGGGGTGTTGCAGCTATTACTTTATGAGAGACTACATTTGATCTATATTTGTGTTGGAATTCATCAGCATAATGCTCAATGTATGTCTAACTTTCTTGCAGGATCTCATTGGGAAAAAAGGCTTCTGATGAATGAAATTATGACTGGTTCAGTTGATACAAGATCAGTAGTTTCGAAAATGACGCTTGCTTTACTAGAAGATAGTGGGTGGTACCAGGCTAATTATACTATCGCAGACCGTCTGGACTGGGGTTATAACCAAGGAACTGAATTTGTTACCTTGCCTTGCAATCTCTGGAAGGGGGCATACCATTGTAACACAACCCAGTCGTCTGGCTGTACATATAACAGGGAGGCCGAGGGTTACTGCCCGATTGTAAGTTACAGTGGAGACCTCCCTCAGTGGGCACGTTATTTTCCACTGGCTAACAAAGGTTTGTTCTTTATTTGTTATTAATCTTCATATCTAGTGATAATAGATGCTCTTTAACCACTGTCAAGGGTTTGATTTAAGCATGCAATAACCAACTGTACTAGCCAACAAAAGAAAATAAAAACTGCAGATGACCAAAAGCAACTATATTTTTAATTTCAAACAAAAGGATGTCAGTTGTCAACTAAAAGTATCATAATGGTCTCTGTTAACTCATTCCAGTGTAAATATTTGGCAGCTACTACAACTTTAGTGGTTAACACAGAGACAGCATAGAATGTGACAATCCCTTGATCAGACGATGGTCATAATTTGGATTGTCTTGTGCCTGTGTCAAATCCTCTGTTTGGTATAATTTAATAGTATATCGATCTCTGCTCCAATACTCAAATAAATTAAGTTCATGCCTTTCTCTGGCATTTGCTGATTAATATGGATATCACCATTTTATGTACTTCAGTATCAAGCTTCCGATTATTTGATCTTGGCCCCGAATGTGAGGTTCAGTTTGCTAAGTTATTGCCATTTGCAGGAGGGCAGTCCTCATTGGCTGATTATTGTACATACTTTGTAGCTTATTCTGATGGATCATGTACAGACACGAACAGTGCTCGAGCACCAGACAGAATGTTGGGTGAAGTGCGAGGCAGTAACTCTAGGTCAGATTTGTTTGGCACTTTCTCAAATAGCTGTATGGCATGTCTGGTGTTCTATGGGACGTAGTTAAAAAGACAAAAAATTCAATATTGCTCATTATGTTTCTCTTTTTGAAATATAGGTGTATGTCCTCATCGTTAGTACGTACGGGCTTTATACGCGGTTCTATAACCCAAGGAAATGGTTGTTATCAACACAGGTGCATTAATAATTCTCTAGAGGTATGACTTGGAACTTCAATACTTTTTTTTTTTTTTTTTTAAATGTCGGGGAACCTCTCCAAGGCAGAAAGGGCCCTTTGGACCCACACCTGCAGAGTAAACCTTGATCCTGTGCATCACACCCTTGAAAGTTTCCCTACACAAAATTGGTTAAATCGCTGGCTTTTCACACGGGGGTGTGGCCTCAGAGGATTGTTTGCACCCATGAGGTGTTAAACCTTGGACTAGAGCTTCAATGCCTTTGGTTCATATTCATGAGTTGCTCGCAAACTAGGTCTAAATAATTAGAAACTAAGTTAAAAAAAAAAAGAGCAAAAAAGGAGAAAGAAATTAGAGTAGGAGAAAGAGCATGAGCATCTAGTTCTGAATAATTTTAAGTGGGAGCTATTGGGCACTATTTTTGCTTTTTTATATCAAAAGAAGCAAAAAGCCTATGGCTCATTCTGGTGGAGTCCTCTGTTTAAGCCTTCTTTCCCCGTTTTCTCCCAGTTGCTTTTTTAAAAGTCAAATTAAATATAAAAGGTACCTTCCTTAGATTCAAACTACATGTTGCAATGTTTGGTATAAGAAATAGTAGAGAATCACAAACAAGAATAACTTACCAAAAAAAGAAAAATAACCAACAAGAACAGGTGCCTGATGGTGATTACATGTTGTGTAGCATTCTTTTGTCCCCGGTTTAATGCAACTAGTCCATTCTCTAAAATATGTTTAATTGGGTCCTTAACTCTAGTGACCTTGATCTGATCCATACTAGTACACCGTGTATCCAAGCCTAAGCAGGTGGATTTGTGATTGATATGTACTTTCACTTGCAGCAATACATAATGTTGACGGATTGTCTTAAATAACCTACCTGTGGTTTGAGAGCATGTTTATCATCCCCACCGCCCACCAAGAAAAATTAGGTAGCTTTGCGTAGAACTCACTTATGGTGATTCCTAACAGACCCAACATACATACATACATATATATGCATTTATCTGCTAGCTCACGTCTGTGACTACAAAATTGAAGTTGCCCTTGATCATTTATACATTTGCAATGTGATGTCTTATGAAAAATGGCATCCATGTAATGACTGTAGAGCTGGGCGTAAGCATGGGTCTCCAGAGTTAATGAAGGGTGACAACTAACCGTTCGTTGATGTTTTAAACAATAATTCAATAAAAATCCATAAAATTTTTGGCATCATGGTGGCAGGCCCCAGCTATGCTGACTTGTTAAAAATAGGTTAAATATAAAATAAGAGCTATGCCTGTTGCACTACAGTAGGAGGGCAATGGATAGCGTATATCATTGTGTGTTAAATCTACACCTCACCTTGTCATACACCATACCTATCAAAAAATAAAAAAAATAAAAAGAAGGCAATGGATAACATTTTTTAAAGTTTAAGCTTATCCCCTTGTTTTGCTTCAATATTAGCCCAATGCAACTCATTACTATGCTTTTCAGGTTGCTGTTAATGGTATGTGGAAAGTATGTCCTGAAGGTGGCGGACCAATTCAGTTCCCCGGCTTTAATGGTAGTTATCCCATTTTGTGCACTGATGGTTTATATTGTAAAATTTATTTGTTCACACCTTTTTCTTTGTATAGATTTGAATGCTTATTTGTGGGTGAATTGATATGCCCGATGTTTGTCTGTAGGTGAATTAATATGCCCTGAATACCATGAGCTCTGTAGCACAGGCCCGGTTCTTGGATCAGGTCATTGTCCCAATTCTTGTCAGTTCAATGGAGACTGTGTTGATGGAAGGTGCCATTGCTTTCTAGGATTTCATGGTCATGACTGTAGTAAACGTGAGCTTTTGTTTCCCTCTTTTCCCATTTTGTAGTTGATGCACAAAATACAAGTTTGCTTCTGGAATTTCAATTTTCTGATATTTCTTCTGATTTGGTGTCACTTCTAAATTGATATATTTTGCAGGCTCCTGCCCCGGCAATTGTAATGGACATGGCCAATGCCTATCTAATGGGATTTGTGAATGTGAAAATGACTATACTGGTGTTGATTGCTCCACAGGTAAAAGGAATATCCTTTTCCCTTTTTCTTTTTTTCCTATGTCTTCGTTGGCTGGTTCTTTGTTTAATTATGATGAAACTACAGAAAACCTACTTTTTGGTTGCTTTCATGCTCATCATGATTGAAATTCCTTACCGATAAAAAAAAAAAGTAGTCTGAAACTGTGCTGTGTTTATGGGGAGAAGGGAAATACAAGGGTGATGATATACATATTGATAACTTGTGAGACCAAAAAATAAAAAATGTGTTACTCTTGTGGTCATGTTTTCCTGCATTGCAGATGAAGTGAGACCCACTTTGCCCAATTGATTTTTGATATTGTTCTTTTAGGAGAATGGCTTCAATGCGAAGAATGATTAGTTCACATTAGTGAAAAAGCCCTTTTTTAAGTTCATAATTTAGACATATCTAAGCTCTTGGTGTCTTTTGACCTGGAAGCTATATTGTTAGAATAGGCATAGTCAGCCAAGTGCAATTGCTGCACTTGCCTAGTGTAAGAGATGGGGATTCTTCTAATGTTTTGCTTTAGGTTTGTCTTTCTTTAGTTTGTATCTAGGTACTCATACTTGTGTCCTGTGTACTTGGTTATACCCATTTACATGGAGTAAAACTTCTTATTACCTATAAAAAAAAAAAGTGCAATTGCTGCAATTTTCATATGAATAAACGAAAGAGGATGAAGTGCAGGAAGAGGAGTAAAAGTGTTAAAAAAATCCCTGCCAGCTTTGTACTAATGTGTTCATGTGTATGAGCTTTGAATTGGCCTTCAACACATGCTGAGTGAGGAAGGGGGTTAGACCTGCCTTTCAATGAATATCTTCACAAGATATTAGTCCTTGTTTGATCCTTGCATACGCATGATGAAATTAGTTTGACATATTATTGTGGTTAGTGTTTTAATCTGTTAGCTTTTTTCTTTTGTATGATATGCAGCCGTTTGCAATGAACAATGTAGTCTTCATGGAGGAGTCTGTGATAATGGAGTATGTGAATTCCGTTGTTCAGACTATGCGGGCTACACATGCCAGAACAGCTCCATGCTCACCTCTAGTCTCCTAGTTTGCAAAAATGTGCGGGAAAGTGATCTAGGTGGGCAACACTGTGCACCCAGTGAACCAAGCATACTGCAGCAACTAGAAGAAGTAGTTGTCATGCCCAACTACCACCGTTTGTTCCCAGGTGGTGCCAGGAAGTTATTTAATTTCTTTGGCAGTAGCTACTGTGATGCAGCAGCTAAGCGCCTTGCATGTTGGGTAAGTTGCCTGTCTTAATGCAATTCGTTTTTCACTAAGCGTTTCAAACTGTGCCTCACATTTTTCTTTCTGCCTCTGTGTGCGTGTGAGTATGCATATAGCCAGAGGTTTTTATTGGTATGAAAGAAGTTTATAGCATATACACATGACAAGATCTGTCGCTTGGGAAAACGACTCGAGATCACAATTAAGATTGAACTGCTTTTCCGTGTAGATCTATTAGGCTCTAAATTGGTTGGTAAATCGAAGAACTTCACAGCTCAAGCAAACACAAATACTTTCACTAAACACAAACAATTCATTAAATAAACCAGAGAGGAGCTATTCTTACAAATATATTAAGGTAATTGTCATAGTCTTTGATTGCAAATCCTCCACTCACATGCTTATCAGCATTTCGTTGTCTTCTTGATGAAACAGAATTAGTTGAGTAGTTCAGATTTTTTCCCCTTCTTTAGAGAATATATCTTAGATTTCAACATAAAGGATCCTGTCACGTTTATGTTTAGCTCTGCCCACAGGAACCATCAAAACATCTGGCTCTGTAGATGCTTCTGTAATATGCAATGTTCAATTTGGAATTGGCATTAATATACTAGTTTTTGGGCCATTTGAATACACAATTGGTTTTGGTATCTGTTTGACTAAACAAGATTGGCCTGAATCACCAGATCTCAATCCAGAAGTGCGACAAGGATGGCGACAACAGGCTTCGGGTCTGCCATTCAGCCTGTCGGTCGTATAATTTAGCATGTGGAGCTTCACTTGACTGCTTAGACCAGACCCTCTTCAGCAGTCATGGGGAAACTGAGGGGCAGTGCACAGGGTCCAGTGAAATGAAATTCTCATTACTTGATCGGATGCTTAGTATTTTCTATTTCAGCAAATAGTTCCTGGAAAGGAATGTCTGTAAAAAGTAGGTAGCTTTAGTATTTTTAGTATTTTTTGATGCTGAAATCTTTATCGATGTGTTTGTTGTTTTATTCATACTGGCTTGTAATAGTATGTGGGGGTGATTATAGGGAAAATGGCATGTAATGCACCAACCTTAGAATTAGGGTTTCCTTTCACATAGCCCAAAAATATTAAGTTGCGTGGGTAGGTAAAGGTTATTGAATTCTAGGTTTTCAGAGCTTTGTAATCTGAGAGCCGCTTGTAGACACAAAAAAATGTTTTCGAACAGAGCTTCGGCCGAAGGCCTTTGAAGAAGTAAAGAAAAGCTTCATTCTTTTCATTCCGTATGTATATTACATTTTTATAATCTAGTTTGGTTGACCATGATTATGTTGTCAAAGTTATTTTTTTTTTCTTTTATTTTTGGTATGGCTCTCATGTTGGGTTTTTATTGATACTAAATGCACTTATATATTATCATGATGAAACCATATGCATGCATTTATTATGATAATTGAAGATAAGTGAATTGACAACTTGTACTCTTTTTCCTTTACTCGTCAAACATTGCACATGTTTGTATAGATGATATTGCTTTTGATGTTCATGTCCTTATGAACATAGCTTAGTCATTTTGTAATAAAAGACCTGGCAAAGGATGTTGGGATCCTAGGAAGTCTCTCGGCGACTACAAATGCTCGACGTAGTCCCCACGCCTGTTGCGATCACTTCTCGGATGTGGAGGTAAATTGAGCATCAAGGTCTAACAATTGCTCTTGGCGTAACTCCATGATGCCTGACAGTTTACCACACATGGTTGTGCTAGTTTTTTGCTTAAGACTTTATGTTCTTGATGGCAAGGAAATGAGCAATCCTAGTAAATCGATTAATGATCACCTATATGGACTTCTGTCCACTTCCTGTCGGTGGCAATCCTACTAGGATTCAGGAAGTTCATCCCCATTTCATCATGTTTCCACTCTGGAATGAGCAAAGGTTCTAGAGATCCTTCCAATTTGTAGTAGGGTTGAGCATTGGGTCCCTGCAATCTGGCCAGCCAGCCCATCCACCCAATCTTCCCGACCCAAAGACGGGTGAGCCGATGCCTTGGAATTTAAAATGGGGGAATAGGGAGTCGGATCGTACCCAACTATATTTTACATGCCCATCCGCACTTACTATAGAAGGGAAAAGCCCTCGAATGCTTTTCCCATCTATATTCAGCTTCTCATCGCTCTCTCCATTCCTCTTCCCTCATGCTTAGGAGTGTGATCAGTCCGGTTTGGTCCGAGGGGGGTCATGGATCGAAAATTTCAGTCCATTATTTTGGCTAGACTGGACCACTAGCTATTAGTCTATTTTCTCTTCTCTATATTTCGTCGTTGTTCTTTAGTTTTTTTTTTAAGATTAATTCTCAATACAAAGCATGGTTTTATGCATAAAGGTTTGAGGGTTTTGTCGTAGAGATTCATGATCTCAACACAGAGATCTCGTTAAACATGTTTTTTGGGGTTTCGTAGAAAATATCTCAGGAGATCTCTCCGGTTGGGTTTTTCTTCTTGTGTTGTTAATTATGTGGTTTTGCATAGGGATGTAAGAAAAGTTAAATAAAAACATCGACGAGATCGATCTGTTTCACAACCAATTTGGTCAGTTTTGTTTTCTAGACATTGAAAATTGATTGTCTTCATGTTTGGAAATTCGATTTGGACCCAATCGAGCCGATATATTTTAATTCTTATATTATTCATATTATAAAATTAATGTAACATGAAACTTTAATCTTATTATTTATGCCTCCTTTATATAAACTTACTCTGAAGCATGAGTATTAATATTAAGTTATTAATATGTTATTATTTATCTGTATACACTAAGTTACATTAATATATAATATGGTATAAGTATAAGAGTACACTTTTTATATATGTATATATATATCAAAGATAAATACATTTTAATAAGTGCATTCTTTGAATATTTTTTTTTTCAAATTTGTGTTCAAAAAATCAACTAACCCAACACAAATACTCAAAATCGAGCCACATATGTAAAACCGAGCAAAAATCGAAAAGATCGGAAGTTCTTAGAGCAATCCCAATAGACTAGTTATTTCGCTTATTTCTTTAAAATATAGAGAAAACAGCCCAAAAATTAGCTCCAATGAAAACTGTAAAATAAAATTATTTTGAAAGAATGAATAGTGATTACGCTACATGTAGCGGGATACTGTTCATCCTATAAAAATATTTTAATACTTTCCCTTTCCTTGCATCAGTCCTTTCCCACATTTTAGTCATTTTGTTTTTTTGTTTTTTTGTTTTCCTGTTGTGTGCAGTTTCTATTTGATGTAGTTTTCATGTCTTCTTGTGTCAGTTTTCTCCGTTTTATTACTTTTTTTTTTTAACATGCGGTGTACCTTTCATGTGTTCATGTATAAAATAGGAAAAAAAAATATAATTATATTACATTGTATATGCAAAGATATTATAAATATCAAAAGATTTAAGGATATCGGCCTTGATAATTAAAAAAAAAATTGATATGAATAAAAAAAAAAGATTAAAAAGTATAATATTGAAATGATATAGAGAAAAAATAGATTAGTTAATGGATAATATATTATAAAAGTGAGTAAGTAAAATAGAAAAAACAGGTTTTGATAATGTATTTTAAAAGAAAAAAATAGAGACTTTATTGTAAGTACTCTTTCTTGGATGAACCGGTCTGGATCGAGTTTCAGAATTATGAAACCAACTTAGAAATGTCTTTCTTCATCCCTTCCTACCAATACCATTTCTTGATGTCCTGATACCTTACTCCTGTGTGTATCATGTTGTAGATGTAGTACCTTTAGTTCTAGGCTTATCCCAACCCTGTGTTATTGCAAAGGGTATATATATATATATATATATATATATATATGGGAAGACTTGATTAATTCTAAATCATTTCTTATGATGGATTGAGGGATATATTAATGTCACCTGACCACAAAGCCGTTGCGGTTGAGTTTTTATGAATAATTTACTAAAAGAAAATGCTATTTTTTTCGTTGCCATCCATCTTTATCCCATCTCGTTTTCAGTATTTTTTTTAATTTTTTACATAATTTTTAAGTAAGTGCTTCTAATTAATGTTGTAATTTTTTTTATATTTTTAAAAAATGTTTTAAGATGTTAAAAAAATTATGTAAAAAAATATTTTTTTAATGTTTTTTTACATGATTTTTTCATAATATTATTTTAAAATAATTATTTAAAAATCATGTGAAAAAACTAAAAAAAAAAAAAAACTTAAAATAGGATGATATCAGAATAGATGGCAACAGCATAAGTAGCACTGTCCTTCACTAAAGGCGTTACAAATATCTCTAATTTGAGCTGTACTTAAAAGGTACTCTTATCTCAAATTTAACAAAAATAATGGAGATCAAATATCAAAAGAAATACTAAAGGTTAAGGATATGTTTGGATATTGATTATGTTTGAGAATATTTATGAATGGTAATAAAAAATAAATAAAAAATAATGATAAAATATTGAATAATAATAAAAAAGTTATGAATAATAATAATAATAGGTAAATAATAATAATAAAACAATAAATAATAATAATAAATATTTTAAAATATTTAAAATTTTTTATTTCTAAACCTGCCCTAATTCTAGAACTCCCCAAAATAATGTAATGTAGAATGACCTCTTAAGTACTTCAACGTACGGCTAGCATATATTGGTACAAACTGGCAAGAGGTTTATGTATGTCTAATCGCAATATTTTGACGAATCAAAGTCCAGCACTTCAATTGTTTCATTCAATAGGTACGTAGGACCCAGTTGAAGAAATTAATACAAATTGGTAGCAATCTTTGTCACAGTCAAACGTCATTTTAAATACTTTCAAAGCTTGTCTATTTGTTCCGACTTTCATATATGGTCTTTTCAGATGTATTAGTCTTCTGATGAGTACTTCTATATAATTTCTCAATTTTTATATATTATTATTATTATTTTTAATTTTTTTAAATTTATTCTTTTTAAATTAAATTAATTTTTTATTAATTTTTTATATATTAAATATCTAATTTAAAATAAAATAAAATAAAATAAAATAATATGTGATATATAAAAGTTATATGAATAGTAAGAGAATGAATAGATTTTTTTATCTTCTGATCCACCAGTTTAAAGATGGCTGTCCAGCCATGAGCCATGGCCCTTTCCCTCCCAAAACTCAGCTTCCAAGCACATGGATATTCGATTCATCATTTGTCCTCATATCATCATGCTTAAGTACATGCAATCCTCCTATTAAATGAATATTTCATGTAAAAATTCTTCCTAAATTGTTAATCAAAACAATATTTTATCTATTTTAGATTTGTTTTTGACGAATAACAGCGAAAAAATAGCTAGAGATGAAAAATAGGGAGGGAGATATTGATCATCAAAAAAATATATTGGATTGAATATTTGGGATGAAGATGCTTTTTTAGGGATCATGGTTAATTCTATTTTATATACAAATTATGCAAAATTCATAGTTTATTGAGAATGCTCTTGTTACGATATTTATATATCCTTGATAGGGTCTTTAGATCAGTTCTTTGTTGGGCTATACCGTTATTAAATTAATCAGGATGAGTGTTAATTATGATATAAAATTACATAGATTAATTAATTTAATTTTTTCACATTAAAGTTAATGGAAATTAGTGATTTAATTTGATATATGATTGACCTGTTCTTGGGGTTCTTGAATTATATATAGACAATTATATTATAAACCTCTTCTGATCACTAATTGAGCTTTCTTAATTAGGTATATCATGAATTGATCTAAATTTTGATGCTGATCGATGCATGTACTACCAATACTGATATTTTAGGTTTATCGACTGTAGTAATTGATTGATTGCAGCTCGTCACGCATGATATACCAATATGGATACCCAACTTTTTTGGGACAAAAAAAACGAATATTGAAAAGTAGTCATGATGTCGATGTGAATGAACCCCAGGGGTCCAAGTTAATAACATATCGTATAATGCATACAAATTATACACAGCCACAAATAATTCAAAAAAAAAAAGGTAATAGGGGAAGAGAATTAATACATTGATCAAGAGAAAAAAAAAAAACAAAAGGAGAAGAAACAAATGGGGTTGGTTTCAATCATTATTGAATATTTTTAGATATAAAAATATTATTTTTCATCTTAAATTTATAAGATATATTTTTTAGTCGCGCTGCAGAATGATTTGATTTTTAAATTAATTTCCAATTTAATTTAAAATAGATATAATTAAAGAAAATATAGATTTTTTTTTAATTTTAAAAAAAGATGAGTTTTGCTACGTACACATAAATAATTGATATGTTAACGTGCCATTTACAGTAGAAGACTTTCACACAGGTATATAAAAAATAAGATTTATAAAAAAAAAAAAACCCTAAATTCAAAGAATTAAAAAAAAAAAAAAAAAGACTTGCCGTAAGTCAATAAAATAGAAAGAAAAAGGAGTTAAGAGGTTAGATTCCGAATTGAATATTAATTAACTTTGGACCCCATGCATGCAGTACTTGTTGTTCCTTTGATTGAACAAAGCATGCACCGACGTACCTCTACTCCCATGTGCAACTCATACAAGCCCCCTTTTATTGACCTAATTCATCCTGCATGACACACATTTCTGGGATATATTGGACAATATTACATTAATATTAAATGTCGGTAATTCTCACAGAGATATTTTTCCAATAATAAACCAGGTTCAAGTTTTGACTGATCATTTGTTTTTAAACAACTTGGAGCTCATAATTTTATTTTTAGAGAATATGAATTGTATCACCAATTTTATTTATAACCCTGATTTCTTTATAAGCTTAATAAACTGATTTTATAAAAAGTTGCGTTTGGTCAATAAATAAGTCAAACCTTTTGTTCAAATTTTAAGCTGAGTTTGGATGTTGAAGTAATCTTAAAGAATTTGAATTAATATGTAAATATATAGTAACATTTTGTAGATCTTATTAAAATGCATTTAAATATAAATAAATTGAGATATGTATTTGAATATATAAAGTGGATTAAGATGAATTTTAGCTATTTATAGAAAGGGTGACGCTGGGGTGCGATCGGGCTGCACCCCAGCGTTTTGCAGCCCACTCCCTAATCTCCTATAATTTGTATAAAAATATAATAAAAAATATTAAAAAATATAATAAAAAATACAATAAAAAAATAAAATTTAAAAAACACAATAAAATAATAAAATGAAGAAAACATAATAAAAAACACAATAAAAAATAAAATGAAAATAAAATTTTAAGGAAAATTCGGCCTCACCCAACCCCCGCCGTCGTCGGCTGCGGTGGGTGGTGTCACCCACCACTGCTGGCAACGACGGGGGCCGCAAAGGGGGGGTTTGGTCAGACCAAACCCTAAGAAACTCTTATAGAAAATATAGTTGGTTTGAGTGTTGAGACGATATCATCGATTTTCCAAACACAACAAATTCATTTAGCAAATGAACCAAATTCTTGAGTACTCGAGTTTATATATATTATACTCAAGCTAAGCAGTCATATTTGTCAGAGTCGGATTTTTCTAAATCTGATTCTGACTCTGATTTTGTTGGAGTTCCAATTTAGATTCTGATTCCAACTTTAACTTATTGGAGCGAGGTTAGATTTGGGGCTTTAAATGTTGGATTTTTTTTAGCTTCGTATTTAACAAATTCCAAAAAAAAAAAATTGTTGCCATTCAAAATTTCCAAAATTAAATAATTTACTGCTAATTCACTTCTATACTAATATCTAACTTATTTCATACTAAACTTATAATATAGTGTCTATCTAATTACATGAAATTATATTTTAATAAAAATTAGTATTATGTGTTATTAACTTATAATAGTACTAGACTTATTTAAATACTAATGCCTAATTTATTTCTATACTTAATTATATATGGTAGTAATACTATAACATTTATATATACTAAACTATCATTTGCCTATTTATATTATATAAATATAAGTATTTGCAATAATTAGTTCATACTAATATATTAGTGAAATTAACTATATAAGTTCAAGTTACATAACTATATAACTATAATAGTATATATGATGAATATATAAATAAATACATATTTTTATAACATGAAGTGCATGTACATTAATATTGGAGTTAGCGACACCCCAACTCAAACTGAAAAATAACTAAAAAAATCTGACTTATCTGACTCCGTTTTGTCTTAGTCGAATGGAGTCAAATTTTTAAATTTTTGCTCAACTCTACACACATGCAGTACCAGCTTGCATGAAAGCATGCATGAGTATCATGGTCCTCGTGGGAATTCTCAAAGGTCTGAAGGTAATAGCCAGGTATTCCAATTTTGGACACAATAAATATCAAGGAACTTCATTTGATGTATTAGTCTCTTTTTTAAGTATAAACTCCCAAGTTAAGTACAGTCGACAACTCAAGAGATGGGAATCCTTTTGAATCCATTAACGGCGGTAGTAAAAACTGTGGGTGAAGTACATGAGTCACTGATCAGTATTAATTCCATCCATTCATGTCATAAATTATGCATGGACCATAGTTTATATATATATATGTATATGCATATACACATGAATAAATCTACTTAAAAGTCTTTACACCACACACCATACCATTTATGTGGCATAATTTGAATTGGAAGATAGATTTTAAAATTCGAATCTTATAAATTAAATTATGTGACATGTGGTGTAAAGGCTTTTAAATAGCACTTCCATACATTTATTATATTTATCTATATATAATTAGTACTTTCAATAATTGCTACTCTTTTAAGCGCAACAATAATTTGACATTTTCAAGTATGATTCTTTACTCTCTACACAAATTATTAGGCTCTTTGAGTGACGCTAATTAACTAGCTAGGTATGATCTGGGATCGGGCAAGAACCTCAACCGATATGTTTCGACCTAATATATACGCATGTAAATAATATTGCACCGATTTTTACAAGAAAGTGACCCAAAAATTAATTACAAACTACTACTTGTTAAATCACTTTGATTAAGTTGTCGAGAACACTACAAGAAAAAAGGCTTTTCTGACCAATAATTTGCGCAATGAAAAAATTATTTGCAACTCATTTTAACTATAAATAGTTATTTCATTGAAATTAATTGGCTACAAATAAGCAATTTTCTTGTAGTGAAATTAAGCTTGTTAAGTACTATAGTGTTAAGATTCGAATCCAAGACTTATGTTATAACATTATCTTCAATTACTGCACGTATCCCAAAAGATTATATTAATATATAGGAAATGAATGAATTTAATTATTTAAATCATATGTATCTTAATAGCACTATACTTTTGAAACCTACCTAGTTGTGATAACAAAGATCATCTTCACACCAAGTTATGAATGGTGATTCAAAATATGAAAAAAATTTAGGTCTTATTTGGTTATACATATGAGATGAAAAAGTTTAGAAGTTTGAAAGTTTGAAAAAGTACTAATAATTAGGTAATGATTAGATAGCAATTCTAAAAATTTGAAAAGTGCTTGTATTTAAATGGTATTTAGATATTGAGATAAGAAGAGATGAAATGAAATAAGATAGATGAAACCATTTGTGAAACCAAACGGGTCTTTAATCTCTTGTTGTGAGTGTTGCCGATCAGGCATTGACAAAGCTATGAACTCATCTTTTTGGGGACAGAACTACTGTCACTAAATGATAGAGTTTTGAGAATATATTGGTCCCTTGAGAGTGTCTTGAATTAATGTGTTAACCCATAATAAAGTCTTACTTATCTTAAATTTGAATGGGTAGATGAACCTAACACAAATAATTTAATGAGAGGTATAGACTGGGGATCATATGGTTGAACAAATCAATTAATTAAGGACAGCTTAAAACTATTATTATCTCCTGCGTAAATGCATGCTTTAACATCTCCATTATATATATATATATAAATATATATATATATATATATGTACGTATGTGCATTATGCTATAGTAATAAATTTTTTTATTTACTACCTCATTTTTATTGGCCACATCAGTAAGTGGTTTGTACCTTGAGTTTATGGACAGATCAAGATTATTGTAAGAATTTAAGAATTTCAGGTTTGAGAAAGATAAAGACATATAAACATAGCTCTTTAGTTTTTTGGTGTTGAGCAACCTCCAAGTTTTGAAAATCATATTTCTCCAAAACATGTTTTCAAACTCACAAAAGTACTATATGGACTCAAACAAGTTCCTAGAGCGTGGTACGAGAGACTTAGTAGTTTCTTGATTGAAAAAGGCTTTTCAAGAGGAAAAATTGATACAACTCTTTTCATTAAATACGAAAATGATAATATTCTTATAATTCAGATTTATGTTGATGATATAATATTCGGTGCTACTAATGAAAATATTTGCCAAATTTTTGCTAAGACTATGCAGGAAGAATTTGAAATGAGCATGATGAGAGAGTTTACATTCTTTCTCGGATTGCAAATTAAGCAAGCAAAAAGTGAGACATTCATCAATCAATCAAAACATATTAAGGAATTGCTGAAGAAGTTTGGGATGGAAAGTGCTAAGGAAACTGGAACACCAATGAGCCCATCCACTAAACTTGATAAAGATGAATCCGGTAAACTAGTTGACTCGAAGGTATATCGAGGTATGATTGGTAACTTATTATATTTGACAGCTAGTAGACCAGATATTATGTTTAGTGTGTGCTTATGTGCACGCTTTCAATCATCTCCAAAAAAATCACATTTAATTGCAGTTAAGCGCATTTTAGATATTTTAGTGGTACAATTAACTTAGGGTTATGGTATCCTAAGCACACATCTTTCGATCTAATCAGCTACACAGATGCAGATTATGCTAACTGTAAAATAGATCGAAAAAGTACTAGTAGAGCATGTCATTTCTTAGGTCATGCACTAGTTTCTTGGTTTAGTAAAAAAACAAAATTCTGTTGCACTATCTACTGCTGAGGCAGAATATGTTGCTGCGGGTAGTTGTTGTGCTCAAGTTCTTTACATGAAGCAACAACTTGAGGATTTTAAACTTATGTACAATCACATTCCAATCAAATGTGATAATACAAGTGTTATAAATCTTTCAAAGAATCCAATACAACATTCTTGGACCAAACATATTGAAATTAGATATCATTTTCTTAGAGATCATGTGCAGAAGGGCGATATTCTATTAGAATTCACTAGTACACATGATCAATTGGCAGACATTTTCACAAAACCCTTACCAGAAGATAGACTATGCATGATTAGAAGAGAAATAGGAATGATGCATGCCATGAATATCTACTAGATACTTTTATTTCATTATTTTAAATAACCTACAGAAACTTGAGACGTTTAGCCTCATCATTCAAATGCATTTGCTCCTCATAAATCATCATGTCATCCTTGTCTAAAGGATTAGGCAATCGAAATGAAGAGATAAACAAGGATTTCAAATCCTTATTCTGTTGCTTTAACTCTACTATTTTTTTATTTTACTCATAAACAAGTCGTTGAAGTACAGAAACAGTCTCGCTAAACTTCTCAATTTCGCAAGTTTTGGACTGCAACCGAGCAGAAAACGCGACGATAGATGATGAATATCGAGTTCCGAGACCCACAAGCTCGTAAATGGCGTCATGATCTAATTTATTAGCTAAATCAGTCTCTTGTTGTTTCATGGCACCCACGACAGATGCAGAAATAGATTGAGACTGAGGTGAAGGATACCTCAAATATTGATCAAGAGAATGCAAGCAAATTGCAAAGATAAGAAGAAAGCTTGATGCGAAATAGATAAAGCTAATGATTGCTCTTATAGAAACGGAAATAAGAACAAGACAAGCTTACAAATCATGATAATATCTCATTTTTTAGCAACATCAAGCGGATCAAATCTCTGCACCAAATTGTCAGAGCTACGCCTCCAGCCTTTGCAGGTTTTGTCGGGCACGGGTGGTTTCAATTATTCAGCTCTTTACAAAATCTTCTTCCGCACCGAATTACTGAAACTAGGCCTCCAGCCTTTGCAGGTTTTGTCGAACACGTGTGGCTACGCACTGAATTCTCTACAATCTCTACTAACGCAGCGTTTTATTTATCTATTGGTTATTATAGGAATATATCTTATTGAGTTAATTATGATTCCTTTTTAATGATACCAAAAGGGGGAGAAGTTTTAGACTAGAACATTAACATTGTTTAAATTGCTAAACTTATTATATATACTTGGAATTATATTTATATTTTTACTTGAAAAACTAACGCACATTCTCAGGGAGAGCTTAAGTATTAATACAGGTTTCAGGTTCTATCAAGTATTTGTCATCATCAAAAAGGGGGAGATTGTTGAACTCAAGGTTTCAAGTTTCATGTAAATTTACACATGGATTTTGATAATAACAAATGAATTCAAAAAATAAAGGAGTTTCAAGCTCAAATTGTCCACACAATACAATCAAGCACATCAAGGAACCAAGTATGAGCAAGAAGGGAATAAGTTCACATTAAAGTCATAGAATAATATTGTAAATCTTTTAAAAATTCGAAATTAGGATTAAGGCTCAAAATTAATATTTTATCATAAAGCATTAAAATACATTTTCCACATGTGCATGAATATTTTGAAAATTAAATTTGAAAATTTTGAAAGATGATTGATTGTCATCTTTCATATGTACATGACATGATTAAAAGTTTGAATTTTGAAAATATTAAGATGATTGATTGTCATCTTTCACATGTGCATGTTTTATTTAAATATTTTCAAAAGTGATGGATGTTTTTCTTGACTTATGCAAAAGGTAGATGTTTTTGTTTGAAAATTTGGAAAAATAAAGTGTGTTCCTGTCATATGCAAAAAATAAAAGATTAGATTTGAAATTTTTGAAAAGTAAAGTGTGCTCCTTTTGTCACATGCAAAAAGTAAAAAGATTAGGTTTGAAATTTTTAAAAAGTGAATGATGATGTCTTTGACATGTGAATTTTTTTAAATTTGAATATGAAGTCTCATATGCCTATAAATAGATCATTTGAGAGCTTCACATTCATAACATTAAGAGCATACAACATTCATTCAAAGTTTTCATTCTCTCTTCTCTAAGTATTGAGCCTTAACCCTTGTTCATTTTGAGAGATATAGTTTGCTCTGTATTATTTTTATTTCACTTATTGAGGAGTGTTTTATGATAGCCTACCCACTATCAATTCTTATATAAGTAAAAGGGTGTGTATAACCCTTGTGTATGTAGAAAGTGTTCTACACGGGAAATAGTTAAATCACCAAGTGTGAGGTGATTAGACGTGTAGAGGGTATTCTATACGGATTCTTTGGAGCGGTGCTGCTCAAAAGTGTAATAGGTTTCTATCTCCACCTAAAGGAGATTGAATAGTAGATTTGGAGATTCTCAAGGGGTAGCTTGAGGCGATGACGTAGGCAGTGGGGCCGAACCTCGTTAACATACTGAGTTTGCTTCTCTCTTACTCTTACTCTTTATATTTATTGCTGTTTCATATTTTGTTTATATTTTATATTATATATTTGATTTATAATTGTTATTTTTTTTAAATACAACTCAATTCACCCCCCTCTTGTGTTAGTCATCTGGGCAACATCTGGTAACATTTGAGAGATATGCCTGGTATGAGAAGGTGGCCACCAATCGTTCGGAAAGTAAGTAAGGTTTTGTGACAATCGATATTGCGAATGAGTTTCACGTGCCACCCGTTTTGGGAGCCTTTTTTTACCTCATGCACTAGATCAATGGATTCGTCACTATCAAATCTTTCAAATCTAATTGTTGCGGTTATAAAGTGATAGACGTGTGGGTCCTACGCATCATCACAGATTTCAAAATTTACTATAGTTGGTCAAAACTGTAGTACATCTATTTTTGTATCTACCTTAGTGTTTTCTTTACTAGTTTTTCTAGATTTTGTTAGGATACCCTTATATCTAAAAATTTTAGTAAGATATTTGAACCGTTGTCCCTGAGATCGCCACCTCCTCTTTGATTCCTTGGCCTTCTTTATTCGCCACAACTTGTAAGCCGCTTCTTTTTTTTTTTACTTTTGTCTCGGGCATGAAAACCACATATTTGTGAGAGTGTGGAGTTTTATAACGATGTATAACGTGACAGAGTTCAGATTTTTTATCTGTTTTTTATTATAAGGGTTGTCCTATTTGGCTACAGGGTCGTGAAGACAGGGCAGTGTACCTTCCAATAGATATTTCAAGACAAAATGTGCAATCACTACAATCACCATGGTCTACAGTCACGAAACTCTAACCCCAATCTTAGATTGTATAAAAACCATCATTTTGTGCAGCTCCCTCTTAGTAGGGAAGGGTAGGAAATATTTATTTATTCCAATGTCAATTTCTTTTTCTTTTTGTATAATGCTACACTAGTTGAGAAATGGTGTTTGTTGAGGTCCCCCCTATCCAGCTGACTGATCGTGTATATCTATATCCATTAATTATAATATATTAAGCTTGTTTAGAAAAAAATAAATAAATATATATATAATGACTTTATAACATTTATTGAGTATTTAATACGATTTGATAGATTTATACAATCATCAATAAAATACTCATGTAAACTTCATTTATGTATCTATAGGACAAAGTTTTCCTCCAAATTGAGTTGGAGGACAATTTCTCCAAAACCGTTTATAGATATGGCAAGTGCCCAACCTCTATAAAAGTTTAACTCTTTTTATTATTATTATTAAATTAAAAGTCTTAACTTACAAATTTGGCATGTGCCCTTCATTTAAAAAAAAAAAAAACAAGTGCTTGTCATATGCTCAATGGACGGACACATGTCAAGTTTTTAAATTGCCTCCAATCAAATTTGGAGGAAAACTCATATCCTTAATATTTCTCCTGCGTGAGGCCCTCAAATTCTATGATTTTTTTTGTGTTTGAGTTTCCATACGATATCATGTAAACTATAAGGCTTATGAGGGAGAATTATGAACAAGAGTCCCTTCTATTCAGCTGCCTATATCATACAATATTATTACTGTTTTTTTTTTATTCTTTGTTAAACTAATTGAGTTATTCTATTTATCATTCTTACACCACATATTTAGTAAGAGAAAAATAAAGAGTTTTACTACTCATCATTTCCACACACCACACACCACACAACTCATTTTATTATTTTAAATTTGCTTTAGTTTTATTCTTTTTAAACTAATAGAATTGTTCTACTCATCATCTGTATACCAAAAATTTGGCAATAGAAAAAAAAATAGAAGTGTTGTGCAGCGTATGGAGATTATGAGTAGATTTTTTTTAAATTAGAAAGAAAAAGATAAATAAAATTAGATATATAATAATGTAAGAGTGATTAGTAAAATTATTGTATCAACAAATCCAAAGGTACTATGCAGTACCACCATCAATAATCACTTGCTTTTGGGCCCAGCAATAGAAGAGTTTCATTAATCATGTTCCCCCATAAAGAGAAAAAGAAAAGATCGATTTTGCAAACGTTGGAAAAAGAATCCCAGGTAAAAAACAATTAGTGGCACTTCATGTTCTATATATACATATATGCATGTCTTTTATTTCGTCTATTTATTTTTTTTTTTTTTTTTTTGAAAAAGATGGGATTATCCCTTTGAATATAAAGTTAAATTTACATTGGCTTCAAAAATTTTAAATTAATACTTCAAAAGATTTAAATTCTTTGATTTCAGTAAAAACTAAACACTTGAACTTTTTATAACAAGAAGTTAAATTCAAAAAAAAAATTGAGCATTTGTCTGATCCTTTGCTTCAATAAAAAATCGATAATTTTCATAAAAAAAATTAATTTTTAATGTTTGTTTTGAACTTCCCAATACTTTTTGGCACAGGAAGAAATATGAGGTTTCTCTTCTTTACATTAAAGATTTCTCTGAAAAAAATATTTCAACCAAAGCCAGAGCTATTCAAATGAATAGTGAAACTTTAGAATTTTGCAAAACTGAAATTTTTAATTTTCTCTCTAAAGGTATTATCAGGTATACTAAGTCACCCTAGTCGTATGCTGCCTTCTATTTCAAAAAAATGCTAAGATTGAGAGAGGGACATCTCGATTGGTTATTAATTACAAACCCTAGAACAAAGTTTTAGAATGGATTGAGTATCATATTCCTAACAAAAACGACTTGATTCATAGGTTAAGTGATGCAATCATTTTTTCTAAATTTGATCTTAAGTCTGGATTTTGGCAGATCCAAATTAGGGAATCCGACCGTTACAAGACTGCTTTTACCACTCCGTTTGGTTACTATGAGTGGAATATAATGCCTTTCAGTCTAAAAAATGTTCCAAGTAAATTCCAAAATATCATGAATGATATCTTCAATTCATTCACTCACTTCACCATTGTCTATATTGATGATGTTCTTATCTTTTCTAAATCTATTGGCGATCAATATATATGTATATATAATTCTATACATCAAACACTATCGCACCTTATATTTATCTTTATTAAATAATCATTTATTAGAATATTTTTTATTATCCAATAATAATAAATATGTCACATCTTATATAATAAGATAAAAATAAAATAATAGTGTGATGTATAGTATGTGTACTCTCTCTCTCTCTCTCTCTCTATATATATATATATATATATATAAGCTAAAACATCTCAACATATATAATTATATGTTTCTGATAATGAGCCAGTTAGCCTGATAGCTACAAATGAATTAAATAAGTATACATTTCTAGTTGGCTTGCTAGAAGGGGTAATTCTCTAGAAACGTTACCTTCCCACACCAAATTCAACACAAATGGAACGTAACATGAGATTTTTTTCACCTATGTGGAAGGTGGGATTTAGCTGTTGCAGAGAGCAAACTTGGTTATAAAGCATGATTTCCTTTTCTTTCTTTGGTTTTGCATGCTTTATTCTAAATGCTGCTGCTGCTCTAATTTGAAAGACTTGATCGCTGCAGAAATAGTTTTTCCAGGAGAGCGATACTTCAACATACTATGATTGTTATGACTACTAAGCATCAACAACCGTGCCCATTTGAACACATTGTCCCCATGACATCTGTTGCACCCATCCATCCAAGAACTGAATGGCAACAATAAATTTAACGAATAATATTATTTATCATCCCATTATTCATCATTATTATTCAAGAGCATACTTTTGAATTGGTTAAAAGTCATCTTTTAAAAAATATACTTTTATACAAATAAAAATAAATAAATATTATATTTGATCAAATATGACAATGAAATGTATGAAAAAAGGTTCAAAAAATATTTTTTTGTAAATAGTAAAACTAAAACAATTGTCAAAAAGTTAAAATAATTGCCAAATTTAACAATTGTTTTAGCTTTTTAGATAAACTTTTAGTTTTACTATTTATAAAAATACTTTTTGAACATTTTCCTACACACTTCATTATCATATTTGATCAAATATAATACTTATTTTTTAGTATTTGTATAAAAATATACTTTTTAAAAGATGATTTTTAGTCAATCTAATAAGAGTACTCCAATATGATATCAAATAATTGGATTATACAATAATGAAATGATAATAGTTAAAAGGATAATAAATAATATATTTCAAAGGTTAACCAAGTTTGCGTATAATCAATCCAGAGAGTATTTTATGTATTTATTTATTGGTACTAGACGTTTGGAACAATATTTCGACTAATTTTGGGAGTGCACGTGATCTTGATAAAGAGTTTTCTATAAATATATCTCGATTAGTTGAATGAGAAGATCCCCCTCATTGGAGAGTATTGTTTAGGCGATAAATACTGCTTGAAGCTGATGAAATATAGTCAAACAGGCCAATTAATATTTAGTGACCAAGGACTATAGTATAGAGCTTGTGATGGTCCATGAAAGGCAAAGGCTAGCTTAATTTACAGTGACTGAGCACTGAAGTTTTGTTGGTAGAACTACCCCAAACTAGACTCTTTTTCATTCTCTTTTCTTAAAAAAAAAAAAAAACAATTTTCTGGACCTTAAAGAAACCCCCATCTTTTCCTGCTTGTCTCAAGTCCCAATTTTTCTTTTCCTTTCTTTTTTCTTTATTTCAATAATAAAAAAAAAATGACAAGAACGTGAGAAAGAGATGTAGGACCTGAGGGAATCCGTCACCAGAAAGGTACAAGAACCTTCCCTTTTCTCTTCGGTCTTCATTTTCTCATGAGAAATACCCTAGGCATAAAATAATGCCATCATTTTCTTTTATAATTATACAAAAGTAATGTTAACTCTAATATTGATTTTTCTATATGTAATATGTATTTTCAAAATCACATATTTTGTAGATTGATTTTACATATCAAGAAAAACTCTCATATTGGATTATGCATATAATTTAAACCAAATAAAAAAAAATTATTATTTTTTAATTCTTTAAAAATTATTTCTTAAATATATTTTACAATTAACACCCACTTTATATTATCAATTTAATAAAAATTTCATAAATAAAAATGATCTTAATATAAATTTCACAAAGTTGATTATAATCCATAGGAGAAAATTTAATAATAAAATAATATTTAAAAAGTGAATAATATTTCTTTAAAATTAAAAAAAAAATACTATTAATAACTATGCAAAATCCTAAAAATGCAGAATTGAAATGTTTTAATGTAGTTCGTTTGAGTTTATTATAAAATTAATTTAATAGTCAATTTATAAAATTATTTTATATAATTAATTTGTGAACGTGTCAGCAGAATTATTCATTTGGGTCTCTCTGAACAGCTACAAAAACCGCATCATCACCAAACAATATGAACTCAAAAAGCTGAACTCTTGCATTGGATTTGGAATATCTTGACTCTTCCTCCCTCCTCTTTCTCTTGGAATGTGCTGCAGCCTGCATACCTCCCATCATTTCTCCAGCTATACTTTCCTTCCTTTTATAACCAAAGCCGCGTTTCAAACTTTTACAGCCTCACCCACCTTGATCCCCAATCCAAAAGCCTCTTCCTTTTAGATCCTTTTTAGTATCTCTCTCTCTCTCTCTCTCTCTAAACACATCCGCCATGTCCAAACCAGAACTGAAGCTTGCTTTTCTCTTCCTTCTCCTTGCTTGTCTACTTTCCTTCAACATAGCAGACACTGCCCCCATTGTCAACACTACTACTACCATTCCCTCACAGCAGTTCAAAGAAGCCCCGCAATTCTACAACTCTCCCGACTGTCCTTCGATAACCAACGACAACCTCAACGAAGAAGATGAAGATCATGACAGCAGCAGCAATGGCAACGACAACATCGTCTGCTCCGATAGAGCAGTACATGTCGCAATGACTCTGGACACCCAATACATCCGTGGATCCATGGCTGCCATTCTCTCCGTTCTCCAACACTCCTCATGCCCAGAAAACATCTTCTTCCATTTCGTCGCCTCCGCCTCCATTAACACTAGCTCCCTCCTGCGCGTCGCCATCTCCAAGTCATTCCCTTACCTCAAATTCAAAGTCTACATCTTCGACGATTCTCATGTCTCCGGCCTCATCTCCACCTCCATCCGCTCCGCCTTGGATTGTCCCCTCAACTACGCTCGCAGCTATTTGGCTAGAATTTTGCCGTCATGTGTCCGGAAAGTTGTTTACCTCGACTCCGACCTGATTCTGGTCGACGACATTGCCAAACTCGCCGCCACGCCTTTGGGGCAAAGCTCGGTCCTCGCCGCGCCGGAGTACTGCAACGCAAATTTCACGTTCTATTTCACGCCGACGTTTTGGTCCAATCCTTCTTTGTCCCTGACTTTCGCCAACCGGAAACCGTGTTACTTCAACACCGGGGTGATGGTGATCGATCTTGATCGTTGGAGAGATGGAGATTACACGACAAGGATCGAGGAGTGGATGGAGTTGCAGAAGAGGATGAGAATCTACGAACTGGGATCTCTTCCTCCATTTCTGCTTGTGTTTGCTGGAAACATAGCTTCGGTTGATCACAAATGGAACCAACACGGACTCGGCGGCGACAACTTCCGGGGACTTTGCCGGAATCTGCACCCGGGTTCTGTCAGTCTTTTGCATTGGAGTGGGAAAGGTAAGCCTTGGGCTCGTCTGGACGCAAATCGGCCATGCCCGTTGGATGCACTTTGGGCTCCCTACGATCTGTTGCAGACTCCATTTACATTGGATTCTTAAGTCTGAGAATTTCACTCTCTGCCATGGATTATGCTCTCTCCGGCGCTTGTAATTGAGGAGATGAACTGTTCGTCTTTGGAAAGAGATGATCAGTTTGTTCTTGCAGATTATACAATTATCGAACCGATTAGGGAGATGATCACAAAATACCCCAAAAAGTATTGGGATTAATTCATATATGTTAAAAGTCTCAATCTTTCCAATTGTCTAAAATAATAGGGAAGAAGAAGAACATCTGCCCAGAAATGGGACTCATATATTTTGTAACCACGGATGCAAGTATATATGATAATTGTATCGAAGTCTGTACAGCAAAAGAGCTTATTTTACCTGGTTTAATATACTTGAATGAATAAGAAGAGAATTATGTCATGTTCTTTCATTCTTTTCATGAAAATAATTAGCGTTTGAGTTAGAGCTTTTCATGTTCTTGATCTGCATCCTCTTCCAATTATTCATGTGGCATTAATGGCCATTAGTTTGCCTGCAGTTTATCATTAGCTAGTTTGTAAATCAGTGTACCATAGTCAAAGATCAACTGTACTTGATGAAAAAAATACAAAAGCTTAAAGGGTCAATCCTTTGACAGATTTGAAAAGATTTATGAAGTTTTTTACCGTCCAATCAATAACATCAACACGGTCTTAGTTTTTATTTTTTTTTATTTTTAGTCCTTAGTTTTTAGTATATATTACACTTTCAATCATTTTTTCTATAGTTAAGAAAAATATTTTCTATTTTAAGCCAGATATTGAATGCTTAGTAATGGGTTGTGGCTGGAAAGAAACTTGAAGCCAGCTGTTTTGCTCTTTCACCAACTTGATTGATCAAAGGAAAATGATTGTTTTATTTTTAGCAAACATTACACATATTAATAATAAAAGAGTTACAAAGAACTACAACATTAGAACTACAAATATCAAAATAGAGAAAATATAAAGGTATAAATTAAATAATATTTATAAGTGAATCTTTCTTACTATGAAAGTTCAGTTGGGAAGATGGGATTTTAATAAGAGTGAGGGTGGATTTTAATAAGAGATATGTTGCTATAGGTTGACGTTGCCGTTATTTATTACGTCAATAAATGTGCGCATCAATTTTTGAATGGATATATTTTTCTCACATTTCAAATCATAAAGGTAAGGAGATGATATGGTACTTGTCAGTTATCAGTGTTTTTTCGTTAGCATTTGTATTTGTTTGTTTGGTTAATATTGTGTTTTTGTTATGAAACTAAAGGATAATAGTAAATAATTGAAAGATTGTAAAAAATTTTGATCTTTAAGAGTTTAATATCATTCAGTTTACTTTTTTTTTTTAATATCTTATAAATGATCTTCAAGACTTTTTTTTATAAGCAACTTATATGATGATTTATTGTGCTAATCAATTTATATGCTCAACAACCAAGTGACAAACACAACAAATTCTCACATACATAATAACTAATTTACATTTTTGAATAGTTAAATTTACAACAAACCATGTGTGGTAGTTGATGGTCATCTACTATTATACAACACTCCCTCTTGAATGACCATTTATATAAAATCCGTTTCGTTAAAACCTTACTAAGGAAAAATCTAGTGAGAAAAAAGATCAATGGAGAAAGAAAAAGAATATAGTATTCTTATGTACTACCAAATGTTTTAAGATTACCTTATTAAAATCTTGTAAAGGAAAATCCAATGGGACAAAACCTTAGCGAAGGAAAAAGAGTACAATCAGCATAAGTTTTCAAAACATTCACTCCCCCTGAAAAGTGCATGACGATAAATCTTTAAGTCTTCGCATTCCAATATTTTACACAATTTTCTTGAATGTCGCAGTTGGTAATGTTATCGTGAATAAATCTGTCAAATTATCACTTGATCGTATTTTTGATATATCCTCCTCTGATTTGAGTAATACAAGTAGTATTATTTTCATATAAAATTATTGGGTTATCATTAATCATAGAAGACCACATTTTTTTGGATATGTTGAATCACTGATCTCAGCCAAATACACTCTCGATTTGTTTCATGAATTGCAATAATCTCTGAGTGATTTGAAAATGTGACAGATAGTATTTGCTTGATAGATTTAGTAGAAATCTGAGATCTGCAGTAATATTTAAACTTCTCATAAGAATATGCGTCAGTTTTCAAGTAATAAAAAAACATGATTTCAACATATATAATAGGGTTAATAATTTAAACATGATTCTCATCTAAATAATGTATTAGAGAGAACATGTTAATATTCTTATCTAAAATTTCTCTCCTTTTCGACTTTATTAGGGAGAATATGTTCATGCACAGCGCAAAGAGTATTAAAAACCACTCATGTTTGACAAAAACTACAAAAACTTGAGATCTAGTTCTATCGGTTCGGTAGAAATTTAAATCCACTTGATATTGTTGACAAATGAGATCTTTACAGAGATTTAAAAGTTTTGAGTTGTTGTATAAAGATGATCATTTTCACCCATTGAATACTCACACAAGATCTTATATTTCTCATTGATCAAATTGTTTGTTCGTCTAAAACGATACTATGGCTGAGAGAAATTCTTTTGCTAATGTTCTAGATTTGAATTAAGAACTTTTTACACCTCAACCACTCATCTTTACTCCCGAAACTGTCAATACTATGATAAGAGCAGAGATACATCTTTCTGGTAAAACTGATCTTGAAATTGTTGCAGCATCAAGAACTATCAGTGTTCAATATGCTGCCTCTATTACAACTATGTCTCGGAAGCTATTGACGAGAGCAAGTCAGATTGATCATCTTAATAATCAAATATCTGAATTGCATCAAAATTTTGCAACTAAAGATAGGAAGAATAAAAAGTTAAAACAAGAAAATAAAGAGTTGAATAAAATTGCAGACTGGTATTCTCGTGACCTGAAATCTCGAATAGAAGAGTTAGAATAAGACAGAACTCAAATACAAAGTCAACAACAGCAACTGACAGCAGAGGTTCAACGTTTACGAGAAAAATAGGGATAACTGCAATTAATCTTGCCGATTTTTGAAAATATGCATCTAGCATATCTTGTAATTTTGACTAAGTGAGATTTGAAGAGATGATAGTTTATTTTGTTTTTATTTTCATCTCTATAAGAGCAGTATTCAGTTTTATATAATTCACATCAAATCCTTTTTTGCATTCTCATTCTACATATTTTCAATAGCTTATCAGTTTCCTTTCAGCATTCCTCAGTCCCAAACTACCTTTGCATCTATCGTAGGTGCTATGATTTAGCATGAAAATGATCTGACTAATAAGTTAGATCATGATACTATATATGAACTTGTGAGTTTCGAAATTCGATACTCATTGTCTATTGTCTCATTTTATGCCCGATTGCAATCCAAAACTCGCAAGATTGAAAAGCTCAATGAGAAGATCGATGTACTACAACAATTTATTCAAGAGTCTAACAATAAAGTTGTAGACTTAAAACAACAAAATAAGAATTTAAAATCCTTACTTGTCTCTTCATTTCGATTGTCTAATCCTTTAAATAAGAATGACATGTTGATTTATGAAGAGTAAATATATCTAAGAGATGAGACTAATAGTCTCAAGTTTTTGTAAGTTGCCTAATATTTAAATAACAAGATCTTTCTTTTTTTAAATGCATTCTTTGAATATATAGTAGTCATTGTGATCTCTTCAGTAGTTCTAACAAGATAAATCATCGACATAAACTACAATAATGGAAAATCCAGATTCTGATAAAAACACATGACGATATAGGATTATTTTCAAATCCTTTTTTCAATAGATACTCGCTGAGTCAATTATACCATATGCGTCTGGATTGCTTTAACCCATATAAAAATTTTTGAAACTTGATAAAGTACATACTCCTAGATGTACTTGAATTAGATGCTTTAAGCATTGTATATCCTTCAGGAATTATATATATGTATGTAATGATATAATATGCAGTGACCACATCCATCAACCGCATATCTAATCTTTTTGTAATAATTAAACTGATTAAAAATTTGAATGTGATTGCATTCATAACGAAGAAATCTGTTTCCTCATAACTAATTTCGGGTTTCTGCAGGAAATCTTGTGCGAAAAATCGTGTTTTGTACTTCACAATTTCATTGTACAAATACTCACTTATATCCAATAGGCATTACACTCTTTGGTGTTTAGAAAACAGGTCTAAATACCTCTCGCTTTACTAGCGAGTTTAATTCAGCTTCAATAGTTGTTTTCCATTTTGGGCAATCATTTCTACGTCAACATTTTTCGATGATTTTTTACTCACTTTTTAATTACTTCTGGTAATGTCAAGAGTCATCTTACATGCAAATATATTGTCGACAACAGTATCTCTCCAGTACTCATTAAATGTATTGAAATTTTATTATTTTCAAGTACCTGTTCCTTTTCAGAGGAAAATATTTCACGAAAAACCTCTTCAAGAATTTTCTCTTCAGGAATATTATATTATTCAAGAATTTTCTCTTCAGGAAATTTATACTATTCAGAAGGTTTACACTCTTCAGGAGTTTCCTCTTCAGGAGGTTTGTACTCTTCAGAAGTATCGATTTCTTTTCCTTTTGTTTTTCTTTTTTGCACTAATAGGTTTTCAACACTTCAGATATATTTTAGATTTATCTATTGCTGTTTTAACAATTTGTCCTTCAAAAATTTCAATTCTTGTTTAAGAATTAAAAGCAGTAATATATGATTTTATCACACTTTTAGTGTTAGTAAATATATCCGATAATTGATTTGCAACATTTTACAAATATATAATCTTCTAAACTTCTAGTTTACATTCATTTGTAAGAGAATCAAATTTAGATAGGTCTTTATTTTTTCAAATAATTTCTTGTCGTACTTCAGGCATCGACTTTTTATTATTTTAAAATATGATAAAAATATTTAAAAGTTTTACTATAATATATAAAAGCTTAGTATATATAAATCAAGTACTTGACCGTACAATAGGTACGTGACCAATGTTCAATCATACCACATCTATGATAAACATTTTCATCTTTTTATGAATAATTATTCTAAGGGCTTTTACCCTTCTTTGAATCGGATCACTTATGGTGATACAATATATTTATATTATTATCTTCTTTAGTATTGTTACTTTTGGAACTCACACTTCTATAGTTTTTCTACCACGTTTACGTCTTTGGTTCATTTGAAAGGATGCACCGTTCACTTCTGGAAATGGTGTAAATCCAGTATCATTCACTTCAGGAAATGATGTGAAACTAGTAGGACGTACCTATTGAACTTTATCCCAATCACTAGAAAATAAAATAAAAGTTCAGAATATCTATTGAACTTTCGCTCTCGATATTGTTGCTGCAGGAGCACATTCGAGACATGAAAAATAATTTATGTATTCTTTTAAAAATACCATCATCAATGACCTTTTTCATGGCATAATTTTAATATTAAGCTGATTTTAAAGAGTGTAGAGTTATATTCATTACCACTTTTAAAATCTTGCAACTTCAAATGTAATAAGTCATAATGATTTTTTGAAAGAATTACATCTTTTGGTATATTTCTCCTTTAAATTATTTCACACAATAAGAAAATTTTTCACCGTGAGATACATAGCACGGTCCTGCAGGAAAACGTGATTTTTTTTTATTATTATTGTATCTTCCAAGTTCATCATATCCAAATGGATCTCATCAAAGATCCTAGATATATAACTTTTTTCTAGAAATGTCAAATAGTAACAAATTTCAATTTTATAATATTTGACATTTTCTACATATATGAATCACAAAAATAAATATATATCTAAGAAATATATTCACATAATCATGAGAATAAAAACAGAATTTTATCAAGTAATATTCAGCGAGGTCTGCAAATAATATATTGAAAAACTTACTTGAAGTTAAAGACCACTAATTTTAGTATCAGTAGAATTTTATGCTAATAACGTATTATGAAACTAAAGAAGAATAGCAAATGTTTAAAAGATTGCAAAAAATTTTGTTCTTCAAGAGCTAAGTATCATTCACTTCACTTCTTTTTTTATATATTACACATTATCTTCAAAACTTCTTTTATAGATAACTTATATGATGGTTTGTTGTGCTAATTAATTGACATACTAAACAATAAAGTGACAAGTATAACAAACTCTTACATGCACAACAATCAATTCACATTTTTAAATGGTTAAGATTATAATAAATCATATGTCATAGTTGGTGGCCATTCACTGTCATGTAACAATTTTTTTTATGGTATATTTTTTATATGTATATAAAAATATTTTAAAAAGTTAAAAAAAAAAATTTAACACCAATGGGTACTCATTTCAATTATCGATCCTCGATAGACGTAACACCGCCGTGATCAAAGATTCAAAACCCATGACTGCCTGCTCTTAACTAGTAGAATAGTTACTGTAGTTAGAAAATACCATTTGAATCGTTAGTGACATTTGAAAAAAATTCAGTTCTTTATTTGGATAGAGAAAATTTTATATGTACATTATATTATTATCATATTTTTATTTTATTAAATAATTAGATATAATATATTAATTTATTACTTTTAAATAATTTTTAATTTATTAGATATTTTTTTATCATCTAATAATAATAAATATGTAGAATCATTCTTAAAGAAATAAAAATAAGATAATCGTGTTGTGTATAACATTACTCGATAGATATATATATATATTTATTTATGGGTTTTACTTTTATCATTCTCCACATACCAAATACATTTTAAAAATGTTTATAAGTTTATTCTTCTTAAACTAATTGAATTATTCTATTCATTATTTCTATACCAAACATTTAGTAAAATAAAAAAATGTATAGTGTTTTGTGTGGAGGATGATAAATAAAATTCACGATATTACATAGAAAAATGTTATAGCTACAATTCTCGCTCAGTGATCTCGATTAGTTTTGTTTTTTGTTTTTTTGATTTTTCGATTTCCTCTTTAGGAGGGTGAAGACTTATTTTATCTCTATTTATAGAGTTAACATTCTAAGACAAATCATGATTGAATTATTCGTAAGAGTTTCGTCAGTTGAGGGAGTATGGAAGTTAGACAATATCCTTGTGTGGAGGTGCTCCAAACCAATGGGTAGTTTGACGTATTTTATAGATTTTTTTTGTATATCAAATCACAAGTGTAGCTTCGAATTCTTGAAATGAAATGAAATTTTTCCGATCAAAACTAATTATTTTTTTAATGATATTATGGATTAAAAAAAATATATTTAAAAAATAAAAAAAAATGCATGAAAGAAAAGCATAAAAAAAGAAAGAAATACACTGGATGGGATTCCCATCAGGTGTGGACGAAGAACTATTCTATTACATTTACATATAAATTAAGAGAGATGTTGGGGCCGGTAGGGCTATCCCAGCGTCAAAAGGTTGGGCTACTTTTTAATGATAAATACATTAAAATATAATAAAATATAATAAAAAATATAGTAAAAAATATGATAAAAAAATATAATAAAAAACACAATAAAAAATAAAATAAAAAATACATAATAAAAAATACAATAAAAAAATAAAATAGAGATGAATCCGCTTGAATTCAGAGATGAGATGAGTTGAGATGAGTTTGGTTTATTTTTTAATATTATTATTATTTTGGGATTTGAAAAAGGTGTGTTGGGATTTGAAAAAGGTGTATAGAAATTTGTGTTTTGTATAAAAAATTATAAAAATATAATGATGAAATGGAAGTGAGTTGAGATGAGCTCAACTCACTTTCCAATCCAAACAGCCCCTAAGACATTCGGCCTTGGCTGTAGCCCGCCGCCTCCAATGGGCAGTGGGCTACACCGCTCACCCCATCGACTGGACCCATTTCGAATTTAAGCCTCCGTTAGATATTTTAATTATTGTGACTAAATGTTTTAATTATTGTGAGATATGTTACAATTACAAAAAAAATTAAAAAATTAAAACATTACGTGAATTGATGTGGATGGTTTTTATAATAATAAAATATTAATTATATCAATAAACATACTTGTAAATCATTTTTTAATGGTATTTAAGAACCGCCGACTATTAATATTAGATTTCAAACTAACTCTAAAGAATGTTAATCTTTTTCTTTAAATGATTTCCATATCTCTTAAACATTAGTTTAACAAGACTTTTTCAAACATCTTAAAGTAATATAATGTTGGATTAAATAAGATTAAAATAAGAAACTTATTTGGCTTTCATGGAGATATTTTTTCTCTCTTTTTAACCTATTCATTGCCAATTGGCTTCTTATAATTTCCATGTCACTAAATAATTGCAATGCCAACTGGTTTATTTCTAAATATATAAAATATTATGCAATCTCATCAACACTGTTTCCAGATTCTGACTTATTGACCCACGTCTCTCAAATTGTTTCTTAATTTTTTTTATATAAATATAATTATTTCTGCTTTCTTTGAAAATACCATAAATTGTACTTTTTTAGCAAAACAAAGACAATGAATGACATGTTATCTATTCATCGTGGCCTCCTTATACGACATTTATTGGTCAATCAAAAGATCGTACAATTGCCATGAAAACCTTTTTTAATATTTTCGTGTATATAATATATTTATATATATATATATGAATAAATAAGTTTGACAAAAGAAAGTGTCGGTAGAAGCATTTCGAAGCATTTCACTAGCATTTTACTTTCAAGAGCTTTATACAGTTTTTGTATAAAATTTAGGCATAATTTTTTTTTTAAATCTAGTGTGTTTTGTTATTAAAAAAAATTAATTTTTTATGTAAATTTTATAATTATAATTTAATATATTTTAAAATTGTAAATATCATTTTTCATATTATGAAAACTCTTCTGAAAATTTTATTTTATTTTATTTATCTTTCAGCCTGTTTTTGTTTTCATTTATTTTATTTTCTGTTCTTCTTTTCCAATTCCTCCCTTAAAAAGAAAATCCTTGAGCTATCGCTGTTGCAATGCCCCCAGCTACATGTTACACGTCGCAATATTGTTGGTCTCATCGCCTACGTCGTCCCAAAATGTTTAGATCGATGTGGCCACATTGAATGACAATGAATTAACGATCTACAAACTAATTTGTTGGTAAATAGTAGATCTTTATCTCCTCCTTTCGTTGTCAATGATTTTAAATTTTACTTTGCATAATATTTGTTGAGATTTACATTTTTCATAAGTATTTTGAATTGAAATGTTGGGCTTATTTAAATTAAGAGGCCTGGAAGCCCACCAAGATGAAAGTCCAAATAGAAGAACGTTAATATCATGGACTAAATAACTTATCCAGAAAGACGAATAAGGATAGAATCTTGAAAAATCACGTACATAAACTAATATTCAGTCTTCAGCACATTCTACGAGATTTCATGTAGATATGTAATCACGTCAGTCATGGGAAGATAACTTGTAAACGAAAATCATATCAAAGGATAAGTACCAACACGATGTCTATATAAACCAGGTAACCCTCTATGAAAATGGGACTTCTCGCTGGATTCTCTAAGTTACCTTTAAAATAATTAGTCAGATTACTGACTTAGGCATCGAAACTTTCTCAAACGAAGATCGTCGGATTATTCAATTTCTTGCAAGTGAACAGTTACAGGATAAGAGCGAAACACGTCCTTAACATGAAAAATAATAGACATACATTTTTTTTGATATTGTAAATTTATAAGTGAACAAGAAAATTTTTTGTGAAATAATTTATAAAAATAACATCATTTTACATAAAGAGTTATTTTGTTCTTAGGATGATGTAGAGTAGACATAATATTCATGTCACTTAAATTGTAAGATTTAATTTATAAAATTTAAATCTTAATATTTATTTTTTAAAATAAATTGATTTCGTAGTTATAATATTTCTTATTAAATTATATCTCCACATACAAGTCTAGGAGACTATTTCACCTTATATATTTTTTCGGTACAAACAAAACAACAACACAATCAAGTGCCACAAAAATAATAAACAACAATCTCAAAATAAAGTTGTTTGTGATGGTATGTGCGTTCACACGCCATATTAAGATTAAACAATAGCAAATCAAAACGGTGTCGATATCCCAAATTCACTCCGAACTACCATTAGGCAAGGCACGTTGGAACTCACATTCAACTCGGATCCCGCGCGTTAAGTGCATGCATCACTCCGTTTATCAAAAATGTTGAACGACGCCACAATCGATAAATGGAAGGAACGGCGGCTTGATGCATATTGGCCTTAGGGCATCTGACATATTCAAACTTGCAAACAAGCCATCAAAATCTAAAAGACCCGAAACACCACCACCACTCCTATAACAGTCACGATGGCAGGACAAAAAAGGGAAGAAATGGAGAAGCGAAAAAGAAGTGGAGCCGGATGATTTGAACGAATAATAATATGGATGAAACAAACGTGGCATGCATTTAAAGAGGGAAGAATTGCCGAGATAAAAAGGGAAGAATTATGTACGGTATAAGATAATCGTTGTGAGACCAACTTTGGGGCTCATTTCCCCGTTAGGTGTCAGCTTCCTAAATCAGGTTTTGTATTTATAAGTATATCCCGACTACGCGGTCGGCACACGTTTTCTCCGTTGCCATAAACCCTTCTTCTGATTCTGTCCCCACTACTTCAGTTTTAAAGATAAATTAAACACTAAATAAATAAAAGAATATATTCAAAGTTTTATATATGTGAACGGTTATGGATATAAAAAAAATTATAAAAAAATTCATAAATTAATGTGATTTTATAATATCCATCATATCTATTTATAATAAAAATAATTTTTTAATTTAATATATCACATCAGGCTATATTAATTTGTAGATTATTATTTTTTATATAATTTGTTTATAACTAAAATATTTTCTTTTATATATTGGCTAATAATATTTATCATAGTTTGAGTTTTGTACCGTATCGACCCAAAATGTGTTGTACCAATTGACTGTTTTGTATTGGTTGAAATATTGAACTTGGTCGGTACACAATATTTCTATCAAAATATTGACCAGTACCGGCTTGTACGGGCGATATTAGTGTTTCGGCCATTCAACTCTTTGTTTTTTCATTTTTTTACTATTTTTTTTTTATCTCAATTTAGACTAAATTAATTATTATATATAATTTATTTATATCAACTATTGTTGTGAAATATAATTTATATATGTATTTATATATATAATTTATTTATGTATAAACTATTTCGAAATAGTCTGATATCGAAATATTTCGTTTTAGTACTTTGTCGGTACGTCTATCAATATAATATTCAAAACATTGAAATTTAGAATATTAGACTCTAAAAATTTTGTATATTTACTTTAAAAATATAAATAAATTTTCGATTATAATTTTTATTATTTTTACCGACGAGAAAAATTCACACGATATGTTGAATGAGTTTTTGCGGCAAGTTTTACTTTTTGCAGCAAAAAGAGTCGCCACAAATGATATTTGATGTACTGCGGCGAAAGAAAAACAGCTGGGAATGAAAGCCTTTCACATCAGCTACCATAAAAATATATTAATGATTTAATTTGTTATAGTTATAATGAGTCTCACAACAAGTTATATATTTAATATTTTTTATTAAATAACGTAATTTATGAATAAAAAGGTTGCAAGGCTCGCGCTATCATGCATGCATCGCATGATGCATGCAGAAAAGAAAAAAAAAAGGTTGCATAAAACGTTTTTTTTTTCCTCATATATCCTTTTCAACCGTTGAAGGCATGATTCATGGTTTTTTTAAGCAACCTTGTTTTATTTCTTGGCATGATTAGTGATGTTGCTACTTCAACTAGTTTCTTGCTAGCTAACTTTCTTTTAGTTAGCAAATTAAATATTAATTAAGAAGAGTTAAGATCACAAAAATTGTTTGATGATCTAGCTAATCTACGATTAGTTTGTGTTTAATGGTTTTTTTTATTGTATTTTATTGATTTTTTTATATTATTTCATCTCATCTTATTTATATAGTTGAATGTGGTTTTAATATTCTCTAAACTTCAAGTATTTTTTTTAAAGAAAAAATAAACGTTGACACACTTTAGATTCACATGAAAAAATTCATTTTTTAATAATGGGATTTCAATGTTTTTCAAAGACAATATGGCGGATTTGCACACCTTAAACTGTATTAATATTATTATGATATAACTTTATATTGATTGATGTTTCACATCAATATGACATTTATTTATTTTTTCTATTTTTATTTTTTATTCTTAAATAAATATCTGAAGGAATGTAGGTATTTACAGTTTTGGAGTGTATATACTCCGGATACTTTTTTTGAAAAAAATAAAGATCCCCACTAAAAAAATAATTTTTAAAAAAATTAAATTATTTATTATATTTTATGTAGGAGTTTGAATAAATCATTAGTAATCATATGAGATGAGTTGAGAGACTCTCAATACATGAAACAACCCCTTAAAGTGGTACTTGCAATGTTTTGAATAGGTTGGCATACCAGTCAAAACACTGAAACGAAATATTTTAATATCGATACCGTTTCGTATATCGCTTCGAAATAGTCTATATACAAATAAATATTATATATATACATAAACTATAAAAAGATAAAATTACTAATTATTTTAAGATTCATACAAACAAAAAATACCTTTTATATCTATAAAAAGGGAAAAAAAATACAATCTATTTTAAAAAATCACTAAAAATAAAAGTTGTCCGAAATCCAAAATCCAGTACTAGCCAAAACAAGCTGAAACGACCGAAATATGAGACGAAACGAAATATCGCTTTTTTTTTTTTGTATTGGTCAACAGGTCAGTATGGCATATTTCAACTGTACCGACCAATACAAAATGATATTTAAAACACTGGTTAAGAGATCTATTTTAGGTTACGCTAGGATCATTCATTCACAACTCCAATGGACCTATTTTATTTCTTTATTTAAAAAAAAAAAGACTTTCTTCGAGTAAATGTTCATGATATTGAAGAAGATCTTACAAAAAAAGGATCCTTTACGAGATATCATTGGAAATGAAATTGCCACAATAAGTTTTTAATTTTGGTGATTTTGATATCGTCGCAGAGTTTTAACATTAAGTTTTAAAAATGAATTTTTGCAGTGATTTTAAAATAAATATAATATTATAACAATAATTTATCAACTTTTATATCATCTCATCATAATTCATTATTATAAAAAGTCGTTATGCCTAACTCTTCTTCAAAAGAGTTCACCGTTGAATGAAAAATATCAATTTACTGGAAAAAGTCGTTGCGGAGAGCACACTATCTGCATCATTTAAATTACAATTTTTGATTCATAATATTTAGATTTTAAAATTTATCTTCTAAATCAAGTTATGTCACGTAAGTATTTTACTAAATATATTTTACACACTAACTTGATAATATGATTTTTCAAAAAAGTAAAAAGAAAAGAGAGCATACCATATATATCTCGTTTAGATGGCGAATATTGCTTATTGAGCAAACATAAAACCCTTCACACTCCACAAAATCACCAACTCCTACCAGAGCATGTGTGGTATATTTGGGTGTCGTAATGGGCTTATTTTGAAAGGTACACAGCTCCTAATTAATTCTTTCACATGAAGTTTGCCTTAATATTCTATTATTCTCTCTGTATATAATATATATATATATATATAATATTATATATATATATATAGGTCTGTTAGATGTGCCTTTCTTTTCTACCTATCTTATTCTAAGCAAAGCAGCTCTGGTTTTGAGAGATCAAGACCAGCTTTCACTCCATTCTTCTTTTCCTTTGAGAGATCAAAGCTTCTACTCTCAGTTATCACACGTCAATTGTTCTCTATCTCTAGGGTTTGATGGCAATTTCAATTGGATTTTATCCCTTAACGATATTCTTTACTCCTGGATCATATATTAAAGTTTGGATTTGGATATGCCCCCGAGCCGAACAAGATTTTTAAATTTTTTTTGTCGATGCCATATGGACTTAAGCTATAAGAAATTTTGTAAAAATAATATTAAAAAATGACAGATTTGACGTGATCTATCAGATTTGTTTTATAATAAAAATAAATTTATAATCTCATAAATCACATCTAGTTAAATTACTTTTATGTAATTATTTTGTAATTAAAGTATGTCTTTTTTTTAAAAGAAAATAATAATAAGATTAAGATTTTTTTCAAATAAAGTATTACGAAGAAATTAAATGATGCCTCTCATCTAATAGAGTTGACTCGGTTGGGACGGATCTGCATGTAGTATAACCATGTGTTAGCATTAATTACTATAAATTAATGAATAGGTTATGATGATTTCTAGACAATAAAAGGGAAGATTTCTGTAGCATGGATCATTTAATAGCACATGCAAACATTTAGTACTCAAAGTTTGAGTCATTTTTGACTATATATTTCTGTTATTTTTTTATAAATTTTTGATGGAGAATTCATTCATGAATTGTCGTAGAATACAAGTAAACAAACCATGCAGCTCTGAGAGGAGCTTTACTACCCGCCAAAGCTCCAAAAAAAATATCATATGTTTGGAGTTATTTTTTTTACCAACTTCCTAATTTAAGGTTGCGATTAGATTCGGAGATTAGATAAGTTGAGATAAGTTTAGTTTATTTTTTAATATTATTATTATTTTAAAATTTTAAAAAAAAAATGTATTAGAATTTAAAAAATATGTATTGAGATTTGAAAAAAGTATATAGGAATTTATATTTTTTATAAAAAAAATTATAAAAATATAATGATGAAATAGAAATGAGTTAAAATAAGCTCAACTCACTTCTAAATTCAAATTGGACCTAACTTTGACTTTACATTTTAAATACGGAAAAATTATTAAGTATTTCCAGAGTTTGGATGATGTGCTGATACTTATCGTCTGATCATAATATATCCTATAATTAAAAATACATATATTAACATTCATTTTAATTGACACGATATGTTGTAAGATGATAAGAAGTTGCAAGGCTCCGCTTGGATTCAGATATGAAATGAGTTTATTTTTTAATATAATTATTATTTTAGAATTTGAAAAAGGTATATTGAAAATTGAAAAAGGTGTAATGGGAATTGAAAAATGTGTATAGGAATTTGTGTTTTATATAAAAAATTATAAAAATATAATAATAAAATAAAAATAAGTTGAGATAAGTTGAGATGAACTGAGCTCATCTTTAAATACAAACGGAGCCTAAGAACACAACTTTCCACATTACTGATATGACAATATTTGATTTATAAATGAATTTAGTTTTTTTTTTCTTTTTACACAAATCAAATTTTGCAACGTCAGAATGAGAGGATGTGTTATCCGGACCACACGGAGCTGTTAATAAGAAATGAAAAATGCTATTCATTTCGTTGTCGTTGCCTTTCATCTCGCTGGATCCCATTTTATTAGATTTTTTTTTTAGTTTTTTTTAAACATAATTTTGAAGTAAGTATTTTTAAATATTATTATGATCTTTTTACATTTTTAAAAAATATTTTAAGATGTTAAAGAAATCATGTAAAAAATATCTATTTTTTATGATTTTTTTTACATCTTAAAATATTTTTTAAAAATATAAAAATTATAATATTATTTAAAAACGCTTAATTAAAAATCTTGTAAAAAGAACTATAAGAAAAAAAGGGATCCATTGGAATCCAAATTAATGGGATTCCCATAAGAAATTTCTTATTCAATAAAGACAAAAAAAAATCCTGAATAACCTTGTAATTAGAAGTACCATCTAAGATGTCAGTTCAAATACTGTGATCAGAACATATAAAACATGGTAATTAAACGCAGATCGGCATCATTTCAAAACTATATATTTTGTAAACTGTACCAAGCAACTATCAAATAATTTATTAACCACAAAAACTAATTATTTGCATATTAATCCTACCATGTTTTTTTTAATATATAAAATGAGAGGTAGAGGCGACCAACGTAGCTACTCTTCTTGAATACAACCATAAAAATCCTTATTTACTATGAAATATTCGCTTTGAGCCATAATTTATTATCCAGTAGATAAGCTCATAACCACAGCCTACCAAAATATCAGCTGGTCCAAAATTTATCTCCTGGTCCAAAAATCAAGCTTTACTATCACAAGTGGTTTTAACTTATGCCATTCAAACTTCTGAAATTGAGGCCATGAAAATTGAAATAGTTCGTACTAACTTCATTACCGCCTTAGTGATTAATCCGACCACGTTAAACGTTTTAGAGCATCTTTTTTTTCTTTCTTTTTTATGTGATCTATGTAAAGGTCTGATCTAAGTTTCGAAATCGTCACGTCGTTTTTTTCAAGATTTGGATAATTTCGATCTCATTACAGGTTGACCAAAGAATCAAAGATAAATGAACGAATAGGAGTTGCTGTGGAAATACAGTCATTGACTGGAAGCGATTGCTAAGAAATCTCAGCTGGAAAAGAAAATCACCCTAAAGACAGCTAAATAACGCATGCATTAGACCTGAGAGAGAGGAGAAGACTCATCCTGAAGACTAGAAGATAATATTGATAATAACTAATCAATTAGTTTATTCTTTACAAAAAAATGAGAACTTTTTCAAAAAAATAATCTACAGAGTTGATTCAAGACGCTTTGGCCTTTGCATCTCCTATGGAAAGGCCAACCTTTAAACTCAGTGAAAAGAAAGAAATCTGGGGAGCCAAACTTCAATGAGGAAAACTCCCAGTCCTCCATATGTGGCTAAGGGTCTCCTGAAGACCGTATTTTACCACTGCCCGTTGGCCGGCTCTGAATCCATCTCCATACACTGGTGAACTGTCCGACTCGATCTGATGTTTAAAGAACTCCCCAAGCGTTCTTTCAAATTTAGAAATCCTGTCCCTCTTTGGTGCAGAGGAAGAAGATGATGAGGCTGATGCAAGATTGCTGACTGATCCAGACTTAAGCTTGGAATCCAACCACATGAGAGCTAGAACCTGACAGATACCTTCCTCAACATCTTGACTGAGACTCGGGTAACCTGTCATATACACAGCATATATTTCAGCATCTTGAAGAAAGACTCAAAATATGGTAATTCAGAGTCATAATATGTTAATTGATTGAGCAAACTCCACATAATTATAATTGAGATCATTCTACAAAACCTTGATGTGATCTTTTAAGAAGAAGTTGATTTATTTAAGATATTGTAAGCACAGGAGACTCCTTTAAAAACAACCTGAGGAAAGAATTAATTTTCTATATTTTCACAATTCTCTTTTAACACAATATGTGCCATGGATTACAGAAGCACCTTTAAGACGCAGCCATGCATGCATCATCTCATGAGCCAAAATTGATCCAGTAAGCAACCTGCATGCAAAGAGAAGTCCAGTCATGCACCAGAAGGTTCAGCCAAATTACATATGCAGATAGCAGATTAAGACAGTATGGCCAAAGCCTCAACTCTCTGAGTGAATTCTCATGATAATCTTATCGCGATTTGCATGTGTTCACATATAGAAATAAATGTTAAACCTCCATGTCACACTTCCAACTGAATATACCACGACGTGAATCAGTTGGTTTTAACTGAAAGAGGGAAAATTTGAAAGAACGTGAGACTAGGGAAGGATGAAGACATGTTCTTTTCCCTAATCTGTATTTTATATGAACATCGTACATAACCCTGAGGATATATTTGTAGTCCCATATGATCAGAAGATCATGCAACTACAATTTGTTTCAATTTAACTATTTAATTGTCATAATTTTAAATCCTGATCTCTCACCACAGCTCCACAATATCGAATTTAAGAAAAAATTTACTTATTTTGTGCGAAGAAAAATGCGCACTTCAATTACAGGTTAAGGTGATTCAGTCATCAGATCACCCCCAAATTCCAATTAACATATTTCCTGAGCTCTTTGAACGGAAACACAGTATAACATATGCTTTCACGGAATATCATGTGCCATATGATGATCATGAATGCATTAACACACAAAATATAGACAATAAAACTTTAAAAGCAACATGCTTTTGTCAAGCAACTTCCATCAGGCTACTGTGTATTGGCTCAAGTGGCAAAAGGGCAGATTGGTGTTGGGTACTTATAGAGAGAGAGAGAGAGAGAGAGAGAGAGAGAGAGAGAGAGAGAGGATTGTTCACTGCTAACCATCTTTTCTGTCAACTCATTCTCTTTGATTGCAGAACAAAGTTATTACTTTCAATTGAGTCAGTTTTCACAAATTCAACAAGGTTCTAGGAACCTAGAAATAAAGAAGGAAATCAGAATGGGTAGTCGGGCTGTAGCATCTTTGAGAGGAATGGCTCATTTCTTCCCCCAGCCCCTGACATGATTTATTTGAAGGTAGTACATGTTAAAATGTAGTTCTCGTTCTATGATAACCTGAGTAGCAGTGACGTAATTTTACATAGAAATAAATGCATGGATCATGCTATTTTTGGAGCCCCCCTATCATCAAGGCAAAAGTTCTTTTAGTAACCATTTGATCCGGAATTATTTTGAACCCTGTCATATTACTCCTAAGAAATTTGAATAGATGTGTTTCCAAATCCATTTATTCTATTGAGTTTGGGAGCTTCCTTCAAGAACAAGTTGTAGAAACAAGGATTCAATACCTTGGAAGACCATACAATATGAGAATTGCAGTGACCTCACAATGACGACGTAGTTTGTAGGGCTCTGTTTTCATATTCGTCGCTCGATTTCCTGCTCCGATCCTTGGTCGCCTGAAAACCTGGCAATTTACATGGAAAAATAAGATAAATTGCCCAATATAAACAAATAATCATAATAAAGCTCTGTATATCCGTGTTTAATTCTAGTGAAGAGTCCTTAAAAAAACTCCTTACAGTGCTGATAGTTTGCTCCTCAGAAAGGCAGAGTCCTCTGGTCTCAGGCACGTGATAATGGCCCTGGCCAAGAAAAAATAAATAAATTCCAATTTGGACATGTACACACACTCTTCTGAATCAACTGAAAGAAAATCACATCTTGTTACTCGAATGACTGACTTCGTGTGTACATGTTGATAACCATAGGGGACAAATTAGTATATAAGGATTCTGTGCTGTCTAAGATAAGAACACTTTAGACAAAAAATAAATAAAAGAAATAGAACACTCACCAAAAAGTAATTACTAAGATTAGAGGCCCTGTTTGGATGTTGAGCTAGTCTCAACCCATCTCATTTATCTCAATATCCAAACACCACTCAAGCACACACACTTTTCAATTTCAATTTTTCAAATTTTCAAATTTTCAAAATTTTCATCTAATTACCTAATCATTACAACTTTCTCAAACTTCTAAACAAAATACAAAAACAATTCAACCTTTTTAAATTCCAAAACAAAAATTATATTAGAAAATCATATTCTAATAAAATTTTTACTTTATAATTTTTTTTCTTCAATTTTCTCTTCTCATTTTCCAAAATCTCATAAATCATCTTAACTCAAACCATTTCACTACTGTTCACAAACTATTCGCTACTATTCATAGATTTCTCATCTCATCTCAAAATCCAAATAAAGTTCAGTATTATTCACTTTTGCACAGTTTCCAATATAAATTAGGTTGGACTCTTGTATTTGCTCAAGTAGTCATCAGACATGAGTGTCAGGGACTTTTGTGTCATGTCTGGCATCCCAGGAGAAATACCAAGCATATCAGAGCTGATATTAAATAGTTTCAATGCATTTTCCCTTACATTCTTTTCTCCTTCTCTAGCTTCATTTAGTGCTTGTCTTTCAACCAAAAGTAATGGAACATGCTGCTCCACTTTCATATGTAAACCCTCATAAAACTGTTGTATATCAGTATATAGCGGTAGGCATTCATTGGAATCCATAATTACAGAGTCCAGACACTCCAGACAGAGCTTCCGACCATCGTTAAGGGCAACGTATGTTGTGTCTCGCGGCTGCATACAATGAACAAACATATCTTGCCATTAATTTTTGCTAGGATACTTTTCTGGTTTACAGTCATTTTGGCAAAAATTTTTCAATCACAAACCTCCATTCGCTCACAGCTGCAACACCGAGGAGTGCCATCATGTTCATGATAAGGGCAGTATTTTTGAACCCAAAATGGATGTGCCCTATATTCAATTAGACCAGCAGGGTTTGTTGAAATCTGTCGAAAAGATATATATAATTGAAAAAACCAACACCAACTTACAAGGAGTAATCTATCTAAAGAAGAAAAACATTGACGAGGATGTATCACTTAATTGAAATATTTTGGTTTTGATCTTTCAAACTTGACACACCACAGTGAGATCCCCCTTTATTGCTATATGAGGTTCCTCCAATGTTGGTCAGTTAACTAAGCTCGAGTTAGAAGCAACCATTCTCAGATCGAAAGCAGGCCAAGCAATCCCTCCCAACCCCAACAACAAAGCCATGTTGAGGTATAATGCAGAAAATGTAGGCCACACGAGTGGAAGAAATCTCCCCTTGGTGAGTGGCACAGTGGGGCCGTGGGCAGGCGGGCGGGGATCCCGCTACGTGTAGTTGCTCAAAGCTTTTTTTTTTCTTTATGGGAGGGTATAAATGTACTTGCATCTAAAAAACTGTAAAAGGGCTTTAAAATTAAAAGCTAAAAAACTGGTTCTCAAATGCTCGCTTTCTAAGACTTGATTAAAAAATCAGAAGTACTAAACCCTATGGGTGCATGGCATATTTTCTGATAAATTTAAGGTCCAAGATTGCACCTGTCATAGGTAGACATGTTATATTACTCAAGGGATATGTAGAAAAAATTGAGAGAACCTCTATAAATTTCAACCTGCATTTGCAGCTTTCCCTCTCCTCTAGGGACTGAAAAGTCATTTTTGTGACATTTATTATTATAATCTGTTTTGTATCAATTTTAAATCGTTTAGCTTCAACTAGGATGATTGACAGGTAAGGAAAACCCTTCTAGTCTTCTTGGCAACCAACACAAAAGATGAAGCAGAAACAACTTAAGCAAAATCAGAATTAATAAATATTTAGCCTAGTACAGAGATACTTACAAATTTCTTGCAAACATCACATTTAGGGTGGTGATTCTCCTTGTAGCAAGATTTATGGTATGGTTTATTCGCAGATGTAGAGAACTGTAAGCAACAAAAAGAATAGATACGGAAAATTCAGACTACAGTTACAGTAAAAGAGCAATAACAGAATCATTGACAAAGTAGAGTTCTATGGAAGTTACTTGGGTGTTTTTTTTTTTACCTCATAATCAGATATCGGTAGGTTGCAAGCATGGCACCGGAAGCATTCAGGATGCCAAACTGCATTCAGGCAATTTAGATATTGTCCATAACCAACCTCAGCATGGCAACCGGCACAAACCCTACAGTAAAACCAACAATTTTAAACCTAAAATATAAAAAGTCATTCTTTGATTATGGTTCTCGTATACTTATTAAGCCCCAACAAAAGCTAGATCTATAAGTTTAAATGTCAAAACCGTAAAAGTAGATGAGAAATAATAATGTGCACTCATTAGCTTTAGTTCATGCTTGCTTGTCAAGGAACATTCAATACAAACATGGTTGAATAAAGCACTCGCGTGGAAACAATGAGGAATTAAACAAACTAAAACAGAAGATTGAGATGATACATTGATTTAAAATAGAAGTAATATACCTTAACCCCGGAGGGAAGTAAACAGGGGCAGGTTGATATGCATTTCTGTTTTCATGTCGAGGAGGAGACTCCGCATTTAGGCTCTCTTGTAAAGCTTGAGCAAGTTGTTCATCATCCTTCAATTGAGAATCACGATCTAAAGAAAATGTCAGAAACAAATTAATTCAAATAGTAGCACTTTAGTCATATGTGTATGAAAAATTATTAGGTACGCCTGGAGTGTGGATGATGCGATACTGTCATCCTATCATAAAATGCCACGCCATTAAAAACTACTTACAATAAGCACTAACTTTTAACGACATAGCATACTATGATAGGATGCGAGTACTGTGTACTTCGAAACTACCCAACAACTACTCTTTATAAGATACATACGGAACATACAGTTTAGTGATATAGCATTCTATGATAGGATCAGAGTACCAGATATATTCTTCAAGAGTACCTAATAACTATGTATAACAGACAACAGAGATTTACATGCTTCTCCTCTTCATCAACATACAACTTGTTAATTTCATGACACTAACCCCGATAAACAAGGGCATGGTGTACGACAAGAGATCAGAGACCAAATTTCATGCAGGATCTTATATATTAGCAAAATCTTGATAGGAACAATAAGATGTTCCGAGGTGTTCGAAGGAGCAATGCAAGAAAAAATTAAGTAAAATTTATGTTTGTGGTTGTGGTTGTCTTTAGAGATTTGAATACAGGTTAGAAGCTAGAATGGCACAAAAATGAAAACACCTACAACCTCATGGCGTAGTATCGGCTTTCTGTTACTTCCTTTATGAACTTCAAATAATTGGAGAGCATCAATCACTATCAATGCATGATTTGGAGCTAATAATGACTCCAAAAGACCCAAAACCTAAATTCACATACCCAAAAACATACAGTTTTAACTTTTTTTTAGCAAAGTAAGATTCCTAATATTTTAACATATCATGCCAGCAACTTTTTTTTTGTTATGTACGTATCATGCCAGCAACTTCTGGCCAATCCTGCCTTCACTGCAGGTTTCAAAATGTGCGAGTCCACCTTGGATGGCTCTATGGACTCTGCATCAAGTGTATGAAATACTAGATACCTAGTAATATAGTTTCTGAAAACATAAATAAAGAGAGATTTGCAAAATGGAACATATTCCCTACATCAGCAATGTGATTTATTATTAACATGGCTCATCAGAAAAACATGCTCTAGCATCGTCCATGTTTTGGAAGATGATTTAAAAGAACTTAGTCATATTTAACTTTAAATCATATCTGAAAGAATACGTGCGGTATCTACAATAGTCTCTTATAAAGGCAATCTAGAGAATCAATATAGCTTAACTTCTTTGGAAACCATTCAAGCTAACATCTCTATTACATATGAATTGTATATCCTCCAATGCCTATACAGTGTACATGACTTGCATCCTTGGAAGAAACCATTATCATAGTAAGATAGCTCACGTGACTACTATTTTCAAGCGTAAGTCCTGCATCAGGTATTCCCCATGGTGACTACAGTTTTTGCAGTGTAACGGAGGAACCGATGGAACAAAAGAGGGCCACAAAGTGGATGCCTTGTCATCATTCGAAGAAGCTATTATGCAAATTTTGCTATGAACTTTGCCATTAAACTGAGTACCAACAGAGCAAAGTCATGGAGAAAATTTCTCGTTTTAACTAAAAAGGTAAAAATACAATCTTACAATAAGTCCTTGTTTACATGTATCAAAGGTTAAGATCAACATTTTTCATTAAATTCATCTAACACAGAATGATTGGGTAACAAAACTAGGGCCACATTCATTAAATCAAGCCAATCACAGAATAAAATAAAACCTACTAGCAAAGATACCCTGAGGTGTATCTGTGACTCGCATACCATTTCTAAGAAACCATGCAAAAAAAAATGTAACATCTAATTTGAAATGATCACCAGCTTGCACGAATGATGCAATACCATGAACTTATAGAAAGTACACAATGGCAGGAGCATTTGCAAGCATTTGAAAGGCATATCACTTACCAATCACATTTTGTCTCTTTTGACTTTCTTCTAACAGAGAGAGTGCAATAGCGTGATCCATATCATTCTGGCTCTCTGGCCACATATCCTACATATTCCCCACCGAAACATGTTACAGGGAGGACCATATCAAAGAAAAGAACACCAATCACTGCTGTCAAGGAAACAATGTTTCGTACAAAAACAGCGATACTTGTTGCATCAGACATGATTCATGCCAGTGCAAAAGTACATTATTGCAGAGATAGCAATAAAAAGAATGGCAAGTCGTGGTAGATGTAATTACCCCTGAACTAGCTGGTGCATAATAATTTGAATCGCTACCATAGTTTGCATGGAAATGCTCTTCTGAGTCTTTGTGTCCTGAGCCTTTAAAAATTTTGCTAAGCCAACCCATAATCTGTAGCGTTTATCTGTTCATTGTAAATGAAATTTTTACCTGCTCATAAAGCATTTTGATTTAAGCAAAAAGGTGGCGAAATTAAATACAAGATGCAATGAAGCTTCAGATATTTCTGTCTAGTTTCAGCACAAACAAAGATGGACTAGTGAATGAAAAATATATAATTTCTAAGTAGCCACATATAACATTATCAAAAAGTACATTCATTACAAAACAAATCCCAAGTCCATGCTTCTCAAATATGGGAAATTTATAAGCAATTCATTGTGTGAACTCATGCGAACAATTATCAGTAATTCATGAGAAGAAATTGCATTTTCCCATTTTGATGATAACCAAATAGAAGGGGAAAAGAATCATGGCCTCATCAAGTCAACCCCATGGGACAAGGAAAAGGTCAAATGGGTTTGAGCAATCCAGCAGATAATAGAAATAATAAGATTGCAAATGCTCTTCCGATTATCACTCTAATCAAGTCAACAGCATTTCATATCTGTTTTATATTTGCATGCAGTCTTCATCTCCACCAATACGGATCCAGATTCATTGATTTCGCTTCAATAAGGAGTTCGGGTGAAGAATAGAAAACAGAAAGGCATAAAGATAGACTCGCAGAGGAGGTAAAGACATAAAGATAGGTTCTTCCAACTCAACATGCTCATCAAATTCATCACATATAACTTCTAATTTCAGGTTAAATGAAAAGAGATGGATAATCAATTTATGGAAGGGCAACTTACCCTAAACAAATCCCGAACTTGCAGAAATGATTGAAGCGGACGAGACCCAGATCAACTTAGATACCAATCCGCTCAAAAGGAGCTATGAAGATTGTAGAAATGGTTCTGATCACCCTTCCCTGCTTTCTTTCTTTCTTTCTTTCGTTCTCTCTTTTATGACAAGTTCATAATCTATTCAACAAAGCAGCAATCAAATAAACGCGAAGGCACCCTTTTTATCTCTCCCAATCCGAAGCAGAATCTAGCAGAACAGAAGCGATGTTCCAGAAAGAAAAATGGCAAAGAGAAATTTTTTAAAAGGAAATGCGAAGAAATGTGTAAAGAATGAAAGAGCACTTGGATTGTACGCAATTTAAAAGTCAAACTAAGAGAAAACACGGTTTAATTTATGATATATCTATAAGGGCTTTGATCAAGATTCATAAAACCCAGCTGGGCATTGAATTTATGCTATATTTAGAAGACATATAAATATATGTATATATGTATGAATCACATGTACTGCCGTGAGGTTCTGTAAACTCTTCCTGAAGAAGACCCCAAGAAAAGCAAAGAATGATTCTTTAAAAAGGTAAGTGAGAAAAACCGTAAAAGCAAAGAATGATTCTTTAAATTAGAATATATATATTTATATGACAAAACTCTAATAGAATGAAGTTCAAGAAAAGGAACAACCAAGCTTTTTTTTGGAGAAGATGAGGAGCTGAGGGAAAAATAAATAAATAAAAATGAACGTGGTGGTTTAAGGTGAAAGTGCGTAGAACGACATCTGAAAAAGGTTAGACTTTCGGAACTAGAAAAAAGGGTGGAAACTTCAAAGAGAAAAAGCAACAGCAAGTCTCCGAGCCCCCGAGGAGATGTCGGCTGGATTTTCCATTTTCCAAGCCCACCATCAAGCAATAAAATAGCATGGGACAGTTGAGTCATGATTCTCTCATGAATACAAATAAAGATGAAACAAGGATGGAAGCTTCTTTTTATTTTTATTTTTATTTTTATTTTATTAATACGAGAAACCAATCACACAGCTACAACTGTACAACGAAACCAGACCTTTTGAGGTAATGATTTTTTTTTTTAAATAATTCTAATATATCCTTTTAATTTATTTTTTTTAAAGGTATTTAAAATTTTTAAATATATATATATATTAATACATTAATAATCACTTCTTAATCAATAATTTAAAAAAAATAGATTCTTAAGTGATCAAAATAAGGTAACAAAATAAAAAAGCATATTAGCATTACTCAAAGAAAAATAAATAAAGATTTTAGGATAAATTAAAAAAATATAGACTCTTTAGTGAACAAAATAAGGTAACAAAATAAAAGACCATATTAGCATTTACTCAAAGAAAGAAAATCAAAATTTTAGAATCATCTATACTACTTCATTACTATTTATAGAATTATAAATTATTTATTATTATTGTCAAGCTATATTACTGTTATTAAATTATATGAGATATTCTAAAGTTATATTTAGATGCATGATTCCTTCAACTCATATCAAATTGATTATTGATAAAAATTACTACTTTTTTAACTTTTCATAAAAGTTGATGTCATATTTCGTACATTTAAATGTCACTTATTTATATTCAAATATACTTTAATAGGATCTACAAAATACTATTTTTTACTGATTATCTCAATATTTTAATACAGCTCTAACAATCAAACGAAGTCTTTATATTTTCTTTGTCCTTTTGATGGATAAATTTATTTGCTTCTTTATTTTTAAATGATAAACAAGGTTTTATTGAAAATAATAAGTGTACAGAATATATATATATATATATAAACAATTCTCACCCATGCATAATTATGTAGTGCATATTTGTATATTAAATTATCTAGTGAATATTATCTAGTGAATAATTATCATGTGCAAGTCTCATACATTTTCGTTGAAGAAAATAGAATATATTATAGAAAGATTAGTTTATATATATCTCAAGTTTCTTAATTTATTTCTTTTTAAATGAGTATTCAATATTTGTACATTTATAAAAATATATAATAAATAATTTCCTATGTTTTAAACTCATTCGTTGACCACTCATTTAGAATGAGAATGTAATATACATCTACAATCTAGATGATTAAATATTAACGAATAGAATATATTATAATTTTTTTAATAATCTGAAAATGAGATATATATATATATATAATAGTTTATTTACCACAATATGACAAAAGAAATGATAATTTATGATGCAAAAATATTTATTTTCCCCGAAAGTTACTATCTATCTTAAAATATATTATTATATTAGTCCCCAAAATATTATGATCTCTGCAACTTTGGCCAAACGCGTTTTAAGAGTTGGCTGCAGCCAGAATTGGCCAGAATTGATATTTGACATCAACAATCATTTGGGTCTGGACAGCCTCAAGATAAACTAGAAGATGTCAATAAAGATGGCTGTACTTTTATGTGTGAAAGAAATCCGGCCGCCATTTTCAAATGACATTAATGTATAATCAAAACTAATGCAGTGTGAAATTTTGAACCCCCCCCACCAAAAAACAAAAAAAAAACAAAAACAAAAACAAAAATAAAGAAAGAAGAATTTTGGGTTTTTTTTCACTTTAATAACAATATATTTTAAATGTAATGATATTTTCATCTCTTAAAATTTTTCATCCAATCATTTGTCTCTAATCCCTCATCAAAAAAGAAAACATTATATTCTTTTTAAGGAGATGATTTATACAATTTAAAAATATATAAATTTCACTACAAGAAAATTGAATATAAATTTTTGTGATAAAAATATATTTATTTTGATAGAAAATAATCATTTTAATAGAAAATAAATAATTACAAATAAATAAATTTCTTGCAGTGTTTTACAAATTTTTTAAAAAAATCCATGCATTTTAATAGTAGATATAATATAAATATATATATAATTGTTTTTTCAAGTGAATTACTTCAATCTTTAAACAGCCCATTTACTTTTATAATTATAATAAAACCTTTAAAAATCTCATTAAAAAAAATTACTCAACAATTGTAAAATTAATTTTAAGGAAGCTTCCATGTATGGGCGCTACAGCGCAGCAATTATGGACTTTTTGATCATTGACAATCTATGGAGGTGGAATTTTCCCCGATTGATCTTGACCAATCATATTGCATTATAGCCACTTGGAACAAATTACTATTATTTATTTCAGTTTTATTTGTTTATTTTTTAAATTAATAATGAATGATTAGCTAGAACATGATTTTTTTCCCTATATAGTGCCACGGTTAATTACAGCTTCTATTTTTTTACAGTATTTTTATCTGCATGTTTTAATAATTTCTTACCAAAAATATTAATGTGTTTTCAAAATCTTAGAAGAGTAATATCTATTTTAAAGAATTGTTTTTTAAAAATTAGTTGTTAAGGTTTTGATGAACATCATAATAATATGAATTGTACGTCACGTACAGTACTTTATAAAAAACTATATTCATAAGTCCTAACACCTGATTAAATATTAATATATAATAGGAATCAATTAGTTTCAATTCAATCATACTTTCTTTTTGCATAAGATTAAACTAAATATCTTCATCAACAAGGAAAATACGTAATGACCTATTGGAGACTTAAATTGGCAACTTACGTACGTGCCACACTTTTAGTAAATTATTATATTATGTTATCTTAAATGAATTCTTATTAATATTAAACTCAATACAAGAAAATTATGTATTTATGATATTTTAATTATAAATAGAATGACTATTTGTGATAAAATTAATCTGTTTTTGTCTCGAATAATCTTTTTTATTATAATTAAAATGTCACAAATACTATTTTTCGTATAATGACTCTAGATAATTAAAATAAATATAACTTTTAATTGGGAAACATTTATATCAATGAAAAATTATAAGGATTTTGGCCTATTTATATATAAACTTGTGATTCTCCAACAATTATCATCACATCAACATAAATATAAAGATAGTATCACTAAAAACTTCTATCCAATAATTTTTGTATAGAAAAAATTATAAGGCTAGACAATCTTAATTAATCTACATGATATACTTGATCAAAGATTTTACGTATTCAATTTTCTCTCGAAATATTGCACATTTATTAAATTAAAGGGAAATTAAGATAAGTTTAAATATAATATTCATTAATTTTAGAAACTATTAATATCCACATGCAAAGGACGTCACAATTACATATAAGATGCATGCACGCACGCAGTTGGATTAGGTATGCATTGCTGACTCTATTGTTCCTTTCGTGATGTCAACTCTTTTTTTTTAGCAAGTTAATTTCATTGGTCTAAAAATGATATATAAGGTGCGGATGAATTTTCCAACAATCACTTTAAAGCAAAAAATAACAGTGAAAGTATTAAAAAAAATCAAATTTATTTAAGACCAATTTCTTGAACTCTATTCAAATTATAAAAGAAAATATTATCTTATAAAAAGATAAAAATAAAGTATTTGCTAACAAGCGAACGATGGAACCACTGCAAGAGGTGTGGAACCTCCACTAGAAGCGACGGTGGTGGCGTGTGCACTGTTACTTTTTATCCTGAGTTGTTTGATAGAGAGGTCTACAATTCTTCGTCCAAGATCACGGATTATAAAATATAATAACATAAAATAGCAGCTAGAATCTAAACTGAATTATCAGCCGTGGGTGGTGGCACATGAAGGAGGTGGCAGCACGTGTAAGACATGCGCCGCTTGGGGAGATGAGCGAATGGCCAGAAGATCTAAGTCATCCAATGACAAAAGAGCCGCGCATGACCTGAGAAATCACTTCAGATTGTGACTACGCGTGAGAGACACACATGAGTTTGGCCGCACATGCAATCACGCACCGGGCCAAATCGTGATTTTCTTCCATGGTTAAATAGATCGTGGATAGAGATGATAAAGGGGCTGCGCGTGCCGGTTGATGGTAATTGCCAGATATCAAGAGATCAACTAGGATGGCGCTACCGTCAAAAATTTAGGGAAAATATAAAGGAAAAATAAAAGGAAACCGGAGGAGAAAGTGATAAGAGTCAAAGCTCCAAATCTCCACCACTCATGGAGAGAAACGGAGTAAGAGAATAGCAAGAGAGGAGAGAGAGTGAGCTTTAAGAAAAAATACTTTTGTGATGTCAACTGAAATAATTGATCAGTACTGCCAATTAATACATCGAGGCCGACTTTTTCACCAAAGAAATGTCTTTCTTTAAGTAGACTAGAATTTTAGTTTTTCGTAAGTAGTTTTAAATCAAACTTTGATCAGTGTTATGGCAACAGATATCGTGGCCGGATGAGATGAATATTATAATATTTTAATCAGAAACTTAATATTGTGAAAAATATGAATATATAATAATAATAAATTGTATTTTAAATATTTTGTACAAATCAAGTTTTGCTAATATATCAATGGTATAAAATTATGTGTCCGTTAATTTACAGCAATTAATATAATTGTGAGAATAATATTATAAGAAAATTGAGTATTTCTAACCAGTTAATTTTAAAAAAAAATATTTATATTTAAAATTAATCACAAATAATCTTTTTATCATAACAACTAATTAATTACAAAAACCCATTTTCCTGATAAAAAGTGGCCTCAGTAAACAGTACTCAGTCTACTGCTTGTTTATTGTTAATAAGACTTAAACATAAGTGAGCTATAACAGGTTTATGATCAGAGCTGATTATTTCATCCATTGACTCGTAAGAATGTAAGTTGGCATTGATTTTGTCCATGTCTTCTATCTTGAACAATATTCGATCTGTCCATGATGGCACTCTTACCTGCAAATAATTAAGAAGCTTAATTTGCTTGATAATTTATATAGAGATAGAAACTAGTCGAAGCATGGAAAAGAATATATACTTAAGAGTGTTTAGATCATTCCAAGGGTTCAGAATCCATGTGGACTTATGAATCTCTAGAATTAGTCGAGACTTTGTTAATCTCTGACACCCGGTACCAATAAAAAAACTAATAAGAAATCTCTTAACTTATATAAATGATGTTGTGGCTTATAAACCGAAATACTGGTCGTCATGTATAAGTTTGTCATATCAACTAAAATTAAAAAAAAAAAACTTTAATATTTTAATTAATTAATTTATAACTCCGTGTAGGTCATGTAGGGTGTAGGCCGTATGTTAATGTAAAGAAAAAATTTGGGTGCAGTCCTAACTTGTATAAGTCTAATTTATATAAACAGTACTTTTACTGTTCATATAAATAGTAAAAATACTATTCATGTGAATTAGGCTTGTATAAGTCGAAATTATACCCAACAATCCTCTAATGCAAAAACAAAATTCAATAATGTAAATGTATGCACTACAAAGAAATTGTTCAATTGTGGTTAAAAATGATTCACCAAAAGAAAAATAGGTTTTGTAATCAATTATTTGTGATGAAAAGACTCATTTTAACTGTAAATAATTATTTTGTTAAAAATAATTGATTGCAAATAATTTTTTTGTAATGATTATTTTTAAATCAAAATGAGTCTATCTTAATTAATTGCATATAATTCATCATAAATAATCAATATTCTTGTAATGTCATAGAATTTCCTACCTAGAGTAAGAGTTACGTACCCATTTTGTACAAGAAACTGGCCGCATTAATATCGTATATGTGTAATTAAGAAGACGAGAAATTAGACGATTATTTATATACCTTGTAACTACTGTCGTACTTGCTACTTCCAACATTATATTTATAGGTTGGCTTGAATGTCAATGTCCCTTCGCAGTAGCCATTGAAAATATTTCCTCTTTCAGCCTCTTGTAATAGTTGATCTTTGCTTATGAGCATCTGTATGGATGTAAATTATCCAATTCAAACATTAATAATAAATTAAATAGTAAATTAATCAATTAGATTAATATACATATTATATATTATAATTTCTTGACACAAATTAACTTAATTACTTTGTGAAGGTCTTGGTGTATTAAATCTCTTGCTGGATGGGTATCGATGCCTTGTACCCTGTAATTGAGATCTCCTAACCAGACAGTGATGTGAGCAGGTCTGGCATAAGGGTTCCAGCTCTTGGAGAAAAGGGAGTGTGACACGTGTCTGCACTCCGAGTTTCTTTCTTCTACCCTACCTGCATGAGCTACAATATACAGCTTTTTTTTTACAACTATTTATATAATTATATTTTAAATTAAATAAGAAAGTGCTCTCAGTATCTCTCCTGCGCCGCCTGGCCCAGCCAGTACGTATCCCCTTACGTTACGTTACGTTTTTGGATGTTGAAAATATTTAAAAATATTTAAAAATAATAATAAAAAAATAATAAATAATAATACTAATAAGTGAAAAATAATAATAAATAATGAATAATAATAAAAAATATTTGAGAATGTTTCGTTTCCAAACCTGGCCCGTTTTTAAAGATATTTCAAATAATTACTGGTTAATTTTCAAACAAAAGTGTTGTTTCTTTGTCCATTCATGGGATGATGAAGAAGGAAACAAATCAGAAAAGGTAATTAATTAATAAGAACAAATTAAAGCAAAAAATATTATAAGAACAAACTGCTTAATTACCAGAGAGATGACATGAAATGAACACCATTCGGATGCCTTTGTAGTTGATGCGAATTGCCACAGCACCTTTCTTTCTCCCAATTAATCCCCCAAAACCCCCAATAGAATGCTTATCTATCTGAAGTACTTCTACAAAATTTATAAATAGTATTTCAAATTATTATTTAAAAATATCTAATAAAAATCAAAGTGATAATCCTTAAGAAAAGATAAGAATGATCTGATCAAGATCATCAGGAGAAAACAGACTTGGTTAAACGTCATTAATTAGCTGGTTATAGTAGTACCTTTGCTGAATAAATCTGACTTCTTTGGTCCAAAGACATACAGCTGCAGAGATTGCATAATTGATTTTCCTAACAGCCTTCAATTATCACAAAATTCAATCAATGACCAGTTTTTTGATTCTCCCAGTCGGGATTAATAAAAAAAAACTTGCAATTTAAAAGAAAAAAGAGAAAGAGAAAAAAAATATATATATATATATATGATCAGTAAAGATCATAGAAAAAGCGCCCTAGCTAGAGTACTTGATCCTACTTCCTAGCTATAATTCATGAAGATCGAATTTTTACCTGATCACCATCCACAATATAGTATAACTTGATTTGAAGTATTACAATTTTAAAATTTATGTTCAAAATCAAATTATGTCACGTGAATATATAATACTGCAGGGTGTAAATGCCTTCAAATAAAATTATTCGTATTTAAAGTAATAGATCCTATATTGTAGTACCTTTGGATCATGATTGTGCTATATGCTAGCTGAGTATGGATATATGTGTGTATATAAAGCTTATTCAGAACTGCTATAGATATAAAAAGCTGATTATATAAAGAAAAATCTATAAATTAGTTATGTATTTTCATAGAATCTATTAGATATATTTTATAATAAAAATAATTTTACAATTTGAAATATTATATCAAGTCACATCATGTGTGATCCTTTTGTGGCTAAGCATTTTCCTTACTATATATATATACATATAGGTTTGTGATTATTATTAATGTGTGGACATAGAACAATGAACTTTCTTAATCTTCCTGCAAGCATGCATTTCAAATTCCATGGAATATTATGACCGTAGCTGCATTTGTCCTTATAATAGGGAATAGTCTGCACCATGCAGCTGGATACCAAATTATTCAACTATCCCAATTTCTTTTTCTTTTTTGACAGTAACTATACGATTAATTTTCTTCTTAGATATACATATGTATATATGTGAAAAAGGATACGTACAGATAGTGATATGAATAAAGGAGATACATAGAAGAAAGAAAAGGCAGGCATAGCCTCTGATCTCACATGTGAGTCTCCACAAGAGCATCCTGCAATGGCTTTAAAATGTTGTTCCGTGGAACCTCCTGCAACCCTATTACCAGAAGATCGAACTTTCCTGATCTACTCCCTACTATTTCTGCAAGATCTTCGTCACACACCTAATTCATAAAAATTAAAACTCAAGGAAACATAAACAAGATTATAATATAGAGAGAACGGCGACGTTGCATGTATGAGGCCTGAAAGCTTTGCAACGTTCCTTATGCATGGAGTTATATATATATATATATATATAGGGATAATAAAGACAGTTTTATATCTATCTGACTCATTAATCTGGATTTGCCAAAATTTTAATTTAAGATCAAACTTGGAAAACGTTATTGCGTTACTAAATTAATTATGAATCAAATCATTCTTATTGGAGATAGGATACTGATAGATTTATAATTAATAACGAGATGTCAATTTCAATATTTTTTAAAACATAAAGGGCCAAAGGCAGCACAAGATCACCTGTGTATATTTATTACCTGCCCGTTCATATTCCATGTAACGATGCAAATGCAGAGATCCGAAGTACTGCTCGAGAAATCGCATAGATTATCGGCCCCAACTGTCTTTATTCCTTCATGATCATGATTTGCTGTGTTGTTGGGGTTCATAAAAACCACTGACTTTGATCTGTGCGAGTATTCTGCTCTTCTTGATCTTCTTCTTCTTCCTTCTCTGCAGAACATCAGAAACTGATCAAATCCCATTTCACAGCTTATAACAATCTTATAACACTTTAAATGAGAAAATTATATATATACATATAATATATATATAAGGTACTGAAAGGTAATTATAAGGAATTATATTAAGAAGAAAGAACCAACCGCACCCCAGTAGAAATACATGAGTTGTGATTTCCCATTGATCTTATCTCTTATGGATGTAGTTCTTGATAGGATTGCAGCTGTTTCCCAAATGTGAAAGTCCAGAATAGAGGGTGAAGAAAAGAAAGCCAAAAAATGTTGCAGAAAGATAGAGGGACAGATTTTTGAAGCCATTGACTTGACCATATATGATATATAGAGGATATAGATATTGGAAAATCTGGGCTTTTGGCGGTGAAGAAGTCGGAGAAAAGTCAGAGAGATCTAAAGTATCTACGAATATCTCTCTTATTTGATCACTTCTTTCTCCACATGTTAGTTGGGATTCATTGACAATTTGATCGAAGAAGATATATCAAAGTTGAAAAGGACCATGAATATCGATTCCCCAGGCTCCAGCCATGCATGCTTCTCATATTTTTTTATTAGTTCCAAGCCAATAATATATATTGATAAGCACGCATGCAGGCCGGATCTTCTATTACTTCCCTTCTTTATTTTTTTTTTTTTGGAGATAAAATAAAATAAGGTAAAAAAATAAAAATATATATTTTATTATAATATATATTTTTAATATTAGTTTTATTTTAAATTTTAATAAAATAGTTTTAAAATTTTAAAAAATTATATTTTTTATTATATTTTGTATTGAAAGATTTGAAAAAAATATAATAATGAGTTTGAAAATAGTTTAAAATTTTTAATTTTGTATCTTAAAACAAACCAGACCTTAATTAGGCATGCTCTCTAATGGAATAAGGCTTCGATAAAAATCTAAAAAAGAATTTTTTTTAAAAAAAGAAAAAAAAAATTCAATTAAAAATATTAATTAACTTAGTAAGAGAATATCAAAAATATCAAATAGATATTAATTATATATATTATTATTGATTAAAAATATTAGCTCAAAATATAGTATAAATCTTAAGTAGTAATTTACTTGGCAAATAATAAAAATTATTTTTAAATAAAAATATAATGTAAAGATTAAAATTAAAATAAATCTATTTTATTTTATTTTTAAAAATATCTCAATTAAATTTTAACATTAGCTCCTCTAACCTATTAAACCGGCCCTTAATTAGAATGAAATTTACATTTTTTTTTTGTATATTTGAAACGAAATAGCTTTTGGTTTCAAATATGGAAAATGTTAGTTTGTCTACTTATTTTGACAACTCACTATAACAAAAATAACTTAGAACTTATTCATACCAAAAAGTGGATATTTCATCGCTAAAATAATTTTTGGGATGAAATGGAAGGTGACCGTTTGAATGCTGTTGGAACGGTTTATTTTTTTTGGGACAATGATTTTTGTCCTAGATTACCGTTCGAATAGTGCATTTTCACGTTCGAACAACGACGAGTCAAATTGATGTTCAAACGATGAGCCGTTCAAACGCCTTCACATGTTAATTCAAACGACATTAATTTTACTGTTCAAACAACAGTGCTATACTGTTCGAAAAAAAATTTGTCTTAGAAATTTAAAGTGTTCAAACGTTTGGACTACTATTCGAATGGGTAGACTTTTGTTCGAATGATTATTTTGTGGATTGGATGGTTGTTATAGTGTTGTATGAATAGGCAAACTACCGTTCGAACGAATATACTATTGTTCGAATATTTTGATTTTGCCGTTCGAATGTTGCTATAGTTTTAGTTCGAACAAGTAGACTACGGTTTGAACGGATAAACTACTGTTTGAATGTTCTGATTTCGCCGTTCGAATGGTTGTTATAGTTGTTGTTTGAACCCTTCATAACCATTCAAACAGTGTCGTAATTTTTTCAACCCATAAATAATTAATATAAAATATAACTCACATAAATGACATATTAAAATATAACTAATACTCTCATAAATGTAAATAAAATAAAAGAAAAAATCAATTATTATGATAATATGAAATACTATATAGTTGAAACTATGATCTATGAATTAAATTAGTTGTTTGAATGTTTGAATTATTGAATAAGCACATGCATTTGGAGTTACATTTCTCCCCTGAACTTCACTTGTTGCTCTTTTTGTTGTTTCATTCCCATCTCCAAATCAGCTCGATTTGTTCTCAATTCCTAGTTTTCTAACATCGCTTTCTCCAATGCTCTAGAGGTTGTAACATCTATGACGATAATTTGGAGTTAGAAGGCTTGACGCAATGACTCAAACCCCTCAAATAGCCAGAACATGGACCCAGGATTTTAGTAAAAATTTCTACATCACTTGGTGTGAAAATTTGATAAGTGAAAAATTCAGCACACATGACAACCATTTTTTCCTTCACATAAGAAAAATAATTAATATTACCACAAATATATAATTAAGTTAAAATTCAAACATATAATAATACTTACATAATTTTCATAGGCATCGGGATAAGTCAACTCTCCATTATAATTGATATGTGATATAACATATAATTTTGTCAGATCATAATTGCTATATGAGTCTTACTACAAGATAAATATTTTATTGATAGAAATTTATTAGAATGTACAAAACCATAAATTTTCATGAAAAAATAAACTTACCAACTTCAATGAAAGACAATGGAAGGATCTTGAGCCTGTACGATGATGAATCTTCAAATTCGAACTATTTGTTTTGTTTATAGAGTTTTGCTCCTGCATAAAAGTTATAAACATTATCAAAACTTATAAATCATGACTTATAAAATAAATTATGTATTTATCTTAAATGTTGGTTCCTCAAACATATCACATAGTTTCTCCCAATTTGTAGGTCAGACATCTTGAAAAAGTTTTGAGTGTGCATCGTCTATCTTCTCAAATTTACTGTAATGCTCATGATATCTGGTTTTATACTTTCGAAATGCATTACACATAAGCCCATCAACAATTTTGCGGTCCTCATCCCAACCACAATTTAGTTCAAAGTCATCCTTAAATAAATATATATCGTGAACAAATTATTTGCATATATTATATTTGAATAAACATTGAAAAGTTATTATTTAATGAACAAAATAATTACCAAATAGTGCTTTCTAATAAGCTCTTTGATATCCTAGGAAATTTTATGCCATGATATAGTAGTCAAAGGTTCGTACGTCCATGTAAGAGTACCTACATGAGAAGCAAGCCAAGCCGCTAGTTCTCCTTCACATCTGATATGATTGTTAGGAATATTAACTCTAATCTTATCAATTTTATGATATTTCTCTAATGTCACGGCCCTAGTAGTACCTCGTCTCTGACAAGAATGTACGTTTTGCTCTAAATATAACATATGACAATGTACACATGAAATGAATTATGGTGAAAATTCAATATACTTATGTATCATTTATTTTAATTAGAACAATATAATACTGATTTTTTACCTTGATCTGGGGTGTTTGCCTCCAATGGTGAATCAATCGGAGAGCTAAGTATCGGTGAAGATGGGACGGGAATTGCCTTCCTCTTAGATGGCATGATTTCAATCAGTAGCTAAATATGTCACATAAAATATTTGTCACAAATAATAAATGCAAACAAAGCACATCAATAATTTGTATCAGTTTTAATGGACCATTCGCCCTCCACATCTGTAGGTACTTCAGATAAACCCAAAATTTCTCCAATTGTCGCATCAATAATTTTAACTCCAATATCTCTCGTATGCAATGAGATCATCTCATCCTGGCTTATATCTACGAACAAGTTGAAGATAGCCTGACTCTTAGTATGCTTCTTGAATAGAGGAATTGCTTTCCTCTTCGTTAAGTACATTCGCCTCAAGGATAACATCATATATATTTATAAAAGAAAACTTTTGTACTACTCATCATTGATTTCCTAACCCAAGATTATCTAAATAAAATACTTGACATGTTTGAGAAGCCAGAATAAAATGATCATCTTTGTACCATTTTCTTGATGTATCAATACTCAGGAAATAATTATCATCGCGCACTCTTCTTCTTTAATTGCTTAAATCCCATCAATCATATTTAAACAAATACATAACAAACTCTTCCAAATATTTCAAACTAATTATATCCATAATCATCCTATAAAAATCTATGTTCTCTTCCCGATGACTTTTTTCTATTAGGACACCACTATTTTGAATCATTCTATAACACTTCCGCTCATTTGTGTGATATCTATTTTCCTAAAAAAATACACGTAGAATATCAAATTACGAGTTTTGATGGACCAAGTGCCAACGCATACAATTTGTCCGAGACATCGTTAGGATTTCTACTATACATTCGCACAACCTATAATATTGAATAGAATATGAACATATATATAACTACACAATCATTAGATATATATATATAAGTTAACTAAATAAAATGGATAACTTAGTCATTATCCACCGTTCAAACTATTTAGAAAACCCTTCTTCATATTTCTTATCTATATCAATTGCTCCTTATTTTTTGAGCAAGTTAATATGATCACTGAAATAGAAATATAGTATATAATTAATAAGAAACTTAGATGCATCCTAAATCATTACAATATCAATTATTAAATAAGAAGAACTTACTTTAAATGACTTTCTATATGGGGACAATTGTTTAGCATGTACCACTGAGTTCTATCAAACTCTTCTCCAGACAAATCATAACCATGCTCTACACCAAATGGACATACGTGTTGGAAAAATACAGAAAAGACATTCCTCTATCTTACTTGGTCAACATCAAAGTTTCGTTCTGATCAATCAAATCTCGTATAAACCCCATAGAAGTATTTTAAACAAAATGTATGTCACTCATCGATGATATAAGTTTTTGCAATTGACCTTTTTGGGCAAGCCTTACTCCCCATTGTGCGTTTTAATTTTTCAAGGAATTTTTCAGATTGGACTGGTCCTGCAAGTTGAGCCTCACGTGATAAATGAATAGTTAAGTGAACCATTATATCAAAAGAAATATGGTGGGTAAATACTCTCAAGCTTATACAGTATTCTAGCAATCTCTTTTTCCATATATATTCAACGTTTCGACATATAAATCTTTGAGAAAAGCATCTAACTCAATCAAAGCCATGCATACATTTCTCGTCAAGTACCCACGAATACCAATTGGTAGCATATGTTGTAAGAAGACATGACAATCATGCCTTTTTAGTCCAATAAATTTCTACTCATTCGTCCGCACACACAATGTTAGATTCGAGGTATAGCAATTTGGTAATTTAATTTTCATTAATCACTCACAAAAATGGACCATTTTGTTCTTAAATAGTGTATACCAACCAATTAGCATGTTAACAGACGAAATATGTTCTCGCAAGTGCATTTCTTGTATGATCCCCAACTGCTTCAGTTCTTTCCTTGAGTTTAATATATAATTGGTTTTGCCCTCAATTGACATCAATGTTCCCAGCACAGACTCATAAATATATTTTTTTCAGTATACATAACATCGAGACTATGCCATAATTTTAATGTCGACCAGTACGGGAGTTTGAAAGAATATAGTTTTCTTTGTCTAATTCATGTCATTCTTAATTCAATTTCGCTTCTTTTGTTCTTTACTGAACTCATTACTAGCCACATCTACCAATTGTGCAAATATATCTTAAGAGTCTAGACATATAGGGTGGAAGGTGCCTCCGTTCAACAGTCCAATCAAACATTCTACAATTTCCATGCCATCTATGATCAATAAGTAAACAGCAACGATGACCCATAAAATAGAGTTTCCTCCCATATGTAAACCACTCAGATTGTGTGTTTGTTACATGTTGGGTACGCCATTTTTCCTGTTGTACTACAATCTAACAAGTTTATATGCGGTAAAATCATTTATTATCTATAAGATAGTAGCATACATCTTGAACAAAGTACCTATTGATGCATCAAATGTATCGATCCTATTCTCCCATAAATCTTCCAACTTAACAATCAATGGTTGTAAATGTACATCTATATTATTTTCGGCTAATCTCAGACTAGGAATGAGCAAACTCATCATGAAATATGGATCATCCATACATTTCCATGGTGATAAGTTATACGGCATAAGTACAACTGACCAAGTATTATGTGAAGTGTTCATATTTCCAATTGAATTAAATCCATCTGTTGCAACTCAAGATGCACATTACGCTGTAGAAAACCATGGGTGTTCTTTGTCAAACTCCTTCCATGCCTCAGAATCGGCAAGATGTGACAAAATATTATCATTTCTAACTCTATCTGATGAATGTCATAACATCTACATAGCCATTACATGAGACATAAATAACTGTTGCAATCTCGATTTCAATAGAAAGTGTTGTATTATCTTCTACGATATATTCTACTTTTCCGATGTCCATCTTGATTCATGACACACTTAGCTTCATAGTAATTTCAAGGCAATAAATTGTCCGATGAAAGTGCTTCTTTAAATAGCTTAAGTAACATATCAACCGCCTTGACAGATATTCTACATATGGATTTTATAGGCAAAAGTCTCACTATAAAAGATAGCTTACTATATCCTTTACATTTTGGATATAGTTGACGTTGTGAATCCATCCACAGACAAGAAAATGTGTTATAATTCGGCTCACTTGCAATTGATATTTCTACAGCACTTCTTCCTATAAACATTATCACTTCAATATCACACAATATTTGTTCCATATCCTCATTGTAACATGACCACCATCAACATCGTAATCACGACCACCATTATCTACCTATGTATCTTCATTGTTGTCTTCCTCAACTACTCGTAAAAGCTTAATTGTTGGATATGGCTCTCAGTATAAGACTTAATCTGTATATTATTGCTTAATACCATTGACAAAGAGATGCTCATGCACCAAATCCAGTGTTTGAGAACGCAAATTATTGCACTTTCGACACGAGCATCTAATACGGATCAACAGTGGCGGAGCCACGTTGGCTACTCTAAAAAAAATTGAAAAAAAAATACCATATATGTTTTTTTTAAAAGAAATTGAAAAATTGAAAAATATGTTTATTTTTTTGATAATTTTGTAGGATAATATTAATTTTATTTTATGTTGGCCCATCTCCTTCTACAAAATTAATATAATTTAAAAATAAAATACATCTCATATAAAATAAAATGATATAATAACATGATGATATATTTTTATTGTGATGACAAGTTCTTATCATATTATATATTTTTTTAATACATAAGTTGTATCAAATGAATTTTATTTTTATTATAAATCTTACTATCAAATTTTTCTATACCGCATAAAAAATTATATATAAATAGAATAAAAAATATTTTATATATTTTATTTTAATTTTGCTTTGCCTCCCCTAATACAAATTTCTGACTCTGCCACTGCCCATCAACATCAATTGTACTGCATGCAAACTCTAAAAATTACCTCACACATTCAATATATACATTGTAATCCTTACCTAATAGATCACTTACTTGCATCCAATCCTTATCCATTGCTAAGACCCTATTACAAACAATAATGCAACCATCAATAAATATATTCAAACAAAATAATGTGTTGAACAAAAATTTATTACCAGCATTGAAAATGACAAAAAAAACTTAGGTTATAAAAACAAATATATAAATGCATGTGCTTATTGAAATATAAGAAATTTTTTATTTTTTAAGTATAAAGAAACCTAACACTGTTTTTGATAAATGAGAATAAAAAGAAATTAGAAGAAAATTTGGAATCTCACAAATATACTTGGACCACAACCAGTTAAATGATCGAAGCTCTCTTTAGACTTTTGCAAAAAATGAGAAATTCAGCCCTAACCCAACTAACTCACTTTGTTTCTGAGACAACCAAAAATTAAGGAAAATATTTATTATATAAAAAATGTACTACTTGCTTTTATCACATTCGAACGTGAATTACTAGTAACCAAACATGCCTTCTTTTTTTTTTTTACTCTGAGACATTAGGAGAAATAGGAAGTACCTTCCTAGGGACGTTTTAATCGATGATCAAAAAAACCAATTTCTTGACACCTAAAGACAATCCGTGACTTTTGAGTGAGGAATAGAGGTATGGACTGACATGTGAAGTATTTTCTAAGTGGTGCGATTGATTCGGCAACCAAAAAAAAATTTCATGCATGGAAATATAAGTACGATATTGTGAGAAGATATCTATGCAGTGGGTTACGTAAGTTTGAAAGTCCTAAACAAATAAAATAAGTTGTGATGGCTTTTCCGTTTGTTATATATAGTATACTCGCTCTCTATCTCAATACATATAATATATAATAAACCCCACACTTAATTCTTTTGGATGTTTATTCTTTAAGTTCTGACAACCAAACCCGAATTCCTAGAAAACAAAACAAAGGATCTTCAAGTACTCTGGTGGCCATATCTCATTATAATATAATATATATTAACTCATAGTATAATATAATATATACTATAATATATTATAAGCTAAATTATAGAATAATATAATGATTATAATATATTATACTTATGCTTATATTAATATTTTATATTAATATTAATAATAAATTTAAATTTTAGGTGCAATAATAAAGTTGATTTGTTTTATATAGTTTTGTGAATCGTTTATCACTACACGAAATTCTGTCTTTACCAGCATTGGCCAAGATGGCAATTAACCCCAAATAACGCTGCCTGTACTCTATTCCGGCATTTTTATAGGCGCTGGTCAAGTGCCGCTATAAATAGCACGTATAACTCTTCCCCTGCATTTTCATCTTGATGCTGCTATTATACCGTTTATTCCGACATTAATTTAGCCTAGTAATTTGTTGCTGTTAAGACTATCAAATTGCTGCAATTAATGTAGCAAATAATCTTTTTTGGCTTTAATTCCAGACGCTAAAATCAATCTTGTATTACAGCAAATCAAGCAGAATATCACCGTCAATCTTGTAAAATGCTGGTAATCAATTGATTATTCAATTTTCCATTGACATCTAGTCTAAAATATTGCCGCTATTTATTTCTTATGCCATTATTTAAATGCTGCAATAACTCAATAGATGCAAATTACTTTTTGCTAGTAAAACATATTTGCTGCACATGCCAGGAACAATAAAAATGTCGGTAACTCCATTAATATTATTTCATGGCACAACAATTTTCGGCATTGATTAAAACACCGAAATTCCATATATATATATATATATATATATATTATTGTAGGGATAAAACCACTGATTTATTTGCGTTTATTCTGTCAGGCAAGTTATTCATTACGTATATATATACTATTAATTAATTATATATATATATACTATTAATTAATGAGTTGAAATTTAATTCTCATTATTAATTAATCCAAAGTCTGATATAATAGCTTGTTTCCAACAAACTTATGTATTATCAGTTTCCATTATCATGTTGGTAATCAATGAATTTGTGCATGCCCACTATTTTCCCAAGATCTGTGATCTTAGTTCTAATATATCAACTATGCAAATAATCACAGTATTATCAACGTCTATATGTAATTCTAATATATATGTCCATACAGTTATATAACATGTTTCAGAATTATAACCTCTTATCTGATATCAATCAAGAGGTTACAATTATATTTTCATTCATGCGCATGTTTTATATATAGATTCTATATCCAATACTAACCAGCCACTCATAGGTCAAATTCTAACACATATATTTTGTTTGTACATGACATGAATTGCAAAGAATCATAACTAGTCGGTAATATATATTACCAAAAAATTGCTACATACAATAAGACAACGCATAAAATCTCTCTAGCAGGCTAGGGGAAGGGGGGTTCCTATATATAACATACTTTTGTGGATATGTGCACCAATATTGTATCATACATGAACTTCTTCCAGAGGTGGATTAAATTTCCAACATTCTGCCTTTATCAACCTCCATTGATTAGTGTTCCATCAAACAGCCACAGGTTTCCTTCAAACCTTAGACCTAGCAACTGCATCCCAACTGATGTTACCTATGATTTACAAAATTAAACTATAAGAAATGATTTGCTTAGTCAATTGTTATTATTAGAGACTAGTGAGTTCACATTTCCACAACATGTGTTAGATGCAATCAGTATAATTACACTGGCTGTCTTGTAAAGCTTCATTTGTGAACCATTTTTCCTTGTAATTAGTCTAAATTAAACATAAATTACATGCATATCTGTTTTTTGTAAATTCCTTACAATAATTATAATTAATTTACATCAACAAACACCTCTATACTGTAATAGTCTCATTTCCTACCATTATCAGTGAAATTACACAGGCTGGTCGTACATCAATCATGAGTAGCCTCCCTTTTTGATCACATGACAAAGTTTCATAAACTAGTGGGACCAAATATAAATCAAGGCCAATATTTTTTTCTCTTGCAAAAGTAGGTTGTATTTAAAGTAGCATGTAATATATATGTGAGCATTCATAAAAAACATATGATTTTACAATAGAGAAAATGAAATTACTAATTTATCTGAGGTTGGTACTACTGTGCAAGACTGAGATCTCTATGCATCATCAAGTCCCAAAACCATGATCCTTCAATGCCAAAAGGAACTTCAATCTGTGCGAGAGCCTAATTCCAATTGAATCATGGTAAACACTCCCAAAAAAACCTGCCATCACAGAACTGTAAGTAAATAATTAGACATCATAATTTTCTGACACTATGTAATTATTCTATTATAATGGATGAGTTTGCGGAACCACTAGCTACTTTTCTATTAACTCCAACTACACTTAGAATGTATGGCTCTTATGCACGCTATGGAACTATTCTATTTAAATTTCACAACAATAACCCTATTTTTTTATAGTGATGACTAAGTTATTCTGAAGTCCAAAATGAAGAAAGTGAAGACATCCATGATTTATAGAAGCATAGTAAAACGAGGCAAAAAAGATGCCTAGGTTTTTTCCTGAGTTTCGAAATTATATATGAACTCTATCTTGTAGCAAAAGGTTTGTAGTTTGATGCACGTCTACCCTAAATCGATGGGGCAAGGTAACATGAATACTTTTTGTACATTTTAGTAAAGCTATTTAAAAATAAATGTCCATATTTTGGTGGAAGTTGCTGCTGTAAAAAAAAAGGTTTGTAGTTTGATAGAAGCTGACACTGTGATTAAAAAAAAAGGCAAGTGTTGGATTAAAAGAGTGAATGCAGCAAACATATTTTGAAGGAATCAACAAAGTTTGCAAAATCTAATGTTAGAACCACCTCTAAAGAAATATAATGATCCTACCAACAAACATTGTACTTAAGGTTTGTTTTTCTTCAATGGCAGTAGGGACAAAAATAGTCTAGGCAAATATATATGTGACAATAATGATTGAATCGTTGTAATTCTCCTAGGAAGAGAGTATTTAGTGATATCTCAAGAAAGGACGAAATTAGATAAATGCAAAACAAAGGACAAACAGAAACATCAATAGGAGCGCGACAAGATTTCATGACAAACTTATGCAAGGGAAATGTTCAAGTCACTCCAATTCCAACTGCATCTATCTTAGAATTGGTGGAAAAATTACTGCAAAACATCAAAAGTACTACAACAAACCCACACCAAGTAATTTTGTCTCCCAGGAGAAAATTAATTATATGCAAAGAGGACAAACCCATGCATTGTAAGGTATATTATGCTAAAAATCCACAAGTGTAGATTTCAGGTTTGAATGAGGGGAAAAAGAATGATTGAAATAACAAAATCATTTCCAAAAATCAATTTACATCAGGAAATTCATTTGATAAACCCTAGGAGACAAAAATAAATTATGCATTGTAATTAACAATTCATTTCCGTCAATGAATATTGTGGCAAGACTGAAAACGTTGGTATAAGGCAAATTTCTTGTAGTGTATTCAGAATTTGATGTTTCTATTTTTTTTTTTTTGGCAGTGTCATTCCACTGGCTTCTAAGGGAAGGAAGCGGGCCAGGGCAAACTTCTAATGAAGACCTCCAAGAGAGGTCCTTTTTATTGGACTTTGAAATGGCTAGACCAATGTGATCCTTCTAGCTAAACCATGTGGATTATAGTCAAAAAAGTAAATTTTAACTTAAGAATAGCTAGACCATTGCTAATGCTCTTCCTCAAGAAACTTACATCCATCATGAGCAAATACATTATGAAAATTTCATATCAAACATGACATCATAAACTAAAATGATGCATTTTAGAGTTCACCAATACATTATTTCCTTTTGTGATTACTGAGTTGTCTAGTCTTCAATACTACTGATACTCTTTATAGACAGACGTTCAAGAGACAATTTAATCTCATCCTTCATAAAAGGAGAGGATCATTTACAGATAAAAGTCTGAGAGACAATTTTATTTATTTATTTTTAATTGACACTAATTAAACTAAAAAGGAGAGCATTAAGATAAATGCAAAAAATGACGTATTATAGTTTGGACCAACTCTGGTATATCTTGAAATATGTGATAGAACATGAAAGCCACAACACACTTGTCTCTATTCAATCACCACAGCCAAATTTAAAAAGTTCTAGTGATGGCGAGGCCCGTGATTAGACATTTTATAGATAGATTTCTTTAAAACGATCAATATATAAAATCACTTAAAATATGGCCCATAAAAATAAAATGTAATTAGGCAGAATGTACTATAAAGAGTAGCATATATATAACATAGATTTCCAAAATTTATTTGAAAGTTAAAAATCAGGATTGTTAAGTTAATTTTTAGGATGTATTTGATTGTTCAACCAATTCAATTTATCTCAAATCAATTATTGATGAGACTCATTATTTTTTTTAATTTTTTATAAAAAAATTTAAACACATCTCAATCTATATATTTCAACCTAAAAATTAAACACATCTCAATCTAAAAAATTCCATTTCAATAATACTCACAAAATATTACTATTTACAAGTCAATTTAACTTATCTCAACATATAAATTGTGTAGGCCAAAGATCATGATTTTGAGTTCATTTTTATAGAATCTCGTTATGACTTATCATTAGTTTTTATATATTTTTTAAAAAAAGATGAGTTAAGATGAAAGTTAAAAGTTAAATATAGAATATATATTTTTAATATTATTTTATTTTAAAATTTGAAAAAATTAAATTTTTTATTTTATTTTATATGATAATTTTAAAAATATAATAATTAAATAAAATAAAATGAGATAAACTATAAAAATAAATAAGAGGGCTTAATTAAAATTAAAATTAAAATATCTTTATCAAATAAAAGATGGTTTTTAACTTTTATGAGTTAACTTTAGTGCAAATTAATAAATTGTTTGGGACCCAAGGGAAGAGCCCACCAAATGGTTTTTTAAAATGGTTTTTTAAATTATACCCCTTTTTCAAATCTTCTCTCTTTAAGTTTTCACTTTTGTCAACTTAGACATTAGGTTTCCCAAATGAATAAGCTTTATCTACCGACAAACTTTGTCCTTTGATATTTTCCCTAATGTCATAGCCGATGGATATTTTAGACGTGTTGACTTTAAACACAAAAACGTCCCTAACCCATAAAGGATGGTAGGAAAGAGTAATGATAAACGGATATACAAATTTTGCAACTTTTTTTTAAAAAAATTGGGTTTTATCATTAAAAAATTAAAAAAAAAATTATATCTAAATCTCATATTTATTCACTTTTTAAAATTAAAAAAAAAGTGTGCGAAATCTGCAGATCTTACTTACCATAAAATTGTATTAACGTTAGTCCAACAAAAGAATGATTGAGAAAACCTTCTCTACCCCCAAAAAAAACCTTTAAGAGGTTGTTCGACCTATACGCTCGTGCCCCCACACACCATACTAACGCCTATATTTGACTTTTGAGATATAATATTAGCAGTAATGGTCATAATTTTTTTTATATGAAATTATGATATTTATATAAAAAAAATTAATTTTTTAATAAAAAATTTTATTCTTTTATAAAAGAAATGTGTGGTGCTTCTACAACTTATGTTGTATTTAAGATTAGATATATTTTTATTTTATTATTATTATTATTATTATTATTATTATAATAAGACTTATAATTATTTATAACTCATTTAACAACTATAAGCGGCGCTATTGTTAATTCAATAAAATTATAAAACTCTTTTACATAAATTATAATTTTATATAATTTCTATGATTTAAAATATAGTTATAAAATAATTATAAAATGATTATAAGTTTGCAATTAGTTTTAATTTTTATGTGGCATTGACAATACAGGATCAACATGATACAGTTTATACAAGTCACCGTTGTGACGGAGACGTTGATGTAATAACAATTTAGGACTACTATAATAAATTAATAAAATAGAGAAAAATAATGTAAAACTCTAACGCCATTTTAGTATTTAAACGAAGTTATATTTAAAAAATAAATATTTTATTTACAAATAAATTTAATAAAAATAAGTTTATAAATTATTTTATAAAATTATTTTTACTATAAATTTAATTTAAAATATTATTTAAAATCATATCAATAAAAGCCGCGTTCTGTCTGTCTATTCTTCCATGGTGCATTCGTATCCTCGAAGGAATGAAGTAGGTCTGGTCAATGTGAGTCTTTCTGATTCTCTTTCTCGATTTCATTTCTTCAAGTTTGAAGATTCAACTCGTACCCATTTTCTCGCTTTTACAGGTACGAGAAAAAAGTTGATCTTTTCTTCTATTCCAGTTCCGTAGAGTTCACTAATTTGAATATTTCTGGATTTTTTTTCTTTTTGTTCATACTGGGTTTCTCTAACTCAAGACGAACACAAGAATTCAGCTTTGGATTGTAAGAAAATCATGGGTATAAGTTTTCTTCTTAGAGATTTTGAAACAGATAATGGTTGTTGGAAATTGGGTTTTATCTCAAGTTGATGAGATAAGCTAACTCCAATGCTGGTGTATAGCCTTAGAAGTAACGATTAGAGCTTGAATTATCTTTCGAAGCTCGATGATTGAAAGCTTCAGTTTTTGTACTGTGAGAGAATATAGTGGTTTGCTTGCATACTAAGCCATCCACCCCAAGTCACGGGTTTTAATCACTAGAAGAGTAGAAAGATTTAGCAGATCTGGGTTTAATCACTAGAAGAGTAGAAAGATTGTGCATTCCCTCATGTCATCTTGAATGGCTTATCAACAATTTCATTCTCCAAAAACAAAGAATTGGTAGTAGGAGGTTCACTCATTTCATGTAGAAAGGCAATTCATGCTTTCATCTTTTGATTGAAACCGATGTTTATGTTTCTTTGCAATAGATGGTGATTTTATTTAAAACAATATGTGTGATATTTCATATGATAAGAATAATGGTAGGTGTTGTATGGATCCCACATTGTTTGAAGGAGAAGTACTTGTTCTTTAAAATGTTCCAATGGTGATGAATAATGCGGTGGAGACTGAACTTGAGAAAGTATTGTTGTTAGATGAGATCTCGTGGCGGCAAAAATCTAGGACTTTGTGGCTAAAAGAAGGTGACAAGTGCACAAAGAGCTTTCATAAAGTAGCCAACTTACATAGGCGTAACAATGTCATTGAGATGCTCGTTTTAGGTAACTAAGTTCTCGCAGCCCCCTGAATTGGAGAATCATGTTGTGAATTATTATGAGAACTTGCTTAGGGAGCCGACCACCTGAGGCCGAAGTTCGATAGTTTGTTTTTTGAATCTATTGATACGCAGAGTGCAAGATAGTTGGAAAGACCGTTTGAAGAAGATGATGTTTTTAAGGTCGTTAGCAGTATGGCTAAAGACAAGCACCTGGGCTAGACAGTTTTTCAATAGGTTTTTTTCAACATTGTTGAGAGATAGTGAAAGACGATGTTATGCAGGTTTTTCTTGAATTTTTTTACACAAAATTTGAGAAATGTCTTAATGCAACATTAATGGCTCTCATCCCAAAGAAACAAGCAGCAATGGAAATTGAGGATTTCCGACCTATAAGTCTAGTGAGTGGGGTGTACAAGATTATCTCAAAAGTATTTGCTAATCGTTTAAGTTGTGTAATGGGGCAAATCTTTTCCAAACCTCAGAATGCCTTTGTGTGGGAAAGACAGATAATTGACTCCGTTCTCATAGCTAATGAGTGCCTAGATCACAGATTGAAGGAGGGCAATCTTGGCATTCTATGCAAATTTGACATGAAGAAAGTATATGATCATGTGAATTGAGATTTTCTCATTTACAGGCTTGGGAGATGTGGTTTTGGTGATAGGTGGATTTCATGGATACAAGATTGTGTCACTACTGCTTGCTTCTCAATGTTAGTGAATGGCATACCTGTGAGTTTTTTCAACAGTACCCGAGGGTTACGTCAAGGGCATCCACTCTCTCATTTTCTTTTCGTCATTGTTATGGAAGCTTTTGGGCAGATGATAAAGGCAACGGTTGAGGGGGTTTTCATCACTGGTTTTTCTATGGGTAATGGTACTAATGGTTCGACTATGATTTCACACCTCTTATTTGCAGATGACACACTTCTCTTTTGTGAAGTAGACCAGGGCCAAATCCAAGCTTTACGCGCTCTATTGGTATGTTTTGAGGCTGTTTCAGGGCTTAAAATAAATCTGAGATGGTGGCAGTGGGCAAGGTGCCTAATATCGATCGTCTAGCTGATCTTATGGGTTGCACGATGTCTTCTTTGCCTATGAAATACTTGAGTCTTCTGTTCATGGCAACCTTCGAAACTAGAGCTATTTGGATGGGGTCCTTGAGAAAGTAGAGAAAAGGCTAGCTAGATGAAAATAGATGTATCTATCGAAAGGGGGACGGCTTACTTTTATCAATAGCACCTTATCTAATCTCCCAACTTATTTTTTATCTTTATTCCCATTATCTGCCGGGGTGGCGAATACGATCGAGAAATTATTTCGAGCCTATGGGGGGATTTGGGAGAGGAAACAAAATTTCATCTTATTAAGTGAAATAGAGTTTGTTCTCCTATCTCTAAAGGAGGCCTGAGAGTGTGCAATTTGGGGATCTTTAACAAAGCTTTACTGGGCAAATGGCTATGGAGATTTCACATGAAGGGGGAGTCATTGTGGAAGGAAGTTGTTGTTTTTAGACATGGAGGTGCATTTGTTTTTGTGGTTTTTTTTTTTGGGGGGGGGGGGGGGGGGGGGAGGGCGGTTGGTGTACTAATGTTGTGAGGGGGAGGCATGGTATGGGTTTATGGAAGTATTTTAGGGAGGGTTGGCAATGTTTTGTAAATAATATCCGTTTTGTATTGGGCCATGGCACTAGAATCAAATTTTGGCAAGATGTTTGGTGTGGTGTGCGCCCCCTTGAAAGGGTTTTTCCAACTCTATTTAGTATTGCAGCGAACAAGGAGGCTTCGGTGGCGGACTTGCTTGAGATAGCCCATGGCTCCCCTCAGCGGAATGTCCTTTTTATTAGGGATAACCATGATTGGGAATTGCCCACTGTTTCATAATTTTTTAGCTTGTTACATGCTTTAGTAAACAGAATGACACAGGGTGACATGATACAGTGGCAATTTATAGATAGCAAGAAATTTATAGTCAAGACTTATTATAAAATGTTGGCACCCCAAGGTAATGTAGTTTTTCCATGGAAGAACATTAGGCGGACTTGTGCTTCTCCCAAAGTGGCTTTCTATATTTGAACTGTAGCCCTTGGGAATATTCTAACTGTGGATAACCTAAGAAAGAAGGGACTCATTGTAATGGATTTGTGCTATTTGTGCAAAAATCATGGGGAGTCAGTGGACCAATTTTTACTGCATTGTGAGGTGTCAAGAGCATTATGGAATGGGATATTAAGGTCTGGTTTGTTTTCAGAGATGAGATGAGATAAAAGTTAAAAAAAGAATAAAATATTGTTTTGATATATTTTTTTAATATTAGTTTTGTTTTTAGATTTGAAAAATGTGTTTTGAAATTTGAAAAAGTTGAATTTTTTTATTATATTTTGTATGAGGATTTGAAAAAGTGTAATGATGAGTTTGACATGAGTTTTGAGTTTTTGGTTTTATCTCCGTAAGCAAACTAGGCCTTATTTGAGTGGACATGGCATGGGTGATGCCACCTAAGGTAGTGGATTTGCTTGCGTGCTAAAAGAGTATCCATGGCTGTCCATAGGTGGTCGCAGCATGGAAGATGATATCATTGTGCCTTATGTGGTTATTTGGTCAGAAAGGAATGGGAGGTGCTTTGAAGATAGAGAATAAACAATGGCGGAGCTCCAAAGTTTTTTTATGCATACTTTAATCCTATGGTTCTCATCAATTATACCTAATGGAAGCAATGTGCATGACTTCCTTTACTTTAAGCACCTAGAATGTATTTAGGCATTTTCGTTCGTATACCCCCATGTACTTGGACTATGCCTTTTTATATTCACATCAATAAGGTTACCTCTTACTTATAAAAAAAAAAGTGCTTTGATGACTTCATGAGCAATCATTGTCTTTTTAGACATTCTACCCAACTTATACCTTTAACGTTCTTCCAATTAGATATGGTGCCGCTTGCTTGTGGTCTTGCAGCTTACGACTCCAGGATTTCATATGTTTTCTTTGGGCACTCTGGTTTTTAATTTTTTGAGTTTTTTACAAGTATATTAAAGACTTTGACTGCACATTTTTTTTCTTATCTAGTTATGGAAAAACTAGTGGTGTTCCTTTGGGTCTCAACTGCCAGTTTACACTTTCCGTTACCAACGCTATTATTTGCAGTTCAAATTCTTTCTCCTCCTAAGATATGGCTTTTGCTTTAACCAATAAAGAGCAGCAGCAAAAAGTCTAATACCAGCACTTGCATGGACCGTTTTGTTTTAATTACACCATCAAGGATTTGCTCGTTTTATTCAACAAGTGCCCCAAGCCACACCACTATTTTTGAATCAAACTCTTGTTGAATTAGAACTTTCTGGACTATGACAGTCATGTTCAAGAGTCACTTCAGAAAGAGTGCTCTATTTTTAATGAAGAAAATGTAATGTGATAGAGTACAGGTTTTTTAATCATATTATTTCCTGGGCTTTGTGATGGAACTTAATTTGTTTGGTTGAAATTATTTCATTTGGTTAAAGACATTGTGGTAACCACGTCTCACTCTCTTAAATGACTTGCTTCCCTCATCATTGTAAAGGTTCTCCCTCTCTCTGAAATGTTACTACCCTTAGTCTTTATATCTGATTTCTGAATTCCTTTTTCCTTTAATATTTCAGAAACAAAGAGAAGCATCAATGTGCCAGTGCTAAGTGGAGATGGAGCTAGATAAGATCAGCAACTTACCAGGGCATGTTATAGATCAAATTTTGTCACAGTTGCCAATTAAGGAGGCAGTAAAGACAAGTATTTTGTCAAGCAAGTGGAGGTTCAAATGGGCAACACTTCCACATCTTGTGTTTGATAATCAGTATTTCCCAGTTTCTTCTCAAGATCAAACTATTGTCAAGAATAAACTTGTGAGCATTGTTGATCATGTTCTCTTACTTCATAATGGACCAATATACAAGTTCAAGCTTTCGCATCGAGATCTTCTAGGAATTACCGACATTGATCGGTGGATTCTTTATCTATCAAGGTGCTCTATCAAAGAGTTTGTTCTTGAAATTTGGAAAGGGCAGCGCTACAAGATGCCTTCTTCTTTATTTTTATGCCAGAATCTGGTTCACTTAGAGTTATTTAATTGTTTCCTAAAACCTCCGTTGACATTTGAAGGCTTTGTGAGTTTGAAGAGCCTTGATCTACAGCATGTGACCTTGGCCCAAGATGTGTTTGAAAGTCTGATTTCTAGCTGCCCTCTGCTTGAAAGATTGACATTGATGAACTTTGATGGTTTCACCCATCTCAACATTAATGCACCAAATCTCCAATATTTTGATATTGGAGGTGTTTTTGAGGATATTAGTTTTGAAAATACCTCCAGTTTAGCTGTTATTGCCATTGGATTATATGTAAATGTCGGTGATGACAAAAAGCAAGTTTATTCCAATTCTAGCAATTTGCTTAAATTTTTTGTTCATCTACCCGTTATCCGAAGGCTGGAGGTTCAGAGTTACTTTTTGAAGGTAATGATTATGATAATGTATGATAAATAAGGGGCCCTCACATGTGGCATGCCACATGAAAGTGCTCGAGTTCATTGGGTTTACAAATTGCTAATGATTTGAAATGAAGTTTCCTCTTTCTACACTGAAGGGTTTTTTTTTTTTTCAGATTTCAGTTATTGAACTTATGTGATTATTTGGTCATTTTACTTATTTTTTGGCATTCCTTCCATCAACTTGTCTGCTTAAATCCCAAGGAACAGATTCACTTGTCATGGGCAGGTCCAAATGCTACTTTACTGCAAATGTTTGAGGTTGATTTTTATATGTTCTCTTTCTTCTTTTTTCTCCAGTATTTGACTGTTGGGATTTTGCCGGGAAGGTTGCCTATCCCATGTGTCAGTCTTAACTATCTTTCCTTGCGCATAAACTTCAACGATCCAGAGGAGGTTTTAACAGCTCTGTGCCTGTTAAAAAGTTCACCTAATCTACAAGAACTAGAAGTTTTGGTGAGTTTCTTCTATTGATTATTTACATTAGCTTCATTAAATCAACATAACAGGCATGTGCATGCTGTCAAACACCTGGCCTTGCTGTTTCTATCAATCCTTGTGTTTGTTCTTTTGGAGACCAAATAATAAATCCTTCATTTTGGAGAGAATTGTGGAAATTTTCCAAGATTTGAATTCCACATAATTATTTTTCATTCCATGTAACTTATATAGGCTCGCCCGGAGGAGCTGACTGCTGTGGCAAAAATCAGCAACTTTCAGGAAGATGACCATTCGAGTTATACACTCAACCAACTACAACTAGTGAAGATATTTGGCATCTCTGGTACACAACGTGAATTGAATTTCATCAAATTAGTGCTATTGACTTCCCCTGTGCTCGAAAGAATGACCGTTAAGCCTGCTTCCATTGATGGAAACTGGGAGTTGGTTAAAGAATTGCTGCGATTCAGGCGAGCCTCCACGATAGCAGAAGTCATTTACTTGGATCCATAACTCATCAGTGAGTTTGGCAACGGATTCACGGCGGTCTGAAGAAGGTATGGGAACCCTTATACTGGCATTTGTGGTGCTATGGAAGTTGGAAGTGTTCTGCTATGACTTGCAATCTGTATTGGCAGAAATCATTATAGTATGGTAAGAAGGAAGCTTTTGCATTTCTTTTCTGCGTCATAGGTGCTTTAGTACAAATATTTTCGGACAAACAAGCTGTGGCCAGTTCAAACAAAAAATATGGTCTGATCTCGAATATACCATAAATTATTCTGATATGTATGCCATTTTTTGTAAAAAGAAATTTAAGAAGTTGGGTACTAGTGACCATAGGTGGCTTTCTTTCATCAACGTTTAGCTTAAAACGAGAAAATCAAGATCCAAAGATTCCAATCAGGCGTTTGTCAAGACGCTGTTCCGGACACCTAAAAAGAAAAAAGAAAAACTATCCAAACCAGGCAGGGTTCAGTGATTAAAGAGAGCATTTGCTGTTAAGTCATGGCTTAAAACTTGAAACTTAGGCGTTGTTTGTTATAATAAATAAGATTGAAATGACAAAGATGAGTTTAGATTAAAACTAAAAGTTAAATAAAATATTATTAAAATATATCTTTTTAATATTATTTTTGTTTTTTGAGATTTAAAAAAATGGAATTATTTATTTTATTTTGTAATATAATTTGAAAAAGTTGTAATGATTATGAGATAAAATGTACGAATTTAAAAAAGTTGAATTATTTATTTTATTTTGTATGAAAATTTAAAAAAATATAATGATAAATTTGAGATGAGATAATTTAAAAAAATAAATAAATTCTTAGACTTACACCCTCTTAATCATCTTAATACCCTATTACATAAAATAACCAAAACTATTAAATAATCATCAAAATAATCACATAGTTGTTATAAACGGAGTCGGCAGCCGCCCCCTTGGCCCACCACTAAATTATGTGAATGACCCCACCACTATTATTTTAAATCTGTATAGTGACTTGCATAGTAACTTGCATAGTAATTTCAACGCCTATAAATATGGGCTTCAGTTGTAATGAAATTCATAAGAAAAAATAGAGAGAGAAAGAAAGCTTGAGTTCTTAAGAGTTTCAAGAGAATTTCTTATTTCTCTTTTGCAATAGTAGTTCCTTTCTTTAAGTTTTATAACACGTTATCAGCACGACGGTTCTGCCAATTCTGAAGCTAGTGGCCTTATTCCTCTAAAATGGCAAATCTTACAAAATTGGAATTTGTTGCTCTTGATATATCTGGGAAAAATTATTTATCCTGGATACTTGATGCTGAAATACATCTTGATGCAATGAACCTGGGAGAAACTATTAAAGAAGGAAATCAAGCATCCCTGCAGGAACGTGCTAAAGCAATGATTTTCCTTCGCCACCATCTTCATGAAGAATTGAAAACTGAATATCTCACTGTAAAAGATCCCTATATTTTGTGAAATAATTTAAGGGAGAGGTATGAACACCAGAAGACTGTCATCCTCCCAAGAGCTCGTTCTCAATGGATGCACCTGAGGTTGCAAGATTATCAAAGTGTTAGTGAGTATAATTCCGCACTTTTTAAAATAAGCTCAGTGTTAAAATTATGCGGTGAGAAAATCACCGATGAAGATATGCTAGAGAAGACTTTTACTACATTTCATGCCTCGAATGTGCTCCTGCAGCAGCAGTATCGAGAGAGAAAGTTCAAGAAATATTCTGAACTTATATCATGTCTTCTAGTAGCTGAGCAGAATAATGAGCTCTTATTAGAAAGCCACAATACACGCCCTACTGGCTCAATATCATTCCCTGAAGTGAATGGTAATACGTTTGCATCATTCCCAGAAGTGAATGGTGCATCCTTTAGAAGAAATCGGAGGCGTGGACGTGGTAGGAGAAATTATAGAAATGTTGGTCCCAGGAGTGACAACATTAAAAGGGATTATAATATACCATATCACCAGAAGTGGTACAATTCAGAGAGGGGTAAAAATCCTCAGAATAATTCTTCAAAGAAAAGTGAAGAGGTGTGCCATAGATGTGGAATGACTGGACATTGGTCACGTACCTGTCGTACGGCCAGGCACTTAGCTGATTTATATCAAGCTTCTGTTAAAGGAAAGAATAAAGTGCATGAAACAAATTTAGTAGAACCATCAGATGATTTATTAGATTCAGTAGATGTAGACGTTACTCATCTTGATGTATCTGATTTCTTTAATCATCCTGATGGTAGTATTGAACACTTAATTGGAGATAGAAGTGTTCCACTCAATTAATGTATTTTCTTTATATCAATAATAAAAGTTTTGTATATTTTGTAGAATCATGGATCACATTGATGAGCTTTTTATCTCTGAGTTGAATGATAAAGATATATGTCTGGCTGACAGTGCTACAACTCACACAATTCTCAAAGAAAAGAAATATTTTCAAAATCTAACACTAAGTAAAGCCTATGTCCATACCATATCAGGTTCATCGGATTTAATTGAGGGCTCCGGAAGAGCTTATATTGTGTTGCCTAATGGCACCAAATTTTGTATTGATGATGCTCTATTCTCTTCACAATCCAGAAGAAATTTATTGAGTTTCAAAGATATACGTCGTAATGATTACCATATTGAAACGACCAATGAAGGCAGTAAAGAGCATCTTCTTATTACTAAAACAGTATCGGGCCAGAAGCTCGTATTAGAAAAACTGCCTGCTCTATGTTCTGGATTGTATTATACAAAAATGAGAACAATTGAATCATATGTGGTAATGCACCAGAAGTGCATTGACCCTAAAGTATTTATGACTTGGCATGATCGCCTTGGACATCCGGGTTCTATAATGATGAGACGAATTATTGAAAATTCGCATGGGCATCCCTTAAAGAATCAAAAGATATTTCTACCCAATGAATCTCCGTGCTCTGCATGTTCTCAAGGTAAGTTAATTATTAGACCATCTCCCTCAAAAATCATTGTTGAATCTCCATCCTTTTTACAAAGGATTCACGGAGATATATGTGGGCCTATTCATCCATCAAGTGGACCATTTAGATATTTTATGGTTCTAATTGATGCATCTAGTCGATGGTCACATGTTTGTCTTCTTTCCACTAGAAATGTTGCATTTGCTAGACTTCTTGCTCAGATAATTAAACTACGAGCACAATTTCCTGAGTATCCAATTAAGACCATTCGATTGGATAATGCAGGTGAATTTTCATCTCAAGTTTTTGATGATTATTGCATGTCAATAGGAATAGATGTTGAACATCCTGTTGCCCATACACACACACAAAACGGTTTAGCTGAGTCTTTGATCAAAAGGCTTCAACTAATCGCTAGACCTTTACTTATGAAATCAAGACTACCTATTTCTGTTTGGGGACATGCTATACTTCATGCAGCATCTCTAATTCGCATTAGACCATCTGCATATCATAAATATTCTCCATTACAGCTTGCATATGGTCAACAACCAAATATTTCTCATCTTCGTACTTTTGGATGTGCTGTATATGTTCCAATTGCACCTCCACAACGTACAAAAATGGGCCCTCAACGTAGACTTGGGATATATGTTGGTTTTGATTCTCCATCCATTATTAGATACCTTGAACCCCTTACAGGGGATATGTTTAAAGCACGTTTTGAGGATTGTCATTTTGACGAATCAAATTTTCCGTTAATGGGTAAAGAAAAGTCGGTGCCTGAAGCACGACAAGATATTACTTGGGATAATAAGACCCTGTCTCATTTTGATCCTCCTACAAATGAATGTAAACGGGAAGTTCAAAGGATTATTCATTTGCAAAACGTTGCAAATCAGTTACCGGATATATTTACTGACACTAAAGGTGTAGTAAAATCTTATATTCCTGCTGTTAATACTCCAGCAAGGATTGAAGTCCCTGAAGGACAAATTGTCAAAGCAGCAATAGGTGAATCTAAAATACGCCTGAAGCGTGGAAGACCTATTGGTGCAAAAGATAAAATTCCCAGAAGGAAAAGAATACAAAATGAATTTGGTGTTCCTGAAGAACACGTACCCACAATACAGGCCACAAATATAATTGATGCTCCTAAAGAGCTTAAATCTTCTATTCCAGAACCTCCTGAAGAGGAAAATCTTGAAGAGTATAAATCTCCTAAAAATGGACCTTCTGAAGAGGTGTGTCATGAAATGTTTTCCCCTGAAGAGGAACAGGTACCTGAAAATAATGAGATCTCAATACATTTCATGAAAACTAGAGAAATTCTGGATAGAAATAAAACTGTTGTCGACAACATATTTTCATATAAAATGGCCCTTGACATTACCAGAAGTAATGAAGAAAGTGAGCCAAAAAGCGTCGAAGAATGTCGACGTAGAAATGATTGGCCAAAATGGAAAACAGCTATTGAAGCTGAATTAAATTCGCTAGCGAAACGAGAAGTATTTGGACCTGTTGTCCAAACACCAAAGGGTGTAATGCCTGTTGGATATAAGTGGGTATTTGTACGAAAACGTAATGAGAAAAATGAAATTGTGCGATACAAAGCACGGCTTGTTGCACAAGGTTTCCTGCAGAAACCCGGGATTGATTATGAAGAAACATACTCTCCCGTTATGGATGCAATCACATTTAGATTTTTGATTAGTCTGGTTGTTACAAAAGGATTAGAAATGCGGTTGATGGATGTGGTTACTGCATATTTATATGGATTCTTAGACCATGACATATATATGAAAATCCCTGAAAGATATAAGATGCCTGAAGCATCTACAAGTACATCTAGAAATATGTACTCAATCAGACTACAAAGATCTTTATATGGGTTGAAGCAATCCGGACGCATGTGGTATAATCGCTTAAGGGAATATCTATTGAAAGAAGGATTTGAGAATAATCTTATATGCCCATGTGTTTTTATTAAGAAATCAGAATCCGGATTTGTCATTATTGCGGTTTATGTTGATGATTTAAATATTGTGGGAACTCCTGAAGAGATCTCAAAAACCGCTATATATTTAAAGAATGAATTTGAAATGAAAGATCTTGGCAAAACAAAACTTTGTCTCGGCCTGCAGCTTGAGCACTTGCCAAATGGAATTTTTATTCATCAGTCCATGTATACTGAGAAAGTCCTAAAGCATTTTTATATGGACAAATCTCATCCTCTGAGTACTCCAATGATTGTTCGAACACTTGATGTGAAGAAAGATCCATTCCGTCCTTGTGATGACGATGAAGAAATTCTTGGTCCTGAAGTACCATATCTCAGTGCAATTGGAGCTTTGATGTATCTTGCAAATTGCACTCGACCAGATATTACATTCTCAGTTAATCTGCTTGCAAGATATAGTTCTGCACCAACTCGAAGGCATTGGAATGGCATTAAACATGTCCTTCGTTACCTTCATGGTACGATTGATATGGGATTATTTTATCAACGTGGTTCAAGTCCAGAATTGATTGGGTATGCAGATGCAGGTTATCTTTCAGACCCACATAGAGGTAGATCTCAAACTGGATATTTATTTACTTATGGAGATACTGCCATATCATGGAGATCTGTTAAGCAGACACTATCTGCTACCTCTTCAAATCACTCAGAGATCATTGCTATTCATGAAGCAAGTCGAGAGTGTATTTGGTTGAGATCAGTTATTCAACATATCCAGGAAAAGTGTGGACTTCCTATGATGGATAATAGCCCAACAATCTTATATGAAGATAATACTGCTTGTATCACTCAAATCAGAGGAGGATATATCAAAGGTGACAGAACCAAACATATTTCACCGAAATTCTTTTATACTCATAAACTTCAAGAAAAAGGTGAAATTGATGTCAAGCAGATACGATCTAGTGATAATCTGGCAGATTTATTCACAAAGGCGTTACCAACTTCCACATTCAAGAAGATTGTGCATAACATTGGAATGCGAAGACTCAAAGATCTTTTGTCATGCACTTTTCAGGGGGAGTAAATGTGCTGATTGTACTCTTTTTCCTTCGCTGAGGTTTTGTCCCACTGGGTTTTCCTCTGCAAGGTTTTAATGAGGCAATCCTAAAGCACTTGTGGATACATAAGAAGACTGTACTCTTTTTCTTTCGCCATTGGTTTTTCTTCCCACTGGGTTTTTACTTGGCAAGGTTTTAACGAGGCAGATTCTTTATGGGTGGTCATTCAAGGGGGAGTGTTATAAACGGAGTCGGCAGCCGCCCCCCTTGGCCCATCACTAAATTATGTGAATGACCCCACCACTATTATTTTAAATTTGCATAGTGACTTGCATAGTAACTTGCATAGTAATTTCAACGCCTATAAATATGGGTTTCAGTTGTAATGAAATTCATAAGAAAAAATAGAGAGAGAAAGAAAGCTTGAGTTCTTAAGAGTTTCAAGAGAATTTCTTATTTCTCTTTTGCAATAGTAGTTCCTTTCTTTAAGTTTTATAACAATAGTAACAATATATCATACTCAACTTCTCAATTTACATTGTCTGCATGGTTTGACATTAAAACTGAAAAAATAAGGCTTGCAGAGACTGTTAATCATACCAAGAATATTGAGAAAGTTGGTTGTCACCAAATCTGGTCGCCCCATGGACCCCACCAATTCTGGATGTTTGTACAGCAACAACATTTTTTAGGTATGTTTGAGGACACCTGAATTAAATTTTACATGATTTAATATTTTATATGTGTAAATTTACTTTATTTATCAATCTTTTTATCGGCCTGTAACCCTGTTCATCTAAGTCGAGCATATCCAGTCTGGCCAAGAAATTTTCTTTATTTTTCAATGTTTAGGCACTTTTATTAAAAAAATTATTTATTTTTCAAATCTGAATTTCCAAATTCAGAACTTGGATGTACACACATAAGATTCTCTCTTGTTTAAAACTCTCACATCCGTGTCCGAATTAAAATTAGCTTAAAAGAATTTTGAAAAGAAAAAGCCATAAATAAAAAAGTCCTTTTATATTATCACTCAATTTGTACTCATTCCTTCTAAGTATCATATTTAACAATTACCCCTTAAAATACAAAAAATTAAAATTAAATATATATCTTAAATTGAAATTTGAGGGGAAAAAAATGAAGTTTGGCCCCTCGCGGAGTATAGATATATAGCAGTTAGCACACATCTAGCATCCGAATGGAGAAAGGCGCAACGCCCATGAAGCTTTGGGGAAGTTTGTTGACAAGCATCAATATCATCAAAATTCTTTAAAATAAGGTCTGACTATTTGTTGATTTTCCCTTTACTTTTTCTAAATGGATTAAAACATTTAGTTGGTGGCCAGACATTAATATTTTGAGACTGTGACCAACATAGAAGCACATTTTTTACTAGGCCTCTTCATGTGCTTAGTTTGGTTTAAAATTTTATTTATTTTATAATTTTTTTGAATTTTTTTTAAATGTTTAAGAAAATTTCGAAATTGAATTTTGAATTTTCAAATCTGGAATCCGGATGAACACTCTTCTTCTTCTGACACAATGTACACCAAAAAACAAAAAGATATCTCCCTAGGCTTGAACAAGATAATGAAAAGATGTGCCATAATCACAATAAAATAAAACAACGTGTGTAAAACAAATATATTATGAATTGATAGCATTTACTTGTGAAGGGTTTGCTTTGAAATGTTAGTTTAAAATAAGAGAAAGTGATATTTGTAGTCATAAAATATAAATATTTCATACTTTTTTATGATATAAATGAGTAATATCAATCTATATTAAAAAAAAAGTAATTTTCTAATAATTGACCATATATTTTTTTCAAAAAGAGTGTATAATCCTTACCCAACTACTGTATCTAATATTATTTTTAAAATAAGCACAAAATCTCATAGTTTTTCTTTTTCTTTTGAACCTAAAATCTGTCGGGAACTACCTTTCTGCATTTCTGGTCAAACCCCATCTGAAATTTTGGATAGAAATTAAAAAAGGAAAGCAGAGAATGTTAGTTAGCATATCCATGCGTGTGTGTGGAGTGTAGCTATTTAATTTTTGGGCCAATTCCCCCTTCGTACTTCTGGATTTTATTCAAAGCAGCAAATTTTGTGAGTAGCGTTAAAAGAAATAGAAGTGTTGTATCTATAAAAGATTTTGTTCAGGGTCTAGATGCATGGCTTTGAGGTCGGATACATGGGTATAATTTTGTGGGCGTTTTGAGACATACAGTTGACAACAGACATTCCCTACAAAAATAGTTTATCCATAGTGTTTTAAGAATGAACGGAAAAAAAAATGAGTTTGGCTTAAAAAGTAAACATACTTTTTGATATCATGTATAGAACATGAGATTAAATAAAATGAATATATTGATCTATTTTATCAGCTCACATTTTAATAGAATATATGCGGTAATAATTCATTGGATGTCTAGGATGTAAGCGAGTGCAAAAAGAATAATGATATTTGTAGTTATAGAATGTTCAAATATCGCATAATTATTTAAAAAAAAAGTAAATAAGGAGTCTCAAATATCGCAATTATGTGACGTTACACATTTCACAATTGCATGTAGTATTGTTAATACAAAAGTAAGTGATGCGGCATAATTTTTTCAATCAAATCTCAATGTAGGATGTCAAATGCCAACTATTTTTAGAACTCAATGTAATGAATCGGTTTTAGATTAATTGTGTTTGAATATTGAGACGAGTTGACTTGATTAGTTATCGGTATTTTGTAGATTTTTTTGAGATGTGTTTAATTTTTTTACATTGAGATGAATTTAACTTTTTAGGTTAAAATGTATGAAGTAAGTTGAGATGAGTTTGGCATTTTTTTGTAAAATTAAAAAAGTAGTGGATCTCATCAATGATTAGCTTGAGATAAACTAAAATAAGTTGAGTTTAGATCAACAACTAAACACACCTAACTCTCCACACTCTATTCTATGGTGGTAATTTATTTTTGATTTAGATTATGTTTAGATGATGAGGTGATTTGTAAATAGTAATAAAAAAATATCGAATAGTTTGTAAATAATATTGAGTAATGAAAAAGTAATATAGCTTGTGAATAGTATGTAAAATAATCTCGGACTACTTGTCAAACACAAACATAGTGTGTTCATATTTGGATTCAGTGTGTTCAATATTGTCCAAATTAACTTTCCTTCTCAATTGTTTATATTTTTTAGATTCCCAAATCTATTCGGTGATTTTTCAAAAACATAGAAAACAAAGAGACAGAAAAAAAGTGCCCTTATATTCAGTAATATCAGTTTTATCATATTAGGATTTGTCATTTTCAAATTCAAATGTATATTATATTGGAAGTAACTATATTTATAACATTGACTGTTATGACACTTTCCCAAATCCATAAACCAACTTTCTTTTTTGTTTCTCATGAGGCAGACTTTCCATATTAGTATTGTATTTTGAATGTCAATAAACGAACTTGACTTTTAACAAATATTTCCTCTATCCATAAAAAGAAAAAAAAAATGCTAAGGTTATTGTGCTATAAGTATTGGTGCCAATATTACAATAATTTGATCAAGTGGTTGATACTTGAATCACATGATCCTCGTCCCTCTCTATTCTCCTTCACGAGACTGAGCTAGGGTTTGGTATCGTGGTCTTTTGACACACGGATTCGTCTCATTTTCTTGTGAGTCTAGGGTTTTCTTTTCAGAAAGAATGGAAGAAGAAAGGAACGTTTTAACCTGTCAGAAGAGGAAACAGATGTGCTTCGCATAAACTTAGAGGGACACAAGGAGAATGGCTCCAAAGGGAAGCTATGCCTAGAACAAAGATTCTGTCCGAAAATGGGGTGAACAACGAAACTTTCAAATCCACGATAGCTCAGGTCTGGAGGCTTTCAGGCTGGGTTAGACTCAAGGATTTGAGTGGTCAAAGCTTCCTAGTAGAGTTCTAAAAGGTGGAGGACAAAGATAGGGTGTTAAGTGGAAGACTCTGGTTTTTTGACCGAAATCTTCTCACACTCCAGGAGCTCGACAACAAGTTATCAATAAACACAATTCAGTTTTGCTATGAACCTTTCTGGGTGCAATGCCATAACATGCCGATGGCTGCCATGAATGAGGATATTGGAGGAAATTTTGGAGATTCTATTAGTCACACCATCTGAGTAGAGGCTGAATCGGACGGATCAATGTAGGGAAGATTTCTGCGCATACGAGTAGTTGTGAACCTACAGAAGCCACTGCTTAGAGGGAAATGACTGAATTTTGAGAATGAGAGGTATTGGATCTCCTTTAAATATGAACATCTTCAAAACTTTTGCTTTTAATGTGGGGTACTTTTTCATAAAGGAAAGGATTGCCCAAAACCTAGATTTGACCCCAATGATGAGAAGAAACCAGAGATGAAATTTGGTCCCAAGCTTAGGGCTCAACTAATGATCACCTCCATATTTGACTAGCGCAAATATGGAGGAGATCCCGAGCCGAACAAGAAAAAATAAAGGAAACTAAATGAAACAGGGAACCAAAAATGAGGGGTTGGTAATACTGTGAGAGACTAGGAAAAGAGTAAAAAGAGTAGTAAAGGATCCTCTGTGACTCACAATGCAACCCAAGAGGAAAAGGAACACGTTAGTAACAACATTGGTTCAAGGACCAACAGCAGTCACATAGGTCCACAGGAAACAATCAGAGCACTAAAAATAACCACCTACACATGGTTTTAGATCAGATGGGAAATAAATATGTTGAGGTGAGTACAGGACAAGAACTAGACTTAACTGAGGTTAAAGTGTCTAAATCTTGAATGGAGTTAGATTCAAATCTTGTTAGGGGGGACCACCCTTCAACTTTGTTTGAAAATTCCCTAGACCAAGTGGTCTATTTAACCAAGAATTTTGATGAGGGGCAATTACTTAAGAACAAACTTGGTCTCACACCAGACCTATTCCTAGAGAAAGTCACTGCTCCTTCCATAGTAGAGACTCCTAGTGGTAAGTTGACTAGTAGGTGGAAGAGATAGGCTAGAGAAAAACAAAGACTTAACTCATGCTTCCCAGACATTACTAATAACTTTTAACACCAGCTTAGAAGAGGAGGGAGGTCAAACTGTTGTCCAAGAGGAACCCCTTAACACAAAAAAACCAAGAACAAGGAGAACATTTTTGCAAACCAACTTCATGAGGCAGTGGCTGGTTTCTAGCCTTGCCTTCCCCAATGAGTCTAATTACATGGAATTGTCGAGGGTTTGGAAACCCTTGAATAATTCATATCCTTAGAAAACTAGTTAAGGAAAAGTATCTCATTTTGGTCTTCCTTATGGAAACCAAATGTGATAGAAAAAATGTGGAAGATGTTAGGAGAGCTCTATAATTTGAGGGCTGTTTTACAATGGATCGCATAGGTCTTAGTGGAGGAATTGTACTGTTATAAAAGGAAGCTTCGCAAGCCAGAGTTATTAATTTCACCAAATAGCACATCTCTGCAGAGGTTCGAGTCATAACAGATAGTCTAGTTTGGCAATTCAGTGGTTTTTATGGCCACCTAGAACCTAGCAAGCGAAATGATAGTTAGGAATTGTTAAAAATGCTTAAACCTATTCCATCAATCCCCTGGTTATGTACAAGAGATTTTAATGAGACATTGTTTCAGAGGGAAAAGGTTGGCAGCCCAAACAAACCCTACAAGCAGATAGAATGTTTCAAGCAGGCATTAGAGGATTGTGGCATCAGGGATCTTAAGTACAATGGCTAAAAGTTTTCTTGGACTAATAACAGATAAGGGAAATACTTCACTAAGGAAAAACTTGATCGAGCTTTAGCAAACTAGAAATGGCATGAGAGCTTTAAGTCAATCCTTTGTACTACACTACCAGCTATTAAATTTGACCATTCACCACTGTTTATTGAGCTACAAACCAAGATTAAAGGAATGCACAAAAAATAGTCAGTGTTCAGGTATGAGGCTGCATAGGAACTAATAGCTAAAAGTAAGAGCATAATTGAGGAGGCGTGGTACAAAGGAGGATGGGGTAAAAATCTTGGCAGCTAGGTAAGAGCAAAATTGGAAGGTTGCCAAAAAAAGTTTGATTAAGTGGCAACAAGAGACAGAAAAAAAAAGGATGGAATTCCAAGAGACAAATAATGACCTTAAAGAGATTAGTGTGTTATAAGACAAAGGTGAGAGCTACCACCTAGAACAGATGAAGTCACTGCAAGATAAAGTAGAATTATCTATTGCTAAAGAGATATGAAATGGTGATAAATGGCTAAACAACATTGGCTAAAACATGGGGACCAAAACACTTAATTCTTCCACAAGTAGGCTAACAAAGGGAGAAAGACCAATACTATAAACTCTATTGCTGGTACTAATGGTCGAGTGTTCCAGGATCAACAACAAATTGGAGAATGCTTCACAAGTTCTTTCTCTACTTTGATTACCTCTACAATGCCTACTAGTGCTGATGCTTGCTTGCTTTCTCTAAGTTCCAAAATTACCTCTAAGATGCATGAGAGACTTATGAGACCTTTCATTTCTGGTGAAGTTAGAGAAGCAATGTTTTAGATGAATCCACTGGGATCTCTTGGTCCCGATGGATTCCTTGTCTAAGATAAGTCCATAACTGAGGTGAATGACACCTATGTTGCCTTAATCCCTAAAGTTAAGAAGCTAAAAAAATTAGTAGACTTTCGACCCGACAGCTTTTGCAATGTGGTGTATAAATTTGTCTCCAAAACCATAGTCAATAGAATGAAAAGAATCATCTCCCATATCATTTCACCAAATCAGAGTGCATTTATGCTAGGTAGGCTTATTTTTAATAACTCATTGGTACCTTATGAAATCCTACACACCATGACTTCTAGAATAAAGAGGTGGAAAGGTTTTATGGCGCTCAAACTTGATATGAGCAAGGCGTAAGACAGGGTCGAATGGTGTTTTGTGGAGGTTGTTATGACTAAATTAGGATTCCCACCACATTGGACCAACCTCATTGAAAAATGTCTCAAATATGTTACGTACTCAATCTTGGTGAATGGGATACCTCAACCCTATTTCCAGCCATCCAAAGGTATCAGACAGGGGGATCTAATATCCCCTTATATCTTTAAATTATGTGCCAAGGCCCTATCATCAATGTTACATAGTGCTAAGCAAAAAAGAGATTTGTTTAGTGTTCCTATTGGGAGGTAAGCAACAAATATCAGTCATCTATTCTTTGCAGATGACAACCTCATGTTTTGTCAAGCCTCTCAAAAGGAACTAACTACTATCATCAATCTCTTAGACATCTATGAGCAAGTTTCGGGTCAGGTCCTCAATAAAGACAAATTGGCTATCTTTTAGTAAGAACACCCAGAAAAGAACCCAAGATCAGATCCTCCATTTAGCTAGCATTAATGCCATTGGCTCTTTTGAAAAGTACCTAGGACTCCTTGCAATCTTAGAAAGATCTAAAGTAGCTATTTTTCACTCTCTTGTAGATAGAGTTTGGGCTAGAATAGAAAATTAGAAAACAAAGTATCTCTTAGTTGCTGGGAAAGAAGTCTTACTCAAAATTATCCTCCAAGCCATCCCCACTTATGCCATGAATTTGTTTTTGCTCCCTGTCTTGATCACTAATAAGCAGAACCAATTTCTAAAAAAATTATGGTGGGGTTTTAATAAATATGCCTCTAAAATTTAGTGGATACCTTGGGATAAGTTGAGCTCTACTAAAGAGGAGAGTGGACTGGGTTTTAGGAATTTCAGAAGCTTTAATATAACTTTACTAGCAAAACAAAGCTGGAGGATTTTACATGATCCTTCATCTCTGGCTGCCTAGTTGTTTAAACATAAATATGTTTCTTTGACTGTTATGCAGAATTATAAGCTAGGATCGAGTCCTTATTATGCTTGGAGAAGTATACAATCAAGTCTGACCCTTCTCAAATTAGGTCTAGTCTAAAGACTAGGTAATGGCCAAAGCATTAATTTCTAGTATGATAGATGGATCCCATCCATGCCAACCTAGTCTGTTTTATCTTTGAAAGAGGGAGATTGATGGTGTGAAAGGGTTAGTGATGTTATTAACCATGAACATAAAACCTAGAAGGAAGATTTGCTAAGGGAAATGATGTCAGACAATGAATTGGAGGCTATTAAACTGATTCCTATCAGTCTGACGAGGAGTATGGATAAATTGGTGTGGCAACACTCCACAAATAGAATCTACAATGTCAAGAGTGGGTACCATTTTCATAAACAACTAGAATCTAAAATGGAGGGTGAACCATCCAACATACAAAGAGATAAGACTTGTGGATAGGCATATGAAAGCTGAAAGTGGCACCAGCAGTGAAGAACTTCATTTGGAGGGCTTGTAGTGAAGCACTCACTATCTTAGAAAACCCAAAAATAAGGAAAGTGACTGAAAATGATTGGTGTCCCTTCTATCAATTGGAACCAGAAACTTCAAGGCATATGTTATGAGAATGTCCAGCTGCCAAAGATGTCTGGAACCAAAGAAATATAAAGGTTCAGAAAATGACACTGGAGAATGACTTATTTTTAAACATCGGATTAAGCTAACTCAGACCTTAAAGCTAGATGAAATGGAGGAAGCTGCAATCATTTCAAGGGCAATCTAAACCAGGAGAAATGAGGCAATGCATGGCAAAGTCTTCAAATCTGAGTTTAAGAGGCCTACTCATTGAAGATGCAAAACTCATTTTAAATGATTTCTTGACTAAGGAGCAAAGCATGTCTTTCGAGAATCAAACAAGGTTGCCCACACTCTAGCACAAGCTGATGTTTTACTTTCAAAAGACTTAGTTGATGTAAAAGAATGCCTTGAATGTATTCTATCTATTATAACTTTTGAATAGTTGTGATTGGTTATTAATGAAATAAGTTTCATTTTAAAAAAAAAGTGGGTGATACTTCTATTTAAAGTGCAGTTTAGATAATAAGATGAGATAAATAAATTTAAATATAAATTAAAAGTTAAATATATTATTATTAAAATATTATTTTTTAATATTATTATTATTTGAAAATTTGAAAATGTCATATTATTTATTATTATATATATAAATTTAAAAAAAATCATAATAATAAAATAAAATGAGATAATATATTTTAGTATTAGGCGAGAAATGTTGCTCTCCACACATGTTGCTGAGGCTGAGAATAAAATTAAGGAGTATTAGTTTTCGAAACACGCAAATTGTGATGGATGTTATTCTAAGTCCTGCCCTTTGGCCAAATCAGTCTTTAAAATTTTTAGGCGAGAAATGTTACTCTCCACACATGTTGCTGAGGCTGAGAATAAAATTAAGGAGTACTAGTTTTCGAAACACGCAAATTGTGATGGATGTTATTCTATGTCCTGCCCTTTGGCCAAATCAGTCTTTAAAATTTTTAGTTAGATAGGGAGTAGGAATGAGATGAAATAATATAAAATTTAAATAAAATATTTTTATAATATTATTTTAATATTATTTATATTTTCAAATTAAAAAAAAATTAAATTATTTATCTTTTTTTTTTTTTAAGAATTTAAAAAAAATTATAAAATGAAGTCACTATGTAAACCCAGACTCTTTTTATAATTGTTGAAGACAGGAATTCTATGTTAAAAAGAAAAAATCTTAATTTTAAGGATATACCCTCGTATAAGCATTAATATAATATTAAAAACTGGTTAAAAACTTAAAAGGAACAGTGGTAACAGAGATCCAACTCTTTTATAATTCTTTTACATTTCACTTTTAAATACACATCATTTTTTACAATAATGTTACTCTTACAACTCTATTTTACAAAAATATCTTATATTTAAAATAAAGATATAAGATAATTGTATAAAATAGTTATATATTTGCCATTATTCGTAAGTCTGGTTTGTCTTTATAGATGAGATGAAACAAGTTAAAAATTAAAAATTGAATAAAATATTATTATAATATATTTTTTAATATTAATTTTATTTGAAGATTTGAAAAAGTTGTTTTGAAATTTAAAAAAATTAATTTATTTTTTATAGAATTTGAAAAAATAATAATAATAAGATGAAATTATATAAGATTGTTTATAAAAACAAATCCACCCTAAAACCAAATACTGACCCACAGTTGAAGAATTTTAAAAGAAATTAAAAATGGGACTCTAGAAAATAACAAGAAAATCGAATCCCAATTTAAATATTTTAAATTGTTTTATATATGTTTAAGCATTACGTAAAATCCACAATCATTTAAAATGTATCATATATCACTAAAAATAACAAAAGATGAGTGTTATAATAAGAAAGATATTATACAAAAATAATCTTAAAGTTAATATTGTTTCACATGATCCATTTGAATTTATTTTATAATAAAAATAATTTTATAATATAAGTAATAAATTACGTCAAATTATATTAATTTCTAAAATTATTTTTATATAATAGTTAAAATATCTCTAGCAATAAAATAGACAGCGAACATAAAAGACACGTGTTGATGAATTGCCAAACAATAAATTTAGTAATTCCCCACTCCTAGCTAACACTTTTGGTGGTCGCCAACTTTGTTTAGGTAGGGAGATGATGGTAAGACGGGATCAACAATTTCATTTCCACCCGACAAAACTAACTTTTTATTTTTTATTTTTATTTTTATTTTAACCCATCAAATATTCACAGACGAGTGAGCCGTCAAAATCTTCTTTAACTTGGACAAAACAGATACCATGTAACAACCTTTCAAACACGACCAATGGGCGCTGTTGATCCAAACCTAACCAAAGCTACTTCGAAACTCCAGCTTGACGAGGAAGTACAGATAACCCTTAACTAATTTCAAACCTCTCCTAATTTTCATCCTCACTTCAAAAATTTGTACAAATATAAAATGGAGATAGACTGATCATCATAGTCATCAGAAGAAGAAGAAGAAGAAGTGGTTGTGTTTGAGCAGAAGCAGAGCAGCCATGGGCGCCGTAGACACTCCACTACTCACTAATAATCACAGCAACTATGAGGAGAATGAGAAAGAAAGCCGTATTAAGGCGTTCGGAGGCGAGTCAAAGAAACTATGGAAGCTCGCCGGTCCGGCTATCTTCACCTCCATTTGTCAGTACTCACTCGGTGCTCTCACTCAGACATTCGCCGGTCTCGTCGGAGAAATCGAGCTCGCCGCCGTTTCTGTCGAAAACTCCGTCATCGCCGGGCTCGCCTTCGGTGTCATGGTACTCTTCTACTCTTTTTACTCATGTTTGAGACTTTCTCCATCAAAAGTACTGTGTTTATCTTGTTTGAGTTTGTTTCCATTTCTTTGTTGGAGTCCAACTACAAGATTATGCGCAAGAAAGAGTACTATTAGTTCATCTTTACAGAATGCCAAAAAACAACTAAAGCACAAAAGCCTCGTTCTATCTGTGTCTTAAAGCTTGTTTAAGTGCAAACAAATAAAATATTGAAAAGCAAAAAGTGAAAGACCTTAGAAGTATAACAAAACTCTCATAGATGTTACATGTTTCATAAAGGTTGAACAGTAGTCAGTGTCTCATAACCTGATAGATATCAGGGTGGCCAGGCCACTTTAGAGATGTTGAAAAGCAAAGCACTGCTCACTATGTTTAGACTTGTATTTAGTATCATTTTTAATTTAAAATGTTGAAAACCATTTGTATAAACTCAAGGCCTATAATTCCCACGCAAGCTGTTTTAAACAATGAGACCCATTTGAAAATTTTATCTTTTAAGTTGGATGTTACTTTTTTTAGACTTTGTTTGAATACAAAAATAATTTTATTTAATTTTATTATTACAGTTTTTCTAAATTTTTAAAGAAAATATAATAAATAATTTGACATTTTCAAATTTCAAAACATAATATTAAAAAATAATATTCTAATAATATTTTATTTAACTTTTATATAAAATAATCTCATTTCATCTCACTATTTTTCTAAATTTTTATAGAAAATATAATAAATAATTTGACATTTTTAAATCTCAAAACATAATATTAAAAAATAATATTCTAATAATATTTTATTTAACTTTTAACTTTTAATTTTTAACTTTTTTCTAAATTTTTATAGAAAATATAATAAATAATTTGAAATTTTTAAATCTCAAAACATAATATTAAAAAATAATATTCTAATAATATTTTATTTAACTTTTAACTTTTAACTTTTAATTTTTAACTTTTAACTTTTAACTTTTTAACTTTTATATAAAATTATCTCATTTCATCTCACTATTGGGTCTTAAAGTGCTTGCCTGCCTTTTTCAAATTTACCACATTTAAACTAATTTCCTTACAATATTTTTAACATTGTCTTTGTAGACTTTTTCCATATAATGCAGATCCTAAATAAATACTAAGCGTTTGTTATTTTTCTATGAATTAAACCATGGACCAAGAATTAAAGAAAATTATAAATCTTATTTCTCATTACACAAAGCTTGGAAAAATGACATATAAAAACCTGATGATGATGAGGTTTTATGGTTGAAATCAGTTGGGAATGGGAAGTGCATTGGAGACGCTGTGTGGACAAGCATATGGTGCTGGGCATATAAGGATGTTGGGGATTTACATGCAGAGATCGTGGGTCATATTGCTGACAACAGCTTGCGTTTTGGTTCCCATCTATGTTTGGTCTCCTCCCATTCTTGAAGTCATTGGGGAGACCACTGAGATATCTGAGGCTGCTGGTTAGTATTGTTCTGTTCTTGAGCTCTTCTCTCAATCATTTGAACTGCTTGCATTAATGGCAGAAAACTAGAATTGCTTTCATTAATGGAGTATGGAGTAATGCACATAATGTTAATATACTTGCTTTAACGAGTAATGACTTATCTCCTACTCCTTAATTTCTCAATAACAGAGAAATCTTCAAAACATTTCATGGATTTTGCTTGATGATATTTGCTAATGACCAATGCCAAAAATTAGTGAATTTTTATTTGTAGTAGGTAAATGGGTTTTGCTGACTTTAATTTTAACTAAAGAGAAATGATTTGTACAAGTCTCAAATAGACAAGTCTCATGCATTGTAAAAAAGTGGATCCCACCTTAAAAAGTGTAAGAAAAGAGAAATTTTATTTGCAATCCTGAATAGGAAATTGCATTGTAGTCCTATTGATAGGGTAAAAGTGAAAAATACATTATTTTAAAGAGATATTATTGTGATTTCAAAATTTTTTTAAACTAGGCTTGCATTGCAGTCCCCATTTAAGAATTGTATGTACTATTGCTGGTAAAAAAAAATATTTTTTATTAGTAGAACCCACTTTTTTACAAAGGGCTTATATGAAATTTGTCTATTTTGGACTTGTCCGTAGCATTACTCCTAACTAAAAACAACAAGAATGAATGATCATGTGAATTGGGGTTTCTGCTACAGGCAAATTTGCTTTGTGGATGCTTCCACAATTGTTCGCGTATGCGATGAATTTCCCAATCCAAAAGTTTCTACAAGCACAGAGGAAAGTGTTTGTCATGGCATGGATATCTGCAGTGGTATTGGTGATACATACATTTTTTAGTTGGTTGCTGATATTGAAGCTTGGCTGGGGCTTAACTGGAGCAGCAATCACTCTCAACACATCATGGTGGATTATTGTTATTGCTCAATTGATCTACATTTTCGTCACCAAATCCGATGGTGCTTGGTCTGGATTCTCATGGCTAGCATTTGCAGACTTGTGGGGCTTTGTGAAGCTTTCCTTGGCTTCTGCTGTAATGTTGTGGTATGTTTCTCTCAAACCTTTTTTGCCTAATGAGTCATTTTATACATATATGTTAGGAGATGTTGAACTTGGACTGTAAATTGAAATGCAGCTTGGAGTTTTGGTACCTGATGATACTGGTGGTGATAACCGGCCGTTTGGCGAACCCTCTAATACCAGTTGACGCCATCTCTATTTGGTATGGTACTTCTTCATCACATCCCTATTGCATTTGCATACTCAAAACTTCATGCATAATGAAAACTTGGTTTCCTAATCATCATTTTCATTATTGTGCAGCATGAACATAAACGGATGGGATGCCATGATTGCACTTGGGTTCAATGCTGCGATAAGGTGACGTGTTGTTCCCTGCATGCATTGGTCTTGATTTTTTTTAGATAAAATCATTTACTAGTCAATCAAGAAGATTTCAACATGGAGATATGTTTATATCCCAATGTTATGCTTACAAGATGGTGTAAAAATTTGGAATCCTAACAAAGACCATTCGAAATCCAGTTGTATGATTCCATTTTTTGCTTCTCAGTTTCCTTTTTAAGTACAACACAAAGAAAAGTGTACGGACTCACTATTGATTTTCCAACAGTGTGAGGGTATCAAACGAACTCGGAGCTGGCAATGCTCAGGCTGCGAAATTTGCAGTGCTGGTGGTTTCTGTCACATCTGTTTCCATAGGGGTTATTTGCATGGCTGTAGTACTTGCAACAAGGGACTACTTCCCTTACCTTTTCACCACCAGCGAAGCTGTTGGTGAGGAAACTACCCAACTTGCTCTCTTGCTCGGAGTCACAGTGCTTCTAAACAGCCTTCAACCAGTCTTATCAGGTAAGTAGATGGAAACACAATTTTGCGGGCAAACAAACGGGGTCACATATCATTTACACACAAGCTCGTGTCATGTTTCGAAAATAAAGTTGATGCAGTAATTAACTTATTTTCCTTACTGCTGCTGCTGGTTAAGGTGTTGCTGTTGGAGCCGGATGGCAACATATTGTCGCTTACATCAACATCGGATGCTACTACATTGTTGGATTGCCCGCTGGCATACTCCTGGGATTCACATTTGGTTTTGGAGCTGAGGTGAGTTACTAGAACCATTTGGCTTTTCTTTATTGTACTTTTTTTCTCTGAACCTGTGTTTCAAAGGCTGAGGTTTTACCATGCAGCAAGATAAGCACAACTCCCATTTGAGAAATGATTTACCAAGTTTTGAAGCAAGTTAATCTCACTTGTTCTTGAACCTTTTTCCCCTTGCCTTAACTTCTTCCAATTGCAGGGTATTTGGTCAGGGATGATTGGAGGCATTGTTCTTCAAACCATAATCTTGGTAGTGGTCACTTCAATCACAAACTGGACAAAAGAAGTGAGTTAATATCTATATATAGTTATACTCTTCTGCGTTCTCTACAACTTCAGAATCCTAAAATTATTCATTGTTTCTAACCGAAACGAATAATTGTCACTCTTATCAATCCAAATGTGCAGGCTGAACAAGCAGAGAGCCGTGTGAACAGATGGGGAGGAGGGTCAGCCCGAGAGCATTAACCTGAACTTGGTAGAGTGACATCGATATTGAGACCACAAGACAGCTTCACGCATGATTGTGCTAAGCATTTTTTTTTCTTCGATCAATTCTATGCAAAGTTTGAGGAGTGAAAGAATACCATGTCAACTGATCAAGCTAAATACTTTTCACTGCCCTATATCTAGATGTGCTTCTTGGTCATGCAATTTTGTTGAGCTTGGTAATAGATTGCACATTGCAGAATCTCAATCTTGGGTATATGGATGTCATTTTAATGAAGTTATTCACTCTATCATTCCGCTACTTTAGGTTTTGTTACCAATCTTTTACAAGGAGGTTATGTTTCATCCTCCTTTGGGTTGAATCAAATTTTTTTTGCCAATTCGCCTAAAATTTAATTATTTTTGGTTTTAGATTCCGGGACGGTGATATCCAAAACTAACAATTTGGTCCGATCTCAACTCAACCTGACATTGCTTAGGTGTCGTTTGGAACTTGAATTGAACTGATTCAACCATCCAAAATAATCTTAGGTGGATCCACAAAACTGATCACTACAATTCATAAAGAACTCAACTGAGTTCAGCTCAACATCCAAACGAGGATCTACATAAAGTTGGTGCAGCACATTCCTACCCTAATACTCCTACACTTCCCCGGATCAGGAGCAGAACATAAGTGACTTAAGCCTCTCAGCCAAAATCTGCTACTAACTCCACTAATTTCTAGATTTTGATAATGAAAAAGTGGAGGATTAGGTTACCAAACACACAATAAAGAGTAGTAGTTTCACTTCATCCATTGATGTATCTAACTGTATATGAAACAAATCCAACTCAAACAATCTAGCAAACATTTTCCATGCCGCTTGGTGCAAGATGCTACCTAGAGTTATATTCTGCACTGCAGTGGTTTTGGCAATATTGGTAGTCGTTCTCTTGGCTCTGCTCTCGCCTGGTCCCCATAGAAAGCCATCAAAGAACCACCACCACCACAAACGGCCGCCATGGCTGGCCCTGTCCTTATACATCCAGCAACCGCAGATTGCAGGCTTAAGCACACTTCCGAAGGTAAGATCAGATGCTGAAGCGCTTATTTTTCATCGCACGCTCACGGAGGGACCTTCAAACACTTCTCGGGTTGTGGGTAAAGCTCAGGGGTTCATAGTTCCTGTCGAAGGGTTTGCAGATTCGGCATTCAATATCATTTATCTGACCTTTGACACATCCGAGCATTCGGGTAGCCTTAGCGTCGAGGCCAAGCATGTTGCTGATGAGGACGTGCAGCTCCTGACTGTGGTGGGCGGCACAGGGTCTTTTGCTTTTGCTCGTGGGCTTGCTGCTTTTGCCCAGACTGATCGCCATCCATCTGTTGTGGATGCAAGCTACCGCGTTAAACTTCAGCTTAAATTTCCAAACCGAACCCAGACCATACCGGGATGAATCAGGATGATCATGCAGAGTTCATCGCTGTTTTTATTTTCTTTGAAAAATTACATTTATTTTTTACGCTCTCAAGTCTCAACACACCATATGACGATTAAAATATTGGTGTTTTACCATTTTTGTAACTATAATGAATCCTAGAACAAGTTAGGACTGGTTTGGATGGCAAGATCACTTCATCTTAATTTATTATAAATTCATTATTTTATTATTATAATTATTATATAAAATATAATAAATAATTTAATTTTTTTAAATTCTAATTTAATTTTTTTAAATTTTAAAACAATAATAGTTTTTTTAAATTATTATTATAATTTAATTTTGAAAAGTAAAAATACTTTTCAAACTAAAACATAAATTTTTTTTGGTAAGAAGGGATGCCACACCCACTAAGACCAGGCAACCATAGGCGCTCTAAATCTTAAACAAGATCAAGCACTTTTTGTAGTGAGATTCTCATCTACATTTTCAGTTCATACCAAAATATCTTAACCTTCCTTATGATGACCCAACCGTTGTATAATGGATAAAGCATTTTCAGCACCAACCGAGTAATCGGTTCAAAATCTCATTCATTTTGAAGCTTGCATTCTGGAATCAAGATCTTTGGAAAATGATATATCAGAAACAAATTTATTAAAAGCCCATCATCCAACCTTTTATCATGCCAAAAGCAAATTCTCCTCTCCCTTATTTTCCACTAAGAATGATTTAAAACCAACGGTAGACATCTTGCAATCATGCGCCAATTCCAGGATCCCTTAGATGGATCAATCACTTAGCATGTTTATTTTTAACATACTTAGGCAGGAAAAAATTTGTCCAAAAAGATTTTTCATGAAGTAATTTCCAAGCAAATTTAACATGCAATGGAAGTTGAATATCATCCAACTATTTTATTCCTAAGCCACCTTCCTCCATTGGCAAGCATAGTCTTCTTCCAAGCTCTCCAACATCCTTTATCACCTCCATCAGAAAGAGCCTCAAAAAAATTTATTGAGGCATCCATTTATTCTCTGCAAAACAACTTTAGGAGCTTGGACGCAAGATAATAAATGAATAGGCAAACTCATCAAACTTGCCAAATCAAAATCAGTCGAGCACCTTGAGGTAATAATTGGGACTTCCATCCTCCAATTCGAGCACAAATTTTAGAAACCAAGTTTTCTATATGAATTGCTTTCAGTCTATCTGAAATAATAGGAACTCCCAAATAACCAAAAGGAAAAGTACCCTCAATAACCGGTTTCTCTTAAAAGCTCCCGATGTCTACCATAATTAATTGATGTTGAAAAACTCAATGAGGATTTTCCAACACCAGTTTTTTGTTCTTACCAACTTTCATAAACTTCAAAAAATTTCAGAATATTCAAAAGAGATTTGAGGCTTCCATTTGTGAAGATAATAATATCATCCGCATAGAGCAAATATGAAATGAGTGAAACACCTCTTGGATGGGATGATTCAATTTTTTCTTCTTCGAACCCCCATTTTAGCAAACGAGAAAAAACCTTCTTCATTAAAATAAATAAAATAGGAGATAAATGATCACCTTGGCGAAGACCCCTCCCTCTGAAAAAAACCTTTAGATATGCCATTCACAATGACAGAAAACCACAATGAAGTAAACATGACCAAATTCAACCACAAACTGTTGAAGAAAACCCAAATGCTTCCATTACGAAAAATATAAAATCACAGTTCAAGCTATCATAAGCTTTCGCCATATCTACATTCATCGAAATATTCTCATTTCTCATTTTTGTTTTTGTCATCCAAATCATTTCTTGAGTCAAAACAAAAATTATAAAAAATACTTTTTCCAAGGAGAAAAACAAATTGCTTGGCAAAATCAATTTAGAAAAAAAAAAGTTTCAATCTATGAAAAAGGATTTTAGAACACACCTTATACATAACCAAGCACATGCTAATCAAACGAAACTTGTTGAAACTCGTCGGGTTTTCAACTTTTGGAATAAGAACTCAAGACGACACCGAATAAAATCGAAGAAGAGGATTTCCTCTAAAAAAATCATTGACAGCAACCACTATATCCACATTTACAATCTCTCAGCAAGATCGAAGAAAAACCTGCACCAAATCCATCTGGCCCCAGATTTCTATCAATAGGAATAGAAAACAGTACATCCTTTACTTCCTTCATGGAAGGCACATTAGGAATCATCAAGTTTTCTTTTTCAACAATTGATGCCTCAATAATAGGAGAGAGGTTCGGCCTAGAAGACCTTGATCGAGATTTAGAAATTCTTCAAAATACTCCATTGCACCAAGATGTATATCTTGGTGTGAAGATAGCACCTGACTATCCACAAGCTTCATGTTTACAATTTTTTATATGTTAATAATTTTTAAAGCACGAAAAAAACTTTTGTAAGCTTCCCCCTATTTAACCCAACTGATCTTTGCCATTTATCTCAATCGAGTTTCTTCCCTACACATCCACATATCCATCTCAACTTTAGAAGTTAACAAATCTAATTCAATATCAGCTGAAGCAGTTCCCTAAATACTGTTTTGTAGACCTTCAATTCTTTGTTCCAAGGATCATATATGGACATTCGTTTTCCCAAAAACATTTTTATTCCACACTCTCAAAGAAAATTTTAAACATTCTAATTTTCTTGCCAGACGAAATAGACTGGAATCACCAATTTTCACCTCCCAACTTCTCTTTATTAACTCAAAAAAAACTTTATGATCAACTCGCATTTGTTGAAACTTAAACATAGGAAAACCATATAATAAAGACTTATAAATCTAGAGCAACATCAAAGCATGATCAGAAGTTGTTCATGGCGGATATTTTACGAGAACCTCAGGCCAAAAAATTATTGCATTCAGAGTCAGCAGCGCGCGGTCTAATTTTGCCTAACTATGTGCTTGAACCCCATGCCCATTATACTAGGAAAATCGACAACCAGAAGTAGGAAAATCTAACAAACCACATGTATCAATACAATCATTAAATTCTTGCATAGCAAGCATTGGTCAAGAACATCCACCATGCCTTTTAGAATCATTCCAAATGATGTTAAAATCTCCGACAATTATCCGATTCTCATTAGTTAGATTTAGGCTTACCAACTCTGCCCATAAAATACGACGGGACACCTAAGTACATAAATCATACATAAAAGAGATAAAAAAATGCATCCCAATCACCGACACACAAATCATAATTTGTTGATCACTTGGTGTTGGATGGTATTGTTGAGGTTGTCTCACATTAGTTGTGGAAGAGGTTGTAGTCAATTTATAAGTGTAAGGGAGAACCTTACATTTTGAGTTAGTTCTTGAGGTTGAGAGATGCCCAAGACTATCCAACACTGAATATCAATACTAAGTTTACAAATGATTTTTGACTCAACAGTCTATAGGAGAAACGGGTTGTCGCTCTTCTGACTTAGGGCCCGATATGTGAGGAAGAGATTGTTAAAATTGTCCCATATCGATTGTGGAATGGACTGGTGGTTAAGTATAAATACGAGAGAAAATTTTACTTTTTGAATTAGCTTTTCAGATCGAAAAATGTTCAAAACTATCTAATATCACAAGATACCACACTCATTTTTCAACCATGATTCCAAAGACCCATAATTTTCCACCCTGATCTTCATTCCAAATACCATGAGCAAAATTCAAATGATTACATAGAACATCAAATGATTCCAAGGAAATCAGGCTTAAATTTATTTTACCAATTTTCTTAATTTTTTCTTGAGGTACCCAGAATATAGTATGTATAATTACACGGCAATATGAGTTATGGCTTTGCAAGTTGTCGAGTAGCGACAATAGTAAAGTCGCACAATATTTATGAATTTCAGAGTTTAGACGTTGTGTATGAGACTATATCCCTTGAACCTTATTTTTACACGTAAATCATCTACAGCCCACGCGAAGGATTTGAGGATCGGAAAATGATAGATAGGCCATCATTTTAATAATTTTTTTATTTAATTATATTTTAAATAAAGAATATTTGAGTAAAATAACTTATAAAACTATTATTACTTTACAAATAAATACTCTCATTTTAAAACATACTTGTAACTAATAGTGATAAATAGAATTTGATAAATCAAAATAAATTATTGCAGATCAACATCAAGCTGAGATTATATGGGTGTATGTTATGGCAACATAATTTCTATATTTATTCTGTAATAGCATATCTTAATAATTTACTCTCATTTATTTGTATAATTTTCATTTCTTGTGAAGCTCTTAAATTACGGCTAATTACATGTAAACATATAATTTAAATACAAATATTCACGAATGCTCTCCGTGTGGTGAGATTTCTCAATTCCATCTTTTCTTAATTTTTTACCGAATTGTTCATATATCATTATTATTTTTTATGTAATAATTGATCAGGCGATATCTCTCATTTAAACAAGATGGTTTTTCTTTTTTCTTTGTTTAGTTTAAGATTAATGTTATATATCGCACTTTGGATTATGCAGATGTAAAAAAAGATGGCTTTTTGCTACAGTAAGTTAGTGTTGTGGAACAAATTTGATAGTTACTGTATTATGTCCAAAAGGAATAAAAAATATTTTCTCTCTACTTCCTACCATTTGGTTGCAACTGTCTTTTTAGGACTATAATATTATTTCAACTAACATATAATTGGTATAATGATAAAATATAATAAAATATAATAATATAAAAAATATTTAAAAATAAATTAATATTATTTTATTATTATATAAAAAATATAAGAATAATCTAATGTAAAAATTGAATGTAAATAGAATAGACAAAGACAAATTTACATCATATTAGCTAAAATTTAAGTTTGAGTTTAGTTATTTCAATAAGAGTGCACTTATAAGGCCTAGTTTGGATATTGAGAGTCTTTATCGATTTCATCTCATGTATTCCCATTTTAATTTCAACTACCATTTATTCAAACACCATTATAAATATTTTTTAATTTCAAATATTTAATTTTTAATTTAATCGTTATCTAATTATTATAACTTTCTTAAACTTTCAAATAAAAAATAAAATAAAATATATATTTCAAATCTCAAAATAAAAATACTATTAAAAAATTATATCCTAACAATATTTAACTCTATAACATCTTTATTCAATTTTTTTTTTGTCTAATTTTCCAAAACTCTATAAAATATATTATTTCAAATTATTTCTAACTCATCTTATATTAACTCAAATATCTTATTATTATTAATGGATCGTCTCAACTCATTTAACCTCAATTCCCTAATTTTCTTTATGACTTTGAAAAGTTATACAAAATTAAAAACGCGTCATTACGTCCATAAGCAAGTATAAAACTAATATTTTATTTTCTTTGTCAATTTAATACTTTTTGAAAATAGAATGTTGAAAGAAAAATACTTTAGTCATATAAATCTTATAAAATAACATGATTTTATACGTTAGATTTATTTTAAAATAAAAACAAATTTATAGTATAACGAATTATATAAAATTAAGTTAATATATATATATATATATTATTTTATATAATTATATTGTGATTAAAGTATTTGTAATAGCAATGCGGAATACCTTTCCATACCGGTGGACCAAGTTTTATTTGACCCGAATACAGGATAAATGACCCGATACTAGTACCCAAACCGGACGGCTTTGTCGTTGCTGCGACCCATTATCACTCTGTAGCTGATGACATGATACTTCTATACTTTTGATTCTGCGAGAGACAGGAAGAAGTTGGAATCGAGAAATGGCGAAATCGAGTGCTGATGATGAGGAGCTGAGGCGAGCTTGCGAGGCCGCAATCGAAGGTACTAAGCAGAAGATCGTGATTTCGATCCGTGTGGCCAAGAGCCGAGGGATCTGGGGCAAATCCGGCAAGTTAGGCCGTCAGATGGCCAAACCTAGGGTTCTTGCTCTTTCCAGTGCGTATCTATACCCGTATTTCTACTCTTTATTTCCAATCTCACGCTCTTTACCTTTGTGATTTCCTTAGTTGCCAGTTCTATCCCAATTTAGGATATAAAGCTTTGTTCTACTTGAACGAGATTCTATTGGTTTTGATTATTTATATTTGGAATGTTGAAAGCGAGCAATGGGTTTCATTGGTAACTTAAATTAGTTCCTCATAGTGTTGATCCAAAAGTGGTAATCAATCAATTCTTCGTCTCCTAATCATGTTTAGGTTTCTTATCTCTGGAAGAATTCTAAAAATAAACGAAATGAAAAGTGAAAATTGTAAATTTCAGATCTTATTTCTTTGGATTACTACTTAAGTTGGTTACCTAGACCTGTAGACAATGAAAATGCTGTCGCATCAGTGGACTGTTGGAATAGTTGGAAAATTGTGGGAACCAATGTAACGATGGAACCAATAGATATGTACGCGTAAAGGTGAAGGTTTGCATTTGTTCTCAATTGTTAATCAAAAGCATAAGGCTGTGCATATTTCATTACAATTAGTACTTATAAGAATGGCACATAAATCTTTGGTTTATACTAAACCGAAGCATGCAGAGGCCTAAGTTCATAGAAACACGTTAATCTTACTGTAAGTACTGCCAAAGCATTTTAACCGTGGATAACCTAAGAAAGAGAGGACTTATTTGGTGCTATATGTGCAAATACTATGGGGAATCAGTGGACTCTCTTTTATTGCACTGTGAGGTGTCAAGAACATTGTAGAATGAGATGTTTAGTAGAGTTGACATGACATGGGTGATGCCTTCTAAGGTAGTTGACTTGCTTGCGTGTTGGGAAAGTATACATGGCTGTCCACAGGTGGTTGCAGCATGGAAGATGATCCCATTGTGTCTTATGTGGTGTATTTGGATGGAAAGAAACGCGCAGTGCTTTGAAGATAGAGAACGAACAATGGAGGAGCTCCAAAGTTTTTTTAGGCATACTTTAATCATTTGGTTCTCAGCAATTGTACCAAATGAAAGCAATGTGCACGACTTCCTTTCCTTAATTTTGGGCACCTAGAATGTATTTAGGCATTTTCGTTTGTATACTCCCCATGTACTTAGGTTATGTGTTTTTATATTCACATCAATAAAGTTACTTCTTACTTATAAAAAAAAAAAAGTACTGCCGAAGCATTTTAAGTCAAAAGTAAAAATCTATCCTAAGAAAAATTTAAATATCATTACTCATCGTAAAAAAAGGTGGATATATTTAACAATTTGCAAAATTATGATGTATAAAGATAGGAATTCATGCACATCCACTCAAACATATAAGAAAATATGGATATTTTATCTATCATGTATTAAGGCCTTGATAGAAAATGAATTCAGAAATTTTTTTCTGAGCTGGGGGATATGATGGTATCTCTAGATCTCTCACTTGGATACCAAATAATATTATAATCACCCCCATTGCACCATGGAATAGACCATTTCATTAACCCAGCTGATTCTTACCATATTTGTCTCCTTCCACACCCACATTCCGCTCATACATGCCTGCAAACTTCTTGTTCTGAATGGGGAGCTTGGAACAAGTGCCATGCTTGCATCTTTGAGTTTTGCAAGTGAATGTTCCCAGAGTTAAAAACCTCTATTCTTAAATCTTTGTATGATTTGACCATGCTCGCATCTTTTATAATGCTTGCATCTTTTATAATGCTTGCATCTTTTATGATGCTCTCATCTTTGAGGTTTCCCATATGACCTGCTTCTTTTCTTTTTTGGAGTTGTTTGAATTCTTGCTCCTTATTAATGTAGGCTTTCGTCGTATTTATACTCCTAGTATGCATGGGTTGCATCCTCTACTGATCTTCAGTAAAATGTGGCGTCTTGCCTTTAAATAAATGATTTTGTAGGTCGGTTTATGGTATTTAATTTCTACGGTATTGTTAATGAATGCATGTGGGTTGTGCAGCACAATCAAAAGGTCAGCGCACAACTGCTTTTCTTAGGGTCTTAAAATATTCCAATGGAGGAGTTCTAGAGGTAATTGTTGAATTTTTTTTAAAATTTAATTTGTTCAAAAATTGTTTAAAATATTTATTTATTCTATACTTGCAAAATAAGTACAAAAAAATACTTGTAAAATAAGTAGAGAACCAATAATAAGAAATCAAGCCTTATCAAACTCCAATAGCATGTGATCTTTGCCTACCATGACCTGTCAGCTTGTCTGTCTTCATGATACTGGTGCCGCTGACTTCTAGGCTTGTGTGATCTGAAATAAATATGCACTCCGGAAAAATTGAATAAAAGTTGGCAATAAAATCAATTTGACTTCCTATCCACTCAAATAAGATATAAAAAGATAGGGATTGTAAACACTATCAATGAGTAGGTCTAGAGAAGTATAAAAGATGTGCTGCAGTATTTCCTTCCTATTCCTGATTTCTGTAAAATTATACCTCTGTGTTGATCTTTTTTCTGTTAAACTTTTTTGGAATATTTTTCGCACTTAACAGCCTGCGAAATTGTACAAGTTAAAGCATCTATCGAAGGTTGAGGTTATAGGAAACGACGCCAGTGGATGCACATTTATGCTGGTATTTGTTCAATCCTTGATGTACCTTTGAGACACTTTGTTACATGTATCAAATAATACACATCTAGCACCCAAACAAAATGAAAAAGCAACTTTTTAGTTGAAAGCTTAGAAGATTGTTTTTTCATTTTGTTTGTATGTACCTGTAATTGGGCTTTGCCTCCTTCTATGAATAAAACTTCCTGATAACCTATCAATTTTTTTTTTATTCGTATACCCATACACACACGTGCATACACATTTTGTTTCTCCTTTAGCTTCTCACTGGACTTCTTATAGGGTTTCGATAACCTTAGGAACCAGAGTGTTGCTCCATCTCAGTGGACCATGCGCAATATTGATGACAGGTAATTTTATGGGAGCAATATACTCTTAAAGATATCCTGCTTTTTAATTTTTATCATGTTATTGCGAGAATTCAGGCTTCTAGTTGTAGATTTTCTGCATGCATTTTTTAACCTCTATTTCCCCCCCCCCTCTCCTGTAGGAACCGCCTTTTACTTTGCATCTTAAATATCTGCAAAGATGTATTGGGTCGTCTTCCTAAAGTTGTTGGTGTAGATGTTGTGGAGATGGCTCTTTGGGCAAAGGTGTATATGCTGATCTTCTCCCTGCTGATGATTTATTTTTTTGATAGGCAAAAATTGAGATCAGATGATTATCTTATTTGAATCTTCACAATCTGAAAAATTAAATTAATTTCATTCCTGCTCGATAGGAAAACACAACCTCGGTTGGTACTCAAAGGAACATACAGGATGGGCCAGTTGCAGCAACTGTGACTGAAAGTGATTTGAAAGTGACTGTCGAAATGACTGTCGAAAAAGAACTCGTCTCCCAGGCTGAGGAGGAGGATATGGAGGCTCTTCTGGGCACGTATGTCTGTTTACTTTCTTTGTTCTGGGGTGGATTTATGCATTTCTGCACTCGATTGTTGTTGAAATTGAGATGTATGGGTGATATTTGATAAACATTGAGTTGTTATTCAGTTGAATTGAAATTTATTTAACAGTACAAAACTAGAAATTTCTTTAGTGGTATGAAGTGAATATGAGGAAAAAGTTAATTCTTTTAGGAAAACTTCAATTATTCAGAACACAAGTGTTTGTAACGGACTAAATGTCCATGACTTTCTACTTTCAGTTGTAAAACTCTAGTTAGGTACTTCTCAAGTAAACTTCCTGTGTACTTGGGCTTTGCCTATTATTATGAATAACATTTCTTGTTTACCAATCCAAAAAAAAAAAAAAAAAAAAATTCAGAATAGATGTTCAAATGCCCTTCTTTTGTGGTGTAGTATAAGTTTTATTTTGTCAAGCACCATTGTCCATATAGGTTTTGTAGAATTGTCTTCTGATTTTCTAGGCACTGGTTAACTCTGCCGTGCTCAAGAATCAACCATTTCCTATAGCTTTTGTGCTTTAAGAAAATGCCCAGTGGGCCTCATGCTTTTCGATCTTAGCTAGCTTTTCCATAGGAAGATTTGATGGTTCTTATTTCAAATCTTTGAAAGATGTATTCTAGGAGTTATTTCAGATTACATGCATTAAGAATGCTTTTGTGAGGGATCACTATCAACTCTCGTAGTATTCTCTCCATTGATGTGTAAATTTTGTTGGAGAGGCCAATGATTGGGAACTGGATCTTTTCTTATTGTTTTTTGATCTGTTGTATGTAAAGATTGTTTCCCCTTGAAGCTTATTTGGAGGAATAAGGCTCTCCCTTTGATGAACTTTGTTTTTAGAGGATTCTTACTACTAATAATGTGAAGAAGTGGGATATTGTAGTAATTAATAGGTGTTGCTAGTGCTTTATGGAACATGGTTTTTGGCTACTGCAGCTTAAGAGCCATCAATATGCACTTTGGTCAAATATGACACCGGCTTGTTTGTTGTGGTGTATTTAGAAGGAAAGAAATGTGTGTAAAGCTTGCTAGAGTGTAACTAGGCCTATTTTTGTATACTCCTTGTGTATATGGGCTTTGCCTAGTTGCATTTGATCAATAAAGATTATTACTTATAAAAAAAAAAGAAATGTGTGCAATTCCGAAAATTGTGAAAAAGGGTGTTGGAGCTTAAGTACTCCTTTCTTTGTACTCTGTATTATTGAATGGTGGTCCATAGTAGTGTAGAGTCTTCTATTTCTACCTTCCATGAACTTTTAGCACTTTTTCTTTGCTAACTTGATGGATCTCCGTATACTTCCTATGTACCAGGGTATCACCCTCTTTGGTTGTTAATAACATGTTAGCTTCCTTATATATAAAAAAACTTAAGTTTCACTGGATCGAGAAAATTTACCGGAATTTCTAATGGGACGGTATTGGGGAGGAAAGAAAAGTTCACTTGGTGAGCTGGAATAACGTTTGTGTCTCGGTGTCTTATGGGGGTGTGGACATAAGGAATTTAAAGCTTTTCAATGAGGCTCTTCTTGGCAAGTGGCTTTGGAGGTACAACAAAGAGAGTAATGCATTTTGGAGGCAGATTGTGGATGTCAAGTATGGAAATATGTGGGAGAATTGGTGTACTAATGAAGTTAAAGGGATGTTTGGGGTGAGTTTATGGAAATCTATTCGGTTTGGATGGGGGGATTTTGTTAATAACATTAATTTCAAAGTGGGGAAAGGGACTAATATTTTTTTTTGGCATGATGTATGGTGTGGGGATTCAGCTAATCTATTTATCCTAATCTCTATAGGATAGATAGAAACAAAGTTGCTGCTGTGGCTAGTTCGTATCAGATCTCAGATCATCTGCTGCACTGGAATGTGGATTTTGATTGAGAATTACGGATTGGGTAGTGGGTGAAGCTGCTGATTTCTTTGAAAATTATATGATATGAAGATCGATCAGAATAGGGAGGATAGGCTTACTTATCAAAATAAAAATAAAAATAGGGAGGATAGGCTGCTGTAGGTACATGATTATAATTCTAGATTTTCAGTGAGATTTTACTACAAGGTGTTAGATAGTCGTGTGAGATCCTACTACAAGGTGTTAGACAGTCATGGTGACTCAGCTTACCCCCTGGAAATGTATCTGGAAGGTCCCTAGTAAAGTTGCATTCTTCTGTTGGCTGGTGTCATTTGAGAAAATTTTAACCACAGATAATTTGAGGGAAATAGGATTATTCGTAGTTGATTGGTGTTTTATGTGTAAAAAAGATGATGAATCTGTTAATCATCTTTTTTTCCATTGTGAGGTGGTAACAGCCTTGTGGAATGAGATATTTGAAAGGGTTGGCATTGTCTGGGTTATGCCATTGCGAGTGGTGGATTTTTTGACAAGCTGGAATGGTTAAGTGGGTAGTGGAGGCAGTGCAGAGTTTTGGAGGATGATCCCCTTGTGCTTGTTTTGGTGTTTATGGTTAGAGAGAAATGGGAGGTGTTTCGATGATCGCGAACGTACTATGTGGAAATTTAGGGATTTTTTCTTTTGCTCTTTTTTTTTTAAAGTTTTTGGGTGATGAACCTTGTAAGAGATGGGAATACTTGTAATATTTTGTTTTAGTTTAGTTTTTCTTTAGCTTGTCTTTAGGTATACCGCTTGTATACTTCCCGTATACTTGGCTATGCCTATTTATTTGGAATAAAATTTCTTATTACCTATGAAAAAAAAGGTTTTCAATTTGATGGATAGGAGTTTGAGAATAATATCCTAGTTTTGCCTTGAAGCTGAATTTGGTTATTATTAGAAAGAAAGCTGAATTCTTGCATCACTCAGTTGTTTTGTTCTAACTATCTCAGTATAGTTGAGTTTTCTGAAAATGGTATGACTTGCAGTTATGTCATGGGTATTGGTGAGGCAGAGGCATTTTCTGAAAGGTTGAAGCGAGAGCTCCAGGCTTTGGAAGCAGCAAATGTGCATGCCATTTTGGAAAGTGAACCTTTGATAGATGACGTAATTTTGACTATCTTTTTTCAGTGCAGTTGGTGAATAGTTGCTGTTTATGGTTATCATGTATTAAGTTCTTTACAGTGACAACTATAGTTTTGTGATTTCTTTGTTGATTTGGGGGTCTTGTAGGTATTACACGGGCTTGAGGCAGCTACAAATTGTGTTGACGACATGGACGAATGGTTAGGCATCTTTAATGTCAAACTGAGACACATGAGAGAGGACATTGAGTCGGTAGGGACCTCCATACTATCGTCTTCATGTGATGTTTCTCTTCCAGCCCACACGTTTTTTCTACCTAGCTTGTCAGTACACGTGATTAATTTTTTTCATTCTCCCCTTTCCTTTCCTTGCTTCCAAAAAGACATGCACGCAAGTGCACATACGCATGCACTGTTTTCATTGTGTCTCTATTCGAGGCCAGTTTTTTTCCTTCTGCCTGATTTTTTACATTGCAATTTATTCTAAAAGGATGTCGATCATATCAGGTGCCTAACTTTCTTTCTCTCTCTTCTAATTTTGAAATGTAAGTTATTTATGTCTCGGACATAGGCTATGCCTATTTCATTCACATTAATAAAATTACTTCTTACTTATAAAACAAAAAGTTATTTATGTCTCGTCCTGTTTGTTTTTATGTTTCAATTATAGTTCCAACAATCTCTTTGATGGTAGTAACCTGGATTGTGACTTGAGTTGCTACTATGGGTTGTCTAGAGAATAATTGTGCCATATGCCATGTAACTAAAATGATTAGCTTTTTCATACTAATCTCTGTTTGGAAAATGCTGAAGAGATGGACGGATGCATGAACAGGCAAAATAATTTACCGTTCATGAGCACCGTTCCATCTCTGTATCATCACCCTTTCTGTTTTTGCTTCTAAAACTGTGTGTTTAACTTCATTTCAGCGTAGGAATATTGTTAAACTTCTGGCTATGACCTCAAGTTATCTTCTAACCTTCTTGACTCATATAGATAGAAACCCGTAATAACAAGTTGGAGATGCAGTCTGTGAATAATAAAGGTCTCATTGAGGAACTTGATAAGCTTCTTGAGCGATTGCGTGTCCCTTCGGAGGTACTTTGTCAATCGTTTCATTGTAGAAATCAGATTTTTAGTTTGAGTTAGTTAGCTAACTGTTACCATTTTGTTATTTCTAATGAAACTTTCTTGGTTGTAGCATGCAGCAAGTTTGACTGGAGGTTCATTCGATGAGGCTCGCATGCTTCAAAATATAGAAGCATGTGAGTGGTTAACTGGTGCTTTGCGTGGCCTTGAAGCACCTAAGTTGGATCGTAACTATGCAAAAATGCGAGCTGTAGGCACTCTGACTCTCTTTTTCATCATTTTTTTTTAAATGATTATCTGGTCCAGCAGACTGTTGTTCCAGACATATAGGATTTTCCACTATTCCATATTTATGCTTATTCCAATATGCACTTATCTATGTATAAGTTATTCCCATATGAGCTTGTTAAAAAGTGAGATTGTGATTGATGATCTTTATCTTTTCATAACCTATAGAATGGGCTAACATTGTGGTAGGATCCAATGGATTTAACCAGTTCCGTGTAGGAAAATTTCCGAGGGTGCGGTGCACGGGACCGGGGTTTACTCTGTAGGGGTGGGTTCAAAGGGCCCTGCCTTGGAGAGGTTCCCCGACATCAAAAAAAAAAAAAAAAAGGATCCAATGGATTATGATTTGCTATTGTCACAACCTAAGAAAAAGCCCAAGCCGCATTTGGCTCATACTCTGAGAGGACTCAAGTTACAATTGGAGCTCCTTTAAATCGTTATAAATCACGAGAACTTTTCCCTCCCGTGCAATGTAGGATCTTATTTATCCTCCTTCCCATACTTGTGCTGGAGTGTTAAAGAAATAAATCAGAACTTAAGAGAGAACTTTAGCTGCACATGATTGTTGGACGAGATGATATCTCCTTCCATATAAGTCTTGTTTTCTGTCTTTTATAGCTGTAGTTCCAATAATAGTAGCTATAACAATGGAGCAGAGCTACAGAAAATGTGTAGTTTCAACTCCACAGCAGGTACTCACAGGACATGAAAATCTTGCCTCCTTGTAACATCACTCTCTATTTTTAACTTTTACTTTCAAATGTTCCAGGTTTTGACCAGTCTTTCTTTCTAATCTTGGTTCCAACATCAACTGCTAGTATTTTGGCTCCATATTTGTCATAGCTCTAGCTGCCAAACTGACAATATTAGTTGAACCTGAATGTGCAACTATGAATTAACTTCTTAATCTCATTGATGCTGGCTCATTTTAATTGTAGTAGCTAAAATCTTCAGGTCAAAGAGAAGCGAGCAGAACTTGAAAAGTTAAGAAGTACATTTGTCAGGAGAGCTTCTGAGTTCTTGAGAAACTACTTTGCCAGCTTGGTGGATTTCATGATAAGTGACAAGAGTTACTTCTCTCAGGTAATTTTTTCCCTACCCTCGTGTTTAAATCTCGTAACTACCAAATTTTTTAGTGATTTGGAAGTCCAAATGTGTCTTGTCTGGTTTTGTTTTACAGCGAGGACAGTTGAAGAGGCCTGATCATGCTGACTTGCGGTACAAATGCAGGACATATGCTCGCCTTCTACAACATCTAAAGGTCAATTGTGAGACAAATTGCAGTACATGTAGAAAGTCAAGTTTTGAGTTCACATGCCGACATGTCTCATTTTCATTTTTTTGTTGTTTTTTACTTGTTTGTATGTGCAGAGTCTTGATAAGAATTGTCTCGGTGCTCTGAGAAAAGCTTATTGTGGCTCCCTTAACTTGCTTCTTCGTCGGGAGGTCAGAGATAGAAATATTTTTATAGCATCATCTTGATTTTATTTGAGTTTTGGCACCATCAACATATGAATGTTTAGGTCGTGCAACTTTATTTTAGTTACTTTTCTTTTCTTTTCATCTCATTTCAAGCAAGGACATATTTTTATCCTATTTTTTCCCCCGCAGCCGAGTGAGGACGTGGGTGCTATAATGTCTTGTACACATTATGGTTTTTCTTGGACAGGCTAGTTTTCTGCATGCACATTCCAGTCAAGAAGAGAATATCTGCATTCTTGGCCATAGGATGCTGTGAATGTCATGTTCAACTAGTTCAGTTTTGCATCACTGCATAAGAACTAGTTGTAATTTGGTTCATTGGGTTCAGCTATCAGCCTTACTTAGGGAGAGTAGTTTCAACTTTTAACTTTGATGCTAGAACTGCAAAGCTCCATTTTAGCTATCTTTGATATTAGAACAATTTGGCATGCTTGTCTATTATTCTATCCTAATATTTGCTTGGTTGGAAGAGGCTTATATTTGGATATATATCTGCTTATGATCCATACTTTGTTAAAGACCCACCACAACACTGGAAAACATTTTACTTACCTATAAAAAAAAAGTGGAAACATCTTACTTAAAATACTCTAATGGATGGATTGGTTCATTGTCTTGTCTAGCAGAAGATACAATGACTAGATTGGTGCATTCTATCTACCAATACCATAGTTTTAAATTTTGTACCCTATCGGCTGGTACGGCCGAAATATGGCGTATCGGCCGGTTGTTTGGTACAAAACACATAGCAGTTTCTTACCGGTCGATATTTTGGTTTATGATTCGGCCATACAGGATTTCAGCCCTTCATTTTTAAATTTTTTTTTTTTAATTTTTTGATATTTTCTTACCTCAATTTAGATTAGACTAATTTCAATATATATAATTTGTTCATATATTAACTATTATTTTGAAATAGAATTATTTTATGTATTTATATATATAATTTATTTATGTATAGACTATTCTGAAACGGTACATGAAATGATATCGGTACCGAAATATTTCGTTCCAGTGTATTGGCTGGAATACCTACCGGTACGGTATTCAAAACATTGACTAATACCCTTTCAAAAGTTAGGGTATGTATTATGGCCAGTTAGCAAGTTATGTATGTAGTGTAACTGATGGTTGACTTTAAAATTGGGTCACGATCATCAAATATAGTCAAAGCACAGCTAATGTGAATTGTACATGGAACCTTTTCTTCATACAATGTCACACCATGTCTCAAAGAAGAAATCTAAACTATTCTACCTACAAAAGGACGTTTTAGTGGCGGAAGTTATGGGGATATTGGGGGGATAGATTCATTAGAACATTTGTTTTACTAGGGCGGCTCAGAATTGGGAAATAAGCAGCTTTGCATATTTTCTGTTCGTTTTTTTTTTTTGATAAGTAAAATTTTATTAAACAAGGCAAAAGCCAATTACAAGATTCACCATGACCTATCAATTACGCACATTGGTTTCTAGGAAATCATGTAAGTCCATGCCGTTGAAATCCACGGCAATAGTTCGAGTACAAAGAGTTTTATAAAATAAAAAAAATCAACTCATCCTTGGTTCTCTCATTATCTTCGAATGTCTTCTCATTACGTTCTGACCAAAGACACCATACCATATGATGCATATGAGAATCATCTTCCAAACAGTTTTGATATGTCGCTTGCCTCTAATGGGTGGTCCAGCATGTCATTGTTGCCGTTACAGTCTCTGACATCACCCAAGCTAGCTCCATTCTACTAAAAACGTCATATCAAAGAGCTCTGGCTACCTTGCAATGTAAGAGAAGGTGATTGACCGACTTCCCTTCATTACGACACAAACACCACCAATCTGTGACAATAATTCCCCTTCTCCTCAAGTTGTCTGTAGTGAGAATCTTCCCCAACGAAGTTGTCTAAAAGAAGAATGCCGCTTTCAGAGGTGCTTATGTCGCCAAATATTCCTCCACATAAACTGTGTCGCAGGTCCTTGAATGAGTACCTTATAGAATGAACGAACTGTGAAGATTCCTCTGCCTGCTGGGATCCACTATAAGCCATCTTGAGTTTGGAGGTTCGGTCTTTGTGAGTAAATGAGACTAAAAAAATCCACAAAAAAGTTTAGTTCCCAATCCTGCGCCGCCGGGTTGAAGTTGATATTCCAATGTAAACGGCCTCTATTTGACTCCACCGCCTCTGCCATAGTGATATTTTTTGTACAAGCAACCTGAAAAAGAGACGGAAACAAGTCAAACAGGGCCCTATTGCCACACCAGGCATCCTTTCAAAATCTAATTCTTGAACCTACACCACAAAGGATCCTGGTGTGTTGATGAAAAGTATCCCACCCATTTCTTATGTTTTTCCACACCCTTACACCACTCGACCCCCTAACAGCATTTGAGCTCCACCCTCCCCAGGCTTCCCCATACTTGTGATCAATCACTATTCTCCATAGAGCTTCTAGTTCTTGAGGACATCTCCACAACCATTTACCAAGCAACGCTCTATTGAACATCCTCAAATTACGAATGCCCAACCCACATTTCAATAAGGGGCGACACACCTTCTCCTACTTTACTAAATGAAACTTGAACTCCTCACCTAAACCTCCCCACAAAAAATCACGTTGCAGCTTCTCAAGGCAGCCTAACACCCTAGCCGGGATAAGAAAAAGAGATAGAAAATAAGTGGGTAAATTTGAAAGAGTACTCTTGATAAGAGTGACAATCAAGAGTGACACCCCCCCCCCTTGGAGTGCAAAGATGAAAGGGTTATCCGTAGTCACATTGTCAACTTTTATGAGAATCTGTTGACAAAACAGGAGAATTGGAGACCTAACCTGGATGGTCTCGTTTTCGATATTATTGACCTAGAGGATGTGGCTTGGTTAGAGAGGATGTTTGAGGAAGAGGAGATCCATAAGGTCATTCGGAAATTGCTTAAAGACAAATCGCCCGAACCTGATGATTTTTCGATGGGTTTCTTTAAGGATGTTGGGAGGTAATAAAAGAAGATCTTATGCAGGTGTTTCAGGAATTTTTCTCATGCCATAAATTTGAAAAAAGTCTCAACTCTACTTTCTTGGCTCTCATACCCAAAAAAGTGGGGGCCATAGAAATCAAGGACTTTCGACCTATTAGTATGGTTTGTGGGGTTTACAAGATAATCTCCAAAGTGTTGGCTAACTGTCTCAGTGAGGTTATTGGGAAGATCATCACTAATTCTTAGAATGCCTTTGTGAAAGGCAGACAAATTCTTGACGCTGCACTGATAGCTAATGAATGTATTGATAGTAAAATTAAAGTAGGTGAGACCGGGATTCTGTGCAAATTAGATATGGAAAAGGCATATGACCACGTTAATTGGGAGTTCCTTCTGTATCTTCTTGGCAGATGTGGCTTTGGAGAAAGATGGGAGTCATGGATAAGATGGTGCATATCCACTCCAAGATTCTCGGTCTTGATAAATGGGTGTCCTGAAGGTTTCTTTCCTAACTCTCGTGGTTTAAGATAAGGTGACCCATTATCCCCGTTATTATTTGTTTTGGTTATGGAAGCACTGAGCATGATGATGTCGGCCCTGGTGGATAATGGTTTGGTAAGAAGGTTTCCAATTGGATCACCACAAAGAGGTTTTGCTAATATATCTAATTTATTATTCGTTCTTTCTATAAAGTCCTTACACAGAAGTCCAATATTTAGTTCCCTTGGAAAAATATTTGGAGACACAAAACACCCCCCAAAGCTTCTTTCTTTGCGTGGACAACCTCCTTAGGTAAGATTCTTACCACGGATAACTTGAGGAAAATGAGGGTTATCATTGTAGATTGGTGTTGCATGTGTAAAAAAGGGGGTGGGGGGGCGAGGGGAGTCGGTAGACCTTCTCCTCCTATATTGTGATACAGTGAGGATACTCTGAAATGAGGTATTTGTTCGAGTTGGGTTATGCCAAAGACCGTTAAGTCGGCTCTGGCTAGTTGGGAAAACATAAGAGGTAGGCAAACGATTAAAGCAATCTGGAAGATGATACCTATATGCATTATGTGATGCTTGTGGTAGGAACGCAATGAGCGGACAATGGAAGACTAGGAAAGATCGTTTGAGGAGCTCAAAGTTTTACTGTTTAGAACTCTATGTAGTTGGGCCATTGCCATAGATTTTCATGGCATGGCCCTTCACGACTTTCTTGCTTCTAACGTGCCTATCTAGTTAGGGCATGATGTTTGTAATTGGCCATGCCATTCTTTGATCAATAAAATTTGTTTACTTATAAAAAAAAAAGATGTAAGAGTTCTTATTAATCGTCCACCAAGTTGATGTCCAAAACTTATTGTATGATGACTTTTTCAAGTCTTTATGCTAAATAAGGATGGCGATACATGGTTGCAAGTTTGCTATAGTGTTCTATGCTGGTCAATGCACTGTTCTTGTCATTTATATCTTGTCTTTGATATTATTCGTAGTATTTATGTAGTATTGGTTCTAAACTAATTTTTGGGATTTCTCTAAATAATTTACAGGCTCGTGAGTTTGCAAATGAGCTACGTGCTAGCACAAAAGCCTCAAGAAATCCAACTGTCTGGCTTGAAGCTTCCACTGGTTCTGGTCAAAACTCGAATGCTGCAGACACTTCTACAGTTTCTGAGGCTTATGCTAAGATGCTGACAATTTTTATACCACTTCTTGTAGATGAGGTCAGAATCCTAATTATATGCATACGTTCTAAATATCAGTTATATTCTGTGCAAAAGTTTTATTTTATTGCGCAAACTGCAGAGTTCTTTTTTTGCACACTTCATGTGCTTTGAAGTTCCTGCACTTGTTCCTCCAGGAGGTCTTGTCAATGGTAACAAAACTGCGTATGACAATGATGATGTCAATGATGATGATCTGGGGATTATGGATATTGATGACAATGACAGTAAAACTGGTATTTTTTTTCCCGTTGTCTGTAGTGCTGTTTAGGTTTGTAATTTATGCTATGAAGTTCTGCAGCCCTTAGTTTTTTAACTGTAATGAAGTGTTTATATTCTTCAGGTAAAAATTCAGCAGAGCTTGCAGCATTAAATGAGTCTCTTCAGGATTTACTTGAGGGAATCCAAGTAATGTACAGAAGATACTGCTTATTTATGTCCATTTCATTTGTAGTTGCTTTTGTTATGCAATAACATGTTGACCCTATCTGAAAAGTTCCCATGAATTTCTAGAAAGTGAAGCCCATCTTTACTTGTGGATATGACTTTCAGAATTCAAATCCTGTTCTTTGACCAAGACTTGCAAAACCAATCTTTCTGTTACTGTTATTTGTGTTATTATGACATCCAATCAAGATCTGAAGCTAAATGAATGATGACTGGCCACTAAGGAGCTTAGAAGTGGAACAACCTATCCAAAAAAAAAAAGGAGCTTATAAGTGGAATATAATGCCAGCTGGTTACTTTTTCGAGAGTGATCTGGTCAGTTTACATAGTGGCACCTGGTTGGTTCACAAGATTGTTGCAAAGATTATACATGGACGGTTGTTAATGCTTTCTTGCGCATGCAAAGTAATTCATCTCGTTCAGTAAGATATTAAAGACTAGGGGTTTAAAATGTCAAGGTCCAACTCCCAGCTCTCTGTTTGGATATGATAATAGGAACAGATGAAGCGATGATGGTTGGTTGGACAAGTGGACATTCTCCAAAATGTGCTAGAAAATCTTGAGATAATAAAAATACATGCGCCAAAATTTAATAGAGTGAACCTAATTATGTATTTGGGATTATCTGTTTGGGTGCCCCTTGTTCACTTTTAAGTCTCTACTAAAGGTTTTCTTATATTTCCATCTTTCTAAGTTTATAACATGGATCAGGGTTTTGAGTGGCTTTCATCCTCTTCATAACTGGTCTTCTGTATTCTATCTATAAAATTGTTGTGTAGTACTCGGCTCTGCTTGGAGCCTTGGAGGTGTGTAATTTAATTTTGAGAGCAGGTGTCATTGTATATAAATTTCAGGAAGATTTTTATGCTGTGGTTGATTGGGCATACAAGATTGATCCTTTACGATGCATATCAATGCATGGAATTACAGAGCGCTATCTCTCAGGGCAGAAAGCTGATGCAGCAGGATTTGTGCGTCTCTTGCTTGGTGACCTAGAGTCAAGAATTTCTACACAGTTTAGCCGTGTAAGATTTAAACTTTCAGTGTGAACGGATGATGGCCGCATTGTGAAGAGCATGGTATTCAGTTGCCCATGTAACTTGTGAATTGTGTTGCAGTTTGTAGATGAAGCTTGTCATCAGATTGAAAGAAATGAACGCAATGTTAAGCAGATGGGTGTATTATCATACATCTCACGGTAAAGTTGAAACCCAAGGCTTAAGCTTTTTTGGTCTCGTGTGAATTGACTACTTTTTGAGTATATTGAAAATTGAAATGGAGATTGAAACATCGCACTTTTTGTCTAGCTGATACAAAATATAAGTCACAGAAAAGGGAAGAAGTAGTGAGAGGTTTTTGCTTCTAATTTATGCATTCAAGATTTCCTGAAAATATGTGTGCTGTTCAACCTGGGAATATCCATATTGCTTGGTCTTTTTTTGTTTTTTTCCAACTGTCTTCAGTGAGCCCAGCTAATACAAATGAGCTACACCTGATAATGTTCAACTGATATATTTATTTATGAGACCATAAAAGGGTGCATAGATGCATATTAACTTTTTGTTTTTTTATCTGTAAGCAAGATTTTATTGATAATACGGATAGGCAAGAGCCAAGTACATGGGACTTTTAGATGCAGAATAAATTTTATTTAACATTTGCATGCTTCCTTACTAGGGCAAGGCCTTCATTAAAAAAAAATTGTTATTTGAATAAGGGGGCGGAGGATAAAAAACGTCTAGTAATAAGCTAAGGGAAGTCTGTTTTGCAACATGATTCAAACGCATGAAACATATATAAAGCAAGGCTGAGTACTCCTCATATGCTAAGGAATTTTTGTTTGGTGGTGATGCTTTCAGTAATCTTTGAACAAAGTTACCTATATAAAAAAGTAATTTTTGAACAAAGTAATTCAATAATTTGTTGTCTGCGCTTTATGGTAGGCTGCAGATACTCGTTTCAGAAATATTGCCTCAGTTGTATGAATTTACATTCTTTAATTCATTAAAATAATTATCTACAGATATGTATTTTTTCTATAGATAATATTATCTACAGATATGTCCCGTGTATCTGGGTTATTGCCTATCCTTATTATCAATAAATTGTTTCCTGATATAAAAAACATAATTATCTACAGATCTTTTTTTTTTATAAGTATATATTTAATTAGCTGCAGATACAACTTTTACTACAATGATTTGGTAGGCAAAATTAATTATCACACTTTGTGACATCTCTACAGCATAAGCTGATGGAAGAGATAGATTCAATAATATATGTTATGACCTTAACACTCCCTCTCGCGTATGAGCTATACTACCCCTCAATAAGTGGGCCAAAGACCTGGGATATTTAATTAGGGAAATGCTTTTTAGCCTGCTGGATTGTCCCACTCCATTGTCTCGCTCTTTTTTTTTTTTGTTTTTTTAAATTTATTTTTTTATTTAATGATTAAGAAAATATTATTTAATAATATTATGAATTTTTTTAAAAATATTTAAGCATTTTAAAAAAACGATATGAAAAAAAAAGTACAAAAAATATATTTTAACACTAATGGGACAAGCTAGTGGGCCGCACTAACGAGCCCCCTAGCGTTGCCCATTTAATTAATGGGGTGAAGTGTAGATGCAGGCTTCAAACTCAGGTCCTCTGCTCTGATACCATATGAATTTCCATTGTCCCAAAAGCTTAACATGATGGGAAGAGGTAGAATTAGTTATTTGATTTATGTCCTTAACTCACTTCTATAATACATACCATCAAAAACCATAGCTTAAGCTGGTTTTTGTTTATGAGTATTTTAACAGAAAGCATTTGCATCTATTTGTTAATGCTCTGACATACACTTCAATGGTGGGGATGAGTGCGTGCTTATCAATGCACTTACATACTCTCAATGGTGGGAAAAGTAAGTGTTTATTGATCCTCCTGGACTAAAATTTTGAATCAACTTGTTTGACTTCTTGAAAATCGTTAAATGCTCACTTTTGGCTTGTCTCTAATCTAGGTTGATTCACGCCATTATGTAGCAACAATGAAAATACACCTGATTGCTAGGGCCAGAGCGGTCACTTTAAAATTGGACCAGAACTCCTCAAACTTGTATGCTTTGCATTGTTTGTTTGGATGATTAAATTCTCACTAATCTTGCTTATTTTTATTTTATTTTTCCTTATGGGCGTAAAATCCTTTATATATAAGGTTATCTGCTTCTTGAGTTTCTGTAACATGGATCACTGGCTCTGGGTTTTGTGGTGGTCCAAAAGCTAGTTTTAGAGACATTTGAAGAAGTAAAATGGTCTTGAATCTACTGTACAATTAAGCTGTAAATTTAAGTTCCCAGTTTATTGACAATAAATGCCACTTTTTTTTTTTTCTTTTATCAATATGTTTCCATCATTCTTTTGGGTAGATTTGCAACTCTTGCAACACGAATGGAGCAGTACATCCAGGGTCAATCTCGGGACTTGGTTGATCAAGCGTACACAAAATTTGTGAGTACTTTCTTCTCAAAGATGTATTCATGTTATATTGTTGTACGAGTGGTTCAATGTAACAATATAATTGTTTTATCACTTGAAATCCAATGCAGGAATGTGAGTTGTTGGGTTAGAGAATGTTCAGTTCAGCAGTTATTTTCTTTTGGTGTTGCAATGGGAACTAAAGTACCATTAGTGCTCTGTGATTTAAGCATTAATCTAGTCAGGTTGATTTTTCTTGTGGCAGTGTTTTGTGCCCTTGAAAGCTTTTTCTGAAATAAAACGAGCGTTTTCTTGGTTAGGGTTCTTAGAGATTTTAGGTGCTTGTAGAATCAGACACAAGACCTTGACTATGTATATGGTATTGGTGCTTCACCACTATAGTCATTAAACCATAGAGTACATTTGACTATTTTACAATAGAAAGCCTAAGTAAATACTGGCCCCTATTAAAATTTTGCTTTTTCTCACTAATTTAATATTCCCATCGTCTTTTGAGGCCTTCCTTATCTTCTTTTTAATATAAGTTAGGTCTATTTTACAATAGAAGGCCTAAGTAAATACTGGGTCCTATTAAAATTTTGCTTTTTCTCACTAATTTAATATTCCCATCTCTTTTGAGGCCTTACTTACCTTTTTTTTTTTAAAAAAAAATTATTAAAAAAATAGGATGATACCCCCCCTATAATTTTATTGAAAAACTTACTAATGGCAGAGGAATACTATGGTTACCGTTCAAAACACCTTGGAGGTACAATGAAAATCTAAACCAAGGTGCAAAAACCAAAGAGAAGTGATACAACCACAAAGAGATTTCACAAAAGTAAATCTACAAACTGATGTTGGTTTATATGATTCGTTAAATCTATTTTACAATAAAAGTAGTTTTACAATCTAATATACCACATCAAGCTACACTATTTGTGAGTTTACTTTTGTGAAATCTCTTCGTGGCTAAAACATTTCTTAAAACGAATATGCCTTTATTGTGTAGTTTTTATCTTTACTCCACCTGTTTTAGTAAAATTTTACTACAAGAAATAAAAGGGCAAAAGCCTAAGCACGCAAGAAGTGTAAAAAGGAGCTGCTGTTCTCTCTCTACCTGTCCATAACCTATTCTAATTAGGTCCTTTAATTCAAAACTTAATTCAAACTTATAGCAATTTTGGTCGTCCATTTTTTCCAGATTGGACCGGCCGTTAGCTATTGGTCCAGTCAGTCCATTCAGTCCGTGAACATTTTTTTTCAAATTGTATATATATAGTTAATGAAATTAAGTGATTTCTTTAACATTTTATATATGGTTAATGAATATTAAATAAATTCATTGTATATATGGTCAATGGTGATCCCTTGGATGAAAATCACATAATTAACTTATACAATTACTATATAAAATAATATTATATATATATATATATATATTCCGCTAGTCTCAGTCCGGTCCGGTCCAAAAAAACCACACCCCGAGACCAACCAATAAGACTATCAGCCTGGTCAGTTTTTCCGGTCCGGTCCTCTTACAGCCAATATCTGCCAAATATGGGGCTGCATTTTGGGGAAAGTGGCCTCTAGTGTGATAGTTGTTGCAGATGATATCATTTATTTTTTCTTTTAATCATATAATGGTGGATTGAATCTACTGCTTGAGAGTTTGATATGGGAAAGAGGTTTTTTTTTAACAGGTTAGCATAATGTTTGTTACATTGGAGAAAATTGCACAAACAGATCCAAAAAATGCCGACATGTTTCTGTTAGAGAACTATGCCGCTTTTCAGAATAGGTATTTTTTTTTCTTCAAAATTTGTGTAGATATAAGTTGATCTTCTTAAGTGTTTTGAGAAGAGAGATTATGCATTCTCTATCGAGTTCACTTAGCTGATTAAAATCGGTTACATGCAGTTTGTATGACCTAGCCAACGTAGTGCCTACGTTAGCCAAATTTTATCATCAGGCAAGTGAAGCTTATGAACAAGCTTGCACCCGTCACATCGCTGTGATTATTTATTCTGTAAGTAATCCCACCTTTACTGCCTTGGGGTTTTGCACCTTTGATGCATTCCCCAGTATTTTATTTAGAATGTCCACATCCTCATTTTGGCTTTTGCAGCAATTTGAACGACTTTTCCAATTTACTCGGAGAATAGAGGATCTAATGTACACAATCACGCCAGAAGAGGTTAGTGGTGATCGTATCATCCTATGCTTATAAATTTGTTTAAATCCTCTTGGATGCAAACAATATCTAGAGGCCATTGGACTAAAGGAACTTCCCGAGGTGCACTTGTGGGTGCCAAGGGCATGTGCTCTGCTAGGATTAGTCGGGACTTTATTCTCTGACATCCGGTGCCAATAAAAAAAATGCTCATAAATTTGTCAAGAATGTTCCGTTAGATAACTTTTCAAAATACCTATCATAGCTGCTGTTGCAGAAGTGATTACTATGTGCATGCAACTAATTATTTTGGACTAAAAAAAGTTTCAAGTCTCACACCACTTTTTAAATCATATATACATCTTTTTGTGTGTATGTTTTTGTATCTTTAAGATTTGGCAACCAATAAATCCATAAATAGCTTAAAATGCTTATACTATCAGTTTATGCCACCGATTATAACTCCTATGGGTTGTGGCTCAAGTGGTAAAGGCCTTGGGCTTAGGGGTATGCTCTCCCTAGGTCTAAGGTTCAAATCCCCTTAGGTACAAACAATCTCTAGGGGCCATCAGACTGGGAGATTTTCTCTTTGAATTAACTGAGTTGCAATTGTGGGAAACTCCTTGCCAAGAGCTTGTGCACTCTCGAGATTAGTCAGGACGCTGCTCTGGACTGTCCCTGGTGCTGTTCTCAATGTTAGGACTTTAATCATAAAGCACTAATGGCTCTAGTTTTCTTTTTCTGATGATATAGGTGTTTTAAAGAACTGTTAGGTTCTAGTAGTTGCTAGATGCAAATTGTGGTAGCTATTTATTTTGCCTTATTCATTTGTTATATTTCTCCACATTATTGCTCGAGCCAGATGTTATAACTTACATAATTGGCTTTCACACATTTCAGATTCCATTCCAGCTTGGGTTGTCAAAAATGGATCTCCGAAAGATGGTAAAATCTAGTTTATCTGCGGTAAGTGGCTCCTACCAGATTATCCCTTTCTCTCAAACATGCTTTGGTATAATATTGTGGCTTCCATGATACAGGTTGACAAGAACATCAGCATAATGTATAAGAAGTTGCAGAAGAATTTGACTTCAGAGGAACTGTTGCCTTCTTTATGGGATAAGTGCAAGGTAAGTTGGGTGTTTTTGTTTTGTTTTTTTTTAACAATATGTTCAGGACATGGTATTTGAATGCTCTTTTGAAAGGTCTTCGGCATAATTGTGAGTAGATATGTGCCAAACTCTAATGTTCTTTTGCTGCATTAAGTAGAAATCTAATTGATTGGTGGGCAAAGTACGTAGGAACCCAATTTTGGAACATAAATATTGGCATATAGAACAGGAAAGGAAAAATAAATGGAAAGAAAGCCTCGAGCCCTACAAAATTTCCAAAAGTAATATCCTTGGCTCTCAACCCATGCTATCAAAAGTATAGGAAGTGACCCTTAAGTCTTGCAGTCTTGAATATAAAACATTGTGTCTTGATGATAATGGTTGTATGGCCATAGCTCATGCCTCATGATGAATCTGTTACATAAAAACATTATTTCCTATTGGCCTAATATTGAACGCCAATAATGAGCTTTGCATGTTACTTATAAAAAATGAAATAAATAATAGTGGGCTTAACATGCTGCTTGTTGACAATATCTAATCTAGGGTTTTCATTATTTTACCAGAAGGAGTTTCTAGATAAGTATGAAAGTTTTGCTCAACTTGTTGCCAAGATTTACCCCACAGAGACCATTCCGTCAGTTGTGGAAATGAGGGAACTTCTGGCTTCCATGTAGAAAGAGTATTCGCTTTGAATGTTTCAGCAAAGGGTGGTTTGGGTTGTTTTATTTATGGCTTGCATGTGGAGAGAGTTGATCTTGAACGTTCTTTTTGCAGGAAAGAGGTGTTTTAGGCTGCTGTAATCATTATTTTCATCGCTTTTGCGTATTTTGGGTGTTTATCATAGTCGGAATAGGTTGAGTAAAAGTCGCGCATAATTGTCACTGAAGACGGAATATACACGTGTAGTAGTGTCAATGCATCTTGGTTTGTGCTTTTAGTGCTTTTCATGGTCTATGCAAATAGTGATTGCATAAGAGGATGTTTTCCTTCCTGATCCAGAATCTGCTTCTTCTGGATGTTTTCAATGATTTGTACCCATTCTTTAGTATTTGTATAATATTGTATTGCAGTGGGTTCCATTAATTAGCTTTTCATGGGACTGTTATAATTGTTATCAGTAACAAATCTGCAGGGTTTACCTTTCACAGTTTCACATCCACTTTTTTCTCTACAAAAGAAAGATTAAACAAAATCAGGATCTTCTCTTTGCCTAAGAGTTATGAACCATTTCATCTATGCTATTAGATAAATCAGCCAAATTCAAGCACCCTACCATGTTAGTGGACAAACATTTCTTTACTCGCGAAGCTAATATACATAATTGTGGAGAGATATTTATATGCCTGATCTCAACATTTTCATGCTACAATATTGGCTATTTTCCCCTCACCTGTTAACTTTGTTGCTAGATGGGGATGGGGGTGGCTCGATCCAGGTCCGGGTCGGAAAGTATGCACATTATTATTAAAGAGTGATGCTAGGGATCCTGCTAGGCTATTTCCATGATTTTTTTTGTTTTACATTATTTCTTTAAACTCTTTTAAACATATATATATATATATATATATATTTAAAAAGAATTCACAATATTAGTAAACAACATTTTCTTAATCACTAAGGGGAAAAAAAAAAAAAAAATTGGAGCGGGAGCTCCCAGCAAGATTCCTATTTTTTTTACCTTACTTTAAATAAATGAGTACTATGTGGTTTGCGTCCATGATCTCTAATTTAAATGTGGGCGTAATTATATAAAAATTGATAGTTAAATTAACTAAAAAATTACTATTTTTAACAAAGTGGTACTACTTATATATATATGTATATATCCTCACTCTTATAGAAAAACGAATCACGTTGCAAACAGATTAGTCGAGTTGGGTTCTAGTGGCTACGAAGCATTATTTGCGAATAAAAATAGCCTGACTAAAGACGTTCTTGGAACTATTCGTATGAATCAAGCAGGTTAAACGTGATTCGATATAATTAAGTTATACATCTTATTTTATGTTCTATTTTAACGCTTATTTTATCTTTAATATTGTGATTAGTTATTTATATAGTTGCTTTTTTATGCCTGGGTTTGGATTCTATGATTTATTGTAACCACTAGTATTATTATTCCCACGGTAAATTATCAAACTGATAAAAATCACTAAGTTGGCCGCAACTTCACACTTGTTGTGGCAGCATATCCATTGCCAAGTTACAACACTTGGTCTTCCAAAAGCACATAATATATTTAATGAATAATTTTTTTTTTCTATGGTTACCAAAAACACACATCATCAAGCTTTAACCACTTCTTTTATTTATAATTCTTTTCCAAAAAAGAATGGTATGTACGGCCTCCTCCAGCGAAATAAATAGTACAACCTAAAAAAAAAAAAATGCCATTGCATTCCTCACATGGCATTACCTTAATGCTAAAATACAATATCAAATACTTGTTCGAAATAATCAGACGTTAATAAGATGAGAATACTTCAAACCGGCCGACGTCCTGTGAATTTGCATTTTACCCCTCCAATAGCAGACTGTCCCATTCTTAACCTTGAAACAAACTTTTTTTTTTTTAAAGGATTTGCTTTGTTTGGATCGACAGATGACAGATGAGATGAGTTTAGTTTATTTTTTAATATTATTATTATTTTAAAATTTAAAAAAATTGAATTAAGATTTGAAAAAAGTGTATTGAAATTAAAAAAAATGTGTATTAAATTTGTGTTTTGCATGAGAAATTGAAAAATTACAATGATGAAATAGATACTCTCCAATCCAAACGGGGCCTAAATTGAAGACTCTCTCCTCTTCATTTTTCTTCTTCCTCTATAAATGTATTCTAACTCAGATACATTCACACATCCCCTCAGCTTTCTATATGGGTGTGTGTTAAACAGTTCATCCAAATGGAAGAATATATATTTGATGAACTAATGAACAAAATCTTCTTGAGGCCTGAGATAATTGGAAATACATGAACGTATATCCCCAGTGGCTCCCAGGTTAGCTACCAATATTCGAGGGTATCTGAACCGGCAGAGAGTCTTGAGAGAAGAAAGATACTAGCTGAGGAAATCAGCACAGCTCCGGCAAAACAAGCAAGATCCAACCCAGAAACCAAAGGTATGTTTTTTAGCTTATCCAGAATTCCCACCTGAAGTATCATCATCACAGCATGCCCTATTTTTGATTTGGCTTGTGAAATTGATTGCATCTCAACCCATGCCGGAAGTGTCTGCAATAATAAGGTACGTACAGAAATATATATAAGAAATACTTTAGTCACAAATAAACTTAAACAAAAAGATTTTGAAGTTATTTTTAATATAAAATAGATTTAACGGATTACGTGAAGATTTGTTAGTTTGTAGATTTACTTTTGTGTAAATTATGATCTTTTTGTATTTATAACATATATATATATATGTATATATGTGCATATATACATATGGCAGTTTAGGTCAAACGCAGTGGATTGAAATATATTTATGCATGGAAAAGTAAGCTCTGAAAGTGAAAGTGGAAGGTTAATTAGTACCTTCATATAGAAGAGACCGAACAAGTTAGACCCGGAAAGCCGTGGTCCTCCCGTCATTGTCTTTTTCCCAACAAATATCACGTATAAACCCATCCCAAACATTAGCATGGCAGTTCCTACCAGGAACATGTCTGCAACAATCACAAGCATTCATTTAGCTCCAACAGTATTGGAGATATATATATATATATATATATATGGGGAGAGAGAGAGAGAGAGAGAGAGAGAGAGAGAGAGAGACCTATGGCTTCAATAAGTAGCTGCATGACATGTTCTTGATTGGACTTGTGTGAGGAGTGGAAATACCGTAAATATGACTCTAACATGGTAAAGCAACCCTGTAATTAGTTCAACAAAGTAATTTATAAGAATGTTTCTGTCATTGTTGAAAAGATCAATTATTGTCAAAACATAAATAGTTTAGCATAAATTAATAATTCATTCGATCCATTTCACTTATGATCACAAGGAAAAGATTTAGCTTTTAATTAGTTTCTTACCTCAAGGAAACACAACACCGAACCGAATAAAGATCCCACAACAGCAAATAGTGTAAAGAATCGGCAATTAATTATAGCCTGCGGATTGAGATTAATTGAAGAAAATTAATTAAGAGAAAGACAAATACTACTTTATAATGTTCTGAGCAGATAAAAGAGAGGTTTTCATAGGAAATTGTAGGAACAACATTCATGGAGCTGGCACTAGTATTGATTTCTTTATATGCACATGTAAAATCACATTTTTTTTTAAATATTGATTTTATATATGAAAAAGGACTCTAACATTAAATTATGCATCTTTCAATTATTATTATTATTATTATTATTTTGAAAGAGAAGAAAAGTAATAAAATAAATATTTAGAAGGTGAACGGTATCTTTGAATTTGTACAAACAGTTTTTATGGTTATATATGCAAATTTTTGAATCTTCATAATCATTATATTATACAAATATGTAGATGCATGTACAAATGCTAATGTTCTTAAGCTCGAAAATAACAGATTGGTACCCTTTCAATGAAGAGTTGGACGTATAATCTCAGTCGCCTCTGTTTCACAGCTATTGATCTCAACGTAGACATGGCAGCCTTAATAATATTTGCCACAAGAAAAGCCAAATCCGACAATAATATTCCCCGGCCGACTCGAAGTTCTGATCTAAGGATGAGCTCCGAAGTAGCCGCCGTCGACGCCTTCACAGCCGCGACTGGTTTCCTCTCGCCATCCCCGCAGACACTCTTACTCTTCCTATCATCAGCCTCAATGAACCCCGCCTTGCTTACACACCTGACCGTAGTCCCGGACAAAGAAGCCGACGCAGAGGAGGAAGAAGAAGAAGAAGGAAGACCAAAAGGCAAAGGTGGTCTTGCCATACGAAACATTAATCTAGCTGTTGCCATTGTTTTTAGAAGAAGAGGTGGTGTTGGGTGGTTGGTCTGTCGGTTCGCCGGCTGGGGGGGCTGAGCTAATAATGGGTCAATTTATAAGCAGAGCAGCAGAACATGAGCATGAAAATTGAGGAACAATTTCGGAAGAAGATTCCCGGCATATTAGCCACTGGTTGAGGTTTGGCTTGGAAATTTTTGAACGAACCAAAACTCTCGCATCTCTCTCTCCCTCTCTCGTGGCGTTTCGCGCGACCGCAGCGTGTGGGTCCGCTGAACTTCTGAGCCGAACGCTTTCCACTATTCTCATTCGTCGGCTTTCAACGCCAAATAGTAGTTGGATTATTTCGTCGCATGTACTGTTGCGATTTTTTCTATCGCAAAGTTTTTTATAAAATATATTCTTAAATTTATTTTATAATAAAATTATTTTTATATTATAATGTATCATATTAAATTATAATTATATTAAATTAAATTAATTTATAATTTATTATTGTAAAAAAAAAAATGGATTATATATATTTTAACGTTGGACTGCCAAAATACGAAAATTTTGAGCAGGGAGACAATTCCTAAGTTCAAGCACAAATTAATCTTACAAACCAATTTCCTGTCGCTTGCGTTTGACTGTGCTGAATAGGATCCTTCTCAAAATTCATTGTTCTATTCTTTCTGGGTCCCAAAGTTCAAGTATTGTTCTTTGGTATATACCAATGAACAAGAATGAGCAGCCTCTGCAACCATGAGAAATTTCAAATTTTGCATAATATTCCCAAAGAACATCGGCAGCCAGGGATATTGTTTAGATGTTAATGCCTCACAAATTCAACAATTAGCATTTTTTTATTGGCACAAGTGTCTAGAACAACATTTCGACTAATCTAAAAAATGCACATTCACTTAACAAGAAAATTTTTGTAAGTGTATTTTAGTTAATTAAAGGGAAGAATCACTTATCCAATGACCGGTAAAGATTATTTGCATTAAAAAAGATTTGAATCTTAAATGTATGGAGAACATACCCCTAAAAGTTAAAGGCTTTTACCACTTGAGCCAATTCTTAGTGAGTCCAACAACGAGGTATGAGGATTTAGAGAAGATAATTCTTGGATTAAGACGGCTCCAAGAACATCAAAGAAAAAAAAAGGAAGATCGTTAGGGTCCGTTGGATGAGTTGAACTCAAAATGGATATGGTATTACAAGCAATTACGGAGTAGAGTGGGGGCTCGGATGGCTTTGTGAGGGGTCAAGAAGAAGTATTGAACATAGAGAATTCTAGGATGTGGGGGGTATGCAGTTTAGATCCATTAAATTGGATTTTATTTTATTTTAAATTTGAAGGTGAAAATCTTACAGGATGGGTTTATAAATCATTATTTCTCTCTATACTCATTGTCCGATGGACAGGAGATTCTTATGTCTTTCTTTTTATATGGAAGAAAACGCATTAATTTGGTTTCAAGATGCTGAGGAAACAGGACATTTTAATTCTTGGAAGACTTTTAAGGAGGCACTGAATATTAGACTCGGCAATGCTTCCTGTGATCATCTCTAATGGAGGCTATCATGAGGTTGAGATAGACAACCATAGTGGTTGCATACAAGACTTAGTTTGAGATGATTTCGAACAAACCGATAGGCTTGTCTAAGAATTATAAACTGGGTTGTCTGTATTCAACTTTTGCATTGGCTAAATTTCCAGAAGAATATATCATTAGTTTTCGTGTCAACAATAGTACAGTGAGATATCATGCTCCAATTGTTTCTGAATCTGTTGGGAGACTAATTTAGCCAACACCACTATTAGAAATGAATTAGAGCATTTTTATTGGATTGTTTAAAGTTAAATTTTAAAAAGTATAATTTTATACATATATATATATATAAAATTTGATCATATTTAATCAAAATTGAGGACCAATTTATGAAAAAAAGGAATAAAAATACTTTTTATCTTTAAAAATTAATAATAAAACTAAGAATTTTGTTAAATTTAGTCAATGTTACACAAAAATTTAGTTTTATTATTTATTAAAAATACTTTAATTTATTTTTCTCATTTTTATTTTTGATTAAATATGTACAAATCTATTAAAAAGGATATCTTTAAATTTTACAGGAACAAGGTAACTATTTAAACTATTTCACTCCCTTCTTTATTATTGAAAAAAAAAAAAAAAAATACTAGATGAACCGGGAGTCAATTGCAGTCTGAGAGGTAGAGAGAAGTAGGTCCCATTGTCAACTTCTTCGGATGCTCCGCTGCAAACGGACTTCCCTTTCCATTTTTCACCAAACTCCATCTCGCTTCTCCTCTATAATTGAAGGGGGCTCTGCTTCGCACAAACCATAGAGGCAACAAGATATGAATCTCTCAGCAAATCACTTTCAAGTTCCCATCTTGGCATGCCCAGCTCCCAAGCACACCAAGAAATCATTCCGGCCTCAATCTCGCGCCCCCGTTTCAAAACCGAATCAACTCTTTGATTCCCAAGCCTTCACTTCCCCCTCAATATCTAACGAACGACCAAGAACGTGAGTTTCTGTTCTTTTTGGCATTTTCGCAAACACCTTCCACGTCTGACCTCGAGTTTTGTAGGTGCGAGTGTTTCGACTTGTACAAAGACCTGGTTCCGTACGGAGAGGCATGGTCTTGGCAGAGACGAATTGTTAGGGACAAAAAGTCCTTGATTGAAAGGAACCAAGATTGTCCGGACACGCTAATTATTCTTCAACATCACCCCGTTTATACATTGGGCACAGGTAGTTCAGAGGAGTATCTGAATTTCGACATCAACGATGCTCCTTACGATGTTTACCGAACCGAACGTGGCGGGGAAGTCACCTATCATGGCCCTGGCCAGGTACTCGACCTAAATTAAGGACCATGTGCCCCAATCTTTTATAGGGTCTTAATTTAGTAATTTTCTTATCTGCTCTGTGGTTTTGGATTTCGTTCCTAACTTTTAATCATCTGTGTTGAACTGCAGCTAGTTATGTACCCTATCATCAATCTCCGAAATCATAGGATGGATCTTCATTGGTATCTCAGGGCATTGGAGGAGGTGGTCATCCGAGTTCTTTCCTCAACATTTTCTATCAAGGCATCTCGGCTTGAAGGTTTCACTGGCGTTTGGGTTGGTATGATTCCTAATCCTTACATTTTTTTGGCCTGTTTGCATAATGTATGTTCTCATTCTTCATGCACTACTTCAGAAACAAATTATCTGCTTTGAGATTCTCTACAATTCTATATTAAGCGACTGATTTCCATTAGAGTGCCTCATAGACCCAATTTGCGGCTCTGTGTTTGCAAAAAAAATTCTGATAAAAGATTTTTATCTCTATTATATGCAATCTGTTGTGCTCCATTTGGAAATTGTGAAAAAAAGTTAAAAGCCATACTGGAATTTTATAGCAGCTAATTCAATTAAACATTTCTTGATTTATTTCAAAATTCTTTCAACTCCTTATCCCAGCATCAGCAGTATTGAATTACCGCAGCACGAAATAGTGTCTAAGTTTCATGTGGCCATGTTGGTTGTCAAAAAAAAAAAAAAAGGTTTCATATGGTCATGTTATCTCTTAACCAACTTATGAGCAGTTAATCTGATTTTTGTTGAGCTTATGGATGAACTTTATACTACTTCTGCGGTCATATTTTCATAGGGTGAAAGTTCACACTGAGATAAGGTGCAATTAACCAGAATAATTTTTTTTTTTGTTCCGGTGATTAACCAGAACAGATTTCAATGTGGTTCAAGTTCAATATCCAGTTCATGTTGGTTATATGGTCCTCACTACAAACAAAATGGATGATAAAGTAAAGAAGCCATATACGTAACTTGAGGACGAACCAGGAGATAGCTATGATGTTGGAGTTCCTTTGTAATAGTAAGACGTGGCAGCACATGTTTTGAGAAATAGATTATTTTTTTCATAGGTCTGTTTTGAGTAATAACTCCTGGAACCATGCTGTAAACTCCCGAATATTTCAACATCTCATTGTTCTGCTGAATTTAGGACCTGGACTTAGATTTGTTATTTTACTGATCTTAAAAGTCTTTGCTTTGTTGGACATAGGTAGACAATATTGCCATATCATTTTGTACAATAGTTCACCTTCATTTATTATCCTATTTAAAATTTGTTGGGGAGATAAAAATGCAGAATGCTTAAATTATTTTCATTCTCTTGATCCTTCATTTCAATTTTGCCTCAGGAGACAAGAAAGTTGCAGCCATTGGGATACGAGTATCTCAATGGATAACATATCATGGCTTGGCACTAAATGTCACCACAGATCTAACCCCATTTCAGTCAATAGTCCCATGTGGGATTCGGAACCGTCAGGTTGGAAGCATTAAGGAGTTGCTAAGAGAACTTCAATCATCCACTGGATGTGTAAAAGCAAATGTATCTCATTACAATGATTGCCAGCTGATTGATATCACTCACACATCTTTGATCAAGGAATTTTCTGAGTTTTTTCAGCTCAAAATCAATCATATAATCAACCCCATGTTGGAGATTGAGGAAACACCACAGAGAAACTAAGTTGACTGATCTGATCCAACATGTCTGACTTTATCTGCTCAGGAAAGATAAATGATAGTAAGATACTCTTGTTTTTTCGTGGTCCTCTTAGTTCATGGATGAGTCGATGAACTCGGCAGCAGAAAATTTAGGATTATGCCTTAGATAACAAAGAAGTCAAACTGAATTTTTAGTGTTGATGTGGTACCGTAATAACCCCTTTTTTTCAAGCGTATGAATCTTCTGTCTCTTTCACTGCCTTCACAGTTGCATGAATATTCTCTCTTTTTGCTGTATCTCTGACTGCTTATAGTGGGAGCTTCTTCTCACCCCCCAACTTGAAAGTTTGGGAACTTGTCAATCTCAGAATTTGAGTTCAAATCCGACACAGCTCTCGCTTCAGAAACTGGTGGGTGTGTGATGGTCTCGCTTCAGAAACTGGTGGGTGTGTGATGGTCATGTCAATTGCAAGTCTTTCTTTGGTGACACAGACTTGGGTTTTTATGGCAACGCAAGGTGAAGAAAGGTGTAGTAGTAGTTTTCAAGAGCCTTTCCTCAAGAAGTGGGCAATGTTGGAGTCCAAGCATTTTTTAAAAGAAGGAAAAGTGGAAGTGGCTCTTGCTGCCATGGGTGGAATGGGAACAGGGTTTTTGTTGGCTCCGTTGACCTTGTTCAGTTTCTTCAAATCTGAGGCAATATGAAATTTGCTGGAGCTGCAAGCCTGCAAAAGGGTATTTGGCTTCATAACAAGGTCCCAGTTAGAACTCAGTACTGTGTTATATTCAACAAATGGGCGCACGTTTATTATACATTTGTGACACGAGCTATGCTTGATGAATGTTTGAGAAAACTCCTCAGTGAGACTTGGGTTCTTGGAATAAGATTCTGGTGGTTTTGCAGAAGATGATGAAGGAGAAGCAGCTTTTGGAATCTTTTCCTGAATGAAGAAAGATCAAGTAGGGCCCAAGAATGAGAACATTTTGTATCAACGAGCAGGGATACTAGATTACTCCTTCTGTGGGGCATTGGAAAGGCACAGAAGATAGCTGGGGCAAAGGAGTTTATTGGAAATATGCTGATCAAGCCAAGTTCAGTTAGGGCAACACTACAGAAATAAGGTGCAACTGAAACAAAAGGGCAACTCAATGAACCAAAATCATCTTGCGGTATGAAGCCAAAAATTAAAACAAAATGAAAAGGCTGAATGAGTTTGAACAAAAGAAATTATGTAAGAGCGCAAAGAATCCTGTGAAGATTCCGAGGGAAATACCAAAGGGAGTTATTCATGTTCGAGTGAGATTCAACAATACCACGATTGTTGCTTATCTATGCTGTCAGACAATTTCTTAGTTCTCTGCTGGTTGTTGCTACTGAAACCAAAGCAAGTGATACTATTCAGAAGGCAATGAATCCTGTTCAGAAGGTAGTGAAGCCTGTTGCAGAAAGCAGTCATGCTAAAGACTCCACGACTGGGGCTGCTCAGAAAAAAGATTTTAGAACTGGACCAAGAACTCCAAGTGTGATATTGTACAGAAGCTCAATGTGAGACCAAAAATCATACTGCTAAAGATACGCAACACCCCATACAAACATCAGTACTTCTCTGCTACAGTTCGACAAGGTAAAAGCCTTAAAACAGATGTCATCAAAGACCCAAGATAGATGCTGAGAACTCAGTAAGTCCCCATCATGGCAAGCGGGGAACGCTTCTTTCTATCAATTCTGTAGTGGCAGGAAGACCCTTTAAATCATGGAGAATAACAGCCTCTCTATGAAATGAGCAGCTTTGGAAATTGGTTCAGTCTATAGAGCTGTATGGCAATCGTTCAGGTGCTTCTCAAGTGCAATTTGAGCTGCACAGCCGATCAGAAAAAGGAGCCACTGCAACCGGGCCAGGCAGGGCACTCATGAATCATCTGTCAGGTTACATACGCTGCAAAGAGAGGGGCAATGACCTTGAAGAACATTGTGAAGAAGCGCATGCAAAGAATCCTCTGACTAAATTGCAGATATGTATGGCCTTTGCACCCAAGCCAGGAATGTTGCACTACCAATGTAGAACAGGACCTCAAACGATGATTTCACAATTCTGTTTCTTGAGTTTTCACCTTCTCTTCTTTTTTTCATGTTTAATGTTTATTCATGGATTTTTTTCCCCTTTATAGAAAGTTTTTGATTTTAGAATATTTTTTGAGTAATGCTATATATAGTTATAAAGTGTGCGACTTATGTGCAATCTCTTTGAAAAAAAAAAAAATTAGAGCTTATTTTTAATAGGTGGACTTTTTCATGAAACTCCCCATTGTGGTCCACTTTTTTATTTTTATTTTTAGACTTTCACATCTTTGGACTATACAAGTCATTTTCCTTTGTTAAAGACATATCTCGTCCAACCTTTAGCAGCCGACTATAAGTCCCATAGTTCCCACGGCAACCATGGTGGTGTGTGCGTGCGTGACTTGTGAGTGTGTCTCCATCTTTTCTCAGCATCTGTTATAAATTTTTGCCAGCTCTTTATAATCGTCTTCACAAATTTTTGCTCTTATTTCTTTTTATCTGCCCCTACGTCTGTCTCTTTAGCATTTCAAGTCATTTAATTATGCATAAACCCGAATTCGACTCGTTTAATTAAATGGGTCAGATCCTAAAATTCGAATCCAACCCTTTGTAAATAATAGGTGACACGATATGACCACTTAATTCGTTTAGTAATTAACTTTTATTGAGTCAACTTGGATACGGCCCTTTAAACCCAATTAACCCGCTTCAACGGGTAAAGCATTTCATGGTAAATGGGTCGAGCTAACCTAAATTGTGTCCTTCAAGCAACCATCGAAGTCCAACGCCTATTGGGTCGTTCAAGACAAGTCGACTCGTTTTCTGAATGGTGGTTGTTCACTAGCATAGCAAAGCCACTAAAACTGTCAATTACACTTTGAGCATTCCTTTGCACATTGAGAAGTTGGTTGTGGTTTGTCACGCAATATTGTAAAGAGGAGTAATGACTTACTTTGCCAATAGGGCATTCTAAGACAGAGGAAAGGAAGTTTGTTTTTTGACCTAAGATCTTACTATCACCTATCAAGGTAATTAAAGTAAGTCTTCAGGAAATAATGATAAGTTCTTGTGTGGACACTTGGAACTCAGAGAATAGTCCATATTCTGTTTCTGTTCGATTAGTCGTTGGAGTTTGCATAATCATACCATGAGGGTTAAATATGAAATTATGTTCTTATATAATGTTTTGTTATGTTATGCCAAATGAATTTTGATTATGAATATTTTTCGAATTTAATTTTGTTCTGATATTTTCGGTAGTATGTTCTGATTTTGCATTCTGAAAGTAAATATTTTGATTCTACATTCTGAATTTTGCATTCTAAATTTTGTAAATGCTAATATTTACATACTAATATATTTTCTCTACTTAGTTGTTGATAGCTCATTCCTTATCTCTATAACATCTTTTAAAAAATTTTGATAGTTCAGTTGGAGAATAAGAATAGGAAGTGTTAGAAAGTTTTATATTGGCAGTTATATTGGAATGTTGAGTTATGGATAATTCGAGTTTTTGTGGAGATGTTATTTTTTTTTATTTGAGATTTTTCGTTAGTATTTTTATGAAGGAACATGGATATTTGTGTTGAGCAAACAAATTTAAATTTTATGAAGAATTTGGAGTAGATAATTATATTATTAGAGTTGATATTGAGTGATAGAAGTTAACTCTCTAGACCTCTGGAACATTGTAGTTCTGTAACTTAAGTATGTAATTAATCTTTTAAGTATAAAAGAATACATAACTGCATCTATCTTGAGTACTTTAGCAAAGAAACGGCTTATATGACTGCTCCTTTCGTAACTGTCCCTGCGAGGGCAACCACTCCAAGGGTATGATAGGCACATTGAAAATCAATAAATTAAGCAAATAGACTTTCAAGAATTGGCTTTGGAATATTGACAATTGAAGTCTCTTTGGTCTAAGCCCCCTGATGGCGACTTAAGGGGCCGACGATCCTTTTTAATCTATAACTAATAAGCTATGAGTTCATGGAAAGACTTAAGTGTTCATTGTAATTATGTCACTTATGGATGTAATTGATCTTTTAATCCACATAAAAACATGCAACTCCATCTATCTTGAGTTCTTTAGTATAGTCTTGGATTCTATATTTGGTTCCATTCTTTAGCAAGGAAATGACTTCTATGGCTGTTCCTATTCTTCGATAAAATGAAGTTCACTAGGTCTCAGTCTTGGATTCATAGGGGAGAATGAAAGGTTAAACCGTAAGTCTTACTCTATATTACATAGTCCCTAGATGACATGACCCATAACTGAAAACACCTACAATATCCCATTTGGGAGATGACATAAAATTGCATCATACTTAGGAAATGAGGACTCTTGATTTCAGTCCATTGCCTCCTCTGCAGTAAATATAATTTGCCTTGGTCTAATCTAGACTGAGGAGAGAACATTATATGGACCGCGTCCAATTGTAAAGGAAGGTTGAAAGATAATAAATATTGAATTTGGGCTCGAGTTGATTATAGATTTTGCAAGTTGATCTACAATTGACCTATTTATCAATCGTGTTTTATTAGGTTAATCTGTTTTAACCAAATCTCATTTATATTAAATTCAAAATAGCTAGCTTATTTCGAATTGTGTTCATGTCGAATTCACGAGTCATATTATATATTCATGTCTACTCTATCTCTACTTCACACTTTTATATATTGAATTTAGGGCCAATTTTAGATTTTGGAATTGAAACTTCATAATTTAGGATCACGAGAAGACAAGTATGTTAGTTTGCAAGTTGTTTGTTCACCCATTCAACAGATACCAAAGGGCATGGGCAGAGAGCATGGAGGGCAGCTACTCTCTAATTAAGGGGAGGAGAGTATTTGTCAAAAGTGTTATGCTTGGATGATGTAATGTATTGGTTTTAATAGTTTAAGATGTGAAGTGCAAAATCTCTAATAATTCCAACCTACAAAATGTATTTATTCCTTGTTCCCACTATTTAAGTACTAAACATGTGGTTCTCTTGAGGTAAGGATCAATTTGAGCCATTTGCTCAATAATAAATGCTAAAATTGCAAAAAGTCCACACATCCAACATTGTTTTGAAATTTGTAAGGACTGAAAGCTGTCGTTGCCCTTTTACACCATGTTGACGAGGACATGTGACAAGGTCTATGGGTGTCAAAATCTCTTTACTGTTTACCTTTATTACACGATATTGACTTGCCATGCGGTTTATGCAATTTTTCAACTGGGAGATTTGTTTTAGAAAAGTATATTTTTCTCTTATTTTATGGTTACGTTTGAATTTGAAGATGAAATAAATTAAAAAGTGTATATTTTAAAATTTAAAATTAAAAAAAAGTGTATTAAAATTAAAAAAAAAATGTATTAAGATTTGAAAAATATGTATTGAGATTTGAAAAAAATATATAGAAATTTATGTTTTATATAAAAAATTATAAAAATGTAATAATGAAATGGAAGTGAGTTGAATTACTTTTGAATCTAAATGGAGCCATATGTTCATCAATTTTGATTCTAAGTGAATTTATTTTTTTATTATTTTATTTTAAATATTTTTTTAATATCCTTAATCATTAATTTTTTTTAAAAAAACATACAATTTTATTAATAATCACTTTCTTAATCATTAAGAAAAAAAATTAAAATTAAAAAAGAGTAAGAGTAATAGATAGATAATAAAACTATTATTATTCTATACAAAATTGCAATAATACGCAAGTCCAAGGAGACTGCAATAATGGTCCAAATTCTGACCCAAAATAATAAAAAAATTAAAAAGCCAAAACCTATAAGGACTACTAGATTTTTTAGCAGAGTTGGAACAATATGTAATTAACATGTATCCCATATCTAAAGGATCTAATTATATTGAAGGAAAAACCTAGTACATATTATAATAATTAATTAATTAGCTGGTAGTCCCTTGAATGATTATGTAATATTAAGTACTACTGGTCAATTATTTCTGAGGTGTGAGTGGAATCGGATAACTTTTAAGCAATATCTTAAAACACAAGGCATCTCGCGTTGAATTGCTAGGATAACTTTTTTTTCTTGCTAAGCGCTTGGTTCTGTTTGAAACGTAATTGAGATTTGAGAATTGAGACTCCCCACTAGTTCTTTATGCATTTTGGCTCCACGACAAAAGAACTTGATTGGATTAGTTTTTAATTCAATATTGTATCTCCAATAAAATCATGACAAGCCTAAAGCTTTCACTGATTAATATATGTTCACCATTATTATTAATTAATCTCCAACCAGCTAAGAATATCTCTCGACAACAGCTCGAGAGCTTCTCTCTCATTCATTAAAAACGTTGGTTGAAGGAAGAAAATGAAATGTAAAGAATAGTTGATTGTTGAAATAAGTGAAATATACTCTGATTATGTTTGTGTCTTTACCTGAATTTCTTTTTATTCACAATTTTATAAAATACAAAAATTAGAAAGTAAGAAAAAAATAAGGTGCTTTTATGTCACTCCTATTCAAGATAATTTTTACATTTTACATCAATTTACTAAAACACATAACTATTTTGGTGTGGAGGCAAGCTAAGGTTGCTTGTTGTCTTGATGTACTTTGTGTGTAGGTTGTAATATCTTTTATTTTGATTTTGCTTTCGTGTTTTATCAGAGTGTCTGCAGAATCTAGTATTTTCGCTCGATAATTAGCTCGAGCGAGACTCAACTCGTAATTTCACTCAATCCTCGCTAGACATGTAGCTCGAGCGAGACTTAACCCGTGATTTCGCTCGATCCTCGCTCTAGTTAGACTCAACCCATAATTTCGTTCAATCTTCGCTCGACATACCGCTCAAGCAAGATTCCATATTTTGAGATCAGTCTCCCCCACTAGCTATAGGGGACTTCCACCTCACTGAAACTTATATTTTATAATCTATTAATTTATCTAATTTACTCAACCTGCTTAGAAAAAAAAATCTCCAAGCAGCTCATCCAATCAAGTCAAAGTCAAGAGTCAAGTGAGACTAATTTAATTATCAACATAACAAATTAATAAAAATAGGAAAATACACCACCTAAAAAAAACTATATAAAAATAATTTCAAAAATTGATATAATTTGATGTATTTTATCATATTATAAAATTATTTTTATTATAAAATATATCTAATAAATTAGATAAAAGCATATCAATTTATGTAATTACTTTTTGTAATTATTTTATAAATAAAACAGGACTAATAAAAAATAATATCTATAGCATCTTAATCTATAAAATGAGTACTCTTCCTTTTTTAAAAAATAGTTCCTTCATTTAACTGATTTCAGTTACAAAGATGTTACACATTAAGGAGTTTCCACCTGTAGTAACTAATGTCTTTTTTTGGATTCTGCACATAAGTTACCACTTTTTTGGAGTTCCCTTCTAGGATAATCTTTCTCATACCAATATCCCATCCAAATATTAAGGTAGTGAGAGCTCCAATAGCTTCTGCCAGTGCATGATTATTACTCATTGCTTTGGTCTTCCTCATTGTTGACATGAAGTTTTCTTCCTCATCCCTGATTGCCACTCCAATTCCTATTTTTTCTGTTTTGTTATCGATGGCTACATCCCAATTTATCTTTTAGAAATTTGGAGGGGGTACCTACCAGTTATAAGGTCTCTGTTGAGTTTTGAGACTTTGTTCCTAGTCAAGGATGGTTGTTCTTCAAGGTCATGCTTCAGTTGGCGGACTTTGATGATAATTGTTGTGCGATCAATAAGAATGTTGTTAAAACACATTGACTCCTTCTCCACCAAATATTCCATAGGATTAAACTGAGCTCCTCCATATCTGCATTGTCAAATTTACTGAACATATCTTTGAGTAGCATTTTGAGATTGCCACAAGATGCCTTGCTTTTTTGAATATTTTTTGAGCCTTGACTATAGATATCATTGGCAACTACGCATTCCCATAATATGTGTTCAGTTGTTTTCGGTTCTCTCAAATACAGTAGACAAGTATCATCTATTAGAATTTTCTTTTTACACAAGTTTATCTTTGAAGGCAATATGTTCAGGCATGCTCTCCAAAGGATTTTTTTTGCTGTTGGAGGGATATTTAATTTCCGAATCCTGGTCCATCCCCCTTTCTGCTGTGTTTTGTTTGAATATTGACCTTTAGCTCTTTCCTGTATCTCTCCTTGAAGGTAGTAATTATTCTTCACACTAAATAATCCATTTGATGTGCCTCTCCAAATTATTTTATCGGAATTGGCAGCTTGAGAAAGCGGGATCTGGGTGATAATGGAAGCCTCTTCTTTGGAAAAAATAACATTTATCAAGTTAGTATTCCACTCCTTAGAGTCTTCCACAATAAGATCCTTAACCAAGTTTTTTGAGTAAAGAGGGTTGAAACCTAATTGTGGTTTGAAAAAGTAGGCTTAGGCAGCCATTTATCCTTCCAAATCTTGATTGTTTAGTAATCTCCTATTCTCCATATTAGACTTTCTTTGAGAAAAGGTTTTGCAGCTAACAGACTTCGCCATATGTAGGATGGGTTATAATCCAATTTGGCATTAAGAAAATCAATGTTTGGGTAGTATTTGAGTTGAAGAATCCGTCCTGCCATTGAGTAGGGGTTCTGCAGCAACCTCCAACATTGTTTAGCTAATAAGGCTAAGATGAAATTTTCTAATTTCTTGAAACCCAACCCCCCCCCCCCCCATTATTGGATTTGCCTATCTGACTCCATTTACTCTAACTGATTTTCCTTTCCTGATTTACTTGTCTCCACCAGTAATCCATCATCAACTTGTTAATCTCATAAATCAACCCTTTGTGTAGTTTAAAAACTGACATTAAGTAGGCACAATCTGAATAACTGCTTTTAGTAGAATTTCTTTTCACGCTTTGGACAAAAATTGTTGTTTCCAATTTACCATCTTACTCTACATTTTGTCAAGTACACTATTAAAGGACTGTCTAGTAGATCTCCCTACAAAAGTAGATAAGCCCAAATAATTCTCATAAAAAATTGTAGCTTTAATATCTGCTATATGGAAGATGTTCCTCCTGGTTGCTTCCTTGGTATTTTTACAAAAAATCAAGGAAGATTCAATCTTTGTTTTGAAGCTTGTTCATATTGTTGAATAAGACATTGAATTCTTGCCCATTCTATGCTACTCGCCTTACAAAACAAAAAATTATTATCTGCAAACAGTAGATGACTCATGGTGAATTTATCTCTTGCTAGTTAGTGGAAAACTTGAAAAAACTCTCATCTTCTCTGCTCTGTTAAGTATATTCTTTACCCATCTATATATTTTGAATTAGTTAAATGTATTTTAAATTTTTTAAAAATTGTTTAAAATCTGTAAAATATTATTATTTTTGTGCATGCGATCCTTATATTTATGTAATAATTTATTCGAGTTGGTGAGTCTATCTGCGTGAACTGTCAATCCACCTAAACAATTACTATTAATAAAATACATTTAAGTTGCATACAAATTAAAAAGGGAAAAAAACATTTATATGTTATAAAACTAAAAATAAAACTACTACTATTACAAGAGAAAAGAAACTCTTAAGAACTGAAACTTTCTTTCTCTCTCTATATTTTCTTATGAATTTCATTACAATTGAAGCCCATATTTATAGGCGTTGAAATTACTATGCAAGTTACTATGCAAGTTACTATGCAAGTCACTATGCAGATTTAAAATAATAGTGGTGGGGTCATTCACATAATTTAGTGGTGGGCCATAGGGGCGGCGGCCGACGTTTTGTTTATAACACTCCCCCTTGAATGACCACCCATAAAGAATCTGTCTCGTTAAAACCTTGCCAAGGAAAAACCCAGTGGGAAGAAAAACCAATGGCGAAGGAAAAAGAGTACAGTCTCTTTATGTATCCATAAGTGCTAAGATTGCCTCATTAAAACCTTGCAAAGGAAAACCCAATGGGATAAAACCTTAGCGAAGGAAAAAGAGTACAATCAGCATAAGTCTTCAGGACTTTTACTCCCCCTGGAAAGTGCATGACAATAGTTTTTGAGTCTTCTCATTTTAATATTCTGCACAATTTTCTTGAATGTCGCAGTTGGTGATGTCTTCATGAATAAATCTGCCAGATTATCACTTGATCGTATATTTGATATATCCTCCTTTGATTTGAGTGATACAAGTAGCATTATCTTCATATAAAATTGTTGAGTCATTGATCTCAGCCAAATATACTCTTGACTTGTTTCATGAATTGCAATAATCTCTGAGTGATTTGAAGATGAAAAATAATATCTGGTTGACAAACTTAATAGAAATCTGATACCTGCAGTAATACTTAAATTCCCCCTTGATAATATGCGTTAGTGTTTCAAGTAATAAGCAAATATGATTTCAGTATATATAACAAGTTAAGAATTCAAACATGATCTCCAACTAAATAATGCATTAGAGAGAGTATGATAATATTTTCATGTAAAATTTTCTCCCCCTCATTCGGCATTATTAGGAAGAACTTGTTTATATACGGCGGAAATAATATTGGAAACCATCTATGTATGATAAAAGCTGTAAAAGTTTTGAGATTTAATATTATCGGTTCGGCGGAAAATCAAATCCGCTTGACATTGTGGACAAACGAGATCTTGAAGAGATTTGAAGGCTTCGGGTTGTTGTTTTAAATATAACCAATTTTACCATTGGTTTACTCCAGCAAAAAGATCTCGCATTCCTCATAGATTCAGTTGTTGTTCATCCAGAACAATATTATGTCTGATAGAAATTCTAATGTCCCAGATTTAAACCATGAACCTTTTATACCTCAACCACTTATATTTTCTCCTGAGACTGTAAACACCATGATAGGAGCAGAGATATATCTATCTAGTAAATCTGATCCTGAAATTGTTGCAGCATCAAGATCCCTCAGTGCTCAATATGCTGCCTCTCTTACAACCATGTCTCAGAGGCTATTGGCGAGAACGAGTGAGGTTGATCATCTTAAAAATCAAATATCTGAGTTGCATCAAATGCTTTCAACTAAAGATAGAAAAAATAAAGATTTAAAACAAGATAACAAGGAGCTGAAGAAACTTGTAGACTGGTATTCTCTTGACCTGAAAACACGAGTAGAAGAGTTGGAACGAGAAAGAGCTCAGATACAAAGTCAACAACAGCAGCTAACGGCAGAGGTTCAGCGTTTACAAGAAAATAGGGATAGCTGTAATTAATCTTGCTGGCTTTTGAAATTATGCATCCAGCATATCTTGTAAAGTGAGATTTGAAGAGATGATGGTTTGTCTTGTTCTTATTTCCAATTCTATAAGAACCGTCTTTAGTTTCATTTAGTACGCATCAAATCTTCTTCTCATATCTATAATTCATCTGTATTTGTATTCTTATTCTACAAATTTCCAATGGCTCATCAATTTCCTTTTACTATTTCTCACAATCAACATATGAGGTATCCTTCACCTCAATTACAAGTTGATCCTGCATCTTCCGCAAGTGCAATGTTGCAGCAAGCAAATGATCTGGCTAATAAGTCAGATCGTGAAGCTGTTTATGAGCTGGTGACTCTCGGCACCCGATACTCCTCCTCTATTGTTGGATTTTCCAACCGATTACAATCCAAAAATCGTGAGATTGAGGAGCTTAACGAGAAGGTTTCTGTACTTCAACGACTCGTTCAAGAGTCTGACAAAAAAATTGCAGACTTAAAGCAGGAGAATAAGGATTTAAAATCCTTACTTGCCTCTTCATTTCGACTGCCTAATCCTTTAGATAAGGATGGTACGTTGCTTTATGAAAAGCAAATGCATTTGAGAGATGAGGCTAGAAGTCTCAAATTCTTGTAACTCATCTATGAATTGAATAATAAGATTTTTCCTTTTCAAATGGATTCCTTGAATTTATAGCAACTCTTGTGATCTTTTCAAGAGTTCTAATAAGGTAAATCATCAACGTAAACTGCAATAATGACGAATCCAGATTCTGATAAAACACATGAACATATAGGATTATTCTTAAATCCTTCTTTCAATAAATACTCGTTGATTCAATTATACAACATGTGTCCGGATTGCTTTAATCCATATAAAGATCTTTGAAGCTTTATAAAGTACATACTCCTAAATGTACTTGGATTAGATGCTTCAAGTATCATAATAATCTAATGATGCTTATAAATATGCAGTGACCACATTCATTAACTGCATATCTAATCCTTTTGCAATAACCAAATCGATTAAAAATATGAATGTGATTGCATTCATAACAAGGAAATATGTTTCCTCATAATTGCTCTCGGGTTTCTACAGGAAACCTTGTGCGACAAATTATACCGCATAATTTCATTTCGCATTATGCTTTCGTATAAATACTCACTTATATCTGACAAATATTACACCATTTGGTGTTTGGACAACAGGTCCAAATGCATCTCGCTTCACTAGCGAGTTTAATTCAGTTTTAATAACTGCTTTCCATTTTGGCCAATCATTTCTACGTCGACATTCTTCGACGGTTTTTGGCTCATTACTTCTGGTAATATCAAGTGTTATCATATATGTTGTCGACAACAGTTTTATTTCTATCCATAAATTTTCCAGTACTCATGAAATGTATTGAGATCTCTTTGTTCCTCTCCAGGGGAAAACATTTCATGAAACACCTCTACAGGAGGTTCCTCTTCAGGAGGTTTATACTCTTCAGGAGTTTTCTCTTCAGGAGTTATACTCTTCAGGAGTTACACTCTTCAGGAGTTACCTCTTCAGGAGTTACCTCTTCAGGAGGTTTCCTCTTCAGGAGGATTATATTTTGTACAGAAAATACGGTCTCTTCATGAGCACCGATTTTTATTTTTCTTGTGCACCAATAAGTCTTCAACGCTTCAGGTGTATCTTAGACTCATTTATTTCTGTTTTAACAACTCGTCCTTCAAGGATTTCAATTCCTGCTTAAGCATTAACAGCAGTAATATATGATTTTACAACACCTTTAGTGTCAGTAAATACATCATGTAATTGATTTGCAACATTTTGCAGATAAATAATCCTCTGAACTTCTGGTTCACATTTATTTGTAAGAGGATCAAATTTAAACAGGACTTTATTATCCCAAGTAATTTATTGTCGTGCTTCAGGCACCGATATTTCATTATTTCAAAACATGATGAAATATTAATAAGCTTATATATAAAAACTTAGTATAAGTAAATCAAGTGCTTGGCCGTACAACAGGTACGTGACTACTGTTTAGTCATATTACATCTATGACAAACATCTTCATCTTTTTATAAAGAATTATTCTGAGGGCCTTTACCCTTCTCTGAGTTTGATCACTTCTGGTGATACGATATATTTTTATCATATTTAGTGTTGTCGCTTTTGGGACCAACACTTCTATAATTTTTCTACCACGTCTACGCCCTTAGTTTCCATTCACTTCTGGGAATTGTGTAAATTCGATATCATTAATAGGACGTAACTGGTGTAACAAAAACTCATTATTTAGCTCAATCACTAGAAGACAAAATAAAAGTTCAGAATATTTGTTGAACTTTCACTCTCGATATTGCTACTGCAGGAGCACATTCGAGGTATGAAAAATAATGTCTTCTTTTATATATCATCATCAGTGACATTTTCACTGTATAATTTTAATATTGAGCTGGTTTTAAAGAGTGCAGAATATTCAATACCACTCTTAAAATCTTGCAACTTCAGGTGCAATAAATCATAATGATCTTTTGAGAGGATTACATCTTCTGGTGCTTATATCACTCTCTTAATTTATTTTACACAGTATGATGATCTTTCATCATGAGATACACAGCACGGTCCTTCAGGGACACATGAATTCCTTCTATGATTGTATCTTTCAAGTTCATCATCATATCCAAATAGATCTCATCAAGGATCTGGATAAATAATATTTTTCAGAAATGTCAATAGTAATAAATCTCAATATTTGACATTATATTACAAAAATAAATCTGTGAATTTAATAAATATATTCACATTATTATGAGAATAAAAATAAAATTTTATCAAGTAATATTCAGCAATATTACCTTTAATATTTATCTCAAGGACTGCAAATAATATATTGAAAAACTTACTTGAAGTAGAAGACCATTAGCTTCAGTATCGGTAGAACCTCGTGCTGATAACGTGTTATAAAACTAAAAATAAAACTACTACTATTACAAGAGAAAAGAAACTCTTAAGAACTGAAACTTTCTTTCTCTCTCTATATTTTCTTATGAATTTCATTACAACTGAAACCCATATTTATAGGCGTTGAAATTACTATGCAAGTTACTATGCAAGTTACTATACAAGTCACTATGCAGATTTAAAATAATAGTGGTGGGGTCATTCACATAATTTAGTGGTGGGCCATAGGGGCGGCGGCCGACGTTTTGTTTATAACATTATAAAGTTTTTATGATAACTTATATTTGATTTAGTCAATTCCACGTTTTTTTAAGATTCAAACTGAACTTGACCTTAGAAAAATATTTCGCTTTAAACTCTGTACTTCGATTTTAGGAGAAAGTAAAAAACATAAAAACAAAACAACTTTCAAAGAAAAATTCATAAAGCTAAAAAATATTCTTAAAAAATTTACATTTAAGTACATTAAATAATTCTCGATTCTAGTCATCCACTTTTACCGATCACAATACAAAATATATTTTAAAAAAATTATTAAATGTTCTTTGTTACCTTAACAAAACTCAAAAAAAACTTACAAAAATATTTTTAAAAAAATCTCAAAGCTTTTCAAAAAATTCCAAAACCAAACATGGCCTAAACTTTTATTTATGTCAAATGATCTTTTAGGTATCATTTTCTTTTTTATTTTATTTTATTTTTTTATCTATTTGTGCAGGCTTATGGATTTTTTTAAATAAAAATATATGCTTTTATATAAAAAAAATGCTAAAATCACTTCGCAAAGTCATAACTCACTAGATTTTTTTATTTAATGCTTAAATAAATGTTTTTTAATAATATTATAATATTTTAAAAAAAAATATATGAAAAAAAAAAACCTAAAAATAAAAAAAATTGTTACTTAGAAGCCCGTAGGAGTGGCTGTAGAACCGCGCTTTATTAAAAGCTTCTTACAATAAAGTATGAATACATGGAGGGTATTTTTCAATCTGAAATATATCCTCAGGTATTCCTAAAGCACCTTTTGGTAGAACTTGAGCTACTTTATTGATAATCCTTAAAACTCTTGCCAGCGTCTTTTTAATAGCATTGATCATCCCTGCATTACTTCACTGCACCTTAGTACACTTGAGCGAATTAACAACTGCCATAGCATCACCTTCTAATATGATTAGTGTGAGGATGATAAAAAATCAACATGCATTTATGGCTAGGAGACAAAAAGTAGAAGATAGGATTGAAAGAAAGGCTGTTGGAGACTCGATAGAGTGCAATGTACAAAGAGGTGTAGATATGAGAAGAAAAAGTAAGGCGATGAGGAAATAAAAGAATTCGACCTATACACGTAAGGGAAATATCTGATCGTACTGACCAAAACTTGGCTATAAAATAGTCCGAACAGATGAAAGAAATAGCTCTCTGGACTTTCTCCCGCTGGAACAATTTTGACAGCTTCTTTAGCCTTCTTCAAGAGTTTCGACCGACATGTTTTATTCACATATTTATATATATATTTTCTGTATAAAGTGAGCTATAAGAGACTGTAAAAACCCCCATTATAATGGATTCTTATCCCCAAATATTCGTGGATGTAAGGACTTGCCGAACTACGTAAAATTGTGTGTCCATCGGACCATCTCTATCTATTTCATATGTTATTTACGTACGTACAGCCACGCTGGGACCCGTTGGTAGCCCATAAACGACCTTAAATGAAGCCCAATTCGCACCAGTAGGTTAGAAATAATTCTTTCTCTCACCCCGACCTATTGGCCGATTTTTATGATTTCAACAGTGGCGCCGTCTGTGAGATTTTGAAGTTGGAGGTGGAAGAAGATGACTTCTCAGCCCACTGAATAAAAGTTTCTGACCGATTCGGCAAACATTTTCTCCAAATAAGTGTGCTCGACCACCTCCTTCTTATTTATATTTATGATCAACTCGGTCGGTCTTGAGCTCTTATGCTGAACCATTTATTTCTTTTATCTTCCCGACCGAAGATACCACTTGTTCACAAGATTCACAAATACAACACACTTTTAAATGCTGAACTCGGACACCGTAGGCTAAGGGTACTGTGCACTTAAGTGGACAGTACCATACATTTCTCACGTCTACTGTGCATGGCATGCACAACACCATGCACAGTACGAGGGTGCCCAGCTCGGGCTGCACGAAGCTTCCACGGCCTCAAGTGCACGTGGGGTCCCTTGATCGCACATGTGCCGTGCATGGCACAAACAGTGCCATGCATGGCTTTGTCTCATGACCCATGCCTAGTGCTCAGGGTTGGGCTGCCAATCATGTCACTCAAGCCACCGCTTGAGTCTTGGCGGGGTAGGCTTGCCGATGGTCGGAACTAGGACCGCCGGCAGTTTTTGCCTCCAGCAAGGTGGGTGCCAACCACCCATTCGCCGGAGGCACCTCCATCGGGCTTTTTTCACCCGAACGGTGAGACCACGCAGCCCAGGGCTGCTGCTGCATGGCAGGACTCTGGTGGCTACGGAGGACGTCGTCGGCGTCGTCTGAGATAGACAACGTCGTCGGCGTCGTCTGAGATAGACAACGCCGTCTCCGACCAAATGTTTCACCGAAAAATGTAGGGTGGCTCTACACCCTTTCTCATAGCCCCTCTTGGAAAGCCCAGTCCCGTTGGGACATGGCTGGCCTGCTGGCGACTTCATAGAAGTCGTCGGCCCTGTTTGACCTCGCCGATGGGTGGCTGGTCCGCCGATGACTCCTAGGGCGGTCACCCACTGTGCTCGGATCTCAGCCTCTCGAATTTCCCTTACTTACCACGAATGAACACCACCAGCATGGACACCTCCAGTCCGAGCCCTTCCAGCTCGGAGAACCTCTTGCCCAAGATCCCAGTTTGGGAATCCTCCAATCCGGGCTCCACCAGCTCATGCTTTAACCTTTTCCGCATGGCCCACCAGCGAGCATCACTAGCTCGAGCTCGACTAGCTCAGGGTCCCTCGGTCCGAGCTCCATCAGCTCGAGAGTTCACCGAGCACCCTCCTCGGATGGTGCAGCTCGAGCTCCACCAGCTCAAGGTCCCTCGGTCTGAGCTCCATCAGTTCGGGAGTTCACCGAGCACCCTCCCTCACTCAAGGTCCCTCGGTCCCAGCTCCACCAGTTCGGGATTCTCTAGTCCAGGCTCCCCCAGCTCGGGATTCTCTAGTCCAGGCTCCCCCAGCTCGGTCGGGCCACCTCTCGAGCACCTTCAGCTCAGGAGCTCACCTCTCGGTCTCCACCAAATCGGGATCCGTAGCACCAACTCCGTCAGCCCAGAGTCCCAGCTCAAGAAGCATTTTGTAGCTCAGCTCGGCGATCCACCAACTCGGGAGTTCATGCATGTCCCAGCTCGGGGCAACCTTGGCTCGGGATTTCCATTTGGACATCAGATGAGCTCAGGGAGACCAACTCGGGCTCTCCTTCATGACCCACGACACTTTAATCTTGCTCGGCACACCCCAGTCGGAAGCCTAGCTCGGATAGGCCAGTTGGAATCCCAACTCGGGAAAGTCATTTTAGACTCACCTTTCTTACTCAGGACTTGAAAAATACATTTGCAGATCACTCATATTAATTCGTACCTCATGCAGTCAGGGACCTGATCGAGACTGAGCCCAAACCAACTCATAAGGAACAACTCTTGAGTGCCTTAACAAACACAGCTCAGAAAAATCATCTCGGGGATCCGTGCATGATGCACATGGGATCCCAGCACGAGACATGCCTCACAAACACTCGAAACCCTCCACTGCACTTACCGTAGCTCGGGACTCCACCAAGCTCTCTTTCTCTCAAGACCTATCATGCAGCCCCACACTCAGAACTCACATCACCCATGCATGCTCAAGGTCACACTAGCTCGACCTCGCTTAGCTCAATCTCAGACCACTATTCGGAAATAAAATGCTAAATGTTGCACCGCTCGGAACCCAAACCCGCCTGGGAAGGATGGAAGGCAACAGCGTGACCGCTGGACCAAGCCCAACTCATTCGGAGCTCATAGATTTGGGCCACCTGGAAACCCCCACCTCCATTCGGAGCTTATAGATTTGGGCTGCTCAAACTTGCGGGGTACCGCCCGCACCTCGAGCTCGCAATTTCGTTTGGGCTTTGAGCACACTTCTGTGAGCTTGGACTTCTCTGCAGGGGCTCGAGAGGCACATACACATGGACCTCCTACACCAACCCCAATGTTTGGCTTACTAAACTTGCACGGACGCAACACACGGAGTCCACTCCCCGAGCACAGCATCAGGAACTTGTTCGCTCGGAGCTTCACAGTCCAAGCTCCCTTCATAAATTCAGTAATCACCACTTGGGAACATCTCTGAATCCACTCATAGGCAACTCTAGACACAAATCTTCATGGCCTGAGCACCTCTCGGAACATTTATACAGGACACCTCCAGAGGAACACTCTCCTTTATGGCATTCTACTCACATGACCCTCGCCACATCACACTCGAATCTCTGTCTTGAGGCACCACTTCACGAAGTGCATGTGAGCATAGGGATTATACGGGTGCACAGTAACTGCACCACTGCACTCTCACGATAACACGTCCCGTATCTATGACACCCATTCGATCACGGCTTCTCACATATGTCGCTCACTAAGTTGCCACACAAGCTCGCATACCCTCACCTACTCAAAACTCGCTAGCTCGGGAACCTGACTATCACGAACACTATCTTGGATTCCGACCCAAATCACCATCACACGGGCTCACATGCCCCTTGCCTCATCCAGTTGCATAACATGCTCACAACTCGCCCATTGTGCCACTCGACACGCCTCACGAACACACTTGAGACCCTCCACGACACTCATGCCATAATGGATCATATGCACGACTCACCTTCATGGGCTCCACCAGCTCAGGGGTCCATCGAGCTCCCTCCATCTCTCTCGAGACTTATCACATGCCCCTTGCTCGGGACTCACATCACTCATGCATATTTGGGCCAAACACCTTATACACATCCGAGAACTCACTTCACACGTGAACCCACAGCATCACACTTAGGATTTATTCATTTAGGAACCACTTCCAGTCTCTGTGCTCTTGGGACTCATCTGGACCTAGTCACATGAATCCATTCCTCAAGACTTGGAATTTTGTCACCCGCTCGGGACCAATCATGCCCTCCTCACAGGCACACTGGCCTTAGAAGGTCATCAAGAACCACACTAGGTAGCTTGGCTTCTCATTATTCATGTACTCGGGGCTTACCTCGCTCATGGAAAACTCACAAGCTCAGAATATTCACGCTCTATAAGAGCTATCTTCCTCTCCTTTTTACAAGAATCAGGCAACCATCACCCATGCCTCTACACTTGGAAATCAACACTTGGAAGTTGTTACTCAGGATCTCACGACTCCTCACTCGGAAGTTGAAACTCAGGAGACTACGCTCGGGATCTCACGACTTCTCGCTTAGGAGTCAACATTTGGAAATTCATCGCTCGACACTCGACACTTGAAAACTTTTTACCACAGACAAAAATATGTCAGTTTTTCTCTTGTAATATGTAAATTTATTTTTACTGACAAAATTGTTATCTATAGCATGTGACGTTGGAGCAACATCAAAATCCCGCAGAGTCCCAGGCGATGTACTCTCGTCGGGTCTCACATGATGACAAATCCTACAGAGTCCTAGGCGATGTACTCCCACAGGTTCTCACATGATGACAAATCCTGCAGAATTCCAGACGATGTACTCCCGCCAAGTCTCACACGATGACATCTCCCATGGGGTCTTAGGCGATGTACTCCCGCCAAGTCCCACGTAATGATTCCTACTGCGATGAAATAAGTTTTGTGCCTCATCATAGCAAAATCTAATCAAAGACTCGTAGGGTTGTCGGATCAACCACAACCCTCTTGACGACTCGCATGGTTTTCGGATCAACTACATCCCGCTCAAAGACTCACAGGGTTGTCGGATCAACCACATCCCGCTTAAAGGCTCGCAGGGTTGTCGGATCAACCACAACCCTCTCGACGACTCGCAGGGTTGTCAGATCAACCTCATCCTGCTCGAAGATTCGCGGGGTTGTCGAATCAACCACAACCCTCTTGACGACTTGCAGAGTTGTCGGATGAACCACATCCTACTCGAAGGCTTACGGGGTTGTCTGGCCATCCACAACCTACCCGAAAATCTACCTCCGTGAAATCAATAAATTCCTGTGAGGTCGGCCTACCTACTTGCGCGAAGATTACTAAAGTCCCACGGGGTGATAGCTGAGCCACAGCCTCATGCCTCAGCTCACTTACGCGATGATTCCTCCCACAGAATCCTAGGCGATGCACTCCCACCGAGTCCCATGCGATGACAAAATAGGCTTTGCGCTCTCATCATAGTGAAATCTCATCAACGATCCCTCACGGGGTTATTGGATCAACCATATCCCGCTCGACGACTCGTGGGGTTATCGGATCACCCACATCCCACTTAAAGACTCGCGGGGTTACTTCAGGCTCGGAGGAGGAATTGACATGTTCTCAGAACCTAGAAATAGGATATCAATAAGTAAATTCCTATCACCTCCCTTGGTGGTAAAAATTTGTGGGATACTGTGAGGATGATAAAAAGTCAACATGCATTTATGGCTAGGGGACAAAAAATGGAAGATGGGATTGAAATTAAGGCTGCTGGGGACTGGGGCAGAGTGTAGTGTACAGAGATGTGCAGAGATGAGAAGAAAAATCAAGGCGGTGAGAAAATAAAGGAATTTGACTTACATACGCAAGGGAAATATCTGACCACACTGACCAAAATTTGGTTATAAAATGGCTCGAACAGATGAAAGAAAGGGCTCTCTGGACTCTCTCCTGTTAGAACAATTTTGACAGCTTCTTTAGCCTTCTTCGAGAGCTTTGACCGGCATGTTTTATTTACATATTTATGTTTATTTTTCCTGTACAAAGTGAGCTATGAGTGACTGTAAAAGCCCCCATCATAATGGATTCTCATCCCCAAATATTCGTGGACGTAGGCACTTACCGAAACACGTAAAATTGTATGTCCATCTCTATCTATTTTATCTGTTATTTACGTACATACAACCACGCCGGGACCTTGCTAGTAGCCCCAAACGACCTCAAATGAAGTCCAATTCGCACCAATAGATTGGAAATAATTCTTTCTCTCACCTCGATTTATTGGCCGATTTTTATGATTTCAACAATTAGCTTCAGTCCCAACTCAGCACAAAGCATTACAACTTGGATTACATATGGGAACAAATCCCTATTTTCTCTAAGAGTTGCTAGATTAACTTTTCCTTTCCAATCACATACTATCACTCCAATTTTGACTTTGCAGTGATTTTTATCAACTACTACATCCCAATTTATTTATTTATTTTTAAAATCCTTTGGAGGAGCTATCCATTCTTATATAGGGTTGGTGATCTTGAGTGCACAATTATAATTCTTTTGGAGCATACTTCTATAGTCATCAAGGGCATGTTTAGATTGGTTCACCAGGGTACAAGGATGCAAGAACCCTGCGTAAAAAACAAAAGTATTCCTCCTCCTCTTCCAAATCTTGTTTGCTACTATTGCAAATTCTTCAGGTTGTTCCTTATCTGTCATGTAAATGAAAAAGTTGTTTAACATCTCTATGAAGGACTTCTCTTCAAGTATGCATTTTTTTAATGCTTAGTCAACATAAGCTCTAGACATCTTGTACTGCACGACCTGCATCTCCAAATGGCATGCTCAAATAGTTTCAGTTTTGTTAAGAGAGATGGGGCAATTTGGGCTGTAGGCCGCATTTCTCCTAAAAATTAGATTTAACTTAGTCGAGAAAGCTACATGAAATGCTCTTCACAGAAATACTTAATTTTTCCTATCCTTTCTTGACTGGGACTAGATATCATATAATGTACTTGCTTGATGGATTTATGTATAATGACTATATTGTTTAAGAATTTATAAGTCATAATTTGTTGGAATTCTATTTATCTTTTCTAGGAAATATGGAATATATAGCAGATTCTAAAGATGAACCACATATTACTAGAATAGATTACATATATGAATGCATGACACCCTATTACTTAGAATTTATAGACAATGCAGAAAAGGATACTGCTGATTACAAAAGGGAAAATCACTTATTAGAGTAAAGCATACAAATTACAATGCAAAAAAGGATTAATTGGAGTTAGTGTATTTGCTGTTTGGAGTAATGCATACTGCTGATTAGGTCAAATGCATTGTTACCATAAAGACAGACTTATTGTTTTATTTGGGCTAGAAGATGATTTAATAATAGCATATTTATGTTACTTGTGCCAGTAATTTGAGGAAATATGTAGTCTGATTGAGATGAAAAAAAAAACAAACTGTATGGTTAGGGGGTTATGTAATCTTGGTTTTATTATAATAATAGAGGAACATCAAGCATTAGGGATTATTGGGTGTACTCGTTGCACGCATGATTTTTACCAGATTGAAGAGGGAGTTAAAGCTATGGTTGGGGTTGCTAGAAATGAGATGGTAGATGAACAAAGATGTACAAAGCTGGAAAAATAAACAGTTGTGCCTGAGAGAAATAGAAGTTGATGCAAACCTACTATATGGACTGAAAGAAAGGCGGATCTGATAAGTCCATCTGAGTTGTGAAATAGGGTATAATTCCACTTGCTCAATTCCTATTGGATCTTTCTACATGTCTATAACCGAAATGCACCAATGTATCTATAAGATATAGGTAGTTATAAATTGACATTTGTAGTAATTGCCTTGGGAACCACTAGATGATATTGCAAATTTCTGATATTTGCATGAATGAAAGAAGGAAATTTATGGTTTGCAATTGATGATGACATGTATTGAATATTACATAGCTTTAGCCAATGGTATGTATTTAATATTTAGTGTTTCACATTGTACTTTGTTTATAATTTTCTACACTAGACCGGATTTATACATGAGTCAATAACAACATTTAGCATTGAAACTTGTGAATCTACCTTTGTTATATTATTTGATGAATCAAGTTGTGAAGAAATAGGAATTTGCAATATACAGGATCAATGCTTAAATTGCTACCAATTCATTCAAGCAAAAGCATTGTAATCAATCAAAATGCATCAATGCTACCATAAAACTGGTTTTGTTAGGCTTTTTATTAATGCATGCATGCCCAACAATAGCCCAGAATGGCCAATTAATTTTAAAATTAAAAAAATCCAAATTATTGTGGCGGAAAACATCGACGCCAATGCTTTACTAAAAAGTCAGTCGTAGAAGACATGATATTGCAACGTTAGCAACATTTAGCTGGAAAACATCATTTGTGGCAACTTATTGCTGCCGCAAAAAAACTAAAATGCACATATATTAACTATCTGTACGGGCATTTGCCGCGAATATAAACCTATTTACTGTGAAAATCATTCGCGGGAAATAATAAGTTGTTGCAACGTTTTTCAGTTTTGGGCATCCATATTTTAATCGTTTCTTCATCAACCGACGTGCGGCAAATTAGAATCGACAAATAACTCTTTTGCAGCATTTTTTTTTGCTAGTTTTTGTCGAAAAGTTGGGAAGGTATTCATATTTGAAAAAATGGGTCAATAATTGATTTTCCCCTAATGTTATGAATTGACATCTCGCAACAGGCTTTTGGATATTGATCAATACCTGCCATACTGATCCTACATGTTCTCTGCTAGTTGCCTGCGAACCTACCTATCTTTAAGCATCCTTTCTGTTTATGTCTAATACTAATAGTTCCCTAGTGGAAACAAAAGTTTGGAAGGTATTAATATTTGAAAAAAGGGGTCTATAATTGATTTTCACTTAATGTTAAGAGTCGACATCTCGCAACAGGCTTTTGGATATCAACCATTACCCCTAACTCTTAGGAATTTGCCCCAACCCAAACTAGATCATCAACATCAACCAAGAGCACCTTGCAAATTGTTGAGCCTAATTTTTCACCAATACCCAAAGTCATCCCATCATCCCAACAAAAGGCATATTAGGTTCATGAGAGGTGGTTATATATCTTTATGAATAAATTTATATATTATCATTTTTTTTATTATCATTTCATCATCTCATAATGTAGTATTAGATGATATGCTAATATATAAAATATAATAAATAATTTTCAATTATTTAATATCATATCATAAGATGATGAGAGAATGATAATAAATAAGTAATGAATAGCATTACTCTAGCATCAAATTCCTTTAATATACTATTAGAAAATTAGGAATTTATCAAAAGACCATAGTCTGCTCTCCACAGCTCTTTCCTTTTTTTTTTCATCCTACTTCTTCGAAGATGATCCGATCTTTTATGTCCCATATATATTTTCGACATTGTTATTGAAAAGCTTCCTTGTTCAACTTCTTTTATGCGACAATCAAAGCTATGAGACATTCCTTTTCATTTTTGTATATATATAAATATATATATTTAAAATCATAATAATATGCTCAGGATTATTTTTCAACTTTATTTTAATTGATATAGTTATTGAAGAAACCTTAATATTTTCAGTGAAGTGTACTATTATATTGACTTTTTTTTTTCTCTAAATGAATTATAAAGCAGTGGTAGGAAAATCATTATTCATTCGTAAATAACTATAATACCTTTTTAAAATATTTATAGCAAATAGCTGACATATATAATTTGACACGCTAAATTATAAAATTATTTTTTATTATAAATAGATATAATATAAAGTTCCGATAATTTATAAACTTATTTTTAATCTATGTATAAATATATATTCTCAAATTACATATATACATACTAATATATATATATATATTCAAAATATATACATATGGTCGGAGTAATGTTAGAGATTACTTATATTCATCATATTCACTTTTATATAAATAATATATTATTTAATTCATATGAGAGGGAAATATGAAGGGTGTGAGTGCTCCTATCATTTTTGATATGTCCGACGCCGTCCTAGATTCGCCCAGTCGGTTGCCATTAGATCCATCTTTAAGATAATAATTTTCTCGTCACATTACTGACATTTCCAATCACATATTCAAACACCAATCAGGGGGTCAGCCTCTACGGGCTTACAACAACGCTTACCAAACGTCTTTAAAGTACTCTCTATTTTGTGTTTTTGTTGTTGGTTTTTTTGTTGACAAATTATTTAGCCAAAAGCTTCACTAAGATTGACGACAATGGCTTCCACATCTCTAGGTTTTACTTCTCTGCAACCAAAATTTCAGTCACCCATAACACCTTCGAAGCCCTCCGCGCGTCGAGCTATCTTCCCTCCGATCGCTTCCTCATTGTCGGAAAATCCATACGTGAAGGTTCCACCGGAGACGATCGAGTCTCCTGCACCCAAAGAGCTTCCGATCCTGAAAATCCCCGGAAACTATGGCTTCCCTTTTATCGGACCGATGAAAGATCGACTCGACTACTTCTATAACCAAGGTCGTGAGGAATTCTTTAAGTCACGTATGCAAAAGTACCGGTCGACGGTGTTCAGAGCCAACATGCCACCCGGTCCTTTCATAGCTTCCGACCCTCGCGTCGTCGTTCTGCTCGACGGCAAGAGCTTTCCGGTGCTGTTCGACGTCACCAAGGTAACTAAGAAAAACCTTTTCACCGGAACTTACATGCCCTCCACCGAACTCACCGGCGGTTACCGGGTTCTCTCCTATCTCGACCCCTCTGAGACTCGCCACGATGAGCTCAAGCGCCTCATGTTCTTCCTCCTCCAGTTCCGTCGCGATCACGTCATACCCGAGTTTCATTCCGTCTACTCGGAGCTCTTCAATGGGTTCGAGCAGGAACTCGCGACCAAAGGGAAAGCCGCTTTCACGGATGCCGGTGACCAAGCAGCATTTAACTTCCTTTCTCGTGCTCTGTACGGCACAAACCCGGTCGACACCAAGCTCGGAATCGATGGTCCGAAGCTGATCTTAAAATGGATCCTTTTTCAGCTCAGTCCTCTGTTCACTCTCGGCCTCCCAAAGTATCTCGAAGAACTCCTCATCCACACTTTGCCTCTCCCTCCATTTCTGGTCAAGTCGGATTACCGGCGGCTCTACGAATTCTTCTACGAGTCTTCCGGCCCCGTTCTTGACGAGGCCGAAAGATTGGGCATCTCGAGAGACGAAGCATGCCATAATTTGCTGTTCGCTTCGTGCTTTAACACCTTCGGCGGCATGAAGTTCCTCTTCCCCAACATGATAAAGCTGATCGGTAGAACTGGGAGTAAATTCCAGACCCAGTTGGCGCAAGAGATCCGATTAGCCATCAAATCCAACGGCGGAAGAGTCACGATGGCCGCCATGGAACAGATGCCGCTGATGAAATCTGTCGTGTACGAATCTCTCCGGATAGAACCGCCGGTGCCGTTACAATACGGAAGGGCAAAGCGTGACCTCATCGTCGAGAGCCACGAAGCTGCTTTTCTAGTTAAGGAAGGCGAAATGATATTCGGGTATCAGCCATTTGCAACAAAGGATCCGAAAATATTCGACAGAGCCGAAGAGTTCGTGCCGGATAGGTTCGTCGGAGAAGGTGAGAAGTTGCTAAAGCACGTGTTGTGGTCAAACGGACCGGAAACCGAGACACCGACGGTCGGGAATAAGCAGTGTGTCGGGAAAGACTTCGTGATTCTCGTATCTCGGCTTCTCGTGGTGGAGCTGTTTCGCAGGTACGATTCGTTCGAAGTCGAGATCGGGACATCCGCATTGGGTGTCTCCGTCAGCCTAACTTCTCTCAAAAAATCAAGCTTTTGATCATGGCGATCTTGATCATTTTCTGTAGTGGGATTTCAAGTAGATTATTTCAATCTCAACCAAAGTGAAAAATAATAAATTATTATGAAGGTGGAAAATGGGTCCCATTCCTTTCCCGACACGATTTTCCCCTCCTCGTATTATATTCATGAGATGTGCTGGGGCAACTGGATGAGGGTTGCCGGTGTGTCGGCTGCCCTATCATTTTTATATATTCATATATTATCATAATTTTATGGGTGATAAATTTAATCCAAATTACGATAATTTATTATGGATATTGCTATTATATTTCTCTTTTAAAAATATTCTTCGTAAAAAAAATTATTATTTTTTGATAAGGCACATTTTTTAACAAAAAATATGTACGGAAAGTTATATCAGCATTACTCTATTATTCTTAAACCCGCTGCAAATTTCTTATTTTAATTAATAAGTCCTGCAACTCGTTAACATTTATTCCTGACATAAATGATTTATATATATATATATTTATTTATAAATATTTTTATAAAAAAAGTGTAGTGTGTGATATGTTTATAAGATTATTATACTCGATTAAAAGTGATATGAAGTGACTTTATATTATTATCGGAGCTTTTTTTTTTTTTAGTTGCTCATATTAATGGTTTTTCTAGTTATACTGAATAAATTAATATGGGTCATTTTTCCAAAAAGGGAAATCCATAATAAGTTTATCAAACTTTGTTAGTGCTTTTGGTGGAAAGGCCACTATCACCTCTTGAATTCGATGGTCCCTTCTTGATGCTGAAACTAGAAACAATTTTTTCCCCATCAATGTTCGGAGGGATTTTGAAGGTAAATGGGTAAAAATAACAAAGTAGTACTAGTGTGACGACCAGCTTTATTAGCTAGGCATGGCCACTACCATAAATTTTACATCGTAATTTCTTCTCATTTTTTTTTTCTATTTTTAAACATTTTTGAATAGTTTTAAAAGATATAAAAAATACATTAATACACTAAATATTATTTTTTAAACCATTAAGTAAAAAATAATTATTTAAAAAAATTAAATATATAAACGATCATAATGAGTGAACAAATTTGTAGGGCCTAGCATTTTCCAAAATAATATATGATTGTGATATATAGGTTTTTTTTTTTTTGAAATAATCAATGATTTGAGTTACAACTGGACCAACCTTATTTTTTAGTTTGTATCATGGATAAATTCATGAGTATTAAAAGAGGTAGTGTAGTGCATTTGTTGGAATTAGAACCACGACCTCTCTCACTTTTAATATTACAAATGATTTTTTTTTTCCTAAAACAAAATAATCTCATTTATGGCAAAATAAAATTTTAATAACAAAAATCTCTTAAGATTTACATTTCAAATAAAACCATAAAATTAAATTTTATTATCCCCCAAATCATTATTGAGAGAGAAGATAGCCTATTTTATCTAATTTTATTATCTTTAATGCATTATTTTACAAGGGTGTCAAAATATGTCAATGAATCGTGTTCATGTCGTGTCGAAATATGTACATTAAGCTTAAAAGATCAAAACGAACACTACTCATTAAAAATTTCATGTCGGAAATCTCAATACTAACATGACATGACCCATTAAGTAGATATAATAAATCGACACAACACAACATGACACGATTCGATCTATTTCAACCTGCGAATCCATTAATGACCCGTTTACAATTTGATATATATTACTCTAATCCTGCATGGTTTGACATATATGTACTAATAAACTTAATTAAACTAATGACTTAGAAGGATTGCGGACTGATTGAGCCATAATTAGTTAAATATACCACAAATAAACATATTAATATTACAATCTCAAAGAGTTAACACAGTCTAAAGTTTGTAAACAATAAACATTAATGTTACAATCTAAAATTACAAATATGATAAAAACATAAATATAAATAAATTTAGAACTTGCAGGTGGAGTATCATCATTGTTCTTGTTGATGTTCAACCCAATTACATCTCCGGTTAACTCATCCAAGTCAAAATCTTCTTTTATTTCTATTAAAAAAAAGTATCAGTAATGCACAAAATATAAAACCTCTATAAATTCAAAATGCAAAAAATCAACTAATAGATTTATAATACTAATAGATTAATATAAGTTAATAAGCAGCCTACTAAATAAGTAGCCCAGAAAGTTGAAATAAATTAATAAGTTAACAAAAGGAATGAAGAAACCATTCAAACTATCAGTCCAGTAAATAAGTTAATAAAAAGAATGAAGAACAAGTTAATAAAATATTAAAATGCCAACCCAGTAAATAAGCAGCAGCAGCCCAGTCTATGCCAATAGTGAAATGTAATGCAACAAATCTTAGCAGCCAAAATTACGGCATAGTGTTCCATCAACATTTGCATAAAAATAATCAGCAAAACAAATGACACTGATGGAGTTTTATCCTCTGTATGGTTTAGCATAAAAATAATCAACATTTTCAAATCATTTTAATTATCAAACTCTCTCTACAACCAAATGAGCTATAAGGGAACACTAGTCCAACAAACATCCCAAGAATTAACAAGTTGCTAAAACAGCCATACAAGAACAGGTTTTTTTTTTCTTTTTTTGATAAGTATAAACCGCCACATAAGAACAGGTTATAATACTGTAACCAACCACAAGAGAAAAATAACAACATAGAAAAATGCATTTAATTTAATATAATTAACTTTAAAAAATCAAATACAATTAAACAAACACAATTAAAATTCAAAATGAAGAAAACAAATTTCAACACTTCATTGTGTACAATTTAGATAAAAAGGTGACCAATTAACTAAGTCAATATATATAAGTCAATTCCTTTCAAAGGTTACTTCAAAATAAACACAATAGATATAAGTCAATTAGCAGTTAGTGATGAAGTACTAGTTACTACAACTCAAATAAATCCTATAGATATAAATCCTTCCAAAAATTATGATGTATTGAAGAAGGACTTACGGGTACTCTTTGTAATTAGTTTACAAATGAATGAAAATAAGACAACATATATATATAGATAGTAAAAATGGAAGGATGGCATTTCACGGTCAAATAAACCAGTCCTATATATTTAGCCTTTCACCAAACACTAACACTAATAAAGATACAAAATAAATCCTAGAACAACAACGTACACGCACATGGAAGGGAGAACGCCAAGATGAAGCTAACAAAACCAGTCTTATAAAACTAGTCTTACATTTAGACCCTAACCAAATCAAAGCTATAAAACCAATCCTAAAAGAGCAAGTTACAAAGCCAATAGATAGAAAACCTAAACCTTTGCGTGAGTGGGTGAGTCGGCGAAGACGGAGAAGCTGGGAGAACCAAGAATGCCTTTGTGTGAAAAGTCGAAGAAGGGAGAAAGCCAAATGAACCACTGAGTTGTGCTGCTGTGAGGCTTGTCGATGATTGAGGGCTGGCGACGCCGCGTGAGACACTGAGAGAGAACACGATAGTCCACAAACCCTAAATCGTGATTCATGAGTCGTAAAAGAGTAAGAGACTAAAGAGGGAGAAAGGAAAAATCTAAAATCAGAAGGAGGAGTGGCACGAAATCGGGAATAAGTTAGGCTTAGGGTTTCTTAAGTTTAACTTAAAGGTATATATGTAAATTTAATTATTAATGGGTCTTAACGGGTTAAAGCGGGTTATAACAGGTTTGACTCGTTATAACCCTTTAAGCAATCTTGTCTTAACGGGTTGACCTGTTTTGACCCGATACCCGTTAAGGCTAAATCCTAACCCGTTTTTATCGTGTCGTGTTCATATTGGGTTAACGAGTCATGTAATATATTATCACCCCTACTTCTTTGGGATATGATCTATAGATAGGTCTATTCATATAGGCCAAGTTTACTCGGTTCGGCCTGGAACTAGGATAATCGGATTTTCGATTATGGGTTCAGCCTAGATTAAATGTGGGCTAGAACCCACTTTGACAAACCTAGATGAATTTGGGCTGGGTATTGGGTTGAAATCAAGATTCCGGGTCTCAGACTCGGTACCCTAATTTTTTTAGAAAAACTTAGAGGTATCAAAATAACGTCATTTTGATACCTATTAGGAGTAATTCCTCGACTCGTTAGGCCTCATGTACAACTTCTCAGACCTTTATCTCTCTCTCATACACACTGAAACCCTAACCTCCTCTGCTAGCGAAATTATTTTCCATTGCGCCATCATCTTCAACACTTTGCTCCATCATCTTCATCCTTGTGTGCCGATCGAAGTTAGTTTTTCTTCTTCTCTCTTTGGGTCTTACTTTGTTCCTAGTTAGTTTTTCATTGTTTCAAGTCTAACTGTTTTTTACCTCATTCTATGAGTGGGTGTATAGAGTGTTTGCTCGATAAGTATGCTTATTATAAAATGGATTGGATGTAGTATAGCTCAACAGAAGCTTCAAACGCACTTGTGGGAATGGAATATTAGACTCTAGGTTCAAAATCTGTTTCAGGATTTCTTGTATGTTATAATGATGGTACTAAACTGGGGACTGTTCTTACTCAACTTTTTCTTCAAACATTCTTGTTTATGATTTTAGTTATTCTTAAGCACTTAATGTCTTTGTAAATTGGTCGATTGGTGAAACTCTCTTTCCATTGCTATTTAGATTTTCATATGTCAATTCCATTGTAACATATCATTTTTTGTAAAGTTTTGCTTCGTTTTTTCCTATTGTATATGGGGGATATTTGTAAAATGAACTTTTTAAATTTACTTTAATATGATTCTTTTGTGGATTAAATATTTCTATTTAAATACACTACAAGCTTCAGCTAAGGGAGTTCTTTTTGCCAAAAAAAAAAAAACTTGTGCACCATTAGTGGCTGTAATTGTCACATTTGGTTTCTTCGCATGTGATCAAGTTTTTTACAATAGTAGATTGAAGCTATATTGGTAATGCTAACCTAACTATCCGAAAATCTAGAAAGAGAGAGGAGATACTTTTAATAATAGTTGGAGATTATCATGTCTCATTATTTTAGTAAAAATACACATGTTAGTTATGGTCAAAACTTTCAACCCAGAATTTTTTCTCTTCACCTCAAGCATGATAAAAGTAGAACAGAGGATCCATGTTAAACAAAATAAATCAAATTTATTTAGATTTCTTATTTTTGTTCTTCATTCTACATGTGGGTGTATAGATGTATAGAGTGTTTGCTCGATAAACCTCAGCTTTATTAAGTAATGATTGACCTAAGTCTGATGAAAGTGGTTTTTAAAGGTGAAATCATGCAAGTTTTTGAAATCTAAAATGTTCTTTAACTTATTATTCAGTTGTTGATTAGCACATAAATTTATTTTGTAGGTTAGTGAAATGGCTCAATATTGTGATTGACATCAAAAGTGAAAATTTTCAGTGTTTGGAAGAGAGATTCTTGATGAAGTTTAGATAACTCAATATTCCTTTCAAGTTTTGATGATGGAAATTTTTTGTTGTGCAGTTTCTAAGAACTGAGTTTCATGTTTCCTTTCAAATGATTTTGGTTTTCATTTGATTTTCACATTCTTTTCATGGATATATCAATTTGATGCTTATCAATATATGGGTTTTTTTGCTTGCATTTGATTGTTTATATGTCAATCTTGGATTCCTCTAGTCATTTTTTTTTTCTGTTGTGTAGTTTAGAAAAACTAAGTTTCAAACCAATATGTTTGCTTAAATTATGGACTTGTATTATTTGCTAAAAATTTGCAGATTTGTAAATGATTTTTTACTCAATTATATGATTTTTTTTTTTTGTTTATGCTTTGTTACTCAATAATAGATGGAATGTCAATATGATTGAAGGGGTTGTTGGTAACTCCTCTTCTCTTCCGGTGGATGTGGAGGAGCATGTATATATGTTCACAAGTATCAATCATACTTTTATTATATGTTAATTTCTTTTCTCATTCATCCCTAAATCGTTAGTAAGCTTAAAATCTTAAATATTTTAAAGAATTAGAGAAATGTTTTTTTGAACATGATCTTCAACCTGTTCCACGTAAAGCTTAACTAGTTTGAACAAAGATGGATGCTTTCATTTATTTGAAAGAACAAAAAAATATTAAAACTAATTTGAAGTAAACTGAAAAATTTACCATCATATTTTAAAGATCCAGCACTTCGAGTAAAGAAGATATATAAGAAAATTATGGCTTCGACTTAATTCCCTTAATCATCCACTAAATCAAACACCCAGATGGGCCAGATCCATTCCAAAGAAGTTTTTTTTTTTGAAAAATAATTTTATTCATTGAAACTTAAATACATGAAGCCTATAATGTGATCAACCGATTAACTAAATACATATTGACGAAGAATTTCTAAATCTCTCAGAAAAAAAACTGAGAGAACCAAATACTGCCTCAAATGGAGGCAGTTATCAAGTTTTTCTATAATGGAGAAAACTAAACTTCAAACGAACTATATTCTGGGAGACTATTTCTCACTTTTTACATTTTTTTTATACAAACGAAAATATACAATACAACAACAACAGAACACAACCAACAAAACACATAAAACAAAACAAAATAGAGGCTTTCTACAGTGGCCCGTGCGATGGCGCGTGAACAGCACGCGCCACTCTAGAAGTTCAGCAGCATAGGCCTAGGAGGCAATACCACCCCGGATCCTCTCCATTGGTTAGAGATGATCTACCAAAGGCAAGATCCAACCATATGGACCTCATGCGTGAGGATCACGCGCCTCACCGAACAACAAAAACTCTCAGCGACGACCAGAATGGCAGACGAGAAGGTCGGCAACATCACACATGGTGGTCTTTAGGCTTCCTCTACCTCCAAACCTGCAAAACAAGCCTCAAAAACCAAAAAATCCGAAATCCACCATCACCGATAAGCAAAGAGGTGGTCGGGAAAGGATACGAAAAAGAAAAAGGAAAAGAAGAGAAGGAAGAAATGAAGAAGAAGAGGGAGAGACGGAGCTGAAGCTCCACTCCCCCTCACGTCAGCGCGAGGACATCAAACCCTAAGAGACGAAAGAAATCGCTAGAGAGGACATTGCAAAGAAGATAGAATAACGTTGTTCTAGAAATGAGTGACATAGAATGACATTGATCTAAAATACAAACCTAAAAGAAGACCAGCAATACTACTACGTACAGAAACACTCTAATTTGTATAGAACCCAAAATATATTACAAATTTATTTCTTCCCCTATCCCATTCTAATTTTCATGTTATTGAACTTCTATATGATACTCAACTTCAAAGTGACATCCATATTTTCCCCTCAGGAGATATAATAGATTATACCCTCTAATAATTATCATCATAGAATTTAGTAGTCTATACCAGCTAATATTTTGATCCCAAGTAACAAGCATCATGATGGCTATGACATATGTTTTAAAAAAAAAACAAATAATAGATTAACAATTCATTTGTCTTACATTAAACTTTTTCTCTTATATATAATAACTTTAACACCACCAAGACAAACAACCAAGCAGGCAATGCAATAAGCACATGATATCGAGAAAAAATTAATTGTATTATGCTTTTTATTAAAAAATATTGCATTATGAATATTTGGGAAACTTTTTCCACTTATCAAAAGAATGCCCCAGAAATTAAATTTTTGAATACCAATTTGTATATGGGCATTCATGTGTGTGGGCGAGAGAGAGTACTAGTTGTCCGCTTACATGACGTTCCACACTTGCATCAAAATGACTACTTTCGTGTTCTTTCCTTTTGAGCCTAAACGGAGTAAATGGTTTCATCATAACTATGCATCTGTTCCACCATCTTTTCTTGATATTACGTCAAAAGTGTAGCTACCTCACTAGCACCACAAAATGAAGTACCTCATATAGAATACACAAAATGAAATAAGGTGTCATTTTTTTATTTTTCAAAAGAGTCAGGATCACATGTCTATTAGTAATCCTTACTCCAATTTTATTAATAAGCTCTCACTTATAGCGGGGCAATACCGTGGTTATAAATCATTCACTTGCAAGTTTACAAAATATTAAAAATAAGACCAAAACCTAGGTTTCAAAAAAGACCTAACCAATAAATAAAAAAACCAAACAATAATCAAAAACATTATTCCGAAGCATAAAAACCAACTATACAAATTATAAATCCTAGCATCTTGTTGCAGGTAAACCCACCTTATCAACTTTTAAAATACCTCTCAATTTATAAGGGAGTTCTCTATACTGATCCAAGTGTTATTAGACCCTCCCACACCAAGGCGAACAAGAAAATCTACTGCCATATTGTATTCTCTAAAAACATGTCAAAAGGTTACTTGTATTGTAGCCAAGTAACATTGAATTTCCTCCCAAAAGTCATAAAGGTACTAAAGAACACACACACCTTGTTTCAACTAATTCAGAACAACGAAAGAATCCATTTCAATCTCTAAAACTGAGAAACTAGCCTCAACATTGTGACAGATACCATTTAAAAGAGCAGACAGTTCAGCATAATTATTCGTACCAATTCCAAGAGATGCTGTGAATGCCAAACATAAATCACCATTGAAATTTCGGATAATGCCGCCAACTCCATAGACACCAGAATTCCCAATCAAACTAATATCAACATTTAATTTGAAACCATCTGTAATCAGATGCATCCATATCACAATTTGCACTAGTTTTGGTTTTCTTGGTTTCATTTGGATATTTAAACTACTCAGAATATTAACATCATTTAGTCTAAAATTTGAATCTTCTTTGAGTTTCAATCCAGTCCAAGCAATCCAAAATTTGATCTTATGCAGAAAAGCTTCCAAACTAAGTTTTTTTCCTTCCAATTTTGCTTCACAACGCCAAATCCACAAGTTCCATGTAACAATAGACGGAATTAAACCAATTAACTTGCCTTTAGAAGAGGATTTGCTAACCCGACGGAACTATAACTCAACTTTTCCTCTCCAACCCCTACCTCGGGTATAAGGCATCTCAGTTGTAGTGAATCCTCCACAAATATTCTCGGCAATATTACCATTGGCCAATAAATAATTCTGATCCTCATATCCGCCTAATTCACAACACTGACATTTGGATACAGTCGGAATGCCTATACAACAAAGGAGATCATCCACAGATAAGTAGTAATGAATTGCTTTCCACATCATCACCGAAATCTTCTTAAGTAATGCATTCTTTCAAACCCAATCGGACCATCCCACTTTAGGAGCCTTGATACGAATACAATCTAATGCACTTTTGAAACAAATTTCTCATCATCAATTAGTTTCCAAATAAGCATATCACTTCCATCTTTCTGATCACCAAATTGCGCAATAATTTCCTGTATTTTGTCACAACCCACAACCCGAGATATCTTATCAATATTCCAACCATTCTCAATTTTGCACTCTTGAATCCTTAGATGCACAATCTTCGTCATAGGTAATGAATCACCAATTGGGCCATCAAGGTGTCATAGTTGAATGCTAACCTTAGGTCCGGTTTGTTTAGTAAACTCAGTTTTACTATTCACAACTCATTTCGTACTTTCAACTCATCTCGACTATTCATTTTATTACTATTCATAACTCATCTCAAATCATCTGATCTTTGAATCCGAATGAGACTTTTAGTCCTAAGGTAGAAACTAGCCATATATTCAAGAGTCGCACCAATGGGCACTTGTGAATCGTATACAACCAGTCCAGCCTGCACGTGTAACATAATTTTGTCTTCCACTGTCATGTATAAAGAAAGAATGGGAGAACGGAAAAACAAAGATATAAAGTACTCCTTTCTTTTGACCACTTGTTTGATGGATCTAGGTTTATTCCTTTGTTTATCAAAACGTCTGCCAAATCCTGCCTCCGTGTCTAAGTAGAGCCAAAACAAAATTATAGAGGAAGTAAGATATTGAGTAGACTAATAAAACAAGTCACACATCAGCCTAGCGGCATACAAATTACAATTGTCATATCACCTTTAAAGTATTCGCTCGAAAAAAATTGTGGGTCGAGGCTTCTCGAAGGCTTCAATAATTTCCTTGAATTCAAATTTTCAATGACTGGATACATCTGCAACAAAGAAAGCACACACGGTTATAAAGACATCCTAGAAACACCTAAAATGACATATTTTTCTTTTTTCCTTTTTTTGTCTACGCGAGAGAAAATGTCCCCTATAACAGTATCGAGCACTTCATTAGCTTCTCCAGGGAATGTCTTCTGCCCATTCTGCATACCCTTCTCCACAATAATTTTGAAAGAGCTTCTCTCCTTCGCACTGTGGAAGCAAGACGGCAAGCGACACAAAGAGTGAGGAAGAAAATGTCAGAAAATAATGGGTTCACTTTTTTAACCGTTTAGACAGTACTTTATATTTACTTTTTAAAATTCAATGAAGATGTAAAATCCCACAATGTAAAATCCCTAATAATTAAGAGCGTAAAGAATTAAATAAAATGAAGTAATTAAAGAACCCTTATATTTGTGATTCTAATCTAAATTTATTACACGTTTAATGTTGTCCAATAGTACTAGTTGTTATTATAAGGGGTCGATGAGAAAAGCATCAATATTGTCGATTTCCAAAAATTGAGCGTGGTAGAACATGCATGCCTGCCCTATCATTTGCATGCTCTTAAGTTTTAATTTGTTATGTCCTTTTTAGATGTTTTTTATCAGTCCATAATGATGTTGGCTCACAATTAATGAAATGGGAGGACCAAAGAGTACATGATTAGGTGGCATATTCCTACTAACGTTAACGTTAGGCATGAGGAGAAACGAATCTCATACTTTATTGTAAGCATTTTAGAAGAGAATAGGGTATATAGGTAGATAAATGATATCTTTCATCTTAAACTTTATCATCTCAACGTAAATGGTACTACTCTAACATGTCACATTTATAAGTTCTTGTACGTCTAATTCATGTGAAGTTATTTAAAATATGCCATATTATAAAAAATGATAAAATCCAGAATGAAAATGATATATGATGCATGCAGCATATATACATAGTCTTAATCCCTTTTTACTAAACAAATATATAATAGGAAGCACTTAAATTTTACAATTTTCCTTATAAAATAAACAAATAAGAGATTAAAAAGAAAAGTAATGTTCATTTGCTTGGATTTTTCCCGCTTGCACTGGATGAAAGAGGAACAAGAAGACAGACACCTCTAAATGGCCGGTCGGTTTGAAATCATGCGAGGCATTTCAATCTTAGTACACTTTGAAAACACCAATTTTCAAAAAAGAAAAGATCAATTATAGAAGAAGGAAAGTCATTGAAAAGATCACCAAATTCTTCAACTTAGTACTTGGAAGTCCTAATCCAAGAATATGGTTTTTTTGACTCACAGGATTGCTTGAGAGGAGACTAGCGCATCCCATGCATGCATGTGAAATGCAAGGCATTTCATGGGTCGACGTCCCAACAACTCTTTAGAAACCTTGCTCATTCTTTGAACAATATATGTTGTACTTTAATTTGTTTGTCTTGATCAGATATAAATGGGTATATGTTAGAGGCTTGAGATAGAGCAATTTTTATTTTATTTTATTGGGAGATAGAGCAAATTAAGTATATTTGCTATGGCCGGTGTGATATGTCCCGTGTGAAGAAGTTCATGATCGGATTTATACATCTGTTTTAATAATGATCTTCAGCATGTTAAAATAAATCAAATAGGAGAATACTATTGTACTTATAGATGAGGATGAATCTCATCTTCTAGGCCGATTACAGAGCAAGCAGAGAAACTTGGCAAATGGTAAATAGGACTTCCAATTGTGGCTTTTTCTCTATAAGGTTGGGTCTCCCATCTGACCGCATTGATTCTAACATTACTAGATACCAAATTGCAGAAAAAACATAAGTTTTTTCTAATAGATATATTATCTTTGACACAAACATCAGTTTGTGTAAACGCTAAACTTATAATATTTAAAGTTTTTTCTTATAGCATGCTCAAGGTATATATGCTAAATTTTTTTTTTTTTTAAAAGAAACATTGTAATTAATCCTTATTAGAAGAGACTGAAAATACTGTAAACGCTAAACTTCATTCCTGGTTGACTGGATCTATGAAGTTACAAAAGGAAATAAATTGGTAGAACAAACTAGGGATAAATAGAATTAAGAAAGGCCACATAATTATATAATTGACTAAATCAATATATGGCATTAAAGCAAATTAAAACGGATTCAATTTCAACTAGAATTGAACCCAATTAAGTCGAACTCTAATATTATAAATTTTTAATAGAAATATTATTCTTTACTCTAAATTATCCACTCCATGATGATTCACATCGATTTATATGTTACCTGCATTTTAACTACCTATCGCCATAAAGAGAAAAAGGAGCATTTGTACTGACAAATCATTTATAACGAGAAAAATTATATATGACGAAAACAGACTGATTTTAACAGAAAATAGTCATTTTTGTACTAGTACAAATGCAAGCATCAATGCTAAACATTAATTTACACATAAAGATTAGGTGACAAACGAGGTTTGAGGACAACATCAAGTGGTGTGGATTTGATGTTTGTAAGTCCAAAGGTAGCTGACATATCAACAGGAGCATTTGATGGGGTGGAAATCTCAAAGGCATGAATCAAACTTGCAAGAGGCAAGTGCAGCATCTGAAGGCCAAAAGAGATACCAGGGCAAGCTCTCCTCCCGCTGCTAAATGGGATGAGCTCAAAATTCTGACCCTTAACATCAATATCCTTGTGGGTGGTGAGGAATCTCTCTGGCTTGAACTCTAAAGGCTCAGACCATATTTTAGGGTCTGTTTGGATTTTCCACAAATTGACCAAAACTCGGGTGCCTTTTGCAACATGAAAGCCACCAATGGTGCAGTCTTCTATGGTTTCTCGTGGTCCTGAGAGAGGTCCAGGTGGGTATAGCCTTAGTGCCTCTTTGACAATGGCTTGGAGGTAGAACAACTTGCTTATATCTCCTTCATTAACTAGTCTTTCCCGGCCCACATGCATGTCAAGCTCCTCTTGAGCTTTTATTAAGGCATGGCGATTGTTTAATAACAGAGAGAGCGCCCATGTTAGAGAAACCATGGTTGTGTCTGTCCCTCCTGATATCATGTTCTACATTAATATAACATGATTTGTGTTAGTACTTGTTCATAATTACCAATTAGTGATTCTCTAATTATATATATCACATGTCAACCTATATTCTTGACGTGATAAACCTAATTGACATAGATATAACTGGCAAGTCCAATTCTCTGATCTAGTTATATACTTGACTGAACTGAATGGTTCAATGTAGAGCGAGATAGATATATTTGGGTTAGTTTAGATAGTGAGGATTCTCATGAGGCACCTCAGATATTATTCTGTGAATAATAGTGAAAATATATATATATATATTGAATAATATTAAAAAATAAATATATATAATAAATAATAGCAGAATATTTTGAAGGGTCGACTGTATGCAAAATTCTCATACAGATAGATAGTATTAAATGACGTTGTACTATATATATCCACATGATGCAATCGATTACTCTTATCTCTCCAACTATTCAATTTTATTAGATAATTAGAGATAACTCTCTATTCGATATACATAATAATTAAACTGTTTGCCTGGCTCTTTGTGCACATAACTCAAGTTCTACAACAACGTCAATCCTTGTGGCTGGTGTATCAAAGCACCACTTTTGTGCGTAGGCCCTATCATAGTTATGAAAAATGAAAATACGTACTAATAATTCTTGATCATTGAGAAACCCACTTCAATGCTAGGTATGTGGAAATATAGACGAACTTATATGTAGCCTTTTTTCCGTCCTTGATATCTAGTCCATTTGAATGGAAATTTTTTAAATTTTTATATGAAATATAATAAATAATTTAATTTTTTCAAATTTTAAAATAATAATAATATTAAAAAATAAAATTTTAATAAAACTTTTTCAACTTTTAATATTTATATAAAATTATATATCTCATTTCTTCATATTAGTATCCAAATACTTGTACATAATTTGAATGATGATAAGTTATAATTTGCAGGTGATTATTGCTAGTATTAAGAGCACTAGTATTGAATCCTTTAAATGATCCGTCAAACACAAATTTAATAATTTTTATTAAAAAAATCTTTACATGAGTTATCAAATCTCTTAATATCTAACTTTAGACTACAATAAATATTATCCATTCTTCATATTTGAAAGATCACTGTTTATATGTTAAATACATACTTTAATATATTTTATTCTATTACTTTTAACAATAATTTTTTTAATAAGAAATTGAAAAATATTTTTTAACAAGGAATCGAGATATACTTTTTCAACAAGAAATTGAAAATTATTTTTTTAAAATTTGGTTGAAAAATAATTATTTAAGTATCAAATTAAATTATTAATATACATATAATTAGTATAATTATCAAATATGAAAAAATATTTAAATATATTCTTATTTTTCATATTTAAATATATTCTTATTAAAATATATTATATTTTATTATTTTAATATATTTAATGATGAATTTAATGTGAAATTATAAATTTAGAAGAATGATAAAATCTATCAAAATTATTAATCCTTTCAAATCTTAAAAAAAAAAAAATGATAATCTAATACTAATACTCAATCTTTCATGAATTGAGAAAAACGTACCAAACAAGTGGATTTATTGACGGTATCAGCATCAAAACCCCCAAGATCAACACCCTCAAGAGCTGACAACATTATATCCAAGAAATCCTGCTGCTGTTTCGATTCACCGGCAACCCTCTTCTTCCGGTGCTCCTCCAACCATTCTGTAGCCAAACAATCCATCTCCTTCGCTGTTTTCTTCATGGCCTTCACATGGCCACCTAAATCCATCCACCCAAGACAAGGAATAGCATCCCCCACCAAAAACTGCCCCAACAGGTGAAAGAATTCCCTGAACGCCTTCTGGCACCGGAGAGCTTCCTTGTCTGCTGCCGCAGCAGAACCGAAGTACCGTTTTCCGGCAACCATCCTAAGCACAACATTGAGAGACAAGTCCCCAAACCACTTCTTCATCTCCACCGAAACTCCATCATCGGCGCCGCCGTCCGACGACCCATCTTTCTTCTCCTTCCAAACCTTGTACAGCTCTTTCAACGAAGTCTCCATCTCAGATGCTCGGACATCCTTAAATGACTCGAGCCGGCGGTTCGAGAGTAGCTCAAGGGAGATTATCTTGCGGATTTCACGCCAGTAAGAGCCATAAGGGCTGAAACCAAACATGACATAGTCGTAGCCCAAGTGCTTTGCGCCGGCAAGTTTTGGACGAGAAGCTAGGGCAACATCGTTAATGGTGAAACACTCTTTAGCCATTTCCCAACTACTTATCACTAAAGCTGGATGAACACCAATCCGGATGGAGAAAACTGATCCATATTTATCTGCTAAGGATCCCAAAACAATATGGGGGAGCTGGGATTTTCCTCCTAACAGATGCAGGTGGCCAATCAGAGGCCATCCTCCGGCAGCTTCCGGTGGTTTTCGGGTGATCTTAGAAGCTGATCCAAGCCTCTTTTGGATGAAGTAGGAAAGGATTATTATGGAGAATAATCCAACTATGATTGTATTTAGATTTGGGAGATTGAAATCCATTGTATCTGATCAAGAGAGTAACAAGCTAGCTTAATTTTCTAGGGAGGTTTCTTGGGTTTGATTATGATCAGAAGCTCTAGCTCTGATCATCAGTTGCCTTTCCAATTTTCACTTGCTGACTACTCATGATTTCTATCAGACTACTTGCTAGCTACTATAAATTATTTCTCGTAAGATTTATTATAAATATTAAAGAAAAAGTCAAAAAATCATGACCACAGAGAAAAAAATCCAATCTGTTTTTTTTTTTAAATAATTAATAAATCTGTAATCTGCATAATTTTTTTTTTATAATAATCGATCTCACTTATTATTATTATTATTATTATTATTATTATTATTTTTAGGCAGATCCGCGCACTTACTTTAGAACTGTATGATCTTACATTACTTTATTATTAAAGTGTATGAATAAAGAAATTTAGAAATATTTTAGAGCGTTGGCAACTAAAATTGGTCTAAAAGTTGAGATTTTGGCTAATATTCCACATTTGAACTATCTATTTAAAATTCAAAATAATATTATTATAATATTAAATATTTTAATAATAATTTATATATAGATATTTCTTTTATTTTACAAGTACGTCACTCTATATAGCAATTAATAATTTAATTCTTATTTAAAAATATTATTTCTCAACTATTTTTTTATTCAACCAAATTATCCAATAATAACAATTGGGAGTATTTTTAGAGTACTAATATATTATTTTGGAGATTAAGAGTGACTAGTCAAATTTGCAAAAAAATGAGATAATTATTGTAATTTACAAGGATCTTTAAATTATTTGATCTAAATTTAGCTTATAAGCAATGGTATTCGGCCAGTGCTCTTACAAATCATGTTGCTGGCCATGGCCCACTATCGTTGTCTTCTTGCAGGTTTGATAAAATATTTTAAATAATTTTTTTTTTTATAAGAAGAATATTTTTCTATTTTTATTAATTTGTTATGTTGATAATTAAATTAGTCTCACATGGCTCTTCAGTACTTTGACTCGATCGGATGAGCTGGTTGGAGATTAATTAATAATAATGGTGAACATCCATTAATCAGTGAAAGCTATAGGCTTGTCATGATGATTTTACTGAAGATATAATATTGAATTAAAAACTAATCCAATCAAGTTCTTTTGTCGTACTGGAGCCAAAATGCATAAAGAACTAGTTGGGAGTCTCAATTCTCAAATCTCAATTCCATTTCAAACAGTACCACGCACTTAGCAAGAAAAAACAAAAACAAAAAACAAGATCGAAAGGTAACTTATCTCCTAGCAATTCAACGTTATCCGATTCCAATCACACCTCAGAAATAATTGACCAACTTAATATTACATAATCAATACAAGGGACTACCTGCTAATTAATTAATTAATTATTATAATATGTAGTAGGTTTTCCTTCAATATAATTAGATCCTTTAGATACGGGATACCATGTTACTTATACATTCAACGGTTCAAACCAAAGTTTTAAATTTCGTTTTGGTGATCAATTTGATTAAAATATTAGAACAAAATATTTTGATACTAGTTTATTCCAACGTGTCGTTTCGAAATTAATTATATATTATATATAAATATTTATATATATTTATTTATTTATTTTATTAGTTGTTAGTTTATATATATATATGTATAAGTGTGTATTATGTACATGTGTACATATTGGATGAATTGATAATTTATAAAATAAATATAAGTTGAAAAAATACAAATTTGAATTGAGACACAAAAACAAATAAAATAATAGGTAAAATATTAAAAAATAATGATATTAAAAAAAGGGGAGACATATTTAAAGTTATAAAGTATATAGATATATTTTATATTCTAGAATTAATTAAATACTATCTGAATTTAAAATTTTAAAAAAATATCATTCGAATACAAAAAAAAGAATTATAAAAATAATTCGAAACGGAATAGGGATCGGAATAACCAGAATTTGGATCGAAATAACCAAAATTGAACCAAAATGATTGGAACAGACTAGAACGGACCGAAATTTGGACCGAAACAGAATAATGAGGTATAGTGTTCCAAATACTATACCGGAAAGAAAAATTCCAACCGTTATTATTGAAATAAAATGAAATTCAAAACCTTGATTCGAACTCTTTACTAGGGGGGGAGATTTTGATATCCCATTCTGATAAGTGATAAGGGAAGGTAGTGGATGAGATTCTACATTGCGTGAGAAGGAGAAATTCTTGCTCTTTATGGTTTATAATATTCCAATGAAGGAGTTGAAGCACACTTCTTCAATCCGCGACTATGTTGAAGAGTTCTCCGCACTCATGCTTCAAATCACAAACATGAGTGAATAAGATCTTCTCTTCAACTTCCTCGATGGCCTCAAGTCATGGGTGGCTCAAGAGCTCAAGCGTCGTGGGGTCAACGACATCTCCACCGCCTTGACAGTGGCAGAAACCTTGGAAGAGTTCGAGTATCACAAGAGTGATAACTCTTCAAAGCCCAAGTTTTCGAAAGATAATCACGACAAAGGTGGGGGAGCAAAGGAGTACAAGTCCCCATAGAACAAAGGGCGTGGAGATAAGCTTTCGACATCGAGGGAAGGCAAGAAAGACCACTCCAAGGACAAGAAGCCAAAGGGTGCTTGCTTCCTTTGTGATGGGCCACACTGGGCTAGAGACTGTCGTAAGAGGAAGGCTCTCAACGCCATGCTCAAGGAAAAGAAGTTGAAGAGAAGTCGCACATGGGGTGCTTGCAACTTCTCAACTCACTAAAGGCAAACACCAAGCCAACCACTAAGGATAGATCCTTAATGTTTGTAGAGGTGTTCGTCAATGGGAAGGAGACCCATGCCTTGGTCGACTCGGGAGCTTCTCACAACTTCATCAAGAAGGAAGAAGCCACACGGCTAGGCATCCCTCTCAAGAAGGGTCACGGATGGCTGAAGACGGTGAATTCTGAAGCCAAACCGCTTGATGGTGTAGCTCATGGCATAGAGCTACAACTTGGCACATGGAAGGGGAAGGTGGACTTCTCCGTCGCCCCCATGGACGACTTCAACGTCGTGTTGGGAATGGAGTTCTTGAGACAGTTCAACGTAGTATCTCTTCCTCACTACAACTCGGTGTGCATCTTGGAAGATGGGCCTTGCATGATACCCACCATGTCTAAGCCGAACACCACCCAACTCCTATCGGCTATGCAAGTCAAGAAAGATGAGGAATCTTACTTGACTACTATGAAGGAAGGTGAAGTGAAGATTCACTCCCCTCTACCTAAGGAGACCCAAGAGGTCCCCGAGGCCTATGAGGATGTCAGGCCACCAGAGTTGCTCAAGCAACTACCACCTAAGAGAAAGGTGGATCATCGGACTGAGTTGAAGATCAACGCTAAACCACCCGCCAAAGCGCCTTATCCCATGTCAACTTCAAAGCTTGAAGAACGAAGGAGGCACATGGAATACCGCGTAGGTGATTTGGTGTTGGTAAATATCTTATCAACCCAGCCCAAGTTTACCAGGAAGTTGCGCAAGGGGCTTGTGCGGCGATATGAGGGACCCTTCCCAATCATCAAGAAAATAGGGAAGGCCTCCTACGAGCTAGACTTACCCTCCAAGTTCAATCTTCATCAGGTCTTTCATGTAAGCTGTCTGAAGCCTTAACATGGTGATGAAGAAGAGCCGACACGAGGAGAGTCTAAGCGCACTCCATTGGGCACAACCACCACTTTCGATACAGAAGTGGAAGAAATCTTGGCGGATCGGGAAGTTAGACAAAGGGGTCACAAGCCACGCCAAGAATATCTGATCAAGTGGAAGGGATTGCCCTTAAGCGAGAGGACTTGGAAACCTAAGGAGTCGCTGTGGCGGTTTGAAAATCAAATCCGAAGGTTCCATGAGGATATCGCACCGAGGACGTCGCGAAGCTAGGTGGGGGAGAATGTCACCACCTGAATTTTTCTAGAGAGTCCTACTACCTTCTAGAGTCTCTTTCCCTTGTAGATTATTCTAGAATGTAGTAGATTGTTGTAAAGTTGTATAGGAAACCCTAGAATGGGTCTTTGTCCTTAAGATTGTGACACTTGTCACAATCCTAGCTATACTTCTAGAAGTAGTCTAGAATGTTCCTTACCGTTAAAATTGTGACACTTGTCACAATCCTAATCTAGTCTTAGGTTTTGGCTCTTTATTTTTATTTATTTATTTTTTTTTGGGTACAGAATTTGGACCATTATTGCAGTCTCCTTCCCACAGGGACTTGCATAAATTGCACTTTTGTATCTGTTCGTGCATTTTTCAGTACTCAAGGAAGAATGCTAAAGGTCCAACTAATAAGTTACTTACTGTTCTATTTATTTCTACAAAATTTAAAAGAGGGAAAATGCTATTTAAATTGATAAAAATGATCGATTGACTTTTTTTTTATTTTTTTATTTTTATTTTTATTTTTATTTTTATTTTTTTATTTTTTATTTTTTATAATTTTTTTTATTTAATGATTAAGTAAGTGATTATTAATGAATTTGTAGTTCTTATTTTTTAATAATATTTAAATCTATATATAAAGAATGATCACCAAAATAAAAGGAAAAAAAAAAAGCTTTTGCCATTATCGGGCATGCAATATATTAGTTTTTCATATACAAAAAATGAAAAAATTCTGTTGTAATTATTATATATTCTTATTTCTTAGTGTGGGATTAGATTTGGCCCAAAAGCCCAACAATGATGGAAGCCCACCAGGAAGGAAAAGCATACAAAGGGCCTAACTCTACATAATCCAAAATATATATATATCAGACCCGTTGCCACCTTTATCGAGATTTTAAGCAGATACGAAATATCACAAAATTCAGAAAGATATCCCATGCAGATACACAATCACGATGATTACGGGAGGCGTTATTAGGGACATGTAAATACGTGATCACTAACTTGAGCGTCAGAACTTTTTCGGGTGGAAAGCCACCATCTTCTGTTGATTCTTCTTACAGGTTTCGGGTTCAAGAGGCCGGCGAGACACGTCCTCAACATTGGTGCCGTCTGTGGGATTCGACTTTACAGACGATTAACATGGCTCTTGCATGCCAACTGTGACACGTTCTGTAGCAAGCCGAATGACAGGAGCATCGATGGAAGCATGGTTAGCAACGGCGGAAGAAAGACTGAAAACAATATTGGAAGCCTTGGAAGCGCTTCAAAAAGAGAACGAGACCCTGCGACAAAGGAACGTTGAATCCAGCAACACAGTTGTACCGTCTGTACACGGGCAAGAAGAGCAAAAGGCGGATAGTAACGCGGGGGTCAAGCTTGAGCGCGTGGAAAAACAGAAGCTGCACGACGAATTGAAGGATCTTGCAGGCAAATATGAAGAAATAGCCAAAAAAGTGGGGGGACATTCTTCGGTCGACAGCTTACTAAGCCAGACCGACCTGCCATATAGCGAGCGCATCATGGGAATTCCTTTACCCCCAAAATTCAAACTTCCCCAAATCGAACTGTACGATGGGTCCAGAAACCCCGTTGACTATTTAGAAAACTTTAAAGCTCACATCACGCTCCACGGCTTCCCAGGCGAGATCGTCTGTCGGGCTTTCCCTTTAACCCTGAAGGGGACAGCGAGAGCCTGGTTCGGGACCCTCTAGCCAAGGTCAATAGACAGTTTCGAAGAGTTAGCTAAAATTTTCATAACTCAGTTTATGCCGAGCAGAAGGCGCCGGCGACCAGCCGCCTACTTGCTAACAGTCAAGCAAAAGGAGGATGAGGACCTCAAGACTTACCTCACACGATTCAACAAGGAACGCTTAACAACGGATAACCAAGATGAAAAGATCACTCTGGCCGCCCTCCTGGGCGGGATTTGGCCTCAGAGCCCCTTCATGGTCGATCTGGCAAAGAAAACTCCCTCTACCCTGAGGGAGTTCATGGATCAAGCAGACAATTTTGTCAACTCCAAAGACACACTGCAAGCGTTGGTAAACCCCCGCAAAGAAAACAGGAGGGGAGAACAGCGAAGCGGGTGCGATGACAAGAAAGCAGGAACAAGTCGGCAGGAAAGAAAGCGAGAAAGGTACATGGATCGATACACTAGGTTAATGCATAACAATCTAAGTGTCAGGGAGGAAGAGGACAAGGCCGAAGGGCGCCCACATCAAACAGAAAATCGGTATTGCAAGTACCACCAGACAACGTCACATTGGACCAAATATTGTACAACCATGAAAAAGAGGGTCGCCGACTTAATAAGAACAGGCGAATTGGAGCACATGATCGCAGAACGATCAAAACCTACAAGGCGCCAGGAAACCGGGCGAAGAGGTAAAAGGAGCTTTATCCCCGAGCGGAGAAACCGCGGCAACAACCCTTGGAATAATCGTAACCGGGCGAACAACAGAGGGAACGGTGGAAGAAGCAGGACCCCCACCAGAGGCGGCAGGAATAGAACACCCCCGAGAAATAACAATAATAGAGAACGGATCGGGGAAATCAGGACGATAGCCGGAGGATTCGCTGGAGGCGGGATATCTACATCCAGTCGCAAAGTCCATGCACAAAGAGCTCGGTACGAGGAAGTATATGTAATGGATGGGGCACCTAAACAGCAGAGACTAAACCAAAAACGAGAAGTAATATCCTTTGGAGAGGCGGATAGGCAAGGGATACTGTACCCCCATGACGACGCCCTGGTAGTCACCCTTGTCATAGCCAACTACACGACTAGGCGGGTCCTAATCGATAACGGAAGCTCAGCCGACATATTATTTTGGGACGCATTCAACAGAATGGGCATTGATCCCGGGCAGCTACGAACTTCCCCAACACCGCTAAAAGGTTTTTCCGGTGAAGTAATCCAACCAGTAAGAGCCATCACACTCTCATCTACCGTCGGGAGTGGAGCACAAACAACAACCACCATGACTGACTTCTTGATAGTAAAAGCCCCTTCATCCTACAACGTTATACTAGGGAGACCAACCCTCAACTGCCTCAAAGCAATAACTTCCACGTACCACGTCAAGATGAAATTCCCAACCGACAGTGGGGTAGGAGAATTAAAAGGAGAGCAGTCACTGGCTAGGGAGTGCTATGTACAGGAATTGAAGACAAATGGAAATGAGGTTTTCGCAATCGAGGAGATGGAAGAAGCCTTCCTCCCGCCACTTCCCCCCGCCATGGTCGAGGCATCGCAAGGAGAAATACAAGTCGGAAACAAAATGATTCAACAACATGCCGAGGTCAACGAGCCTTTGGAACTTATAACACTATTTGCAAACCGCCTAAGGACAACCGTGCGCGTAGGAACAAACTCCTACCCTGCAGATAGAGAGAGTTTGAAACAGCTGCTGGTAGAGCACAGAGACATTTTTGCCTGGAGCCACGAAGAAATGCTAGGAATAGATCGCACCATCATTGAACACAGACTGGGCGTGAACCCAACGCATAAACCTGTGTAAAAAAAAAAGGTCTTTCAGCGCTGAAAAATATGCCGCCATTGGCTTGGAGGTCGAGAAACTGCTCGCCACAGGTTTTTATCAAGGAAGTCCATTACCCGAAATGGTTATCCAATGTCGTCATGGTAAAGAAAACCAACGGGAAGTGGAGAATGTGCGTAGATTTTACCGACCTCAACAAAACCTGCCCGAAAGATAGTTTCCCCCTGCCACGCATTGACCTCGTCATGGATGCAACAGCAGGACACCAGACGCTCAGCTTCATGGACGCATACTCAGGATACAATCAAATACAAATGCATTCGGCAGACAGGGAAAAGACGGCGTTTATAATCGACTGGGGGTTGTACTGCTATCAAGTAATGCCATTCGGATTAAAGAACGCAGGAGAAACTTACCAAAGGTTAGTCAATCAAATGTTCGCAAAGCAAATGGGGCGGACCATGGAAGTCTACATAGACGACCTTTTAGTAAAAAGTAAGGAGCCTGTCCAACACATCATTGACCTAAGAGAAGCATTTAAAGTGCTGCGACAGTATAAGATGAAGCTGAACCCAGCCAAGTGCGCCTTTGGCGTCGAGTCAGGGAAATTTCTAGGATTCATCATATCGGAGAGAGGAAACGAGGCTTCCCCCGAGAAGATAGAGGCTATAATCAATATGAAGCCGCCAAAGAACCTGCACGAGACCCAACGGTTAGTAGGGAAAGTGGCCGCCTTGGAAAGGTTCATAGCCTGGTCAACCGATAAGTGTATGCCTTTCTTCCATGTGTTGCGTAAAACATATCCTTGGAATCAAGCATGTGACGAAGCATTCAGAAACCTGAAGCAGTACCTGGCCAATCCACCGCTCTTGAAGCAGCCCGAGATGGGTGACGTGCTCTACACTTATCTAGCCGCCTCCTCGCATGCGGTGTTCGCCGTCCTGGTAAAAGAGGACAGAGGCAAACAACATCCCGTATATTACGTAAGCTGAGCCCTCAGAGGAGCAGAAGTAAGGTACCCTAAGATTGAAATGTTAGCCTTTGCTTTGGTAACGGCGGCCAAGAAGCTACGTCCATATTTCTAAGCCCACACAATAAGGGTACTGACAGAATCACCATTGGCAAAAACCCTAAGAAAACCAGACTGCACGGGAAGACTGATAGGATGGTCAATCGAATTGAGCGAATTCGACCTAAGGTACGAGCCCAGGAAGGCAGTGAAGGGACAAGCGCTGGCAGACTTCGTAGCCGAATTCACAGGTTTCCCCCAAGAAGCTCAAGACGCCGCCATGGCGCAAGCAAGAGCGCCATGGGTAATGCACATAGACGAGTCATCCTGCAAGACTGGCGGCAGCCTGGGAATACACCTCATAAGCCCAAGCAGGGAAGAGAGACACTTCATCATAGTTTTGAATTCCGTTCTGTTCCGGCCGGAACGGCCAAAATGTTCCGTTCCGATGCCTCAACCGGAACACTATACTACCTTATTCCGTTCCGGTCCAAATTCCGGCCGTTCCGGTCAAATTTCGGCCATTCCGGTACAAATTCTGGCCGTTCCGGTCCCTATTCCGGTTTAGATTATTTTTGTAATTTTTTTGTGTTTGAATAATATTTTTTTAATTTTAAATTTAGATGGTATTTAATTAATTTTAAAATATAAAATATATTTATATACTTTGTAATTTTAAATACATTTTTTTTAAATATCATTATTTTTAATATTTTATCTATTTATTTATTTTTGTATCTCAACTCAAATTTGTATTTTCAACTTCCAATCATTTTATAAATTTTTAATTTTTTTAATATGTATACATATATATGATATACACTTACATATATATGTTTTTATTCTATTAATTGTTAGTTTATATATATATATATTTATTATAATATAAAATTAATCCCGAAATGGCACACCAGAACAGACCGGTACTGAAATATTCCGTTCCAGTGCCTCAACTGGAACAATCACCGGAACGGAATTCAAAACTTTGCACTACATGGCTACACTTGCGTTCAGGGTGAAAAATAATGAAGCAGAATACGAAGCACTAATCGTCGGTCTCTCAATAGCCGCCCAGATTGGAGTGACAGAAGTTGAAGCTAGGTCAGATTCACAAGTCGTTGTCAACCAAGTCTTGGGACTTTACGCCACCAAGAGCGTAAAACTGAAGAAGTATTTGGATCGGGTATGGGAAGTACGAGACCTTTTCTCATATTTTACCATAACCCAAGTCCCACGAACTGACAATGAAGTAGCAGATAGGTTGGCCAGGACAGCTTCAGGAATGGAAATGACGCCCCTACCTTGACAAGTAGAAAAAAGAGTCATTGAGATACCCGTCGTGGGCGCAGAAGTAGCAGCAGTAGATCGTGGTTTTCCCGAATGGGCAAATGCAATAGTGGAATATCTAACGTCAGGCAAACTTTCGGAGGGACGGGACGAAGCAAGGAGAGTAAGAAGGAAAGCGACGAGATTCGTGCTCATCAAAGGGATCCTTTACAAGAGAGGACTCTCCGCCCCCCTGCTGCGATGCGTCTCACCACAGGAAGGCATTATGTCCTCGCCGAGATACATGAAGGAATCTGTGGGAACCATTCAGGGGGGAGAGCCCTAGCCAGGAAAGCAATCAGAGAGGGCTATTACTGGCCCAGTGCAATAAAGGATGCGTAGGAATTTTCAAAAAAATGCCTCAAGTGCCAGGAATATGCACCCATACCTCACGCCCCGCCAGAGGAATTGAACTTCATTACGGCACCCTGGCCTTTTGCCCAATGAAGCGTGGACCTAGTGGGACCTTTCCCACCAGGCAAAGGCGGCGTCAAGTTCATGATAATAGCCGTGGACTACTTCACCAAGTGGGCGGAAGCCGAACCCCCGGCGACTATTACCAGCAAAGCGGTGACATGGTTTCTATTGAATAACGTGATTTGCCGATTCGGAATTCCCCACAGTATAATAACAGACAACGGGAGGCAGTTCGACTCCGACCAATATCGAGAATGGTGTGCCGAGCTACGAATCAGACTCAAGTATTCCTCGCTAGGCCACTCCCAAGCTAATGGGCAAGCCGAATCAACCAACAAGACTCTACTCTCCATCCTGAAGAAGAAAGTCACAGAGAGGAAAGGGGATTGGGCAGACTAGCTTCCAAGAATACTTTGGGCGTACAGGACGTTAGTCAAAACGCTAACAGGGGAATCCCCATTCACCCTAGCATACAAAATAGAGGCCATACTGCAGATGGAGGTAGGGCTGCCCAGTCACAAAACAAGTCATTTCTCAGTTAACCAGAACAACAGCAAACTTGAAGAAAATCTGGATTTAGTAGAGGAAGAAAGGGAAAAGGAAAAAGTCAAACTGTTGCAAGAAAAGGCCAAAACCGAGCGATATTTCAACAAAAGAGTCAAGCTCCGGACCTTCAAAGTCGGAGACTTGGTTCTAAGGAAATGCGGGGTGATCACCCAAAATTCTGAAAAATTGGAACCTCAATAGGAAGGACCTTATATAGTGGTAACGAACAGTATAGGAGGATCGTATCGGCTGAAGGACAGTCAAGGGAGAAAGCTATCTCGACCATGAAACGTAGAGCACTTGAAGAAATTTTACCAGTAGAAATCTCATAGTCACTTCAGATTTGCTTTTTATTAAAATTTTCGTCAATTTGCATTTACCAGTAGTCATTCATGCCTTGTTTATTAAAATTTTCGTCAATTTACCAGTAGTCATTCTTGTATTGTTTATTAAAATTTTCGTCAATTCGCATTTACCAGTATTTATTTCAGCTTTGCCCTTTTAAAATTTTCGCCCAATCACGTTCAATCAAATTCCATTCCGGCGTCCTTATCTCGATTAGATTTTTGAAATATTTCATCTTTAAGGACCACGCCACTTCAAACGAAAGAAAGGGGCGCAGAATCAAATTAACACACCACCTCAAATGAAATAAAGGGGCGCAGAGTCAAATAACCACGCCATCTCAAACGAAAGAAATGTACGCAGAGTTAAATGACCACGCCACCTCAAACAAAATAAAGGGGCGCAGAATCAAACGACTACGCCATCTCAAAAGAAATAAAGAGGCGCAAAGTCAAATGACCACGCCACCTCAAATGAAATTAAGGGGCGCAGAGTCAAATGATCACGCCACCTCAAACGAAATAAAGGAGCGCAGAGTCAAATGACCACGCCACCTCAAACAAAATAAAGCGGCCCAGAGTCAAATGATCACGCCACCTCAAATGAAATAAAGCGGCGCAGAGTCAAATAACCACGCCACCTCAAACGAAATAAGGGGGTGCAGAGTCAAATGACCACACCACCTCAAACAAAGTAAAGGGGCGCGGAGTCAAATGACCACACCACCTTAAAACAAAAAGAATACGCACACAGTAACAAACATAAGCACGCGACAGCAAAAGTCAGGAAAAATATCTATTGCAAAATACAAGCCGAGTCCAATTAAAAATTATGGTTACAACATACAACAACAAAAAAATAATAATACATGTACAAAGGTAAGGCAACTCTTCATCACGGGTCGCCGCTTTCTTCGGGAGGCGGCAAGGGGGGCACCCCAGCAAAGGCATCGAGGACTTCATTTCGCCCAAAAGTATCGGCCCGGCGGCAAGCAACCAGTTCAGGGGAAAACAAGCCCACATCAAGAGCTTGCAAGTTGGTCGTCGGGTCAGCCAGGAGACGGTTCCGAAGGCGCAGGATCCCGGAACCATGGCCAAAAGTGAAGGTTGTGTCCCGATCCTGGGGAACCAAAGCCAACTATGCCCGGAGGTGGGAGTTTTCCTCCTAGGCAGCAGTCAACTGGGCAACGTGGTTGGCTTTCCTGAGCTCCTCGTTCGTATTCGCACGGCTCGCCTTGTATTTCTGATGACACTCACGAAACTCAGCCAATGAACCCTGCGCCTCGGACGCCTCTCGGGCGGCAGAGCGAGCCTTCTCCAAGGCATCCAACAAGTCTTTGGTCAACCCACCGCACCTTTCCTTAAGGCCAGCAATTTCTCCCTGGGCTGAGCACAATTCCCCGCTGCTGGCACGAAGCTCAGAAGTCAAGCGGATGATTTCAGCATCAAAGCCTTGTCGGGCCTCACGAAGTTGCACCATCACCAAGTCTCTCTCTGACTGCAAGACCTGGCGGGAGAAGTCTTCTTTGACTTTCGCCTCCTGAGCGAGGCGAATAGCATCACGAAACTCGAGAACTTCTCCCTCACGCAGCTCGAGCTCCCTCAGGGCCTCCATTTCGACCTTGTCCGCTCGCCACCTCTCGCTGATTCTTTCCTCCCATACAAGGAAGTCAGTCGCGAGCTGTGCCGCCAAGCCTTCAACCCCCTGTAGAGGAAGGAAAGGCAATCCAAGTAAATAGCAGGCAGCAAAGGCAAGCAAAACCAAAAGATAGCAAGAAATAATGTTAGTCCAAATAATATCATGGAGAACCACTCCCTCGGCTGGTTAGCCATGTTGGCAACGGCTTTTTCATGGGCAAATACAGGAAGAGGGGAAGCCTCCCGGTGAGCCACGCCCATTGCTGGATCCGGCACATGCCCAGATACGGGCAATAGTCCTGGATAAACTGACCCGACCCACACGGCGTGGGAGTCATCATGGAGTATCTGATCCAGCTCCTCATCAGTGAGGGACTCCCGACCCCCGTCGAATGAAAGGGCGTGCAGTAGCGGCGGAGAAAAATGCTCCCCGTTCCCAACCAGGGATGGAGTTTTACCTCCAGACACGGTTGTGGGAGGGGTCTCCGAACTGGGCGGCCCAGCCATTGAAACGCCATGGGCGCCCTCAGAATGGGGGGATACAACACCTCTGTTTCCTTCACGGCTCGTCTCCTTTACCCCCGCAGGAGGAACGCCCGCCTCCTCAAATCCTTCCAGTGAAGGGCGGCAGCAACACAGAGAGGAAGCTCGCCGCCCCGCACTGGACCTTCAGCGGTTGGTGCCAGAAAAACTGGGGCCGACGCCTGGGCGCTCGACTGAGTGGGGGCAGGAGCCTGAAAAGTAGCAGCCAGCTCAAAGAGAGCTATGTTGGCCAGAATCTCTCTGTCGCCCCCTGGAGAAACCATATCTCGAGGCGTTGGCTCAGGGGCGCTCACTTCGGGCGTCAAGCTCCCCTCCAGAATTTGAGCCGCCCGTGTCAAATTCTGATCGCCAACTGAGGGCGCCTTGCTCTTCTTGGGCGGAGGGTTCGCGGAAGAGCCCTCAGGGCGGTCTCTTTTCTTATGACCTTCATCATTCTTCTTTTTGAACCTTTTTTCCTTTTTGCCCTCCGCCACGGTAGTCTCTAGCCGTTCAGCTTTCCTAAGCTTGCCTTCAGCATCCTGCACGAAAAGGGCACCCCTCGCCGTCTTCCCTGAGGGCGCAGACAGAGGGGCGGGGATGACATTAGTGATCATGAAATCGCGCCCCTGAACAAAAGAACGGTTTGGAGACGTCAAGAACTGATCAATATGCGCAGGCGTCAACAGCTTGTCAGTCCAGAGATCCTCCGGATGATCTGCGGCCCAAGCATTGACAGCATCAATCTGGTCAAGTTCTCGGCGGGATAAGGAGGGCATGGTTGACCACAAGCGCTTACCATCCGGGATTGGGCACCAGATGGCCCTAACGAGGAAATCCCTGAAGATCTCCTCCTGACCAGGAAACTCCCATCCTTGGCCACTGATAAAAAAGAATTTGGTGGTCCACGCCTTAGCATTAGAATATCTTCCTTCGAGCCTTGCTAGGGACTGGCCTTTTTCCTTCTTGCGAAAACCAGCCACGCATCCCTTAGTGGCCGCCCTCACATCGTAGAAGGCTAGAAACTCACGAGCAGTGAGATCGGGGTAAGGATTGCGAAGAGGCTCTAGCACCATTCGAAAAACGATGTAAGCACACAAGAACACCCTCAAGGCAAAATGGTGAAGTTGAATCGAAACGAGCTCTAGAAGGTCTAGAATGTCTCGAAGGGGGTGGCATAAGAGGAGTTTCAAGCCATGCGATAACAGGGCGACGGAAATGGCCACCCAACCCGAAAACCCCTCATCATCACAGCAGCCTGAATCGGGGGCTTTCATTACAACTGAACTGGGAATCTTGAACTCATCCCTGATCCCGGCCAAGTGTTTCTCACGAACACTGGAGCGCAAGCATAACCTTCAAAGGTCGTGCCCTCAGGAATATCGAAAGGCTAAACCGAACCGCTGCCTTGGTCTGCTATGGGAAGTAATGAAGAAGAGGAATGCAAGAAGCAAGAAGCAAGAAGGAGGAAAAAGGTAGAGACGGAAAGAGTCTAATAATAAGATAATGCAGAAAAGCAAAATGAAGAGAGAAAGAGAAGAGGTATTTAAAGAAAATAAATGCGGCATACCAACAGAAAGAGATATGATGACCTGACATAAAGACAGAGGTGTAACCATCAGATGAGAAGACGGGAGGACAGCACGCACCTGATGATCAAGGGAAATGAGCGAATTCCCAAGTTTGCCTTTGCGGGAAATAAAAAAATAAATAAATTAAATTTCCTACGCCTCAAGGCAAAGAAAATTTGTGGGGTAATTGTGGGATCAGATTTGGCCCAAAGGCCCAACAGCGATGGAAGCCCACCAAGAAGAAAAAGCATACAAAGAGCCCAACTCTACAGAGTCCAAAATATATATATCAAACTCGTTGCCACCTTTATTGGATTTTAAGTAGATACGAAATATTACCAAACTCAGAAAGATATTTCATGCAGATACACAATCATGATGATTACGGGAGGCGTTATTAGGGACATGTATCGCCCCAGAGGCTTATAAATAGACCAGGTAAACCTCAACTATAGGCATTAAGAATTTATCCAGTAAATACGTGATCACTAACTTGAGCGTCGGAGCTTTCACGGATGGAAAGCCACCATCTTCTGTTGATTCTTCTTGCAGGTTTCGGGAACAGAAGGCCGGCGAGACACGTCTTCAACACTTAAAATAAAATAACTCTTTCGAAGATGAATAATATATCTCCAAATTTGAAGGAAGTGGTGCTATAATTCATATGTAGAACTTCATTTTGTCTATTTTAATATATACCATTTTATTGATATTTAGCCAAACTTTATATATGTATTGGCATTTGAGGTTAAGCTAATATTAGTGCTCTTGTTGAGTTTGGCTAAGAAGTATTATTAAAATATTCTATTACTATTTATTATTTATTATTAATATTTATTTATTTATTTTTTACTTACTTTTTATTATTATTCACTATTACTCAAATATTTTTTTTTTATTTTTTTATTATTATTCACAAGAGATTTGAGATTCTCACTACCCAAACAAAAGTATACTTAAAAATTTTCCTTCCTTTTTGGACCCGTTGATGTCATTTTAAGGCTTGATGGCTCTAAATTGAAGATGGGCTTAGTGAACCGCTCAAGTTTAAAATAAAATTTTCAACGGCCCATGCAGTAGGCTTTTTTCTTTTGGTTTGGGCTTCCCCCGTCAATATTGGGCTTGGGTCATTAAATTATGAGCTGGACGCCTTAAGGTGAGCTTGTCCACGTGGCATACCAAGATGGAATAAGAGTGAGCGGCAGGTTAGATCATCTGAATGAATTAGTTAAAAGTTAAAAATTTATCTTATATTTGGCCTAATTTATTTTTAAAATGAGATGAGATAAAATAAAAATTAAAAAAAAATAAAATTTTGTTATTATATATATTTTTAATATTAATTTTATTTTAAATTTAAAAATTTTATTTTGAAATTTAAAAAAATTGAATTTCTTTTATTTTATATAAAAATTTAAAAAAGTGTCATGATGAATTTAAAATAAGATAAAATAATTTGTGAAAATAAATTAAACTAGTAATTAGAGAAGAAAATGTGGTTGCTATGGATTAGACATCAAAAAAATTTGACAGTAACTTCAAAAATAAGATCAAATTTGGTGGGTACTTTTCATCAGTTAAATTTTTATTTTATTATTTTTTTCTCTTTATTTTTTCTCTACATTAGTAAATAATATAATTTCTTAACTAATAATCTAATTAGAATATAATTACTAATTAATATATAATAGATAGAATGGTAAAATATAATAAATTTTAAAAAATTAATAATTAAAAAAATCAAATTAATATTATTTTATTATATAAATAATTAATAATTTAATATAGAGATTTGAGTGAATGGAATAATAGTCAAAGTCAAATTATATACCGTTAGCCGAGGTGAGATTAGAGTTAGGGTAATCCATTGAGACTTGGGAGTGCTCTGCTCTTACCCCAAACAAACGACACGAAAATTGTATCCTCTTCACTTGCAAATAGAAGAACGTGAAAATATATTAGAGAATCGAAAATGATTTGCAAATTTCAATTTTCATGATTTTTTTTTTATTGAAGATAATATCAAATTATGAATTTTATGTAATTATTATTTTAATTTGATTTTATAATTAGCAAAATTAAGAAATTTGATTTTCGACGAAGATTTTTACTTTATTTTGTCTCATGTAATTAATACTTTGTGGATTGTTGTGAAAACCAGATCTTGGCAGAAGACAACCAACATGGCAACATTGATGAACCCTACGTACGAACGGAACAAAGTCACAAACAATCTTTCCTTCAATGACTGCACGTGCTTATTCTTTTTCTTTCTTTGACTTCTTTTTCTGCAGGCAGCTTGTTTGACCGGTAGCAACCAATTTGCGGTCGACACTGTTAATTTGGACTAATCCAATCTCAACGTAATTTTTCTTTTAAACAAATAATATTATAGACATTAAAACAGTTAGAGGACACAATAATTAATAGGGTAGTTGGTCCTTACATATAATCTAAATCAATACTTATAATATAAGATATTAAAAAAAAAAATTATGATCAATAATTTGAGTAATATCTGATTCCCACATGGAAAGTGGCCGCTTAAAAGCAGTCTTAAAATAATTCAATAATTGGACTGGAGTATTGCGAATAAAAGTTACAGTTTTGAGAACTTGTATTGCACTTTGCTAACCTGGATTGACTGCAGTAGTACCATTGTTTTGATCTATTAGAAAATATGTTGTTAAAATAGTTGTATCGATATTATTATTGATACTTATTTATGGGCGAGGATAATCCTTCATGGATTTGGGTTACATATGAATGACCTCCAATCTTCTATTATAGGTGTGGCCTCCTTGGACATAGTGAAATAGATTGTATTACTAAGGGTGCTAACGATGATGAAGTCAACACGCCTTATGGGAGTTAGCTGAGAGCTTTCTCTTCTGGGAATGGAAGCCAAATTGGAAGATCACTTTCTGATTGTGTCCTTATGGGTTTCAAGGATATGGGAAAATCAGCGTATGCTACGTCGGTTGGCAAGGTTCCGATGGGTGGTTGTTTAGGTTTGGACGATTCTCTGATGGGTGGTGGTGATTCTCATATAACAGTTACACTGGCAGTTCTTCCTGAAGGCAATCAGTTATTAGCGGTTGGCAAGAACGGTATGGAGCAGATGGGCCTTACTGAAGTAATTAGGTCATCTCATAGGATATTGACAGATGAGCAAATGTCGTGTGGGCAGCTGGTTCAAGCCTAACGTGGTCAACAAAGTAAGATGAAAGCCCAACAAGTTATGGGCCGAGGCAGAAAGACCAAAGTAGAGGGATTTGATAACAAGAAGTATAAGAGCGTCTTGATTTTGGCCAAAATGATGTCTCCTTCAGTAAACCCAATCTCCACAGTGCACAAGGTTAAAAAGATAAAAGGAGCTCATGATATTGAGATTCTGCTTCTTAATAATCCTAAGTTGGTGATTGATGGATATGTGATGGAAGATGGTCACAGTATTCATCTGTTAAATCAGTGGCAATTGTTGTACAGTCCCATTAAGAATTATGAGAATCCTAAGTTAGAATGCTCGTGGGTTTGGGAACCCAAAAGGCATTTGAGCCTTCTTCGCTCTGGTGAGAAGGGAAGATCCTAAAATCTTGATTCTTGATTGTTTACTCGCAAATTCGAGATATGTAAGTATTGTATGGGTTTTAAGGGTTGTTTAGCAATTGATTATGTTGGTCGTAAGGGTGGGATTGCTTTATTATGGGTTAATGATGTGAATTTATCTGTGTTGAATTATTATAAAACTCATATTGATGCGGCCATTGATGAGGGGTCGGGGAAAGGTAAATGGTTTCTTATTGGTATATATGGCCATCCTTTAGTATCTAATAGATTCAAAACATGGGGGTTATTGAGAAGATTGTGTAGGAAGAATGATCACCTATGGTTGGTGTTAGGGGACTTCAACAAAATTTTGCACCATTACGAAAAATGGGGTGGCCATCTCAGACCTGAGTGCCAATTAGCTAGCTTTCAAGAGGTGGTTGATAAATGTAATCTTAAAGACTTGGGTTATAAGGGGAATAAATTCACTTGGTGCAATAAAAGGGAAGGTTCTGCGTGTGTTTATTCAAGATTGGACAGGGCTTTAGGAAATTTGTCTTGGCCGCAAAGATTTCTCCTTGTTTCAGTTACACATGGCTTTGTCTCATACTCAGATCATGTCCCCTTTTGGGATGATGCTGAGGAGCAACACCAGAAGCAAAGAACAAAAAAGCTCTTTAGATTTGAGCTGGTATGGGTGGGTGAGAATGAATATGATGCTATTATTCATTTTGTTTGGTCCAATTTTGCGGGAGACGTCCAGATGGGTGATGTGTTACACAAGACATAGGAGAGTGGAGACCAGCTGAACTTTTGGAATAGAAATGTTTTTGGCAATATTCAAAAGCAGTTAAAATTGGCTTGTCAGCAGATGGAAGAAGTGCAAGGTAGAATGTCTTTGGGAGATAATTTTGAGGAATTGAATAAAGTTAGAGATAATGTTTATAAATGGATGGAGAGGGATGAATTGATGTGTAAACAAATATCAAAAGTTCAGTGGCTTTGAGAAGGGAACAGTAACTCTCGATATTTCCATATGAAGGCATCTAAACATAAGAGGAAGAATTCTGTGGGGAAATTAAGAGATAGCAATGGTAACTGACAATTTGGACAGCAGTAAAATAAAGTGATTCTGGACTACTTCAGGGATCTCTTTACCAGTTTCAGACCTGAAGGAACAACTAACTTCTTGCGAATTTTGGCCAATAAGGTTACACCAGCTATGAATGAAGGCATGACTAGTCCATATACAGAGGATGAAGTGACTACAACACTGTCTTAAATGCACCCGAGCAAGGCACCTGGACTAGATGATCTATCTATTTTGTTCTACCAGAAATTCTTAAAGGTTGTTGGCCCTCAACAGGTTCTTTTCCCTCATCTTTAAATCACACTTTCCTTACTCTTATTCCTAAGAGCAAATCCCTTGAAAAAATTAGTGATTATAGATCCATTAGCTTGTATAATGTGGTCTATAAATCAATTACTAAGGTGGTGTCTAATTGGCTTCAAATAGTGCTGCCTGTTGTGATCAATGAGAGCCAAAGTGCGTTTGTTCCTGAGAGGTTGATAACTGACAATATCCTTATTGCTTATGAGTTTGTTCACTATCTAAAGCATAAGCATAAATGTAAATTTAGTTATATGTCTATTAAATTAGTTATGAGTAAGGCATATGATCGTGTGGAGTGGAGTTTTATTGAGACTATCATGAAAGTGATGGAGTTTGACAAAAAGTTCATTGATTTGATCATGTTTTGTGTTAGTTCAACCTCTTTTTGGTAAGTGGAAAACTACAGGGACTAATTACGCCCACAAGGGGATTAAGACAAGGGGGCCCTTTGTCCCCTTATCTATTTCTCCTTTGCACGGAAGGGTTAATAGGACTCTTAAAGGAAGCAGTTAAGACTCAGAGAATTTCTGAAGTGCAGATATATCATGGTACCCCTACGATTAACTACTTGCTCTTTGCCGATGACAACGTATTTTTTGCAAAGCTGATATGAGGAAAAACAGGAATCTTCAGCAACTTCTGACTATGTATAAGAGAATTTTTCGGAGAAAACAGCCATAATCTTTAGTAGCAATGTGGGTAGGGCCACTAAAACTGAAATATGCTCTATATGGGGAAATGAGGAAATTTCTCAATATGAGCAATATCTTGAGTTACCTCCTTAGGTGGGGAGATCCAAAAAGAGAGCTTTTCAACCCATAAAGGCTAGAGTTTGGCAAAAAAATCCAAAGTTAGAAAGAGAAATTACTATCTCAAGACGGAAATGAGGAGTTATTGAAGGTAGTGGTGTTGTCCATCCCAACTTACACCATGAGTTGCTTCCTATTGCCTACTGGTTTATATTCAAAATTGGAAGGAGTTGTGTCTAAATTCTGGTGGGATCAAAAGCACGAGGAAATAAGGATTCATTGGTTGAGTTGGGATAAAATGTGTGAAAGGAAGTTAAGAGGTAGATTGGGATTTAAAGATTTAAAGATCTTTAATCCTGCTTTACTTGCGAAGCAAGGATGGAGGTTGCTTATAAATGACTCCTCTTTAATTTATAAATTATTGAAGGCAAAATATTTTTCACATTCTGACTTATTTGTAGCAGACTAGGGGCTAAATACTTCCTATACATGGAGTGGGATTTATGAGGGGCTAAAGTGGTTAAAGGAATGATGCAGATAGCGTATTGGTAATGGTAACAAGGCTCACTTATGGACTGAAAGATAGATTCCTAGACACAAGAATTTAATTTCTGAAGGCTACACAGTCTCAGAGGATGATAAAGAGGTTATGGTGAATTCTTTGTTTGACTCATCCATGTTTTTGTGGGATTTGTCCAAGTTGAGAGCTCTCTTCACTCCAAACACTATTTCAGATGTGCTCAAGCTGTTTATTCACCCAAGGACTTTGAAGATAAATGGATATGGGACTTTGAAAGATCTGGCTTATTCTCTGTAAAGTCCTATTATCACTTTATTGCGGCAAGGATGCGAATTAATACAGCAAAATCATCAAATATCCATGGTCAACAAGCCTTTTGGAAGGCTTTATGGAAAGTGCCTACTCCTAATAAAGTCAAATTATCTAGTTGGCGAGCTTGTAAAAATAAGCTAAATTCCAAGGACAATCTGCTACAGAAAATGGTGCTCACAGATACTTCATGTGTTTTCTACTCTCATCAATTGGAAAGCTTTACTCATGCACTGGTTGATTGTAGTCGTTTGAGAAATGTTTGGGAGGATTTCTTCACTGCTTCTGAACTACAGCCAGAAACCTCTATCATGGATATAGCAATGCAGTTATGGAAAAGTCAGAATAAACATAAGCTGCCTTTCTTTTTTTTATTTGGCCTGGGGATTCTGGTACTGACGCAATCAGATGGAGTTTGAGAAGAAATGTATTGATCCTAGACAGATTGCATATATGGTTTTGTGTAATCTGAAGCGGTTTAAAGAGATTAAGGGGTTGAATAATTCTCCATTGCGCACTCACATTAAATGGGAACCACCTCCTATGAATTCATTAAAATTAAACACTGATGGTGCTCTCTTTGCTGATTTACAGAAAACAAGAGTTGGATTTATACTTAGAGAATGCCGCGAAGAGGTACTAATGGCTGCCAGTGGACTGGAACTCGAAGTGGAGAATCCTGAAGCTTTTGAACTATTAACTATATTCCGTCGTTTTCAACTATGTGCTGGTAGGGGTATTTAAAATATCATAGTTGAATCTGATTCTCTTTTAGTGGTTGAAGCACTTCAGCAAGACAATATGCAAGACTTAGGTCTAGGTGTGCTGTTTGCTGAAGTGAAGAAGTTAAAGAGCAGATTTCATTCATACTTATTTGTTAATGCTTATAGTAAATGTAATAGGGTTGTGCATTCTCTAGCTAGGCACGCTTGGAATGTTAATGTTTGTGAGATATGGGAAGATTGTATTCTGGACTTTATTTCCTAAACCGTATAGTTTGAGAAATGTCTATAATCTTTCACTTTATTAAAGAAGTTTGTCACTTTGTTATCAAAAAAAAAAATCAACCAAATAAAAATCCGAGCATTCCTTTGTTTTTTTTCTCCTTTTCTCAGCAACTAAATAGAGTTGTATATCACGATTTCGAGCGGCTTGATCCTCGACCTCGTCTATACACCACTGCCATCTCGGATTCGACATTATGCAGCTATATTTTTGAGGTTATTTTTCTTTGCTTTCTAAACCTTAAATGGGACTAGGATTTGGCACACGTTCCCGAAGCACACGATGATGAACAGCTGAAGCCCTATTGTCTTCTCTTTTGCTTGCTATCACATGTGCACGAGTGTAACATGAATTTAGTATGATTTATGAAATGAAAACTTCTAATTGGAGAGATGTTATTAATGGAATATTAGACAAACTGCTTAGAAGTATTTTGCTTTTTTCAAATAAAGATACCCATAATTAACTTTAATGATTTGAGTTACAAATCAACCAACCTTATTTTTTAGCTTGTAGTGCGCATAAATCCATGAGTATTAATAGAAGAGGAAGTGCATTTGTTGGAATTAGAACCAGGACTTCTCTCACTTTTAAAATTATGAATAAAAGATTTTTTTTTTATCTAAAACAAAACAACCTCACTTATAGCAGAGAAAAAATTTGGTAACAAAAATCAATTAAAGGTTACATCTCGACTAAAATCATAAAACTTCATTATCCACCAAATGGTTATTTACAAAAAAAAGATATAGTAGGCCTATTTTATCTAGTTTTATTACCCTTAACAAACTAACTTGAGCCTATTTTATCTATTTGATCCATGGGACTTATTTGCTATGGTGAACTAGATACTAACTTGAGCCTACTTAAGCCTAATTACAGTTATTCCTAATCTCTAATATATTAACCAAAATAATTTCATACCCTTTTTGCTAGTTCACCTAAACATAAAACACGATCCAAGGATTCTATTTGGGGATTAGATCACCAATGGTTGCATTTCGTAACTAAATGAATCTAAATTTTCTGCAGTTTTGTATCAAAAGGTAAGGCCAAATAAATGTTCTTGCACATAAATATTGATATTTTAGGTGATATCAGTTTTTACCAAACTCATTTACTCCATCCTATTACATTGTTGTATACTTTGATTTTCTTCGAAGTTGATTTTAGTATGAACTCTCCCAATATTGAATCAATCTGTATCGGAATATCCCTTCTTTCAAAATAATGTTGGTTGAGGCTACTTCTTGAGCAATCTCCATGCTCAAAGTCTTTGGGAGCTTGTCCATATACCAACTCACCTCTGAAATCTAATACCAAATTTGCTAGGTTGGATTTGTCATTTTTACCATTTCATCTACTCATAAACATGTGACTCCAATTATCAAACTACATTAACACCCTCCCTTATTTCATAATCCACTTGGTTCCATGAAAGAACTTCAGGCAAACTTGCTAACACAAATCTCTACAAGCTAGTATCTTTAGTAAAGTGTTAAATGAAGTAAGCAGAAAATACATTATCATAATTTGCTCGAAAATATTCTGCCCACAAGGACTTAGAAAATACAAATTTTCACCTAGTTTCATATGCAATGCTTTGTGTACATCTTGTAAATCCCAAATGCCCAAACCTCCCTTCACAAGTTTACAAATAGATTTCCATACTATCTATTTTCTCTTCTTATTTCCTGCAACACTACCCCCCCCCCCAAAAAAAAAAAAGAGAAAATCCTGTTTATAGTAACCAATAACTCTATTGACATTTAGTACTAGTAGAAGATAAACTCATATAGTAGAAAGTACATGTTTGATCATAGTTAACTTCCCCCATGTGAAAGTAGACAAGCCTTCCACCTTGCAAGTTTCTTCTTTATCCTTACAACCAAATGGTCCAACATATTTACCAGTAATATTCTAGTATGTATTGGAGCTCCAAAATAAATATAAGGGGATTTGTTCTCTTGGAATCCCATAACAGCCCTATGTTTCTTCTTGCCACTAAAGCTTTCTAGACAAAGAACATAGCCGACTTATCTTTATTCATCATCTGCCCAGAAATGCTTTCATACTTATGTAATAATTCTGAAAGTGACCTCGAGGATGTTTAGATCCATTGGCAAAAATCATTAAATCATCTGCATAAAAAACAAGTGTATTATTTTAGAAAAGTTCTTAGGACCTTTGAAGAACCCTATTTTTGAAGTTGGGACTTTATATTAATCAATAACCTACTCAATGCCTCTTCTACTAAAATAAATAAATTGGAAGGAAAAAATGCACCCACAAATAGGTAAGAAAATTCTCACTATACTCAATCAGTTGCTTCAAATTATCAAAAGTGATTTGTACTAAATTAGTAAAGTTAATGGCCAAGTTTTGGTGGGAACAAAGGAACATTGAATACAAAATTCACTAGATAAGTTGGACAAAAATGTCTACTTCAAAATTAGAAGGATGAACGGACTTTAAAGATTTGAAAATCTTCAATATGTCTCTTTTGGCAAAACGATTGTAGAAAACTTTGCAAGGCGATTCAACACTGCTACAATACCAAGTTTATAAAGCTAAATATTTCTCTCATGGTCATTTCCTATATTCCAAACTAGGAAAAATCATTCTTATGTATGAAGAGGCATTTGGAAAGAAAAATAGAGGCTAAAATAAGGGTGAATTTGAAGGATCGAAAATTGGAAGTCCATAAGTATTTGGATTGATTAGTTGGTTATAGGTATTAGGCAATTGACTCACAATTCAAGTAATGTTGATAATCTTAACAGGGGTGAAATTGTTGATCATGTCACCTCATTTGACTTGACTATCAAGTGGTAGGATTTAGAAATAATGAGTGTGCGAAAGTATAGTTTAAATACTATAATATTAGATTAAAATGCTTGAATATGAATAAATATAATGAGATATAATTTTTTTTTTATTGAATTTAATTTCTATTTACATTGAGATGTCTTTAAACACTATCTATAATCTTTTATTCTTTTTATTTTTTTTTAATTTTTTTTTATTTTTTTATTATATTTTTTTATTTGTTGGCGTTTAAAGGAGTGAAAAAGGTTACATGAACCGCATCATAAAATTCACTTTAATTGGACTTCTCACTGCATAAGTCACAACTTGGGCCACAAGAATTCAACAAACGGCATGACAAACACATTGATAGGCTGAAACATCACCTTAGCAAATTATTTTTGGGGCTAGACATCATTTAAACACAACACTTTATGGAGTTTCATCATGGGCCCACATGATTCATAGGCTATCAAAAGTAAGCCACATGCTTTGTTAATATGGATTTTCAAGTGGGACACAACACTTCATTTATTGAGATTCCAAGCAAGCACTTCACTCACACTTGCCAGCGACACCTTACTTTTGTTTGGACCAAACTTCAACAAATTAAAGCAAGCTGCAATTTCACTTCATTGGGCCCAACTTCAATTCATACATCACATGGCCACGCATATATATTTTATGAAAGTGGGACGCGGCACATTTCCATGAAGGGGAATATAGGGCAAGTCTAGGGCTGCAAACGAACAGAGCTGCTCGTGAACAATTTGAGCTCGACTCGTATAAACTCGATTCGAACTCGATTCGTTTAATAAATGAATTGTTCGTAAGCACTAATATTGGTTCGAATATTAAACGAGCTAAACTCGTATAATCTCGACTCGACTCGTATAAACTCGGTCTGTATTCGTGAACAAGATTCGTATAAACTCGATTCGACTCGTTTTGAGCTCGTAACAATACTCGTAATATTTCTATATACATATATATAATCTTGCATATATTCTTACATATATTCTTTTATTATATATATTTTCTCTGTTATATATATTATTTTTGATATTTTGTATAAATAATATATTTTGTTACTTTATGTAGAAGTAGCATTTTATTTCTTTACAATAATAATGTATTAAGTTCACAAAAAAATTATGGAGTCAAATATTTATAAAGAATAAGAAACTCGAGTAATTACTCTACTAAGTTCGACTCGTTCGTTAGAGAATAAAAACAAAGATCGATAAATAATTCAATTCGACTTGAACTCGTCTTTGATCGGCTCAAATTCGACTCGACTCGGCAAACTCTCAACTCGACTCGAACTTGAACTCGAATTATGTGAGTCCAGCTCGACTCGACTCGAACTCGTCTTTGATCGAATTGTTTGCAGTCCTAGGGGCAACACAGATATATTTTCATTTTCATACCAACGCCCCAGGCTAGGAGGGACGTGAACTGGGAAACGGAAATGGAACAAAAATCCATGGCCGACTGTTTTATAATTTTTCTTTAAGAATTTATGTTATTTATCATGTGTTTGGATAACTAAATTCTTATGTAAGGTTATGGATGAATTTGTACACTAGATGATATTTTGAATTTATTTTTAATTCATGTATTTTATTTTTAATTTATTAAGAATCTTTATTTTATCATTCTCAATTTATTGTTAATGTTTTATTCTCCGAATAATTTTAGAAGTTATTTCGTTTATGGATTCAGTTATACTTTTTCTATTGAATGGATTAATTATTTGATTATGTTTGGATCAATTAATTATTTATATTGATTTAAATTTCTATTGTAATATCGCTCCCTGGGTATATTGTCGTTGTTAGATTTTTTTAATGTGGATAACAATATGCATAATTTAAAAGTGATGAATGATTTTTTCATAAAATTACATTTGGTTTAATCTTAATTTATAATTATATATCTTCCGATTGTGTATTTTAGAATTGAATTCTCAATTGAATTATCAATGAATTAAAAATAATTAAAATACTGGATATGTGCAAGGGATTCTCAATGTTTTACTATTTGTCAACTTTAAATACTTTTTTTCGTAATCACTTGTTTTACTTTAATTTTCATTTGAAAATAAATTTTATTTTCTCATTGATTATTTAATATTTTTTTAATTTCTTTGTTATTTCTACCATTCTTGTAATTTGTCTTTTTGTGGAATCGACACCCTAAAGTTATACTACAACTACTGCATTATTCTTTGAGTATAATCAAGAAACAATTATAGGCATTTTCCACAACAAATTACAATAGAAAATTTAAAGCACAGTAGATGGGGTAGACAAATAGGCTAGGGGAGACTTGAAATGCTGTTAGGAAGAAAAGGATGTGAAAGGAAATATGAAAGCTGCAAATGCCTAACAAAATAAAAGTATTTGCCTAGAAAACATGCAATGATAGTTTGCCTACCAAAAACTACCTGAATAAAAGGAAGGTGCTTATTGAAGAAAATTGCCAATTTTGCAGTAAGAGACCTTAGGATCCAATATTGCATGCTTTTGTTTCCTACCCTTATTTAGAAGAAAATTGGAAAAAAAAAATTACCTTCTTGATGTGACATTGGCAGAACCAAATGGTTTATTGAAATTGTTAGTCAAATTAGTGAAGGGGTTCGAAAGGAAGATCTAGGAAAATTTTTTATGATGGCGTAGTGTTTTTTGTATAGAAGGATTAATCAAATGTTACATATATGAAGGTAGATCACAATCACCAGACCATGCATTGGAGCAATGCTTTTTCTCTTTTAAAATTATATTAGAAATTGAAATCGACTCTAAGGAAGAAGGATCAATCACCTTGCTATTGGAAAAGGCCTCCACAAGGAATGCTAAAGCTCAATGTTAACGGGCCATGTTTCAAGACCAACACAAAGCAAGGGTGGGCACTATTCTTAGGGATGAAAATGGATATGTTATTATGGCTAAAAACAAGAAGGAAATTTAAATCAATAATCCAGAAGAAATCGAGCTACTTGTATTGTTGTGAGACTTACATCAATGTCTTCTCGTGGACAGTGAATATCTTATTATATATGGAAAGTGATTCACTACTTATGGTTACACAGTTGCAAGCGATGGAAGAGTCTTGCTCTTTAATTGGTAAGATTATCAAAGAAACAAAGCAACTCATGCAAAGGTTTAGAAGTTGCACAATCCAGCATGTCAGATGTACGAGGAATGAAGTTGCTCCTAGATTAGCTAGGTATGCTTGACATGTGAATGATATAGCCATTTGGTCAGAATTTTCCCTAGATGTAATGCAATAGATTGTATTGATTTATAAACATTTGTAATTTGCCTTTATATAACAAAGTTTGCTAGCTTTGATATCAATAAATAAATAAATAAATATAAGATCTCGTAAAATAAATATAAAACTTACAAATTGAGTTATAACTAAATCAAAAAGTGTTGTTGAATAGCAAACTTTTTTTTTTAAGATAACAAGCAAGTTTTATTCAATGAATAAACCAAAGTTACAAACAAGTATCAAGCAAATAGCTCGAGAGATAAAGTCTGGATAACTATCACACCACATCTTAATGGACTCAACTTTTCAAGCATGTCTAGCTAGACCATGAGCAGTTTGATTCCCTAATCTATTTACATGGAAAAGTTGTACATTACTAAAATGAGTCACCAACAAATGGATCTCATGAATTAAAGCACTCGAAGGAGAATGATCCGAGTAGTCTTCAACCAATTCTTTCAATACCAACAAATAATCAGATTCCAATATGAAATGTGTGATGCCTGTATGTAAAACTGGGTTTTACACCATCCAATAATAAGCTACCCCCTTCCATGTTAGGAAACCATAGACCTGCATTCAGAGAAACACGTTTGAAAAATGAGAACCCCCCCTCCTCAGACAAAAATCTTGCAAGTGTCCAGCTAAGATTTCTCTCACAGACTCAACCACTTTAGTTTCTCGGACCTCTTGAATTTTCCTCAACAAGACCTCATCACCATCAAACATTGGGTGGGGACGTAATGCCTCGGCTCCATCTTCTTCTACTACGGCAATGAGGGCGACATCGAGTAGTTCACCGCCAACACCGATATTGCTTGGGAAATCGTCCCTTGCTTTGGCGCCTTGGTGGTTTTTTCCTAAATGCCTCTTCTTCTTCTTTAGTTTCTGTTTAACAGTTTAATCAATGAAAAATTAGTTTTAATTTAAAAGCGGACTAATGTTAACTTTTACTTTTTATATTATTGGTTTCATACAATTAGTAGGAAAATGGTTAAATTGCGAGTCTTGTTCGGTTGATGGGCAGCTTCAAGAAAACCCAAACCAGCAAATGAAGGGACGGCCTCAAGAAGATGGAGAGAAGAAAATACCTAACGGAGTGGGATCCTATGCACGTGTGATCACGGAGAGTTTGTCCAAATTGCCTACGTGGCATTTCCTGATTAGTTGGATGCCAAAAAAGTTTTTAAACTCGTCCTGACCGGAGGTTCTGTATTCAATATATCATACAAAATCCTTAAAAACACCAATTTTCAAAAAAGAAAACAATAGCAAAAAGGAAAGTCTTTGAAAAGACCTAATTCTACAACTTTGTACTTGGAAGTCCTAATCGGCCAAGAATATGGTTTTTTCACTGATTGATGTGATCTCTAGTTATGGCATATGAGTAAGATAGACACAACACTAGTCTTTATAATATTTTTCACAACATATTATGTAAAATTATGAGGATATTTTTGTAAAATGGTATTACTTTGTATGATATTTTATAATGATAAAATATGTGGTGTAAAATGTTGTAGAGACTAGAGAGTATTGTATATTATCATTTTCCTGGCATATTGGAGGATTGCTTGATAGGAGAGCGCATCCCATGCATGCATGTGGCCGGTTTCATGAAATGCAAGGCATTTCAGTCGACGTCCCAACAACTCTTTAGAAACTTTGCTCGTTCTTTGGACAATATATATATATATATATATATATATATATATATATGCGTGTGTGTGTGTGTGTTTTGTTTACTTTGTTTGTCTTGAGGTGCCTATGGGTTACTGGGTATCTTAGAGGCTTGAGATAGAGCATTTTTTTTTTTTTAATGAGGGAGATAGATCAGCAAATTAAGCATATTTGCTATGGCCGGTGTAATATGTCCGATGGAGTAAAATAAGATGATAGAATGAAATTTCTAGCAAATCTCGTTTGAATCGAGAAATTATCGTACTTTATAATAATTTTAAGGGGCGGATATAAATTATAATTCTGACTAGTCATTTTGAAGTGCGGGACCAAACTGATCATGAATTCCCAGCCTGCACCATCATGTTGAAATTAAAAAGATCTTAATTAAGATTAATATTTTATTTACAGTACCAAGTAACTAGATCATGATATATTATATCCAACGAAAGACTCTGAAGGTATGCTAAAATAATTAAAAAAATAATATATATATATATATATATAAACCATTGTAATTAATCCTTGTTATAAGAGGAGATTGAAAATACTGAAAACGCTAAACTTCATTTCTGGTTGACTAGATCTATGAAGTTACAAAAGGAAATAGGTCGGTAGAACAAGGATAGATACCATTAAGAATGAAATTGACTAAATCATAAATATAGGGCATTAAGGCAAATTCAAACGGATTCAATTTCAACTAGAATTAATGAACCCAATTTATTCTAACGCAAATTCAATTTCGAACTCTAATATTATAATATTTTATTAGAAATTTTATTCTTTATTCTAAATTTATCCACTTCATGATTCGCATCGATTTATGCATTGTATTTTAACCATCAATAATCACTACAAGAAAAATGAATATTTGTGACGAATTATTTAAAATAAAAATGATTTTTTATGATAAAAATAGATTAATTTTAACAAAAAAAAAATCATTGATCTTAAGTAATACGGATGCTAGATAGCATTAATGCTAAACATTAATTTACATATAAAGATTAGGTGACAAGGATTGAGGACAACATCAAGTGGTGTGGATATGATGTTTGTAAGTCCATGGTAGCTGACATATCAACAGGAGCATTTGATGGGGTGGAAATCTACATAAAAAAAAAAAATAATAATAATAGATCCCACTTACTTTACGGTATCTCACATTACTTTATTATTTAAGTGTATGATCAATAAAGAAATTTAGAAATATTTTAGAGCATTGGCAACTAAAATTGGTCTAAAAGTTGAGACTTTTGGCTAATATTCCACATTTGAACTATCTATTTAAAATTCAAAATAATAATATTATAATATTAAATATTTTAATAATAATTTATATATATATTTCTTTTATTTTACAAGTACGTCACTCAATATAGTAATTAATAATTTAATTCTTATTTAAAATTATTATTTCTCAACTATTTTTTTTTCATTCAACCTAATTATCCAATAATAACAATTGGGAGTATTTTTAGAGTGCTAAAATATTATTTTGGAGATTAATAGTGACTAGTCAAATTTGCAAAAAAATAATATATTTATTGAAATTTAAAAGTGGATCTTCAAATTATTTTATCTGAAATTAGCTAGGCAATGGCATTCGGCCAGTACTCTTATAAACCATCGGAATTATGTTGCTGGCCATGGCCCACTATTGTTGTCTTCTTGCAAGTTTAAACTACTCATTTTCTAGATTAAGATGCTGTAGATATTATTTTTTATGAGTACTTTTATATTCATAAAATAATTATATAAAAGTAATTACATAAATTGATATGTTTTTATTTAATTTATTAGATATATATTGTAATAAAAATGAATTTATAATCTGATAAAATATATCAAATTACATCAATTTATGAGATTATTTTTATACAATTTATTTTATAAGTAGAGTATTTTTCTATTTTTATTAACTTATTATGTTGATAATTAAATTAGTCTCACATGGCTCTTGAGTACTTTGAGTCGATCGGATGAGCTGGTTGGAGATTAATTAATAATAATGGTGAACATATATTAATAATAATGGACTCTTTATTTTTCTTCAAAATACAATATTAATTTTTTTTTTTTATCTATTCACTTTTATATTTGAACATTCATCGACTTATCTATTTTTTCTTTATATCATCTGTATATTCTTATTTTATTCCTATTTATTCATTTAAATATTTATTTAAATATTCATTTACAACAAATCTAAAACTCATTTCGTCTTCCCCGCTCAATCAGATCTCTCACTCTCCTTCTTTCCCTCTATTCATCTCTCTCTCACCCTTCACCTGCTTCTCTGGTGCTAGCGTCCAGCAAATCGCCTAACAAATCTCCAGCGTCATCCCCAACAAATTGCCCAACGATGAGGCCATGTTTCTTCCTCGCTCTCTTGAGTCCTCGAAAACGAAGATGGATGCGATTCAAACAAAGATTTTTGGCATCATTCAAACTCTAGCTTCGACGATGACATGATCTGCGACGAAAGCTCCGGACATGATTTCATGATCTGCAATGAAAGCTCTGGACGAGGCCACCCATTTCGTGATTATCAAATCTATTGAGAAAGAATAAAAGCGATTAAAATATTTTTACATTCATAAACGGGATTGCACTACATGTAGCACAATCACTATAGATCATGAATGTAAAAAGTTTTTATTTTGAAGGCTCCATTGGAGCATGAATTTAATGGGGTTTAGCTATATTTTATAAAAATAGCTATTTTAAAGAGTCCATTGGGACTGCTCTTAGGCTTGTCATGATTTTATTGAAGATATAATATTGAATTAAAAACTAATCCAATCAAGTTCTTTTGTTGTGGAGCCAAAATGCATAAAGAACTAGTGGGGAGTCTCAATTCTCAAATCTCAACTCCATTTCAAACAGAACCAAGCACTTAACAAGAAAAAAAGAAAAAAAAAAGATATCCTAGCAATTCAACGCGAGATGATATTTGCTTAAAAGTTATCCGATTCCAATCACACCTCAGAAATAATTGACCAATTGTACTTAATATTACATAATCATTCAAGGGACTACCAGCTAATTCATTAATTATTATAATATGTACTAGGGTTTTCCTTCAATATAATTAGATCCGTTAGATATGGGATACATGTTAATTACACATTCAACGGTTCTAACTCTACTAAAAAATTTAGTCCTAGGTTTCGACTCTTTAATTTTTATATTATTTTGGGCCAGAATTTGGACCATTATTGCAGTATCCTTCCATAGGGACCTGCATAATATTATTGCAATTTTGTATGGAGTAATGATAGCTTTACTATCTAATTACTATTATTTTACTCTTTTTTTTTTAATTTTTAAATTTTTTTTCTTAATGATTAAAAAAGTGATTATTAATAAAACTATATATATTTTTAATTTTTTTAATGACTAAGGATGTTAAAAAAATATTTAAAATAAAATAATAAAAAAATAAATACACACTTAAAATGGTAAAAAAATAGTAAATAAATGGTAAGTATATTTATCTCCATATAAAGTCTGCAATAAAGAATGCTAAAAGTCCAAATAATAAGTTAGTTACTATTTTATTTACCTCCATATAAAATTTAAAAGAGGGAAAATGTTGTTTAAACCTATAAAATTGATCGATTGATTTTTTTTTATATAATTTTTTATTCAATGATTAAGAAATTAATGATTAATAATTTTTTATTCAATATTTTTTTTATCAAAATTGAAGGAATTTGATGAGTTATTATTCAAAAATCAAATTAAAAGTACTTTTATTTTATTTTTCCCACTTTATTTTTCTCACGAGTCTAATGTAAGATTATTTTAGTATTGATTTTCCATCAAACTTATATTTTTTTTTTTATCAAATTTTGATTATTTTTTTGATAAGTAATATTAGTGCTCTAAACCAATCAAAATGTCTTCTATTTTTTTTTCGCGTGGAAGAAAGATAGATATATTAGATGAATCACGACTCCATTAATAACATTTAAGAAGTATTAAATTTAATTAAAAAAAAATATGAATCTGAGTTTCCAGCAAATCCTTGGAAGCAAGTAGTGTTGTTTTTGCTTCATTGAATGCAAGAGACATTTTTTCAAAGGTGCATTTAATTGGCGTAGGTGGAGGTACGTACGGCAATTAAATCTAGGTAGCCAAGGTTGAGTTGATCAACCATTTCACAAGTTACATGGACTCATAGATATTTTATACAAGAGTGGCTCTCCAGCCACATATATGTAACCCCATTGGGAGTTCTGTTAGTGAAAAAACCAATTTTTTTTTTTCATGAATTTTTTTAAATGCTTTTAAAATAATGTTAAAAAAATACGACATCATTAAAATAACAAATCCTCAATCACTAATTAAAGAGACTTTGAAAATCCACATATCCCCTACATTAATAGGCCTTACTTTATGAATTTTAGATACTTTCGACAAAACCATCAAAAAGATTTTGTAATCGTGATGGCTATAATATAGCCGAATGGGTGTTTTTTAATTTAGCGATGATACTAGGTTTAGTTGTAATTATTACTATTAGGAGATGAGCTTAATTTTTTATGTTCAGTTTATTCGTTTGATTAATTTGTTTATATTAAGTTAAAATAATGATCTTTATCTAATGCGTTTATGTTCATTTCTGATCTTTAGTTACTTTGTTCTTTATAAATCTAAGCTTCTCTCTTATGATTATTTTTCTCAATCGAGTTTAAATAAAATCGAAGTTGCATTCAACTAGTACTTAAAAACAAAAATGACACACATGATACAATCATTTTCACAAATCCGTTTTAAATTGGTGACCTTTTTGTAAAATAATATATATATAGAAGTATATATCATCATTTTATAGAAATATTTTAATTTAAAAAATAATTGTGTAAAGAGTTGTAAAAAAGATTGTACGTGTATTTAGGATTGCTGCTCGTACTCGCATGTGGTGCAGGATAACTCCCTCTTTGCACCGCACATTGCATGGGAAGGGGGTTGGGGCTTCCACCCCCACCCTAGCATCCCAGAGAGGGGGTGGAGAGGGGGGCGGATTCTCAATCAGACTTTATGTTCACTTCAAATATAGATTATATTTCACTAAATTTAAAAATTATTTATAGGTCCCAAAAATAATCAAAAATGCATTTTTAGATCTAAGTTATAAATTTAAATTTTGTAAACATGGTTATAATTTAAAAATTATTTAGCTTTTAAATTTGCTAGTACATATTTTGTAAACAAATCTAATAAATTGTGATATATATTTTTATATGTAAAATTTTGTAAAATATAAATATAAGTATTTGTGTTTATACATATATATAATATTTATGCTTATATTATATATAAATAATATATATATATATATATATATAAGCAGCGAGGAGGGCGGCCCTCCCCACCCCTGCTAGGGAGGCTAGATGTGGGGCTGACGGGGGCTGGCTGTGGGGCCTCGCTGGCCAGTAGTACTCCTACGAGTGTTATTACTCAATTAAGAAACATGCCGAGCAGACAATTAATCCCATTTTTAAATGATCTCCATATATTCACGTACGAAAAAAGATCAGCATATGATCATGATGTAAATGTGCTCATGATCGTAGCTGTGTTATTACATTTAAGATCAGGGATTATGTCTTTTGAGTCCATTTGCCAATTTGGTCTTCCAAGTGTGAACTCCAGATTAAGCAAATTAGTATTCGATGCTGACTGCATAATATTGTTGCTAGAATCATCCAACTTCATGATCATCATCTCCTTCAAGCTATCTGCATTAATATTGTGTCCATCCAGTACCTATAAATTAATCATTGAAATGTAACATTATATTAATCTATATCACATTATTAATGAAAGTACTATATATATATTATACAATAGTCCATTAAAAATTAATGAAACATGTTTTAATATATGGTCTTGTTTTTTATGACATAATATATGACAAACATAAATGCTGCATACCTTGGCATCTTTTGCCTCGAAATCATGAAAATGTGCCAAAGCATGATTTCCTGCCCAATGACTTGATCTGCTACTATTCCCACTGCTTGTGATCTCCATTCTGGTCACGGATTTATATATGGAGAGAATAAACAATCATATATTAGGAACAAATACAGGAACAAAAGAGAAAACTGTCTGAGCTAGGCATATATATTCACAGTGATTCAAATTTAGAGATCAAGAAGATTAGGTATAGTGTGGTTCAGACTCCTCATCCAACACATAAAATATATAATTAAGTGAGATAGAATGTAAAATCAGAATTTGGATTAAAGACTTCTATTCTGATTTCATGTAAAAATTTGCATTGGTAAATTTGCACTAATAATATCAAGTACAACAAAATGAGCAAATTAACTCGTCTCTGATCTAGCTAAATTAAACGTCTTCATAGAATAAATCTAGTACTTGTCACGTTAGCTTACTTAAAAGTTATTGCTTAATTTTTTTTTGTACTCTTTTTATGAATTTATAACGTGTGTCGTCACAGTAAGTACTGGTATGTTACACACGAAGCTTGTAATAACATATATAACAACTCAAATGCACAAACCAATTAATCCGTCTCCAGGTACCTTTTCATCTGATTGTCCATAAACATGCAACAAAGATTTGGATTTTTAGAGTTTCTATTTGAATTTTATGCTAGAATGGGATAGAGATAAACATATAATAAAATAAGTCTTGCAATATTTATGATTATCCAAATCGACTTTTTGAGTAGCAAAATACTCAATAAATAGTGTAAGATCTTCTTTATATATTTATATATATATATATATATATATCTTTTCAGAATGTAATAAATTGTTCACAGCCATGCATGATGCAGTACTGCATGGAGTTTATAAAAGGAATGCCCAACCATAGATGAAACTTTTAATTAATAAGCTTAAGTTCAGAGCAAAAGGAATGCATGCATAGATATTACAGTCATGCCCCTAGCTTATGAGCTACGAGTTGTGGCAGTCTAATAGCCATTATATTATAGCATTGGTGCTTGAACCAATACTCTTGACTTCTAGCATTCACTGGGATCATGAATTCTTTCAAAACCTAAAGGACATCAGGCATCATGTTTCGTGTTCGGAAGAGCTCACCTAAATTCAGCCTCAACCCTACTTTGACTCTTGAGACTCTTTGCATTTATGCCTCGTTTGATCATTATATATTTTAGCTAAGATAAGATTAAGAAAAATTGTAAATAGTAGTTAGTTAATTTATGAATAATAGTAGAATTATTTGAATTAAAATATTTATAAAATTTCGAGAAATAATAGAGAAAATGTTAAATTAAAAATATATATATAAAGTTAAAAGAGTGTTAGAATATAATTATTTAATATTATTTTTATTTTGATATTTGAAAAAATTGAATTATTTTTTTTTTATTTGAAAATTTGTAAGATCATCATGAGATGATTTGATATATGGGAGACGCTGGGAATCGGTCCGTCCGATCCCCATTAAAAATAACCCTCTAAAAATATAATTAAAAAATCTAAAAAATACAATAAAAAATAAAATTTAGAAAACACAATAAAAAATACAATAAAAAACAAAATAAAATACAATAAAAAAATAAAATGAAGATGATTTTAAAAAGTGTTCGACCTCAACCTAGAAGGAGTCAGCGTCAGTAGCGGTGGACGATACCGCCATATCATTGTGACCGCCGGCGTTTTAGGTCCGAAACAGGTTTAAGGCTACGTGGAGCATACCGAAAGTTACCGGGGGTCGCCGTCGAAGGGGTGGAGTTGCCGAACGCCGGCAGTCATGATGGTATGAGCGGTATCGCCCACCGCTATCAGAGTCACCGACATCCTTTTTTTAAGAGAATTAGATGGATTAATCTCCAGATTCTCTCTTGATATATAGGTTTGTAAAGTCAAACCAAGCTAAGTTGCAATTATTTACATGCACGCGAAAGAGTTATTATATTATTATTATATATTCATTTTATTCCTAAGCATATTAAAATATAAATACGTTTTATATATATAATTAGTTGATTCGATAACTTGCAATATCGATTGTACCCACTTTGTTGGACCAAAAAGACCATCTCCAATGCATTTGCTAATATTATTCATGCATGTGTATGTTGGTAGAAAAATTATTTATCAAAAACTATAAGCGCAAAAATTAATTTATAATGTTGCATAGATGCTAAAATCATTTTTATTTCTTTATTAAGCAAATACTAGAGATATTGCAGATATAAGGTATGCAAGTCTCATGCAGATCCTTTAAAGCTAGAAAATGTGAGATTCAATATGATAAAATAGATTTTTTTTTTAACAATATTAAATACAGTCATAATTAGATGTACTGCAACTTGATCTGCATAATTTATGAAAAAAGTAGAATTCATTATTAAAAAATAATATTGAAATACTCGGCACTTGCACTAAATATCATTTTTCTTTATTTATACAAATCTTACATTTTTCAAATGATCAGCATTTTAAAAATAACCAAAACGATGGAAAGTGTAGCATGGACCATAACTTATATGATGATGATGAGAAAAAGGCAATTAGAAAAATAAAAGTTGAGATGGAAGTTGCAAAATTAAATGCAATATAGTAGTAGTGATGCATGCACTCTCACCTTTGAGATTTTTGCAGTAGTGTCAGAATGTTTGCTTTGTGATGATGAGGAGAAGGAAGCCGGTCCATTAACCCTGACCTTGGGTTCAAAACATGATGTATATGTGTCTTCCCCTGACCTGCAATATTATTAATCATAGATAGAGCCATTGCTCTACCTTTATCAGACATCCTCCCAATAATTCACCTCTTGTACTAAGGTCCCTGATCCCCACTTTTGGAACAAACAGAAGGACCCACCCAAATAAAGCATTAATTATTATGACATCTTTATTTTTCCTTTTTCTTTTCCTTTAAAGAAAAAAAAAAGCTTACTTCAAAAAGTAAAATCACCCAAAACAAAAAGAAAATATAATTAGAAGGAAAAAAGAAATTTTAATTCTTTGTATCATAGCATGCATGCATATAAACGACCACAAAAAAAAAATGTAATTGCATTTTGCCTAAGAAAATTGATACCTGTAATATATCTCTTTAGCATTGGCTGATTAAAGTCATATTTGAAATTCTCAAAAAGAAATTATAATTTTATTCTCAAATATCACCCAAAACATAAAACACTTTAAAATTTCAAATCAATATTTTTAACTAATCATCACCTAAGCATTACTTAAATACATAAATCAATATATATAACTTTTATAAAGTTTCAAATACGACACAAAAATCAATATAACTTTATTAAATTCATAATAAAACACAAAAATAATAGAACTTTTACAAACTTTTAAAAAAATATATCAAAAAATTATATTCAAATTATTTTTAATTTTTTAATATTAGTTTTTATTCAATTTTTTCTCTTTTATTTCTTAAAATCTAATAAAATGTATTTACTCAAACTATTAACTCATAAAATTATAAGCTATTCCAAGGTTTATAATAATGTATCATCAACTTCGACTTGTTGAATAATGCAAAAACATTGATCAAGATATAATTTTTCATATGAATAATTTTTAGTTTCTGTTGGGAAACAGTACCGAATCAAATGATAGAGTTTTGTCGCAATTGGATCAGCAATAGTCTCCAACAAAGAGAATAATAGAAGAAAATAAAAACTGAGGGACCCCTTTTGACAAATTACCTGATCCTTTGTCAGTGCTCTTCACTGTTCTATACATCTGCATGAAGACCAATGGACAAACAAAGTGAGAAAATTTTTCCACATCGCAAATATCCTTTCTTTGTCCTAATGAGCCCCTTTCATCTCCACGGCGCCCCACTACTCTACGTATCGGTAATGTCGACACGAATATAGAACACGACAAATAAATAAATAAATAATACAAAACCAGTTTCTAAGTTCATAGAAACCGGAGATTATGGATTGAACACAGGAATCCCACCTGTAAATGACTCTTCACGTGTGCTAGGGTTAGATCCTTCACGTTCATCAACTCTTGTACAGACTTCGGTGTTGCTCCTAGTAATAAAAGTTGGAAAAAAAAAAACAAAAGATTATCAGTACCTTTTGTGATGAAGAAGGAAAGTAAAAAGCATCAAAAGCAATTATAAACATGAATAATTACTTTCATGGCCGCCAAGAAGTTCTACTGCGTGAACAAAATGGGCATGAAGGGTCGTAGTCCATCTCATTCTGGGAGCTCTAACGCTTCTTTTCACAGTACCTCCTGTACTCAATCTCGCGTTATTTCTCTTGAACTGATCCCGGCCATAGGTTTGAGGTTGATGGTTGTGTTTCTGATGATAATGATGATGATGATGATGATGGTGGTTTTTTGGCAGTACTTTTGCAAGTGGGGGAGTACTCAAATGATCAGCCATTTCAAGCCCTAAGCTTAACATGGGCGCCTCAGAAAGACGAAGATTAATGTTGTTATTGTTATAAGTAGTAGTCCTGATCATCTGATGATCTGCTGGCTGGAGGAGGAAGCCATTTTCATGGCTTAAATCGCTTTGACTGCTTCCTGAGTCTGTGGTGGTTGAGCTCCTATCACAAGAGCTGATGATCATGACTTCTTTTTTCACTTCAAAATCTGAGATCAAAGATGGAGGCCTGATCTGTAAGGAGAGGTCAGGCAAGGTTGATGGAGCTATCATTATTGTAGGTTTTGAGCAGAGGAACATGAAAATTAACTAAGGTGGTGGAGATTGGAGATCTGGGTTGGGCAAAAAGCCACTACTAAAGTACTTCTTAAACTACTGAAAAAGAGAGATCAGGATCATGATCATGAAGATCAGAGAGTTTGGGGAAGTGATCGAGGTGGAGGCATCAGTACTAGGAATAAGTAAGTAAGAGAAAAGAAACATTCAGAAAGCAAGAAATTGGTTGCATGAAACTCCAAAGGCGATGGTGTGAGAGCTTAAAAGGAGTGATTATAGCATGAGTGCCTCATGATTTGATCGACTATATTAAGGGAGAGTGAAGGGGCTTTTTAGTAGGATCCTTTTGGGGTTGTTAAAAAAGAAAAATATATGGCGAGAGAGAGAGAGGTGAAATAAATTTCAGAGCTAGACTACTGGCTAGCTAGCTAGTCATTGATTTGAAAAAAGTGCAGGAAGTTCGAGAAAGGGAGCAAAAGTTTTTGGTACGAAGGTTTGAAGGAAAAGTTTTATTTTTTATTTTTTATTTTTCTTGAGAAAAAGTAAGGGCGAGAAGGATCATCAGAGTAAGTTGTGTGTGTATTTATGGGACGGTGCAGAGGAATCAGAGACGTCCTTTCCACAGATAGAGAGAAAGAGAGGTGGATCTGTTTTTCTACCTGTCTACTGTATTAGGGAATGGGAAAGAAGGTGCAGGCAGGGATGGTGGTTTCTGCTGGTAATTATAATGGTTGGAAGTCGAGAAAACAAAAGGCTAGTTAGGGTACAATTCTCTGGAATAATAATGGACTCTCTCTCTAGTCTCTCTCTCTCTCTGTCTGTCTGTACGTCAATGGAGGATGGATCGAAACCCGTAAATATAAATGCCCTTCTCTTTTTGTTTGGATGGGATTCTAGTTTTATTTTTCATTTCCCTTTTAAGTTCTTCTTGAATTGGAATATTCGCTTAATTTAATTTCCATGATCATGACGATTGACTGGATCGATGCCATGCAAAATAATCCCTGTTCAAAGGAAGCAGCTACCTAGCTACATTCGACCATCCCCTTATGAGGGCCGTTTCGACCATCAATTGTCTTATAATTTGTTTTTACAAATGAGATAATATGAGAAAAAATTAAAAAAACTAAATAAAATGTTATTAAAATATATTTTTTAATATTATTTTTATAATAAATTTTGAAAAGATTGAATTATTTATATATATTTGTTTATATGAGAATTTGGAAACATTTTAATAATTATATGAGATGATGAGATAAGTTAAGTTGAGAAGTTTTGTGAAAATAAATGACCAGGCCAATGTCTTGAAGCTGGCCATATAATTAATTAATTACTCCTAAAATTATCTTAATTTTACTGCAAACGTTTAATGCATATTATATGTTACTATATTATAATTTTCATCATGATCATGACTTACTGGGAATGATCTTAAGCTTAATTTGATTCGTGACACATTATTTCATGCATTGTTCATGTGATCGTTGTGAAAATAAACTACTGTATCCCCAAAAATTAGAAACATGACCTTCAAACCCAATCCTAGCTACGTGCTCCCCTTTTCCCCAAAAAATGTTAAACAAGATGTAGCTTGCATGCACATACACTATAAAAAAACTTTTTATTAGTAACCAATTATTTCCTTTTAAAATGAATTTGTTTTTACAACAAATAGTAGGGATGTCAAATTGTATCAACAGATTGTATTCATATCATGTCAAAATATGTATATTATACTATATAGATCTGTAAAAATTCATGAACCTAACTCATCTTATAAAATTAATTCAACAAGAGATGATTGCACATTAGTTATAAGCATTTTCAAGACCTTATCCACTGGTAATATGAGATTTATTCCTCAACACTTCTTCACGTATAGGCTAATATTTTTTTTTATTCTTATCACAAAATAAGTAGTGTAGACTCTCATTTATCTTATGATAGGCTCTGATACTATATAAAAATTTATAAACCTAACTCATCTTATAAAACCAGTTCAATAAGAGGAGATTGCACATTACTTATAAGTATGTCCAAAATTTTATCTATAAATAATATGAGATTTATTTCTCAACAAGATCAATCTGACAATCTATTAAAATTATTATGTCAAATCTAATAACTCGGTCAATATTATTTATTGAAAATTAGGAACACGTGGGACTCGGTCAAACCCTAACTCAAGCAAAACCTACCATTTCTAGGATGTAGCTCTAGGCTAGTCGGCCAGCTAGCTGTCTTTCTGTTCTTTTTTCAACAATTAGAGCATGAGTTGCAGTCAATTAGTTAGTCTTTGGTCGTGGTCTCTTGGCCGGCACGCAGTGAATAATTGAGAAGATAAAGATGGAGCTGTAAACATACGTGCGAGCTGCCCCATAACCAGGAATATTATGAGTTAAAATTAAATATGGCCAGTTAAAATATCTGTGACGAGTTATAATTTATGACAAAAATATTATTTGCTAAGCAAGTGGAGAGATTATTCTTGTAATAAATAGTTATCCTCGTCGTAAAAAGAATTGGTCACAAATAAATTTTTTTTTTTCCTGACCGGAATTTTAAGGATGATCATTTTTTTTTTTATATCATTCGCTTCTTGATTTAATTGATCAAAATATTATGGACACTGAATATATATATATAGTACTTTTAAACAGTTGGAATTTCAGGTAAGACATGACATTAAAAGCTTAATTATCATTATTAATTAAAACACAACTAAAAATTAAAGTGGTCGACTCATGAAAACATGATTTTCGTTCGAGAAGACCAAGTGTGATCATACTAATTAAAATATAGGCACATCACGTGGGGATGGTACTAGAAACTAGTCCTCTAACCTCAAGCTGCATGCATTCAATTCAACGTCTACTACGTGTCTTAATTAAACTATACTGTTAATTAATTTATTTAATCTACAACCCTATTGAACATGATCTCCTCTGACCTCCCCAAATATTCCCTCCCCGTGTCTTGATTATTCCTTCGGCTCTACCCCTTAATTCATGTGAAAATAACAATATTTTCTATAATACAGTTCTTATTCGAATCTGAAGGAATTTAAAAAGTTTCTTAATTTTTAACTTGAAACCCTAATATTTTATCCAAATTTAAGAAGATTTTGATATAGAATAGTATTATTTTAAGAGAAATTATATTTGCAATCTCGGTCAAGTGGGGATTGCATGTACAGTACTAGACCTTTATTAAATAGGAAAGCACCATTTTAAAAGGGATATATATTATTTAAATTAATTAAAAAGCTTTAAAGACAAAACTAACTAGGCCTTTATGAGCCGTCACCATTTGTAGACTGTACATAGCGATTAACTCCTATTTAAAAGCTTTTATAGTACACATGACCATCCATATATGGCATGATAATTTGATTTGTAAAATCTAATTTCAAAAGTTATATATCGAGCTTACAAATTAAATTTATTATTGGAGTCACAACTTGGATATAGCTTATAAAGATAACCCACAACGAAGTAAAGGCCATATTCTGCGGCGTCAAAAGGGTTCTTCTAATCACGTGAGTTATGGATTAATTGGGATGCATGACTTTGTCTGGGTGATAAGCTATTCTTTGTTCTCTTCCTTTGTTCTTATTTTCTCAGATCCCCCCGCTTAATATGCTGCATATGCATCCAAATATGCATTCTCTGCTTAATTTACTTAATTATATATATATATAGAAAGCTCGAAACCCCACGAGTTGCAGCTACTTTGTTTATTATTTATGCCCTTATATTTATGCTCGATTACAAAGAAACAACAAGATGGCTTGCTAGAATATGTACTTAAACCCTTTTGTTAATACTTTCCGATGCTGCGGTCAGCGCCTGATGCGCTCTAGATTCCGGGAAATGGAAAAAATATAAACATCTCTCTCTCTCTCTCTCTCTCTCTCTCTCTCTCTCTCTCTCTCTCATGTTTTGGTTGCAGGAATGGTATAATTATCCGGTCAACATGTCTCTGTATGGATCACTCGCAAAGTTGTCAAATGCTTGGGCTATATTCCACATTCCATGTGTTTGTCTTAACATAGGACCATGCACTTGATTATTTTCTTTGATCCATCTTTCCTGTGTTTTCGATTATATATATTAAATATTTCTTTATCTCTGTTTCTTTTCTGACAAAAGGGTCTCGTTAGGTTTGTCCTTGAAGCGCTATTCTTACGTACTTATTTCCCTAAGGCATCTTAACCAGTTTATATTATATATATATATATATGCATTCGTGACAAAAATGTTTCATAAAAATAAATTTATAAATTAATATGAAATATATTAATTTAATATAAAATATATTAATTTATAAATTAATTTGTAGTGGTAGGACTTCTAGTATAAGCGAACAACTATTTTATTATACCTTATTTTGTGTTTAGGGTATTATCTGGGCCTGGAAAGGGGGGCAAAAAGCATATATATTATATATATATAACAAATAATTTGTTAGTTTGACATTTAAAGCTATTTAATAATTAGTCCGGCCTGAGTGCGTATATATTATATATAACTATTTTTTTGTTATTATTTAAGCAAGTAGCGTTTTTATTTAATTGATTTGATTTTCTTAATTAATTCAAAAAGAATATAAAGCTTCTTTCATGCTGCATGGTTATTCGTGAGATTAGGTTACAGCCAACAAACATTGTGTCGCCTTGAAATTCGAGTCTCACCCTCTCCACCTCCATGCAAATGCTGTAGAAGTAGTACTGAAGAAGATGACAAAAACTAAAGGAAGGAATCACCGCAATCAACGCCGTTTAGGTGGATGTGCACTGTGCAGCACCGGACTTACATCAGCACAATATTGCTGCTAGCTAGCTAGCATATATACACGTACGTATACTCGTTCGTTTGGGTTGGATTTTATTCTACTCGATTTAAAATTTTATTTATTTATTAATATTTTTAAATTTTTTTAAAAAAATTAAGAAAAATTTGAATTTGAATTTAAATTTTGAATTCTTAAATTCAAAACTCAAATAAACACCCATACACATATCTAGCTACTTCCACGCAAAATTTCGTCACATCTTGTGTTATATATTATATATAGGCCTAACCTTTTTTTTTTTAATATCTTTTCAAGATGATAAATAATGTCATGAGATTCGAGGAAAATAGTACGTGAAGGCTGACACAATATATTATATATATTTAATCAATTTGCTAACAATCGTGGTGAAAATAATGGGTTTATATTAGATAGGTGAGTTTAGGATGATGTGAAAATTTTGTGTACTTTAATTAAAAAAGGAAAAATTATACAAAAATAAATTATAAACTAATGTGACTTTACCTGATGTAATAGATTTATTTTTTATATTAAAATTTATATTACAATGTGACATACTAGAGTCTAGATCAAATTAAATGACATTAATTTGTATATTTATTTTTGTATAATATACATTTTTATAGCTAAAATGTTTATCTTAAAAAAGAATAAGATATGTAGATCATTTGCACGTTCTAAATTTTGGACCGATAATTTTCCCACTTACACAACTGATCAAAAGGTTTTTTGTGTCTATATATACAAAATAAAACAAGCGTTTCAACACTGATCAATTTGTTAACTGTTAATCATAAATGCATGTAAATAATGAGTTTGTGTACTGTAATTAATAAGCTAGAACAAACTTAAGGTGGTCGAAACTCTCAATTCAAAAGGAATTCAAAGAATCCATATTGCATGCGGAATGAAAGCAACTTTTTCAATAACTCTCATTTTATTTAATTTTCTCCTTAATTTATTTTTTCGTGTTAATGAATTGGCTCAATATATTGCTTCACACACAACACCGAAGCCAGCCATGCAGCAGCAGAGCGCGCGGGGATCTCAAACAAATTGACCATTATTTACTGAAAAATGATTTGTTCACGTTTAGGGTACGTAAATTCTGCAAATTCTTTAGAAAATAGGCAAATTTATGATCTACATGAAAAGTAATATATCTTCAAATATTGGTGAGTTCCCTTATTTTTCAACAAGGGTGCGCGAAAGACGCATGTATTAAAACATGTATCTAACATTAGTAATCTTATTCAGAGATGTGGAGGGAGGGAGGTTACACACACTACAAGAAAATTATTTATTTACTATCATTTATTATTTGCAAATAGTCTATTTTAGTCACTAATAATGTGTTTTAATCGCTAATAATCATTTTCGTAGTAAATATTGAATCACTATTATCTATTTTTCTTGTAATGACAATTATATAAGGTTATATTTTAAAAATATGTGATTGAAGTTAGATCACCTAACAAGTTAAGTATAGCTAGCTGATGATCATTCATAAAAAAGAAAGTAATTAACCCTAGCTAGATGATCACATAATCTTTTCTAATTGAGAAACATATCTCAAACCAGCTTGTATTTTTTAATATTCAGTGTTTTTCTACTGTCGGAATACATCCTAAATATACACACACATATATATATATACATCCTACATATACAATATTCAGTGTGTGTGTGTGTGTAGCTAAACCATCATTGTTTGCTTTCGTCAATTGATAAGCATGTACGAAACTAGCTAACTTGAAAATTGATCAAAGATATCCCTTCAAATTATATATTATTATCTGACCAATGATCTCGTACTGCTGACTTTAATTATCTATGGTACATACATGACATGTACGTATTTTATATATATATATATATATATATGTTTGTGCCTAAAATGTTGGGCAACATGACATTTTAATTATTAATTATATATATATTAGAATCAAGTCCTAACTATATATATATAGCTAGAGCTAGATGTTTATATTTAAAATTAACTCTCCCAACAAATAAATAAATAATAGGCCAATTAATTTGTGCATTTTGTAGGGCTTTTGTGGTGGTGATCATGTGTTGCAGTAGTACTAATCGATCGATTTGTGTTCTATATATATATATATATATAATGGCTAGATTGATTGTGTTGAATTTCATAGCTTTTTTTTTTCCTTCTAATTATTGTTTTGTTAAAGGCCGACTCGTGAATTGAATTTCATAGGCTGATCTTTCCCCATCATGTGTGACGTACAGGACTTCATATAAATATTTGATTTAATAAGCTAGTTCCAATTTCAATCTTGACTAAGCTCTTTTAAATATAAAGGTACTAGAAGTACTATTATTGGGTCTTTATAAATAATATCAGGGTTGACCTAGTAAATTCATATCGATCGAACGCTAATCATTTTAGTGATTAATTAAGATTGTAACATTCGAATTTGTTATGTCCCATATTGTATAGGTGAATTGTGATTAACTAAGGCTAGATAGATTTTCCTGTAGTGCAAGTCCCAAATTGATTTTACTAGGCGAAGAATCACTACAAGAAAAATATATTTTTGTAGTCAATTAATTGCGACAAAAAGATTATTTATGACTAATTTTTACTATAAATAATTATTTTGTTAAAATTAATTGACTGCAAATAAGTAGTTTTCTTATAATGAATTAGCTTTACAATGAATTTCAAATATTTGCTTGGGTGACTTTGAAGGCCAGCTAGCTAGCAAATCTAGGATTCGAGCACATGCAGTAAGCTAGCTAGCCATAGATAAAATTTAGCCAAACTTTGTCTAGCCAGCTCAAAATACACCCACAACAAACTCTTTAAATTTACAATAATTAAATTTAACTTTGGGGTATTTGTAGCTTACCAAAATGGCTGGCTATATTTCTGATATATCCTTCCCGCTCTCTCATTTTGTCTCCATCATTTCCCAAACGCCTCTATTCATTTCACATTAGCTTCGGTACTGGGTAGCGTGAACGCAAGAGAATGTGAAAGAACTTATGTAAAATAGTTTGAATACAAAGTGTTTGAAAACATACTATAAGAAAATTATTTATTTGTAATCAATTATGCCTTGCCAAAATAATTATTCTTATCAAAATTAATCTATTTTTATCGCAAATAATCAAGTTCGTCACAAATAATTCATCACAATTTCTGATTTTTCTTGTAGTGAAAGGTTTGGCTCCCCGGAGAATCTTTTGTAGAATCTCATGTATTTATACTAGTGTACTTGTTTTTTTATTACAAGAAATTGAACGTTACTCGTGATAAAGAGATTTTCTTGTACAACAATGAAAAAATACAAAAATCACTGATTGTTTCTAAGCCGTTGGGCATGGTCCATAGCTTCCGTTGATGGAGTTGCCATGATATATGTAGTTTGGCTTTTTTTCCTTCTACATCTTCAACATAGCCGTTGGTTTTGTTGCCTTTTTTTTTTTAATCTTCAACATAGCCGAATTGGCTTTGCTCATGATTTCGTGATCTTCAATATTCACTACAAGAAATTCAGTTTTTTGTAATATTAGATTTTGTCACAAAAAATAGAAAAAAAATGTTGTAAAAAAATATTTACAGTAAAAATTGTCATTTTGACTGCAATTAAAATGTCATAAATACTTATTTTTCTTATAATGATTCTACAGGTGGGTTTCTATTCTTTTTCTTTGTTTTTTATTTTTATTTTTTTATTTTTTTTTCTTGTGAGCTATAGTAAAAGAATTATGTAAATGCAAGAGAAACAGGAATGGAAATGTAAACGATTACGGGACAAATGATGTACTGAACCACGACTTTTATTTGATATTTTTAACTTTCGATTTTATTTTATGTTTTAAACCATAAATTTTATTTGATGTTTTACTATTCATTTATGTTTTTCATTTTTCGAAAAAGCAAACGCTCCAATATTAGGAGAAAATGAAAAAAATAAAAATTACAAGGAAACTTAAGTTTAAGTGAATAAATTGTTGAGAAAATGTACGTTATGTTTTATAAAAAAGAATATAATCATTTAAGAAATATAACTGTCAGAAAATATATGATTATTGAAAAAATATGACGGTTGAATAAATAAGATATTTAGAAAATTATATGATCCATTGTATTTTTTTAATAAAAAATAAAAATTTCAATTATCATTATAATTAAAATGAATAAAAATCAGAAATAAAAATTTAAATAAAATAGTATATTTAAAGAGTTTATTATTTAATATTGTTCAAAAGTGGTTAATTAAATTAGAAAAAATGACTTAGCTAATCACATTTTAGTTATAAAAAAAAAACTAGACCATTACTAATATTTAAGTGAGATTAAAAGAGAGTTAAGAGTTAAAAGTTGATTAAAAGAAAAATAGTAATATTAAATATTTATATATATAAGTCTTTAATAAATAAATTTCGTAAATCCTTAATAAAAAGGTGAGTCACTTAAAAAATAATATATATTTTTTTTTTTATAAAAATACGGGATAAAATTTATCTCTATAAAATTTATATAAATTATTTCTAAAAAAACAAAAATGAAAAGCGCAAGCTTAAAGCCTGACATGATGAAAAGATTGCGATATCCAAGCAAAAGTATTTGAGCACAAATTTTATAAAAACACAATAACTTAATGGCAATGTCGGTACTTTTGGCTCTGTAAAAAAAATTGGGGGTACGAGATATCTTGTTATTTTAGATTTGATTTAAATTAAGAGATAAATGTGAATTGAGATAAATTTAATTTATTATTTTAATATTATTATTATTTTAAAATTGAAAAAATTTTAATTAAAATATAAAAATTGTGTATTAAAATTTGAAATAATTGTATTAGAATTTGTGTTTTGTATAAAAATTTAAAAAAATATAATGATAAGTTTGAGATGAGTTGAGACGAATTCATTTTATCTACAAATTCAAACTGATCCTTAAAATGAAAGAAAATTAGACGCAATGTAATATATAATTTATAAAATTAGACTCTTTTATAATTTAATTAATAGATAAATAAAAAAGTCTTCAATTTAAAATAAAATTGATTAAAATTATGAAAGCAAATTAACATTACTTTTTATTTACAAATTAAAATTTTTAAAAATATTTATTTTATTTATTCATAAATTGAGAGCATTTCAATTAACAATACAATACAATCTATAAATACAAAATGTGAAAAAAAAAATTATTTAGATAAAAATCACAATATCAAGGGATGAGAACTCAAAAAAAAAAAAAGCTGGAAAAGGCCTAATATTAATAGAAAGCCTGAGAAACTTGATATTCAGTATGAGTCATGACAAATAACAAATTGGTTTTCATTTTGTGGCAGACATATAAAATATTCTTTATGTTAATTTGACATAATATAGATCAAAATTGGACCACCGATCAGGGGCAGATGATCATTATTTTTGGTTTTTGAGAATTTCAAAGCAGGCCGTACAATCATTTTCTTTTTTGGTTTTCAGAGCTTATCTTGTTGTCAGAGCATTTACAGTGTGGGATATATAAAAAAATAATTTTAATGATAGATTTCTTACTCATTTATTTTATATATATATATATATTATATAATAAATAAGAAAGTAATTATTAATAAAATTATAATTTTTTAAAATTTTTCTTCATAATTAAGAATATTAAAAAATATTTAAAATAAAATAATAAAAAATAAATATACCAAAAATAATAAATAAGTAGTACACCAATAATAAATATATCATTACTCATATAGAAAATAATAATTCTATTTCATTTAAATTCAAGGGAAATAAATTTCTTCCAAATATTTTTTTATTTAAATAATTAAAAAAATATTTTTTAATAATAAGATAAATTTTTTATTTTTAAAAGTTATTTAAAACTATCAAAACTAATTAAAAATAAATAATAATAATAATAATAATTTGAAAGAAATTGGGGTTACATCCCCTCGGGCCTCGGGGGATGTAGCCACCACTCATATAGAAAAAGTAAAAAACTTTATCTCGTGTTTTATCGTGAAACTTACCACTAAAATTTGTAATTTTTCTAATGTTTTATAAAAAAACTAAAAATATAAATATAAAAGGAGAGAGTGAAAAATCTCAATAAAATGTCTCCACATAACTATGAACAACTCAAATGGTTAAAATTTGAAAAAGAAAAAAAAATGAGATAGAGTCAAATTATTGATCTAGGATATAACGTTCCGGCCTACAAGAAAGGTAAAATTTTTAACGATAATATCCGGAGTTCTCTTGACAAATGCAAATAAAGTTCGAATTCTCTTGAGAAATGCTTTTTAATCTGTTGGATTATTCCACTCTATTGTCCTGTTTCTTTTTTATTTTTTAATAATTAAAAAATATTATTTAATAATATTATAAAAAAAAATTCTTTTTTAAAAAATATTTAAGCATTTAAAAAAATGATATGAAAAATAAAAATAAAAATACATATTTTAACACTAGAAAAAAGCTAGCAAAGCATACTAACAAATCTCTTAACATTACCTAACAAATTTACGAATCAATCTGCATATCAATATTACTATCTTCATATTCAAAAGAAAAAATTCAAAATTTATTATTTTTATTAAAATTTGATTTTTTGCTAGAATATAAATATATATATTGGTATACAAAATCACTTCTAATTAGAATTTTTCTAAAAAAATATGTCTGCTTTATATGAAAAGTCTTAATCACACCCTGTGCTTTTTTATTTATGTACTTTTTATTTATGTTTCTCGTTTTCTATAATTTTCCCATGCATATTCCCTAGACTCCGGCCCAAATATGGCATGGTCATGATCTTCTAATAGTACCCATCCTCATAGCTTTCGCTCTCAAACTTCTTTCCCTTTTTCCCTTTTTTTCACTTTTTTCACTTTTGCAATCTTTTTCTTTTATCTTTCTCTTTTTTATTTATTTCTTTCAGCTCTCTTTTTTATTTTTTTCTGCAGAGAATTGCCTTCAAAGATGGTTGTCAAACTGTCTCTCTATTATTTTTCTATGGTTGTCGCATGGACCACAAAGATGGGTACAATTATTATTTCTTTGCCATTAATGTTGTCTCTCCAATATTGCATTAAATATTAATTTCTTCTCTCTTCTCTTCTCTGACATTTTCAAACAGTGATATAAAGAATACTTGCATTCTACTTTGATCAGCCTTTCAAGTTGTCAGTCTCATCAGCAATAAATATGCAAGAAAACCTAAAACCTTAATGTCCACATCCATCAAGATTATTCCCCATTTTCCCCGTTCATATGTAAGCTGGAAGGAAGCAATTATAAGCTACTTATCCATCATGACGTATGTGGTTTGAACTTTCATGTTAAATTCAGTAGAAATAAGCTAATTATACATGTTTTAATTATTGTTCTTTGTTTTATAATGTTTGTTCTAGTTCTAACGTATGAAAAGAACAAAATATGTTGTTTATGTATTGTTCTAACCGTGGGTTAATAATTATGAAAACGACATAATGAGTAGCAAATTATTAGGGGAAATATATATATATATATATAAATGTTATTTCTTTATACTTTGAATTTTACTTACATAACAATATAATATTATGCATAAAGTTGTACGTCTTAAAGGAAATCTATAAAGATGCATGAGTCTTTTTTACATGTAGCACTAGTCATAAAGAGCTGAAGTGATCATTTGTCTTTGTCCTTTGATCATATACGTGTTTATTTGTAAAACATTCTGTCTGTTACCTCTTGATCATGATAATCAAATTCCTAGAAATGAAAACTAGACCAAGAAATGAATAATGTTTTTTTTTTAAAGAAGCATAAAAGATTTTGTGGTTTTTAATTCTTGTAGGAGTTGGAAATTGGATTCACATGAATGCATTGGCTTGGATGCATGCTTTTATGATAAGGTAGATGCCCCCCTCCCCCCTCCTCTTCTTTCTGGGAGTTTCAATTTGGTGAAATAATTCAAAAAATGCAAGAAAAGCTTGCAAAATTGCAAAATGGAAGACAGTACACATGGTATTATCATAATCTTACCAAAAAAATAAAATATATAAAGGGTTAGGCCAACAACCTTAATATGACCGATAAAGAATGGTATACACAAAGATAGAGAGACTGTAAAATCAGGAAATTTGGAAGTTGATTGCTAGTATGTTTTAGGTCTGATTTGTTTTTAGAGATGAAATGAGATAAAAATTAAAAAAATAATAATATTATAATATTTTTTTTAATATTAATTTTATTTTGAAATTTGAAAAAGTAGTTTTAGAATTTGAAAAAATTAAATTTTTTATTATATTTTGTATGAAAATTTTAAAAAATATAATAATAAATTTGAAAAGAGTTTAAAATTTTTAACTTTATCTTCCAAAACAAATAAGACCTTACTTTTAGTGCCAATATTAACAAATATATCCTCCATATGTTGCAGCATAGATATAAATAGGAATAAGAGAAATGTTTTGTCTATAAAGAAATGTTACAAATGTAAAACTTATAGTTTAATATGACTTGAAGTGATACACTATATTGTAAATTTCTTTTTACTATATATAAATCGTGCGTATCATATTAAATTACGTCAGTTTAAAATTTATTATTATAAAATGTCTTTATGTATCTAATAATTCATTGTGAATGATCCTCCTAATGGTAAATTTATTTTATAAAATGTTTTTGGGAATCTAGTACTTCTCTAGGAATAACGTCCAATTATTAGGCAAAAGTGCACATGATTGTGAGTGAGAAAAGGCCGTTAGGCAACCAAATGGAACAATCACAAGAAGTTCTCGCGATTAAGGTGAGGAAAGGTTGAAAATAAATGAAACACGTCGTTTAGGATGATCATAAGATAATGTGTCCTGCTATACTACAGCCTCCTTTTAATTTCACACTACACTTTATCTGACATGGCAAATGCTAGATCATTTTTTTATTAAAAATATATAAAATTTAAAATAATTAAAATTAGACCTCGCCATAAACAACCTCCCCCAAAATCTAAAGTCGTCGTCCCCAAATCCCAACCTTCCCCAAATGCAATCTTCATTCTTCTAACTAATTCTTCTATTCCACTTCTTCCCATAGATCTGGCACTGGTTCTGATTTTTTTTTTTTTAATTTTAATTGAGGCTTGCTGACTTTTTCTCCCAAATCTCTCCCACTGAAAGTGCAAAAAATTGCAGACTTTGGCTTTTCTGCAAAGCACATTCTACCCAAATCTCATTTTAGATGGGCATTCAAATTTGTTTTCTAACCAGACCAAGATGAAAATCCAAAGAATGGAGAATCTGTGTCTGCCAAGAGAGAAACAAGATTTGAAGAACAATGGCAAAAATCAAATGAACAGGAACCAGATTTGATCTTATTTGAAAAATACAAATTAAGAAATGGGAAAAAAAAAATCGAATTCAAGAAAGTAGCCAATATTTTTTATTCTTGATTTTACAAAATGGAAAATCTAAAGAACCAGATCGAGCATACCGTCTGGACCAAATCTAAAGAGCCAAATCTAAAGTATCTCTACTCCTCGGCCATAGCATCTGGACCAAGATCGACTACTCTCGACCCCTGAGCTCCGTCATCAGATCGAGCATGTTATGGTCCATGGGGAAGACAAGAACCAGAAGGGATTTTGGGGACTCTGAGTTCTGGAAGACAAGTGAAGAGGCTTCGAGATATTGAGGAAGGAATAAAGCTACACTAGACAGCATTCGGTGACTAGTAGAATTTCCAGATGTTCATCTCTACTTTTCTTCAAACGCTTCACATGCATCCCGCTATACACACGTCGATCACATTTTGCTTGTAAATTCATCTTCCTGATTACAATCAACACTCAACAGCTTCTCATTTTACAACAACCGTTCAACTTCTTCATTTCTACTACATCTTACTTCTAGAACCATAACAGAGTAAAAGCCATTACAAGAAAATACAACATTTGGGACTATATTCATTTCCTACGATAAAAATATTGTGGCAAAAGATCACTTATGCCAATTTAGCTTTTCCCTTTGTGTCAACTAAGTCAAGCCGCTGGAACAAACTAAGAAAATAAAACTTGAAATTAAATCCCCGCCTAAATTCACCCCCTCTCTTTCTCTCTCTGCTTTGCACAGTGGTTTTTCATTGCTAGCGTCATCATCGTCTTCCTGTTGTTACTTGGACCGTCGTAATCTCACCATTACAGCTTCGCTGAAGCCCTTTGTTAGATTCAAACAAGGCATTGTGTGTGTTTTACGTGAATCCCTTCTCCTGTTTCCAGATTGGTATATGATTTGTAGGTTTTTTAGCAAATATCGACTAGATTTCACATGGTCAACATGATTGTGTGATAATTATTTAGTCTATTATAAATAGCAAAAACCAGATTATCATATGCATGATGCGTTGATGAGATAAATTGTTACATGCTCTAAGGTTGAATGATTTTAGTAGTATTGACTTGGTAATATTTTAAACTTTTACTATGACTTGAAAAATGGATCCAATAGTCTTGGCTGCAAAACCAAGTTTGGCCGAGTGTTTTTTTTTTTTATCTTTCTGTTATTTTTGGTTATTTCTGCACCAAAATTTAATTTGTTTATATTGTTAAGTAAAATAAACTGTTCAAAATAGACTATAATTTACTCATAAAATCTTACTCTCCTCCAATTCCTCCTCTGTTTTTGTTGGCAACAAATATCCTATAAATAAAAATAATTGGTCACAAATAAATATTAGTTTTCTTATAATGAATCTGTAGTAATGTCGCAGCACAGTGGTTTCTTAAAATCCAAACTATTGTTGGTGCAGTCACTTTGCAATGCATGTGGAATCCGTTGCATAAGGCATTGCAATACAAGGCATGCTTTCTCAATTGCCATGTACAAATTGTTTTTCTTTATATATCCATCTCAAGGTGAGTTTATTAGCACAATGAAACTACAGCAATCCCATTAAATTCTACTTCCATGAATCAAAATTCAGATGTCTCATTTTACTTTCACTATTGCTAAATCAATCTTGTGCATCCTTTGGGTATTATATGTTGTTATGGTTGAGTCATGAATATTCAACCGTATTCAGAACTTCCAAAATGTACGGAAATAATAAATATCTTGAATATAAGTTCACCTAGAAGCTATGTTTATTTATATATCCTTTCAAATGAGACCTAATAAAAATGCTTATTACATCTCATTGACTGGATTATGCAATTGATGAAGTGTTTGATGGCGTATTCTTCTATTTGCAACAACAACAAACTGAAATGTAATGTATGTTTTTATGTCGGTTAAGCATTCAATTCCAATTTCAGTTTAGGGCTACATATAAGGTATTTTTTTTGTTCATTGAGAACGAAATTTCTGCTCAACTTGATTAGTTTCTTTTTTCAATGATCAGTAAATGTAGGTATTCAACATTAATAATTAGTTTCTTTCAGTCTCATTAATATATGATCATTATCACACCTTAACATGTAATTAATATATATTAGTACCGGAAACTTGTACATTGGTTTCCCAAATTTTAAACCGAAAAAGAAAGTTGTCTAGTGCAAGAGTAAAGAAATTAAAAGAAATTAAAGTAAACATATATAACATCTATTAAGATTTAAATTGTGTCAACTAGGCTAGCTTTGCCAGTGTTTGCCAATTACATTGACTAGATTCAAAACCAACAAAAATAACAGTGAAGTTTTTGACATGGAGTAAAATTATGGGTAATAATTTTATATTTAGGCTTATAATTTTATAATAGTGAAGTTTTTAACATGGAGTAAAATTTCTGAACAGGGTGAACTGGAAATTATTCCTCTTTTGATATGGGATTTGATGTCATTAGAAGTGGAAATTACTGAACAAGAATTTGATGTCATTACCCCCTAAAAACTGTTATAATTTTATAACAGTGAAGTTTTTAACATAAAGTGGAAATTATAAATATAAAATTATAAGCCTAAATATAAAATTTTATATTTTATAATATAAAAATAACAGCGAAGTTTTTAACATGGAGTAAAATTACATAACAGGAGACTTGATGTCATTACCCCTAAATAACTGATTTTTTGCTTTCCCCTTAAAACACGTCATCCCTCCATTCTATAATTTATAGTTTTGTGGAAAACAACAGCGAAGAATAATAGTGGGTTTCATGGCTGAATCCATTTCCAGTGTCGATCTCTTTGGTTTTGCATCAATATGTTTCAAAGTGGTTGTGATTAAAAAGGTTTGGTCTACATTCAGGACAAGCAATAACCCTTTTGGTTAGCCTTCGCGTAAAAAGTCCCACTCCTCCCTCATTTACACAATTTTTTGGTCATATTTGTGTTTTATGCAATGGTGTGAGAATGCTTGATTCTATTTTCTGGTTTAATATATATGAAAACTGACATTGAACCATCATATATTATTTTTCATTCAATAACATTACCTTTAATTCTACTGATAGAGTTATTTATCAAAAACTAAAAATCTATTGATAGAGTACTGTTTTACATTCTACTAAATTTATGTGAATTTGGATGAATAAATTGTTAAAATACATCTTGATTACTCATTATTACCTCAGATTTTATTGACTTTGTCAATCCTTTCTTAGCATCTTGTAATTAATTTTTAATTTTTTACTTGAGGTGCAGGAAGCTGCTCTTTGACATGATAAATGAACTTTCAACAATCTTTGAAGTGGTGACAAATATTGCACAAATACAAGTGAAGGAAAAGATGATTTGCTTTTGAAGTGTCGATTCAAAGTTGGAATTTTGGTCTAATAAAATTGTAATTCGTTGTACATAGAGAAATACCATGTACACCTCACATTGCTTTTAGTTTCATTCATAGATATTTTTGTGCATCTAGTTTAAATTCATACTTCAACTTGGAAGAATATGCTTATTTGTTGAGTCGTTGGTTAGGATGAAACTAGCATCCTTGTTTCTCATTTATATGATTTGTGTTTGTTCTCATTTAAATTTGTTTTGTTCTTAAATGTACTGTGTAAAACTCAAGACTATAAAGTGTGAGTTTCAAATATGTACGTTGAGATATTTAAATGATATTGTTGTGACGTGTGTTAGCAAGTAAATATGAATTTCTCCAAATCTAGTATTTTTTATTTATTACCAAGCAAGTAACTATCATTAAAGAGATAAATATCAAGAAAAATCACTTACCACAAAAAATAAAAATAAAAAGGGCGCAAAATCTAATATGGTAAAATATCACTTTTTAAAGAAACTTTTTGTGACAGATTTTTGATTATTTGTGGCAACAATTGGTCCCCGAAAAAAGTGTATTTCTGTCAATTTTAGCCGAAAAAATCTTTTCTGGGCTCCGTAACAACGGCTACTCCTGGGCGACAACTTTTAGCCGAAACAAAGTAATTCCGACGATTTTATATAGTATTTCTGACGGTTTTGATTGCCGGAAATAAGGCAATTTTTGGTAGTGAGATGCAAAGAGAAAACATGGGGTAGAAAGAAGACGGGGAATATGAGAAGAGAGAAATAGATTCGGCTACTTAGTCGTATTTGAAATGAATCGGGTTTGCCACGTATTAAGTGTATAAGATGGGATATTTAAACCGGTTTAAGAAAAACATTTCTCTAAGATAATTCAAGGAGCCATCCACGTGATTGGCGAAAAAGAAAAAACTTAATCAACGAGACATATCTCATTAAGGTATCTCTCAACTTTTAAAGTAATATTACATTCAGTCTCTTAATGGAGATTGTTCCTGCAAGAACAAGTATTTTTGTCTTTAAAACTTTTTAAAAATATAATACGACCTAGGTATGCACTACAAATCATTATGCGATTGATTAAGATATCACAACTTTGTTTCCCTTAATCAATATTGGAGGTGTCATTTATTCGTATCACCTGAGGTTATTTCTTTGGTTGCAGGTGGTCGGTAAAGCGTTGCAGCTAGCCACCACTAAGAATTACATTAGCACTCCTAAAATTATAATCTTCTCCTATTTTTTTTTTCTAGGAATCTTCTCCTAATTAATTACGATAATTAAGTAACAAAATTTTGTGATGATTACTCTTCAATGCTCTTTTTTTGGTTTTTTTTTTTCCAATCATGTTTGGAATTTTAAGGTAGATAAAGAAAATGTATACTCTCATAGTGATATTTAGATTGTGTTTAAATAGTGAGATGATCTCAAATATTCTGTTAATAGTAATGAAAAATAAAAATAAAAATAATGATAAAATATTAAATAGAAGTGAATAATAATAAATAGTAGTAAAAAATAAGCGAAAAGAATAATAATAGAATAATGAATAATATGCTAATATTTTTTATCCAAACTAGACCTTAGTGAAATTGAGTTAGCAATTTGAGCTTTATCTGACCGTTATCATTTATCGAATGGGACTTTTATTTGGGTCTCTTTTATTGGGCTTAGCCTTCTTGTCTTTTTATATATTCCAAACCAAAACGAAGCCTCAAGCCTCTTTAACAAAGCCTAAACAGGCAAAAACAGCTGGTTCAGTTTATTGGGTCTTACCAGATCAAGTGGACTTTCAAGCCCATCTGCGCTCTCTCTCTCTCTCTCTCTCTCTCTCTCTCTCTCTCTCTCTCTCCTTCCTTCCTTTTGTGCTCGGGTAACCGGGTTGCTTAACCTTCTTGATCTCGCTCTGGACTCGCTGAGAGAGTGAGCGAGAGAGAAGAAAGAGAGAATGACGGTTTTTCATTTCTTCAATTGTGCAATCCTCACATTCGGCCCCCATGCGGTTTACTACTCTGCCACTCCCTTGTGAGTTTCGCTTCTTCTTTTCTTCATGTTTTCCTAAAATATATATATCTGTAATTTTCCCCCCTTGCTCTCAGGATTTCCATTTTGTTAAATTTCCAAGGCTCAACTCTATGTTCATGATTTCGGATTGCCATCTTGTAACGGAAACCCTAACTTATTAGACACACGATCTGTATATGCACCGTTGGTGTTTCCCTATGTATGAAGAACACATTTTTTAGAAATTTGCTTCGTAATCTATTAATAAGAACATTATAATTTGATTGTGCACTATGCCTTAAAAACCAGTTCTCTTTACTAGGACTGTGCTTGATTTTATAAAATCTCCTTTGAAATAGAGCACTGTGTTTGATTTTACACGATGGACCCTTGTAATTTTTATTATAAAGAAAAAATCTATTTGCAAGCCTTTTTTAGATACACCCAACACACTACTGAAGTGGATTCCCCAATGATGAAAAGTTTTGTAAACTTTTTTATAATTATATAGGTTTCACCACAAGTTGTGTGTTGACACGCCAGGCTTGCAGACACAAGCAAATTAATAAGTGAATTATCAATATGTAGGTTGTTGCTGAAACTTTTATACGTTGGATCAATTTATTGGACATAGAGGGATCTTTGTTATGTGATTTATCTGCTATATCGATATATAAATTGGTTTTGCAGTAACTTGTGTACATGTGCAGATCTGAATACGATACACTCGGTACCTCTGTTAAAGCAGCTCTTGTCTATCTTGGAACGGCTTTGGTAAAGGTTTGTCAACATTGTTATAAACACAATTCTGAATTGGACAACACCTCTTCAAGTTGCATCCCTGGTTCTAACATATGTTTTTTTCCTTTCCTGGGATTTTTCCCACTAATTATCTAAGTCTTTTGCTTATATGCCTTTACCCACCTTTTATTTTGGCTGTAAATATGTTGGCAGCTTGTTTGCCTGGCAACCTTCCTAAAGGTATCGGAGAATGATAGCTTTGATCCATATCAGGTACTTTTATCTTTTGGCTTATCAATTGCTTGTACGTAGCATGACTTGAAGAATACCATTGCTGTATATATTGAAGAAAAGGCTTACAGATTTCTCTAATTGGCAGAGTTCCAATATGTCAAGTCCACAACTTCTATTCTTAAAGGATGACACTTACTATTTTGATCCAATCCTTTTCCACCTCCATATGTGTGTTTCTAGCTACCATTCTTTGTACTCTAGGACTCTAATCCATGCCAATACAGAGAAATACAATTTTCTTTTCATGAGTGCTTGGGCAGAGGGATGTAAACTCCATAATATTATAAATTCTGAAACATATAAATTTTGAATGTTAAAATCCATCTCAAAGGCACACTGCTCACGTCGCCCACTAATTGAAGAAAAAATTAAAATCTTGGTGGATCTCTTGGGTTTTCTTTGTTATTTTTGGCTTTACATGGATTAAATAATCTCATACCTATATTAGCTTCTGGTATAGGTGTGTGGGGGAAGAACAAGGTGGAATTACTCAAATTCAAGTTGACTAGTGTCTTAAATTATCTAAACCAAACATCTGAGGCATATATTTAGAGGATACCTAGTTTTGAAATATATACTTGTCTATGGTGCTTGAGGATCTAGATCAGACAATGAAACATGCTAATATTGAAGATGGAAAGCATATAGCATGGTACTATTATATACTCACTGCTTGTTAGGTACTCTGTTTTGGGTATTCATAAGCTGACATTTGATAAACCTCTTATAATATCTTAAACCAAGCCAAGTGATTACAAGTGCTGGCGTTTGATGCCTTTCTATCAAATTATTGCACTATTTATAGCTCTCAATTGCTCTTTGGACAAGTGAGAGTAAAATAAAGCTCCAGCATAATGTTTTGATATTTACATCAAATGCAGTAATTTGTTTTCATATTGAATTTGAGTTGCTAACCTTAATAAATGCTACTTTTTGTCTTCAGGAACTATTGAAAGCTCTCATTGGTTTTATAGATGTTGCTGGCCTTTACTTTGCCTTGACTCAGTTGACTCACAGGAACATTTCTCAGAATCATAAATTTCAAGCTGTTGGACTAGGTGAGTAAGACATTAAAATAATATGTTTGAGAAACCAGTGGTCTGGATCAACTTTCAAGCTCTTGTCATCTATATAATTTCTTTTATGTAACCACATATGTGAGGGTTATGACGCCTTTTATCCCATTGTTAGGGTGGGCTTTTGCTGATTCTGTTCTGCATAGATTGGCACCACTTTGGGTGGGCGCTCGAGGACTAGAATTTACATGGGATTACGTTTTGCAGGGCATTGAAGCAAATGCAAATCTGGTATATATATTTCTTCTTTATCTTCTTTTATTTTCTTTTCTCTTTTTCTTTTCTTTTTTTTTTTTTTTATTTGTTGTGGCTGCAGCTTTGGACAATGTCCTTAGTTCCAAGTGGTTTTGGACAAATAATGCCCATTTTGACAGTCTGAAGATTCACATCATGAATGTTTATCAGATTTCAAAGGATTATCCATAGGCCATTCTTGTTGATGTGGAAATTTGGCTTTTACAATTTTGTGATTTTTCATATGCATGTTAAGTTAATCTTTCTGTGAAAATTCATTATTTTTTCTATCTTTCATCAATATTTTGGTTCCTTTTTCTGAATTCAGGTGTTGAGTATATCCCTAGCTGCATTGGGTTCTTTGATGTGGCTCCGGAAAAATAAACCCAGGACTCTGATTCCCATAATATACGCATGTGCAGGAATAGTGGCAACCATGCCATCTATTACAAGGTCTGCTTCTTAAATTTCTTAGTGCTGCCTTATGTAGAAGTTGGTTTATATTCTTCCCAACTATGAAGGAAATTTGGATAAATAACCCATGATTTACTTCATTTAGATTTTAAGACGTCAGCTTTTATTTTTTATTTTTAAAAAATAAACTGAGCCATGATCCTCATTTATTGAACACTTTGTTACACGTTACATCAATGTTTTAAATGGAAAATGTTGTCATTCGATCCATATCTAGTTTATCTCCTATTTTTTTTCCATACTTTTCTCTCTCAATCTCCATGGCCACAGGGACCAACCTCCATGACGATGCGAAAGAGGTCCCTCAATGGCCATGGCCATGGAGTTTGAGAGAGGGACTAGAAGGTAGAGAGGGGGGGAGAGATGGAGATGGGACAGAAAGAGGAGAGAGAAACTAAGGTTATAATTGTAGAGAAAAAAAGTTGTGTGTAAACATAGCAGAGACGGGAATAATCTTGGTTTGTATAGGACCAAAGTTCATAAAGTTTAAAGGTTGAAAATGGGATTTTAAAAGCAAAATGAGGCGAAGCGCATGGGGCTGTTTGTCCTTATATTCCCACCATTACTACACATCAGAATTTTGTTAGCCTTGATTGTAATTAAAACACTTGAAACTTTTAACAGTCATAGATTTTAAATACCGATCAGGATGATGGCTCCATTACAAAACTCATTGTTTTCAAGTCATTCATTCATTCTGTTATATTTTTCTTTTCTTTTTTCGCAGCTATCTGAGGAGAGGATTGGGCTGGCACTTACCAAAGGTGGTCGGCTTTGAACTGTTCACCTCACTGGTGATGGCTTTTATCAGTTGTCAGCTCTTTGCTGCATGTCAGAGACCCTCTTCATAAGACAGACAGCTATCATATCTGCGGATTTCATAACGCAGAGAGGTCTTCAAGACTGCATAAATTTTCTCCAGGGGACCAATGTCTCAAATTATTTGTTCTCCTCAAGGTGGTTTTGCTGTTTTATTTGAATTTCACGTAATCTTTCAACGTGGTCTGTGGAAATTTCTCGAGAGAATAGTCTGTTTAGACACTTGACTTCATTATTTTGGATACAGATAAAATCTGTTTGGATAGAACCCATCAAGATTTTGAACGAAAATTGATGCGTTCACTAGTAGACTTTAATATCTCGTGTGTTTCATGAGTGCTGCAATGGAATTACAATGTTTAACTTCTATTTGCATTTTGTTGAACAAACCCAACTGGCATTGTAAACCGGTTTTAATTATACCCAGATTAAGTTCGGACTCTACTAAACTTTTTAGCTGCTCGAGCTCGGTTCAATTTGGACATTTTTATGTTGAGCTTGACTTGAGACTCTCGTCTTTGTACATCTCAATCTTGATTCGAGACTCGAACTCTGTTTGAATGTGTATGCTGTTTTCTGATAAACTATGTACATATATAACTTTTTATATTTGTAAATCTATATATATTAATAATAATATATCTATATGTATATATATATGGAAAATGTTAAATGAACTTGAGAAAAATTTACAAAAAAAAATTGCTTTTTTACATGTCATTTATTGATATATTGTAAATCATGAAATTTGATATTTAAAATTTAAATTTCAAAATAAAACTAATAAAATGAGTTTTGCAGTAAAAGTTTTAAGTAAATTTGCAAGAACATATAGCACTAATATATATATATATAATATGTGGATGAGTTAATGAGGCGAGTCACAAGTTTATTCAAGAATAATATTCGACCAAAGTGAGGTTTATGCTAGTGTAATTGAGTTTATACTAGTCTATTTAATAATCGAATCGAGTCAAGTCCAAATGTAATTGAGTTGGACTTTTTATTAAAGGGTAGTGCTAGTATGCCGTCCAGTTTTAACTATTGGGTGTGTTCATTAGTACAGATTTCATATCTGAATTTTTTTTTTTTTATAATTTTTCATATTTTTAAACATCTTTAAATATTTTTAAACAGTACAAAAGTATACTAATATACTAAAAGTCACTTTTTTGTAATTATTAAGTACAAATAAATTTAAAAATAAATAAATATATGAGCAGTTAAAATAAAGAAGCAAACTGACGAAGTATGTAACATTTTCTTTTTATCATATACATACCTAAACCTAACCGCTGAGAGTCACCTTGAAGGGTGGGCTGGAGTTTCAGGCATATGATGATTGAAATGGATATGAGGCCTATACTTTGTGTTCTCTCACCCATCAAATTGGAATGAGTTATTTTGACAGTGGAGCAGTATCAATGTAAATCTAATGTCGATGACTCTGATCTAAAGCCAGACTGAACCCATAAACGAGCAACTCATGCAAAGAGGGAGACATAATATATGGGCAGAGCAAATACCTTCCCAGGATCAGACAAAACAAAACAAAACAAAAAAATGTACATGGGTTTTGATTAAATTAAAGAGGCAATAGAAATCTTGTTTTCATTAATCTTCAGACTCCTCCACAAAAGCTTCAATTCGGAGAAGAATGAATCCAACAGCAACTCCAATGAGCACAAGAGCGTTGATAATGGCAGCAATCTTGAAAATCTCGTCTGCAGCATTGCACGTCGAAGACAGTGCTCCTCCTCCTCCTCCTCTTCTTTTGCCACGTGGTTTTGCTCTTAAGGAACTGGCCAACTTTGCAAAGCACTGCTCAGTGCATATAGGCAACCCCAGAGACAGCACCAAATTGTTGTGAGCTTTGAGACCACCATAAGAATTTAGCCCTCTTGCCTCCACCATTATGTTTTTTCTCTTCTGGTTGGTCTGGCTGCCGGAGCTAATCAGGGCTCCGGCGACTGTTGCCGAACTGAGAGAGGCTGTTCCCACAGCCATTCCTGAGCCTGAGCCTGAGCCTGAGCTTGAGCCTCAAATTTTAATCTACAAGCTATAAGATATCTGAGTAGGCTGCGGGATTTGTTTGTGAAGAAGAAGGTGGGGATCAAAATGGCAACTTAGCTAATAGGAGTTTGGATAAGGCGAGAACGACTTTGATTGGCTGACAGACAAGGAGATGGTCCGCGTAAGAGGACACTTGCCTACGTGGCTTTAGCTTGTCCTCTACCATGGGCATCATCTAAAATGCTAAAATAGATTATAGGAATGTGGCCTTTTCAACGAATTAATCCTAATCTAAGAATATTGGAAAATTCTATAGAGAAATGCTACTCCCACGTATGGGAATTCTGAAAATGAGAGTTTTTTATTTTTTTTATTTTTATTTAGTGATGAAGGATGTGTTTTTAATGATGTTATTAAATGATTTAAATTTGTTAAAAAAATACATTAAAAGAATAATATATATTTGTTTTTGTGGGATCCCAATCGAAATTTCACATGTATGACTATAGAGCCACTGAATTATATAAATACGAAATGGGATAACATTGCCAATAACTTGTTAAAATTTATAGGGACATATCATCATTTTCTCTCTCAACAAAAAGCTTTCCAGAAAAGGTCCAAAAAATCTTACCTTCTCCGTCCAAAGTCGCCCTCCTCCTGTTTGTACAAAGAAGTGTTGATCTATTATTTTTCGATCACCCATGACTGTCACACGCCGCACCGTAAGATTTGCGAGCCTTCTATCCTTCAAATGGTAGAATAAAACCATTGAAAATATTGACACGTGCATCTCACATGTAGCTCAAATTGCACATATATCTTACGCGCCGCCACACCATGGTGAGTTTTAACCCATTACGGGCGATATTTTTCGAGTCAACGGCCTCGAATCTTTTAAATCTAACTAACCTTCACTCTCTTAGCGTGGCATATGGTATATCTTATAAAATAAATGCTTGATTAGAAGGAAAAGAAATAGCATCGCCAATCCACTTTTGAATATATTTTCTTAAATAAAAAAATGGTTTAAAGATAACAAAATTATCACATTTTATATTTTGCCGATTATTTTATAAATGATCCAATTTTGCTATCAAATTGCTAACTTAACTGGCATTTCCACGACGGACTATAATAATTATTCATGTCAGGTATGGTATTGCACTGTTTGCTGGAGAAGTAATTGTACACATGTAGATGAATAATGCTCGATAAAGTCTATATCTAAATGAGTAATACTCCATAAAGTCTTAAGATGCACAAAGTCTATGCGCTCCTTTTGATAACAATGAAATCCACAATTAAAAGAAAATCATATTTTCATATAGATCTTTAAATTTACTTACTTTTTCAAAAGAAATGGGCAAGACTGGTCATTCTCAGACTGCAAATATCATTTCTCCATATAATACCAAGAATAACCAATATCTAGATAAACCATGTCAATCTAAAAAAACCGAGCCTGTAAAAATCTCTGTTAGTTGTTGATCACGGTTAACAAAAGGGGGTGGAGATGAGTTTGAACTCTTCTAGACATAGTAGGCAGATACCGTTCCACCACATATATAAACAATCACCAAACTAACATTTAAGTAGTTGCCTGGAAACAAGTTTATTGCTAAAAGGACAACTTAAACATAAAGTGAAATTCAAAGACACACATATAAAGTCTAAACTGCAGTTGGTCAGAACATCTCAAATAAAGTAAACACAACCTTGTGCTTAGGGTATTAATTTTTTTCTGCCCCTCTTCTTTGGTGTTCCAGAAGATTGTAGAGGAGTTAACTCATTGACAACCCGGAAAATGCTAACATCCAGAACAATGGTGTAATTCATGTAGCCACCAAGCTTGAACAGGCAGACATCAAATTCTTCCAAGTTGTTGTCCACAGCAAAATTTTTCCACCCACCAGTAATCCCACCATAGCCACGGCCTTGACGAAAGTAGTACTTGGCTTGCCATGTATTATTTTCGACGCGCAGAAAGATTTCTTGGTTTTCCTTCGGGAGATTCTTCGCCGTCCAATCAGGAGGGATGGACTGTTCAAGCAATAACAAATCATAACTAATGGGACAAGATATAAAAATAAATGTTATCACTGAACACCAACAAAGACAGGAATTGAAACAATTTGACCAAATAATCAATTCATTTCAAGCAAAAAGCGGTTCTCTAATAAATTATTACATATTTTTTTTGTACACTAAACCAGTTTCTGGAATAAAACATTTTAAGCAAAAAAATGTCTCTCTAGATCATATACCTTTTTTGTTCCTCACCTAAGCCAACGAACTAAGACTTGAGGGGGATGCTTAACTTTGTTAATCCCTGCCTTCACCGCCAAGAAGTCCTCATAAATATGGTTTCAAGCCTCCAACAAACCATACCACCTCTACTAGAGCAAGATACCGGTTTCACAGCCTAAGGCCACACCTTCGCAAGAGCTCAACAAACCATGACTTTATGCTACCCCTATGAAACTGTCAGGGACTCAGGGCACTGACTATCCACCACCCCCACATTCTCGGCCCTTTGTTTCCAGGTACTCAAAGGTCAGCCAGTTTGGATAGGGTCAGGCCTGATCATGGCACATCCTTTGGGTCACTCTAGGTCAGTTTCTAACATCTACTCTCATACAATAGTCACCGTATAATTACGTACCCCCATATCAAAATCCGTACCAAAAACTATGCCTTGCAACCACTCAGTGAACTTGTCAAAAAAGGTTCTGAACATTTCATCAAATCTGGTAAAAGACTCACAAAGCAACATCTCCATTCCCACTTAAGCTCAGTCATGTTCCAACACGCAAGCAATGCAACCACGACAGTAAACACAAAATGCAAATGTAGTACAAATAGTCATCTCTTGGCCTCATGTCACTTACCTTTGGTTCCCTTGATTTCTCAGTGATGTCCTTTCAGATCACATTATTCATATGCATACGCGAACAGGTCTTGAAACATCCATATCAGGTCACATAGGACAGTTTCTAAGAAATGACATTTCAGATTTAATTGAGAGAGCAGAGATCCATTCACTTATCTCCTAAGGAAGTGCTCATACAGCTTCAACCCCGTGCCCCAAGATTAAAATTCTGGCTTCATCCCTGGTCTCATCCATGCACTCGTAACAAAGGGGATATATCATGGATTTGACCTTAAAACTCAATTGAGATGCTATAGTATATGTGCCACATCTGGTTACAAACATGAGCTTTGCTCATTCTATAGCACCAAAAGCACAATGCTTATCTCTACTTGGTATCCCAACTTAAAATTAACATTCAGGCTAACATCAGTACGATAATAAAACTCATCACAGATCATCATTCTTTCTGCACATACAACACTAGTCCACGACAATCATCCAGCATTTTTGTAGGTTGTCCATGGTCAAAATCTTGTCCAGAGAAACTGTCCAAGTGAAAACATTCGCCTTTAGAGGTGCCTAGAAATCTATTATGCTACGGATTGGTGAGGGTATTATAAAAGGAGCAGACAAAAAAAAAACACCTTTGCTAGGGGGCATCCACCACAACTTATCAGTTCCCTAAGTGTTCATTCTCATGGGATACAATATTCTGAATAAATCAGCAAAACTGTCAACTTCCCAATCATGAGCCACCCTCATAAAATCCTCATTCCATTGGATTGAGCCACCAGACATCTCCCTGAGATCTGCCATGAATGCTTCCGATTCACATGCAATCCTGAAAAAATTGTAGGGAATGTGTCCTTAAGAGCTCGATCTTCACACCACAAGTCATGCCATAATTTTATTCTGGATACATCAGCCATCACAATTCTAGTGTTCAAGTCAACACCCCCAACATTTTCGTATGTGCTTCAAACTCCCACCCCATACAATCCTTGTACCTCCCTAGTACTCCACGCATCCCCCCCCCCCCAAAAAAAAAAACCGTACTTAAGATCAATCACCCATTTCCGTTTCCCTCTCCATGTTATATTACGACAACCACTTCCCAAGAAGAGCCCAATTGAATATCCTGAAGTTTCTAATTCCCAACCCACTAGTATAGATTGGAGAGCAAACCTTATCCTATTTGACCAGGTGGAACTTAAACTCATCCCCCAACTCACTTCAAAGGAAACGACGTTGGAGTTTCTCTATGTAGATCGCCACACTAGCTGGGATTGGGAACAGAGATAAGAAGTGAGTTGGTAAATTGGACAACTTACTTTTGATCAAGTTGGTCCTTCCAGCTTTTAATAAATACAATCTCTTCCAGCCTACCAATCTGCGTCATCTTCTCTATTACTTCATGCCATATAGATTTAGCCTTGAAAGAGACCCCTAAAGGAAGTCTTAGGTATTTTATGGGAAGTGAGGAGACCTTGCATCCAAGAATATTGGCCAGCCAACAGTGATTACAAATGTTTCCAATTAGGACCAACTCCGATTTGAATACCCACCTTCAATCCTAACATAGCTTCAAAACAAACAAAATTGTGGTGAGGAATGTTATTCTCTCCTCCAATCTTTTTCTCTTCATACATTTTTTGCTTCTTGTGGTGTCCTGCTGTGTGTCACTGGTTTGTTCATGGATTTAAAATTTAGTTGTGATTTGTGTGTTGTCCTTCCTGGTTTGAGTTGTTGTTTGGCTGTGATGGGGTGGTGCCGAGAGGTGGTTATCAATCAAAAATCCTTCGCATTTAGGAGGGAAAACGATAATTGGTGGAGAATCACTAAAAGAAGTCATCGTATGGTGAAGTATATCTCCATCGATCACGAAGCTATTGGGTGGCTGGGTTCGATGGTGAGCGAATGTGTTGCTTTGGGGGGTTCAACTAACTTCCTTAGAACTCGTAGGAAAGGAACTCAAGTGTTGGTAAGCCAGAGGAGCTCCAATTGTTTCGGAAGGTACTCCTCCTTGTCGGATTATGGTCCAAAGAAGAAGAAAGGTCTGATTGTAGTGCCGGAAGGGAGGAAGGGGAAGGGATGGAGGAATTTCAGAGAGACCTTGAAGGAAGTTTTTTCTCCATCCTCTGTTCCGGGTGAGAAAAACAAGGGTGGTGGTGTCTCACTGCAGCCATTGTTGTCAGCCGATGGTCACCATTTGTACAGTGAGGCGTTGCGAGGCCAAAGGGTGGATCATCTCGCCGTGAAACCTACAGGGAAGACAGCAACATCAAATTTGAACTTTTCGGGTGATGCTTAGAAGGGAGGGGGCGATGGCAATAAGGTGGTCTGCCCAAATGGGAAAATCTTATTGAAGGCCTTACTGGAAATGGAGGGGAAAGTTAAGGCCTTGATGGAGGATATTATTTGGTTAAAACAGTGTGTTAAGGGGAAGGGGGTTGCAAAGGTGGGCTTGGGCCTGGAGATGGGCTCTATCGTAGGCCGAGGGGGTCTCGCAGCTAGGCTTGAGCAGGTTATGGGCTTAAATGAGGGGAAAGATGGAGTTAGGGCTGCTGAAAAGAATGGGTCTAAAGTCAGTGGGCTGGGCAAAGGATCCAGCCCAACTCAAATGTGGAGAAAGGTGATTCACGAATCACCCAAGATCTTGGACCTAGGCATCTGCGAACCTCCTACAGTGCCAACAGGCAATTGGCCAGACCCCTTATCGACACAAAAACTTTCGCCAGTCACTAGCGACCTTCTAGGAGGCCTAAACCAGCCCTTTTGATAGATGAAAATCGAGGACGGTGAGGTTGTTGAAGGTGCGGAAGTTCCAAAAGTGGAGATTTTGCCTTCTCCTGTGCACCTTAGCCATTCCATGGGAGAACCACCTCCCGAGTCTCTGTTACCTTGATGGGAGAGCTACAGAGTTGGAGGGGCAAGTTATGTTGGGAGACTCCTCAAAAGAGGTTATGGTGAGGAAGAGTGCAGCAGAGACTGAACTTGAGAGGGTATTGTTGATGGAAGAGATTCGTGGCAACAAAATCCCAAGTTTTATGGCTAAAAAAATGTGATAAATGTACAAAGTTCTTTCATAAAGTAACTAAATCACATAGACTGAACTTGAGAGGGTATTGTTGATGGAAGAGATTCGTGGCAACAAAATCCCAAGTTTTATGGCTAAAAAAATGTGATAAATGTACAAAGTTCTTTCATAAAGTAACTAAATCACATAGGCGCAACAATGTCATTGAGACGCTCACTTCAAGTAACTAAGTTTTCTCATCCCCCCTAAATTAGAGAATCATGTCGTGAATTATTATGAGAACTTGCTTATGGAGCCGACCTCTTGGAGGCCGAAACTCGACGGTTTGTCTTTTGAGTCTATTGATACGCATAGTATGAGATTGTTGAAAAGACTGTTTGAAGAAGATAAGGATTTTAAGATCATTAACAGTATGACAAAAGACAAAGCACCTAGGCAGGATGATTTTTCGAAGGGATTCTTTCAACATTGCTAGGAGACTATGAAAGGCAATGATATGCAGGTTTTTCTTGAATTCTATACATTTAGGAAATTTGAGAAATGTCTTCATGCAACATTCATGGCTCTCATCCGAAAGAAACAGCAATGAAAATTGAAGATTTCCGCCCTATAAGTTTAGCGAGTGGGGTGTACAAGATTATTTCGAAGGTACTCGCTAATCATTTCTAAACCCTAGAATGTCTGTGCAAGGAAGATAGATACTTGACTTAGATCTCATAGCTAATGAGTGCTTGGATCATAGGCTAAAGGAGAGCATACCTAGCATTCTATGCAAGCTTGACATAGAGAAATCATGACCATATGAACTGGATTTTCTCTTCTACCTACTTGGGAGATATGGCTTTGATGATAGGTGGATTGCATGGATACGACATTGTGTCACCATTTGTCTCTTCTCAACGTCAGTCAATGGCACACCTGCAGATTTCTTCAACAGTTCTCGTGGGTTGCATTAAAAGGATCCACTCTCCTTTTCTTTTCGTGATTGTTATGAAATCTCTTGGGCGGACGGTAAAGGCAATAGTTGATGGGAGCGTCATCACTAGTTTCTCAGTGGGTAATGGTACTAATGGTTCAATTACGATTTCACATCTTTTACTTGCATATGAAACTCAACTTTTGTGAAGCAGATCAGGGCCAAATCCAAGCTTTACGTGCACTTCTGTTATGTTTTGAAGTTGTTTAGGGCTTAAGATAAATTTTGATAAATTGGAGATGGTCCTTGAGATAAATCTTCAAAGATAGAACTATTTGTGAGGTGGTCCTTGAGAAAGTGGAGAAAAGGCTGGTTGGATGGAAATAGATGTATCTATCGAAGGGGGGCAGCTCACTTAGGTTCAAGAGTACTATCTAAACTTGACTTATGTTTCATCTCTATTCTCATTACTTACAAGGGTGGCCAATTGAGAAGTTATTTCGAACATTCTTATGGAGGATTTGAGAGAGGAAACTAAATTCCATCTTATTAAGTGGAATAAAGTTTGTTCCTCAATCTCTAGTGAAGGATTGGAAGTGCGCAATTTAAGGATCTTTAACAAAGCACTACTGGACAAATGGTTATGGAGATTTCATAGAGGGGGAGTCATCGTGGAAGGAAGTTGTTGTTTAAAGATATGGAGGTGCTTGGAGGGGTTGGTACTCTAATGCCATGAGGGGGAGGCACGGTGTGGATTTGCAGAAGCCTATTGGGGGGGATGGCAATGTTTTGAAAATAATATCCATTTTGTATTGGGTAATAGCACCAGAATTAGATTTTGGCAAGATGCTTAATGTGGTGAGCACCCTCTAAAAAGGGTTTTTCCAACTCTTTTTAGCATTGAAGCTAACAAGGAGACCTCGGTGGGGAACTTGTTTGATTAGCTCATGGTTCCCCCAGTGGAATATCCTCTTTATTAAGGATAACCACAATTGGGAACTATCTATTGTTTTAGAATTTTTTAGCTTGTTACACTCCTCAGGAATTAGAACGGCTAGGGTGATAAGATACAGTGACAATCTATAGACAACAAGAAATTCACAATTAAGACATAAAATTTTGGTTTCTAAGGTAATGTAACTTTCCCATGGAAGAGCATTTGGCGGACTTGTGTACCCTCTAAAGTGGTTTTCTTTGTGTGAACTGTAGCTCTTGGGAATATTCTAACCTCGGATAACTTAAGAAAGAGGGAACTCATTGTGATGGATTAACGTTATTTGTGCAAAAACACGGATAATCAGTAGACCATTTATTACTACATTATGAAGTGACAAGAGCGTTGTGGAATGAGATATTTAGTAGAGTGAACATTGCGTGGGTAATGCCGTCTAAGGTGGTTGATTTGCTTGTGTTGGAAGAGCATCCATGGCATGGTTGTCCACATGTGCTCGCAGCATGAAAGATGATCTCTTTGTGCCTTATGTACTATATTTGGTCGGAAAGAAACGTGCGGTGCTTCAAGGATAGAGAACACACAATGGCGGAGCTTCAAACTTTTTTTCTGCATACTCTAATCCTATGGTTCTCAGTCATTGTACCTAATGGAAACAATATGCATGATTTCCTTTCTTTAATTTAGAGCATTTAGAATGTACTGAGGCATTGTCGTTTGTGCACTCCCCATGTACTTGGGCTATTCATTTTTATATTCACATCAAAAAAGTTACTTCTTACTTATAAAAAAAAAAAAAAAGCCTTCAAAAAAAGTAGGAGAGCCCTTAGATAATGAACTGATTTTGGTCTTCCTTACAAAATACCAAGGTATGATTTGCAAACAACAAAAGAAAAATGTTAAGGGTACCTGGATTGGTGTCACCAATTGAAAACCTAGCCGTAAAGGTATCGTCAACCATAGCGGACATCATCCTACTGAGCACCTCCATAATAATGATAAAGAGAAAAGGAGACAACGGATCACAATGTCTTAGTTTGTGTGAGCTAGTAAGAAACCAATTGGACGGGCATTTACCAAAATCGAGAACCTCACAATCAAGATGCAATATCTAATCCATGAACACCACCTCTCCCCAAATCCACACCTCCCACACAACCCTCATAGGAATTTAGGAGGTCCAAGTTATGTGGTCATAAGCCTTCTCTATAGCCAACTTGCATAGAACACCCGGATCTCCTAATTTAATATGTTATCTATGCATTCATTTGCGATTAGTACTCGATCCAACATTTGTCTTCCTTTTAAAAAGGCATTTTGGGTGTCTTGAAATAATTCACCCCCAACACCTCCTCCAAGCGGTTTGCTAAAACCTTGGCAATAATCTTATTGGGAATTAAGGCAATAAAAGTGGCATTGAGACTTTTCTCGAACTTACCCAATGAGAAAAATTCCTGAAAAACCCTCATCAAATCATCCTTTACCAGCTCTCAACAGACTTGGAAGAATCCCAAATAGAAACCGCCTTGACTAGGTGCTTTATCCTTGACCATCTTTCCCACTTCATAAACTTCCATCTCATCAAAAAGCCTCTCAAGCCAGGCAACACTTTGCTGCTCAATGGCTCAAATACTAATCTATCTAATTTTGGCCACCACACTACTTGCTAGGCAAGTAATTGTTCAAAAAAACCAGCAACATGCTCCTAAATCACAGGAAGTTCCATTGACACAACACCATCAATATTTACCATCTCAATTTGTTAGTCCTTCCATGTGAATTGACCGCTCTATGAAAAAACTTCGTGCTTCTATCCCTTTTAACCACATTTCTCAAGATTTTCGATGCCATGAAATCTCCTCCGATAAGACAACTCTCTCAAGTTTTGGAACTAATTTTGTCTTCCAAGAGAGTTCCTTCATAGATAGTGCCCAACCCTCCTCTACCCTCTCTATCTTCTATTGTTCCTCCATTAGAGACTTCTTTTGATCGCCTACATCTCCAAAAACTTGCGCATTCCACTTCTTGAGGTCTCTTTTTAAAGCTTTGAGCTTACCTACAAAAACAAAATTTGGTGTGCCATGTATTAGATAGGAGGACCACCATTGCCTCACCCTTTCGACAAAGCCCTCACTTTACAGCCACATATTCTTGAATTTGAAATACCTACACCCTCCATCAATACCTCCACAATCTAACAAGATAAGAAAATGGTATGAACAAAGGCAAGTTAGTCTTTTCTAACATAACTCTAGATAATGGGTTTCCCAATCTAAGGCGGCTAGAATTATGTCCAATATAGACCAACTTTGATTGTTTGACCACGTGTATGTTCTACCCATAAGAGGAATGTCCACCAAACCCAACTAAGAACTCTGTCATTGTAGGTCAAAGCCTACTCTCCCCCGATCTTTTACTTAGGAACCTAATAACATTGAAATCAGCCACTATGCACCAAGACATGTCCCACCAACTTTGTAACCCAGCAATCTCCTCCCATAGATGTTTTTTTTACAAGTTAAAATCCTCCCATAGATGTCTTCTTTGGCTGTCTAGATTCGGCCCATACACTCTGGCAAAGGCCCACATAAAATCATCATCCACATTTTTAAAAAAACATGTCACTATATACTTCCCAATGTAATCCTCTATTTTATTCATAGCCTTTCGATCTCACATAACTAATACTCCACCTGAGGCCCCAAGAGATGCATTTTTTTTTATAGGTAGGCTCCAAGAGATGCTAGATACATCCAGTCAACATATGACCAGTTCCACAAGCTACGAACAATGTTTCTTGAAATAATTTCCATCTTAGTTTCTTGTAAACAAATGATATCTGCCCTCCACTCCCAAAGCAGATTTTTTTATCCAAAGTCACTTATTTTCCTCATTAAGTCCTCGAACATTTCAAGATGCTTCAAATTTTTGGCCCCCTTCCTTTGGGTTTTCCTTTGCTTAAGCTACCCTCATAATTGATAGACTATGCTAGTCTATTTAGCTCCCTCTGTTTTTTTGAAACCCGGCTTCTTAGACTGAGCATGTTCTTCTTCAATGGATGTGAGCAATGCCATAAATTTTTTCTCAAAGCCTTCGCACTCAATCCCCATGCATTTTTTAAATTCCTTCACCTTGTGTAGCACCAAGTTAGAGGACTGATATGGCAGTAAATACTTTAGGGGAATGGGTTCATTCCCTTGGTGGCCACTGCAATTCCATCCAATACCCCATCTCTCCTTCAACAAACAAAGACCTGCCCACCTTGTCTTGATCCTCATTCATAACTACCAACAATCGTAAGTCACCCTCATGCTCAGCAGTTCCTTTCATAAGGCTCCTAACCCTCTGCAAGTCCTTCTCCAGAGGTGCCACCCCCTAAGATCCCAGGGTTCCATGCAATCCCATTGTTATTCTCTATCCAATCCAATACGGTCAAAATATTCTCTACTGGAACGACAGCCGGTACAAAGAAAGGTAGTGTTTCGTACTAGTTTAAATATTAGCCATACTGGGGTGTTTCGGGTGGTACCAGCATATATTTCGTGTTTCGGCCAATACAAGAATTTTGGATCCGGTACAATCAATATATAAAGCTAAGGACAGTTCTGTAAATCAAGTTAAAGAGTAAGGATTTTTTCGTAAAACACGGCTAGGGTCAAATCGAAACCTCTCCCTACGAACCTGCAGTCTACGACTCTACAATCTACAATCCTCTCAACTGACTAAGACTCTTAACCGCTATTTCATCTAACATTTATCGTTGCCAAGGGTTATACATAAAAGAAAAGGCATAGTTGAAAAAACGGGGGGTGGTGTAAGTGGCCACTCTGCACTCTTTTCATATTTCTAGTTTTATTTTTCTAATTCTAAAGTAGTAGTTAGGCCAGCTAGCCTTGCCTTCTTGTTTATTTATTTTGTTTGTAAACTACTTTCTTGTTTATTTGATAAACTGAAATGTTTTATTTAATGAATGATATGTTTCTTGAGAAAAAAAAAGTTTATATATGCTTGAAATATTTAATATATGAATGTTATATTTGATATATATACTGAAATGCTTTATTTAATAAATCCTTTGTTTATTTTGTTGTTATTTTATTGTATTAAAGGGAGGGAACGTCTAGGATTTTTTAACTAATTTTCAGCTTGCTAGAGTGTAACTAGGTCTTTTTTTGTATACTACCTGTGTACATAAGCTCAGCCTAGTTGCATTCATCAATAAAGATTATTACTTATCAAAAACAAAATTTTGTTGTTATTTTATTATATAATATATATATATAATTTATCATGTATAAATCATTTTCATGTTGCTATTTTATAATATAATTTATATATAATTTATCATGTATAGATCATTTTCTTCTTGTCATTTTCTTCATGTTGCTATTTATACAAATGTTTACTTATCAAAAAAGAATTATAATATAATTTATATATATAATTTATCCGTGTATAGATCATTCCGAAGCGGTACACGAAATGGTATCAATACTAAAATATTTCGTTCCAATACCTTGATCGAAACGGTCACCAAAGCGGTATTCAAAACTTTGCCATGAACTCAACACCTACTATTAACTCAATACTGCTCTCCATAACACTCCCTATATGCTGCAATTCCTTCGCAAAGGTGACACCCCCTGTTTTCTTCTCCAAGAGTTCCATGCACTCCATTGCCGCCTTTTGTCCATTATAGGCCAAGGACCCACCATTGGATGGTTAGTTTGCAGTTGGACCCGCTTCTATGGTTGTTACTAGCTCTGTCGACAATTCCTCCGCAGCATTTTTTCATTTTGATCCCACGAAAGTGTTTCGTTGACCTGCTGCGAGTCAATCTAAGGCTTTTCCGGCATGGGGTTCTGGTTCCCAACGGTCGATAGCCCTACAATTCCACCTGGGGCCTGCCACATGGCTCAGGACATTTCAAGACCCGTCTCCATCTTTTTTTTTTCTCCTTTGTCATGGCCTCCTAATTGACTTCACCCTTTGTTTCCCCTGGGCCACCCAAACCCAAACTCAAGCCCAAGCTTAAGCCCAAGCCCATTCCCCTCCATTTTTCTACAATTTGGATTAAACAGTTCACTCTCTCTTGCAAATCCACCAATAGCATTTTCATCTCCCATAGCATAAGACAGACAACCCCCTTTGCCCCAGATTTCCACCATGCCTGACACCATCACCTCCTTTCAACTGAGTAGCAGATGAGCCTGCACTACGTTGTGCCTTCATCGTGCCTAACACTCCGTTGATGTATCTTTGCCTTTAGTGCATTACTTTCAACCCAAGTTTATTTGGAAGACTTAAATCTTACTTAAGCCTAATCTCCTATGAAAACAAGTTTGAGAAATTAAAATTCCATAGATTTTTTTCCCAGTGAATACTTACAAATAAAAAATAATGCTATAGATTTTCCATTAAAATGCTATGGCATTATTTTTCAAGCATTATAGCAGCTTATTTTAAAAACAATGCTATAGATTTAAACATTTAAGCAGTTTGTTAGGTTCTTGAGACAACGTGCCAAATAAGAAAATTATGATATTCTAGTTGTACGTGAAAGCAAATTTTTTAAGCTCCAACTGAACTGGTATACTGGTAAGATCAGAGTATGCCACATATAGATGGATCTAAGTTATTTACATATTGAAAAAATTCACAAAATAATCAAAGTTTGGGATAGATAACATTACCACAAAGAATCTCCTGTATACATGTGTGGGTCGCATAACTACTAGGAAAGTCTCACCACTTGATGCTTCTTGGGCCAAGTGCAAGGCATTATTTATCTCATCTTGAGTTACTGGCCTTCTATTTGACTGATATAGCTGACGATATGAGCCATTCTTATTGATAGGTGTAAGTTCAGCATCTGAATCACTCACAGCTGAAATATTTTTATCAATCAGATATCCTTGAACAACATGATTATATATACCAGCGTGAACTACATTAACCACACATTGCCACCACCACTCAGGCAATCAAAGAAATAATAAAATCGAGATTCAAGATGATGTATTACTTGTCTAAAAGCATTCCCATCAGATCAAAAGTTGCTAAGTGAATTACCATTACTAGAAGTGACCTTACCTCCCTCTTGATAAGTGGCAGGTTTTTTGCTCCCAAGACTCCGCTGAGCACGAACAGATCTTGTGGGAGAAGTTTTCTGTTGAGTCCCTATATTAGTAGCCACAGAGATGATATGTTGCAGGGATGGGATAAGGACAGAGTCATCATCTATAACTTTCTCTGGTGAACTGAATCTGGTATGAACTTCATCAATAGGAGCATCCTCAAGTTTTCTCTTAGACACGCATCCATTGTCATGCTCAGTATGCTCAGATTTTCTAACAAAGTATGTAGCCCCCTTCTCACACAAGTTCTCCCCATCGAAAATCAAAACATCAAACTGGGAGCCACCATTGTACTTAAAAATCAAGAAATCATTCTCTTCCAATGAATGATCCTTGACAAATTCTTGCCAACCATGGTTGAAGAACAAGGTATCATCATTACTGGTTAATCCTACATTCCAGGTTATACCACTAGGACCTTTAAGAACCACATTTTCAGGCAGTTTCTTTTTCAGATTATCCACAAATTTTTTAGGGATGGCCTGCAATTCATGAATCAACCTAGTCATATAATATGAGTGACAAAAAAGATGTAGGGGGAGACCAATGGGCTAGAGGTGAAACATTTTTTGGAAGTATTATTGACAAAAATAAACAGAATGGCCCAAGTAAAATATAATCTTGATATAAAAAAAAAAGTATGTTATAAATAAAGTTTGGTCCGAATGATCTCAATGCTATATGGAGTGTGGTCCCTCTAGTTTATAGTGGTGCATTCGTAGAGAATAGAATGCCGGAAGTTACGAGACTGAGAAGACCAAGTTCAACTTTACAATTTTGTTTTCTTAAGTCTCTTTTAGAGTGGTGTTCTTTTAATGCCCTCATTGATGTTTCTATGTACACATCTTTTAGTTGTTTTTCTTTATCTTTGATCTTTGTCAGGTGCTTTCTATTGTCCACATCTTGTGTACTTGGATTGTGCCCATTGCACTTGTAATATAATTTTTTTGACTTATAAGAGTTATGAAAAAAAGGTATCATCATAAATCACTAAAAATATAAGTCAATAATCCTATAAGTCAATAATTTACAGCAAATGCCAGTCTAGCTCAGTCGGTAGAGCGCAATGCTCTTAACCTTGTGGTCGTGGGTTCAAGCCCCACCTTGGGCATTAAAAACTTACTTTTACTTACAAAAAACAAATTTAAGTCAAGAATCCTTTGCAACATTTTCCACGAAGATGAGAAGCATATGCCTAGGTTTTGAGACAAATAATTGGCATGAAATTCACACTAAAACGTAATCAATTTGAGTTGCCTGAGAAAATGGTGTGAGTTCTTTCAAGGAAACAGATTTTGAGTTCTGGCTCAGAGGTGTTAAAAGTCAAGGGAGAAGATGAAGTAGAGTTCCTAACCAGAGGAAGTCAAGTTGGGAAGGACTTGATTCCTAGCCAATTACTGCACAGCATGAGAAGCAACAGGAATTGAGGTTTGTGCTTATTAATGAAGAATGACTACTTATAAAAAAAAAGTGCAGGATTTATGTTCAGATTAGGAGCAATTGTTGCATTACGATTCAGACTATTAAATAATTTTAAGCAATTGTTATTTAAATAATTTTAAGCAATAAAAGATTTACAGTGATTATTTTCAACAAGCACTTCGCAGTTGCTCTTATCTGAAAGGAGCATTTGCTTTTTTATTTGTTTTTGCAATTTATTTCTACCACAAACACCAAACCACAGTTATTTACATCCTACTATATCAGATTACCGAAACGATTAGACTTGGTCTCAAATTAATGGCTTCCAACTTACAAAGCATACAAGCTGAATATTTTACATAACACCTTTAAGCAAAGAAGAAGAGGTATCCCAAAGCCTCCACCTCCATGAAAAAGGAAAGAAATACCAGATTCTGAAAGGCATGTCCATACGAATCTACTACCCTTTATTTGTTTTAACAAGCATTAATAGTGATGGATTCAAAAGGGAAAATGAGACCCATGAAACTTACAAGCTGTCGGTCATAACCATTGTGGAGAAACTGAGCGAAGTGAATAGTTTGGAAATGGTTCCAATACATGTTTTCAGCCCATTTACTATACCCTATACACGTTTCTGCCATATCGGGGCTCTGGAGCTAAAGATCATAGCAGATAAGTAAGAGTTTAACAACAAATAAGCAGAAGATAATGCCAAACTACAAGAAACTCCAGAGTGAGAGGAAATTAGGCCAACAAAGAAATCAGGCAAGTTTCTTTTTCTGGGCAAATCAAGAAAGTTACTTTTTTTTCCCGAGCAAAATCAAGCCTGGTTACTAAACGGATCGAAGTTCGATCCCTCTTACCCAGTTAGAGTATCTGCAATAAGTGAAAGATAAAGCATTACAGCAGAACTGAACCTGTTTACTTGAGAGAGAGAGAGAGAGAGAGAGAGAGAGAGAGTACCCCAAGCTGAGATTAAGCAAGGCGACGACTACGAGGCAAATTGATTCAGCCACAGTGCGTAATCGGCGAAATGAAGGCAAAGCAGGCAGCGACTGGCTCGTAACTGAACCCAGGAAACCCAGGTCATGGCAAATGGCTCAAGTATTGGCCCTTTGAAGTTTGCTCTCCCGAGGCTACAGTTGAAAGAGCCCATTTATGGTAAGCATTAGGTGAAAAGAGCCCATTTATGATAGAGGGTTGCTAAAGACCATTCATATTTATCATATATTTTTTTTAAATAATAATAATTATTTTTATTTATGATATTATAAAAGAATAATATTATTCATATTTTTATTTTTATTATTTTTTTATTACTTTATAATATAAATTATTATTTAGTATATTTTATTTATAAATTTATCATCTAATAATATATTATAAAATGATAAATAAATGGTGAATAAATTTTTTAACCAAAAATAATACTTGTTGAAATTCTTTATTACCAACTTTTTTAACGGAAACGAAATTAAGTTTAGGTTTGTTTTTAGAGATGAGATGAAATTAGATAAAAATTAAAAAAATAAAATATTATTATAAAATATTTTTTTAATATTAATTTTATTTTAATATTTGAAAATGTGATTTTGGAATTTGAAAATGTTTAATTTTTTTATTTATGGTATTATGGAAGAATAATATTATTCATCATTTTAATTTTTATCATTTTTTTATTATTTTATAATATAAATTATTATTTAATATATTTTATTTATAAATTTATCATCTAATAATATATTATAAAATGATAAATAAATGGTGAATAAATTTTTTAACCATCTCGAAAACGATACTTGTTGAAGTTCATTGTTACCAACTTCTTTAACGGGAATGAAATTGAGGCTACGTTTGTTTTTATAGATAAGATGAAATAAGATAAAAATTAAAAAGTAATAAAATATTATTATAATATATTTTTTAATATTAATTTTATTTTAATATTTGAAAAAGTGATTTTGAAATTTGAAAATATTGAATTTTTTAATTATATTTAATATAAAAATTTTAAAAAGTGTAATAATAAGTTTGAAAAGAGTTTGAAATTTTTAATTTTTGTCTCCCAAAACAAACAATGCATGAATTTGGTAATTCAGCAACCAACGTCCATCAATTTGTTTCATATATTGTAGTCTACATTGATGAATTTTGTTTTTTTTTTTTTAGGAAAGAGCAAAAATCACAAAATTTGATTTAGACTCTAATTTAGACTTTATTTTAACTCCATTTTGAGTCATAATTTTTTTCTCCCAAAATGTCAAAGTTGGAGATGGTATTGTAATGACTCTGACTCTGATTCTGACTCTGACTGTCCGATTCTAATTCTAACTCTAACTTTGACTTTAGTCTCATATTTTGATTTTGATAGTTACATATTTTATAAAAATATATGTATTTTATATCTTAATCATATATATCTTATAATAATTATAACTTACATAGTTAGTTGAACTTAATAATATACTAGTCTGAGTAAATTATTATAAAATAATAGATTTATACTATAAAATAAATTTACTAATAATAGTTTAGCATATGTAAATATCATACATTGATACCATGCAATACTAATGTGTAGCATCATGTAATACTAACGTATAAACACTAATGTATTATATACAAACACAAATGTATAAAAAAAAATAGCAAGTTCGAACTAGTATATAAAAATCATAATCCAGAAGATACAAAGTCTAGCCGTACGAAATAATTGTAAATCAAGATGGTGGATATTTACCACCATAAAATTGCAATAAAGATGAAGGAGTTTGGATTAGAGGAATGTTACTAAAGGTTGGTGTTGTCGCTATCCAATGCGCCAGGTTGTGCACACATTGATTTTGAGATCGATAGATTTTCCTCACCTTTCATTCTTTGAATAAATTCGGATGGTGTTTGATGTCATTGATAATTGGACTCATGATCCAATCTTGGAATGGTGAGGAGTTTGAGATAGCTTGGATGGTCATCTTTGAGTCACCTTCAAGGATTATATTTTCCAAATTTAGCCTTTATGCTTCTTCGAGGGCTTCTCTTAGGTTGGGACTAACATTGTTGATGAAGTCAATCTTTGCAAATAGAAGGTCACCTGTATCATTCCAGTAGATGGAAGCCAAGATGCTTCCATGTTTCCTAACCGCCACATCAAAAGAAATGAGGTGATGTCCAATTGGATGTCTTTCTTCATCGTCTCCTATCTGGTTATCTTTTGAAGCCTACCCTTGAATGTTGTTGGAAGGATTTGTGAACAAACTCCACATATACTGAGGGTGTAGTCATCATCTTGTTATGCTCCAATTTATTTCTTATAAATTAAAGGATATCCATGGTAATGGTGGCAAAAATTTGAAAAGAATGGTGATCCTCCTTAGGGATTTTGAAAACCTCTGAAGGGTTGATGATGTTGTTGATCGATTTGGAGATTGGTTGATTTTCAAAGGTGGTGGTGTCAATAGGCCATTTGGAATGTCTCCACAATATTCTGGAAAAGCAACACTTGAGAAACAAATGAGAGAGGTCTTCTGTTTTAGTTTTACACAGGGACAACCTAGTTGGTCCTCCTTAAGTGGAATGACAATGTTGATAAGGGTTTTTATGGGAAGAATATTGTGACTAGTTTTTCAGAGAAGCAATTTAAGATGATCATGCAATTTCATCTTCCATAAGCTCTCTGATTGATGGGATTGGAGTCGGGAGTGGGAGAGCTTATATCTCTAACACTAGCCGCATACCCAAATTTGACGGAGAAATTATCAGAAAAGTGATGAATCCATTTTATTTTATTAGGAATAGAATGAAATTTGTGGTTGGCTAAAGGGATTTTCTAGATTTCTCTAATTGTTATATGAGAAGAGGGTATTCGGGATCAATATATTCCAATGTCTAGGTTCTTTAAGAATGAGCTCAGAGACAGATATATGATGATCAACAATTAGATTACCAAGATGAGGAAGTGCCTTGAAAGATGGGATGGAAGTGATCCAGGGGTTAGACCAGATTTTAGTGAAAATATCATTATTAAATTGAAAGCAAGCACTTGATCTCAGGCACTTTGATCGAACCTTTTCCATTAAGTCATTAAGGGATTTTTTTTCTTATCAGTCCCATTAGAAAAAGGAATGCCCAGATAGATTACGTTTGGATGGGAGATTTTATAATTGAAGTTATTTTTCACTACATTTATTGAATCAAGAGTGATATTCCTACTAAAATGATGAGAGGATTTTCTCTGTTTGATGCATGAACCCAACCAAGAACTAAAAAGATCCAGGAATTTTTCAAAAGCTTGAGCAGTATGTGTATTGGTTGAACCATAGAGGAATAAATCATCTGCAAAAAGAAGATGAGTGATAGATGAACCTCCTCTTGAAAGTTTTATGCCCTTAATGCAATTGAGATTCACCTTTTGGATAATAAGCCTAAACAAGACCTTAATGATAAATAGAAAACGAGATAAGAGGTCTCATTGCCTAAAGCCTCTAGTAAAGAGGAAAAACTATAAGAAGCACTATTGACATTGATTGAGTAGGAAACTATGGAGATGCATTCACTAATCCATTGTTGTTTGAAGCCAACATGATAAAGAACAGAAAGAAGAAAAGATCATTCCATTGAGTTAAAAGCCTTCACCATGTCAATTTTGATAACAATTTGACCCACTCTGTCATTTGTTTTTTTTTTCATTTTATGAAAGATTTCATGAGCTAGAATGGTATTTTCTTAGATGAGACGACCAGGGATAAATGCGGATTGACAAGAGGAGATGATGTTTGAGAGAATGCATTTGAGCCTATTTGAAAGATTTTTTACTATAATCTTGTAGCAAATGCTTGAAAGGCTAGTAGACCTGAATTGATTAACTTTAGTAGGATTGTCAACTTTTGGAATTAGAATAAGATTTGTGTAGTTGAGTTCTTTAAGGAGTTTCCTATGGATAAAAAAAAACTCTTAACAACATCGATCAAGTTAATTTTGATAACTTCCAAAAAGTTTTGTAGAATAGGCCCATAAATCTATCAAGGCCTAATGCCTTTGTAAGGGAAGATTTCTCACAATCTGAGCAATTTCCTCATCAATGGGAGTTTTGTAGTCATTCTCCATATCTGAAATCTTTTGAGGAAAGAGGTTTTCAATGCCATCGGTTAGGGAAGGATGAGAAGAGGTGAAAATGTCTTAGAAGTGGTCTTTGAATTTGGATATGATAATGGAGTGGTCCACTGTCCATTAGTTTCTACCTATTTTAAGACACTCGATGTTGTTGCACCTACGTCTGATGAAGGTGGAGGCATGAAAAAAATTTGATATTCAAGTTCGTGGAGGTAAGCCAAGTGACTCTTGATTTTTGCCTCCAAAAGAATTATTCCCTTATAAGCAATTCATTAATGTTTTCCTTAAGATCAGCTTCCAATGTACTACAGACAGGGGATGAGTCTTGTTCCTAAAGTGAGGAAAAGGCTGGGTTGAATTTTTTTTTAATGGGTTTGAATGTGGCCAAAAGCTTTAATATTCAAACTCTGAGCACTTTTTTGGTTGCTTTGAGATTCATTGAAAAATGAAAGGAGTCCCAGTGAAATGGGAGTTCTAAGCCTCCTTGACAATCTTGAAAATTGAGGGATGTCTAATCCAAAAGCTTCGATTTTGAAAGATTTGAAAATATTGTTCTTCTTTGAAGTGTCTAAAAGGATCAGGGCATGCTTAGAATAGACTCGAGTAAGGATAGTGAGGGAGGCTTTAAGGAAAAGGTCAAGCCAAGACAGATTGGCAATTCTCTGTCTAGCCTTTCTTTAATCAATGGTGGTCATGCTTATTATTTGTCCAAGTGAACTTGGGGCTAGAAGAGCCTAGCTCTACAAGATCGAACCTATCCATACACAAATGAAGACTTTTCGGAATTGAAGAATGGGCTACCGGTTTACCTCCTAATTTATCAGCCTTAGAAGGAAGAGAATTTAAATCTCTATAGATAAAATGGCGCTAGAAAAGGAGTTAGTAATGCTACTGAGATGATTCCAGAATTTTGGCTTTTTGTTATAGGGGCAAGACCATACATCAGGTTAAGGAGTCATGGAAAATGAGAGGGGTCCGAAATCCGAATACACCAATACAAATATTACATTATTAGATATATTAACAAAGTCTATGTCAAAGCCAGGCTAATACAAAAGCAAAAGGTCTCTCCATTTTTCAATGGGAGGAGCATTAAAAAAAATCCAACATATTAACAATATTAATAGTGTTCTTAGTAGAAACAAGAGTTTCAGAAAGGAAAGTAACCTCAGAGTTATAGACCCTGATTTTTGTCCTAAAAGATCTGATTGCTTGAGGTCAGACAATACCTTAGAAATTTCATGCTAAAACTCTCATAGAGCATTGGGTGGTAGTAAAGACCATGTCACCTTTGTCATAAGATTCATGGGGAGTTTAATAGTTTGGTCTGGACTTTATTATCGAAGCCTTCAATGCTTGATTCTTCTTTGGGATTTTTTTTTTAATAATTGAAAAGTTAGAATCACATGTTCAATAGTGGTCTCTACCCCAATTTTATTAAAAAAATATCACTTATAATAGAGGAATACCGTGATAATATCATTATATTTGTGGGGTTATAGGATAAAAAAATAAACAATACTCGAATCCAAGTGTAAAAAAAAACTTAAAACTCAATAAAACCAACAAAAACAAAAATCTAAACATGCCCAAAAAGAAACCAAACAAAAAAACAACAATAGTAAAGATAAACTGACACAACCACCTGTAAAACAAATGAACCATTAGAGAGAACATAATAAAATACAAAAAAAAAAGGTTCAATACAAATGATACAAGTAAACTGAAAGACAAAAAAAACTGCTACAACTTGATTCAAAGAGTCGGGAGCTCCCATTTGTCCACCACGAGCAAACCCCTCAGCATAAGAGGCAAGCTAGAGGAAATAGTCCATTCTTCATCACCCTCTCTCGCACCATGTTTAGCTAACCAGTTGGCAATATGATTACTTTCTCTGTAAATATGAGCAACAGAATAATTCAAATCGAAAAGGGCATCTTGAAGATCCTCCAAGAAATCTTTAAAATACCAAGTCCTTCATCTTCCTTTTTGAAACCAAGATAGGATAATCCTAGAGTCCATTTCAATGTTCACTGCATGAATTTGAAGTTTTTTACAATATTTGACATCTTCAAAAAGGGCTAGAAGTTTAGCATGATTATTGGTACAGTAAGCCAAAATGATAGACCTATGCATGTCCCTGATCACACCACTTGCCCCGATGTACCTAGGTTACCAAGGCTACAACCATCGATGTTAAGTTTAAATATGTTCTGACCGGGTTTTCTCCAAGCCACAAATTGAATATCATGTTGCTAAGTAGGAATCATGGGAATATAAGATTATGAAGAATGTGAACATCTGCTTGCTTAAACTTCCGGACTTTATAAATGTCATGACAAATAGCTCCTAACTAATGTTTAATGGAATGCCACACAAACTAAGCAAACTCTCAAATACCTTCCATGCGCACCGAACATCTTCTACTCCAAAGTCTCCAAGATATGATAGCCAGCAATAAACCTATAATAATACCAAATTGAGTGGAATTATTGGCCCTATGAAACCATCTAAGAGTTGTCTCACACCAACATCTACCAATTGGCACCCCAAAAGAGACCCACATTTCTTCCAAATAACTGTGGTGATCTCTTCATCAAATAGAACATGATTCTAATTTTTGTAATTGCTTCGAAGACAACAGTCACACTTAGATGCCATAGGAATCCCAATTCTTCTAATGTGGTCATCCACTGCCAAAGCCCGATGCCAAGCTCTCTACATAAAACAGAAATTCATTTTGGAAGCAAAGAATTCCAAATCCACTTGTGGACCCTCTTGTTGAGGACCTCTAACACGGATACACTCTCAAGCAGATTTTGTAGTAAATAAGTCATTATCTTCTTTAGTCTAGATTAAAACAATTACACCTACTTTTTGGCAAATGTATTAAGGACCTTATCCACAGCTTCAGGGCCCACCAACATCTCTAATAAAGAAACATCACAACCATCGGCCATATTCAGTAATAGGAAAAGAGTCAGCAAGAGGCCCCTAGTTTAGCCACTTGTCATGCCAAAAGAAAACATTTCCTGCATTAAACTTTTATTTAGAACTATCTAAAATTATAGGAATACATGTAGCAACCATATGCCAAAATCTAGAACCATTTTGAGCTCTAAGCAAGCTCAAATGATTGTTTTCCACATATTTAGCACGAAAAAACTTGGCCCAAAGGGAATCTTCATGAATGAATTTTCAAGTAAATTTTAAATGTAGGGCTTTTTGCGTATCAACAATGTTTCTAATGCCCAAACCTCATTCTTTAGTAGGACGACATATCTTATTCCAAGTAACCCTCTTTTTTATCTCTTTCGTCCCCTTCCCCCCAGAAGAAAGAACCTATCAAATGATTTAAAGAGATGACAACAAATTTAGGCACCCGCAAAACTGCAAAAAGATGCAAAGCCATACTTGCAAAAACATGCCTTAATAAAATCAATCTACCGCCCATAAAAAGCAACCACATTTTCCAGCCACTTATTTTTTTAGAGACTGTATTCACAAGCTCATCCAAATCTGCAATTGAAGTCTTCCTGACACAATCGGAACACCCAAGTATTTGAATGAAAAACTCCCTTTAGAAAAAAACCGTCAAATCTTTTAAGACTTCATTTACAATCTTAAGGAATTTTATTAGAAAAAAACATGGAATTTTCTCTTTACTAATTAACTACCTGACCAAGCCTTATCTTTAGCCAAAATATTTAATAAGCACCTAATAGATTTATGATCACCATTAGTGAAAATAACTAAGTCATCAGCATATATATGATGAGAGATCCAACCAATGCCATGATGGATGCCTTGTTTGGGGCATATTTGACAATGTTTGTGGTATTTTTTGCAACTTTCCAATGGAATTTCTCCTTTTTGGCCTTGATGAATGCCTTTTTTTTTTTTGTAGAACCTCGGGTTGATTGCACCGCAGCTCCAAGCACTAGACCTCTTGAATCATCCTCTACATTGCAAGTTCCTTCCACTAGAATTGTTGCACTCAGGTAGCATTTTTAGAGGGAAAATATTTATATAAGAATGCTTTTGAATATATTTTGGAACTATTTGTTATTTTGATGGCTCTAAAAATCTTTGGCATGGTATACTGGTTTGTGTCTGACTCTATCTCTGTGCTGCTCTGTCTCTGTTCTGTTTGAGTTGATACCAACTTCTCTGTCTCTGAGTGCATCCATTTTGAAAATAAAGTGGTTTACTGTGAATTTTCCTGTGTGTACACTAGAGGTCTGAGAATGAATAAGGGAAAATTTTCACCTCTATCTATGTCTGGTTTAGCTACTAGGATTAGTACAACCCTATCAAGGGGGTTAAATATGGTATCTGCTTTATAAAATGCTCTATTTGAATATGACGATGATGCTCTGTTTTATTGTGCCAAAATACTTTATGTTTTGCACGATTTAAAAATCATTGCTCTTTTACGTATAATATATATGTTTTGTTCTGTATGTTATTTCTAAAAAATAATTTCATTCTGGTATAAGTCATCCGCTTACTGAGTTGTGGATAAACTCACCCCCTTTTTTCCAATTTTTTTATTCAGACAATGTAGATATTCTAGCAGAGGATCTGGATTAGAGATTGTGAGCATAGCTAAGCTGTTAGAGTAGCACTATAGATAGAAAGACTGTTAATATCAGCCGGATGTTATATTTCTAGTTTATTGGACTTAGAGTATTTCTAGTTTATTTCTAGTTTATTCGTTCATTATGTTAGGATTATTGGGAGATTTGGACCCTTTGTTTATAGCTATATTTTTTTTTAGTTATGACTTTGTGGACATATTTAAGTTTGAATCTGGACATGATTTATTTATTTTTATTTTAAGAAAATCTTTGGAGATATTGTATGTATTGGGAGACAAGTTATTTTGGACAGGCAGTGATTCTCCAACCCCTCTAAGTACAGGATGTTACATGTCGCCCAAATATTTAGACTTCAAAAATTGTTATTAAAATTGTCCTCCCAAATTTTAATACTCATGTAATTTGATTGACATGTTAATTTATCCAGTATTAACTCTTTTAGTTTCTACATTTTGTAGATCATTTAATAGTTTATATTGAGAAAGAAATTACTAAAAATTTCACTTTAGATATATAACAAATAAATTTTATTTCATGAAAGATCATCGTCAAACTTAATTTGAAAGAAAATACTAAGTTTTTTCTATAGGAGGGAAAATCCTAAATTGATATTTTATTTTATTTTTGTAATGATCTTTAGCAAACTATGGAAGTACTAAAGAAAATTATCTTATAATATGATTTATAAACATATATTTTTTATATACAATTTTATGATATATGATTATTATTTTTTATATAGTTACGTGCAAAAAACACATACTATTTATACTTGTTGAACCCAAGGTTTCAAGTCTCGTATTTACGTATAAATTTTGATGATAACAAATAATATTGAAAACTCAAGCTCAAGTTGTCTATGCATGAAGGGAGCTAAACACATCAAGAAATCAAGCATGAGCAAGAAAGATATCAAGTCTACAAATGAAGCTCATAGATTATTTTTGTACATCTCTTGATAAAATTAGAAATTGGATTAAGGCTCCAAATTACTCTTTTTTCTCATAAAACATCAAATTACTTTTTCCACATATGCAAGACATTTTTAAATGTCTTAGTTTTGAAAATTATGTTTTTCACATGTGCATAACACCATCAAACAAAATAATTTCGAAAATTATATTTTTTTATAAAAACTTGATTTTATAAGATGATTGATTATCATATTTGACATGTGCATATTTTGTTTGAAAGTCTTGAAGGGAGGTGGTGTGTTTTTTTTTTACTAATGCAAAAGGTAGATGATTTTGTTTGAGAATCTTAAAGGGTGGTTGTGTGTTTTTTTGACAAATATAAAAGATAGATGATTTGTTTGAAAATCTTAAAGGGTGGTTGTGTGTTTTTTTGACATATGCAAAAAGAAGATGATTTGGTTTGAAAAATAAATCATGCTCATTTTGTCTTGTATGAAAAGCAAAAGATTAGGTTTGATTTCTTTGAAAAATGAATGGAGTTGTCTTTGACAAATGCAAAAAGGAAATGTTTTTATTTGAATTTTTTGAAAAGTGAATAGTGCTCTTATTTGACATGGGAATCTTTTCAAATTTGAAATTGAAAACTCATTTACCTATAAATAGCTCACTTGAGTTTTGCAAAAATCACAACAGGAGCTTACACATCTATTGCTAAATTTTGCATCATTCTTTCAAAGCTCTCATTCTCTCTTTTCTAAAGTTTTGAGCCTTAATTCTTGTTCTTGTTGAGAGAGATATAGTTTGTGCTGTATTGTTCTTATTTCACTCATTGAGGAGTGTTTTCTGATAGCCTACCCACTATCAATTCTTGTATCAGTAAGAGGGTGTGTATAACCCTTGTGTGTGTAGAAGGTGTTCTACACGGGGAATAGTTAAATCACCAAGTGTGAGGTGATTGGAAGTAAGAGGGTGTGTATAACCCTTGTGTGTGTAGAAGGTGTTCTACACAGGGAATAGTTGAATCACCAAGTGTGAGGTGATTGGAAGTGTAGAGGGTGTTCTACACGGAATCTTTGGAGCGGTGCTGCTCAAAGGTGTAATAGGTTTCTATCTCCACCTAAAGGAGATTGAATAGTGGATTTGGGAATCCTCAAGGGGTAGCTTGAGGCGAGGACGTAGGCAGTGGGGCTGAACCTCGTAAAAATACTGAGTTTGCTTTCTCTTACCCTACTCTTTATATTTCCTACTGCTTTATATTTTGGTTATATTTTATATTGTATATTTAGTTTATAAGTATTAATTTTTTAATATAACCCAATTCACCCCCCCTCTTGTGTTAGTCATCTGGGCAACAAATGGTATCAGAGCTAGAGCTCTATTATAAGATTAACTATCTTTTGAGTTAAGATCTTATGGCTAACATTGCAGCTTCATTTGGTGAAGGTCAATCTAGCAGTCGGCCTCCACTCTTTTGTGGAGACAATTACTCATTCTGGAAAGTTAGAATGAGAATATTCCTTCAGGCTCAAGGTCGAGAAATCTGGAAATGTATTGTAAATGGACCTTATATTCCAACAAAAGTAGTTGATGGAGTAAAGGTCAAAAAGGAAGAAGAAGAGTTTAATCGTGAAGACGATAGACTTTATACTTTGAATTTAACTGCTATGAATTTATTATATAATGCTCTCAATGGTAATGAATTTAATAGAGTAATGACTTGTGCTACAGCAAAGGAAATTTGGGATAACTTGGAAGTTACTTATGAAGGAACTTCTCAAGTCAAGGAATCAAAAATTTATATTCTTACTCATGAATATGAAATGTTTAAGATGAATGATGATGAATCTATTTCTAGTATGTACACTCGTTTTACTAACATCATAAATAGCTTGACAGCTCTTGGCAAAGTTTATTCCAAAGTGGAGATAGTAAGAAAAATTCTCAACTCTCTACCAAAACGTTGGGAATCAAAAGTGACAGCAATTCTTGAAGCTAGAGACCTCAAGAAGCTCGAAGTGAATGAACTCATCGGGTCACTTATCACCCATGAGTACACATTGAAAAGAGGAGAAGAAGAAGGAAAGTCAAAGAAGAGCTTGGCACTTAAAGCTGTTCCACATGAAAGTGAAAGTGATGAAGATGAGGTAAATGACGACAAAGATGAAGAAGTTGCGATGATAACAAGAAGAATTCAGAGGTTCTTAAAGAAAAATAAAACTCCTCCAAGGAAATCCTTCAATAAGTTTTCCAAGAAAGATTCAGGTAAAAATGACACTTTAATTTGTTATAAATGCAATAAACCCGGTCATATCAAGCCAGATTGTCCTCTGCTAAAGAAAGATCGAAACAAAGGCAAAAAAGCAATGAAAGCTACGTGGAATGATGATTCAAGTAGCTCAGATAGTGAAGCAAGCAATGGAGAATCAGGAAATCTTTGTCTTATGGCTAAAGATGACATTGAGGTAACAAATTTTGATAATATTGAAGATCCTTCATATGAAGAATTGCAAAATGTTTTAGAAGAAGTATATGAGGAATTTGAAAAATTGGGTATCAAGTATACTGTTTTGAAAAAGAAAAATTCTTCTTTAACAAACGAAATTGATATTTTAAGAAAAGAAAATATTGTTTTGAAAGATGAAAATTTTGAGTTGAAGAAAAAGAAAACTGATTTAGAAAATATTATTGAAAACTTTACGAATGGAAAAAGAAATTTTGAAAAAGTTCTTGGTAGTCAAAGATGTGTTTTTGATAAGGCAGGCTTGGGATATATGCCAAAACAAAAATACAAACCTTATAAAAACTTCTTTGATAATCCTTTTACATCAAAGTCCAATATTCAAAATTCTTTTCATAAAAATAATTTTGTTAACAAAAAATACTATTATAATCACTCAAGTTCTTCATATATGTCACATGCTATTTGCAATTTTTGTAATAGAAATGATCATAATTATCTTGCTTGTCCTATTAGAAGAAAACATACAATGACTATTAGGGCCATATGGGTACCTAAATATCTTGTTTCTTCTAATACTAATAAATAAAGGACCCAAAGAACTTGGGTATCGGGAATTGTTTTTAATTACTTTTGTAGGTATGCATGAAGTATTCTACAGGTAAAAATAAATGATTTTTAGACAACGGATACTCAAGATACGTGACAGAAGACAAAACTAAATTCATTGACTTCACTTCTAAAGAAAAAGGATGTGTGATATTTGAAGACAATTCAAAAGAGAAGATCATGGAAATAGAAGGAAAGATCATCAAGACTTAGTACAAGATGAAACCAAATAGTGGAAACATGTGAAAGATCATTCAGCGGAATAAATTCTAGGAGAACCTTCACGAGGTGTAAGTACTCGATCATCTCTTAGAAATATTTGTAATCACACACTTTTTCTATCTCAAATTGAATCCAAAATATTGATGAAACTCTTATTGATAAATCATGGATTCTATTTGTGCAAGAAGAACTAAATTAATTTGAAAGAAATAATGTATGGACATTTGTTCCTAGACCTAAAAAATTATGCTGTTATTGGAACAAAATGGGTTTTTAGAAATAAGAAAGATGAGTCTAAAATCATCACTAGAAACAAGGCTCGACTTGTAGCCCAAGGTTTCAATCAAGAGGAAGAAATCGATTATGATGAGACATATGCACCAGTCACAAGATTAGAAGTTATTCGAATGCTACTTGCATATGCTTGTTATAAAGATTTCAATTTTTTTCAAATGGTTGTTAAAAGTGTTTTCTTAAATAGTTTTTTTTTAAAAGGTTTTTCAAGAGGAAAGATCGATATAACTCTTTTAATCAAATATGAATAGAATGATATTCTTCTAGTTCAAATTTATGTAGATGATATAATATTTGGTGCTACTAATGAAAATATGTGTCAAGATTTTGCTAAGAATATGCAGAAAGAATTTGAAATGAGCATAATGGGAGAGCTTAATTTCTTTCTCGGATTGCAAATCAAGTAATTGGAACATCAATGAGTCTAACCACTAAACTTGATAAAGATGAAAGCGGTAAGCCAGTTGACTCAAAGGTATATCGAGGTATGATTGGTAGTTTATTATATTTGATAACTAGTAGACTTGATATTATGTTCAATGTATGTTTATGTGCACGTTTTCAATCATTTCCGAAACAATCTCATTTGATTGCAGTCAAGCGGATTTTTAGATATTTTGCCAGTACCATTGACTTAGAGTTATGGTATCCTAAACACACTTCTTTCGATCTTATTAGTTATTCAGGTACCGATTATACTAGTTGCAAAGATGATCGAAAAAATTTTAGTAGAACATGTCATTTCTTAGGTCATGCACTAGTTTCCTGATTTAGTAAAAAAAACAAAATTCTGTTGCACTATCTACTGCTGAGGCAGAATATGTTGTTGCGGGTAGTTGTTGTGCCCAAGTTCTTTACATGAAGCAACAACTTGAGGATTTTTCATATTCTAATCAAATGTGATAATACAAGTGCTATAAATCTTTCAAAGAATCCAATACAACATTCTCGGACCAAAAATATTAAAATTAGATATCATTTTCTTAAAGATCATGTGTAAAAGGGCGATATTGTATTAGAATTCACTAGTACACATGATCAATTGGCAGACATTTTCACAAAACCCCTACCAGAAGATAGACTATGCATGATTAGAAGAGAAATAGAAATGATGCATGCCATGGATATCTGCTAGATACTTTTATTTCATTATCTTAAATGACCTACAGAAACTTGAGACGTTTAGTCTCATCATTCAAATGCATTTGCTCCTCATAAATCATCATGCCATCCTTGTCTAAAGGATTAGGCAATCGAAATGAAGAGGTAAGCAAGGATTTCAAATCCTTATTCTGTTGCTTTAATTCTACTATTTTTTTGTTTGACTCATAAACAAGTCGTTGAAGTACAGATACAGTCTCGTTAAGCTTCTCAATTTCGCGAGTTTTGGACTGCAACCGAGCAGAAAACGCAACGATAGATGATGAGTATCGAGTTCCGAGACCCACAAGCTCGTAAATGGCGTCATGATCTGATTTATTAGCTAAATCAGTCTCTTGTTGCTTCATGGCACCCACGACAGATGCAGAAATAGATTGAGACTGAGGTGAATGATACCTCAAATCTTGATCAAGAGAAGCACTGAAGGGAATTCTACGAGCCATTGAAAAATTGTAGAATGAGAATGCAAGCAAATTGCAAAGATGAGAAGAAAGCTTGATGCGAAATAGATAAAGCTAAGGATTGCTCTTATAGAAACGGAAATAAGAACAAGACAAACTTACAAATCATGATAATATCTCATTTTTCAGCAACATCAAGCGGATCAAATTTCTGCACCGAATTGCCAGAACTACGCCTCCAGCCTTTACAGGTTTTATCAGACACGCGTGGCTCCGTACCGAACTGTCAGAGTTAGACTTCCAACATTTGCAGGTTTTGTCGGACATGCATGGCTCTGCACCGCATTGCCAGAGCTAGGCTTGCAGCTTTTGCTGTTTTTGTCGGATACGGATAATTTTAATTATTCAATTTCAAATCTCTGGAATATCTAATTCGTCAATAACATCAAGCGGATTTAAATCTTCTTCCGCATCGAGATGATAAAATTCAGCTTCAACCTTTGCAGGTTTTGTCGGGCACGGGTGGTTCCAACTTCTACTCTCTAACATACCGTTTTATTTGATTATTGCTTATTACGAAAAAAAAAAAAAAAAAAAAATCTTATTGAAACCAATTACGGTTCCTTTTTAATGATGCCAAAAGGGGGAGAAGTCTTATACTAGTATTATACTACCCTGTTATATATGCTAGAATCATGTTTACATTTTTCTTGAAATACTAACGCATATTTTCAGGGGGAGCTTAAGTATTACTGCAGGTCGCAGATTTCTACTAAGTATTTGTCATCATCAAAAAGGGGGAGATTGTTGAACCCAAGGTTTCAAGTCTCGTATTTACGTATAAATTTTGATGATAACAAATAATATTGAAAACTCAAGCTCAAGTTGTCTATGCATGAAGGAAGCTAAACACATCAAGAAATCAAGCATGAGCAATAAAGATATCAAGTCTACAAATGAAGCTCATAGATTATTTTTGTACATCTCTTGATAAAATTAGAAATTGGATTAAGGCTCCAAATTACTCTTTTTTCTCATAAAACATCAAATTACTTTTTCCACATATGCAAGACATTTTTAAATGTCTTAGTTTTGAAAATTATGTTTTTCACATGTGCATAACACCATCAAACAAAATAATTTCGAAAATTATATTTTTTTATAAAAACTTGATTTTATAAGATGATTGATTATCATATTTGACATGTGCATATTTTGTTTGAAAGTCTTGAAGGGAGGTGGTGTGTTTTTTTTTTACTAATGCAAAAGGTAGATGATTTTGTTTGAGAATCTTAAAGGGTGGTTGTGTGTTTTTTTGACAAATATAAAAGATAGATGATTTGTTTGAAAATCTTAAAGGGTGGTTGTGTGTTTTTTTGACATATGCAAAAAGAAGATGATTTGGTTTGAAAAATAAATCATGCTCATTTTGTCTTGTATGAAAAGCAAAAGATTAGGTTTGATTTCTTTGAAAAATGAATGGAGTTGTCTTTGACAAATGCAAAAAGGAAATGTTTTTATTTGAATTTTTTGAAAAGTGAATAGTGCTCTTATTTGACATGGGAATCTTTTCAAATTTGAAATTGAAAACTCATTTACCTATAAATAGCTCACTTGAGTTTTGCAAAAATCACAACAGGAGCTTACACATCTATTGCTAAATTTTGCATCATTCTTTCAAAGCTCTCATTCTCTCTTTTCTAAAGTTTTGAGCCTTAATTCTTGTTCTTGTTGAGAGAGATATAGTTTGTGCTGTATTGTTCTTATTTCACTCATTGAGGAGTGTTTTCTGATAGCCTACCCACTATCAATTCTTGTATCAGTAAGAGGGTGTGTATAACCCTTGTGTGTGCAGAAGGTGTTCTACACGGGGAATAGTTAAATCACCAAGTGTGAGGTGATTGGAAGTAAGAGGGTGTGTATAACCCTTGTGTGTGTAGAAGGTGTTCTACACAGGGAATAGTTGAATCACCAAGTGTGAGGTGATTGGAAGTGTAGAGGGTGTTCTACACGGAATCTTTGGAGCGGTGCTGCTCAAAGGTGTAATAGGTTTCTATCTCCACCTAAAGGAGATTGAATAGTGGATTTGGGAATCCTCAAGGGGTAGCTTGAGGCGAGGACGTAGGCAGTGGGGCTGAACCTCGTAAAAATACTGAGTTTGCTTTCTCTTACCCTACTCTTTATATTTCCTACTGCTTTATATTTTGGTTATATTTTATATTGTATATTTAGTTTATAAGTATTAATTTTTTAATATAACCCAATTCACCCCCCTTCTTGTGTTAGTCATCTGGGCAACAATACTGACACATACCACATACTTTGTCAATTGTACCCCAAACACCAAATCATAATTTCGCCCCTACTCAGAAGCCTATCCAACCTGCACAATTGACAATTAGTGAAACCTATAAGCCCAACAACCACAACAATTCAACAAGTAAGACCACCAATAAAATGCCAACATAATTATGTACCTCATTATTGCCAACAGTATTTTGTCATTCATTATTTTTAAAAGATATGCAAAGTATGAAATCTCTCTCTAAATTTTCTCTCTCGCTTCTCTCTACCATTCATGGTCTTCGAAGTCAGCTATCAGATTTCAACCGTCCAAGTGGGAGCTGGAGCTTCATCTCCCTCCCCCCTCCCTTAACCCAGCCATAGTTTATAGGTTTTTTTTTTCCAGATTTTCTAGTTTTTCTTTAACTTTTTCGGCAATAATACCTCCATGCTCTGACTTGCTGCTTGCCGGCTGTCTCCAACTGCCACACACCCCTTCAACAGACTCCCCACCTCCTATCTATCAAATGGTGGAAGAGTTTTGCCAAAATAAGTGGCACTTGTAGCTCGTGCACAATCTATAATGCACGTAGGCCTTATGTGCAACCATACTTTTTGGAGTCTTCTTTTGCCATGCATGGCACCATTATGTCCAACGGATCTTTTGGTCCATGTGCTCTATTTTTCTTTAGTTTGACGTGTGTCCTACATTAGCCACCACCGTCGGTGGTGGTCCTTTACCCGTGTATTGGGTCATCCTCAGGTTGCTATTCATTTATGTTCATACTTTCTTTAATCTAAGATCAAAACGACGTGGTCATGATAGTCTTCTACAGTTGGACCAAATTAGCAAAATACAATGTACCCCTCTCGACTGCGAATTTTAGTTGTAGGTTTATAATCTGTTTATTAGACTATGTAAAAATTGCTTTTAAGCAGCTTCTGCTTGTAGGAATAGGTTGGAGCCAATTCTTTAGTGAGATAATATACTTTGTAGTTTTTATTTCTGGTACTATTTTTGCTTGATTTAGGATGATTGTTGGGGACTCCCACCCCATTGAATATTGTATCCTTATAATTTTTTAGTTTATCTATGCAATTCTTGATTAAAAAAATGAGATAATGAAAAAATATATTTTTTATTTTTTATTTTATACATTAACATGCCTTACGCGTAGGCCAAACTCTCTCAATGAATGACCCAACACGTAAAATATTTAATAAAATATGATAGAATCTCTATTTTAATATTATGTGAAGTTAAAAATTTATATTAATAAAAAAAATTATTATTTATTTTATAGGTTAACACAAAGATACCACCATCCCAACAATTTAGGCAGCCTTGCCTTTCCTCTTTCCAAAAGTTTAAAGCCATCGTGGCTCATTATTATTCTAAATTTTATTTTTTTGTAATTAAGGTGTCAATATTATTTATGATATAAAGTAACATAGAGACGATGTCTTGCCTAGTCTTTTCAAAAAGGCAAGCGTTGAGTATATTATTGTACGATATTAACAAAAGAAGCGTTCGATTATCTTGTACAATAATATAATTAAAATTTGGTAAGAAAGGTCCAAGTGCTTCCTGTCAAGGGTTGAGTTTTGAAATAAAAATGACAAGTGTGTTGCAGAAAGTTGAAGATGAACATGAACATGATGATTATGGTAGTTAAAAGTAAAGTTATCGTGTCATTTAAGGTTGTAAATAGGCTATTGCATCGTTTAGAATGATGGACTGTATTTCATTAATTGAGACGTCACCATTTTGGTGATGTGTAATAATTGTAAGTAGCACGACGTCGTATGAAGTGTATCTTATGAACATAACATAAATAACAGAATCTGAGGTAAATAAAATTGAGGACTGGTAATGTAGAACCCATATCCTGAGTTCATATAGTTTGATCTTTCTCTCTGAATTTCCTCTTCTCTCTCTACTTCTCTTCTCACTTTATTGGAGAGTATCTTTCTTGAATCTATTACATATAATGGTCCATTACATTTTTGGTATTCAGAGCCAATAATAATGGCGGAAGGTACAAGGTCGTATGCTCAAGTTCTCGATTTCGTAAACCAAATTCAATAATAGCAAGAGCGCCAATAGAAGCAGTTGGAGGATACCATTCCGATCTTGATTCATTAACAAGAAACTGGTGTATAGATCGAGAAAACTAGGTAAAACGTTTTGCAAAAATGCATCAACAGATTGCAAGAATTTCATTAACTAGTTCGATGGGTAATGGATATGTGGAAAGGCAGTCTAAAAACACCCATGTTGAGGTTAAGGAACAGATTGTAGATGGCAATGGTGAAATGAAACATAAGGAACCTATAAAAGAAGGTGACAAAGGGTTCTTGAAGGGACTCAAGTTCAATTTTCTAAAATTTGTTGGGAGGAATATTGAGGCTTGGATTTATCGAGCAAACCAGTATTTTCTTTATCATCAAATACCTCTAGGTTAGAAAATCTTCATAGCATCTTTTCATATGGATGATGAGGCTCTAATTTGGTATCAAGTTGCAAGCAAAGCTAGTGTTTTTCACTCATGGGATAAGTTTGTGAAAGTTGTGCAAGTCAGATTTGGAGTATCTCCTTATGATGATCCAATGGAGGCTCTTGCCAGGCTTAAACAACTTACTTCTGTTACTAGTTACAAGTTTGAATTTGAGATTTTGTCTAATAGAATAAAGGGTGTTACTGAAAGTAATGAACTAGTTATTTTTTAAGTGGGTTAAAGGATGAAGTACAATACCTTGTTAGGATGTTGATTATTAAGAATTTGAATGAGGCTTTTGGCTTAGCCAAGACTTAAGAAAAATGCATGTTGAGTTCTAAGAAATCTTGGAGAAATGGGGTTTCTGACTTAACCCAACAAGCCTGCAGTTTATTTGGTTTTAGACTCGCTCATAATCCTTCAATTTTAGGCAAGCCGAGAATGCAAAATGTGCCCAAGCTTCTTTATCAAAAAGTCACATATGCCCAGATGTAGGATAGAAGAAAGAAAGAGCTGTGTTATTTTTGTGAAGAAAAATATCATCAGATGCATAAGTGTAATAAGCTTAAGTTGTGCTTATTGGAATACATGAAATGTGCTTAGATGTTGAATGTCTATCAAAAGTGAGGACCATGATTTGGCTACAGCAAAAGATGAACAATTGCTAGAGATATGTGGAGAGTTTGCTGTAATTTCTCTCCAAGCTATGATGGGTTGTCCTAGCCCTAAAACCATTAGAGTGATGGATTAGCTTAAGAAGAGATCAGTCATTATTTTGATTGATAATGGTTGTACGCATAATTTTGTAGATTCGAAGTTTGCTTCCAGATGTGCTCTGCCTGTTATGAATTTTCAAGGTCTTCAGGTTAAAGTGACAATGGGGGAATGTTTCAAAGTGGAGGAAAGTTTGCCATTGTTGATTTGTCAATATAAGGTATATTTTTTGATGTCGAACTTCATACTTTACCATTAGCAGGTTGTGATGTTGTTCTCAAGGCTCAATGGATTCTATATATTGGTCCTGTTACTTTGGACTTTAAAAACTTGCTTGTGAAGTTTGAATTTAAGACCAAGTTAATATGCTTTAAGGGCATTAATTCTATGAGAACTTGTTTGGTTGATGACAAAAAAATGAGTAAGGTTTCTTCTATGGAACACAAAGGTCTTTTGTTGTAGTTGGTTTATGAAAATCTTAATCCACAACTTCTTGACAGTTCTCAAGATGTATCTAATTTAATCACTCAGTTTGTTGCTATTTTTGAGAACCAAAAGGTTTACCACCCTCAAGATCTCATGATCATCAGATTAATTTGAAGCAAGGGTAAATGCCAATAAGTGTAAGGCTTTATAGGTACCCTTTTTACCAAAAAAAAGTGAAATTGAGAAAATTGTCAAGGAGTTACTTGAGTCTAGAGTTATTAGACCTAGTCAATCACCATTTTCCTCTCTTGGTCTTTTAGTGAGGAAAGCTGACGGGTCATAAAGGATGTGTATTGACTATAATGCATTAAATGATGCAACTATCAAAAATAAATACCCAATACCTGTTGTGGATGAGTTATTGGATGAGCTTTATGGCTCAACTATTTTCTCCAAGTTAGATTTAAGATCTGGTTAGCACTAGATTCGAATTAGGGAAGAAGATATCTCAAAGTCAGCCTTTAGAACTCACTAAGGGCATTATGAATTTCTTGTAATGCCATTTGGTTTAATAAATGCCCCTTCAACTTTTCAAAGCTTAATGAATGATGTATATCGACCCTTAATCTGGAAATTTGTCCCTGTATTTTTTGATGACATCATTGTTTATAGAAAAGACCCTGAGTTCTCATCTAGAGCACTTGAAAGTTGTGTTGAAGACATTGGAGAACCATCAACTCTATGCTAAGCAATCTAAATGTTTGCTTGTGGTGAAATAGAGTACTTGGGTCATATCATCTCTGCAGTAAGGGTTAAAGCTGACCCTAAAAAGATTGACTCCATGACTAATTGGCCAGTGCCTAAGAACCTTAAGTCCCTAAGAGGTTTTTTAGGTCTTATTGAGTATTACAGAAAATTTGTTAGAGATTATGCATAAAATGTTGCTCCCTTAACAACATTATTGAAAAATAATTCATTTATGTGGACAACAGCACCCAGTAATGCTTTTAAGGATTTGAAGATTGCACTTGTAAGCATTATTTTAAATTTCGTACCATACCAACCGGTACAATCGAAATATGCCATACCGGTCGGCTGTCCGGTCTAGAAAAATGGTTTGTTTCGTACTAATCAATATTTCGATCATATCGATTAAAATGCCAACCTGTGTTTCGACTGTACCAAATTTTGGTATTTCACTTTGTTTTTGCTATTTTTTACCTCAATTTAGACTAGACTAATTACACACATATATAATTTATTCATAAGTTGACTACTATTTTAAAATATAATTTATATATAATTTATTTATGTATAGAATATTTCGAATGATACATGAAACGATATCGATACCGAAATATTTCATTCCACTACCTTGACCGATACGTCCACCAGTATGATATTTAAAACATTAGTCGTAAGTCCTCCACTTCTCTCATTTCCAAACTTTACTAAGACATTCATCATCAAGTGTGATGCATTAGGTAGTGGAATTGTGACTGTATTGCTGCAAGATTAGCATCTTATAGCTTTTTTGAGTTAGTGTTTGAAGGGCAGAAACCTATCACTGTCAACTTATGAAAGAGAATAGTTGACTTTAGTTGTGGCAGTCAAGAAGTGGAGACCCTATCTTTTAGGGACTTCATATGTTGTTAAAACTAATCATCACAGTTTAAAGTGCTTGTTGGAGAAAAAAGTTGGAACAAGTGCACAACAAAGGCGGATATCCAAGCTACTTGGGTATAAATTTCCTATTGAGTATAAAAAGGGTGTTGAAAACAGAGTTACAGATGCCTCATCAAGGAAAGAACCTGAGGAAGCATCCTTGTCTATAATTTCATTTCAAATCCAACTTGGTTGACAAAATTGAAGCAAGCTTATGATCATGATCCTCTTGTACAACAATAGATGAAATTGTTTGAAGAAAATAGTGTTATGTTGTTAATATCAAACACCTCATTTGTTGTTAAGCATAGTGTTTTGTTCAAAAAAGGAAGAATTAAATCTTGGACTTAGTAGATATGAAGAACAAAATCCTGAACTTCATCCATGCTAGCCCCTATGCAGGTTACTCTAGTTTCCACATTTCCTTTCAACGTGCAAGGTCTGATTTCTATTGGCCGAGATTAAAAAATGAGGTAAAAAAATTTATCAAGGAATGTGAAGTTTGCCAAAGGAACAAAGCTAAGCATGTCCATCTAGCAGGTTTTCTACAACCCTTACTAGTTCCTCAACAAATTTGGATTGATTTGTCCATGAATTTTTATAGAAGGCTTACCACTTTTTAGAAGTTATTTTGTCATTTTAGTTGCAGTGGATAGGTTATCGAAATATGCCCATTTCATACCTTTAAAGCATCCATTTACTGCAATTAAAGTAGCCTCACTGTTTCTGGATACTATTTTTAAGCTTCATGACATGCCTAAAAGTATTATTTCAGATCATGATTCCACTTTTACAAGTTCTTTCTAGAGGGAATTATTTAGACTTTAGGGTGTTGGGCTGTCTTTCTTTTTTGCTTATCACCCACAAACTGATGGGTAAAGTGCAGTTATTAACAAATGATTGGAGCAGTTTCTAAGATGTTTTTCTGGTGAAAAATCGAGATTGTGGGCTAACTAGTTGGCTTTAGCAGAATATTGGTACAATACTTCTCTTCATGCCTCAACCAAATGCATACCTTATGAAAAAGTCTATGGTGTGCCACCATCAAAACTTCAAATGTACACGCCTGGATTAGCTTCAAATCCAACAGTAGCTGAATTGTTGAAAACAATGGAAGAAATCGTTTTAGCTTTAAAGATTAATTTGTTGGCTGCTTGGGATCGAATGAAAGTGCAGTATGACAAAAATATAATCGAGAGGGAGTTCGAAGAATGTGATTGGGGTCTTCTCAGATTATAACCGTACAAACAACACTCATTGGCAGCAAGAAAGAGTTTCAAATTGTCACCACCTTTTTATGGGCCATTTCAAGTCCTTTAGAGGGTGGGTGAGGTAGCATATAAGTTGGACTTGCCCTCTTCCACTACCGTGCATCCAATGGTACATGTCTCTTGTTTAAGGAGAAAATTGGGGCAACATCAATTCCCATTATCCACAGTTCCATCAGTTGACTTTGAAGGTGAATTAGTATTGGAACCTGAGTTGATTTTGCAACAGAGGAGTAGAAAGGTGAACAATCGTTTTGTGGTAGATGTTTTGGTGCAATGGCAAGGTGCTGACTCTCAAAATGCTACATGGGAACCTTATCAAAAACTCAGATAGAAATTCTCTCACCTTATGGGCAAGGTGCTCTAAAGGAGGGTATGTCAAGGATTCGGTTTTGGAATAAAAATGACAATTGTGTTGCAAAAAGATAAAGAAGAAGATGGTGGTTATGGTAGTTAAAAGCAAAGTTGTCGTGTCTTTTAAGCTTGTAAACAGGCTTCTATATCATTTAGAATGATGGATTGTATTTCATTAATTGAGACGTCACCATTTTGGTGTTGTGTAATAATTGTAAGTTGCGTGACGTCGTATGAAGTATATCATATGAACATAACATAAATAATAGAATATGAGGTGAATAAATAGATAATTGGGAATGCAGAACCCATATCTTGAATTCATACAATTTGATCTCTCTCTCTCTCTCTCTCTCTAAATTTCTTCTTCTCTCTTTACTTCTCTTCTCACTTTCTTGGAGAGTGGCTCTATTGAATCAGTCACAAATATGGGTCAATAACACTTCCGCAAAATGTGTTGATTTAATAATCTAAAACCAAGGAGTAATATGATCCGCTTTGGAGTTGCGATTCTTATAAAGGATTTCAATAGTTTAAAAAGTTGTTTAATAGAAATATTAAGTTATTTGAGTCATGCAAACTGCAACAAAAGGAGTGCTTTTATAGGTTTTATAGGGATTTTTGCAGAAGAAAAGCACCTCTTCGCTGCAAAAAGCATGTTGCTTAAATTCCATCCGAAGTTGAGAGTTTGAACAAAGATTTGAGAAAATCAATCAGATTTGCGTACATAATTGGGTCACAATCTCTCTCTCTCTCTCTCTCTCTCTCTCTCTCTCTCTCTCTCTCTCTCTCTCACACACACACACACACACACACACACACACACACACACACATATATATGATGGGTTGACATACACTTCAAGGATTTGACTTGTGTTGGAACTAGATCTGTTTGAGGAAAGAGCATCTAAGTTTCATCTTATTCGGGAGACATATCCCCCATCCAATAGGTCTAATTCTCAGCGAGAGTTCCCAAAAAGTAATATTTCTAATTTTCTTGAAGTGTTATTTTCTACAAAAACAGACAAGAAGTTCATTAAGCCAAGGAAAAGAAGAAAAAAAAAAAAGACAAGAAGTTCATTTGTTGGCAATTGTATTTTACGTGTTTGGTAAGCGGTAAAAGCATAACAAAGGCAACAGTAACGATAGATACGCAATGTAAAACAACCCTTATGTTTTTTGTCCATCTTTGTAGTAAATTAGCCATTCTTGGAAATCAGAACCAGTCTTCTTTACTGAGGTCCAACCAAGATTCAAACCCCACTTTGGCCCTTCCATATTTCTTAAGAGATCAGTCTAGTTTGGCTGTGTGCAGTATGTAAAAGGGAATTTTACTAGCTGATGATCCATATGTCAATGGTGTTTTCCTGTCAAATTTCAAGGAACTTGAATAGTTTCTCTTTGCTCCAGTCCACCTGTCTGATTTAACATGAAAAAATAATAATCAAGAGAGACTTGGTGCTAATATTCATGGCCATAAAAACTCTGATATTATTATGGTGAATTCAATAATAACCTATTTTCTTATAATTATGGTAGCCCATGGACTGGTGTAGAAAAAACCACCAAATCCAGGTTAAAGCCATGGGAGTGTCAGTGCCAAAAGACACCTCCATATTTAACATTCCATGTAAAAGACGAGAGATGTGAGTTTAACAAAGAAGCAATCAACTTGAACATAACATACTCAAGACAAAACCAAGACAAAAGGAGAGGGACTATTAATTTGTTTGTAGGTCAAGGAGTAGTCATTGATCGGAAACAGATAGATCAATGAAGAATAGACGAGTCAAACCACCTGCCTATCTCGAAAATAACACATGATCTGACAAAATTGGGGTCACAAAGACAAAGCATTCTCTAACTACTTGTTTCTGTATGGACCAACCAGCCAAACCTAACCATTTGCAGATAAATGCACTTGTTCTGTTCCCAGATGGAATATTTTTAAAGCTACTAATTCAATAGAAGCATTTTAAACCTTAATCTGCCCTATGCTAGACAACGGGAGCAAAATTCTACAAGATTTCACAGTAGTGATCAAGCTAATATCAAGTCAAGCATTACACGATTGACCAAATCCACAAATATGTAACAAGCTGGAAAAAGGGACAAAATAGCATAGAACAATCTATGTATTTCTTCTAAAAAAAAAATTATTGGCACCAGGTGTCTAGAAGAGCATCACAACTAATCCCAGGGGTACACGGGCTCTTGGCAAAAAGTTTCCTGCAAGTGCACCTCAGTTAATTTAAAGAAAAAATCCCCAGTCCAACGGCCCCTAGAAGATTGTTTGCATCCAAGGAGATTTGAACCTTAGATGTAAGGGGAGCATACCCCTAAGCCTAAGATCTTTACCACTTGAGCCAACCCCTAAGGGTTAAAATTGGCAATTGGGAAAAGGACAAAACAGAATAGAACATGATATTTGAGTTTCTTCTCCAAGATATAGTTGTATCTAACATATATTGCACATATTGAAAGCTGTTTACAGACTAATATCAGTTCTCTTTCAAATTCCCCATTACTTCCTGTGCTCAGATGATTTCTGAGCAAACTCTACTTAAACGTTGCAAAAATAATAATAATACATTGATAGTTATAACAAGAATGAAAAAATTCATCATCTCACTATGGAACGCTTTTATGAAGCAATTCTAAAATTTTAAAAAAAAGTAATAATAATAAAAAGGACCGCACAAAACATACCTTCACAACCTATCTCTTGGTTCAACATTTCCTATTTCCCTGTCTCAGATTTCAGCTCAGAAAGTTCAACCTCCAGCATGTTCTCTCCTGCATAGCTAAAGGCACTGGTGGGGTTTTGAAAATAAAACTAAAACATGGATACAAGCTCCCAGTCCTAAGTTTCTGGACTTTCTGGGACTGGAGATAATTCACCACCTTCAGCAAATGAAGGATTAAGAAACTTGGCCACAAAAGCCCACATCTTATAAACATCTTCAAAGTTTGTAAGAAAACTGAGAGATGCAGTAACAACCTCAACTCTGAAGAACACATTTTTACCATCTTGGCAGCCATTAGCCATTGGTTTGCATAAGTCTGTATCCTCAAGGTCAGATCCACAAGGCCGTTTTGGATTGTCCACTCTTCGAACGTGACTAAGGATACCAATGCCAATAGAAATTCCATTTTTCTCGGCCAACTTCTGGACAATTTCTGGGTGAAGAAGCCCTCTTCCACTGCTCTCTCTCACATTGAAAGCTACAGCTGCACCCCTTTCATATTTAATCTTAGGGCCATATATTTGCACAAGAGGCTCTCCTTTTCCTTCATCTGAGCCAGGTAACCGAAGTTGAAGTAATGAGGTAACAAGCCAATTGATTAGATATCGTAGCCTGAGGGTAGTTTTATTCAAACCCAGCATATTAACATGGTCAAGATGCCGACAAATTATCTCGGGCTCCCTCCTTCCCCACTCTTGCTCATCGCAATATTCTCCATCACTGACAGAATCATCATCAACAAGGGTAAGCCCAGATACTTCTCCAGACTCAAACAAGTGGCTCAGACCTTCTTTGTGGTTGTCTTCTATGCTAAAGGACACCCTATGGCCCATGCTTGCAACCCGGTCCCCATCTTCCAGACAAAGGAATCTACCACCCGCAAATCGGTCCCCTTCCCTCCTTCCAAGCAGTCTATACTCTCCTTCTGTTTCTCTTCTTATTGCACTGTCTTTCACTTCTTGACATATTTTTGAGGTCGAAGAATTCTCACGATTATCATGCCAATTGCTGGAGTTCTGGTTCTTCAATCTGGATCCATTTACAATAGATCTCAACGTAGCATCACTCTGAACCAGATCTTCTCTAATTTCAGGCTCTTGGATCTCAACTTGCCGAGACTCTGATTCACTACTTTGAGAGGCATCTGCTTCAGCAAACTGCTCTTCTTCAGTAATCTCCTTAATACGGTCAAGCTCCTGAGACATTGATAAAACAGCTGCATCAAAGGACAACATAGGATCCTCATGCAGTTTGAGGCTTACCCTCCTGTCATCATATATTGGGCTCTTTAATGTTTTTGAAGTTGGTTTTGGAGAGATTTGCTTGTTGCCTCTTGTGCCAGAAAACCATGATGGCAGCAAGGGTGACCCTGCTTTCTGTTTTGTCAATTGGCCAGAACCATCAGAGCCGAATGGACTCTGACCCAAATCAATCCAGTATGAATAGTTCAATGATTCATCCTCACTGTAAACTGGACTTTTCATAACCTCGCCAACTGAAATGCTCTCAACCTCCTCAAAAATGGTGCTAGCCCCATCCCTGTCTGAGCTGTTATCTTGTTCCATCTCTGTCTCAAAGACATCCCTTACCTGGTTGGAAGTGAATACACCTGAAAAGGCAGGCATCTGTGGCCCCCCATGTGTCTCAGGCATTGATTCTTCATTCCCATTTAATGCATCATTTTCAATTCCAGCCAAAACGTCAAGGCCATCAACAGAATCACTAAGGTAATGAGGAAAAACCGGGAGAATCCTCACCATTCCCGACCCAGTATGCCCAGATGGGTTTTGCAGGCTTCCCATCACAGATTTTTTTATCAGAAGACACCCAAATCCAGTTGGGTCAGAGCCAAATACCCTGTAGAATGAGGTGATAATAAAATCCGGCCGGAAGAGGGACAACCCAAGAGAATCCATGTCCTTAGGACCCAATGAACCAGCATCAAGCAATACATGCCAATTGTTTTGCTGAGCAAGTGCCATCCATTGGTAGGAATACTTGGCCCCAGTTACCCTCGACTGTACAGGAAATACAAAAAGCCCAGCTGCAGAATCCTTCTTCCTCCTCTTCTTATTTGCAATTTTTTTCCTAAGCTCCCTTGAGCTGAGTTTCATGGAAGGCCATTTAAACCAAGCACTTGAAACCTTGGCACCTTTCTCCTTGGCACTCTGAGCCATCCAATTCACTGACTGGCTCTCATGATCAAACATGGTCAACAACTTCTTGTTTGTTTGGAAAGGGTAAGACTCAGCAAGCAACTTAAACGCACAACCTCTACTAACAGTAAAAACAAGTCCATATTCATTTTCAGGGATGTTCAAATAATCCATAATCCTACGCTTAATATCGTCTTCTACAGTACCTTTCTCGGCACCTCCATAAAGGGCATGATTGCTCAGATTTGCAGTAATCTCCGACAAAGTAAATGCCGATGATTCCCAATATTGTTGTGTTTGAAGGTAAGATAAGAGGCCAAAGCCACAATAATCAAGGCATACCTTTGCCGACGATTCTGTCAAGTGGCCATACTCGTTCAACCTCAACTGGTCAATCTTTTCCGTGGATTGAAACTTGGGGTACGCTGTTAGGAACTTGTTGAAGGCATCCTGGAAGCTAGGAAGAAGCTCCACTGAACTAAAGCTTCGCTCCGCCGCGAGAGCCGTCGCGCGCAAGAATTCTTTCTGCGCATGGAGGCGAGCAAGGGATCTAGAGCGACCGAGCCCACCACCTGTTTGATTCGAAGGCTCTGAGGAATCAATATCTTGGGATTTCGAAAGGGAACCCGCCTCAGATGCTTCCTCAAGAGCCTCTCTGAGCTTATTCTCCTGCAATTGCCGAAGAATCGAGGAGGGATTTCGCTTCCTTTCTCCCGTCAAACCAGGACCTTCCCTCCTCCTGCTCTTCTTGTCCATGATTATGGCGGCACAGTGAGTTATAGGCTTCCATAGTGACATATGCATCCCTATTTACCTCTCTTCCCACAGCCAATCTCTCGACCTTGAACGCAACGCAAATGGGATTTCTGATTTCTTTTCAAAATGAAATCGTTTGCCGCTGAAGTTCAGTCCCAGTCGCAGACATTTTCAAACTTTAGGTCTACTGCTGAGTTGCCTTTACTTTATCACCTTTCATACATTCAAAGCAAAAAAAAAAAAATCAAAGAACATTCTTTTAAGACCCAGAACTTTAGCGAGAGATCAGCAATGCTTGGTCTTAAAGAAGAGGGGAAAAAAAGTGAAAAGAAAAAAAGTGTCGTATTATTTGGAAGCAGACCTTTAATGGCGATCAGAGAAATTCCAGCTTTAGCATCCTTCATGGGCAGGATCTCTCAAATTCAAATTCCACACCAACATTATGGGATATCCATTAAAATAAATAAACAAAATATCCCCCACTAGAGTTAATAGCCCAGAATCCAAATTTTATAACCAAAAGATTGGATTTTTATGAGGGAAAGATCTCACACACTCCCAAAACACATTTCCATCAGATTCTTTGGACAGAAACCAAAAATACAAAATGAAAATAAGAAATTCCAAGACCCCAAAACACCCAGTCTTGAGCCCAAAAGACAGAAAAAGCAAATCAACAAACTGAGCCGGAGAAGAACCACGGAGCATCAAAAATAAATTCAACAACTCCTCCCCTACTATTTAGTACAACCACACCAACCACTTTCCTCTCTCTCTCTCTCTCTTCTCTAAAACATGTAGCACGGCATAATAAGGGCAAATCCTTTGCAACCCATCAGTGTTTCGCATTTACTCTCATATCAAATACAAACATGTCCGCATTGAATGCCCTCTGTTTCAATTCACACACTTCCCCACCATTATTACGCTCCACCACCTCTCTCTCTCTCTCCTCTCTCTCTCTCTCCAGTTTAGTCCCTTCCCAGGCCCCACTTGGTTAGGCCATGGAAACACCGGGCTTTGGTTTGACCCAGTAAGACGTCGTTTGGATTTGAAATTCCCTAACTCATTCTTATTTTATTATTATATTTTTATAATTTTTTATATAAAATATAAATTTTTATATTTTTTTAAAATTTTTAAAATTTTTAAAATAATAATAATATTAAAAAATAAATTAAACTTATTTAATATAAGAAAATCTAAGAGTGCAATCTTCAAATCTAAGCGGGACTAAGAGTGCAACCAGAAGAAAGTGGAAGTCTACCTGGGACTATGCTCCTCCATAAAGATGCATAATGTTGGATAAAAAAAGCATTTGTGCTGCTTTGACTTCACGCCCTGCGTCGAGGATCTTTGTTGATGAAGATAAATATCAAATATGGTCTATTTCTTTAATTACTGGTGTTTTAGGACAGAAAACAAAAACAAAACAAAAAAGGTAGTTTGTCCTATGGACCATGGGGGGAAGAGACCCACTCATCTACCCTCCACCAGAAATTGAAAACGGAAAGCAAAAAGATAACAAAGCATTAAAATGTAAGAACGCATTTCTTCATGGTTGCAACTTGGAATTTTGATCGACCACTAAATTCTTCTTCTTGTTCTTGGAAATTTTGTCCAAACTGTTGTATGTTTCCCAATTTTGACACAGGTGAGATTAGGTCTTATTTATATAAGATAAAATGAGATAAAAGTTAAAAATTAAATAGAATATTATTATAATATATTTTTTTAATATTAATTTTATTTAAATTTTAAAAAATTGAATTATTTATTTTATTTTATATAAAAATTTAAAATAATAATAATAATAAGTCTCATGAGATGAATATAATGAAATGAGATAAGATTATATATAAAAAAAATTGATGAGTTAGATAAAAGTTGAAAGTTAAATCAAGTATTATATTTTTTAATATTATTATTTTAAAATTTTAAAATTAAATTATTTATTATATTTTATATAAAATTTTAAAAAATTATAATAATTAATTAGAATAAAATAAATTTTCTGATTTTCTTAATCCAAATCTTTAATTTCTAATTTTAGAACATTTGCACCCAAATCTTACTCTAGTCAACGTCTATCGTGTCTTCTATGACTAAATAAAAAAATATATTGGCAGCGGTTCACATAAACAATAAAATCACTGTTCACATAAGCAGTAATTTCATTATTCATATGAGCAGGCTGCAGCTGCAAGCATTCCTCGTCTAAATAAATATAGTTCTTTCACTGGCAAAATAAATATAGTTCTTTCACTGGCAAGTCAACGCCATTTGATAAGTTTTTATTTATATAAAATAATTGATTATGAAAGTTTTTATAAACTAAATTATTTTAATCTATCATTAACAAATAAATTTAAAATAATTTAATAAAATAAGGCCCAATTAGAATTGATAAATGAGTTGAGATAAATTTAGTTTATTTTGAAATATTATTATTATTTTGAAAATTAAAAAAGTTGAATTGAAATTTAAAAAATATGTATTAAAATTTGAAAAAGTTATATTAAAAATTATATTTTGTATAGAAATTTAAAAAAATATAATAATAAATTTGAGATGAATTAAGATGAACTCGTCTCGAAGTCAAACAGGCCAAACCTCTCCATTTGCTGGACTATCACGTTAATAATTTTAATTTATCTTTTTTAGTTTTTATTTTTCATCCTTTTTATATTTTTAATTTTTATTATACATGACTTTTTCTTAACTCTAAATGACTTTTGATCCGATCCAGCACTCTCGTTAGAGTTTATTATATATTGTATAATTATTTTATACGGTTGCTGCACCATATTTTTTTTTTCTTTTTGAAAGCTGCTGCACCATATTTGTTATGGCCTTAAATAGAAGTCTCTGCAATTTCGTAGATGTAAACGTATTCTTGAATTACGTAAGAGTTTTTTTGAGGTCGGTCCAATCGATTCTCGTCTAAAAAGTAGTTCGTTGTTTTTAGTAGCGGTAGACGACACTGCCGACTCCATTGAAATCGACAGATTCCAGCGAACTTACCCCTTCAACAACAAATTCCAGAAAGCTCCAGTATGTCCCACAAAAGTTTAAATCTGAAATGGGTCCGATAGCCCATCGTCGACCGGAGGCGGCGGGCTGCAGTCAAAACCAAATACCCCTTAAAATTCATTTTAATTTTATTTTTTTATTATGTTTTTTATTATACTTTTATTTTTTATTGTATTTTTTATTATGTTTTCTTTATTTTATTTTTTTATTATATTTTGTATTGTATTTTTTTATCATATTTTTTATTATATATTTTATTTTATTTTAGGTATTTTTCATCAAAAAATGGTCCAATTATCGTTGGGCTGCTTTAGACGCTAGAGACAGTCAGACTCTCATTACGTAAATCTGATTTTAAATTTTTATTTACTTTTTTTTGGCACTATTCTTAATATTGATTTTTGATAAATAAAAAAAAAATTGAAAATTAAGTTCTCTCAAAATCTTTTTGCATAATTAGCAAGAAATTTCCGTATTGAAAATTTTTATGAACAAATATGAAAGATAGCAAGTCCAAATTAGTAGGGGTGTATACCGACCCAACCCGACCCGATAATGCTCATTTCCGACTCGACCCGTTTTGAGGCATTTTCCATTTAGCCGTTAACCGATAAGCCGATTAACTGATATATTTTTCTTTTCAAATCGCAGGCTATGTTTACGCTACTGCTATCTAGTATCTACTGCTGTCGTCAACCCCAAACATTTTACCATAATTTCTTCAACCCCAAATAGCATGATTTTCTTCAACCCCGAACAACATTTAGCCATAATTTTCTTTAGCCCCAAACAGCATCTTGCCATAATTTTCTTTAACTCCAAACAGCAAAACAGAAATCTTCAACTCCAAACAGCAAAACAGAAATCTTCAACTCCAAACAACATTTTGAAATAAAAAATAGTGCTTTGTCATAATTTTCTTTAACCCCAAACAACAAAACAGAAATAATAGTTTTGTCTTATCAAAAAGAAAAATTCGCATGAAGATCATCAAGAGATCTGTCACATGTTCTTTCAAGGAAATAGAGACCCAAGAAGTCGTGAATCTGAGGTTGCCATAGCTGATCCCCTTGGATAAAGCTGTGAATTTGAGATTGTGCAGACAGAAGAAGAAAAAGAAAAGATTTAAGGTTCCTGGTTGGTTTTCGAGAAAACTCGAGAAAATGGCAGATAAAAAATCAGCTTTACCAGCAATAAGAGGAAGAGTTTGGAAGACAAATAAGGGTTTGAAAAAGAGAAAAAAGTAAGAGAATAAGAAAAAGAAAAGATTTACCATTACTATTGCCGGAACTCTTCGTCGGAATTTTAGATTTGAATCTTCTGAGCTTTCCATCTTCCAAACCCTTGCTTTCCACCAAAATAGATGGTGAAACCAATGTTTTGAATACCGTACCGGTGAGCGTACCGGTCAAGGCACTAGAACGAAATATTTCGGTACCAGTACTGTTTCGTGTACCGTTTCGGAATAGTCTATACATAAAAAAAAATTAAATATATAAAAATATATAAAAATTATATTTCAAAATAATAGTCTCAATTATATATATTAATATATATGTAAATAATCTAGTCTAAATTAGGATAAAAAAATAGGAAGAAATGAAAAAAAATAAAAAATTCTCAAATCCGGTACCTGCCGGTACACATGGCGGGTACGGCCAAAATACCGGCCGGTACGGCCGAAATCTGGGCCTGTACGAAACAGACCCCATTTCTGTACCGGCCACTGCTCCGATACGGTATGTACCAGCCGGTACGGTACGAAATTAAAAACATTGGGTGGAACTCTTAGTCGAAACTCTGGGCTCTAGAGAGAGAGAGAGAGTGAGCTAAACGAAATCGAATTGTTGAAATTTTGGGGTGTCGAAGGCTTGAAGCTGTGGAAAACTGATTTAAATCGATAACGGGTTAATATCCGATTACCCGATTAAGCCTAACGAGTCGGAATAGCGGGTACGGGTCGATTCGGAATGACGGGTCGGGTCGGGTCACGACTATTTTGTACAAGCCTACAAATTAGACGTGCCCCTTCGTGGGTTGACCATGATTATACCTGACGCATATGCTTATTCAAAAATTTGGACTTGCTCTCTCTTATTGAACTAGGCATTTGTAAATATAAAATTTATAATTTTTTTTATTATTTTATATTTGTTTATTCAACTTGTAACTTATTCTCATATTAGATTAGTTATTTTTAGTCAAAATAATAATAAAATATTATCAATTTAATAATTTTTTTTTTAATTTCAAAACTTATATTATCAATTTAATTCATTAATCTCTTATTTAAAGGAGAAACAAATCTGTATGCTATTGAATAATTTATATTATTAACAAAAATGTATGTATTTAATAATTTATATTATTTTGTTTAAAAAAATGCAAACTTTGCAAAAAACTGCTCTAAAATAAAGATTTAAAAACCAACAGCAACTAATATAAAACTGCAATAAACTGCTAACGAACCGTGGGAGAGAGAGAAAGATTGGAGAAAGAAATGATTTTTTGTTATTTTGCAAATATTACAATAATAGGCAGAATTCATTATAGTGTAGCGCATAATCATCTGATTTGCCTCTGCCTAATTTAATGTAGAAAATTATTAGATTCAAATATCCAAACACCTCATTGAATTTAAAGCATTTTCATTGAATTATGCATTTGCAAATTTAATAGAGTGTTTGCATAATAAAATCCAATAATTTTTTACATTGAATTAGACAAATGAAAATAAAATGACTATAAGCTACAGTAAAATTAACTCTGATTTTCAAATTTGTTAGTTACTGTAGCATTATGAAGTAGTAAAAAATCATTTTTCTCTCCAATTTTCCACTCTCATTTCCAAAAATCATTTCTCTCTCCCATGCAATGTTTTAACTATTAAATTAAATTAATATATTCATGTAGTTTTTCATTTTGGAAAAAAAATTAATAAAAAAATTGATAAAACCATTGATCAAATATTATTAAATTGATAATATTTTTCATGTAGCTTTTCATTTTGGAAAAAAAAATTAATAGAAAAAAATTGAATAAATATTATAAATTGACAATGTTTTATTTTTATTTTGACTGACAGATAGAAAAACCGATGTGAGAATAAGTTTTGAATAGAATATTTAATTATAAAATGACGTAAGATTAGACAAATTTTACAAATACAAATACTTAATTCAATGAAAATGCTAACCATTGCAATAACATGTTTGTGTTGGATTTTAATAATATCCAAAAAAGTCAAAATCACTTGTCAAATCCACATAGAAATAAAATAATAATAGTGTGCATATTTGTAATCATTGGATAGAAGAGTATAACAGTATAATTTTTCACGTCTAATATTTATTTTTTGAAAAAGCTCTAATAAATAGGATGTGAAGAATTAAAAATGAATATAGAGAAGAAACCAAGACATTATATATAATACTCAGAATTTTAATTTTGCCTATCATAAAATAATGAAATTACATAGATTTATAATAAGTATCTACACATAAATTGGACTCATACTACTTTATACTCATGACCTAAACAAAATCATAAGCATCAAGAAATGTGTCGGCCCATATATGTTAGTTTATTGATCATACTTATTAGGCTTTACAAATAATTATCCAAACTTTAATTTCTGTAGGTCTACTAATTTAAATAATGCTTTCAGTTTGGAGTTCTCATATGATTATAATTATGATGTTATTATTGCCAATGTTACATGATTAACAATTGCATAAACCGTTTATTCTTATAATTCTCATATTATTATTTGCATATTATATAACCATTTGATAATGACTAGAATGATTTTTTGTTTTTTTGCCAAAAATAATTGGAAGCACAAAGTGAGATATTCCCGTATTCTTCTATAATACGAGCGAAAAAAGTGGTTTATAGAAGAGTAATTTAGCAATCATTGACAAATAACCACCACATAAAAAATAATTGAGTACCAAAATAGTTTGTGTGATTTCATCATTTGACGGATTACTCCCTCACCTTTAATCCTTCAAGGAGCATTCACAATAATTTAACTATTATTTAATCAAAATTTGACTAAGAATTTTATTTTTATAAATTTTAACTAGATACTTTTTATTATACCAAATAACAACAGATTTAATAAATCAATAATTATTCTATTAAAATATTATTTTCTAACTTTTTATTTATTTTAATTCCAATTATAATTTGAATATTAATTTATTATTATAAAATACACGTTAGTTTTATAACGTTCAAATTATTCTTAATGGATAAATTTTTTGAACAATAATATTTTATTTAAGAAAGAACACCTAAATATAACTACGAGTGTACAATAAAAAATGTTAAAGTAATGAACATTAACTATAACTAAAAATGAAAAATATTGTACATGGAAGAACAAGATAAAAAAAATAAAATAAAATAAACTAACATGATGTTGCAATAATTCGGGATGTAAGTATGATTTTGAGATGAAAATAAAAATAAACAATGGATGAATATTTTAATCCTAAAAAGTAATTTGACTAACTCAAAAAGCTAATTATATTCGGAGAGACAAGAGAGAGAAATCTAAATCTATTTTAGAGCTGGTGAGACTGTTGCAACATGTTTTTAATGCTTCTTAACCATTATTTAGCTAATTAAACATTGAATTGGCTAATCCATTGTTAAGTCAGGAAAATTTGAAGTGCAGTTCTTTTTGTAAATTTTTTGTGCATTTCACTAAACTAATTAGTTTCATTAATTTTTAAATATAAATAATTGTTTTGATCAATCAAATTAATAGTGTATGCAAAAGAGTAAATAAAAAAAACTATAAGTAGAAAAACTCAATTCCTATACTCTCAATTTCGGCCATTTTGATTCTTTAATTACACACCATTGTATCCAATTCCTATTAACGCAACAAATAAAGTTGACTGTCTAGGAAGGGAAAATTAGAAGGGTAATTTTTATATTAAAATTTATATATATAAAAGAGTAAATATCTAATTTATATATATAAAAAAAATATTTTTGAAATAGTAGCATTTTCCTTTTATATATATTACAAAAGATCTTACTTACTGATATCCATACATGCTTGTACAGCTATGCCGGCGTACTTCCCTGGCTCTGCACACAGTAGAAACTAGAAAGTAATAAGCCTTCATTTATTAATTTTGGCTGCATTTCTTTTAAGCGAAGCTTCCGCCAAATTTGACATTGATTTTAATTGTAATTCGATGGGACCATTTTGACAACCATACCCTTCTTCCAATAGGTACCTCTATTTAATCTATAAATAAATGATAAAATTGATATAAGTATTACTATTTTATAGTTCTTTATATAATCATCCCTGTTTTAAATTTATAAAATAATTTATGAAAATAACAACTTTTTATAGAGATACTTTCAATTAAAATTACAAAAAGAATTGTACATATATATATATATATATCATTACTTAAAATTTATTTGTTGATACTAAACTATGGCTTATGCTAAATTATGTGTTTAAATATAGACTTGTAAATAACATAATTAATTAATCTATTTACATATATTGATTAGGTTTATGCATGCGTTAAAATTTTCCCTACGTATTTTCTATCACAATAAGATTGTGAATAGGTTAAAATTACAAATGCTGTCACACAATAACACTTTTCTTCTTCTTCTTCTTCTTTTTTTTTTCCTCTCTTTTTGTTTTCTATCACAAGCAAGCATGTATGTCTTCCCACAGTTTATTACAAAACTTCTAAATGCTAGTAACTTTGGTTTGGTTTAGATTTTGAAATGAGATGAAATGAGATGAGTTATGTTTTAAACAATTAAATAAAATATTATTGAAATATTATTTTTTAATATTATTTTAAAATTTAAAAAAAGTGAATTAAGATTTAAAAAATGATAACTGTTATAGCCATAAAAAGATCTCACAAAATCAATCATATAAGTACAAACTGATGTGATTTCATATGATCCGTTATATCTACTTTACAATAAGATTAACTTTAAAATCTGACGAACCACATGAAATTACATAAGTTTGTGAAATTTCTTTTGTAGCTAAAATATTTATCTTAAAAAAATAAATTATTTATTATATTTTATGTAAAAATTTGAGAAAGTGTAATGATAAATTTGAGATAAAATAAGTTAAGATGAGTTATGAATACAAATAAGATCTTAATACGTAATGAATTTTTTTTTAGGAAATAGTCGACTTTCATTCAACTAAGAAGATGAAGTCTAGCTATAATGTGACCCATAAAACTGAGAAAACTCAGATTATTTGTCAACTAAGTTATAATGTACGCCTAGACTTCTAAATCTCACAGATCAAATCCGAGAGAACAATCATACCTCCATTAGAAGCATTTACTAAGATTTCTCCTCCGAAATCTACAAACAATATATACAAACAATTTATACAAAACCAACTAAGATTTCTCCTCTGAAAAACTATTTCTCAAGTATATATTTTTTCTATACAAACAATATATATAAAACCAACTAAAAAACTACACTACAACACACAACAATAGCCCAAAAACAGTTCGATAGTGGTGGCGCGTGGACTGCATGTGCCACACTATGAGTTGAAATCCCCAGGTCTTAACAACCCAGAGGCGTTAGTTCCATCTGCAGCCGCTCACGATGGAAGAAAACTCACTAGAAAGCAAGGCGCGTCCCCAAGCAACTCCGCGCGTATTGAACATGCGGTGCTCCATTCATCAAAAAGTTCTGGTCAACTGCCAGATCAGCAGGCAGCGAGAATGGAGAATAAGTGCGTGGTGGCCTTATACCGATGAAGTTACCTCCACCTACAACTCACCGAAACAAAAACACATCATTTGAAAGCCACCTTCAAAAGGCCCAATAAGCAGTGGCCATAAAATAAGGAAGAAGGAATAAAAAAAAAAGAAAATGGAAGAGAATGGAGGAGAGAATAGATCAGTCTCCGCTCTCCCCCTAGACCAATGGTCGGCAAGGATTTCGCAAAGAGAGTATTTTTCGGAAGAGTAATAAGTTAAGAGAGAAATAACAGTGATTTTCTAGAGATCGAGCTAAAATGATTACTCCACGGGGATCATATGTTTTTAAGAAATTAAAGATTTGTCCTGAAAATTCTTGATAGTGTTAACATGTAAAATCACAATTATTTTGTGCTTCCATATCAAAGTGTTTTGGATCCACATAGACGAAATAGCTCGAAATAAAGATGCTCGATAGTTTTGTCGGTTTGCATGCGGTGGTCTGTAACATTCTGGGTCTCCAAAAAACTATTTTTTGATTAAATATAAGGGCGGTGCTACAGTCCCATTGCACCGTTAATGCAAAACTTTTTAAAATTTTCATCTTTTTATATCATTTTTTAAATATACTTATACATTTTAAAAAAATAAAAAAATATAAAATAGAATGAGATTAATTTCATAATATATTTTACAAAAGCTTTATTAATTTAAATTATAATTTTGTAAATAATTGTAAAATGATTACGTGAATATCAGAATTTTTCAAAATTTTTTTGGATTTATAAAAGGCTTCTTGTTTTAATTTTTAATTTTTAATTTTTCTCTATTAATTTTTTCTAGGTTTTAGACTTTTTGCATATACATCTTCGCGACGCTTTCTCTGTATTACGTTATCAGGATGTGCGTCAACCAATTAAAATTCGATATGTGGTACTATAAAAATAACATATCATCATAAATAATAAAGATGATATGAGCATAATTTAAAATTTTAAAAATTATTAAAAATGTAAAAAATATAAAAATTAAGAAAACCATAACATGTTTTTGCCTATTACTCAGCCCGATTTGTTTTAGAAAGTGAGTTCGACTCATTTCATTTCATTTCGTACTTTCAATTCATTTCAATCACTCATTTTAAATTTCAATTATTCTCAACCACTCATTTTATTACTATTCATAATTCATCCCATCTCAACTCTGAATTCAAACGGACCATACTAGTCTATGCTTGACACATACAAGCTCTCAAAAATATATAAATTACCTTTTTTTTTAATTATTTAAAGGGTAATATTATATATAATCCATAAAATTAGATTTCTTTGTAATCCAAGTATTAAACAAAGTATTAAAATATCTTTATTTACAAATTAAAAATTCTAAAAATTTAAAACTCCATTTCATTTATTTGTAAAATAGAAATGTTTTAATTAGATTTACAATAAAGTTTATAATATATAGATTATAAAAAGAATTATTCTTTTTTAAATATCTACTTGTTGGACTGCATCTTCCAAAGAAAAATAATTTGTTTTAGAAGTGTCACATTTTTTAAAATAATGTAAATAACTTCTATAAAACTTGTGAGGATAAAAATTAAAAAAAAAATCATTCAAAATACTAATAAACAAATAAAAAACTATTAAAAGTTTAAAAAATTCAGTTATATTTTTTTTTTTTTTTGAAAATCAATAACAATCACGTTTTGCCAAGTTCTTAATGCCCATGCTTGGCACATGGCCAAGGCCAATATGTTATTATTCAATACTTTTAAAAAAGATAAATTATATTGGGGCATTAATTTTTTAACACGGCCGAGAAAATATGCTTGGAGTTGAGTATAATTTAAATCATGTCAATATATATCATATTTAACACAGATTCCAATTTATCCGATTTTTACTTGTATCAGTTTGCTATCACACTAAGTTACCTGCAGCGTGACTAAACCATTGACTTAATACATAACTTATTAGGAAAATATTTTAGATACAAAAAAAAATTATATAAAAGTAAACCTAAAATTGATGTGATTATGTTTTACTTTTCCCCTCTCTCCCAAAACCCTCCCCCTAAACTCTAGCTCTTTAACCTAGAATAGCAGCTGTTCGAAAGGGGGAGTTTCCCCTCTCCTCCATCCTCTCCCCTCTTTTTTTCTCCCCTTCTTTGTTGGTTTTTTTTGGTTTCTTTCTCCATGCTTTTCTCTCACCTCTTCATCCCCTTCTTTTCTATTTTGTTTTTTTTTGTTTCAATTGTTCTCAAGTGTGTCAGCGATTGACCTTTTGGTCTCTGGTGGGTAGTGAATGGCGGGGTAGCAAACGGTATCCTTGACAGCGCAAAATGACAGATCCATGTCGCTAGCGAGTGGTGGTGTCTGGAGTCCTTCAACGCTATAGTGCCCTTACGCGCCCTATCGCGAGCCTTCCAAGGTGGTGTTCTATCATGTGGGGGTGGAAGTTTGCCAAACGAAGTGACGTGTAAGCAGTATGCGCCATCTTGAAGTATGAGCTTTTTTTCCTATGCGCCACCTCCTAGAATGGTTCTTGCTGCTACGCAATGCTCCTCGAGGTCCAAAACAATCGGCTGCTTAGATCTTGACCACCCACTACTTCTCTAGAGGCGACACATGTAACTCACGCTCCTCTCATAGTCGCGACTCTAGGTTACTTTTTAGGTTCCCTTCAAGGTTGAAAACCGATTTTATGTTTCTAAGATGCATTTCGATTTTTCCATTTTATTTGCTCTCTGTTTGTGTTTTTTAGTATAATAAAATCCTAGTCTCTAGAACTTTTGGTTCGTAGAGTCTGTCCCGAGTCCGTTTTAGAACGGTTGTGAGGTTAGTTTCATTTTGTTTATTTGTTGGTTATTACTCTGTTTTGCATAGAGTAAGACTGTCTCTCAGATGTTATTCTAGAGATATTTGTAGTCAATACTAAACCATATCAGTCATTTTTAATGTATTAGGACGGTACAGATCGTAGCTAGTTAGCTTGTAATGCATATTTCAAATTCAATTGTAATATTCAATATTAATGAATGCAGTTTGTTTTCTTTAAAAAAAATGATATGCTTAATGTAGTATGTTAGATTATAAGTTACTTTTATTAAAAATAGATGTAACAGTTTCATGACACCACATCAATTTACTATAAAAAAAATAAGTATTTATGATGAATTATTTGTAGCAAGAATGACTACTTACGACCAAAACAAACTTATTTTAGTAGGAAATAATCATTTCACAGGAAAGAGTTAGTGACAAATAAACAATCTTTTTGTAGTGTTTTGTAAATTTTTTTATATAATTTTTTATATAGATAACAGTTCTCTATTTATTATAGTATACAAATAGGTATAGTACCATGATATCCATAGTAGAGATTTTCAAAATCCTTAAGTTGGGTTTGGAGTAAGTTGAGAAGAGATTATGAGTTGAAATGAAAATGAAAATTAAATAAATATTATTAGAACATTATTTGTTAGTATTATTATTATTTTATAATTTGAAAGAATTAAATTGTTTATTGTATTTTATATATATATAAATTTGTAAAAATTATGATGATAAGATTAGATCAGATCACATCTTGATCAAATGGGTTGAGAGCTCATGTCAATCCAAACTGAGCTTAGTGATCATACATGAATAAAATCTTAGTAACTTTTGGTTGTTAATGAAATTAAATGACAAAAGTACTTCATGTGATAATTGAGTTAGTTTCAAAGATTCATAATTATCGGAAAGCGATAACCTGTAAACTTAGAATAATCTTTTGACTTTTGCATAGCAAGAAATACTAGACCCAAAATGCCCCTAAATCAAAATCTCCATTGATAAGGATGAGTAAATATACTTTGTTTCCTTTTTGGTTTTTGTATAATTTTGAGTTTTATATTTTGTTGATTTTCTAAATTAGTTTATATGATTTCTTTAGTTTATGTTTTTGTTTTCTGAAAAAACAAATCCAAATTTTTTTTTTTATTTTCTCAAACTTTATTACTTTATTTTATTTTAAAACTCTTTATCTATTTTATTTTTCCCTTTTAATTTTTTTTACTGTTTAGATTATGTATTTTAAAAATTATTTTATTTTATTTTTACTGTAAAGCAACGTGTAATTTTCTGATTGATCACGACGTGGTGGTCAACTGCCACATGAGTATTTTCTACAGGTGCTTGTTTTCAATTTTTTAAAACCAGAAATACCAATTTAAAAAAAAAAAGTACGAACACCATAGACCTAATAAGTAATTATCTCTTACTTTATATTGTACAAATCATGCTAGATTTTGCAAAATTATACCCGTTTTTATATTGATTATCCCACATTAAGACGAGGAAGGTTGATGTTCAAAGTAGGTGTGGCTTTTGTAATTCTGATAAAGAAGATGTCTGTCATGTTTTTTTGAAGGGTGCAACTATACAGGATATGTGGCAGCTATTTCTATCATGTATAAAAACTTTTAATCCTGCTTTGACTTTTATTGAGATGGTGAGAAGCGTGTTGAGGAATGAACATGAATCTGTCTTTGCTATGTTTTTTACACTATGCTAGAATTTGTGGTATGGGCACAATAAACTGCAAATGAAAAATACTTTGATTCAACCACAACAAGCAGTTGAGCATGTTTGTCTTTGTCTAAGCATTTGTTGAAGTTAAGTGGCAACATTAAGGGAGTTCAGACTTTCATAGCAGTGGCAAACACCTCCTGAAGGTTTTCATAAACTTCATGTTGATAGGGCAATTTTTTCTCATCTCAAGAGAGCTGGTGTATGAGCTGTTTTGCGGGATTCTAATTGGGTAGTGGTTATGACAGCAAGTAAAAGTGAGGAGGAAGTTGATGAGGTAACAACGATTGAGTCATTGACAGTTTTAAGGGATTTGCAATTGTGTTTACTTCTTGAGATTGCAAAACTAATCATAGAAACTGACTGTATCTTGGTGGTTCAGGAGATGTAAGTTGCGGTAGACTCTAATGCTAATGCAGGACATGTCATTGTTGAAGTAAGAGGCTCATGTCACGGTTTCAAGAAGTAGAGATCCAACATGTCAATTGGATGACAAATTTTGGGGCACATTCTTTGGCTAGAAATGCTCGAGAAATTTATGAAATTTTTATTTTATAGGATCATCTTTCATCTTTTATTCATGATATTTTATGGTTTGATGCTAATTGATGTATGGATGATGATTATTTTAAATGAATGATTTGCTTGGTTATAAAATTAAAAAAAAAAAAATTGTTCCATTAATTATATGCCTCCAAAAGTTTATTCCATCAATGGCAGGTGGGGTTTATAATTCTACTGTTGGTAATTGAGTATAGTCTCTTTTGATTCAAGTGGATGGGTCTTTCATTAATTAAAAAAATATAAAAGAAAAATAAAGTAGTCATGTCTTGGTTTTGGTGCTTTTCCGTCTTTTATTGATCACTTTTGCTAAGATGTCAATTCCATTCAAATTCTATTGTAAAAAGCTCATCAATTGATCAATATCTTGTTGAATGTAGCAATCAAGTAATATCTTGTTGAATGTAGCAATCAAGTGGGGTTGCCACCAGAGCCTTCAAAAACATTATATATTTGGTTTTACTTACGTTGTCAGACAGCTAGAGCCATGCAAGTGTTCGTGGGTGACGTCTTTTCCTCTTTTCTTTTATGTCAATTACACTCTTAGGTCAAATTTAGAGCTTAGACTAAATAAAAATTAATTTAATTTTATATTAAATTTAATATTTAAATATCTAACTCCCACATTATCAAATTGATTTAAACTTAAAACTTTTTTATAGGTAAAACTTACAATATTTATCAATTCAACATCTCTTTACATATAAAACTTACAATTTTTTTTAATTTTTTATAAATATATTTAAACTCGTTTTAATATCTAAATACATCTAAATTCATCTAAGCTAGATATTAAGTAGTCCATACAAAACTCATTCTACCCCATCTACTTATTACGGTTCTAAATAAGTCAATTCGACTCAATTCAAATTAACATTCGGACGAGGTCTAATCCTGTCGTATAGAAGGGAAAGGCCATTGGTTATTCGTGTATATCCATTGATTTATACTATTTTAGTATCTTTTTATAGTGAATAATGCTATATACAATTGTAGATTGTGCAAGCATCACTTAATCATTTTACAAAAGAGTGATAGACCACTATTAAAAACTTATTATTATTTTTTAATCTAGGTCTTGTATTTATTTATTTTTCAAAAGAATTGCGCAATGCTTATTCATTTTATAATTGTAAATATTATTTTTTTATAATATAAATGGCGGATACTCATATGCTATTTTAAAATATTACTTTATTAATATTATTATTTTTATTTATGTTGGTTGGACACGCAATATGGTATGATCGACGTCTAATAATTATGAGTAATGTTAGATTGAATTTTAAAATGAGCAAGTCTCGTACACTAATTTTAAGAAAATATAAGATTCATTATAAAAAATAATCTTTTGTGTAAATTTTAGATTTATCTATTTTTTATAGAAAAATTGTGCCGCATGACATTTGTACATCTAATAAATGTTATTTCTAGATAATTTTTAGTAAACTTGTTTGAAAAAAAGAGATTTATGTACATGATATAATTGACAACCAGAGGATTATGATTGACTCTGCTTCCATCACATGATCATATTATAGTGTGTTAGCGTAGGCCTTACAGTCCCGACACGATCCTAGACTTATACAGGCTCAGGCTCTATGGAATACAAAGGAAATGCTTGGGCTTATGCTTGGAACTTGTTCCGTTTCTAATCCATGACTTTGACTTCCAACTCTTCTTGGGCTTCTTTTCCCGTTGTCTCACATATTCATGTGTTTCAATACAAACAACCTCTCTTACAAATGGATATGTTATTTGTTGTAGAAGTTATTATAGCTATAATAAGAAAAAATTGCTAGAGCTATAAATGAATTAGATAAAAGTAATTTTACAAATTTGATGTAATTTTATTTAATATGTTAAATTTAGTTTATAATAAAAATAATTTTATAATCTGACGACTTATATCAAAATATGACAATAGGAGAAATCATTTTGTTTAAATTGTAGTTAGAATATTTTCTGTTGGTTTAATAGCAGCAAAATGGTCATTCATTAATATTTTCATACAAAATATTAAAGTATATACCAAAGACTAAAATTCTATAAGTTGTGAAAACATGTACAACTTATGGGCCTCTACATCAACCCATTTATAAGCAAATATTAATGAATGACTAGTATAATTTATAGGGAAGTTTTAACTCTAAAAAATGCTCGAAATTTAACCCTAATGTTCTTATTACTTGATTTATGTAATCACAATCAACATGTATTTATAATCCATGAAATTTGATATGATCAAAACTTAACTTTCTTATTTATTTTTTGAACCATTCCGCACCTTGACCCAACACCTAAATCATTTTTTTCCTCCAAAATGCAATCCAATTTTAGCATTCAATTACACATACCATTCATCTATAGAGCTCAAACATGTTTTAGGCTAGTTAATTCATCTAAGTCTGAAAAGTATACAACCATTTCTCACTAATATCTGTTCTTTTATGATACGTAACACCCCATAACATAAAAACCGTGACATTTCTCTATAAGATTTAGTATAAACTGAACATTTATGCATGATCTTAAAGAAACATATACTACATAAACCCGGACAAACTGAAATCACATTGTCATTTCATCTAAACTTTTGTCCTCATTTTACACTTATAAGATCATTTTCTTGCAGGACAGAGCATCTAAATATCATATATATTAACAACAATGAAGAATAAGTAAGAAATTTGATTTTGCAAGCTTAAAGCTCATGTGACCTAAAATGGAAGGATTGTACTGTTGTGTATTGAGATAGGGGTTTGGCTAGTCAAGGAAGAAGAAACTAGAGGTGGAGAGAGAGAGAGAGAGTGAGTTTGCTAAAAATGAAATAAAAACATGTCTAAGGCTAGGGCTAAGTACCGACAATGTTGATGTCATTATCAAAGTATCCTATCTCCAACTCCGATTATATCACACTTCAACTTAGACTTGCCAGAGCAGAGTCGGATCAGTTGAATTGGAATTCTTCTTATTAGGCTTTGTTGCTTAGCCCACTTGAAATCTCAGTTTGACAATTTTGGACTCTCACTAATCAGATTGGGCTTCTAGATTTCAAGTTTTTTAATTTTCTTTAAAAAATTTAATTTAACTAAAAGCATAACCAAATTAAATCATTGTACAAATTAAATGTTACCATGCATTAGTATCATATGTTTTATATATTAATGCTTATATATTAATATTACATGTTATTATACATTACTAGTACATGTTATTATAGTTAGTTATTATACATTTATATTACATGCTATTACTAGTACATGGTATTTACATATACTAAACTATAATTAGTATATTTATACTATAGTATAAGTTTATTGTTTTATAACAATTTGTTCATACTTATATATTATTGAATTTAACTAACTATATGAGTTATAATTATATAATATACATATATGATTAATATATTAAAAATATATATCTTTATAAAATATGTATAATACCAAAGTCGGAAGTCGAACAATTGGAGTCAGAGTTGGAGCGAAGTTGGAATAGCATCAGAGTTGATACATAGTTACCTCCAACTTTGACTTTTTTGGTAAAAAAAAAAAAACTCCTACTTTGATTTATCAAAATTTAAGAGAAGTTAGTGAGAAGTCAAAGTCGGAGTCAAATTTTCAAATTTTTACTCAGCATTATCTTATGAGGCTTTATATGCTATTGGCAGACCCCTCTAATTAGTTCTTAGTGGAGTCTACAAAATTACAAAAGCATATCATTTGGCTGCTCTCTTTTTTCTTTTTAAAATAATTTATTTGTGTTTTAATTATAGAACTTTCATTATTGTTTTTATTCTAAAAAATAATGTGAAGTAAAATTATTTTTTAATTCTCTCTTTATTTTTTCATACGTTATAGTTTACACATGCGTGATTATGTTTTTCTCTTTGAGGTGCATTTAGGATTCGTTTGGTTATTAGACTCAGCTTGAGTCTAATTTTAAATTGAGTTTAATATACAAGCATCTAACTCTCAATTATTAAACTCATTTCAACTCAAAATTTCTTTACACGTGAAAGCCACAATTTTCTTAAATTAAACACTTTTATACTTGCGAGACCTACAACCTTTTTTAACTTTTCATAAATAAATCTAAACTCATCTTAATTTTCAAACACATTTAAACTCATCTTAAGTGGATTTCACAAAACTCACTAAACCATCTCAATTCATTATTATTCATAAAGAGCTTATAAACTCAGCTTAACACTCAAATGCATCTAATCTCAAAAGGCCTAGAAAGATAAAAAGGTGCCTAGCTCCAACTCAACCCCATCACATAGCCTTGCAGCTTCGGCCCAGGATAGCAAAACATATGACAACAAGAAGGGAATTGGCAAGGACATGTAGAGGATATTCTCTACAGCTTGGAAACTCCATTACAACACTATTATACTTGTATAGACTAGCTGTGGTTTGTTTGTTTGTTTTTTTATTTTTTTAATGAAAATTGCTTTCATTAAAAAACATCATATGACTTCAGATGTTACAATAGACTACAGGCATAAAGGGCATCCTCAATTTCATACACATCTTCTATTAACAAGATTGCCTTTTGTGCTAGTCTATGGGCTGCAACATTGGCTTCCCTATTTGTGTGATTAGCTTCCCATTTAGAAAAACTTGCTAAGAGGTGTCTAGAGTCTTCAATTAACAGGCCACCTATGCTCAAGTTAGGAGAATGAGACTTCAACTGGTCGATAACAGCCTTTGAGTCCCCTTCAAGGATAACATTATGCAAGCCTAACTCTTTATAGAACAGCATAGCAAGAAGGAGACCATGAGCTTTAGCATCAAACACTCTGCCTGACAGCAATCTTGGTGCTTGCAGTGTTCCCACTAACTGGCCTTGATGGCCATGGATTACCACCCTAACACCAATCCTGTCTAACTTAGGTTTGCAGGCTGAGTCCCCATTAGCTTTGAATGTACCTTTATGAGGTTTGAGCCAGTGGTCCTCTCTCTATCTCTCGACTTGTCTGGCATGCACAATTGTGGACTAAGCCTCTCAATAGGAGAGTAAGGCTTCTTGGGCCCTTTGGAGCAGAGTAGAGGGGTGTATAAATTTTATTTCATGAATAAACTAGTTTCTCCTTTGCCAAATACTCCTAAAAGTCACTACTATAGCTACTAATTCATTTTGCTTGAGTACCTGGATAAGATTGGCCCAATTATTGAAAAAGTTATTAGATTTTAATGACATTTTCTAAACTTTAATATACCATTGGTTCTACACATTTTTTGCTGCTTGGCAACCCCAAAAGATATATCCTGAGGTCTCAGGTTCACTACAACATAGGGGGCATGAGCTCTCTTACACAATCCTTCTTCTCTTAAGGTTGGAAAGTATTGGTAGAGTTTCACTAAAAGTCTTTCAAATGAATGTCTTGATTGCTGGGTGGACTCTCACATGCCATATATTTTTCCACACTCCTTTGTTATTATGTTTACATGATGGTTCCCCTTCCTCTACTGTTGCTGCTTGTTTTTGGTGCTGATAGCAACTCTTGACATTATAAATGCCATTTGTAGACAATTTCTAAGTCAATTGATCAACTCTATTGCCAAAGCTAATAAGTATTTTTTCTTATGGCATCCGTTTCAGAGATTGAGAACATCTCCCTTAGCAGGTCTTCTTTCCAAGTTCTTTGTAGGGGATCAATAATGTCATTGACCTTCTTACACTAGCTATCCAAAGCTCTTGGGAAAGAGATAGAACAACTAGGCATGGATGGTACCCATCTACCATACCAGATATTAATACTTTGTCCATCCCTCACTCTCCAAACCAGACCAGTTTTAAGTATAGACAATTAAGAAAAAATGCTTCTCCAAGCAAATGATGGACCCGATCCAAAGTTGTAGGTTTGTTAGACATTCTTTAATTATTTCTTTGGTTGTAAGTTTTTTGAATAAGTTGTATATACATATATATATTTATTTATGTTGCCCAGATGACAAACATAAGAGGGGGATGAATTGGGTTATATTATAAAATCAGCAATTTGTTAACCAAATATACGATATAAAATATAAACAGAATATAAAGCAGCAAGAAATGTAAAGAGTAGGGTAAGAAGAAGCAAACTCAGTATTTTTACGAGGTTTAGCCCCACTGCCTACGTCCTCGTCTCAAGCTACCCCTTGAGAATACCAAATTCACTATTCAATCTCCTTTAGGTGGAGATAAAAACCTATTACACATTTGAGTTACACCGCTCCAAAGAAGCCATGTAGAACACCCTATACACTTCTAATCACCTCACACTTGGTGATTCAACTATTCCCTGTGTAGAACATCTTTTACATACACAAGGGTTATACGCACATTCTTGCTGATACAAAAGTTGATAGTGGGTAGACTATCAAAGTACACTCCTCAATGAGTGAGATAGAAACAATATAACTCAACCTATATCTCTCTAAAAAAGAACAAAAATTCAGGCTACAAATTTTAGAAAAGAGAGAATGAGAGTTTTGAAATAATGATACAAAACTTAGCAATAGATATGTATAAGCTATTGTTGTGATTTTTACAAAACTCAAGTGAGCTATTTATAGGCAAATGAGTCTTCATATTCAAATTTGAAAAGGTTCACATGTCAAATAAGAGTACTATTCACTTTTCAAAATATTCAAATAAAAGCATCTCCTTTTTATATTTGTCAAAGACAACTCTATTCATTTTTCAAATAAATCAAATTTAATCTTTTACTTTTCATACATGACAAAATGAGCATGATTTATTTTTCAAATCAAATTATTTTCTTTTTGCATATGTTAAAAAAAACACATAACCACCTTTCAAGATTTTCAAACAAATCATCTATCTTTTGCATTTGTTAAAAAAACACACAACTACCCTTTAAGATTTTCAAACAAAATTATCTACCTTTTGCATTTGTCAAAAAAACATACAACCACCCTTCAAATCTTTCAAACAAAATATGCCCATGTCAAATATGATAATCAATCATCTTACAAATTCAAATTTTTATATAAAAAAATATAATTTTCGAAATTATATAGTTTGATGATGTTATGTACATGTGAAAAATATAATTTTCAAAACTAAGACATTTAAAGATGTCTTACATATGTGAGAAAAGTAATTTGATATTTTATGAGAAAAAAGAGTAATTTGAAACCTTAATCTAATTTTGAATTTTATCAAGAGATATACAAAAATAATCTATGAGCTTCATTTGTAGACTTGTTTTTTTATACTTAATGTGCGCTTCACTCCATTGCATAAATAATTTGAATTTGAGACTTGAATTTATTTGTTATCATCAAAATTTACACGTAGATACGAAATTTGAAACTTTGGATTCAACAATCTCCCCCTTTTTGATGATGACAAATACTTAGTAGAATTTGAGACTTGCAGTAATGCTTAAATTCTCCTTGAGAATATACGTTAGTTTTTCAAGCAGTAAATAAACATAATTTCAGCATATTTAACAGAGTTAAAAATCTAAATATTTACGTCTAAAACTTCTCCCCCTTTTGGCATCATTAAAAAGAAATCATAATTAGTTCAAATAAAAAGGTGCGTTAGTAGGGACTGTAAAGAATTCAATGCGGAGCCATTCGTGTCCGACAAAACCTGCAAATGTTGGAGGCCTAACTCTGGCAATTCGGTACAGAGATTTGAAATCCGCTTGATGTTTTCGACAAATGAGATATTATCAGGATTTGTAAGCTTGTCTTGTTTTTATTTCCGTTTCTATAAGAGTAATCCTTAACTTTATCTATTTTGCATCAAATCTTCTCATCTTTACAATTTGCTTGCATTCTCATTCTACAAATTTTTAATAGCTCGTTGATTTCCCTTTAGTACTTCTCTTGATCAAGATTTGAGGTATTCTTTACCTCAATCTCAATCTATTTCTGCATCTGTCGTGGGTGTCATGAAACAACAAGAGACTGATTTGACTAATAAATCAGATCATGATGTCATTTACGAGCTTGTGGGTCTCGGGACTCGATAATAATCTTCTATTGTTACTTTTTTTGCTTGGTTGCAATCCAAAACTAGCAAAATTGAGAAGTTTAGCGAAACGGTCATCGTACTTCAACGACTTGTTCATGAGTCAAACAAAAGATAGTAGAGTTAAAGTAATAGAATAAGGGTTTAAAATCATTACTTGCCTCTTCATTTCAATTGCCTAATCCTTTAGACAAGGATCACATGATGATTTATGAAGAGTAAATGCATTTGAATGATGAGGCTAAACGTCTCAAGTTTCTGTAAGTCATTTGAGATAATGGAATAAAAGTATTTAGCAGATATTCATGGCATGCATCATTCATATTTCTCTTCTAATCATCCATAATCTATCTTCTGGTAGGGGTTTTGTGAAAATGTCTGCCAATTGATCATGTGTGCTAGTGAATTCTAATACAATATCGTCATTCTACACACGATCTCTAAGAAAATGATATCTAATTTCAATATGCTTGGTCCTAGAATGTTGTGTTGGATTCTTTGAAAGATTTACAGCAGTAGTATTATCATATTTAATAGGAATATGATTGTACATAAGTTTAAAATCCTCAAGTTGTTGTTTCATATAAAGAACTTGAGCACAACAACCACCTGTAGCAACATATTCTGCTTCAGCAGTAGATAATGCAACAGAATTTTACTTTTTACTAAATTATGAAACAAGTGCAAGACCTAAAAAATGACATGTTCCACTAGTACTTTTTCGATCAACTTTGCAACCAACATAATTCGCATCTGAATAATTGATAAGATCGAAAGAAATGTGTTTAGGATACCATAATCCTAGGTCAATGGTACCGGCAAAATATCTAAAAATACACTTGACTGCAATCAAATGAGATTGCTTTGGAGATGATTGAAAACGTGCACATAAACCTATACTGAACATAATATCAGGTCTACTAGCTGTCAAATATAATAAACTACTAATCATATCTCGATATACTTTTGAGTCAACTGGCTTACCGTTTTCATCTTTATCAAGTTTGGTGGTTGGACTTATTGGTATTCCAATTACCTTCGCACATTCCATCTCAAACTTTTTGAGTAACTCTTTGATATATTTTGACTGATTAATAAATGTTCTACTTTTTGCTTGCTTGATTCGCAATCCAAGAAAGAAATTAAGTTCTTCCATCACGCTCATTTCAAATTCTTCCTGCATGCTTTTAGTAAAATCTTGGCACATATTTTCATTAGTAGCACCAAATATTATATCATTAACATAAATTTGAACTAGAAGAATATCATTCTGTTTATATTTGATGAAAAAAGTTGTATCGATCTTTCCTCTTGAAAAACCTTTTTCAATCAAGAAATCACTTAACCTTTCATACCAAGCTCTAAGAGTTTGTTTGAGACCATATAATACTTTTGCGAGTTTAAAAACATGATTAGGAGAAATATGATTTTCAAAATCTGGAGGTTGCTCAACATATACCTCTTCATTTATAAAACTATTTAAGAAAGCACTTTTAATATCCATTTGAAAAAGTTTGAAATTTTTACAACATGCATATGCAAGTAACATTCGAATAGTTTCTAATCTTGCGACAGGTGCATACATTTCATCATAATCGATTCATTACTCTTGATTGAAACCTTGGGCTACAAGTCGAGCCTTATTTCTAGTGATGATTCAAGACTCATATTTTTTATTTCTAAAAACCCATTTTGTTCCAATAACAGTATGATTTTTGGATTTAGGAACAAGTGTTCATACATTATTTCTTTCAAATTGATTTAGCTCTTCTTGCATAGTTAGAATCCATGATTCATCAATAAGTGCTTCATCAATATTTTTGGGTTCAATTTGAGATAGAAAAGCAGTGTGATTATAAATATTTCTAAGAGATGATTGAGTACTTACACCTCGTAAAAGTTCTCCTAGAATTTGTTCTACTGGATGATCTTTCACATGTTTCCACTGTTTGGTTGTATATTGTACTAAATCTTGATGATCTTTCCTAATGTTTTCATGTTGGACTTCTTTCATTGTATTCTCTTTGTCGAGATTGAAACTATTTGTATTATTTGTACCTTTTGATTCTTCGGTAATAGATTTCTTGGAGAGTAGAGGGTTAGATTCATCAAATACTACATACATAAATTCTTGTACAGTTAAAATCTTTTTATTGAATACTCTATAAGTTTTACTATTTGTTGAATACCCAAGAAAGATACCTTCATCAGATTTTACATCAAACTTTCCTATATTATCTCTGTCATTGAGTATAAAACATTTGCATCCAAATACATGAAAATAACTAATGTTGGACTTTTTCTCATTCCAAAGCTCATAAGGGATTTTCTTTAATTTAGACCTTAACATAACTCTATTTATAATATAACATGCAGTACTTACTGCTTCGACCCAAAAATAACTAAGTAAACTATTTTCATTAAGTATTGTTCTTAAAGAGATCTATTCTTCCTCTCTACAACCCCATTTTGTTGAGGAGTTTGAAGAGCAGAGAAATTATGCAGAAAATCATTTTTATCACAAAAAAACTCAATATCTTTATTGACAAACTCTTTCCCCTTGTCACTTCAGATGTTCGAAATAGTATAGCCATTTTCATTTTGAATTCTCTTGCATAACTTGGTAAAGATATTATGTACCTCATCTTTATGAGCGAGAAATATGACTCAAGTATATTTAGAAAAATCATCAATAATAACAAATGTATAATATTTTCTTCCCAGACTCGCAACTCTGTTTGGTCCAAAAAGGTCCATATGTATTAGTTGCAAATGTCTAGTAGTGGAAATATTTTTCTTGATTCTAAAAGAAGTTTTTGTTTGTTTACCAAACTGACATGCATCACAGATTGTCTTTAAAAAAGTTTGCTTTTGGCAAATTTCTCACAAGATTATTTTTTGAAAGTTTGGAAATAAGTTTCATGTTTGCATGACCTAACCTTATATGCCATAACCAACTATTTTCATGTTGAGCTGAGAAACAAATAGTATCTTGTGAGGTAATTTTTTCAAATTCAATTGTATAAATATTATTATTTCTAAGAGCAATAAAATAAATATTGCAATCATGATTATTTAAAATATTGCACTTATCCTTTATAAAGGTAACTGTAAATTTTTTATCACATAATTGACTTATATTTAAAAGATTATGTTTTAAACTTTCAACAAGTAGAACATCTTAAATTATGAGAGAAAACTTATTACCAATTTTACCTATTCTCACGATCTTCCCTTTTGAATTGTCTTCGAATGTCACGTGTCTTTTTTTTTTAGGAGTGAGATTAATGAACTTAGTTTTATCTCCTGTCATGTGTCTTGAGCATCCGCTATCTAAAAATCACCTTATTTTACTTACGGAAGACTTCATGCATACCTACAAAAACAATTAAAATAATTTTTCTTGATACCCATGTTCTTGGGGTCATTTATTTACTAGTATTAGAAGAAATAAGATTCTTTGGTACCCATATGACCCTAATAGTCATTGTATATTTTCTTCTAATATGACAAGCATGATAGTTATGACCATTTCTATTGCAAAAATTACAAATAATATGTAATATACTTGAAAAACTTGAGTGATTGTAATAATATCTTTCTTTGACAAATCTATTTTTAAGAAAAAAATTTTGAAAGTCTGGTTTTGATTTAATGGGTTTATCAAAAATTTTTTATAGGGTTTGAGTTTTTCTTTTGACATGTATCCCAAGCCTACCTTATCAAAAATACATTTTTGATTACCAAGAAATTTTTCAAAATTTCTTTTTCCATTTGTGAAATTTTCAATAATCTTTTCTAAATCAGCTACTTTCTTTTTCAGTTCATCATTGTCATCTTTTGAAACTATATTTTCTTTTCTTAAAACATCAATTTCATTTATTAAAGAACAATTTTTCTTTTTCAAAGCGGTATACTTAATACCAAATTTTTTAAATTTCTCATATACTTCTTCCAAAATATTTTGCAACTCTTCATAAGAAAGATTTTCAATATTTTCAGAATTTATTACCTTAAGATCATCTTTAGCCATGAGACAAAAATTTGCAAATTCTTTATTACTTGCGTCGCTGTTTGAATTAGTTGAATCATCATCTTATGTAGTTTTCATTACTTTCTTGCCTTTGTATCGATCTTTCTTTAGCAGGGGACAATCTGCTTTGATATGTCCAGTCTTTTTACATTTATAACAAATTAATGAATTATTTTTACCTGTATTGTTGTTTTAAGATTTTTTGAAAAGTTTTCTTGGAGAAATTTTATTTTTCAAGAATCTCTTAAATCTTCTTGTGATCATTGCAATCTCTTGTCATTGCTTTCTTTATCTTCATCGATTTAACTTTCATGAGAAACGACTTTGAATGCCAAACTCTTCTTTTGCTTTCTTTCTTCTTCTCCTCTTTTTAATGTGTACTCATGGGTAATAAGTGACCCGATGAGTTCATTTATTTCGAGTTTTTTAAGATCTCTAACTTCAAGAATCATCGTTACTTTTGATTCCCAATGTTTTGGTAAGGAGTTGAGAATTTTCCTTATTATCTCCAAACTGGAATAAACTTTACCAAGAGATGTCAAACTATTTATAATATTAGTAAAACGAATATATATAGAAGAGATAGATTCATCATCATTCATTTTGAACAATTCATATTCATGCATAAGAACATAATTTTTTGATTATTTAACTTGCGAAATTCTTTCATAGGTTACTTCTAAATTGTCCCAAATTTCCTTTGATGTCCTGCAAGTCATTATTCTATTAAATTCATTACCATTGAGAGCATTATATAGAAAATTCATAGCCATTACATTCACAGTATAAAGTCTATCGTTTTCACGATCAAACTCTTCATCTTCTTTTTTGACCTTTACTCCATCAACAGTTTTTGTTAGAATATAAGACCCATTTACAATACATTTCCAGATTTATCGATCTTAAGATTGAAGAAATATTCCCATTTTAGCTTTCCATAAAGTATAATTATTTCTACAAAATAGCGGAGGTCGACTACTGGATTGACTTTCAGCGAAAGTAGCTGCAATGTTAGCCATATGATCTTAACTCAACAGATAGTTAATCTTATAACAGAACTCTTGTTCTGATACCAATTGTTGCCCAGATGACTAACACAAGAGGGGAGGTAAATTAGATTATATTATAAAATCAGCAATTTGTTAATCAAATATACGATATAAAATATAAACAGAATATAAAGTAGCAAGAAATGTAAAGAGTAGGGTAAGAAAAAATAAACTCATTATTTTTACGAGGTTCAGCCTCATTGCCTACTTTCTTGCCTCAAGCTACCTCTTGAGAATCCTAAATTCACTATTCAATCTCTTTTAGGTGGAGATAGAAACCTATTACACTTTTGAGCAGCACCGCTCCAAAGAATCCGTGTAGAACACCTTCTACACTTCAAATCACCTTACACTTGGTGATTCAACTATTCCCTGTGCAGAACACCTTCTACACACACAAGGGTTATACGCACTCTCTTACTGATACAAGAGCTGATAGTGGGTAAATTATCAAAGTACACTCCTCAATGAGTGAGATAGAAATAATATAGGTCAACCTATATCTCTCTAAAAAAAAATAAGAATTAAAGTTCAAAATTTTAGAAAAAAGAGTATGAGAACTTTGAAAGAATGATGCAAAACTTAGCAATAGATATATGTAAACTCTTATTGTGATTTTTGCAAAACTCGAGTGAGCTATTTATAGGCAAATGAGTCTTCATATTCAAATTTGAAAAATGTAAAACATGGGCACATTTTCAAAAGATTCAAATAAAAGCATCTCTTTTTTATATTTGTCAAAGACAACTCCATTAATTTTTCAAATAAATCAAACCTAATGTTTTACTTTTCATACATGACAAAATGAGTATGATTTATTTTTCAAACAAAATCATCTTCTTTTTGTATATGTAAAAAAAAAAAACATACGACCACCTTTCAAGATTTTCAAACAAATCATCTATCTTTTGTATTTGTCAAAAAAACACGCAACCACTCTTTAAGATTTTCAAATAAAATCATTTACTTTTTGCATTTGTCAAAAAAACACACAACTACCCTTCAAAACTTTCAAACAAAATATGCCCATGTTAAATATGATAATTAATTATCTTACAAATTCAAATTTTTATATAAAAAAATATAATTTTTGAAATTATATAGTTTGATGATGTTATGTACATGTGAAAAACATAATTTTCAAAACTAAGACATTTAAAGATGTCTTGCATATGTGAACAAAGTAATTTGATATTTTATGAGAAAAAAGATTAATTTGGAACCTTAATCCAATTTTGAATTTTATCAAGAGATGTACAAAAATAATCTATGAGCTTCATTTGTAGACTTGTTCTTTTATACTTGATGTGCGCTTCGCTCTATTGGTAAATAATTTGAGTTTGAGACTTGAATTTATTTGTTATCATCAAAATCTACACGTAGATACGAAATTTGAAACATTGGATTCAACAATATATATATATATATATATATATGAGTCGCACACAACTATGTACATAATTCAATAAATGAGAATAGAATTTCTGCAAGTCGTTGTTCTTTCTCTCTTTTTCAAAACAATATTCCTATAAACAAATTGGTAAATATTTTTTTTCCCATAGAAATCTTTTTAATTATCACCTCACTTTTGTTTTTATTTTTATTTCTTTGAGTGTCTGTGGGAGTGTCAATGCCAAGGTGGAATGTCGAAGACTAATTGAGGGCAGTTTTATCCTACATAAAATATGTGGGCTAATTTTATGTGTGAATTGCAATGTCGCATAGCCTATATTTCAAAATGACTAATTAAAGATATAAATGGAGTCTAATTAGAATATCATAAAGAACAAGAATTTCTCGTTTCTCAGTTATATGGGATCCTATATACCACTTTTTCTTAATTTTTACTTATGAGAATGGAATATCATATGAATTTTCTTTTCATAGTTTTGACCCACCTGTTTTTTAAATTTAAAGTTCTGGTAGATGTGCAGTGTTGTTGCATGAGCCTCTCAGATGCAAAAACTTTTAGGCCCTGCTTAAATACAAGAAGTGTTTGATCTGATCTGATCTGATCTCATCTAATCATTATAATTTTTTTAAATTTTCATACAAAATATAATAAATAACTTAATTTTTTCAAATATTAAAATAATAATAATAATAATAATATTTTATTTAATTTTTAACTTGTATCTAAAATCATCTCACCACATTTCACTATCCAAGATACAATTTACTTTTTAAAAAGTAAAAGAGCTCCATATCTCCATATGATCTAGACCTTTTTTTAATACTCTTTGTTTGAAAATATTCAACACCTTTTTCGTTGACTTCATATAGGAATGAAATCTCTATTCATGATTCAGATTTTCGATTAATATCAAAGAATTTTTTTAGGATTATTTATCGATATTCGTATGTCATATACGCATGTTGATGTATTTAACTTTTCAATCTATTGCTGGAATGACTTGGGAGAAATTGTCTTTGCAAAATAGACCTTGTCAGCAGTATGAATCCTAACCTTGGGAAGCACAAGCAACTTCAATGGCCATTGAGAAAGCATGAAGTAGGAACCTAAGAAACATAACCATTGAAGGAGATTCAAGCACGACCATCCAGGCCATTACAAATGAGACACCAATGTATGACTGGAGCATGAGTCTCATAATCAATGACATCAAGTTTCATCTTCAATCATTCTCAGATTGGAAAGTAAAAAAAATCCATCGATCACTAAACCGATGCGCACACAATCTAGGATAGTGGACAAAAACAATGCAAACCTATGGTGACATCCACTTATAAAAATTCCACTTTCTATGCTGAACTTTCATAGTGGAATGATCCACTTTTTTTACATGTATAATTTGTACTAGACTTTGTAATGGCTTGGCCAAAACACAAGTCTTTCGACTTGGTGGCCCTCATGGAAAAAGTCGAGTCTCAGGACTCGCCACGAAAATAGGCTCGAGATCTAGGCCTCAAGCCCTACTCGTATAAGGCTTGGCCAGAACATGAGTCTCTTGACTTGTTGGCCCTTGTGCAAAAATTCGAGTCCCTAGAAATCCCACAAAAATAAGTCAGGATCTCGAGCCCCATATGTACAAAGCCTGGCTAGAAAACGAGTCTCTCGACTTGTTGGCTTGTTGGCCCTTGTGCAAAAAGTTGAATCCCGGGAAGGGACCTAGAAAAAAAGATGGAAGAAGAAAGACCTAAGCCAATCCATAAGAAATCTGAAGAAGATAATGTTGACACAAAAATGAGCAGACTATTCTGATTGAAACACATTCAGTGATACATATTAAGCCACATGGCTAGAAAATCAGGGAGGGGGCGAAGGAGAAGCAAAACACGAAATGCAAGCCAAAGAGGATATTATAGGCTTTGAACTTCCTTCCTCGATGCCAACAAGCCTGAATCGGAAACTTCTCCCAGCTTTTCCTTTCCTTCGAGAAACTCCTAGCCTAGTTCAGAGACGAAGAAGAATCACCTCCACTAGTCCTTATAGAGGAATGAGTCTTCTCCAGCTAGACGAAGAACTTCTTAGGTACTCGAGACTAAAAACTACAGAGGCTTCCACCCATGCGATGCGTATGGTAGATTGACAAGAACTCTTGAGTTGTCATGTTCAGAAACTCCTCCGTGTCACCTAGCATGATTCGAAAAACAATGCAACTAACAACTATTATTCTTCAACCATTCAGAGTCACTTGCGTAGGAGCCACCCCAGATAGTCAAGAATCTTCCTCGCTGAATGAGGGAATGGCACTTGCAGGTTGTTGGGAAACGTTGCTTAGAAGAGGCAGACTTGGGTGGCCATTCCACCTTTGTTCGTCGCATGTGCGCCTCTAGGAAGCTCTAGGATGATCTGCGATGGAATGTTGAACATCCGCTGAAAGACGTGAAAGTCATCCTTGGTTGCCTCATTATCTTAGAGCCTATCGACGAAAGTATCCTTGATGGTGGACGACATTGTAGTAAGAGAAAGAAGAGAGTTTGCAAAGAATATGGAGAGGACGCGAGAATAAGTGGCAAATAAACTAGTAGATGGAATATGGAGAGGAAAGTAAAAAAAAAATGAAGAGAAACATAGGTTTATATAGGGATGAAGGCACTGGTGGTTGGCTCGGGAACCCACGCGACATGATGCGACATAGACAAACGTTAGGAAGGCGAAAAATTGCCAACGCAATGATGATGATGTCGAAACAGAAGTGGACTTCACGTGACTCGTTGGCGAGTGCTCGTCACGAAGCAATAAGTTTCCTTGGGTAAAGGCAAGTGGTGCACACGTTGCTAGACACTCAAGTGCCAGCAGCTCCGAGCAGCACGACCATATTAAAGGAAGCTACGTTGCATTTAACGAGAGCCATACCGCATTAAATATGGGCCATGCCGCATTTAATTCTTGACTAGGAAGGCACGACATAGAATGGCAAGATGACCTTTCACCTAACAGTAGGTTGACAAAAAGAAGATCGATCTGGAGTCTGCAGGTGACACCTTCAATCTCTCTATCAAGAGATCTTCTAGTAGTTAAAAATAAGTTCCCCGCACCTCCCAGATATCTATATGATTTATTATTCTCTAATTTTCTTTATTGCACTTGATCATCTCCTTCGCATACTAATTTAGTATTGGAGGAACAACGGCTTTCTAAACCACCCTCCCCACCTCTGTGCACATAGGAAAACGATGTGGAGGTTGCGATACGGCACTGTGTACGCCTGCAGAACATGAAATCAGCACATTGAATCTGCCAGTTGAGATGCAGATCATTAATGAATGCTACTCCTTTTTAAGTTATCTACGAGTATGTGACACGCATATTCAAATGCATCCCGAAATTAAAATTAATAATTAGGAAATAGTTTTAAATATTAGTAACGATAAGAGAAAAATTAGTAAAGTATAAAAGGAATAATCATACACGACACATAAGATTTATGGGATTTGGCAATTTATCTACATCCATGAAACTGCATAAGATTTTATTTTAAATTATAGTCAAATATTTACATAGTGCGGCACTATAACAGCAGTATTGAAATATACAATATTTATAGAAAACCCTATTAGCATGTAAATTCTAATTAGCGGGTTAGCAACTGAGAAAAAATAAAATTGATCTCATCATTGATTAGTTATGTAATTAACAAGATATATATAAAAATATATAACAAAATAGTGAATTTATGTGTGATAAGAGCCATATGAAATTATAACTCCCAACCTCATGCATTAATTAATTATTTCTTCTTTCTATGGAATTTTATTTGTTAGCATTTTATTGTTTTTAATATTTTCTAAGTACTTTTTAGGAGCTTAATTTTGAGATTTTGAATGCAACTTTGAAACTCGATCTCTTTTATAGAAGGTATTCTAATTCCGAGAGTTATCAATAAGATTCAATATAAAGTATTCTTTTATCGTAAATAAAATTTATCAATGAAATTGAAGTGTCATATTCTTCTTACAAAGAAAAGAAAAGAAAAAAAAAAGAAAAGAGTATCTTATGATAAAAGCGAGAATCTTGAGGCCAGAAAATAAAGATTGGCGTGAGTGTGTTAGGAAAAGGATGATATGGAAGACAGAACAAGAAAAGGAACGAGAACCCAAGTGCCGGCCGGGCTCGGCTCCAGATTGTTGTTTCCCAAAAGAAACTGTATCCAGCTAGCACTTCTACCAGCTTCCTAATACATTTTGTTGACCATTAATCCAGCTCCCAAATTAATTAATGATGACCCTACCTGCTATATATTATATATATCTTCTTAGATAATTTGCTGATGTCTCATCTTATTTATTTAGAAAAGTGTTTTTTTTTTTTCTTGAGAAATAAGCTTATATCATTAAATCATAAATTTAAAATTTATAAATGTGACTTATGAAGACGGAGAAAACTCAGTTTACAAATTAACTGGCAGCAGTTGAGACACAACTTTTAAACCACTCAAACAAAATGTTTGGGAGACCAATTACTACCTTAAAACGAGACATTTACTAAAATCTCTCATAAAAAAAAAGTAGATAAACTATAACTCTACGGATAAAATGTCCGAGAGTTTATTTCTCAAATGAATTTTTTTTTCTATACAAATAAAACAAAATAAAAACTAGCTAAACAACAAAAAATCAGAAAAAACAACCTAAAAAAATTCGGTTTTGGTAGCGTGTGGACAATACCAGGAGTGAACATCCACAAATTTGAGAAACTCGAAAGCTCTGGATCCACAAAGAGTCACACACGACGGAAAAGATCCTTCAGATAGCGAGGTGCATCGAACACATGTTCATATGAACCCCGCACATTCGGATCACGTGCCATTTCGTTTGATAATAGCTCCGGTCGACTGCAAGATCAGCGTCGAGAAGAATGGCGGGGGGCGCGTGGTGGGCTTAGGCCAACGAAGCTACCTCAACCTGCATTAAGCCGAACCACTATCAAAACACCCAAAACCCACCATCAAAATACTCAAAACTCACCATCAAAATTGTATAAAAAGGGTGACCGAAAAAGAGAAGAGGAGCAAAAAGGAGGAACGAAAGATAGGATGGAGTTGGAGCTCCGCTCTCCCTTAGATCAGCTGAGAGTGACGACGATGGGTTTTTTTTTTCTACAATGGTTGGGGTAAATTGCAAAAGAAAAGGGGAGAGAGGACTTGTACTTGTCGATTCAATATTTTTCTTTATTTATTTAGAGAAGAGTTATATTTACAAAAAGTTACACAAGTAAATTAAAAAATCGACATGGCTTTCTATATATAATATGGTATATCTACTTTGTAATAAAAATTAGTTATGAATTCTAACGTACTACATCAAGATACGTCAGTTTGTAAATTTACATTTGTAAAATATTATTATAGTTATAGCATTTCTTGTTTATCTAGTATATCAATATGTATGTATATGGTATTAATTATAATATAATATAAATAATGAAATTTAACACTTTCTACCAGTTAAGTTTTTAGAACTAGTGATGATCACTTTATATTAATGTAGCAAAGCATATATAAGTCTTAAGTTTAAACCCTAATTCTATGTTTCACCAGTTTAATTAAAGAGAAGTGATACACACAAACAAACTAGCATAGATTCATGTGATTCGTCATATATATTTTATAATAAAAATAATTTTACAATCTAACATAAAACATTAAGTCATGATATGATCAAGTTGTAAATTTATTTTTTTGTAATTCTTTTGTATTTAATTAATTAAAGTAAGTTAGGAACTGTTGGACCTACTTATTAAGATGAAGTCTAGAATCGAAGTGGCAACATGATTAACATGATGATCTATTTTCTTAATTGGAACCAGCTTTATAAATATAAATGATGAACATGGTCATAATCTATTTTCTTTGGAGTTAAAACTACATACGCACGTAATAAGGACCCCATTAAGTTTCACATATTTATAACGTCAAAATGCAAAGAACTACTGACAAAACACTTTCATAAGAAAGTTGATTGCAAAGGTTGGCTTTTCATGTGATTGGTTTTAGAGGGATATTCCCTAGCTTATATAATAAATATCTAAGATTTATACTTCCAAATACCATGATAAAATATCCAAGGGCAAGCACCAATGTCACCAATAATAACTTATATGTTCTAAAGGAGCTGAGATATATTTTAAATTGATAAAATACATATATATACCATCGTAAAATATGCAAATATTACAAAAATATTTTTTAAAATGAGTTGAGTTTACAAGTAAAACAATTAAATTTTTTTTGTTAGCTATAATTACTTATTTAAAAAAAAAAATTATGGTCCTTGCGCACTGATTACAAATCTTATAAGACTCACTCTAGTGGCTATTTCTCTCATGCATCATTATTATTGAGGCTGATCAATTTCAAGTGCCGGGACAGAATGTTACAGGCACTATCTTTCAAGATATTTTATAGGCAATACTACGCACATCATGTAATGTACAAGTATCCTACAATTATTTTGAAAGAAAATGAATTTCATCATTAGAAAAAATAAAATTATTTACTCATATTTACTCATTTAAAAAAAAAAATTAAAATTACGCAACACTTACCAACTGATTGCTGTACGTGGCTATTTCTCTCGTCATTATTGAGGCTGATCAATTCCGAGTGCCGGGACAGAAAGTTACAGGCACTTTCTTTCAAGATATTCTGTGCAGGCGTCCCGGCCCACATGGGATATATCCATATGTGTGCTCCAACCTTTACGCATAAGTGAGCGAGACACACACTGCACATGAATTTGGGGGGGCACACATGGTGGGGATCAATATCTTCTTTGATGATCTTCATCCCATGCTCTAATTCTTTGATGGTACTGAAAAACCTTTTTCTTACAGCCGCCAATCATTAATCTGAAATATGCATTTCTTCAAACAGATAGAATGCGTGCAGTACTGCGTGTAGTCTGGATTGTTATTTTTGTCCATTCAATGGTGAGGTCATTTTATTGCTGCAATATCGACCCTTTACCGACCAAGGCATCGAAATTATCAGCGTAAGATAAGGTGCTGGGCAATGGGCATCCCTAACTCAGTCGTCTTGATAATTAAATTTGTCGAATGGGCCATAGCTGCTACTCCTACTACAAAAAAAAACAAATATATATAACCAATTAAGTTATTAAAATATGATTTATAATGAAAATAGACTATTTATAACAAAATAATTATTTTAATTATAGTCAATTAATTATATATATATTTTTTATAGTGAGCTGAGCTAGCATATGCAGCATCTCCAACTAGCACAAGATGTACTAATGCCAGATGAAAAGAAAAAATATATAAAAAATTGGAATAAGTCAAGCGCCCACCCCAAAGAAATGGGCTTAGAAAGTTGGAAGATTGAGGAGATCCAAGGTCCCCTACTAAAATATATACACGCGTACTGGTTTGAAGAATAATAATATATATATATATAGACTATGTAAATATCAGTAGTAATAGTTTTGCATTTTTTTCACCTCAGACGTGGTCACGTGAGGGCATTTCGATAAAACGTTTTAAAATTAAAAAATAAAGAAAGAAAGAAATCATGTACGTCCGTAGTTGAACTTATATATATATATATATGTATGTATATATGTGAATGGATATAAGTATAGGTTTGCAGGTCTGATACTTGCAACACCATGCCCATTCATTGCCATATTTCGATGGCCAATTCGCATATGCACAACTTGTACTTGTGCCTTATCATTTTCTGTATCTCCTACCACTTAGCCTCCACCTTGGGAGAATCTAACAACTATATCATTCACATGGACTTATCTTTCATGCCTAAAGCCTTTTCTACCCACCATAACTGGTACTTGTCCACTGTTGCCTCTGTATTGGAAAATTCTGATCTTAGCACCTCCTTTAATTCTAAGCTTATCTATAGCTATACCCATGTTATGAATGGTTTCTCTGCAAGTCTTTCTCTGTCTGCGCTTGAGGCCTTGAAAAGATCTCCAGGTTTTGTTTCTTCAATCCGGGACTTGCCTGTTAGAGTTGACACAACCCATTCTTCCCAATTTATTGGCCTTAACTCCAACTCAGGTGCATGGCCGGTCTCAAACTACGGCCAAGATGTCATAATTGGGCTGGTGGACTCAGGAGTTTGGCCAGAGAGCCCAAGCTTTAACGACAAGGGCATGTCAGAAATTCCATCGAGATGGAAAGGAGAATGTGCAGGTGGTTCTGAGTTCAACTCGTCTTTGTGTAACAAGAAGCTCATTGGAGCTCGATTCTTTAACAAAGGTCTGATTGCCAAATATCCGAATTTGAACAAAACAATTGTGAATTCCACGCGAGATTCAGAAGGGCATGGGACACACACGTCGAGCACAACTGCTGGAAACTATGTTGAAGGTGCGTCCTTCTTTGGCTATGCACCAGGAACCGCTAGTGGCATGGCTCCCCGCGCAAGGGTGGCCATGTACAAGGCTCTCTGGGAAAAAGGTAGCGCCACATCCGACATCATTGCTGCCATTGATCAAGCAATTATGGACGGTGTGGATGTCATATCATTGTCGTTTGGTTTGGATAGGGTTCCTTTGTACGAGGATCCTGTCGCCATAGCAACATTTGCAGCGTTGGAGAAGGGTGTTTTCGTATCCACATCAGCAGGAAATGAGGGACCTCGAATTGGGACCCTACACAATGGCATTCCATGGGTTTTAACTGTTGATGCTGGTACCATAGACCGTGGTTTTGGCGGAATCATTACTCTTGGCAATGGAGTTTCAATAGAGGGGTCTTCTCTCTTTCCGGGAAATTCATCTTTCAGCCATCTCCCAATTGTTTTTATGAATGACTGTGCTAACTTGACGAAATTGAAGAAAGTTGGGAACAAGATTGTTGCGTGCGAAGACAAGAATGGATCCTTGTCTTCGCAATTTCAGAATGTTGCAAAAGCAAAAGTTGCAGGCGGTGTCTTTATAACTAATAGAACGGACCTGGAGGTCTTGAGCAGCTTTCCAGCGGTTTTCTTGAATCCAGAGAACGGAGAAACTGTCAAAAACTACATCAAGACCAACTCCAAACCCGAAGCAAAGTTGGAGTTTCAAAAGACTACCCTCGGTAAAAAACCAGCACCAACTGTTACTTTCTATAGTTCTAGAGGACCATCTCCGAGCTGTCCATTTGTGTTGAAACCCGACATAATGGCTCCTGGTGATTCAATCTTAGCTGCATGGCCCCAAAACATCTCAGCGGCCACTGTGGACGACCACGAACTATTTAGTAACTTTAATTTGTTGTCCGGAACATCAATGGCATGCCCACATGCAGCAGGAGTGGCTGCACTTTTGAAAGGAGCACACCCTGAATGGAGCCCCGCAGCCATCAGGTCTGCCTTGATGACAACATCGGACAGTTTGGACAACACACTCGAACCAATCAAAGACAATGCCTTCGAAAACAATACAGTGGCGGCTACTCCTTTAGCCATGGGTGCCGGCCATATCAATCCCAACAAGGCACTAAACCCGGGCCTAATTTACGATGCCAAATTGGAAGATTACGTAAATCTTCTCTGTGCTCTCAATTACTCCATGCAGCAAATCAAAAGCATCACCAAATCGGCTTCTTACAACTGTCCAAGTGCTTCCTCTTCCTTGGATCTTAACTACCCTTCTTTTATTGCTTTCTTCAATGCAAATGACTCGAGTTCTGATGCAACGACAACCGTACAAGAATTCTATAGAACCGTGACCAACGTTGGTGAGGGACAGTCAATCTATGTTGCAAACATAACATCCATTAAAGGGATTCAAGTTCGGGTAAAACCAGACAAATTGGTGTTCAAAGAGAAGAACGAGAAACAAAGTTTCAAGCTGGTAATAGAAGGTCCACGATTGCTGAAAGAGGAGACAGTTTTTGGTTATCTCAGTTGGGTTCATACTGCAGGTAGATACCTCGTGAAAAGCCCCATAGTTGCCACAAGTGTTAGCTCGGAATTTGTATTGTAGCTAGCAGATCAGCTAACTTTTGTCGCTTGCTGATTAATTAGCATTTGATCGTTCACTTGGTCTAAATTAAAGTTGTTTTTAAGTTGAGCTAACCGATGGGTAATCCTCTACCGAAGAAATTAAAAGAAAACCGGCCGGTTGGTATAGATGATATATATATATATATATATGTATGTATGTTTTGTAGCAGTACTACTTAATGCAGCTTAATTATTAACGGATAGTGTTTTCTGTAGTGTTTTCTGTGGTTCTTATTCATGCAGTACTAACTTGTTCTATTGGACGTACGCTGATCAATAATAAAAATAAAAAAATATTATTATAGTATTATCTGTGGGACAAATGAAGTATAATCTATTCGATCTTCGATCTTGTAAGAAGATGGCAAAATTCAGTCATGGAAGAAGTGTACGTACAGATAATTTTTGTTGCATGTGCTGATCATCACGATCACGATGAGAGTGGGGTATCTCGAATGTGAACGGGATATTTAATTATATATATCCAGTTAATACATTGATCATGATCAGGGCCATATATTTGGCAAAAACTCTTCTTGGAAAAGTCATATATATATATATATATATTATATATGCATGATTAATAATTAATGTTTGGTGATTAGTGTTGTCACGTTGACAGCTATGGCCGCTAGCTAGCTAGATATATATGATGATATTGCTTTAGGTTCGATATTTATTATTAGTACTTGGTCTGAATTAGTTGTGACCCAGGGGATTTTATGACGATATTGGCAGCTTATGCTAGACTTATTATTGCTAATAAATTACACTTTTGGAAGGGAGCATAAGATAGTTTGTAAATGTATAATATATAATTCGTCGTTTGTTAATAAAACATTATCGATCCATGTAGCTCAAGATAAATATCCCGTCAAATCCGAAATAATTTAAGGATTTCAGGTGAAGAAGAGAAAAACATATAAAATAGGTCATAAATTATTATTTATTTTTGTCCATACAAATAATTTCTAGCATTATAAAATGAATATATAATAAATTCTATATATAGAATCTACTTCGATCATCATGTGTCTGTCTAATCTTTTTCAGTACTTGAAGAGACATTGATCTCACTGCTCATTGCCCAAAGTGTCATGCAAAATAATGTAACCATTGATTGTTATACCATGCACGCATTTTAGGAATGTTATAGTTTTTTAACAGAGAATCAAATTTTCTACGAACTCTACAAAAGACATGAGTTGATCATTCCAATTCAACGACTAGTACTCATGATCTCGACTTCTACGAGGTCAATATCTATTTTTTTTTATATATATATATATATTTATATACTTCTAGAATACTATTCTTTAATAAAAAATGATTATAATCGTTCCCAAAGTGGCCACCCAATCTATTCGGGGCTTTGGGGATCCCAAAAACGAAGTTCAACTTGATTTATATATGTATGAATCAATGATATAATATAGATCATAAAGATCATCAAAAAATAAATAAACAAGATAATGTCTATATTTTCATCAAGAGGAATAGAATTGGCATCCCTTTGTGAGTGTGTCCGCTTAAAACTAAAGGGCCGGTGAGGGCCGGGGGTCGAGTATTTTTTCTTCTTTAAACTTTAAAGTGCCGGTTTCCTCCATTAAAAAAAGCTAGGTATCAGTATACACTGTCTTTTTTCTTATACATCTTGTTGGCAGATAGCGCCCTAGGTTGCGTGCTGAAGAGATTATTGTATTGGGCCCCGGGTGTCAAGTTTTGATGCTTAATTATTGTAAGAATTAAGCAATTCTTAGAAAATTGCTTATATATAGAGAATTTTAGTCACTTTTATAGGTAGAAAAATTATATGGTAATATTTTAGAGAAATATTTTACGTATAAATTTTTTTTATAAAATTAAATCCACAAACTGATGTATATGATTTGTACGTTAAATTGTAAAACTATTTTCATTGTAAAGTCAACAAAATTTTTTATTTTTAGAAACGATATTTGTTAAGAACGAATTAAATTTTGTTCATAAAAATAATTATTGGAGCCAAAATTTTGTCTCAAAACTTGGCCAAATTTCAAAATTAATTCGAATGAACAAATATCTGTTCAAACTAGTAGGTCTTTAGAGATGAAAAGAATCATTTAAAAAATGAAAAACCATTCAAACGGTTATAAATAGGTTTGAACAGGGAATTAATGTATGTTTGAACAGTATATAATCTATTCGAATAAAAATCTAGGTGTGAAATTAATTTATTATTCCCGAGAAAAGTTCATAACTATTCGAACCATAATTTATTTGTTCGAACGAGAGTGATTTGTTGGAAAAATCTGGCTGGAAGGTTGCAAAACTATTTGAACATCAAGTTTCTCTGTCTAGAACCACTCGACAATCAACGTCGTCTCTTTGTCTAGCGAAGCTCCTCTATCTGCTAGCGCTACTCCCTACGAGCTCACTAAATGAAGCAGACTAGATTTGAATCCCACGAAGATCCCCCTCCTCTCTCAACAAGCAACCCAAGTCTCCCTTCCTCTGCGCCACCCTGCAACACCATCCCTATGTTCAACAGTAGGGGTGTCTAGCTGGATCCGAATCTGGATATCCAGCAATAACCGTATCCGGATCCGGATTTCTAAAACTCAATAATTATCCGCCCGGATTAATCTGAATTCAGTCCAGGTGGATAATCGGATTTGATCCGGATATCCATATTGTACCTGGATATCCGATTTTTTTACATTTTTATCTTAAAAACACGAATATCCAGGTTTAACTAGATCAATCCATTTTTTTAAATAAGACTTCAAAAAAGGGTAGAAAAAATCAACAACCTTAAAGATTTCTGAACAATTCCTCCTAGTTTCAGATCAACATGCTTAAACTAAAGATTTTTGTCTCTCAGAGCTCGCGCATCCCAAATAAGCCTGCAACACAAAAGAGCACTTCCCAATTTCGAATTTAGATCTATTTTTGTCCCTCAACAAATCCTCCCCTGCAACATAAACGAGCACTTACGAACATCCCAAGCTCCCCAGTTTCAAATTCGTAGATGGGTTGGGTCGAAAGTAAGAGAGATCTAGAGATCGGTGAATGATGTTGAGAGAGAAAGATGGGCGAATGACGAAACCCTAAATAGTGAACGATAGTGACGGCGAATGGCAATGATGGCGAGGGTTAGGATTTCTCTTGATTTGAGAAGTTGAGAGTTGAACTTGAGATCCTTTCATTTCAAAACTGTCGAATTCTGGTGAAAAGGGAAGAAAATTTGTTTTAAAAGGGGGAGAAACGATGTTGTATGACTAAAAGCAATGTTTATAAAAATAAAAAAGGCCGGTTACGGAAAACCGGATTAAATCCAGATCTGTAAATCTGGGCAGTTATTCGCCCGGATAGTCCGATTTTTCAGATTTAATCTGGATCCAGAAAAAAAAAAAAAAAAAAAAAAAAAAAAACCGAATCTGGATGAACATCCATATTTAGTGCCACCCATTACAGCTCATCCGTTTGTTCAGGTCGCGCCTCCTCTTGTGAGATCATTTAATTAACCAAACCAGTGACACTACTTCGATGGAGCTTTGTTTTGCCACCGCCCCTACTCAGCTTCATAGGTAAATTTTGTACAATTTTTTAATTTCATATTGTTATGTTCTTCTTGTGTATTGAGAAAGGTGATTTTTAGATTTTATGAGATAGATATTGCGGCTTAGGACATGGATTTTGGACAATGTTCTTTGAACTTAAGTTCAGAGGCATATATATGTTTTGTATAGAATTGTTTCATTAATATATATGATCTATAATATACTTTAGTAAGGAAGTCATGAGATACTGATGTTTATTCATGCAGTATTCGGGAAATTTGCCCATCATTAAATTTGGAAACACATATTTGCCCGTGAACATCAACAGGAAAGTGCATGTGTATGGGGGATAAGACAAGGGAAATTGGTTTGAAATTATTTCATTAACATCTAGAAGCTTTGTAAATTAGGTTTCAGTTAGCTTGAGTACGTAGTAGTTGGTGTTCCACAATACTGCACAATGAATTGTTATTATTATTATTATTATTATTATTATTATTTTGGCTTGGAGCTAATATTATGATCAGCCTTATCTTTTATTTTCAAACATAATTGTATATATATATATACATCAAAATAATGTTTGAAAAGCTTAGTTGCATGAGTCATGTTTTCAAAGTTGGATTTTTAATATGCATGGCAACCAATTGAGTCCTACAAAAAACCAGTCGCCCTTTGTCATTTTGTTTCAATTCCTTGCCATTCCAACCTAAAAATATAAGCATTTATTGGGAAATATGAATTGAGACCACAGAAAATGACATAAGAATCATTTGACTTCATACTTGCCATGCATTTATTTTAACTAGTTAGCATGAATTAGGTTTGCTAACTGAAATTTTAATGAACCAACCAATTTTTCTATGGTTAAACATCATGCCTCACTTGATATATTGGTTAGAATTTCTTAATTCTGATCTCTGTACTTGGAGCCCCAAAATAAGAAGAAGAAAAAAAGTTATTAAAATCTCTATCATTTTATGACTTTTATTTTCAGCACAACCTTTGTTTGACATTGAAACTACTGCAATATTATTCACTTGTTCATTTACTACCCGACCTAGATCAAAGAATTCATAACAACTTATCCAAAAAGTTCAAACTAGTTTTGTGCTCATATTGATATAAAGTTTACGAGTTTTTTGTTGCAGTTGGAGATTATGTTCTACATATACGATTGAGTTGGCCCAAATCAAACACACATTTGTTTTTCTATTCAATGAATTCTAGAGGTGTAAAAAAAAAAATCGAAAAACCAATCTCTCTCTCTCTCTCTCACCCCTTTTCTATGCCTTGGGTGTTGGTTCTATATTTCACTTCTCATGACTTAAATATCCAAATTTCATTTATATCTGTAATATGTCAATATGGTAACCTGTATATGAGGTTTTGTGTCATATAAAAATTTAAGGAATTGACTTTTGTTATGTTTCTAACATATAGATACTATAAACAATAACCACGAATATACAACAATTATTTTTATAATGGTTCTATCAGAATTTTCCTTGGATCAAACAAAGTCATGTAAGTTTCTCTAGCTAGGTCTCTTGCAGATGAAAGTATACTTGGCTTTCACAAAGTCTCAAAGGTAAAAATTCTCACATGTAATAATTAGTACTCTTCTCCCCAACACCTAGTTATACATCCTGTCTTATGGCTCTTTCTTTCGTTAATTTGTGCCTTAACTTCTATTTGGAAATAGTGGGCTTTGTTTTACCAACTTGCCAAAGGAAGAGATTGAAAGGTAAGCTTTAGTGGCATCCTTTATTTTTCAACAATCGTGCTATAGTTACTTCGAGATTTTTTCTAGTTAAACACGATTTCATGGGTATTGGTTTTCGTTTGGTTAGGAAGACTGATAAAATTAATTGAAATTACCTCTATGATTAAAGTAAATAGTCCTTTTACAAATGAGATCCAACCTCTCTTAGATTTATGAGGCATGGTTCACTTGCATGAGATGTTTACAGGTTTTAGAGTGATATAAGCTGGACTACATTCTAGGAAAATATAGCATCCATTTAAACATATAACCTGCTATGCTTTATTTGCCTTTTCATGCCTCTCTATTTATGTAGTATGATTTTTTGAGCTTTTCCAGCTCAACAATTGCATAACAATTTCAAACAACCATTGGATTAATGTAAAGAAGAACTACCCATGAAAGAAATAATCCTAAAGTTAATGAAATACACAATATGAAGAAGATATAAGAACTATCCATGAAGAAGCACTTTTATGTGATTTGATTTGTAAATTTTTTTCTTCTATTATGTGAATAATGACCCTTTATATCACATTTATTATTAATTTATATATTATATTTTTTTATTGTGGGATATCACATTATTGTTATGTTCTAAATGGTGTTAATTAATGTAATGTGCTGACAACGTGTATGTAGCGGCGTTTATATTAATGACATTCATTTAAAAAATGTGCCGGCAATGAATTAGTGACGGCATTTACATTACATTGTTGATTTATACAATGCAGAAAAAACAAGCTCATGGTGGCATTTAAATAAACACTATTAATAAATTTAATAGGTCGCCAACGTACTATTAGTGGCATTTAAATAAATGCCGTCCTTTTATATGATGCGTCAACAATGTACTAGTAGTGGAATTGATGATAACGTCGCTATTTTAATAATTAGTGGTATGTAAATAAATGCAATTAATAACTTCAATGTCCCGCCGCCAACATACTAGTAGCATTTAAATAAATGTTGCCAATTTGTATGATGTGCCAACAGTGCACTAGCAGTGACATTATTATTAACATCATTACTTTATTCATTGTGCTGCTAACGTATTATTAGTGGCATAGATGTTGCCAATTTATATAATGCATCGACAACATACTATTGGCGGCGTTTTGCTCAACGCCATTAATTTAAATAATGTGGTGGCATTTAAATTCTAATTAAACTTCGCTAATAGAATTTTCAAATTCTGACGGTTGAACAAATACTAATAATGTGAAAGTAGTGACCCTCCATTACCAGCGAATGGTTACAACGAGAAAAAAATGCCGCTAAGCAATTAACGTCGTGTTTGGACAAGTGCTAGTGCATATCGAACGTGGGCAATTCTTGGTTTTTTTGTAGTGATCTGTTATAGTTTTCAGAGAGAAGAATAAAGGAGGGAAAGTAAATCAGAGAAAACATTATGGAATCTAGAGAATTGAGGTCTTTCATGGAGGTTAGATTGCCTTATACGATCGATGTTTTCTAATATTTATAAAGCTTGTGACGTTATTCTCATCATTTCTTCTTTGAGTTTATTACATTTCCTTTCTGTATACATGTAAAATCATCCTTGTAGCCGAGTTAAGTACTGGGAAGCTAACATTGGCATCTAGGGCCAATCATCATGATGGTAGAAGGCATACATTCCAAGTAGCAACTACACACACTTCAACAACAGGTGGACTCCCATGAAAAAATCTTGCAAGCAGTTAAAAAGAGGTTAGATCAAGTTCCTAATATGATTAGAACCTTCATGGCTCATCAAATAAAAATATTTATAGAGAAATAAAAGTAGGTTTAGATGAAGAACAATGCAAAATAGAGGGGATTTTCGAAGAAGGGTTCGTCTAGATTTTCCTCATTTTGATGGGGACAATCCATTGAGTTGGATTTTTAAAGCAAATTAGTTTTTATGATTCATCAAATAAACTTAACCCAAAGTTATTGGTGGCTCTTACCATATGGAGGATGAGGCCTTGGTTTGGTACCAAGATGCATGGGAGTCAAGATAGTTAACAAGTTGAGAGGTTTTATTAAGAGCTTTGTTCTTACGTTTTGGACCTAAGACCTATGATGGCCAAATGGAAACACTTACAAGACTTAAACAAACCACTATTGTAGCAGCTTATAAGACTCAGTTTGAGTCACTGTCAAATCGTTTGAGGGCTTTATCAAATAACCACAAACTTAGTTGTTTCCTTAATGGGTTGAAAGATGAGACCTGCTTATTCGTTCGAATGCTAAACCCCATTAATTTAGGTGCTACCTTTGGTTTAGCCAAAAATTCAAGAGGAATATTTGGGGGCCACAAGAAGATCTTTTGTTATAACAATAATGACAAAGGACTTTCTTACACTAATACTACATCTAGTCTAATGGGACAAACAAGTGAAAATGACAGCAAAGGTGGGCACTACATACCCTTAAACAGAAGTTGTTTTCCACTATAATGGATGAACTATGTTGTAAAGGGATTTGCTACCATTGCAATGAGAAAAAGGTGGCATTGTGCAAGGATAGGGCCAATGCAGTGGTAAAATTTGATTAATTTCGGCAACACGCATAACTTTATGAACCCTTGAATTGCTAAGAAAACACGATTGCCATTTGTGGAAACAATGGAAACTTCTACAAAAATTGTTAATGGTGACATTGTGTAAGGATGGGGCCAATGCAACAAGGTGGCCTGTAAACTATAAGGTAGATAGTTTACTCCCTCTTTTTATTTGTTGAACTCGGGTGGATATGATATTGTTTTGGGAGTGAGTTGGCTACAAACACTAAGTCCAATTGTGTGGGACCTTTTCAAAGTTGATTATGGAGTTTGGGGGTGGTAACAAAAGAATTATTTTGAAGGGATTGAATGCTGAAGGGTTGACAATTAGAAGGCAGTAACAACTCTTTGTTGGTGTATGTTAATGAGGAAAATGGTTGTTCTTACATTTATTTGAAAAAAAAACCTATTGACCTATCCTTCAAAACCCATCCAGAATTAAAACAATACTCCGAACCTTCCACTAGATTTTCCAAACACCAAAAGGCTTACCCCCTCCTCACCTACATGACCATAAAATTGTCCTTAAATAAGGCACCCAACCAATTTCTATTTGATCCTACTGTTACCCCTACTACCAAAAAATAAAACTTGAAACAATTGTCATAGAGTTACCACAGTCAAGGGTCATATGACCTAGTACCAGCTTATTTTCTTCTCTGATATTATTAGTACGTAAGGCAAATGGTAGTTGGTGACTATGTGTCCACTACCATGCACTAAACAAACATGCGGTAAAGATATATTCTCCATTCCCGTGATAGATGAGCTACATTATGAATTACATAGGTCTATGGTGTTTTCTAAGTTGATTTGAGGTTTGACTATCACCAAATCGACGTGGTTATGAAGGACATTTCTAAAATAACTTTTAGGACATACAAGGGTCACTATAAATTCTTTGTGATGCCCTTTGAACTCACCAATGCCTATTCTAACTTCTAAGGACTCATGAACGATATTTTTAGACAATTCTTAAGAAAAATCGTCCGTGCATATTTTAACGATATCCTGATTTATAGTAAATGTTGGGTAGAACACTTGAATCGTTCAAGGAAGTTGTTGACCATCTTGCAAGAAAACAACTCATATGCCCAAAATGTCCAAGTGCCAATTTAGGGTGAAAAAAATTGATTATTTGGGACGTAATTACTGTTGAAGGGGTTAAAGCTGATTATTTGAAAGTGGTAGCTACATTGGAGTGGCCTAAACCAAAAAATGCAAAACTCTTAAGAGGATTTCTAAGGTTAATGGGATATTACCGTAAACATTATCAAGCACTATGGTGTTATTGCTACCCCTTACACAATTGTTGAGAAAAAAATGCATTTGTGTAGTCACACAAAGTTGAAAATGCTTTTTAAGCCCTAAAGCAAGTTGTTACACAATCACTTGTACTTAGATTATCAGATTTTTCTCAACCATTTACTATAGATGTGATGCTAGTGGTAGATGTGTAGGGGTTGTTTTGATGCAGTCCAAATCAACCTACTAGATTTATAAGTAAGACATTGAACGAGAGGGTATAATGACTCTCTACATACGAGTTTTGGTAACAAAACAAAAAATGTCAACCATATTTATTGAGCCATTCTTTTACCATTGAAGTAGACCAGCATGTCCTTCAGTTTCTTTTGGAGCAGTGGTTGAGGATAAGAGTACAACAAAAGTAGTTGAGTAAGTTTTTGGGGTACAACTTTATTACTACGTATAAAAAGTGAAAGGAAAATACGATTACAAATGCCTTATCAAGAAAAATGGAAGATGTGGAGTCTGAGCAAATCATATTAGCTATGATTTCATTCTCAGGCCCAACTCTAATGGAAGAATTAAAAAAGAAAAAATCTAGATGCAAGCCCGGCCTGCACAAGCTCCACTTACATGAGCAGTGCTTTTACTATTCATGTGAACAGTAAAACCACTGTTCATGTGAGTGGGGCTTGTGCAGGCCGGGCTTGCACCCAGCATTCCTCATTAAAAAATAGTTTCACTCGTTCTGAGGAAGCACAAAACCTTATTACACAATTGCAAAATAGTCTAAATTCAATTAAAAGGTATCAACTTCAGCAGTTTTTACTTACAAAAAAAGGGGGAATTCTCATTGTACCAGAATCAAACCTTTTTTTTTATACTAGAATCAGACTTCAAAACTAAAGTTTTGCACTTTGTTTATGATGATCCAGTGTCAGGGCACTCAGGATACTTGAAAAACATATCAGCGTGTAAAAGATATTTTATTTGTAGAGGCATAGAAAAGAACATTAAGAAAATGGTAGGGAATCACACATGAGAGTTGACAGAATTTCTATTTAGGAAGAAGGCTCTACACAACAAATAGATGTAACATGTGAATATTGAGCATGATGGCAATAAAAGTTACAAGGTAAGACTTGTTTTAAAAGGCTTTCAACATAAAAATGGCATTGACTACTTTGAGATCCACTCTCTTATAGTGAAGATCGTGACCATTAGGTTAGTGCTGACAATGGTTGCTACAGAAGATTTGCATTTTGAACAGTTAGATGTGAAAATAAATTTTTTCCTTGGTGATCTAGAAGAAGACATCTGCATGCACAAGCCTAAAGGACTCATAGTACAAGGCAATGAGAGTTTAGTTTGCAAACTAACGAAGAGTTTGTATGGTCTGAAATAAGCTTCTAGACAGTAGTACATAAAATTTGACAATTTCTTGTGCAGTTAGGGTACATAAGATGTTAGGCATATCACTGTTTCTATGCTAGGTATTTTGACAACTCCTATATCATTTTGTTGCTATGTATAGACAATATGTTCATGGAAAAGTCACATTGAAGAGATCAATAATTTGAAGAAGCAATTGTCAACTTTTTACAATGAAAGATTGGGAGCTGCCGAACAAATCATTAGCATGAGAATCATAGTTTTGAATTTCGTACCATACCAAATGGTACATGCCGTACTGGAACAGTGACCGATAAAGAAATTGAGTCTGTTTTGTACTAGACCAAATACCGGCCATACTGGCCATGTGTACTGGCTTATACTAGATTTCGAGATTTTTCTTTTTTTCTTTTTTAATTTCTTGATATTTTTTTATGCTAATTTATATAGATTATTTACATATATATATTTATATACATAATTTATTTATATATTGACTATTATTTTGAAATATAATTTATATATGTATTTATTTATATAATTTTTTTATGTATAGACTATTCTAAAACGGTACCGATACCAAAATATTTCGTTCCAGTACCTTGACTGGTACAGGTACGATATTCAAAATATTGATGAGAATTGCCAGAGACAAAGTCAAAGGCACGTTGAGAAAAAGATATTTTAGCTACTTAGCAGATTTAACATGGACAATGCCAAATCAGTTGGCATATCATTGGGAAGTCACTTCAAATTTAGCAGGAATCAATCATCCAAATCAGAGGGGGAACATGGCCACAAGGGTAAGGCTCCTCACACTTTAGCTATTGATTCTCTTATATATGCTATGGTTTGCCCAAGACTAGACATTACCCATGTGTAGAAGTAGTGAGTAGATACACGAGCAACCCAGAAAGACAATATTAGGAGGCTGTGAAATGGATTTTGAGGTACCTGAAAAGCTCATCAGAAACATGTTTGTGTTTCATTAGAGAGAGTCTAGAGTTACAGGCTATATTGATGTTGACTTGGCTGGAGACACCGATAGTAGAAAGAGTACCACAGGTTTTGTATATACTTTAGGTGGTACTGCTTTACTTGGGGTTTTAACCTGTAGAAGATAGTATCTTTATCTACTACAGAAACTAAGTATGTTGCAGTGTTAGAAGTTTCAAAAAAGATGATCTGGCTACAGGGTTTTTTTGAGGAAATGGGGAAGAAGGATCAGAAGTGTACTCTTTATAGCAACAACCAAAGTGCCATATTTCTTGTCAAGAATCCTGCATTTCATTTCAGGACTAAGCATATTCAAATCAGGTATCATTTCATTGATTCCTACTTGACGATGTTCGATTGATACTTGAGAAGATTTGTAGAAGCAAAAACCTTATTGACATGTTGATAAAGGGTGTTACACTTGAGAAATTGAAGTTTCACCTCATCTTTTAGCTTGAAGACAGGGGCTATGAGTTACAGAGGTGGAGGATATCAGTCTTGAGGTAGATGGTGATGTATTGGTTAAGTCAGTCTCCAAGTGGAAGAATTGTTGGGTTTTGTGGAGCCCGGTAAAAAGTTAGGTTGACAGATAGCTTAAGCAAATGCGAGATAGAGAGTTCACTCCATACGCGCTCATCATTCTGCTTGAGGAAAGGTTAGGCAAAGAGTTTGAGGTAAAATGTAATGCTAGTGGTAGGGGTGTAGGGGTTGTTTTGATGTAGTCTAAATCAACCTATTGCATTTATGAGCAAGGCGTTGAATGAGAAAGTATTATTACTCTCTACATATGAGAAGGGATTATTGGCTTTGGTAACAAATCCAAAATAGAAGCCATATTTATTGGGCCATTCTTTTATTGTTGACACAGACCAACAGGCCCTTAAGATTCTTTTGGAACAACTGGTGGAACAACTGGTGGGGATTAGAGTCCAACAAAAGTGGTTAAGTTTTTGAGGTACAACTTTAGTTTTGTCCATAAAAAGTGAAAGGAGAATAAGGTCATAGGTGCCTTATCAAGAAAAATGGAAGATGCGGAGTACTAGGCCATATTAGCTAGATTTCTTTCCTAAGCTTGGATTGAGTTGGAGAACTAAAAAATAGCTACACTAGTTCTAAGGAAGCACAAAGCCTTATTACACAGTTGCAAAATAGTCTAGATTCTGTTAAGGGGTATCAACTTCAGTAAGGGTTACTTACAAAAATAGAGAGGATTCTCATTTACCAGAATCAGACTTCAAAACTAAATTTTTTTACTTTGTTCATGATAATCTAGTGGCAGGGCACCCAGGATACTTGAAGACATATTGGCATACAAAAATATATTTCATTTGTAGAGGCATGAAGAAGGACATTAAGAAAATGGTCAAGGAATGCAAGATTACCACTGGGGTTACTACAACTAGTATTGATTTCTTAACAAGATTGAACAAACCTTTCTATGGACTTCATAGAAGGTTTACCAAAATTTATGGGGTATGATGTCATCCTGGTTGTGGTGGGGTTGTTTCACAAAATTTTGGCCATTTCATTTCTTTACCTCACTCTTATATTGTCTCTAAAGTGACAGAGTTATTTATACACAATGTTTTCAGGTTGCATGGGATGTCAAGTCTATTTTCTTAGACAAAGACTTGATCTTTGTCACCTCTTTTTTGAAAGACATTATTCACACTGCAGGGGTCCACTCTCCAATTCAGTTTTGCCTTTCCCTCTCAAAGTGATAGCCAAAATGAGGCTCTTAATAGGTGCCTTGAAAACTATCTCAAGTGTTATGCAGTACTAAACCTAACCAATGGTGATAATGGCTAACCCTAGTGGAGTGATGGTACAATAGCTCCCATCACATAGCCACTAAGATCCCCCCCCCTAATTCCAAGCCCTCTATGGTTACCCTCCATCCCCATTACGGTTGAACATACCCGACACCTCGGCAAACCATGCAAAGGATCAAACACTCCAAAATAGAAAACAAATCCTTCAAAGACTTAAAAGAAAATTTACAAGCATCCCAAAACCAAATGAAGCTATATGTAGATAAAAGAAGATCCCAAAGAACATTTCAAGAGGGTGATTGGGTCTTTTACGCTTGTAGCCCTATTGGTAGAAGTCCCTAATGAACCACATGAACATGAAACTCTCCCCACATTTTTATGGCCCATTCAAGATCTTGCAGAAGATTGGTTTGGTCATCTGTAAGTTCAATCTGCAATTGCCCACCCATATACATCCCACCTTCCATGTATTGATCCTTAAGAAGAAAAATAGGGACCCAGATTCAGCAACTAGCAACTAGCAGCATTTTCGTTGGTAGATACACATGATGAGATCCTACCTGAGCCTAATAAGATCATTGACAGGCATATGAGAAGCCAAGGAGACTGAGCTGTGCCTGAAGTTTTGGTGAAATGGTCAAGGACATTTGAAGAACACAACACACGAGAGCTTTTTGGAGCCTTCGACATCTCTATTTGCATCTTGTGGACAAGGTGCTCTAATAGGAGAAGGAGCTTGTTAGGGTTCTGGCGGTATGGAAAGTGAATGGGGTGGAAAAACCTAAAGAGAACCTGAGAGAAGCCATCTCAAAGAGGAAGTGTCAAAGTGATGTAAAGTGAAGTTATTTGTCTTCTGAAGTAAGGAAATCAAAATAGTGCGTGTAATGAGAAATATGTTGGTGAAACAATGCCTACGGAAGAAATTAAACCTAGTTTATGCACTATTTTATACATTTAGTTTTTGTCTTCTGATACTTTAATTACAAGTGTCTAGTTGTGACCAGTAAGGGTGTAAGAAAAATAAAAATAAAACCTTGGGAACTAGAGTAGACCAAACCAATAGATTTGGTCTAGTTTGTAATTGGTTTGGTGCAGTACTTGTTCTTAAAAAAGAAAACCAATCTTAAATCGGTGTGGTACCATTTTTAAAATTTTGAAAACCAATTTAAACTGAACCAATTAGTACATATATATTTTTAATTTTTTATATTATATATAATTTTATATTATTATAATATTATATGCTACACTTATAATTAATATAATATGAAATATTAATCTTATTATTCATGACTATTAATCTTATAATATAAAATTAATATACTACTATAATTATATATTAATTATACTATTTTAATCTTATTACTCATGTTGATTAATTTCACTAATAAGTTAGACTTACTTATTTATGAAAGGGTTGTGTTTCTTTTGTGATGAGAAATATCAAACAGGTCATAAGTGTACCAAACCAAGAATTTTTTTCTCTTGGAGGGTATGAATTGTCTTGATGAGGAAATTGAAGAAGATCAAGAAAATGAAACATTGAATGCAAAAGTAGAACAGTTTGATAAACTGTTTCTATTTCATTGCAAGCCATTGAAGGTACTCCTCATCCTAAGAACATACATGTTTAGGCCAGATAAATAAGAAGAAAGTAGTATTATTAATCGATACAGGCAGTACTCATAACTTATTGGATACTACTATGACATTGAAATGTGGATTACAAATTGATAGAAATAGTGCCATTCGAGTTAAAGTGGCTAATGGTCAACCTGTTCATTGTTTGGGTAAGCTTACTTCTTTTCCAGTGTTGATGCAAGGAAATAAATTTGTGGTGGATTGTTATACATTGGATTTAGGGGGTTGTGATGTTGTAATGAGGGTCTAATGGATGCATACATTGGGATCCATAACTTTCAATTTTCCTCTACTGAGAATGCAGTTTTCTTATGAGAACAACAATGTTTTTTTGAAAGGCTTAACTTCATCAAAAGATGAATTGGTGGATGATGTAAAGCTGACAGATATTTCTAAAGTGGGTACAAGGGGTTTTTGGCTCCAAATGGTGACTATAGACAATGAAGAAAAACAGTTTAAGGTTCCAATACAGATTGTGGAGTTGTTGCAAGTTTTTGGCAAGGTTTTTAATGAACTAAAAAGCTTACCTTCACATAGGTTAAGAGACCACCAAATCATCTTAAAGGATGAATATGTCCCTATATCTTTGAGGCCATACAGATACCCACATTGTCAGAAATAGAAATTTAAGCAATAATTGCTGACTTGTTGCAGAATAGGGTGATTTGACTTAGTCAATCTCTATTTTCCTCACTTGTGTTGCTGGCTAGAAAGGTTGACGGATCATGGAAGATGTGTATGGATTACACACAACTTAATGAGGCAACAATTAAAGATAACTAATTCATTCCAATAGTTGATAAACTGCTTGATGAATTATTTGGTTCAACCATTTTTTCTAAACTTGACCTTAAGTCTGGTTACCACTACATAAGAATTAGGCCTCAAGATATACACGAAACAACCTTTAGAACACATGAAGGGCATTATGAGTTCCTTATAATTCCATTTGGACTCATTAATACACCTTCAACTTTCCAAGCTCTCATGAATGATGTTTTAAACCATTGTTTAGGAAATTTTATATAGTGTTCTTTGATGATATTCTAGTGTATAGTAAGGACCTAGAATCTCATGTGTTGCATCTACAAATTGTGTTGAAAGTTTTGCAAAGAAATCAGTTGTATGCAAAGAAATCAAAGTTTCACTTTGCATGTCAGGAAATTGAGTATTTGGGCCATTTAATTTCCAAGCAAGGTGTAAAAGGCTGACCCAAGGAAATTAGAGGCTATAAGGAGCTGGCCTATCCCTTAAAAAATTAAAGCCTTGAGAGAATTTTTAGGACTAACTGGTTATTACCGAAAGTTTATAAGACATTATGGCCAAATAGCAGCACACTTGACTTTTTTGGTTAAGAATGATGCTTTTCTTTGGAGCCGGACAGCAAGTGTGGCATTTGAAGAGTTGAAAAAAATAGTAATAAGTCCTCCTGTATTTGCCCTTCCTGATTTCAGTCAAAGATTTTTTGTTGAGTGGAATGCATGTGGCATAGGAGTAAGTGCTGTGTTAATGCAAAATCAGCAACCTATTGCCTTCTTGAGTCAAGCATTAAGAGGCAAGAGTCTCAATTTGTCGACCTATGAGAATGAACTATTAACATTAGTGCTTGCCATCAAGAAGTGGAGGTCTTACTTACTTGGATTAGTTTTCACTATAAGAACTAATCACTTAAGTTTGAAATATTTATTGGAGCAAAAAGTTGGAACAACAACACAGTAGAGAATTGTCTTCAAATTTTTGAGCTATGAATTCTCCATTAAGTATAAAAAAAAAAGGTGTAGATAATAAAGTGGCTTATGCTTTAGTACTTGGAAAGACTGTCAAGAAGAGACTACTTCAATTTTCTCTATTTCATTTCCTACACTTGTTTGGCTAGTTCTGCTAAAGCAGGCTTACCAGGTGGATGTAAATGCTCAGTAGTAGCTTAAAAAGTTGACAACAGGCCCTATTCCTAATTCAAAATTCACCTTGAAACATGGAGTATTTTTAGAAAAGGGAAAATATAGGTGCCAGATTCCCAACAGTTGAAGAGTAAATTGTTGGAGTACATTCACTCAAGTCCCACTTTTGGTCACTCAGGATTTCATAAGTCCTTACAAAGAGCTCAATCTAAATTTTTATTGGCCAGGCTCGAAGAATAATGTGAAGAAATTTATTAGAGAGTGTGAAGTTTGTTAAGGAAACAAGGCTAAGAATGTGCACTATCCTCGGTTGTTACAATCCTTACCTTTTGCCTCAAAGTATATGGACAGAATTGTCAATGGATTTTATTGAAGGGCTGCCACTTTCAAAAGGGTACTTTGTAATATTCGTGGTTGTTGATAGATTATCCCAGTACTTTCATTTTTTGCCTCTCAAGCACCCATTTATAGTAGCTAAAGTGGCATTGTTATTCTTTGACCATGCTTTCAAGCTACATGGTATGCCACTTAACATTATATCTGATAAAGGTGCTACATTTACTACCTCTTTTTGGAAAAAAACTATTTAGATTACAGGGTGTCGCACTTTCATACTCCTCGGCATATCATCCTCAGAGTGATGGTCAGACAAAGGCTGTAAATAAATCTTTGGAGTAATTTTTGAGGTGTTTTATTGTTGGCAAACCAAGATTATGGGTTAAGTGGCTGACTTTAGCCAAATGGTGGTATAATACCAACTGTCATTCATCCACCAGAATACTCCCTATGAAGCTATATATGGTAGGGCTCCAACAAAATTACAAGCTTATGTACTTGGGTTATCTACTAATAAGGAAGTTGAAGAAGTGTTGAGAACAAGGGAAGAAATACTATATGTGTTGAAGAAAAACCTAACACTAGCACAAGAAAGGATGAAGTTACAGGCTAATAAACTGAGAACTGTGAGAGAATTCGAAGTAAGAGATTGGATTTTTTTGAGGTTACAGTCGTATAAACAACATTCTTTGGCTGTTAGAAACAATTTGAAACTATCTCCTAAGTTGTATGGGCTTTCCAAATTCTTGAGAGAATAGGGAAGGTTGCATATAAACTAAGCCTACCACCAACTTCTAGTTTATACCCCATTTTCCATATTTCATGTTTAAAGAGAAAATTGGGTCAATCAGTTGCTCCTCTTGCCACCCTACCTTCAGTTAATTTCAGTGGTGAATTAACTTATGAACCTGATTCTATTTTATAGAGAAGAGTTAGAAAGGTTAACAATCGACCTTTTACAGAAGTTTTGGTGCAATAGAAAGGTGTTCTTCTAGAAGATGCAATAGGGGAACCTTATTGGAAACTAAGAAAAAAGTTTCCCGACCTTGTGGGCAAGATTTTCCAAAGAGAGAGGGTATGTCATGTGCCTTGAGAAGTGTGTTGAGAAGGAAGAAGTGTAGTTATATTGAAGAAAGGAAGACATATATGTTAGTTAGCTTGTAGTAGCTTAAACATTATCATTTCATTTTAGTGACTTGTAATAAAAACAGGAATGACAAGTCGTGTAAATAAGTGACTGTGTCATTTAAGAAGCCGTTTAACTAAGCTATAATAACAACCATCGTCTTGAATCACTCAGTATAAAAAGGAAGCCATGAGTTAGGTTGAGGTAACTCCGGAAACCACAATCCTATCTCTCTCTCTCTCTCTCTCTCTCTCTCTCTCTACTGTTATATCAATTATTCTTTTAATTACTAGGGCTCACTACAGCCTCGAATATTTTCTTTCGCTACAATAAATGGAGATGGCTACGGAGGATTTGTCTTCTTATCATACTTTTCTTTCCATGACTCTGCTTTACTGGAGATGGTTTTTGTTGTTTTGAGAATTTATCTTTCAAATTGATGTTTCCCTGTGGAGGATTTGGAGGATATGTGGTGTGTTTTGGTTTTTTGGGAACCCAAATAATAGCCCTTTCTCACTCCTCGATTTCTCTCGACCCAACCACAACGCCTCTCTCTCCCTCTGTTTCTCTAAAAAATCCTAGGCGATTTCTAGTGCCACCACAGTCAAAAGGAGAGAAATCTCTCGTTTTAGTTTATCTCTCACTTTCCAACTGTCTGAAGGATTACTTGCTCTGCATTGCACTTTCCCTCCTTTGATCAGGTATGCGCTTTCTGTCTTTCCTTCATAAACTATATTAGTGAGGCATATAGTTGTATTGTAGATCTATTATACAATTATTCTTATTAGTAAGAGGCAATGTTGATTTATTCACCTTTTGCAGCTACCAGCTCGAGTTGCTTTGACTGGGGACATAGAGCCTCTTAAAGATGGAAATGTATTCTAATTCCACTTAATGATGATGGAACACACTGGCTCAAAGTTATTTTTTTCTAAGCAAGTTAAGTAAATTAGATAAACTAACAAATTACAATATACAAGTTTTAGTAAAATGGGATCCCCTATAGTTTTGCTAAAAAGCTAATACATAATGCAATACAAAAAAAAAAATCAAGTAAATGGCTCTCGAAAGAGGGGCATCGGAGCTAGTGAATGATTCCCAAAATCCCAATAAAGAGAGGGACCGACTTGAGATAGTTTTAGGCTACAGCCGAAAGCTGTAGTAGTGAGGTATGTGTTGCACATGTTAGTCTATGCAGACAATGAGGGATTCCACTTCTACTTCCACTTTCACTTGATCTTCGGTTAAGGGAAGCAAGAATGTAGAGAAGCTAGACAACACATGCCACTAGATAGAGAGGGCAGGCAACCAGAATAGGGAAAATAGGTGCTGCAAAAACTGTCGGGGGGCGCATGTACCACAAAACTGCTTTAGTGAGCCGTTACATGCATGCGACACGCACAGCTAGGGCCACGCGTGCAGTGCACACGCCCATCGAATCCGCGAAGACACACCCCTAACTTGTAGATTGGCAATTGTAGGAACTTGTGGGGTGGTGTGTGTGGGTCGAAAAAGGCCAGTAGATAGCAGATTGGCGATGCATAGCTCCGGTAGGAAAGCCAATTGAAAACCATTGCTCGCTCGCTCGCTCCGTCATCTGCCACTTGCTACTGTATACTCATCAAATATGAGCCACATACGCCAACAATCTCCACCTTGGAAAATATCCACCCCTTCGAAGAAATGAAAGTATAACTGAGACTCCACTTGGGACGCTGAGTTGGGGCACTTCCCATCTAGTAATTGGAGACATCAATCAAGTTCAAACAATGCTTAAACTTATCTGTAGTAACAGGCTTTGTCAACATGTCTGTTGCATTCTCAGAAGTGTGAACTTTCTCAAGTAGTAGTTCACCAGAAGAAACCAGCTCTCTAATCTTGGGAAACCTCACATCTATGTGCTTGGTCCTCACATGATACACCTGGTTCTTCGCCAAATAGATGGCACTCTAATTGTCACAATGTAATTGAACTCCACCTTACTGGATACCTAGCTCATTGACCAATCATGTAAGCCACAGAGCTTCCTTGGCAGACACAGCCACTGCCATATACTCTAACTCAGTAGTAGATAGTGCAACTACAGACTGTACCATGGACTTCTAACAAATAGGCCCTCCCACAAGAGTGAATACATATCTTGTGGAGACCTCTTGTCATCCAAGTCCCTTGCACAGTCTGCATCCACATATCCCACAACTGAAGGATTACTCTGCTGTCTGTTGAACATGATGTCATAGTCTGTAGTACTCTTCAAGTATCTGAAAATCCACTTAACTGCATCCCAATGTTGTCGACCCCAAATTTGAAAGAAACTTACTCACCATACTGACAGCTTGTGCCAAATCTGGTTTTGTGCAAACCATAGCATACATCAAACACACCACAACACTTTCATATGCAACCTTTGACATGTCTTGAACCTCAGCATCTGTCTTCGAGTACTGTGCAGTAGACATTCTGAAGTAATGCACCAATGGTGTACCACTAGCTTTGCATTACACATGTTGAACCTGTCCAACACCTTTTCAACATAGTTACGCTAAGATAACCATAATCTCCTAGAGGCTCCATCCTATGAATCTCCATTCCAAGAATCTTTTTGGCAGCACCTAAATCTTTTATGTCAAATTCTTTACTCAAAAAAGTCTTCAACTTATTGACCTCACTCGTACTCTTTGCAGTAATCAACATATCATCCACATAGAGTAACAGAAAAACAAATGAACCATCATTAAGGCTTTTCACATAAACACAACAATCATACTCACATCACTTGTAACCAATCTAGATCATGTAGGAGTCAAATCGCTTGTACTACTGCCTTGGAGACTACTTAAGTCCAAGTGATTTCTTTAATTTATAAACTAAGTGCTTTTGTCCAGGATGACTGAATCCCTCTGATTGTACCATGTAAATTTGTTCCACCAAACCACCATGAAGGAAAGCTATCTTTACATCCATTTACTCCAACTGCATGTTTGAATGTGCTACCAAAGCTGACACTACCCTGATAGAAGTGTGCCTGACCATAGCGAAAAAAATCTCATCATAGTCAACCCCTTTCCTTTATGAGTAACCTTTTGCTACTAGGCGAGCCTTGAACTTCTCTCCCTCTTTTTTTGACACTGCTTCTTTTTTCTTATACACCCATTTGCATCCTATTGCTCTCTTCCTTTCTAAAAGCTCCACCAAATCCTATGTCTGGTTTTTATGCAGTGAGTCCATCTCCTCTACCATAGCACCCATCCATCTACTTTTCTCTTGGCTGAGTGTTGCCTCTTGAAAAGTAGTAGGATCTCCGCTACTAGTGATAAGTGCATAAGAAACCAAATCTTTAAAATCGTACTTGGTGGGTAGCCTGATAGTGCATCTGGGCCTATTGTGGCTATAGTATGATGCTCATGAACTTTTGAGCTAGAACCCTTTAGATCTTGTGCATTGTCATCTCTATCATGGGTCTTTTCTCCACCTACACCACATGCTCATCACTACTACAATTTTCTGGCATTTGTTTCTCTTCTCCCTAAGTATGTTGTAACATGATTTTTTCATCAGAAACCACATCTCTACTGATCACCACCTTGTTTGCCTTTGGATCCCACAGCTTGAAGTTTTTCACCCCTTTCTCATAACCTAGAAAGATATACTGTCTAAATTTTGCATCAAGTTTCGATCTAAACTCACTAGAAACATGCATGTAGCCTAGACATCTAAACACTCTCAACTCGGAGTAGTCTACTGCACTGCCTTTCTACACCTCCTATGATACTTTCTCATCTAGTGCTGCCCTTAATGATCTGTTAATCAAAAAACATGCCATATTCACTGCCTCTGCCCATAAGTTCTTTGCAAGCCTTGCATTCAGCCTGAGACACCGAGCTTTTTCAGCTATCGTTCTATTCATCTTTTCTGCTACATCATTTTGCTGTGGTGTCTTGTAAACTGTGAAGTGTCTCTTAATCCCATGCTGCTCACACAACTCCTGGAACTTCGAATCTGTGTACTTAGTACCATTGTTTGATCTGAGGCATTTAATCTTCCACCCTGTCTGGCTCTCTATTTCAGCTTTCCACAACTTGAACTTGGCAAATATTTCTTAATTGCCTTATGAAGTACATCCAGAACATTTGTGAGTAGTCATTAATAAAATTCACAAAATACATATGTCCTCCCCATAATGCTACATTGACTGGTCCCCAAAGATTTGTATGAACATAGTCAAGAATCCCCCTGTCTTGTGTGTGGCTGTATTGAACTCCACCATGTTCTATTTTTCAAGAACACAATACTTGCAGAAATCAAGCTTGCATGTCTTGATACCCTTCAATAGATTTCTCTTATGAAGTTCCATCATGCCACAAGACTGTACTATCTAACTCAGACTCTACAATAGCAACTTCACCTACAATTGTGGTACCTAGCAGTTTATAAATGTTTCCTTCTAGTTTTTGTCTCTTCATTATTGTCAGCAAGCCTTTACTCACTTTCATTACTCCACTTACAGATTTGTAACTACAGCCATTACAATCTAAAGTGCCCAATGAAATCAGATTCTTCCTTAGATACGGTACATGTCTAACATCACACAATGTGCTAACCACCATCAAACATTTTAATTCTGATATTCCATATTCCAACAATTTTGCAAGATGTATCGTTACCCATCAGAACAAAACTAGAATTTACTGAACTGTACGTGTCAAACCAACCTTTGTTAGGTGTCATATGATAGAAGCATGCTAAATCCATAATCTATGAATCTGCCAAATGATCTGAACTGGATGAAACAAAAAGCATATCACCATCACCGCTCTTTGAATCTTCTTATTCCACTATGTTATCTCTCACCACAAGTCATTCACCTTGTGAAGTCTCATCACTGGCCTTCTTCCACTGATGAAAGCCTAACAAAGCACCTGTGACATCCTCCAACTCGAGGGTTTCTTTCCCCCACATCAAAGTCATAACCAAATTCTCGTACGTAGGAGACGCCGGTAAGGAATTCAGCAACATTAACACATTGTCTTCATCTTCGAACTTCACATCAACTCGCTTCAAATCGCTAATGATCTAGTTGAATACGTTGATGTGCTGGGTCAGATCTGAGCCTTCTGACATCTTAAGGCCAAATAGCTTCTACTTAAGATAAAACTTGTTTGTCAATGACTTGGACATATATTGACTTTCCTGTTTCAGCCAAGCTGTCGACAATCATTCCTCATCCATGACGTGATACATCACGTCATCAGTTAGACAAAGCCTGATAGTCGCCACAGCCTTCGCTTCCAATTCATTCCATTCTATTTTCTCCATGCCTTCTGGTTTCTTTTCGCGTAACGCTTTCACTATGCCCTGCTGCTCTAACAGATCCTTAACCTCCTCTGCCATAATCTGAAATTATCAGTTCTTTCGAACTTGATCATATCAAATTTTGCAGATGAAACCCCATACATCGTAACCTGGTTCTTGATACTATTTGTTGTGATCGTGCAACAATTATGATAAACAATATGAAATAATCGAAAATAAAATAAGAGAAAAATAACACAGATTTATGTGGTTTGACGATGGGCCTACATCCACAAGAGCGAGTGACAAATTTTACTATCATCATAATTAGGGTTACAACATATGTATTTATACTAACCCTAGGTGTACGGACATACTTACGCATAACACATTCGCCTGCTCGCTCCGCCATTTGCCATTTGCCACTTGCCACTGTATACTTATCAAATATGAGCCACATACTCCAACACAGGCCCAAGAACAGACGAAGGAAAGAGTGGTAAAAGTCTGTTTTCACTGGGCTAGGGTTTTGGTTTTGGAAGAATGGGTTTTGAGTAGGGGAAGATATCCTTATGGAAGGGGACATCCCGAGATATATATATGCGGTTAGTGCTAGTGTCTAAAGATTTATAACCTTTGTGAGTTGGAATGGTGCCTGAGGGAATCTTGCATGCAGTGACACTCCATAATCCACTGTTTCTAGTATAAAGTCTGAGATTGGAAAAACATTGACACCCAAAAATTTTGAGAAAATTGTAATCAGGGTTTTGATGGAAAACAAGTGAATGAGGAGATTGGCTTTTGAGTGTTTTAGTGGGAAGAAAATCAATAAGATGGACCGCAGTCTCAAAAGCATCGGCCCAAAACAATTTTGGAAGAGAGGCATGGGTAAGCAAAGCAAAGCCTAGTCTCTATAATGTGTCGATGCTTTCGTTTGATAAGTCCATTATGTTGATGCATATATGGGAATGAAAAACAATTTGAGATTCCAATTTTTGGACAAAGTGGGGTGAGATATTTGAATTCACCTCCACCATTGGTTTGAAGTGTGATTAAGTTTAGATTGGATAAACGCTCAACATGGATAAAAAAAAATGGAAAAATGTGTTGAACATCAGATTTTAATTTTAATGGGTAAAACCGTGTATACCCTATGTAATGATCAACAAAACTTAGATGGTATTTAAAACTCAGCCGACTAAGAACAAAGGGCAGTTGATTGCTTTTAGCCAAAGGACACAAAATACAGTTAAACGAGACTTTGTTGGGAACAACAGACAAACAGTTGGAATGCAAAATGTGAGACACAATCTAAGAGGAGGGATGCCCTGGGCGATGATACCACTGTGCGACGATGGTACGTTCACCAATGGAGGTAGAAGGAGACTTGTGAGAAGGCTGGAAGGTGGTGGAAGATGCTGGAAATGTGTAGAGACCGTTACGGGTTGGCCCAATGAGGAGGAGTTTCTTGGTTTGGTTGTCCTTCACACAGAAACGATTGGAGTAAATTCAAATAAACAATCATTATCAAAACAAAATTGAAGGAAAAAATCAGATTTTTTGTAATATTTGGAAGATGAAGAAGATTATGTAAATGAAAAGTAGACAAGTTTGAATTAAGAGAAGATTCACCAAGATGCTGTATGGGAAGACACAACCCGTCTCCAACTCTAATTGCCTCAGATCCATGATATGGTTCAGAAGATATATTCAAGTTATTCAAGTCATTGGTAAGTGATGAATGGCAGCAGATCAGGGTACCATGTGGGATTGGAGAAAGTGTTTTGGTTTGTGGGGTGGTGTAGTTTGCAGAGAAAGAGCGAGGAGGATCATATTGGTAAGAGTGATCAAATCTGTAATGGCATTGAAGGGTGACATGGCCAATTTTTTGGCATACTTGGCAAATGGGTTTTCGCCCACCAGGTGTTTGATATGAGTTCCTTGAGTTCTGTCCGTTTTTGCCACATCCATTTGAGTGTCCCCTACCACGACCTTGTCGTTCACCACAGAAAGAAGCTTGACCACAATTGTCATGGCCACCATTTGAGATATAGTTGGCAGAGGGTTCAAGAATGGTTTTAAAGCTATGCTGGATTCAATTTTCATGGATAAGTAAAAGCCGGTATAATTCGTGGGAGGTAAGAGGCTCAACATGAATGATGAGGGAAGTCACAAATGTATTATAGGCAGGGCCAAGCCCAGTGAGCAGGTAAGTAACAAAGTCCTTATCAAAAAGAGGATTTCCTGTGAAAGCAAGTGTATCAGCGAGGTTGCGACCGTTCCAAATTACTCAGATATAGAATGGTCACCATGATAAAGATGAGTTAGTTTGAAGCAAATCTGAAATTCTTTTGCCTGGTTGTGAGACTTAAACATTGAGTGAATAGATAACCACAACTAATTAGAAGTTTTTGAAGAGAGGACATGGTTACTGATTGACTTAGAAAGAGAAGAAAATAGAATACTCAAGATCAACTGGTTTGTGTGTGTCCAAAAAAGAAATAGAGGATTAGCAGTGGAAGACTTTGAAGCAATCTCTAAAGGAGACGACAAGAATTGAGGAGGGCTTTTGATGGTTCCATCGACATATCTATAGAGATCTTGGTGGTATGCCAAAATTTGAACCTCCTATAGTAGAAAATTATCGGTTGTTAACTTGGTGTAACAACATGTGAGAAGGATGAAATGATAGAAGAGTTTGAGGAGGAAGAGAAGGCTGAGGGGAGAGAGGCCATGGATTTAGAGGACTGCTTAGTCTAGTAGCTCTGATACCATGCTAGAAGAGAGATTTTTTCTGAAAATGTTGCTTGCATTCTATTGAGGGAAGATTCCCTTTTATACACTTTACAAACAAAATTTTTTTACATGATGACCAATAGGAAAATAACAGCAAAAATAATACAAATGATATTTACATATTCTAGAGCATATATGAATAGATATATATTGTCGTATTATGTGTACGTATTAATAATTTATGTTTATATAATATATTGTTATTATGGATAAATATCAACTAGATAGATATTAATTATTTAACAAATGTAAAATCTTATCATTTAAGAGAGATTTTACTTGTTAGTTGTACAAATTTAATATTGTATTTTTTATTTATATAATTTATTAATTATTAAATGTTATTTAAAAATTTTAAAAAATAAATAAACAATTTGAGCTAAACTCGAGCTTGTCTAAAAAATGAGCTCAAGCTTGAATTTTTTAAAATGAGCTAAGTTTGGACTCGATCTTGAGCTTGAGCTTGAAATTTTTATTCGAATCGAACTCAACAAGTCAAAGACAGGCTTAGGTCGACTCGGCTGGATTACGGGCCTAATTTAGATCAGCACTAGTGGTTGCCCGTCTCGTTAGTCAAAGTTTGCATACTATTTTATACTTTTCACCTCTTTTCTATTCTACTCAAGATCTAAACTCATATTCAACTATCTATCCAAACTCGATTTTATTATTATTATGTATTTAATTTATTTTCTTCATATTTCACAAATTATATTTTAATTTTTAATCAAATAATATATAATTTTATCTTAATCAAATAATATATATTTGTCTCAAAAATATAACTTTTATTTGGTTCATTCTATAAATTATTGTTTTTACTAATTATATTTTCAATAGTTCGGTTGAATGAAATAAATAACATTTTATTTAAAATTATTTTCAATAAAGAGATAAAAGGGTTTTTTTTAATGAGAAAAAAGTACGAGTTCGTGTGGATGAAATTATCATATACATCTTGCTACAATATCCACTATATTTGTTGAATCCTTATGTAGGGATGCAAATGAATTGAATTGAGTTGAATTCGAACAAGGGTATTCAAATTCGATTAATATGTTTACTCGCTCGAACTTGGCTTCAACTCGAATATCCTTACTCAAACTCAGTTTGTTAATCATTAATATTGTTCAAATTCGACTTGAACTCAACTAAAAATAAACAAGCAATTCGAGCTCGAGCTACTCACACTACAAGAGAATGAGTTTTTTGAGACAAATTATTTTATCTCAAAAAGTCTATTTTTCATCCCAAAATGTCTTTAGAAATAAAAACATTTCGTCCCAAATTTGTCTCAAAAAGCTTATCTCAAAAAGGTTTTAAAGACAAAAATTAAGTTTCGTCCCTAAAACTGATTTTTAGAGACGAAATCTCACTTGCCCGTCCAGATCCGTTCGGACGGATTTTTTTATTTGAGACCAAAAAATTTCATCTTAGAAACCTGTTCAAACTAAAATTCCAGCTGTCCGAATGGACACTTACTGTTCAAACAGACAAATATTTGGTTCGAACAAATTGCCAGGTCTGAACAAGGTAAGTGTCTGAACGAATATTCTCTGTTCGAACGAATAAATTTATTGTAATTAATCTTGTTCGAACATGATTTTTTCTGTTCAAAAAGTATTGCTACACAGATTCACATTTAATTAAAAAATGCTTTATTATTATAATAATAATGTAATCTGTATATCAAATTTACTCAAATATTATTGTTAAACAAAATAATAAATGTACAATTAATATAAAAAAAAACAAGTTTTAAGATTGTGGTGGTAGCATAGGGTTTTGGGACACCCTCTGCTATTCTTCAAATATTTCTCGGGACATCCTCTACCATTTTGGGACATCTGCTTGATTAAGCTCGAACTAAATTTTTTATTTAGAAATTTCTAATCTTAACTTTTGATTAATAAAAAAAATTTTAATTTTACAAAAAAAGTTTCAAATCTTAACTATTCAACCAAAAAACTTTGCTTCAAAGTTCTATGATTTAACTTTTTTTATAAAAATAACTTTTAGTTATAAATTAAAATAATAATACACAAGATAAATATAATAAATTAAACTATTTAATACATATAGATAATATAATAAATCAATAATTGTAGTTGTACGACACATTATTATACAAATTATTTTATATGCATTTTGAGAACATAACATATCTATATTAAATAAGATTAACTATAAATTAATTAATAACATATAATTAAGTATATAAAATACAACTAACATGTAATATATAAATATATATATATATAACATATACATATATAAAACATATACATATATAAAACATATTACGAGTTCAAACGAGCCAAACCGAGCTTATACGAGTTTTGTTTACAAGTCTAAACCGAATTAAATTGAGTTTATACGAATTTTACTCGTTTAATATTCAGACCTATATATATTAGTGTTTGTAAACATGTCATTTATTAAATGAATCGAGTTCGAACCGAATATATACGAACTTAGCTCGAGCTGTTTATGAGCTACTATGATCATTTGCAGTTTTACTAAGTAGTTTTTGCTATATAATAATAAGTAAAACTTTAATTAGTAGGTGATCACTGGCGAAACTACATAAGGACAGGGGGCCATGGCCCCGTACCACTATGATTTTGAATATATATATATATATATATTAGTTTAAAAAATATATATTAATTTTTTATAATTTCATAAAATGATATTAATATCATCTTGTGTTGGCCTCTTTTCTAAAATATTATCTTAGCCATTTTTCTACAAAATTATGTTAATTTTATAAATTAATTACTTACAAGTCTAATTTTTAAAAGTTAATCTGATTTAAAAATAAAATAAATAAAATACAACTCATATAAAATAAAATAATCTAATAACATGATCACACATTGAAAATTGTAAAAAAATACTTCATAACAAAATTGAAAATGAATTTCTAGCAAATAATTTAGTTGTTTATATTAAAAGAGAAAACGCATTGGAACATCCAAACAAACCAATAGAAGCTGAATAAATAAGAATTTAAATTTAGATTTAATAGTTAGTTGTTCTATACTGCAAGAAAAACTTGTATAAAAAGATATAAAAATATTTTGTTATACTTTTAATTTTACTTGGCTCCCCATAAATTAAATTTCTAGTTCCACCACTGTAAGTGATTAGAGGAGTTAATAAAAATAATTGTGATCCGTCTAAATCTTTCCAAACCCCTTATATTTTAGTCATAGTTCATCTTTCCTCTATATACATATAAGAGTACTTTCATTGGATTGGTTAAAAACTAAATCTAATGGCATTTTGAAAAATTAACCTTATTTTCATCTCATATTAAATTGGTTAAAAGCTAAATCTTTTGGTCAAAATGAACAATATAATAAAAAATAATGCCAAATATAGTCAATCTTGAGATTGACCAAAATTTTATTTTATTTTATTTTTCTTTCTATTTCTTACTTTATTCTTTCCTCTTTATCTCTTTATTATTTTTTAAATATAAATTACTAATTTAATTTAAATATAATATGATTAGTAAGTTTTTTTTAACTCATAATTTAATTAAAATTATGATTATTAATTAACATATAATAGATATAATAATTAAATATAATTATTTATTTATTATTTATTATTATGTATTTTAATAAATAAGTAATCTAATGTAAAACTTTGATATAAATAATTAAAATTAAAAGTAAGTTATATTATTTTATTATTATAATTTTTAAAAAAATTATTCTAATATGAAATTTATATGAATAAAATAACTAAAAATTAAAATTTAAGTTATATTAATTAAAATTATATTATAATAATGATGAATCTAATATGAGTGCTTTAATATTCCTCTTGCCGCAATGTCTTCCTGCTAGATTCCCTAAATTTCCATGCAAAGGACGAGTTCCTGCCGGCACTATAATTAGTAATTCTTCCTTGGCAAATGAGGATGGGTCAACCTTCGTTGTAAAACAGTTAAGAGAAATGATAAACCTCTAATACTATTTATAATAATTTATATAACATGTATAATAAAATAAGAGTATTTATGCAAAGTAATATTAATTTTATAAGATAGATTATAAAAATATTTTTACTTTATAACTTATGTTGTAAAATATGTTATAAAATATATTATGTGTGTATCACTTATCAAATAGTTAATTTTAAGGATGATAACCGACATAAAAAGTTTATAACAATAAATTTATGCATTAAAGTAAATTAAATAATAAGTTAAATTTATTTCATAATAAAATAATTTTATAATTTTAAATATTATATTAAATCACATAAATCATTGAATATATTTTTATAAAATAATTTTTTGGTTGGCTCCTCCATTTTTTCACATCCTTATGGCGAAAGTTTGTGTCCTAGAGAGACCAAAGCACGCGCTTTATTCATTCAACTTCAAGCCATGCATGCATCATTCAATGGTACATATATTTTGGGTTGTGCAAGCCACTTGTAAAAAATAGTCTATCGTTAAGAATTTTTTTTTTATCTAATTTTTTTTTTTAAAACAAAGTACTCAATGCATGTATTAAAATGATATAATTATTATATGAGATGGAATGAAATAGTTTTTATATCCAAACGGAGCCAGACTCCACTAACTTTTTCTCCAATACCAATACCATTAGACATGGTTGTAACTACACATAAGCTAAGGGGCTTATGCCCCCAATTTCTTTTAAAATTAATATAGTATATAAATATATAAAAAAAATTTATAAAGTTAAAATTGCCCTCAATACTTAGGCTTCTAAATTTTTTATTGAAATTGTCCTTCACAAATCCTAATACTCATCAAGCCATACTAGCTTTTCACTTCACCTGACGACTGATATATCCAAATTGTCTCTCCACTCTAGATCAATGTGCTAGCGTATCTATATTTTCAAGATATATTTACATTATCTGAGTTATGCAAAGTACTAATAATTTTAAAAAAGTCAAAGATATATTATTTGATTGATAGGTTAATTCTTCTAATATTAATTCTTCATATTTTTACTGTTACTACTGAGCGAACATTTTCTACTATAAAACTTCTAAAAATTAGATTGCGACGTACTTGAATGGAAAATGAATTTCTTACAGATCATTTACTTATTTATACTGAGAAATAATTTAGCAAGAATTTTACTTCACATATGGTAATAAATAAGTTTTATTTCATTGAAGATCATTGTTAAGCTTAATTTAAAAGAGAAATTCTAAGTTGATATTTTTTATTTTTTTTGTAATGGTCTCTAATTAGCAAATTATGAGAATCTTAAAGAAAATTATGTTATAAGATGATTTATAAACATAATTTTTGTATACAATTTAATAACAATGATTATTATTTTTGTGTATAGTATTGTGGAAAAAAAAAATATAATTTATACTCACACATACCACACACTTTGTCAATCATTCCCAAATATCAAATTCTAATTCTGTTATTGTCCTTAAAGAATGATAATGGTACATGTGAAGAGTAATGTTATACACAAGTTTTAAATAAATAAATCTTATATATGCTCCTTGTGAATAAGTGGATTCTACTAATAAAGAATAATATTTTTATATATTGTTTAAGTATGATTTATATTGTATAAAGTCTTGTATGAAATTGATCTATTTAGAACTTGTATAAAGAAAAACAATTTGGGAGTAAATATTATTTGGCAGCATCTATTACACACATGAGATGGATTAAATAAATTCACTAATTTCTTCGTAAGTAAATTGATCAATTTCTCCTCTTCCATGCTCTTCTATAAAATAACCACCTCATGTGAGTAATAGATGTTATTAAATAATGATTACTATGTAGCAAAATTCTTGTATAAATTATTTATCTTTAAGGTAACTATTTGGGAAAATGAAAAGATGCTGTGACATATTATTTAAATTGATAAGAGTCACATGGAAGAGCAAATATATTTATTTGAGGCCATTGCCAACAATAATAAGTGATTATGTGGATGGTGTAAATTAATTAGGTAGTTTTATGTGTGGTTAGGTTTTATCTATAAATTTATATATAAGACCCATTTAAACATATTCTTTTTTTAAAATTTAAAATCTTCTATTCATAACTGATACGTCAGTACATTCGTTGCTGTGCGTGCAAAACTCTTGGTAGGTGATGGTGGAATTTAATAAGATAAAAAAAAATTCTATTTGTAGTCTTTATTTAGAGATTGAATGTGCAATATTTTATTAAATAAAAATATATATATTATTTTAAGAGAAATTTTTTTGTAATTTTAAAAAATTTAAGGATAAAATAATCTAAAACTTCATAACAACCTTTAAATAAGTAATGTTAAAGTGAAATCAACACTTATCATACTTACACATATAAATAATATATATTTATATTGTTTTTATATATGAGTATAATCAGCGTTAACTTTACTCAATATTTTCTCTCTCTAAATTGAGGTACGTAACATTGCTCGTTAAAATAACCATGTCTCAGTCACTTTTCAAACCCCCTGTCTCTTAGCCATAGTTCTTCCTCCCTCCCTTCACCTACATATAAGTTGGAAAAAAGAAACTGATCGAGAGAGATGAACGTACGTGCACATTTTATTCATTGAAGTACGTAAAAAAAATAAAAAAATAAAAAGTCCCTGCATGCAACGTTATCCCTTAGTCCTTTTGGCGGTTAGCCTGCCGTCTCCATTATCGGAGAACCAAAGGCAACAAAGCAAAACGCCAAATATGGAATCAGAGTTGCGACACCACCGCCAAATTTCCCAAAGGCCACGGCATATTCGATTGCCTCACCTACTCTCTCTTCTTTTTAAAGTTCTTTTGATAAAATATCAAATAATTCCAAAAGCTAAATAATTTATTTACTACTTGATATTTTATAAACTACTAATATAAATGTAACAAAATATTTTAACTCTAAAAAATCATAAATTCAACTAATTTGATATGATTAATAAGATTATTATAGAATTGTTTGTCTCGTGAAGCCCATGATTTGTATAGAATGGATTGAGTGAGATTGGAGACATTTGGATCTCTTGAGTATTGGCATAGTTGGTTTTTTGCTTTGATTTGGTTTTATGTTAATTAGTTTTATTGGTCTGATTCTTTTGGGCTTGTCTCTGTGTTTTCCCTTTTGTAAGTTTGTTTTCACGGTATTCATTTACTATAAGTGAAGGTAATAAATAAGTTTAAAGAAGAATCGTTCTTAGACATACGACCTTAATTTTTTACTAAAAAAATTAACATATCATTTGAAATCGTTTTAGGTTGTGAGTTTTTTTTTTTATAGAATCTATTTCTATTTGTAGTAATTATCTAAATGTTACAGTTAAATATGAATAATTATGCTACCAACCTAATAAGGCACCACAAAGTTTAAGGGTTTTTTTTTTTAATTGGATAAAAAATATATATAGAGAATGCTCCAATTTTCATCCAAGTTAAAAATGTACTTTTCATATAATAAATGCCTGATTTTCATGGCAAGAAAAGAAGGGCTCTTTACAAATTAGGAAACCCTTGATCCATACAATTCAATTTACTTGTCTTGGTTCATCACTCTTAATTTATTATAAAGGTAATAATTAACTAATTAGATATTAATTATTGACATTATAGTTGCATTAAGGGATTTTATCTTGTATTGCCCTAGTTATTGGTTTATTAAAAATTAGAATTTATATCCAAACATTATCATGAGATTTTATGATAAGACAGGTAGTAACCGACTTTCTTATCTCTCCTCTTTGAGTATTGACCATTCAAAATGGTAACTAAGAAAAGACTGAACTACACATGTCATGCAATTATTAAATGGGATATAATTAACTGGGATATATATATTTCTAATTATTTAAGTTTCCTTTTAAAACTTTTATGGATATTTCTACATAAATGCACAAAAATCTCTAGACTTTCTATTTATGCATGGTATCAATTTTCCCAGTCTTCAGATTTTAACTTTTTTCTTTCTTTCTTTTTAACCTCATAATTTGATTAACATTAGTATTATTATGTTTATAGAAAGCCTAGAGCATGTTTGCTGTAAAAAAAAGTTTGAGAAATAACTATAAATATGTTTTTGGTTTGTGTTTATTAAATACTTGATGATTTATAAAAAGAGAGTTTGGAAAAAAAAAATTATACCTTTTTTTAATAAAATTTGCGAGATTAAAAAGTATATAAGATTTTTGTAAATGTTTTTTTATAAAAAAACAAATTATTTATTTTTATTATTTTTATGTGAAATTGAAGATACCCCACCAATTATCATATAATTTATGATTAAAAATTAAGAAAATATTATTTGTTCCTACTTGAGATTCCTACTAGGGATCTCAATTTTTATTTTTATTTTTTATTTTTTAGTTTTTTTTCACATAATTTTTAAGTAAGTGTTTTTAACTAATGTCATAATTTTTTTTGTATTTTTAAAAAATATTTTAAGATATTAAAAAAATTATAATATTATTTAAAAATACTTATTTAAAAATTATATAAAAAGAATTAAAAAGAAAAAGGTCGGAATGCAATCGAGATCCCAAAATGGAGTTCGCTAGCATACCCTAAAAATTACGTTTGTTTCAAAAGTAGAAGGAAAATTTTCCAAAAACAAAACTGGCCTAAAAGTACTAGCATTGGTTTCATTAAATTGTTTTTTTCAAAATTTTATGAAAAATACAAATTTGATAAATAGAGAATACCTGAAAAAGTTTCCTATTGGATCTATCAAAAAGCTTTCGTCATATTTGATTGGAAATTAGAAAAAGAAAGTAGGGAGAATAAAGTAAAGCATTTTTAGTTTGGCTTTTAAACAGTAAATCATTCAAACTAAAAATATTTTACTTTATTTTCTCCACTTTTATTCTTTATTTTTGATCAAATATGATAAAAAAAAAATTTAATGAATCCAATATGTAACTTGTTTAGGTATTTCTTATTCATAAAATTTGTATTTTCTATCAATTTGAAAAAAAAAATTGAAGGAGCCAATTGTGCACTAATCCGAAATCAAAATTGCAAATCTCACGTCATTTAAGAGCATTTTTATTAGATTGTTTAAAATTATTTTTTAAAAAGTATAAATTTATATATTTATTAAAAAAATTTAATTATATTCGATCAAAATAAAAAAATGAAATAAAGATATTTTGTGAATAGTAAAATTAAAATTTTGTTTAACAAAAATTAAATTTGACTTTTATTAGATAAAATTTTAGTTTTATTATTTACAAAAAAAAAATATTTTTATTTTTATTTTTATTTTTATTTTTATTTTTATTTTTCTATTTATAATTAAATATAATTAAATTTTTTTATAAATATATAAATTTATACTTTTTTAAAGATAATTAAACAATGGGAATGCTCCCTATATCACGATCATGGCATCGCTTATTTATTTATCCCACTGCTCATCTCTCTCCCGACTCAACTCCAATGTCCATGGCCAGCCCAACTCATCTCCTTAAAGATATCCAAGCTGCTGCGCCCCTTTCCACATCTGTTGCTGTCGGTACTCTCTCTCTTTTGCTTTTCTTTCTGTTCATCCGAGGATTTTTCTCCACCCAAAAGATGGCAAGTTCCACACTCCCTCCGGCACCCGGTACTCCATTTTTCTTGATTCCTTTCTCTTCTCCTTACGTTTGTTATTTGGGTTTTCTTTTTCAAATCTTGGTATCTGTCGGTTTTATTCTAATTTATGTGTTCTAAACTGAGATGGGTTGTGTTCTGATTACTGATTTCTGCTCTTCCTTTGGCCTTTGGGGGTTGATTGATGGTTTTTTTTTCATTGGGATGTGTAGTTGTTCCAGGGCTTCCGGTTATTGGGAATTTGCTGCAGCTGAAGGAGAAGAAACCCCACAAGACATTTGCAAAGTGGGCTGATATATATGGTCCAATTTATTCCATCAAAACTGGTGCGTCTACTGTGATTGTTCTCAATTCAACAGATGTTGCCAAAGAGGTAACTAAGCTTCCTTTTTCCAATTCCAACTTCTTTCTCTGAACTGAGTATAGTACTCTACTGCACTTCTTAAATTCAACTTAAGTAATTAGTACTCAAAATGGTGGCAGAGCCATGTTGGATGATCACCAGATTAGCCTTTCTTTTACACTTCTTAGTAGTAATTGGAACTCCCAAAAGTAGACACCTAAAAGGAGGTGGTGTCATTTAGGTTGCATTTGGATAGTGAGATGATCTCACATATCTTGTAAATAATAGTAAAAAAGTAATGATAAATTAAATTGTAGTAAATAAAAAAATAGTGAAAAGTAGTTAAAAAGTACGTTAAAGGTAAAGATAAAATAATGATTAATGGTAAGTATTATAAGAATACTCTGGTACCAAAACTGGTCCGGTCCCAGTCTGTAGATTTTGAGCTTCCAAGTGAGCTCTGGTTCAGAAATGTGGAATCCAAGTCCATATAGGGGTTATTTTGTTTCCTCATTTTAGAACACTGAGTATACATGTCGGGGGTATACAAGTTTCCTTATGATAACATAGGTATCTAGAATCCTCGTATGTAGTGAATGAATGCTGCCATAAGAATCCCGAGGCTTGCATTTCATAGCTTATGTTTATCCCAATGTTATGTATGCTGAATTTTCTGTTCCTTAATAATCAAACAACAGAGCATGTTTTGTGTCTTCCAAGGGATAAACCAGTTTTTGAATCTTTCAGGCTATGGTGACCAGACATGCATCCATCTCAACAAGAAATTTATCAAAAGCCCTAACGATTCTCACGGCGGATAAATGTATGGTAGCAACAAGTGACTACAATGAGTTTCACAAGATGGTAAAACGACACATACTTACAAATGTTCTAGGACCAAATGCTCAGGTTGGATACTTTATCAATTCAATCCTCTCATATTTTTTGCATGCGTGTTTTCGAGGGTAGATTTTATTTTGCCCCCTGGATTACAATCATATGTGAATTTGAATCTTTGATATTGCATCTCAATACATGATCTGACTATTAAAATTGCATCACTTGATTATTTTTCATCGATCTATGGTTAGATCTTGATTAGGTGCAAGTTTCCAAAAAGTGGTAGTTTAGATTGGAAATTGTCCATTTTGGTTAGCATATGGGTACAATTAAAAAAACAATGGTAGTTCAAGGTTACAAATATGTTACCAAATTTGTTTGATTATCATCTCACTTTGACATTCAGAAGCGGCATCAATGCTACAGAGTTACCATGATAGAAAATGTCTCAAGCAAATTCCGTGCTCTCATAAAGAAGTCTCCCCTCGAAGCTGTGAATTTCAGGAAAGTTTTTGAGTCTGAACTTTTTGGACTAGCATTGAAAGAAGTGAGTTCTTTTCCTTTTTTTTTTTTTTGTTAAATATATTTCCAACTTAATTAGTTAGGTGAGAAAAACACAATGGAACTTGCAGGCTTTGGGACATGATGTGCAGTCCATTTATGTTGAGGAGCTTGGGAGCACTTTGTCAAGAGAGGAGATATTTAAGATTCTAGTAACCGAATTAATGGAGGGTGCAATTGAGGTGGATTGGAGAGATTTCTTCCCATACCTGAAGTGGATTCCAAATGAGAGCTTTGAGAATAAAATTAAGCGAGTTGCTTATCGCAGGAAAGTAGTGATGAAGGCCCTAATCAAGGAGCAGACGGAGTGCATTGCTTCAGGAGAGGTAATGGTTTACTGCCTAACTTCAAAATCACTTTGAACACATTGTCATTATTGTAACCTTCCCAAGGATTTGATGCAGGAAGTAGATTGTTATGTCAGCTACTTATTATCTGAGGCAAAAACACTTACCAATGAACAAATTTCCATGTTGGTTTGGGAGGCGATCATCGAGACGTCAGATACTACTTTGGTTACTACAGAGTGGGCTTTGTATGAACTTGCTAAAAATCCAATTCATCAGGTTACATTTTATCACAGATATGTGCTTCCAATTGCCATTAGTTTCTTAGAACTATATAATACTGATACCTTCTTCATGTAACAGGATCGTCTTTACCAGCAGATCCAAAATGTTTGTGGATCTGGAAAGTTTGCCGAGGAACATATGTCTCAGGTTCCATACCTGAGTGCTGTTTTCCATGAATCTTTGAGGAAGCACAGCCCAGTTCCAATAGTGCCCTTGCGATATGCACATGAAGACACCCAATTAGGAGGGTACCATATTCCGGCTGGAAGTGAGGTTGGTCATTTTCTGATTTACCCATCAATTCTCATTAGATTTTGACTCTAGTGTCACTGTTGCAAATGAAATTTTACTTGTAACTGTTGGACAGATTGCAATAAACATATACGGATGTAACATGGACAAGAAACAATGGGAAAATCCGGAAGAGTGGAAGCCGGAGAGGTTTCTCGATGAGAAATATGATCCGATGGATATGTACAAGACGATGGCATTCGGAGGAGGAAAGAGAGTATGCGCGGGTTCTCTTCAGGCAAACCTAATATCATGCACATCAATCGGTCGGTTAGTACAGGAATTTGAGTGGAGGCTGAAAGATGGGGAGGAGGAAAATGTAGATACTCTTGGGCTCACCACTCACAAACTACATCCGATGCGGGCAATGTTAAAGCTGAGAAATTAATAGCCTGAGAGCTCCAGCTGCCTTTAGTAGCACTCCCTCAAACTGATTCTTGAGGTATTGGACACTTTATGTTTGTAACGCTTGTAAGTTGTTCTCAAAGCCTTCAGGAAAGGAAGAAAAACAATATGTTAGTTATTCTAATGTTTCATACTTTCATGTTACCAATAATATCTGCTTTTTTATTCAATTAGATTTACGGTCAAAGATAGAAGGAATATGAATCTTAAAGAAAAGTATAATTTATTAGTTTATACCCTCAAAACATTTTCTAATTAAGTGCACCTCAACTGCACAAACCATGAGATCCATTTCAGGTCCATTAATTTGCACAAACTATAGACATAAATATATTATATAAAAGTAAATTCACAAACTGATTTGACTTCATCTATTATATTAAAAATAACTTTACAACCTGCATCAAAAAACATCAGTTTATAAATTTACTTTTGTATCAACTCTTCGTGTCTTAATATTTCTCTTTTCAAAATTCTCATAAATTAACATGGTCACTAAAATTATTTCACTATTATTTATAAACTATTATACTCCTATTACAAATTATTTCTTCTCATCTAACTGTTCAAATGAGACTTAAGGCTTCAAGCATTAAAGTAAAATATTCTCTTATGACGTACCGAACTCGTGACATATAATTATAAAAAATTATATTAATCATTTTCAAATCGTACATAATTTTTTTAAATTTACTTTTTTTTTTAGCAAAATGTTTGGTGTATGGATGATGAGTATAAGAAGTTAATCAGTTTAGGAAAGACTATCTATTAACAAAAAAATATCAATATTTTTAGATTTTAACCTATAATAAAACTAATATTGATATACATATCAATAACAAATATGAGTGATACAACCACAGCAATAAAACATAAAATATATTAAAAATTATCAATATTACAACTCCACGTAAATAAAATTGTAATTTTAAAAAAATCTAAATGGGTTATTGAGGGTTGACTTCGTGTTAAACGTTATTGACCCACTGTTAATCACGTTTTCTCAAGTCAACTTATTTTGACTTGGACTTATTTATATGGCCGTCAACTTCACTAATTTCATTTCATATATGTGTTCGATTTACGGATTCTATCACATCGTGTCATGGATACATATAACTAAACCACATCCAAAGTTTCCATAACGTGATAAATGAAAGTACTTTGTTTTTTGTTTGAGGGTGATAAATGAAGTACTTAACCACCAGAATCCATTTTTTTCTTTTCTCATTACCTTTTTAATATCAACGTGTGCTAAAAAAGAATCAACATGCACCAACACAACATACAGATTCCATGCTCTCACATAATGGGAGCTTAATTTTCCTAATTGTCTACATATTCCGCTAGTTGGCATCAACTCTAATTTTTTATTGTTGGAATATGTGATTCATATCTGACGGGAATATAGTGACAAATGACAGATGGCAGAGCAAGCAGGCGAGCGACGACATCTGCCTTAAATGTTTTACTTCTCTGTCAACGGGCGAGCGACAACATCTGCCTTGCGTGTTTTATTTTAGTAGGAACACTGATTAGTTAGAGGTGCGGGGGTAACATTCCTACAGTACGGTACGAGGTTATTTTTGTAATTTTTTTTAAGTACATTCGTACACCTAGGATTAGTATAAATACATATGTTGTAATCCTAATTCCGATGATAGTAAAATTTGTCGTTCGCTCTTGTGAATAGAGGCACATAGTCGAACCACATAAATTTCTATATTATTTCTCTCTTATTATCTTTTTGATTACTTCGTATTATTCATCATAATTATCGCATGATCACAACACTTACTATATATATTCATTATCTTCTTTCTTATAATTTTCTTAGCATCCTATGATATAACATTAGATAATAAATTAATAATTGCTAAAACATAATAAATAATTTTTAAGTATTTAATATCACATCATAAAATAATGAAAAGATGATAAAAAATAAGAGGAGTTGGGAATTCGAATTTAATTTTTTTATTTGGAAATTAGATCTTATCATCTGATACAAAAGACAGCCTTAGCATTTTCCTTACACGATATTGATTAAATTCGAACCCTCACCCTATTGCAAAGCAAAACAAATATTTTTTTTTTCTTAATTAGTTATATTTATTTTTTTAGTTATGTGATGCCTCTTTGTAATATATATTAAATATAAAGAATTATTTGTCTTTTAATATATATGACGGAAGAAAATAAAACTATGACGTGGAGGTGAGTCCATGACTCGTACAAAATTTAATTTTCATTTGCAATAAGTTATAATTCATCATCATCATTATTATTTTTGTCCACATTTCTCTCAACACAATCATACAATGGAACATCAACATCCAAACCACTCGAGAGTTGGGTACAGTTACTATAATTCATGCGTGTCCAAAAACTTTTTGGTCGAAGCTTCTGCGACCGCAATTTATTCAATAAATCCACGTCAGCCTAGATCGAGGATGGGAAGACTCGTAGAAAACTCATTTGGATGCTAGTGGGATTCAGATTTTGTACAATTTTTTTAATTCAAATATATTTTATGTTTTTAAAAAAAAAATAAAATTACATAACACTTCTAATAGAATAACTATTTTTCTTTCAAAATAGAATATCAAAAACTTATTTTTTCCTATTTTAACTATTCATTTTTACATTTTATCATTCATCAACTTCTCTATTTTTTTTCTATATCTTTTAAAATATTCATATTTTATAATAATAATATTTATTTCACAAATAAAAAAAAATCTGAAACGGCAAAAAGCTTCAACATCGAAACTCATTGTTGCCAAGGTTAGAGTTGCGCGTGGGAGGCGACGGTGGGCTTGTTGAAATTGAGATTGTCGAAAGTTAGTCGCAAGCGTGAAGGGATTCCGGTAAAAGAGTGGTGTTGCCAGTGGAGGCCGGCGGTGAGTCGAACAAAACCCATAAACGCCAAAACCCATTTTTGACGTTGGAATCGCATGTGGGAGACGACGTCAGACTTGTGAACGGTGGGATCGCCTCGTGTTTGTCGTCGAAGCGAGAGGATATCGGTAATACCGACGGTGTGGCTAGTGGTGGCCAACGGTAGGTTAAATCTTGAAGACGACCACTACGAACTTAAAAATTACCCGTAGTAGAAAAGAAAAATAATAATAATAAATGATTTGAAGATGAACAGTATTTCGCTATATGTAGCGCAATAAAGTGAGTTTTGAAGAGTCCAATAAAGTGAGTTTTTTGACACTTTAAACTATATTTTAAAAGAAAATGTATTTTAACTACTCTATTGGAAGTGTTCTTAAAGTGAATAAATTTTAATACAATCTTTTAAAAAAAATAGATAATATAAGACTTTTAAAAAAAAAATTATTTTCTTAATGATAGATTCTACTTTTTTTAAAAAAGAATAAACTATATTTGCATATCTTAAAATAGTATCTAACATACTCTTTAAGATAATAGAAATAATCTATAAATCTTGCAACAATAGATCTTATCATATATTTAGGACCAAAGTCTTTCTCAAGTTATAGTTTGAGTTCGAGAACAAGAATCTAAGAGATTCAATTAGCAAAGAGAGTTGGCATTTATATATAGAGATTGAGTCATCTCTTTTTATGAAGGATGAGATTGAATCTTTACTTAGAAAAATTGTCAAAGTGTGTTGTTTCTTAGATATTTATATGTAAAGAGTATTAACAATAATAAAGATCAAAGTAGTCATAAAAAGAAATAATCTATATTGATAGAGTTATAAGTGCATTATTTTAGTTTATGATGTCTTATTTAATATAAAGACATCTTAGAATATATTCGATCATGAATGTAAGTTTTTTTAATGAATAAACGATGACAATTTTCTTTTAAAAAAATTAGCAAAGAATAACGGAGTAAAATGAAAATAAATTTTCAATATTTATTTATATGGATGTAAATATTTTTTATAATATTAAATGAATAATAAATAATATCAAATATACTTCTTTAAAATTTAAACTAGAATATTGTTAATCAATAATAGAGTTATAAAAGTATGAGTAAATCTAGGAGGCCCCCCCGCCCGGGGGGGGGGGGGGGGGGGAATTGGAGCTTAGTCACTGTTCTTCTTCTTGATCCTCCTCCTTTTTCTTCTTTCCTTTTGTTTACTTCTTTTTCTTTTTTTTTTTTTCTGGCCACCACTCCGTTTTGGTAGTTTTCGGTTTGGGTTTTTGGATCGGCATGAAGATGGTTGAAGTAGTTGCGGTGGCCGAAGCCCACCATGCGCCCGGTCTCCGTTTCTTACTACCGCCGATTTATAGTTGTTCGGAGTTTTTTTTTTACGAACGGGGTGGCATGTGTGCTGAATGTGCGGGGTCCTGTGCTCGACGCACCTCACTTCCGGGAGAGATCTTAGCCACCGTAAGGGGTTCTTCATGAATCCAAGGTTTTCGAACTGTTCCAACCTATGGGTTGTCACTCCTAGAGTGGTGTTTAGGATTTTGTTTTCTATGTTATTGTGTGTTGTTTAATTGGTTTTATAAATATTGTTTGTATAGAGATAATTATAAAATTTAAAAAATAGTCTCCTGATCATATACATTCGTTAAGAATTATAATTTTTTCCTCTTTAGAATCTTTAGAGGAGAAATTTATTTCATGCTTCCTCCTTAGGAGGTACTTTAATGCTCTTAGATTATGTCTAAATCGAGCGTCATTAAATTATTAGTTAACTGTAATCACATTGTAGACTTTTTGTATATTTTGAGTTTTATTAATATGAAACTATTTTTCAAAAAAAAAAAAAAACTGTTAATCCAAATCATACTCTCTCTGAATTTCCATGGACCATAGCGGAAAAGACCCACATGTTTTATCTGTATAATTATGTGTATGTACTGAACCTCGCGTACCCTGTTTGTTTGATAGAGAGCGAGAGGGTTAAAATAATCAATGGCCGGTGGGTGAAGTTTTGAGTCTGGATGGGAGGCACGCATGGTGTGGTCTGGTCTGGTCGGGGCGAATTGAACGTGGAAAAACAAACTGGTCAAAGTTGCTGAAGCAAAGGGTCTCAATCAGTTCCGTGAGTACTGACATTTATGTCTGTTTCTCAGATCTAGTTCAGACGGCGTACACGTCTGTCGGCCAATTTTGCTTACGATCGACAGTGAATAATGAACATCGAGAGCATTTAAAACATTCGATCATCATTCAATTTTATATTAAATTTATTAAAATTTATTAACTCAAATTTTAAATTATAATACTTAAATATCATCTTTTATATTTAAAAATTTATTATTTTTTTATCAAAATATTTTCTTTTATTTTTTAATATAATTATTGGATAAATTAATTATAAATAGATTTATTAATTTTATAAATTATTTATTATATTATTATTTTAATAAATTTAATATGAAATTATAAATATAAAAATATTGAATTTTTTATTAAAATTATATTTCTTTATCAAATTTTTTTAAAAAAATTAATATAGCTTGTTCGAATGTTTTGAATAAGGAGGTGCTTGACAGTAATTGTTGGTAGCACACCTGTATATCCAGGGGCGGACCCGCCCCCCAAGGTTTTTAAAAAATTAAATTATAATAAATGTATATAATTATATAAATACATATAATTAAAACTCTTTCTCAAATTAAAAATAAATAAAAATTACCCCCTCTAAATTTTTTTTATTAAAATTATTCATCTAAATCTTAATATATATCCATTTATATTCTAACTTTTAATTTCACTTAAACTCAAATTACAACTTATATAATCTCACAGTTACTCAACTAACAGTCTAACTCTAATAAAAAAACTAATAAAAAAATTGATTATAAATTTATATAATTGTAAAATTGATTGATTATATTCACTTGTTTAGTTTCAGTCTAATTTGTATGATTATGAGATATAGTTTGTTAAAAATTTAACAGCATTACATCATTATTTATTAGAAAATTCTTAAATTCATTCTTAATCTATAAATTTTTCTTAAATCATAGAAAAATATGAGCAAATACTTAAAACTAATTGATTTTTTTTTTAAGGAAAAGACGTGAACAATTCGAAGATTAATATACATTTAGAGAGCTCATTAATAACAAAATATGACATTTTTATCACTGATGATCATTTTTATAATATTTATATTTATTGTATATTTTATCGATCGCCCCTCCAAATATAAAATTCTAATTCCGCTCCTGTGTATATCCATCTTATAACAGATTTTAATAAAAAAAAAAATTGTCTTCAAATATCCGATGTGTAGCTGGTGCTGCCTTTCTTTTTCCTTTGAATAATGGTATTTGAAATTTTAAAAACAAAAAAAAAAAAAAAAAATCATTGGCGAAGAAGAAGAACATGGGAGCAGAGATATGCTCCATCAAAGGAGCGGAGAGATTTTAAGGCAGCCGAGAAATCCGGCACAGGCAAGAGACCAGCCCAGCATTGATGATACTGTCGGTCCTCTTCTGTGCATTTTCACCTGACTGTCCTATCCCCTAGGCCCCTACTCTCTCTTTCTTTAGCTTTATTTTGGGTGAATATCATCAGAGAGACATACACAACCCCCTATATAATATTTTATACAATATCTTATAAAAATAAAATTATTTTTATAAATTATTTTGTAAAATTAATATTATTTTATAAAAATATTCTTATTTTTATAAAATATTATATAACCTATTATGTATAGTATTGTGCATATATCATTTTTCAATCTCATTAAATCAAAGACTAATTTGTCTTTAGTTATTCTAAAATTCTTTATTTATTTATTAATTTATTTTAGCTCCATTTTTATTTTTGCCATTCCATTTTAATAGATATTTATATATCAATATATGTATTTAAATAACAAAGTAAAAAAAAAACAAATTATATAGTTATTTTAAAAACTTTACATTCTACTTTTTAGTGACAGTAAGCGCTTGAAAGTCAGACTTTCTAGCAGATATTGTTAACAGACTCTTCTCTCCAAGTGTTATGGGTCTTTTGTGAGTGAATAGTCTCATCCAGTTCACGAGTCAATCCTATCAACCGCTCAACTTAATCTGAATGATTAAACAAATACCAGCTAATAGACCGAACCCCCACCAATAACTAAGATTGTTCGAGATTGGATAATCTATCAAATGTTGATTAAGTTCAAATGATCTAATTTGTTTAAGAAGAAAGAATAGTTGGTTTTTTATAGTCATTTCTCTTTCTTATAGTCATTTTATTATTATTATAATTTTTTAAAATTTTTATACAAAATATAATATACAATTTAATGTAATTTAATTTGACACCATAATATAAGAGATGATAACTAGAGTTTTTTGTTTAACAATAAAGACTTTGTCATGCAAGCTTCCTTGCTTGCTACATATACAGATGCAAATGAGCTTGAATAACAGTAATAAACCAAAAAAAAAAATTATTCTTTTCTTTAGTTATGTTAGTTACGATCGAAAGTAGAAGATGTACAAGTTATGTATATTTATTTAAAAATAATAATAGAATTCATTGTTAAAAATTAAGTTCTTTTTATGTAAGTCTTAAATTTATCTATTTTTTTCAAAAAAAAAAATGCGAGCTTCTTGCATATTCTAAAACAGTATGAATCATTTTATGCTTAAATTGAAGGGTAAGCAGAAAGTATGAGATTTTCATCAATTCTTCTCTCAAATCATTATAAAATTGAAAAATAATTCTAAAATGATAAAATATTGATGATGTATTCATGTATAGTATACTAAAAAACCTCATGCATGAACTTCAACCAACATTCCGAACATAAATATTTGCAAAGGGTTAGAAAATCAATATGGCACACCCTACTTTGATTTTTTTTTTAAATTTGCAGCTATTTTGTTCTACTTTAGTTTTTAATTAATAAATTATTTAAGTTGTTTGGCATGGCTTCTAAATAAAATGAGAATTCAAAGACTAATGTACAAATATCTACTCAACATAGTCAGATAGATATTATATAAGATACGAGTGTGGTATGTAGAATTTTTCAAACAAAAATCAAGATCATTTTGGCCGAACAATTCATTTTTAAGAAAAAGAATAAAGTACAAAAAAAAAATCCCGATAGAGGAAATCAAAATGAAAAGTATTGCAATCTAGGTATAAATCTTATATAGAAAAACTTACATATTGAGATATCTTTTAATAAAAAAAATATTGAGCGAAGTCAACACTCATTATACTCACATATATGAATAGTATAAATATATATTGTTCATATGTATGAATGTGATAAATGTTGACTTCACTCTAATATTACTCTTTTAAATAATATGTTAAATCTGTTTATAACAAAACGAAGATTTAGAATCTTATATATAAAAAAATTTCTATTTTTAATCAATCTCAAAACAATCCAAATTAAAAATAAATAAAAGAGAAGTATTATAAATATATAAAATAACGTTATGTGATCTAGCAGATCTTATTTAAAAAATAATAACTTTATAATATAATATATAATATCAAAATATATCATTTTATACATAACTAAATATAATAATATGTAATAAAAAAGAAAAATAGTACAATCACAAAAAAAATATATATAAAAAAATTTAATAAATTGATGTGATTTGATGTTTTGTCATATTATAAAATTATTTTTATTATAAAATAAATTTAATGAACAAGATAAAATCATTTCTGGTCCTAAAATTATTTTATTTATAATAGTGTTTAAAAGAAAATATTATTAAAAAATTTTGGGAGCAATTACTATTTAAAAATAAGACAAGTTGAAGTTCAGAGACTGACACCCCTAACAAAAATAGTTTTCGCTGTCGTCGGCTACTATGGGCGATATCGCCCATGCCATCAAGACCGGCTCATTTCGACGACTTTATCCCTACGACGGCGACCTCCCACATTTTTCCGATAGCCTTAAATTCGAAATAGATTCGTTAGGAATGAATCGGTTCCGACGGCATAGGCAGTGTCGCTCACGGTGGTCGGCAGCAGCAGGGGCTGGACTGAGGCCGAACGCCTCTTATAAATTCATCTTCATTTTATTTTTTATTATGTTTTCTTCATTTTATTTTTTTATTGTATTTTCTAAATTTTATTTTTTTATTGTATTTTTTAAAATTTTTTATTGTATTTTTGAATTAACCTTGGGATCGATCAAACCAAACTCCCACCCTTTGCAGCCCCCTCTATTGCCACCGACGGTGGGTAAGATCGAATTTTCATTAAAAATTTATCTTTATTTTATTTTTTTATTGTATTTTTATTATGTATTTTTATTATATTTCTTTCATTTTATTATATTTTGTGTTGTGTTTTTTAAATCTTACTTTTATTTTTTATATTTTTTATTATATTTTTTATTATTTTTTATTATATTTTTATAATAATTATAATAATTTAAAAATGAAAAAAGAGCGGACCATAAAAACACTTGGGTACAGCCCAACTGTACCCTAACATCTCCCTATATTTTTATAGAAAATATAAAAAAGTTATTTTTTACACTAGAAACAACCGAACCAACTTCAACAAGACCTGTTCATCCGAATCCGGTACAACCCGGCCTAGTTTAAAATTTTAGTTATTTTATAATATTTTTGAATTTTTTTTAAAATTATTTAAGAAAATTTCGAATTCGAATTCTGGATTTAAGAATTCGAAACTCGAATGAACACCCTTGATTTGAACGCCACCTTTTAAAAATATATATTATATATCTAAAATGATTTAAATAAATTGACAAATATCTTTTTAAACAGACTAATTCATTTAAGAATAAATTGATTAATTTTATTTAAATCATTTTACGTGTACAATAAATAGTAAATGCTATCTAGCCAAACTCGTTACTAAAAACTAGTTAGCCACGCGTCGAGCAGTATAACACTTTTATAGAGTACGGTACTACAACCCACCGATTGCAATTTTGCAAACCCAGGCCCCAGCTATCCAAAATATCCCCCTCGTAGAATGCATTCAGTCTCTCTAGCAGCTCCTTCCCTTTCTCAGGTCCAGAGACTTCAGAGTTCAGACCCCTTCCCGTTTCAACTGTTTACACACTCTCTCTCTCTCTCTCTCTCCTTGTGGGTATAAAACCCAGCTCACTACTTCGAAGACACCTGCTCTCGCTTTGTTTGTTTGTTTGTTCTTTCACAGTCTTGAATCTTCTCATCTCCATCTAGTTTTGTCTTCTTCTTCCACATATCTTCACCGAAACCAAGAAAAAACTTAGCCCAAAACGAACCCACAAAAATGCCATCCGAGACCGCCGACGAAAAACCGGCGGCAAGGCTCCAGCAAAGCTTCGGTTATCCTCCACCGCCACAGACCCAGCCCCTCCCTTGTCCTCGTTGCGGTTCCACCTCCACCAAGTTCTGCTACTACAACAACTACAACCTCTCACAGCCCCGCCATTTCTGTAAATCCTGCCGCCGGTACTGGACCCAGGGTGGGACTCTCCGCAACGTCCCCGTCGGTGGTGGCACCCGCAAGAGCATCGCCAAGCGCTCTCGCTCTATTAATACTACTAGTACTTCATCATCAGCTTGCTCGTCTTCATCAGCCGTGAACAGTGAGGCCGTACCCTCCTTTAATACCAGTCTGGTTTTGCCCGAGATGGTCTCCGGCCACGATATGAACCTAAACGAGAACGTTCCGACAGTTGGTGGTGCCGTCGGGAGCTTCAACTTCTTGCTAAACTCGCAGGTTCCGGCCGGGTTCTTGGGGCTGAGTGGGACGTACGGGTACGGATCAATACCTGGTTTCGAAGAGATGAGTCTTGGGTTGGCCGCCGGAGCTGGGGCTTGGCCGGCATTTCCTGAAGTCGGTGACTTTGGCGACGGGAGTGGCATCGGAACTTCGCTGGCTTCGGCAGCGTACGGCACCTGGCAGATGAGCGGTGCTGATGATCAAGCCGGACTGGTTGATGGCGGGGATACCTTTTCTTCGCCGGACCTTTCTATTTCAACCCCCGGCCAAGGTCTAGATCAGAAATAGTGCAGAATTTTACCATTTCCAGAAAATGCTTTTTTCTCACTCTTTTCTGGGTTCTGGTAGGGTTTTTGAAATTCTGGGGAAGTGGTATGGTTCGAACCTTTCTGGGTAAAAGTTGCCATCTTTTTGGGGGTCAGTATTGGTGGACATTGAAGACTAGAAATATGAGCAGAAGGTTTGTTTAGGTAGGTTATGTTGTTGTTTGTTGGTGGTTCTGTAAATCTTTTGGTGCCTTGTTGGACAAAAATGGGGTAAAAGAAAATGGACAAGGACATCCTTTTCAGGAGTTTTTATACTACATGCAGTATCTACTTTGAGAAAGGCAAATTCTTTGGAAGCTTCATCATCAATTAAGTTCTTTGTTCTTCTTTTCACTGTTTTGTTTTTGGTTTTTTGGGCTAAAATTAATACATATAGTACTTACTTGGGACCTATCAATGGACAGAAGGGTTTGGGTAAATCCATGCAAATTTGCAGTTTGAATGCAAAATACATTCAACAGAAATTGCGCTCCCCATTATCTGTAATTGCCTTTGGATTATGTTGTCTTGTATGTTCACTTTTATCATGTTATTTTGCAATCCTACCTTTTTCTTGTTTGGTTCAAGACAGTAAGTACTGTTTGATTCCTTCCCCAAGATGCACTTTTTCTTCAGACTGATAGTAGAAACGTCCAAAATAATCTTTCTCTTTAATCACACCTTGGAAAATAATTCAAGTGATTTCAACATATATATATATATAATATTAGGGTGTAATTGGTTAGGATTAGTCTAATTTTGAACAAAATTTAGAATTAATCTAATATGTACTGATTTTGTATTTTTAAAAATTGATTTCTCATTGATTATTCCTTAAACGAGAATTCTCGATTTTATCAATTCTAGTATGATTTTTTGATTTTTTTTGAAGTATTTTTTCTCAATTTAAATGGTTCATAAAATGTTATTAATATATATTTTATATTTAAAGCATATGATAAATTAAATTTTTATATTTAAGATTAAATTTTTATGTTATAAATTATAATAAATTATTTTATATTTAATTATAATTGATATATTATATATAATAATTATATATGATATAAAAAAAATTATATATAATATTAACAAATTAATTTAAAATATACATTATCAATCGGTCTAATTTGATCCTAAAAAGCTTAGAATCAAAATTGGATTGGTATACATTACAGGAACCGATTTCGAATTGAAACAATCTAAAATCAGACCCATTTTTTGGTTTCTCAATTTTTTTTTACACCCATATATATAATTTTAATGGAAATTTCTAAACTCAATTTGAATACCGAAATAGTTTCTTCTCATCTAGTCAATATAAATTTTTAAATTTTTAAAATTTTCATATAAAATATAATAAATAATATCATATTTTCAAATTATAAAATAATAATAATTCTAAAATAATTTTTTAAAATATTTTATTCAATTTTAATTCTTTTTTAAATTATTTCATCTCATTATCTAAACAGGCCATCTGACAATTATTTTATCAAATAGGACAAAGTATTATTTTTCATCAACTTTTGAATTATATTGCAAAATTAATTTTAAAATTAATACCTAGATTTTTATGCCTTTGCTAATCGGGTGGTGTAGGTTTTCTACTTTTGAAAAATTAATGCATAAACAAGTTTAACATTAGTCTTTGATTGGCTGACATGATATATTGATGCCAAGTGAGCCAATCCATAGCTAACATGTGGCATACCATTAGTTTTATAACAGGAAATTTAAGAAGATGCCCAATTGCAAGTCTTTGTTTTTAAGTTTATTTAGTTATAATTTTGTAAAAGTTGAAAATTTAGGTCTCGATTTGCAAAACCGTTAAAAATTCATGTAATAATTTTGCAATTTACCTTAATTATTTTTGTTAAAAGAAATGATCTAAAAGTCATGAAAACAAAAATTTTATGTGCACTCAATTTTATTTATTCTTTGCATTTTATTAATGTAATTAGCTTCTTCACTTTTTTAATATAAAATAATTATTTTAACCAATTATATTAATAAAATGTATAAAAAATATACAAAAATAATTACATGTAACATTTAAAATACCATATCTACAAAGTGAGAAAAGTGCTTTTGATTTTGTTTTAAGAAATGGAGCAATTTAATTAATTGTGGGGCATGATTTTCTTTCTTTCTTTCTTTCTTCCCCTTGGATCATATGGCAGCTAATGGCACCAACCAAAATATGTTTGGAATGGAGAGAAGTTTCTAAAAAAGGTTAATCATGTGTGGGGAAATTTACTAAGGACATATTAATGTTTAATTTAATCTAGAAAAGGGAAAAAGATAGATAGTGGCTGACACACCAGCGACCATCGGACAATATGATGGTTCGTTGGTGTTCTAATTATGAAATTACTAGGCACGCATGTTCCTTTCTTCCTATTTACCACTTGTTTTATATATATATATATATATATATATATATATATATATATATTTTAACGTTTAAATATTGATATGATTTTAATAATAAAAATAATAATAAAGTAAGTGAATAATATGTAGATATAATAGATTGTTTGTCATGAACCAATCACAACCTAAGCCACCAGTTGGTTTTTCTCACTTCTCCTAAAGTGCCGGTCGGCTTCTTAATTTAATTTTATTTTTTGTCATTAATTCATCAATTAATTATTGTGGAATGTGATCCCCTATCCCAGTAAATAAAGAATCACGCCTCTCCTATAAATATATATGTATTTTGTATTCTTAAGGGAGGATTGAAATATATTGTGGAATTTTATTTGAAATAATGCTTGTGAACAATATCTATATGTTAATATAAATAATAAAATATAAATATTTTAGACAAGTAATAATTTTATATAATATTAAAACAGATATCATAAATCTAAATCCTGACTTTATATTTTATTTTATTTAATTAAGTATTCTACGTGTTAAACTTGCTAGGAGTCTAGCCCATTTTATAAGTGGTGATTTTACACTCAAGGTCAAGTATTAAGAAATGTATATAATTTGCTTTTTTTCTAGTTTTAGAAAATATTTAAAACATAAAATTATAAATAATCCTCATATGCTATCTCTTTTAAGAAAAAGTCTATCCATGTGTTGTTAGTTTTTCTTCTTAAAATAAATAAATAAATAAGTCAACTTAACTCGAACATGTTTCAATTAAAAAAATTGTATCCAACTTTTCGTCCAATATTTACTTAATTTGTTATGGAAAATAAAATAAAAGAAACATAAAAACAAAACTACTTTTTAACTCTATTTACTTTTACAAATATATAAAACATATTTTAGAAAAAAAGATAATCAAGTTTTACTATCTATTTTTACAAAACCCAATAAATAACACAGGCTTAACAAAAGTATCAATCCTTGAGATTTTGAAATCAACCATTACTCCCTTCTCGTAGGAAGAAGATAGAGAAGGTGTTAAAAATATAATCTAAATATTAAAATTTACTTCTTTTCATCTATTTAAACTTTTGAAATAAGTGTTGATTTCACTAGATTATTAGAATAAAAATCATGAATTCGAATCCTGACTTTATATTCTATTTATTTAATTAAATATTTCACGTGTTAAGCCTACTCATTAATAAATATATTGGCCCACATGTGAGAGGGAGTAATAAGAATATAATATAAATAATAAAATTTATATTTTTCATCAATTTAAACTTTTGAGACAAACGAAAGACTTGTCCAATCTTTCCAAAAAAAAAAAACATCTGTTTTTTTTATAAAGATGGATGGTGCTCATAATTTTAATTTTATGAACTTAACTTGGAGATTTTAAAAATGAAAAAAGACATAAAAGAAGCAATAATATATATATTTTTATATATATATATATATATATAGTAGGAGTTTGCTAGCCAAAGGCAACCTTAATTTCATCAAGGCCGGCTCAGCCATAGCCATTCCAAGTTTGTGCTAGCTAGCCATTGCAGCATTAATACTACTCGATCACAGCTAAATCATATCATCTCACGATTTAAACGGTGCTTAAATTGATACTAAAGTTCCATTCTTAATTTTTCTTTGCTGTTTCCATTTTGTTTAGTACTGTACTACTGTTGATTGCTGTAATTAATTGCCATTAAACTGTACGTCGTTTCTTGTTTTTGAGCTCTCATAATCGTATCTACACAAGATTGCATCCCAAGTTGGTGATAAATCAGAATATTGACGTGCTACAGATAGATCATGAAAGAACGTTGACCTACAGAAGAAACACAGTCCAGTCGCCACAATTCAGTAGCCAGAACACGCACTCATTCTCTGTGAAGGCATCATTATATTTTATGTTGCATACAGATCAGGTGAAAGCATCATTTATGGAGGGACCTCACCACAAAACACGCACTATCATACTCTGTTTCACTGACCCGATAGATCCGGCCCCCCAGCGCATGCTCCTAAGTCCTAATTAATACCTCTCCCGGCCTTCCACCAAGCCATCCCATTATCAATTCTGCCCCCACCTCGTTGACCCATGAAATCAGTGTTTTCAATATGGTACGGTTATATTAATCGGTATGTATTGTACCAAATTAGTAACTAAAATGGAGACACTACAACAGAAATGACCATTCCTAGTAAAATATTTCGTTGCAAAAACTCTAACATTCGTAGCAAAATTATTTTCGCAGTGACTTAATTTCGTTGTGGTATCGCCGGTACAAACCCTTCACTTCTGCCTACCTACAACGGAATGGAAAAGTCGCCGGCAAAAGTATATCATTTCACGGCTTTTTTTTTCGTCGCTATAAGTACCATAGCTGCCGCAAAAATGATTCCGCCTTTTAGTTACATATCGTTGCCAAAGACCAATAACAACAGGCAGAATTTCTTTTACAGCAATATAATTTCGCCGCAAAAGTATTTTCCCAACATCCGGGATTACGCCGCTATATAGTTTTGTCAATAGCAGCGAAAGAATTTCGCCGCTATCAATATTACACAGCGTTTTTTGGCCACGCCGCGCTTGAGAAGGACTCATTCGAAATACTCAATTACAGCGACATATTTTTGCCGCCAGTTAAGTTTAGCGTCGTTTTTTGCCACGCCGCTATTAGATTCTGGTGACCGTATATTCAATTGCAGTGACTTTAAAACGCTGCTAATAGTCTTTTCGTAGCGAGTTTTTAGAACGCCACGAAAAATTTAGCGTGCATTTATATCAATTCTAGCGACTTTTTTTCGCCGGGAAAATGGTTGCCTGCATCGGTTTATTTCCCTTGTGCCGCAATACATTTTCTTGTTATAAATTCCTGCTCAATTGTTTCTTTCTCTCGGATCACATTCATTTACACATATACCAAATACCATACAATCTTTGTTTCGATTAACAAATGACATTCATAAATATCTTCAACCATCAATTTATCCAAAGTCATGTATTTATACATTAAGGTGGTGGATTATACCAAGTCAAGTATAAACTGGGCTATTAATAAATAAGTCACATATGATTATTATAATAGATTTAAGGAGTCTGCTATCACTAAAATAAAGCAGCAAATCTTGGATTCACGCTCATGTTGCTGCTACTTAACCCAATCTTTATGAATGGCCATATCACCATATATGGTTTAAAAGCTCTTCTCTTTCGCACAAGTTGCAGCATCCATTTTTGCAATGCCTGACATAGGGATGAAATGAAAAACCATATTGTGAGCAGCACATGATGACTTGCTAACTGCCCTCGCAAAATTTTGGGATCATTCTGTGAAATCCTTAACCTGTAAAAAGCATGTGAACACATCAATGATCAAACACTACATAGGGGCATGTTTATAGAGGAGTTAATCATGCTGCAGATTGGTTGGCCAAATCAGATGCTCTAGTCGTTTCTAGTGAGTATGTTGGCAGGCATGAGGCTTCAAAAGAGCTGAGATGTTTCGTGGTGGTGTTGAGAGAGGGTATACCATATTTAAGCTATAATTGAGTTTTTCTTTGTACCGTTTGGAGAGGTTTGCTATTTGTTTTCATTAGTGATGTGCTATGGATTGCTCACTCTCTAATGTGAGCTTTATATGAACTAATATAGAATTTTCTGAAAACCAAAAGTCAGAACCCACAATTTTTTGTCAAAAAGAAAATAAAACAGGAATCATACACTTACAAAGTTCGAATTAGAATCCCATGACTTAGATGTCCAAGATCCTTCATATAAGCTGGCACAGAGACCTTCCTTCCAAAGTGTCTCAACTGATTCTAGCTGCAACATTAAGAAACTTGAATCAGATGTACTATACAAACAATGGGTTGCCTCATCTTTTGGTAGTACATATCCAGATTAAAAGAATTAGAGCTATTATTTTACTGCTAATATGCTAACAAAAGTAGAGAACAATCATACCTTAATAAGAGTAATGAAAAGCTCTGCCAAGGATTCTTTGTTATATTTTCCATAGTCCAAATAATTATGAACATTTCTTGCCACACTTACAGAATCAGTTCCATCTGAACCATGCCAAGGTGGCTCAAATGTCAAAATGAAGCAAATCAAGAAGGTCCATGATTGTTACGAAGAAGCAATCATAAAAGCACAAGTTCAATAATGAACAAACAAGGAAAGTAGCAAAATGGAAAAAAAAACATATCTGCTTTTGCAAATTAAGAGCTAAGTAAAAATTGTGGAACATAATGTAGATTATTTTTGGGTACATGCTATGGAATCTGAACTCAATTGAGATCATAACAAAGTTCATCCAAACAAAATGAACTAATATGTTTCCCTTTCAGCAGAGTGACTACAACTCTAACAAGCAAAAAGAATAACCCTAATATGGAAAAGCCCCCTAGAAAAGCTAACAGCATGCATTTTGAGTGTTAAATTCACTTGAGATTTAAAAAAAAAAAAGAAAGATAAAGAAAAAGAAAGTTGAGTCAAATAGTTTGGCCATTTGGCATCTGAGTAGTGATATAACGAGTAAAAATGGGGTAGAAGCACCCCTAAAATGGCATGTATATATAGAGGCGGTGAAAAAATATATATTATTAGGAAAGTGATAGAAAGTACAATTTCAGATAGGAATGCTGCAAAAGATACACATTGCTAACCTTAATTGGCTAATGAGGATCCTTGGATGATCCCAACTCAATTCTGACTAGGGCTCAGTTAAGTAAGGTTGAGTATGTAATTATTAAATAAGAGAGTAAGGTATATGTAAATGCTGAGGGCTAGATTTCTACACTTGTCAGAACACATTTGACAAAAAGGAAGACCAGCCCAAACCGTAACCAAAATAAGAAATAAATCAAGAGGTGCACCTTGAATGGGCTTATAGCACAAATTCCCTCATAACAACTCATGGCCCTAAGTTTCACTTTAATGGGCCAGCAGATGGAGGCTCATGGCACAAATGGGAACCTGATGGGCTCATAGCCCAACTTAAGCCAAGTGGACCATGGCCCATGTTTTGTCTTACAAGCTGGGCCTAAAACTCAAGCAAAAAGGCTCATGTCCTAAATTTGGACTCACGCCCAAGATACATCATAACAGGCTCGCGTCACATGTTTCATCTCAACAGGATCACAGCTAAGATTATATTCCTCCTAGCTCACTGCACATGATACATGCCATTGGGCCTATGGCCTACGAAGTGCTCTACCAAATCAATGGCCCATCACTATTGTATTGATAAGAAGGGAGACTAAAAATAGATCCCAAATGAGCAAAAAGGGCCTTAAATTAGTGTGGCAGAAAATATGCCACAAGCAGACCTACACCAACCCACTTAAAGGACCCTTTCCACATTTCAAAGTGAAGGCTCGAGCCCATTAAATCATTAAAATTTAAATTGTGGGCCAAGGAGCAGATTGTAGGAATGCCATCCAACCCGCAAAGCACATGGGATGATCTTCTCCCTTGGGAAGCCAGGGTGCAGTGTGATATGAAATGCCAACTCATAAAAAATTAGATGAAAGGCATATCATTGATTGTGTTTTAAGAAACAAAACAAAATAAACTAGGCCTAAATATTTCACCCATGAATGAATTACCAAAGTCTATAGAAACTAGGTTGGTTGGCTACAACAATTATTAAACATATGTTAACCCTATATAACAAATTCCCACTGGTCAGTGGAAAGATATGGCATTTTTAGTCCTAATGAAGTGTATAAATAGGCCTATAATTAATCTTAACAAGTGGTGCTAATTTATGTGAGGAAGACAGAAGGAAAAATATCCATACCTCAATGAGGATGATCAGGAAATCCATCCTCGAGCACTAACTGCAACAAAATATAACCACGAATGAGATTATGAAAGACCATCACATTCATGCAGAAATAATAAGAATACATGAGATCAAATATACTCACCTGAGAATTCAGCTAGAATAAGAAAAATCACAACAAAATGGAAATCAAGTGAACTGTTTGGGGAACTCACGAACACTTTTCAAGGTCGAGACATCATTGCGAATGCCATTCATGTCAGTTTACTCTTAAGGTACCTAGAATAACCATAGGAAGAATGTGTCAACAAGTATTTGTGGATAAGAGTGAGAAAATTTTGTTTGATATAAGAAACACGACCCGTGATTTAACTGTACTCCTTACTCAAAAGTTACTCAAAAATCAAAAACCCACCATGCTATCTTTAACGTGTAAACAGACCCCTTTGTATATATATATATATATATTATCTATAGCCCAGTTGTCAGATTGTCCACAAAAAGCACCCAAAATTGTCAAAATATACAGTCCCCTTAAGTATCGGAGAAATTACTCAAACTCTGATTCTGTTGAAATGACTTAGTGAATCCAGGTAAACCCCTCATTAAAGCCTGCAGCATCCTGTTATTCTGCATCTGCTGCTCCCTAAGATTCCGCACCTCTTCTCTCATTTCTTGGAGTTGACTCTTGTACTGTTCAGCATCTTTCTTATATTGTTCAGCATCCTGCCGACTTCTCTCAATCTCGGCCAAATACTGTTGCATTTTAAGTTGGTCAAGTTGTCTACTTGACTTATGGATGACCATCTCTCTGAGTCCCCATGCATATCCAGGTCTATGGCCAAGAACCTTCCTAAAGATAGTTGCTGCTGCCTCATCAGTATGCTGCTCTGGTGCTAGGCCATCCATCCTACCTTGCATAGTCCTCTGCACATTGACAATGCTTTCAATTATTAAAAATCTATATACATAAGCTGTGCTATTTATGTATTTATCACATTTGAAAAGAAGCATAGATCCCGGGGAATGTAATTGCACTACTCACATAAGTTTCTTCTGTCGCTGGTGTCACAAACGCATTCTTCTTCTTTGACCAACGCGTCTCCTTGTAATAGTCAATCATATTCTTGGAATTTTCAGCGTGTTACATGTGTCAGCAATTTGTACAGTATAAGAATATATTTTCCAAGGAGAGAAATTTCATTAAAGTGGACATGTGCATTTTAAGCCCAAACAGCTAGAGTAACCAATCACAACAATAATTTACTACAAACAAAAAAATAAAAGAAATACTATTCACTCAAAAATAGTATTTAAAACAACACTAAAAACTATATTCCTAAAATAATAACACACTATAAAATACCTATCTATCATTGCATATCGTTGTGTTACTTATTCGGGCTTTTGATTTAATACATTATGAGTCATTATGTGTGATTATTATTTGGGATATGAGTTTATATTTGGTACAAGTGTAACCTCTATGAGAATAAGTTATTTTAAACCTATACCTTTTGTGCAAGGATCCGGACAAATGATTTACGTCCTGATGTGTGATTAATCATGAGCTTCTTTCGATTCTCTCGATTTTGAGCTGACATTTTCTGCCACGTAAATTCCCAACGTTAGCTATAATAAACAAACTTGCCACAACAATTTTTAGACATAAAATGGGTAAATAATTTGTTTAATATTATATACAATACATACTTTAAAGGCGTCGCTACCTCACCTCCCACATAACTTAACCCATACAAGCAGGTCAACCAAGCTAGTCTGGTTAGCCAACGCCTCTTCATGGCTTCCATAGGATCGATATATCTTGTGCAAGTCATGGTGAAATGCGTTGAAGCGCTTACGCAATTGTTTGGTTACTGTCAATAGGTGGTTTTCATGTTCCCAATCAAACTCAAAGTCACTCTACAAGAAAGTATCATCACGTCATTTACGCAACGATTATACTATGACCACTTCCTAGCAATCAATATTAATTAACAAATGAATCAACTTAACACGACTAATCAGCTCGTCTTTCTGGGCTTGCGGGACATCAGACCATCGTGCGTGACTCATGTCACAATATTATTTAATAATCCATGACACCCGAGATGTGAACATGGCCGTATTTTCACAACACGGGGCAGTCTCGCCATCATTTATCTTCAAAATCACTTTCTTGTTCTTTCTCAGTTTCTCAAACAGGGTGCCTTTTGTGGGACCACGCGTATGTTTCCTCTGTTGCCGGTTTGCTACGGTCTCCATGGGGGCATCTGCAGCTATATTACAATGATCACAACATTGCGATGTGTGAAACTATAGTTAATCTTTACACTCAATTCACATGTATAAATAAGCCAATTCATTCTTTATATCTAGGAAAAAACATGACAATTTGTGGTTTACCGAGATCTTCATTGCTTGTAGGTTCTCTGAGAGATGATTGTTCTCTAACTGGCGAGGGTTCTTGTATGGGATTCAGTGGGGGAACTGGGTTGGGGCATGGAGGTACCCAAGGCTGTCTCGGAGGCTGCGTGGAATCGCCTGAGTTGGTTTGCTCTGCCTCCTCAAAGGTATGGGGTGAAGAGAGACGCGCTCCATGCGGTCGGCAAAATCGACACGAGTACGGTACAGGGAGTCTTCGGGCACGAGTACCTCAGAGTCTCCCTCCACCTCTTGAACTTTCTCCTAATCGATTACCTGTGTGGGTACGAGTTAATTGTTTGAGACAAATAACATTCTATTCCACATGATATTCTCAAAGTCAAAGACAGGTACAATGAAAAGATCATATGTCGCACATTTTGCAATTAATTGTTAGTAGACTAATCCTTACATTTTATAAGGATTATAATTTTGCAAATTAGAATTTTCAAAAGTAATATCATTTAATGCACTTAGATAGCAGCCTATGTTATGAGCACAACATAGATAGAAAAATAACTAAATTGTCGAATTATATACCTTGATAGTTGATATTGCTCATCGTATCTCTAGACTGAAGATGGGATTACGATGACATGTTGACAAGGTGTACCGGCTACAAGTATGTTATGTACCCAATTTCCAGTTACATGAAGCAAATAAGTATCGCACGTTAGGCTTTGTTTCAGCAGGTATTAAAGTAGTAAACATAAATACTTCTTGTGTATTTGTTTGTTATTTGCATAATTAAATAGGCCGAGACTGAAGCAAGTAAATTCTACCTTGATTGGATTCAAGGAAGTGAAGTCACATGCAAAACCGTCTGTTTTCCCCTCACCTGAAAAAGAATAATATCATACATATCTGAAGTCAAACAAGTTTAGAGGAAAATAAATAAACTATCATTTATATTTATCCCTTTATATATATATATATATATATATATGAAAACATAAATTCTATCTTCTGCATATTAGTCTAGCCCATTTATCAATAATAAATATGTTAACTTTAATAAATAAATCAAAGTAAGAATTTTATATGAAATAATAATCAACTACCTATGCCTACAATTTAATTTCAAAGAGTTAATCTATTGTATTACCCTTCAAATCGGGATCTTTGTTTTTTGTTTTTGATGTAATTATAAATTTGACACAGACTCTTCCTCTATGGACAGATCCTTCTCCTCTGAATATTCCACATCACCATATGCATCTCCAGAACCAGAAGCCATAATGTCATCATTGATAAAGTCCGTTGAATCTATGCATTGACCATTCTAATCCGTGATATTTCGTACATCAATATGTCTAGGTAGTATATCCATCCTACTTAGTGGAGTTGACATTGGATCCGCATCACATTGTACTGGTGCATAATAATATGATGACTCATCTTCTTAATCAGCATCATCGTCACTTGATTCACCATCAATATCTTCCAAAACTCTCGGCACTGGAGGAATGTTGTATACATTCCTATTTGTATAGTTCTGCACAACACCCCAAATCCCTTTCGCCCTTGAATCTTTAATGTAGAAACATTGAGAAGCTTGACTCACTAACACGAACGGTTCATCCTTATACCACTTCATATCCATGTTGAGACTAATCATATGGTCATCCACCCGCACTCCTCTTTTTCGATCACCCACGTTAAACCAATCACATTCAAATAGGTACACCCGACGTCACTCCATGTACCGTAACTCTACGATATTATTAATAACACCGTAGAAATCTAGATTATTTGTGGCCTCGTCGCCAGTTACCAACACCCCAGAATTTTGTGTACGCCGGTGAAGCTCACGCTGCTTTGTATGAAACTTTTTTCCATTTATAATGCAAGCAGTATATGATGCAACCCAATGGTCAAGCCCACAAGCTAACGCATACAAATCAGAGGTCACTGAATGTGGATTGGAGATACGTTGTTCCTGGATCTACACCAAAATTGTTAAAAAATCACAACATATATTCTTTTCATTCCAAAACATAACAAAATCTATGATATTTAAAGTAGATATGGATAGAGAATAACTTACATGTTGTTTGAACCAAGTTGGAAACTCATTTTGATGCGTGCGATCAATGCAATTTGGGTGTTGCACCTTACATTTCTCGTAGTGCTCCCTGCATTTGGAGCACGGAATCACCAAGAAAAATATTCAAGTTAACTGGTGTGGGTTGATAAGAACTTGTTAAGTTCAAATGAAAGTATATATGTATAAGTAAAGCCATTGATGCTTACTCTATATAAGATCTAATCTCTGCACAGTTGTTAAGCACGTACCAGATGGCTGCTCTAAAGACTTTATTTTCTAATTGCACATTAGAAGCTGTACCCAAGGGACGAACTTTTTGGTTGAAAATTTTGAATCCATCTATAGTTTCTTCTTCGTCAGCATCAACGTTGCGATCCACTCGACTAAACTTTGTCTCAATATCATGGAGGTACATGGAGCAAAATGTCAGACATTCGATGTGAATGTAAGCCTCTGCTAGTGAACCTTCTGGACGGTATTTATTCTTAATATACCTCTTGAATTTGTCGAGATATCTCTCAAATAGATACATCCACCTATATTATACTGGACCCCCAAAAATAGCCTCATGGGGTAAATGAACAACTAGGTGAACCATAATATCGAAAAAAGAAGGAGGGAATATCATCTCTAGTTTGCATAAAATGGCGATGATATTAGTTTGGAGCTAGAATAAACGATTCACATCCAAAGTTCGAGCACATAACTCTTTGAAAAAAGTGCTAAGTTCAGTCAATGCCAAAGCAATGTCACTTCTTAAGTACCCCCCAATAGCAATTGGGAGTATGTGTTGAAGGAAAACATGACAATCGTGGCTTTTCAACCCTGAGATTTTGCAATCACGTAGAGAAACACATTTAGCTATATTAGAAGCGAACTCATCGGGGAATTTGATATCGGTCAGCCACTCACAAAATTTATTCTTTTCATTTCCATGTAATGTGTAAAGTGCATGTGGCATTGTTACACGTTCACCTTCACGCCTAAAATGTAATTCTTTTCTGTAGCCCAAAATCTCCAAGTCACGCTGAGAATTGATGTTATCCTTAGTTTTACCTAGAATGTTCATTAAAGTGAATAAGATGTTATCGACAATATTCTTCTCAATATGCATAACATCTAGATTATGCCGAAGTCGAAGTGTTGACCAATAAGGTAACCTGAAGAATATGCTACACTTTGTCCAGTTCAGTTCTTCAGCAGTGCGTTTTCTCTTCTTACGAGATTTACCAAATTGAATATCCCCAATCATATACAATTGCGTTTGAATATCATCTCCTCCTAGATCTCTTGGTGGCATGCGGCGACGTTCTTTACCATTAAATAACCATTTTCTCGTTCTCCATATGTGATCAGGTGGTAAGAAACGTCGATGTCCCATATAACAATTCTTTCGGCCATATTTCAACCAATTAGAGTCTGTGTGGCTTTGCAAGATGGACAAGCCAATTTTCCTTTTGTTGACTAGCCAGAAAGATTCCCATAAGCAGGAAAGTCACTAATTGTCCACAATAAGGCAGCATGTAACATAAATGTTTCCCTAGTCGAGGCATCATATGTAGGTATCCCATGTTCCCAAAATTCAAGTAGTTCATCGAGCAGCGGCTACAAGTAAACATCGATGTCATTCCCTGGTGACCTTGGACCAGGAATAATCAAAGATGTCATGAAGAACTGGTATTTCATGTATGACCATGGCGGCAAGTTATACGGAACAAGGATCACTTGCCAAATGCTATGAGGTTTAGCCAAATTGTTGAAGGGAGTGAAGCCGTCACTTGACAGACCGAGCCTTACATTGCGAGGATCCGCAACGAACCAATTATGTTCCTTATCAAATTTCTTCCAGGACTTAGAGTCGGTCGGACGTCTCATACTAGTATCTTCTATTGCCCGTTGCTCCTTATGCCATCTCATATCACCTGCTATCTTTGCAGTCATAAAGAGATGCTGCAATCTTGATTTCAAAGGAAAATGTCGCAACACTTTTTGAGGTATCACTCGTGACCTATGTGTATTTGGAATCCACCTCGAGGCCTTACATACAGGGCACTCATTAAGAGCTTCATTTTCTTTCCAGAATAAGATGCAGTCGTTGATTCATGCATGTATTTTGTTATACTTGAATCCCAAACAGCGCTCCAAAGACCTTGACTCCTCATATGATTGTGGCAAGAGCACATCTGGGAAGGCAAACCTCAACAGGTTAAGGAGCATGTCAAATGACTTAATTGACCATCTACCTATTGATTTGATGTGTAATAACTTGATAATGAATGACAACGTTGAAAATTTTGTACACCCATTGAAAAGAGGACGTCGAGCATCCTTCAGTAGCTGGTCGAAAGGTGGCGCTTGTGTGGCTTCAGGTATTGGTGGCCTATTTGGCGAATGAGTGTTGTCTTGAGGCACATCAACAAAGGTGCCTGCCCAAATATCATCCAACATCTGCTGCATGTCATCGATGTAATCATCTTCTGGTATAACCTCGTCCTGAATATCGTCATCACTGACATTAAATGTCTCTTCCTCTCCATGAAATACCCATTAGGTGTAATTTGGATTGATCCCTTTGATATACAAATGAGTTTCCACCTCAAATATAGGCAACTACAGATTGTTAAGACATGTACGACAGGGATACCGAATACGATCCCTTCCACCTGCATGGTTCCTTGCTTGTGTGAGAAAATTGTTAACCCCATTAGCGTATGTAGGTGATAAAAGTCTATCAGACTCGTTCATCCAACTTTTATCTATCTGGAGAAAACACATGATTGGAAACTTTTATTAGATAACCTGAGTTATGCGAAAATTTTCAACACATTGATCAAGTCACATTTAATGGAAATGAAGGTTGAATATATTTTGTTGCATGTGATTAAATGAATGGTCTCACCACATTATTGGTTGCGACAACATACGTGTGGGAATGGAAATCATAAAATGGTTTCCAAAGAGTTCACCATGAATATATTTTGTTTCTTCCTAGTACTTGGGCATTTTAGCATTTTCTAATGTTCATATTTGAAAAAGTTATTCTTCTTTATTTAATAGGTGGTTCATATGGTTGTATCAAATCCCTGCATTTGGATGTTCCTAATTCTCAGATTAACTAGATGATAGCTTGGAAACCGCCTTTTATGAGTTTTGATAATCTTGGATACGAACTTTCTACTTATATAGATCCAATCTATTTATAGGCTTAGACATTCATTTAAGGACACTTTATACCTCTAACGTTTTAGTAGTGAACTTTAGTGCGGACTATATGCTCAAGGCATATCATGATACGCTCAAGGCATATCACATGAATTTTCAAATGACTTCAATGTTGCTTTGAAAAGGTTGGTTCATTTACATCTCATATCACAGTATATCATTCTATAGGTTTAAAAAACATCTAAACATCAGATGGAGATGAAGTTATTCCATTTTTACTACCTTTAATCATAAGCTGCAAATAGAAATTCATGTGCAAATTTGTTTAATGCCTTTACAATTTAGGTGACAAGGTTGTTCTCTGAAGGCTCATCAATAGATCTGTGATGATTTTGTAATTTACAAAAACAAAATTCACTACTTATTTTTTAAGATCACAAGGAATGTTGAATATTCCTTGTATCACTATTCATCCAAAAAAATCCGTAATTATATAGCACAATATGCTGCCAACTATAAAAACAAACAGATTAGATGTTTCCTCACCATATAATAATAAAACCCACTGCATAATCATCATAATTTATTAATATGATTATTATATTAACATCAAGGCCAACATATACAAATGAATTTTATAACTAAGTAATGTATACTAGAAATACTTTATATATAGCCGTTGAAGTTTTATGCATCAATTATGCATTTATTCAACAATTAACACCGTCCAAAGCAATATATTACTACACCCAATATAATTATATATTTAAATAATATAGAGACACTCACACACACACACAACCATGTTCCCTCACATTTTTCTCACTTCTAGTACAATAGTTAAAATCAAGAGATTTTATTGGTTAGGAGTCAAGGGAAGATTGGTAGAAAAATATAAAGCAAAAAAGTGTAGCTTTGTGTACTAGGATCCAAGTGGAAAGATTAGGCCTAGATCTTAAGGGAACTAATCAATAAAACCATGATATATATATATATAGACACACATAAATCTAATCACTTAAGGAAACCAATCAATGAAATATTAATATATCATATATATATAGACACACTCAAAATCTACCGGTATTAGAGAGCCCAAAAGCAAAAAAGAAAAAGATTCAAAAGAAACAAATCTAATCTATGTAATTACAGATTAATGAATTGGCTGACCTTCTCTTCATTTGTTCAGAGATCAATATTGAATATTGTATCTAAGAGTCATAATAATCCTATTGTTAGAAAGTGCTAAAATCAACCAGAAAACAGAGCACTATGAACACAAATTGGCAGAAATACAGAGCACTATAAATACAATTACTATAACATCTTATATAGAGCTTATAAATTATTGAAAGATAAATAATGTCCATAGAAATCTCAAAGAGGTACAAAATCTTGTCATATTTACTGAAATATATCTTCAAATGCAAGCACTATAAAACTGATAAAATATGCCAAGATTTCCTTTACCTATCTTAATCAGTTATTGTCCATAGAAAGCAAACACAAATTGATTAGTACTACTTCAGAAATAAAAAATCCCACATTTGTATCCCTAAAAAAAATATTGATCGAACTCAAAACAAACTCCAATATACAAAACCAAAACAAAGATTGATCAAATTCAAAGTAATTTATTCAGATTCGACCATAAATCAAAAAACTGGAAAAAAAAAACTAATCAACAAATACCAATGCGCACACACATGGACGTTCTCTATGTATAACCGTCAGCATCTACATATACAAACACACGCACATGGAGGAATTTAAGAATTACATACACTAACTCTTCGGTGGAGGAATACTTAACGTACTTTATGTGGATTTTATGGATTTAACAAAATGATTAGAGTTTTACCAATAGATTCTACCATAAATCACAGAATAATGTATTAAAGCACTTTAAGCATGAACCCAGCCCTTCAGTTCCAGTCTTCCAGAAGCTTACCTTCGAGTTGTGTCTTCCACGATCTAGGGCTCCTAATAGAGGAACTCAACAAATGGAAGAAATCGGAGGCAGCAAGCTTCAAGAGCACAAACTAATTCGGTGGAGGAACACTTAGGTATTTGTGGATTTTGGAGAAAATTGGAAGAGTACCTCCAATATCTTACTCTTGCTCAGACGATGCTAGCACAGGAAGATAAATAGGTCCCAGCGGTGAGGCAGTGGCAGTTCGCAGTGGAGCAGGTGGCCGGTGAGAAGGTGGGTTGTCGCGCGATTGCAGCGGTGGAAGGTTATTTGGAGTTCGATTTCACAGAGGCCAGCGGAAAATTGAAGGGAGGGGGGGGGGGAATAGGCGCAAAACCAATGGGGGCAGGCTAATTAAGGGAATAGATTCCCGCCTCATTAAATTTGATTTTGCGGTGATTTGTTTCGTCGCAATACTTCCAGCTTCTTTGCAGCGATTTTTTTTCGCCGTAATAATTACCCACTCTATCAGACAGGGTGTCGGCGTCAAAAGTATTTTAAAACTAAGCGGAGAATTATTAATCGCCTCAAATGTAAATTTTTCCCAGCTAAAAAATTTACAGCGAATAGAAAATCGCTACAAAAACCCTAATTTCTTGTAGTGAGAAGATAAATATTGGTTATTTCAGTACATTTCGATCAATATCGGTCAGTTTTTAGTGTACTAGCTGAAATATTATATTTTTGTATTTTCATAATTTTCACTCAATTTCTCACATTTGAGTACTATTTTCTTAACCTTTTTTAATCATTTTTTTAAAGACTAAAAATCAAATTTCTACTTTTTAATTTTGTGATAAAGATGAGTGATTATTTTTTTAATATATATTTTAACTTTGTAAGTCTAATATTAATATTATTTTAAAATATAGTTTATATATATAATTAGTTTATCTATATATAGGCTATCTCGAAATGATACTTTAAATGATATCGATATTGAAATATTTTATTTCAATGCCTTAATCGAAATAGTTACCAACATGATATTCAAAACTTTGTATGAGGATATTAAGATGGGATCAAATGAGATGAAATAAGAAATTTATGAATAGTAATAAATAACTTATGAATATTAGTACAAATATTTGAATTAATATGTTTTATAAAATTTTGAGAAAGAAAATAGAGAAAATTAAATAAAAATATTACAAAGTTAAAATATTATTAGTGTACGAAGATTTTCCCTCTTACGACCTAGGTAATGGAGAAAAAATTAAGGAAATAAGATAAAAGATACAGTCTAGTACGATCATGATCATCGACATTGCTTTTAAAGAAGCAAGGACCCATATCCTAAAGATCTACACCTACGAAAGAACACCTTGTAATGCGAACTCCACACAAGAGTCGACTGTATAAAGGATGAGACTTGGTCCCCTAGGGCTCTCTCAAATGGTGTCAGGTTCATGAGTACTTATTCAACTAGACGAGCTAGACGTAAAAAAGAGCCATTAATCCTTTGGCAAAGGAACATTGACGAGCGGCTGCAAGGAAATGGATCCCAGGAGGACATGTACGATTTATCTCCCCAAACTCTTAGTATAAATAGAAATCCCTAGGTACGAAAGAACTCTTTCTAGACTCTCTCAATTATTTACAAGTTTCCAAACGAAAATACTAATTTAAGTATCGGAGACTTCACCGGCTTACCAAGGTTCCCTTCTCCCTGTCTTCTTCGTGTGTGCAAGTCAAACCTAAAAAACCCGAATTGTTGGAGCTTGGCCTAAAGGTATACGAAACACAAAGTTATTAATTAAAATATACTTTTAAAATATAATTTTTATTTCAGGATTTGAAAAAAGCTGAATTATTTTTTGTGTTTTAAATAGAAGTTTGTGAAAGTTGTAATAATTAGATAATGATTAGGTAAAGAAGTTGAAAATCTAAACTTGAAAAGTGTTGTGCCTATTAGGGGTATAACCAGTTGGGTTTGATCCGGTTTTGGACATATTTTAAAATTAGATCGGTATATACCAGTTTTGAAATTTGAATAACTGATATTGCACTAATTATATTCCTAAACCGATACTTTGGATTTTACCAATTCTGGTATAGTTCAGCTCAGTATTTTCAATTTTATATATTATATATAACATAGTATATATAACATAATATATGCTATTTTATATATTATATAAGTCATATAAGATAGTATATTATATTATATAATAATGTGGTTATAAGATTTTACATTTAATATTAAATTGATTAGTAATTTATCATATAATACAAAATTATTTTATATATAATTATATATTATGTACAAAAATTATATATAATATAAATTATATATAATATTTTATATAATATAAAAAATTTTAAAAAATATATATATATGAACTAGTCCCATTTTAAAAAAAGAAAAATCGAAACCATATCAATTTTGACTTGTTTTGAGAAAAATGAAAATCGGTATTGAACCGAATTAGACTCGGTACGAGACCAAATTAACTTACCGGTTTGGTTCGGTCCGAGTTGGTTTTTTGATTCACCTTTTTGTTTTACCTCTAATATTTGTAATATTTGGATGTTGAGATGAGATGAAAACATCTTGCAATCCAAACGGTGCTTAAAGTCTAGTGCATAAGATAGATAGACATATGAAGTGAACCTATAAACTCTAGAAGATCCAAAATAATTCGAGATTACAAAGAGTAGTAAAACTATTTTTGAGCCAGCCTTGAAATTTACTAGGGCATCACTTCATGCTCCATTTATTCCCCAACCTTTTTTCTTTTGCTTTCAAAACTATGGAGACAAAGTAAAAACAGAATAAGCCAAAATCTCATTTCCCCATGTTAATTTACACTTTTGGTATAAAATCTCATTATGGAGTTCTAGTCAGGTAAGTACTAGCTGCCCCCTTAAAAAAACCAGACCCAAAAGGGGGTTGAAGTTTTGGTTCCTTCCTTCCTCTTCGTTGTTCTCTCCTCCCCCCTCCTTCTATCTAGCTCTTTCTTTTTATTTTTCCCGATCTTTGTTTGTTTGTTTGCTTATTTTTCAAAGTACAGCAAAATGCCAATCTATTGTTTTTCAGAGCCCAACGACCACCACGAGCCCCACCACAAAAGCCTGGCTTGAGACAACAAAACAGAAGGCATTCCAAATTTCCCAGCCTACCTATGGGCTCAGAGGAACTCATGTGATATATGGTGCTCTTCTTTTACACACTGAAAGTCTCGAATACAACCCAACATATGGTGATCCAGTTCTTCATTATTTCAATACAGGATAGCATGGAGCTGAGGGAGGAGCCAAATTACACCTCAGGACTAACATTACATGAAAATTTGAACTAGAAAACGAATTTGAACACAACACCAGTTTGCTGCTATAAGTCCAGGGGGAAGAGGTTTTACATGACACCTGGGATATACATAAAGCATAATACAGTTTCAGTATAAGTTCTGCAGAACTCAGATGGCATTTTTAGCTCTCTTTGTCCAAATCTCAAATGGGCTTGAAGAATTTCAATTTGAGTCCACTGTTCACCATGCTCCAAATACCTCCAATGGAAAAGGCCAAGCTAAAAGCAATCCCTAGCCAACCAAGGATCCAATTGAAGTACCAATTGAAGCTGTATTTTGTAGGCTTTTTTATAAGAACCCACATAAAGCAAGGGTAAGCAAATGTGACAGGAAGAGTGAGTCCTCCTAACAGACCAGCAATACTGGAGAGAAAAGGGAGTGCAATCCCTAGGAAGAAGTTTATAAATCCATAGAATACACGAAAACCAGATCGGACCCAGATTGAACAAGGGCGGTTGGTTCGGCTGGTGTAGCTGGCTTCAAAACTGTCAAAAACAGGCATGGAGTATATCTGGAAACTGCTCAAACAGTTGAACACAACTAGCAGAAAAGTGATTGCAAGAAGTGCTCTCGGGATGTCTTGACTATGAAAGGCAAACAAGGCATTAAGAATCCCTCCTGAAGGCATCTGCAAGTAGAAACAGAAATATGTTCTTGATGCAATGGCATATATTTGAAAATCTTATAAAATATTAATCAATTTGCTTGCATATATTAGTATCTGTAGAACTAAAAGTTTATGGGAAGGAAGACAATCTTGGAAAAAATCATCGATTAGTGAATTAGCATTTTCATCATTATCATAAAAAAGTAGCACTTTCATCCTTCCTGAAAATGTACCCATGAACGCCACAGTATTGCTTTCACGCGTTGTCAAATACTGGGGGCAAAGAGCGACCAAAATAAAAAGCTTCCATGAACCGAGTAAACAAAAGAATGAAGACCAAAAATCCACTATGGAGGCCAAGCAAATGAAGGAAAATGAACAGGGCACCGGACAATGATAGTTTCATCCTGATTGGGGAATATGTCATGAAGTCACCAAGAACTTCATCATCGACATTCTGATAACTATATTTTGATAAAACAGGAGAGAAGCAAATCAAATCTGAAGTTATATGACAAAGTTTATATAATGCCAATTATACACTCCACAATAAAGTATTGTTAACTACTTGTCCCAGAAGCATAAGCTAATGAGAACTTAAATTATGGCTTGGTTTTTTTTTTAGTTGAGTTGAGTTGAGAAAAAAGTTAAAAGTTGAATTAAATATTATTAGAATAATTTTTTTAATATTATTTTTGTTTTGGAATTTGAAATAGTTGAATTGTTTAGTTTCTTTTATGTGAAAATTTGAAAAAATTGTAATGATTAGATGAGTTGAGTTAGGATGAACTCAGAAAACAAATTAGGCCATATCTTAACACTCTCTCTCTCATGCGTGGACCATACTCTCCTTTTACAAGTGGGCTAAACATGTGGAATATTATAATTAGATCTAGTGAAATGTAAAGTGAAGGTTTGAACTCAAGACCTATGCTCTGATATCATGTTAAATCATCATTTGTTTTAAAAACTTATGTTGATAGGATGTGAAAGTTTTAATACATTATATTTTAACAAGTACACTTACAGAAGAAAAAAAAAAGTGCATGCAAGCATTGGTCACATTGGCTGTGCATCCCTACCACTAACAATGGGAGTAATTAAATACAAGTTAACTCACCTTCCCTAATCAGGTTATTCTCTGCTTTAAATGAAAAGGATGTTAGAACATCAATCTTGAATTTACACAAACTGCTTAAAAGCTATCATTTAGCATGTTACCCACACTTGTTTCATTCAAAGTCCTCACTGAAGCTGAATGACCATGGGTCCAAAAAGCCTACAACTTGATGGGAAAATGGTGAATTCATTCATTTTTTTTATAAGTAAACAATTGTATTAATAGAATAGGCATAGCCCAAGGTGAATACATCATTTAATCATTCTAGATCTCATTTTCACATGTAAGTTCAAATTCTTCTTCTCCACCAACAAGTTGGGATCACATGTGAAATTTCCAATTTCAATTGAAGATATAGAGACAAAGTTTAAACTCAAACCACCTAGTTTGATACAATGAAAAACCATCACTTGTACCGAAAGCAAAATTAATACAAAACGGTTATTTTAATACATAATTTAAATATAATTCTAAGAAAATCTGTTGACACGCTGGAATCTTCTATGAGACAGACTGAAAAGCATTCACCTCTATTGTATGCATAGTTTTCAAGAAATTTTGCTTCTGATACTAGTAAATTACCATGAGATTATTGATTAATCAATTTCAAGAGTAGTTTGATTATATACTTACAAGGTTTCCATAAGCCCAAAAGCCTCCAATGGCAACGGGGAACAAGCACATGGCAATGAATAAATAAGCAACTTTGGCTCCTTTCCACATAGGCACATGAGCTGGGTGCTTAAATGTTGATGGCATGGTTGCCTGATAGAAGCCAAATGAACTTTTCATTAGATGATTAAGACGCACAAACTCAACTAATGACGACTTTGGATGTTGTTGCAAAGGTATTAGTAAATTTTATCTTCATCCCTTGCAGAGTGCATACCTGGATCTCCAACGCTAAATTGTGTCCTCTGAAAGCAAAAGCAATAATTCCAAGTGCATTCATGACCGAAAAGGCAGAAGAGGTGAAGGATGGCAGTGAAAGGGGTTCATATGATAATGCCAGTGGCCTTGGTTGGCTTACAGAAAGGACCCAAACCATGGTGCAGTAAGTGATTGCTGTCACAGCCCCTATTAGTGAAAGTCCAGCAATTGAATTGAGGTTTGGGAGCTGAGATAGAACAATGCATAGAGAAGTAAACACCAGATACCACTCTATTGTTGTAAGGGGATTAGATGAACAGTGGGGCCCACAAACTATCTGGAAAAATAGTTTCATGGTCTCCCCTCCTATAAGAATCAAAGCTGTTGCAGTTCCTGCTGATAAATAAATAGTCGGGAAGAGAGCAAGCCACAGACCCAATCTTTCCCCTGCAAAACAAAGAATATCATCAGCAGATACATTTACGGAAATAACTAGTAAACCACTTGAATATCAACCATGTTTCTCATATTCACTACAAATATTAAATGCTTTAGGAAATATACTAAGATCGTGCTTTCACGTAATTGTAATTTACAATGAATTCAGTGAAGGCATCATGCTTCACCAGCTCCCCGTTATGGTTTAGTTGCTTGTGCACTCAAAGGGGTTCAATATAGAAGTAATCAATGAGTACTTTAGAATTAGACATCTACAATAGTCCTACTATAATTGTTGCAAATGCTAAATTTTAAGAAGCAAAGAACAAAAGATGGGATGAACGTTTTCATGTGACAGTATTTTACTTGACCTTTTGTCATATATGCAGATGGGGCCTGTCAAAATATGAAATTATCATGCATGCAATCATCTGACAATTGTGATAAATGGAATGGTCAATGTTATATGAGCATGTCAGGAATAAATGTAAATAATCGGCCCTGTTTAATGAGCATTCACAACAATCCGTCTATGTGCTTTTAATTTATAAGTTGTTTATGGTAATCATCTTCAAGTAAAAGGGAACATTTAAAATGTTATCTAACAAAAGTTTACGTTGAAATAATTCTCACCAAAGGCTGCTTCTGCAAGCTCCACATATCTGTTGTACCGCTTTCCTGGAACTGCCTCATGTAGCTGAACTAGAATCCACAAAGTATAGAGTTGCCAACAGTAGGCTATGGTTAAAGAAAGTATTCCCCAGCTCCTATAAAAAAGTAAAGAAGGGAAACCACGTCAATTGATAACTATTTATTCCTTTAAGCACCAAGATAAATGATCATTGTACAGATATTCAAACAATATATAAGTCAGATATTCAAACAATATATAAGATAGGCAACAGCAAGAATTTTCTCCCCAATTCATATTCTCACTTGGTAGTCCCTTTCTTCTCTATCTTCCTGACTTTCATATTGATAGCAAGCCGTTTTTATAATAATAGGTCAAATCAAGAATAGTAATCAAACTCAGGGAGCTTGCCAGGATTTGGCTGGAAAGAAGCAATGCTGTGGGCGGTAAAAGTTTCTAACTACTTTTAGTCCCAACAATGTACACAGCGTCCGTAACCATATAAAAATATAAGAAATCCATTTTTTTCTTTTACTAATATGAATGGACAACAGCAATAATAATGTGAAATTGGGCGTGACATGTTAATTTGTAAAGGATTGGGAACTCGAGATGCATAAAACCAAAGCCACAGAATAATGAATACAAGAGGTAAATGATGCAATTCTTTAGAGCCATGGCTTCTCACACCAAAAATGATGGTCATGAGCACTTTGTACTTTGCTTCCCTGGCAAATCTACACCAACTCGTCCCATTTCGTAAGGTCCTTAACACTAACACGAGGTTAGTTTTTCTATTTAATTATCCTGGATGGATCAAATATAGATCACTCATGCCATTTAGGTCTTCTTATTTGTGATGTTCATGCGGGGATATCCATGAGAAATCCAAGTTTGCAAATCAAGTACTAGCAAATTCTACTTTGGGTGCCAAACATGGCTGCAACCTTATTTCAAGAGTTTTCAACATGAGTATAGTCCGATATTGCATATCAACCAGTATGGTAAAATATATATTTTTGAAATTTCTTACAGTGTCAAGAATCACAAGTCTGCAACTTAAAACAATACCTAAGTCGCAAATATGTGTAGAAACTAGAAAGAACAACCTCACTTTTTCACCACACCAAGGAAATAAAAAAGAATGTAGATGGAAGACTGAACTAATTTGCTGTTCTTATTCTATAGTGTTGTACAGTGATAGAGTAACTTACCAAACAGATCAATTCAATTTGAAGAAATACAAGGAAAAGTAATACTAATAATGGCTGCACAATATGCTTTAGCAAAGAGTTCTAGGTCAAGTATTTTCAGTGATTTGACATGAATATTAAGATAAGGAATCAAGGGTAAGGCCAAACAAGCAAAAACAAAGTATGAAGGGCCCTCTGTCATAATCGCAAGAACTGTTGATAGAATTATGATAGGCCCGGGCCCCAGTACGAGAGGTGGCTTTTTCTCTCTAGAATAATTTTGCTTAAAAAGCAAAAGATAAAGGATCCGAATAGCTTGCATTAAGGATGTTTAATTCTTCTTTTATCAAAGAAAGTCTATCCATAACTTTGAAAAAGCAAAATAAAATAAAAAAAAGCTTTCGCTGTACCTTTATAGTCAAATTCTAGTGAGTCAGTGACTAGCACGTGGGATGCAGAGAGACAGAGAGAAGAGAGAGAGACTCAAGTTAAAGGAAAGAGACGGTTCATTTGAGAATAACTTACACATATGGTACAAATAGTGAAAGAAGTCAAAAGATTCCCTCTTTTGAAATTAATTGCATGAAGCTTAGGATAAAGAACTAACATTAGAATTGCAGTCAAAGTTGTCTATCTTTCTTCAGTCAAACATGTCACGCAGGCAGGCTTCAGAGTTCATAAATTTGCATGCAATCAGTGCTCCAAAGATATATATAAACCTCTAATCATTGATTGAAAAGTTTTAAGACTGTTGGATATTATGTGAAAAAACTTTTAACCTTCAGAATCATTTTATTGAGGCTGATTCTATTGTAGCCATTTTAATTCAATGACTTAACACTATGTCCATAACATCAAAGCATTTTAATCTAATTTATAAATTTTTAAAAATCTAACTATTGATCAAAAAAATTCTAAGGATACTAATTTGGTTAAAGAAAGAGATGGGAATTGATGGACGTCGAACAAAAAGTCGACTGCGACATGCAAGACAAATATTTGATCGTATTGATCAAAATTTGGCTATAAAAGGGTCCGAACAGATAAAAGAAAGGGCTATCTGGACTCTCTCCCGCTCAAACAATTTTGCCAGCTTCTTCAACTTTCTTCGAGAGCTTCAATCGGCATGTTTTATTCACATATTTATACATATTTTTTCTATACAAAATGAGCTATGAAAAACAGTAAAAACCCTCGTTATAATAGATTCTTATCCCCAAATATTGGTGGACATAGGTACTTGTTGAATCACGTAAAATTGTGTGTTCATTTCTATCTATTTCATATGTTATTTACGCACGTACAGTCATGCCGAGACCCTACTGAAAGCCTCAAATAATTTAAACCTAATTCGCACCAATGAGTTGAAAATAATTCTTTCTCTTATTCCGAGCTTCGAACTGTTGACCGATTTTGATGAATTCATCAATCGTATAATTCCACTCACTGTCTAACTCAGAACGATGAAAACATGTAAATTAAATTAAATAGCTATAAAAAAATATTATATATATATATATATATATATATCTATACATACCAGCCGAGAAAAGAGAAGGCAACGGGCAAAACCAGAGCCTGGAAGCCGATTCCGGCATTGAGGTTGTGGAACGCAGCATAGTGAGCATTCCCATTGCGAGACTCGGTGATGGGTAGCCAAGCGTCCTGAGGGTTGAGCTTCGTGAGGTGGCCGACCTCCTCCAAGTAGCCCTTCATGTTGATCAACACCCTCTTCATCGGCGTCCCAATCGGGCTCAGGAACCGAGGCGATATAAACGACGTCGGTGTCCACGCCGTCGACGACTTCCCGGCCTGCAGCCTCGGAGACCTCAGCCCCGATGGGGTCTGTATCTCCGGTGTAGCCGCCCTCGGCGTCGCCGGTATGGATATTAGCTCCGTCTCCGGCCTTTCCTCCATTCTCCCTAACCTCCCAACACCCAAAACCCAAAACTCTCCGTCCTTCTGCAGCTTTGCCGCTGAAACCAATGCCGGTCTATATCTAGCTTTACCTCTATCTACAACTCTGCAACTCTACTCCGAGTTACAGGTGTATATCTATACGTTATCAAGAGAGGCAATAATGGAGATTTCTTTTCTTTCCTTCCTTCGTTTTCCAACTTCACTTCAATTATTTCAATGCTTTTTTCAGTGTCGGAAGAAGTGTCAGTTTGGAATCCGAGCGTGGGGTCTTTGGCATGAAAGTTTGCAAAGTTTATGATCTTAACCGTTGGCGAGTGGGATCCATCGTTTTGGACGGCGATGAAGACAGAACCCTCGAGATTCAACGTGACGTTGATTGCTTTGATTTTTGATGGATTTTGTAATTTGGCCTTTACGTTGGAGTATCATTTCGATTTGTGAGCAAACTGACTGGAGCGTGTCTGTTCATCGGTCTCTTCACTGTAGAAAATATAAGATTATTGCTCAACCCACTTCTATTTTATTATTATATTTTTATAATTTTTTATATAAAATACAAATTTCTATATATATTTTTCAAATCTTAATACATATTTTTCAAATTCCAACACACATTTTTCAAATCTCAAAATAATAATAATATTAAAAAATAAACCAAACTCATCTCAACTCATCTCATATCCAAATCCAAGCGAGATCATAATTGATGAAAAAAAAAAGAAAATGATAAACACATAACATATTACACAATATTTATTATAAAATAAAAATATTTTATAAAATAATACTAATTTTATTACATAGATTATAAAAATATTTTTATTTTATAATTTATGTTATATAAATATTATAAAATATATTATGTATATCACTTCCTAAAAAAATATATATTTTACCAAATAAAATTGAGTTGATATAATACGCTATAAAAGGTAGAATGGTGATAGGATTACATTATTTTATTACTCATTTATTATTTACAATATATATTTGTATTTTTTATATATTTTTTTCACATTTTTAATTATTAAAAAAAATTAAAAAAATATATAATTTTATTAATAATTCATTCTTTAATCATTAAGTAAAAAAATATTTTTTAAAAAAATGATAAATGAGTAATAAACGAAGTGTAACTCTATCATTATTATAAAATATAACGTTTTGATGGAGTGATTTAAAATGATTTGTTAATAATAATATAAAAATAATAATAAAATAATCATGAGTTTAGATAACTTTTCTAATAAAAAATAATCTTAAATTATAAGTGTTGAAGTGTTATGTATACTCCAATACATTTTCCTATTGGAAGTTTGTTTTATGGGATATAAAATATAAATAAAATAAAAATAGGACGAAGTGAGAGTGAGAAATAAATAAAAAAATTTGAAGGTTCATCTTTATTATTGTGATAATGTTATAAAATTAGAATAAAAATTATTATTAAAAAATAAAATTGGAATTCTTTATTTCTTAAGAACTGAATTTTCCCTCCTCCTTTCTTTCTCTCATCTTTCTTTTTTTCTTTCTTTTCTTTTCTTCTTTCTTCTACTTGTATAAAAACTGAACGAAAACGTTCGTATTTATAAGTATAAACTATTGTACAAGTTACTGTGTACATTGAAAAAAATACAAAATTAGTGAGGAAAGAGGCATGTGATTGTTGGAGGGGGTTATTTATTGCCCCCTCCTTTTAACAAGTTTAACACTTCTCCTTAAATGACCACTCATAAAAAATCTGTCTCGTTAAATCCTTATCAAAGAAAAATCCAATGAGAAGAAAAACCCAGTGACGAAAGAAAAACAGTATAGTATTCTTATGTACTTCCAAATGCTTTAAAATTGTCTCATTAAAACCTTGCAAAAGAAAATCCAGTGGGAAAGTACATAACTACAGGTCATTACAATCAGTACAAATCTTTAAGATATTTACTCTCTCCCTAGAAAGTGCATGACTACAGGTCTTTAAGTTTTCGCATTCTAATATTCTGTACAATTTTTTTGAATATTGCAGTTGGTAATGCCTTTGTGAATAAATATGTAAGATTATTACTTGATCGTATTCGCTTGACATTAATTTCACATTTCTTTTGGAATTTGTGAGTATAAAAGAATTTAGGTAAAATATGTTTGGTTATGTCACCTTTGATATATCCTCCTTTAATTTGAGTGATACAAGCAGTATTATTTTCATATAAAATTGTTGGGTTATCATTGATCATGGGGAGTCCACACTTTTCCTGGACATGTTAAATTACTGATCTCAGTTAAATACACTATCGACTTGTTTCATGAATAGGAATGATCTTTGAGTAATTTGAAAATGTGGCAGATAGAGTCTGCTTCATAGATCTCCATGATATAGCAGTATCTCCATAAATAAATAAATATCTAGTTTGAAATCTACCTCTGTGTGGATCTGAAAAATAACCTACATATGCATACCCAATCAATTGTGGACTTGATATACGTTGATAAAATAATCACATATCAATCGTACCATGAAGGTAACGAAGGACATGTTTAATGTCATTCCAATACCTTTGAGTTGGTGTAGAACTATATCTTGCAAGCAGATTAATTAAGAATGTAATATCAGGTCAAGTGCAATTTGCAAGATACATCAAAACTCCGATTGCGCTGAGATATGGTACTTCAGGACCAAGAATTTCTTCATCGTCACCACAAGAATGGAATTGATTGTTCTTCACATCAAATGTTCGAACAATCATTGGAGTACTCAAGGAATGAGCTTTGTTCATATAAAAATGTTTCAGGATTTTCTCTGTATATATAAACTGATGAATAAAAATTCTATTTGGCAAATGCTGGAGTTGCAAGCTGAGACAAAATTTTGTTTTGTCAAGATCTTTCATTTCAAATTCATTCTTTAAATATGTAGTAGTTTTTGAGATCTTTTAAGGAGTTTCTACAATATTTAAATCATCAACATAAACCGTAATAATGACAAATCCGAATTCTGATTTCTTAATAAAAACACATGGGCATATAGGATTATTCGCCAATCCTTCTTTAAAAGATATTCACTTAGACGATTATACCACATGCGTCCGGATTGCTTCAATTCATATAAAGATCTTTATAGTCTGATAGAATATATATTTCTAGATGTACTTGTAAATACTTCAGGCATTTTATATCTTTCAGGAATTTTCATATATATGTGATGGTTTAATGATCTATATAAATATGTAGTAACCGCATCTATCAACCGCATTTCTAATCCTTTTGTAACAACGAGACTAATCAAAAATCTAAATGTGACTGTATCCATAATGAGAGAATATGTTTCTTCATAATCAATCTAGGGTTTCTGCAGGAAACCTTCTGTGACAAGTCGTGCTTTGTACCGCACAATTTCATCTTTCTTATTACGTTTTCATACAGATATTCACTTATATTCAACAGGCATTACACCCTTTGATGTTTGGACAATAGGTCCAAATATTTCTCGCTTTGCTAGCGAGTTAATTCAGTTTCAATAGCTGCTTTTCATTGTGGCCAATCATTTCTACGTCGACATTCTTTGATGGTTTTTGACTCACTTTTTTCATTACTTCTGTTAATGTCTAGGGCCATTTTATATGAAAATATGTTGTCGAAAACAATTTTATTTCTATCCAGAATTTCTTCAGTACTCATGAAATGAATTGAGATCTTATTATTTTCAAGTACCTATTTCTATTCAGGAGAAAACATTTCATAAAACACCTCTTTAGAATGTCCATTTTCAGGAAATTTTGAGATAGGAGATTTAACCTCTTCTGGAGTATCTATTATATTTTTAGCCTGTATTGTGGGTAAGGGTTCTTCATGAACACAAAATTCATTTTGTATTATTTTCTTTCGAAAATTTTTATCTTTTGCACCAATAGGTTTTCCACGCTTCAGGTGTGTCTTAGACTCATATATTCCTGTTTTGACAATTTGTCTTTCAGAGATTTCAATCCTTGCTGAAATATTAACAGTAGGAATATAAAATTTTACTACACCTTTAGTGTCAGTAAACACATCCGGTAATTGATTTGCAACACTATATAAATGAATAATCTTCTGAACTTCCAGTTTACATTCATTTTTAGCAGGATCAAATTGAAACAGGGTTCTATTATCCCAACTAATTACTTGTCGTGCTTCAGGCACCAACTTTTCGTTACCTATTAATGGAAAAATGGATTCGTCAAAGTGACAATCCTTAAAATGTGATTTAAACATATCCCCTATAAGTGGTTCAAAATATCTAATAATAGATGGAGAATTAAAACCAACATATATCCCAAGTCTATATTGAAAACCCATTTTTGTACGCTGTGGAGGTGCAATTGGAACATATATAGCACATCCAAAAGTACGAAGATGAGAAATATTTTTTTGTTGACCAAATGCAAGCTATAATGGAGAATATTTATGATATGCAAATAGTCTAATTCGAATTAATGATGCTACATGAAGTATAGTATGTCCGTAAGCAAAAACAGGTAATATTGATCTCATAAGTAAAAGGTTTAACGATTAGCTGAAATCTTTTAATTAAAGATTTAGTTAAACCGTTTTGAATATGTGTATGAGCAAAATGTTCAACATCTATTCCCATTGACATGCAATAATAATCAAAAGTTTGATATGAAAATTTACCTGCATTATCTAATCGAATAGTCTTAATTGGATACTTAGGAAATTGTGCTCGTAGTTTGATTATCTGAGCAAGAAGTCTAGCAAATGTAACATTTCTAGTGGAAAGTAGACAAATATGTTACCATCGACTAGATGCATCAATCAAAATCATTAAATATTTAAATGGTCCACTTGATGGATAAATAGGCCCACATATATTTTCGTGAATTATTTGTAAAAAAAAAATGGAGATTCAATAATGAATTTTGAAGGAGATGGTCTGATAATCAACTTACCTTGGAAACATGCAGAGCACGGATATTTATTGGGTAAGATAATCTTTTGATTCTTTAAGGGATGTCCATGCAAATTTTTAATAATTCGTCTCATCATTATAGATCCCAGATGTTCAAGGCGATCATGTCAGATTATAAATATTTTGGGATCAATGCACTTCTGGTACACTACCACATATGATTCAATTATTCTCATTTTTGTATAATACAATCCAGAATATAGATCAGACAGTTTTTCTAATACGAGTTTCTGACCCGATATTGTCTTAATAATAAGAAGATACTTTTTACTACCTTCATTGGTCATTTCAATATGGTAATTATTACAACGTAAATATTTGAAATTTAATAAATTTCTTCTAAATTGTGAAGAAAATAGAGCATTATCAATACAAAATTTAATGCCATTAGGCAACACAATATATGCTCTTCCGGAGCCCTCAATTAAATCTGATGAACCTGATATGGTATGGACATAGGCTTTACTTAGTGTTAGATTTTAAAAATATTTCTTATTTTTAAATTGTGTGAGTTGTAGCACTGTCAGCCAAACATAAATCTTTATTATTCAACTTAGAGATAAAAAAACTCATCAATGTGATCCATGATTCTAACAAATAATAAAGAAAATACATTAATTGAGTGGAACACTTCCATCTTCAATTAGATGATCAATACTACTATTATGATCTTTAAAGAAATCACAAATATTAAGATGAGTGACATCTACATCTGCTGAATTTAATAAATCATCTAATGGTTCTACTAAATTTGTTTTAAGCATTTTATTATTTCCTTTAATAGATGATTGATATAAATCAGTTAAGTGTCTGGCTGTACGACAGGTACATGACCAATATTTAATCATTCCACATCTATGGCACACCTATTCACTTCTCCTTAAAAACTTATTCTGAGAATTTTTACCCCTTTCTGAGTTGTACCACTTCTGGTGATATGATATATTATTATTATCCATTTTACTGTGGTCACTTTTGAGACTAATATTTCTATAATTTCTCCTACCATGTCTACGCCACCGATTTCTTCTAAAGGATGTACCATTCGCTTCTGGGAATGATGCAAACCTATTACCATTCATTTCAAGGAATGATATTAAGCTAATAGGGCGTGACTGATGATTTTTTATTAAAAACTTATTGTTCTGCTCAGCTACTAGAAGACATGATATAAGTTCAGAATATTTTTTGAACTTTCTCTCTCGATATCACTACTGTAGGAGCACATTCGAGTCATGAAATGTAATATAATTCTTTTCTAGCCTATCATCATCGGTGATTTTCTCACTACATAATTTTAGTACTAAGCATATTTTAAAAAGTACGGAATTATACTCACTAATACTTTTATAATCTTGCAACCTCAGATGCAACCATTCATAACGAGTTATTGGGAGAATGACAGATATCTGGTATTCATACATTTCCCTTAAACTATTCCGCAAAATATATGGATCTTTTATTGTAAGAAATTCAGTTTTTAATTCTTTATAAAGATGGTGACGAAGGAAAAGTATTACTTTAGTACAGTTCTGCATGGACGTTAGATTTCCTTCTTTAATTGTTTCATCTAGGTTTATCGTATCAAGATAGATTTTAGTATCAAGAATCCATGCTAAAGAATTTTTTCCATAAATATCAAGAACAACGAATTCCAATTTGATAAGATTTGTCATTTTCTACATATATAAATAATGAAATAAATATGTATATATATCATAAATATATTTATAAATTCACACAGATTTTAAATAATAATCATCAATAAAATATATCAAAAACTGAAAATAATATATTGAAAAACTTACAGAGGAATAAGACCACTAACTTCAAAATTGATAGAACCATCGTGCTGATAACGTGTTATAAAACTAGAATAAAAACTATTATTGCAAGAGAAAATATTTGGAATTCTTTATTTCTTAAGAACTAAATTTTCTCTATTCTTTTTTTTTTCTTTCTCTCCTCTTTCTTTCTTTCTTTTCTTTTCTTCTTTCTTCTGCTTGTATAAAAACTGAACGAAAACGTTCATATTTATAAGCATAAATTACTATGCAAGTTATTGTGTACATTGAGAAAAAACACAAAATTAGTAGGGAAAGAGGCATGTGATTGTTGGAGGGGAGTCATTAATTGCCCCCTCCTTTCAATAATTCTAACAGATAAGATATAAAGTATATATTTTTATTTGTTGGAAATTTACAGGGATGAAATAAGCTATAAATCCCTTCACCATTATGAAAGTGAAGTCTCTTGAATTGATATTAATTATGATAATCGAATTTAATTTGATATATTTTTAACATTCTATTAAATTTAGGATAGAAAATTTTAGCGTGTTTTTACTCTGGAGATTTCGGAGGAAGTTAAAAATAGTTAGTGGTGATTTTCTTCTCTCGTTTTTCTAAGGTGAAGGCTTCCTCTCCTTATTCCTGGGAGTAAGGAGGTTTGATTTTTTTTTTTTTTTTTTACGTTATTGTGACTCTAAGAATGGAGGATTTGTGGGAGTTGTGGGGTAAAATTACTTTGAATGATACTGAAAGGAACGAGATTGATGTTGGCAAAGGCGATCTAGGAGATTTTCATAATTATGTTGACAATTGTCTTGTGGGGAAACTATGTTTGGAACATAAAGAAGGAATCGAAGTGTTGAAGACTACTATGTTGAAACTTTGGAAAGCGGACAAAAGTGTGACTTTCAAATCTCTGCGAGATAATCTGTTTGTAATTACTTTCTCTACTGATGGGAAAAGGGATGGGGTACTTAATAGTCGACCTTGACTTTTTAATAATGCAGTTTTTGTCCTGAGGCCTTTGGATATGCATGTCCAACCCCATACTATGACGTTTTCCATTGAGATTTTCTGGTTGCAATTGCATCATCTCCCTATGGCCTGTATGACTACACGTATGGGAAATCAAATCTGCTCTGCTGCTAGTAAGGTTCTACAAGTGGATATTCCTGAGGACCCTACGATATGGGGGCAATGCTTAAGGGTATTGGTGAAAGTCCATCTCTATACTCCTATAATTCGAGGCATAATGATTAAACATAATGGTCAGAGCATGTTTATCCCCATCAAATATGAAAAGCTGTCAAAGATTTACTTCCAATGTGGTCGAATTCTACATGATAAGATGGTTGCACTGGGAAACAAGGAGAGAAATAGGATAGTCTGAATCAGTATGGATCATGGCTTAGGGCATCTTTCTCTGGGGGTCGTCGTATGACTAATTTGCAAGTTGGGCCTGGATCTACTCTTGCAATGGGTTCTACATCTAGGGCCACTGAATCGAGGCAGTGTGATGATATAGTTTCTGGCAGGGATGATGAAATGACAGTTAACAATTCTTTGGCAACAGTTACCATCATTGGAGATCCTTATCTCTCAACAAGTGTTCTAGATGAAGATTGTGAGAAGACGGTTGTTGAATTTGAAAGATCGGGCATGGGCTCTAATGGTATGAAGCGCTCATTAGGGACGTTGAGTAATGGAGGGGTTCATCGTGTGTCAAAGAGGTTGAGGAATAAGAATAAGAAGGTTTTTGAAGTGTCTCTCATTGTTCATAATGAATCAGTGGTGGTTGTTGTTCAACTCCACTGAGAACCATGAGAGTCCTTAGTTGAAATACCTGAGGGCTTGGGAACCCTCATGGTATTCGGACTCTTACTGACTTGGTCAGAAGAGAAGTTGCCGACGCTTTGTTTCTTCAAGAGACAAAACTTAAGATTGTTAGGATGGAATTATGTAGGGTGAAATTGAGGTATGAGAATTGTTTAATTGTTGATGTTGTTGGGAGGAGTGGTGGATTGGCCCTTTTTCTGGAATGATGATTTAAAACTTGAAATTCAGAGTTATTCCCAGTCACATATTGATGTTGTTATTAAGTCTGGTCCTCATGAATGGTTTATAACTGGTGTCTATGGTCAATTTGATTCTTTTAAGAGATTACACACATGGAATTTAATTTGAAGTTTGCATTCTGGAACCACTACACCATGGCTTATATTTGGGGACTTTAATGAAATATGTAGTATGGATGAAAAGTGGGGAGGTTGACAAAGGCCTATGAGACAAATACAAGATTTTTGTGACATGTTGAATGACTACTAGCTTAAGGATTCGGGCTTTATGGGTTCTGGCTACACTTGGTGTCACAAAAGAGACTTCGAGGCACTTGTATTTGAGCGGTTGGATGGGTTCCTTGAAAATCCTCAATGGTGCTAAATGTTTGATAAAATTGTGGTTACTCATGCCTCATGTTCTTATCCTGATCACTTGCCTCTATGTTTAGATGTTATGGGTTGTAAATATATTACTAAGGATCCTAAACCTTTTCGTTTTGAAGCTATGTGACTGGGAGATGATAATTGTCATCGAATTGTAAATTAGGCATGGGATCAACTTCATCAGAGGTCGAGTCTACTAGAAGTTATCTCTACCATCTCTTACTGCAATGCAAAGCTGAAAACATGGAGTAATGAGAAATTTGGTAGTGTGAACCTGAATTTGAAGATTGCAAAACAGAAACTGCAGCAGGCCCAATAGAAGCATCCTGACGATTTATACACTAAAGAAATTATTTCAGCCTATGAGGAATTCAACAAATGGCTTGGGAGAGAGGAGACTTTTTGGAAACAAAGATCAAGAGCCATCTAGTTATCTGAGGGAGACCAGAATACAAAGTGGTTCCATGCAAAGACCTCCCAAAGACAGAAAAATAACAACATTTCTAAGCTGATGGATGGTGCAAATCAATGGCAAGAAAAAGAAAATTGTGACAAAATAATCCTTGATCACTTTGTTTCTCTTTTTTCTTCTGTAGGACTGCGAGACTACAATGAAGTGCTTAATTCTGTAAAGAGCCGAGTCACACCAGCTATGAGGGATGACCTTCTTAGACCCTTTACAGTGGAGGAAGTACACAGAGGTCTAATGGAGATGTAGCCTTCTAAGGCTCTTGGACCTAATGGTCTACCCCCTTTGTTTTATCAGAAGTATTGGTCCAAGATTGGAACCATGGTCTCCTTTGCTATGTTGAATGCTCTCCAAACTAGTGATTTTCCTGAAGATGTTAATCATACTTATATTCAGATGGTGCCAAAAATAAATAATCCTGTTAGAGTGAGTGATTTTAGAACTATTAGCTTATGTAATGTCATATATAAGCTAATGTCTAAAGTCCTAGCTAATATGATTAAAAACATTCTTTCTGCCATTATCTCATACAACCAGTTAGCTTTCATACTTGGTAGATTAATTTTCGACAATATTCTTGTGGCGCATGAAGTCCTTCATTTTTTGAGGAGAAAAAGGAAAAGTAATAAGGGATATATGTCGATTAAACTTGACATGAGTAAGACCTACGATAGAGTTGAATGGCCTTACTTGCAAGCTGTTATGCTGAAAATTGGCTTGCTTGCCTCTTTTGTCCATTTGATCATGAAATGTGTGTCTACTGCTAGTTTTTTTGTGTTGGTTAATGGAGTACCTACAAGTTATATTTCTCCCACTGGAGGTTTAAGACAATGAGATCCAATTTCTCCTTACTTGTTTCTCATGTGCACTAAAGGTTTAAGTGGTCTATTGAAATAAGTAGCTACATCACATTCTCTGTCAGGGATTCAAGTATGTCGTGGGGCACCAAAAATAAATAATCTTCTTTTTGCTGATGATAGTCTAATCTTCTGCTCAGCAACACAGGAATGTAATCAACAGTTACTTGAGATCCTATGAAGGTATGAAGCTGCATCTGGTTAATTAGTGAAGTGTGAGAAAACATCTATGGTTTTTAGCCCAAATACTGTTGATATGAACAATTCAATTATGAGTATGTGGGAAAATTGCCACTTGCAGCAATATGATCGATATTTGGGTCGCCCACCTTTGATTGGTAAATCTAGAATGAGTGCTTTTGCTGATATAAGGCATCAAGTGTGGCAGAAGCTCTAGGGTTGGAAAAGAAGTACGTTTTCACAAGGTGGCAAAGAGATAATCTTGAAGGTAGTGGCCTTAGCTATTCCCTCTTATGCGGCTTATTTTAAGTTGCCTTAACAACTTTGTGCAGAATTAGAAAGATTAATGTCTAATTATTGGTGGGGTCAAAGACATACAGAGAGGAAAATACACTAGAAGAGTTGGCACCATCTGTGTAAACCAAAAATAGTTGGAGGGCTTGGATTTAAGGACTTGAGCAACTTCAACTTGGCCATACTAGCAAAGCAGAGCTGGTAGCTTCAACAAAATCAAAGAGGACTATTCTACCAAATTTATAAAGCCAGGTATTTTTCAAGATCAGATCTGTTAAATGGTCCTACTGGTTATGCTTCTTCATTTGCTTGGAAAAGTATATGGAAGGCTAAGAACTTAATGGTCAAGGGAGATAGATGGAGAGTGGGAATTGGTCATAGCATCCACATTTTGCGAGATCCTTGGATCCCGAGTTTTAGACATGTTAATCTGGAACACGAGGTACTCAGTTCACAAGCTAGTGTTAACATGAACTTCTTGGATAACCATGTTTCCACTTTAATTGATGCTGAATCAAGATGGTGGAATATACAAAGAGTTAAGGCACTTTTCTCACCACGGATGGCAGAAACAATTTTGAAGATTCATCCAAGCTTCTCTGATGAACCAGACAAGTGGATATAGGAGCATGAAAAGAGTGGGAATTTTAGTGTTCCAAGTGCCTATAGGTTTTTTAAGGGAATGTCAAATGCAAATTTATGGGAGAATTCTGTCAGGGACAGAGATGTTAAATTTTGGAAGACTGTGGAAGTTGAAAATTCCTCATAAGACAAAGATATTTGCTTGGAGAGCATTTTAGGAAATCCTCCCAACAAGAGCTAAATTGGCTAGGCGAAACATTCCCGTTGATGTGTCATATGTTTTTTATGGACATAAGGATGAAAGTCTAGCCCATGCTTTATTATTTTGCCCCATGATCCACCACCTTTGGGTTGCTAGGTTCCCTACATTACATGATGTCACTTCTTACAGCTCTTTTCTGTAGACACTTATGTTGATAAATCGACTTGAACTAGATGAAAGTCTTCCTGACTTCATTCGCATGGCATGGGGTTGTTGGTATAGAAGGAATCAAATGGTTCACAAAGGGCTAGTGGTACCTCCTCAACAAGTTGTTGGTACTGCATTATCAATAAAGAGATTTTCTGCTCTAAAGGACAATTCTGGTGTCTTATTGAAACATACTGAGTATCAATGGGTTCCTCCACCAATAGATTGGTGTAAATTGAATGTTGATGCTGCCTTATTCTACGATTACAATAAGATTGGTATTGGGGATGTACTCCGTGATTCCAAAGGAGTGTTATTATGGCCTGTGTAAGAATGAGGCTAAATTCATGGAACCAGAGAATGTTGAGGCTATGACAATTCTCAGAGGCTATAGACATGTTTGTCTACTGGCATATCACAACTAATTGTTGAAAGTGACTGTTATAATCTGGTGGAAGAAATAAATAGCAACTCAAATCCAAGTACGACCATGGGGACTGTGATCACTGAAATCGGGAGACTGGGGTTGAGATTCTCCCAATGCCCGATACAACATTGCCCTTGGTTGGCTAATGTAGCCGCACATACTCTTGCAAAAAATGCATGGTCAATGGCAAGCATGCAACTATGGTAGAACGTCACCCCCTCTTGTATTGAGAAAGTGATTTATGTTGAGTCTCTTTGATTGTAAACGTTTTTTAGGCTTTAGGCCATATTGAAATGAAGTATATATTCTCTAAAAAAAAAGATAGAAAATTTCAAAATCTGGAATTTGAAATTTGAGTATAGTCTTTATATCTATTAATTGATCATTAATAAGATGATAAAAGTGGTGGTGGTGACGAGGGAATAGGTAAATAGTTATTTTATAAATGCAGTCAATTAAAAAAAATAGAATTTGGTATTAAAAAAATAATTTTTTATATAAATTATGAATTTATTCACTTTTATTAAAATTATTGGCATTTGTGTACTCACAATTGGAACTATCATTCCTTTTTATAAAATTGTTTGTAAGTTAACACCTTATTACAATGTCATAAAAGCATTCGACTACGTTACTCTTAAGTTCATGAGATTTTGAACTTTTTATAGACTGTTACCTTTAATTTTAAAAAGTTTCTAACTAGTCATTGAAATGAAATTAGGAGAAGGATTTGCGAATAGAATAAGTTACTGCCTAGAAGAGAGATGTTTGGTATACAAGCCCACTTCAATTTATCTTAAATTAATTATTAAAAATTTACTACTTTTTTAATTTATATAAAAAGTAAAATATATCTCAATTTATTTTATATATTTAACACATATCTAAATCTATTTACATTTAAACATATCTCAATAGGAATAATATTATTATTTTTATAAATCAACTCAAATGATTGAGATATTCTGAAATCCAAATTAAGATAAGTATTTCGTTGAAACTCGGAGATTTCTTGTTTCAGATAAGTAATTCTATCGTAATTTCATTAGTTTAGGGATAGGAACTCTTGGCCTCAAAATTATCATCATTTTATAGCCAATCTGTATAACACGTCATATTTTACACAATTATCTTTTAAGAATTTAAAAACTACACAGTAAGCATAATATTAAAAAGGTATAAATATAAGAATATGAACCTAGTTGTATGCTTGAGGAAAAAAAAAAACAACTACAGTATTTGGTTTAAGTATTTAATCTTAACATATGCAAGTTCAACACACTTCATTTTAAAAAAAATAGGACCTATATAAAAAAAAAAAAAAATTCTATGTGAATTTAAATTTGCCTATTCTTTTCAAGTGCAGTGGTCTTGGCACACTCTAAATCCATAAATATCATTTCTCATTTTATTTATCCAACCATATAATATTAACCATCATCCTTCTAACTCTATATATAGGGTTGTAATCGAGTTGAGTTTAAGTTTGGCTTGTCTTGCTCGACTCGATTCAAAATATTTAAATTTAAATTCGAATTTATTCTTTATCCGAACTCGACTCGATAAGCTAAATTTTCAACTTAAGTTCAAGTTCAAGTTCAAGTTCAAGCTTAAGCTTGTCCTACAAACGAACTTGAGTCGTACACGAATTCTTTTTTTTAGTTTTTTGAATAAAATTTAAAAATAATTAAATAAATAATCTAATAAAAAATGAATACTTAATATCTAATTAGTTGATATTTATTCATAATAAAAATAGTTATATACTTACATATATGATTAATAAATACACATAGAATGATAACATATATGTATTTCATAAATGGTTCTCACGTACTAATATATGAAATTATTAAATTTTATAAACTAATTATTATAAAAATTATAAAATATAGTTATGAAATATATTCATTATATAGACATAAGTAATTGGATTATATGTTACATATTTAATTTATAAAAGTACTATACTTATATTATTAGCAATGCATATATGTGTATATATTTATCAATATATAAATGAACTTTAATCGAGTTGACTCGAGTATAAACGAGCGAGCCTTAACGAACTCTTAGCTAAATCGAGTCGAGTTTTATCAAGTATGTATCATTTATTAATCGAGCGAATATCTGCTTTCACAAGCAATTTTTTTTTTCATAAATCGAGTTCGATTCAAGTTTAACTAAGTGGACTATTTAGTAAACTAGTTTATTTACAATCCTATTTACGTATTATTCAATTAGAAAACTCTATACATTACATTGTTATATTACTTTCATATTATTACATAAGATGTGATACATTTATTATTATTGAATGATTCTACGTGATAAATGTTTGACATCTTATATTCTGAATAAAAAATGAAATGAAAGTGAAGTGTATAACATTATTCCATCTATTGCAAAGTCCATCTGGATTATGTTCCAAGCTTATCCCGCACGTACAAAACCCTCCTGCGCAAAACCCACCATAAAATCACATCTTTGATCATTTTTCTAATATTAGTCTTATGCCATAGGTGTCAGGGCTGATTCAATAAGTTAAAGGAACAACGACAAAATTTATGATTGAAGCTTTTTATTTTCTGATTAAAGTAAAATTAAATTAATTAATTTTAATATATACATTACTTTTATAAAAAAAAAATACCTATCGTTTGCCAAGTAAAATTATTAATTAAGATTTATTCTACCTTTTCAACTAATAACCATCTTAATCTTTATTAAAAAAATCGATTTAGAAAATGTTTTAACAAACTTAGCTAATAAGACGTACTCTTGAGTTTTAGGAGTCGTTTGAGAGCGTAATTATTTTTATGTATTCTCACATATTTTTAAATTCAACTTTTTTTCTCACTCAAAAGCTAATAAAACATCTTAATTTAAATGATTTCGCTACCATACTAGATATTTTAATGTATTCTTAATATTTAAAAGAGACGTAGAAATAATTACAATAATCATCATCAATAAAGTTCTATAAAAAAATGGATCATTGCCTCTTCAAAGGATCATACAAATTTTTTTTATGAATATTCAAACATTAGACTTTGTTATTTATAATTATCACATTATATATTAAACTAATAATGATAAAAATAAATGTATTCTTATAAATAGAGTATTTGAAACAATTATTATCTAGAATACTTTTAAAACTAATAATGACATATAATATCTATTTAATAATTTTATTCTCTTATTAAATTAATTAATTTTCTTAATTAATTTTTTTAAAATTATATTTTAAACTTTTTGAGAATGAGCATTTTTTCGCTAGGAGATCTTAGGCAATTGTCTAATTTAACTAAGGCAAGAGCCAACCTTGGCCAGTAGTATTGGAACCGATGGTCCCAACCAAATACATATTGATAAAGTATATTTTTATTTTTGTTTATTTCAATCATTTTTTAAACATTTTTATTTTTATTTTTAAAAATACATATATTAAATAATATTTATTTTGAATAAAAGAAAAAAGTATCTATCAAGTATCGGACAATAATCGATTTAATAAGCATTTTCATATGCCATAACTAGGGATGAACAAAACTTCTGACCTCCAATTTCCGTCCGATCTCTGATCCGATTTCGACTCCGATCGGAGTTGGAAGTTGGAGTCGGAGAGGTTCCGACTCCGAATTCGAAGTCGGAGTTCGGAATCGGATTTAGTTTCAACACCGAATACTGACTCCGAATTCCGAATTTTTTGAAAAAAAAAAAGGTGCAAAATGATGTCATTTTGCATCTTCCTTTTTTGTTTTTTTAAATTTAGCTAAACGACATTGTTCCAATTAAATAGGAATGGCGTCGTTTAGTCCAGAGTTTCCGACCTTTCAAGTTCATTTTCTTGTTCTTTCTTCTTCTTACTTCTTCTTTCTTCTCCGTTTGAACTCTACAGCTCTGCTCTTCTTTTCCAACGGTGATTCCAAACCTCCAGTGGCTAGCGCCGCTTCCTCCTTCACTCTCTCACACCGCCGTCGATTCCTCATCATCAAAATTTTTTCGTCGCGTTACATTCTCCCCCGCTAGTCCGAGAATCCGAGATTAATTGGTAATTACTTTTATATTTAGGGTTTTTAATTAAAACTAATTAAAAGTGTTATTTTAATGTGATTCTTTGAGTTGGTTGGCTTGTGAGTTGTATATGCTATTATATTGTGAAAATTCGAGTTTATATTGTATGCTTTGACAGTGTGTGTAAGGTGTTTGATGAAATGTTATTGAGAAAAAAAATTCGAATTTGGCTCTAAAATATTCCGTTTTTTGTATTACTAAATTACTAATATTGTTGGAAGCTCCTATCAAAAAATATATATATTTTGCAATTTTTTTAATTTTTTTCGGATAAAAATAATGGCTAATTTTTTTTTTTATAAAAATAATGGCTAAAGTCGTCTCTGATATATATATATATATATATATATATATATATAAAGCCAAACTGGAAGCTACATAGTACATAGTAGTACTGGCTTGCTGCTATTCATTGTGAGTTTGTGCGTGCGTATACCATATACGTACATGAATTCCAATCCAAAATTACATCTAAACATGCTCTTAGTCACTTAGTGGTGATCTACTACTTATTTAATTAGCTAGGTGACGAGTTATAATTATCAACATAGTCACATATATATATAATATAATATGAGGCTAGGTTTATTAATTATTAATTGTCCACTTAATTAAATTTCTCATTGCATGTGATGATTGATCCTAAAGCGCCCTGGCCCCTAGCTAGCTATTAATTCATGTCATGATGATCAAAGTCAAAAGTATAGTATAGTTGAGATTGAGATAACTTTTATATATATATATATAATCAATTAATAGATCAATTCCTTTTGCATCCGGTCATAGGTTATAAGAATTCACTTTAGCAAAATTTATATGTATGATATGCTTTTCTTTTCTGTTCAGATTCAGATGTAAACTAAATTATATGATATGATATGCTTCTCTTTCGTTTTTTATTAAATAAGACGATATCTCAATTTTATTAATTGTCCTCACATAGAAGTCATTGGAATTAGGAAAAAAGTAGGTAAATCTACAGAACTTAGAGAGAGAGAGAGTCGTGAGTAGATATCCTATTAATTATTACCTTCTTTTTAAGCATTCATGGTAAATGCTACTGTTGAACACAAAGTTTCAAGTTTCGTGTAAATCTACACATAAATTTTGATGATAACAAATGAATTCAAAAAATAAAAGAGTCTTAAGCTCAAGTTGTCCACACAATAGAATCAAGCACATCAAGGAAGCAAGCATGAGCAAGAAGGGAACAAATTCACATTAAAATCATAGAGTAATGTTGTAAATCTCTTAAAAATTTAAAATTAGGATTAAAACTCAAAATTAATATTTTATCATAAAGCATTAAAATACATTTTCCACATATGCATGAATATTTTGAAAATTAAATTTGAAAATTTTGAAAGATGATTGATTGTCATCTTTCATATGTGCATGACATGATTAAATGTTTGAATTTTGAAAATATTAAGAAAATTGATTGTCATTTTTCACATGTGTATGTTTTATCTGAATATTTTCAAAAGTGATGGATGCTTTTCTTGACTTATGCAAAAGGTAGATGTCTTTATTTGAAAATTTTGAAAAGTAAAGTGTGCTCCTTTTGTCATATGCAAAAAGTAAAAGATTAGGTTTGAAATTTTTGAAAAGTAAACTGTGCTCCTTTTGTCACATGCAAAAAGTAAAAAGATTTAATTTGAAATTTTTGAAAAGTGAATGATGATGTCTTTGACATGTGAATCTTTTTAAATTTAAATTAAAGACTCATTTACCTATAAATAGCTCACTTGAGTTTTGCAAAAATTACAACAAGAGCTTACACATCTATTGCTAAGTTTTGCATCATTCCTTCAAAGCTCTCATTCTCTCTTTTCTAAAATTTTGAACCTTAATTCTTATTCTTGTTGAGAGAGATATAGGTTGCGCTGTATTGTTTCTATCTCACTCATTGAGGAGTGTACTTTGATAGTCTACCTACTATCAACTCTTGTATTTGTAAGAGGGTGCGTATAACCCTTGGGTGTGTAGAAGGTGTTCTACACGGGGAATAGTTAAATCACTAAGTGTGAGGTGATTGGAAGTGTAGAAGGTGTTCTACACGGGGAATAGTTAAATCACCAAGTGTGAGGTGATTGGAAGTGTAGAGGGTGTTCTACACGGATTCTTTGGAGCGGTACTGCTCAAAGGTGTAATAGGTTTCTATCTCCACCTAAAAGAGATTGAATAGTGGATTTAGGGATCCTTAAGGGGTAGCTTGAGGCGAGGACGTAGGTAGTGGGGTCGAACCTCGTTAACATATTGAGTTTGCTTCTCTCTTACCTTTACTCTTTATATTTATTATTGTTTCATATTTTGTTTATATTTTATATTATATATTTGATTTATAATTGTTAATTTTTTAATACAACTCAATTCACCCCCCCTCTTGTGTTAGTTATCTGGGCAACAGCTACATTATAACAGCTTGTGTTATTGCTCGGTTATCTAATATTTTGCAGTTAATGTTGTAAACTAACTTCAGAGAAATGTTTCAAAATATTGCCTTCATTTCATTCTTTTAAACAAAAAATAAAAATAAATAAGGCATAAAGAAATATGCATTTTCCCTACTTAGTAAACAAATTTTTCTATTCAGTACAAGTCATAAACTTTCACCTAATACAGTTGGCTATGACTTCACTCACTCTTATGTTGCAGCCACTGATCAACAAATTGATCACACATCACTTAATTTACAACCAGTATATATTCAATAAAAAGTCATAAACTTTCACCTAATATAGTTGGCTATGACTTCACTCACTCTTATGTTGCAGCCACTAATCAACAAATTGATCACACATCACTTAATTTACAACCAGTATATATATATATATGTGTGTGTGTGTGTGTGTGTGTGTGAGAGAGAGAGAGAGAGAGAGAGAGAGAGAGAGATTCGTAAAAGAGCTTCACAACAATAGTGATGATATTCAAAATCAGTCCCAGACTCCTAGCGCACACAAAAGGAATTGAGATAAAAGTTAAAAATTAAATAAAATATATCTCATTTTTAATAAGTACCATGCTTCTTAAGTTCTTATTCTTTGTAATATTATATGTCACTAAAGCTAGCATATGGCTCAATTGAAAGTCATATTATATATATATAATATTGTATAGATAACAATTTCCTAATGTTTCCTAATATATAATATTAATAAAGTTATAACTGTATAACAGTTTTCTAATATTGTATTTTGTTACACTATAACATTATAATTTTTAGTCTTTATTAACATTTTTTATATTGTTATATTTGAATTTCAGGTCTACAATTACAAACAGATGGATCCCTCACGCAGTGCTAGTGGGACTCTGACTCCACATGATATTCTGAATCCGAATGCTAGGACTCCTTCGGCGCTCCACGCGGCAGCTTCGAGTCGTAGTCAGCTACCTTCCGCTCGAACATAAACCTCGTGTGCTAGCAGCGGATTTTCACTTCTAGTCAACCTAGAATTGGAAGTGGAAGATCTCGACGAGTTTATAGAGGAGGAGGAGATGGGCCTTGGAGATGATCCGATTCAGGATCCAAATGTACCAGTACACCCTACAGCTGCGAGGCCACCCTGTCCACAATCAAATAAAAAAAATCGTGGACATGGGAACATTTTGTGAAGATTGAGGGTGGGGATCCCCAGACCCCACAGGCTGAGTGCAATCATTGTGGCACTTGAGTTGGGTGTCATTCAAAAAGGCAAGGCACTTCTTGCCTTTCAGCACATCTAAACAATTGCAAACGCTACCAAATAGCAAAGGGAATGGCGTCAAGAGGTTAGTGTCTTGCTTTATATGCTACTTAGTTTTGTGATTATGATCCCATTTAATTTTCATTTAAAACTAATGTTAGTAATAAATTATCAAATGCAGACGCAGGTGGGTCTCAGACTAATTTTAGCTATGAGACTTCTACAGCCACTGATGGGACAGGGACACAGATAAGGAATCTAGTGGTTCCTCAATACAGTGAGAAGATGTTCCGTGAGGTGCTTACGGTGATGATTATAAAAGATGAGATGCCCTTTACCACGATTGACAAGGAAGGGTTCTGTTATTTTGTGAAGCTGCTTGAGCCAAGATTTTTAATCTCATCCCGTTATACAGTGATGCGAGATTGTATGAAGATACATATGAGGGAAAATATAGAAATTAAGAAGATGTTCTCCACCACTGGCCAGAGAGTGTCATTTACGACCGACACATAGATGTCTGTAGAATACCTCTAGGGTTTAGTGAATGGAATCTTAAAAAAATGATTATTGGATTTAAAGAAATAGTTGACCATAAGGGTTTATTGATAGGAGCAGAGATGAATGATTGTCTGGTTGATTAGGGCATCCAGAAAATATTATGCATTACAGTTGACAATACCGGTGCCAATGAGACCGCCATTGAATGGTTTATCCGAAACACGAGGGTGATAGAACATGTGATTAAAAATCACCAGTATATCCACATTCAATGCACTGCTTATATAATCAACTTTATTGTTGGTGAGTCTTTCTAGTTTTGATTTTGTATTTTATATTTTAATATTTTAATATTTTTTATAAAAACAATTTGGTCAATTGATTTTTGTTTGACAAAATTTTAGATTTATTATTCACAAAAAATAATTTTATTTCATTTTTCTTATTTTTATCTTTCTACTTTTGATCAAATAAGACTAAGAATTTTTAATAAATATATAAATTTATACTTTTTTGAATGATAGTTTTAAGCAATCTAATAAAAATACTATTATCTCACCTTTTGACATCTAAAAGTTACGCACGCCATACTAAATGCATATTTGTTAAATAATAATATGAACATTAAAAAATTGATGTATATTTTTTTAATAAAACAAATATTCAAATTACAATTAAGATTAACATAAATAAAAATGTCAAAATCAATATTTTAATAAAGTAGTGATATATTTATAAAGTCTGTTATTCAGTATTATTGAAAATGACTAATTAAATTTGTAAAAACAAATTTTCTAATCAAATTTTGTGAAATTTTATTGAGACCATTATAAATGCTCTAAAGTACTCTCTAATCTACAATACGAGTCAACAATGAATCACCTCATCGGACCACGTGAGGCTTAGCGGCTTTCATTTTGCTTGTGGGCATTATATTATGCGCCATGATTTTGCCACTTCAAGTTCAAACAACTGCATGCATGCGTGGCACAAATAAATTTCTCAACCTTTAAGATGCGCCCCAATCCCACTCCATCCATGTCTGACACATGAGTTCACTCGTTGATACAGTTATTGCCTTATTGGTCTTCTTTGGATACAATCGAGGACATTTTTTTCTTCAACTATCCAATAATATTTATGATTTTTTCAAAAAGTAATATTAGAGAGCATCCAATATTCATAACACATATTTACATGAACAATATTTATGAGTACTGTTCATATAAGTATGTATTATGAGTATTGGATGAACAATACTCATGAGTACTATTCATGTGAGTATGTGCTATAAGTATTGAATGTTCTCAATATTTTCTCTTTTATCAAATTAGACCATATATAAATGTTGTAGAAGAATAGATCTCCTAAGAATGCACCAAACCGAATGATTATAAGATCTCTTTTTCAAGAGAAAGAGATTGCACTTCAGGCAAATGTCTCTTGCAAAGAGGGAATATAGAAGATGAATAAGGAGATGACATCTTAAGGGATTTCTAAAGAAACCGTGTTGGACATATAGTAGGGGATCAAAACTCGTTCTCTTCTTTCTCTCTCGAACTCTCTCTCTCTTCACCCCTACCAAACAGGATCTTATTTGGGAACAAATTCCAGGCTTTTGAGTAGAGTATCTAGCACAAAACCAATGAGCCCATTTGAATGAACGTAAAGAAACTCGAGCATTTTTTATTCCACATATCAATGGAGGAATTCCTCTAACAAGACGGTATAGGTGCGCTAAACCCTCTTGGCTTGGAGATTCACAAACTGGGTTCCACCCCTTACGAATCATTCATAGAAAAAATTCATATGTTGAAGGACCCATTCCTATATTTTATAATTGCTAAAAATCTACAATAAAAAAATAAAATAAAATGCGGTCTTTTATCTCTTCCACCCTCAAACCCTCTAGTTCCACATTATTTAAACTAACGATAAAAAATCTTCTCAAGGTGTTTGGACTTATATCATGCATTCTAAAATTAAAATTGTAGTTCTTCTCCTCTTCTCTTCCTATTGATCAAACTATCCGAACAAGAAATGACTTTTTTTTCTCATTTAAGCAAAATCTTTTCTTATTTCAGCATCGCCAAATGTGTATGTTTTCCAGCTAACTTTTCGTTTCTTCTTTTTGTTCTTGTTTTTGTTTTTGTTTTTGTTTTTAATAAATTTACTTTCTAGCCTATTTGGTTTCCTAAAAAATCAAGTCCAACAACTAAAATCTCGTGGGATTAGATAGGAAGGAGACAAACGAGGAGAGAGAGAGAGAGAGAGAGAGAGAGAGAGAGAGAGAGAGAGAGAGAGAGAGAGAGAGAGTTTGGGAGGCATGAGAGATATGACAGAGCGGGGGGAGAGAGAGATCGAGAGAGAGTTGTGTGGATCAAATCTCGTGCTATGCATCTTACACTCTTATTTTACTTTTCCTTACGTAGTATACTCATATTCGTCTCCGTATCCTTATAAAAGTTACTTGTTAGAAGTTATTCTTTTTTTTCAATTATGATTTTTAAGATTTTGTTTGAATTGAGAAACTATCTTAATTTATTTCATTTCGTTATTATAATTTTTTTAAATTTTTATATAAAATATACTAAATAATTTAACTTTTTCAATTCATAATTTAACTTTTTAAAATTTTAAAATAATAATAATATTAACAAATAATGTTCTATATTTACTTTGATCCACTAAAGCAAACCATCTTAACGATCCATCTTTGAAAGAGGCCAAAAAAAAAAAAAAGTCCAAACCTATTGTTCATCGCCCCTCTATGATTTATTTTCTATTCCTTTTAACTACTAAAAATACTTGCTTTGATACAGGGTATCCCATCTTAGCTGTCCCCTCGTGTCTTCAGTTTCATGAATACCTTGTTGGTCATACAAAATTTGCACTCTCTAGTCCGGTTGTCCTTATGTGAGCCCTCTACCAAAAGTCCCTCAATTCAATTTGTCTAATTATTATAATTTTAATACATAAATAAATAATTTTTTTATTTATAATAATATTATTATTATAATAATATTTTATTCAACTTTTAACTTTCAACTTTTATTCTAACTTATTCCATCTCAATTTACTATTCTAACCTCTCTTAATCCAAAAAAATCTCAAAATATATATATATTGTTATAAAACTAAAAATAAAACTACTACTATTGCAAGAGAAAAGAAACTCTTAAGAACTGAAGTTTTCTTTCTCTCTCTATTTTTTCTTATGAATTTCATTACAACTGAAACCCATATTTATAGGCGTTGAAATTACTATGCAAGTCACTATGCAAGTCACTATGCAGATTTAAAATAATAGTGGTGGGGTCATTCACATAATTTAGTGGTGGGACATGGGGCGGCTGCCGACTTCGTTTATAACACTCCCCCTTGAATGACCACCCATAAAGAATCTGCCTCGTTAAAACCTTGCCAAGGAAAAACCCAGTGGGAAGAAAAACCAATGGCGAAGGAAAAAGAGTACAGTCTCTTTATGTATCCACAAGTGCTTTAAGATTGCCTCATTAAAACCTTGCAAAGGAAAACCCAATGGGATAAAACCTTAGCGAAGGAAAAAGAGTACAATCAGCACAAGTCTTCAGGACTTTTACTCCCCCTGGAAAGTGCATGACGATAGATTTTTGAATCTTCACATTTTAATATTCTACACAATTTTCTTGAATGTCGCAGTTGGTGATGTCTTCGTGAATAAATCTGCCAGATTATCACTTGATCGTATATTTGATATATCCTCCTTTGATTTGAATGATACAAGTAGCATTATCTTCGTATAAAATTGTTGAGTCATTGATCTCAGCCAAATATACTCTCGACTTGTTTCATGAATTGCAATAATCTCTGAGTGATTTGAAGATGAAAAATAATATCTGGTTGACAAACTTAATAGAAATCTGATACCTGCAGTAATACTTAAACTCCCATTGATAATATGCGTTAGTGTTTCAAGTAATAAGCAAATATGATTTCAGTATATATTACAAGTTAAGAATTCAAACACGATCTCCAACTAAATAATGAATTAGAGAGAGTATGATAATATTTTCATCTAAAATTTTCTCCCCCTCATTCGGCGTTATTAGGAAGAACTTGTTTATATACGGCGGAAATAATATTGGAAACCATCTATGTATGATAAAAGCTGTAAAAGCTTTGAGATTTAATATTATCGGTTCGGTGGAAAATCAAATCCGCTTGACATTGTGGACAAACGAGATCTTGAAGAGATTTGAAGGCTTCGAGTTGTTGTTTAAATATAACCAATTTTACCATTGGTTTACTCCAGCAAAAATATTTCGCATTCCTCATAAATTCAGTTGTTGTTCATCCAGAACGATATTATGTCTGATAGAAATTCTAATGTCCCAGATTTAAACCACGAACCTTTTATACCTCAACCACTTATATTTTCTCCTGAGGCTGTAAACACCATGATAGGAGCAGAGATATATCTATCTAGTAAATCTGATCCTGAAATTGTTGTAGCATCAAGAACCCTCAGTGCTCAATATGCTGCCTCTCTTACAACCATGTCTCAGAGGCTATTGGCGAGAACGAGTGAGGTTGATCATCTTAAAAATCAAATATCTGAGTTGTATCAAACGCTTGCAACTAAAGATAGAAAAAATAAAGATTTAAAACAAGATAACAAGGAGCTGAAGAAACTTGTAGACTGGTATTCTCGTGACCTGAAAACACGAGTAGAAGAGCTGGAACGAGAAAGAGCTCAGATACAAAGTCAACAACAGCAGCTAACGGCAGAGGTTCAGCGTTTACAAGAAAATAGGGATAGTTGTAATTAATCTCGCTGGCTTTTGAAATTATGCATCCAGCATATCTTGTAAAGTGAGATTTGAAGAGATAATGGTTTGTCTTGTTCTTATTTCCATTTCTATAAGAACCGTCTTTAGTTTCATTTAGTACTCATCAAATCTTCTTCTCATATCTATAATTTATCTGTATTTGTATTCTTATTCTACAAATTTCCAATGGCTCATCAATTTCCTTTTACTATTTCTCACAATCAACATATGAGGTATCCTTCACCTCAATTACAAGTTGATCCTGCATCTTCCGCAGGTGCAATGTTGCAGCAAGCAAATGATCTGGCTAATAAGTCAGATCGTGAAATTGTTTATGAGCTGGTGACTCTCGGCACCCGATACTCCTCTTCTATTGTTGGATTTTCCAACCGATTACAATCCAAAAATCGTGAGATTGAGGAGCTTAACGAGAAGGTTTCTGTACTTCAACGACTCGTTCAAGAGTCTGACAAAAAAATTGCAGACTTAAAGCAGGAGAATAAAGATTTAAAATCCTTACTTGCCTCTTCATTTCGACTGCCTAATCCTTTAGATAAAGATGGTACGTTGCTTTATGAAAAGCAAATGCATTTGAGAGATGAGGCTAGAAGTCTCAAATTCTTGTAACTCATCTATGAATTGAATAATAAGATCTTTCCTTTTCAAATACATTCCTTGAATTTAGAGCAACCCTTGTGATCTTTTCAAGAGTTCTAACAAGGTAAATCATCAACGTAAACTGCAATAATGACGAATCCGGATTCTGATAAAACACATGAACATATAGGATTATTCTTAAATCCTTCTTTCAATAGATACTCGTTGATTCAATTATACAACATGCGTTCGGATTGCTTTAACCCATATACAGATCTTTGAAGCTTTATAAAGTACATACTCCTAAATGTACTTGGATTAGATGCTTCAAGTATCGTAATAATCTAATGATACTTATAAATATGTAGTGACCACATTCATTAACTGCATATCTAATCCTTTTGTAATAACCAAATCAATTAAAAATATGAATGTGATTGCATTCATAACAAGGAAATATGTTTCCTCATAATTGCTCTCGGGTTTCTACAGGAAACCTTATGCGATAAATTATACCGCACAATTTCATTTCGCATTACGCTTTCGTATAAATACTCACTCATATTTGACAGATATTACACCCTTTGGTGTTTGGACAACAGGTCCAAATGCATCTCGCTTCACTAGCGAGTTTAATTCAGTTTTAATAACTGTTTTCCATTTTGGCCAATCATTTCTACGTCGACATTCTTCGATGATTTTTGGCTCATTACTTCTGGTAATATCAAGTGTTATCATATCTGTTGTCGACAACAATTTTATTTCTATCCATAAATTTTCTAGTACTCATGAAATGTATTGAGATCTCATTGTTCCTCTTCAGGGGAAAACATTTCATGAAACACCTCTACAGGAGGTTCCTCTTCAGGAGGTTTATACTCTTCAGGAGTTATACTCTTCAGGAGTTATACTCTTCAGGAGTTTTCTCTTCAGGAGTTATACTCTTCAGGAGTTACACTCTTCAGGAGTTACCTCTTCAGGAGTTACCTCTTCAGGAGGTTTCCTCTTCAGGAGGATTATATTTTATACAGAAAATACGGTCTCTTCATGAGCACCGATTTTTATTTTTCTTGTGCACCAATAGATTTTCAGCGCTTCAGGTGTATCTTAGACTCATTTATTTCTGTTTTAACAACTCGTCCTTCAGGGACTTCAATTCCTGCTTAAGCATTAACAGCAGTAATATATGATTTTACAACACCTTTAGTATCAATAAATACATCATGTAATTGATTTGCAACATTTTGCAGATAAATAATCCTCTGAACTTCTGGTTCACATTTATTTGTAAGAGGATCAAATTTAAACAGGACTTTATTATCCCAAGTAATTTCTTGTCGTGTTTCAGGTACCGATATTTCATTATTTCAAAACATGATGAAATATTAATAAGCTTATATATAAAAACTTAGTATAAGTAAATCAAGTGCTTGGCCGTACAACAGGTACGTGACTACTGTTTAGTCATATTACATCTATGACAAACATCTTCATCTTTTTATGAAGAATTATTCTGAAAGCCTTTACCCTTCTCTGAGTTTGATCACTTCTGGTGATACGATATATTTTTATCATCTTTAGTGTTATCGCTTTTGGGACCAACACTTCTATAATTTTTCTACCACGTCTACGCCCTTAGTTTCCATTCACTTCTGGAAATTGTGTAAATTCGATATCATTAATAGGACGTAACTGGTATAACAAAAACTCATTATTTAGCTCAATCACTGGAAGACAAAACAAAAATTCAGAATATTTGTTGAACTTTCACTCTCGATATTGCTACTGCAGGAGCACATTCGAGGTATGAAAAATAATGTCTTCTTTTATATATCTTCATCAGTGACATTTTCACTGTATAATTTTAATATTGAGCTGATTTTAAAGAGTGCAGAATATTCAATATCACTCTTAAGATCTTGCAACTTCAAGTGCAATAAATCATAATAATCTTTTGAGAGAATTACATCTTCTGGTGCTTATATCACTCTCTTAATTTATTTCACACAGTATGATGATCTTTCATAATGAGATACACAGCACGGTCCTTCAGGGACACATGAATTCCTTCTATGATTGTATCTTTCAAGTTCATCATCATATCCAAATAGATCTCATCAAGGATCTGGATAAATAACATTTTTCAGAAATGTCAATATTAATAAATCTCAATATTTGACATTATATTATAAAAATAAATCTGTAAATTTAATAAATATATTTACATTATCATGAGAATAAAAATAAAATTTTATAAAGTAATATTCAGCAATATTACTTTTAATATTTATCTCAAGGACTGCAAATAATATATTGAAAAACTTACTTGAAATAGAAGACCATTAGCTTCAGTATCGGTAGAACCTCGTGCTGATAACGTGTTATAAAACTAAAAATAAAACTACTACTATTGCAAGAGAAAAGAAACTCTTAAGAACTGAAGTTTTCTTTCTCTCTCTATTTTTTCTTATGAATTTCATTACAACTGAAGCCCATATTTATAGGCGTTGAAATTACTATGCAAGTCACTATGCAAGTCACTATACAAATTTAAAATAATAGTGGTGGGGTCATTCACATAATTTAGTGGTGGGACATGGGGCGGCTGCCGACTTCGTTTATAACATATATATATATATATATATATATATTAGTTAAGGTTGGTTGGGAGGAAATGATGGATTTGATCTGAAGCAAAATGGCAAGAAAGTGATCCTCCAAACTCCATGAAAATGATGAATTTGGTCTAAAATGGTGTCTAAATACGATCTCAGTGTAGTATGGCCTATGGGCTATGGATGAACGAAAATGATGTCTAAAAAGTGAAAATGTCAAGTAATTTCTTCCTTACTCGTTTTAGTGTTGACGAACCAGAAACTAGTTTCTACAATTGATGAATTTTCTTTGATCTGCCACGTCAGCAATATGCCCTGGGCCCTGGACATTGGACATCCAGACATTATACATACATAGCCGGACTCAAATGTCTTATTTTGTGGATAATTATAAATAGAACGACTAAAAAACTATGCTGAGTGGAGCGTTGTATAGATATGAAGGGGCGGCTAATTAAGTTTTGACTTTTCGTTTAGATTTAAAGAAGGAATAGGTTGAGATAAATTTATTTTATTTATTTATTTATTTATTTATTATTATTATTATTTTAAGATTTGAAAAAAATATATTAAAATTTTAAAAATATGTATTAAATTTTAAAAAAAAATATATAAAAATTTATATTTTATATAAATACTTATAAAAATATAATAATAAAATAAAAATTAATTAAAATAAACTCAGCTGAATTACCCATACAAACTAAAACTACATAAATCGAGAGTTGCCGGTTGGGGTGGAAGGAGTAGGAAAGTCGCAGGAACGTGATGCGAAAAACCATTCCTAGTCAAAGTAAAATAGTGTAAATAATAGCAGTGCAAAGCTAACAAGTACCCTCGACTTTCCACCAAATATCAAAACTAACCCCAACGACCGACGTCTGTGTCAAATGACCAAATTGTTCTACTTGTAGTTTAGCTAAGACATTGAATTATTTAAAATTATTATTTAAAAAATATAAATTTACATATTTATAAAAATAGAAAATTAGTCATATTTAAGCTTCATTTAAATTCAGAAGTGAATTAAGCTAAATTCAATTTACTTTCATTTCATCATTATATTTTTATAATTTTTTTTATACAAAATACAAATTTCTATATACCTTTTTCAAATCTCAATACATCTTTTTAAAATTTTAATATACATTTTTTAAATTTTAAAATAATAATAATAATAATAAATTAAATTAAATTCATCTTATCTCCGAATCCAAACAAGACCTTAATATAAATAAAAGAAAAATAAAAATAAAAATAGAAAAAGAGAATAAAAATATTTTTGTAATTAGTAAAACCTTTAACTTTTATCTAACAAAAGTTAAATTTAACTTTGGTAAATAGTCAAATTTAACTTTTATTTAACAAGAGTTAAATTTGACTTTTGTTATATAAAATTTTAGTTTTATTATTTATAAAAAATACTTTTATTCATTTTTGTTATACTTTTATCTCCTAATTTTTTATTAAATATGACTAAATTTTTTTGATAAATGTACAAATTTATATTTTTTAAATGATAGTTTTAGATAATTCAATGAAAATATTTAAAGGAAAAGAATAAATAAAGTTTTTATATAACATATTATTTATATCATATAATTTAATTTAAAAGATATATATTAAATTTTATAAATCAAATTATATCATTTATTAGGGGATAAAATCCTCCTAATTCAAAATGAGTTCTAGGCCTAACTCAAAATAAGAGTGGACAGTAAGACCTTGCATCATGTTATCCCGCCCCCACAAGGCAAAGCATCAGTGGAGGCAGGGATAGTATGATTAGGGGTGTTCATCCGGGTTTCGGATTCCCAAATACGAAACTTGGATTCGAAATTTCCTTAAACATTTAAAAAAAAATCAAAAGTGTTAAGAAATAAATAAAATTTTAAACTGGGCCGGGTACAATCAGGCCCGGATGAACAGGCCTAAGTATGATCCCAATGGGGGCCTAGCCTCGTCATCGCCTCACGCCTAATTTTTTTATATATATACAAATATGTATTTATATATTTATACTATATATAATTACATATTTATAAATATTTATTATTTTTATTATATATGAATATAATAATATATCTTAAGTTACTACTTAATATTTTATGTAAATTTTAGGGTAATAAAGCAGTCTTTTATAAATTGTCTTGACAATACAAATTTGACATTTAAATAATGTGGCTCTTGTATTGACTTGACATCCAATTTTATAATTTTTGGTTAAGATTTAGGTAGAAAAGGCATCTTAAATAGTTTATATAATCTAGTTCCTCTGATATCCTAATTATCTACAAATTTGAATCATCAATAACATTAGTTTATGTGATAGATAGGTTACACTGTCCAATAAATTTACTGGCGTATAAGCTAATTTAACTATTAGTAATGTTAAATACAGTATTATTTGAAAAAATGATGTCTAATTAAAAGAGTTATTTTTCATGTGGATCTCAAATTCATCTATTTTAAAAAAAAGAAATGAGTGATTCTAGAACTACATATATAATTTTTATTTAACTATATTTTTAACTATTCCAATTCAAGTCAATTTTACCCAAATCTTATATATATATATATATATATATATATATATATCTTCTTATCATATATTTTCGAGCATCCAATATTAGTGTACTAAAATAGATAGCAGTTGGAAATTTTTAGCTGCTCGAACTTTGGTCTTATCAAGCCTCAATGTTTTGAAATATCTGTTGCACTTTTATTTTTTGTTTTTTTATAATATGTCCATTGCACTTTAAACTCTTATTGTGATGACTTGTTTGTTTTGTGGGATAGATCAAAATTTTAAAATATATTTAAAATATTTTTTTATATTTTTTTAAATTCTTATATAAATTATAATAAAAAATTTAACTTTTTAAAATTTTCATACCACATTTTCAAATCTCCATACAAAATTAATATTAAAAAAATATTTTACAACAATATTTTATTTTATTTTTATTTTTTCTCATCTCTAAAAATAAACAAGACTATTTTAAGATATCTGAAAATTAAGGAACGTGACAAAAATTTTAATAAGTAAAACTTAAATAATGAACAATTACAAAAAAAAAAAAATGGTGGAATTTTGGTAGTGTGATAGTATGTAAAATATAATTTAAATCAACAAAATATTTTTTTAATCTTAATTTATGTGATAATCAGTCACATGTGTTTATGCGTCACATAATAACAAAATTACTTGAAATAAAAAATTTGAGTGGAAAATAAAAAATTATTTGAAATGTGAGAATAACGAAATTTAAAATAAGAAATATATATAAAATAAAAGACAATGACGTTTAAAAAAAGACGGCATTTAAAATAAAGAGCATATATAAAATACAAGATAGTGACATTTTTTTTTCTCCTTTTGCTACCTTATAAAAAAGATGCTAAGGTGCAGAATTGTAATAATAACGAAGAACGAGTCCAGTTTCACCATCAAGACATAGCCGCCGACGCCGTCCTATAAATCCGAAAGACGTCTAATTTCTCCGTTGCCTGGTATTCGTTCACGTCTTAATTCTTTCGGCCCGAGGCGAGCTTGCTCTCTCTTTGCTCTGGACCTTCAAGCAATCCTCGTCTCGAACGCAAAACCAAAAGGATTTCGATTCCCTAATTTCCAAATCCCGTTCGATTTCTTTTCCCGGCGGTAGCTTCCACTTCCGATTCCAACCTCCCTTCTCCGAGTTTCTGTCGTCTTCTGTGGAAATGGCGTTTTTCGGATTTTAGGGTTTCCCGAATCGAATTTGCTAGCTACCGAAGTCACACTGTACCAGTTCTTCATCTTGCTTATCAAAATCTTACACATGGCTATCCGGGTTACCTTCAGCTTCTCTGGCCTTGTCGCCAAAAATCTAGCATCCTCGGCCGGCCTTCGGGCCGGCCATTGCCGCGCCGCTGAGTGCTGGTTCCGGCCTCGGACCTTAGGTCCGGACGAGAAGCCAGAGCTCGATACATCCGGCACGGTGCGCAATTACCGATCCGACGTGAACCGTCCTAAAACGAATAACTGGGGCAAAAATTCGGCTTCTTTGTACTCCACTCTCGCCGAAGAGGTTCTCGGGGATAAGTGCAAAAGCCCGATTGTGCAGGGCCTGATTTCGATTATGAAGTCAACGGCCTGCTCCTCGGGTTCATCGGCCACGGCGCTCGGCGCCTCGTCGATTTTTCCCTTCTTACAGGGATCGAACTGGCTTCCTTCTAGTAACGAGTCGGCTAGTGGGGTTGTGGATAAAGGGGGAACACAATGTTGTGACGAAAGCTCAGAGTTCAAACACAAGGCGTTGGAAAATAACGGGTGGTTATCGAAGATGTTGAGTCTCTGTTCGGAGGATGCCAAGGCTGTGTTCACTGTTCTGACTGTGAGTTTGATGTCCCAGTCGTTTTTGGCGGAGCCGAGATCAATTCCGTCATCTTCGATGTACCCTACACTGGATGTCGGTGACCGGGTTTTGGCCGAGAAGGTACAGTAGCTGAACTCTCTAACTTTACAACCAATTAGCGAGTTTTCGTAATTAATATTCGTGTTAAATTAGTAGACTTTTTCTCAGTTTGCTTTGGGATGTGTTTACTTCCAGATTATTTTGTTAATTCAACAGTCTCGATTCTTGGGAGTGAACATTTTTTCCCGAATCTCCATTTATGGTTTTTATCTTATATTGTAGTTGCAAGAAGCGCCGTAAAAGTTTGATTAATTCCTTCAAGAACTCAATGGATTCCCGAAGATTTTGCATGTTTCTTACGTAGTTAATGGTATCTAGTATCTACGGATGATAATTTGTGTAGGAAGGTGTCTGATTTTATGGTGGATTCACAGGCTATTTGACAAATTTTATTGAACGATTCAGAAATATAGAGATAAGACAGTTATTCAATGTTTTCTCTTTTTTCTTTTAGGACATTAAGCTGATATTTCTGCTTCTGTTTTTGTACCACAGGTTTCCTACCTTTTCAGGAAGCCCGATGTTTCTGATATAGTAGTTTTCAAGGCACCAATATTACAGGTATTATGATATGGAAACTACTTTGAAGTGCTGATTTTGTTTTAAGCGGGAGTTGCTGATTTTGTGAATTGTTTGCATCTTGTAGGAAGATGGCTTTTGTTCAGGCGATGTTTTCATCAAAAGAGTTGTGGCAAGGGCTGGAGACTATGTTGAGGTTAGAATCTTTATATAATTAATTCCATCAATTTCTTGCGGTCTGTATTATTATTATTATTATTTTTTGTATATAAAAGATAATTTTATATACCCTTCTTCCTTTCTTCTTTTTGTGTAAGGAAATTTTTTTCCTTACGTTTATCTCTTAACACCTCGGATATTGCGTGCCTTTTCATGCGATAGGTTCATGATGGAAAATTATATGTGAATGGTGATGTTCGAGATGAAAGTTTCATTTTAGAGCCACTTGCTTATGAGATGGATCCTGTGGTAATGCCTCGTGTTCATCATTACTTTCATTTCCTGTTCCTGATCTGTCACTATGTCTTACATGGTTGAACCTTGTCCACTCTTTTTATTGATTTTGCAGCTTGTTCCTGAAGGTTCTGTCTTTGTGATGGGAGACAATCGCAACAACAGTTTTGATTCTCATGACTGGTAATTCTGGAATCTATTATTGCTGATGATTTTTTTGTTTTTTGAGACTGTTGAATTAGGAAGGGAAAGAATCATTTTCAGCTCGTGGCTTCTACAGATATTTCAAATATGATTATGTTAAAATCTAGCCCATCAGAAATTTACATACAAAATGGATGAAATATGACAATGTCAATTGATGCTGGTCCAATAAACACACATTCAATTTTTTTAATGTATTTGCTGACATGTTGATTTGTTTACCTTGTCATCAGGGGTCCGCTTCCGATAGAAAACATTATAGGGAGATCAGTGTTTCGTTATTGGCCTCCATCCAAAGTATCAGACACCATATATGAACCACAAGTGGGAAGGAGAGTGGTGGCAGTTTCTTGACATATTGCCCTCTGCTTGCATGATAATGATCTTTGGTGACAACTATTTCATCTGGATGATGATTCTAGAACTTGTTTATCCTCTCTTTTGCCTCATCAATAAGCAGTTATGAACATTCAACCTTTTTTCCATCATGTGCGTGGCTGACTTCGATTGGTTCTTGATGGATACTTTGTCTATCAGTCTCTTTCTGGATGGCTCGGCTGTCCGCCCCCGCAGCATGAAAAGTGGGAAACATATTTAGCATTTCTTTATCTCATACCTATGTTTATATGGTTATTATCTGCAGAGGAGTTGAAATGCACTTTGATAGTCAAGGACTTAAACTGAGCTTGCAGTAGACAAGGAGTTTGGCTTTGGAGGGCTCTCTAATATCTGCACGGTGATGGTTTATGATGAAGTCCAGTGCTGCCATCGACTAGACTTTGGTGCAAAAGTTCTGATTCTCTTAGATGTTTGTCTTTGAAGTTTCCCTGATGATGATGAATGGGTAAAGTGATGAAGTCTGGCGGGTATTCTACTATCATGCTGGATGCACATGAATTTATCCAAACCGGCCAACAGCGTCGCATCTCTGGTCGACGAGCTAACCATCTCATCTTGAAAATGTTCATGGCAAGTGGGTGGTACTCAGAGCTAGTAGCTTCAATTCCCCATTGTTCTGTGCATGTTGTGGATCAATCGATCGGAGTGATTATTGTTATAAGTGTGTAATAAATGTCTATATATTTCTGTTTGGAAACCATTTGTTGGTAACTGCATGCCAAAACAGATCGTTACCCCTAATCCTGGGTTGTTGTTTGTATCGACTTTTGCTCATGTATTTCATCGACTTCCACGTTTGTTTGCTGCTCTTAAACCCTTCTTTTGTTATCTTTTAAGATGTGCATATTTTTTCTTTATTGTATCATGTTTTTTTTTCCAGTTAATGACAGAGAATGCCTGTAAGATATGGCTGGGTTCAAACAAAAGTTGCTTTCTCACGTTATTCATTCTGTTCGAAATGCAAACTAATGAGAATCTGTCCTAATGGAAGGTTTAACTCCTAAAAAGTACCTCTCGACATTTGATCGAGTTACTAGATTTACCTCAAACTAGCAAGGTTGTTGAAATAATTTTAATTTATTGCAAATTAATTATTAATGGGATTTATTACTTTTTTTAAGTTCTTATAAAAAAGTGAAATCAATTGCAGCTTAAATATATTTTAATAGAATTTATAAAATATTACTATTTATAAATCAACTTAAATTATTTATAATCATCTCAACATTAAATTACATTAGTTATGTAAACTTATATAAGATATCGGTGTAGGATTAATAATTCTCTTTATTTATTAATTTTTTATTTTTTTATAAAGAATATTTTAATTACAAAAAAAAAATTAATATATTAGATTAAAATATATTTTTATTATAAAATAAATTTAATCTATCCTATGAAATTATATCAAGAGATAAGTTTTTGTTGGTGTACCCCAGTAAACGTTTGACACCTATCCTCTTTTCTGGGCATTATCGTCATTTCAATAGTTCACGATCCTAGGACCTAAACTGGGTTGAAACCTGCCCTAAAGCGGCTAAGCCCGTACGAGTTACGATCGGCGACGACGGAAAACGGACAGAAACAGAGTTTCTGTTGGCGAAACAACTGATGACAACGAGTCGTTTCCCTGTGTTCTTATCCCTTCTCCTCCTCCTCCACTTCCTCGTCTACGTTCAACTCCCAACCTTAATTCTAGCATTTATTTCTTCCTCAAACACCTCGAACTCAAGCCACAACTACATTCAGGTACGTTCCCCGGATCTCATCTTGATTCATCTTCTTTAACCATTAGTCACGCTCTCACCGGATCCCTTTTTTTGGGAAATTTAGGATGTTTTGAAGGAAATATCGGCGAGGCAGAGGTGGGATTTGAATGACGTTAGGGTTTCGAAGTTGGATCTGAAGAAGGTCCGGTTTGGTAGTGCTCAACGGTACGAATATCGGGTCGCGTTTGGCAGGACTCGCCTGTTGTTGAAACATGTTGATGGAGTGGATTCTTGGAAAAAGCTCGAATCTGAAAAAAGCGACTTTGGGTCTTTGGTCGGCGAGGCTGGTTCTATGGGAGTTCTTGATACGTTTCAAGTGGAAGGTCCGTTTGAGTTGCTGGTCGGAGGTACCGACGAGGTTTCGCTGCAGTTGCCGGTATGCTTTAACTTTTAGTACGAGTTAGGTTATTTACTGTATTCTCATTCCATTTCCACGTCAGGTGGCTTTATATATTTTTAGGATAGAATTGAGACCGATATAATATATATCTTATTGAAGATGAGTGTAAAAAGTTGCTATTTTTTGGGTTTTAGCTCTTACTTAATGGTAATGAAACTAAATCTGAGAATGTATTGGTTAGAAGGCTGCACCAGATTTTTCGTTATGCAGATGGTGGTTATTGCATGCATAATTGCTATATTTTTATATGGATAAGGAACTGGAAGCGTAGGACTCTAACCTCTCTTTGGGAATCCTTATCTTCAAAATTGCATCTTATCGGTCACTTTTCACTTCAGTCCGTAGTGTTTTTCTCTGTAAATCTCTGCTTCTCTGTATAATATGTGAACTCGTTGATAATTTCTTATGGTATATAAGCCCTCTGTCTCTCTCTCCCTCTCTGTGATTATTTGGGATAATTCCCTGATGCATATATGTTTAGTATTCTTTTGGGTTACCAACAGGTTTTGAAATGCTTTAGGTGTCAATTACTTGAAATCTTAATCGAAGGAAAGGAAACAATTTTTCATATCTATTGTTCTAGAGTAGCCTTTCATGGTCACTTTGGATTTTGGTTTCTGGTTTCTAAACTTGTTTTTTCTTAGTGGCCATAATCTTTGCTCAAGCAATAAAATTTGATGGTCCGAAGCAAAGTGGGAACTTTTTGGCTGTGAAGGGATGGGGAAGTGAGTAGATCAGTAATCAATGTTGCTAGAGCTTTTTGGATCTGTTTTAGACTTTAAAAACCATTCCTGAGACAGTTGACTATAGTTTTCTCTCATAAACATTTCCAGAGGATATCTTCATTTTCTGTTAAGCTTATGAGTAGTTGTGATACAATTTTGCTTAGAAAAAGGAGATAAAGCAAGACTACAAATTTCAGAAACAATCTTGTATAAGCCAGTTAAGCCAGTTGGCAACATATTGGAATGGATAACCTCAATCAACAAAGGCTTTTCTAGCATTTCTTTCTTTTTATATTTTGCTGACCTGTTTGTTTGACAATGTCTGGTTATAGTCAAGGATTGACGTTTAATTATTGATGCATCTGTTATAGTCCCATAAATGGCTATGATTATTTTGGCTTCGTTGGAAAGTTTCTTTAATTCTACCACTAACTGCCTGGACATGTTGACATCTATTGCCAGATGAACACTTCTATTAAGGGCTTGAATCGAGTTCTTGTTGGTGAAGGCATCACGGTGGAAGTGAGAAGGGCACAAGAAGTCTCTCTCTTTCATTCATCCAATCTGGGTTTTTTGGTAAATAGAAGTCTTGCGAATGATGAAGTGAAAAATGAATTATGGGCCTTTCGGCATTCTATGTGCATCCAACTACTTCCTATACAAGTTCTAGGGGCTGCATCATTAATTGCATATAAGACTCGAAATAGGGATGCATACATTGAAACCAAATTTGTTTCTAAGGACACAATTGAATTGTTGCCTGAGAAGTGTTACAGAGTCTTCAAGGAGCGTGATTGCCCCATTGATTCCTTGAGTTCGGAGATTGCCATGGTGGAAAGAGTTTTGCGGAGCTTTCTTGGTGATAGAATTCTTCAAAAACATTTGAGATTCCTCAAAACTAAGATCAAGGCATCTGCTATCATCCGCTTTCAGCTAGAACTGGAAAGACATGTCGGGAGCAACGACACTCTTTATGCTAAGTTGGCAGAGTGGAGAACAAAGCCAAGTATCCAAAGAATATGGTTTGAGGTAATTGCAAGAGTTGAAGCAGAGAGGCTGAAGCCCCTTTTGATTGAGAAGGTGAATCCTTTCATTGGAGTAGATACAGTTTCATGGAGCAATTTAATGGCGAACGTGTCCTTTACACAGTTAGGGTCCATCCTTGTTCCTCCCGAGGCTCTAACTCTGGATGTGAAATGGTAGGATGAAATTGTTGTATCATAGTTGTGATTTGTGTCATTTTCTGCCTTGTTTGATGATGAATTGTATAAGCTACCTGTATCAAGCGCTCTTTTAATTGGTTCTCATGTACATAAAATTTCAAAGCAAACGAGGAAATGAATTCAATATGCAAACTAGAGTCTATCCATGTGTTATGGCTCTGGTAAGATGGTTATTTATATTTTATTTATTTATTTTTATTTTGGTGGTCAAGCTTGGATTTCCTCGTACGCATATATTCGTGTTGTGCATTGTGTAAATCTCAGAATCACCGGCTGCTAGCACCGCATGAATAAGACTTGGAACCTAATCCAAAACTTTACGAGATTTATTTAAAGTAGTGGGTCTTTTTTTTTTTTTTTCTTTTCGGGGTCAAATAAGACATAATTTGAAGTGAAATAGAATAAGTATAGTGTGCTGGTCCGCTGGATACTTTATCGAAATGGAAAATTCCAGTCGTTCTGGTTAAAACGGAAACAAATTTAAAACTTTAACGAAAAATCTACTTTTGGGGAAACAATAAAGATAATTTGAAAAAATTCATCTTTATTTCAGCCTTGTAATAGCAATACAATTAAACGACAAAAGCCCCCCCCCCCCCCCCCCCCAAAACAAAAAAAAGGCAATGAATATAGAAGAAAATATGGGTGGATCTACTTTGCACAAGGATCCCATATATATTATTCTTATGATACATGGAAGGATCTTAATTGAAATTTGGTTCTTTCTGAGATGGGAAGGAGGAGAATGTTGAACCAGGGAGAACTGTGTAAATCACAAGTGGGCTTCTCACCACATGAACCCCATCACTCCATATAATCTCTCCTGATGTGATCGGCTTTTGTGCAATCTTTGGGCCATGTACCTTCACCCTGAACTTCTTCTTCTCTCCAATGGCAGAGAATGACAGGAAAGTTGGCTTCACTACAACAGTCATAGATGGCGGCATGCGAATTCTAAGAGTGTAGGTGGAGTTTGGAGGGCCAACATTGGTGACTGTTCTAACGAACACAGCTTTAATTCGTGAGCCATCTTCCACAGGTAAGGAAAATGAGGGATAGTTAAGCCTCCATGCTCTTTCAGGGACACTGTTAGTGCAGAAACTACTGTTGTCTCCTGTGATGAGTCTTATTGTGGTGCTGTTATAGCCTTGCTTGCAGAGGAAGTCGATGTAGTCTACCTCAGATGAATCATAGACCAGCCCGGGATCTATGGCTTTTGATGGGTTGATGTGTCCTGATCCATAGCCAAATTCAAGGTCTTCTTGCTTCTCTGGGTCCATCTTGTGAGCTGTTAAGACATAATATAAATAATTAAGTCTAAATCTTTCACATGATGTATAAATAGAGGGGAAGTGTTGATTTCACAATGATAAACCCTGTATAATCAAACAAACTCCATATCAATGCAACTTATTGAATTTGATATTAGCCTATAAAACTTTTGTAGTTCCAAAAAAGAATAGAAAGAAAGGTTTATTGAATCCGTCTATCATAAACTCGAAACTCAGTAAGTAGAAACCATCTGTGAAACTAGTCATGTTTCATGAAGTAAAGTAATTTGTTACTTCACCTGTGGTCATGAGTGCAGATTTAATGGCGGAAGGCGACCATTTTGGATGGGCAGCCTTAACATATGCAGCTGCACCACTAGCATGAGGGCAAGCCATAGATGTGCCAGAAATTATATTGAATTTGACACTCCTTTTGTCCTCTAAGTCACTGGAAAATGGTGCCACAGGAGACCAAGCAGCAAGAATGTCCACTCCGGGGGCAGCAAGATCCGGCTGCATACCATCCAAACAAAAATGCTGTTGGCATATAATATCATGTCATGTGGTCTAAAACTAAATAATGGTAAAGTGCATAAGATTTAGATCACCTTGAGAATGTCTGGGGTGATAATGTTTGGTCCTCTAGAAGAAAATGATGCAATATATGGTGCCACAATGTCCTTCCAAGTCTCCCCAACTAAAATAGTTGCAATTGGGTTCCTACCAATGATTTGCATAATTTCATTAGAATTAAAGTGTAAAAAACAGAACATTTTCTAAGTGATTGATTTAAATAGCTAGAAACTTATTTACTCTGTTGATCTAATGTAGTCCAAGATTTTGAGGCCATCATCAGTGCTTATCCGTGTTGCTGGTAAAGAGTAACTGAAGGCAAGATCGTTGGTGAATGTGTTGGTCATAATGGTTCCCACACCATTAGCACTCAGAACGCCAGTTTCATCCTGGGGGTTATGACACAAGACAATCTTTCCTTCAATTTTGTATGAATTAAGGGAACCTGGGGAGCAGAATTTTGAAATCTCCGGGTAAAAACCTGCAGAATAGTTTGCAGCATCTCCACCCCAAATCAAGGGATATGGTTTTCCATATAGATCAAAGCTATTGATGGAGAGTCCCTTCATTATATCATTCAATGAGTTAGAATAATGGTATCATTGCTGATGATTTACTCTTTTGAATACTATCTTTTGAACTAAAGAAACGAAAATGATATGTGAAGTCATGAATGTGCAAGCATGTATAATCCCTTTGAAAAAATAAGTAAAATACGGGACTCAAATGAAAAAGATTAATTTTTTATAGTGGACTCTACTCTTTTCAAAGTGATACATGCAATACTTACGTACTCTACGACTGTATATAGTATTATTCTTAAAAAAAACTTCAATTTGGGAACTCACGATATATACTTGTCCATTGCCAAGCACAACTTGGGCAATAAATTTTCTGTCAATGGTGTTGGCTGCAACAGTGAGAATCCAAGGTGCATAATTGGCGATGGATGATGGGATTGGCCCTGAGTTTCCAGCAGAAGCCGAGGTCAAAATACCTTTTCTCATGGCGTGAAAAGCTCCAATAGCAATTGGGTCTTCAAGATATTGGACAACCTGGTCAAAACCAAGAGACGCTGAAATAATGTCAACTCCATCTGCAATTGCATCGTCAAATGCTGCCATGATATCTGCTGAAGAACATCCTGTTGACCAGCAAACTTTGTACATGGCGATTCTTGCACTTTGAACTCCACCTCTTGCAGTTCCATTTGCTAGCCCATAAAAGCTTGCATTTGCTATTTTCTTTCCTGCTGCTGTGGAGGAAGTATGGGTTCCATGACCATCAGAATCTCTTGGAGATTTGAAGTCAGTTTCCTCGAAGTACTGGTCAATGTTGTAGAAACGACCTCCAATGATCTTTCTGTGATTAAAAAAAAAAAAATGAAATCCAATGCACATGATGTCATTTTATGTTGTCTTAAGTTAGTTCTGATATTTTAGACATTAGAATCAGTTTTTTTGGACCCATGGAAATTAATGCTAAAGTAGTGGGGAGAATTAGATGAGAGCTCACTTGTTGCAGGTGAAGTTGGCACCATGGCATATGCCCTTCCATTTTCTGGGTGGTGAGCTAAGCCCTTCATCATTAAAGCTTTCAGACTCTGGCCAGATTCCTGCACCCGAAATCACGTGGTGGATTATTTGCGATGAAAATTACTATGTATGATAAAAATATATTCATTTTAACAGAAAAATAGTTATTTTCACTAACAATTAATTGATGGCAAATAAATAATTTTCTTGTAAAGGAGCAAGCATGATACTTGATTGTAAGTTGATCATTTTCTGGGTCTCGCTTAGTTATGCACATTAAATTAAAGAGAATTGTGTAACATGCAGAATAGTATAGCAATTACCAGTATCAAGAAGCCCAATAATGAGATCCCCTTGATGGCCGCCTACAACTTTGCTTCTAATTGGGAGACCCACAAAATCCCATGATCTTGTGGTGTGAAGCTTTAATTTATGGTTTGGAAGCACTGAAACAACACCTTGCATTTCTGCAACACATTTCAGTTACAAATTAAGCTTTGATTAATTTTTTTTTAAGTACAAAACACATGAGGTACAAAGTTTGATCAATGAAATACAACAATCTCTCTCACCCGACAACTTGCCAGCTTCTTCGTCGGTCAACTTGGCAGCAAATCCGTTGAAACTCCTCCCATAACTGTAAAGTAGCGACTCTTTGGCCAATGAAGTACTGCAATAATTGGAAAGAGGCCGCATATATAATAATGCTTGAGATACTTCAAATGGTGATCAGGTCAACAAAAAATGTCGTAATATTCATTATTCCCAACACATAATTCCAAATAATTCTCCATATATATATATATATATATATATCATCCAACGTGACTGTTTTCATGTCACATGTGTCTCAATCACTCGTATAGTTCCTGTACATAAGCCTCGAAGTAACATAACTGATTCCAAGGCATAAGCTCCATTAAACCAATAACCAATATATATATATATGAAAAATATTTTTAGAAATTTATTCATCCTTCCATATGTATCTTCTTAATTTCTTTTTCTTTCTTCTTTTCTCTAATGATTAAAGAAGTATTTTTAATAAAATTGTAAATTTTTTTCTTCTTTAAAAAAACATCTAAGAATATTTAAAAAAGAAATAAAAAAAATAAGGAAAAAAACATGCACTTTATCGGGACATCTCAGGAAATGAATCTCAGGTGAAGTAGTACTAGCACTATATATATACTCTAGAAATAATTAACTATTGGGTCATGTACTATTTATATATGGTCATGTAATTGACTAAAAGGTTAATTTATGCAAAAATAGAGAAATAGAACATAAATATTAATTTAGTGGCCGGAGACCTTCCGAGTACTCCTTTGAGCATGGAATGGTGCGTTGATGCAACAGGAAAGTGATCTCCTTGAGGACGCTCTCCCATATACACAATGTAGACCTGCACATATATAATAACACATGCAAATTCCTTGAAAAAGATCGATCTCATGCATGAGTACATATCATGAATTAATAACTATAAGGTAAAGATCGATCGATATCTACCTTTCTTTCCTGGCCGCCATGGCAGCTTTGCAGATGATCAAGAGCTGTAAGCAGCAACAATATTGGGTACATGAGAAGAACATGTAAAACTACCTTGGCCGCCATATCAATGGTGTTCATATAACTGATCAGAAACGTTAAAAATCACGTATATATACGAGGGCGAAGAGCCTTATGACGAATTAAGCATATATATATATGATCATCATCATCATCATCATGTACTGCTCAAATTTGGAAAGAATCAATTTGCTTAATATTTGACCCAATACGATCGAACAACTTTAATTTTCTTCTCTCTTGGTTAATTATAGAGATCATCGGGAACATTTTACAGTTGCATACATACGATGTACAGTTGTAGTGGATTAATTAGAGAATCAACCATATAATGTTGAAGAGAAAAAATAGAAGATTGGAATAAACATGCATACATACATGCAGGTAATTTATTTATTGCAGTACGTACGCACTAGTACTTAATATTGCTCTAATCACGCGGTTGGTTTTATATATGATCGGATTAATAATGTCCCTTTGGACAGTAGATGAGATCATTAGATATTTTAGATTAAAATTAGAAATTAAATCAAATAATTTTAAAATAATATTTCTAATATTATTATTATTTTAAAATTTAAAAAAATTATATTTTTTATGAAAATATAAAAAAAATTTAATGACAAAATGAAATAAGATAAACTATTTTATATCCAAACCAGACTTATAGGCATACATTCACTACAAGAAAATTTGATACTATTTTTGTCACAGATAATCATTTTGGTTGCCATTAATTAGTTATAAATGCCAATATTTCTTGTAATGATTGTGTGTGCATGCATGCAATATTGATCAATTAGGCATGTGCGATCATGTTCAAAATTTCAAAGTAAGATCGAAATGAATTGATTAATATCAAATGCATGCTTGCATCGCGCATGAGAGAATTAACTTTTTAATATATTTTTTTTAAAGAAAAAAATATATATGTTGTTTTTTTATGATTTAGTAAGATAATATTAATTTTATCTTATGTTATCCCCTCTCTAAAAATTATCTTAGTCTCCATCACAAAATTTAATCTAATTTAAAGATAAAATACATCTCATATAAAATAAAATGATATAATAACATGATAATATGTTTTTATTATAGATAAAAATAAAAATAAAAAAGAAGTTAAATGATTTCTAATGTATTTTAATATATTTTTATTATGACGATATGTTCGTGACATAATATATATTTTTTAATACATAAATTGTATTAAACGTATTTTAATTTTATTGTAAATCTTACTATTAGATTGTTTTATACCACATAAAAAAATTATAAAAAAATAAAAAAATAAAAATTAACATTTTATTTTAGTTTTACTTAACTCGTCTTAAAGTAAATTTCTGATTTCGTCGCTGACTTGAAACATCCGGAATCTGTTGGATTCATGATCAGGAGTTATATATTATAACATATTTTTTAAAAGGTATATTATTATACCATTCATCGTGTGTTGGAATATTAAGCTTTATTGATCTTCCTTCATTGAGCTTTGCTAATTGTCACTCATTAATGGTGGTTTTTCCAGAACGGAAGAAACCCTCCCGCGCGCGGGTGCAATTTATAGAGACGAATCTTCTAATTAATATATATAAATATATATATATATATATATATATATATATATAATCCGACAACAAAATATCATGAGACAGTGACAGAGCGATCGACGTTATAATAGCAGTATTGGATCAATAAGGGAATCATCATGAATCATGGCAATTTCTAGTTTTCTGTTTTTCTTTTTTCCATAAGACTCCATGAATCTATATGTTGCTTTCGTCGCTGACTTGATCTTCCTTCATAGAGCTTTGCTAATTGTCACTCATTAATGGTGGTTTTTCCAGAACGGAAGAAACCCTCCCGCGCGCGGGTGCAATTTATAGAGACGAATCTTCTAATTAATATATATATATATATATTTATATAATCCGACAACAAAATATCATGAGACAGTGACAGAGCGATCGACGTTATAATAGCAGTATTGGATCAATAAGGGAATCATCATGAATCATGGCAATTTCTAGTTTTCTATTTTTCTTTTTTCCATAAGACTCCATGAATCTATATGTTGCTTTGTTTGTTTATGTGATCATAATTGTCTTCCTAATTAAACTCTTTTGATGGTGGATATTTAGACTTTTAGTATTATATGCCAATTAATAATTAAATCGAGGAATCCGTGCTGAATATATATATTTATATATAAATAGTTGTAACTTTCAAATGCTAATTAATTACAAATGAGACCACCGACATGGTCATGACATCGTTGCATGTGTATTTATTGGACACGATCTCATGCGCATGGAGCTTGGAAAAAACAAATAATGAGAAGGAAATTTCTACAAAATGTTTTATTCGAGTTAATATTATTATTTGTTTCTTGACCACCTCCCATCTTTTTTCAAGTTTTACCAGCATTTTTCTTCATTAAGATATATATATATATATATATATATATGTATATATATATATCTTCATGAGGATTAAAAAATGGATGATTAATTTTAGAGAAATGGTATTTGCATAGCATTATTAAACGACGGTAAAAGTCTTGCATGCACACTTTTTTTTTGAAAAAAAGAAAAAAAAACGTAAACCTCATGATCAGACCGACGTATGTGAATATATAAATGATTTTTTAATGAAAGATTATACCTCACTTTTTTCAAATAGAATTATGAATAGTATTATTTTTTTAATTATCTTTTTGCACATTATAAGAAATATAGATATTTGTAATACTTTAATTACAGCTAGAATGACTATTTGCAACGAAAACAAATTGTTTTAGACTTTAGTTGCAAATAGTTATTCTAATTATAATTAAAATATCACAAATATCTATTTTTCTTATATTACCAGCCGTAATCGTAGTTACAAATTTATATAGTAGAGTCCCACACTACACCATTTAGTGGCTTTTGCCACGAGTTCTTTTGCCACAAAATATTATCATGTGAAAATGTCACTTTTAGTCACTAAATTTATTGGAGAGAATAAATATTAGTTTTTTCCACAAAATGGTTGATGTGGATAATATTTTATGGCAAAAGATTTTTTCTTACAATTTCAATATTTGTTATGACTAAATTATTTTATAAAAAAAAGATATGACCATCTCAAAATTTTTTTGTTACAAAATATTTATTGCCACAAGTTCAAGTGACTTTTTAACACGGATGATAAGGACAACAAAAATAATATTTCAGATTTTCCAAGCTAGCGTGAGTTATATGTATTTGCCGCGAAAATATCTGGAAATTGCCGCGAATTCTACTCGCCGCAAAAAGACCACATATATATATATATATATATATATATATACGATGCCCGATTCTTCTTCCCCTTCCATCTGTGAGATTCCCAAATTGGTTCGATGCGATTCTTCCCCCGACGGTGCCCCCTTTTGCCCCGACGGCTCAAATCCCCCGCCCCTTTCCCCCGACGGCTCAAACCCCCTTCCCCCGACGGCTCAAACCTACTGCCCCTTTCAACCAATAACGGCTCAAACCCCCAGCTCCCTTCCCTCCGACGGCTCAAACCCCCAGCTCCTTTCCCTCCGACGGCTCAAACCCCCAGCTCCCTTCCCTCCGACGGCTCAAACCCCCCGCTGCGCCCCCCCCCCAACCAACCGACCCCAACCCCGACGGCTGGCACCTCACCTCACCTCACCTCGTGCGATTCCATCCTCTCTCCCTCACGGTGCCCATTCGAGCCCTCCCCCTCGTCGCCCCCAGCGCATGCACTTTCCACCATGGGCTGTGGTTGTTCCACACCGATTCCCCTAGGCCCCAGCCCCTAGCGCGATTTCTTCCACAAAAACCTAGTCCTCTCCACGGTATGTCTACAAATCACCTCTGTCTTCTCCCTCTGTCTAATCTCTCCATTGATGGTTATTTTTCTCTGTATCTGAGTTTATTATTTCGTATTTTTCTTGTGGAAATGTTCTGTATTAGCTTAGTTGTTCTGTGCAATTTTAAGGTACATATACGGGCAGAGTAAAATTGTTGTGTACTGTTGCTAGGTTATGTGCATATTACCAATTAGTAGTATCGGTATTTTTATACTACCAAAATGTTATTCCCAACGCTGCTTCCTTGGGTTAATTTGTTGTGTTTCGTAACTTTCATTTTCTGGAGTGTTTTTTGTCCTAATATTTGATGGCTTGTGTTCCTATGAAGCAAAAGAAGCAGTCTGCTAACCAGCGAGCTATGTATTATCATTAGGCATGTTCATTTATGCATATTGGAAAGAAAATCATACTAAATTAATAAGGCCATTTTATCTTGTTCTTAGCTTTCTTTTTATGCTAAAGCTGTACTATCTGAGAACTCCAGCCTGGTATTACTAGCCTTTTTTTCTGCAGCTTCTACTGTGTTTAATTTATTTCCTCGCACAATGTATTTTTTGAAACCTTACGAACTTGAGGATCTATTTTTTCATGATATGTAAATTTTTTTTGAAGGGATTATGTAATGGTCTTGTATTTTTCGTTTGTTCTAATATTTTCTGTGGCTGTTTATTTATTTTTTACATTTTACTTGTTATCATTTTCTTCCCGACTCTTCCTTTTTGTTTCATTTTTTCCATCACAAGATGTGTAGGTAGATGAATACATGTTTTCCATTTCCTACAAACCTGAGTTGATGTACATTTTTGTAACTTATTTTATTTCCCTACAGATCTGAACAGATGTTTATATACTTGAGGAGATCGCGTTCAGATCTATGTTCTTAGTTTTTTTTTTCTTCTCGACTGATGTTTATTTTTTCTTTTTCCTTTACTGCGTTCTGTTTTCCTATCGCGGGTTTTTTCCAGAATAAGAGATTTTTTTTATTTTTTATTTTTTGTCTTATTTTTCCATTTATATGAAGTTATATTTTTCAGATTTGTAAAAAGAAAAAAAAAATATTCTCTTCTTCTGAATCCTATGACTGATGGTTATTTGGATTTTTTTGATGTATTTTTTGGGTGTGCTTTTGGCTGTTGGAAAAGGAATTAATTTTTGAATTTGAGCTTGGTTTGGATTTATGATCATTTTTGTGATTTTTGCAAGCTGATGGGTCTTTGGGTTCTTTTAATCTAATAGTATTCCAAGAATTTGTTAAATCTGAACATACTTGTTTTGTGCTCTCATTTGGATATAAAATTGGCTTTCAATCCTTACAATTTTGAACAAGTATTCTCTCTTTGTAGAAAGTACTACAATGGCTAAATAAATTTAAGTGCCTCAGTGGCTTAAGAAAACAAAAATAAATCACAAGGATAAAATTGGAAAATGATCAATACTGGGATAAACTTGGAAAACCAAAAGGAAAAATTTAGAAGACCAAAAAGTTACTATTGCGTTTTGGTAAGACACTTTTTATATAGAAGATATGCACACGTAAGAAATTACTTACCAAAAAATTTCTAGTATTACTATTTCAGTATCTACTAGATACTTATATAAATTCTAACTGGGCAAGTTTCTCTATTAGGGTTATTAAATAAAGAAACCAAGATTTTAAGAGCTACTTTTGTGAATTGATGTATAAATTATAACCTAAATACTTTGTTGATCCTAGTAGCAAGATCTAGAGTTTTGACTCTCCTTTTAGCTGAATAATATTCCCGCTGAAGTTTAGAATCAATTCTAGTGTTCCACCCAATCATTTATTTTCAAAACATCTTATAAGAAGAACATGAGGAATAATAGTATTCCAAAACTCACCATTAGAACTACAATTTGTAACACTATAGTTTGCGTTCTTATTACCTATATAAAAAAGTAACACTATAGTTGATACAAACAGTATGAAACAAACCAAATATGGTTGAGCAAAAACATGTAAATGAGAGGGAGAGACAATTCTGGATTGCCAGGGGTACATGTGTAGGCTAAGCACTTCCGTCCCTGCGAAAATAAGTACCACCATGAAATTTGGAACCTAAGCCACAATACCAAAAAATCTTTAGCACCATTGTCTGAAAAAGATAATGAAGTTATAGTGAAACACGAGATAAGTAGATGCATGAATTCTAACTTTTGTGAATATGTATATGTGAATGGCTGAAATTGACGAAACCACTAAATTGACACGTATCGTTTAAAACACTTGTATTAATTACTATTAATACAGCATGTGTATATTCTAAGTTTTTGGGTGCATAATCTTGTAAGGGAAGGAAATTCTTGTAATGTCTTGCTTTAGCAAGTCTTCTGCTAACTAGCTTGTAACTATGTTTTCCTTGTATACTCCCTGTGTACTTGGTTTAACATTTTGCATTAATAAAATTATTATTACCTATCAAAAAAATAAAAAATACAGCATGTGTGATATTCTACTCTCCTTAATGACACAAGATAATCAATTACAATCCTCCAACCTAATTCATTGGGAAGTTTAATTGGTCTTGGGTAAGAATCTTTATATTGTTTAACTGAAATATAGTATGAAATTATTGACAACTTTTATGCAAATACTTGGAGCAACTGTTTGTACTATTTCCTATGAGTATGAGAGTTGCTATCTCTATTCTTATTAACTATTAAACATCGTGCATTTTCCCACCACAAATCTTTCTCATGTTAAAATTGGTGAGAATTTGTATGCTTCGTATAAGAAATATTCTGAGACTTTTACTACTTCTCAACAATATTGACTAGGAAATCACTCTGAATCTCCACTTGTAATTAAAAGGGTTTAGTTGTGCAATCTGAATACTAACGGCCTAATAAGAGTTCTTTCATCGAATATAATGGGGATTTTGATTACACGAATTAACTTTTAAAAGTTACACCATTCATATGTACACTACATAAACTTAGGATGAATAGCCAATAACTCTCCGAAAATATCCAAGGGCACTTTATATTCAATAATCATCTTCCACTATTAAAAAATTACAAGGAGGGTTTTGAAATTAATATATTATATTGCTTATAATAATATATGTTCTTTCTATCATGTTTCATATTATATACTATTGGCAAAGTACACTAGGACTCCAAATCTTATTTTGTTATCATTTAAAACATGAATGGTGGATCAATCCTAACATATTCTCAGTTGCATCCACCCTTTCAAACTGCCCAAGCAAGATAACATATGTCAGTCATCATTAGTATTGCACATCCGCAAACCGTGGGATTGAAATAACAATTAAATACACTATTTGTCCTCTCTATTCCAAGAAAAATATTCTCTTTGTTGAATAAAATATTTTCTAATACTTGATTCTGAAAGTCTTCTGCATAGGCAAACCTTCTCCTCTTCAACAGTTTTGTGATGCCTAATATGTCTTAGTTTTTTCTTCGAAGGTCTGTGAGGAATACATTCTAGTTTGGAGCACCTTGTCAGTTTTGTCGATTTGTATAGCTTCATACGATGGATAAGACATGGATGCACATTGAGGACAGGTTCCATTCCAATGAGTATGCTGAAGGTGTTAGACAATTCCTAGCCATGGCGCAAGCCCATGCACCAACTGCTGATCAGCTTAGGTGTCCATGTAAGAGATGCCGGAATATGCAATTCCACTCTATTCGCATCATCGAGGATCATTTGTTTATCAAAGGTATTGATCCAACCTATACGGAATGGATTTTCCATGGAGAAGACGATCCTTTTCGGCATCCTACATTCTCTGACGATGAAGAAGACGATGCATCGGCTTATAGTCACTACATCGATGATGTCAACGAGATGTTAGATGACATTCGTCATGGGTCGTTTATGGATCATCCTAGTAGCAATGATGGAACTACAAATGCAAACGATCAAGCCTCTAGCTCTAATGCTCCAACCAACTACAACTTTGAGGAGTTGGTTGCCGATGCTACATGTCCACTTTATCCTTCATGTGCTAAGTTCTCTAAATTATCGTTCATCGTTAAGCTGCTTCACATCAAGAGCTTAGGTGGTTGGACCGTGAAATCCTTTGACATGGTCATCAAACTTTTGCAAGCTGCCTTTCCCGATGCTCTTTTCCCAGCCTCCTACAATGATGCTCGTCGCATGGAGCGTGGCTTGGGCTTTAGTTATGAAAAAATACATGTCTGCCCAAATGATTGTATATTGTTTTGGAAGGAACATGCTCCATACAATGAATGCCCCAAATGTAAGGCCCCCAGGTGGATTGCAAGCACAAGTAAGCAACGAATGATACCACAAAAGGTTCTTCGATACTTCCCTTTGAAGCCAAGGTTGCAAAGGCTATTTATGTCAAAAAAGACCGCACAATCCATGAGATGGCATGCTGATGCACGTGTTGAGGATTCGACATGCATGCGACATCCGGCAGATTCACGGGTTTGGAAAGACTTTGATAATAGACATGCTAGGTTCTCGCAAGATCCTCGCAATGTTAGACTTGGGTTGGCTAGTGATGGGTTTAACCCATTCAATAACTTGAGCAATCCATACAGTATCTGGCCGGTCCTACTTGTACCTTACAATTTGCCCCCTTGGTCATGCATGAAGGATCCATACACCATTATGTCCTTGCTAATCCCTGGCCCTAAGTCACCAGGGAATGATATTGATGTCTTTTTACGTCCTCTTGTCGATGAGTTGAATGAATTATGGGAAGAGGGTATTCATACCTATGATGCATTCAGTGGGCAAATGTTTCGGATGCATGCAGCGCTACTATGGACTATCAATGACTTTCCGGCATACGCCAATCTTTCTGGCTGGAGCACGAAGGGCAAGATGGCATGTCCTTCATGTATATCTGAAACAGAATCACAATGGTTGGTACATGGAAGAAAACATTGCTATATGGGACATCGACGGTGGTTGGCAGGAGATCACAGTTGGAGACGGAAAAAAAATGCCTTTAATGGGTGCGAAGAGCACCGATTACGACCATCAAGGGTCGAGGGAGAGGATTTGCTACAACAATTACATTGGGTCTCACATGTCGAGTTTGGTAAATCTTCTTTGAAAAGGAAGCGAACGCCCAATCAACTAAATTGGACCAAAAAATCTATCTTTTATTAACTTCCCTATTGGTTAGACTTGGGCTTGAGACATAACCTGGATGTCATGCATATTGAAAAAAACATATGTGACAACGTTTTGGGAACTTTGTTGAATATTGAAGGAAAAACTAAGGACTCTGCCAATGCACGCAGGGATTTGGCTCATCTTGGTATAAGGAAAGAACTGCATTTACAACATGATGGAGACCGTGTTACTATGAGTCTTGGTTGTTACATGTTAAACTTAAATGAGCGAAGGGCTTTTTGTGATTGGTTGTCAAAAGTGAAATTTCCTGATGGATTTGCATCGAACATTACTCGTTGCGTGAATGCTAGGGACGGAAAGATCAGTGGAATGAAGAGCCATGACTGTCATGTCTTCATGCAAACACTCTTGCCAGTTGTGATTAGTGGGTTCTTACGGGCTAATGTGCGGCAAGCATTGATAGATTTAAGCTCATTTTTCAAAGAATTGTGCTCTCGAACTTTGAACTTATCAGTGTTGCAGCGTCTTCAAGATAATATTCCCGTCATTCTCTGCAAACTAGAAATGATATTCCCTCCAGCCTTTTTTGATGTTATGGTACACCTTGCCATTCACTTGCCAGAGGAGGCATTTCTAGCAGGACCTGTGCAATACAGGTGGATGTACCCTTTCGAAAGGTATCTCGGCAAGTTCAAGCGCTATGTCCGCAACAGAGCCCGACCAGAGGGGTCAATTGCTGAGGCCTATGTGCATCTCGAGTGCCTTACATTTTGTTCTATGTACCTCAATGACATCGAAACTAGATACAATCGAGAAGAACGCAACAGTGACGTTTGTACTGGGGCATGTGAACAAGTAAGTGCACCAGTTTTATCAGTTTTCTCACAAAAGGTTAGACCATTAGGTTCAGCAAGTTCCCACAAATTAACTGACACACAAATGGCCAAGGCCCAATGGTATATACTTAATAATTGCGTGGAGATTGAGCAATACATTGAGTAAGTGCATCATCCTTGACCTGATGTCCACTTTATAGTGGTTATATGATGCATTTAGTTTGTTTTTAATAGAATCGGGTCATATATGTTGACAGGGAGCACTATAAGAAGATCCAAGAAGAGGACCCTCTGAACATCGACCGTAGGCACCAGAGTCAATTCCCATCATGGTTCAAATCACATGTAAGTATCCAAAGACGAGCCAATTACACCACTCAATTTAAACATTTAACTAATTCTATTTTTTGCTGACTGTATTGTAGATTCGAGAGTTGCGTGCACTTAGCCCTACTGCGGTAACCGATGAAATATACGCCTTAGCATGTAGTCCTGATCCTAGCGTTGCATCTTATGCTGGATGCATAATGAATGGTGTTCGCTTTCATATCAAAGACTGTGATATGCATCGCCGCACTCAAAACAGCGGGGTGGTGGTTCATGGCGAGCATCAGGGATCCCATGTTGACTTCTACGGTGTGTTGCATGATATCATAGAAGTACGCTACATGGGTTGGCGTAAGGTATATCTTTTTCAATGTGCTTGGTATGACGTTGGCGACATGAGAAGGGGTATACGTGTCAGGGGCAACTTGACGGTAGTGAATACTGCTAGGCATTCGTACAAAGATGAGCCCTTCGTCCTTGCCTCCCAAGCAAGTCAAGTCTTTTATTTGCCCGATCCTATGTTGGGGGGAAGTTGGCAAGTCGTTCAAAAAATTACAAATAGGAATGTTTACAACATTCCTATAAGTACTGCTATAGAGGATGGAATGGACACTAACGAAGCATCAGGGGATGACTCCGAAGATGATGGTTACATAAATTCCAACAACTACCCCCCTATCCTCGCAAGTGAGTCAATCATCCCCGATCTGTTAACTCGAGACGATGAAGAGCATTTGCCTGTTGATCCCGCAATCTTATCGTGCCGAGACCCGATAGTTTCAGTTGACGATGCTTTTATTGATGATGAAACACTTGACGAGGAAATGGGCATGGAAGACATCAGTGCTGATGATATGTCTGGTAGCGAGTCCGAGAATCAATTGTCTGAGGACTCTAATGATGATTTTTAGATATTCAGCTTTGTATTTGTATGGTGGTTGACAATGAACACTTAATCAGTTTTATTATTTTTTCAGCTATTATGTATCTTAAATGAAATATGTGGAAGGGGTTTTTTCTCTTATCTTGTAACAAGGCTAAATGGGTTTTTTATGTCGTGATTGTTGTATTTTTGTTGTCTGCTTTATATTTCTCTTTCATATCTAAGTCAATTGCACTACGTGGTATATCTACTTTGTGCCATTTTCATATATTTATATATGCATATTGCATGGGGTAATTATATTTCTTGGAATTAAGGTGTTATGTTCTTTTCAATTGTAGTTCCCACCCCTCCTCTTTATTGAGCGTAAAACATAAATTTATCTGTGTTTTATTGTGCAGAGAATGGCATCCGACGCATCATAGTGTCCGGCAACCTTTTTGCACTGAGTTTGACTCATCACCTTTTAGCATGTCAATCTGCTTAGGTATATCTATTTAACTGCTTGCCACAAAGCACTCATGTTCTTGTTGACTACATGCATGTGATCACCTAGAAATTATAGGACCAGCTTGTTGCGCTACACAACGTCCCTCCATGTTCAATACAATCTGTCTGCATATAAAATATATATCTCTAGCTACTTATAAATGCATGTCTAGGGGTTGTAAACATCAGAACTGGAGCAAGTACTTACAAGTCTTACATAATGATAATCTTCTGCTAATTCAATTCGATCATGCTTTAATTGCAGTACCTTTTAGATTACTAAGAAATTATAATATATATATATATGCTAGAATATTAATTAAAGCATGGAATTGGCCCAGTATTAAATTAACCATGGTAGTAGTGTTTAGCTAGGTCAGCAAATTACAAAACTCAATGGCTTTTCTTGCATGCAGACAATGAATAAAAAGCAAGATATGAAAACTTTTGATTAAAAAGTTGTTTGTCGACTAATACTTAAAAACATAAACATCACAATGCGACCATAATCACCCTACCAGTAATGTCTTGTTCACCCAGTCTAGCCGCATGCTTACAAGTGTCCACTACATGAAGAAATTAAGGGCAATGACAATACTGTATCATCATCCATATAGTATTTGTAAATTAAGCACTTATAAAATCCCTGATCATGATCAACTTTACTGACTTGAGTAATTAATTAATTCGCACCAAACTTTTAGTACTTTTGCAATTTGCTCCTTTTTTTCCCCTTGAAATTAGGACATGTTAGTTATTTTTGATTACGTGGTATGGGTGACATGTGAGTTTCACATGAGCTAGCACATGCTAGCTAGATAGGAACATAGAAATTTATAATGTGCAAAAAAAATTATAAAATGCTAGACCTGCAAGAAATTTATAATGCTAGACCTGGAAAAAAAAATTTATAATGTGCGTAAATGAGTAAGGTATTAGGCTAGGGTTTTGGGGCATCATTGAATAAGGGGCAACCTAGTATGTGATCCATTTGGTGATGCTTCCTCTTACAGGGACAAAGAGTGCGTTATCCTCATGGTGCATTGCCTCCTGACAGTAATGTCATCCTTACCCAATATTTAATTTTCCCCTACTTAATTAAGTTGGTATTCTGAAATATTGGGTCCCATGCATTTATGGGGTGCATCGGCTTATAGATTGGTGTGTTCTGTTGGAATTCTTATGTGAATGATTGAGCAATAAAAGTTATGTATTTATCTAATTAGTGCTGTGTTGATCAATTGGCAGGAAAAGTAATATATATATATATATATTAGGTTGCTTCTTATATATATATATATATAACTTCTTATATATATATAATCGTTTTGAAAAAATTAATGTTTCTTCTAATGATCTTAATATACTGCATTAATGAGAGAATCATTAGATGAATGCTGGCACAGGCTACATGCATGCTGCATGCAGAATTAGCAACTTACGTAATAAGAAAAAAAAGAAAAAAAATTCTGTCCAATATTGTATATGTATACATGATGATGAGTACTATGTACTAGAGAACTAAAGTTGTGATTTTAGTTATTTAAATTCAATTTGTTGGGTGTGATTTTCTTTATGGTTTTTTGTTTTATCAGTGGATTGTGTCACCAAAGTTGCTATTAATCTGGATCTTGTAAACCCTTATTTTGTTATATGTAGTATTATGAGATTTTATTAATAAATACAAAGGGTGCAAATACACATGAAGTTGACTATCAGATTGTCGAAGCCATATTAGGTGACCACTAATTTTTTCTTCTCAGTTTGGGTAATCTTAGAAAAATGATTGTTTGAAGACTTGACTAATCATGTGATACAGTGCACCCTTTGGACCGTTTAATTAGTAATTAAATAGTATCCCTATCAACTTTTAGATCAGCAAATTGAAACAATTCTGAAGCACTCAAGCAGCATCTTGGGAAGAAAATATTGAAACTTGAGGAAGAGAGAATGATCATGCAGGTTAAATATGTATATGTGTGTGCGTTAATGAATTACTAGTGTCCACCATGTTTTCACTTTTACGGCTGATGTTCAATTGCATAAATTCAGCAAGGGAGGGTTTGTTTGTTAGTAAAAGTTTAGAATCTTGCTACTATTTTTGATGGATGAATACCAAAAATGCAAGCAGTTGAAGTTTAAAAATTTAATGCACTTGAATTCCAGGTTAATGCTATTTAGTGGTTAGGGCACAATATCAGAAAAGTTTACTCGGTGGTTGTGGCACAATACCCATGAGGGAGTAATGTGTATGTTGGAACATGCAAGAACCAGAAAATAAAAACTGGGCCAGGAAAATGCAACTCATGAAATGCAATTGGAACCCACAAAAATTGCAAAAATATTGCCCATTCAATCTGCAATATGGTGGGCTTAATTAAAAATATAAATGGTTGCCAAAAAATTGCCAATCCAATATGCAATATGGTGGGCTTAATTACAAATATAATTGGTTGGGATTAAAGTATAAAAATTACACATTTTTGGGGTTGATGGCTGGATGTGACCTAATCAAAGTAACTTGCCATAAGCACAAAAATCTGTTTTTGATAAGGCTATGGAAGAAGTTGAACTATTGGCATGCAACTAACCATGTTTATTAATATATAAATCCCACAAATATACATGCAAAATTTGTTGTATAATTTAATTTCCAAAGAAACATATGGTAACAATTCTAAGATACAGTTCACTCTGTCAAATATAAGTGTATTGGTTATATTATATTTCACAACACTTAAATAATTTGTTATATTTTGCAGTGTAAGGATGGACCAATATTTTCACGTTTTAAAAATGATGGTATACAGTAGCATGAAGACTGAGCAATTGCTGGGCGGGATTTCTAGTTTTTTGAGACAAAAAACTGGCGCCATCTGTGATATACAAGTCCCTAGATATTAAACAAAATATCTAATCTGGACAGCTGGCAGTTTTTGAGGGTTAAAACATCCATATATAATGAAGAAAGGAGCAAAGATGACATTTGGGACCTCATTCAGACAAACGGTTTGGAGCTGGAAGCAGTCAACTAAACCTCAAAACGTGGAGCTGCTCTTCTCATTCCAACGAGTTGAAGGTGATTCCAGTTCAGGTGTGTTACAGTTTTCTTATGCATGTAGCTTTCTCTTTTCTTCCACTTCTTGAAAACCTTCTTCCTTCCATCAACAACACATGGCTATCTCTTCTCTCATTCACCTCTTTCTTTATGGTGTAAAAAGCTGAGTTTTTTCCCTTCTACTTGAGCTTCCTAAAAGATAGCTTTTGTACATTAACTACACAAAAGGCTCTCTTGTTCAACTCTCCCACCAAATCAGTATAAAAGAGCTTTTTTTTTTTGCTGTTATAATGGGGCCTTATCCTCCTCCTGTTTTTGGGTGTTTTGTGTATAAAAAAAGTGGCTTTTGGTTGAACTTTTGCTGAGTTTTACCCCTGCCATGCACACCCATTTAAACCCACTTGATATATACTTTTTTAGCTGAGATTGGGGAACTTTAGAAAAGTTTACCCAGTCTAATGAATTTAACTTATTTTTGTGAAGAAAGCTGGGGTTTTTTCTTCTACTTAAGCTACATAAAAGGTAGCTGCTGTACATAAACTATACAAAAGGTTCTTTCATTCACCTCTCCAAGCAAACTAGTATAAATCAAACTGCTTATATATTTTTTTTTACCACTACAATGTGGCTGTATCCTCCTTCTGTTGGTGGGTGTTTTGTGTGTAAAAAAAGTGGCTTTTGGTCAAACTTATGTTGTGTTTTACCCATGCTACCTACACCTATTTCAACCCACAACATTTATTTATTTCTTTTAGCTAAGGCAGGAGGATTTTAGAAAAGTTTACTTAGTTAGTTCATCAGTCTGTCTGATGAACTTAGCTTCTTTAAGTTGCTGAATATCTAATATGTCAATGCATGTATACAACATGCATCTGCCCTGCTATTTGTTTAAATAAGTTAAAATTATACACTGAAACATAAATTTGTTTACCGATCAAATTCACCACAAACCTCATCCAGAGTTTAGAAAAAAAAGGGAGAAACATACCACAACAATCATAATAACAAGATCATGCTAGTGTTTCTTATCTACAAGTTCTACTGCAAGGTTGTCGCTTCCATACTCTTCCTTAACAAATTAAGATATAAATGATCAAAACTAAATGCTAAGAAATTAATATTTTGCGTTCTTAACAAAGGATCAAAATTAAATGCTAGAAAATGAACATACTTTTCCCATGATCCACTTGACAAACCCACCATACCAGCTATCTTGAAAATAGTAATTATAGCAATCTGAGATCCTAACAATGTACTATTTTTCATATAAAAAACATTACCAATAGATAACTCTTAACATTTACCTCACAGCTACTAAAGTGATAAAACTAAGCACCCTATTCATAATTAGATCTTCAATGCACTTTTGTTTTTTTTATGTAAAAAACATTACTTTGAGTCCTATAAATCTTTCTACTAAGCAACAATTAAATAGCCATATAAAAAGGAGCTAAAATACAGCTGAAAACAAATAGTTTGAGAACCTATTGCAGTTCCTATCTAAAAAATCAACTCACAATAGCTTCCACACTTGCAACAGCAACTGCTGACTCTCCACTTACATCAACTCACAATCAACTCATAGTTAAATGCACATGTTAAGTCTCACAAAGGGCCATGGAATCTCACTTCCACATAACCTACAAAGAATACGATGCATTCACAATACAAGGGAAAATTAATAGTACTCAAAAGCTTCAAAGTATTCTGCATATCCTCTTCACTACTTTGATACAACCTTACAGTATAATGTAAAACTATTAGAAGTGCCTTGAAACAGAAAGTAATTGAACTCTTTGTAATAAAGGGCGTTATCATGTTTCTACTTCTCAAAATAAATGCCTGTAATAATAGAAGATCCAAAACTGTAAAAAATAAATATGGCATATGAATCTGAAAGATAGATACTAGAATTGAAGCATAAGTTACAAGTGAACAAGGATCATCTTCATATAATAATATTTACCTCTTACATATCAAAAGAAGAAGTTACATGTAAACAAGGAACGAAGGGAGAAAAAATTAAGCCTTCATCCATATTATGATGCCATTCAAAAAAAAAATTGAAGAAGGAAACACATATCAGGTCAGCTGTCAAACAAATATGGCAGTCCAGAGCATTTGACAGAAGACAAATATGGCAGTCCAATGCATTTGACAAAATAGGCCTAATCCTTGACTTTATTGACATACACATTTTTAAAACTCAAATATTTTCTGAGTTGATAAGGTTGGATTTCATTAAATAATGGTTCAGATCAAGAAATATCAATTTAGCCCTAATTAGTTGGCAATTGCTCAATCAAGAATAAAAACAAATCTGATGGTATGGCATGTAGAATATGAATCATCAACTTTTAAAATTTTGGAACTTAACTTCAACAATTGGTAATACATGTAATTTGCTGAATTTTGCAATTACTATTAAATTAGATTAGTTGTGACTTAGTTAAAGTCCTTTGAAATATATTTTTTTTTATTGTAATTCCCAATTCAGTTCACACCAACTACACATTATACATAGTTGGCAATTGGTCAACTAAGGAAAAAAAAAATCTAATGCTATACATTATATTTGGTTGGAGGTTGATTAATCAAGAGGAAAAAAAATATTTTATGGTAATTCAATATGAAGCATATAATAGCATGGAAAAGATAAGAATATCAGCTAAGTTGTAGAAATTTTACTTTGTTGTGGCTTACTCGATATTAAACCTAATTGACATTGATATTTTGTACCTAACTTTTCCACAATATGTGTTGGTACCTAATTTAATACAAAAGTTCAAATCACAGCCAAGGATGTCGAGGTATATAAAGTTTCGAAGGGGGCGAATACACCATGGTAGAGCTCTCATAGCATCGGGGACCCCAGAACCTGAATCATTGCCTCAAAGGACTATCTTGCGGGATGAGCCGGACTCGGATGACTCGACTCAAGACGTAGGAGCTATGGTCGCACAACAAGCCATGGGTGGAGTGCAGGTTGAAGCGAGGAACACAAATACAGGTATGACATCCATGCATGTACTTTGGCTTTAATAGCATAGTTGATTTGAAACCAAAATGATATACAATAGGCTATATCCCATGCATTTTTATGGTTCATTACAAAATAGTTTCTGATTGAGGTTAATAAATTGATGTCCTTTGTGTAGATCCACCAATTAGAAAACGGGGACGGGGGCCAGCGAAGGGCACTCTATTTGAACGGCTTAGGAAGGTTGGTCCGATTCCTTTGGTGATACAAGAAGGGCATCGAGGTCCATCGTGCGAGAATGCCCCTATATTCTCTAGTCGAGTGACGTCGATTATTAAACTACATGCTAACATGAGGTATGCTAGTTGGAGTTGTGTACCTGAAGCGGAGAAGCAAGAGCTCATTGACCGTGTTAAGGTAGGACCTTACTTATGTACTATGCGAAGTACATAAGTTGGTTGGATAATCATTTGGATATAATTATACACATGTTTGAGGACAAATATTTCTAACAATCAAGTGTTCAATTATTATTGCAGGCAGATTTTGTTCTGGACTGGGCAAGAGAAAACCACCGTGAGATGGTGGTTATGCATTTGGCTGATAAGTATAATGCATATCACTATGCATTACACAAAGTCTACTTGAAATATGCATCACATGAAGATGCACTACGTGGTGGGACCTCCATGGTTGAGAAGCCTGTATGGCAGCTGCTATGTGAAAGGTGGGCAAGCGACAAATTCAAGGTATATATTGTACTGTTCAAATTGGAACTTAGTATTTAGTTGGTTTACTAAATGTGATATGCTATAGTCCGGATAAATTTTTCTCACATTGATAGATGCATTTCAATAGAGGTACATATGTTAAGTCAGATTTCAGCTTAACACTTAAACTCTGGAAACAATATACTTATAAAATAATTTGTGATCATGCCAAACAATGTAGGAGAGGTCCATGAAGAATAGTGCAAATAGGCAAAAACTGAAGATCAAACATACTGGTGGGCGCAAATCCTTTATACGAATATTAGAGGCAGGGGCGGACTTACGTTGTAGGTTGGGGGGGCTACCGCCCCCCCAAAGTTTTTCAAAAAACATATTTAGTATATAAATATATGTGATTATTTATATATATAATTAAAATTATTTCATCAAATTATAAAATAAAATAAAATTGTCCTCCCAATAATTTTTATTAAATTTTTACTAAATAAATAGACTAAACTTTTAATTTTTTTCTGATGTTTTATATTTTTGAAGTTTTATTTAATTGTTTTGTGTTGATGTTTAGATTTGTAAATTTCAGATTGACTAATTTTACTTCTTTTGTTGGTCATGACATTTATGAATTATGAGATATTTTTTTAATAATTAACTTGCTCATTTGTCACTTTGAAATGATTATAAATTTTTATAATTTTTAAAATTAATTAATTAAATTTATTTAATCTCACTCTAATTTATATATTTGTGAGATTATTGGAAATACAATTTTATAGTATATGATTATTATATTTATATATAGTCACGTATAAAAAATATATATTATTTATATTTACATATATCATACATTTTATCGATCGCCCCCCCCAAACACTAGATTCTAGTTCCGCCCCTGATTAGAGGAGAAGGTTTGTAATTGTGATAGATATAATTGTTCGTACTTTGGAGCTTAGGTGTGTAGTTGATATTACTTGGAAAATTATGTGGTGCAGCGAGAGAAGGCACCAAATATGGTTGCCTTATATAAAGAAACACACTGGTCCAAGGCTAAGGGTAAATTCATCAATGAAGAAGCAGAACACAATTATGTAAGATTGGACCTATTTTAATTTATGTTTCAATTTCTGGGTACATACAATTTAATCTCCAAATCTGATTTATTAACTTTTAAAATTTTTCAGAACCAAATGATGGAGAGATTAGGGGAAAAAGATCTGGAAGATGAGGATGTTGATGAAGCTGCTAACAGTGTCTTCAAAGAAGTGATGGGTTCCAAATCTGGTTATGCAGTAGGAATGGGGCACATGGTAATACCGGATCCCTCTCCTTCAATAAAGAAGAACAAGGCATTTATTCGTCTAGCAGAAGAGAATGAACGGAACAAAAGCGAAGCAGAAATGTACAAGGCGAAAGTAGACCAGCTGGTGGGTGATATTTTAGGATTAAGGAAGTCATTTTATGAGTATGAGAGAACAAATGATATAAGAATGAGTGAGTTGGAGGCATCCTATGGGTCTCAAAGAGAGACCCAGCGAGATGCCGATCTTTACTGCCAGGATTTTTTGTGGCTGGGTTTTTTGTGGGGCTTGTTTTTGGGAATTGTTTTTTGAATATGCAAAAATCCAAGCCCATATATAATATTTGTTAATCAAGGGTATTTTGCTAATTGTCAAAATAGTGTTAGGGGGATGTATGAGTGACCAATGCAGGGAAATTAATATGGATTGAAGGGAAAGGTTTTTGTGGGTCAATTGATGAGGCTAAGCCAATTCTGAAAGATGATTTATAATCCAAAATACTCATTTGGACAGGGAGGGCTGTGCTTATTACGGGGTAAGTTTATTATTGTTAAGATTATTGGTTTAATGCATTGTTGGTATTATGAAGGATTAAAACTGACCAATTATTATTTCCATCACCAAGGTTTGCCATATACAGCTTGGAAAATCTTAGTACAACCTGAATAGCCAATTATTCTAGGAGAGGAGTTGGTGGAGAGCAGGAGCAGAGATGCAATTTGGAAAAGCAAGGCACCGACCATGAGTTCTATCAATTGGTTTTGGGTAAGAATCATACTTGTTACATGTCTATCATTTTCATCCTATGTCTGCAAATATCCAATAAAATTGATGGTTCCATTTTTTAATCTATTTCTTATGTTGTTTCCAAACCCTTGGTCTTAGTTTTTAAAAGGATCAAAGTCATAGGCAGCAATTATAAGATAGGGACACACTTTGAGAATATGGGAACTTATTGTTAGCTGTTACATAACAATAGTTTATAGCTGAATAGTTGTTTGGCAGCATTTAGATCAAGGAATACATACTAGTTGCATGTTATCATTATTTGATAAGAAAGTGAATATACTCATGTTAAAATTTCCTTGATCAATAAAAGTAGTAATTAATTACCAATGCTTTGGGTATGGAATGAAGGTATTTCACTCCTAACATGGTGTCATGAACTATGAGTGCAAAACCAATGATTGGAAATTGGTGTTTCAAACTGTCGAATGGATTTTCAATGATCTATTTAGTGTGCTTTTCCTGGAATAAGGAGTGGCTGCTCCTGGTTGGGGAAATATACATAGGGTGGAACATAAAAGAAAAAAAGAGAAAGAAAGATAAGGAAAAAAAGTTGACATACTTACACTACAAGAGATGGCATTTCTAGTAATGGATTATTCTGTTCAAATTAATATTGCTGCATAAACTTGAATTTGATTGGCTTATTTATTAATGGTTCACCATTAATTATGATAGAAATGTTGAATTCCAGATCATGCAAATTTTGCTCTACTTTGCTCACATTTTCTGTGCTGTTACTATTGGGTACATTATAGGCAATCATTCATAGTTTTTTGAAGTGATAATTTACAAATACTAAGATAACTTTCTAGAAACTTTAACCAGTGGATGGGCATGGTTTCACCATTATTTTCTGAGTTGGATAGTGGGGAAACAAAGAGGCAATGGGCTGGAAATATCTTGCAACAACATGATTCAATTTATAGTTAACATTATTGTAAATAATTCAAAGTAATGGTAACTTAAATGGGTTTTTCATGTTCAAGCAACAATGATGTTACTTGTATTTGGGAACATAGGTTACACCTCAATATTAGACATTAATGGTAGTTATACAATATAACTAGCTAATTAAACTAGAAATGATATTTAGCTTTGTATAATGAGTTTGGTACTTTCTAAATTGAGAAGTATTGAAAACTATGTTATAGTCCACATAAATCAGTATATTCCATAACTGGGCAAGATGTTTTGTAATTTAACATATATTTCATATTTTATTAGTGTAATTAAATACATAAACAAGTAGTTATAAAAAAAAATTAAATACATAAACAAGTGTGTTATCATAGAAGTTGTCCAGTACTTTATATGTCAGTCATCATATATAGTTCTTGAGCTTGACACATTTTATTTTTGACACTTTCAGGACATAATTGACAACATGCTATGTGGATGAAGAAAGGGCTACAAACTACTTGTTTGCTAATAGCTAATCTGAAATCTAGACATTTGTACTAAGATTTATCCTTCTTGTTGTTGGCATGTATACATTAATTTCCTCATGTATTCTGTATTAAGTTCCTTAGGTATTTCAGATTGGAACTAGATTGGTCTTGTATGGTTGCATGGACTCATAGACTTGGTCTGAAATTGCTTAGGATGGCAGATTTGTTTTCCTGATGGTAGATATAAGAACCATGTTTAAATTAAATATAACTTTTTTATTTACTTGATTGGATTAGTGTGATGAAATGTTGGGATATAATTTGTTATTAACAGGTGATTAAATCAGTTTTTAGGATGCTTGAAATGTGTTGGGAAAGCTATTTTCCCACAAGGTTATAGTTTGAAAAAAAAATGTGAATTGTGGGGAAAAATATACTATCAGGAACAGCATGTAGTAATGGAGAAAAAGTTCCATAATAGCAGCCACCATCACTAAAATAAAATATTTTGACTAGAACGTTTCATCCTAAAAAATTAAAAAATTTGTGGCAAAAAATATACTTATATGGTATGAAGCCATGATAATAACTACCTGGATAACAAGTTAATTTTGACACTAATAGGTTATTAGCATTAGAGTTTTTCATGGCAAAAAATATTTTACCAAACAATTGAACATTCAGGAAGGGACTAGAAAATCTTTTTCCACCAAATGAATTACTCCAAAATTATAGTATTCAACCAATTACTAATTGTGAATTGGGTAATATCCACCATGGGCTGTGGGGGAAAATATATTTTTTTCCATCAACATTTTTGTGAGAAATATGTATAATTAATTAGATTTTCACACGGGCTCAACACCTTAATATAGAAAGTTTTCCACAACCTAAATTCATGATAAATATGAATTTTCAATGATAGTTGATGGTGGGAAAAAATCTTTTGTGACAATATTTTTATGGGTCATTTGATAATTGCCACTAACAACGGTTATAGCAAAATCGTTTTTGTTGTCAACATTCTAAATGGTAAAAAACTTTTTCCATAAATGACTTCATGGAAAAAAAATATTTTCGGCCATAACATCTCATGAGTAAATAAATAAAAACATCACAAAGGCTTGGTTGACAAAATCAATTCCCACGAATAAAATTAGTTTTTACCGCAAATGAATTTCATGGGAAAAAATTATTATTTCCCACAAAAAAAAAAATTTGGTGGCTATAATATTATTCGCCACTCATTATATGCCACGAAGCTCCCACGATAACATTTGGTGGGAAAAATCTTTTTACCACCTAATTTCAGCTTTTTGTGACCAACACCCTTCGTGGCAAAAGCCACTATTTCTTGTAGTGCCACTAACTTACAAATTTATATAGTAGAGTCCCACTAACGACCTATACCAATTGTCTCCTATCATTTTTGCTCATTAAAAAGGGAATAATGCTAGTAGCCCCCATAAACTTACCGTTACTACATTTGAATTTTTTAAAATGATTAAAAATGTCGTGCTAGTGCATTAGTGTATTTTTTTAACATTTAGAAAATGAAGAAATAAAAAAACACACAAAAAACCAATTTGAACTAGCTAGTGGTAACTTTAAGGGGGCTAAACGAGGGAACTAAGCAGCAGCACCCTTAAAAAAAAAAATTGCAAGCTGCTTGTTAATTCACTGGCAAATCATTTTTTTTTTATTTAAAAAAAGGTAACTATTGTATGAAAACATTAATAAAGGAGGTTGTGAATAAATTGAGGATAATTCTCTAGAATGAATTCCTCTTGGAGATTATGAAGAGTACCCTTGACCAAACAATGAGCCACGAACTAATGTGCCTAGATATATACATGGGTGACATGCCAATTACCTAAGCGGGACAAAGACTTCTTGATGTCTGAGATAATGATGCCAATAGAACTAGTCCAGTTATCTTCATGGTCTTGAATAGCATTCACTACACTTAGAAAATTCCCTTCAAAGATAACTAAGTGAAGACCTAAATCAATTCATAGTTGGACAGCCTTCAAAGTTGCCATTGCTTTAGCAAGTAGTGGGTCAGGAAAGGAAGAGCAGCTCGATTGAAGAGTAGCTGTGACAAGGCTATTCTAGTCCCTGATGACAACACACATCCTGACTTTACCATGAACCCTTTCAATTGCAGCATCCAAATTAGCTTTATAATAGTCTAATGGAGGCTTACACCACTGGGAAACGGATGACTTTGAAGTCTGCTTTTGACAAGTGACTTCTGTATATCAAGAATTTCAGACCTTTGATAGCAGCCACCTAGGAGATGAGTTGATGAGGAGGAAGGAATTGTGATTTGAAAATGAGTTTATTCCTTCTTTGCCAAAGTGACTTAGCAGTGAGGGCCGATGTGAGTTGATCTTCTGTGTCAAGGGAGGAGAGGAGTTCATCCAGAATTGTGTGAAAGGGAGATTTACTTATGGTACATTTCTAGATCCCTCTTGAGCTACCACTCCAAATTGATTGAGCTGTTATACAGGACCAAAGGATATGGGAGGTGGTTTCAAGAGATTGCATGCAGATGGGGCATAAAGGTCGGGATTCTACCACTTTTCTCCTGTGTAGGTTAACCTTGGTGGGGAGGACGTCCTTTGCTGCTCTCCATAGGAACATCTTGATAGGGTTGAGAGCTTTCAAATGCCAAATGAGGTTCCAAAGTGCAGGAGGGGAGAGGGGGAGGGGGTGGGAGGGGGGGGGGAAGGGTTAGATGACTGGTCATGTAAGGATGAAGAGAGGGTAGTCTGCAGGTAGTAGGCTGACTTAACTGAGAATTTACCATTAGGTGAGAATCTCCATGAGAGAACATTAGGTCTATTGCAGCTATTGATAGGAATCTTAGAGATGGCACTGATCTTAAAAGCACTAAAATCATCTTGGAGGGTTTGCAGGTTCCAGAATTTGCTGGCAATTTTGGTTCATACTAGATGAAATTCTGAATTGTTAATGTTAAATAATTGTTAATGTTAAATCCAATTTGATTTCAAGGAGGTCTTATGTAAGGTATTATAATTGTACAAGATCAGATAAATTTATCTACCTCCTAGATTTCTTATTTTATACATCAGGTATTATATATGTTGGACTATTCTTGAATATCATCAACTTAAATGAATTACGAACAACATTGATACTACATTTTACAGATCATGTGTATTGTTTCAAAATGTTGTAACGCATGGCTTAAAGCCATGCGTTACACAGTCTGTAAACGCATGGCTTTAAGCCATGCGTTTCCAGCATATTGAAGGCTGGCCTTTAAGGCCAGCCGTGTAGGGGGACTATATATAGCCCCCCTCCTTTTGGTTCTGTGATTAATTTGAAAAAGTGAAAATCTCTCTCTCATTTGTTCTCTCTTGAAATAGTTTTTCAGGCTGTGGATTGTTAAGTGTTACTCTAGTTTTATAACTACGTAGTACACTTCACCACTAAGAGAAAACGCTTGTTTTTTGTCGTGCTGGAAAAACTTGTGGAGCAATTTTTAAAGCTGAACTTGAGGTATTTTTCCGCTGTGTATTTTTCTAACATTGGTATCAGAGCAGTCGTAATTGCTTCCAGTTTTTTTTTTTTTTGATATACATGCAAATTATAAATGTGTTTTTTTTAATGCTGCTGCGTTTAAAAAAAAAAAAAAATTGGCCGAAGCCGGTGCAGTGGTGCAGCGTGCACCAGCTGAGCGCGGTGGTGCAGCGCGCACCACCTAGGCGCGGTGGTGCAGCGCGCACCACCTGGGCGCGGTGGTGCAGCGCGCACCGTAGGGTGCTGCGCACCACGATGCCACATGCACCGCCTGGAGCCTACGGTGCATGGTGCACCGTGGGGCACCCAGCGGTGCTGCGCACACCAGGACGGTGCTGCGCGCACCAGAGGGGTGCTGCCAGCACCACCGTGGTGCTGCGCGCACCAGCAAGGTGCTGTGCGCACCACCCAGGTGCTGCAAGCACCTCCCTAGGTGCTGCGGCAGCACCCAGCCTCCTCCGGAGGTTGTTTCCGGTGATGGGAAGGCGGTTTCCGGCGATGGGCAGCAGCCTGGGGCGCTGTTTTTCGTTTCTGAAAATTGGGCACTGTTCACGTGAACAGTGCCCTGGCCGAAGGTTGAAGAAGGCAGCTAAAGGTAATAGACCGGGCTTGGGCCTTGCGGCCCATGTGTTTTTTAAATCCGGTTTTTTGGGCTGGGTTTTTATACAGCCCAGCCCCAATTCTTTAAAAAAAAAAAAAAAAGGAGTGGCATGGTTTAGTCTGGCCGTGGGTTTCGAACCCAGGCCAGATGCCAAATTCCTACGCCCCCAACCACTGGACCGTGAGCATCTTCTGGTCTAAATATTTATTTTATATATATATATATATATATTTTTTTTTTTTAATAATGATTTAAAAAAAATGGCATGTTTTAATATATGCTTAGATATATTTCTTGTTATAACATATGATATTTTTATTTAATGCTTTAGATTAAATATGATTACATGTGGATATTTGATGATATTCATTTTTTTTATTGATAAATTACATGTGATATTATGTTTAATTTTTGATTGATTAAATGTGATAACATGTATGTATACAACATGTGAATGTGTTATTATTTTATCATATATAAATGTTAGGTTTGTATGATTAGATATTAGCCTTTATTTATTCTAGTGATAAAATAGGAAATTCCCACTAAGTAGTCTTAGTTAGAGTTGTCAGTGTAGATTGATAGGCTGAAAGAATTGCAGTGACCCCAGTAAGAACTGTAAATGCACTGTATAGCGACAACACCATGGTAGCCCTAGTAAGAACTGTAAATGCACTGATGGAATAAGAAAAATGGACTGTAATGGTCTTATATGAACCATCTTTGTAGACTGGCCCAACAGGCTGCTGTGGTTGTTGAAGCTGTCTTTGCAGACTGGCCCAACAGGTTACTGCGATTTTAGTAGGATCTGCCTCTACGCGTGACTAGGACTAGGTGACTACTTTTAGATAGTGGGAGTATGGTTGAGATTTATGATTAAATCTCCCATATTTTATTAAATTTGCGCGGGAATTAGGTTAGAAATTTAATAATTGGATATTGTGGCGCAAGAGATGATTCTGAAGCCTAGCGATTTTTCGATCTTGCGACATGTCTAATTTTTTTTTTCTAGCTTGAATGGACGCGGCAGATTTCTTAGGTGTGTGTGTAATATTCCTCTTTTGCGTTTTGTAGTGAAATGGCATCCAAGAGTATTGTTGCCGATTTAAACAAAGGGGAGAAATTGGATGGGGAGAACTATGACATATGGCATCGCAAGATCCAATATGTCTTAGATGAGCAAGAAGTCGTAGAGGCCTTGTCTCACTCCCTGACTAAGCCCAAGGAAGGGGACTCAGAACAACACAAATTAGATGAATTAGCCTATTCTGAATGGGCTAAGAAAAATCGGTGCACGCGCATAATAATGTTAAGCAGCATGCACAATGATCTAATGTGTGAGTTCGAGACCTATGACACTGCCCAAAGCATGTGGGAGGCCTTGAAGTTGAAGTTTGGTGGAACTTCGGCCACTAGGTTACGTGGATTAACCATGAGGTTTGACTCCTATAAGATGTGCTCTGACCATACGATGAAGCAGCATCTTAGGGCTATGTCAACCATGATCCGCGAACTTAAGACGGCAGGAAACGACCTGACTGATGAACAACAAGTCCAGGCAGTGATAAGATCACTACCAAGTTCTTGGGAGAACATGAGCCAGAATCTGACGCATAATGAGAATATAAAAAATTTTGATGATGTCTCGCGTCATTTAGAATTGGAGGCTGAGCGCCTAGAGGCTGCTAAGCCCAATCATTCGGCCTATGTGGCTAATTCTGGTTCACGCAAGACTTCAAGGCCTAAGCGTTGGAAGTCCAAGAATGGGGTAGCTGCTGGACAAGTTAAGAAGGTGTCAGGAACTTCTCAGCGCAGCAAAAGGGGCAAGCGTGGGAAGAACAAGTCAAAATTAGAGTGTTACAACTGCGGAAAGAAAGGCCACTTCGCTTGTGACTGCACTGAGCCGAAGAAGGTATACTTTAACTTCTCTCGTATTGTTTTTGTAACTAGCCATGTGATGGTTGCTCACTCCTATCCTGTGTGGACTGTTGATTCAGGAGCGACCGAGCACATAGCGCGAGATAGAGTCAGATTTGTGGAATATCCCCGAATTCCAGCTGGGAGTCGTGATATCAAGGTCGGGAGTGGAGCTAGCGTGGAGGTGCTAGGACTTGGTACCTACAAGCTGGACTTGCGGGGTGGCCGCACTCTTTTCCTCCACAATGTGCTATACGCTCCCGAAATCCGACGAAACTTACTTTCAGTTGTTACTCTATTAAAACTTGGTTTTCGAATTGTTTTTGAAAACAATAATGTTTCCTTTTATTTGGGCCATGTGTTTTATGGCAATGCTTTTCTGCAAGACGGTTTTATGATATTAGATTTGGTTTATTCTAATATAAATAAATCTATTGTTTTTCTTTCTTCATCTGTTGATAATTTGGATTCACATACATGGCATGCTAGGCTTGGCCATATAGGACAAGATAGAATGACTTGGTTAGCTAGAGAAGGCCTGATAGGCAATCTTGCTAGGGTCATCTTGCCCACATGTGAACATTGTCTAATGGGAAAAGCTAAGAGAAAACCGTTTGGAAAAGCCAATAGGGCATCTTTTCCACTGCAATTAGTCCATTCTGACATCTGTGGTCCAATGTCTATAAAGGCGAGACACGGAGGTGTTTATTTCATCACATTTATAGATGATTTTTCACGTTATGGTCATGTCTACTTAATCTCCCATAAGTCTGAAGCATTGGAGTGTTTTAGGCGATATTTAAGAATGGTTGAGAATCAGTTAGACAAGAGTTTAAAAACTCTGAGAACTGACCGAGGACGAGAATATCTCTCTGAGCAATTTAAAAGGCTCTGTGATGAAAAAGGAATCAAAAGACAGTTAACGATGCCGAGTACGCCGCAACAAAATGGCGTGGCGGAAAGGAGAAATCGAACACTGCTTGAGATGGTTAGGTCAATGATGGCGCAAGCAAACCTACCAATTTCTTTTTGGGGGGATACACTTTTGACTGCTGCCTACATTCTTAACAGAGTGCCCTCCAAATCAGTAACTTCCACCCCATATGAACTATGGACCGACGAGAAACCCAATTTGAGTAACTTGCGGCCATGGGGTTCAACGGGTTTTGTTCATGATCTTTCTCATAAGTATGGGAAATTAGGCCCTAGAGGGAAGAAGTGTATCTTCATAAGGTACTCAGAACACTCTAAAGGGTATGTGTTAATAGGTGAACAAACTGATGGAAGTATAACTGAAATTGAATCACGAGATGTGGACTTCATTGAAAATGAATTTCCAAGTAGAGGTGAGGTTGATAGGAGTTTAGAACTTCATGAGATTATGGAACAAGAAGAAAGTGCTCCAAGGAATTTAGTTGAGAATAAGGAAGAAATTCTTCAAGCTCCTACAAATAAGGAATTAAATCCAAGTGGGAGCACACCACTTGTCAATCAATCACAACAACCTCAACCGCGTAGAAGCACACGTGAAAGTATTCCCCGTCGTCGTTTTGAGATTGAAGGGGAAGCTTTTATGGTAGCTCCGCATCATGATGATGAGCCTAGGACAATTCATGAGGCTCTCTCATCTTCTACTAAAGATGAGTGGATGAAAGCTCTTAATGATGAAATTGAGTCTATGAAAACTAACCAGGTCTGGGATTTGGTTGATCTACCGACAGGGCGTAAGACTATTAGGAACAAATGGGTTCTTAAAGTCAAACGCAAGTCGGATGGATCAATAGATAAGTACAAAGCTCGCTTAGTGGCGAAAGGATATACCCAACAGGAGGGTATAGACTATGAAGAAACTTTTTCACCAGTCGTGAGGTTTGCTTCAATTCGTCTGATTCTAGCTATAGTAGCAAACATGGATTTGGAACTCTACCAGATGGATGTTAAGACAGCATTTCTCAATGGAGAACTAGATGAGGAGATCTATATGGATCAACCAACGGGTTTTGTGGTCAAACGTCAAGAGCGCAAAGTGTGCAAGCTCAAACGATCTATATATGGCCTAAAACAATCATCTAGGCAATGGTACCTCAGATTCCATCGAGCCATTCTTTCAAATGGGTTTACGATGATCACAGAAGACCATTGTGTCTATGTCAAAAGATCCAAGAAGAGTTTCATTATGTTGTCATTATATGTTGACGACATACTACTAGCTAGAAATGATAAAGGGTTGATAGTCACCACAAAAGAGTGGTTATCCTTCAATTTTGAGATGAAGGATATGGGTGAGGCAGAATACATTCTGGGAGTTAAGATCTATAGAGATCGCTCAAAGAGAATATTGTGTTTGTCCCAACAGACTTACATAAAGAAAGTTCTCAAACGCTTCCTAATGAGTGAATGTAAACCCATTGACACCCCTGTCACAAAAAGCGAGAACTTATCTAAAGAGTTATGTCCTAAGACTCAAAGAGAAAAGTAAAAGATGGCCCATGTCCCTTATGCTAATGCTGTGGGTAGTCTGATGTACGCAATGATGTGTACTCGGCCTGACATATGCTATGCAGTTGGCTTAGTAAGTAGATTCCAATCTAACCCCGGACTGGCTCACTGGAAAGCAGTCAAGAGGATTATGCGATATCCGAAGGGAACTACAGACTATGTGCTGTGCTATCAAGGTTTAGATTTGCAGCTAAGAGGTTACAGCGATGCCGACTGGGGCAGTGACCTAGATGAGCGTAAATCAACTACTGGGTATGTCTTTCTGCTAAACAATGGCGCCATTACATGGAGCAGCAAGAAACAACCCTGTATAGCTTTATCCACCATGGAGGCAGAATACATAGCTTGTTCTGCAGCAGTTCAAGAAGCTGTTTGGTTACGGAGGTTCCTCGAGCATTTAGACATTGGCACGGATACTTCAGATCCGGTGACGATATTCTGTGATAGCATGGCAGCTCTCGCATATGCTAAGGACTCAAAATATCATGGAAGAACCAAACACATAGATATCAGATATCACTACATAAGAGATATGGTAGCGCAAAAGGAAGTGGTTCTGAAACATCTTTCTACGAGTCGCATGGTTGCTGATCCCTTAACAAAGCCTATTGCACGAGATGTATATGAGGCTCATGTTAGGAATCTAGGACTACGTAGATTGTAAATGTAATTTGTATTTCAAATAACATTGAGATGTAACATTTCCTTTGGAATATTAATACAATATGATTCAGTTCTTATCTTTATCGTATTGTCTTTTACTAATACACACACACAAGATATGTCAACAGGCTAAGATTGGCTCACTCACACGAGCAATCGCCTCTAGCGCTTAAGTAGCGAGAAGAGATGAGACATTGTGTCCCTAAGTACTTGTCCAAAGGGATAAGTTAGTTAACACAAAGATATGTCGCCTTAGTAGGAGCTAAGATGAGGTCTTCTCAGAAGACTGTGAATGGATTACCCACCATCCATGTAGCCTGAGATTAGCCAGATGCGAGATTCTCTTTGATGCCTTGGAGGCGTGCAAATAGAGAAACTTGAGTTAGATGCTTAATGAGCGCCTAGACTAAGATCTGTACGGTGTTGATATAGACATATGCTCTTTGAGAAAGAGAAATCCACCGTAGCATGTGTTTCATACTACATGTGCTTATTCGACCATATGAGTAAGTGAGTAAATGGTTCCCCTCTTTCTCACTGTGTGAGTCTCATTTTTTAGGTGTCCTTTACTTTTGACTATGTCACAAGATAGAGGTTAAAACGTCTGCTACTTTGGCATGCTGTCTATGGCCATGATTGATTCGGTCTAAAGAGGTATTGCTAAGAAAGCGGTTTAACCAAAGTTGAATGATATGAGTGCAAAAGGAAGATTTTTTCGATATCGTATCTTCGATAGTGTTTGCTGACGTCAAACTATGACGCTGCTATTGGTAGCGGCTAAAGTTGTGAACACATTAAAATGATTTGGAAAAAGTCAAGCATTGTTCTGAGTTTATTTAACTCAAGAGGGTTCAAAAATACTTGACTTGATGCGATCGAATAAATCTAGGACATGACCATACACTTCGGGGATGTTACTATGCTGGTCTTCTCTGGGAGAGATTTGGTGTATGTACTCCCATTTTTTGAGATGTGCTTGGTGGTCGCACGGCCTATTTACTTGTATGAACAAGATTGAGAACATAAGAGAGATGCAGACTTAGGGTCATGCCCACTGTGTGCGAGTGGGAGATGTTAAATGAAGGGGGCGCCCACACGGGCAGACCCCCTTCGGTTTCAAAATGTTGTAACGCATGGCTTAAAGCCATGCATTACACAGTCTGTAAACGCATGGCTTAAGTAAACGCATGGCTTTAAGCCATGCGTTTCCAGCATATTGAAGGCTGGCCTTTAAGGCCAGCCGTGTAGGGGGACTATATATAGCCCCCCTCCTTTTGGTTCTGTGATTAATTTGAAAAAGTGAAAATCTATCTCTCATTTGTTCTCTCTTGAAATAGTTTTTCAAGCTGTGGATTGTTAAGTGTTACTCTAGTTTTATAACTACGTAGTACACTTCACCACTAAGAGAAAACGCTTGTTTTTTGTCGTGCTGGAAAAACTTGTGGAGCAATTTTTAAAGCTGAATTTGAGGTATTTTTCCGCTGTGTATTTTTCTAACACTCAGTGTTTGGCCAATGGATCATAATTCAAGACTTCTAAGCTTAGTTATTGCTTAGGCAAGTTCAACTCAACTCTACTTTGGATTGACATTAATTTGTACACTTTCTTATAACGGTTTTGCAATGCATTTTATAATTAATTGCATTGTATTGGCTGATTGTAAATTAAATTCAAAAACAGTTGTAAAATAATTGTAGGTCGATTGTCATCCAAACATATTTGTATTAAAAAAAGAATAACGATAGACTTATTATTTTTCTACTACTATTTTACTATTCTAGTTTCACAAGAAAATGCATTTTTTTTGTCACCGCTTTTGGTCGCAAAAAATCTCAAAAAATATTGCAAAGCCACTTTTTCAACTTTTTTTAATTCGTTGCATAATGGTTGAGAAAGTATGCATTTAAATAGCCACTGCCAGCGAAATTTAATTTTTACTGAAACGAGTTTTGTTTCTGCGATTTTTAGTCGTCGCAAATAAATTACAACCAACCCTTTAAACGTCTGAAACAGTTTTTTGCATCAACGTATATCGCTGCAGTAGACCTGTTATTCGCTGCAATAAAACCACCCCTTTCTTGTCGTTTGTACTTATCGCCGCAACATTGTCTTTTTGCATCATATACGTTTCGCTACAATAACTCCATGCCAACGTTTATGTGGTCATCGCAATAGGATCCACAACTAAATTTGTGGCTTATTGCGCCGACTACATTTCGTTGTAATAGGGCTATGCCAGCGTTTACACATTTAGACGCATAATTTGATGGTTTTCGTTTGGCAACTTCGCGTCACTCTTTTTTCGCTGCGTCAAGGTTTTTCTTTTTAAATTTTGTAATTATTTATGTAGTTCCTTCCTGCCTATTTTCTTGGAGGCTGCATGTGCAAATTGCTCTGGGATTAAAACCTGAGAACGTCCCCATCATATTTTGCTTAAAAATTATATTTTTGATGCTTAATCGGTATGTAGCAATATTAATATTAATATTAATATATACTAACATTGATATTAATATTGACATGTACACTTTTTCATGCAAATTAATAAAAGGTTGATCGACAGATTCACATATATCCCAACTTTATTTGGTAGAGGAATTATTTCTAGTGCATCCACTATATTCCAGCTGCAATATAAATATACAATTTTGTACAAGTTGTAACAGCTGTGCTTACAACTTTATTTGCACATATCAGTTTTTTAAAACAAAAAATCAATGCAGAGATTACACAAAACAGAAGGTCTATTGCAATTAAATCACCTATATCAGTAAATTGAGTCCGAGTTGATAAACAATCCTGCGATCAATTTCTGCTATTCACAGTTTGGAATTGGAAACAATGCTTTCAACTAAATTCCCGTTGCCCAGATGACTAACACAAGAGGTGGGGTGAATTGAGTTGTATTTAAAAAAATAACAATTATAAATCAAATATATAATATAAAATATTAATAAAATATGAAACAACAATAAATATAAATAGTAAGAGTAAGAGAGAAGCAAACTCAGTATGTTAACGAGGTTCGGCCCCACTGCCTACGTCCTCGCCTCAAGCTACCTCTTGAGGATTCCCAAATCCACTATTCAATCTCCTTTAGGTGGAGATAGAAACCTATTACACCTTTGAGCAGCACCGCTCCAAAGAATCCGTGTAGAACACTCTCTACACTTCCAATCACCTTACACTTGGTGATTTAACTATTCTCCGTGTAGAACACCTTCTACACTTCCAATCACCTCACACTTGGTGATTTAACTATTCCCCGTGTAGAACACCTTCTACACACACAAGGGTTATACACACCCTTTTATAAATACAAGAGTTGATAGTAGGTAGACTATCAAAGTACACTCCTCAATGAGTGAGATAGAAACAATACAGCGCAACCTATATTTCTCTCAACAAGAACAAGAATTAAGGCTCAAAACTTTATAAAAGAGAGAATGAGAGCTTTGAAAAAATGATGCAAAACTTAGCAATAGATGTGTAAGCTCTTGTTGTGAATTTTGCAAAACTCAAGTGAGCTATTTATAGGCAAATGAGTTTTCAATTTCAAATTTGAAAAGATTCCCACGTCAAAAACATCATCATTCACTTTTCAAAAATTTCAAATCTAATATTTTTACTTTTTGCATGTGACAAAAGGAGCACACTTTACTTTTCAAAAATTTCAAACATAATTTTTTACTTTTTGCATATGACAAAAGAAGCATACTTTACTTTTCAAAATTTTTAAATAAAGACATCTACTTTTTACATAAGTCAAGAAAAGCATCCACTACTTTTGAAAATATTCAAATAAAACATGCACATGTGAAAGATGACAATCAATCATCTTAATATTTTCAAAATTCAAACCTTTAATCATGTCATGCACATGTGAAAGATGACAATCAATCATCTTTCAAAATTTTCAAAATTAATTTTTAAAATATTCATGCATATGTGGAAAATGTATTTTAATGCTTTATGATAAAATATTAATTTTGAGCCTTAATCCTAATTTCAAATTTTTTAAGAGATTTACAAAATTATTCTATGATTTTAATATGAACTTGTTCCCTTATTGCTCATGCTTGCTTCCTTGATGTGCTTGATTATATTGTGTGGACAACTTGAGCTTGAGACTCCTTTATTCTTTGGATTCATTTGTTATCATCAAAATCCATTTGTAGATTTACATGAAACTTGAAACCTTGGGTTCAACAATCTCCCCCTTTTTGATGATGACAAATACTTGATAGAATCTGAAACCTGTATTAATACTTAAGCTCCCCCTGAGAATGTGCGTTAGTTTTTCAAGCAAAAATATAAATATAATTCCAAGCATATATAACAAGTTTAGCAATTTAAACAATATTAAAGTTCTAGTCTAAAACTTCTCCCCCTTTTGGCATCATTAAAAAGGAATCATAATTAACTCCATAAGATATATTCCTACAATAACCAATAGACAAATAAAACGCTGCGTTAGTAGAGACTGTAGAAATTAGAACCACCCGTGTCCGACAAAACTCGCAAACGTTGAAGCCGAATTTTATCATCTCGGTGCGGAAGAAGATTTAAATCCGCTTGATGTTATTGACGAATTAGATGTTTCAGAGATTTGAAGATGAATAATTAAAATTATTCGTGTTCGACAAAGACAGCAAAAGCTGCAGGCCTAGCTTTGGCAATGCGGTGCGGAGCCATGCATGTCCGACAAAACCTGCAAATGTTGGAAGTCTAACTCTGGCAATTCGGTGCGGAGCCACGCGTATCTGACAAAACCTGTAAAGGTTGGAGGCCTAGCTCTAACAGTCGGTGCGAAAGCAGATCAATCGCCTGATGTTGTTGACAAACGGGTTTGAAGGCTCTGAGTTTCTATAAAAAAAAATCATTTTCACCAATCGGATACCAAAAAAAAAACATTGCTTCTTGACCTAAGTTCTGTTTCTCCATAACGATAGAATGGCCGAACAATTCTCTTCCACTAATGTTCCAGACTTGAATCAGGAACCCTTGACGTATCAACCATCAATCTTCTCTCCTAAGGCCGTCAATGCCATGATAGGAGCAGAGAACCGTTTTTCTAGTAAGAAAACTTTTGACAATGTATGTCCAGCATATCTTATATTTCTTTTGACTAATAAGATTTGAAGAGACAATAGTTTGTCTTGTTCTTTATGCTATCTCTATAAAATCAGTTTTAAAGTTCATCCGATTTGCATTAAATCTTATTCTCATCTCTATAACTCATCTGCATTCCTTCAATATTCTCGCTTTAAGTTTTCAATTCTTTTCTCAATGGCTCATTCTTCTAACATTCCTCTAGATGCATCCATGAGGTATTCTACATCTCAATCTCATGTCCTTTCTGCAGCTACCATTGGCGCTATGTTGTAGCAAGAGAACAACAGTTTGGCTAATAAGCCAGACTTCGATGCTATCTACGACTTGGTGAGTTTCGGGACTCGCTACTCATCCTCTATTGTCGCTTTTTCCCAGTGGCTACAAGTCAAAAATCATGAGGTTGAAAAGCTTAAAGAACAAATTGTTGTACTTCAACGAATTGTTCAAGAGTCTCACACAAGGGAAGGAATCCTTCGGCAGAAGAATAAAAAGTTGAAATCTCTATTGGATTCTTCATTCCGCTTGCCAGTTCCCATGGATAGGGATGACATGATATTGTATGAAGAGAATGAGCGTCTCAAACATGAGGCTAAGAACCTCAAGTTTATGTAAAAGTATTTAAAAAATATCTCTCTATTTTTATGAACTCTGATCTATCTTTCAAGAGATATTCATAACATGCATCATACTTATTTCTCTTCTAATCATAAATAATCTATCTTCTGGTAAGGGTTTTGTGAATATATTTGCTAACTGATCGTGTGTGTTTGTGAACTCCAGTACTATATCGCCTTTCTGCACATGATCTCAAAAAATGATATCTTATTTTAATATGCTTAATTCTAGAATGTTGTATTGGGGTTTTTTTTTTTTAAAGATTTATAGCACTTGTATTATCACATTTGATTGGAATGTGATTATACATAAGTTTAAAATTCTCAAGTTGTTGCTTCATGTAAAGAACTTGAGCACAACAACTACCCGCAGCAACATATTCTGCCTCAGCAGTAGATAGTACAACAGAATTTTGTTTTTTTTTTACTAAACCAGGAAACTAGTGCACGACCTAAGAAATGACATGTTCTACTAAAACGTTTTCGATCATCTTTGCAACCAGTATAATCGGTACCTGAATAACTAATAAGATCGAAAGAAGTATATTTAGGATACCATAACTCTAAGTCAATGGTACTGGCAAAATATCTAAAAATCTGCTTGACTGCAATCAAATGAGATTGTTTTGGAAATGATTGAAAACGTGCACATAAACATACACTGAACATAATATCAGGTCTACTAGTTATCAAATATAATAAACTACTAATCATACCTCGATATACATTTGAGTTAACTGGCTTACCGCTTTCATCTTTATCAAATTTAGTGGTCGGATTCATTGATGTTCCAATTACCTTCGCACGTTCCATCTCAAATTTTGAGTAACTCTTTGATATATTTTGACTGATTAATAAATGTTCCACTTTTTGATCACTTGATTTGCAATCCGAGAAAGAAATTAAGTTTTCCCATCATGCTCATTTCAAATTCTTCCTGCATATTCTTAACAAAATCTTGACACATATTCATTAGTAGCACCAAATATTATATCATCAACATAAATTTGAATCAAAAGAATATCATCATTTTTGTATATAATGAAAAGAATTGTATCAATTTTTCCTCTTAAAAAGCCTTTTTTAATCAAGAAACTACTGAATCTCTCGTACCGCTCTCTAGGAGCTTGTTTGAGTCCAAATAGTACTTTTGTAAGTTTGAAAACATGATTTAGAGAAATATGATTTTCAGAACCTGGAGGTTGCTCAGCATATACTTCTTCATTTATAAAACTGTTTAAGAAAGCACTTTTAACATCCATTTGAAAAATTTTGAAATCTTTATAACAAACATATGTAAGTAGCATTCGAATAGTTTCTAATCTTGCGACTGGTGCATATGTCTCATCATAATTGATTCATTCTTCTTGATTGAAACCTTGGACCACTAGTCGAGCCTTATTTCTAGTAATGACTCCGGACTCATGTTTCTTGTTTCTAAAAACCCATTTTGTTCCAATAATAGTATGATTTTTGGGTTTAGGAACAAGTGTTCAAACATCATTTCTTTCAAATTGATTAAGCTCTTCTTACATAGCTAGAATCTAAGATTCATCAAGAAGTGTTTCATCAATATTTTTACGTTCAATCTGAGATAGAAAAGCAGTATGATTGCAAATATTTCTAAGAGATGATCGAGTACTTACACCTCGTGAAGGTTCTCCTAGAATTTATTCCGCTAGATGATCTTTCACATGTTTCCACTATTTGGTTGCATCTTGTACTAAGTCTTGATGATTTTTCCTTCTATTTCCATAATCTTCCCTTTTGAATTGTCTCCAAATATCACACATCCTTTTTCTTTAGAAGTGAAGTCAATGAATTTAGTTTTGTCTTCTGTCACGTATCTTGAGCATCCGTCATCTAAAAATCATTTATTTTTACCTGTAGAATACTTTATGCATACTTACAAAAGCAATTAAAAACAATTCCTGGTACCAAAGTTCTTTGGGTCCTTTATTTATTAGTATTAGAAGAAATAAGAATTTTAGGTACCCATATGGCCCTAATAGTCATTATATGTTTTCTTCTAATAGGACAAGCAAAATAATTATGACCTTTCTATTACAAAAATTGCAAATAGCATGTGACATATATGAAGAACTTGAGTGATTATAATAGTATCCTTTTTTAACAAAATTATTTTTATGAAAAGAATTTTGAATATTGGATTTTGATGTAGAAGGATTATCAAAAAAGTTTTTATAAGATTTATATTTTTGTTTTGGCTTATATCCCAAGTCTGCCTTATCAAAAACACATCTTTGACTACCAAGAAGTTTTTCAAAATTTCTTTTTCCATTCGTAAAGTTTTCAATAATATTTTCTAAATCAATTTTCTTTTTCTTCAACTCAAGATTTTCATCTTTCAAAACAATACTTTCTTTTTTTAAAATATCAATTTCGTTTATTAAAGAAGAATTTTTCTTTTTCAAAACAGTATACTTGATACCCAATTTTTCAAATTCCTCATATACCTCTTCTAAAACATTTTACAATTTTTCATATGAAGGATCTTCAATATTATCAAGATTTGTTACCTCAATGTCATCTTTAGCCATAAGACAAAGATTTGCTGATTCTCCATTGCTTGCTTCACTATCTCAGCTACTTGAATCATCATCCCACGTAACTTTCATTGCTTTTTTGCTTTTGTTTCGATCTTTCTTTAGCAGAGGACAATCAGGCTTGATATGACCAGGTTTATTGCATTTATAACAAATTAAAGTGTCATTTTTACCTGAATCTTTTTTGGAAAACTTATTGAAGGATTTCCTTGGAGGAGTTTTATTTTTCTTTAAGAACCTCTGAATTCTTCTTACTATCATCGCAATTTTTTCATCTTTGTCGTCATTTTCCTCATCTTCATCACTTTCACTTTCATGTGGAACAACTTTAAGTGCCAAGCTTTTCTTTGACTTTCCTTCTTCTTCTCCTCTTTTCAATGTGTACTCATGGGTGATAAGTGACCCGATGAGTTCATTCACTTCGAGCTTCTTGAGGTCTCTAGCTTCAAGAATCGCTGTCACTTTTGTTTCCCAACGTTTTGGTAGAGAGTTGAGAATTTTTCTTACTATCTCCACTTTGGAATAAATTTTGTCAAGAGCTGTCAAACTGTTTAAGATGTTAGTAAAACGAGTGTACATACTAGAAATAGATTCATCATCATTCATCTTAAACATTTCATATTCATGAGTAAGAATATAAATTTTTGATTCCGTGACTTGAGAAGTTCCTTCATAAGTAACTTCCAAGTTATCCCAAATTTCCTTTGCTGTAGCACAAGTCATTACTCTATTAAATTCATTACCATTGAGAGCATTATATAATAAATTCATAACAGTTAAATTCAAAGTATAAAGTCTATCGTCTTCACGATTAAACTCTTCTTCTTCCTTTTTGACCTTTACTCCATCAACCACTTTTGTTGGAATATAAGGTCAATTTACAATGCATTTTCAGATTTCTCGACCTTGAGCCTGAAGGAATATTCTCATTCTAACTTTCCAGAATTAGTAATTGTCTCCGCAAAAGAGTGGAGGCCGACTGCTAGATTGACCTTCACCAAATGAAGCTGCAATGTTAGTCATAAAATCTTAACTCAAAAGATAGTTAATCTTATAATAGAGCTCTAGCTCTGATACCAATTGTTGCCCAGATGACTAACACAAGAGGGGGGGTGAATTGAGTTGTATTTAAAAAAATAACAATTATAAATCAAATATATAATATAAAATATAAACAAAATATGAAACAATAATAAATATAAATAGTAAGAGTAAGAGAGAAGCAAACTCAGTATGTTAACGAGGTTCGGCTCCACTGCCTACGTCCTCGCCTCAAGCTACCTCTTGAGGATTCCCAAATCCACTATTCAATCTCCTTTAGGTGGAGATAGAAACCTATTACACCTTTGAGCAGCACCGCTCCAAAGAATCCGTGTAGAACACCCTCTACACTTCCAATCACCTTACACTTGGTGATTTAACTATTCTCCGTGTAGAACACCTTCTACACTTCCAATCACCTCACACTTGGTGATTTAACTATTCCCCGTGTAGAACACCTTCTACACACACAAGGGTTATACACACCCTTTTATAAATACAAGAGTTGATAGTAGGTAGACTATCAAAGTACACTCCTCAATGAGTGAGATAGAAACAATATAGCGCAACCTATATCTCTCTCAACAAGAACAAGAATTAAGGCTCAAAACTTTAAAAAAGAGAGAATGAGAGTTTTGAAGAAATGATGCAAAACTTAGCAATAGATGTGTAAGCTCTTGTTGTGAATTTTGCAAAACTCAAGTGAGCTATTTATAGGCAAATGAGTTTTCAATTTCAAATTTGAAAAGATTCCCATGTCAAAAACATCATCATTCACTTTTCAAAAATTTCAAATCTAATATTTTTACTTTTTGCATGTGACAAAAGGAGCACACTTTACTTTTCAAAAATTTCAAACATAATCTTTTACTTTTTGCATATGACAAAAGAAGCATACTTTACTTTTCAAAATTTTCAAATAAAGACATCTACCTTTTGCATAAGTCAAGAAAATCATCCACTACTTTTGAAAATATTCAAATAAAACATGCACATGTAAAAGATGACAATCAATCATCTTAATATTTTCAAAGTTCAAACCTTTAATCATGTCATGCACATGTGAAAGATGACAATCAATCATCTTTCAAAATTTTCAAATTTAATTTTTAAAATATTCGTGCATATGTGGAAAATGTATTTTAATGCTTTATGATAAAATATTAATTTTGAACCTTAATCCTAATTTCAAATTTTTTAAGAGATTTACAAAATTATTCTATGATTTTAATATGAACTTGTTCCCTTATTACTCATGCTTGCTTCCTTGATGTGCTTGATTATATTGTGTGGACAACTTGAGCTTGAGACTCCTTTATTCTTTGGATTCATTTGTTATCATCAAAATCCATTTGTAGATTTACATGAAACTTGAAACCTTGGGTTCAACAATTCCAAACAATTTCTACTATTCCACCAGTGTTACAAAGAACACATTGATTGATTACCTTTGCAAACTAGCCCCAATCGATTCTAGATATCAGTTTATATCCAGTCAAAGTAGCAAGCTGAAAAGCAAAGGATTAAAATATCGAAAACTACAAAGAAAATTCTATACAGAGTCATGTTTTTGTGGAGTCGGGTAGAGTCTGCCTATGTGGCAACGTGCCACATCATCCTATCTAATAAAACAAAATTAAGATTGCGAAGTTGAAAGAGCGAGATGCTTGAGAGAGAAAATAACTCTTAATTCAAAACTTTCGAATCCTACGTTTTGGAGGGAGAATCTCCGATGAGTTCCCTTCCACGATTGCTCTAGTCAAGGTGTTCAACGACGGTCATCGTTTAACTCAGACTCTGGCGACATTCATGTACAACCCCTAGGGTTTGGGTTTCAAGCATCCCGCGTTTGGAGAGAGTTCCCATCGCCATTTTAACCTGCAATTCCTCCGGCCATAAGCAACAAACGAGGGTCATCGTGCAACCCAGACTCGAAGGTTTTGAATTCAAACCCTGGGATTCGGGTTTCAAGCATCCCACGGTTTGGAGAGAGATAGTGTTGCGATTCCTACCCGAGATTCCTCCGGCCATCTGCAACCCAAACCCTAGAGGTAATCGAATTTTATGGTTCATCCCTTTTTCAATTTCAAGCATTTTATTGTTTTGTTTAACTTTGTATCTCAAACCCTAGAAAATCAAAGGTACCAACTCTTAAAATTGTAGACCACTGTGAGTGTGAACAACTGGTATTTTCTAAATGCTAGAAATTTGAGATGTATCCCAAACTCTTGACCTCGTAGACCCTTGTGACTATAAGCAGCTAGTTTTTTTTCAAACCCTAAAAATCTGAGATTGGTTTGCTGTGAACACTGGGTTTGTTTGAACTAAGATTAGTTTGGTTATAAAACACGACTCTGTATAGACTCAACTTCCAGTCCAGTATTTTTTCCACATGTGATATCCTTTCCCTTCATATCATTATTGAACTTAAGTCCTCTAGATTGTGTAGGCAATAAAATTCAGTTTTTTTCTATTTGAACTTATTGTTTTGGATGAGATGTATTTACAACCGTGTTTCATCATATTTTCCATATTTGATTTCTTAAAGTTTCTAAATTAAGAATAATTTGTGTTTTCGTTAGGCTCATTTTAGGGAGTACCCTGCATGTCAGTGCCAAGGCACAACAACTCTAGACTCAGATTTGTACTATTTAAGTTGGTGTATTTGTGCAGGTAATGCCTGCCTATGAACTTTTTTTTTGTTGCTTGATTTGAGCACCTTTATTCTTAGTTTTGAGTCTAACTGAAACATAATCAAAATGTTTTTGGTTGCATACGGGTGAAACAAAATAAAAAAGAAAACCTTTGAATCTTCCTAAGTGGAGGATATCATTCTATTTTGATTTATTTCATATGAAATAGCTAAGAATATCATTATAGTCTTATATATGGCATGTTTGACTTTTTACTCATTAAACTGGAATGTATCCATCAAAAATACTTCCTTTTATCACTAAATAAAAAACGTAAAAATCCCAATCAAGATCTCAGAATTAGAATATACATGTGGGAAAATGCTATACATGTGTGATGTGTGACCTTTAGCATTTCTGGAAAATTAATAATCTGATAGCAAAAGCTTGTCAGGATGCTACCCCCTTTAATAAATTGATGAAAATTGACTCATAACTAATATTTTTTACATATATGTATGAAATAATCAGGGATTACCATATTACAAATATTTCAAGTGGGCAGATAGTGATCAATGCATAGAAATGGGTCTACAAGCAAGAGAAAATGAATTGAAAAGGAAGTAAAAAAGGTAGAGAAGAGACTCAATGATATCGAGAAGATAGAGAGTGACTGCTGGTTTGATCGGATAAAACATATATAGGATAATAAAAATTTGGCTGAATTAGTTAGATGGTTGCTGGTTTCTATGTTATTTGGCTGTTGGTTTCCATGCAATTATGTTGAATTAGTTTGTACAGTAATTTTGTTGAATTAGTGTCTATGTAATTTTGTGATATTAGTATGCTAGGTTCAACCTATGCATTTTATGTGTTTTGGCTGAATTACATAAATTAATTTGGTATTAGCCAAATTTTGATATGTAAAAAATGTGTGCTGGAGAACATAGTATTCTTTAAAAAATTTGGGTTTTCAGTACATTTTTGTTATAAATATGTTATATATAACTGCTTAAACATGTTTTTTAGCATATTCTGAGAGAGAACAATTTCCTAGTGAATGCATATTGTGTAAGAGCAAAAAAACCCTAGAGAGAATAAGTTGAGATTGAATAATTGTAATCTCCTATGGTTAATAAGATTTCTACAGCTCTGTAGACGTAAGGGATTTATTGAACCACGTAAATCTTGTGTTATGTGATTAATTGTGTTTGCTTTCACTTTTATTTGTCATCGTTGATGTGTGTATGTTTTGCCCACAACAAATCATGTGCATGATACGTTAGGTAAACATTAGTTGGATAGTGAGTTGAGATGAGATGGGTTGAGATGAATAAACTATTATTAGAATATTATTTTTTAATATTATTATTGTTTTAATATTTGAAAAGGTTGAATTATTTATTATATTTTATATGAGAATTTGAGAAATTTGTAATGATGAGATAAGATCATCTCTTAATCCAAACGGATAATCTGGACACTTAGCAACCCTAAAAATCCAGGGGAGCTTACACCACCTAGAAAAAACTTACAATCCTCTTTGCTTGCTAATATTGTCTTCTATATATTTGGATGGTCGTACAAGGCTTGGAGTGTTGGGGTTCAAATTATATATTTAAGTTTTGTACTTCTTCCTTGATTAATAATTGGAAAATGGTTTATGTACACGCCTTTGAGCACACGTCAGGTACACGCCGTTCACGTGGCCACTAAATGAAATGGAGCGTTTTGACTTTACCCCTCCATTTTGCGTTCCTCATTTTGTGTACCCCAAATTGTTCATTTCGTCATTTGCATCCTCTGGTTTCTCTGGTCGCTAGTCTACCACACCCTAGAATGAACATGTCTTATCTTGTTGATATAATTACGACAATCCTTCTCAGTAAATGAGAGTTTCTCAAAACCACCAGCATCAACGGCAAGAGATCTGTATCTCTTATTCTGATTTATGCCAGCTAAATCATTTGTATCTAAGATTTTTTTTACGGACTCACTCACATATCTATTACGTCAGAAGAAATGGGATTTGGTTGGACTGAGGATATGATTATGTATATTGTGGACTGTTGTCAACTCAAACTTTCCATCCACTTTTAAGACATTAACTCTTGCCTTGCATTCGAACTTTCTTGTTGAACGTGGTCTAACAACATTTGAAGTCCAATTACGGGCTTTCCCACCACGCGAACAGCCAATGGTAGCATATCTAACCAATCCATCATCTCCTTTCTCATTCCTTCTTATCACACCTCAAATCCACACCCCTTAGCATATTGCTTATAATAAGTAATTACTTCTTCAAACGTATTAAACTTCATACCTAACGATGGCTCCGCAATCATAATTAAATTATCAAATTCATCATCCTCTAACTGAGGTGTTTAAGCAACTGTATTATCGGTTCTGACTTCACCTTGTATATGTTTGTTGCTTTCCTCATATCTGGTAGAGGTAAATGGGATATCGGATATCCTACAATCGGGTGATCCCGCAGGAAGTTCTCCAAAATAACCATCTGAGTGCATGTAATTTTTGAAATTTGGAGTAATTAGTTGTATGTCCTATTAAGATTAATTACAAGTTATTCATGTACAACTCTTTCAAAAAATATCTGCTTAACAGTTATATAGATATTTTAAAAAAATAACATACCGTTATTTCAATATTTGAGGTAGATAGTGTCAATGGAGATATGTGTTCTTCCCTTTTTTTCTATACTGCAAGTGCTTCTGAAATAATGTTAAAAAAATAACATACTGAGCTTCTTAATATTATGACCAAATGAGTTTTTACTTTTTGACATGCAAGTCCAATGGGCTATTTTTAAAAATTTCAAAGCCAAACTAACTTTTCACAAGATGAAAAATTCCAAAAATCCTATTTTTCACATGCACCAATCTACCAAATTAGAACATGTTGTAGTTGGGAGACTCATTCTTCATTTTTAAAATCATAAAACTTACTTAAAAAATGAAAAATAGAATTTATTTTGACCTTAATAGTGACTCAAAACCATAAAATAAAATCCATCAAAATGTAAAGCCAGGCATAAATACAAACACTTAACAATCCAAAAGCATTGAGCTCAAACTTATTAGCCCCTTCTTTTACAATAATAATAATAATCATACTATAAAAAACAAACAATCAGATACAAAACAACTTTTTTATTATAAGAGAAAATGAAAAGTAAGTTATTATCCTTTTCAAAATCTGTTAACAATATATCAACAAAAAGAGGTATAAATAAAGTTATACTTTTTGAAACATCAGTAAAGATTTTATTATTACAAAAGAGAAACAACTTTATATATCTATGATGAATAAAGTTATGCTATTGCTTTCTATCTGTATTGATTCTCTTTTATAGAGGTTATGAATAAAGGGATATACATACATATAGATAGATGGGATCCTTTGTCCTTTGTTATGCTTTCTATCTATATTGAGGTTTATAATGAACATTAAACATACACTATGTGCACTGCAATCTCAAATCCACAAGAAATGTTATTACCCTTTTGAAATTTCAACATTATAACAATAAAGTGTCTACAAAGAACAACACATATGATTGACCAAATAACAACACGAATCATTACCCATATAAAACACTGTTCAAATTTTCAAAAAGGGATGCGTGTACCTTAGTTGAAACTTCAAAGTGGTCACTCACACTCCCTGTGGCTTCTTAGAGTATTTCCCCTGCACATATTCAAGACAATGTTAGTGTGATGTGTGCTAAAACTATTCCAAATGGTTCAGATAAAACCCCTGCGCTCCACAACAGAAATACCTAAATGCCAACGGCAAAACTCACAACACCACCTATGAATGACAATAGCAAAAAACTCTGCACCAAAAAATGCCGAAGCAGAAAATGCCGATGACGGTCTCTCTCACTGGTTTCAACTTTCGAAGTAGAAAACTTCGACGATGATAGACCCCCAAACGCCGACAATAGACCCTCGAACGACGACGACAAGATTTTCACAGACCTTAGAATTCTCGTTTCCTGCCTTGGTTTTCGCATTATTCAGACCTTAGTTTTTCCTCCATCTTTACGAGTTTAGTTTAGATTTTTTTCTTTCCTTTTAAAAAAAAAATTTAAATACGGGCTGATGTGGCAATATGCCACGTCAGCATGCCTGCAAATGGTACACCATCCGTGTGTACCTAGCACTACTCTTAATAATTATCCATGTTGCATTTTTCTTTTTTTTTTTTTCTTTTCCTTTCCTTTATATTATGTTTGATAACTAATTGGTAAGTTTGTTGGTCCTTGCATTAATAAATACAGGTAAAATCGCATGCCAATTTATAAGGAAAATCATACTCTTATAGTCTCATGGACTGTTTTATATAATATGATAGGAAAATAATACTTGTCTGTCACAAGATTTGACAACCCAAAATATTATTACTAGGATCTAGGGATAATCGGCTAATAAGTTATAATGCCCATTTGCTTTAATTTGCTTTAATATTAACTTTTTGTAGAAATAATATCATAATCCATTATGCTATGGTTACATATTTCGTCCACCCTAGTTAATGAAAAATACATTAGTCTTATAAACTGCCACGTGGAAGATTTATGGTGCCATATTGTATGAAAGAAGGGTAAACAATTTTTTTCCCTAAGCAAGCTTGTAGATATAAGATAACGACAGTTACAAAGATATCTTTGCTACTATCTATATAAATGATACAATCAAGAATATTGCTATTAAATTCAAAGTTTGTAGTGGTTCATTGCACAATTGAATGCACAAGTTAATTTTAAAATCAATCTATTTTATTATAGTTCCATCATGAATTGTTACGTAGTTTGTTTGCAATGTCTGCTACTAAAGAGAATATTTAACAGACTTCATCATTCCTATTGATAGCAAAGAAGGGTAAACTTATTAGTTAGCATTAAACGTGCAACAAGTACGGTTCGGACAGTGAAAAATCGATCGGATCGAATTTCAAATTAAAAAATAATAATAATAATTTGTCTCCGAAGTACACAAATTCAAAAAAATAAAATTTTTTAAAATTTTTTATCAAAATAAAAAAATTTATATAAATTTATATTTATTTATTTATTTTTAAAAAATTATGTAATGCGTGACACTCAACTACTATAAATATATTTTTTTTTTATATTTAAACTCGAATTAAAAATGTTAAGATATGACTTACTTGTTTACTTAAAAAAATAAGTTCAATCAATTAATATAATTTAATAATTTAATTAGATTGATCGATTGAGTTCATCTTTTTTCTAAATTATGAATTTGATATTTTTAGCCCTAATTTAAAGAGTAAAATAGAATAAGTCTATTATGTTTATTCATTTTAATATATATTTTTGACACTTTATATATTTTAATTTTTTTAAAAAAATTATTTAATAATAAAGAAGTGATTATTAATATATTAATTTTTTTTATATATTTTTTAAAAATATATAAAAATAAAAATTTATTTACAATACATCCGATCCATACTACATACGTCATACTAGTCTGCCGACTTAACAACCGTCTAAAGAAATATCTGTAATAATAAAACAGCTTTATCAAAATTAATTCACGTGTCGAGGGCGATTAAAGAGGTGTAAGTGCTGCATAGTACATAAGAAATCTTAATTGCGAAGGCGTAGAATTCGATACATCTATCTTGATTCCAGACTTCGAAATTCAGCGACATCTATCGACCTCTCTGAAACAGCAACTATGGACCTCCGGCAATCCATTAGCGACCAAACCGACGTTTCATTGAGGATCGCCAATCGGTTACTGTTAAGCGAAGAAGGCAAGAAATCGAACACAGTATTCTCTCCGTTGTCGATCCACGTGGTGCTGAGCCTCATTGCGACGGGGGCTAAGGGCCCTACCCTCGACCAGCTGCTATCCTTCCTCAAGTCCAGATCCAGTGACCAGCTCAATTCCTTCGCTTCCGAGATCGTCTCCGTTGTATTCACCGACGGCAGTCCCAGCGGTGGGCCTCGCTTGTCCTTCGCCAATGGAGTTTGGCTCGACAAGTCCCTGTCTCTCAAGCCTTCTTTCAAACAGTCTGTGGACAAATTTTTCAAGGCCTCTCTGGATCAAGTTGATTTTCAGAACCAGGTTAGCAGAACTCGACCCTAATTCAGCACTTTCCTAAACTGGTATAGTTATTGACGGTCTTAAGTTGTTTGGGAGAAGGGTTTGCTGTTTCTCTTTTTTATTGTAATTTATTTTTTTCTCCCTTTCTTTCTTCTAGTTTTTGTTGTTAGATATTTACATATATTCATATTGACTAACGGAGCGTCTTATATTTACTCTACCTGTGTGATTGCTGAACCCAAGGTGCGAACCTCAATAAAACCCATCCATTTGGACGGAAAAAGGTCTAGTGAAAACCACACAGCATGTTTCTGAAACTATTGAGTTGACTTGGCCTTCAAGAAAGCCCGCTTCATTTGGACGGAAAAACATTTTTGGCTAAACAGATTTTTATCTCAATATGATACCGAGCAAGTAACTTGGCGGGAGTCAACTAAAAACTGCCCTTATTTTACAGAAGTCCAATGGTAAGAAAATTGGTAGGTCTTTTTTTTTTTCTTTTCTTTCCTTCGGCTGAGAAAAATACTGACTATTCAGTTGGGTATTATTCTTCACATTAATAGATGGAAAAAAAAAGTACTTATCAAAAAATAATAGATGAAAACATATATGGTCGCCATTCTATCCTACGAGTGGTTTCGATGCAATTTTTGAACCAATTTGAGTAGTTTAGACTCTAGCTCCCTGCTGATTTTCTATTTGGTTCTCCATGCCATGTAATTGATTTACAATGGATGGTTGAAGAACAATGGACAGAGGTTTTTCTTTTCAAAAAGTGAACTTGCTTTGCTTTCTGTTCTTACGGAGGAATTTATTGTCGGGTTTTTAAGTTAGAATGTTGGGGCCTTCACACGAACTGTCTTTTGAATTATCATACTTGGATCTTTACATAAAATAGCTGTTGACTATGTGAATATGAAAAATCACAATTACGGTTGCTGAGAAGTTAGGAAAAGCATATGGTATATGGGCAAGTTGAGTTTCTTCTTGAAAAAGATGCATCTAATACTATTTCCGAAGCTAAGCCACCCTCTCTAGCCATCATGCCAGTGGGTTTAGCTGCGTAATGCCTTGCTAAATCCCACATTATGTCGGTAAAGTATGATAAAGTTCATTAAGTGCCATGTCTCACATTGGTTCTTCACTAGGTAGAACCATGTTTTCTTATGATTTAAAATAGTTTCAGATGTAACTTTGATTAGTCTTACCATTCTACCACCCTTTTACTACTATTTTTTATTTTTAGAATTTCTTTAATCTTTTTTTGTTTTTACTTAATGGTTAAGGAAATGTCTATTAGGGAAGTTATATATTTTTAAAAAATTTCCTTAATGATTAAGGATGTTTAAAAAATAATTAAAAGAAAATAATAAAAAAATAAAAATTTCAAATACACTCGAGTTTTAAAAAGTTTGTAAGAGAGTAGTAAGTCTATCATTGCCCTGTTACAAATGTTACTGTAGTCAACTTATTACCAATATATGGACTTGGATACTCAATGCGAGGGTGGTCTTGATGAGAACGCTAGTGATTTAAGTCTGTGAGATTGTTGTGCACTGCTAAGTCCCATTATGGGAGATAAAGTATGATATAAATGCATTAGTGTTAAGTCTCACATTGGTTCTTTATAATATTTCTAAGAATCTCTCATTTTAACTAGGTTTTTTGGAATATAACTCATGTGACTTCAACTTTCCTTGAGTCATTGTAGGCAACAATTATCCTTTTTTTTTTTTTCAAGAGCGTACTGATACGTATATCTTTGATCCCTATTCTGCCCAATTATGTTCTGCTCATTATACAAGTCTCACGTTGTTGCTTTAGTCTTTTATGGTCATGTTGAATTCTATCTCGATATTTTTTGGATTTTCCATCTTCAGCTGTTGGGGTTTTGCTTGGGTCACTACAAATGGTACCATAGTCAAGTTATTAACAATGGGTGGGCTTGGATACTCAATGCGAAGGGGGCCTTGATGAGAATGCAAGTGATAAGTTCCATAATGGGAGATTAAGTGTGTGAGATTGTAGTGCACTGCTTAAGTTCCATAATGGGAGATTAAGGTATGATCAAAATGCAGTAGTGTTAAGTCTCACATTGGTTCCTTGTTAGAATTGGGTTTTATAATAATTCTAAGAAGCTCTAGTTGTAACTAGTTTTTTTTGGAATATAACTCATATGTGACTTTGGCTTTCCTTGAGTCATTGTAGGCAACAATTATCTTGATTTTCAAGAACGTACTGATACATATATCTTTGGTCCCTATTTTGTCCGATTATGTGCTGCTCATTATATAAGTATCACGTTGTTGCTTTAATAAGTTATGGTCATGTTGAATTCTATCGTAGTATTTCTTGGATTTTCCATTTTCTTTCCAAAAGTCACGATCTTCCTTAACACTTAACTGTTATCATAACTAGGAATAGTGTTTCTATTCTTACTTTAGCCTAAACTAAACAGTCTTCTTCTGCTCATATATCTAATGGATCCCCACAAACATAGCATCGTGAAGAAATACGTGATGGATCGATTCAGTTCCCAAGCTGAAGTCTCTCTTAGTTGGTTATGTTACACTTTTTTTCTATTTAGCATAAATGATGCATTTACTTGCTGGTTCATAATACTTTTGTTCTGATATACTAATAGTAATATATTTCATTTTGACACTTGCATTGAAGGCCGCCAAAGTAACAAGTGAAGTGAATTCATGGGCTGAAAAGGAGACTAATGGCCTTATCAAGGAGGTTCTTCCGCCTGGGTCGGTTGATGGGAAAACCAGACTCATCTTTGCAAATGCACTATACTTCAAAGGAGCTTGGGGTGAGAAGTTCGATGCATCAACAACAAAAGACCATGATTTCCATCTTCTTAATGGGAGCTCAGTTCAAGTACCCTTCATGACTAGCAAGAAGAAGCAGGTTGCCAGTGCCTTCGATGGTTTCAAAGTACTTGGACTTCCTTATAAGCAAGGTGAGGATAAGCGCCGTTTTTCCATGTACTTCTTTCTTCCTAATGCAAAAGATGGTCTGCCATCTCTGGTGGAGAAAGTGAGTTCTGAATCTAGATTCTTGGATCACCATCTTCCTAACGAGGAAGTAGAAATTGGTGACCTCAAGATCCCTAAGTTTAAGATATCTTTTGGGTTTGAAGCTTCTAATATTTTGAAAGGATTAGGATTGGTGTTGCCCTTCTCTGATGGAGATTTGACAGGAATGGTTGATTCACCTGTTAGTCAGAACCTATATGTTTCAAATATATTTCAAAAATCCTTCATTGAAGTAAATGAAGAAGGCACAGAAGCTGGAGCTGCTTCTGGCGCTGTTGTGTCAGAAAGATCCTTAACCTTTACTAAAATAGACTTTGTGGCTGATCACCCATTTTTATACCTGATCAGAGAAGACATGACCGGATCGGTGCTGTTTATCGGGCATGTGCTCAATCCTCTTGCCGGCTGAATGAACATGCATTTTCTAGTGAAAATGTGTTTTAAGTATATGAAATCTTACAATCTATGAGGCCATAGTAATTAATAATTGTCTTGCTTATGTGTTGTATTTTGCTATTGTAAGAACAGCCCACTGTGGCTTCAAAGTGATTACCTAACATGTTGACCTTAACATTATCATCAGCTGTCTTCAGTTGTTTTCTTGATGTTACTTTTTTTTCCCTTCTAATGCTGCTTAGTTTTGGACTAGTTATTCAACTAGAGAAGTTTCACTGATTGGGCAGCTCAATTTCATGGGGGGCAATTCCACTGGGGAATCTCGAGTGCTTAAGCTAGAGCAGTTGCCATGAGTAACAAGGAAATGATTTATAGAGTCTGTCTTAGTTTGTACAAATCTTGTTCTCTCCTTTTGAAAAAAAGTTAATAAATATTTATATTAAAAAATTTAATTTTTAATAGTAGATATTATTTATTTTCAAGAGGAGTCAACATTGTATTATTACTCTAGTTTGAATTAAGAGAAGAAATAAAATAAAATAAATAATTTTAAATAAAAGATGAAAATTAAATAAAATGTTATTTTTTAATATTATTATTATTTTAAAATTTTAAAAAGTTAAATCATTTATTATATTTTGTATAAAAAATTTTTAAAAAAAAATTATAATAATGAGATAAGATGTTATACTTTTTGAATCCAAACAATGGTCATATGAGAGCTTCAATCAGAGTTGGATGGCTCAATTATATTTTTTTTCACATAAAATTCTTTAGGATGCGTTTGGAAGACTGGATTAGAGGAGGATTTGGATTTGAATGTTTATAATCGAAATCCGGGGTTATATTAAAATTTAAATATAGATCTGCATTAAAGCCGAAGTTGAAATTATGATTGAATTAAAATATAAATCCAAATTCTTCATTCTAAACGCAACCTTAGAGATCCAAGTAGCATAAACTAATAATAAGTAACGAGGCACATGTTTTCGATCTGAGATTTAGGAGACACGATCTCTTTTTAAGATAATTTATAGTCCCCGCCAGAAAAAGTGCTGGCATTTGACTTCTTAAAACCTTTATATATATATATAATATATATATATATATATATATATATATATATACAAGAACTTGTTTAATTGATCCAAATAACTTAAGTGCAAAAAAGTGTTAGGGTTTCTCAAATAAGAAACAAAAAAAAAGTAATTAAAAAAGGGAGTGATGAATTCATGTTAGATTTTTAGCATTTTGCTCGGTAGTATGATATACATTTCTAATAATGTTTGAAGGGAGCGAAGTATTATCGGTACAAAAATATTTTTTATTTTTTTTTATTTTTATATAATTTATTAAACTTTTTCCATAGTAAAATAATTTTTATAATCTCGCACAGTCATACAGATAATTCCCTAGATGATATGAAAATTTTGTAAATAACATTAAAATGTTTTGTGAATAATAATGAGATAATTTTTTGAATAGTGAGTTAAAAGATTAAATGAGTTGAGATAAAAATTAAATAAAATATTATTATAATATTATTTTTATTTTGAGATTTGAAAAGATTTTAATTTTTTATTACAGTTTTGTGTGAAAATTTAGAAAATTTGTTATTATGAGATAAGATGAATGAGATCAACTCTAAATCCAAATGAGGTCGATATGATGGAAATTTGAGAAATTAGAAAGAAAATATTGAATAAAAAGTATTAAAAAAATAAAATATTGTTAAAATATAATTTTTTTTAATATTATCTTATTTGAAAAGGTTAAATTATTTTTTATTTTTTGTTTAAAAATTTGAAAATATTATAATAATTAGTTTAAAAAAATTGTAATAACTAGTTTTAAAAGTATTTACAGATAGGTGATGTTTGGAAAGATAATAAATAAGATGAAATAGAATGATTTAAAATCAAAATAATATCCAAACATTTCTAAGTCCAAGATTTCGGAAAGGACAAAATTCTCGAATAATAAAACTAGAAGAGTAATGTTTGTTTGTCTCCTTATTTTGATTATTTATATATTTAAATTTTATTTATTTATTAAGAAAATAATTATTAATGTATTAATATTTTTTTATTTAAAAAATATTTGAAATAAAAAAAAATGTACTACTTATAGTAGAGTCACAAAAGTAGACAAATTGAGGAATATAATAGGAAGATAAATACTACTCTTACAAATAGGAGATCTCGATGGAGATTTTGTCCAAATTTTTTTATTTAATGATTAAGTAAATATTATTCTAATAATATTTATAATTTTTTTAAAAAAATTAATATTAAAAAATATATGGAAAAAAAGTAAAAAACAAATGAATAAAAAAACTCTGGACGGGATTCATAGGTCGTTCCACTCATACTAGCACTCTCCAAATTGAGAAGGGAGCATCTTTGGACCGGATCAATCTATTATATGAAGTTAAATGAACATCAATAAAAAATTGCCATCTCAACATCTCATACAAGTTTATTCTATGCATGCACACAGAATAAGACTAGGTTTGGCAAACCAAATTTTTTAATATTTTTAATATTCTCTATTATTATTTATTATTTATTATATATTTTTATTTTTATTATTATTTATTATTTTTTTACTATTATTTAATATTTTATTATTATTTTGATATATTTTTTATTATTATTCATAATTATTCTTAACACTTCTCAACACTCAAATATAACTTAAGACAGCCCTCCCTTTTCTCTTTCACAATTTCTCCCCCTTCCAATCTCATTTTCTCTCTCTTTCTCTCATTCTCTGACTCAAAACTTTGAACAATTTATTAAGGCCTAGTTTATTTTAAAATTTTAGAAAATTTGTTATTATGAGATAAGATGAATGAGATCAACTCTAAATCCAAATGAGATTGATATGATGGAAATTTGAGAAATTAGAGAAAATATGTTGAATAAAAAGTATTAAAAAAATAAAATATTGTTAAAATATAATTTTTTTAATATTATCTTTAGGTTAATATTTGAAAAAGTTTAATTATTTTTTATTTTTTATTTAAAATTTTGAAAATATTATAATGATTAGTTTAAAAAATATTATAATAACTAGTTTAAAAGTATTTACAGATAAGTGATGTTTGGAAAGATAATAAATAAGATAAAATGGAATGATTTAAAATCAAAACAATATCCAAACATTTCTAAGTCCAAGATTTCGAAAAGGACAAAATTCTCGAATAATAAAACTAGAAGAGTAATGTTTGTTTGTCTCCTTATTTTGATTATTTATATATTTAAATTTTATTTATTTATTAAGAAAATAATTATTAATGTATTAATATTTTTTATTTAAAAAATATTTGAAATAAAAAAAAATGTACTACTTATAGTAGAGTCACAAAAGTAGACAAATTGAGGAATATAATAGGAAGATAAATACTACTCTTACAAATAGGAGATCTCGATGGAGATTTTGTCCAAATTTTTTTATTTAAAGATTAAGTAAATATTTTTTAATAATATTTATAAATCTTTTTAAAAATTAATATTAAAAAATATATGGAAAAAAAAGTAAAAAACAAATAAATAAAAAAACTCTGGACGGGATTCATAGGTCGTTCCACTCATACTAGCACTCTCCAAATTGAGAAGGGAGCATCTTTGGACCGGATCAATCCATTATATGAAGTTAAATGAACATCAATAAAAAATTGCCATCTCAACGTCTCATACAAGTTTATTCCATGCATGCACACAGAATAAGACTAGGTTTGGCAAACCAAATTTTTTAATATTTTTAATATTCTCTATTATTATTTATTATTTATTATTTTTTTATTATTATTTAATATTTTATTATTATTTTTATATATTTTTTATTATTATTCATAATTATTCTTAACACTTCTCAACACTCAAATATAACTTAAGACAGCCCTCCCTTTTCTCTTTCACAATTTCTCCCCCTCCCAATCTCATTTTCTCTCTCTTTCTCTCATTATCTGACTCAAAACTTTCAACAATTTATTAAGGCCTAGTTTACTTTTAAAATCACTCAATTTTATTTTATTTTATCTCATTTAATGATTACATATTTTTCAAATTTTAATATAAAAATAATAAAATAATTTAATTTTTTCAAATCCCAATACAAAAAATAATGATACTCATCATCTAATTTTTTATCATCCTCTCATCATCTTACGATACGATATTAAATAATTAGAGATAATTTATTATATTTTACTTATTAACCTATCATCTAATTCTATATTATAAGATAAATGAAAAAATGCTAAAAAAGAAGATATGAATAGATTTATTTCATTTTAAAAAAATATTTTATAAAAATATTTTATTTTACTTTTTATTTTAATATTAATTTATTTTATCTTATCTCAATTTCATTTTTTAAAATAAACTAGACTTAAATTATACTTTTCTTTCATTGTGGAGTTAATAATTCTTCTCCCATGATTTGTGTGATTTTCCTTTCAAATTCGGGTAGAAAGAAATTCAAGACATATGCTTCCAGACGATTAGTCGCTTTCTTTCTCGCGAGGATGGTTTTTTTTTTTTTTTTTCTGTTTCGTTGTGATCTTTTGATTGGTTTCTGAAAAAATGGAAGAAAACTTTTCTTCCAGATCAGGGGAGAGAAGAAAAATATTGAGAGAGAAAAAGAGGCGAGAGACGCATGCTACTTGCTATGATGGGAACGGGAAGACTTTGCTTTTTGGCTGAAATCTATTAAAATGCATGACACAGTAATTATAGTGTGTCTCCTACGTGGCTTATTTTGATTGGGCTCTATTATATGGGAAAAAAACAGATTAGTCCGGTTTGAAGTTATTCTCAACTGGAAAGTTGGAAACTGATAATACTATAAGGCCAGCAACCAAAGTAGGGAATGAATCCGAAAAGAGGAGACCCCACAGAAGATGGATGGGACCAAAAGGAAAAGGGATAATTTAAGGACGGTGACAACAGAGAATTGATAGTGTTTTGTTTTTGTTTTTTCGTGTTGGTTGAAACTCTAATCACAATCAGTTAGAAAAGCAACCGACCCAGTTAACGAGATTAAGCACGTAGCAATGCATGTCTTTCACATGGGCCCATGGCCGCCCTCTCACTTTAGATTCTTTCAAACGGCCTTTATGTTCTGTTCACTTTTGCTCTTACATGTATATTCGTAGATTTCCCTAGTTTTCCTGCCAAATAATTTAAAAAAAATGTAATTTTTTAATTGATATATTTTAATATGATATATTATATTATTAAATTATTATCATATTAAATTATAAATTATTTTTATTTAACAATAAATTTAATATATCATATCAATCTACATTAAATTATTTTATCATAACTACAAATTCTATTTGGCAACAATCTCTAACTAAAAATAAGAGATCACATTTTATATTTGTTTGGGATTGTCATAAAAAATATAACTTATAGTTTTAGAATTTATAATTAATTTAAATAATAAGGTTTATATTTTAAAAGTTGTTTATTGTTTAGTAAACATATATCTAAAATACTTTTAAAATTAGTTACACTAATTTTTTTTCAAAATATACAGTTATTTATAATAATTTTTTGATAAAATTTTTAATTTGGTGTTTTTTTTAAAAGCTGACTTTCAATTTTTTTAACTAATCAAAGTACTTTTTATAAATTTACCAAATATCATATTATTTCTTTAAAAATATTTTTAACTATTTAAAAATATTTTTTAAAATTTAAAATACAACCACAAACATGCTCTTAATGAATGACATAGCAATCCAAGTGCGGGCTGTATAAATTTTCCTAAATTAAAAAATTTATATTCACACTTTTGGAGTCATCAAAATGAATAATCTTTCTTCAACTAATAATGTTTAATTTGCCTACTTGATGTGCTCATATTGCAAATTGTATATTTTTTTATTTCAAATCTTTTTAAAAACATATTTTAATATTCTTTTTTAAATACCAATACACTAATAATCATTTTCTTAATTATTAAAAAAAATTAAAAAAAAAATAGAAACATGAGCGGTCAAAATGAGAAAATAAAATGAAGCTGCATAATAATTCTTTTTTAAATCCATGTACTCTTGTGAACATATCAACTTATGTATTTACGAACTACCATTTCACTATTAATCTAACATGTTTGGCAACAACCTTTCCAATTATTTTAACATGGCGCATTTTACTCACGTGCAAAAGATAATACGCATGGTGCTGATCACGCCCCGCCACGTTAGAGGAGTTCTCTTGCTGGCACGTGCGAGGGAACATGATTGCTAATATAAACAAAAAAATAGGTAACATGATATAATTTTCCTAGACAAATCTTAGCTAAAAATGCACTATGTTATTTCTCGATAGTTTGAAGGTGTTTTGATCATTTTAGAACTCATTTGGTTATAGATGAAATGAGATAAAATGAGAGTGAATAAAATATTATTTCTTTTTAAATTTGAAAATGTTGAATTATTTTTAAAGTTTTGTTTGAAAACAAATCATAATGATTAAATAAAATAAAATGAAATGAGATAATTTGTGAATATAAATCAGACCTTAAAAATCATAATAGTTGTGTAATTATATATATAAAAAAAAAAGGTTCAACATATAGAGCATTCCTATTTAATTTTTACAAACAAACTCATCTTATTTTTTCTTATTTCAACTCATTATTAATGTTACTTTTTAAAATTTTCATTCAAAATAAAATAAATAATTCAACTTTTTTAGATTTTAAAATAATTTTTTTAAATCTAAAAAAAATAATGTTAAAAATATATATTATAATAATATTATTCAATTTTTAATTTTTAATTTTTAATTTTTAATTTTTAATTTATCTCATTTATAAAAACAAATCATGCCAATTCCATGGATTTATTTTCGCAAGACACAACAAACTTATTTTTATTAGTAATAATAAGTAGCCACAGCTTACACATTCCAAAAAAACAGCTTTTGTTTTTTCAAATGTTGGACGTAAGTCTTCGGCTTCATTACATAAATTGCTTTAAAAAGAAGAAAAGAAGAGAACCTCATTCCCCAAAAGATAAAGGTTCAAGATTTTAAAAGATTGTGAAGTTGACAAGAGAAAAAGGTTAATGGGATAAGAATTTAGGAGTAGGATTAGGATTAGCATTAGGATTAGGATTAGCATTGGGTTGAACATGTACTGCCAATGAAGTAGCTTCAACATATTCCACGTTTTTTTTTCCCTTCTCATCTCTATAAAAGCGTGTTGCATGATCAAGTATGGTTTACATTGAGGTAGAAGGTAGATGCTCAAGGACTTAAACGTAGATTGTGACCTTAATATACTTGTTAGAATGGTTTTTCAATATAATGTACATTAAAAAGAAGGGGTAAATTACCAATAAATCCCTTACTTTATCGGGTTTGATATTTCATTTTTGTGCAATTTTTTTTTTTAGAATTAACCTATCGTATTATTACAAGTTTAGAATTAATACCCTCCATAACATATTGAAAGTAAGGTAAAATGCTCAATCAATCAAAGAGATTATTATTTTTTTTTAAATGAAGTTTAGAATTTTTTTTTTTTAAATGCTCAATCAAGTTTAGATTTTTTTTTTATATATTTTAAATATCACTAACTTTATGAGATATGTGTTAAATTAATTGGAGACGCAAAACTTTTTAGGCCTCATTCATGTTATAAAGATAATATGAGATTGAATGAGAAATTTGTGAATAAGAATGAGATATTTTGTGAATAAAGTTAAAATACTTTGAGTTAAAATGGTTTATAGAAATTTTAGAAAAAAAGAGAAAAAAATTGAATAAGAATATTATCAAATTAAAATGTTGTTAGAATATAAATTTTTAATATAATCTTTATTTTGAGATTTGAAAAAATTGAATTTCTTTTAATATTTTTTGAAAATTTTAAGAAATATATCATAATTAAATTTGATTAGATGAAAAATTAAAAAAAATATTGTATTTATATTTAAACGATATTTAAATGTTGAGATGAACTTTTGTAAACTCATTTTTATTTGAGTTCATAAAATCCAGTACCTTTAAATTTTAACATAAAATAATGAAAATTTTTGATTTGTCAACTGCTTATTACGAGTAAGAGTATTGTTATTGGACTTATCATTAAACTTATTAAATATAAATTTAATAATTTTATTTAAAATAATTCTATATTAGATACCTTATAATCCACTAACTCAATTTTTGAGTTATAGTATTTAAGTATCATCTTTTATATTTAAATGATTATTATTTATTTGTTAAAATATTATTTATTATTTTTAATATGTTTGTTAGATGAATAAATTATAAATATGTTTGTTGATTTTATAAATTATATATTTTATTATTTTTATGAATTTAATGATGGATTTAATATAACATTATAAATATAAAATTATTAATTTTTTATTAAACTTGTATTTTTTTTTATGAAATTTTGAAGAAAGTTTTGAAATTTTGATGTTGAGTTTATGGTCGTAGGATGAATAAACTTGTACTTTGACGCCATTTTGGGCGTGCGATGGGAAAACAAATGGCAAAATGGTAATATAAAGAGACTTGAAAACGACTTTAGTTAAGATTAATTAAGGATGAAGAAAAGTAGGTTTTGTTTGGATCTGAAAATAAAATAAAATAAGATGAATTTAATTAATTTTTTAATACAAACAAACTTGTACTTTGACGCCATTTTGGGCGTGCGATGGGAAAAACAAATGGCAAGATGGTAATATAAAGAGACTTGAAAACGACTTTAGTTAAGTTTAATTAAGGAGGAAGAAAAGTACATATAAATATTTGTATGAATTTAAAAATAAAATAAAATATGATGAATTTAATTAATTTTTTAATATTATTTTAAAATTTAAAAAATATATATTAAAATTTAAAAAATAGATATAAAAAATAAAAATATATAATATTATTATCCAGCCTAAAACTTCCTCGAAGACTGAAGTCCCGTGCGTTCTGCCCATACGGTATTCATTTAGGTTCGTAGTACTTTGCTCCTCTGACTCTGTACACACATGACACCCGTCACCCTCAACCACGTTAACGAAATCCCATGCTCTGCCTCTCTCTCTCTCTCTCTCTCTCTCTCTCTCTCTCTGAATCTGAAGGAGCTTTTATGAGTTAATAAATAACCTGAACTTCGTATAAACTTTCCTATTTTGGTGAAGATGTCAAACTGAGCTTACTTTTGAATTCTAATAAGTACTTTCCTTTCACTTGCCTTGCCTTTTGCTAGTATTTTCCTTTTCTATTTCTCTCGTCGGTGATTTTAGAGCTTCTGGGTGGTGTGTGAGAGGAATAAAAATAAAACCTTACGCCAGTGAGCAATACAAGAAGGAAGAAGAAGAGCTATTGCAGTCTTATAAGGGAAAGAACGAAGGATTAATAGAGAGAAGAAGATGGGGGAAACGGCAAACAACCACCAGCCGGCGCCGGCGTCGGCGCCTCCACCCCCATCGCTGCCTCTTGGAGCCGCAAGAGGTCCCACTTGGCCTCCGGCCGAGCAACTCCAGCAACTCCAGTACTGCATCCACTCCAACCCTTCTTGGCGTTAGTCTCTCTCTCTCTTCTTTCTTCATGCTTTGGAACTTGATTCAGTAGTTCAGTTCGTGCAGGATACTGATTTTTTTTTTTTTTTTAAAGTTCTGTAGAGAGAGAAAAAAGAAAGGTAAAGTTGAAGATTCTGTGGTAAAAGGTGGTCACTTTTTGGTGTTATTTTGTCGGTTTAGCAAGAATATCCACGTTTTATGTGGTGGGGTTCAGAGAGGATCACAAAAAGTGATTTCATGTACCTTAGTTCTTGTTTGAATTTGCAGATCGCTTCTTCTTGTCGTAATAAATGGTTCTTCTTCTCTTTTATTTTTTCATGTTTAATTGAAATATGTGTTTTTTTTGATAAATTGAAATGTGTTGAACATTAGTGCTCTGTCCGTTAATAATTTGTGTTAATAAAAAACTAATTCACACAAATTATCCTACTTTAGACGGACTTCCTATATCACCAAAAGATGTATTTTTCAAAAAATAAAAAAATTGCAGATCACATTTTTTAGAATTTTTAGTCTTAATTACATCTTGTAGATAATCTGAAGCTAATTACTTTTTTTTTTAATGCAACTAATTTCTTTTAATTAATGGGAATTTTACAGCGGAAGCCTTCTTACTGGCTTTCCAGCACTACATCGTAATGCTGGGAACTACTGTTTTAATTGCTACAACACTAGTGCCTCGCATGGGCGGGAACCATGTAAGTCTTTTAATCAAATATATATATATATGCTAATATATACAAATATCTGTTTATGTCTATTGATTCGATATTATCTCAATCATATTTCATCTCTAACATATACATGTATGTATGTATATGTATGTATGCATGTAGACAGACACAGGCCACAGCATGTACATCATGTACATCAGTACATATAATCGAGCTGATTTTGATGGACTACAACTTTGCTTCAATCCAAATATTTACAATTCACTGTTTATGCAAACAGGGTGATAAAGCCCGTGTTATTCAAACAATACTATTTATGGCGGGACTGAACACATTGCTTCAAACGATGCTTGGGACGAGGCTTCCTACAGTGATGGGTGCATCATTTGCATTCCTCTTACCAGTGTTGGCAATTATCAATGATTTAGGTGATGAGAACTTCACAACTGGGCATGAGGTATGTAGAGTTCAAGCATTGTGACTGAAAACAAAAGAAGTACAACCTAATTAGAAGTTGGTTGTGTCCCAAAGTTGTTGTCTTGGTAATATAAGATATGACATTTTTCTACCCCAGCGTTCTAAAGTTCTTGTTACTTTATGGTAGTACGTACCGTTCTGTCTAAATTAGCTAATATGGCGTAGAATAAATGGTATTTTCTTGTTTATCGAATTTTTTTCTAGTATTGTCTTGAATTACATGTTCAATTTATGAATTCTTCAATGGTATGTGTGCTTTTTTTTAGTAACATGTAATGTTTTTGTTTTCCACTTCCCTTGCAAGTTCACTCTATTCCTCAGATGATGATGTTGTGATGTTAGTACATACATTTTTTTACTATTGATAACTAAATTTTAGGACAGTTGAGGTGCATGCTTGGCTGGTTTACCATCCATTACCTTTTTTTTTTCTTATCCTCAACTTTAATTTTTCTGAAATATTATATTTTTTGAGTATTTGAGGCATAGGTCTTTTTCATGATTATAATGAGGTTGCTTGCAGAGATTTATCCACACGATGAGAACAATTCAAGGATCCATGATTGTATCTTCCTTTGTCAATATCATTATGGGATATAGTAAGGCATGGGGGACTTTGACAAGGTAATGTAATCATGATATGTAAAAACACTTACAATTCTTTCCCATCTTAAGGGTTCTGGCTTGAAACATAGTCCTGAGTTCTAGTTTTTTTTTTTTTTTTATACTGTTCTCACTTTGTTTCTCTCCTCCCCAGACTATTTAGTCCCGTAGTTCTCGTACCGGTGGTTTGTGTGGTGGGTCTTGGTCTCTTCATGAGGGGCTTCCCAGTGGTAATTCTCCCAAAGGGCACTCTAAACCCTTAATGGCTTTGAAAGAAAAAAATCAAATCATTTATCAACAAGGAAAGAAAATAATCACATCATATCTTACTCGTATGTTCTATGCAGCTTGCTAACTGTGTGGAGATTGGCCTGCCGATGCTTATTCTTTTGGTTGTTGCCCAGCAGGTTATAGATCTTTCTTGAAATCCTGCCTTGATGCAAGATTCCTCTATAAAAGTCAAGAAAATATATTTGCAACCATGAATTGTGCAACTGCCACATAATCGCTTTGAAAAAAGTGAATAAAACATGAGGCCCAAATGAAAAATAATAATTTTTTAAAAAAAATTGTGAACCCTAATTTTTTTCAAAGCGATTACATGACAGTACAATTACGCACTTCACGATTGTATATAGAATTATTTGCAAAAGTCTGATGAGCTGTGAATTTCTGTGCAGTATTTGAAGCGCATCATTCCTATGGGCCATATCATACTTGAGAGGTTCGGTTTGCTTTTTTGCGTTGGTATCATGTGGGCTTTTGCAGCTATCCTCACAGTGGCTGGTGCTTACAACAATGTACCAGAGCAGACTAAATCGAGTTGCCGCACGGATCATTCCTTCCTCATACAATCTGCTCCTTGGTATGTTCAGATAATAGGGTCCCCTGTTCCCTGTTGCATTATGGGTCCCTCTGTATATAATTTGTTTTTTGGCATTCTAGGATCAAATTTCCCTACCCATTTCAGTGGGGTACTCCAATATTCAGAGCAAGCCATGTCTTTGGAATGATAGGGGCAGCACTCGTTACATCTGCAGAGGTTCATTTGCTGTTCCAAAAAACATTCTAATTTACAATCTTTTGAAAAATCCATTATTTTGTCTTGTATCAGCCCATTATAAATAGTTTAACTTACCCTTTTTTACTAGATTTCCACAAACGTGGCTAATGTAAATATTGGAACATTCCACATTGATGTAGAACCTATAAGTTTAATTTAGTTCATTGGTATATTTTCCTTGATCAAGTGTTCATTCAACTTTTAGCAGTCAACTGGAACATTTTTTGCAGCAGCACGTCTTTCAGGTGCTACACCCCCTCCGGCACACGTTCTCAGCCGAAGTATTGGCCTTCAGGTACGGCCATGAGCTGTCAAGCCTATCTCTCAGTTGTGTATATATATATATATATTTATATGTCTGTGATTGATTTAACAGAAGATGAATGAATAATGATATTGGTTTACTATTTAGAATATATAATTAAGGCTTATATCATCCAATGCAGGGTGTTGGCATGCTGCTTGAAGGGATCTTTGGTGCTGCTGTTGGTACCACTGCATCTGTGTAAGAAACCAGCGCTCTATGATCAATATACTAATCTGTTTTGTGTTTTCACTTAGCATGAGTGCCAACTATTCCTATAGATGTGTGATTTTTTCTGCTTGTCTTATATGTCTATCTACTTATCATAGAACCAGATTTGTAAGATCATGATACAAATTTAATTCGGTGACAAGTTCAAACTCGGGTTCATGTTTGAATAAAAAATAAATGAGCGTAGCTTGAACATTCAATACTCTGTTTGACTAGGCTCCATTACAACTCTCCTTTTTGGGATAATGTTGTAGTGAAAATGTTGGCCTCCTCGGACTGACTCACATAGGGAGCAGAAGGGTAGTGCAGATTTCAACTGGTTTCATGATCTTCTTCTCCATATTTGGTTTGTTTTTCTACTTCCACCATAAGTTTCCTTAGCTATTACCTATAATCTTGGGTTTTATGCATTATTCATCTATAATTGTGTAACCTTTTGTTCTTTCAGGGAAGTTTGGAGCCCTCTTTGCATCTATTCCTTTATCAATATTTGCTGCCATCTACTGTGTTTTATTTGGCATTGTTGGTGAGTGATTTTCTTCCTGTTGTAATTAATCTGTTTTAATATTGTCAATATCTTCTTAAAGTAAAATTTGCTCTCCTGTTTCTTTATTCACAGCTGCTGTTGGAATCTCGTTCATACAGTTTGCAAATAATAATTCATTGAGAAACCTCTATGTTTTGGGTCTGTCCCTGTTCCTTGGAATATCAATACCTCAATATTTTGTGATGAACACCGATCTGAACAATGGCCATGGACCGGTAAAAGCAGATGGTCAATGGGTAAGTAGAAATGCTCTGCTTTGTTGATAACGGGTAATATGTTTCCTTCACTGTATATATTCCATTGAAAAATGTTACTATGCTGCCTCACTTTGCCTACTCAAGTTGACCGCTCATTTATTTGATAAGCAAATATACATGCAATTAAAAAAGGGTCACTCTTTGTAATTGATCAAGCGGTTATTTTAGTCGCTTGAATCGGCCTTGACATTGAAGTCTAAAAAGTTATTTCTCTGCTTGTAGATTTAGTATGATTATGTTGATTCTTCACATTATCTAAAGTTCTTTAGCTATTGACCTTCATACTTCTTAATTTGATGTGCATTCAAAGGTTGAAGTTGTCCTAAAAAGTTGATAATAAATGCTAAGCCAATACATCAACTGTAATTTTCATTTTACATGTTGGTTCTGATTGTTTGTCTTTGTAACTTTTGCAGTTCAACAACATTGAGAACACGATATTCTCGTCACCACCGACTGTGGCAATGATTGTCGGGACGCTGCTCGATAACACGATTGATTGGAAGCGCACAATTAATGATAGAGGAATCCCATGGTGGGTTCCCTTCCAAAACAGGAATGGAGATGTAAGAAATGATGAGTTTTACAGTCTTCCCTTGAGGATAAATGAGTATATGCCTACTAGATTTCTTTGAATAACTCGAAGTCTGTTATCCGTTTGTACATGATGGCTATACATTAGGAGGAAAATATTGGTTTTGTTTGGAGTAAAACTAGGCATGTTCTAAACATAGATTATACTTTCACTCGTGCTGAGACATTGTGGGTTTTTTTTTATTTTTTATTGGTGGAGTGTGAAATGCTTTAATATTTGAGATTGTCTTTATATCAAAATGAAAGATTTTATTCATCATTCCAAATAACATACCATATATATTTTTTTCTTTTACCAAATGTTTAGTATGTGGATGGATAAAAAGTAGAAGAATTCAATTAGTTTAAGAAAAATAAATTTAATTTTTTTTTTAATTTCAAAAATAAAAATATAGTGTGCAATGTAGAGGATGATTGGGTAACAAAATTCGTATTGAAATATTAGCAACTTGCTTGGTGGCATTGAAAATTGGATTTGTGGCTCTTTCAAGTATGCATGTATTGGCTTCGAGCCAAACTAAGAAATTCAGTGGCTATATTGATCGAACGGTTAAGAGTTTTTGGGGTATGTGATAAAAGGTCATGTTTTAAATATCATACTGTAATAACTAGTAGGAGAGATATATGTTGTACTGGCCAATTGGATGGTATACGTATATTACCTATTCGTACCAATCTCAAATATTGGTCAATATTTTGTTCGTATCAGTCATGCCTATACTGGTCGTATCGAATTTAGATTTTTTTATTTTATTTTTTTCACATTAATTCAAATTAGATTATTTACATATATATTTATACATATAATTTATTCATAAATTTTATTCATAAATTGAATATTATTTTAAAATATTATTTATATATATTTATATATATATTTAACTTTTTTATGCATATACTATTTCGAAATAGTATACGAAACGATACTAATATCAAAATATTTTATTATAGTGTTTTGATCGGTATACCTATCGATATGGTATTCAAAATTTTGTCATAAGGCCTCTTAGGCAAGTTTGCAAAATGAGTGTAGAGAGTAAATATTAGCTAGGAGGCTATACATCCTCCTTTTACATATTTTCGATCATATTTTTGTATAATTCTATCAGCATACGATAAGCTCACTGTGATTTGAGGTATATGCTTTAGAAAACATATAAAAATAAGGCAGACTGATGAAATAAATGAACAGCTTATACGAAAAGAGGAAAAACTTTTTTTTATATAGGTAATCAAAAAGATTTCATTAATAGAAAAATGCTAAGCCTAGGTATACCGGTTTACCTGAGAAAACTTAGCAAGGCCACAAGATAAAAGAAGTTCATGGACACTAAGTCCATTACAAGTAATAGATCCTGCCCAAGAAAGCAAAGTTCTATAAAAGAAAATATTTAATTCCTCTAAACATTTCTTACAATCTTTAAAGGTCCTTGCATTTCTCTCTTTCTAGATGCACCAACACATACAAATAAGCACCATACGCCATATAGACGCCACCTGTGAGTTATCTCGGAGTCCTCTCCAACTGGCTAGAAAATCCACCAAGTGAAGAGGCATGCCCCATGATAAGCCAAGTCTTTTTAGCCACCTCGCAATATAGGAGTAAATGATCCATTGATTCCCCCTAGTGTTTGCACATACAGCACCAATCTATCACAATTATACAATGTTTTCTCATGTTGTCTATTGTGAGGATCTTGTCTAGGGTTGCTGTCCACATAAAAAATATCGCTCTCAAAGGCGCTTTCGTCTGCCAAATACTCTTCCATGGGAATGGGTAGTCCAAGAGTAGAAAAGACTTGGTAGAAAGACCTAACTGAGAATATGTCTTTCTTAGAGTGTTTCCATTGCAACTTATCCCCTGTGCCTCCTGGAATGTTGAATGAGTATAATGATGCAAAGAACTCTAGAATAATCTTTATCTCCCAGTCTTGCACATCCCTTACAAACTCAATATTCCATTGAAGGGTGCCATTTGACAGAACTACAAGATTTGCAACCGATGCATCATTTTCTCTTGCAAGCTCAAAAATAATGGGGAATGAGGCTTTGAGGCTAGTCGTGTCTCCATACCAACTGTCATGCCAAAAACTAACCTATAATCCATCCTTACCATGAGATCTTCCTGGCCTCTGAATGATTCTCAATGTTTCCTTATAAACTTTCACAAATCCACCTCGTATATGCCTTGGACCTCATTCGAACACCAACCACCTCAAGAAACTCCATATTTTGAATCTATTACCATCTTCCAAAGCGCCTCCTGTTCGTTTTGATATCTCCACAACCATTTTTTTCAAGAGAGTTTGATTGAATCTCACTAAGTGACGAATTCCCAATTCACCTCCAGATATTGGCGTGCACACTGTTAATCAATTGACCAAATGAAATTTGAACTCTCCTCCCATAGCACTCCATAAGAAGTCTCTTTGTAGCTTCTCAATACGACAAGCTACCTTTGTGAGAAGTGGGAAAATGGACAAATAATAGGTGGGAATGTTTGAAAGGGTGCTCTTGATCAATGTCAATTTTTCCCTTTTAGATAAATATAACCTCTTCCAAGAAACCAATTTACACTCTACCTTCTTGATCACGCCATTTCAAATCCTTTTAGATTTAAAGGAGGCTCTCAGTAGTAGACTAAGATAGGTGAGATGCAGAGAGGATACTTGACAACCCAAGAAAGTAGTCAGAGACTCTGCATCGTGAACGGCCACCACTGGCACTAGACTGGACTTTGAGAAATTGACTCTCAAACCTGATGCAACTTCGAAGCAAAGAAGAAGTCCTCTCAGAACTTGAATGTGTCCGCAGTGTACACCACAAAAGATTAGCGTGTCATCAGTAAATAAAATGTGTGAGATGGAGAGAATACCGTCCCCAACCGTAAAGCCATGAAGTAACCCTGCATCCACTACTTTCTCAATAATCTTGCTTAAGGCTTCCATAATAAATAAGAATAGAAGTGGAGAGAGAAGTTCTCCTTGTCTCAAGCCACGGGAGGAACTGAAGAAACCCACTGGCGAGCCATTTACCAAGATAGATAACCGAACTAAAGAGATACAAATTCTATCTATTTCTATCATTTATCCCCAAAGCCACATCTAGAGAGCATATCTAGTAGGAATCGCCAACTGACATGGTCGTAGGCTTTTTCAATGTCCAATTTGCAAACCAAACCAGGATCTCAAGATTTGAGGTGTCCGTCCACAACTTCATTGGCAATAAGGGCCAAATCTAGGATTTGTCTACTTTTAACAAAAGCATTTTGGGCTTCAATATAAACTTTTCCACCACCGCGCTCAATTTGTTGGCAAGCACTTTGGATAGGATCTTGTACACCCCATTCACAAGGCAAATGGGGCGAAAGTCCCTAGAATCCAATGATCCCATCTTTTAGGGATGAGAGCTATAAAGGTAGAATTAATGCTCTTTTCGAACCTAGAATTGGCATGGAAGTCATGAAAGACTTGCATAAGGTCCTCCTTAATCACCTCCCAACAAGTTTGAAAGAAATCTATAGAAAAGCCGTCCGACCCATGAGCCTTATCGCTACTCATACCACTGATTACTTTGTACACCTCCTATTCAGTAAACGACCTTTCAAGCCAGTCTGCAGTCTGAGGATCTAAAACTAAGAAAGATAAACCATCCATCTTGGGATGCCAACTGTGCTTTTCAAAAAAGAGTTGTTGATAATACTGTTCCAAATGATTCTTGATAACCATCTAACCGTTGAAGTTACCCCATCTACCAACAGAGTATCTTTGGTATTGTACCTATCGGAGCCCTCTTTGCATCTATTCCTTTATCAATATTTGCTGCCATCTACTGTGTTTTATTTGGCATTGTTGGTGAGTGTTTTTGTTCCTGTTGTAATTAATCTATTTTAATATTGTCAATATCTTCTTAAAGTAAATTTTGCTCTCCTGTTTCTTTATTCACAGCTGCTGTTGGGATCTCGTTCATACAGTTTGCAAATAATAATTCATTGAGAAACCTCTATGTTTTGGGCCTGTCCCTGTTCCTTGGAATATCAATACCTCAATATTTTGTGACGAACATCGATCTGAACAATGGCCATGGACCAATAAAAGCAGATGGTCAATGAGTAAGTAGAAATGCTCTGCTTTCTTGATAACGGGTAATATGTTTCCTTCGCTGTATATTTTCCATTGAAAAATGCTACTATGCCACCTCATTTTGCCAACTCATGTTGACCACTCATTTATTTGATAAGCAAATATACATGCAATTAAAAAAGGGTTACTCTTTGTAATGATCAAGCGGTTATTTTAGTCGCTCAAATCGGCCTTGACATTGAAGTCTAAAAAGTTATTTCTCTGCTTGTAGATTTAGTATGATTATGTTGATTCTTCACATTATCTGAAGTTCTTTAGCTATTGACCTTCATAGTTCTTAATTTGATGTGCATTCAAAGGTTGAAGTTGTCCTGAAAAGTTGATAATAAATGCTAAGCCAATACATCAACTGTAATTTTCATTTTACATGTTGGTTCTGATTGTTTGTCTTTGTAACTTTTGTAGTTCAACAACATTGTGAACACGATATTCTCGTCACTACCGACTGTGGCAATGATTGTCGGGACGCTGCTCGATAATACGATTGATTGGAAGCGCACAATTAATGATAGAGGAATCCCATGGTGGGTTCCCTTCCAAAACAGGAATGGAGATGTAAAAAATGATGGGTTTTACAGTCTTCCCCTGAGGATAAATGAGTATATGCCTACTAGATTTCTTTGAATAACTCGAAGTCTGTTATCCGTTTGTACATGATGGCTATACATTAGGAGGAAAATATTGGTTTTGTTTTGAGTAAAACTAGGCATGTTCTAAACATAGATTATACTTTCACCCGTGCTGAGACATTGTGGTTTTTTTATATTTTGTTTTATTGGTGGAGTGTGAAATGCTTTAATATTTGAGATTGTCTTTATATCGAAATGAAAGATTCTATTCATCATTCCAAATAACATACCATATATATTTTTTTCTTTTACCAAATGTTTAGTATATGGATGGATAAAAAGTAGAAGAATTCAATTAGTTTAAGAAAAATAAATTTAATTTTTTTTTAAATTAAAAAATATATATATAGTGTGCAATGTAGAGGATGATTGGGTAACAAAATTCGTATTGAAATATTAGCAACTTGCTTGGTGGCATTGAAAAATGGATATGTGGCTCTTTCAAGTATGCATGTATTGGCTTCGAGCCAAACTAAGAAATTCAATGGCTATATTGATCGAACGATTAAGATTTTTTGGGGTATGTGATAAAAGGTCCTGATTTAAATATCATACCGCACTAACTAGTAGGAGCGATATATGTTGTACTGGCCAATTGGATGGTATAGGTATATTACCTATTCATACCAATCTCAAATATTGGTTAATATTTTGTTCGTACCAGTCGGCCGTACCAAATTTAGATATTTTATTTTTTTTTATTTGTTTTTTTTTTACTTTAATTCAAACTAGATTATTTACATATATATTTATACATATAATTTATTCATAAATTGACTATTATTTTAAAATATTATTTATATATATTTAACTTTTTTTTATGCGTAGACTATTTCAAAATAGTATACGAAACGATACTAACTAATATCGAAATATTTTATTATAGTGCTTTGATCGATATGCTCACCAATACGATATTCAAAACTTTGTCCCAAAACCTCTTAGGCAAGTTTGCAAAATGAGTGTAGAGAGTAAATATTAGCTAGGAGGCTATACATCCTCCTTTTACAAATTTTCAATTTTACTTTTGTATAATTTTATCAGCATACGATAAGCTCATTGTGATTTTAGGTATATGCTCTAGAAAACATATAAAAATAAGATAGATTGATGAAATAAATGAATAGTTTAAACGAAAAGAGGAACAACTTTTTTTTATAGGTAATTAAAAAGATTTCATTAATAGAAAAAGGCTAAGCCTAGGTATATCAGTTTACTTGAGAAAACTTAGCTAGAGGTTACAAGACAAAAGAAGTTTATGGACACTAAGTCCATTACAAGTAATAGATCATGTCCAAGAAAGCAAAGTTCTATAAAAGAAAATATTTAATTTCTCTAAAGATCTCTCACAATCTTTAAAGGTCCTTGCATTTCTCTCTTTCCAGATGCACCAACACATGCAGATAAGCACCGCACGCCATATATATGCCACCGGTGAGTTATCCCTGAGTCCTCTCCAACTGGCTAGAAAATCCACCAAGTGAAGAGGCAAGCCCCATGATAAGCCAAGTCTTTTTGGCCACCTCGTAGTATAGGAGTAAATGATCCATTGATTCCCCCTAGTGTTTGCACATACAGCATCAGTCTATCACAATTATACGACGTTTTCTCATGTTGTCTATTGTGAGGATCTTGTCTAGGGTTATTGTCCACATAAAAAATACCGCTCTCAAAGGTGCTTTCATCTGCCAAATACTCTTCCATGGGAATGGGTAGTCCAGGAGTAGAAAAAACTTGGTAGAAAGACATAACTGAGAATATGTCTTTCTTAGAGTGTCTCTATTGCAACTTATCCCATGTGCCTCCTAAGATGTTGAATGAGTATAATGATGTAAAGAACTCTAGAATAATCTTTATCTCTCAGTCTTGCGCATCCCTCACAAACTCAATATTCCATTGAAGGGTGCCATTTGACAGAACTACAAGACCTGCAACCGATGCATCCTTTTCTCTTACAAGCTCAAAATAATGGGAAATGAGGCATTGAGGCTAGTCGTGCCTCCATACCAACTGTCATGCCAAAAACTAACCTATAATCCATCCCTACCACAAGATCTTTCTGGCCTCTAAATGACTCCCAATGTTTCCTTATAAACTTCCACAAACCCACCTCGTATATGCCTTGGACTTCATTCGAACACCAACCACCCCAAGAAACTCCATATTTTGAATCTATTACCATCTTCCAAAGCGCCTCCTCTTCATTTTGATACCTCCACAACCATTCTTTCAAGAGAGCTTGATTGAATTTCACTAAGTGACGAATTCTCAATTCACCCCCAGATATTGGCGTGCAGACTGTTGACTAATTGACCAAATGAAATTGGAACTCCCCTCCCATACCACTCTACAAGAAGTCTCTTTATAACTTTTCAATGCGACAAGCTATCTTCGTGAGAAGTGGAAAAATGGACAAATAATAGGTGGGAAAGTTTGAGAGAGTGCTCTTGATCAATGTCAGTTTTTTCCTTTTAGATAAATATAACCTCTTCCAAGAGGCTAATATATGCTCTACCTTCTTAATCACCCCATTCCAAATCCTTTCATATTTAAAGGAGGCTCTCAGTGCTAGACAAAGATAGGTGAGATGTAGAGAGGATACTTATCGCTTATCATACCACTGATTACTTTGCACACCTCCTCTTTCAATAAACGGCCTTTCAAGCCAGTCTGTGGTCTGAGGATCTAAAACTGAGAAAGATAAACCATCCACCTTGGGATGCCAACTGTGCTTTTCAAAAAAGAGTTGTTGATAATACTGTTCCAAATGATTCTTGATAACCGTCTGATCCGTTGAAGCTACCTCATCTACCAATAGAGTATCTATGGTATTGTACCTATTATGAGAATTAGCCACTCTATAGAAGAATTTTGTACAATTATCCTCCTTTTTAAGCCAGAGCGCCTTTGATTTCCGATGCTATGAAATCTCCTCCAAAAGAGTAACTCTTTCAAGTTCAATCACAACCTGATTCTTGCGAGATGTCTCAATTTATGAAAGAGTGCTAGCTTCCTCCTCGCCCTCCATTGCTTGGAGTTCCTCTAAAAGAGATCATCTATGTTGGTACACGTTACCAAAAATTTGTTCATTCTATTACTTCAAGTCTTACTTTATAACTTTCAATTTCTTTGCCAAAATATAGTTAGGGTGACCTTTAAAGTTATAGGAGGTCCACCATACTCTAACTTTGACAACAAAACCATCAGTTTTAAGTCACATATTTTCAAATTTAAAATACCTTCTACTACCTTGGATCCCTCCGCAGTCTAGCATGATAGGAAAGTGGTCAGAACATAAGCGGGATAGTCTTTTTTGCACTACATCCGAGAAGTGTGATTCCAACTCAGGGGAAAGCAGGAATCTATCAATACACAACTAGGAAAGGCGATCACGGTTGTTAGACCATGTGAAGGTATCTAATAAGTTCCTGTTTTGTAATGAAGTCAGAAAACTCTCTCATGGTCCTAAAGATGTGCCTTTCGCTTGGAAATTGAGTTACATTAAAGTCTCCACTAATACAACTAGGTAGCTCCCACCAAGTTAGAAAACCAGCCAATTCATCTCACATGATTCTTCTTTCTGGGTTTAGATTATGCCCATAGACACCATCAAAAACCTACTTGAAGTCATCCTCCAAATTTACAAAGGAACAAGCAACAATATATTCTCTCACACACTCCTCCACTCTTTCAACTACCCTTGTGTCATACAATACCAAGACACCCCCAGAGGCACCTTTTACGGAGAGGTAAGACCACCCAACATGTTGCCCTCTCCATGGGCTACACACTATTTGAATATTTATAATTTCCAATTTGGATTCCTGTAAACAAATAACATCTCATTTCCATTGTCTAAGTAAACTCCTTACCTGAAGCCACTTGTTTGTGTTGTGCAGGCCTCTTACATTCCAAGATATTATTATTGGCTTCATGGACAAACTGTCTTGCCCCTCCCTTTAACACGCTCTCGACTAGAGCTCTTATCTCTTCCATCAACATTCATGTCCCAAGTAAGTCTCTTAAGTTCACGGTCCTTTTTCTTTGTCAAGAGAGTGGCTTGTTCATATATGGATTGTGTATGCGCAACCTCTGCATCTGTAAGGAGTGCCAAAAATTCTGCTCCCCGTATAAGAAATACCAACAATATTCTTTATACTCCATGCAGTCTGAATAACCCAAGATGATTTGTTGAGATGGAGAGAATTAAGAGGAGTGAGATCTCCTTCCATATCAGGTTCAAAAACCACCAGCGCCCCTCCCCACGTTCCTTCGAGATAGATGGCAGAACAGGGCCCAACCCAATAGCGAGAGGAGGACCAGAGCACTCCAGTGACCCAGTCTGAGGGAGTCCAATCTCGTGAATTACCGGCACACCTACCGAAAATGGCACAGACGACTCCGAAAGAGAAATAGAAGATGCTGAAAGAGAAACAGAAGACGCCGTCGTAAAGGATTTCAACCCAGATACCACCTTTGTCACCGTGACCGCAGGAGGAGGGCCAGGGAACGCCAGCGACACTCTGTAAAATTCTGAACTCGAAAATCTCCGACAAACTTTCCAAAATAGAAGATATCAGAGGTGGAAGTAGAGGTATTTGCGTCAAGCTTGGTGGACAACTGAGTTTTCCAGACAGTCTCATCTGTCCGATGTGTCGAAACTGCTAAAGCCTTGGGCTCGGGCCTAGTGGGCTTTATCACAAGCCCAGAGGATGAGCCTATTTCGAAAATGGGCCCCTTGGTTGGTCTCCAGTGTGAAGCTGGCATCGGGACTGGGCTGCTTCGGCCTAGCCCATGAATCTTTTGACCTCTGGTTTTCTTGGAGGCCCTATGAAATTTCCGTGGGCTTTGGGTCAAGCCCGAACCCACAAGGCCTTCCATCTTGAGAGCCAAAGCCCGAAATTCTTATTTCAAAAGGACCAATTCCTCCTTCACACCCATCATTTCCTCCATTAGATCAAAAAGGTTACTCTGCAAACCACTTTCGTGTACGCTAGCTTGTGTCAATCTCCCAACTTCATTTTCCATGTTGTCTCACTCAAACTTTGCAGCTAGCTCTGTTCATAGTTGTTCCCCAGCCGAAAGCACCTCTAGTTTCTCAAGCTTATGCTCAATACGATAAGGCTCCAAAGTTTCTCTGTACGATTTGTTTCCAGAAACTCCACTAGAACTCGACTTTGAGGCCTTTATAGCCTCCATCAAAGCCTCCGCCAGCCTCTCTCGTGTCATCCCATTACTGTCGCCGGGGATGATGATGGTTTTCCGACGTCCATCCCCACAAAACTCCACCAACGACATGTAGGGGCCTCAAAAGTTAAAACACCATTAGAATGTGAATCCTCTGTTTCCAACTTGATGAGCAGAGTAGTAACCTCTGCCCACTGCCTTATAGCTAGCCTCCAATGATCTTGACAACCACCTAGTGATGTCTAGGCTCATTCGAATACTCTAGACCACCTTCCAACCTTTCTCTGTTATGACCACAACAAGTCCATCCTTCTTAATCTCAAAAACCTTTGATTCTGAAGTTACACGAATCATAGTACCCACCAGCCTAAAAAATAAAATCAAGAAAAACGATAATAAGGACAAACCTCCATCAACGATTAATCACCAATGAAACGAGTTTTTACAAGTGTACGGAGAGAAAAGAGAGAGGGACTTTTCAGTAAGCAGAAAAACTCAAGAGGAAAAACTAAAAGAGATTATTTGTACTATTCTAAAGTGTGCAAATCTTACATAGTTCCTTTAAAAAACAAAATCTATATTCCGCTTGAAAAGATCCACAAATTAATGGTTGCTCACTTTTTTTTTTTAAATAAATTGAGTGTGCAGAACTTCCATCCCTTAGGACTATGTACAACATTAAAAAGAATGTTTGATTAATTGATTTGTATGGAAATAGAATAAACAATTCAACTTTTACAAATTCTAAAACAAAAATAATATTTTAATAATATTTATTCAACTTTCATCTTATCTCACAATATTTTAAAAGATTTGCGAGGTATCATAATAATATACTCATAAACAAGAAAGAACCAAAAGGCATTAAATCAATATGCAGCAGTCAAACCCAAACTCAAACTCAGCTTAATGGGAAGTGTAATGCTGAGGAGATTACTTCACAAAAATAAAATTGTGCAACAACAATTTTCTCGTGAAAATTCCAAGCAATCACCATCTAAAAATTTTAGACCATTAAACAGGTAAAGAAATTATAGATTCCTTCTCTAATGTCTAATGTTCTAATCAAAACAAAGGATCTCGACTCTGATTACTTCGTACCCACATTTATCCCGTCACCCTGAACTAGGAAAGGCACAAGTCTAATATCTAAAACATCTGAAATTATATTCTTTCTAATTTTGCTCCAAGGGTTTTGCACAGAGAATGTATGGTATGAGTGTCGCCAATGAACTCCAAGCCTCTAAAAATGCATTCGCTCTCAGGGCAGTTGGGTGATGACTCCAATTTGAGGCGATACAAAAGTTGTTTCAGCATATTTAGATGCTTTGGTTTATAACTATCTAATGTTGGAAAAGAGAGCAATACCCTCCCACATCTTCCAAGAGGCAATACATGTGGCTAATCAGTGATTCCCATTCTAAGAAAGGAACGGCAAGTTCTAACCCACCTCTTTCCTAAATCACTTATCCCCTGGATTTTGTGGTATCTATTTTGAGCAATGGTTTGAGGGAATAAACGCAGGCTTTTCTTTCCCTTATAATACTCAACCGAACTTTTCCATTTCACTTGAAAATCTGGGAGGGACTTGATGCTGCAAGTATACAAGGTGGCAATGCCTAATGCAAAGACAAATGCAAGACAGCAAGAGCTGAAAAAACTAAGCAAATGAACCCATATCCTTGATGAAAAATGCTCATTAAATCTGAAAAAGAAAGTTTCGGGGCCAGTTTGCTTATCCTAACTTAGTTTCTATAAAGAAAAAGTTTGTGGAGATGCATTATGAGTTCGATGTTGCTATGACATCCCCCCCCCCCCTCCCCCCCGCGCAGCAGCACTCCGAAGTGGCTATGCTATACAAGGAAAATAAAGCCAGAATAGTTGAAAAAACTTTCTATTCATCTTTTTCATGTTTCTGGTATCTGTAATCTGCTGTACAAAGAACTGAATACAGTAAGCCTTGGTGCTCGACGTGGCCAACTTCTGAGAATGAAATATTTGCTTGGAGATGTACAACTTTAAATTTTCATGCTTAAATTTGTGCTGAGTATAAGTAGATCCATTATTCTCTGTGCTTCCAGCTAGATACCATGAGTAAGACTGTAAAACCCTCAATAGAAGCAATATGCAACGGTAGAGTGTACTTCAAAGTCCTGCAGACTCATCCCTATTCATCATACACCCACATGGAGACACAGGAACGGGATCCTACATGATCACCGTGTCCTTCTGCCATTTTTGTATCAAGCAACTCGAGTTGTCTTTTAATCCATGAAGGATCATTGGGTGTCAACCAGAGAGCTTCACCGGTATCCTTGTGCTTGAAATCTGGCACCGAAAGATTTACCTTCCCTAAATCCTTCCGTTTCCTGTTATCCCACCATTCATATGGATTGCTGAAAAACACTTGCCACAAGTGAAGCTGGTTTTCATGCACCTCCAAGCCAGCCGCACCTTCATTAGCAAAGATAAGAATGTGAAAACCAAATTAACACATAAGTGAATATCTTTTAAGAAGTGCCATAATAAAGGTAATATTAGATCTTGATGAAGACGAAATCCATAATGAATCATGCAATTGAATGACTACAGGCAAATTAAACAACAGCCTGACCTCCACAAAACTGATTTATCATTTGTCTCTGATCAAAAGCTCCAAATGACTCACAAGGAGCACGTTGGACTCATTTCAACGGTTGAATGGCATAATATAACTTAACACAAGGTAAGTGAGTCAACGACTTAGACGATTACAAACCTCAAACTTCACAAATAAAATGCCAAATTCTTTCAATCAGCACATGTGCTAAAGGGTCACTGTAACTAAATGCATGTAAGCACGAAAATTACATCGTAATAATGACCATCACCCCGCAAGCCTCGTTTGAGATGTTTCTCGGTCCCCTATACAAATAGTGTACAGACAACTCACTCCATTAAAAGACATGCCTTGTTTCAGTTGCTTTGTAGTATTCAAGCAATTTCGACCCAACTTCAAGAAAACAAAAAGGAAAAGAAATGCTGAGCCAGAAAAATTAGAAGACAGTGGACAATTGTGATACATTTCAACTGGAGTTAAAAGTTTACCCGCTCCTAATTGGTGGGACCCCTCAACTTTTTCCCTGGTTGGGCCTGGACCACTTTTGCTGACATAATTTAATTCTTCTACGGTAACCTACAAGGAACAAACAGAAGGATAATAGAGGTTGAGGCCAAGCAGTGTTTTTCACCAGCATGTAGATATCAGAAGAGGATAAAGGTCGAGATGAAGTTATTACATTAGTATCTGCTCTTAATCTATTAGCAAGCATATATACTAGTTTCTATCCTAGATAGATCCATCCCAGTCGTATAGCAGATATTTCTATAAAACCATAGCAAAAATGATTGGAAAATAGGAAAAGTATGCGATAAAAAACCATAAATTGAAACCTTGAACAGCTCTCGGGGCTAAGATGAAAGATGAGTCCATACACCACTAAAATGGTTATTGCCAGGCCCTAGGTTAAAGAACGAGTATACCCTAACTAAAGAAGTGACAAACAATTTCAATCACTCAATATGCCACCAAAATATCAATTAGTAATGTTTGAACCAATTTTTTGCAGGGAATAATTTGATGACCCAATAAGTTTTTTTTTTTTAAATGTAATTAGCTTTCTTTACCTTGTAATATGTTTTGAGCTTTACACCCTCGCGACGCTTTGTATAAGACCCTAATCGACCTGAAACGTAAACAAAATCGTTTGGTTTCAAATGCTCTAAACACATTCTTGCCATCTCGTCCCACATATCCAGTAATATCCTGTTCACAGATTGCAGAATTGTGAGTTCCCATAAAAGGTAGCAAACTTGAAAACCCCATCACCTTCCAAATAAAATATATTTGATTGGGTTCCAATAGAATAAGAAATACAAATACAAGACGTGCCGGACCTAAATTTGCGGTTTGAATCAGGAGAGGCTTTCACGGAGAGCAGAGTGTAGGCGCCAAAGCGACCGAGTTTCACCGTTTCACTGATCTTCGGGGGAAACTCCACCGATCCAATAAAGCTAACGGAGTTCACCAACTGCGGCGTCAACGTTATGGTTGTCGGACGCTGGAATTTCAGTGCGTGCCCGTACACTTCGCTGCCGCCCTCGGCATCCTCAGCGAAGAATTTCGTTGGCGGCCGCGATCTCGGGCTGGAGGCCGAGCTTTGCATAGAGAAAAATCGGGTCGCATTCCTAATTAAGCCGCCGAAACGGTGCACACTCATGTGTCTACAACGGGCGTAGACAAATCAGAAAAGCGAATTCCACACGAGGGGAGGGTTCTGGCTATTGACTTAGCCGGCGTGGTTAGGGTTCGGAAGATCCGTGGTTGAAATCTCTGCTTGCTTCGGAGATGTGTACTATAGTTAGTTGTAGCTAGCAGCAGTTTTGGATTGAAAAAATAACAAAAAAGATGATCAGCATTAATCTGGGAGAAGACAATACGAAAGTATTCTGCGGCTCCTAGCCTCCTAGGTGATCGACGGCTTCCTGGATTTCGGTGTAATTTAAATAGGAACAATAATACGTACGGTTATAAATTATAAATAATGTGCAGCTATTTAAAAAAAAAAAAAATTAATTTTTTTTTTTTTTTTTTTATGTGAGTCTCATATATATTTATTTTTTTCAAAAATGGTTGTATATAATTTACAACTCCATGACTACATATATCATTTCACTTTAATTAATAATATTGGTAATTTTTTTAAAAAAAAATAAAAAGTTAATCTAAATATAAAAAAATTAAATAATATAAGATAAAATAATTTTAGATAAAATTAAAAATTGAATAAAATATTAATAAAATATTATTTTAAATATTATTATTATTTTAAATATAAAAAAATAAATTATCTATTATGTTTTATATAAGAATTTTAAAAATTTATAATAATAAACTACAATAAGTTAGAATGAAATTTAAATTCAAACGAGGACATAAATTATCCATTCTAATTTTTTATTTTTTATTTAATAATTAAAATAATAATTGTTAATGAGTTGATATTTGCACTTATGGATCAAATATCATCAATCTATTATCGATACTTATAGGAGCCTTATAGCAGCTTTTAATAATAGACAAATGATACTTTTTGTTTTTTAATAAAGCTTGTGTGAGGTAGGATTGACAACATGAATCTAACAAGAAAATAGGAAATTCGAATTTTATATTAACAAATTTAATTAAAATTGGTTGACTTATTAAGACAAAAATTGATTAGCCTGTTAAAACGATTTATAAACATATCAATAATAAGTGAAACGCTTAATACAAAACGAACCTATTATGTCTTACTAATAAATATTTATAATATTTAGATGTTATAATATTGATATTTTTTATATATTGATATTTTTATTATTTGGGATTGTAGTTTTGAATTTATGCTTATATTTGATAATATTGATATTTATGATATTTTGATTTTATTATAAGTTAAAATTTGGAACTATTAATATCTTTTTGTTAGTGGATAGTCTAATTATTTTTTGTAGATATTATGACTACTAATAAATATAGATTTAATTTTTATGTAAAATTACATTAATCAAGTTAAATAGATATATGGATTAGTTCAACTTACTTATATGAAACGGATTTAAATAAGCTATGTTGTGTAACACCTCACCTAAAAAAGTTCCTTAGATCTTAACATTAGTAGCGTTAAGCCTAGTTAATTAGGAGTTGGGCTATGCAAGGATAATAACATTTTTGGAGCTTAAGTTGGCAAAGAGGGCGGTATGCTTTGGGTTTACTAGAATTTTGGAAAAAATCTAGTCCAATATTGATTTTGAAGAAAATCAAAATTTTGGAACTTAATTGATTTAGTAGTATTATTTTGTAATTTTTTAATGCAATATTATTTATGTTGGTGATATAAAGCCAAGAGGCCAACTAGAAAAGGACACATAGCATATTGATGGACTAAAGTAAAGGGCTAAGTGTTGGATGGATTTAGAAGGCTCAAGAGTGGTTTAACAAGGGTCCTAATTTACTAAGATGAGACGGGCTAATGATAGACACAAAGACCTTAGGTTCTACTCGAGAGATAAGATTTTACATTTTGCATGATGTGCATAAGAGGTTAGGATCTTGATTTACTATAGATGTGATGAGTTAAAAATAGGTGTTAAAAGCCTTAAACCCTTCATAACGAACACTAGAAAAAAGACCTAATGTATTGGACCTAAAGCCTTTACGGCTAACTTGGTAAGAGTAAAGGTTAGTTGTCCAATCAAAGAAAGACCTGAAATTAGGACCCAACCTAGTAGGCCTTCGAGGTTATAGAAGGGCCCAACAAATTTGGACATAAGGTCTATATAATAACTGTCGACGCCCCCGTCTACGTTTGGGATCGAACGCAAATCGAGATGTCGGGAGTAAACAATACAAGGAAATTCACCTCTCGATCCTCCTTAAATTTGCACATGTATTAAAATTTAAAAATGGCGAATAGAAAATTTTGCAGTGAATAAAGGTCAAACCAATTTTAAGTTAGGCAAAGACTCATCATTTGCCTTACATCACATGGTATAATGAAATTATAGATCCCAAAAATTAAACTTTTTACATAATTTCATAAGGTATCAAATTCCACAAAATAGCAATATCCCCAATATACGGAAAATATTCAACGTATTCCAAATTATCAAGTCATAACTTGTATCATAACATTAAAATGGTATATTCCGTCGGACCCTCAGGAGTCCAATGAGTCTCTAGGGAAGTCCGACTCGTGAAATCTATCGTCGCATGCAATCACTCATATCGTCTGGAAGAGGAACGATAGTTGAAAATTAAAAGTATGAGATTTCGAGAAATTTTAGTAAGTACAAAATTATCATAACAAAAGCATTACAGGCATGCGAAAGTAAACACCAAATAAAATCATATGTTATGCATATGCGACCAATGACTTTGCAGATGCATATGCTCATGCAGACTTACAAAAACTTGACTTTTCTTTAGTTTTAATTCACATGCTTGCTTTTCTTAAAAATGGTTTTAACAAAAACTTCTTCCTTCATACTCATACTTAAAAACCATTTTTTGGAAAACTTTTCGTATTCTTTTATTCTTATCTTAGGCGCCACTTAACATATTCATATCATTCTTGAGGTTCGAAAGCCCTTTTTTCTTGTCATGACTTCTTATTGGACACCTCATGGTTCTTTTATGCACCGTGTGTTTCCCGTTAGTTACCGTCTCACTCGGCGACTACTCAAGTCTAAGTGAATACGTTATACGTTACAGCATCGTCTGCAGACTACTCAAGTCGTGGTGTCTGTGTTATTTGCTCTTCATCACTCAGTGACCACTCAAACTAAGCGACTACATCCTTATTCTTATAACGGTAAGGCAAAAGCCAACACCGTCCTTGGCACCCACTAGCATTATGTACGACCATTCTCTGGTCACCTTTTAGAGTCATACATGGTCCGCCGACTGTTCTTCGTCAACCTAGGAGCTTTCACTCGATTTCAAACACTCCTGAGTAAACATGGAGTTTTACTGGGACACTACCCATCCCAATCTTTAGGGTTCTTATAAAATTTTAATTCTTTTCTTTTTCTTTCGAGAACATGTTGACATCAAAAACATGATTTTTCATGCTTCATGCATGGGACATGCAGCTCTTCATGCTAAACATGTGGTTCATGGGGCGTGTATAAGCACAAACAATATCATGTTCATCCCCAACCAAACCACCTTATAACATCATCACATTTAAAAGGGTATAACAAATATTTTAACCAAATAAAAATAAGCACTCGGTCATCCCCCTTAAGGGTGAGGCCGAAACTCTCATAGGCATCCAACCTAGTGTTTTCCTCATCTTACTTCTTCTAGATATTCCAACATGCCTCAATAAAATAATCAATTATTTCTCAACACCTCAAAGAGGCCTTGACCGAACCCTAAAGCCTTTAGATTAAAATATTTCTAACCATTTGTCACCAAAATAATTACCACATTTGTTCCTGCATAAACATCCGACACTTATGCCAATAGACTCTCTTAGTTTCATGTTTCTAAAATGCTCAAACATCCAATACAAAGTCATCTCAGGATTAAATAATTGAATATTGAAAATCTTAACCCTAAATCCTTCAAAACCGAAATACATATGTACACCAAGTCAAACTTTTTAAACTCAAAAACCTTATCATGGTCATACACTTGTCACCAAATACTATATGGATATTCTTTATTTTCCTTTACAACAAAGTGACTACATTCTCTAACATAATGCAAATTTCAAACCTAAAAATAATACCTTAGCTGAACATGGATTTTTCAAGCAAAAACACACCAAGCATTTATTCAAATGACTAGCCTAACATCACCAAACATCCATCAATCATCACAAACATGTACATGGAATGTTAGGATAAGTTAAAGATCCACTTACCGAATTTACCTTAACATATTGCTTACATTCTCCCATTAAAATAATCATTGTATTCCAACAGTTATGATATAGATTAAAGCCTAAAGTATCCTCCCCACAATACTTAGAAAAATATACCAACTCTCTAAACATACAAGTCAGACCATAGATCAAAGCAACACCAACACAAGTTCATATTATCCTTCCACATGTACTAACCCCAAAATCACTATCGGACATTTCTTTTTATACTTCCAATAAGTAACAACTGTATTTTTACAATAACATCTTAGATTAAAAACCTATCACAATATTTTAACAATACTTCAAGAGCACATAATAAACTCACAAAATAAAAAAGTCAACAAAAGAGCAAAACTTCACATAATAATCTCACTAATCAAACAAGCCAAATAAGAGAGCAAATCTTCATAATCATGAGTTCACCTCACAGATACAAGTGATACTAAGGTTAAGGTAAGAATGTACTTACAAATACTTCAACCATAAAGTAAGGAAAATCTGAAAATATATAAAGAACAACATGATTAAATTTAGAAAAATAGTTGTTTTATATAAACAAAAATGCTTACTTAGGAGGAAATCATTTTTTAGATTCAAAGAGAGCTATTTTTTCAAAAACATACTAGTTTTCATTTTTTTTTAAAAGAGAACCAAAAAGTTTAGATATTTCCTGCAAACTCAAGAAAAATAATTATGATAAAAGATTTTTAGAAAGAAAAGCTCATTTGATTTTTGTTTGGAAGGAAAGAAAGAGTCGGAGAAAAGATCACTTACTTTTGAAGTAGTAGTTTTCACAAAAATTTTGAAGAACATCATTGATCTTGCTAGGAAATAGTGTTTGGAATGTAAGAAAGTGTAAAGAAAAGTGTAAAGAGTTGAGAGACTAGAGTGGTTGTGAGTCTCCTTAGAGAAATGAGAGAAAACCAAATGAGATGAAAAAAGAAAGAAAGAAAAATGATGCATGCGTTGGCCAAAGGAGTTTGTCTCTAGGCTTAGAGCACCTCACTCCCTAGGTGATGGATTGACATATCAAAATGGATGATTGACACTTTGATAAACTTCTATCTTTAGGGACAAGTGATGCCTAAGATAGCATAACCTAGGGTGAGATTTGGTCTCCCAAATCCAACATAGCTGGCTCATCCAAGGGTGAAGATCACTCTACCCATCTAACAAATCACATTTTTTCCTATCATTCATCACCTCTCATGTCACTCACAAGGATCTTAAAGCTCAAATTTGAGAAATGCACCAATCATTAGTCGACCAAAGCTTGGCCTTTCTCCACCAAAACCTTTATCTTCCTCCAAAGATTTCCTTCTCATTTGCAAGTCACCAATTTACTCACTTGTCAATCACTCTTATACATTTGTCAATCACTCTCTTACACAAATCTTGCATGTCACTCATTTAGATATAGAAAAAATCATGGGAAACTCAAAGTGAAGTTTGGCTCCCACTTTTGCTCCCATCATCTGAAACTTCCTCACTCTTTCCCCAAAGATCTCTTACACAATCCTCATTTGTCAAACACTTTCTCTAATTTTTCTTACACAAATCTTCATTCTAGATATGATGTGATTTTTTTGGAAAAAACAAAGTAAGAATTGGCTCACTCTTGCTTCCTCATCCGTAGCCTACTTCTCCTCTAAAATTAGTCACTTCACTTGCCACCATCATGCGCTTACAAGTCAACATATATCCCTAAAGATTTTCTTACACCACATCTACTTTTGTCAAATCAGAAGTAAGGCTTGCATAGGAAAACTCAAAGTGAAATTGGCTTGGCTTCTCCTTGCTTTTTCCTATACGTAATCTACCTCCTCAAATCTCCAACAAGTCTTCCCATGTTGTTGTCACACATTTTCTCAAAGATGTTCCTACACTCTACTTCCTTTTTGTCATGTCAAGGACTCCATATTGAGAAACTTAAAGTGAGCAAGTTGGCTCCTCTCAGCTCCATTTCATACGTAGACCCCTTTTTCTCCAACTAACATTTCTCTTTCCAATAACACAACATTCCAACTTATCACTTGTCACACATCCTTCAAGAGATTTTCCTTACACACAAATCTTCCACTTCTTATACAATCTAGCACAAGTCAATCACTTAGATGTAATAGTTTCCTAGGGAAACTTAATTGGAAGAGTTGGCTTCCTCCCCTTTTGCATCCCACGGCGTCTATGCTTTCTAAGTGATGAGAAAATATTCTTGGTTCCAACACTTTTTCCTCAAAGAAATCCACTAGTCAACTATCCAATTATTAGTCCTTTCTCTTTCGAAATTCAACTTTAAGCCCAACTTCAAGTGCTTAATTAAATAAAATACCTTTATCACCCTTATTATAATTAATTAATTTAAATAAAATAAAGTCCGAAATTCTGGGTCGTCACAATAACCGACTCCAAAGCCCACAACCAAAGCTTGCACATTTGGCCCAACAAAAGCCCAACCTTTAAACCTCAAAGTCATGTCTTTTACTTCATTTTTTCAATTAGAGCTCATATACATCATATCATGTATTTTTATTAAGGGCAATGCTATAGGGTCCCAGCGTTGGGGCCTCTTTGTGCCCCTAAAGTGCAAAAAAATTTTGCACTTTTTTGCAATTCATTTTTTTTTAAATAATAAAAAAAATGTATGTAGATATAATATATTTGATTTAAAATTTTTTTTTTCTATTTAAAAAGCCTCATGGGGGCGCAAAGGGGCCCCATGCCAAGGCCCCATATATTTACCGTTTTCTTAAACCAAGATGAACCACACACTCCTAGGGTTCCCTCCCAACCATGATTAAGTTTCTAACTTGAGTTAAGAAACATTACACATCTCACACAAGAATAGTAATCTATATCATGATTTTTGCATAGTTTTCTATAAATTATTTTTCTTCATATTTATGATTTAGAATTCTTGGATTTTATAACTTTTTTGAATCACCCTTAGACAACTATTGAAGGTTAGAATTAATCCCAACCATGTCAATTGGAACCAAGCCTTGAAATGCCACCACAACCATCAATCGACACCCTTGGAGTATCACCATGCAAACCTCATCAAACTAGCCCCAAAACCCACGACTCTTTCAAAAAATTTCAAAAAAATTTTATTTACTTTCAGTCCTCATTATGTCACCTAAAATACAACCTAGGTGAAGGCTTAATTAGTTCCATATGCCAAGACAAAAGTTCCAACTATTTGTATAGAAACTTGAAAGCTTGACTAGTCGAATTGCACCTTCATCTTCAAAATTTTTTTTGCACCAAATCAGCCACTCCCCAATACACCACCATCCATGTCCCTTAACCACCTGAAAAAGCCACCCAATGGTGGTAATAATTCCCTTAAATCAGTCCAAGAAGAATAGGACAAGAGGTGACCAAAAATTGGATTGCATGGGAAAGAACCAAACCATTGGCCTCTAGCAATGATTTTATCTTGAAATATTTTGCTTTTGTTTTATTTAATACAGCTCCTGACCTATAAGACACACTCTTACACCTAACCATAAAGAGATCATGAAAACATAGAGCATTATTCAGCTGACCAAGCATGATGCTAAGCTGAAAATGCAATCAACACACACCACCTTCCACAGACACCAATCACATTCCCTTCTTTGTAGCCAAAATCAACGCCCTCTTGCCTTTCACCTTCCATTTAATTCTATAAATATCACCCCCCATACCTCACTTCTTCACACAACTCTCTCTAGCTTTCATTTGGTGTTCTTGATAGCAAAGCATCCAAAGTGTGAGAAAGGAATGAAATCGAGTAGTTTGAGTGAGGCTTTAAAGTGAGTTGAGTTTTGAGAGCTCAAGGGCCACAATTTTTGTATGTATTCTTGCCTTATATCTTTTTGAGTGTTAAATAAACATGTTAGGCTTTGAATCATGGCATGAGAATGAAATTTTGATTGAGTTACATGTGATTTTACTCATGGTGTTGTGAATTAGTTCAAATTTAGAGTTTTCTTGAATAAATTATTTTGGGATAAATGTTTTGCCATGACATGTCTTGATATCATATTATATGTTTTATTAATGTCTTGAGAGATTTATTGAATGTTAAAATATGAGGAAAACAACATAGCATAATTGATTTATAAACCAATATCTTGTGTTGATCATCTATGTATTCGGTTTGCACTTGTATGAGAATGATTTTGGCATATCATATTCTATTTACTCAAGCAGGGCCGTATGAACCTTTAGGAACAAATTATCATCATGTTAGACATTGAATTGCATGATTTCTTTATGCTTTAGAACTTGCATTGACAAAGAGATGCTATAAACATTATGCATACACATGGTTTTAAGGTTTTTGGATGATTTGGTATTATTCAGTGCTTAAGTATTGAGATGAACTTATGTGGCATTACTAACTCGTAAAAATGTTCCAGATCAGTTACAATTATTTATATTTAATGGAATTGGATCATATATGCATGCAAATAAGCTATATATTTGAAATCACCAAATGGTCCCCAATGTGCATGCGATAAGTTGGGTAATTTTGACATAGTAGTTGGTTGGATTTTGAAATTCTAAGGTCATATATAATTTAGAACATAGAAAATATGAGGTTGAAGTTTAGTGGACTTTTGGGCCAAATTGCAAATAATGAAAGTTTGGGGTATTAATGATAATCTGGAAATTTTTAGGAAAATTTTATAAATATTGTATGTGCCCTTTTGATTATAAACATCTTCCTAGTTATGCAATTATTAACTTAAAATATTTTTATTTACAGCCACACCAAATTTTGCTAACATTCGAATTAAAGCTTGTAAGTTAACTTCTAACTTATTCTTAGTTAGTTTATTTATGCTTAGGGTATAAACGCCACATTCATGTTATAAATGTCATTTAAAGCATGAAACATCATATGATACATCATTGAGTATTTGATTACTTGCTACATGGCATGTGAAATTTTTATCATTTTAGCATATTGCATATATAACTATCATTTTCCCATAAAGTTTACTACATCTGCACATGTCTTGAAATAAAATTTTCAAGCATAGCACAAAAAAACATTTTTCCATGACCCCATAGGTTAGAATGTGGAATTATCCTAGTCAAACTCCTATATCCACTCTGGAGTGAGTAAAAATAGAATGGAAACCCCTGTGTTAACAAAGAATTGTTAACGATCTTCGAATGAGTTCTTTTTAAAGAATGCCAAAACAAAGTCGTTATGATATCTAATTCTAGTGTATGCATACATTATGATGATATGTTCTAATGATGATATGTTATGATGATGATATGCTATGATACCAATGTATTGAGAATGATGTCTACAGACAAAAAAGTAGTGTCAACAAGAGTTGTGCTATAGTCACTAGCAGTTGCTCATAATACATATGGGAAATCATGTTGCTACCATACATTATGTTAATGATGTTAAGAATGCAAAAAGATGTTATATTTTCAAATGATAACATATGAAACGTTCTTTTTCAATATGTTAGATTTTTGAAATGAGGAAGTAAAAAATGTTCTTCGAAAAATAATGTGCATTAAAATTTTTCTTAAAAAAAATGGGGAATCTGGAAGGGAAACAAATACGAATTTTCTTGCATAGCATGTATCTCATTTTTATCAATAATCATCCATATATTATCTCTATGATAGTTGGTTGTTTAACTTACTGAGAATTTAAATAAACCTTATCCTTATGAACCCATTACTATTCCTTTTAGAATAGTAGAAGTTGTGTCAGGACTAGCATTCAACAAACAAGACACATTATTAGCTTCAAATGGTTGAGGAGGAGCTTGATCGATTTGGAGAGGAGGCTAGACTTGATTTAACTTTCTCGTTCACTCTTGAACTACAAGAATGCCAGATTGAAGATTTTCATGAATTGCTTGATCTCCTGTGCCTACCAAGATGGATTTTCTTTACACATGCATGATTACTTGTTATTGGAAACCAAAGCACCTATGTTTGTTTCCTTAACTCCACCTTCAAAACCTTAAGGAAGAGTATAGGGGCTTTTATAATTCATCTCTTCTCCCTCTAGCCCTTAAGCACTAGCTTTACTCCATTTGAAAGTGAAAGGTAGGTCTTTGTACTAGAAGAATGGAAATCAGAATCCATAGAGTATATATGGTGAAGAGAGGAAGGAACATGAGGCATCATTCTCGGACTTGTAGGAGATCAGATCACTTCACTTCGAGCCTTGGAAGGAAGCAAGCAAGCACAAGGATTCACTTGATCAAATGGAGTATATACACTTATATTTATTATAAAGTAGATTTAAGATATTAAATTTAACTACATGGATGTGTAAACTTTCTTTTTTTATAAAATTTGCGCTTAGATTTAACACTTCATAAGTTAGTATGTCTAAATAAACTCATATTGACCGAGTCATTCACTTTCAGATTATGAGTGTTTGAGGGTGAAAAACTTGACGAAGAAGGAATACTAATTGGATATTTGATTTGACCACGACTTCCGTGATAGTATTCCATAGTTGTTTGTAAAGATAAATAAAAAAGTTAAGTCATTTTAGGTATGATAGCTGGCAAGAGTATTTCTAGTTAAGGAGGATTTGAGATCAATCCGTATGTTTAATTAATACCGAGTCAATTATTCTGTTTCAATAAAATAACCCATCCTTATCGTTTTGCTCAAGTACTTGTTCAAACCTTTTATCTTAAAATAAAGAATGCAAACAAGTGTTCACATTACGCCATCTCTTCTGTGTATCTATATAGATTTTAAAGTTAATTTTTTAAATAAAATTATATCATGTTAATAGTATGGATTATAAAAACCTTCAGATAAAATTATATATATATATATATATATTATATTAACTTGCTATACGGCATTTATAAGTTTATTGTAACATATTTGCATAGGATGAATATTGATAATTCACAATAAGAAAAAGAGTAAAAAATAACTAATTCGAGACATTTAAAAAAAAGATATAAATTGGTTATTTCTATCCTTTTTGGATGCCTAAGATTAGTTATTTCTATCCATTTTTTATATAATATTTTTGTTTTTTTGATAAATTTGGGAAGAAGGTTTTCAAACTCCAGATCTCTATTTTGGAGGCTAGGATTATGCCAATAAAAGCACAAGCCTTTTTACATGAGTTTATTTCCACACATTTTGTATATTTTTTTATAACATGAGTTTTGCTATTTATTATCTACACACAATACACATTATCTTTATTTTTATTCTTTTTTTTTTAAATCTTTTTTAAACTAACTGAGTTCTTCTATTTATTATCTATATATAATATATATAGTAAGAGAAAAAAAAATAGTGTCATCATGTGGCATGTGTGTAGAAATATTGATAAATAGATTTTTTTTTTTTTTTTTTTAACATTACATCGATGCACGCGTATCATCTAAGGTAACAATAATATAATATCGGCCAATTAAACTACAAGTTAACTAATATTATCCTTATATATAAAATACCGGTTAAAGAGTAAGATCAACATTACTTACAAGAGAGTTTTTATGATATAAGGCATGTTGATCTTTAAGTTTTGTTCCTATAATATCAATACTAGTATATATTGGTCATGTACAAGATATTCTTTCATGAGTTTTTCCTAAACTAATTATGTGGTCGAGATTGCACATACGTCCGTACACATATACATACATACATACTTCGTAATCAACTGTCCCATTTTCATTGGTCCTTCACACACATTCGGCCGGCTTACCTCTTGAATATATAAGTTAATTCTTTGCTTATTTTCTTTATTTTTATTTCATAAAAATTAATGTACACTTTCTTTTGAGTTCCGATCCCTTTGCTTTGATGCTATTAGACGGCCAGCACCGTACGTTCATGTAAATGTGTTAAATTAAGGCTTTAGTTACATGCATATCATGATTATTCTAGGGTTTTTGTCAAAGTAATTTATTTTAATATAAGAATAAATATGAGCTACAAGCCTACAACAATCATCTTTTCAAGGGATCAAAATTCAATTCAATTCAATTCACAAAACAAATAAAATTAGGGATTTCTACTTATAAAAAAAAAAAAAAAAAGAAATTAGTCGACGAGAAATTATTAGATTTTAAACACAAATTTTTAACCTTTGGTCAAAAGCACTTTGAATATCTTTATTAATATCTTGAAAATTTTGTCACCCCAAAAATATTAGTATTTGAATATGACATTTTTAAATTCTATTCTCAAAGAAATTACCTATAAAGTTGTAAGATTGGCTCTTTGGTCAAACTACGTCTCCTAAACAAAGTGACAGCTGGCTACATCTAGAAAACATTATAAAAGAAAGAAAGAAAGTAAGGCATCAAGAAAATTAGATGTAAAAATATGAAAAATGTTATTTGTATACTACTTATATTTATATTTTGTGCCGGCATATCATATATAAATGTTATTTTTATGTAATATCTTCTAATTTAACTATTCATTTTTTTTTTGTTTCTTTCTATCATGTTTTTATTTATTTTTTAATATATATATTTTTTAATATTTTGACTAACGTGTTATTATTATCACATTACTAATTGTGTAAAAAGTATACAAAGCCGCGTATAACATTACTTCATAGAAATTTGTCCATCCATTTCCTTCATGTATATCATGTTTCGGTCATTGAAAGTTTGTAATAATTGGAAGTTTTCATATTCTTTTTCTTTCATTCCAACATCTTGTTTATTTTTACCCTTTCCATTATTATTGTTGCCCAGATGACTAACACAAGAGGGGGGGTGAATTGAGTTGTATTTAAAAAAATAACAATTATAAATCAAATATATAATATAAAATATAAATAAAATATGAAACAATAATAAATATAAAGAGTAAGGGTAAGAGAGAAGCAAACTCAGTATGTTAACGAGGTTCGGCCCCACTGCCTACGTCCTCGCCTCAAGCTACCTCTTGAGGATCCCCAAATCCACTATTCAATCTCCTTTAGGTGGAGATAGAAACCTATTACACCTTTGAGCAGCACCGCTCCAAAGAATCCGTGTAGAACACCCTCTACACTTCCAATCACCTCACACTTGGTGATTTAACTATTCCACGTGTAGAACACCTTCTACACTTCCAATCACCTTACACTTGGTGATTTAACTATTCCCCGTGTAGAACACCTTCTACACACACAAGGGTTATACACACCCTTTTACTGATACAAGAATTGATAGTAGGTAGACTATCAAAGTACACTTCTCAATGAGTGAGATAGAAACAATACAGCGCAACTTATATCTCTCTCAACAAGAACAAGAATTAAGGCTCAAAACTTTAGAAAAGAGAGAATGAGAGCTTTGAAGAAATGATGCAAAACTTAGCAATAGATGTGTAAGCTCTTGTTATGATTTTTGCAAAACTCAAGTGAGCTATTTATAGGTAAATGAGTTTTCAATTTCAAATTTGAAAAGATTCTCATGTCAAATAAGAGCACTATTCACTTTTCAAAAAATTCAAATAAAAACATTTCCTTTTTGCATTTTTCAAAGACAACTCCATTCATTTTTCAAAGAAATCAAACCTAATCTTTTGCTTTTCATACAAGACAAAATGAGCATGATTTATTTTTCAAACCAAATCATCTTCTTTTTGCATATGTCAAAAAAACACACAACCACCCTTTAAGATTTTCAAACAAATCATCTATCTTTTATATTTGTCAAAAAAACACACAACCACCCTTTAAGATTCTCAAACAAAATCATCTACCTTTTGCATTAGTAAAAAAAAACACACCACCTCCCTTCAAGACTTTCAAACAAAATATGCACATGTCAAATATGATAATCAATCATCTTATAAAATCAAGTTTTTATAAAAAAAAATATAATTTTCGAAATTATTTTGTTTGATGGTGTTATGCACATGTGAAAAACATAATTTTCAAAACTAAGACATTTAAAAATGTCTTGCATATGTGGAAAAAGTAATTTGATGTTTTATGAGAAAAAAGAGTAATTTGGAGCCTTAATCCAATTTCTAATTTTATCAAGAGATGTACAAAAATAATCTATGAGCTTCATTTGTAGACTTGATATCTTTCTTGCTCATGCTTGATTTCTTGATGTGTTTAACTCCCTTCATGCATAGACAACTTGAGCTTGAGTTTTCAATATTATTTGTTATCATCAAAATTTATACGTAAATACGAGACTTGAAACCTTGGGTTCAACAATCTCCCCCTTTTTGATGATGACAAATACTTAGTAGAAATCTGCGACCTGCAGTAATACTTAAGCTCCCCCTGAAAATATGCGTTAGTATTTCAAGAAAAATATAAACATGATTCTAGCATATATAACAGGGTAGTATAATACTAGTATAAGACTTCTCCCCCTTTTGGCATCATTAAAAATGAACCGTAATTGGTTTCAATAATTTTTTTTTTTTTTCGTAATAAGCAATAATCAAATAAAACGGTACGTTAGAGAGTAGAAGTTGGAACCACCCGTGCCCGACAAAACCTGCAAAGGTTGAAGCCGAATTTTATCATCTCGGTGCGGAAGAAGATTTAAATTCGCTTGATGTTGTTGACGAATTAGATATTTCAGAGATTTGAAGTTGAATAATTAAAATTATCTGTGTCCGACAAAGACAGCAAAAGCTGCAAGCCTAGCTCTGGCAATGCGGTGCAGAGCCATGCATGTCCGACAAAACCTGCAAATGTTGGAAGTCTAACTTTGACAGTTCGGTGCGGAGCCACGCGTGTCTGATAAAACCTACAAAGGTGGCCTAGCTCTAGCAGTCGGTGCGAAAGCAGATTCAAATCCGCGTGATATTGTTGAAAAATTAAATATTATCGAGATTTGAAAGTTGTCATTTAAAAGACCATTTTCACCTGTTGGATACTCAAATAAATTTTCACCCCACTCATTGATCCGGTTTCTGTTTATTCAAAACGATAGAATGGCGGAGAAAATTTCATCTAATAATCTTCCGGATTTGAATCAGGAACCGTCTCAACCAGTCATTTTATCTCATGAGGTTGTCAATACTATGATAGAAGCAGAGATGCATTTTTCAAATAAAACTGATTCTGAGGTTGTTGCAGCATCAAGAACTCTCAGTGCTCAATATGCTGCCTCTGTTACGACCATGTCTCGGAGATTACTAGCGAGGGCAAATGAGGTTGATCAACTTAACAATCAAATATCTGTTCTGCATCAAAAGCTTGTAAATAAAGGCAGAAAGAATAAGAGGTTAAAGCAAGAAAATAAAGATTTGACGGAATTGGCTCGTATTCTGAAACTTCAAATAGAGGAATCGGAACGAGTAAGAGTTCAAGCACAGAGTCAACATCAACAGATAATGGCAGCGTTTCACGAGAGAAACAGGAACAATTATAATTAATCTCGCTGGCTTAGTTCGGTAACTTTTGACAATATGCATCTGGCATATCTTGTAAGCTTGACTAAGTAAGATTTGAAGAGATGTCAGTTTGTCTTTTACTTATTTCCATCTTTATAAAAGCAATCCTTAGCTTTATCTAATCCGCATCAAATCTTCTTCTCATTGTTGTAGTTCATCTTCATTCTCACTTTACAAATTTTCAATGGCTCGTAGATTTCCCTTTAGTGATTCTCTTGATCAAGATTTGAGGTATCCTTCACCTCAGTCTCAATCTATTTCTGCATCTGTCGTGGGTGCCATGAAGCAACAAGAGACTGATTTAGCTAATAAATCAGATCATGACGCCATTTACGAGCTTGTGGGTCTCGGGACTCGATACTCATCTTCCATAGTTTCTTTTTCCGCTCGGTTGCAGTCCAAAACCCACGAGATAGAGAAGCTTAATGAGAAGATCGATATTCTTCAACGACTTATTCAAGAGTCTAACAAAAAAATAGTAGACTTAAAACAACAGAATAAGGATTTAAAATCCTTACTTGCCTCTGCATTTCGATTGCCTAATCCTTTAGATAAGGATGGCATGATGATTTATGAGGAGCAAATGCATTTGAATGATGAGGCTAAACGTCTCAAGTTTCTGTAGGTCATTTGAGTTAATGGAATAAAAGTATCTAGCAGATATTGATGGCATGCATAATTCCTATTTCTCTTCTAATCATGCGTAGTCTATCTTCTGGTAGGGGTTTTGTAAAAATGTCTGCCAAATGATCATGTGTACTAGTGAATTCTAATGCAATATCGCCCTTCTGCACTTTGGTCCGAGATTGTTGTATTGGATTCTTTGAAAGATTTATAGTACTTGTATTATCACATTTGATTGGAATGTGATTGTACATACGTTTAAAATCCTCAAGTTGTTGCTTCATGTAAAGAACTTGGGCACAACAACTACCCGCAGCAACATATTCTGCCTCAGCAGTAGATAGTGCAACAGAATTTTGTTTTTTACTAAACCAGGAAACTAGTGCATGACCTAAGAAATGACATGTTCTACTAAAACTTTTTCGATCATCTTTGCAACTAGTATAATCGGTACCTGAATAACTAATAAGATCGAAAGAAGTGTGTTTAGGATACCATAACTCTAAGTCAATGGTACTGGCAAAATATCTAAAAATCCGCTTGACTGCAATCAAATGAGATTGTTTCGGAAATGATTGAAAACGTGCAAATAAACATACATTGAACATAATATCAAGTCTACTAGTTATCAAATATAATAAACTACCAATTATACCTCGATATACCTTTGAGTCAACTGGCTTACCGCTTTCATCTTTATCAAGTTTAGTGGTTGGACTCATTGATGTTCCAATTACTTGATTTGCAATCCGAGAAAGAAATTAAGTTCTCCCATTATGCTCATTTCAAATTCTTTCTGCATATTCTTAGCAAAATCTTGACACATATTTTCATTAGTAGCACCAAATATTATATCATCTACATAAATTTGAACTAGAAGAATATCATTCTATTCATATTTGATTAAAAGAGTTATATCGATCTTTCCTCTTGAAAAACCTTTTAAAAAAAACTATTTAAGAAAACACTTTTAACAACCATTTGAAAAAATTTGAAATCTTTATAACAAGCATATGCAAGTAGCATTCGAATAACTTCTAATCTTGTGACTGGTGCATATGTCTCATCATAATCGATTTCTTCCTCTTGATTGAAACCTTGGGCTACAAGTCGAGCCTTGTTTCTAGTGATGATTTTAGACTCATCTTTCTTATTTCTAAAAACCCATTTTGTTCCAATAACAACATAATTTTTAGGTCTAGGAACAAGTGTCCAAACATCATTTCTTTCAAATCGATTAAACTCTTCTTGCATAGCTAGAATCCAAGATTCATCAAGAAGTGCTTCATCAATATTTTTAGGTTCAATCTGAGATAGAAAAGCAGTATGATTGCAAATATTTCTAAGAGATGATCGAGTGCTTATACCTCGTGAAGGTTCCCCTAGAATTTGTTCCACTGGATGATCTTTTACAAATTTCCACTGTTTGGTTGCATCTTGTATTAAATTTTGATGATCTTTCCTGATATCTCCATGTTGGACTTCCTCTATTGTGTTCTCTTTGTTGAGATTGAGATTTTCCATATTATTTATACCTCCTGTTTCTTCATCAATAGATTTCTTGGAGAGTAGAGAATTAGATTCATCAAATACTACATGCATAGATTCTTGTACAGTCAAAGTCTTTTTATTGAATACTCTATAAGCTTTACTATTAGTAGAATACCTAAGAAAGATACCTTCATCAGATTTTGCATCAAACTTGCCTAAATTATCTCTGTCATTTAAAATAAAACATTTGCATCCAAATACATGAAAGTAATAAATGTTGGACTTTTTCTCATTCCAAAGCTCATAGGGGGTTTTATCTAATTTAGACCTTAGCATAACTCTATTTATAACATAACATGCAGTACTTACCGCTTCAGCCCGAAAATAACTAGGCAAGTTGTTCTCATTGAGCATTGTTCTTGCCATCTCTTGAAGAGATCTATTTTTCCTTTCTACTACCCCATTTTGTTGAGGAGTTCGAGGAGCAGAAAAATTATGCACAAAACCATTTTCATCACAAAATGTTTCAATATTTTTATTAACAAACTCTTTTCCCCTATCACTTCGGATACTTGAAATAGTATAACCCTTTTCATTTTGAATTCTCTTGCATAACTTGGTAAAAGCATTATGTGCCTCATCTTTATGAGTAAGAAAGATGACCCAAGTATATCTAGAGAAGTCATCAACAACAACAAATGCATAATATTTTCCTCCTAAACTTGCAACTCTATTTGGTCCAAAAAGATCCATGTGTATCAGTTGCAGTGGTCTAGTAGTGGAAATATGTTTCTTGATTTTAAAAGAAGTTTTTGTTTGTTTACCAAATTGGCATGCATCACAAATTTTGTCTTTAAGAAAATTTACCTTTGGTAAACCTCTCACAAGATCATTTTTTGAAAGTTTGGAAATAAGTTCCATATTGGCATGACCTAGTCTTCTATGCCATAACCAATTAGTTTCATTTTGAACTGAAAAACAAATCGCATCTTGTGAGGTAATTTCTTCAAAATCAATTGTATAAACATTGTTACTTCTAAAAGCAATAAAACAAATATTACAATCATAATCATTCAATATAATGCACTTATCCATTTTGAAAGTAACTGTAAATCCTTTATCACATAATTGACTTATGCTTAAAAGATTATGTTTTAAACCTTCAACAAGTAGAACATCTTCAATTATAAGAGAAGACTCATTACCAATTTTACCTATTCCCACGATCTTCCCTTTCGAGTTGTCTCCAAATGTCACGTGTCCTTCTTCTTTAGATCTAAGATCAAAGAACTTAGTCTTGTCTCCCGTCATGTGTCTTGAACATCCACTATCTAAAAACCATTTATTTTTGTTCGTGGAAGACATCATGCACACCTATAAAAACAATTAAAATGATTTTTCTAGGTACCCAAGTTCTTTGGGTTCTTTATTTATTAGTATTAGAAATAAGATTTTTAGGTACCCATATGGTCCTAATAGTCATTGTATGTTTTCTTCTAATAGGACAAGCAAAATAATTATGACCATTTCTATTACAAAAATTACAAATAGCATGTGACATATATGAAGAACTTGAGTGATTATAATAGTATCCTTTTTTAACAAAATTATTTTTATGAAAAGAATTTTGAATATTGGACTTTGATGTAGAAGGATTATCAAAGAAGTTTTTATAAGGTTTATATTTTTGTTTTGGCATATATCCCAAGCCTGCCTTATCAAAAACACATCTTTGACTACCAAGAAATTTTTTAAAATTTCTTTTTCCATTCGTAAAGTTTTCAATAATATTTTCTAAATCAGTTTTCTTTTTCTTCAACTCAAAATTTTCATCTTTCAAAATAATATTTTCTTTTCTTAAAATATCAATTTCGTTTGTTAAAGAAGAATTTTTCTTTTTCAAAACAGTATACTTGATACCCAATTTTTCAAATTCCTCATATACCTCTTCTAAAACATTTTGCAATTCTTCATATGAAGGATCTTCAATATTATCAAGATTTGTTACCTCAATGTCATCTTTAGCCATAAGACAAAGATTTGCTGATTCTCCATTGCTTGCTTCACTATCTGAGCTACTTGAATCATCATCCCACGTAACTTTCATTGCCTTTTTGCCTTTGTTTCGATCTTTCTTTAGCAGAGAACAATCTGGCTTGATATGACCAGGTTTATTGCATTTATAACAAATTAAAGTGTCATTTTTACCTGAATCTTTCTTGGAAAACTTATTGAAGGATTTCCTTGGAGGAGTTTTATTTTTCTTTAAGAACCTCTGAATTCTTCTTGTTATCATCGCAACTTCTTCATCTTTGTCGTCATTTTCCTCATCTTCATCACTTTCACTTTCATGTGGAACAGCTTTAAGTGCCAAGCTCTTCTTTGACTTTCCTTCTTCTTCTCCTCTTTTCAATGTGTACTCATGGGTGATAAGTGACCCGATGAGTTCATTCACTTCGAGCTTCTTGAGGTCTCTAGCTTCAAGAATCGCTGTCACTTTTGATTCCCAACGTTTTGGTCAAGAGTTGAGAATTTTTCTTACTATCTCCACTTTGGAATAAACTTTGCCAAGAGCTGTCAAGCTATTTATGATGTTAGTAAAACGAGTGTACATACTAGAAATAGATTCATCATCATTCATCTTAAACATTTCATATTCATGAGTAAGAATATAAATTTTTGATTCCTTGACTTGAGAAGTTCCTTCATAAGTAACTTCCAAATTATCCCAAATTTCCTTTGCTGTAGCACAAGTCATTACTCTATTAAATTCATTACCATTGAGAGCATTATATAATAAATTCATAGCAGTTAAATTCAAAATATAAAGTCTATCGTCTTCACGATTAAACTCTTCTTCTTCCTTTTTGACCTTTACTCCATCAACTACTTTTGTTGGAATATAAGGTCCATTTACAATACATTTCCAGATTTCTCGACCTTGAGCCTGAAGGAATATTCTCATTCTAACTTTCCAGAATGAGTAATTGTCTCCACAAAAGAGTGGAGGCCGACTGCTAGATTGACCTTCACCAAATGAAGCTGCAATGTTAGCCATAAGATCTTAACTCAAAAGATAGTTAATCTTATAATAGAGCTCTAGCTCTGATACCACTTGTTGCCCAGATGACTAACACAAGAGGGGGGGTGAATTGAGTTGTATTTAAAAAAATAACAATTATAAATCAAATATATAATATAAAATATAAATAAAATATGAAACAATAATAAATATAAAGAGTAAGGGTAAGAGAGAAGCAAACTCAGTATGTTAACGAGGTTCGGCCCCACTGCCTACGTCCTCGCCTCAAGCTACCTCTTGAGGATCCCCAAATCCACTATTCAATCTCCTTTAGGTGGAGATAGAAACCTATTACACCTTTGAGCAGCACCTCTCCAAAGAATCCGTGTAGAACACCCTCTACACTTCCAATCACCTCACACTTGGTGATTTAACTATTCCACGTGTAGAACACCTTCTACACTTCCAATCACCTTACACTTGGTGATTTAACTATTCCCCGTGTAGAACACCTTCTACACACACAAGGGTTATACACACCCTTTTACTGATACAAGAATTGATAGTAGGTAGACTATCAAAGTACACTTCTCAATGAGTGAGATAGAAACAATACAGCGCAACTTATATCTCTCTCAACAAGAACAAGAATTAAGGCTCAAAACTTTAGAAAAGAGAGAATGAGAGCTTTGAAGAAATGATGCAAAACTTAGCAATAGATGTGTAAGCTCTTGTTATGATTTTTGCAAAACTCAAGTGAGCTATTTATAGGTAAATGAGTTTTCAATTTCAAATTTGAAAAGATTCTCATGTCAAATAAGAGCACTATTCACTTTTCAAAAAATTCAAATAAAAACATTTCCTTTTTGCATTTTTCAAAGACAACTCCATTCATTTTTCAAAGAAATCAAACCTAATCTTTTGCTTTTCATACAAGACAAAATGAGCATGATTTATTTTTCAAACCAAATCATCTTCTTTTTGCATATGTCAAAAAAACACACAACCACCCTTTAAGATTTTCAAACAAATCATCTATCTTTTATATTTGTCAAAAAAACACACAACCACCCTTTAAGATTCTCAAACAAAATCATCTACCTTTTGCATTAGTAAAAAAAAACACACCACCTCCCTTCAAGACTTTCAAACAAAATATGCACATGTCAAATATGATAATCAATCATCTTATAAAATCAAGTTTTTATAAAAAAAAATATAATTTTCGAAATTATTTTGTTTGATGGTGTTATGCACATGTGAAAAACATAATTTTCAAAACTAAGACATTTAAAAATGTCTTGCATATGTGGAAAAAGTAATTTGATGTTTTATGAGAAAAAAGAGTAATTTGGAGCCTTAATCCAATTTCTAATTTTATCAAGAGATGTACAAAAATAATCTATGAGCTTCATTTGTAGACTTGATATCTTTCTTGCTCATGCTTGATTTCTTGATGTGTTTAACTCCCTTCATGCATAGACAACTTGAGCTTGAGTTTTCAATATTATTTGTTATCATCAAAATTTATACGTAAATACGAGACTTGAAACCTTGGGTTCAACAATTATTATTATTATTATTTTATACGTTACAACAAGAAAGTTTTAAGTAGTACGTACTATATCTTTATTTTATTTTTCTCTTAGGTTAGGTATCTAAGGTTCAAAACCTACAATATTTTGAGCAACAATGATGATAAATATAGTTTTAAAATCACTATTTCAATGTGAAAACTTGATATGAATGAAATATTTAAAATCAAATTTATCACATATTAGTTAAAAATGTCTTTTAATTTTGACTAATTTATCGAAAATACTTTTAAATCAATTGACAACACTTTAAATTCTCACTAAGAGAACCAATGATGGAATCTCCCCTCTCCCATGTCTAAAAAGGAAAAAAAAAAAGAGAAATAATCCAAAATAAGGGAATAAGTTGCATGGGAATTATGAATTTATTATAGAGTAATGAAAAAGGTAGATGCAATAGACAAATTTTAAAATTTAGATTAGATTTGAAGTGAGTTGAGATAAAATGAATTGAGATAAAAGTTAAATAAATTATTATTAAAATATTATTATTAATATTATTATTATTTTAAAATTTAAAAATTTGAAAACATTTATTATATTTTATATGAGAATTTATAAAAATTATAATAATAAAATGAAATTAATTAAGATTATCTCTCAATCTAAAAGAAATCTAACAATTATAAAGATATAATCAATACACAAATTTAAAAAATACTATAGCTGTAAAGAGATATTTTAAAATTAAATTTATAATTCGATATGGTTATATGATTAGATCTATTTAAAATAAAAATAATTTTATAATTGAATATATTATATAAGTCAATTTATGATTGAAATAATTTTTCACAATTTTTGTATAATTAACAAATATTAATTTCTTAATTTTTTTAAAAATTCTTTTGATTTTTTTTTTGAAAAAATAAGAGGAAGAAGTCACACTCAGTTCTCTTCTTAACATGAATAATATCATAAATAGAGGATGAGAATATTAGAGAGTATCTTGAATGGGAAAAGTAAGGGGAGTAGCCAACACTCAGCGTACTCCCCTCACATGAAGAGTGTAGTGTACTGTGCACGATACTATTCATGTGAGGGGAGTGTGCCGAGTGTGGCTGCTCCCAGACATGCTCATCTTGAATGTGATTATTTTTCAGCATTCTTCGTTTTTGGTATTTGAAAATTGAATTTAAAAAAAAAAATATTATTATATGGAGAAGGGGGACTCGTACAAATCTTGCAGGGTGCGTCGAAACCAATGAGGAGTTGACAACACTTCCAAAATGAACATAGCCCTTGACGTGGTCTGTTTATCGCGCACATGGGTTGACAATCTCATTGTCAAAAAGTCCATAACAGACAAGAGGAAGCTCATTGTCTTCCCAAAGTATCTCTGCCTTACACACAAGGTTTGCGGGTTTGACTTTTGTAGCTTGTCCTTCGCTTTCTTTCGTTTTGATTGATTCACCCAAAATGTTATTGGTCCTTGACTTGGGACATGGAACAAAAAGCTCTCCGATGGCGACATCCACCATTGTTTTATTCTTCTTCTGTTTAGGTCACAGCATACGTAGACATTTTGGGTTTTCATGTTTCTGACCCCGATTTCTCCAACCCATGTCTCCGGTCGAGTTTTGTAAAAGGACTGGAAACTCTAAGAGATAAGCTCTAGGCTTGTTTGTTGAGTTTTCTTTCTTCAACTGAGGTCCACCTGTTTGAGTTTTGACCCAAACAATTCGAATTAGAAAAATGGAGATGAGTAAACAAAACATGAAAGCTCTTAGATGTTTCCTATTTGGCTTACCAAGATATGGGGGTTGTTTAAGTTGCAGTACTTTGGGTTTCGCGATTTTTCCTTAGCTCCCAAATGCTTTCTTTTTTCAAACCGTCTTCTTCTTCTTCATCATCATCATCATCATCGCCATCTTCTTCTTCTTTGAAATCTTCATCTTCCTCTGTTTCTGCTCCGACGCACGGTGATGGTGCGAGGCGGGGACAAACACAATCGTTTACCCAGAGGCGGCTCACTCGGCAGAGAAAGCTCCGGCACGCCAGTGACCGAGATCTCGGCTTGCAGTTGAGTGAAGGGTCGTATTTATCGGCGCCTGTTTCGCCCAAGAAATCGCATTCATGGGGTGAATCGGAGCACTGGTCATGCTCAGCGGTGCCGCAAAAGTTGCCGCTTCCTGAATTGTCTTCGAGTTGTAGACCAGAGTCAACGGCATTGAATTCAGGGCATGCTCGTCTCGGATCACCCAAAGAAGGGTCGGCCTCTTCTTCGGGGAGGTAGAAAGCTTATCATTCTTTGCCATCCTTTTAGGTGTTGAGATATATGAACCTTGTCTTTCTTCTGCAATTAATTGTATTGTTTCTTATTCTTTGACAAACAAGTAGTTGTTTATTTAGTTCATATGATTTGTCATGAAATACGTTGTTAAGATAATGTGTAGAATATGATATATAGAGGAAGAAAGGTAACAGTCATGGTATAAAGAGGAAGGGTCTCAAACTTTTGAGTTCTAAATTGCATAGCATTATAAAGATGACTTTACGAATAAATTTGAACTTAAATAATGAAATTTATTCTATTTTTTTCCCAGCCAAAATAATAATAATAATAATAATAAGGAAATTTATTGACATTTAACATAAAAATGATGATATGGCTCAACAAGAGCGAAGCTCTACATTTGAAATTTTATTTTTTATCAATTGAATCTATTTTCTGAGTCATGATTGAATTACAGGACAATGGAAGGTTTAACAAAATAACATGCTTTATGTATCTGATATGGGTCTATTCCATCACCTTATTCATCTGTTATGGTAACTTTTTTAAACAAACAGGAAGAACGGAGATAATGTTGCCGCGAATTCAACAAAACTTTCAAGTAATTATCACATGAGATTCTCCCCAGATGTATATGATGAATCCAATAATTACAATTTGAACTTGAATGTTCCTGCCAGGAGCTGCCAGACAAGTGCTTTTTCAAGTCCTGTTGTTAGCCCCCAAAAACAAAACGCTCAGGAGCTTTTTCCCTCTTGTGTCACCCCAAGTTTGCTCAAGTCTTCAAACAATTATTGTCGGGGATTCTGTCAAGATTTAAATGATGAATGTGTCAATGGAAACTTCAGGCTGAAAGTTCCTGTTAGGAGTGCTCCCACTAGTGTTTTTTCAAGTCCTGCTGGAAGCCCACGAAGATTGAGTCCTAGGGATCTCTTTCCTTCTTCTCCGGTTTTGAAGCCCACGAAGATTGGTTGTTATTCAAATCAGCAACCAAAGAGAACCATGCCTGGTCCTGATCAGTCTCCTCTACATGGCCCAATAATCCAAAGTTCCCACCCCTCCCACAGAAGTTCAAACAGAACCGTGTTTCCTTCACACCATAAATTTGTATCAGAGAGTCATGTGGAAAGGCCTGAGATCAGTGCCCACCCTTTGCCACTTCCTCCAGGAGCAGTACTATCATCACAATCATCTATGCAACCACAATCAACCACCATACAGCATGGGATCGAACAACCATGCGTATCATCTTTTTCAGGTCAATGGATAAAAGGAAAACTCATTGGGCGTGGTACGTTTGGAAGCGTATACCTTGCAACCAATAGGTATGTGACCTTGTAAAGTTATGATGATTGATTCTCAACTTTTTCTACAGCTAACATTTCCTTATTGATATGTCAGAGAGTCTGGAGCCCTATGTGCCATGAAGGAAGTTGATCTCATTCCTGATGATCCTAAATCTGTTGAATGTGTAAAGCAGTTGGAGCAGGTACTTGCTAGACTTCTTTAATTTGGGTGCTTTCTGACTTTCTGTTGAAGGAAGATGCAGAACTTGACTGAAAAGGTATACTGAAAAATGATGATATATGGTGCCAGACCCAATTAGCTGATGAAAAATTCATGGAACCAACCCCAGCCAGTTGGATTTAAGTATTAATTTAGTTGATTTTCTATAACGATTTGATAAGGGGAAGAACATGGTTGGTTCTTACAACGTGAAATGTAAGCCTGTGAGCTACATAATGGCCCTAACTCTAGGCTCCAATAAATGGCATTTTCAACGACTATTTACACTCTTGTATGGTTCCCTTTCCCTGGTGCCCAAGACCTAAGACCACTTGTCTCTCTCTATGAAAATTTCGCATGGCAAAATTACAGCAATCACCAATTTCTCTGGGGTTTTCAGTTCATGCTTTTTATTATTCTATTTCTTGTATAGAGGACTTGTTGCAAAGAGACCTTATCTTAGTAATTGGAAATCTCAGTTCTAGATTTCTAGATGTTCCAATCGTCTTTCTAATTTTCTACTTCCATTGTTACTCATATTTTTTGCACCAGGAAATAAAAATCCTCAGTCAACTAAAGCACCCAAACATTGTGCAGTATTTTGGCAGTGAGATAGTGAGTATTTCTTCAGTACTTGTTATATTATATTGGTTATATCAGTTGCTTCTCATTGTTCACAAATATGACTAATTAAATGTTAATGACCAGATTGATGATCGCTTTTACATATACTTGGAGTATGTTCATCCTGGATCAATAAATAAATATGTAAACGAACATTGCGGAGCTATTACTGAATCTGTGGTTCGCAATTTCACTCGCCATATTCTCTCTGGGTTGGCTTTCTTGCATAACACAAAGACAATCCATAGGTAATTATCATGTTTTATATCAAGGGAAAATACTTGAATTGTTCGTTTACTTCTCTGCTAACCATGATATTTCGTAAAATAAATTTTGATAAAAATGTGGAAAATTGAATTTCATGAAAGCAACCCAAGATCAATTGCTTCTTTGGAAATTATGCAAAGCACTGATTGGTCTTGTTTCAAAGATTACAAGGAATACATATTTTAAAGTTGGAAAAAAAATGCTGGAGGAATTTGGTTGCTTTTGTTTATTTGAAGTTTTGATGACTTGCATGATTGTGCTCTACAGGGATATCAAAGGTGCAAATTTGCTTGTTGATGCATCCGGAATCGTTAAACTTGCAGATTTTGGGCTATCTAAACATGTAAGTTCTAAATTTAGGTTGAATACACTTTTACCCCCCAACTACCAAGTGTTTAAACTATGCATTTCAAAGTACCATAATTGACACATTGCACCTAGAGCTGTAAATGAACTAGGTTACTTGACAGTCTGCTCGGTACTCGCTTGATTAAACTCGAATCAAACTCGACTCGTGAAAAAAAAACTTGCTCGTGAAAGCATTTCAAAGTAACATAAACTCGCTTGTTTATGTTGGAGTCGACTTGTTAGCTCGACTCAATTAAAATTCATTTATATATTGATAAATATATACACATATATATGTATTGCTAATAATATAAGCATAGCATTTTTATAATTAAATATGTAATATGTAATCTTATTACTTATATTTATATGATGAATATACTTCATAGTTATATTTTATAATTTGTACAATAATTAGTCTATAAAATTTAATAATTTCATATATTAGTACATGGGAACCATGTGAAATACGTATATGCTATCATATTATGTGTATTTATTAATAATATATATAAGCATATAATATATTGTTATGACGAATAAATATCAACTAGTTATATATTAAATATTAAATATTTATTACTTATTTATTTTTAAATTTTATTCAAAAAATTTTAAGAAAAAATTCGAGCTCGAGCTTGGCTCGACTCGAGTTTGTTTGTAGGATGAGCTTGAGCTCTAGCTCAAGTTGGAAGTTTAGTTTATCGAGTTGAGCTCGAATAAAGAATAAATAAAAACTCGAGCTCGGGCTCGAGTTTGAGTATTTTGAGTTGAACTCGAGCTCGGCTCGATTACAGTCCTAATTGCACCCACCAATTTCTGCCAACTATCAAATAATACCATCCGTTAAGCTCAGATGCCACATTTTGTCACATTGCTTCTTCTTTTTTGTCATTTTAGCTGTTAAATTTTGATGGGTCCTAGTTGCTAGTTTTTATTTTTGATAAGTAGAATTTTATTCAACAAAAGCAATAGCCGGTTACAAAGATTAGACATGGCCTATTAGCTAGGCATGTTGGATACAAGGAAATCATGTAGGTCTATGTCATTGAAATCCATGGCAATAGACCATATACAAAGAGTTCTATAAAATAAAACTTTCAGCTGCTCCTGAGATTTCTCATTGTCTTTGAAAGTTCTCTCATTGCGCTCATACCAAAGGCACCACATGATGCATATAGGAATCATTTTCCGTATGGCTATTTTTTTTTTTTTTTGATAAGTATCATTTTCCATATGGCTATGATTTGACGTTCATCCCTAATAGAGGTTCGGCAAGCCATAATTGCCACTACGGACTCTGACATGACCTAAGTTAAGTCCAATCTTTTGAAGACCTCGTTCCAAAGTATTCAGGCTGTGTCGCAATGCAAAAGGAGATGATTGATTGACTCACCCCCACTATGGCACATGCAACACTAATATGCAATAATAACTCTTTTTTTTCTTAAGTTATCTGTAGTGAGAATCTTTCTTAATGCTGCTGTCCACATGAAGAAAGCCGCTTTTTGGGGTGCTTTATGACGCCAAATTTTCCTCCATGAAAACTGTAACACAGGTCCTTGATTGAGAACCTTGTAGAAAGAGCGGATTGTGAAGATTCCTCTCCCTGCAGGGTTCCACCATAGGCCATCTTGAATCTGGGTGTTCGGTCTTTGAGAATAAATGAGGCTATAAAAATCCACAAAGGTATTTATTTCCCAATCCTGCTCTGCCCAGTTGAAGTTGATGTTCCAATGAAGACGTCCATCGGCTAACTCCAAAACTTCCGCCACAGTGATATTTTTATCACTTGCAATCTGAAACAAAGAAGGAAACAAATTAGTCATGGCCCTATCACCACACAAAACATCTTTCCAAAATCTAATTCTTGAGCCTGCGCCACATTGAAGCCTAGTATTCTGCTGAAAAACCCCCCACCCACTTCTTATATTTTTCCACACTCCTACGCCACTTGCCCCTCTAACATCATTAGAGCTCCAACCCCCCCCCCCCCCCCCCTCCTCTCCTCCCCCATCTCCCATCCCCCTTCAAATTTGTGATCTATCACCACTCTCCAAAGAGCTACTGGTTCTTGATGGTACCTCCACAACCATTTACCAAGTAGTGCTTGGTTGAAACATCTCAAATTACGAATGCCCAAACCGCCATTTGATAAGGGGCGGTGAATGCCCAAACCCTAGTTGCTAGTTTTGAGTAGTTTTAGGGTGTAATGTGTCAGTTTTGGTAGTTTAAGGAGAAAATGAATACACTTGATAGCTAAGACTTTAGAGGTAAAAAGTGTATTAACACTTGGTTATAGATTGGACATGATTTTGTACTTCCAACCTATTTACAGGAAGGTTGTGGTTACAAACTAGGTTTAATGACAGTTCGTGTTAAATGGTTCAAACACGTGATAAAATGTATTGTCCCTTATTACAACTCCCTCAAGCTAGTGTGAATAATGCATCTGTGGTATTTCCTGTGGTGAGCATTGGTCCACAAATATTTCCTGCACAATTTTATTTCAGCATCATCAGGGCCACATATTTTTACTTGGTTTTTGAGATACCCTGGAGTTTTTTTTCTCTTTTTTTTCTCTCTCTCTTTCTTTAGTTTGTTTTGTTGTTGTTTCATACTTGAACCTTGTCTCTAATCAGCTTACAGGAGAATCATGTAATCTTTCTTTGAAGGGTAGTCCATACTGGATGGCTCCAGAGGTACTTCCCTATGCAATTGAACGTGAGTTTTGTAATTAGCTTGTACCTTTTATTTCTACATCTAATTCTGATTCTATTGTACAGGTCATGCAAGCTACAATGCAAAATGGTAAAAATCCTAACCTTGCTTTGGCGGTTGACATTTGGAGTTTGGGTTGCACCATCATTGAAATGCTGAACGGAAAACCTCCTTGGTATGAGTTTTCAGGGGTGAGGACATTATAAAACTTGTTATGCTTTTTGTTATGACATTCTAAGCTTGTAAAAGTTTTGCCACACCCTATTGTTCAGGTGCTCAGCATGAATTCAAGTTAACTCTGACATGTATGGACCTAACAAAGAATCACACTTGTGTTGAGGAATTTCTTGTGGTTAATCTTTGGACGTGTAACTGATTGTTTATACTATTCCATTTTCAAGGGAAAATACAAAATAAAAGGAGAAAGGAACCTGCATTTAGCCTTGCGACATTTTGTTCTTACTATATTTGCCTTTTGGGTAACATGACCCTAGTTTCACAAGAAAGCATTTAGGGATTGAGATCTTGAAAGGGTGTTTGCAAGTCGATCTTTATTTGTGAAATGGTTCTCATTTCCCATTTAGTTTATAGAAGCTTGTATTTATAAATTGTGTGCGGGATTCAGAGTATCCTTTCCAATTTTCATCCTTTGTGGGTTTAATATGTTCTACTTCCAGGTGGCATTGAATAACTGTAAACTAAATCTGGTTCATTTTTCCTTTTTCAATATTATTGACATGCTGTTGTTGATGACCCTTGGCATCTGCCTGATGTCTTTAACTTGCATGGTAGCAGTGGACACTTGGCTAGTTTTGCATTTTTTTCCTCTTTTATTTATTTATTATTACTATTTTTTTTACGACAATGTTGAGATAGTGCTCACTTGTTTTCTTTCTTCAACCATGAATCCTAGTCATCCTTGGACATGCCCATCTTTATTTTACAGAACTTTTGCAGTGTGTGTCTATATTCATACTTTCGGGCTTACGTATCCTAACTTTCTTCAATTTCTTCAGCCTCAGGCTATGTTCAAAGTTTTGAATAGTTCTCCAATCATTCCAGAAACATTGTCCTCAGAGGGAAAGGATTTCCTCCAACGGTGTTTTCGAAGGAATCCTGCAGAGCGGCCAACAGCTAATATGCTACTAGAGCATCCATTTGTGCAAAATTCACATGATCATATTAATTCAGTCTGTTGGCAGGCATTTTCTACGGTTGATCTTATTGTAAGTATGAACTATAGGTCCTTGATGAATAGCAATAATGACATCCAGATGTAATGACAACCCAACCCTAACCCTGCAAGAAAAAGAATAAAAAGGAGAAACAAATGCATGATTGATCCAAAGATTTCTAAATTGTTCAACATCTCAAATTGTTGTTGAAAGTTTCCTTACATGTTTTATATCTATGTGTGATCTTCTAGGATAAGCGACATACTGTTGGAGATGACACAGAGAATAAAGATGTGATGTCAATCGGCGCACGAATCATGAGCAGGAATCTGCCCTTTAGTGGGTAAAAATTCTTAACAGAACTACGCAGATTGTAATTGTTCAGTTATTAAATTGATGTTGCTGGCTACTCAATTTGGCTTGCAATGTAACTGACTTCGATATATTTCTCTTAGTGCAACCTGCCAGCATCATGGTTCTTGTAAGTGCCTTAAGGCTTTCCATCATCTTCCATCCGCGCCTCAAGCTTTCCGTGGCCTATCTCCGACAGAGTGTACTCGTAGTTCACACAGTTGCAGCCCTCCAAGTATTTTCAACAATGTATCCCTTGGCACTGTCAGCGACCATTCACTTGCACATACAAGAACTCATGGAAGGGAAGTTTCACACCTCTGAACTGTTTTTATTCTCTACTTAAGAGTGGGAATGGAACTATGGTCCTCTTAATGTGTACAACTGGGCAAAGGGCAGCAGTTGGTTAGAAGAGGCGATTCTGGGACTTCTGATGGAGATCTAATTTGCATTATCATTTAGTGCTTTCTTCTGCACATTTGATCTAGAAGAGGTTCAATTTACCATATATGAATTTTTGCTGCCTCTTTTGGCCTTTACCAGGAAAGGAAGTAAGCTCAGCTGGCAATTGAGAGTTATTTGTCTGCGATTCTTCGGTAAAGCTTTGGGTTTGAACTAACACAATAGTTCATACTTCTGAAAAATAGAAAAGACCTCCAATAGATAGAAAAAAATAGGAAGATGGTAAAATTAGGATAATGTAACTTTTTTTATGACAGAAATAAATTTGTAGATATTGGGACTCCATCTTGTATCAATTAATAATTCATTTGGCAATAAATATGTTTCAATTAATTTTTATAAAAATCTGGGGACAAGATATTGAGATGGCAGATGAAGCTTGTTTCAGTTACTTTCATCTTATCATAGGATACCATGTCAATTAAAATTGGTATTGTTGAGATCGTGCGATAATTATGATGAATAATATGAAATTAACAAACAAGAAAGTAAGAGAAAAATAATACAAAAATTTATGTAGTTCGGTGATTTGTGTACATTCACAGTAGTGAGCGGTGAAAATTTTATTATATTAAATGTAGAGTTATATTATATATATTTATACTAATTCTAAGTGTACAGATGTATTTAAAAAATTTATAAAAATACTTTTGTACTATATCACGGGAGTCCCCCCCCCCCCCCCCCCCCAAAAAAAAATCCTCAATCTAATAAGCGGCCCAAATAAAATAAAATACTATTTATATACTCATCAAATATAAATCATATCCTTTAATAGGTATTTAAATAAACACTGCTTTAATTTTATGATATGCAATGATAAAATAGGAATATCAAGTTATCCATTAATACTGGGAAAAAGCTGTTTAGGTTTATATTAAACGAGAAGTTTTCTACATTTGTATTTATCCCGAGTAGAGAAACATCTGAAAAACTCATAAATTGTCTACCGAGTTAGGTCTGGTTTGGATTTGAAACTCACATCAACTTATCTTAATTTATCTTAATTTTATTATTATATTTTTTAAATTTTCTATACAAAACACAAATTTCTATATCTTTTTTAAATTCTAATACAGCTTGTTAAAATTTTAAATAATAATAATATTAAAAAATAAATTAAACTCATCTCATCTTTTAATTTAAATGGAGTTAGTGTTTAATAATCCTTGCATGGATCTTTATTTAATAATATGAAATCAATTACAAGTAAACACTATTATATCAATAGTGATGAATTTGACAAGATGTAATTTTTTAAATTCTTGTAAAACGCTGCATCATTATTCGAGGTGAGAAGCATTGTGTTTCATCCAGGTTGCTGGCTGAGAACCGGGGAACATATGAGATATGATGCAGCAATATTTAATTGTTTATTTAAAATCAGTTATTTTTTAACAAAATAATTATTTTTAATTAAAATAAATATATTTTTATTATAAATAATTAATCACAAATACTCATTTTTTTTTATAATAAATATGAGATGTTCATAATGTTTTTAGCAAATGTCATCATCCAGATCGTCAGAGGTAATGAACGACCTAGATGTTCAAAATTTTGATCCCAGAAAGAAGGTAACGTTTGGTTTCGAATGCTAATCAGCTATAGATTTTCGGAAAAATAATTAACTCTTCCATATTCGGCTACTAATCGAAATATTGGGCTTAAGCATCAAAGAAGGTGCCAAAAAACCAGTTCACATTGTATTTTGGGTACAAAAATTAAAACTGATTTAAATTTTTTTTATTTTTATTTTTATTTTTTATCTAATGCCACGTCTTAACTAATTGTAAAAGTATAATATAAACTAATCTTAAAAAAAAAAATAATAGCAACTCCATTCTCTATCTTCTAACGATAAATTGTGTATTCTTATGGATTTTTATTAGATGGTTAGTTTAGAAAAGTTTTTTTGCTCACTTAAGGTGCAAACTTCTTATTTGCAGGATTGGATTTCAGACTTGGTTTTTTTTTTTTTTAATAAAATGAAATAAGACGAGATAAAACTTAAAAGGAAAATGATACTATGAAGACAATATTGTTTTAATAATATTGTTTATTTTTTTAATTATTACTTAAGAAAATATTGTTTCATAATATTGTTTATTTTTTTATTTTATTTTTTAAATATTTAAGAGTGTTTACAAAATGATGTAAAAAAAAAATATAAAAACAAAAGAAAAAAAAATACACTATGTGAACTCTTTATAGGGCTCCCTAGCATCTCACAACTTAAAAATTGAATACATTATTGTTATAATATATATTTTTTAAATTAGTCTTATTTTAAAATTTGAAAAAATTATTTTGAGATTTGAAAAAATTGAATTATTTATTTTATTTTATATGAGAAATTTAAAAAATAATAATAATGAGATGGGATGAGATGAGATGAGAGTGTTTATTAAAACAAATAATAAGTTGACTCCAAATAACCTCTTTTACTAAACCCATCTATTATATAGTTATATGCATTTATAAAGCTATTATATAGAGCTATTTAGTAAATACGAGACTCACATATAATTTTTTTTTTAATAAAAGACCTCACTTTTTTATCAAAAATTATGCAATATTTGTATACTTTATGAGTATATCTAATGTTACTTGTAAAAGAAACCAATTAATTTAGAAAGAATAAAATTAAAAATATATAAAAAATTAAAATAAGTGTGATACATGAGAATAATGAGTAGCAACACTCAATTTCAAATGTGAGGTCGACATGGACATAAAATATCAAAAGGAAGATTTTTTTATTTTTATATAAATAGAGTTTATTTAGTAAAAAAATTTAAACAAACGTAAATTGTAATTTGATATGATATATTAAATTATAAAATTATTTTTATCATAAAATAAATGTAATATATTATCTAAAGTCATGCTAGTTTATAATTAATTTATATAAAATATCTTTTGTCACTATGTTATAAAGAGTATAAATGATTATTTTCATTTTGAAAAATAATAGACGTAGTCATGAAATTATAAATGACGTGTAATTATTTAAAAAAAAATATATATATGAAATTTACGTAAAAAAAAATTAATTTTTTTTAAAAAAAATTAATTTCATTTTTTAATTTATTGGAGGTTGAGAGGGAATATACAAATTTTGCACTCTCCACTTTGTAATCTAGATTCTGAACTATCTAGTATCGCTCTGCTAAGCACTCTTCAGTTTGCTCTGACAAGAACTAGGGCAAGACGATTAGATTCCTCGTTTGCGTCTTGGATCTCGATTATCCTTGAGCAAACATTTTACCTGGGAGCATTCTTATGGCGAATAGGTAATCTCCATTTATTTCTTTGCGATGTTGTGGAATTAATACTGAAAGGATCGTCGTGCATTGTTGTGGATTTTTTTGTTTTTCAATTAAATTTTGGTTTCCTGTTTTCTGTTATTGCCAGGATTTTTGAGTGATTTATGAGAACGAAACTTGGTTTGGCTCTCGTTGATGATCATATATTGTTTTGATGGGGAAAGCTCTCTGCTACGGTATGTGTTTTCTACATATTGTTGGATTTTTCGGACGGTCCCCATCTGATTGAAATGTGTTCCAATATAAGTGAGAGTTTAGATCAACATTCTGTTTGGAAGGGAGAGTATGCAGTGAAACGGAAATTGGAAAGCAAAACCCATTGAAATGGTTTTATTTATCTCGTAAACAAAATAGATATGAAAATCAGATGAACTTGACTTAGAAAATATAGTATATGTTTTGCCTTTACGAGGCAAAGCCCATTAACTATATGGCTATATGTTTTACCTTTACTAGAGTAGTTTTTTTAAGCCTAATCTAGTGAACTCGACTTAGAAACCTAATACTAGTTTTTCCAGATCCGTCATAGATTAATTTCAAATATGCTAAACGAAATCATAGGAGATCTATTGTCCTCAGTCTATGCCTTTTGGTTTTTCATTTTTTGTGTGTTTTTTTTTTTTTGGGGGGGGGGGGGGAGTTTATCTGTCAAAAAACAAGGAAAAAACTTCTTACAAGCCTATTACTGTTTTCTTGGTCTTATAGACTTGCATGATCTTTTATTCTGCAGATGGCCAAAAGACAGAAGTCTCTAAAAGTTTAATCAATAATATCTGTGATGTCTTCTCTGATGGAATACATTTTGCAGCACCAATTTCTTCCTTGAGGACAAATGAATTTGATCTGGTATGGTCATGTTTCGGTAAAATAGATCCTTAACTATGTTACTATGTTTGCTAGACTGTTATATGTCTGTGCTCCTAGAGCTGCTTTTAACTTCAAGATGCATTGTCCTCTTATTTTGTTAGGTACAAGGTGTTTTACGAATGCTGCAAGGATTTTCTAGTTCCCTGTTCTATTGGGACCAGAATGAAAAAAGTTTTTATGCTAAAACTGGAATATATGTGACTCACCTTTCCCATACAAGCCTCCTCACTATTCTTAATCAATTTATGTATGCTGCGGCTTGTTTACAACATGTAGAAACAGTAGTCAATGAAGTTGAGAAATCTATGAGATCACCTCCTCCAACTTTGAGGGCATTTACATGCTCTGTTTCTGCATGGCTTAAGGTATGTACGTAATGGTATACAATTTCAATTATCTATCATCTTTCTTGCTACAATGAAGACAAATTTACATCCTTTTAGAGCAGAGGTTGAGGGATATTGCTTTGAATGAGGAAATGAAGATATGCAGTGCGGACATGGGGACCACTCCAACCTTGTTAGGTTTGGCCAGTTCTTTATCAAGGTTTGTACCTGTTCAATCTCATGCCAATCAACAATGTGGTAGTTGTTGCTGTTTGGTCTATCCTGTTAGTGACTAGTTCCATACAGAATTTTGCAACTTCATGTTGAGATCTTTTATCATTCATTTTGAAAGCTATTATTCTCTTGGTCTAGGAGCCCACCTAAGAAGAGTAAAATAATAAAAAAGGGAAAACAGAATGTGAACCATAAAGGGTTTTATGATTTGAATTGGTCCTCCATTTTCTTTCCTTGAAAGGACACCCCTAAAATGTGATTTCTGTGTCTCCCATCAGCATGCATAAGCATTTGGTTCCTTCTCTAGGCCCCACATGCTTTTCACATTTCTTTTGGTTGCAGTCAGTGCACTAGATATCTTCTATGTTTAGTTACATGTGAAATTAGACTCAGTGTCTATGTTAGATAGGTTATTATCCCTCTCTCTTTGATGTACTCTCATGCAGTCACATTTATGGTCTCAATCCTGATATCCTTCTTGTTGTGACAATCACTGATGACCCTTTATTGATATTAGTCTTTGTTCAGGTGCTGAGTTTCTATTTCAAATAGTCCATGGAGCCATTCCCCGAGAATACGTTGAGTCTAATTTTTCTGTTCCAGCTGCTGAATTGGCTGTTTGTGTGCTTGACTATCTTTACCAGAGGCTCAATGAAGTGTGTCTAGTACAAGGTGGTGAGGTTGTGACTAATGTTGTGCAACACTGTGCTTGATATTTGATTTTTTTTTTGCTTCTCTTTAAAAGTTATGCTACTTTCAGGTGGAAGCCTATCAGATGCTGCTTCACATATTTGTTGGGAGTTTGTTGCCATATATTGAGGGTCTTGATTCGTGGCTATTTGAAGGATCACTAGATGATCCTTTTGAGGAGGTAACTGTGATGAAAAATTTGTTTATATCAAAAAGCTTAGAAGAGTTCTATGTTGGATTTTCGAGCACCTCAGAAGTAGCTCTACACTTTCAAAGATTGATTTCGTTTGATGTAAAAACTGTTTCAAAACATGTTTCTTTGGTGAAACAATGTTAGTGGTTGTCTTGCGGATGGAGTTTGTTGCATTGCGCAGGTGAATATTAGGGATCATACGTTTGACTTCCCATCATATCTTTTATATTGAATTTATGTTTCACATTTTCTGATGTATGCATTTTCTGAAATTGAGAATTTGTCTTATGCTTTATTTAAGCAGTGTTGACAGAGGGTTAGAACAATGTCCTTTATTTAAGTACTGTGTTGATCATTCTTATACCCATTGCAGATGTTCTTTTATGCAAACAGAGCAATCTTGGTCGATGAGGCTGATTTCTGGGAGAAGAGCTATCTACTAAGATCAGTACAGTTTCGTAAGTTTGATGATGAGCTCTCTGCCACAACTTCTGCCAGTGATTGTGTACCTCTGACAAATGACAAGAAGGAAACAGGTGAAAGGGATTCCATCTCTCTATCTAGCTCTATCAAAGGAAAAGAGGGGAGCATCAGAGATTGCCAAGCTTGTCCTCTGTTTATTAAGGAGATGTCTAAATCAGTTCTCTCTGCCGGAAAATCATTGCAACTGATCCGGCATGTTCCTACTACATTCTCAGTGAAATCTAGCAAAGGAAGTGATTGCCAGTTTGACCGTTTTGGAACTTCGAGTGATGGTTTTCATCGTGGGCAGATTATAGCCGGGTTAACCTTATCAGAAATTTTCTTTGTGTCATTAGCAGGTCTCATAGGGCATGGTGATCACATTTCTAGATACTTTTGGCAAGATAACCACTGCAAAACCACCCCAGCATTTGAGGAATCCTTTGTGAACAGATTAAAAGTAGAACATGGTGGTGGTGAAACTTTGCCACTTTTACCATACTCAGAGAAGCTTTGGTATAAGTTCTTGGTTGATACATTGCTACAAAAGAGAGTGATCAATTCAAAGCCTGCATGTAAGGATGCAAGTTGTTCTCTTTATGCAAAGGAAGAAAATAGGGTTGCAGATGTTGGTGATAAATTGCCTCTCTTGGAATCGTTCTGTGTAGAAAATCCAGTTATTACTGTGTGCCAGAAGATCCTTAGAAAGAATATATATGCCTGGAAAACACTTAGCTTGTCTAGAAATTTCTATTTACCACCTCTAAATGATGAGATTTTACGGAAGGCTGTGTTTGGTAACGAGCAGATATCATCTCATGCTACCCAAGGAACAAACTATGCTTTTGGTTTCCAGTTTAGTGAATCTGAATATATTCGTTCACTAAATGACGCAGAAATGTTGGAAGTGTTGTTTCCTTTTCCTACTCTTCTTCCGACATTTCAGGTACTTCTAGAGTGGCAGTTTTCTGTGCAGCTTTACAGATATCTTTTTTATCATTCCTTGAAAGTATTCATAAGACCTGTATGTTATTTGGAAACAGGATGATCTCCGAATGTCAGAGCTGTTACCTTTCCAGAATAATAGCACTCTTGCATCAAGAGTTCTTACATGGATGCAAAATGTTGAAATGAGAACTACTCCACTTCCCCTGGTTATTATGCAGGAATGCCTTACGATCTACATTAAGAAACAAGTAAATAGCTAAAACTAGTTTATAGAAATTTAGTTTCTTATTATTGTTTGCTTGCAGTTCATATATAAAAATTAAATTACTTCTCTATGTCATAGGTGGATTATGTAGGCAAGCATATATTGTCGAAGTTGATGACTGAGTGGAGGTTAATGGAGGAACTTTCAGTGTTGCGTGCAATATACTTGTTAGGTTCAGGTACTCTTTATTTAGAAAGATGAACTTTTTTTTTTTCTGGTCTATGTTTATTACTAGACGTCCACAAATTTCTTTGACATATTTACTGATAGATTGTTACCTTCAGGTGATCTGCTGCAGCACTTTTTGACTGTGATTTTTAATAAGCTGGACAAGGGAGAAACCTGGGATGACGATTTTGAGTTGAATACAATACTGCAGGTGAAATTACTCCCTCCAATAAAGTATTTTGCTTACTGTTTGAGGCAGGTTATGGTTACATGAAAGATTTTACAACAGCTATCAACATCACAAAATTACTTTGAATAAATGTATTTTCCTTCATGTTTAAAGAAGTCTGTACAAACTTTTAAGAATACTTGGCATGTGTTCTTATTGAGATTCCTTTTACCATAGGTCCATAAAAGCAAAATCTTATAAATTAGTTTTATAACTAATCACCTTCTAGTAAGAATTGCACTACTCTCTCTCTCAACCTCTCTCTTCCTCTCCCTCTCTTGTTTTCAATGAATGTTGATGGCATGTTATCTTGCCTTTGATAACCTCCATTTTCTTACCTATCATGTAATCAATCTCTCTTTCTTTCTCATTTGGATGGGTTTCTTAAAGTTGGGGATTTTGAACCACTTTCATGCTGAAAGCAAGTGGTTTGAGTTCTTCGTGAAGGGGTCTCTATTTTATGGATAACTGGAAGGAGCAGGGGGCAAAGCGAACAGTGCCTTTGGGAAGAATCAATTTTGGTTGGTTTCTGGCTACTGTGGAGGCACTACCCCAGGTGGAGGGGTCGAAGGAATTCCTGAGAACTTCCTGAGCAAAGCATCCCTGGCTCAAACAGAGCATACATGGCTCAAAAGTGCTGTGGAAGGTATAAGGAGAATATCATTGGAATAAATGTATGGTCAAATTTCTACTCTATATATTAGAACATTGACACACAGGAAGAACTATCTTTTACCCTTCTTTCTCTAATTTCCATCCCTACTGTAATAAAAGGTAGGGTGGGAAGAGTTGGAGAGGCTACGTCAGTATGTCTGCAAGGTGCCTGAAGTGTTCCACTCATTTCTCGGGATTTTATGATTTAGTATTATTAATTTATTGATTGCATGTAATAGGCGGTATTTATCGGTCCTGGTTGTTGTGGTCAATGTGTTTTTCATTTCTCTTGCTACTTTAGGTAGTAATTTTCTTTCTAATTGGATATAGGAATCTATTAGAAACTCTGCCGATGGAATGGTACTAAGTGCTCCAGATGCATTGGTTGTGTCCATTGCCAAAACTCAAGGTGTTGATGGTGATCAACCTAATGTAATTACCTTTGCCTCAACCCCTCGAAAAAGTCGTGTTCATAGCTTTGGGATTGACGGCCTTGACTTACTGAAATTCACATACAAGGTTTGTGTCATGTTTAGCTTCACCTCATTTTATCTTTCATGCCCATTTTATGTATCAACTGTCATTTGCATGTGACAGGTCTCTTGGCCACTTGAGCTTATTGCTAATTCAGAGGCTGTTAAGAAGTACAACCAGGTAAATATTTTTACTTTTGGTTGTGTCCAAGGTGTCTTCTTCTTGGTGCTTTCTGATTGTTCCATGTTTGATGTAGGTGATGGGCTTCTTGTTGAAAGTCAAGCGTGCAAAATTTGTTCTTGATAAAACTCGGAGATGGATGTGGAAAGTTAGTTCTCTCTTTTCTTTTCTCCAATGTTATTGTATAACCATTAATTTTCCTTTTGAGCAGAGCATATAATTGAGATGTAGATACCCAAGTACTTATAACACGGATCAGTGTTGACAATTTTTTTAAGGATCACATGTTTAAGGTTTTCTGATTTATATGATGTTCCAATTACCTTGCAGAGTAGAGGTACTGCAGAAAGCAACCGCAAGCGCCACTGGTTAGTGGAACAGAAACTCCTCCATTTTGTGGATGCTTTTCACCAATATGTAATGGACAGGGTAAGGCTTGTCCCACTGTATATATGGACCTTACTTTCAGGGAAATTCTATTGCTATATGCAATCTTTGACCCATGCACATGGCCAGAATGTAATGTTTTGATTTGGGATGTTGTACACATGCCTTTAACAATCCAAACGAAGTGCTACTTAGTTTTCATGTTACGTATTGTATTTGTTGAATTTTTTGTAATGAACATAGTTCTCTGTTTGTGTGTGCTCTCTATATGTTATATATTATAGCAGCACCTCGACACGTTTTCTTATTTCAAACCTCTATAAAGTTTCGTTGACTTGTCCCACTTATTTGTTTTTTCCTTTGGTTTTTCACCTCATGGATAAAAACTTTTTATGTATACTGATATGGTTATAAATCATTAGCTTATTACCTGGGTTGATTTAGATGTTCTGTCGAGGGATTGGCTAAGTGCTCTAGTGGAACATCATGGTGGGAGGAAATTGTTTGAAATATGATGGCAGAAGTTATCTAGTTTGACGTGGATTTTATTCATTCTCTTAGAACTTGATTTATGTTTTTATGCATGGATTTTTCCTGTTATTCCCAGTGGATTTCAATTCATAATATGCTTTGAGCTTTAGTGAGTGTTGTCATCAGTATAGAGAGATGTTGCAAAAACTATAACTTAGCTGGTAGAAAGAAAGAAATTAAGTCTCGATATTTATTACTTGTTTTGCATGTTTTAGGTTATTTCCAATCACAAGCATAATGTTTTGTGGTTGCTTCTTTTTCTACTTTCATAGTGCCCCTCAAAATTTAAATGCATTCTCAAGACTCCTCATACTACAGTTCATAATCCACAAGAACATATATGGATTGTTTATTTTTGTTTTTATTCAAATTCACATACATAACTAGAATGTGTTCTGCTCACAAAGGCTACTCTTCAAGCAAAAGGTCCTCTTAAACATGATATGACATTTAAATCAATGTAATATTGAGAATTTCCTTCAAAAGCTACATATTTAACAATGGGAAGTGGCAGTTATAATTACATCTAATATTCTTTTCCTCATAAATGGTGTGTCATGCTATAAGTTACTAGTAATGCTCATACCATTTGGCATCCGAGTTTTTATTTTCATCACTATCGAACTTCTGATCTCTGATAGTAATTTGGTAAGCAGGTATATCATAGTGCATGGCTTGAACTATGTGAGGGTATGGCAGCTGCAAGATCCTTGGATGAAGTCATAGAAGTGCACGAAGCCTATTTACTTTCAATTCAGCGGCAGTGCTTTGTTGTCCCAGATAAACTGGTGAGTATTCAGCGTCTTGCTTTTTGTTTTTATTTAATTTAATTAAGGCTTGGATCTTTCAAGTGATAATTTTGAAGAAAAACTGAGTTCTTTTTAATGCTTTCTTTGCTTCCAGTGGGCTCTGATTGCAAGCCGAATCAACAGCATCCTTGGATTAGCTCTTGATTTTTATTCCATACAGCAAACGCTAACTAGTGGTGGTGCAGTTTCTGCGATCAAGGCCAGATGTGAGATGGAAATTGACCGTATTGAGAAACAGTTTGATGATTGCATTGCTTTCCTACTGAGAGTAAACTTTTATCCATCCTAATTCCATTATTGATGATGTTTACGATGTAACTGTCAAAGTTGGCATCAAAACTGTAGTTTGCTTAAAGAATGATATCTTTTCAACAGGCACGAGTAAGATACGAAAGTAGTTGTACTCGCAAAATGGGAATATTATAGTGGGTGATTTTCTGTGCAGGTCCTATCTTTCAAGCTCAATGTCGGGCACTTCCCTCATCTGGCAGATTTGGTTACGAGGATCAACTACAACTATTTCTACATGTCTGATGGTGGAAACTTGATGATTGCACCTAGTTCTGAAACTGTTGGTTTGAAACTAGGGAAGGCCTCTGCTGGTAGAACAGACTGATCAAATCTTTCAAGTATTTTCATGATGTTGCACCTTGTAGTGTGTTTCAGGACGATAATGCCCTATCTGGAAAGGCCCCTTATTTTCCACTGCTGGTTTTGTTGAGAGAACTATAGGGATATGAGTGAAGCAGATGTTGTGGCAGCAGCCTTGGACTCTGGGTCCGTACTGGTACAGCTATCGGATTATGTCGCGTATAAATTTCTTGAGGTTATGCCTATCTTAGATCCTGAGGTTTCTTTGTTCACTTCGCTAGAAGATTCTAGGTTTCTCTAATCTTCATTTAGGCTTTTTTGTTTGCAATGCTATGCTTTGTTGCTTTCATAGGGGGGTATATATATATATATATATATGAAAATTTAAGGTGCTTGTGAGCTATATTTAGCGCGTTCGAGGTTTGATTCTTGCCAATATGTAGAATCATGCAATAGAATCATCTCATGTCCAGTTTGTAGAGACATCGTGCAGTTCTGTTGCATTTGGATTTCTTTGAAAGCAAGCAAGCAAACAAACAAAGATTCTAAGATTGGCGATCATTTGTATAGACATTCATCTCACTTTTATGTTTATGCGTTTATCCATATACCTTTGATTGTTTTTACTAAGGTAAGTATGTATGCCTGCCACACCCATTCCATTTTTATGTTGGCGTGATATTATCCATTAACTATTGAATTTGTTTCTATGATGGTGAATGAATAATGCCACAAGCACAATATAATAAGATTGGAATGAGTATAGTATATATAGCACAACTCGGACTAAATAGGAGAAATAAAAATAAAAAAACAGAATTTTATAGTAAATAACTTTTACTTGAAGGCTGGTTTTTACAAGTTCTAAATGTACAAGTCTCATGCAAACTTGTTATAAAATAGTGGACTCATCATGAAAAAGTGTAAAAATTACATTTTTTCTGTATAGAGTTCACGTGTTTTTTATAAAAATACTTATATATTTGAAATTTGTATCGAATATTTACTCTTTTAAGAATTGGCTTGTTGGATTTAGGACTCAACGAGAGTCCTTTTCATGCTGTTGATTTTGTAGGGCAAATGTGAAAGAACGATTGGATCTTTTCTTTTCAAACCTTCAATGGCTATCTCTGTTTCAAAATGCCATTATCATGCATCTATTTGCAACAACATTAGCTCTTTATCCGATCCTTCAGAGTACTTCGTGCTCAGAGCATTTTCTCCTGAAACCTTGTTAGTTCAAAGATTTTGGGTCAAAGACAAGTCCTGTTTCTTTGTTATTGCAGAGGAATGGCATCAAACTTTTGACGGGATGCCCCCCCACCACTTTGTCTGTGACAGAAGATAGCTGCCATGAGGCGATGGAAAAAGATCGCTTTGGTTCCATTCATGCTAATATAAAGAAATTGACTCCTCAATTTCGAATGATTAATGCCATATACTGTATTTTCATTATTCTTTGTCTGTCATACTTTGCTGATGTGTTATTATCCATCAATTATAAGATAAACTTTTAATTTTTCAAAAATAAAAGTTGAAAAGTTGATGAATAATATCACATCATCACTAGGATAGGAGTGCGACAAATATATAATATATAACATTTCAAATTGACTCAATAAATCAATATATATGATGTTATATATACAAAAAGATTAAATAAAATAAAATAAAATAAAATCATAAATTAATATATTTTTATAAAATTTATTAGACTATTTTATAATAAAAATTACTTTACAATGAAGTTACATTAAATTTACAAAAATGATGGGGAGAAGTTACATCTAAGAACACTCACTTAGATGAATTTGAATTTACTTTTATATAGTCCTTTTCCGACTTAAATAGCATTGTGTCAATTTCAAAGAAGACTACAAAAATGCACGGTGAACTATTTTCTTGATCTATTTTTGGGGTTCTGGACCTCTTGAGTTGGGTTTTCAATTATCTCAACCGTGCTGGTTGAGATGTTTGACCATTTGAATCGGGAACACCGTATTCTCTAGGTGTTTTCTGGAACTTCGAAGGAAGTAGAGTGGATTTCCGTTTGTGTTAAACAATTTGACCGATTTGATAGATGTCTAGTGCTTGTTGAGGCTTGACCTGCACCTATACCATAAAGACTGCCAATTTCTTTTTTGTCTTGGAATGACGTTGATGCTTTCTTTCTAAATGTATGAGAGCGAAGGTCTCTTTCAAGGAAAGTTGTTAAAACAAGTCGAATTCTTCCCAATATCGAGTCTCCTTCATCAAAGGGTTTGAAGATATGCTGCCTCTCCTTGTAAAAGAACATAGACACAGAGAAGATGAGAGCTGAAAAGGAAGCAATCCCAGCAATGAGAAATAAGCCCCAGAAGCTAGAGAGGCCAAGACTCTCAGAAGAAACTTGGGCATTGGAGTCTTCTTCACAATTGGTATGTTTCTCTAACCATTCGCTTTCAATTTGTTTCATTTTCTCTCCTTCTGTCACATTCAAGATTGCCCTAGAAACATCTGCTACAAGAGGTGAACCTCTTGGGAATACCTGCAAAATCATCCAACAAAAGAACCCTATTATGAAAAACTACTCTTTTTGCTACACAAACACACATTCAGATGAGAAATGTGTAAGGAATTAAGCTTACAAAGCCAAACCCATCAGTTTTATAGATTGATGCAGCCATGGTATACTTTGAGCAATATTGTCCTATAAACAGCTTCATGAAAGGGATCTCATCAAAAGCGGCAGCTATTCCACCATTGGCACTTCCTTTAGACAAAAGCTCATCGCATTCTTCTATTGAATTATACTGCTTAAACTGAGATTCCTTAAAAGACATTTCTTGTAAGATTCCCAACACAAAAGAACCTTTTTGGTACCCAACTCTCTCCCCATTCTTAATAAGCTGCTTGACCTCAGTAATTGTTGGTTGGAGATGTTGAACTGTTAGGAGAGATGCCAAACTTGCAGTGTAACTTTGAGTAAGAATGAGCACTACAAATACCCATATGATCACCACAAACCTAGTGCAGTTATTTATCACTCTCTCCCCTGTACATTGAATTCATAATGGTCATACAAAAGAACATAAATATGAGGTTAATTTCCTATAGAGCTTTGCCATAAGAATTTCTAAGATATCAATTAGAATCATTCAATAAAAAAAAATGATCTAGAATAAGAGAATATATAATTGGCAATTAAACTGCTAATGAACTGAATATCTCTTAACTTTGCTGCTTGATCCCCATTAATTTATCAATTATGAACTCTTATAGCCTCATCAAACATATTTATGTAATCTTTAGTAGTAATATGTATATGCGCATATAATGGCCTTTTATCTAGTCTAGTATTAAAAATGAAACTATAAAATGGGAAAGGGGACTTACGCTGTGCGAAAACCATGGTTGAGAAAGCATACCATAAGCTTGTCCCAATCTGATGTGAGCAAGGCCCACGAAAATCTTCATTTACTCTATGTTCAAGAAGCCATACCACAAACCCAGTGAACACAAAGAAACAACCACTTGTCATCCAAAGGTCCCAACTTAAAGGCTTCAAGAACACCCATGCATTTTTCCTCCTATTATCTCTGAGTGGCACTACCATTGATACTCCAGATTCAGTGAATGGCAATGTGAAATCCACAAAATTAGACCTATTTGCTATGATCGTTGTATCGCCTACCACAGCATCAAAGTTCTGTCAATCAAAATATTTACTTCCATTATTTCAATTAAGAGCATGAGTTCTTTCATTAAAATAGTAAGAATCATGAATATTTTACCGACCTGAAGAAATACTTGATAGACCAAATCATTGTAAGTACCGGCACTTTCACCTCCAGGTTTTGCAAAGGGAATGAAGTCATAGTTAACAGAATATGGTAATGCTTCCATTACAGCATTGAAGATGTCAATACAATACCCAGTAACATGTGTTCTGTTTGTGCTATTATCATATATGACCTTAACAAATTCACTGAAACCATTCTTCACTGGCACTCCTATTCTTAGCTTCTTTCTATTTGTTGGAATCTCCCAACCTTTAGGGACAGCGGTTAGATCACCAGGCCATATAATAGGTCCCAGATTGTTCTTGGAAGTAGAATATTTGCTTGTGTTCTTTGAATTCAATTCCCTTCTGAGTCCATCTTCTGGTGTCCAAAATCCAATCTGTCTTTCTCCATTACCATTCACATTAATTATCTGAAAAGTTGATGATTGTAGTTGCCCATTAAGAAGATTGAACTCCCCAAAAAGGCCTTTAAACTTAGTATCCTGTATCGCTTCACGAAGTTTTGGACCATATTGGGAGATCTCGAAACTTTCAAGATCAATTAAGTTACTTGAAGCATTTGTACTCTTTCCAACCTCGAGATTTGTAGTCCCAACCTTCTCAACTGCCCTGGCTAAAGCTGAAGCAGCATCATAAGCCCACAAACCAAAAACATTCAAATCAACATCTGTAATGGTTGGGTTGTCTTGTTGAAATTTCGTTTTCCATCGAACTGTAAAACTTTCAAGCTCTTTTGTCTTTGGAACATAAGTCTTCACACCCAATACCCCTTGCATTGAGGCAAGAACTGAGCGTTCTTTTGAGCTAACAAAGTTGGCAATCCCATTAGTAATGATCCAAACATAACCTTCACTCATCATTCCAATCTCTTTTGCCATTGTGAAAACTTGAGAACTGAGATTAGGAGACATGTGAACAATGAAAACTCTAGTTGGCATTGTCATCAACTTGTAAAGTTCTCCACTGATTTCAATATCAGTGGCCAATGGAGAAATGACACTTCGATAGGGAACACGAACATCAATATCTTGCAAGGCATCAATCAAATAGGGTAGTATACCTTCTCCATACCCATTGTCTATATATATAGGTACGGCTTCTCTCCATCCAAAAGCTTGAATAATTGCACTTATGGCTTTCACTTGAGATGAGTCGTTTTGAGCAATTCGAAAAAAGTATGGACTACGAAGTGAAGTAAGAGAAGGGCTTGTTGCTGAGTATGATATGATGGGCACCTGAGATTTACTCCCAAGATCAATCACAAAGTTTGCCTGCATTGAGTTTTGTGGCCCTATGATGGCTTTCACTTTTGTATTTTTCATTAGGTATAGAGCTGTGTTTTGAAAACCAAAAAAAGGAAAAAAAAACTTGATTTAGTGTCCATGCATATATACTCAATGAATAGCCATTGAAAAATCAGGGTAAAATATAGCACTTTCCAATGCATCAGTTTAAGATTCATGAACTACAAAGTAATGCTAGAGTCTTAGAATAAACAATTCTATGTGCGGTTACTTTTCTACTAATGTGATGGCAGGTTACATCATTTTAAAAAAAATATAAAATAACTATTTCGACCAATTACTTTATACAAAGAGTATACAAAAATAACTGTATATAAAAGAAGTTACAAAACTATTTTAGAATATATATTCCCTGTTTTGCACACTCCATTTGAGAAATGAGCAATGCTAAATATAGTCTTTAAATAGGGATTGCAATATAAGCTTAGTATAAAAAGTCTTGAAGTTAAAATAAAATCCTTTTTAAAATAATATATATATTTTCTATTTTATCCTTATTTATTAATGGAACTGCAATATAATCCTTTATCCAGAATTGTAAAAAGAATTTCTCTTAAAAAATAGTGAAGTTCATTAATATATATTTATTTTTTTGGAAAGAGAGCGCACAGAAATTGCACATCCTAATAACATTCACGAGTTCGTTACCAAATAATAATCATGCTGCCATAAGTTTCGATAAACTTTGTTTCTAAAATCATAATTTCATTTCTATGATCTTGTGCCGAATAAATATCACAGCCTACAATTGATGGGCTTTATTTTATAGTTATTAATATTAATAATAATAAAAAAAAGGATCCGATGAGAAAATGCCTCACAATTGTGCAAAAATTGAAGTGTTACGTTTTTTTTTTTTTTTTTTTTTTGTTTTTGAGTTGACACTGCCACGTTAAGCGGTCAATCTGAGCAGTAAACTTAGATAGCCGAGGAGCATTTTCCATATCAAAATTTCTCTTTGAATGAATGTTTTTAGTTTTTACAATCAGGATGAATCAAAGTTTGTTCTTCCTGCATGCGACCAGAATAAAATAAACAGAAAGTAGTTAATTAACGTCAAGATAATTATTAATTCACAAATGACCTCTTAATAAAGTATTGAAGAGACTAAAAGAATAAAGAACATATAATGAAAAGCTCTAGCATATTATCTTTTACTTTTTCCTATACTACATGACTTCTGTATGAGAGAGAGAGAGAGAGAGAGAGAGAGAGAGACCTGCAAAAGCAGCTTGGACAACATCATTTTTGGAGTCCCTGGGGTTGAGAAGAAGCCTAGTTTTGTAGTGAGAATGAGAGGCATAGAAGTCGGAAAGAGCCATGTTGATGCAACTCATCCCGACCTTCCCATTCCGCCCATTCATGTCCAAAACCACACCCACATCAACTAAGGTTAAGGTCGTGTTTTGTGCCTTCATCATAATCCTTTCGGAAACAATAATGAAGAGCAATAGATAACAAACTCCAATTCTGGCCGGAGATGGGACGTTCCAGCTCATGATCATCATGGTTAGGAAGTTTGAATAATAATGGACAACGTCGACTCCCGGCACATTATACTTGGATATTTGTCTTCACTCTCGAATGCTGAAAACCTTAGAAAAGTCTCTCATGATGACTGTTGACTTTCATGAGATACTTTCATGATGACTATTGACTTTAATGACTTTGTCTTCATCTAGGTAAGAACGTGTAAAAGAGGGAAGAATAGCATGAAAACAAACCAATTAATAATTAGGCGATTTATTTTTAAAAATAATGTGAGATTAGATGCGGTGAGATAATAAGATAAAAATTTTAAAAAATTATTATAATATATTTTTTTAATATTAGTTTTATATTAAATTTAAAAAAAAATTATTTTGAGATTTGAAAAAGTTGAATTGTTTAGATTATTTTATATGAAAATTTTAAAAAGTTTAATAATAAGTTTGAGATGAGATGAGATGAGATAATTTTAGAAAATAAACAAAGTAAATGATATTCCACGTGAACAAAAAAAAATGATAAATCATTGTCAACTGATCACTCACATTAGAGCAATCACATTTGGTCATCTCCCATAATTTTCCTTAATTTTAACTAAAAATCCCACTTTAAATAATTTTTTCTTTAATTTTAACGATCTTCAAAAAATTTCCCACACCCATCTCCTACACTTTTCTTCATAAATTAAAATAACATTCTTTTATTATTTCTTTATTATTTTTTCTCTAACCTCTATTTCCATTCTTAATCACTTACTCTTTTGTTTTTTTCTTTGTTTAATTATTTCCAACTTCAATTGGCTACAAAAAAAAAAAATATAGTATAAAATTTTTTGGTCAACACTTTTGAGTACATAAATTTAATATGATAATAAAAGAACCTAAAAAATAAATAACCTGTAATATTTTGTGTTTTATAATTAAAGGAATAAGTACCAAAAAATATAGCCAAAATCAACCCAATTAACATCAAAGACCTACGAAATCCACAGCAATATAGTCAAAATTCACAACAATATTAACCCAACCAACAACAACACAAGCCAAAATGAGAGACCCACAAAATTCCATGAAAACAACCCGCTCGATAACCCTACAATCACCCAATCAACAACAATATAAATCCTAGAAAAAGCCAAAATCAACCAATATTAAATGAATGGAAGGGTTTGGCGTAATCCTAGAGAGATGGTTCGAAAATCGCCGACCATGAAAAATGAGGCTGCTTTGATCTTACTAGCACGAAATATAGTATAAGAGATGAAGAAATCGCTGGCGATGGAGTAAGAGAATGGAGACGAAGGAGGTAGGTTGCGATAGAGAGGGCTCGAGAGAGTGAGAGATGGTGTGGGAGAGATTGCAGTCGTTGAGGTTAACTATGAACAGTCGTCTCCCAAGTTAAAAGGTCATCCACCAAGTTAAAATGGGAGACCGAATGTGGGGGCCAAAATGGATTAAGTCCCTAAATAATAACCAATACAGTAATATGAGGAGCTGGATGTGAGTGATCTTACACGGGACAGAAAGTCGAAAACAATTAAAGTTCAATCGACAGCATGTAGTACATTCATGCAAGCTCATGTTCACAAGTTAATTTGTTACTGGCCAAAGGAAAAAAGGCTCATAATGATCTTTTTGATAGAAAGTGATAGATCTACAAACATATTTCATAAAAGTAAATTTTGACATAATTATGTTCGATAGAGGAGGAAAGAGTCACAAGCGACTAAAAAGCACAATCATATGAGTATCATGTGACAATGCAATGGATTGAGTTGCATTAAACACTAGATTCAAAGATAAAATTAGTCAATTAACCACTTGTATCTTTATAATATTGGGCTCGTCCATAAAGATAGACCCTAGAATGGTGTAAATAACAATATAGTCTAACAAACTACATATATCACAATGAGATCTGGATATGTGAAGAATAATTCGAGCTAGATATATGTACCAGATAGACACCATTAATGACTGAACCATAATAGAAAGGTAATATACCAAAATTGGACACTAAGAATCTTATTTATAGAGAATTCTTGCCATAAGAGGTTAGTACAACCTTAAAAAATAAAGAACCAAGGAGAGAGATTCTTGGGTGATAGCAAGATTATAACCTTACATTGACTTAAACGTTGAAAACATCCCCTACTAGGTACCTCGAGTTTTTCTTTCTAGTTGCAAGTTGTTAGGGTGTGCTGTAAGCATACTAAGAATTGCATCAAAAATTTGGTGCCACTAAGAAACGGAGCAGTAAAGTTCGCAGTCTAAGCCATAGACTATTTTACGAAGTGGGTAGAAGCAAGCTGAAGTTGGAAACGATTATGATTGGCAACATTATATCATTCCTTTAGAAGTTTATTTTGTATCAGTTAGAAATACTACAAGCACTATTATAGGACAATGAAAGGTCGTTTGGCTACAACCAGTATATAGATTGGTGTATAGAACTAAGTATCAAAGTCAAATGCTCTTCTCCCAACCACTCCTAGGCTTGGGCAAGTGGAAACAATGAATAAGACTATGTTTAACATGGTAAATAAGAACCTACGTGCCAAAAGGAATGTGAGCCAAAAGGAATGTGGGCTAAAGAGCTCCTGAGAGCGTTATGGACATATATGACCACTATAAAGACCCCAATTAGGGAAACATAATTCTCGATGACCTATTATAGTGAGGTAATGATACTCGTGGAGATCAGCATGCCAAGTCATCGAGTCCAACACTATGATCGCTAAGAAATAGACAATAGAGGTTTGGAGGGAAATCTTGATTTGCTAGAGGAAAAGAGAGGATAGGCAGAGGTAAGGGCTGCAACCTATAAGAGAAGAATCGAAAAAAATACTTCAACAATAAAATCAAGCATTGTTTATTCAAATTTTGTAATCTTATGCTAAGAGAAGCGGGAACATCAACCAATAAGCAACAAGAGGGAAAGGTTGGACCCAAATGGGAGGGATCAATGTGTGTGATAGTAGCAAACAACGGATCGGGTTCATACCATCTAGAGGACATCAATGAGAAGAGACTTCCCCACCCATGGAAAGCAGAACACTTCAAAAAGTATTTCATTTAGTGATTTCATTTAATTTAAGATGCAATAAAATAACCTTTATATTAGTCTATAGTATTTGGTATAGATACTTATTGCATGCACCTTTAAACGAGTACTATGATGCTCTTCGGACAATCAAGCTAGGAGTTAGCAATGCAGATTCGATTGGAGTTAGACTTTACCCAAGCAGTGGCTGAGAACATCTCCTACACACTCATCAAGCTGGTGTTAGCAACGCACATGCATGGCTTACACCTGTACTCAGTGATCAAAGGCTAACAATGCACATGTGATCAAGGTTGGCCTTTGCCCAAGTAGCAATTGAGAACGTCTCTCGCCTACTTATGGAGCCAGGTGTTAGCAATACGCATGCGATCAAGGCTAACACCTATACCTAACAATCAACAACTAACAACGTGCTTGTGATCGAGGTTAGCTTTTTCCCATTTAGTGGTTTAGAATATCTCCTACCCACTCATCAAGCTGGCTCTTAATAGTGAGCAAGCAATTGAGGCTAACACCCACACTTAGAGATCAAGGGCTAACAACGCATATGTGATTGAGATTAGCCTTAACCTAAGTAGCGTCCACATTAGTTGGAGGAAAAAAAAAATTTGTGACTACCCCAACTCCCACGTACAGAAACATGGGAATTGAGACGTCAAGATGATGACAACACGGGTCACGCACCTTAACGATAAGTGCTCAAGTGTGTGCAACACGCAAAATATGTACAACAAAAGTCGCATCGGTTAATTAAAAATTAGCCAACTAAGTACCAGAAATTTAAATACAGATTTTTAAAATAAGAGGCCTTTAAAAGATATACAGTTATCCAATATACCTACAATATAGACTAAAAATATAATAATAATAAAAAACGGACATAATTCCCATTCCACGAGAAAGTGATCCCTGATTACTTTTCTGGCAGACCCACATCCTCATTTGCATCAAAATTTACGATATCAAAAATAGTATCGCAGGTAAGTAAAATCCAAACAAACCACAAGATAAAAATATATTTATACAACAACAAAGCACATGAACGTGATACCCTATGCATGAAATTCAAAAATCATTTTTTTCAAGATAAAAAGTTCCACTCACGCCAAAATCCTATTTGGCCTAAATAAAACTCTAATAAAAAACATCCATCATTTTCTCAGAAAATGATACTTATAAATCCAATAAAACCCCTACCATTTTTCCTGAATGTGGTACTCAAATAAATATATCAAAACCAGCCATTTTTTCAGAAAATGGCCAAAATATCTATTTTATTAATCGTATGCACCATGGTCTCTCCTAGGGACTATCCGTACACCTTGGCTATTTTCGTCACATCGTGGGTAACGATCGTGCATGTGATTTCGGAACGGGCGATGCCTAGCTAACCACGCCTAGCACGTACCATAACTAGGTATCCCCTAGCCCCCATCAGCAGATGAGCTACAGAGTCAGTACAAGAGCGTTATCATCTCGTCCGATCTTATCGTCGCCTTACCCGGCAATAACCCAGGGGACGTCACTCAGTATATTCCGCTCCGAAATGATCAAATGAGTTCCACCGAGATAATGCCCCATCTTGGCTTGAGGTCGTGATACAGACGCACCCGAAAATCATTTACATAAGAAAACTCAATTTTCCTTTACAAACATGATTATGCATGCACTATGCAACGTATATAATAAGGCACCAACAAGATAACCAACAACCAACAAATCCCAACATACACCAAACACAAACAACTCCATTCTCCAATCCAACCAACCTCCGAACTCCTTGGACTCAGTCTGGTACAACCAACCAAAATATAAGATTTGTTAATGCAAAAATATATTTAAATCTCAAGAGTCATTTCGAAAATAATTACAGTGCTATAATATAATTTTTGAAAGATCACGGAAGTGCAAGAGATGATAGCAAAGCAACGTAACAGTGCAAAATGGACAACGGACATGGGTATCAAAAGCCAAACTTATGAACGGGAACAAACGAGTACTAGGGATGGGTAAGGAATGGCTTCGAGGTGTTGGTGAAGCTACTGGTGATGGTTGGAAGCCAAGGTGGCCAGCGACGGTGTCGAAAAATTGGTGAAATCCCATTAAACTCATTTTCGTGTGTGAGGCCGTGTGAGGGAAGTGGGGTTGCCGTGAGACACACCAACAATGGGGAAGACTCGCCGACGTGCGGGGGAGGTTGTGGGCTGGGCGGTGTCACCAGGTGGTGGCGCACGGCGGCGCGGCAATGTGAAACATTCATATAAAACCCATTTCGGGCTGAAGGGAAGTGAGAGAGAAAGAGGTGGTCGTTGGGGGTGGGTTCGTCGTAGGGAGCTCGCCGGCAGGTAGGGGTTCAGGTGGAGGGGGTGGTGACGGTAGCTGACTGACCTTGTGTTGGTGGTTGAGCTAGTGACCGAATGGAAACCTGCCCCCGGGGGGGGGGGGGGTTTCTTAACGTCGACCTGCAAAAAAAAAGGAGAAAAAAAATAAATAGAAAGGCCTAGGCTAAAACTACTTATGGGCTACACGTGGGCTAGCTTCAATTTTGAATAGACTAGGTCCAAAAACAAAGGAAAACCCACTAAAAATAAGCCCAAACTAAAAATAGAGGGCCGAGCCAAGAAAAGACAATAAAATAAATAAAACCAAATAAAAATACTACAACTCAATATTAATAAAATAAATTAAAGCAAAGAGCAATTTAAATACAAAACAATAATTAATATCAAGATAACGCATTATTTAAATTCCACAACTTAAAAAAAATTATTAAACAATACAATAAAAAACATATTTAATTTAAAACAAAAGAACCATTAATTATAACAATTTAAATAATCTTTCAATAAAAATACACGTAAATACGGGATATCACGAAATTGGCTTTTAAAGGAAAAAAAAAAGGCCAACAACAAATAACTAGAAGCAAAAAAGAATAGGTACACAATGTGGCAAGCCTAAACCTAGCAAACTTGAAATAGGGTTAGTACCCTATATCGAGTTTGCTAGGTTTAGCAAAGCATTGAGTATCACATCAGCCTATAGAAACTCTAGGAAGACTATGGTGGTTGAGTAAGGGAGAATGACCTTCAAATCCAAATTCTTTAATTTGGCCCCTGGTGCATTAACAAAAACCTCTTTTACGTCCTCATCCCAAGGTTATATCCAACCTCACATTAACGGTCACAAACCCAAATAATCGGGGAGAGTTGAGGGGGAAGGCGGACAGTTCGTGAAGGGAAAAAGGTAAAATTCCCATTGACACATGTGCTGTGAAAATTTGCGGGGAAACTGTTAGGCACAATTATGTTCAATAGGCAAGGAAGAAGCCACAGGCAACTAAAGACCATGGTCACATGAGGTTCACGTGATAGAGGGTGATTAAAGGATCGAATTACATTAAAAGCTTTGTGTAGGCTCAAAGATAAAACTTAATCTTACACATCCCTATAATTTAGGTCTCGCCACAAAGATGGACTCTCAAAGAGAAATATTTTTTGAGACCTATTCTAAAACTAGTCTATATCCTAATTATAAGTAATAAAAATGCTTTAGTCATGATGAGACTCATATGTGTGAAGATAAATCTAAGCTGTATATCCGTATACGTCATTAATGGGCAAATCATACTAGAGAAGGAAACTTACCAAAATTAGCAATGACAATCATATCTATGGAGAAGTCTTGCATGATAGGTTGATGCAACCTTTATAAATAACCAGTCAAGTATGCCCCTTAAGGGGAGAGATTCTTGGGTGATCACAAGACCATAACCTTATGCTGACTTAATTATCAGAGGCATCCTCAACTTGGTACTCCGAGTTCTTTTTGGTTATACGCTGTTAGAGCGTGCCACAAGTCTATTGAAAACTGAATCAGTTGCAAATATGTAAATTGATGTGATTTTATATAATATGTTAGGTATACTTTACAATAAAAATAATTTTATAATCTAGCGTATTATATCAAATTACGTCGATATACGAGTTCATTTTTATGAAGTCTTTTTAAAGATTAAAGCATTTATCTTATTCTTAATTAGGATATAGACTCGAGTTTTGATAATTTGATTCTTGCTATAATACATGAGTTCTGTTTCGTTGATTTGTTCAAAAGTGGCGAGAGTTTTGTGCAATAATATTGATATATAGCTCGGAAAACCATAGTGAGACTGAGATTGTGTAAAGGGTAGCTAAATAGGTAATACTATATTTTTATCTCACTTTTATTCAGTTATGCTGATGTAACATATAATAACTCACTAATCATTGATTGTTTTTTTGTTAAAACATAAAGCTTTAAATGGGAATTTAAGCTTTTAAAAAATATAATACAATATGATAAACATTTAGGCCACCGCACGCTTGCCCCCTAGCTAGAACCGTAGATGTTGTAGTGAAATATGATCCCGAAGTGAAATATTGACCGTTTTGTGAATTTATGAGGCATGTTCTTAATTAATTAATTAATTAATTATAGCATGCACATCCCAATCACATGAATCTATCCTGATTTAGAAATAAAAAATAATATTTAAAGTTGTAAAATATATAAGAGTTGTGCAAATTTTTAAAAAAGTAAATAAACATGATACTTACACATAAAAAAAAATTAATTTTTTAACAATAAATTCTCTTTTTTTTTTTGGTCAAAAGAATTGCATATAAGTAACTCTCTGAAATATCACGATGGACATACAATCAAACTTGACATACAATGGAATAGCTAGCTAGAAGCCATTAATTGCCTGTATCTGATTCGTTTACCTTGACTAGATCAAAGTGATCTCTATGGTTGTGAATCTTAGCCGTCCCAGTAGATATGATAATGATGAATTGGCTCCCAACGTCGACACTTCCATTATTCTTTTTTGAAAAATACTTTATTCATAAAGAGATTTCATAAATTATAAATTATATAATTTATAATTTTGTTCATAAATTTTATAAATTATATAGTTTGTCAGATCATAAAATTATTTTTATTATTAAATAATTTAATAGATTATATAAAACGTCAATTTATAAAATTATTTTTTTAAGGTCTTGGCTATAACCATCCTCTTCTTTTTAAGCGTACAAGATGTCGGGTAAAATCATTGACCTATATATTGATGATCATTTAATTATTAATTAATTAAGTATTCTTCTCGTTATAATTGATAAGAAAAAAAAAATTAAAAAAATTCGTTGTGGTGTATAGTATGAAAATAATTACTAGAAATTTTCATATTTTTATGTGGTTGGAAACAGGCCGGACAACTCAATATTATATATAACAGTTTGGAGTCTAAAACTGAATGTTTAAATCAGATATTTTTATTTTAATATATGGTAATAAGGGTTTTTAAATTAAGAGTGGATTTCTTTAAATAAATTATATGTTCTGTTCACTTTTTGGAATACAAAATAATTAATAATTAGTCAAATTCTGTGTTAAATCTTTTGAGAAATTAGTAATTTAAATTGACTGAATTGTTTCATAATAAATATTTTAATAAAGTTTGTCTCTATAATAACTTTTTTTTGCACGTTTTCTCCATTTTAGATGAAATCAAAGTAGATGGTAAATAAAATTTTCCTATATTCTTTCAATTAAGGAATAATATTACCCGTTGGTTCGTATATTGTGACGACATCAAATTATTGCATGTCTTTAATTGATAAGTCCTTGAGAAGGACATGGCATTCAGTGTACGTAGCTAGCTTAAACTCTTGATAAAGATTTATTTGTTTAAGAGCTTTGGAATAAGACGTTCTTTAGGGATGCAGGAGGGATTTACACAGAGGTCTGTCGTCTCTCTACAAAATCCAAAGTCTCCATTCCGTTGATATATAGCCTTCGCCAAATCCACCCTCCTGATCTCCATTTTGGCTTTTACATTTTCCTTTTTCTTTCCGCTATTTAGGAGTCAATATACTTTCATGATAGTGTTTTTTTTTTCTCTCCCTTCCACCGGTTTGGTCTTTCTCAGATTTATATTTTGCACTTGGGCCACCATCAATCGACATGCACCCACCCCACCACGCCACTCTCGGCCTACTGCCGATCTATTGGAAGGATACGGAATTGTGCCAAAAATGTAAGCACGTGGCCCTCACGCACAACTTGTTTCTGCGTGTGGGGTTCACGCTGTTGTGCCATAAAAGCGGCCACATGCGGCAATGAAACAACATATTCCCTACCTTCCGATTCTTTAAATTAGTCTCACCCAACCTCCAAACCACCGGCGTGTGGCCCACACGCACCACAACAGTGGTGATGGAAGACCATTACTGCGCTGTGCATTTGTCATTCTGATGTCAGTTTTCCTACTATATAATTGATTTCCTTAACTGATGATCTTAAAAAAAGACAACGGATTTTTTCAAAAAATATTTCAAAATAACCTACAGCAATGAGTCACTTACACCGCCTCCAGTGGTGGTTTACCAAAATACCATCTTCTAAGACGAAGCCCTCTTTGTAGGGCATGGGTAGGGACAAAAAAAAAATGGTACTAGAACCCCTTTTTTTTCCACCGTTTTTTTTTTCACCACTTTTGCACTATGGTTATTATAACGGAATATTTATTGGATAATCATACTTGCTCACCGTGTATAATCTTTTTCACTTCAAATGAAGTCTACCTACTTGTTCAGAAAAAAATAAGATGCTCTTTAGAGGCTTTGATTGCATGGGGACAACCTTAGGAAAATGCCTTAATTAAATGTTATTTCTTTGAAAATTCAACAAATAACTTATATATAATAAAGTTGAATAACTTGGAGAAATGAACATCTCCAAAGCGTCTATATTTTATTACCTCCAATAATGCACATTCATGATATATCACATTTCAAGCGGTTGCTTTTATCAATCGCTTAACTAAGACCTTGTTTAATTTGGAAGATGAGATAAGACATCTGATATAATCCTTACAATTATTTTAACTTTTCATACAAAATATAATAAATAATTTAAATTTTTTAAATTTAAAACAAAAATATATTTACAAATTATTTTATTAAAATATTTTATTCAATTTTAAAATTTTATCTCATTTCGTCTTATTTGATCTATATCGAACGAGTGTGATAGACACTTAAAATATGTTATCTATATAACAAACGTGACTAGAGAAATATAAAGTTCTTACTGATCATCTCCTATTTCAAAAGATCTCTATTATGCTTCCCTCGTTAAAAGTTGGAGCTATTTTCATTGGGGAGCAATAATAGGGATCTTATAGTTCTGACTTTTTCTTTTTTTCTTATTGTCCTTTTCATTCATTAAAAAGAGCGAAGTCTCAAGAATCTCCGACATAATCGGTGAAACTTGTGGAACATCTCAAAATATTACCTTAGGCAGTGGCATCTAAAAAAACTTAAAAGGAGTACATTGTCAATGCCTCTATAAATATGATAAGAAGAAATTATATTTGCATTAGTGAATGTATAAATATTGTGTATTACTTTTAAAAAAAGAGTACATAGAAGATTTAAAAAGTATCTTTTTAATAGTAGACTCAATTCTTTTTAAAAAGGATTGCACGATATTTATATACTCTACTATTATATATAGTATTACTCTTAGATATGGTATTCAAAAAATTAAGCCTAGTTAGATAATGGAAAAATAGGATAGAATAGCATTTTATACATACTACAAGAACATGTAGTTTTTGTGGCTACTTTTATTTCTGGAGATTATATAGTTGCAAAAAGTAACTTTTACTCTTTAATTAGGACATTTAAAGTTGTTGTTAAAAAGAATTTTTGTGGCGATTATATGTTGTCGAGGGAAATAATATCGCCGGAAAATAGCATAGTTTCATTACTGTTTGGGTGCAAAATTTTCGCTAGCATTTAAACTTGGTGCAAAAAATATATTTTCCGGCGATACTATGTCGCCATACGTAATATTGCCGGAAAAGACCATGGTTTTAATACTGTTTGGGTGAGAAGTTTCCGTTGGCATCTAAAATTGCCGCAAAAACTACTTTCTTCAGCGATGTGTTAACGAGGGAAATAATGTTTTAATTTAGTTAGGCTTTTACAGACACGTTGATCGCCGCTAAATATCAATTGCTTGTTATAGAGTGGGAAAAATCGGGGGCGAGCATCAACTTAATTGGACTCAGATTTTCCTAAATCCAACCTTGACTTTGACTTTGTTGGAGTTCAAATCCGAACTCCAATTCTGACTCCGAATTGTTGGAGTCAGAGTGGAGTAGAATTTGGACTTGCATTTTTATCCATTTTAAAAAAGAATTTTTTGTGGCATTTCAAAATTTAAAATTTTCAAAATATTTAAATTTAAGACTAAAACTAAATCATTAATTGCTAATTTCCTTATATACTAATATTTAACTTATTTTTATACTAGAAATATTATAGTATCTAATTACATGTTATCATACTATGGTATTACATATTATTTCTAATGTCTAATTACATGTTATTATATATTAATAGTATTACATGCTATTATACTTTGTCTAACTTATTTCTAACATTATCATATACTAGACTTTCTAGTGTCTAAGTACACATTATTATAGTTTAGTAAATTAGTAAATGTGTTATTAATTTATTATACTAGATTTAATTAAATACCAGTATCTAATTTATTTTTATACTTGATTATGCTCGGTAATATTACTATAGTATAGTATAAATATATTAGTATAGTATAGTCTATTTATTGTATAATATAAATATATTATCTTATAATAATTAGCTCATATTAGTATATTATTGAATGTAATTATATAAGTTCTAATTATATAACTATATAACTTCTATAGTATAGTACTATACTAGTACATGTGATGAATATATAGATAAATACCTATTTTTATAACATATATATAATATCAAAGTTAGAAGGCAAAGTCGAAGTTGGATCAGATCAAAGTTTGACTCGATCCTACGACTCCTCTGATTCTGAGTATGCTTCTAACTAAAAAGTAAAAAAAAAAAATGATACTTGGACAAAGTGCTGGAGCAGGAGTCGGAGTGGAGCTAGATTCAGAATCCAATTTTTGGATTTTTGCTCGATCTAGGATTACCCTCATTTTTCACTCTCTTGATACTCTCTCTCTTCTTTGTGAACTTGGCAAAGTTGCCCCTCCTAACATTGTATGTTTGCCTGCTGCCGCCTTCTTGCCTCCTCTCCATGTCGTTGAGTCTCTCTCCTTCTCTTAGTTTTGTTCAAATATATATATATATATCTCTCTCTCTCTCTCTTTCTCTCTCCCTTTCTGTGTGTAACTGTTACTCGGTGATCCCTCTCTCTCTCTCTCTCTAGCTAGCGCAACAAAATTACAAAGCTTCACAACTTTTAAGGGATGAAATTAAAGATTTGTTTTTTTTTTCTTCTCTAAAGTGATGTCATTGAAATGTTGTTGTTTGCCTCAACTTTGACCAGCAAGCTTTGCAGGATTATGATTTAAATGACTTGGGTTTAGACAAGCTTTGTAGATTTAACAACAGAGAAGGATCATACTTCACTAAAGAAAGACTAGATAGAGTTTGTACTAATACTACTTGTCTTTCTTAATTTCTAACAATAGAGGTCATTACAGTAGCATCAAGTTCTTCAGATCTGTTAAAAAAAATACACAGCGGAAAAATACCTCAGGCTTAGCTTAAAGAATTGCTCCACAAGTTTCTCCAGTACGACAAAAACAAGCGTTTTCTCTTAGTGGTGAAGTGTACTACGTAGTTATAAAACTAGAGTAACGCTTAACAATCCACAGTCTAAAAATTGTTTCAAGAGAGAACAAATGAGAGAGAGATTTTCACTATTTTTTTTTTTCAGATTTTTAGATTAGTTCCCAGAACCAAAAGGAGGGGGGCTATATATAGTCCCCCTACACGGCTGGCCTTAAAGGCCAGCCATAAAAACATGTAAAACGCATGGCATAAAGCCATGCGTTTTACGTTACATGCTACATAACGCATGGCTTAAAGCCATGCGTTACTTGCATGTAACGTAGGGGAGGCTGGAGGTCTGCCCCATGTGGACGCCTCCCCCCCCCAAATTGTTACATCTCCCACTCGCACACAGTGGGCATGACCCCAGGTCTGCATCTCTCTTATGTTCTTAATCTTGTTCATACAAGTAAATAGGCCGTGCGACCACCAAGCACATCTACAAAAAAATGGGAGTACATACACCAAATCTCTCCCAGAGAAGACCAACATAGTAACATCCCCGAAGTGTATGGTCATGTCCTAGACTTATTCGATCGCATCAAGTCAAGTATTTTCGAACCCTCTTGAGTTAAATAAACTCAGAACAATGCTTGACTTTTTCCAAAACATTTTAATGTGTTCACAACTTTAGCCGCTACCAATATGCAGCGTCATAGTTTGACGTCAGCAAACACTATCGAAGATACGATATCGAAAAAATCTTCCTTTTGCACTCATATCATTCAACTTTGGTTAAACCGCTTTTCTAGCAATACCTCTTTAGACCGAATCAATCATGGCCATAGACAGCATGCCAACGTAGCAGACGTTTTAACCTCTATCTTGTGACATAGTCAAAAGTAAAGGACACCTAAAAAATGAGACTCACACAGTGAGAAAGAGGGGAACCATTTACTCAATTACTCATATGGTCGAATAAGCACATGTAGTATGAAACACATGCTACGGTGGATTTCTCTTTCTCAAAGAGCATATGTCTATATCAACACCGTACAGATCTTAGTCTAGGCGCTCATTAAGCATCTAACTCAAGTTTCTCTATTTGCACGCCTCCAAGGCGTCAAAGAGAATCTCGCATCTGGCTAATCTCAGGCTACATGGATGGTGGGTAATCCATTCACAGTCTTCTGAGAAGACCTCATCTTAGCTCCCACTAAGGCGACATATCTTTGTGTTAACTAACTTATCCCTTTGGACAAGTACTTAGGGACACAATGTCTCATCTCTTCTCGCTACTTAAGCGCTAGAGGCGATTGCTCGTGTGAGTGAGCCAATCTTAGCCTGTTGACATATCTTGTGTGTGTGTATTAGAAAAGGACAATACGATAAAGACAAGAACTGAATCATATTGTATTAATATCCCAAAGGAAATGTTACATCTCAATGTTATTTGAAAAACAAATTACATTTACAATCTACGTAGTCCTAGATTCCTAACATGAGCCTCATATACATCTCATGCAATAGGCTTTGTTAAGGGATCAGCAACCATGCGACTCGTAGAAAGATGTTTCAGAATCACTTCCTTTTACGCTACCATATCTCTTATGTAGTGATATCTGATATCTATGTGTTTGGTTCTTCCATGATATTTTGAGTCCTTAGCATATGCGAGAGCTGCCATGCTATCACAGAATATCGTCACCGGATCTGAAGTATCCGTGCCAATGTCTAAATGCTTGAGGAACCTCCGTAACCAAACAGCTTCTTGAACTGCTGCAGAACAAGCTATGTATTCTGCCTCCATGGTGGATAAAGCTATACAGGGTTGTTTCTTGCTGCTCCATGTAATGGCGCCATTGTTGAGCAGAAAGACATACCCAGTGGTTGATTTACGCTCATCTAGGTCACTGCCCCAGTCGGCATCGCTGTAACCTCTTAGCTGCAAATCTGAACCTTGATAGCACAGCACATAGTCTGTAGTTCCCTTCAGATATCGCATGATCCTCTTGACTGCTTTCCAGTGAGCCAGTCCGGGGTTAGATTGGAATCTACTTACTAAGCCAACTGCATAGCATATGTCAGGCCGAGTACACATCATTGCGTACATCAGACTACCCACAGCATTAGCATAAGGGACACGGGCCATCTTTTCCTTTTCTCTTTGAGTCTTAGGACATAACTCTTTAGATAAGTTCTCGTTTTTCGTGACAGGGGTGTCAATGGGTTTACATTCACTCATTAGGAAGCGTTCGAGAACTTTCTTTATGTAAGTCTGTTGGGACAAACACAATATTCTCTTTGAGCGATCTCTATAGATCTTAACTCCCAGAATGTATTCTGCCTCACCCATATCCTTCATCTCAAAATTGAAGGATAACCACTCTTTTGTGGCGACTATCAACCCTTTATCATTTCCAGCTAGTAGTATGTCGTCAACATATAATGACAACATAATGAAACTCTTCTTGGATCTTTTGACATAGACACAATGGTCCTCTGTGATCATCGTAAACCCATTCGAAAGAATGGCTCGATGGAATCTGAGTCTGAGGTACCATTGCCTAGATGATTGTTTTAGGCCATATATAGATCGTTTGAGCTTGCACACTTTGCGCTCTTGACCTTTGACCACAAAACCCGTTGGTTGATCCATATAGATCTCCTCATCTAGTTCTCCATTGAGAAATGCTGTCTTAACATCCATCTGGTAGAGTTCCAAATCCATGTTTGCTACTATAGCTAGAATCAGACGAATTGAAGCAAACCTCACGACTGATGAAAAAGTTTCTTCATAGTCTATACCCTCTTGTTGGGTATATCCTTTCGCCACTAAGCGAGCTTTGTACTTATCTATTGATCCATCCGACTTGCATTTGACTTTAAGAACCCATTTGTTCCCAATAGTCTTACGCCCTGTCGGTAGATCAACCAGATCCCAGACCTGGTTAGTTTTCATAGACTCAATTTCATCATTAAGAGCTTTCATCCACTCATCTTTAGTAGAAGATGAGAGAGCCTCATGAATTGTCCTAGGCTCATCATCATCATGTGGAACTACCATAAAAGTTTCTCCTTCAATCTCAAAACGACGACGGGGAATACTTTCACGTGTGCTTCTATGCGGCTGAGGTTGTTGTGATTGATTGACAAGTGGTGTGCTCCCACTCGGATTTAATTCCTTATTTGTAGGAGCTTGAAGAATTTCTTCCTCATTCTCAACTAAATTCCTTGGAGCACTTTCTTCTTGTTCCATAATCTCATGAAGTTCTAAACTCCTATCAACCTCACCTCTACTTAGAAATTCATTTTCAATGAAGTCCACATCTCGTGATTCAATTTCAGTCATACTTCCATCAGTTTGTTCACCTATTAACATATACCCTTTAGAGTGTTCTGAGTACCTTATGAAGATACACTTCTTCCCTCTAGGGCCTAATTTCCCATATTTATGAGAAAGATCATGAACAAAACCCGTTGAACCCCATGGCCGCAAGTTACTCAAATTGGGTTTCTCGCCGGTCCATAGTTCATATGGGGTGGAAGTTACTGATTTGGAGGGCACTCTGTTAAGAATGTAGGCAGCAGTCAAAAGTGCATCCCCCCAAAAAGAAATTGGTAGGTTTGCTTGCGCCATCATTGACCTAACCATCTCAAGCAGTGTACGATTTTTCCTTTCCGCCACGCCATTTTGTTGCGGCGTACTCGGCATCGTTAACTGTTTTTTGATTCCTTTTTCATCACAGAGCCTTTTAAATTGCTCAGAGAGATATTCTCGTCCTCGGTAAGTTCTTAGAGTTTTTAAACTCTTGTCTAACTGATTCTCAACCATTCTTAGATATCGTTTAAAACACTCAAATGCTTCAGACTTATGGGAGATTAAGTAGACATGACCATAACGTGAAAAATCATCTATAAAAGTGATGAAGTAGACACCCCCGTGTCTTGCCCTCACACTCATTGGACCACAGATGTCAGAATGGACTAATTGCAGTGGAAAAGATGACCTTTTGGCTTTTCCAAACGGTTTTCTCTTAGCTTTTCTCATTAGAAAATGTTCACATGTGGGCAAGATGACCCTAGCGAGATTGCCTATCAGGCCTTCTCTAGCTAACCGAGTCATTCTATCTTGCCCTATATGGCCAAGCCTAGCATGCCATTTATATGAATCCAAATTATCAGATGCAGAAAGAAAAGCAATAGATTCATTCATATTTGAATGATCCAAATTCATTATCATAAAACCGTCTTTAAGAAAAGCATTGCCATAAAACACATGGCCCAAATAAAAAGAAACATTATTGTTTTCAAATTCAATCCGAAAACCAAGTCTTAATAGAGTAACAACTGAAAGTAAATTTCGTCGGATTTCGGGAGCGTATAACACATTGTGGAGGAAAAGAGTGCGACCACCCCGCAAGTCCAGCTTGTAGGTACCAAGTCCTAGCACCTCCACGCTAGCTCCATTCCCCACCTTGATATCACGACTCCCAGCTGGAATCCGGCGATATTCCACAAATCCGACTCTATCTCTCGCTATGTGTTCGGTCGCTCCTGAATCAACAGTCCACACAGGATAGGAGTGAGCAACCATCACATGGCTAGTTACAAAAACAATACGAGAGAAGTTAGAGTATACCTTCTTCGGCTCAGTGCAGTCACGAGCGAAGTGGCCTTTCTTTCCGCAGTTGTAACACTCTAATTTTGACTTGTTCTTCCCACGCTTGCCCCTTTTGCTGCACTGAGAAGTTCCTGACACCTTCTTAACTTGTCCAGCAGCTATCCCATTCTTGGATTTCCAACGCTTAGGCCTTGATGCCTTGCGTGAACTAGAATTAGCCACATAGGCCGAATGATTGGGCTTAGCGGCCTCTAGGCGCTCAGCCTCCAATTCTAAGTGACGCGAGACATCATCAAAATTTTTAATATTATCATTATGCGTCAGATTCTGGCTCATGTTCTCCCAAGAACTTGGTAGTGATCTTATCACTGCCTGAACTTGTTGTTCATCAGTCAGGTCGTTTCCTGCCGTCTTAAGTTCGCGGATCATGGTTGACATAGCCCTAAGATGCTGCTTCATTGTATGGTCAGAGCGCATCTTATAGGAGTCAAACCTCATGGTTAATCCACATAACCTAGTGGCCGAAGTTCCACCAAACTTCAACTTCAAAGCCTCCCACATGCTTTGGGCAGTGTCATAGGTCTCGAACTCACACATTAGATCATTGTGCATGCTGCTTAACATTATTATGCGCGCGCACTGATTTTTCTTAGCCCATTCAGAATAAGCTAATTCATCTAATCTGTGTTGTTTTGAGTCCCCTTCCTTGGGCTTAGTCAGGGAGTGAGACAAGGCCTCTACGACTTCTTGCTCATCTAAGACATATTGGATCTTGCGATGCCATATGTCATAGTTCTCCCCATCCAATTTCTGCCCTTTGTTCAAATCGGCAACAATACTCTTGGATGCCATTTCACTACAAAACGCAAAAGAGGGATATTACACACACACCTAAGAAATCTGCCGCGTCCATTCAAGCTAGAAAAAATAATTTAGACATGTCGCAAGATCGAAAAATCGCTAAGTTTCAGAATCATCTCTTGCGCCACAATATCCAATTATTAAATTTCTAATCTAATTCCCGCGCAAATTTAAAAAAAATATGGGAGATTTAATCATAAATCTCAACCATACTCCCACTATCTAAAAGTAGTCACCTAGTCCTAGTCACGCGTAGAGATAGATCCTACTAAAATCGCAGTAACCTGTTGGGCCAGTTTACAAAGACAGCTTCAACAACCACAGCAGCCTGTTGGGCTAGTCTACAAAGATGGTTCATATAAGACCATTACAGTCCATTTTTCTTATTCCATCAGTGCATTTACAGTTCTTACTGGGGTTACCATGGTGTTGTCGCTATACAGTGCATTTACAATTCTTACTGGGGTCACTGCAATTCTTTCAGCCTATCAATCTACACTAACAACCCTAACTAAGACTACTTAGTGGGAATTTCCTATTTTATCACTAGAATAAATAAAGGCTAATGTCTAATCATACAAGCCTCACATTTATATATGATAAAATAATATCACATTCACATGTTGTATACATACATGTTATCACATTTAATCAACAAAAAATTAAACATAATATCACATGTAATTTATCAATAAAAAAAAATGAATATCATCAAATATCCACATGTAATCATATTTAATCTAAAGCATTAAATAAAAAATATCACATGTTATAACAGGAAATATATCTAAGCATATATTAAAACATGCCATTTTTTTTTAATCATTATTAAAAAATATATATATATATAAAAAAAACAATATCACCACATGACCCTCACGGTCCAGTGGTGGGGGGACTAATGAATTAGTCATCCGGCCTGGGTTCGAAACCCACGGCCGGACTTAACATACCTTTTTTTTTTTTTTTAAAAGAATTGGGGCTGGGCCGTATAAAAAACCAGCCCAGCCCAAAAACCGGACTTAAAAACCACATGGGCTGCAAGGCCCAAGCCCGGCCCAGGAAAAAATAGAAGAGACTTTGCTCTCTTCTTCAACCTTCGGCCAGGGCACTGTTCACTTGAACAGTGCCCAATTTTCAGAAACGAAAAACAGCGCCCCAGGCTGCTGCCCATCGCCGGAAACAACCTCCGGAGGAGGCTGGGTGCTGCCGCAGCACCCAGGGAGGTGCTTGCAGCACCTGGGAGGTGCGCGCAGCACCACGGTGGTGCTGGCAGCACCCCTCTGGTGCGCGCAGCACCGTCCTGGTGTGCGCAGCACCGAGGCGGTGCTTGCAGCACCGCTGGGTGCCCCACGGTGCACCATGCACCGTGGGCTCCAGGCGGTGCATGTGGCACCGTGGTGCGCTGCACCACCATGCTCAGGTGGTGCGCGCTGCACCACCGCGCCCAGGTGGTGCGCGCTGCACCACTGCACCGGCTTCGGCCAAATTTTTTTTTTTTTTTTAAACGCAGCAGCATTAAAAAAAACACATTTATAATTTGCATGTATATCAAAAAAACTGGAAGCAATTACGACTGGCTCTGATACCAATGTTAAAAAAAATACACAGCGGAAAAATACCTCAGGCTTAGCTTAAAGAATTGCTCCACAAGTTTCTCCAATACGACAAAAACAAGCGTTTTCTCTTAGTGGTGAAGTGTACTACGTAGTTATAAAACTAGAGTAACACTTAACAATCCACAGCCTAAAAATTGTTTCAAGAGAGAATAAATGAGAGAGAGATTTTCACTATTTTTTTTTTCAGATTTTTAGATTAGTTCCCAGAACCAAAAGGAGGGGGGCTATATATAGTCCCCCTACACGGCTGGCCTTAAAGGCCAGCCATAAAAACATGTAAAACGCATGGCATAAATGCCATGCGTTTTACGTTACATGCTACGTAACGCATGGCTTAAAGCCATGCGTTACTTGCATGTAACGTAGGGGAGGCTGGAGGTCTGCCCCATGTGGGTGCCTCCCCCCCCCCCCAAATTATTACAAGATCATTATCCTCTTTTAACAATTATAAACCAAGAGGAGAAAAGGAGAAAAAAAAAGTGTTTGTTCATTGCCAAATTGTCTTGACAATTCCTACAGATCTCTCTGATTCTGTTCCCTTCTATTCAGGGTTTCGTTGCGATAGATCGCCCTCGCACCTCGTTCTCACTTTTTATTGTCCGAAGGGGTTATATCTGTTGGAACTAAGATATGTATGGGCATGGGTCTATAACAGCCCTTGTTTTTTAGCTATTAGTTATCAGATTGCTTGCTTTGATGAGGAGTGTTGTTTCAGAATCAAAGGTGTTTGAGGTTATGAAGGATGGGAATGCAGTGGTATTAACAGAAAAAGGATGGAAGTTAATTCAAAGCCTTTAGTTGAGCATTAACATCACTAGAAGGTTATCACACTGCCTGGATGCCGGCAACAAAGCAGGTGGTAAGGGTTTTTATTCTGCTCAACGTGAGGGGAGTAGGGTTACACCTTCCAACGTTGCTTTAATGGCCGAGGTTCATTCATGTCTCTAGTGGAGTATTGTGGCACTGGTCGACGGAAATCCATCCTCATTCCTGGTGATAAAAACGAGATGGCATGGGTGAGACTGGCGGTGGTTTTGTTGGAGGTTGGTAGTGTAAAGTCGGTTTCTATCACCTGGATCAGAACCTACAAGGAAGCTTTGGAGCAACCTTGTATTGAGCTTTTGCCGGAGAAATCTAAACTCTCGACAAAGGGTCAGCATGGGACAGTGCAGGATGAAGAACACGCAAGGTTGCCTGCAATTGAGTTTGACAGAAGTGACATGGAAAAGGAAAAAAGGAGTCTGCCACACACCAACACAGAGGAAAGGGAGATGCAGAGAGCCTTAGTTGACTTGAGGAAGGAAATGGTGGGCGTTAGAGAGGAGTTGGCCTCTTTGAAGATGGATTTCTTGGCTTGGGCTGATGGCTCTAAGGATTCTATTTTGGGCCAAGGCCCGCAACACAAGGGACAGCCCTCTAAGCCCATCCGGCGCTCCAGCAAATCAAGAGATAAGAAGATTGGGCTGGGCCGAAAGCTGTGGAGACCAGCCCATTGGGAGTTTGGGTCTTCATCTGGGCTAGTGAAGGGGCCCGTCGAGCCCAAGTCTATGGGAGTAGATCTGATACACCGGCCCGATGAGCTCGACCTTCCGGCGTCTATCATTGTCACCGATGATACTACAACTGACACCGGTAGATCCTCTGATCTTAAACCTTCGCCTTTTTCAACGTACACTTTGATAGATGTACTTGAGCCGATCTATGTCGGACCACCATAGACTGCGTCGCCGGCAGCCTCTAGGTCTTTTCCGGTGACATTGACAGCTCTTGTGGTTTCTACAGTGGTTTCTGGGCCACCTCTTGTGACGATGTCTGATTTGATGCCTATGCCAGCAGGTTCTAGGTTGGTATCTTCACCGGCAGTTCTTGGGTTGTCACCTGCGGCAGTTTCCGGAATGGCCCCATCGCCGGTGACTGTTTTGGTCACTTTGCCGAAGTGTTCTGGGGTAGTTCCAGCGGCGGTCTCTGGGTTGGTTAATGCTCCTGTTTTCACGAATTTCGAAAGTAAGGAAAAGGCTTTGATCGTGTATGAGACTCCTAAGGAAGGAGTGGACAACCTTATTCCTCTAAATCAGCTCAGGGAATCAGATTGGGTCATCCAATTTGGATGAAGCATAAAAAATATTATATGAATTTCCTATGAGGGTTTTGAGGCAGAATTTTTGGCGCTTCTTACTGCTGCTGAGGTTGCGCATGTATAATCCAAATCTGAACACTCCATTCACTCGGCAAAAAAAAAAGAAAACGTGAACTTAAGAGACTTACCTGGGACATGAATGATGATGGAGGAGAAAAAAGTTCTAGCCGGGAGCGTCTGAAAGGGAGGGGCAAGTCAGTTGATCCATGAAGCCAAAATTAATATCATGGAATGTTAAGGGGTTGCACGACACAAACAAGCGGTTACAGGTGAGAAGTTTACTTAGATAATGGAAGGGAGATGTAATTTGTTTACAGGAAACCAAACTGGAAGTTATAAACATTCAAATAGTGCATAGCCTATGGCGAGAGCAGCATGTTGGGTGGTCTTACCTTCCCGCAAAGAGTGCCTTTGGGGGTGTTTTGTTACTGTATGACACAAGGGTGGTTGAAATGGTAGAGGAGTGTGTGGGAGAGTACACTTTTGCTTGTTCCTTGAGGAATTTGGAGGATGGTTTCAAGGGGGCTTTTGCTAGGGTCTATGGGCCTAATCTAGACCCAAAAAGAAGAATTTTGTGGGATGAGCTGGCTGGTTTTCTAACTTGGTGGGAACTACCTAGTTGCATTGAGGGAGATTTTAATGTCACTTGCTTCTCAAGCGAAAGGTTGGGGGAGATTTGAAGCAATAGAACGAACAAGTCTTTGGCAATGTGTACCAACATAGACGTTATCTCTTAGAGGAACTCCAAGCAATGGAGGGCGAGGTGGAAGCTAGAACTCTTTCAGAAATAGAGATATCTCGCAAAAAGCAGGTAGTGGCTGAACTTGAAAGAGCTACTCTTTTGGAGAAGATTTCATGGCTTCATAAATCAAGGGCACTTTGGTTTAAAGAGGGGGATAAGTGCACAAAATTCTTCCATAGAGTAGCTAATTCTCATAAGAGGTACAATACCATAGACACACTAATGGTAGATGGGGTAGCTTCAATGGATCAGACGGCTATCAAGAATCATTTGGATCAATATTATCAACAGCTTTTTTCTGAAGAGCACAGTTGGCGACCCAAGGTGGATGGTTTATCTTTCTCAGTTTTAGATCCTTAGACCATAGATTGGCTTGAAAGGCCGTTTACTGAAGATGAGGTGTGCAAAGTAATCAGAGGTATGACCAGTGACAAGGCTCTTGGACCAGACGGCTTTTCTATGGGTTTTTTTCATAGTTGTTTGGGAGGTGATCAAGGAGGACCTCTTGCAAGTATTTCATGATTTTCATGCCAATTCTAGGTTTGAGAAGAGTCTTAATTCTACATTTTTAGCTCTCATTCCTAAAAAGTTGGGGTCATTGGATTCTAGAGACTATTGCTCCATTAGCCTTTTGAATGGAGTGTACAAGATTCTATCCAAAGTGTTAGCCAACAGACTGAGTGCGGTGGTGGAAAAGCTTATATCTAAGTCCCAAAATGCCTTTGTTAAAGGTAGACAAATCCTAGATTCGGTCCTCATTGGGAACGAAGTTGTGGACGACCGTCTCAAATCTCAAGAGCCTGGTTTGATCTGCAAATTGGACATGGAAAAAGCTTACGATTATGTCAATTGGCGATTCCTACTAGATATGCTCTCAAGATGTGGCTTTGGGGACAAATGGTAGAAATAGGTAGAATTCTGTATCTCTTCAGTTCAATTTTCTATCTTGGTAAATGGCTCGCCAGTGAGTTTCTTCAATTCCTCCTGTGGATTGAGACAGGGAGACCCTCTATCTCCGCTTCTATTCTTATTTATTATGGAAACCTTAAGTAAGATGATCGAGAGAGTAGTTGATGCGGGGATACTTCATGGCTTCTCGATTGGGGACAATACTCTTTCCATCTCACATCTCTTATTTGTTGATGACACGCTAATCTTTTGTGGTGCACACCGCGGTCACATTCAAGCCTTGAGGGGACTTCTCCTTTGTTTTGAAATCGTATCAGGTTTGAGAATCAATCTTTCAAAGTTTACACTAGTGCCAGTGGGAGTTGTTCAGGATGCAGAGTTTTTGGCTGCCTTCTTGGGTTGTCAGGTATCCTCTCTACCCCTCACCTATCTTGGGCTACCATTGGGAGACTCTTTCAAATCTGAAAGTATTTGGAACGGGGTGATCGAATAGGTAGAGCGTAGACTGGCCTCTTGGAAGAGGTTATATCTCTCTAAAGGGGAAAAACTGACACCAATCAAGAGCACCCTCTCAAACCTTCCCGCCTATTATTTGTCCCTATTCCCACTTCCCACTAAGGTAGCCAATCGCATCAAGAAACTACAAAGAGACTTTTTGTGGAGTGGAATGGAAGAGGAGTTCAGATTTCATTTAGTCAATTGGCCAACAGTATGCATGCCAATATCTGGGGGCGGCTTTGGGATTCGTCAGTTAGTGAAATTTAATCAAACTCTCTTGGGTAAATGATTGTGGAGGTATCAAAACGAAGGGGATGCGCTTTGGAAGACGGTTATAGATTCAAAATATGGAGTTTCCCGGGGTGGTTGGTGCTCGAATGAAGTCCAAGTTGTATACGGGGTGGGTTTATGGAAGTTTAAAAGGAAACACTAGGAATCTTTTAGAGGCCAGGAAGATCTTGTGGTAGGGGATGGTTCACAGGTCAGCTTCTAGCATGATAATTGGTGTGGAGGCACAACTAGCCTCAAAGTCTCATTTCCCATTATTTTTGAGCTCGCAAGAGAAAAGGATGCATTGATTGCAGATTTTGTAGTCATTTCTAATGGCACTCCTCAATGGAACATTGAGTTTGTGAGAGATGCCCAAGACTGGGAGATGAATATTATTATGGAGTTCTTGGCATTATTATACTCTTTCAACATCCCAGGAGACACGGGGGATAAGTTGAAATGGAGAAACTCTAAGAAAGACATTTTCTCAGTTAGATCTTTCTACCAAGTCCTTTCTATTCCTGAACTACCTAAATTTCCATGGAAGAGTATTTGAAAGACGAAAGCGCCTTCGAGAACGGCATTTTTTGTGTGGAAAGCAACCCTGGACAAGATCCTTACAATAAACAACATGATAAAATGTTGTGTAGTTGTGATAGATTAGTGCAGTATGTGCAAACAACAAGGGAAATTTGTGGATCATTTATTCTTACACTGTGAGATGGCCAAGAAGATGTGGGATGATTTTTTCACAAGACTTGGTTTATCATGGGCCATGTCTCTTCACTTAGTGGATTTTCTACCTAGTTGGAGAGGATTTCGGGGTAACTCACAGGTGGCGTCCATTTGGCGTATGGTTCCTATCTATATGTGTTGGTGCATCTGGAATGAGAGAAATGCAATGACCTTTGAGGATTGTGAGAGATCTTTGGAGGAACTAATTTTTTTATTTTTTTAAAACTTTGCTTTCTTGGGCGAGATCTATTTCTTGTAATGGACTTAGTGTCCATGATTTTCTTTTGTCTTGTAACCTCTAGCTAAGTTTTCTCAGGTATACCACCTGGACTTAGCTCTTTCTATTAATGAAATCCTTTCGATTACTTATAAAAAAAAAACAATTATGAACACTCAAAGGCAACCTGCAAGAAGAAAAATGAGACTGTTCAGATATAAACATAGTTCAGGCCTCAATAAAGATTGTAAGGAATTGGTTACTACAGTTGGGCAAGCTCAATATAGAAAGACATTTTCCTTACAAGAATTGAACAAGAAGATGATCAACTATAAAGAAACAACTATTGAGATGGAGCAAGAACAAAGAAACCAAAGTAGCTGAGGAAATAAAGAAGCAGCAAAAGAAGATATTACAAATTCAAGCAAACAACACAGGTTCTGACATTCAAGAAATCAAACAGATTCAAAGACAAATCAACTGTAGACTGAAACAAGAAGTTAAATGGAAACAAAAGTCAAAACATAGATGTCTTAAAGAGGGAGATAGAAATACAAGCTATTTTCATAAATTTGCCTTTCAAAGGCGCAAGACAAACTCTATTGACAGAATTTATAATAAAGAGGGGCAGATTCAGACATCACCCTAAGCCATCAACCAAATATTCCAGGTTTTCTTTACTAATTTGTTCTCTACTTTATATCCTCAGAACCAAAACCAATGTGTAGAGACAATACCTAAGTCGGTCATAAAAGAGATGAATCCAATGTTGATAAGAGAGTTTGAACTTTCAGAAGTTAAAGAAGCAATTCTCAATATCAATCTAATGAGTTCCCTTGGTCCAGATGGGTTTTCAACTGGGTTTATCAACAACATTGGGACTCAACTATGTGATGCTGTCACTAAAGCTCTTAACACAACCACTTGGGATAGTTCTATAAATGATACATTCATAGTGTAATGTATAAGAATTTAGACCTATAAGTTTGTGTAATGTGATGTACAAGATCATGGCCAAAACTATTGCAAACATATTGAAGAACATCCTGCCAAGCATAATTTCAACAACCCAAACAACGTTTATACTTGAAAGAATGATAGCAGATAGTGTGATAGTTGCATATGAAGCTATGCACTCAGTGCAATCAAGAATACAGGGCTCTAAAGGCTACATGGCTCTCAAGATGGACATGAGTAAAACCTATGACAGATTAGATTGGTCTTTCATTGAAACTGTAATGAAGAAAATGGGGTTCAACAGAAGATGGATTGGTCTCATTTCAAAATGCATCTCAACATGAGTTTTTTATTCTCTGTTAATCAATGGAATTCCACAACCAAGCTTCAAACCTACTCGAGGAGTTAGACATGGTGATCCTATTTCACCCTATCTATTTATCATTTGCTCAGAGGCACTTACTCAAATGCTAAACAAGGCTGAGAACACCAAGCAGATCACAGGACTTCCAGTAGCTAGAGGGATGATGCATATCAATTATCTGTTTTTTTGTAGATGACGGTTTGCTATTTTACCAATCTACTGATTTGCAATGAAGGAAATTGATAGAACTTGTTAGTCAATATGAAGGAACTTGTTGTGACAATCACTGATGACCCTTTATTGATATTAGTCTATGTTCAGGTGCTGGGTTTCTATTTCAAATAGTCCATGGAGCCATTCCCCGAGAATACTTTGAGTCTAATTTTTCTGTTCCATCTGCTGAATTGGCTGTTTGTGTGCTTGACTATCTTTACCAGAGGCTCAATGAAGTGTGTCTAGTACAAGGAGGTGAGGTTGTGACTAATGTTGTGCAACACTGTTCTTGGTAGTTGATTTTTTTTGCTTCTCTTTAAAAGTTATGCTACTTTCAGGTGGAAGCCTATCAGATGCTGCTTCACATATTTGTTGGGAGTTTGTTGCCATATATTGAGGGTCTTGATTGGTGGCTATTTGAAGGATCACTAGATGATCCTTTTGAGGAGGTAATTGTGATTAAGAATTTGTTTTATATCAAAAATTTTAGAAGAGTTCTATGTTGGATTTTTGGACACCTCAGAAGTAGCTCTACACTTTCAAAGATTGATGTCATTTTATGTAAAAACTGTTTCAAAACACGTTTCCTTGGTGTAACAATGTAGTAGTTGTCTTGCGGATGGAGTTTGTTGCATTGCGCAGGTGAATATAAGGGATCATACGCTTGACTTCCCATCATATCTTTTATATTGAATTTGTGTTTCACATTTTCTGATGTATGCATTTTCTGACATTGAGAATTTGTCTTATGCTTTATTTAAGCAGTGTTGACAGAGGGTTAGAACAGTGTCCTTTATTTAAGTACTGTGTTGATCATTCTTATACCCATTGCAGATGTTCTTTTATGCAAACAGAGCAATCTCGGTCGATGAGACTGATTTCTGGTAGAAGAGCTATCTATTAAAATCAGTACAGTTTCGTAAGTTTGATGATGAGCTCTCTGCCACAACTTCTGCCAGTGATTGTGTACCTCTGACAAATGACAAGAAGGAAACAGGTGAAAGGGATTCCATCTCTCAGTCTAGATCTATCAATGGACATGGTTGTGGTGAAACTTTGCCACTTTTACCATACTCAGAGAAGCTTTGGTATAAGTTCTTGGTTGATACATTGCTACAAAAGAGAGTGATCAATTCAAAGCCTGCATGTAAGGATGCAAGTTGTTCTCTTTATGCAAAGGAAGAAAATAGGGTTGCAGATGTTGGTGATAAATTGCCTCTCTTGGAATCGTTCTGTGCAGAAAATCCAGTTATTACTGTGTGCCAGAAGATCGTTGGAAAGAATATGGATGCCTGGAAAACACTTAGCTTGTCTAGAAATTTCTATTTACTACCTTTAAATGATGAGATTTTACGGAAGGCTTTGTTTGGTAACGAGCAGATATCATCTCATCCCACCCAAGGAACAAACTATTGCTTTTGGTTTCCAGTTTAGTGAATCTGAATACATTCGTTCACAAAATGACACAGAAATGTTGGGAGTGTTGTTTCCTTTTCCTACTCTTCTTCCGACATTTCAGGTACTACTAGAGTGGCAGTTTTCTGTGCAGCTTTACAGTTATATCTTTTTTTTATCATTCCTTGAAAGTATTCATAAGACCTGTATGTTATTTGGAAACAGGATGATCTCCAAATGTCAGAGCTGTTACCTTTCCAGAATAATAGCACTCTTGCATCAAGAGTTCTTACATGGATGCAAAATGTTGAAATGAGAACTACTCCACTTCCTCTGGTTATTATGCAGGAATGCCTTACGATCTACATTAAGAAACAAGTAAATAGCTAAAACTAGTTTATAGAAATATAGTTTCTTATTATTGTTTGCTTGCAGTTCATATATAAAAATTAAATTACTTCTCTATGTCATAGGTGGATTATGTAGGCAAGCATATATTGTCGAAGTTGATGACTGAGTGGAGGTTAATGGAGGAACTTGCAGTGTTGCGTGCAATATACTTGTTAGGTTCAGGTACTCTTTATTTCAAAAAACGATGAACCTTTTTATTTATTTAATTTTATTTTTCTGGTCTATGTTTATTACTAGACGTCCACAAATTTCTTTGACAAGGAAACAGGATAGATTGTTACCTTCAGGTGATCTGCTGCAGCACTTTTTGACTGTGATTTTTAATAAGCTGGACAAGGGAGAAACCTGGGATGACGATTTTGACTTGAATACAATACTGCAGGTGAAATTACTCCTTCCAATAAAGTATTTTGCTTACTGTTTGAGGCAGGTTATGGTTACATGAAAGATTTTACAAAATTACTTTGAAGAAATGTATTTTCCTTCATGTTTAAAGAAGTTTGTCCACACTTTTAAGAATACTTGGCATGTGTTCTTATTGAGATTCCTTTTACCATAGGTCCATAAAAGCAAAATCTTATTAAGTAGTTTTTCTAACTAATCACTTACTAGTAAGAATTACACGAGTCTCTCTCTCTCAGTCTTCCTCACCGTCTCTTGTTTTCAATGAATGCTGAAAGCAAGTGGGTTGAGTTCTTCGTGCAGGGGTCTTTATTTTATGGGTAACTGGAAGGAGTAGGGGGAAAAAGGAACAGTGTCTTTGGGAAGAATCAGTTTTGGTTGGTTTCTGGCTACTGTGGAGGCACTACCTCAGGTGGAGGGGTCGATGGAATTCCTGAGGACTTCCTGAGCAAAGCATCCCAGGCTCAAACAGAGCATGCATGGCTCAAAAGTGCTGTGGAAGGTATAAGGGGAATATCATTGGAATAAACGTATGGTCAGATTTTTACTCTATATATTAGAACATTGACACACAGGAAGAACTTGGGTGGGAAGAGTTGTAGAGGCTACGACAGTATGTCCGCAAGGTGCCCGAAGTGTTCCACTCATTTCTTGGGATTTTATGATTTAGTTTTATTAAATTATTGATTGCATGTAATAGGTGGTATTTATCGGTCCTGGTTGTTGGGGTCAATGTGTCTTTCATTTCTCTTGCTTCTTTAGGTACTACTTTTCTTGCTAATTGGATATAGGAATCTATTAGAAACTCTGCCGATGGAATGGTACTAAGTGCCCCAGATGCATTGGTTGTGTCCATCGCCTCATGCAAACTCATTATAAAAAAGTCAATTCATCGTAAAAAAAGAGTGTAAAAAACTCATTTATTTCTTTATGGGGTCGACGTTTTTACAAAACGTTTGTAAAAGCCTACACATTTGAAAATGGAATGTTTATTTATTTTTTTAATGGGACCCACGTTATTATAAAATGCTCATAAATTTCGACAAAGATACAATATATAAAATTTTTTCAAGTTGACCCAATAAATCAATATATATGACATTGTGTCAATATCAAAGAAGACTATAAAAATGCACGGCAAACTATTTTCACCATGTTACAAAACTAAAATAATAATTATTATTGTAAGAAAAAATATTTTGAATCATTTATTATTCAAGAAATAAAATTTTCTTTCTTACTTTCTTTCTTTCTTTCTCTTTCTTTTTCTTCCTCACTTGTTTTTGATACTTGTACAAAACTTATCAAACGAATAAGTATTTATAGACAGTGAGATACGACTTAATTGTCGATTGTCATAATTGATAGATGTTGTGCATCCATCAATTATTCATCTTTTTTCTTCAACGTCAAGTGGGGAGGGGGGTCATTCATGCCCTCCTCCATTATTTATAACACTCCCCATTGAATGACCACCCATAAAAAATCTGCTTCATTAAAATCTTACTGAGGAAAAATTCAGTAGGAAGCAAAAACCAATGGCGAATGAAAAAAAGTATAGTATTCTTATATACCTCTAAGTGTTTTAAGATTGTCTCATTAAAACCTTGCAAAGAAAAATCCAGTAGGAAAAAACCTCAGCAAAGAAAAAAGAATACAATCAGAACAAGTTTTCGAGACATTTACTTTCCCTGAAAAGTGCATAATGAAGATACGGGCAGTTCCATATCCCCATCCGATATTATCCGATTTGGCACTTCAGGGCATTACAGGTTAACAACGCGTCAGATAAGGTAGAGGGAGCCCTACATATAAGACATTTGGCAGCGTTACACAGGAGCGATGCGTGATTCTTTAAGAGTTCATAACTGCATAACGATAGATCTTTAAACTTTCGCATTCCAATATTATACATAATTTTCTTGAATGTCGCAGTTGGTGATACTTTCTTGAATAAATCTGTCAAATTATCACTTGATCGTATCTTTAATATATCCTCTTCTGATATAAGCAGTATTATCTTCATATAAAATTGTTGGATTGCCATTGATGACGGAAAGACCACACTTTTCTTGAATATGTAGAATCACTAATTTTAGTCAAATATACTCTAAACTTGTTTTATGAATTTCAATTATTTCTGAGTGATTTAAATATGTGACAGATGGTATTTGCTTGATAGACTTAGTAGAAATCTGAGATCTCCAGTAAAACTTTAAATTCCCCTTGAGAATATGCATTAGTATTATTTCAATAAACAAACATGATTTCAGCATATATAACAGGGTTACAAATTCAAATATAATTTTTAAAATAATGCATTAGAGAGAACATATTAATATTTTTATCTAAAAAAATTTTCCCCATTTCGGCGTTATTAGGGAGAACATATTCATGCACAACGAAAAGAGTATTGGAAAATACTCATGTTAGACAAAAACCGCAAAAACTTGATGTTTAATTCTATCGGTTCGGCGGAAATTCAAATCTGTTTGATATTATTGACAAATGAGATCTTGAAGAAATTTGAAGATTTCGAGTTGCTATTTAAATATAACCATTTTACTATTAGTTTACTTCAGTAAAAAAAATCTCATATTCTTCATAGATCCAGTTGTTGTTCATCCATAACGATATTATGTTTGATAGAAATTTTAATGTCCCAGATTTGAACCATGAACATTTTATACCTCAACCACTCATATTTTTTTCTGAGGCTGTAAACACCATAATAAGAGCAGAGATATATCTTTTTAGTAAAATTAATCCTGAAATTGTTGCAGTATCAAGAACTCTCAGTGCTCAATATGCTGCATCTATTACAATCATATCTCGAAAGCTATTGACGAGAGCAAGTGAGGTTGATCATCTTAATAATCAAATATTTGAATTGCATCAAAATCTTGCAACTAAAGATAGAAGAAATAAAAAGTTAAAACAAGAAAACAAAGAGCTAAAAAAATTTACAGACTGGTATTCTCGTGATTTGAAACCATGAATAGAAGAGCTGGAATGAGAGAGAACTCAAATACAAAGTCAACAACAGTAGCTGACAGCAGATGTTCAACGTTTACGAGAAAAATAGAGATAACTACAATTAATATCGCTGGCTTTTGAAAATATACATCCAACATATCTTGTAATCTTGACTAAGTGAGATTTAAAGAGATGGTGATTTATTTTGTTCTTATTTACATCTTTATAAGAGCAAGTTTCGATTTTATCTAATTCGTATCAAATCTTTTTCTCATATTTATAATTCAGCTGCATTTGTATTCTCATTCTCATTCTATAAATTTTCAATGACTTATTAGTTTCCTTTCAATATTCCTCATAATCAATATATGGGGTATCATCACGTCAGTTACAAGTTGTTCCTGCATCTTTCATGGATGCCATGTTGTAGCAAGCGAATGATCTGGCTAATAAGTCAGATCGTAAAACCTTTTATGAGCTGGTGATTCTCGGCACTCGATACTCCTCCTCTATTGTTGGGTTTTCCAACCGATTACAATCCAAAAATCGTGAGATTGAAGAGCTTAACTAGAAGGTTTCCATACTTCATTGACTCATTCAAGAGTCTAATAGAAAATTAGTAGACTTAAAGTAAGAGAATAAGGATTTAAAATCATTGCTTGCCTTTTCATTTTAACTGCCTAATCCTTTAGATAAGGATGACATGTTGCTTTATGAAGAGCAAATGCATTTGAAAGATGAAGCAAGAAATCTCAAATTTATGTAATTCATCTAGCATTTGAATAATAAGATATTTCTTTTTCAAATGCGTTCTTTCAATTTATAACAGTCCTTGTGATCTCTTTAGGAGTTCTAATAAGGTAAATCATCAACGTAAACTACAATAATGGCAAATCCGGATTTTGATAAAAACAAATGGGCATATATGATTATTCTCAAATCATTCTTTCAATAGATACTCGTTGAGTCAATTATATCACATGTGTTCGGATTGCTTTAACCCATATAAAGATCTTTGAAGATTTATAAAGTATATACTCCTAAATGTACTTAGATTAGATGCATTAAGTATTGTATGTCATGATCTAATTATCCTTATAAATATGCAGTGACTACATTCATTAACCGCATATCTAATTCTTTTGTAATAATCAAATCAATTAAAAATCTGAATGTGATTACATTCATAACGAGTAAATATGTTTCCTTATAACTAATCTCGGGTTTTTGCAAGAATCTTGTGCGAAAAATCGTACTTTGTACCTCACAATTTCATTTTTCTTATTACGCTTTCGTGTAAATACTCACTTATATTTGATCGCTATTATACTCTTTGGTGTTTGGACAACAGATTCAAATACATCTTGCTTCACTAGCGAGTTTAACTCAGCTTTAATAGCTGTTTTCCATTTTGGCTAATTATTTCTACGTCGACATTTTTTGACGATTTTTGACTCACTTTATTCATTATTTCTAGTAATGTCAAGGGCCATCTTATATGAAAATATGTTGTCGACAACAGTTTTATTTCTATATATAATTTTTCCAGTATTCATGAAATGTATTGAGATCTCATTATTTTCAAGTATCTATTCCTCTTCAGGGGAAAATATTTCATGAAAAGTCTCTTCAGGGGGATTATACTCTTTAGGAGTTCCTCTTCAGAAAGTTTGTACTCTTCAAGAGTTCCTTTTCAGGAGGTTTGTACTCTTTAGGAGATTTGTACTTTATACAGAATGTTTAGATAGATTTTATGACTTGTTTTATGGGTATGGTCTCTTCAGGAGTACCGATTTATTTTCTTTTGCACCAATAAGTTTTCAACACTTCAGATGTGTCTTAGACTCATCTATTATTGTTTTAACAACTTGTCTTTTAGGGACTTCAATTCTTATTTAAACATTAACAACAATAATATATGATTTTACAATACCTTTAGTGTCAGTAAATACATCCAGTAATTGATTTGCAACACTTTGCAAATAAATAACCCTCTGAAATTATGGTTTGTTCATTTGTAAAAGGAACAAATTTAGACAGGACTTTATTATCCCAAGTAATTTCTTGTCGTATTTCAGGCACCGACTTTTCATTATTTTAAAATATGATAAAATATTAATAAGCTTATATAAAAGTTTAGTATAAGTAAATCAAGTGCTTGGTAGTACAACAGGTACATTGCCAATATTCAATCATACCACATCTATGACAAAAATTTTCATCTTTTTTATTTTAAGAATTTTTATCATTCTCTGAGTTGGATTACTTCTGGTGATATGGTATATTATTATTATCTTTAGTGTTATCGCTTCTGGGACCAGCACTTCTATAATTTTTCTACTACGTCTACGACCTTGGTTCTTTTGAAAGAATGTACTATTCACTTCTAGGAATGATATAAATCCAATATCATTAATAGGACGTAACTTGTGATTTATTAACAAAAACTCATTATTTAGCTCAATTACTTAGAAGATAAAATAAAAATTCAGAATATTTGTCGAACTTTCGCTCTCGATATTGCTGCTGCAAGAATACATTCGAGGTATGAAAAATAATATGTCTTCTTTTAAAATATCATCATCAGTGATCTTTTCATTGCATAATTTTAATATTGAACTGATTTTAAAAAGTACAGAATTATATTCACTACTACTCTTAAAATCTTGCAACTTCAAGTACAATAAGTTATAATGATCTTTTGGGAGGATTACATCTACTGGTGTTCATATTTCTCTTTTAAATCATTTCATAAAGTAAGAGAATTTTTTCATCGTGAGATACACAGCACGATCTTGCAGGGACATGTGATTTTTATCTTTGATTGTATCTTCCAATTTCATTATATCCAAATAAATCTCATTAAGGATCTTAGATAAATAACTTTTTTCAAAAATGTCAATAGTATTAAATCTCAATTTTATAAGATTTGATATTTTCTATATATATGATTCACAAAAACAAATATGTGGATTTAAAAAATATATTCGCATAATCATGAGAATAAAAGTAGAATTTTATCAAGTAATATTCAGTAATATTTCATTTAATATTCATCTCGATTACTATAAATAATATATTGAAAAACTTACTTGAAGTAGAAGACCACTAACTTCAGTATCGATAGAACTTCGTACTGATAATGTATTATAAAATTAAAATAATAACTATTATTGTAAAAGAAAATATAAGAGAAAATATTTTAAATCTTTTATTACTCAAGAACTAAAATTTTCTCTTTTTTTTTTTCTCTTTCTTTTTCTTTTTCTTTCTCACTTGTTTCTGATATTTGTACAAAACTTATCGAATAAATGAATATTTGCGAGGCATGACTTAATTGCCTATTGCCATAATTAATAGATGCTGTACGTCTAATAATTATTCATCTTTTTTCTTCAATATCAAGTGAAAATGAAGATTATTCATGCCCCTCCATTATTTATTACAGACAACTGGAGAGGGGGATTCATGCCCTCCTCCCTTATTTATAACACTTATCTATATTTGGGGTTCTTGGACCTCTTGAGTTGGGTTTTCAATTATCTCAACAATGGTTGATGCTGGTTGATATGTTTGACCGTTTGAATTGGTAATACCGTCTTCTCGAGTAGGTGTTTCTGAAACTTCAAAGGAAGTTGAGTGGATTCCCGTTTGTGTTAAACCAATTTGACCAATTTCTTTTTTGTCTTGCATTGACATTGATGCTTTCTTTCTAAATGTATGAGAGCGAAGGTCTCTTTCAAGGAAAGTTGTTAATATCAGACGAATTCTTCCCAATATTGAGTCTCCTTCACCAATGGGTTTAAAGATATGCTGCCTCTCCTTGTAAGCGAACAGAGACACAGAGAAGATGAGAGCTGAAAAGGAAACAATCCCCGCAATGAGAAATAAGCCCCAGAAGCTAGAGAGGCCAAGACTTTTAGAAGAATCTTGGGCATTGGTGTCTTCTTCACAATTGGTATGTTTCTCTAACCATTCGCTTTCAATTTGTTTCATTTTCTCTCCTTCTGTCACATTCAAGATTGCCCTAGAAACATCTGCTACAAGAGGTGAACCTCTTGGGAATGCCTGCAAAATCATTCAACAAAAAGAAACCCTAATATGAAAAACTACTCTTCTTGCTACACAAACACACATTCAGATGAGAAATGTGTAAGGTATTAAGCTTACAAAGCCAAACCCATTGGTTTTATAGATTGATGCAGCCATGGTATACTTTGAGCAATATTGTCCCATAAACAGCTTAATGTAAGGGATCTCATCAAAAGCAGCAGCTATTCCACCATTGGCACTTCCTTTAGACAAAAGCTCATCACATTCTTCTATTGAATTATACTGCTTAAACTGAGATTCCTTAAAAGACATTTCTTTTAAGATTCCAAACACAAAAGAATCTTTTTGGTACCCAACTCTCTCCCCATTCTTAATAAGCTGCTTGACCTCAGTAATTGTTGGTTGGAGATGTTGAACTGTTAGGAGCGATGCCAAACTCGCGGTGTAACTTTGAGTAAGAATGAGCACTACAAATACCCATATGATCACTACAAACCTAGTGCAGTTATTTATCACTGTCTCCCCTGTACATTGAATTCATAATGGTCATACAAAAGAACATAAATATGAGGTTAATGTCCTATAGAGCTTTGCCATAATAGTTTCTAAGATATCAATAAGAAATCATTCAATAAAAAAATAACGTCATGGAATGAGAGAATATATAATTGGCAATTAAACTGCTAATGAACTGACTATCTCTTAACTTTGCAAAATGATCCCCATTAAACTTATCAATTACGAACTCTTATGGCCTCATCAAACATATTTATGTAATCTTTAGTAGTAATATGTACAAGTTTCTAGAACTAGTGCTTTGTGAATATAATGGCCTTGTATCTAGTATTTTCTAGCATTAACAATGCAACTAGAAAATGGAAAAGGGGACTTACGATTTGCGAAAACCATGGTTGAGAAAGCATACCATAAGCTTGTCCCAATCTGATGTGAGCAAGGTCCTCGAAAATCTTCATTTACTCTATGTTCGAGAAGCCATACCACAAACCCAATGAATACAAAAAAACAACCACTTGTCATCCAAAGGTCCCAACTTAAAGGCTCCAAGAACACCCATGCATTTTTCCTCCTATTATCTCTGAGTGGCACTACCATTGATACTCCAGATTCAGTGAATGGCAATGTGAAATCCACAAAGTTAGACCTATTTGCTATGATCGCTGTATCGCCTACCACAGCATCAAAGTTCTGTCAATCAAAATATTTACTTCCATTATTTCAATTAAAAGCATGAGTTCTTTCATTAAAATAGTAAGAATCATGAATATTTTACTGACCTGAAGAAATACTTGATAGACCAAATCATTGTAAGTACCGGCGCTTCCACCTCCAGGTTTTGCAAAGGGAATGAAGTCATAGCTAACAGAGTATGGTAATGCTTCCATTACAGCATTGAAGATGTCAATACAATACCCAGTAACACGTGTTCTGCTTGTGCTAGGATCATATATGACCTTAACAAATTCACTGAAACCATTCTTCACTGGCACTCCTATTCTTAGCTTCTTTCTATTTATTGGAATCTCCCAACCTTTAGGGACAGAGGTTAGATCACCAGGCCATATAATAGGTCCCAGATTGATCTTGGAAGTAGAATATTTGCTCGTGTTCTTTGAATTCAATTCCCTTCTGAGTCCATCTTCTGGTGTCCAAAATCCAATCTGTCTTTCTCCGTTACCATTCACATTAATTATCTGAAAAGTTGATGATTGTAATTGCCCATTAAGAAGATTGAACTCCCCAGCAAGGCCTTTAAACTTGGTATCCTGTATCGCTTCACGAAGTTTTGGACCATATTGGGAGATCTCGAAACTTTCAAGATCAATTAAGTTGCTAGAAGCATTTGTACTCTTTCCAACCCCGAGATTTGTAGTCCCAACCTTCTCAACTGCCATGGCTAAAGCTGAAGCAGCATCATAAGCCCACAAACCAAAAACATTCAAATCAACATCTGTAATGGTTGGGTTGTCTTGTTGGAATTTCGTTTTCCATCGAACTGTAAAACTTTCAAGCTCTTTTGTCTCTGGAACATAAGTCTTCACACCCAATACCCCTTGCATTGAGGCAAGAACTGAACGTTCGTTTGACCCAACAAAGTTGGCAACCCCATTAGTAATGATCCAAACATAACCTTCACTCATCATTCCAATCTCTTTTGCCATTGTGAAAACTCGAGAGCTGAGATTCTGAGGCATGTGAACAATGAAAACTCTATTTCGCATTGTCATCAACTTGTAAAGTTCTCCATTGATTTCAATATCAGTGGCCAATGGAGAAATGACACTTCGATAGGGAACACGAACATCAATATCTTGCAAGGCATCAATCAAATAGGGTATTATACCTTCTCCATACTCGTTGTCTATATATAGAGGTACGGCTTCTCTCCATCCAAAAGCTTGAATAATTGCACTTACGGCTTTCACTTGAGATGAGTCGTTTTGAGCAATTTGAAAAAAGTATGGACTACGAAGTGAAGTAAGAGAAGGGCTTGTTGCTGAGAATGATATGATGGGCACCTGAGATTTACTCCCAAGATCAATCACAAAGTTTGCCTGCATTGAGTTTTGTGGCCCTATGATGGCTTTCACTTTTGTATTTTTCATTAGGTATATAGCTGTGTTTTGAAAACCAAAAAAAGGAAAAAAAAACTTGATTTAGTGTCCATGCATGTATACTCTGTGAATAGCCATTTGGAAATCAGGGTAAAATATAGCACTTTCCAATGCATCAGTTTAAGATTAATGAACTACAAAGTAATGCTAGAAATTTAAGAATAAATTTTTTTTATGTGCAGTCACTTTTACATACTCGCACACTCCATTAATGTGTTCGGTTGTATCATTTTTTAATATAAAATAATTGCTTTGACCAATCACATTAGTGGAGTGCACAAAGAGTATGCAAAAGTAATTGTATGTAACGTAACTCATTTAGAATATGTATGTTGTGTTTTGCACACTTCCTTTAAAAAAAAGCGAAGTTCACTACTAAAAACTGATTTTTTCCACTTGAATTTCAGATTTATCCATTTAATTAATTGTGGGAAAAGAAAATCATGGGGGAGAATATGCTTGTGTTCTACTGATTATCAGTAGGAAAATTGTGATCTATGCCTCTTACAGAAGAATTGAATTGGCAAAACTTATATATATCGAAAGGATGTTGTTACTCGACTATCGGAATTTATTGTTTAGATGAACCGTTTGACGTTGAAGTATCATGTGGCACGATCATGTTATATTTAAAAAAAATAAAAAACGTCAAACTAATTTTTTTTTTGCTTATTGTCATTAGTATTAAATTTTTTTTTTATCATGATGGCAAGCATCTGCTGATCGAATGATTCACTTACTACAAACTTTTATCAATTTTAATCCCTTAATAACCCTCCAAAGTGTGGCATTCAGTTCATTAGCATGCCATAAGTTTCGATCAATTTTCCCCATTTCTAAATTCACAATTTCATTTCTATTATGTAATGCTAAAGAAATATCACAGCCTACAATATTGATGGGCTTTATTTTATAGCCGTTAATATTAATTGAAAAAACGAAAAATGGTTCCAATGGGAAAATGCCTCACAATTGAGAAAACTAAAAAGATTAATGTTGCGTTCTTTTTTTATTTTTGTTTAATATGATTTGGTAGTGCTGCGCACGGTTGGCAGCGGTCAATCTGAGCAGTAAACTCAGATGGCCGAGGATCATTTTCCATATTTCTCTTAATAAAGTATTGAAGAGACTTATAGAATTAATAAAGAACACATGAAAAGCTCAATTATATAATCTATTTCTTTTTTTATCTTTACTACACTTTTGTATATAATATGTGAGAGAGAGAGAGAGAGAGAGAGAGAGATTAGGTATATATATACCTGCAACAGCAGCTTGGACAACATCAATTGTGGAGTCCCTGGGGTTGAGAAGAAGCCTAGTTTTGTAGTGAGAATGAGAGGCATAGAAGTCGGAAAGAGCCATGTTGATGCAACTCATCCCGACCTTCCCATTCCGCCCTTTCATGTCCAAAACCACACCCACATCAACTAAGGTTAAGGTCGTGTTTTGTGCCTTCATCATAATCCTTTCGGAAACAACAATGAAGAACAATAGATAACAAACTCCAATTCTGGCCGGAGATAGGACGTTCCAGCTCATGATGATCATAGTTAGGAAGTTTGAATGATAATGGACAACGTCGACTCCCGGCACATTAAACTTGAATATTTGTCTTGAATGCTGGAAACCTTTGACTTTCATGAGATACTTATTTGAGAAGTAAGAACGTGTACAGAGAGAGGGAAAAAATATTACGAAAACAAACCAACTAATTATAATTAAATGATATTCCACACGAACAAAAAAAAGAAAAAAGAAAAAGAAAAAAAGAAAACCGATAAATCATTGTCAACTGATCTAGAAGGATTCCGATCCAGTGATAATGACATGCATGGTTGCAGAGAAATTTCATATATGTGCAATACATGGGACAGAAAATAGAAACAATTTGAGTTCAATCGACAGCATGTAGTACAAGATTCATGCAAGCTCATGTTCGCAAGTTAATTTGTTGCTGAAAGATATAAAAAAAAGTTCATAACGTATTTATTGAAAGTGTGCCGTAAAGGTACAAATATATTTCACAAAAGTAAATATTGGGCACAATTATGTTTGATAGGCGAGAAAGAAGTTACAAGCGACAAAAGACCATTGTCACATGAGGATCACGTGACAAAGTGCGCAATAGACCGAATTATATTAAATACAAAGTATGGATCTAAAGATAAAAGTCAGCTAACCACAGGTATCTTTATAATATTGGGGCCCATCCATAAAGATAGATCTTAGAATGACGTAACTAATATGGAAATCTAGCAAATTACATTGATCATGGCGCCGGCTTAAAAGGCTAGTCAATTAGCTCATTGCTTAAAAATATTAGTAAATAATTTATTAATTTTTTTTAAAAAAAATACAAATTTGCATATACATTTTTTATGGATCACTATTTAAAAATTAAACAAAAATTTATTTTATTTCCTTTTCCTCACTTTTTTCTCATTATTTATAGTCAAATATGATAAAATTTTTTTGATATGTGTGTAAATTTATACTTTTTGAAGGAAAATTTTGATGGATCCATTGCTAATGCTCTAAGCCCTCCTATCTTGAGTAGGCCGGCTCTCAATTTGTCTAAAAATGGAAATTTTGATAAAAAAAGAAAAAGAAAAAAATATTATTTAAAAAGATTTTATTCAAAATGTACAAAATTTTTAAACAATAGTAAAATTGGGATAAAAGTAGCAAAATAATGTATATTTTGATTTTGATGGCCTTATTTATTTTCAAAATTAAGTATTTAAAAAAATATTACTTAAAATAAAAGTAATTATTTAAGTTATATAGAAGTATATTATATTTGCATCTCAAAATCTTCAAATAAAATTTTATTATTTAATATTTAAATATTATTTTTATTTTTAAATTAAAATATAATATACTTAATGATCTCCTAAGACCACAAAGTATATTGAGCCGCCCCTGATCGTGATGAGATTTGGATTTGTGAAGAATATTCTAAGCTAGATATATGTACCAGATAAATGCTATTAACGCCTGAATCGTACTAAAAAAGGCAAAACACCAAAATTGGACACTAAGAATCTTATCTATAGAGAATTCTTGCCATAACAGATTAGTACAACCTTTCAAAATAAAGAACTAGGGGAGAGATTTTTGGGTGATAACAAGTTCGTAATCTTACATTAACTTAAGCATTTAAGACATCTTCTACTAGTTATCCCGAGTTTTTCTTTCTAGTAGCAGGTTATTAGGGCAAGCCATAGGCATACTAAAAACTGCATCAACAGTTTGGCACCACTAAAAAACGGAGCAGTCAAGTTTGCAGTATTCACCATAGACTATTTTAAGAAGTGGGTAGAAACAAGGGGTTGGAAACAATTACGATCAACAACATTAAAAGGTTTCTTTAAAAGTTTATTTTGTATAAGTTCAAAATACTACGAGCATTATTATAGGACAACAAAAGGTCATTTGACTATGACTAATATAGAGATTGATACATAGAACTAAGTATCCAAGTCAAATACTCTTCTCCCGACTTCCCTTAGGCTATTGGGAAATTGGAGGCAATGAATAAGACCATGTTTAACATGGTAAATGAGAAATTAGTGGGCAAAAAAAAAAACGTGGGCCAAAGAACTCCAGGGAGTATTGTGGATTTACATAACCACTGTAAGGCAATTAGGGAAACACAATTCACGATGACCTATGACAATGAGGCAGTGATACTCGTGGAGATCAACATGCCGAGTCATTGAGTCCAACACTATTGCTAAGAAATAAGCAATAGAGGTTTGGAGTGAAACCTTGATTTTTTGGAGGAAATGAGAGAAAAGGCGGAGGTAAAGGTTGCAAGCTATAAGAGAAGAACTAAAAGAATACTCCAACAAGAAAGTCAAGTCCTGATCATTCAATTTTGTAATCTTATGCTAAGAGAAACAAGAATGTCAAACAATAAACAATAGAAGAGAAAGGTTGGACCCAGATGGGAGGGAATGTATGTGATAGTAGCGAACAACAAATCAATCTCATACCATCTAGAGGACATCAATGAGAAGAGACTACCCAACTTATGGAAAGTAGAGCACTTAAACATGCAAAAAATAACATTTCTATTAGTCTATAGTATTTGGTGCATATACTTATTGTATGTACCTTTAAACGGTATACTATGACTCTCTTTGGACAATCTAGCTAAGTATTATCAACACACATGCGATTGGAGTTAGACTTCACCCAAGCACTAGTTGAGAACATCTCCTGCACACCCAACAAGCTAGTGTTAGCAACATGCATGTAGGACTAACACTTGCACTTAGTGATCAAAGGCTAACAATGCACATGTGATCAAGGTTAACCTTTGCCCAAACAACGGTTGAGAACATCTTCCTGCCTACTCATGAAGCTAGGTGTCAGAAATGCGCATGCATTAGCCTTTGTCCAAACAGTAGTTGAAAACATCTTCTACCTACTCATGAAGCCAAGTGTTAGCAATGCACATGCGATCAAGGCTAATGCTCATAAACAACGATCAACAGCTAACAACGTGCTTGTGGTCGAGGTTAGCTTTTGCCCGATCAACAATTGAGAACATCTCCTACCCACTCATCGAGCTAGGTCTTAGCAATGAGCAAGCGATTTAAGCTGACATCCACACCTGGAGATCAAGGGCTAACAATGCGTATGTGATTGGGATTCACCTTTGCCTAAATAGTGTCCACATTAGCTAGAGGAAAAATACAAAGTTGGCCTTTAAAGGAAAAAAAAACCCTTTAAAGGCCAACAACAAATAACTAAAGGCCAAAAAGAATAGGTACACAGCGTGGCAAGCCTGAACTAAGAAAACTCAAAATAGGATACTAAAAGCTAACATATCAACAATACAAAGCAAGACATAGAAGGTCAAATTCTAAAAAGGATATTACATAACATAGTAAGTGTATTACAAGGCATAAACTTATCAAAACCCAAGACAAAATATTACAAAACAAAATATTTCAAGAATAGGATACAAAATAATGGGCGGATGAAACCGAAGACCAAGCCTAAAGATTCGAGCTGCTAGCTAGAGGATGGTGAGGCGACTGGTTTAGGAAAGTATTGGATTTCACATAAGCCCACAGAGACTCTAGGAAGACTATAGTGGCCGATTCAGGGAGAATGACTTAGATCCAAACTCTTTAATTTGGCGCTTGACGCATTAACATAAACCTCTTTTACTTCTCATCCCAAGGTTATATCGGAATCCACATGATCAGTCACAAACCCGAATAGTCGTGGAGAGTTGAGGGGAAAGGCGGAAAATCTCACCCCTGGAGGATCTGAGCTTCATGCCTAACTTGTCAGCACACCATTGAGACCAAGAAATGGTCTATGTTCTCTTGGGTGAGGATCACGTTTGAATCAACAACATTTGGGTTTCTCTCAACTTGTGAATAAATAATACTCAAAAATTTTGACTCTCCCTTATTGAGAGTAATGTCTAAATCAGAGCCATCAGGAATATGATGCCATGAGGCCCTCATTGGAAACTCGCAGTGTTCAACCTCACCAATAGAAAGTCCCCACCAATTTCCAAAGACAAAAAAAGAGTTCCCTATCCCAGTTTTTGAAATTGGAACAATGAGACTCCAAACACGCAACTTTGTAGCCCATCCGTGAATGAAAACCATATTGGTTACCATCCTGCTACCTGACACCATGAACATAGAAGTATGCATGAGCAGTGAGATCAGGGTTGTTCTTCCACAATGCTATAGGATAACATAATTGTTGCCCAGATGACTAACACAAGAGGGGGGGTGAATTGAGTTGTATTTAAAAAAATAATAATTATAAATCAAATATAAAATATAAAATATAAAATATAAACAAAATATGAAACAACAATAAATATAAATAGTAAGAGTAAGAGAGAAACAAACTCAGTATGTTAACGAGGTTCGGCCCCACTGCCTACGTCCTCGCCTCAAGCTACCTCTTGAGCATTCCCAAATCCACTATTCAATCTCCTTTAGGTGGAGATAGAAACCTATTACACCTTTGAGCAGCACCGCTCCAAAGAATCTGTGTAGAACACCCTCTACACTTTCAATCACCTTACACTTGGTGATTTAACTATTCCCCGTGTAGAACACTTTCTACACTTCCAATCACCTCACACTTGGTGATTTAACTATTTCCCGTGTAGAACACCTTCTACACACACAAGGGTTATACACACCCTTTTACAAATACAAGAGTTGATAGTAGGTAGACTATCAAAGTACATTTCTCAATGAGTGAGATAGAAACAATACAGCGCAACCTATATCTCTCTCAACAAGAACAAGAATTAAGGCTCAAAACTTTGGAAAAGAGAGAATGAGAGCTTTGAAGAAATGATGCAAAACTTAGCAATAGATGTGTAAGCTCTTGTTGTGTGTTTTGCAAAACTCAAGTGAGCTATTTATAGGCAAATGAGTTTTTAATTTCAAATTTGAAAAGATTCTCATGTCAAAAATATCATCATTCACTTTTCAAAAATTTTAAATCTAATTTTTTTTACTTTTTGCATGTGACAAAAGGAGCACACTTTACTTTTCAAAAATTTCAAACATAATCTTTTACTTTTTGCATATAACAAAAGGAGCACACTTTACTTTTCAAAATTTTCAAATAAAGACATCTATCTTTTGTATAAGTCAAGAAAAGCATCTACTTTTAAAAATATTCAAATAAAACATGCACATGTGAAAGATGACAATCAATCATCTTAATATTTTCAAAATTCAAACCTTTAATCATATCATGCACATGTGAAAGATGACAATCAATCATCTTAATATTTTCAAAGTTTAAACCTTTAATCATGTCATGCACATGTGAAAGATGACAATCAATCATTTTTCAAAATTTTCAAATTTAATTTTCAAAATATTCATGCACATGTGGAAAATGTATTTTAATGCTTTATGATAAAATATTTATTTTGAGCTTTAATTCTAATTTCGAATTTTTAAGAGATTTATAAAATTACTCTATGATTTTAATGTGAACTTATTCCCTTCTTGCTCATGCTTGCTTCCTTGATGTGCTTGATTCTATTGTGTGGACAACTTGAGCTTGAAACTCCTTTATTCTTTGAATTCATTTGTTATCATCAAAATCCATGTATAGATTTATATGAAACTTGAAACCTTGAGTTCAACAATCTCTCCCTTTTTGATGATGACAAATGCTTGATAGAACTTGAAACCTGTATGAATACTTAAGCTCCCCCTGAGAATGTGCGTTAGTTTTTCAAGCAAAAATATAAATATAATTCCAAGCATATATAACAAGTTTAGCAATTTAAACAATGTTAATGTTCTAGTCTAAAACTTCTCCCCCTTTTGGCATCATTAAAAAGGAATCATAATTAGTTCAATAAAATATATTCCTACAATAACCAATAGATAAATAAAACGCTGTATTAGTAGAGACTGTAGAGAATTCGGTGTGTAGCCACACGTGTTCGACAAAACCTGCAAAGGCTGGAGGCCTAGTTTCGGTAATTCGGTGCGGAAGGAGATTTTGTAAAGAGCTGAATAATTGAAACCATCCGTGCCCAACAAAACCTGCAAAGGTTGAAGCCGAATTTTATCATCTCGGTGCGGAAGAAGATTTAAATCCGCTTGATGTTATTGACGAATTAGATGTTCCAGAGATTTGAAGTTGAATAATTAAAATTATTCGTATCCGACAAAGACAACAAAAGCTGCAGGCCTAGCTCTGGCAATGCGGTGCGGAGCCATGCATGTCCGACAAAACCTGCAAATGTTGGAAGTCTAACTCTGGCAATTCGGTGCAGAGCCACGCGTATCTGACAAAACCTGTAAAAGTTGGAGGCCTAACTCTAGCAGTCGGTGCGAAAGCAGATTTAAATCAATCGCCTGATGTTGTTGACAAACGAGTTTGAAGGCTCTGAGTTTCTATAAAAAAATCATTTTCACCTATCGGATACCAAAAAAAAAATATCGCTTCTTGACCTAAATTCTGTTTTTTCATAACGATAGAATGACGAAAAAAATTTCGTCTGATAATCTTCCGGATTTGAATCAGGAACCGTCTCAACCAATCATTTTATCTCATGAGGTTGTCAACACCATGATAGAAGCAGAAATGCATTTTTCAAATAGAACTGATTCTGAGGTTGTTGCAGCATCAAGAACTCTCAGTGCTCAATATGCTGACTCTGTTACGACCATGTCTCGGAGATTACTAGCGAGGGCAAATGAAGTTGATCGACTTAACAATCAAATATCTGTTCTGCATCAAAAGCTTGCAAATAAAGGCAGAAAGAATAAGAGGTTAAAGCAAGAAAATAAAGATTTGACGAAATTAGCTCGTGTTTTGAAACTTCAAATAGAGGAATCGGAACGAGTAAGAGTTCAAGCACAGAGTCAACATCAGCAGATAATGGCAGCGTTTCACGAGAGAAACAAGGACAATTATAATTAATCTCGCTAGCTTAGTTCGGTAACTTTTGACAATATGCATCCGGCATATCTTGTAATCTTGACTAAGTAAGATTTGAAGAGATGACAGTTTGTCTTCTACTTATTTTCATCTTTATAAAAGCAATCCTTGGTTTTATCTAATCCGCATCAAATTTGCTTTTCATTGTTGTAGTTCATCTTCATTCTCACTTTACAAAATCTTAATGGCTCATCAATTCTCCTTCAGTGCTTCTCATGATCAATCTATTTCTGCATCTGTCGTAAGTGCCATGAAGCAGTAAAACACTGATTTGGCTAATAAATCAGATCATGATGCCATTTACGAGCTTGTGGGTCTCGGGACTCGATACTCATCTTCCATTGTTGCTTTTTCCGCTCGGTTGCAGTCCAAAACCCGCAAGATAGAGAAGCTTAATGAGAAGATCGATATTCTTCAACGACTTGTTCAAGAGTCTAACAAAAAAATAGTAGACTTAAAACAACAGAATAAGGATTTAAAGTCCTTACTCGCCTCTGCATTTCGATTGCCTAATCCTTTAGACAAGGATGGCATGATGATTTATGAGGAGCAAATGCATTTGAATGATGAGGCTAAACATCTCAAGTTTTTGTAGGTCATTTGAGATAATGGAATAAAAGTATCTAGTAGATATTCATGGCATGCATAATTCCTATTTATCTTCTAATCATGCATAGTTTATCTTCTGGTAGGGGTTTTGTGAAAATTTCTGCCAATTGATCATGTGTATTAGTGAATTCTAATACAATATCGCTCTTCTGCACATGATCTCTAAGAAAATGATATCTAATTTCAATATGTTTGGTCTGAGAATGTCGTATTGGATTCTTCGAAAAATTTATGGCACTTATATTTATCACATTTGATTGGAATGTGATTGTACATAAGTTTAAAATCCTCAAGTTGTTGCTTCATGTAAAGAGCTTGAGCATAACAACTACCCGCAGCAACATATTCTGCCTCAGCAGTAGATAGTGCAACAGAATTTTTTTTTTTTACTAAACCAGGAAACTAGTGCATGACCTAAGAAATGACATGTTCTACTAAAACTTTTTCGATCATCTTTGCAATCAGTATAATCGGTACCTGAATAACTAATAAGATCGAAAGAAGTGTATTTAGGATACCATAATTCTAAGTCAATGGTACTGGCAAAATATCTAAAAATCCGCTTGACTGCAATCAAATGAGATTGTTTTGGAAATGATTGAAAATGTGCACATAAACATATACTGAACATAATATCAGGTCTACTAATTATCAAATATAATAAACTACTAATCATACCTCGATATACATTTGAGTTAACTGGTTTACCGCTTTCATCTTTATCAAATTTAGTGGTTGGACTCATTGATGTTCCAATTACCTTCGCACGTTCCATCTCAAATTTTGAGTAACTCTTTGATATATTTTGACTGATTGATGAATGTCCCACTTTTTGCTTGCTTAATTTGCAATCCGAGAAAGAATGTAAGCTCTCCCATCATGCTCATTTCAAATTCTTCCTGCATAGTCTTAGCAAAAACTTGGCACATATTTTCATTAGTAGCACCGAATATTATATCATCAACATAAATCTGAATCAAAAGAATATCATCATTTTCGTATTTAATGAAAAGAGTTGTATCAATTTTTCCTCTTGAAAAACATTTTTCAATAAAAAAACTATTTAAGAAAACACTTTTAATATCCATTTAAAAAAGTTTGAAATCTTTATAACAAGCATATCTAAGTAGCGTTCGAATAGTTTCTAATCTTGCGACTGGTGCATATGTCTCATCATAATCGATTCATTTTTCTTGATTGAAACCTTGAGTCACAAGTCTAGTCTTATTTCTAGTAATGACTCCGGACTCATCTTTCTTATTTCTAAAAACCCATTTTGTTCCAATAATAGTATGATTTTTGGGTCTAAGAACAAGTGTCCAAACATCATTTCTTTCAAATTGATTAAGCTCTTCTTGCATAGATAGAATCCAAGATTCATCAAGAAATGCTTCATCAATATTTTTAGGTTCAATCTGAGATAGAAAAGCAATATGATTGCAAATATTTCTAAGAGATGATCGAGTGCTTACACCTCGTGAAGGTTCTCCCAGAATTTGTTCTATTGGATGATCTTTCACATGTTTCCACTATTTGGTTGCATCTTGTACTAAGTCTTGATGATCTTTCCTTCTATTTCCATGATCTTCCTTTTGGAATTGTCTCCAAATATCACACATCCTTTTTCTTTAGAAGTGAAGTCAATGAATTTAGTTTTGTCTTCTGTCACGTATTTTGAGCATCCGTTATCTAAAAATCATTTATTTTTACCTATAGAATACTTCATGCATACCTACAAAAGTAATTAAAAACAATTCCTGGTACCCAAGTTCTTTGGGTCCTTTATTTATTAGTATTAGAAAAAATAAGATTTTTAGGTACCCATATGGCCCTAATAGTCATTGTATGTTTTCTTCTAATAGGACAAGCAAAATAATTATGACCATTTCTATTACAAAAATTGCAAATAGCATGTGACATATATGAAGAACTTGAATGATTATAATAGTATCATTTTTTAACAAAATTATTTTTATGAAAAGAATTTTGAATATTAGATTTTGATGTAGAAGGATTATCAAAAATTTTTTTATAAGATTTGTATTTTTGTTTTGGCTTATATCGCAAGCCTGCCTTATCAAAAACACATCTTTGACTACCAAGAAGTTTTTCAAAATTTCTTTTTCCATTCGTAAAGTTTTTAATAATATTTTCTAAATCAGTTTTCTTTTTCTTCAACTCAAGATTTTCATCTTTCAAAACAATACTTTCTTTTCTTAAAATATCAATTTCGTTTGTTAAAGAAGAATTTTTCTTCTTCAAAACAGTATACTTGATACCTAATTTTTCAAATTCCTCATATACCTCTTCTAAAATATTTTGCAATTCTTCATATGAAGGATCTTCAATATTATCAAGATTTGTTACCTCAATGTCATCTTTAGCCATAAGATAAAGATTTGCCGATTCTCCATTACTTGCTTCACTATCTGAACTACTTGAATCATCATCCCACGTTATTTTCATTGCTTTTTTGCCTTTGTTTCGATCTTTCTTTAACAGAGGACAATCTGGCTTGATATGACCAGGTTTATTGCATTTATAACAAATTAAAGTGTCATTTTTACCTGAATCTTTCTTGGAAAACTTATTGAAGGATTTCCTTGGAGGAGTTTTATTTTTCTTTAAGAACCTCTGAATTCTTCTTACTATCATCGCAATTTCTTCATATTTGTCGTCATTTTCCTCATTTTCATCACTTTCACTTTCATGTGGAATAGCTTTAAGTGCCAAGCTTTTCTTTGACTTTCCTTCTTCTTCTCCTCTTTTCAATGTGTACTCATGGGTAGGGCTGCAAACGAACAGAGCTGCTCGTGAACAATTTGAGTTCGACTCGTATAAACTCGATTCGAACTCAATTCGTTTAATAAATAAGTTGTTCGTGAGCACTAATATTGGTTCGAATATTAAACGAGCTAAATTCGTATAATCTCGACTCGACTCTTATAAACTCGGTTTGTGTTCGTGAACAAGATTCGTATAAACTCGATTCTACTCGTTTTGAGCTCGTAACAATACTCGTAATATTTCTATATACATATATATATAATCTTGCATATATTTTTACATATATTCTTTTATTTTATATATTTTATGTGTTATATATATTATTTTTGATATTTTGTATAAGTAATATATTTTGTTACTTCAGTTCTTAAGAGTAAGAAACTCGAGTAATTACTCGACTAAGTTCGGCTCGTTCGTTAGAGAGTAAAAACAAAGATCGATAAATAACTCGATTCGACTCGAGCTCGTCTTTGATCGGCTCGAATTTGACTCGACTCGGCAAACTCTCAGCTCGACTCAAACTCGAACTCGAATTATTTTAGTCCAGTTCAACTCGACTCGACTCGAACTCGTCTTTGATCGGATCGTTTGCAGCCCTACTCATGGGTGATAAGTGACCCGATGAGTTCATTCACTTCGAGCTTCTTGAGGTCTCTAGCTTCAAGAATCGCTATCACTTTTGATTCCCAACGTTTTGGTAGAGAGTTGAGGATTTTTTTTACTATCTCCACTTTGGAATAAATTTTGCCAAGAGCTGTCAAACTGTTTATGATGTTAGTAAAACGAGTGTACATACTAGAAATAGATTCATCTTAAACATTTCATATTCATCTTAAACATTTCATATTCATGAGTAAGAATATAAATTTTTGATTCCTTGACTTGAGAAGTTCCTTCATAAGTAACTTCCAAGTTATTTCAAATTTCCTTTACTGTAGCACAAGTCATTACTCTATTAAATTCATTACCATTGAGAGCATTATATAATAAATTCATAGCAGTTAAATTCAAAGTATAAAATCTATCGTCTTCACGATTAAACTCTTCTTCTTCCTTTTTGACCTTTACTCCATCAACCACTTTTGTTGGAATATAAGGTCCATTTACAATACATTTCTAGATTTCTCGACCTTGAGCCTGAATGAATATTCTCATTCTAACTTTCTAGAATGAGTAATTGTCTCCGCAAAAGAGTGGAGGCCGACTGCTAGATTGACCTTCACCAAATGAAGTTGCAATGTTAGCCATAAAATCTTAACTCAAAAGATAGTTAATCTTATAATAGAGCTCTAGCTCTGATACCAATTGTTGCCCAGATGACTAACACAAGAGGGGGGTGAATTGAGTTGTATTTAAAAAAATAACAATTATAAATCAAATATATAATATAAAATATAAACAAAATATGAAACAATAATAAATATAAATAGTAAGAGTAAGAGAGAAGCAAACTCAGTATGTTAACGAGGTTCGGCCCCACTGCCTACGTCCTCGCCTCAAGCTACCTCTTGAGGATTCCTAAATCCACTATTCAATCTCCTTTAGGTGGAGATAGAAACCTATTACACCTTTGAGCAGCACCGCTCCAAAGAATCCGTGTAGAACACCCTCTACACTTCCAATCACCTTACACTTGGTGATTTAACTATTCCCCGTGTAGAACACCTTCTACACTTCCAATCACCTCACACTTGGTGATTTAACTATTCCCCGTGTAGAACACCTTCTACACACACAAGGGTTATACACACCCTTTTACAAATACAAGAGTTGATAGTAGGTAGACTATCAAAGTACACTCATCAATGAGTGAGATAGAAACAATACAGCGCAACCTATATATCTCTCAACAAGAACAAGAATTAAGGCTCAAAACTTTAGAAAAGAGAGAATGAGAGTTTTGAAGAAATGATGCAAAACTTAGCAATAGATGTGTAAGCTCTTGTTGTGTGTTTTGCAAAACTCAAGTGAGCTATTTATAGGCAAATGAGTTTTCAATTTCAAATTTGAAAAGATTCTCATGTCAAAAATATCATCATTCACTTTTCAAAAATTTTAAATCTAATTTTTTTACTTTTTGCATGTGACAAAAGGAGCACACTTTACTTTTCAAAAATTTCAAACATAATCTTTTACTTTTTGCATATGACAAAAGGAGCACACTTTACTTTTCAAAATTTTCAAATAAAGACATCTACCTTTTGCATAAGTCAAGAAAATCATCTACTTTTAAAAATATTCAAATAAAACATGCACATGTGAAAGATGACAATCAATCATCTTAATATTTTCAAAATTCAAACCTTTAATCATATCATGCACATGTGAAAGATGACAATCAATCATCTTAATATTTTCAAAGTTCAAACCTTTAATCATGTCATGCACATATGAAAGATGACAATCAATAATCTTTCAAAATTTTCAAATTTAATTTTCAAAATATTCATGCACATGTGGAAAATGTATTTTAATGCTTTATGATAAAATATTTATTTTGAGCCTTAATCCTAATTTCGAATTTTTAAGAGATTTACAAAATTACTCTATGATTTTAATGTGAACTTATTCCCTTCTTGCTCATGCTTGCTTCCTTGATGTGCTTGATTCTATTGTGTGGACAACTTGAGTTTGAAACTTCTTTATTCTTTGAATTCATTTGTTATCATCAAAATCCATGTGTAGATTTATATGAAACTTGAAACCTTGAGTTCAACAACAATCATCCAAGCACTGGGTAAAAGTTGGGTAGGGGAGTCTTAGCCCCATCGAAAACATTCCAATGTACAGTCCAATGTACTCGACCCCCTCAAAGTTGACAATGCAATGGTAGGAATCAGGAGGGATCTTGTCCACCAAATCGGGAATGCCGTACAAAACCCTTACAAAACCTAACTCTATCTGGGTGGTGTTAGCAGTCCAATGACAACTCTCAAAGGCTATTGATTGCGAGTAACCATCATTATGAGATTTGTTAAAGGGTCTACAAAGACCAATAATCAAAGTGGGAATTATTTCTAAGAGAATAAGATGATTCGGAGGAAGGAGATTTAAGTCAAGTGACACACATAAATTAAAAGTAGTTGAAGAAGAAAATAATAATAGATGAAGAGGACACTTGGGGCAAAGGGGGAGTACAGAAAAGGCGTAGTAGTTAAAATTGAAAGGAAGAGTCCAAGTGTCATGAGTAAGAAAAGCACGCTAAACAAATCCTACATTTTGCGTTACACAAGCATATGTGTGTCAGATGAGTCAATGGGTTTCATGCTATACAATGCAATGAGTCATAGGGTGACTGGAAAATTGTCGGACAGAAGGAACACACGAATTACATACGCAGTAAGGAAAGGATATGGGATATGTGTCCAAAAAGTGTTAAGTTCAAAATGGATGACTTGAAGGGAAAATGTAAAATTTCCGTCGACACATGTGTTGCAAAAATTTGTGGAGTAATTGTTGGGTACAATTATGTTCAATAGGTGAGGAAGAAACCACGAGTGACTAAAGTCCATGGTCACACGAGGTTCACTTGATAGAGAGTGATTAATAGACTGAATTACATTAAAAGCTTTATGTAGGTTCGAAGATAAAATTCAATTATACACATCCCTATAATATTAGGTCTCGTCCACAAAGATAGACCCTAGAAGAGAAATGTTTTTTGAGACCTATTATGAAACTAGTATGTATCCTAATTATGAATAATAAAATGCTTTAGTCACGATGAGATTCAAATTATCGATAAATCTAAGCTAGATATCCATGCTGGATAGACACTATTAACGGGTGAATCGTGCTAGAGAAGGAACTTATCAAAATTAGCATTGAAAATCATATCTATGGAGAAGTCTTGCATAATAGGTCAATGCAACCTTTATAAATAACCGGCCATGTATGCTTAAGGGGAGAGGTTCTTAGTTGATCGCAAGACTATATCCTAATGCTGACTTAAGTATTGGAGGCATCCTCCACATAGTATTCTGAGATCTTTTTGGTTGTACGTTGTTAGGGCACACTATAGATATACTAAAAATTGAGTCAATTGCAAATAAACAAATTGACGTGACTTCTTGTAATATGTTAGATACACTCTATAATAAAAATAACTTTATAGCCTAACATACCACATCAAATTATGTCGATAAGTGAGTTCATTTTTATGAAGTCTTTTTGTGACTAAAGCATTTTTCTTATTCTTAATTAGGATATGACTCGGGTTTCATAATTTCATTCTTGCTATAATACATGGAGTTCTGTTTCGATGATTTGTTCAAAAGTGGATGGAGTAATATTGATAGCTCGAAAAACTATAGTGAGATTGTGCAAATGGTAGCTAAATAAGATAATACTATATATAATAAATCTGAGCTGTAGCTCCTGTTCACTGCAATCTAGCAGCACACATTCACATAAATTTTTGTGTGTTTATTTTTTTTTTTAATTATGTGAATTTGTACCACTGGGCTGCAGCAAACAGGGACTGTAGCCCAGCAGTGCTCTACTATATAATATATTTTTATCTTGTTTTTATTCAATTATGCTGATGTAAGGTATAATAATTTAGTAATCCTTTATTTTTTTTCTTTCAAGGGGAATTAAGCTTATAAAAAATATAAAACAATATGATCATTTTTTTCTTAGAAACATATGGGCCACCGCTTGCCCCCTATAGCTAGAACCGTAGTAATTGTAGTGAAATATGATCCCGAGTGAAGTGTTGACCATTTTTGTGAATTCTTGAGGCATGTTCTTAATTAATTAATTAATTTTAGCATGCACTTCCTAATCATATGAATCTATCCTATTTTGAAATAAAAAATATATTTACAGGTGTAAAATGTATAAAAATTATGCAAATTTTTTAAAAAATAAATAAATATAAGACTTATAAAATGAAAAAACAAATTTTTTAACAATAAATTTCACTTAAAAAAAAATTGCATAAGTAATTACTGTTTGAAATATCACGATCGACATTCAATCAAACTTGACGTACAAGGGAATAGCTAGCCAGAAGCCATTAAATGCCTGTATCTTCGTTTACCTTGACTAGATCAAAGTCTGTATGGTCGTGAATCTTAGCTGTCCCAGTACATGTGATAATGATGAATTAGATCTAACGTCGACACTTTCATTATTCTTTTTATATGAGTACAAGATGTTGGCTGAAATCATTGACCTATATATTGATGATCATTTAATTATTAATTAAGTATTTTTCTCGTTTATATATTTTATTTTTAGAGTTATTTACCCATCATTTCACATACAATATATTATTTTTATTTTTTTTTTATTTTTTATTAATTGATTGATTTCTTGATCTAGTCGTAATCCATACGCAATATATTTGATAAGAAAAAAAAAATTAAAAAATTATGTGTGGTGTGTAGTATGTAAATAATGAGTAGAAGTTTTCTTATTTTTATGTCGTGGTTCGAAACAGGCCGGACAACTCAATATATATAACCCAGTCTAAATTAACTGAATGTTTAAATCAATTTTTTATTTATTTTAGTATATGGTAATAATGTTTTTAAATTAAGAATGAATTTTTCTTTAAATACATAATATATTCTGTTCACTTTTTGGAATACAAAATAATTAGTAATTAGTCAAATTAATTCTGTGTTAAATATTTTGAGAAATTAGTAATTTAAATTGACTGAATTGTTTCATAATAAATATTTTAATTGAGTTTGTCTCTATAATAACTTTTTTTGCCCGTTCTTTTCATTTTAATTGTTATATATTCTTTTAGATGAAATCAAAATAGATGTAAATAAACTTTTCATATAATCTTTCAATTAAGGAATAATAGTAACCTGTTAGTTCCTATGTGACAACATCAAATTAATGCATGTCTTTAATTGTTTAGTCCTTGAGAAGGATATGCATTCAGTGTACGTAGCTAGCTTAAACTCTTGGTAAGGATTTATTTGTTTGAGAGATTTGGAATAAGATGTTCTTTAGGGATGCAGGAGGGTTTGAGAAAGAGAAGGTCTGTCATCTCTCTAGAAAATCCAAAGTCTTCATCCTGTTGATAGCCTTTGCCGAATCCACCCCCTTCTCCATTTTTTCTCAATTTTTTTTTTTCTCTTTTATGCTATCTAGGTGTCAATATGCTTTCATGGTATTGTTTTTTTCCTCTTCCTTCCACTAGTTCTATTTTTTTCAAATTTATTGCACTCTAGCCACCATCAATCGACACACGCCCCACCACGCCACTCTTCTGCCGCCGATCTGTTGGGAAGATGTGGAACTGTGCCAAAAATGTTAGTGCGTGGCCCTCACGTGCTTTTTGTTTCCACGCATGCACTTCGCGTGCCATCACGCCCCAACAGCTCCATCGGCTACATGTGCCGCACCAACATATTTCCTACTTTCTAATCTTTCAGATCGACCTTATCCCACCTCTAAACCATCGGCAAGTGGCCCACACACACCACTACAGTGGCATGGGAAGACTTTTGCTCCGCCACATATTATTTGCATGCTGATTTTCCTACTATGTAATCAGCATATTCCTTAATCAATGATTTTGAAAAAGGGACTACGTATCTCTTCAAAAAATATCTCAAGAGAACCGACTGCAATGCACCACTTACACCGCCTCTAGCAGTAACTTACCAAAATACCATCTTCTACGATGGAGTTCTCTTTGTTGGGCATGGATAGGAACTAAGAAATTAGTACCATTTTTTTTTCTTTTTTTTTTCCCACCACCTTTGCATTGTGGTTATTATAATAGAGTATTTGTTGGAGAATCCTACCCCTTACTATGTATAATCTTTTCCACTTCAAATGAAGTTCACCTGCTTGCCGAGAAAAAAAGAAGAAGATATTCTTTAGCGGCTTTGATTGCATGGGGATAGCCTTAGGAAAAGGCCTTAATGGCTTAATTAAATGTTATTTCTTCGAAATGCAACAAATCACTTATATATTTATCAAGAAAAACAACTTGGAGAAATGAACATCTCCAAAGCGTTTATATTTTATTACGTATCAGTAATTTTCTTAATCAATGATTTTGAAAAAGGGACTACGTATCTCTCTAAAAAATATCTCAAGAGATCTGATTGCAATGCACCACTTACACCGCCTCTAGAAGTTCTTACCAAAATATCATTTTCTAAGACGGAGCTCTATGTTGGGCATGGATGGGAACCAAAAAATTGGTACCAATTTTTTTTTCTTTTTTTTTTGTCCACCACCTTTGCACTGTGGTTATTATAATAGAGTATTTGTTGGAGAATCCCACCCCTTACTATGTATAATCTTTTCCACTTCAAATGAGGTTTACTGGCTTGCCGAGAAAAAAAAAAAAAGAAGATATTCTTTAGGGGATTTGAGTTTGACTGCATGGGGACAACCTTAGGGAAAGGCCTTAATGACTTAATTAAATGTTATTTCTTTGAAATGCAACAAATCACTTTTATATTTATCAAGAAAAACAACTTGAAGAAATGAACATCTCCAAAGCGTCTATATTTTATTACCTTCAATAATACGTATTCATGATGTGTCACATTTCAAGCGGTTGCTTTTATCAATCACTTAACTGATGTCTCATTTGGGTTGGAAGATGAGATGAGACATCTTATATATTTATTATAATTATTTTAAACTTCAACACAAAATATCATAAATAATTTAAATTTTTTAAATTTTAAAATAAAAATAATATTATAATAATATTTTATTCAATTTTTAAATTTTATCTCATTTAGTCTTATCCAATCTCTATGATCAAAAGAGCCTGATAAACACTTAAAATATGTTATCTATATAACAAACGTGACTAGAGATGACAAAATATAAGACAAAATTACTAATTATCTCCAACTTCAAAAGATCTTTATTCTATTTTTTCTTTAAAAGTTGGAGCCATTTTCATTGGGGAGCAATTATAGGGATCTTATAATGAGGCTGGCTTTATCTTCTTTTCTTATTGTCATTTTCTTTCCTAAAAAAGAGCAAAGTCTCAGGAATGTCCAATATAATCAGTGAAGCATGTGCAACACCTTAAAAAGAGTACATTCTCAATGCCTCTTTAAATATGATAAGAAGAAATTATATTTGCATTCATGAGCATATAAATGCAGTACAATTTTTTTTTAAAGTAAGTAAATATAAGATTTAAAGAATAATTTTTTAATAATAAACTCCACTCTTTTAGAAGGATTGTACGACGCTTGCACACTTCACTATTATATGTAATATTACTCTTAAATATGGTATCCAAGAAACAAAGCCTAGTTAGATAATGGAAAGATAGGCTAGGATAGCATTTTATATACACTACAAGAACATGTAGTTTTTTAGATAAACTATGTAACTTACGGTCCCTCTCTTCTCTCTCGAGTAAGAATCTAGGGTTTTCAGTGCCGGCTTGTTGTGACAAGAGGTATTGTTTCACTGGAGTTAAGAGAAAGTGAATCGATCGTGGCGATAAGTGATTAGGAACTCATGGGCGGTGCAGGTAAGGAAGCTAGTGAGCAAATGGAAGATGAACTGACAAAGAGATGGGAGCGGCTCAAGTTGTCAATGGAAGAAACAACAGTTATAAACATGAACACAAACAAGAATCCCGATCTTCCCAAAAGGGGAAAAATATGCTTGGTAGGTAAGATTCTCTCCAGTAGGGTTTTAATAACGAAAATTTCCGCTCAATGATGTCCCGGATCTGAAAGATTATCGTGCTAGGTCAGATTCAAAGATTTAAGCAACCAGAGCTTCTTGATCAAGTTTCAGAAACGGGATGACGAAGATAGGGTATTGGGTGGAAGACCCTAGTTTTTCGACAGGAATCTCTTCTCGTTACAAGAAATCGACAAGAAGGTATCAATAAACTCTCTCCAGTTTAGATTTGAACCTTTTGGGATCCAATGCCATAATCTCTCTATGGGAGCAATGAATGAAACTATAGGGGAGAAACTGGGCTCTGTCTTAGGGCATGTTATTAAGGTTGAAGCCGAATATGATGGTTTGGCTTGGGGAGCCCCCCCTTGAAATATATTAGCAATCGACTTACACAAATCCTTACTAAGAGGAAAATGGATAGAATTCAAACAGGAAAGGTACTAGGTCTCTTTCAAGTATGAGAGACTCCAGAACTTTTGCTTCCAATGTGGGGTATTGAACCATAGAGGCAAAGTTTGCTCAAACACAGGGAGAAGGTAAAAATCCTCAAGAATTTGGTCACTGGCTAAGGGCTCAGCCAAAGAAATGTTTTCACGATAGCAGTAAATATGTGGTTGATTCTAAAGATCATGATGAGGAGGAACAAGATAAAGTAGAAACCAATTACCATAAAGATACCTCTGGGATCAAGTAGGACAGGGGACAAGTCCAAAGTCTAGTAACCTGTATAAAGAACAAGGGGCATCTTGGTACAAACACACATTAGAATATTCCTGGGTTCGACAGGACTGACCAACAGTTTGAATTAAAGCAGATGAGAGACATAAAAGCTGAAAAGGAAATCCACCAACCAAAAGGAGTAGATTAGGAGGGGTATTATGGTGAGACCAAACCCCATATCTAGTGTATGGACATTTGTGCCTTTAATGATCCCAATCACTGGATGGATTTTGACCCAAACTACAACTTTCTTGCTCTCAACAAAGGGTAGTAAGGGAATATTGGAGATCAGGAAAAGACTGAGGTACTGGAAGTCATTGAGAGGCACTAGGGTGATACTCTACAAGTTGACCACAACTATCAATCTAATTGGGGAGTTGACCAATCCAGTCCTTTAGGCTTACCTACCCCTAAACAAGCTAGTTGGAAAGTGGAAAAGAAAGGGTAGAGACCACTTTAGTACCAAGTTGACACTAGTAGACATCTCCAACACCATTAACGAGAAAATGGTAAAACGGGGATCGCCAAAAGATAGAAAGGAGGCAGTACACATCCCAAAAAGGGGTTGAAGCGATGATGGAGGGATGCAAACAAAAAATAATATAGCAACGGCTAGTCTCCAGCCCTACCAGCACTAATGAGTCTGTTAGCATGGAATTGCCCAGAGCTTGGGAACACTCGTACAATTTGAAGTCTTAACAAACTTTCTAACGAGAAGTGTCTCCAACTAGTTTTCCTAATGGAAACTAAATGCAACAAAACAAGAATGTAAGAGATAAGAAGGATAATTCAATTTAATGGTACTTTGCAATTGATAGCTTAGGTTTGAGTAGTGGCATTGCTTTACTGTGGAAGAAGGAATGGCTTGTCCAAATAATCAGCTTTACTAGATGGCACATAACTGTTATGATCCAGGAAAATCCTGACTCTCATCCCTGACTTTTCAGTTGCTTTTATGGGCACCTAAGCCAATCAAGAGGAAGGGGAGTTGGGAGTTATTGAAAATGCTTAAACCAGTAACCTCAGTACCTTAGATCTGCACAAGTGATTTTAATAAGATTTTGCACCAAAGAGAAAAGTTTGGAGAAGCAAGCTAATCCTATCATCAAATAGAAAACTTCAGAAAATCTGTGGAATACTGTGAGATTCGAGACCTAAAAAATGTTGATTATAGTTTACATGGGCTAAAAATGGCCAAGGTAGAGGTTTCACAAAGGAGAGAATTGATCGAGCAATGGCTAACAAAGAGTGGCAAGGAAGATTCAGTTATGCTATCTGCACTGTTTTACCAGCTTTAAGCTCAGATCACTCTCCACTTCACATTGTCCTTCAGCATCTGCAACACAGAGGTCAAAGATGGCAAGCCCCCTTTAGATATGAAGTATCATGGGAGCTTAGACATAAGTCAATTCGAATCATAGCAGATGCATGGAATAGAGAGACAATTGGGATAGCTCGAGCAGAGAACATGAGAACAAAGCTTGAGACCTGCCAGAGAGAACTTACAGGCTAGGTAACAAGAACCAAACTAGAGGAATAGATGGAATTTGATCAGAATATGGCAAAGATCGGTATGCTACAAAACATAGGTGATGGCACCCATATAGCACAAATGAAGACTCTTCGACATAAGATAGACCTCTCCATAACAGAAGCCGATATGAAGTGGAGACAAAGAGCAAAACAACATTGGCTAAAATATGTAGACATGAATACACATTATTTCTACATGTAATCCAATCAGAGAAGGAAGACTAATCGCATCTCCTCAATCTCAGATACTAGAGGCCGTGTATTCCATGATCAACAAGACATTAGAGAATGCTTCACAAGTGCTTTTTCATCTCTTTTCACCACTTCTAAGCCTTATAATATTGCTCATTGTTTAAAAGCTTTGTGTCCAAAAATCACCAATGAGATGAATGAAATCCTGTTGAGAAAATTTAGTACTGAGGATGTTAAAAATGCCATTTTCCAAATGAGCCCCCTAGGGTCCCCTAAACCCGATGGTTTCCTTGTTCAGTTTTATCAGAAAAATTAGGCCATGGTTAGGGAGGATACTACTAATTATGTGCTCCAAGTTTTGTATAGGAATGGGTCTATCCAAGAGATCAATGACACTTATATCACTCTTATTCCTAAGATAAAAAATTTCAAGAGAGTGGCTGATTTTAGGTCTATTAGCTTGTGTAATGTCTTGTACAAACTAATTTCCAAAACCCTTGCAAATAGACTGAAATGTATCCTACCACATATCATCTCTGAGAACTAGAGTGCATTTGTTTCAAGGAGGCTCATATTCGACAATAATCTGATAGCATATGAGCTTCTACACTTAATGACATCTGAGATGAAAGGCAAAAAATGGTTCATGACATTAAAACTCGACATGAGTAAGGCTATGACAGGGTCGAATGGCAGTGTGTGGAGGCTGTTATGTCAAGACTAGGATTCTCCCAACAATGGTGTGATTTGATTCAAAAGTGCCTCCATATTGTGTCCTACTCTATCTTAGTAAATGGGGTCCCTTAGAGAAGGTTCCAACCCTCAAGGGATATTAGACAAGGGGATCCCCTCTCCTCATACTTATTCATAATGTGTATGGAGACCTTTTCAGCATTATTACACAAATTTGAAGAGCAGGGTCAGATAATCAACATTCCCATTTGTAGGATTCCCTCAAGGGTTAGCCACTTGTTCTTTGCAAATAACAGTTTGCTCTTTTGCAAAGCCCCCCTTTAGGAACTCTTCAAAGTCCTTAGCATCCTTAACTACTATGAACAAGCATCCGGCCAAGTCCTTAATAAGGAAAAATCAGTGGTCTTTTTTAGCAATAATACCAGGCAGCCCATCCAAATTAAAATCCTACAAATAACTGGTATTAACCTATTGGCTCATTTGAAAAATACCTGGAACTTCCTGTTATTTTTGATAGGGCAAAAGTGGTAGCTTTCCACTCACTCTTGAATAGAAGTTGGTCTAGAATAACCAACTGGAAGACAAACTTTCTCTCAACTGTTGGTAAAGAAATACTTCTCAAATCAGTGCTTCAAGCTAAGCCAATCTACTTCATGTCAATCTTCCAGCTTCCTGAGTCTATCCTCAACAAGCTTACATTCTCCTAAAAAAATCTTGGTAGGGATACAATAAAGACTCCTCCTAAAGAAAATTGTGGGCTTGAATTTAGGGATTTCAAAAAATTAAACATTGCCTTACTAGCAAAACAAAGCTGGTGGTTGCTCCAAGACCCTTATTCCTTAGCCTCTAAAATCCTTAAACAGAAATACTTTCCCTCAAATGACCTTCTTTCTACCAAACTAAGGGTCGGACCTTCCTATAATTGGAGAAGTATTTTCTCTGGTCTTTCCATGCTTAAAACAGGCCTAATTTGGAGAGTAAGGGATGAGAAGAATATTAACATTTGGTGTGATAAGTGGATTCCCTCTATGCCTAATTTTTATGTATCTTCCACTAAGGATAACACTTGTGGTTGTGAATAGGTTAGTGACTTAATTAACACCCATATGAGAATTTGGAAAGAGGATCTGTTGAGGAAGTGGTTCTCCGGTACTGAAATAGAGGCTATTAAATAGAGAAGATTAACTAACCTGGGAAATGTCTACTAATTGTATTTATAATGTCAAAAGTGGATATGAATTCCAGTGTCATGGTAAAGTTATTCAGGAGTGGGAAATAGAGGGACAAAGGTGTTTGGAAAAGTATATGACAACTAAAAGTACTACCGGCAGTTAAGTTTTTCCTATGGAGGGTGTGTAGTGAAACCCTTCTACCTTAGCCAATCTAAAAAGAAGGAAAGTAGTGAAAGATAGTTCTTGCCCATTATGCCTTAGTGAACTCGAGACTTCAAGGCATGTTCATTGAGGATGCCTAGCTGCTAGAGATGTCTGGAACCAAGCATGTATCAAGGTCCAGAAGATGTCATTACAAGCAGATAACTTATTCACCATATGGACCAACCTCATACAGATCCTTGCTACTGAAGAGATTGAACAAGTAGCTATTACATTAGGAAGTATATGGAAGAGGAAAAATGACTTTATCCATGGTAAGGAATTGACCCACCCTTTTTCACTGTTCCAGAGCTCTCAAGAGAACCTGCTTGCGTTTAAAGAAGCCCAGTCCATCGAAGTACCAATAGTTCAGGTTAAAAGACAAAGAAACAACCTGTGGATCAAGCCACCCGATGGAATCTTCAATTTGAATTGGGACTCTGCCTATAGAAAGGATCTGAACAAAATTTGAATTGGGGTGATAATTTGAAACCCCCACGGCTTGGGTGCTCTTAGAGCTCCAAGACCTCTATCCAGAACAGTATTTAATGCTGAAGCACAAGGCCTTCTCCTAGCATTGCTATTTTGCAAGAAATTAGGTGTGAATCGAGTGATATTCAAGGGGGACTCGAAGGCTATTATTGACCAGATGCACTCTCATGCTCTTAACCTGAGCATTGGAGGCCTATTGATAGAAGACTAGAAGCACATACTCGCAAGGTTGGACAAATGGGAAGTAGTGCATGCCAACATGGAAGCAAACGATTCTGCATACCAATTAGGTCATGATGCAATTACTTTGAGTGAAGATATTTATGATATTGAGGAATGCCACTCACGCATTCAATCTTTTGTAATATCTAACTCTTTATAAAGTTATTAATGAAAGTAGACCTCATTTAAAAAATAAAAAATAGAACATGTAGCTTTTATAGCTACTTTTATTTCCAAAGATTATATAGTCGCAAAAAGATAACTTTTACTCTTTCCGGCTTTTAAAATTGCTGTTTGGGTGACAAGTTTCCATTAGCATTTAAAATTGCCACAAAACTACATTTTCCAATAATTTGTGAATGTGGGAAATATTGTTTTAATTTAGTTAGGATTTTATGGACACATAAGTCGCTGCTAAAGGTCAGACTACTTGCTATAAAGTGGGAAAAACTAGGGGTGAGTATCGACTTAATTGGAATATGATTTTCCTAAATCCAATCCTAACTCTGACTTTGTCGCACTTCAAATCCAAACTCCTATTCCAACTCCAGATTGTTGGAATCAGAGTAGAGTAGAATTTGGGCTTGCATTTTGATGCATTTTTTTAGCTTCATATTTAGTTCATTTAGAATTTTTTTTGTGCCTTCCAAATTTCAAAATTTCAAAAATATTTAAATTTAAAACTAAAACTAAACCATTCATTACTAATTTACTTATATATTGATATCTAACTTATTTTTATACTAGACATATTAAATTATCTAATTACATGTTATCATACTATCATGTATAACATATTATTTCTAATGTCTAATTATACTTTATTATATATTAGCATTACATGCTACTATAACTTTGTCTAAGTTATTTCTATCATTATTATATACTAGGCTTTCTAGTGTCTAAGTACATATATATTAGTATAGTTTAGTAAATTAAAAGAAAAAATATAGTTTAGTGAATTAGTATTTGTGTTATTAATTTATTATACTAAAATTAATTAACTACTAGTATCTAATTTATCTTTATACTTGATTATGCTTGGTAATATTGGTATAGTATAGTCTATTTATTGTATAGTATAAATATATTGTCTTATAATAATGAGCTCATACTAGTATATTATTGAATGTAACTATATATGTTCTAGTTAAATAACTATATAACTATATTATTATATATGATGAATATATACATAAATACATTTTTTTTATAACAATTAGAGTCGGAAGACAAAGTTGGAGTCGAATCAAATCAGAGTCGGACTTGGTCCAGCGACACCTCCGACTCTGACTCTGCCTTTCACTGAAAAATTAAAAGGAATTAGACTTTGGCAAAGTGGAGTTGGAAAAGGGGTCGAAGCGGAGCTAGATTCAAAGTTCAGTTTTTGGATTTTTGCTCGATCTAAGAAAAACCCTTATTTTCACTCTCTCAATACTCTCTCTCTCTCTCTCTCTCTTCTGTGTGAACTTGGCAAAGTCGTCCTTCCTCAGATTGTCTATCCACCTACTATCGCCTTCTTGCCTCCTCTTCACGCCATTGAGTCTCTTTCTCTCGCTCTCACTCTCTCTCTCTCTCTATAACTATCACTTGGTAATCCCTCTCTCTCACTATCTAGCACAATGAAATTACAAAACTTTACAACTTTTAAGGGATGGAATTAACGGCTTGTTTTTTTTGCTCTAAAGTGATGTTGTTGTAATGTTGTTGTTTGCCCCAACTTTGACTTACTCAACGAGTGCCTTTGCTTTTTAGATTTATCAATTAGCACCACAATCAACAAAAAGTGGTAAGCAATTCCTAGTTGGGTCAATGTTGTGAACAAATTAATTGCTGATTTCTGGATTTTAGTTGAAGCCAATTAAGGTTTATTGGTTCTATATGGGTGGGATAGGACTACAACAGAATTTTCAATATTAGTCTGTCAGATATTTTGTGGCTCTGATGATCCATGTTTCTAAAAAGGGATAAAGAGTTGACGTTTGTGGTGAAAATCGTTTTTTGGGAAGCATTGTTTATGGTTAAGGTATGCAAAAGAAAATGTGTTTGTGGTTGGTTTATTTCTGCGTTTTAACCACTACAAAGGGTATTTCCTTGCTTCTTCCTATATCCAACTTCATTGGGAATGGGTTTTCATGATCCATGTTTTAATTAAAAATATTGGATATCATAGTTTATTTTTCTGGTTTGATGGGATCTGAATCTAAAATGTTTAATAGCTTTCTAATATATTTGTAACTAAGAAATTGGAACAAGAATAATTGAGGTGGAAGAAAAGAACCATTTTTAACCTTTTTATTTTATTTTTATAAGTAAATGAGTATTGTTACTCAACAAATAGGCATAGTCTAGTACAAATACGGAATGTGTGCCCTATCTAAGTAAGCATAATAGAGACAAGAAAATCATATAGCTTCATGCCATTAAAATCAACATAAATGGTTAAAGTACATAGAGTTCTAATAAATAAAGCTTTTAGTTCCTCCAATAGACTTTCTTTTAATGTTTGTTCATTGTGCTCTTGCCACAAATATCACATGACGCATATGGGGACAATTTTCCACACTCTAATCTATTGATGAATTCCTATTAGATTTGTCAAGCTGGTTAAAACTATCACCACTATCTCGGGCATAACCTAAGCTAAGTCTAATCTACTAAACACTTCATTCCATAGTGCACATATTGTCTCACAATATAGTAAGAGATGGTCCATCGACACGGCCCTTTTACTACACTTGCAACACTAATTTGTGATAATCACCCTTCATTTTTTCAACTTGTTGGTTGTGAGGATCTTCCCTAAGGAAGTTGTCCACACAAAACATGCTATTTTGGCTGATGCCTTATGTCCCCATAGCCTTTTCCATTGAAATTGAATATTGGGCTCTTCTTTAAAAGACTTGTAGTAAAAGCAAATTGAGAAAGAACATTTATCTGCTAGTGTCCACCACGACATATCTTCCTATTGGTTACTTGGTTTTATAGAGTATAAGAGGCTGGAAGGATCTTCAAACTTGCTTATTTCCCAATCTTATGCCGCCTAACTAGATTGATATTCAACTGTATTTGCTCCCTCACTATCACCATGACTTGAGCCACTAAATCTTCTTTGGCACTTTTGAACTAGAAAAGTGAAGGAAATACATCATGTAGAGCACCATTTCCACACCAAATATCACACCAGAATTTAATCTCGAAGCCCTCACCAACAAGACATCGTGTGTGTCTAATGAATACCTCTCATCCTCTTCTTATGTATTTCCACAAACCCATTTTGTAAGCCCCTCTCACTTCTTTAGTCCACTATCCTCTCCATAATCCCTTATATTTACTCTTAATCACCAGCTTTCATAAGGCTTTTGGTTCTTTATTGTGTCTCTACAACCATTTGCCAAGTAATGCCCAATTAAAATTTCTCATATTTATAAAACTTAAACAAATATTGAAGATAGCTTCTCCTACTTGACAAGATGAAATCTAGACTCGGGCATAACCCAAGTCAAGTCTAATCTACTAAACACTTCATTCCATAGTGCTCATACTGTCTCACAATATAGTAAGAGATGGTTCATCGACGCGGCCCCTTTACTACACGTGCAACACCAATTTATGATAATCACCCTTCATTTCTTCAACTTGTCGGTTGTGAGGATCTTCCCTAAGGAAGTTGTCCACACAAAACATGCTATTTTGGGCGATGCCTTATGTCTCCATAGCCTTTTCCATTGAAATTGAATATTGGGCTCTTCTTTAAAAGACTTGTAGTAAAAGCAAACTGAGAAAGAACCTTTATTTGCTGGTGTCCACCACGACATATCTTCCTATTGATCACTTGGGTTTATAGAGTATAAGAGGCTGGAAGGATCTTCAAACTTGCTCATTTCCCAATCTTATGCCGCCTAACTAAATTGATATTCAACTATATTTGCTCCCCCACTATCACCATGACTTGAGCCACTAAATCTTCTTTGGCACTTGTAAACTAGAAAAGTGAAGGAAATACATCATGTAGAACACCATTTCCACACTAAATATCACACCAGAATTTAATCTCGAAGCCCTCACCAACAAGAAAGCGTGAGTGTCTAATGAATACCTCTCATCCTCTTCTTATGTATTTCCACAAACCCATTTTGTAAGCCCCTCTCACTTCTTTAGTCCACTATCCTCTCCATAATCCTCCATATTTACTCTCAATCACCAGTTTTCATAAGGCTTTTGGTTCTTTATTGTATCTCTACAACCATTTGCCAAGTAATGCCCAATTAAAATTTCTCATATTTATAAAACTTAAACAAACATTGAAGATAGATTCTTCTACTTGACAAGATGAAATCTAAACTCCTCCCCCACTCCATTTCACAAGAAGTCACGCTCAAATTTCTCAATTTGAGTTGCCACACTTGCAGAGATAGGGAATATACACAAAAAATAGGTAGGTAAATTAGATAACATACTTTTATTCAAGGTAATTCTATCACCTTTTGACAAATACATTATCTTATATCTTGTGAATCTTTGTTCAACTTTTTTAATCGATGTCCCATAATGAAGAGGCTCTGGAATAAGCCCCCAACGGGAGTTCGAGGTAAGTCATAGGGAGAGAGGCAATCTTACAACCCAAAGTGTTGGTCAACCTTCTTGTGTGATAAACATCTCTAATTGGGACAATCTTTTGTTTGTTGAAGATTACTTTCAACTCGAATGCCGCTTCAAAACCAATAAGAAGAGCCTTCAGCACTCGAAACTAGTCTAAATTAGCCTTACAAAATATTAGTCTATCATATGAAAATAACAAATGTGAAAGATTAATAATTCCCTCTCCGGGGTATTAACCGAGAACCAACCATGAACTCATTGTGAACCACTGCCGATATCATTCTATTTAATGCCTTCATAATAATAACAACAAGTAACGGTGACAACAGGTCTCCTTGCCAGAAACCTCGTGTTATGAAAAAAATTAGATGGATTTTGTTTTATCAAAACAGAGAATTTCGCTATTGATATGCACCATCGGATCCATGACTGCCACCTCTCCCCAAAGCCATACCGCCCAAGGAGATAAAGAAGGAAATTCCAATTAACATGATTATATGCCTTCTCAATGTCTAGTTTGCAAATGATCTCTGCAGTGCCAACTTTCAATGTACTATCAAGGCATTTTTTGGCAATAAACACCACATTTAGAATCTAACTACCTTTTACAAAAATATTTTGGAGTTTTATAACTATCTTCCTCAATACCTCACCTAGACGGTTTGTAAGAACCTTGAAGATTATCTTATAAACCCCGTTTACTGAGCTAATAGGCCTAAACTCCTTAATTTCCGTAGCCCCAACCTTATTTGATATGAAAGCAAGGAAAGTGGTGTTAAGGTTTTTTTTTTCAAAATTCTCAGCTAAGAAGAACTCTTGAAACACCTTTATAAGATCATCCTTTAACATGTCCCAACATGTTTGATAGAAACCCATGCAATAACCATCAGGAACCAGTGCCTTGTCTTTAACTATTTTTATTACAACTTCGTGAACCTCCGCTTGCTCAAAAAGCCTCTCCAATTGACAAACATCATGTGGCCCAATGGAACCAAAGCCAAGCCAATCCAGTGTAGGTCTCTATCCCATCTGTTCGGTAAGTAGCTTCTCATAGAAGTACACTACGTGGCTGTGAGTCACCTGTTCTTCCCTACAACCCACTCCATCAATTATCAGCATCTCAATGTCATTGTTTCTTTTGTGAAAGTTGGCTATTCGGTGGAAAAACTTTATGCTACAATCTCCTTCATTTAAACATAATGCTTTTATTTTTTATGCCAAGATGTCTCTTTTAATAAAATAATCCTCTCAAGTTCTACCACCAATACTATCCTCCAAGCTACTTCTTCTTGTGTAAGATGTCGGTCCTCTTGTATCCTCTCTAATTCCTAAGTCTCCAACCCCCTGTTTTTCTTGTGTTCCCCTATAACACCAAAAGACTATTCCAAAGTATATCCTAAAGATGAAGCTATGGCTCTTCTCTATATGATATGATGCCTACCATTGTCTAACCCTATCCACAAAGCCTTTGGAAGTGACATATTTTCAAATTTGAAATACCTATGCCTTCTTTTAATGACACCACAATCTAGCATGATAGGCCAATAGTTCGAGCAAAGACGAGGCATTCTCTTTTGCCAAACATCCAGACAATCACTCCCCCATTCTGGCAATATCAAGAATCTATCCAATCTAGGCCTCATATGATTATTCAACCACATGAAAGCTCCTGCTAGTGATAGATCCACTAAGGTTAAATCAAACATGCACTTTTAGAGTTTTATCATTGCTAGCCGCTCTCTTTTATTTCTTGAACATTCACATGAAACTTAATATCATTAAAATCTCTACCAATACACCATAGGAGGTCACAAACTATGAATTCTAGTTAATTCTTCCCATAATAGTCTTCTATTGTTGTCTAAGTTTCCTTATTCTCTCTACCAGTTGGAGTGTCTAACCGTATTAAAAAGTTATATAGAGCTTTTTGGTGGGGTGGTTTGAGAAATGAGTCTAAGACTCCTTTAGTGAGCTTGAACAAAGTATGTTGCACGATTACTAGTTGGGTTCGTAATTTATATAGTTTTAATAAGGTGCTATTGGAGAAGTAGTTGTAGAGATATAATAATTTATATAGTCTTAATAAGGTGCTATTGGGGAAGTGGTTGTAGAGATATAATGAGAAAGAGGAAGAATTGTGGAGGGGGATGATTGACTAGAAATATGGGATTGATTGTGAGGGTTGGTGCACCAAGACGTGTAGGGGTTCTTTTTGTGCGAGTTTATGGAAGTTTATTAGGAAAAGATGAGATTAATTTTTTAAACAAGTCAACTTTGCGGCTAGTGATGGTTGAAAAGTGAGATTTTAGTTTGATGTTTGGTATAGGGAAATTGAATTGTTTAGAGCTTTTTCAGTTGTATTTAGATTGGTTGTTAATCAGTAGGCATCAATTTCATAGTTGATGAGCTATTCTAATGAAGAGGTGCATTGGAATGTTAGATTTTCCAAACCTATTCTGGATTGAAAAATTGAGGAGGTTATTGATTTTTTCAAATTGTTATACTCAGTAGATATTAGAAAACATGGTAGGGATTAATTGTGTTGGAGACATACAACATCTAAAAAGTTTCCTATTAGATCAATTTATAAGTTGTTGGCAATCAACAATACATTTGTTGCCATGGAAGAGTATTTGAAAGGCTCATGTTCCATCAAAGGTTGCTTTTTTTGTGAGAACTGCAATTGGGAATGTTAAGAAAATTGATAATTTGAGAAAGCGTAGAATGGTTGTTTTAGAATGGTATTTTATGTGCAAAAAAGATGTGAAATCAATAAATCATTTATTTCTATATTGTGATATGGCTAAAGTGTTGTGGGATGTTGTGTTTAGAAGATCTCATAGAAGAATTCCTTTGTGTATTATTTGGTACATTTGATTGGAAATGAATGAGAAGTATTTTAATAATAGGGAATGCAATATAGATGAACTTTGAAATTTTTTTGTAAGTTCCTTATTTAGTTGGTTTTCTAATATTGTATTCAATGGAGGGGCTATCAATAAGTTTTTGTCTTTACTTTTCTAGTATTAGAATTAGGGGTGTAAAAAAAATATTGGTGAACCGGTAAATCAGACTGGATTAGATAGAACTGGTAAGTTTGATACGATGGCTAGTTACGTCAACACGCACTACCGAGGAATTCGTCAGGTGCCAACTTGCTGAAGGATACGTCGGATGAAGCAGTGCGTGAAGTGCTCACACGGATAGACTTCCATGAGTGGGATCCACGCGAAAATAAATGGAGGACTCTGTTGCCACCACGTGTGGCCTTTTTGGACTCTGCAACTTTGGTAGCTTCATCGTGGCCTAGCCATAATCCCAACACATGTTCATAGTGTTATGTGTTTTTTTTTTTTAGTGTTTTAGTGTCATTGTATTGTGTTTTGGTTCTCTGTTTTCCATTTCGTATTTTGTTTTTGCGTTGTAGTTTGTTACGTAGTAATAAAAAGGACATGACTATTCTTTTATTTGTCTCACTCTTCTTTTGGAGAATGATGATATTGATCCCCTTTCCTCCTTTAGAGGATGATGATGGGTAGAGTTTAGTTAATACTCTGTTTTAACAGAGCGTTATACTCTCTGATAAGTTGAGATGGAAGTTTCTAATGATGTTATCACTTTTGAGAATATAGAAGTTTAGACAATATTGTCACAAAGTAATTTGTGTACAGGAGTAATTTAATCAATTTAATTAGTTTGACTTGTAATATAAATTTGCTTTATTTCTCATGTCACAATTATAATCTTGATTTATTAAAATGAAATGTAGGCTTTCTTATTAAAAAAAGAAAAGAAAAAAGAAAGTATTATTTCTTTGCATTATTCGACGACAGCTTAAGAGTCGGGGGAGTCGACTTAAGAAATATTTTGCGGCACAAACTCACAATTGAAATTGACGCAACAATTTGGTAATATCAATATGGCGTAAGGCACGACGTAAAAACGCCAAAGAGTCGTGACCACAGATTATAAGCATCCGGAGAAATGGCAGGAACCTGGACAAGTATCTGATTCTTCTTTGTTTAGACGTCGATAGCGTTGGCACTTAGCATCCAAAGCCGAACCAAAAATGTTACTTCTGAGAAACCGCCTGCTCTCTTCTTCTTTGTTACTTCTGCCTAAATCCACAGCTTTCCCCCTCACTATCCCAACCCGTCTCTCCTACTCCACCCGCCGCCAAAATCCAACCCAGAATGCAACCTCAGGCTCAGGCTCAGCCTCGAAGACCACTCAAACACCACCTATCTCCGATGCCGCCCGGTTCGTCCGGACAGTCCTGTTCGTTCCACCCGGAGTCGACCCGGACGAGGTCACCGACGACATGGTCCTGCCCGGCTCGAACATCGTGGTCGGACCCTACACGGGTGATGCCCGGATTAAGGAAGTGGAGTTCGTGAAGAGCAGCGGAAGGGCCAAGGATTGTCCCAAGGATGACCGACCCGAGTTTGCAATTCTGGGTCGCTCTAATGTCGGCAAGTCTTCACTTATCAATGCCCTCGTTCGCAAGAAAGAAGTTGCTCTTACATCTAAGAAACCAGGTTTTGATTTTAATTCATCCCAACCTCCCAAAACAAAAGTAGTGTTTTCTTTCTCTTTTTAGTAGTTTCATGGGATTTGGTCTCTGGTTGTTTCTAATCTGTTATGTTATCTCTGCAGGAAAGACCCAACTTATCAATCATTTCTTGGTAAATAAGAGCTGGTATATTGTGGATTTGCCTGGTTATGGGTAAGTCCTGGCTATTAACTCTAAACAAGTTTAAAATTCAAATTTTTAGCTTAATGTCTTTAATCCTCTTTACTATATGCGAATTCGGTGGATCAATGTGTAGCATATAAACACGATTAGTTCGAAGAAACAGACTGACGTGCATTTCAAGGATTTGAATTTGCCAATTTGTGCGTATATGGGTGGACATGTTCATGTCATATTATATCGTTTGAACTCATCTCCAGAAAGTTTTGATCTTTCTACTGGAGTATGGTTACTGGTTAGCAGGACTGTGTATCTTGCTGACACTTGGGTTGAGATTTGATAATCCTTGGATTCTTGATTTCTGGTATATTTCTATGTGATAATAAATATATAGGGCTCTTCTTGAATGCTCAATGACTGTCTTGTGAGAAATGATTATTGGTCTGTGGAGATCTTACCTTTTTTGGGGTTTTTTTTGAACAATGGGTGCATATTTCTTTGTTTTTCCTAGGGGGATACCCGCTTATGCGGAGGTGGGGTCACCCCTACCCTGCCCCCTGCAGGGGTGGAGGATTTTCCTCCTCCTCCTGCCCCCCGTGTGCGGATTTGGGGGGAGAGGGATCCGTCCGCCCCCTGCAAGGGACATTCAGAGTCTGAGCTATGGTCCTAAGATAGAACACAACCAAAATACTTGATCAAAAATGCTTGCCAAATTCATGATAAACTTAAGAGTGATACCTGAGTCAAGATTGAGAGGCAAGGTTGTGCAAGACGGCGATGGAAACTCAGGGGGATAGTGATAGCGAGGTATGTGGTAGTGGTAACACGCGATGGCTAGGGTTTTCTGTTTCGTCACTTTCATCTTCGAGAGGAGAAGTAGAGTTGGGAGGGAAGGGAAAGTGGGGGAATTCGGGGGGTGGGGGAGGGGGGGGGGGGTGAATTAAGACCCCTAATTCCCACCATTTTGTTAAGTGACAAAACGGCGTTGTTTGGTTCTGGGGTAAAAAACCCTAGTCTTCACAGCACTGCCACTTCCCTTGCTGTTGCTGTCTCCTTGAGTTTCCGTCGCCAAGGACTCCGTTGGAGGCCTGCAAGTGGGTCGGGGTGCCCCATCCCCTACTGTGTGGGGCAAATCCACTGCCCCACCCAGGCGGGGCAGGGCGAACGGGGCGGGTATGTGGGGTATGGATACCCCCGCTGCCCACCTCTAGAACTTTTTCCTTTGCTTTTTATTTTAGTTATTTATTTTTCATTCGTGTGCACGCTTTTTTAGTGTGGACAGTGTACAGAACAAGCATGCATAGCAATCTCTCCATGGCTGCATTAACAACTAAAGTGTATTACATGAGACCATGCTAATTATCTCCTGAAAAATTACTTGATTTTTGTATGTATGAAGGTTTGATTTTATTGTGGGACCCATTAAGAGCTGCAAAAATATTTTGTCTGTAGTTTTTTCAAGGTTGCCTTACCCAATGATTGTTATGACTCTGTTCAAGTGGCATCGCAGTATAACTTTCATAGTATTTGTGGGCTACTTACATAGTGGTCTTGTTCCCCTTTATTTCCTTTTCGATTAGAACAAAAATATTGATGCAGAAGTGTTTCACTGCTGTATGTGAGACAGATCTCTCTGTTGTTAATGTTGTCAATTTTGTTTTTCTTTTATAGGTAAATAAGATTTAATTGATCATAGGAATAGGAAAAGCCCAAGTACATGGGTCATGAATGTTGTCAATTCTTCTTTGGTGGAGGGTCTGGTCTCATATCTAGTCCATCAAAATATTTGATCTCTCCCGTGGTTGTGGTAGGTCAAAATTGCAGAACATGGTCAGTCTGGGAGTGAATAGAACTGAGCATTGTCCATTTCCTCTTTGGGGCTGGGCATCATGAACCGAATGGTGCTAATGTTTTCCTTCCAAATTTATTTGTTCATCTCAATATTGAAGATTGCTTCCTTCTGCTCTTTTGTAGTTCTCACATTACCAACATGCATACTTTTGTTTGTCTCTGGTTTATGACCATCTAGTCACTTTTAGTCTTAAATCAAACATGTAGAGGAACCTGCGTTAGCATATCTGAAAGGAAAATGGAACATCAAGCATCATTTATGTGGATAAGGATATAGTGATCACTCATTATGGTCTATTGGACTGTTAAAACAAACGATAGTGGGAAAGGAATTTACATAGCAATGAAGGTTTTATTGCTTGTTGGGTTTTGGGAGCTATTTTGCATGTCTAGAACCCATTCTTGTAGATGAATATTACAATATAGAGAAATAATTGTGGCCATTTCCGTGTAACAGAAGGATATATGTGATGGAATGGATACTCCGCGATACTATAACAGAAGAAATAATTGTAGATGAATATTTCAATTCGATATTTGATATCGATTCCCCGGGATACTATGGAATGTCTTCAGCCAAATCAATGCTTAGCGGTTCAATTCATTTGCAGGTTTGCTAAAGCCCCAGATGCTGCTCGAATGGATTGGTCATTTTTCACCAAAGGCTATTTTTTAAACAGAGATACTCTTGTTACTGTCCTTCTTCTTATTGATGCAAGTGTTCCGCCTCAGAAGATTGACCTGGACTGTGCTAATTGGCTTGGACGGAACAAGGTACGGTTTTTTGTAGTGTAAACAATATCCAATAATAATTATACTTTCTCTATCACTTGGTTACAGCCAAAATGCTAATCCCAGTCCTTAACATGGTATTTCTACCTATTTTCTGTGTGCTTCAGATACCGTTGACTTTTGTTTTCACAAAGTGTGACAAAATGAAGGCAAGCAAAGGAAAGAGGCCCGATGAGAACATCAAGCTTTTTCAACAGCTGATCAGACAAAATTACCGGGAACATCCCCCGTGGATCATGACCAGCAGTGTCACTGGTTTGGGCAGTGATGAGCTTCTCCTACATATGTCACAGCTAAGGAACTACTGGGATCAATAGGAACAGTTTCAAAATGACGCCAGATGTAAAAGAAGGTAGGCTTTTTATTTTAAAGAAAGTTTCGAAAGCCAAAGAAAGTACATCTTTGCTATAACAGTGCAAAACACAAGAAATCCCAAGGACATGAAGTGAGTTGTCCTGACTGAATCTTTTTGAAATGTTAGAGAGATCTGTACATTGACTCCATGGTGAGCTACACCATTCTCCATGTGTATATATGCATGATATGAGGTGCTTTCCTGAAAGATTTTTGTCCAAAGTGGTCGGTGTGTATTTCTGTTTTTGGTTGAAATTCTTATAATCATTCCTAGACCAAAGAGCAAATCCATCCTCAATAATAAGCGAATGGAGGATTACTTCTTGCAGTTAGATGTGAATGGCCTCTTCCTCTTCTTTTAGGAGTGATTATTCTTTCTGTATTTGAGCCAAATCTTAGCAAACCTACAGAATATTATGACGCATTTTTCATTCCGTGTCATATTTAAATAAGAGAAATACTTTAATTATAAAGTGATTATACAAAAATAATTTTACAAACTAACGTATTTTGATATGGTTTATTAGATTATAAAATTATTTTTATTATAATACAAATCTGACAATTCATGTAGAGTTATGTCAGTTTGTGAAATTATTTTTATTTAATTTTTTTTGTAAATATAGCACTCTTCTTTAAATAAATGCATCTTCAAAAAGTATATATATTATGGGGGGCTTTAGTTGAGGTTTTTGTTTGATGCTTGGTTGGTGGAGGTTTGGATTGCAACTCGGAGTTCGGTCCTTGCTTTATATGGAGACTGCCATATATATTACGAGAGGACTTCAATTACTGACGGGGCTCCTAAAAAAATAAAAACTCACATTTTGAAAAGATTGAAAGAAATAAAAACGTATATACCATATACCCAAGTTTCTCGAGAAAGTGGGTTAAGAAATGTTAGAAAAAGAAGGAATTACAGCTCAATTTAATTCTTTATCTGATTAAAAGGAAGTCGGAGCAAGAAATTAAATTTAATAGCCTTGACATCTTGGATTTCGACCCAACAAATTAAGATGGCCGCCGAACAAATTGAAAACAAAGCATAATGATAATATATGTCAACAAGAACTCCAAATGGAACCATGAGTTCAATATAATAATATAGGTCATAAGTCCGATTAGATCATGATTATTCTCGTTAAACGCTCCATATAGTATATGGGTTAGTTATTAATTAATAACTTTGCTTTATATTAGGCTATGCTTTATGGAACGGAAAAAGATCATTTGGAGTTCTTGTTGAAATTTAAGGACCTCGAATAAAAAAGAGAGACACAAGAAGTGAGTCTAACAGCATTTAATTAATTTATTTTTGTAATGAGAAATATTATTTACAATCATATAGAACGTGCAAGCGCTACAAAAAATTAGCTTTTTAATAATAAATTTCATTTTTTTTCGAAAATAATATGTGGTGCTTGCACAACTTTAACAGTATCTAGCATTACTCTTTTATAATTTAATTTGTTTATTTGGGCCATGACATGGGTTCGCTTGTGTGAAGGAGAAAGAAAACCAGACTTTGTCGTTGTAAAACCCAACTTGCATGGCTTCTCGGTTGGGCCTCAAGAGTACTAGTACCATAGTAGTGTAGACACAATAGATGCCGTTGGTTGACCGTTGAAACGGTTGTGTGAAAAGGTTACATCTAGATGATCAAAATGAGTTGTTTTTGGATGACCTTACTGCCTCATTAATCATAACCCTGAGCATCATTTTCTACTCCTAATGGAAACTTACCAGAATTATGAATACTAAAACTGATATGATTGTCAACCCCTTTGAATTGAATTACAAGCCTTACACTTTTTGGTTTGAAGCATTTTGCCTTAGTTTTCCTATATAAACCCACTCAAGCAGCCATTTCATTCCATTCCACCTTGGTTTTCTTTCAAGCTAAAGCCATAAATTGGAGGATTCTATATGAGAATGAAGATGGGTTTTACTTTTGGTGCACAAGCATTCATTCTACTTGCAATTGCAGCCTGTTTCTTGGTAGTTGGTGAGGCTAGAACCATTGTTGTTGGAGGCTCGGAAGGCTGGCGTGTTGGCTTCAACTACACAGATTGGGCGCTCAAAACAAGTCCTTTCTACCTGAATGATAAATTAGGTGAGTAATATTGGCCATTACTTTCATATATATGGCATTAAATTGGCAATTAATTTCGCTTAAACTATTGAATTTATCCATGATATTTAGTTTAAGAAAATACTCTAACCATACAAACTGTTGTGGTTTAATATAGTTTTTTAAATTATAAACTTACATTTATTATAAAATAAATATAACAAATCAAATGAATTCATGTCAGTATTGTTAGTTTAAGTTCTGACAATCTTGCCATTTTTTTTTTAAATTTTTCTTTGCAATAGTATTCAAATATGCACCCCCAAGTGAGAACTCCGATGCTCCAAATGTTTACCTACTACCAAACCTATTGAGCTATACAGCATGTAACTTCAGCAGTGGGAAGTTGCTGGCAACCGAAACACAAGGAAGTGGTAAAGGTTTTGAGTATGCGCTGAACCACTGGAGGCCTGCATACTTTGCTTCTACTGCGGATGATGGCAGTCACTGCACTGAGGGGAAGTTGAAGTTCTTTGCTATTCCATGGCCGCATCCGAATTAGTTATTGATGACCTTAACGACACCGATGGATGGCTTGAAAAAGACGCAGGCAGTGCTTGCTTTTCGGTGTTCATCTGGTTTTATTTGTAGGGTACAAAAACATTCAATCATGCAGGTTATCTGCATGATTAATGCATATCAATAAAAGGGTTTGTTCCCAATCACTTTGTTTTGGTTTTAAGTTTCGTACACTTTATGGCTTTTAGGGAAACAAGTGTGAGAGGAATGTTTGTGTTTCTTCTTGATATTTCAGCATGAATTAAATAAAACAGTCTTTGTTTTTAAATATCATGCTTTTTTATGTCCTTCGTTGCTGAAACTATGTGTTGTTCTCCATAGAAATGTAAAGGTATATGGTATAATTGCACAAAGCCACAAAATTATACCATGAGAGGCGCTGGGAAACAGCCCTCCTGGTTTTCCAAACCAGCCCTCTAATTAAAGTGCAACACGTAGGCAGTTGTGAAATAGACACTTGAACAAAACACAGTAGATTTGAAGTCTTCTAGTAAATCATCAGCGCCTCATATTATTCTGCTTGGATCTTCCATCTTGCGGCAAGAAGATTTTCTCAGTTAACAATTATTTGTTCTTTCTGAGGCAAATCTTCCTCATTGTTATTGTTGTCCAAATTAATTTTATTTCTGTGAGTTCCCCTGCTCTTCTATAACTCTAAGCACACAGTAGATTTATACTGAGAAATATATAAGAAAAATAAAAACCGAGAGAGAGAGAGAGAGAGAGAGAGAGAGAGAGAGAGAGAGAGAGAGAGAGAGGGAAGGGGGAGACAAGATACCTAAGTGGGAACTCTTGATGGAAGTCAGAAGCCATTGAAAATATGGGATACAAAATTTAGGCTTTTAGCTACCTCCAAAGAGGAAAAAAAAAAAAAAAAACTGGCCTCTGATCTAGATCTTCGGTGCTTTTGTACTGGAAAATCAAGACTTTTTGGTTGGATATTTGTTCAAGTTGATCGTAGGAAGTTTCAGAAAATGGGAAACAGAGAGGGTGTAGTCTTTTTATTGAAAGGTGGCCGGATGAATATTTTCCAATGAGTTACGTTACGAATTTGACTTTTTCTCAAAGAGCTGCATTAACGGGAGGAACTGAGGAAGCTTCACAAATGACGATTAGTTTACGCAGAGAGAGAGAGGGGGGTTGGAATATATTTTGGGTTGGTTTGAACTCAAGTGTAAGCATGCACATAATAGCTATAATAAAGGACTGATGTGTTGAAATAATATTGGAGGGCTGATGATTATTGGGGGAGACCAGTGTGGCTGGTCTTCAAGTTGCCTCTCTTTGTTTTAAGGGTAATGTTATAGTCATTGACAAAAATCACCAAAAATTTCAATTGATAGTGTAATTTGTTTTCTCAAACATTTTTTTAAAAACACTTCAACATTTAAAAAAAAATCATAAACTCTTTAAAATATACTTATTTAATCATTACGTAAAAAAAATCGCCTTTCTTATTGAGAGTATCATTTTCCTTATTTAAAATACGAGATTAGAATAAAAAATTCATAATTTTTTTTATAAATGGTATAATCATGTGACGTTCTCTCTCTCCCTACAATATCCGACCAATTACCGGAATTTCTTTTTTCTCCTCTCAAGAGGAGGGGGCTCAGAGTTTAGGCTTTGGCCAACTCCTCCCCCCCATAACGTAGGTTTTTCCCCGTCCTTTCCTATTTCGTTTTTTCATTAGTTTGTATTTTTTGTTTTTTCATTTGTCCAACTCCTTTAGTGTCGATTCATCTTACAACACGCAACCTCCACATTCCCTATAGACGCCAATCGATAAGCCGGGGGAGGGGAAGGGGGAGGGGGGGAGGGGGACTAGCGCTTGTGTTACACATGCGGTCCCTTGGGTCCCAGAGGCACCATTCGTGCAACTCCATAAGTGGCGCACGCACCACTACTGCCTGTATTGGATGTTTGCCGACGACATGGCTCCAGTTTTGGCAGTACATCTACCGTTTTCTCCACTTATAGTAGGGACTCCATCGCCTCCCATAGTGGTTCCTTGATTTGTCTTTTGGTGAACACTTTATTTTTATTTTGTTATAAGATGACGTTGTTTTTTAGAGCATGTGTAGGGACTAGGTTTTTGGTCTCAAATAAATCCATTTTTTTTCTTTTTTCCACCATTTTACACTTTTGTTTTTTTTTTTGTTTTGGGACAATTGTTGGAAAAGCTTACCCCTTCCTCATGTATCATCTTTTTAATTTGATGTAATCGACTTGCTTTAAAATAAAAAAGAATGGCATAATCATGCCAATTGGTTAAAAATGAGTGATTAAATAGTTGTAAGAAGTACTATCATTATTTTTTGTCAATTACTTCTATTGTATATGTTGATGGATTGAAGACGTGATTGCTTTCATGCCCAAAAATTATCTGGAGTATACTTTTTCTTTTCTAATCCGGGTAATGTTATTGTCATTGGCAAAAATCACCAAAAATTTCAATTGATAGTGTAATTTATTTTCTCAAACATTTTTTAAAAACACTTCAACATTTAAAAAAAATAATCATAAACACTTTCAAAAGTAATTATTTAATCATTAGGTAAAAAAATCACTTTTCTCATTATGAGTATCATTTTTCTTATTAAAATACGAGATTAGAATAAAAAATTCATAATTTTTTTGAATGGTATAATCATGTGACTCCCTCTCTCCTTGTAATATCTGGCCACTTACCAGATTTTTTTTTTCTCCTCTTAGGAGGAGGGGGCCACCTCCTCCCCTCCATAGAGGAAGTTTTTCACCGTCATTTCCCTTTTTCATTTTTTCGTTAGTTTGTTTGTCTTGTTTTTCCATTTGTCCATCTCCTTTAGTGTTGATTCAAGCTGATCTACTGCTTACCTGTATTCTCTGGCTAACATATGCAACCTCCACAATCCCTATAGACGCCGATCTACAAGTTTTTTTTGGGGGGGGGGGGGCTTTGCCGTTTCGATTGGTGCATGTGTTACACACACGGTCCTTTGGGTCTTATAGGCACCAGATCCATTGGATCTGTCCATCCGTGTAACTCCTCAAGGGGCGCGTGCGGCACACGCGCCACCATTGCCTGTGTTGGATATCTACCGGTGACTCGGTTCCACTTCCGACTACTTTATATTACTGCTTTTCAAAAACAGTGATCTTGATCCAGGGGTTGTGAACCACCCAAAAATTATCTCCAAACAACAACCGACCGTGCATCAGCCATCTTATGCACTTCTAGCGAGGACTCCATCGCCTCCTGCAGTAGTTTCTTGATTCGTCTTTTGGTGAACATTTTATTTTCATCTTATTATGAGATAACGTTATTTTTTTTTAGGGAATGGATAGGGATCAGGCTTTTGGTCCAAAATAAACCAATTTTTTTTTTTCTACCACTACGCATTGGTTTTTTTTTTGTTTTTGGGTAATTGTTGGGGAACCTCACCCCGACCTCATGTATCATCTTTTTAATTTGATGTAATCAACTTGCTTTAAAAAAAATGGCATAATCATGCCAGTTTGTTGAAAATGATTGATTAAATAGTTGTAAGAAGTACTATCATTATTTTTTGTCAATTACTTCTATTGTATATGTTGATAGATTGAAGGCGTGATTGCTCTCATGCCCAAAAATTATTTGGAGTATTATTTTTCTTTTCTAATCCGGGTCATGTTATTGTCATTGACAAAAATCACTAAAAATTTCAATTGATAGTGTAATTTGTTTTCTCAAACATTTTTTAAAAACACTTTAACATTTAAAAAAAATAATCATAAACACTTTCAAAAATAATTATTTAATCATTAGGTAAAAAAATCGCTTTTCTCATTAGGAGTATCATTTTTCTTATTTAAAATACGAAATTAGAATAAAAAATTCATAATTTTTTTTGAATGGTATAATCATGTGACATTCCCTCTCTCCTTGCAATATTTGGCCACTTACCAGAATTTTTTTTTCTCCTCCTAGGAGGTGGGGGCCACCTCCTCCTCTCTATAGAGGAAGTTTTTCACCGTCATTTCCCTTTTTCGTTTTTTCGTTAATTTGTTTGTTTTGTTTTTCCATTTGTCCATCTCCTTTAGTGTTGATTCAAGCTGATCTATTGCTTACCGGTATTCTCTGACCAACACGTGCAACCTCCACAATCATTATAGACGCCGATCTACAAGCTTGGGGGGGGGGGGGGGGGTGTGCTTTGCCGTTTCAATTGGCACATATGTTACACACACGGTCCTTTTGATCTTAGAGGCACCAGATCCATTGGATCTGTCCATCCATGCAACTTCGCTGAATGCGCCACCATTGCCTGTGTTGGATATCTGCCAATGACTCGGCTCCGCTTCCGACTACTTTATGTTACTGCTTTTCAAAAACAGTGATCTTGATCCAGGGGTTGTGAACCACCCAAAAATTATCTCCAAACAACAACCGACCGCGCCTCAACCATCTTATGCACTTCTAGTGAAGACTCCACTGCCTCCCACAGTAGTTCCTTGGTTCGTCTTTTGGTGAACACTTTATTTTCATCTTATTATGAGACAACGTTCTTTTTTAGGGCATGGATAGGGTTTTGGTCCCAAATAAATCATTTTTTTTCTTTTTTCTACCACTACGCACTGGTTTTTTATTTTTATTTTTGGGTAATTGTTGGGGAACCTTACCTCCGTGCAACTTCGCTGAATGCGCCACCATTGCCTGTGTTGGATATCTGCCGATGACTCGGCTCCGCTTCCGACTACTTTATGTTACTGCTTTTCAAAAACAGTGATCTTGATCCAGGGGTTGTGAACCACCCAAAAATTATCTCCAAACAACAACCGACCGCGCCTCAACCATCTTATGCACTTCTAGTGAAGACTCCACCGCCTCCCACAGTAGTTCCTTGGTTCGTTTTTTGGTGAACACTTTATTTTCATCTTGTTATGAGACAACGTTCTTTTTTAGGGCATGGATAGGGTTTTGGTCCCAAATAAATCATTTTTTTTCTTTTTTCTACCACGACGCACTGGTTTTTTATTTTTATTTTTGGGTAATTGTTGGGGAACCTTACCCCCTCCTCATGTATCATCTTTTTAATTTGATGTAATCAACTTGCTTTAGAAAAAAAATGGCATAATCATGCCAATTTGTTGAAAATGAGTGATTAAATAGTTGTAAGAAGTACTATCATTATTTTTTGTCAATTACTTCCATTGTGTATGTTGATGGATTGAAGACGTGATTGCTTTCATGTCCAAAAATTATTTGGAGTATAATTTTTCTTTTCCAATCCAGGTAATGTTATTGTCATTGACAAAAATCACCAAAAATTTCAATTGATAGTGTAATTTGTTTTCTCAAACATTTTTTAAAAACACTTCAACATTTAAAAAAAATAATCATAAAACTCCTTCAAAAATAATTATTTAATCATTAGGTAAAAAAAATCTATTTTCTCATTTGGAGTATCATTTTTCTTATTTAAAATACGAGATTAGAATAAAAAATTCATAATTTTTTTTATGAATGGTATAATCATGTGGCATTTGCTCTCTCCCTGCGATATCCAGCCACTTACCAGAATTTTTTTTTTCTCCTATCCGGAGGAGGGGGCCACCTCCTCCCTTCCATAGAGGAAGTTTTTCACCGTCATTTCCCTTTTTCGTTAGTTTGTTTGTCTTGTTTTTCCATTTGTCCATCTCTTTCAGTGTTGATTCAAGCCGATCTATTGCTTACCGGTATTCTCTGACCAACACATGCAACCTCCACAATCCTTATAGACGCCGATCTACAAGCTTGGGGGGGTGCTTTGCCGTTTCAATTGGCGCATATGTTACACACACGGTCCTTTCGATCTTAGAGGCACCAGATCCATTGGATCTGTCCATCCGTGCAACTTTGCTGAATGCGCCACCATTGCCTCTGTTGGATATCTGCCGACGACTCCGCTCCGCTTCCGACTACTTTATGTTACTGCTTTTCAAAAACAGTGATCTTGATCCAGGGGTTGTGAACCACCCAAAAATTATCTCCAAACAACAACCGATCGCGCCTCAACCATCTTATGCACTTCTAGCGAAGACTCCACCGCCTCCCACAGTAGTTCATTGGTTCGTCTTTTGGTGAACACTTTATTTTCATCTTGTTATGAGACAATGTTCTTTTTTAGGGCATGGATAGGGTTTTGGTCCCAAATAAATCATTTTTTTTCTTTTTTCTACCACTACGCACTGGTTTTTTTTTTTTGTTTTTGGGTAATTGTTGGGGAACCTTACCCCCTCCTCATGTATCATCTTTTTAATTTGATGTAATCAACTTGCTTTAGAAAAAAAAATGGCATAATCATGCCAATTTTTTGAAAATGAGTGATTGAATAGTTGTAAGAAGTACTATTGTTGCCCAGATGACTAACACAAGAGGGGGGGTGAATTGAGTTGTATTTAAAAAATTAACAATTATAAATCAAATATATAATATAAAATATAAACAAAATATGAAACAATAATAAATATAAAGAGTAAGGGTAAGAGAGAAGCAAACTCAGTATGTTAACGAGGTTCGGCCCCACTGCCTACGTCCTTGCCTCAAGCTACCTCTTGAGAATCCCCAAATCCACTATTCAATCTCCTTTAGGTGGAGATAGAAACCTATTATACCTTTGAGCAGCACCGCTCAAAAGAATCCGTATAGAACACCCTCTACACTTCCAATCACCTTACACTTGGTGATTTAACTTTTCCCCGTGTAGAACACCTTCTACACTTCCAATCACCTCACACTTGGTGATTTAACTATTTCCCGTGTAGAACACCTTCTACACACACAAGGGTTATACACACCCTTTTACAAATACAAGAGTTGATAGTAGGTAGACTATCAAAGTACACTCCTCAATGAGTGAGATAGAAACAATACAGCGCAACCTATATCTCTCTCAACAAGAACAAGAATTAAGGCTCAAAAGTTTAGAAAAGAGAGAATGAGAGCTTTGAAGAAATGATGCAAAACTTAGCAATAGATGTGTAAGCTCTTGTTGTGAATTTTGCAAAACTCAAGTGAGCTATTTATAGGCAAATGATTTTTCAATTTCAAATCTGAAAAGATTCTCATATCAAAAACATCATCATTTACTTTTCAAAAATTTCAAATCTAATATTTTTACTTTTTGCATGTGACAAAAGGAGCACACTTTACTTTTCAAAAATTTCAAACATAATCTTTTACTTTTTGCATATGACAAAAGGAGCACACTTTACTTTTCAAAATTTTCAAATAAAGACATCTACCTTTTGCATAAGTCAAGAAAAGCATCCACCACTTTTGAAAATATTCAAATAAAACATGCACATGTGAAAGATGACAATCAATCATCTTAATATTTTCAAAGTTCAAACATTTAATCATGTCATGCACATGTGAAAGATGACAATCAATCATCTTTCAAAATTTTCAAAGTTCAAACCTTTAATCATGTCATGCACATGTGAAAGATGACAATCAATCATCTTTCAAAATTTTCAAATTTAATTTTCAAAATATCATGCACATGTGGAAAATGTATTTTAATGCTTTATGATAAAATATTAATTTTGAGCCTTAATCCTAATTTTGAATTTTTAAGAGATTTACAACATTACTCTATAATTTTAATGTGAACTTGTTCCCTTCTTGCTCATGCTTGCTTCCTTGATGTGCTTGATTATATTGTGTGGACAACTTAAGCTTGAGACTCCTTTATTCGTTGGATTCATTTGTTATCATCAAAATCCATTTGTAGATTTACATGAAACTTGAAACCTTAGGTTCAACAATCTCTCCCTTTTTGATGATGACAAATGCTTGATAGAACCTGAATCCCGTATTAATACTTAAGCTCCCCCTGAGAATGTGCGTTAGTTTTTCAAGCAAAAATATAAATGTAATTCCAAGCATATATAACAAGTTTAGCAATTTAAATAATGTTAATGTTCTAGTCTAAAACTTCTCCCCCTTTTGGCATCATTAAAAAGGAATCATAATTAGATCAATAAGATATATTCCTGCAATAACCAATAGATAAATAAAACGCTGCGTTAGTAGAGACTGTAGAGAATTCGGTGCGTAACCACACGTGTTCGACAAAACTTGCAAAGGCTGGAGGCCTAGTTCCGGTAATTTGGTGCGGAAGGAGATCTTGTAAAGAGCTGAATAATTGAAACCACCCGTGCCCGACAAAACCTGCAAAGGCTGGAGGCGTAGCTCTGGCAATTCGGTGCAGAGATTTGATCCGCTTGATGTTGCTGAAAAATGAGATATTATCATGATTTGTAAGCTTGTCTTGTTCTTATTTCCGTTTCTATAAGAGCAATCCTTAGTTTTATCTATTTCGCATCAAGCTTTCTTCTCATTTTTGCAATTTGCTTGCATTCTCATTCTACAATTTTTCAATGGCTTGTAGAATTCCCTTCAGTGCTTCTCTTGATCAAGATTTGAGGTATCCTTCACCTCAGTCTCAATCTATTTTTGCATCTGTCGTGGGTGCCATGAAGCAACAAGAGACTGATTTAGCTAATAAATCAGATCATGACGCCATTTACGAGTTTGTGGGTCTTGGAACTCGATACTCATCATCTATCGTTGTGTTTTCTACTCGGTTGCAGTCCAAAACTCGCGAAATTGAGAAGCTTAACAAGACTGTATCTGTACTTCAACGACTTGTTTATGAGTCAAACAAAAAAATAGTAGAATTAAAGCAACAGAATAAGGATTTGAAATCCTTGCTTACCTCTTCATTTCGATTGCCTAATCCTTTAGACAAGGATGGCATGATGATTTATGAGGAACAAATGCATTTGAATGATGAGGCTAAACGTCTCAAGTTTCTGTAGGTCATTTAAGATAATGAAATAAAAGTATCTAGCAGATATCCATGGCATGCATCATTCATATTTCTCTTCTAATCATGCATAGTCTATCTTCTGGTAGGGGTTTTGTGAAAATGTCTGCCAATTGATCATGTGTACTAGTGAATTCTAATACAATATCGCCCTTTTACACATGATCTCTAAGAAAATGATATCTAATTTCAATATGTTTGGTCCGAGAATGTTGTATTGGATTCTTTGAAAGATTTATAGCACTTGTATTATCACATTTGATTGGAATGTGATTGTACATAAGTTTAAAATCCTCAAGTTGTTGCTTCATGTAAAGAACTTGAGCACAACAACTACCCGCAGCAACATATTCTGCCTCAGCAGTAGATAGTGCAACAGAATTTTGTTTTTGACTAAACCAAGAAATTAGTGCACGACCTAAGAAGTGACATGCTCCACTAGTGTTTTTTCGATCTATTTTACAGCCAGCATAATCTGCATCTGTGTAGCTGATTAGATCGAAAGATGTGTGCTTAGGGTACCATAACCCTAAGTTAATTGTACCACTAAGATATCTAAGAATGTGCTTAACTGCAATTAAATGTGATTCTTTTGGAGATGATTGAAAGCGTGCACATAAGCACACACTAAACATAATATCTGGTCTACTGGCTGTCAAATATAACAAGCTACCAATCATACCTCGATATACCTTCGAGTCAACTAGTTTACCGGTTTCATCTTTATCAAGTTTAGTGGATGGACTCATTGGTGTTCCAGTTTCCTTAGCACCTTCCATCCCAAATTTCTTCAGCAATTCCTTAATATATTTCGATTGATTGATGAATGTCACACTTTTTGCTTGCTTAATTTGCAATCCGAGAAAGAATGTAAGCTCTCCCATCATGCTCATTTCAAATTCTTCCTGCATAGTCTTAGCAAAAACTTGGCACATATTTTCATTAGTAGCACCGAATATTATATCATCAACATAAATCTGAATCAAAAGAATATCATCATTTTCGTATTTAATGAAAAGAGTTGTATCAATTTTTCCTCTTGAAAAGCTTTTTTTAATCAAGAAACCACTAAGTCTCTCGTACCACGCTCTAGGAGCTTGTTTGAGTCCATATAGTGCTTTTGTGAGTTTGAAAACATGATTTGGAGAAATATGATTTTCAAAACCTGGAGGTTGCTCAACATATACCTCTTCATTTATAAAACCGTTTAAGAAAACACTTTTAACATCCATTTGAAAAAGTTTGAAATCTTTATAACAAGCATATGCAAGTAGCATTCGAATAGCTTCTAATCTTGCGACTGGTGCATATGTCTCATCATAATCGATTCCTTCTTCTTGATTGAAACCTTGGGCTACAAGTCGAGCCTTATTTCTAGTAATGACTCCGGACTCATCTTTCTTGTTTCTAAAAACCCATTTTGTTCCAATAATAGTATGATTTTTTGGTCTAGGAACAAGTGTCCAAACATCATTTCTTTCAAATTGATTAAGCTCTTCTTGCATAGCTAGAATCCAAGATTCATCAAGAAGTGCTTCATCAATATTTTTGGGTTCAATCTGAGATAGAAAAGCAGTATGATTGCAAATATTTCTAAGAGATGATCGAGTGCTTACACCTCGTGAAGGTTCCCCCAGAATTTGTTCCACTGGATGATCTTTCACAAATTTCCACTGTTTGGTTGTATCTTGTATTAAATTTTGATGATCTTTCCTGATATCTCCATGTTGGACTTCCTCTATTGTGTTCTCTTTGTTGAGATTGAGACTTTCCGTATTATTTATACCTCCTGTTTCTTCATCAATAGATTTCTTGGAGAGTAGAGAATTAGATTCATTAAATACTACATGCATAGATTCTTGTACAGTCAAAGTCTTTTTATTGAATACTCTATATGCTTTACTATTAGTAGAATACCCGAAAAAGATACCTTCATCAGATTTTGCATCAAACTTGCCTAAATTATCTCTGTCATTTAAAATAAAACATTTGCATCCAAATACATGAAAGTAACAAATGTTGGACTTTTTCTCATTCCAAAGCTCATAGGGGGTTTTATCTAATTTAGACCTTAGTATAACTCTATTTATAACATAAAATGCAGTACTTACCGCTTCAGCCCAAAAATAACTAGGCAAGTTGTTCTCATTGAGCATTGTTCTTGCCATCTCTTGAAGAGATCTATTTTTCCTTTCTACTACCCCATTTTGTTGAGGAGTTCGAGGAGCAGAAAAATTATGCACAAAACCATTTTCATCACAAAATGTTTCAATATTTTTATTAACAAATTCTTTTCCCCTATCACTTCGGATACTTGAAATAGTATAACCCTTTTCATTTTGAATTCTCTTGCATAACTTGGTAAAAGCATTATGTGCCTCATCTTTATGAGTAAAAAAGATGACCCAAGTATATCTAGAGAAGTCATCAACAACAACAAATGCATAATATTTTCCTCCTAAACTTGCAACTCTATTTGGTCCAAAAAGATCCATGTGTATCAGTTGCAGTGGTCTAGTAGTGGAAATATGTTTCTTGATTTTAAAAGAAGTTTTTGTTTGTTTACCAAATTGGCATGCATCACAAATTTTGTCTTTCAGAAAATTTACCTTTGGTAAACCTCTCACAAGATCATTTTTTGAAAGTTTGGAAATAAGTTCCATATTGGCATGACCTAGTCTTCTATGCCATAACCAATTAGTTTCATTTTGAGCTGAAAAACAAATCGCATCTTGTGAGGTAATTTCTTCAAAATCAATTGTATAAACATTGTTACTTCTAAAAGCAATAAAACAAATATTACAATCATAATCATTCAATATAATGCACTTATCCATTTTGAAAGTAACTGTAAATTCTTTATCACATAATTGACTTATGCTTAAAAGATTATGTTTTAAACTTTCAACAAGTAGAACATCTTCAATTATAAGAGAAGACTCATTACCAATTTTACCTATTCCGACGATCTTCCCTTTCGAGTTGTCTCCAAATGTCACGTGTCCTTCTTCTTTAGATCTAAGATCAAAGAACTTAGTCTTGTCTCCCGTCATGTGTCTTGAACATCCACTATCTAAAAACCATTTATTTTTGTTCGTGGAAGACGCCATGCACACCTATAAAAACAATTAAAATGATTTTTCTTAGTACCCAAGTTCTTTGGGTCCTTTATTTATTAGTATTAGAAGAAATAAGATTTTTAGGTACCCATATGGTCCTAATAGTCATTGTATGTTTTCTTCTAATAGGACAAGCAAAATAATTATGACCATTTCTATTACAAAAATTGCAAATAGCATGTGACATATATGAAGAACTTGAGTGATTATAATAGTATCCTTTTTTAACAAAATTATTTTTATGAAAAGAATTTTGAATATTGGATTTTGATTTAGAAGGATTATCAAAGAAGTTTTTATAAGGTTTGTATTTTTGTTTTGGCATATATCCCAAGCCTGCCTTATCAAAAACACATCTTTGACTATCAAGAAGTTTTTCAAAATTTCTTTTTCCATTCGTAAATTTTTCAATAATATTTTCTAAATCAGTTTTCTTTTTCTTCAACTCAAAATTTTCATCTTTCAAAACAATACTTTCTTTTCTTAAAATATTAATTTCGTTTGTTAAAAAAGAATTTTTCTTTTTCAAAACAGTATACTTGATACCCAATTTTTCAAATTCCTTATATACCTCTTCTAAAACATTTTGCAATTCTTCATATGAAGGATCTTCAATATTATCAAGATTTGTTACCTCAATGTCATCTTTAGCCATAAGACAAAGATTTGCTGATTCTCCATTGCTTGCTTCACTATCTGAGCTACTTGAATCATCATCCCATGTAGCTTTCATTGCTTTTTTGCCTTTGTTTCGATCTTTCTTTAGCAGAGGACAATCTGACTTGATATGACCAGGTTTATTGCATTTATAACAAATTAAAGTGTCATTTTTACCTGAATCTTTCTTGGAAAACTTTTTGAAAGATTTCCTTGGAGGAGTTTTATTTTTCTTTAAGAACCTCTGAATTCTTCTTGTTATCATCGCAACTTCTTCATTTTTGTCGTCATTTTCCTCATTTTCATTACTTTCACTTTCATGTGGAACAGCTTTAAGTGCCAAGCTCTTTTTTGACTTTCCTTCTTCTTCTCCTCTTTTCAATGTGTACTCATGGATGATAAGTGGCCCGATGAGTTCATTTACTTCGAGTTTCTTGATGTCTCTAGCTTTAAGAATCACTGTCACTTTTGATTCCCAACGTTTTGGTAGAGAGTTGAGAATTTTTCTTACTATCTCCACTTTGGAATAAACTTTGCCAAGAGCTGTCAAGCTGTTTATGATGTTAGTAAAACGAGTGTACATACTAGAAATAGATTCATCACGATTCATCTTAAACATTTCATATTCATGAGTAAGAATATAAATTTTTGATTCCTTGACTTGAGAAGTTCCTTCATAAGTAACTTCCAAGTTATCCCAAATTTCCTTTGCTGTAGCACAAATCATTACTCTATTAAATTCATTACCATTGAGAGCATTATATAATAAATTCATAGCAGTTAAATTCAAAGTATAAAGTCTATCGTCTTCATGATCAAACTCTTCTTCTTCCTTTTTGACCTTTACTCCATCAATCACTTTTGTTGGAATATAAGGTCCATTTACAATGCATTTCCAGATTTCTTGACCTTGAGCCTGAAGGAATATTCTCATTCTAACTTTCCAGAATGAGTAATTATCTTCACAAAAGAGTGGAGGCCGACTGCTGGATTGACCTTCACCAAATGAAGCTGCAATGTTAGCCATAAGATCTTAACTCAAAAGATAGTTAATCTTATAATAGAGCTCTAGCTCTGATACCAATTGTTGCCCAGATGACTAACACAAGAGGGGGGGTGAATTGAGTTGTATTTAAAAAATTAACAATTATAAATCAAATATATAATATAAAATATAAACAAAATATGAAACAATAATAAATATAAAGAGTAAGGGTAAGAGAGAAGCAAACTCAGTATGTTAACGAGGTTCGGCCCCACTGCCTACGTCCTCGCCTCAAGCTACCTCTTGAGGATCCCCAAATCCACTATTCAATCTCCTTTAGGTGGAGATAGAAACCTATTACACCTTTGAGCAGCACCGCTCCAAAGAATCCGTGTAGAACACCCTCTACACTTCCAATCACCTTACACTTGATGATTTAACTTTTCCCTGTGTAGAACACCTTCTACACTTCCAATCACCTCACACTTGGTGATTTAACTATTCCCCGTGTAGAACACCTTCTACACACACAAGGGTTATACACACCCTTTTACAAATACAAGAGTTGATAGTAGGTAGACTATCAAAGTACACTCCTCAATGAGTGAGATAGAAACAATACAGCGCAACCTATATCTCTCTCAACAAGAACAAGAATTAAGGCTCAAAAGTTTAGAAAAGAGAGAATGAGAGCTTTGAAGAAATGATGCAAAACTTAGCAATAGATGTGTAAGCTCTTGTTGTGAATTTTGCAAAACTCAAGTGAGCTATTTATAGGCAAATGATTTTTCAATTTCAAATTTGAAAAGATTCCCATATCAAAAACATTATCATTTACTTTTCAAAAATTTCAAATCTAATATTTTTACTTTTTGCATGTGACAAAAGGAGCACACTTTACTTTTCAAAAATTTCAAACATAATCTTTTACTTTTTGCATATGACAAAAGGAGCACACTTTACTTTTCAAAATTTTCAAATAAAGACATCTACCTTTTGCATAAGTCAAGAAAAGCATCCACCACTTTTGAAAATATTCAAATAAAACATGCACATGTGAAAGATGACAATCAATCATCTTAATATTTTCAAAGTTCAAACATTTAATCATGTCATGTACATGTGAAAGATGACAATCAATCATCTTAATATTTTCAAAATTCAAATCTTTAATCATGTCATGCACATGTGAAAGATGACAATCAATTATCTTTCAAAATTTTCAAAATTCAAACCTTTAATCATGTCATGCACATGTGAAAGATGACAATCAATCATCTTTCAAAATTTTCAAATTTAATTTTCAAAATATCATGCACATGTGGAAAATGTATTTTAATGCTTTATAATAAAATATTAATTTTGAGCCTTAATCCTAATTTTGAATTTTTAAGAGATTTACAACATTACTCTATGATTTTAATGTGAACTTGTTCCCTTCTTGCTCATGCTTGCTTCCTTGATGTGCTTGATTATATTGTGTGGACAACTTGAGCTTGAGACTCCTTTATTCTTTGGATTCATTTGTTATCATCAAAATTCATTTGTAGATTTACATGAAACTTGAAACCTTGGGTTCAACAACTATCATTATTTTTTGTCAATTACTTCCCTTGTGTATGTTGATGGATTGAAGACGTGATTGCTTTCATGTCCAAAAATTATTTGGAGTATAATTTTTCTTTTCCAATCCAGGTAATGTTATTGTCATTGACAAAAATCACCAAAAATTTCAATTGATAGTGTAATTTGTTTTCTCAAACATTTTTTAAAAACACTTCAACATTTAAAAAAAATAATCATAAACTCTTTCAAAAATAATTATTTAATCGTTAGGTAAAAAAAATCGATTTTCTCATTAGGAGTATCATTTTTCTTATTTAAAATACGATATTAAAATAAAAAATTCATAATTTTTTTATGAATGGTATAATCATGTGACATTCGCTCTCTCCCTGCGATATTTGGCCACTTACCAGATTTTTTTTTCTCCTATCCGAAGGAGGGGGCCACCTCCTCCCTTCCATAGAGGAAGTTTTTCACCGTCATTTCCCTTTTTCGTTAGTTTGTTTGTCTTGTTTTTCCATTTGTCCATCTCCTTTCAGTGTTGATTCAAGCTGATCTATTGCTTACCAGTATTCTCTAACCAACACGTCTAGCCTCCACAATCCCTATAGACGCCGATCTACAAGCTTGGGGGTGTGCTTTGTCGTTTCGATTGGTGCATTTGTTACACAAACAGTCCTATAGGTCTTAGAGGCACCAGATCCATTGGATCTGTCCATCCATGCAACTCCTCAAGCGGCGTGTGCGGCGCACGCGCCCCCATTACCTGTGTTGGATATCTGCCGGCGACTCGGCTCTGCTTCCGACTACTTTATGTTACTACTTTTGAAAAACAATGATCTTGATCCAGGGATTGTGAACCACCCAAAAATTATCTCCAAACAACAACCGACCGTGCGTCAGCCATCTTATGCACTTCTAGCGAGGACTCCATCGCCTCCCACAATAGTTCCTTGATTCGTCTTTTGGTGAACACTTTATTTCCATCTTGTTATGAGACAACGATTTTTTTTTTAGGGCATGGATAGGGATCAGGCTTTTGGTCCCAAACAAGCCAATTTTTTTTTCTTTTTTTCTACCACTACGCATTGTTTCTTTTTTTTTTTGGGTATTTTTTGGGGAACCTCACCCCCTCCTCATGTATCATCTTTTTAACTTGATGTAATCAACTTGCTTTAAAAAAAAAAGAATGGCATAATCATGCCAATTTGTTGAAAATGAGTGATTAAATAGTTGTAAGAAGTACTACCATTATTGTTTGTCAATTACTTCCATTGTGTATGTTGATGGATTGAATACGTGATTGCTTTCATGTCCAAAAATTATTTGGAGTATAATTTCTCTTTTCTAATCTGGGAAATGTTATTGTCATTGACAAAAATCACCAAAAATTTCAATTGATAGTGTAATTTGTTTTCTCAAACATTTTTTAAAAACACTACAACATTTAAAAAAAAAATCGTAAACTCTTCCAAAAATAATTATTTAATCTCTAGGAAAAAAAAAATCACTTAGGAGTATCATTTTTCCTATTTAAAATACGAGATTAGAATAAAAAATTCATAATTTTTTTATGAATGGTATAATCATATGACATTCCCTCTCTCCCTGCGATATCTGGCCACTTACCAGAATTTCTTTTTTCTCCTCTTAGGAGGAGGGGGCCCAAAATTTAGGCTTCAGCCACCTCCTCCCCTCCATAGAGGAAAATTTTCACCGTCCTTTCCCTTTTTTGTTTTTCCGTTAGTTTGTTTTTCTTGTTTTTCCATTTGTCCATCTCCTTTAGTGTTGATTCAAGCCAATTTATTGCTTACCGGTATTCTCTAGCCAACACCTGTAGCCTCCACAATCCCTATAGACGCTGATATACAAGCTTGGGGGGGTGCTTTGCCGTTTCGATTGGCGCATGTGTTACACATACGGTTCTTTGGGTCTTAGAGGCACTAGATCCATTGGATTTGTCCATTCGTGCAACTCCTCAAGCGGCTCACTCGCCACCATTGCCTGTGTTGGATGTCTGTCGGTGACTCGGCTCCGCTTCCGACTACTTTATGTTACTACTCTTCAAAAACAGTAATCTTGATCCAGGAGGTGTAAACCACCCAAAAATTATCTCCAGGCAACAACCGACCATGCATCCGCCATCTTTTGCACTTTTGGCGAGGACTCCACTGCCTCCCGTAATAGTTCCTTAGTTCGTCTTTTGGTGAACACTTTATTTCTATCTTGTTATGGGACAACATTCTTTTTTAAGGCATGGATAGGGATCAGGCTTTTGGTCTCTAATAAACCCATTTTTTTTTCTTTTTTCTACCACTTCGCATTGGTTTTTTTTTTCTTTTTTGAAGTAATTGTTGGGAAACCTCACCCCCTCCTCATGTATCGTCTTTTTAATTTAATGTAATCAACTTGCTTAAAAAAAAAAGAATGGCATAATCTTGCCAATTTGTTGAAAATGAGGGATTAAATAGTTGTATGAAGTACAATCATTATTTTTTGTCAATTACTTCCATTCTGTATGTTTGATGGATTGAAGACATGATTGCTTTCATGTCCAAAAATTAGTTTGGAGTATATATTATATGATTTAACTTTCAATCTTTTGAAATTTGTACAATATTCTCAAAGCGAAATGTCTAGTTTAGGAAGAGGTTTACAAAAATTTATTTAAAAATGATGGGAAGTACACCAGATATAATAATTTACAACAAAAGGAGTTTCATAACCTAACTACCTCTTTAAGTGATGAAAAATATGTAAGTTTTGCTTCGTACTTTTCTTTACAGGCGTAGCACTCCTCAACTCGTCACGTTAACATTAATTACTTGATTATTTTAAAACTACTCTAAGCCTTTTATTTCTTGCCAAATATATAATCATGTTGATTTATATGAACCTTTTTGTTCATGAGCCTAAACCAACTCGAAGTCAAGTTTATACAAATTTTTTTGTTTAATATTCAAATTTTTATTAGTTTTTGCAAAAATCTTATTTATTAAATGAGCTGATTAAATTTAAACCGAGTATATACGAGTCAAACTTAAACTATTTACGAGTTGCTCTGTTCATTTAAATTTTTAAATACAATCTTTGAATTTTTGCCTATAGGCAATGTGGAATCCAATATTAAATACAGTCCATGGTTCTACATCTTGTATGTATATCTCTATGGATTATTGAGATAATTTTGGTAAAATAATTGTAGAAAAACCTGATAGGTTACCAATAATTTTCAAGAAAATAATACAGGGTCAAATATATAAAAAATCTAGTATGTGTTAATTATTATAGAATATATACTTGTCTTGTAATATAAATAGACTAATAGTCATAATTAAGTATAGAAATAATATACTTGACTAGTTAATAATGAGTAATATGTAATTGTCTAGTATAACATGTAATTAGAAAAATGGTAATAGTCTAATATAACAACATATGATTAGAAAGATATTAATATTCTAGAACAATAACAAGTAATAGTCCAATGTAATAAGTTAATAGCATGTAATAATATAGCATAATAACATATAACTAGACACTGGTAAATTAATTATTGTTAATAATCAATACTAACAATTAAATTTAATATTTAAAAAATTATAAACTCAAGTAAAAAAACATGGGCTTTATATAGAGCCCATTGCATGAGCCCAAAAGCAAGGGCTTAAAAACTATGCATGCTTCAAATATTTAAGACATTTTCAATGGTTTGGCCCAAAATATTGACTTGAAATGGAGTCATCATATCAGCTCAAAAATTGGGATTAAGAAATTAGTTGAATCATAGTTTAAAACAGAATCCACTAAAATAAATTCCAAAACATGTATGACCCAATTTTACAGCAAAATTTCGACAATAAATCCAACTCTGCTCTGTTTTAATGGAGTCGGCGTCGAATCGGATTTTGAGTCGGAGTCAGAAAAGACTTAATCCAACTCGGACTTGGTTGATGCTCAACCTTAATATTTTGACATCATGACTATCCTAAATGGCAAAAGTAAATATATTCATGATCTTTCGTGTTAATATAATGAAAATTATTAACATACCTCATGCTTTATCTTTTCCAAATGAAATTGAGATCAGAATCCTATTTTGTGGTTACTCTGCAATCTCTCCTTTTAAAGGTACTCCAGATCATGAGACTTGACCCAAACTTCTCACTGAAAACAAATTCATCAACGGATTTTCAATTGCATGCCATGTTATAACCAAATGTAAATTTTGATGAAAAACTTAATTATATCCTCGTGGCCTGGAATCAATTCAACCAAAAGAAAGAAAGGGAAAACAGAATCCAAACGTTTTTGGTTCAATCATTGAACAAGCAAAAGGCTTGAGAAAATGATTAATTTTTATGTAACTTTGATCAAAGTTCTTGGTTTAACTTTATATATATAGATAATCAAAACTCTAATGAGCTCTCACAAAGAAAATACTCAATTCTGGCCCTGCAGCACCATCTGGATTTATCATGTACAAAGCTTCAGAATCCTTAGATCCAACAACTCTTTCAAATCTTGCTCTCATATACGTCAATTCCCCATCCGCCGTTTCTTTTTCCGACGGGCTCGGAAGAACTCCGGCGCCCATGGAAACTCCTCGCAAATGCTGCATGACATAAAGTTCATCGTCGGACATTTGCTTTCTCCTGATGGAATATCCAGTCTTTCTCCCATTACAGTAAACTGCCCAAACAAATTCTTCCATTAGCTTCTTTTTGTGGGTTTTGGTTTCACTCTCCAGCGCAATTCTGACGATATCCGACGCCATTTCTTTGTGAAAAGCAGTGCTGTGCATGGGCAGCTCGATGACGAAGATGGGCATGCAATGAGGGTCGTCTTGAATGGCAAGACTCATTCTCCCTTTGCGATAGCCGAAGATCGTCCCCGTTGTGGCATTGTCTTTGAGAAGAGGCTTTCTGGGTCTGCCCAAAAGCGCCACCATCTTGCACCCTGAGGTCAACATGGGGAAGAGCTTGAACATTTTCAGGAGCCCGCCGCCGGTGGATTTTGTACGTTTCTCCCCCGGAGTATTACTAGTACTATGCCGGAGCAAAGATAGTATTGCGGGATTCTCCATTTGGAAGAACGGGCTAGAGTGGACAGGAGGCATTCTTGGACTTTTTTTGTTTTTGTTTTGAGGTTTTGGTTCAAGGAGACTAAAATGTTGTGTTGGAGATTATAGATTGGTGTCAGTAAGTTAGGATAGATATAGAGAGAAGCATAGTTCCATACAGTGGTAGAGTATTACATAAGCCTCATCTAATCGTTTTAAAAAAGTAATGAATTTTACTATTAAACAATTAATTTATTTTTATGTGAATTTAGAATTTTATTCAATTTTTTTAAAAAAAGATTATAAAATATTAATGAAAAAGTATATGTACCATTTTTTAAAAAGTCTTATTAAAAAAGAGAGATGATGTTTTATGTAAAGCCCAAGACAAGTTTATTCTAAAGTAATGTGAAATTTCCTTCACTCGTCCTCACTTGTAGGCCGATCTTCTATCGTGCTCTTACAAGTGGATCTCATTAGATCAATGGGTAGAATACATTGTTACAAGATTTGACTCTGATACCATATATAAACTATTGCACCCTTATCTAAAATGTCTCGTTAGGAATGAGAGAAAATGTTTCATATAAAGTTCAAGATGACCTCCTTTTAACATTATAAGAAAAATTGATGTTTGTAATATTTTAATTACAATCAAAAAGACTATTTGCGATGAAAACAATTTATTTTCATCTCAAATAATTTTTTTAGTTGCAATTAAAATGTTATAGATATCTATTTTTTGTAGTGTAAAACAGTGTGAGATTTTTTTTTTTAATTTATACACTTCACAATTATAAATATCATTTTTTTTTATAAAGAAAGGAGAGGGTCGTCTAAGATGGATGATGATCTATAAAGGAGTTTTGGATGTTGGTCGATCACTTCTAGGTTGGGATGTCCTTTGGAATCTTTGAAGTGGGGATTGGGAGAAAAACACATCATCGAGCTGGTTAAAGAGAGAAAAATGGGGAGGAAAATTACTTGATGTGACCATGTTTAGGGATGGAAAAAGCAAAGGGAAAACGTGATAAGATAAGGAAGGGTCGGACCACATAAAGAGAAGTGGGGAAGGAGAGAAAGGAAAGGAAAAGAAAACTGGGGAAAAAGAGGGCAAAAGGACTGCGGCAATGTTGGTTTGGCATGTGCCTCTCTGATCATTACATAGAGCATCAACATCAAAAGCTTTTATGCTTTTCTATTTTAATTTTTTTTTAAAACCCATTTGTTCAAAGAAAATAGTACTCTAAATACAGAGAAATTATATAAAATTAAATTATAATTAAATTGATTTAATTTGATATAGTATATTAAATTATAAAATTATTTTTATTAAAAATTATTAAAAAGTACTATATCTAACAGATCTAATAAAACTATATCAATTTTTAAATTTATTTTGTATAATTTTTTATAGATGTAAGAGTTCTCTATCCCCAAATCCCTCACTAATTATTGAGATGCAGCTCATCTTTCCCCAAAATATATTTCCTGTTTATCCAATGAAATTTTCTTTGCATAGTGACTCTCTCTTTCTTAGTCTCTTTTTTGTAGTTGCCCTGGCCCTTTCTTAAATGTCAGAACATAGTCTTGTGGTCTTGTTTAGATGTAAAGGCATGCCAGGCAATAGTAATAATTAAGAAAAGAGGGTCCATTATAACTCTTATCTGGAACATTCTCTTTTGGATACACTTGTTTTTTAGGTGAAAAAGTTTATAGAACTTAACCACAAAAGGATAAAGATGGGGTAAAGGAGGATGTTGTAAGTTCAATATTTAAGATTTTATCGTCAAAGATGCTATAGATTACACTTGCATCCACCTCCTTATTCTACAATGTCAATGTGACATGCAAATGTCTATTAACTTCTGAACCCATACTTTGAGATTCATTTTTTTACAAAAGACTTGCACAAAATTTGTACAGTTGGAGCGCTTATTCCTAATATTACTCTTTTATAACATATAATTAAAATTAAACCCTGATTAAGACTTAATTTGCTCAAAGGATCCATTAAACACAATGTCCAAAACCATCAATTAAAGGAAGATCAGATGTTGGGTGTGGAGTATAATATTATATATATATATGGAGGATTTATTTCATGCCTAAACAACAATTATTGAACAAGGGGAAAAAATCCAAACAAAAAGGGGTCTATATATGTTATCTTACCATGAAATGACTAACAAAAAAAGCAGCAAGTGTCGGCATCATCGGTCTGCTTGCACTATTTACCTTTGAGTGATTGTACAATATGTATTGAGTTTGATGCTTTTTGGTGCCACCCAATGATCTGTTTCTCGGGACAAGTACTACTTGCTACAATCCTGATACATCTCTAATTGCATTATAAAGTTAGCTCAAGCTTTTACATGATCATCATCATGTTCATTGATTTTATCCTTTGAATGGACATTTACATAACCATTGGAAATAACATAACAAAAAAATCTGTATTTTTCTTGATATATATGCTTGATCATCATATAAAATGGATGTATATCCTATCTCATGATACAAACATATATATATATATATTGCGGATGGATGATAGATGATGATGACAGCAAAACTACATATATACAGTTTATAATTTTGATCATCTTGTCCTTCATATGTTTAGACTCCAGATCAACAAGCTGCACGTTATTGAATTAACTAAAATATAATATTGAAGTAGATTGTGGAGACAGAATTTAAATTCAAAACCTTCAACAAAAATTTTAACTGTTAAAAAAAATATTATTATTTAATTTATATTTTAACAATAACCATGCAGAGAATTTGTCTTCAAATAAGGCTACTCGTAGCCTTTCTTTAGGTAATCGGTTTTTGTCAATCAGATTTTATTTTATTTTAATATGAGACATTTATTTATTTTATTTTAATTGATACAATAGATTACGCTCTTATCTCACTTTCATCTTTAAAAGCCGACGTAATATTGTCCACTAGGTTGATTTTGCGTAAAGGAGGTCTTCTTGTCATTCAAGACAACGAACACTCACCCATAGCTTTTTTCATTCTCTGAATGCTTTAGGGATTTTACTGTTTTAAGTTTGAAATTATTATAAGCAGCAAAAAAAAGTGATCCAAAATGATTCTCCATTATAAGTTTCATTTGTCGTTGCCTTTGAATTATTGTCATGCCTGTCATGGGATCGTCAATTCCACTTCACTTTCTTTTTTTCTTTTTTTCTTTTTTTCTTTTTTTATTTTTTCCCCTCCCAACAGTTCCATGTGAGTCCTATTCTTTTTTTAAAAAATAATAATAATAATAATATAATTTTATTGGGTTATCTAATTAAATGATACCATAGTTGTAGAAAGTAGAATTTTCCTTTTAAATATTGATTAATCTTCTGCTAATAAATTTTCATCAATTATCTTATTTTGGAATCAGTATACATCATTTAAATAATAAGATTTTTTATTAATTATTTTATTTTTGACTAATCAGCATAATGCATAATTTAAATGATAAGATTTTATTTATAAAATTTAAATTTGAAATCTTATTTTTTAAATCAAATTATATAATTAATGTAAATGTGGACAAGGGAATAGAATTTTATTATCCTTGGCCACGAATATTGACAAGGACAAACAAACAGTTTAAGCAAAACTTCCATCTTTTCACGCAAAGTTTAACGTGCATGACATCTGACAATTAGTTTGAGAGTCGCTTTTAAGCTTTAAAGAACTTCTAATCAGTAATCACCAGCTTCCAATCAATCATTAAGGGCATATCGGATCACAACTATATAAAACCTCAGAAAAAAAATAAAAATAAAAATAAAAATCATTATAATCTCCACACATATAATTGATTAATTATCATGCTAATAATATGGAACTTTTGGAAAGAAAAGAAAAAAAAAAGGATTTTTTTTGCAGACACTGCAGATGGGTTTTCTGCTAGCTTCCAACGTACCATATAGTTCAGGCCCAGATTGGCTGAATAGAGCTCTCTTTTTTGCTTCACAATTTGTTTGTTAAGAGTATTTTATAAGATGGGTGGAAGCACTTTTCGATATTCTTCCTAATATATATTATATGTCAGCCTTCGATCGGCTTCATGATTGGCATATGCCGGCACTCATATGTCCATAGTTTTTATGTGTTATAACTTTAATTTGTAGCTTTCTTAATAGTTTAGTAAATATTGTTGTTTGTTAAGAATGCTGATATATTGAAGGGAACATGTACTGGCAGCATACAGGGTTCTTCCACACTATATGTAAAATTATTAACTGGTGAAAAGATATGGATATAATTATTAGGATTATATTGATCTTAATATACCACACATATCAATACTATTTATTCTAAAATATTAAACTATCGAGGATATGTCAATCAATTCTTCTAATATATATGCATATTCCAGCTCATTAATACTTTGAGCAAAACTTTAAGAAGTATATATTGAATAATAGTGCAACAGATTTACTTGTCCATGAAAATTAAAGTTCTTTGACGTCCATAAATTCTACTTGGAATTTGATCGAATTTAAAACGTGGAGACATGCAATATAAAGTTATTTGTCCCTATTCATGATATATAAATAAATCGCATTTCTAACAATACTATAATGAGTGATTATACTAACTATACTGATATATTAAAATTTGTGATTGAGTCAATTCGTAAAAGCTTTCGAGCTTTTATAACATTCTTAAAATTTATAGAAATTCACTATTGAATTTATAGCAAGCTTGTATATAAGTCCGATTAAGTTTAATTCGTGGGTTGTGACAAGAGTAACAATCTAAGGTTTTGTTTAAAAACATAACTATTTTAAGGTATATTTAAATATTTCTTTTTCAAATATTATTAAAACATAAAACACTTCTGTTGAACCCAAGGTTTCAAGTCTCGTATTTACGTATAAATTTTGATGATAACAAATAATATTGAAAACTCAAGCTCAAGTTGTCTATGCATGAAGGGAGCTAAACACATCAAGAAATCAAGCATGAGCAAGAAAGATATCAAGTCTACAAATGAAGCTAATAGATTATTTTTGTACATCTCTTGATAAAATTAGAAATTGGATTAAGGCTCCAAATTACTCTTTTTTCTCATAAAACATCAAATTACTTTTTCCACATATGCAAGACATTTTTAAATGTCTTAGTTTTGAAAATTATGTTTTTCACATGTGCATAACACCATCAAACAAAATAATTTCGAAAATTATATTTTTTTATAAAAACTTGATTTTATAAGATGATTGATTATCATATTTGACATGTGCATATTTTGTTTGAAAGTCTTGAAGGGAGGTGGTGTGTTTTTTTGACTAATGCAAAAGGTAGATGATTTTGTTTGAGAATCTTAAAGGGTGGTTGTGTGTTTTTTTGACAAATATAAAAGATAGATGATTTGTTTGAAAATCTTAAAGGGTGGTTGTGTGTTTTTTTGACATATGCAAAAAGAAGATGATTTGGTTTGAAAAATAAATCATGCTCATTTTGTCTTGTATGAAAAGCAAAAGATTAGGTTTGATTTCTTTGAAAAATGAATGGAGTTGTCTTTGACAAATGCAAAAAGGAAATGTTTTTATTTGAATTTTTTGAAAAGTGAATAGTGCTCTAATTTGACATGGGAATCTTTTCAAATTTGAAATTGAAGACTCATTTACCTATAAATAGCTCACTTGAGTTTTGCAAAAATTACAACAAGAGCTACACATCTATTGCTAAATTTTGCATCATTCTTTCAAAGCTCTCATTCTCTCTTTTCTAAAGTTTTGAGCCTTAATTCTTGTTCTTGTTGAGAGAGATATAGTTTGTGCTGTATTGTTCTTATTTCACTCATTGAGGAGTGTTTTCTGATAGCCTACCCACTATCAATTCTTGTATCAGTAAGAGGGTGTGTATAACCCTTGTGTGTGTAGAAGGTGTTCTACACGGGGAATAGTTAAATCACCAAGTGTGAGGTGATTGGAAGTAAGAGGGTGTGTATAACCCTTGTGTGTGTAGAAGGTGTTCTACACAGGGAATAGTTGAATCACCAAGTGTGAGGTGATTGGAAGTGTAGAGGGTGTTCTACACGGAATCTTTGAAGCGGTGCTGCTCAAAGGTGTAATAGGTTTCTATCTCCACCTAAAGGAGATTGAATAGTGGATTTGGGAATCCTCAAGGGGTAGCTTGAGGCGAGGACGTAGGCAGTGGGGCTGAACCTCGTAAAAATACTGAGTTTGCTTTCTCTTACCCTACTCTTTATATTTCCTACTGCTTTATATTTTGGTTATATTTTATATTGTATATTTAGTTTATAAGTATTAATTTTTTAATATAACCCAATTCACCCCCCCTCTTGTGTTAGTCATCTGGGCAACAAGTGGTATCAGAGCTAGAGCTCTATTATAAGATTAACTATCTTTTGAGTTAAGATCTTATGGCTAACATTGCAGCTTCATTTGGTGAAGGTCAATCTAGCAGTCGGCCTCCACTCTTTTGTGGAGACAATTACTCATTCTGGAAAGTTAGAATGAGAATATTCCTTCAGGCTCAAGGTCGAGAAATCTGGAAATGTATTGTAAATGGACCTTATATTCCAACAAAAGTAGTTGATGGAGTAAAGGTCAAAAAGGAAGAAGAAGAGTTTAATCGTGAAGACGATAGACTTTATACTTTGAATTTAACTGCTATGAATTTATTATATAATGCTCTCAATGGTAATGAATTTAATAGAGTAATGACTTGTGCTACAGCAAAGGAAATTTGGGATAACTTGGAAGTTACTTATGAAGGAACTTCTCAAGTCAAGGAATCAAAAATTTATATTCTTACTCATGAATATGAAATGTTTAAGATGAATGATGATGAATCTATTTCTAGTATGTACACTCGTTTTACTAACATCATAAATAGCTTGACAGCTCTTGGCAAAGTTTATTCCAAAGTGGAGATAGTAAGAAAAATTCTCAACTCTCTACCAAAACGTTGGGAATCAAAAGTGACAGCGATTCTTGAAGCTAGAGACCTCAAGAAGCTCGAAGTGAATGAACTCATCGGGTCACTTATCACCCATGAGTACACATTGAAAAGAGGAGAAGAAGAAGGAAAGTCAAAGAAGAGCTTGGCACTTAAAGCTGCTCCACATGAAAGTGAAAGTGATGAAGATGAGGAAAATGACGACAAAGATGAAGAAGTTGCGATGATAACAAGAAGAATTCAGAGGTTCTTAAAGAAAAATAAAACTCCTCCAAGGAAATCCTTCAATAAGTTTTTCAAGAAAGATTCAGGTAAAAATGACACTTTAATTTGTTATAAATGCAATAAACCCGGTCATATCAAGCCAGATTGTCCTCTGCTAAAGAAAGATCGAAACAAAGGCAAAAAAGCAATGAAAGCTACGTGGAATGATGATTCAAGTAGCTCAGATAGTGAAGCAAGCAATGGAGAATCAGGAAATCTTTGTCTTATGGCTAAAGATGACATTGAGGTAACAAATTTTGATAATATTGAAGATCCTTCATATGAAGAATTGCAAAATATTTTAGAAGAAGTATATGAGGAATTTGAAAAATTGGGTATCAAGTATACTGTTTTGAAAAAGAAAAATTCTTCTTTAACAAACGAAATTGATATTTTAAGAAAAGAAAATATTGTTTTGAAAGATGAAAATTTTGAGTTGAAGAAAAAGAAAACTGATTTAGAAAATATTATTGAAAACTTTACGAATGGAAAAAGAAATTTTGAAAAACTTCTTGGTAGTCAAAGATGTGTTTTTGATAAGGCAGGCTTGGGATATATGCCAAAACAAAAATACAAACATTATAAAAACTTCTTTGATAATCCTTCTACATCAAAGTCCAATATTCAAAATTCTTTTCATAAAAATAATTTTGTTAAAAAAAGATACTATTATAATCACTCAAGTTCTTCATATATGTCACATGCTATTTGCAATTTTTGTAATAGAAATGGTCATAATTATTTTGCTTGTCCTATTAGAAGAAAACATACAATGACTATTAGGGCCATATGGGTACCTAAAAATCTTATTTCTTCTAATACTAATAAATAAAGGACCCAAAGAACTTGGGTACCAGGAATTGTTTTTAATTGCTTTTGTAGGTATGCATGAAGTATTCTACAGGTAAAAATAAATGATTTTTAGATAACGGATGCTCAAGATACGTGACAGAAGACAAAACTAAATTCATTGACTTCACTTCTAAAGAAAAAGGATGTGTGATATTTGGAGACAATTCAAAAGGGAAGATCATGGAAATAGAAAGGAAAGATCATCAAGACTTAGTACAAGATGCAATCAAATAGTGGAAACATGTGAAAGATCATCCAGCAGAATAAATTCTAGGAGAACCTTCACGAGGTAAGTACTCGATCATCTCTTAGAAATATTTGCAATCATACTGCTTTTCTATCTCAGATTGAACCTAAAAATATTGATGAATCTTAGATTCTAGCTATGTAAGAAGAGTTTAATCAATTTGAAAGAAATGATGTTTGAACACTTGTTCCTAAACCCAAAAATCATACTATTATTGGAATAAAATTGGTTTTTAGAAACAAGAAACATGAGTCTAAAATCATCACTAGAAACAAGGCTCGACTTGTAGCCCAAGGTTTCAATCAAGAGGAAGAAATCGATTATGATGAGACATATGCACCAGTCACAAGATTAGAAGTTATTCGAATGCTACTTGCATATGCTTGTTATAAAGATATCAAATTTTTTTCAAATGGTTGTTAAAAGTGTTTTCTTAAATAGTTTTTTTTTAAAAGGTTTTTCAAGAGGAAAAATCGATATAACTCTTTTAATCAAATATATTCTTCTAGTTCAAATTTATGTAGATGATATAATATTTGGTGCTACTAATGAAAATATGTGTCAAGATTTTGCTAAGACTATGCAGGAAGAATTTGAAATGAGCATGATGGGAGAGCTTATATTCTTTCTCGGATTGCAAATTAAGCAAGCAAAAAGTGGGATATTCATCAATCAAAATATATTAAAAAATTGCTGAAGAAGTTTGGGATGGAAGGTGCTAAGGAAACTGGAACACCAATGAGCTCATCCACTAAACTTGATAAAGATGAATCCGGTAAACTAGCTGATTCGAAGGTATATCGAGGTATGATTGGTAGCTTATTATATTTGACAACCGGTAGACCAGATATTATGTTTAGTGTATGTTTATGTTTATGTGCACGTTTTCAATCATTTCTAAAATAATCTCATTTGATTGCAGTCAAGCAGATTTTTAGATATTTTGCCAATACCATTGACTTAGAGTTATGGTATCCTAAACACATTATTTCGATCTTATTAGTTATTTAGGTACCGATTATACTGGTTCTTTGAAATAAGATATCATTTTTTTGAGATCATGTGCAGAAAAGGCGATATAGTACTGGAGTTCACAAACACACACGATCAGTTAGCAAATATATTCACAAAACTCTTACCAGAAGATAGATTATTTATGATTAGAAGAGAAATAGGTATGATGCATGTTATGAATATCTCTTGAAAGATAGATCAGAGTTCATAAAAATAGAGAGATATTTTTTTTTTAAATACTTTTACATAAACTTGAGGTTCTTAGCCTCATGTTTGAGACGCTCATTCTCTTCATACAATATCATGTCATCCCTATCCATGGGAACTGGCAAGCGGAATGAAGAATCCAATAGAGATTTCAACTTTTTATTCTTCTGCCGAAGGATTCCTTCCCTTGTGTGAGACTCTTGAACAATTCGTTGAAGTACAACAATTTGTTCTTTAAGCTTTTCAACCTCATGATTTTTGACTTGTAGCCGCTGGGAAAAAGCGACAATAGAGGATGAGTAGCGAGTCCCGAGACTCACCAAGTCGTAGATAGCATCGGAGTCTGGCTTATTAGCCAAACTGTTGTTCTCTTGCTGCAACATGGCGCCAATGGTAGCTGCAGAAAGGACATGAGATTGAGATGTAGAATACCTCATGGATGCATCTAGAGGAATGTTAGAAGAATAAGCCATTGAGAAAAGAATTGAAAACTTAAAGCGAGAATATTGAAGGAATGCAGATGAGTTATAGAGATGAGAATAAGATTTGATGCAAATCGGATGAACTTTAAAACTGATTTTATAGAGATAGCATAAAGAACAAGACAAACTATTGTCTCTTCAAATCTTATTAGTCAAAAGAAATATAAGATATGCTGGACACACATTGTCAAAAGTTTTCTTACTAGAAAAACGGTTCTCTGCTTCTATCATGGTATTGACAACCTCATGAGATAAAATGATTGGTTGAGACGGTTCCTGATTCAAATCCGGAAGATTATTAGATGAAATTTTCTCCGCCATTCTATCGTTTTGAATAAACAGAAACCGGATCAATGAGTGGGGTGAAAATTTATTTGAGTATCCAACAGGTGAAAACGGTCTTTTAAACGACAACTTTCAAATCTCGATAATATTTAATTTTTCAACAATATCACGCGGATTTGAATCTGCTTTCGCACCGACTGCTAGAGCTAGGCCACCTTTGTAGGTTTTATCAGACACGCGTGGCTCCGCACCGAACTGTCAGAGTTAGACTTCCAACATTTGCAGGTTTTGTCGGACATGCATGGCTCTGCACCGCATTGCCAGAGCTAGGCTTGCAGCTTTTGCTGTCTTTGTCGGACACGGATAATTTTAATTATTCAATTTCAAATCTCTGGAATATCTAATTCGTCAATAACATCAAGCGGATTTAAATCTTCTTCCGCACCGAGATGATAAAATTCGGCTTCAACCTTTGCAGGTTTTGTCGGGCACGGGTGGTTCCAACTTCTACTCTCTAAAACACCGTTTTATTTGATTATTGCTTATTACGAAAAAAAAAAATCTTATTGAAACCAATTACGGTTCCTTTTTAATGATGCCAAAAGGGGGAGAAGTCTTATACTAGTATTATACTACCCTGTTATATATGCTAGAATCATGTTTATATTTTTCTTGAAATACTAACGCATATTTTCAGGGGGAGCTTAAGTATTACTGCAGGTCGCAGATTTCTACTAAGTATTTGTCATCATCAAAAAGGGGGAGATTGTTGAACCCAAGGTTTCAAGTCTCGTATTTACGTATAAATTTTGATGATAACAAATAATATTGAAAACTCAAGCTCAAGTTGTCTATGCATGAAGGGAGCTAAACACATCAAGAAATCAAGCATGAGCAAGAAAGATATCAAGTCTACAAATGAAGCTAATAGATTATTTTTGTACATCTCTTGATAAAATTAGAAATTGGATTAAGGCTCCAAATTACTCTTTTTTCTCATAAAACATCAAATTACTTTTTCCACATATGCAAGACATTTTTAAATGTCTTAGTTTTGAAAATTATGTTTTTCACATGTGCATAACACCATCAAACAAAATAATTTCGAAAATTATATTTTTTTATAAAAACTTGATTTTATAAGATGATTGATTATCATATTTGACATGTGCATATTTTGTTTGAAAGTCTTGAAGGGAGGTGGTGTGTTTTTTTGACTAATGCAAAAGGTAGATGATTTTGTTTGAGAATCTTAAAGGGTGGTTGTGTGTTTTTTTGACAAATATAAAAGATAGATGATTTGTTTGAAAATCTTAAAGGGTGGTTGTGTGTTTTTTTGACATATGCAAAAAGAAGATGATTTGGTTTGAAAAATAAATCATGCTCATTTTGTCTTGTATGAAAAGCAAAAGATTAGGTTTGATTTCTTTGAAAAATGAATGGAGTTGTCTTTGACAAATGCAAAAAGGAAATGTTTTTATTTGAATTTTTTGAAAAGTGAATAGTGCTCTAATTTGACATGGGAATCTTTTCAAATTTGAAATTGAAGACTCATTTACCTATAAATAGCTCACTTGAGTTTTGCAAAAATTACAACAAGAGCTACACATCTATTGCTAAATTTTGCATCATTCTTTCAAAGCTCTCATTCTCTCTTTTCTAAAGTTTTGAGCCTTAATTCTTGTTCTTGTTGAGAGAGATATAGTTTGTGCTGTATTGTTCTTATTTCACTCATTGAGGAGTGTTTTCTGATAGCCTACCCACTATCAATTCTTGTATCAGTAAGAGGGTGTGTATAACCCTTGTGTGTGTAGAAGGTGTTCTACACGGGGAATAGTTAAATCACCAAGTGTGAGGTGATTGGAAGTAAGAGGGTGTGTATAACCCTTGTGTGTGTAGAAGGTGTTCTACACAGGGAATAGTTGAATCACCAAGTGTGAGGTGATTGGAAGTGTAGAGGGTGTTCTACACGGAATCTTTGAAGCGGTGCTGCTCAAAGGTGTAATAGGTTTCTATCTCCACCTAAAGGAGATTGAATAGTGGATTTGGGAATCCTCAAGGGGTAGCTTGAGGCGAGGACGTAGGCAGTGGGGCTGAACCTCGTAAAAATACTGAGTTTGCTTTCTCTTACCCTACTCTTTATATTTCCTACTGCTTTATATTTTGGTTATATTTTATATTGTATATTTAGTTTATAAGTATTAATTTTTTAATATAACCCAATTCACCCCCCCTCTTGTGTTAGTCATCTGGGCAACAACTTCTCAATTTTAGATTTTATATTTTAAATTTTTTTCATCTAATTATGACCTAATTATTATAAATCTTCTCAAACTTTTAAACAAAACATAAAAAATAATCCAACAAAATTAAAGAATTATATTCAAACAAGATTTTGTCAAATGTTAAAATAAAAACAATATTAGAATTATATTCAAACAAAATTTTAAATTTATAATATTTTTATTTAAATTTTTTTCTCTCAATTTTCAAAATCTAATTAAACATTTTAACTCAAATTTGTACTATTATTCACAAATATTTCGAAATATTCTGGTATTCAAACATGCCCTAATGATAATGGTGATGTAATAAGAATTTTTATTTTTCCTGATTGGTAAAGATTAATTGGATTTGGAGGAAATGGAAGGAGAGAAACCCATAAAGTCAAAAGTATACATCCTTATTTCCAAATTAATGAATGTGATATATGACATTGATAACAATTTTCTGAAGAGAAGTAGAGTTGCAGCTACAAAGAAGTCCACCAAAGTAAATTAAAAAATTGATATGATTTTATATGATATATTATATTTATATTATAATAAAAATAATTTTATAATTTAATATACTATATCAAATTATATAAATTTATAAATTTATTTTTGTAGAGTTTTTTAATGACTAAAGCTTTATATTTTGAAAATTGGCTCGGAGAATGTAGCGCGCGGAGATCCTCCCCGAAAACAATCTTTTTTTTCTCCTGAAGTTATTTACATATAACACAGGAGTTGAGGAAGCAAACACGTATTATTACACAATTAAGAGATTAATTTGAGTATCCAAACACAACTTTGAAACCAATTACTTACTACTAGTGTTATGCTGCTTTTTATGATTCTTTATCATCTAATGATGATTGATAGCAAAGTCAGAGATTTACTTTAGGGGGATCAAGTAAAATTAAAATAAAATATATAAAATATTTTTTATTCTATTTTTATATAATTTTTATGTAGTATAAAACAAAGGACAATAAAATCTATAATAAAATAAAATACGTTTAATATAATTTAGATATTAAAAAATATATGATATGTCAAGAACATGTCATTTTAATAAAAATATATTAAAAATACGTTAAAAATAATTCAACTTCTTTTTTATTTTTATTTTTATGTATAATAAAAACATGTCATCATGTTATTATTTTATTTTATTTTATATAAAATATATTTTATTTTTAAATTAAATTAAATTTTGTGAAGGAGGGCCAAGATAATTTCTAAAAATGAGGCCAACATAAGATAAAATTAATATTATTTGACTAAATCATAAAAAATCCACATATACTATTTTTTTGTAATATATATATATATATATATATATATTTTAGTTGAGGAGGGGTGGAGCCGGGAGGAGGGGGGGCTATGGCTCCCCCTACCCAATGTGGCTATGCCACTAATGATAATACATATGTCACAATTTACCAACTTAAAAATGTTATATTTCAAAAATATTCATATGCATCGTGCGAAATGTTACCATGATTCTATTATTTGAGTTAGGCTTATGTCTGATGTGATAGGATGGTTCCAACTTCCAACTCTTCCCACGGATAGAAAATCATGTGTTACAAAATAAAAAATAGAAATTGGATATACGATAATACTTAATTACTGAGTCTATGATGGGCGGTTGCGGATTGTTAAGTGGGGATAATAAGATGGGTTGGCGATTTCTGGTTGATGGGCCGTTGCGGTTTCTGGCTGATATTTCTAAGATGGGCGGCTACTGGGTTGTTAAGTGGGCTGAATAATAAAATGGGTTGGCTAGCACTGAAGATGAGGCCTTGTATATATAGCCAGTGCTGGCTAAAGTGGAAGAAAATGATCTCCAGGATGCCTGTGGAGACAAGACATCCGAGAATATCCTCACGCGGTGGCCCAATATACAAGCGCTTGTTTCTCTGAAAATTATTAAATATTTTGAGAATATGTAATATGTATAGTGTAATATTGTCATTTTTACGTGAACACTACTTTTTAATAAGATATTATTATATAATAGGATGATTACATGTTCATATTACATATGGACATAGTATTAAGTCATTGAATATTAATAAATGAGTGAAGTAACTAAAAAAAAAAAGACAACTACTTAGCAGTGAGTCGTCGTGAATGCCTAATTTAAAAGTAAAGCGGAATATTATTAAGTCATTGAATACTAATAAATGAGTGAAGTAACTAAAAGAATAAAGGCAACCACTTAGCAGTGAGCTGCCATGAATACCTAATTTAAAAGTATAGTGGAATATTATAATCTCAAAGATTAAAGGCTTAATCAAATTAGTATCTAATAATCTTAAGACTTTTGGACCAATAATTGAGTCTTTAATAATATGTAACAAAAAAATATTTGAGAGATCATGAAATGAAACGTGAAGATATCGCCTACCATTTGTTCGAGGAACTTATGGTTTGGACCATTGATGATGTGTAAGTGTGAGGTCCATACGGAGTCTAGCTTCATGGATGAAGGGTACTGGTCAACTTTCAGTGTTTCACGCCTGCATTACTGATGATGAGCTTGTCAAATTCCTTTTTTTATTTTTTTTTAAGCAAGCATTTTATAGATATATTAGACAGTTACAAGATACAACGTTCATTTCAAACTAATAAATATAACACAAAAGGGAAAAAAAAAAAAAACTAGGTTTTGGGGTCAATGACTTGACCCGTATCCAAATCCCGTATGGGACGTTACTCAAAAGCGGATAAAAGGTAATCCGATAAATGGACTGTAATACTAAAATCGCAGTATAGATTCTTGCTCTTGTTTTGGGTGTTTCTTTGAGATTTCTTTTTGGTGTTTCTGTTTTTTTTTTTTTTATTTCAAAGGAAGAACACTTCCACACTTCCACACTTCCATTAGAAAGACAATAGACTCTCCTATTGCTAGCAGGCATGCAACCTTAACTAGACAATGTGTTTCATTGTTACTGTGTCTATTAACATGTTTAGCTTGCCAATACAAAGCAGAAAGTAAATTTAGGGCATTAGCAATAATTAAGCCTATCCAATCATTTCTGTTAGAGCTTCTCTTAAGTTCCTGTACAACTGTTAGATTATCTCCCTCTAGGTAAACAGCCTGTAAATTCAGCTCCTTTGCAAACTTGGCTGCCTCTTTTGCACCTATTGCTTCAGCCAATGTGGGGTCCATGAAAGTGTCTAGAGCAATTTTCTTCGTGGCTATAACACTGCCTGCCGAGTTCCTCGCTATGAGCCCAATCCCCACTTTCGAGTGTTTCCGTTGTCTATACTGGAATCGCACCCGCTTTGTGCATTTTTTAACTAATTACTTTGAAATTCCATAGCACAAAGTGAGAGCCAGGAATTTGCATAAAACATAAATGTGCATCATATTTATGCAGGGGAGCTATGTATTTTGTTACTATATATATAATCGTATACCTTTTTTTGTATTGCTTTACAAATCTCTTAATTGGACTTTTCAAGAACTGTATTTTCAATTTATCTATTGATGTCATTGCAAAAGGGTGGAAGGACTTTATTTTGAAGGTTATAGCAGAGCGTTTGAGATCGGCTTTTGGGTCGCTGGGGGAATTGTTGATGTTAATGATTGTTGTAGTTGTGCTAGATTCTTGGTAATTAACCATACGTTGAATTTCTTCATAGATTGGGATTCTTGTGAACCCTTTTAGCTTATTGTAATAAACACTATTGTTCTCTTACCAAAAAGAAAAAAAAAATGAACATTTTTTTTTAGGTGGACTCTGGGAAGGTAGATGGGGAACGGCTATGTACAACTGGAGGATGTGCTGTTGGATATACAACCTTAGCTGCTCTTGCCTTTAAAAAAAATTACGTAGAATAATTCTTTTTATAATCCATATCAATGGACTGCATTGCAGAGCTAATTGAAATATTCCAATTTCATAAGTAAATGAAATGAGTTTTTTAAATTTTGAAAATTTCAAATTTGTAAATAAGAGTATTTTGGTCAAATTGATTCTAAAACAGGGTTGTTTTGCCTTTTCGTTATTTGGACTACAAATGAGTCTAATTTTATAGACTGTATGTAGTATTGTCCTACACATATTGTCTTTGAAAAAGTATAAATACGTACTGTTTCATTGTATTTTTAACATTTTCACCCTTTGAGCTTTTGAAGAGAGAGAGAGAGATAGAGAGAGGTCCTCTTGTGAGTATTTCAAGAGTTTATTGGGTGTATTGAAGTTTTGAGATTGAGAATTTTGTAATTGATCTATTGTAGTTCACTTTTGTTGATACTGAATTCATTGAGACCGATTCTGTCAATGGATATAGGCTCACATTGAGCTTAATTGCTTAAATTTTGATATTCTATATGTAATTGTTGATTTTTATTTTTACATTGAGCTGAATTACTTCTCTATTTCACTTTAACTTAGCATTTAATAATCAGTTACTCCCAACATGATCTAACGACCCCTTGATCAAATATTAGGGTAGTTCGAAAGTAATCAATCTTTAAGGATGAGTTGGATAATATCTCATTTTGACTATACAAGATGATTTGAAGCTTTGGGCATCCAAATTCACCACATGTATGTGCAATATATACCTCTATCTTGGTATATATCTAGTAGTAGTTTGGAAAACTTGAATAATAAAGATACTTTGTATGACCTTATGTATAATGCAATCTTTAGAATGAACAGATGAGATTAATTTTTTCCAGAAAAAGTAAGTTTTTAACATCTTGGAGCCATATAATTCAAATGCATATATGGTCAATAACTAATGTAAAGGCTAATTAAGCTAAGCTTTGCACGACCAATTGAAAAACTAGTACAAGAAACTTCTATGCTTTTCTTAAAAAAACGTACCCCAATAATTTCTAATAATAATTAAAATATAAAATTAAAATATTAACTTCAAAAATACTAAGGGCAGCCATCCTTCAGGGTGGATCGCCCCAGCCACTACTCTTAGGGTGGCTGCAACACTATCCCTCCAATCTTTCGCAGCCATCCTTCATTTTTTTCAATTCTTTTTCTTATTTTATTTTTAATTTACTTTTAAATATATTTGATTATGTTTGGGGTGTATTTCTTGACTCTCAAATAAAAAGTTGATGCATGCGAATTCTTCTATTAAATAGTGTAAATAATCTGATTTCCACCGGATGTTATTTTCAAAAACCTTTTTTTGGCATATAGCTTTTGAAAATGCCCTCGATATAAAGACAATTTCCCCCCTCTCCTTCTTTCAGATTTTAAAAAATCTCAGTTAATATAATGCGAGTTAATAGTGAGTTAAGATAAGATGAATTGAGATAAATATTAAAAGTTGAATAAAAATGTTATTAAAATATTATTTATTATTATTATTATTATAATATTTAAAAAAATTGAATTATTTATTATATTTTATTCTAAAATTTGAGAAATTATAATAAGATGAGATAAGATGAGATGAAACACTTCTTGTATCCAAGCAGGACTAGTTTTTTTTTTTTTTCTGAACAATTTTTTCATACTTGCACCAATTTTTTCATACTTGCACCAATTTTTTCTCTCATTGATAAAAGCTCGCATTCTCACATTGATATGTTGTTTCATTTAACATTTAATAATAGGCAAGAAAATATGGTATAATAGGCAAGCTATTCGGTAAATTTAAACGATCATTTTTCCTTTTTTATTTACACCAAGTAGTACTCTTCCAGACAGCTTCCACTACCTAGCTTATAAATTTGATTAGTTTGATTGGCAATATCTATGATATCATCAAGTTAATAATTAGGAATGATTAACGCAACAAACCTCACGTGGCTATTCCTATCTATAATATTATAGAAACTTTACAAGATCCAATCGATCTTAGATTAATTAACAAAGAAGATCATTATTTTTTGTTTTCCTAATTCTTATCCTTTGCTTCTGGTTTTATGATTTATTTATAGGTTCGTTCGTTTTTTTATTATTTGATTGATGATTTTGAATGAGTTTTACTTAACTTAGATCTTTAAAATTATATAATATAATCTACGAGTCTCAATACCATGTAATGATCTCATACATTTAGAATCTATGGTCGAAGCATAGACACATTATATTCGATATAGACCGCTAACACCTAATGATGACGGCAGATACCATTAAAAAAAATCCATACATAAATGATATCCAAGTACTCTTGGCTTTGCCCTTGTAACCTTCCCACTTCTAGAAGTTGACATTCATCCTGTCTTAGCTAGGTTTGGCTTCTTCTCTTATTTTTTTTATTAAGTTCGAACAAGACATGACTAGACACCCTTTCAAATTAAATATTATATTATATATATATAAATGAATTGTTCTATTCTTGAGTCGGTCAGTTTATAGAGCACACGTCTATCCACGTCGCTTTTTTTTTTTTTTATAACGTCTACATCATTTAAATGACAATATTTAATTAATAAGATTCAATTTTAAAATTTATCTTGTAAATTAATTTATATCACGTAATAAATATAATGTAGTGTTAGAATATGTGACTCATAATCTGATAAGTATATAGTGACAAATGATAGATGACGGAATTATAGTATGAGAATATTTTTATAAATTTTCTTAAATATGTCCGTACATTTTCAATTAGTATAAATACATATAATATAACCTTAATTTGGTTAATAGCGAAAATACTATTGCTCGCTCGCTCTTTTATATGTAGACACATTATCGAAGGCCCGAATCACGTAAATATTTGTGTTATTTTTATCTTATTTTCTCTTTTAATTATTCCATATATTCATCATAATTATCGCACAATCACAACTTGTAGTATAATAACTTTAAAATAATGTATTTACATTATAAGAAAATTATTTATTTGCGATTAATTATTTTCAACAAAATAACTATATATTTTCAATTAAAATGAGTCTGTTTTCGTTACGAATAATCTTTTCATCATAAATAATTTATTTCAAATATTTATTTTTCTTATAGTATTATATATATCTTTATAGTTTCATCTTATCTCTTTCTCATATTTACTTGTTTTTTTATTTTTCAGAAACATTATTATAACCAATGATTAATCAACTCAAAAGATTGCTACAATTTCATGTTATTTCTTTGACATTCTAGATGGTTGAAGTTGCCCGAGCACGCAAGATGATCTTATAAATTACGTTCCAACACTATTGAATTCTTTTTCCACCTATTTGCAAAATATTTTATGTTACCCTGAACTTTCGTTTTGTTCCACTTGATAATTTTTTTTTAATTTTCTTAAGGGTTTCCTAGGTTAAATTTTGGTCTTCCTAATTAATTTATTAGTTGATGTTACGACACAATTGACGTTATATGTAGATAAGCTTCTGTGACATTTGTCTGTTATGAAAATTATTGGTATTATCCCAAGGAAGCATGTTCATGCAAGAGTTAAGTGAGTTGTAAGTGTCGGAGGTGTGCAGCATGCCTTCTTTAATCGGAATGTCAATCACTATCTGATTTTTTTAAACGTTATCTTTTCATATTTTTTCGAGATAAGTAAGAGATAATAAGTGATTTTTAATAATTTAATACCCCATTCAAAGATAACGATTAAAAAGAATAATATTTTACAATATAAACTCCGATGAGTATTAAACAAACCGATCGCGTGTATAGAGAGTTAAACTAGGGCCTCCTCATGATTACTCATAGGTGGAGATGGTATATCCTTTGGACTAGGGGTGTAAAACAAATATTGGAAAATTGGTTTGACTTACTCGAGCCGATTTTATCGGCTCAATTGGTTTTTGTAAAATTGAGCCGATTTTATCGACCAGTCCGAACTACAATTGGCTTTTGTAATATCAAAATCATCGATATCAATCCGATTTTGATTTTAAACTTTTTGGAACCGGATTGATTTGATATAATATATATTTTAAATTAATTTTTTAATATTATATATAATATATAATAATATACCTTATAACTATATAAAAATAATGTTATTATAATTTATAACACAAAAGTTTAATCTTAAAAAAATTTAATTCATTATATGTTTTAATTAATAATATTTTATCATAAAAACCACTAAAATTGAGAAAAAAAAACACTTCAAAATAAAATTGATAAACAATAAACTAAAATTATAAAACTTTAAATAAACTTCATTATTTAAAGCAGATTTTGTAATAAGAAACTTTTTTTAATAGCAACAGATCAATTTTGGAATAGAACAGATTTTTTTTAAGTAGTTTTTCGTTTTTTATAAACAGTTTTTTTTTTTTCACAAAACTGAAAAATCAGATAGAACCAAATTGAAACTGGTAAACTAGAAATACTAGTGTATTGGAGTAATCGATGCACAATCATTTTTTAAAATAAAAATTGATACATATCGGTTCAGTCTTAAATTTTGTCCAAAACTAGACTCGTTACACCCTTACTCAAGATTGCAATTGAGCTTAGCTAAGTTGGTCTTTTTGCTTGTTGAGTTCGGCTCGACTTGAAATACTAAAATCTAAACCTTTTTATTTATTTTTTGTTCGAGCTCAACTCAGTCACCTAAACTCCCAACTTGAGCACAAGTGAACTTTGGCTTGAAAATTGTTTGTTTTTAATTTTTTGAATAAGATTTAATAACTAATTAATTATATAAAAAATATAAAAAAAATTAATATTGAATTTGTACAACTAAGAAGTAAAACTTCTATTAAGTTACAAGATTTAAAAATTAAAAATAATTAATATCAAATTAGTTTATATTTATTCATAATAACAATATATTATATGCCTACATATATTATTAATACATAAATATAATATGATAGCATATATCTATTTCTTTTATGGTTTGTATATACTAGCATGTGAAATTATTAAACTTTAATAACTAATTATGGTATAAACTATAAATATAGTTATAAAGTATATTCAATATATAGAAGTAAGTAATTAGGCTTCATATTATATATCTAATGATAAAAGTGATATATTTATATTATTAGCTAATATATATATATATATATACACATATTAAGGAGAAGTAACTTGCAAAGCACACTTTTTTAGTTTAGTGAAGTGGTTATAAATTATATACTTTTATAAAAAAAATTAATTAATTGATAATGTAATTCATAGTGAAAGAAAAAATGTAAATTCCATCAAATATTTGACCGATAATAAAAGAAAAATATCTTAATAACGAAACAATTATATATCAGTAAATTATAATCAACTGATATGAAGTGATGAAAGATAATTATTTAATAAATATTCTAGTTTTATTTATAAAATATTATTATTTGAATTTAATGTTTCATAATGGATTTCAATTGATGAATAAATAATATTTTATTCAAAACAATTGTATTCACAATTGTAGTTGACAAATATATTTAAACTTAATTATTTTACGTTTCTTTTATATATATATATATATATAAAGAATGAATAGAAATTTTTAAATCATATATATATATATTTAGATAAATTGTATAAATTATAATTTATATAATTTATCTATATATATATGATTTAAATTCATATATATATATATATATTAAAGTTTGTCTAACTTCAAATATATATTATTTAAATTTAAATTGTATTTTAAATCATATCTAAATTATATATATTTAATTACTATATAATATCTAAATTTAAATTTATATATAATTTATAATTATATATTTAACTATTCTTATCTAGGTTTTAAATCATATCTAAATTATAATCATATATAATATATAATATCTAAATTTGAATTTGAATTTATATATAATTTACATATAATTATATAATTTATGTTATCTAAATTATATAAAGACAGGAAAATGAATAATTTTCTCAAACTAATATCATCTAAATTTTCAATCTAATCTATTGTTTTGAATATCAAGTGTTAAGAGGCAGTTAAATTCAACGAAAAAAAAAAAGAAATTTAACGAAAAAATGAGAACAATTGTTAAGTGATCGTTATATAGCCATTTATCATAACAGAAAGATGTGCATAAATGTATGTATATATTTATCAATATATGAATGAGATTTAATTGAGTTGAGGTACTGAGTTGACTCAGTACATTTATTCGAGTCTTTAACAAATCTTAACAAGTCTTAATTTAGTCGAGTCGTTAAGTGGTTGTTAGTGTTGGAAATCTGGACCTCCCAAAATTTCTCCCACCAGGATCTACTTTTGATAGAATACCAAGAAAAATAGAAAAATAAACACAACACAAGAATTTACATATAAAACTCCCAAAATAAGAAAAAAAAAACCACCAGACCAAGAGAAGAAAATACACTATATGAAAAATTATTACAATCACACAATTTTTCTCCTCACCCCAACCACACCTACAAAAACTTCTTCCACTAGTAAAACTTTAATTTTCACCTCTATTCTTTTTACATACAAAAGCACAATAGAGAAATTTTACTAAAGTTAAAAGTTATTAGATAAGTTTCTGATTGGTGTAATTAACTAAGGAGGCTAGGCCTCATTTTATAACCACATGGTCTTACCCCCTATTACAAATTCTATCAATGTGGGATTACAAAGAGCAACAAACCAATAGTTAGATAGCCAATTATCATAATAGAAAGATGTGCATAAATGTATGTATATGGTTATTAATATATGAATGAGATTTAATTGAGTTGAGATACCAAGTCGACTTAGGTATAAATGAACAGATCTTAACAAGTTTTAATCAAGTTGAATCTAGTTTTGCCAAGTATATGTGATTTATTAATAGAGCATATATTGAAATGAACGAACGAAATTTATCAGCCGCCCCTGTCCCACCACTAAATTATGTGAATGACCCCACCACTATTATTTTAAATTCTGCATAGTGACTTGCATAGTGACTTGTATAGTAACTTGCATAGTAATTTCAAAGCCTATAAATAGGGGCTTCAGTTGTAATGAAATTCATAAGAAAAAATAGAGAGAGAAAGAAAATTTCAGTTCTTAAGAGTTTCAGAGAGAATTTCTTATTTCTCTTTTGCAATAGTAGCTCCTTTCTTTAAGTTTTATAACACGTTATCAGCACGACGGTTCTACCAATTCTGAAACTAGTGGCCTTATTCCTCTGTAAGTTTTTCAATATATTATTTGAAATCTTTGATATATTTTATTGATAATTATCTGTGTAAATTTATAAATATATTTTCTGAGATACACATATTTATTATTTATATATGTAGAAAATGACAAATCTTACAAAATTGGAATTTGTTGCTCTTGATATATCTGGAAAAAATTATTTATCCTGGATACTTGATGCTGAAATACATCTTGATGCAATGAACCTGGGAGAAACTATTAAAGAAGGAAATCAAGTATCCCTGCAGGAACGTGCTAAAGCAATGATTTTCCTTCGCCATCATCTTCATGAAGAATTGAAAACTGAATATCTTACAGTAAAAGATCCCTATATTTTGTGGAATAATTTAAGGGAGGGGTATGAACACCAGAAGATTGTCATCCCCCCAAGAGCTCGTTCTCAATGGATGCACCTGAGGTTGCAAGATTTTAAAAGTGTTAGTGAGTATAATTCCGCACTTTTTAAAATAAGCTCAGTATTAAAATTATGCGGTGAGAAAATCACCGATAAAGATATGCTAGAGAAGACTTTTACTACATTTCATGCCTCGAATGTGCTCCTGCAGCAGCAGTATCGAGAGAGAAAGTTCAAGAAATATTCTGAACTTATATCATGTCTTCTAGTAGCTGAGCAGAATAATGAGCTCTTATTAGAAATCCACCAGTCACGCCCTACTGGCTCAATATCATTCCCTGAAGTGAATGGTAATAGGTTTGCATCATTCCCAAAAGTGAATGGTGCATCCTTTAGAAGAAATCGAAGGCGTGGACGTGGTAGGAGAAATTATAGAAATGGTTATCCCAGGAATGACAACATTAAAAGGGATTATAATATATCATATCACCAGAAGTGGTACAATTCAGAGAGGGGTAAAAATTCTCAGAATAATTCTTCAAAGAAAAGTGAAGAGGTGTGCCATAGATGTGGAATGACTGGACATTGGTTACGTACCTGTCGTAGGGTCAGGCACTTAGCTGATTTATATCAAGCTTCTATTAAAGGAAAGAATAAAGTGCATGAAACAAATTTAGTAGAACCATCAGATGATTTATTAGATTCAGTAGATGTAGACGTTACTCATCTTGATGTATCTGATTTCTTTAATCATCCTGATGGTAGTATTGAACACTTAATTGGAGATGGAAGTGTTCCACTCAATTAATGTATTTTCTTTCTATCAGTAATAAAAGTTTTGTATATTTTGTAGAATCATGGATCACATTGATGAGCTTTTTATCTCTGAGTTGAATGATAAAGATATCTGTCTGGCTGACAGTGCTACAACTCACACAATTCTCAAAGAAAAGAAATATTTTCAAAATCTAACACTAAGTAAAGCCTATGTCCATACCATATCAGGTTCATCGGATTTAATTGAGGGTTCCGGAAGAGCTTATATTGTGTTGCCTAATGGCACCAAATTTTGTATTGATAATGCTCTATTCTCTTCACAATCCAGAAGAAATTTATTGAGTTTCAAAGATATACGTCGTAATGATTACCATATTGAAACGACCAATGAAGGCAGTAAAGAGCATCTTCTTATTACTAAAACATTATCGGGCCAGAAGTTCGTATTAGAAAAACTGTCTGCTCTATGTTCTGGATTGTATTATACAAAAATGAGAACAATTGAATCATATGTGGTAATGCACCAGAAGTGCATTGACCCTAAAGTATTTATGACTTGGCATGATCGCCTTGGACATCCGGGTTCTATAATGATGAGACGAATTAATGAAAATTCGCATGGGCATCCCTTAAAGAATCGAAAGATATTTCTACCCAATGAATCTCCGTGCTCTGCATGTTCTCAAGGTAAGTTAATTATTAGACCATCTCCCTCAAAAGTCATTGTTGAATCTCCATCCTTTTTACAAAGGATTCACGGAGATATATGTGGGCCTATTCATCCATCAAGTGGACCATTTAGATATTTTATGGTTCTAATTGATGCATCTAGTCGATGGTCACATATTTGGCTTCTTTCCACTAGAAATGTTGCATTTGCTAGACTTCTTGTTCAGATAATTAAACTACGAGCACAATTTCCTGAGTATCCAATTAAGACCATTCGATTGGATAATGCAGGTGAACTTTCATCTCAAGTTTTTTATGATTATTGCATGTCAATAGGAATAGATGTTGAACATCCTGTTGCCCATACATACACACAAAACGGTTTAGTTGAGTCTTTGATCAAAAGGCTTCAACTAATCGCTAGACCTTTACTTATGAAATCAAGACTACATATTTCTGTTTGGGGACATGCTATACTTCATGCAGCATCTCTAATTCGTATTAGACCATCTGCATATCATAAATATTCTCCATTACAACTTGCATTTGGTCAACAACCAAATATTTCTCATCTTCGTACTTTTGGATGTGCTATATATGTTCCAATTGCACCTCCACAACGTACAAAAATGGGCCCTCAACGTAGACTTGGGATATATGTTGGTTTTGATTCTCCATCCATTATTAGATACCTTGAACCCCTTACAGAGGATATGTTTAAAGCACGTTTTGAGGATTGTCATTTTGACGAATCAAATTTTCCGTTAATGGGTAAATAAAAGTCGGTGTATGAAGCACGACAAGATATTACTTGGGATAATAAGACCCTGTCTCATTTTGATCCTCCTACAAATGAATGTAAACGGGAAGTTCAAAGGATTATTCATTTGCAAAATGTTGCAAATCAGTTACCGGATGTATTTACTGACACTAAAGGTGTAGTAAAATCTTATATTCCTGCTGTTAATACTCCAGCAAGGATTGAAGTCCCTGAAGGACAAATTGTCAAAGTAGCAATAGGTGAATCTAAAATACACCTGAAGCGTGGAAGACCTATTGGTGCAAAAGACAAAATTCCCAGAAGGAAAAGAATACAAAATGAATTTGGTATTCTTGAAGAACACGTACCCACTATACAGGTCACAAATATAATTGGTGTTCCTAAAGAATTTAAATCTTCTATTCCAGAACCTCCTGAAGAGGAAACTCTTGAAGAGTATAAATCTCCTAAAAAGGGACCTCCTAAAGAGGTGTGTCATGAAATATTTTCCCCTGAAGAGGAACAGGTATCTGAAAATAATGAGATCTCAATACATTTCATGAAAACTGGAGAAATTCTGGATAGAAATAAAACTGTTGTCGACAACATATTTTCATATAAAATGGCCCTTGACATTACCAGAAGTAATGAAGAAAGTGAGCCAAAAAGCGTCGAAGAATGTCGACGTAGAAATGATTGGCCAAAATAGAAAACAGCTATTGAAGCTGAATTAAATTCGCTAGCAAAACGAGAAATATTTGGACCTGTTATCCAAACACCAAAGGGTGTGATGCCTGTTAGATATAAGTGGGTATTTGTACGAAAACGTAATGAGAAAAATGAAATTGTGCGATACAAAGCACGGCTTGTTGCACAAGGTTTCCTGCAGAAACCCGGGATTGATTATGAAGAAACATACTCTCCCGTTATGGATGCAATCACATTTAGATTTTTGATTAGTCTGGTTGTTACAAAAGGATTAGAAATGCGGTTGATGGATGTGGTCACTGCATATTTATATGGATCCTTAGACCATGACATATATATGAAAATCCCTGAAGGATATAAGATGCCTGAAGCATCTACAAGTACATCTAGAAATATGTACTCAATCAGACTACAAAGATCTTTATATGGGTTGAAGCAATCCGGACGTATGTGGTATAATCGCTTAAGCGAATATCTATTGAAAGAAGAATTTGAGAATAATCTTATATGCCCATGTGTTTTTATTAAGAAATCAGAATCCGGATTTGTCATTATTGCGGTTTATGTTGATGATTTAAATATTGTGGGAACTCTTGAAGAGATCTCAAAAACCACTATATATTTAAAGAATGAATTTGAAATGAAAGATCTTGGCAAAACAAAACTTTGTCTCGGCCTGCAGCTTGAGCACTTGCCAAATGGAATTTTTATTCATCAGTCCATGTATACTGAGAAAGTCCTAAAGCATTTTTATATGGACAAATCTCATCCCCTGAGTACTCCAATGATTGTTCGAACACTTGATGTGAAGAAAGATCAATTCCGTCCTTGTGATGACGATGAAGAAATTCTTGGTCCTGAAATACCATATCTCAGTGCAATTGGAGCTTTGATGTATCTTGCAAATTGCACTCGACCAGATATTACATTCTCAGTTAATCTGCTTGCAAGATATAGTTCTGCACCAACTCGAAGGCATTGGAATGGCATTAAACATGTCCTTCGTTACCTTCATGGTACGGTTGATATGAGATTATTTTATCAACGTGGTTTAAGTCCAGAATTGATTGGGTATGCAGATGCAGGTTATCTTTCAGACCCACACAGAGGTAGATCTCAAACTGGATATTTATTTACTTATGGAGATACTGCCATATCATGGAGATCTGTTAAGCAGACACTATCTGCTACTTCTTCAAATCACTCAGAAATTATTGCTATTCATGAAGCAAGTCGAGAGTGTATTTGGTTGAGATCAGTTATTCAACATATCCAGGAAAAGTGTGGACTTCCCATGATCAATAATAGCCCAACAATCTTATATGAAGATAATACTGCTTGTATCACTCAAATCAGAGGAGGATATATCAAAGGTGACAGAACCAAACATATTTCACCGAAATTCTTTTATACTCATGAACTTCAAGAAAAAGGTGAAATTGATGTCAAGCAGATACGATCTAGTGATAATCTGGCAGATTTATTCACAAAGGCGTTACCAACTTCCACATTCAAGAAGATTGTGCATAACATTGGAATGTGAAGACTCAAAGATCTTTTGTCATGCACTTTTCAGGGGGAGTAAATGTGCTGATTGTACTCTTTTTCCTTCGCTGAGGTTTTGTCCCACTGGATTTTCCTCTGCAAGGTTTTAATGAGACAATCTTAAAGCACTTGTGGATACATAAGAAGACTGTACTCTTTTTCCTTCACCATTGGTTTTTCTTCCCACTGGGTTTTTACTTGGCAAGGTTTTAACAAGGCAGATTCCTTATTGGCGGTCATTCAAGGGGGAGTGAAATGAACGAACGAAATTTATCAGTCGCCCATATCCCACCACTAAATTATGTGAATGATTCCATCACTATTATTTTAAATTCTGTATAGTGACTTGCATAGTAACTTGCATAGTAATTTGAAAGCCTATAAATAGGAGTTTCAGTTGTAATGAAATTCATAAGAAAAAATAGAGAGAGAAAGAAAGTTTCAATTCTTAAAAGTTTCAGAAAGAATTTCTTATTTCTCTTTTGTAATAGTAGCTCATTTCTTTAAGTTTCATAACATATATCTATTTTTATAGGCAATTTTAATTTTTAACAAGTTGAGTTTGATTTGAATTTATCGAAGATAGTGATTCATTTGCAAGTCTAGGTACATCTAATTAACCAACCTGCCAACACTTGGGAGAGGCAATTGGCTATGCCTTCATGATTCATTCCTTCAAATTTGAAGAATTCTCTCATGTTCAAACAACTTGAAAACATTGGAAAATTTGTCACTTTATTACACTACATCCATTAGTGTACACCTACTAAATGGCAATCCAATTATGCTCGAAAAAAGTAAAGAAAAAGAGGATATTCATGTGATGTTCTTAGTTTCTAGGAGCAAATATAGCTCTTAATTTTTACAACAGCAATAGAAAAAACCTATGAAAAAATCTATGTAGATTCATCATTTATGAAAGTGCAAGAGACCCAGAATCCCCTGTTTGTATGGCAAGAAAGTTTTCTTCTTCAAATCTTCCGACATCGCTCTGTTCACAGTGTAATGCAGCTCGTGAGGCGAAACTGTTGGCAATCTTCTCGATCTGGAGACGGAACCAGAACTGGCCGTGGATCGGAAGCTCGAGTTCTTAATATCTTCGCGCTTTTTGTACAAAGCTGAGAATTTTAGGAAAGGATCCTTGTCTCTTGCTCGTCCTTCCGATGCACTCCGAAACAGCAGAAAGTCCCTCAGTCTCCATTTCTTAGAACTCTTCGAAGAAGATGAAGACGACGACGACGAAGAAAGCGAAGCCTTCGGATTCAGAGACGATCGTTTTATGTCGTTCCGATTCTTTTCTTCTTCTTCTTCTTGATCTTCTTCCCATGGAAATTCGGAGACCCTGAAAGGAGAGAGCGACCTTGTCGCTCTTCGGCCTGAATTCGCAGATGGTAATTCTGTATTTCTCTCTCTTCCTCTCTGTTGCTCTGTTTTCTTATCAGCAGCCATCTCCGGCCGGTCGGAATATTTCTTTCGTCTCGGCGAAAGGGCACCCAGAATCGTCTTCATCCCATAAGATCTGCCGGAATTGGGAGACAAAGGTGGGCTGTTTGGCGCTGTGTACGGGTTCACTTTCTGGCCTAGTTGCAACCTAGTTGGCGGCTTCAAAGGCCGGATTTTTCCACCGTCGAAGAGCTCATCGGCGGGGAGTGAGCTCCTCTCCAACTCTTCACTAAAATCAAACGCGAAACTATCTCCCTCCTCCTCCCTGATGGCACTCGATTCGCTGCTTTCCTGGCGACCGAACTCGTCGCAATCTCGGAAAACACCGGAGATGCGCGATGGGCTGGTCGGAGCACTGAAGTAGTAGTCAGCAAAACGTTTGGGCGAAGTTGGATTGATGAAATCCATGGAAGAAGTTGGAATCACCACCTCCATAGCTGTAAACTCGCCAATACAATTTCTTTTTGTTCTCTGTTTGTTTGGGATTTTGGTAGAGATGGAGGAAGAGTCTCAGAAATGAGCGGCAAGAGGGGAACATATATATATATATATATATATATATATATAGAGAGAGAGAGAGAGAGAGAGAGAGAGAGAGGCGGTTAGGAAGGAGGGAAGAAGGAGCACGAAGAGACAAAAAGCAGGCAGAGGTCATTGACCCTTTTGAAGAGCCAATATTCATGCATTGTATCAAGTATACCACGTTAGGATCAGCCGCCTTTTACTATAGTTCTACAATTGTTTTTGATATTGTGACATCATATGAATCATATCACTCAATTTTCTTTTTATTTATTTTTTATTGGATTTGGAATAATGTCTCGACTAATTACTGAGATATATATAGATATATTTTATAATGAGTTTTATTTTTAAGTTGAAAAATCTTATATATCAGACTGCTATTTTATTTTTATCTTATTATATAAAATATAACATATTTATTATCATTAAATTATCTTTTATTATATGATTCTTAATAATTATTATTATAAATAAATATTCTACATCTTATATAATTGAATGAAAAATAATTATTGAGATATATAGCATTATTTGCATCAGGAATTAATTAGAAGTTGGGATTCCCTATAAGATCCGAATTTTCCACGAGAGTGAGAGACGTAGATCAGGGATAATTACGGGTGGATGAATGTGTGAAAGCGATGCATTATATAATTAAGGAGATGTACGCACCGTAAAGTAACGAATGTGTTACCTTTTCTTGCCCACCACACTTTGATTTTAATACAGCTAGGCTGGCTAGCTCCCTTCCCTCCAACCTCATTCAACCCACTCATTTCCTTTCACTTTCTTTATTGTTATGTTTTTATGATTTTCTATCATCTTTTGGATCTCCTAGATTGATAAAATCACGTGTATATTTCTCCCTGATATTGATTGATGTTGGATTGAACTATTGTCTGGTGTATAGTCACACAACTCGGATGTTACATATTAGAGTTATTTCTATTCTCAAATCAGTATATAAAACCTATCATTTATATTATTTATATTATAAAATTAATTTATAAGATTTAAAATTTAAAATTTATTTTTAAAATTAAATTATATTATTTAAGTAATTTACTAGTTGTATGTACTCTATAAAAGAGATTAATATCTTCATCATTAAATATTATTATCTTAATGTTTTTTAAACTATTGTATTTATATAAAAGCATTATCGATTATCTGTAGTCAATTTTAATTATAAATAATCATTCTGTTAAAATTAATTAGACGTAAATAAACAATTCTTTTTTATAGTGACACATGCTTGTTGATACAAAATTAAGATGGATTGTGGGACAGATTTCTTGATATTTGTATGTAGTTTAATTTTTCTTGAACAACATGATTAAGATATCAAGAAAATAAAATCTAAGACATTAAATTGACAATGTGGGGCCGGTTCTTGCAATTTAGAAGATCGTTGCAAGACGTGAGAAACGTGTGGATATTGGATAACCATTAGCTTGGAAAACAAACCATTAATATTATTGAAAATAAAATATCTTGGTTATGGTGATCAACCCCTAACTCATTGGGGCCGGAAGAGACTAATGGAGTTACGTTTGTATTACGAAATATTTTTTTAAGATTTATTTGTTATTTAATTATTATAATTAACTATATTGTTGAGTATTTGCCTCTCTCAAAATCCATTTTCTACTATTTTTTGTCATTATTCCAAGTAGACCAACTTGGTTAATTATTACATGTATAAATATGAAAACTTCTATTTATTAACATTTTTATTATTATATTTGAACATCTATTAAAGTGACATTAAATGATTGACATATAGAAAAATATAATAAATAATTTTTAATTATTTAATTCTATATCAAAAGATAATAATTAAAAAATGCAGATGATAAAAGGGATGATAATGATTAACACTATAAGTACATCAATAATAATATAATTATTAATAAATCAATTATTTAGTATATTGGATAATGATCATTAAAAGATCATCTAAATAAGTTATTGTAATATTTGACTAATCCACAAATTAATATATGCCAAGTGCACAAGAATGATTCATTAATAGTTACAGGCACGTGCTTAAAATAACAATTGACTGATTCTTTACTTCTAGATTCTCATATACTTTCGTTTTAAGAATCCGTCCCTCCATTTAAAAATTTTCAATATTTTAGGCTGCACTTGGAAGCTGCAGGCCGGTAATTTCAAATTAATTAACAAAACTTGACCACAAGTACTACGCAGTCCTATTTGTTGGGTGTGATAATTAAACGGCGTATTTTTCAAAGTTGCATATTTTCTTGTGATGATTTTTACGAGGGATAATGATAATTAAGAATATAAAGATTGTAATGAATTTAGTGGAGGGACGGCAGCCGCCCCCTGTCCCACCACTAAATAATATGAATGACCCCACCACTATTATATTAAATTTGCATAGTAACTTGCATAGTAACTTGCATAGTAACTTGCATAGTAATTTCAAAGCCTATAAATAGGGGCTTCAGTTGTAATGAAATTCATAAGAAAAAATAGAGAGAGAAAGAAAGCTTGAGTTCTTAAGAGTTTCAAGAGAGTTTCTTATTTCTCTTTTACAATAGTAGTTCCTTTCTTTAAGTTTTATAACACGTTATCAGCACGACGGTTCTGCCAATTCTGAAGCTAGTGGCCTTATTCCTCTGTAAGTTTTTCAATATATTATTTGAAATCTTTGATATATTTTATTGATGATTATCTGTGTGAATTTATAAATATATTTTCTGAGATACGCATATTTATTATTTATATGTGTAGAAAATGGCAAATCTTACAAAATTGGAATTTGTTGCTCTTGATATATCTGGGAAAAATTATTTATCCTGGATACTTGATGCTGAAATACATCTTGATGCAATGAACCTGGGAGAAACTATTAAAGAAGGAAATCAAGCATCCCTGCAGGAACGTGCTAAAGCAATGATTTTCCTTCGCCACCATCTTCATGAAGAATTGAAAACTGAATATCTCACGGTAAAAGATCCCTATATTTTGTGGAATAATTTAAGGGAGAGGTATGAACACCAGAAGACTGTTATCCTCCCAAGAGCTCGCTCTGAATGGATGCACCTGAGGTTGCAAGATTATAAAAGTGTTAGTGAGTATAATTCCGCACTTTTTAAAATAAGCTCAGTATTAAAATTATGCGGTGAGAAAATCACCGATGAAGATATGCTAGAGAAGACTTTTACTACATTTCATGCCTCGAATGTGCTCCTGCAGCAGCAGTATCGAGAGAGAAAGTTCAAGAAATATTCTGAACTTATATCATGTCTTCTAGTAGCTGAGCAAAATAATGAGCTCTTATTAGAAAGCCACAATACACGCCCTACTGGCTCAATATCATTCCCTGAAGTGAATGGTAATAGGTTTGCATCATTCCCAGAAGTGAATGGTGCATCCTTTAGAAGAAATCGGGGGCGTGGACGTGGACGTGGTAGAAGAAATTATAGAAATGTTGGTCATAGAAATGACAACATTAAAAGGGATATACCATATCACCAGAAGTGGTACAATTCAGAAAGGGGTAAAAATCCCCAGAATAATTCTTCAAAGAAAAGTGAAGAGGTGTGCCATAGATGTGGAATGACTGGACATTGGTCACGTACCTGTCGTACGGCCAGGCACTTAGCTGATTTATATCAAGCTTCTGTTAAAGGAAAGAATAAAATGCATGAAGCAAATTTAGTAGAACCATCAGATGATTTATTAGATTCAGTAGATGTAGACGTTACTCATCTTGATGTATCTGATTTCTTTAATCATCCTGATGGTAGTATTGAACACTTAATTGGAGATGGAAGTGTTCCACTCAATTAATGTATTTTCTTTCTATCAATAATAAAAGTTTTGTATATTTTGTAGAATCATGGATCACATTGATGAGCTTTTTATCTCTGAGTTGAATGATAAAGATATATGTCTGGCTGACAGTGCTACAACTCACACAATTCTCAAAGAAAAGAAATATTTTCAAAATCTAACACTAAGTAAAGCCTATGTCCATACCATATCAGGTTCATCGGATTTAATTGAGGGCTCCGGAAGAGCTTATATTGTGTTGCCTAATGGCACCAAATTTTGTATTGATGATGCTCTATTCTCTTCACAATCCAGAAGAAATTTATTGAGTTTCAAAGATATACGTCGTAATGATTACCATATTGAAACGACCAATGAAGGCAGTAAAGAGCATCTTCTTATTACTAAAACAGTATCGGGCCAGAAGCTCGTATTAGAAAAACTGCCTGCTCTATGTTCTGGATTGTATTATACAAAAATGAGAACAATTGAATCATATGTGGTAATGCACCAGAAGTGCATTGACCCTAAAATATTTATGACTTGGCATGATCGCCTTGGACATCCGGGTTCTATAATGATGAGACGAATTATTGAAAATTCGCATGGGCATCCCTTAAAGAATCAAAAGATATTTCTACCCAATGAATCTCCGTGCTCTGCATGTTCTCAAGGTAAGTTAATTATTAGACCATCTCCCTCAAAAATCATTGTTGAATCTCCATCCTTTTTACAAAGGATTCACGGAGATATATGTGGGCCTATTCATCCATCAAGTGGACCATTTAGATATTTTATGGTCCTAATTGATGCATCTAGTCGATGGTCACATGTTTGTCTTCTTTCCACTAGAAATGTTGCATTTGCTAGACTTATTGCTCAGATAATTAAACTACGAGCACAATTTCCTGAGCATCCAATTAAGACCATTCGATTGGATAATGCAGGTGAATTTTCATCTCAAGTTTTTGATGATTATTGCATGTCAATAGGAATAGATGTTGAACATCCTGTTGCCCATACACACACACAAAACGGTTTAGCTGAATCTCTGATCAAAAGGCTTCAATTAATCGCTAGACCTTTACTTATGAAATCAAGACTACCTATTTCTGTTTGGGGACATGCTATACTTCATGCAGCATCTCTAATTCGCATTAGACCATCTGCATATCATAAATATTCTCCATTACAGCTTGCATTTGGTCAACAACCAAATATTTCTCATCTTCGTACTTTTGGATGTGCTGTATATGTTCCAATTGCACCTCCACAACGTACAAAAATGGGCCCTCAACGTAGACTTGGGATATATGTTGGTTTTGATTCTCCATCCATTATTAGATACCTTGAACCCCTTACAGGGGATATGTTTAAAGCACGTTTTGAAGATTGTCATTTTGACGAATCAAATTTTCCGTTAATGGGTAAAGAAAAGTCGGTGCCTGAAGCACGACAAGATATTACTTGGGATAATAAGACCCTGTCTCATTTTGATCCTCCTACAAATGAATGTAAACGGGAAGTTCAAAGGATTATTCATTTGCAAAATGTTGCAAATCAGTTACCGGATGTATTTACTGACACTAAAGGTGTAGTAAAATCTTATATTCCTGCTGTTAATACTCCAGCAAGGATTGAAGTCCCTGAAGGACAAATTGTCAAAGCAGCAATAGGTGAATCTAAAATACGCCTGAAGCGTGGAAGACCTATTGGTGCAAAAGATAAAATTCCCAGAAGGAAAAGAATACAAAATGAATTTGGTGTTCCTGAAGAACACGTACCCACAATACAGGCCACAAATATAATTGATGCTCCTAAAGAGCTTAAATCTTCTATTCCAGAACCTCCTGAAGAGGAAAATCTTGAAGAGTATAAATCTCCTAAAAAGGGACCTCCTGAAGAGGTGTGTCATGAAATGTTTTCCCTTGAAGAGGAACAGGTACCTGAAAATAATGAGATCTCAATACATTTCATGAAAACTGGAGAAATTCTGGACAGAAATAAAACTGTTGTCGACAACATATTTTCATATAAAATGGCCCTTGACATTACCAGAAGTAATGAAGAAAGTGAGCCAAAAAGCGTCGAAGAATGTCGACGTAGAAATGATTGGCCAAAATGGAAAACAGCTATTGAAGCTGAATTAAATTCGCTAGCGAAACGAGAAGTATTTGGACCTGTTGTCCAAACACCAAAGGGTGTAATGCCTGTTGGATATAAGTGGGTATTTGTACGAAAACGTAATGAGAAAAATGAAATTGTGCGATACAAAGCACGGCTTGTTGCACAAGGTTTCCTGCAGAAACCCGGGATTGATTATGAAGAAACATACTCTCCCGTTATGGATGCAATCACATTTAGATTTTTGATTAGTCTGGTTGTTACAAAAGGATTAGAAATGCGGTTGATGGATGTGGTCACTGCATATTTATATGGATCCTTAGACCATGACATATATATGAAAATCCCTGAAGGATATAAGATGCCTGAAGCATCTACAAGTACATCTAGAAATATGTACTCAATCAGACTACAAAGATCTTTATATGGGTTGAAGCAATCCGGACGCATGTGGTATAATCGCTTAAGCGAATATCTATTGAAAGAAGGATTTGAGAATAATCTTATATGCCCATGTGTTTTTATTAAGAAATCTGAATCCGGATTTGTCATTATTGCGGTTTATGTTGATGATTTAAATATTGTGGGAACTCCTGAAGAGATCTCAAAAACCGCTATATATTTAAAGAATGAATTTGAAATGAAAGATCTTGGCAAAACAAAACTTTGTCTCGGCCTGCAGCTTGAGCACTTGCCAAATGGAATTTTTATTCATCAGTCCATGTATACTGAGAAAGTCCTAAAGCATTTTTATATGGACAAATCTCATCCTCTGAGTACTCCAATGATTGTTCGAACACTTGATGTGAAGAAAGATCCATTCCGTCCTTGTGATGAAGATGAAGAAATTCTTGGTCCTGAAGTACCATATCTCAGTGCAATTGGAGCTTTGATGTATCTTGCAAATTGCACTCGACCAGATATTACATTCTCAGTTAATCTGCTTGCAAGATATAGTTCTGCACCAACTCGAAGGCATTGGAATGGCATTAAACATGTCCTTCGTTACCTTCATGGTACGGTTGATATGGGATTATTTTATCAACGTGGTTCAAGTCCAGAATTGATTGGGTATGCAGATGCGGGTTATCTTTCAGATCCACACAGAGGTAGATCTCAAACTGGATATTTATTTACTTATGGAGATACTGCCATATCATGGAGATCTGTTAAGCAGACACTATCTGCTACTTCTTCAAATCACTCAGAAATCATTGCTATTCATGAAGCAAGTCGAGAGTGTATTTGGTTGAGATCAGTTATTCAACATATCCAGGAAAAGTGTGGACTTCCTATGATCAATAATAGCCCAACAATCTTATATGAAGATAATACTGCTTGTATCACTCAAATCAGAGGAGGATACATCAAAGGTGATAGAACTAAACATATTTCACCTAAATTCTTTTATACTCATGAACTTCAAGAGAAAGGTGAAATTGATGTCAAGCAGATACGATCTAGTGATAATCTGGCAGATTTATTCACAAAGGCGTTACCAACTTCCACATTCAAGAAGATTGTGCATAACATTGGAATGCGAAGACTCAAAGATATTTTGTCATGCACTTTTCAGGGGGAGTAAATGTGCTGATTGTACTCTTTTTCCTTCGCTGAGGTTTTGTCCCACTGGGTTTTCCTCTGCAAGGTTTTAATGAGGCAATCTTAAAGCACTTGTGAATACATAAGAAGACTGTACTCTTTTTCCTTCGCCATTGGTTTTTCTTCCCACTGGGTTTTTACTTGGCAAGGTTTTAACGAGGCAGATTCCTTATGAGTGGTCATTCAAGGGGGAGTGTAATGAATTTAGTGGAGGGACGGCAGCCGCCCCCTGTCCCACCACTAAATAATATGAATGACCCCACCACTATTATATTAAATTTGCATAGTAACTTGCATAGTAACTTGCATAGTAACTTGCATAGTAATTTCAAAGCCTATAAATAGGGGCTTCAGTTGTAATGAAATTCATAAGAAAAAATAGAGAGAGAAAGAAAGCTTGAGTTCTTAAGAGTTTCAAGAGAGTTTCTTATTTCTCTTTTACAATAGTAGTTCCTTTCTTTAAGTTTTATAACAAAGATATAATTTTTTGAATAAGTAAAAAATTATATTTCTAAATCAGCGATGTCAAAAGAAATAACTCTTTAAATAAATTAAGGGATTGTGTCACTTATTAAAAGTTATATCATTTAATAATTATTGAAATATTAATGATTGTGATCTTTCTTAATAAGTGCATGATTTATGCCTACAAATAAAGATCACTAATACACAAATCATTCACTCATATTTTTTTTTACCACTACCAATTTGTGTGACAAATACTCTCACAAAATTGTCACAATTAGAATTTTTTCTTGTCCTTAATTTATTTACTCATATAACCTTGACCTTTTATATTGAGTTTTAGGGAAGCAAGCAAATGTATTATATGACTTAGTTTAGCTTCTTAATCAAGAAATCTATTTAGGAACGCTATGAGGCCCGTATACATCTTTTTTTATTTTTTTATCTTTGAAGAAATAGGATTAACTTCATTAATCCATGAAATAGAAGTTTATAATGTATTTTATAGACTGAGTGAACTCAGTTTATAAATTAACTAAAAGAATATTCAAGAACAGTTTCTAATTCTCAACAAATTAAGGTCTGTGAGACTAAAATACTGTCAAAAGACAGTATACACAAATATTATCTTCTAAAAGATGAGAGCACTTAAATTCTACAGACCTAAGTCTGAAACACTATTTCTTCAATATAATTTTTTCTGTGCAAAAAATATTCACAACAACCAACAAAACTAGACTACAGAAACAAAAAAACGACAACAACATCAAGGTTGTTCGTAGTGGTGCATAGAACTCACGCGCCACTTTAGGAGTTAATCATCGCACGGTATAGGAGCTCCTTTGGCTTGGATCTGAACTGCACCACCGACGGCTAGTTTGATCCACCAAAACGAGAACACAAAAAAAAAGATCTCTTATTCGGTTCCCGCGCGTGAGGAGCACGCGACTCGCCGATCCACAAAATATTTCGACGACGGCTAGATCGGCGGCAAAACCCATAAGCCACCATCAAAACCAAACCCCTATATAGTGGTCAGGAAAACAAGAAAAGGATTGAAAGAAAGAAAAAGAAACGAAAATGAATGAAGGGGAAATGAAGCCAGAGCTCCGCTCCCTTTCACGCCAGTCACTTTTATTTGTAAACCCTAAGAGCACGAAATTACCAGAACGAAGAGCTTTTTGAAAATCGTATACATCTTGAAATAGGAAAATGTTACAGTTATAAAAAAAAATTCATAAAAGTAAATATTCATATTTTAATGTAGATTTATGTGATTATATGTTAGATTTATTTTATATTAAAAATAATTTTATAATTTGATATATATACCACATCAAACCACATTCATTTATATATTTATTCTAATGAAATTCCTTTATCGTTAAAATATTTCTGTTCCGAATCATAGTTATAGTTTTAAAAACAATAATCGAGAAAAATAAAATAATTACAACTCACGATTTCAATTGATCATTTGGTTCAAACAATAAGAATTATAACTCAAGTAATGATTATTTACTGTAACTATTATCGTTTACTAAAGGAATATGAAATACTATTATTTGTTTTGAATTAAAATGGAAAAAGAAAAACATTCTAGCGAGTGAGGTTGTTCACAATGGGATGGATTAATAAAAGAAAAAACATAGAGCGTGACGTGAGGAGGGAGAATAAAACATTTGGTCCGCCAAATATAAGGTACACGATGGCCATTGTACAACAGCCGGCCAAGTCTTTAGACAACATTTATCTATAAAATAGTTTTATTAACAGTAGTCTATGGCGCCTGCAGTTGGAACTCCTTTGTGCTCCATTGAATTTTTTAATTAAAAAATAAATAAATAAATATATTTTATTTGCACACTTAATTCTTTAATCATTTTTGTGAAAAGAAAATAAATTGTAAAAAAAAAAAATAATAAATTAAATTTAAGAGAATGCAAAGGAGCTCCAACCGCGGACTCATATGAGTGCTTGTTTAAAATATGAGATCCGGTTGCGGATCTTGGGTATTAATATTGGGTATTAATCCGAAACTTGCATGATATAATTGTACGTTGTAATTAGATTACTATATTAGATTTTTTTTATTATTATTATTTTAAAAACTATGCGTTGTTGATTTGTTAAGAAATTTCCATAATGAAGGAACAAAATGGACTATGGGAGCATGTTTGTTTTAATGCCACATCAATTATGTTTGGTTGCTTGTCATATTAGCGATCGTCTCCAAGCGGATCATATGGTAATTATAGCTTAAGAATTAATCCAATTCGTAGCTCCCAAACGATTTGTCGGATTCAAACATTTAAAAAACTGAGTGGTGGCCACGACGTGCGTACGTGTAACTGAAAAGGACCGGTTACATTCTAGAAACAGCGAAAAGACGACCCATGTTATAAATTATTTCATAAGAGCAAATCTAGGCTTTGTTATAAACGAACGTCAGCCGCCGCTCCCATGTCCCACTACTAAATTATGTGAATGACTCTACCACTATTAATTTAAATCTGTATAGTGACTTGCATAGTGACTTGCATAGTAATTTCAACGCCTATAAATATGGGTTTCAGTTGTAATGAAATTCATAAGAAAATATAGAGAGAGAAAAAAAGTTTCAGTTATTAAGAGTTTTTTTCTCTTGCAATAGTAGTAGTTTTCTTTTTAGTTTTATAACACGTTATCAGCATGAGGTTCTACCGATACTGAAGCTAATGGTCTTCTACTTCAAGTAAGTTTTTCAATATATTATTTGCAGTCCTTGAGATAAATATTAAAGATAATATTGCTGAATATTACTTGATAAAATTTTTTTTATTCTCATGATAATGTGAATATATTTATTAAATTCACAGATTTATTTTTGTAATATAATGTCAAATATTGAGATTTATTACTATTGACATTTCTGAAAAATGTTATTTATCCAGATCCTTGATGAGATCTATTTGGATATGATGATGAACTTGAAAGATACAATCATAGAAGGAATTCATGTGTCCCTGAAGGACCGTACTGTGTATCTCATGATGAAAAATCATCTTACTGTGTGAAATGAATTAAGAGAGTGATATAAGCACCAGAAGATGTAATCCTCTCAAAATATCATTATGATTTATTGCACCTGAAGTTGCAAGATTTTAAGAGTAGTATTGAATATTCTGCACTCTTTAAAATCAGCTCAATATTAAAATTATACAGTGAAAATGTCACTGATGATGATATATAAAAGAAGACATTATTTTTCATATCTCGAATGTGCTCCTGCAGTAGCAATATCGAGAGTGAAAGTTCAACAAATATTCTGAACTTTTATTTTGTCTTCCAGTGATTGAGCTAAATAATGAGTTTTTGTTACACCAGTTACATCTTATTAATGATATCGAATTTACACAATTCCCAGAAGTGAACGGGAACTAAGGGCGTAGATGTGGTAGAAAAATTATAGAAGTGTTGGTCCCAAAAGCGACAACACTAAAGATGATAAAAATATATCGTATCACCAGAAGTGATCAAATTCAGAGAAGGGTAAAGGCCCTCAGAATAATTCTTCATAAAAGATGAAGATGTTCGTCATAAATGTAATATGACTAAACAGTAGTCACGTACCTGTTGTACGGCCAAGCATTTGATTTATTTATACTAAGTTTTTATATATAAACTTATTAATATTTCATCATATTTTGAAATAATGAAATATCGGTGCCTGAAGCACGACAAGAAATTACTTGGGATAATAAAACCCTGTTTAAATTTGATCCTCTTACAAATAAATGTGAACCAGAAGTTCAGAGGATTATTTATTTGTAAAGTGTTGTAAATCAATTACATGATGTATTTACTGACACTAAAAGTGTTGTAAAATCATATATTATTGCTGTTAATGCTTAAGTAAGAATTGAAGTCCCTGAAGGACGAGTTGTTAAAACAGCAATAAATGAGTCTAAGATACACCTGAAGCGTTGAAAACCTATTGGTGCACAAGAAATATAAAAATCGGTGCTCATGAAGAGACCGTATTTTCTGTATAAAATATAATCCTCCTGAAAAGGAAACCTCCTGAAGAGGTAACTCCTGAAGAGGTAACTCCTGAAGAGTGTAACTCCTGAAGAGTATAACTCCTGAAGAGAAAACTCCTGAAGAGTATAACTCCTGAAGAGAAAACTCCTGAAGAGTATAAACCTCCTGAAGAGGAACCTCCTGTAGAGGTGTTTCATGAAATGTTTTCCCCTGGAGAGGAACAAAGAGATCTCAATACATTTCATGAGTACTGGAAAATTTATAGATAGAAATAAAACTGTTGTCGACAACATATATGATAACACTTGATATTACCAGAAGTAATGAAAAAAGTGAGCCAAAAATCGTCGAAGAATGTCGACGTAGAAATGATTGGCCAAAATGGAAAGCAGTTATTAAAACTGAATTAAACTCGCTAGTGAAGCGAGATGCATTTGAACCTGTTGTCCAAACACCAAAGGGTGTAATATTTTTCAGATATAAGTGAGTATTTATACGAAAGCATAATGCGAAATGAAATTATGCGGTATAATTTGTCGTACAAGGTTTCTAGTAGAAACCCGAGCAATTATGAGGAAACATATTTCCTTAGTATGAATGCAATCACATTCATATTTTTAATTGATTTGGTTATTACAAAAGGATTAGATATGCAGTTAATGAATGTGGTCACTGTATATTTATAAGCATCATTAGATTATTACGATACTTGAAGCATCTAATCCATGTACATTTAGGAGTATGTACTTTATAAAGCTTCAAAGATCTTTATATGGGTTAAAGCAATCCGGACACATGTTGTATAATTGAATCAACGAGTATCTATTGAAAGAAGGATTTAAGAATAATCCTATATGTTCATGTGTTTTATCAGAATCTGGATTCATCATTATTGCAGTTTACGTTGATGATTTACCTTGTTAGAACTCTTAAAAAGATCACAAAGGTTGCTATAAATTCAAGGAATGCATTTGAAAATGAAAGATCTTATTATTCAATTCATAGATGAGTTACAAGAATTTGAGACTTCTAGCCTCATTTCTCAAATGCATTTGCTTTTCATAAAGCAACGTACCATCCTTATCTAAAGGATTAGGCAGTCGAAATGAAGAGGCAAGTAAGGATTTTAAATCCTTATTCTCCTGCTTTAAGTCTGCAATTTTTTTGTCAGACTCTTGAACGAGTCGTTGAAGTATAGAAACATTTTCGTTAAGCTCCTCAATCTCACGATTTTTGGATTGTAATCGGTTGGAAAATCCAACAATAGAGGAGGAGTATCGGGTGCCGAGAGTCACCAGCTCATAAACAGCTTCACGATCTGACTTATTAGCCAGATCATTTGCTTGCTGCAACATTGCACCTGCGGAAGATGCAGGATCAACTTGTAATTGAGGTGAAGGATACCTCATATGTTGATTGTGAGAAATAGTAAAAGGAAATTGATGAGCCATTAGAAATTTGTAGAATAAGAATACAAATACAGATGAATTATAGATATGAGAAGAAGATTTGATGCGTACTAAATGAAACTAAAGACAGTTCTTATAGAAATGGAAATAAGAACAAGACAAACCATCATCTCTTCAAATCTCACTTTACAAGATATGCTGGATGCATAATTTCAAAAGCCAGCGAGATTAATTACAGCTATCCCTATTTTCTTGTAAATGCTGAACCTCTGCCGTTAGCTGCTATTGTTGACTTTGTATCTGAGCTCTTTCTCGTTCCAGCTCTTCTACTCGTGTTTTCAGGTCACGAGAATACCAGTCTACAAGTTTCTTCAGCTCCTTATTATCTTGTTTTAAATCTTTATTTTTTCTATCTTTAGTTGCAAGCGTTTGATGTAACTCAGATATTTGATTTTTAAGATGATCAACCTCACTCGTTCTCGCCAGTAGCCTCTGAGACATGGTTGTAAGAGAGGCAGCATATTGAGCACTGAGGTTTCTTGATGCTGCAACAATTTCAGGATCAGATTTACTAGATAGATATATCTCTGCTCCTATCATGGTGTTTACAGCCTCAAGAGAAAATATAAGTGGTTGAGGTATAAAAGGTTCGTGGTTTAAATCTGGGACATTAGAATTTCTATCAGACATAATATTGTTCTGGATGAACAACAACTGAATCTATGAGGAATGCGAGATCTTTTTGCTGGAGTAAACCAATGGTAAAATTGGTTATATTTAAAACAACAACCCGAAACCTTCAAATCTCTTCAAGATCTCGTTTGTCCACAATGTCAAGCGGATTTGATTTTCCGCCGAACCGATAATATTAAATTTCAAAACTTTTACAGCTTTTATCATACATAGATGGTTTCCAATATTATTTCCGCCGTATATAAACAAGTTCTTCCTAATAACGCCGAATGAGGGGGAGAAAACTTTAGATGAAAATATTATCATACTCTCTCTAATGCATTATTTAGTTGGAGATCGTGTTTGAATTCTTAACTTGTTATATATATTGAAATCATATTTGCTTATTACTTGAAACACTAACGCATATTATCAAGGGGGAATTTAAGTATTACTGCAGGTATCAGATTTCTATTAAGTTTGTCAACCAGATATTATTTTTCATCTTCAAATCACTCAGAGATTATTGCAATTCATGAAACAAGTCAAGAGTATATTTGGCTGAGATCAATGACTCAACAATTTTATACGAAGATAATACTACTTGTATCATTCAAATCAAAGGAGGATATATCAAATATACGATCAAGTGATAACCTGACAGATTTATTCACGAAGATATCACCAACTGCGACATTCAAGAAAATTGTGCAGAATATTAAAATGTGAAGACTCAAAAACTATTGTCATGCACTTTCCAGGGGAGTAAAAGTCCTGAACACTTGTGCTGATTGTACTCTTTTTCCTTCGCTAAGGTTTTGTCCCATTGGGTTTTCCTTTGCAAGGTTTTAATGAGGCAATCTTAAAGCACTTGTGGATACATAAAGAGACTGTACTCTTTTTCCTTCGCCATTAGTTTTTCTTCCCACTGGGTTTTTCTTTGGCAAGGTTTTAATGAGGCAGATTCTTTATGGGTGGTCATTCAAGGGGGAGTGTTATAAACGAACGTCGGCCGCCGCCCCCATGTCCCACCACTATATTATGTGAATGACCCCACCACTATTATTTTAAATCTGCATAGTGACTTGCATAGTGACTTGCATAGTAACTTGCATAGTAATTTCAACGCCTATAAATATGGGCTTCAGTTGTAATGAAATTCATAAGAAAATATAGAGAGAGAAAGAAAATTTCAGTTATTAAGAGTTTCTTTTCTCTTGCAATAGTAGTAGTTTTCTTTTTAGTTTTATAACAGGCTTATATTTATACGATATCTATTTTATAATAGGAACAAATTTTATAATATAATATATTATATAATATTATATCAGTTTATAAATTTATTTTTATAAAAAACATAATTTTTTTTTTAAGAATGAGACGATATCTTAATTTTACTAAATGCCTATACATGTAGTAGAAAAAAATCATAATTACAACCAGCTACTTGAAGATACAAATAATCAAAAGGGCCAAAACTCAAATATATAAAAAAAAAACTAAAACTAAAACCAAGCATAAAAAATAAAAAACTAAAACCAACCAACCACAATACAAACTACATAAAAGTGTAGAATAAAACACAAAATCAAATCTAAACCAAGAAGGAAATCAACCCTAGACAAACAAATAAAACTTGCAAGAAAAGGCACATACAAATAAAGATAACAAGACAAGTAAACTAAAAACATCATACCTAGAAAAACACTACGAGATTTACAAATAAGGAAGACTAACTATGTCCATATGAAATAGACATCTTAGCTTACTAGGGAACATATCACTATAACTAGGGCTGAACAAAATGGTCGTCACCTGACCCGACCCGTTTTGCTGACACAGTCCCGACTCGTTTTTTCGACCCGAATTCGATAACGGGTATTACCCGAATACCCGTTACCGATTAAAATCCTTTTTGATTCGCAGAATACCGATTGAAATTCGTTAATGTGATCTCTACCCCCCCTCTCTCTCCACGATCTTGAACTCAGCCAAATAGCGATGTTAGTCCCCCCTCATCTTCAGGTAAAATACTTGGACTCGTTGGTAGAAGCTAACGGAACTAAGTCGAGTCAATCTGCCCCATAATTCCAGCGCAGACCTCTGAGAGTCTCGACTCAACTTTGGAGTGATAGTTCTTGACGAGTGTGTTGCGATCCTTGTTCTTGCGACCCTCTTCCTTCTACTCGATCGAGGACACGATGCACCAAGCAGCATGGAGCGAGCTGATAACATTCTTGTATGGCGTTCTTGGGTTTTTTTGGTATTGATAGGGATTTTTATTTTCTGAAGGGGATTATTTTGATTGTTCTGATTTTTAGTGCAGATGAAGTTTTGTGTTAGGGATTTCTGAAGGGCTGGTGTTGCGAATGATGGGGTGTTTTTGATTATGCTGATTTTTGGTGCGAATAAAGATTTTGTATTAGGGTTTTAGGTTGGTGTTGTTTGATGAAGATTTTGTTTGGAGAAGCCGTTGATTGTTGAGTGATTTGGAAAAAACAAGAAAAAGACTAAGAAGACGATGAAGAATAAGAACACGAAGACGAAGAACAAGAAGAAGATAACGGATTATCGGATAATCGGTTAACCGGTTATCGGAATGGAAGTTTTCGGGTCGATTCGGAATACATGATTATCGGGTCGGGTCGGGTCGGGTGAACAGCCCTAACTATCACCTGATCAGTCTGAAATAAAAGCCCCAACACCCTTTTTGACTAGAAAGCCAACCACAATTTTTTTTTTTTAATAAAAACATGACTCACTCTATATTCCATGGAAGAAAAATAACCCTTTAAATTGTCCCAAAAATAACCAAATATTTCAATTACCATTAATGATCCAATTAATAAGAAATTGATAATCAGTCTCAATCTTTATTCAAGAAAAACCAATCTGATAACACTGGGAATGATGATTCCCTCACTTACCCAAATGTGCAACTCCGTCACCGAAATAGTTCAATTTTGTGACCTACCATTGAACCAACTTGTGGGCCAAGCTCCGTAAACCTCACTGGAGACAAGCCATATCAAATGAACTCACTATGCTCATATGCCATGGTACATGGGAAACTTGTTTCTCCACCCAAAAACTGTAAATCAATGGGCTACAAATTGATATTTTGTATTAAAAGAAAATATGATGGGTCAGTTGATCGCTTTAAAAAGAGACTTGCTGCTAAAGAGTACAATCAATGTAAAGTGTTAGAGTACAAGAAAACATTTAGCTTGATTGTGAAACCTGCTAGACTTAAGATTGTTTTGACAGTAACTATGATGCAAGGTTAGGCTTTGAGACAACTAGGTGTTAAAAATGTATTCTTGCATTGTGAGTTGATTGAGATAGTGTACATGGTTCAACCATCAAGATTCAAAGATGCATCAAAACCTATCATGTGTGCAGGTTATATAAGGTCATCTATGGCCTCAAACAAGCCCTAGAGTCTAGTATTCAGCTCTTAAATTGGCAATTATTGACCTTAGATTTCAGAACTCAAAAGCCAACTCATCCTTGTTTATATACAACCATAATAATGTTATATGCTATTTATTAATATATGTAGATTATTTGATTATCACTCGCAATGATATACACTTTCTGTCCAAGATTATTGAAAAATTTGGCACTCGATTCTCTCTGAAAGACATGGGCAACTTCATTTCTTTTTAGGAATGGAAGTAATTTTCACTACATCTGATATTTTCTTGACCAACCACAAGTACATTCGAGACCTACTTTCTAAAACCAACGGGGATGGTGTTAAGATGTCTCAACTCCACTGTCCACAAGCCCTCCAATTGGTTGATGGTACCTCATCTATTGACAGCATTGAGTTTCGAAGGGTCATTGGTGGTCTTCAATATTTGTCTCTCACCTGTTTGGAGATTTCTTTTTCAGTAAATAAACTTTCACAGTTTATGCACAAGCCCATGGTTACCCATTGGACAACTACAAAAAGACTTCTTCGCTATTTGAAGCAAACTATTTTTCATAGAAAAAAAAATCCAGCTTGATCTCTTAGCATAATCTGACGCTAATTGGACGGGCAATTTTGATGATTGAACATCAACTTCCACGTATATAAACTTCCTTGGAGAAAACCTTATCTCTTGGAATTCCAATAAACAAAGGGTTGTAGCAAGATCATCCATTGAAGTCAAATAGAAAGCCCTTGCAAACATAACTTCAGAAACATTATGACTACTATCACTATTCAAAGAACTCAACCTTCTACTATCGAGTTCACCAAGGCTGTTATATGATAATTTGGGAGCAATACATCTCAATTTTAATCCAGTGTAGCACTCTTGAATGAAACACATTCAGATCGATCTCCATTTTGTTCATGATATGGTTCAAGGTGGCATTCTCAATGTTCATCACATAAATACACGAGACTAACTTGCCGATCTTCTAACTAAACTTTGCTAAGAATGGAAATTCTAGGAAACAAGATTGGCTTGGCCGATGATAGCTTCATGCAGGTCATATAATGAAAGATTCCTCAAATCAAGCCAAAGATGCAGCAACCAGATTGTAGACCAAAAATCAAGGATGTAACAGCCACGAAAATTCAAGTCAACATTCCTATAACAGTCAGCTGTAATTCTAGGATTCTTACATAGAATGGACACTGTAAAGTACTTGTATATATTCTCGTACAATCAATTGTAAAAAAGTGTGAATATTTGCATATTGTGCATCAATAAAATTTCTCTATTATTATTCAAAATTCATCACCATAGACTACACTTATTTTTATTTTTATAATATTTTTTGGTTTTATTCTTCCTAAATTAATTGATTTCTTCTATTCATAATCCATACACCACATATTTGATAAGAGAGAAAAATAAAAAATAGAAATAAAATTATATATGGCATGTGGTGTGAGGATAATGACAAGAATTTTTCTAATAAAAGAGTGGTGTTGTATATCGATACTCACTGTTGTGTGAACAATAACTCATTTTTTGCCTATTCAATGCGCAAATTCGTGCTTGAATAATAACTCAAAATGTTACAGTCTCGCTTACTGGTTTTTAAAGAAGAGAGATATATTATTAAAAAAATTAGTTTATTTTATATAAATTCTATATTTATTCGCTCTTTTTAAAAGAATTACACAATACTTACGAAACTCATGACTACTGCAAATTAATATAATTTCAAGCGGTGATTTCTTGACACAAATACTGAAAAATTTACGCACGCACATTGCACTATTTCACCCTCACTAGTTTGTACCTTTAGCATTAAAAATAACATTAATTTTATAAAAAATAAGAATAATAAAGTACCAAACTCTACCGAACATTGAGTTGCAGGATAAAACGGCTCATTATCTTTGGACCACAGGTCAGAAGTCAGAAAATGCACCATTACTAAGGCATTTTGGCATCAATGACATGCTTTAAATTTTGGGGCTGATAATTCACATGGACACATGCAGGAAAGTGCATGAAAATTCCATCAACATTATGCATAGGGAGTAATTAATGGTCTGTCACCGTTCATGCACAGCTAATGCATTATGCTCTTAGCTTTGTCTGTATTATTTATATAGGTACCCATCTTTTAATTAGGTTTAAAGTAATTAGAATCAATACCATCTAAGGGAACACAAGATCAATAATCTCGCCTAACTTGGCCATAATCTGATTAAAGTTACCTTTGCCTTGGGGATAGAGATTTCTTAGAATTCTTGACCGAACTCTGGGGCTAGAGTGTAAAAAAGATAAATACATGAAGCCAACTATAAATGATGCAAAACTCACTTTATATGTCTATTTCACTTCCACTCTTTTCCTAGAATTCGACCAAGAACAAGTAATTTAAATACAATCCTAGATTTGAATTCTAACTCTACAATTCACCTTATTTAACTAAATATTATGGTAAACCCATTTATTAAAGGGACGCTTGAATAACTAAATTCATCGCTTCTCTTTAACTTCAACTTTTAGAACAAATGGTAATTTTTATTAGTTTGCCGTAGTTTTCATCATCCCATGGAACTTGCATCATATAGCCGGCCTTCACACAAATAGGAATTGTCTGAAATCTTGAGTCAAGAAATTACCTTTTTATTGGAAACCAACTCTTCACAAAGCATAGCTTCATGCAGAACCCCTCAGTGAAGAGAACATTTACCTCACAAATACTTACAAGAAGAGAAACCATATACAACCAGCTTTCTCATGCATCCTATAGCTATATTATACAACAAAATTGTAACCCAAAGGCCCTCAGATCCCAAGTAACAAAAGGAGAGATTATTCCGAATATAAAAGGTACCTAAAACTGAAATCATAGGGCATAACTTGGACAAACTGGGAATGAGGTTCCTTTTTTACCCTCTCAAGGCACTTAATTGCTTCTTTTGCAAGTTCACACGGTAATTGAAGGCAGATCCAATCAAGGAATGAATCCAAGTCCTTTGCAAAGTCAAGTAAATACCAATCTAACAGCTTTGGGATTGCAAATTTTGTTGTTGAAATTCCGACTGCAGCCTGTAAATACTCTCTTTTAGCCACTTCCAGTTCGTTCTCCACTTGAGATGCTGTGTACACTCTCACCTTTCATAAGGGAGGAATTAGAGTGGATAAAATCAGCCATTGGATCACTGCAGGTTTATCCCTAAGACACTAGTAACTATGTGAACTCAGACATGATCAATCATAAAACTCATTGTCTCTATCTCCTCAGGGCACATTAATCTATGAAGAAAAAAGAATGCTATTCACCACCCTTTTAGGCCCAGTTTGAATAGTAAGAAGAAATGAGATAATTTTAGATGGAATTTGAAAGTTGAATAAAATAATATTAAAATTTATTTTTTAATATTATTGTTGTTTCTATATTTGAAAAAGTTGAATTGTTTACTATATTTTGTATGAAAAAAAAAAAAAATTATAATAATAAGATCAGATGAAATGAAACCGTTTTTATATCCACACTAGACCTTAATTGTTATCTTTTTTAAGTACAATGTTTCCTTGAACTCAGGACCACTGAAGAGCTTCACTTAAATGGCCTGTTATGGATGTGGGACTAGAGGTTGGTGATTTAAGCAAAGCTAATTACTCTCTGTGAACTTACAGCAGGGGAGGACCAGCTGCCACAGGATAGTGCAAATGTCACCAATGGCTCAGAAAACTCCAATCCAACTGTGCTTCTCCATTTCTTCCCAGCATTTTTTGTACTCTCTACAAATGCCTGGTGCACCTAAAAAGTAAGAAATTTGATGAAATGTTTCTTATCTTCAAAGTTAGAGAAATCTAGAGACAGACATGAAATAGGCACTACTACTTACATATTTCGAGTTGAAAGGCAATCTGAGGATAAAATGCTCTATTTTTACTGCATTTAGCAAGTGTCCCCCAACATTTATTGTTGCCTGAATATCAAGTAATGGATGTGCATGAATAATTGTCTTTACATAGCATTAAATGCTATGAGTTGGTTTGCAGAAGGCTTCAAACATTATTGTTCACCTCAATGAATATATAAAATATGTCCTTATTCTAGGAAAGGAGTTCCTGTATAGTATGTACCTTCTGCATTAAAGCAACAACCCCCTCAGGACTCTCCGGTATGCCATGTTCTAAGAATGCCTGAATCAGTATGATATGGTGAATGATTCTTCTTTGTACTTTGATAATGGTATATAAAATTCAAGTACAGAAAAAAAAAATCACTAATTTAAGCAAAAAAGAAAATAAAGTCTGGTGTCTAAGCTCCATTTGGATCTTGATATACATACATTCATCATGCAGGAATTGTAAATGTTTATCCAGAAAGCTAGCTTCTCCTGATGGGTGAGGCTCTCTAACTTGACAGAGGCAAGTTTCCCCAGGAGGAGCCTGAGAAAACGGAAAATGAATTTGCTTTCACTTCTTATATATTTTATAGTATCAGTAATGCTACACACAACCGTAAAGTGCATGAACGTTAGGTAATTTCTTTAAAAAAAGTGAGTATAACACGGAACTCTCATAAGAAAATCTAATTTTTTAATAGTAGACCCTACTCTTTTTCAAAGTGAAAGTGACGTTATGCAGTCTAGTTGTATATAGCATTACTATTTATAGATATCATGAATAAAGAGAATCTTATCTTCTAAAAATTTAGTTTAGTTTAGGAAGCAGAAAACAAAACAGAGAACTTACTTTAATCGGCGAAGTAGAAACAAAGAACTTGCTGATCGATTTGGATTGATTGAACTAGCTTCAATGTGACATAATTTATGATATGGACCAATATCTCTCTTAACATATTCTGAGCAGATACCATAAGGGTCCCTATAACTTGTTTCTTCACTGCTTTCTCGAGTTCCTAAGGTCAATAAGTATGGAAAATTTTCTGCACTATTATGATTCTTCTTTGAACCCATTCTCAAGAGAATGCTCAATAAACACTTGAGAATATTTTCACAAATTCTGTTTGGGCCATCATCTCTTGACGGCTTTTCATCCGGGGTTCTTGATTCGACACTTGCTTGATCTTTCAACCTGCATTCCACCTGGAAATTCGAACACTAATATTGATTTCACAACCTCATCTAATCAAAAGGAAAAAGAAAAGAAAGTGAAACTTAGTGATATCAGTAGGTACCTGTAAATTATGAGAATCCAAACGCTTCTCTGCTGGTCTCTGGCTTATTAGAGTTCTTTTAACTGGAGTTTTGATCGTTTGGGATTTATTGATTGGGGACCCCTTTTGGTTCTTTGTCGAGTTTTTACACCATTTGTACTCTTTTCCTCTACCATCTTCTGGAAATGAAAGAAGAGGACAAACTTTCAAACCCTTTTTCCAGACAAGATTTCTTAAGAACGAATTGAGCTGAAAGCTTACCAAAAAGAGAGGATCTATGCCTCCTTGTGCACACCGAGGAATCAACCCCATTTAGAGCTGAAAATTTGTGTTGCTCTGGTTTGTGATTCTGAATCGGAATTGAATTCTGCCCACTCCTTTTAGAGGATGATATGTAGACAGCTTCCTGATACAGATCTTGTCTAAAATGCAGAACTTCTTGTTCAAGCCGAACCACTTCCTCTTCCAAAACAGCAACCTCGGCAAGAAGCTCCAATGTCTACAACAACAATCAAGCGCCGACATTAAAAGAACAGAATTTCCTCTTTTTGCATTCCATTACAAGCTTGGATTCTAAGTTTTAGTGACCTAATATACTTGAATTGAACTAAGGAATCCAAAAAGGTTCTGAATCACTAACATAAGCAGGGAGATAAGGGGGAAGACGAGGTAGAGCTCCCAAAGGCCTGCTTAAAGCCCTTTCCAAAGCTCTGTGAATGTTCTCTTCATGTCTAAGCTTTTTCTTGAGCTTATCAACCTGATAAATCAAAACTTCAAACTGCATTATTCTCAATCCACTATACATGATCAAATTGGAATCCACAGAAAAAAAAAAAAAAAAAAAATTATTCATACATCTTGCTGCAAGGCAATTTTTTTCTCCTTTCTGGAGTCCCCTTGACTCCTCTTTGCTTTTGCTGCATCATTTAACTTGCTCCTCTGCATATCCTCCTTCTCCTTACAAAATAAAAAATAAAAATAAAACAAAAAAAACTACTGAAACAAGAGAATCATGCCATGGACAGAGATCCTAAATAACCAAGTTTCAGGGTTCAAGATCCCATTTATAAAATTTTGAAAAAGAAGAACTAGAATTACTTCAAACAACAAAATTCTTGGATTCCCATTAAAAGGTTTCTACTTTTGCGAGATTTCTGGGAGCTTTGAGTTTCAGGAGCGTCTTATTGAAACTGAAGCGACATTTTCAGGTGAAAACTGTTGCCCCATATATGAATGATTACACTTCATGGCTTTTACAACTTTCTACAGTAGAAACCGTTTTTCAAGATACAGCCAATACAATTTTGAATTAAATACCAAAGGTACCAGAATATACAGTTCAGACTAGGAATGATTAAGAATGTTTGTCTGATTACATTTTCGTGCTTCGTAGGAGCTGCTTTCATGGACCGAAGGCTCGTCCTGAATTCAGTACTCATCCTCGACTTCTGTCAAATCCACAAGACCAAAATTCAGTTATAATCACTTAGAAAAACAAAAAGATATGAAAGCACGCCATTCGAAGAAATACCCGTATTGAATAGCTTTAAATGGAGATCGAAACAGCTTTATTAAAAAGGGTTCATTCCCACACAAAAGAATAGTAAATGGCAGCGATTACTCTGTTCCATGGATTCCTCGTTTACAGCGAAGTAAAACAGAGAATACCCGGATAACAAATTGGCCAAGATTTCGAGCTAAACGACCTTGGAAGATACCAAACACAGGGAATTGCACGTGTATACAACTACAGACCACAAAAAGAAGCTAAGTGATCTGTGTCTGCATCTTCCACCGCTTCATTATCATTATTTCATGGAAACAAGAGAGAGAGACAGAGAAAGAGAGAGAGAGAGTGGTTATGAGGTGGATCGGTGAAAGGTGAATATGGTTGGTTTGCGAAGTATGCAGTGGCGAGAGTGCCGTACGTAGCCCGATGCGCCCACGATCATGTCTCAACGTGCGCCTACTCTATTTTAATTTTTTAACGATTCCCATGCACCTTTTAATCTTTAAACAAAAAGAAAAAGGGAAAAACACACCACAATATTGCTTGATATTCTTGGAAGTAAATTACTGAGAATAATTGGAAGATAATAATTATGTTATTAAAATGCTCTTATTATTATTTTATTTATTTTTGGAAATAGTTTAACTATAATAGATTCAATAAAAATATATTTATAAATTGACATAATTTAAAATAATAAATTTTATTATAAAATTATTTCTATTATAAAATAAATTTAACATATGATATAACAACATATTAGTTTATTAGCTTACTTTTATTAGATATTTTGTAATTATAGCAATTTTTATATTAGAAAGTTATGTATAGCTTATTGGGTTTTCACTTATCCCTTTCAATTATTGCTAGTCAAAATTTATCTTCTTATTTTTTCTTATTTTTTATTATTTAAAAATATTTTTAAAAAATATGAAAGAATTATCAACACATGATTAATAATTACTTCATTCACCATTAAGTAAAAAAATAAAATAAAATGTATAAATATCAAAATAATATTTTCCAATAATTATATATGATAAAAAAAAAAGCATTTACCACGAATATGGAAACTGGTTTGCATTTGAAGGCAAAAGCTGCCCAAGGTCACATGTTTTCCAGCTCAACGCTTTCCGTTTATGTAAATAAATAATGCTTAATGTTGGAGTCAGGACATTACGGGATGTATGGATATAATGGCTTATAAATATTAAATAATAAAACAAGGACAAAGATTTGGGTCACGATTTGTGCACTGACATGGTAATCAGTGTCATCTGTGTTACTCTGCTATTCTTCTTGTTTGGCCTCGTGATTTTGCCCGTAAAAGTATCCGTGTTACAACTATAACAAATAATGGTTTTTTGGTACAAAATTTTTGTCCGTAGGGGTTCTTTTTTTTTTTTTTTTTTAATCTGTGAGTTTTATTTGATAACAAATAATTATTATTTGCGATTAATTATTTGCAAAGAAAGAAATATTGTCACAAAAAATCAATTTTTATATTTCATTTTTTTAATAGTAAAAAAAGGCCGCCAATTCTTACTTTTTACAGCAAAATTATATCAAATAATTTTGCCAACAAGCTATCTTACACATACTAATTATATCTTCGCAAATGGAGATCACGATATTTGATTATTTGCGGTGACATCTTAATTATTTGCGTTGATATTTCAACTTTTCGAAAGGTCATTGATAAAAATAGAGGGAAAATTCAAAACAGTATATGAAATTCCCTTTTTTTTTCTATCTACACAATGCCCATATGCTATTATTAACCCCCCACCGCCCTCCCTCCCTCCCTCCCTCCCCCTCTCTGCACCATCATAGTCCCTAATTGTCAACAATAGTAGTCTTGTCATGCCGGTAAGACACATTCTCTCCAAACATTTAAGGAAATATTTGATTGAAATTTTAGAGATTTTGCTATGCAAGAATATAAGAATAAGAGATCTTGTCATGCTGGTAAGACACATTCTTTTCAAAAATAAAGGATGTTGATGTTTCTTCTTAACAATTAAATTTTATTGAAGTATTTTAACACAAGAAGTTTGATGCAAAATCCTTTAGAGCTATAAAATTATCTCATTTGAAATTCCAATCCATTATCTATTCTTATATATTTTATTTTTTGTTGAAAATGTGTAAGAACTAGAGTCTAGAAAGCTAGGAGAATGTGTTTAACCTTAGATTTTGGTTTTATTAAGTACACCCAAGTAGATTTAGAATGATCATCAGCAATTATAAGGAAATACTTGAAACTATCATGAGTAGTTATGAAAAAAGGACTCCATATATCACAATGAATTAAATGAAAAATAGAAAAAGATTTGTAAGAATGAGCAGGAAATGTCAACTTGTTTTGCTTAGCCAATGAACAAATTGTACAATGGTAATCATGTATACATTTATTCAAAAATATATCAGGTATTGATTTAGAAAGAACTAGTAACCTAGAGGGAGATGGATGCTCTAATTTATTATGCCACAAATGGTATGTAGAATCATGAATAGAATTTACATTGGATGAATGATTTGAACCAACAGTTGCACTAATTGAAAATTGTTGTAGAATGTAAAACCCAACAAACTTGCTATCCCTCCCAATCATCTTTTAATATTGGAGAAGACCATGTATGTAACAAATTTCAGGCATAAAAATGAAACAACAATTCTGGTCAGATATAAGCTTTGTTATTGAGAGAAGATTATACGTAAAGCTAGGCACACATAAAACATCTTTTAATATTAAACTTTCTAATAATTGAACAGTACCGAGATATGATACAACAACACTTGTTCCATTTGGTAGTTTAACAAAAGTATTCAAAACTTTTGTGATTGTTGTAAAGAATTTTGTAGAATGAATAATATGGTCAATAGTGTATGTATCAATGATCTAGATGCTACAAAAAGAATGTAATTTCTCACCGTTAACAGAAAATATGAAAGAAGAAACTGGTTTACCTGGAGCAGATGACAAAGAATGGAGGATGCAGAATTATATTGGTTGCTTGATTATGAGAATAATTAGTTGCTTGTAGTCGAATTAATGTCAATAGTTGATGATACTTATCTTGAGAGAAAGGCATACAATTTAAATCAAAAGGTGTACTCAAGAGTTAAACCACTACTTGATTGGCTGAAAAAACTTTTCCTTTTGAAATAAAACTTGAAAGATAGCCATTCAACTTATAACGCTTATTCATTGTATGGTTCGTCATTCCACAATGAGTGCACAAGAGTTTATCCTTCTTATACTATTTTCCAAAACTAGGTTTAGGACCTTCAATCTTCTTGTTCATGAAAGCCACATTCAGTTCAAAACCTACTTTCCCTATGGAGCTAACCTCCTTTTGTTTCTCTTTTTGCAGAACTAGAGAAAAAAGTTCGGTAATTGATGGTAAGGGTTCTAGCAACAAGATCTTACCCCTAACGTGAGCAAATTCTTCATTTAACCCCATAAGAAACATAATAACATGTTGTCGGCGTTGATATTCAAGAAATAGTCGAGCAGCATCACATTTGCAATTCTTTTAAGTTCCACAAGTACAATTAGGCATTTGGTTGTAATTCAGCAATTCATCCCAAAGTGTCTTGTTTGTTTTCAGAGATGAGATGAGATAAAAATTAAAAATAAAATAAAATATTATTGTAATATATTTTTTTAATATTAGTTTTATTTTTGGATTTGAAAATGCGGTTTTAGAATTTAAAAAAGTTAGATTTTTTATTATATTTTGTATAGGAATTTGAAAAAATGTAATGATGAGTTTGAAATGTGTTTTAAATTTTGGTTTTATTCTTGAAAGCAAACAAACCCTTAAACTTTCAATAATAGGCACTTACTGAATTAGATCTTGAGACAAAGAGAAAGCTCTTTCTATAATTGAAAAAATCTCAGTCCATTCTCTTAAGAGAAATGATTTTTCAATTCATCCCACATATCATTCATAGCGAGTGCATAAATAACAGTCTCTCCAATTTCTCGAGAAAGAGTTTAGGATCTATGAGACCACTATACTATTGCATCGATGCCACTTAGAAATTTAGAATAAGTCGAATAAGTTTCGCGTGATTCGAAGATGGAGTCATTAACGAAACCTAGCTTATTCTTAACTTTTAAAGTCATTTCTATTTATCTACACCAACTATTATAGTTGTTTTCTATGAAAAAATTTGAAACCAGAATGGAATCAGAAGAATCTTCAGTTTGAAGATGATATGGACTAAAGTCTTTTATATTTGAAGAAACAAAGGACTCGATCATTTGTGCAACGAAAAGGAATTCAGATAAGGAAAATCGGAATGAGAAATCCTAACTCTAGATATTGACTGATGCCATGATAGAATTTCAATCAAAAATAGAATTTTAAAAAAAAAAAGTTGAGAGAATTGTATTTCATTAAACTATCACGATATATGAATTGCTTTTGTATTTATATATTGGGATAAAAGTAATCCAAAGTTAAAGACTAATAAACCACCTAACCGGTATAAGTGATTTAAGACACAATAGTAAATGTACCATTATTACTTGTACAAACTTATTAAATGGACTAAAATACAAAAATCAAATTGACAATTTACGTTATTTACAATAATGTATTTATTTCCGTACGTCGAATTTACGTTTTCTGATAAGAAAAGTAGAGAAGGACAAGCCACGAATGCATGGAATTATTGGTGTTGATGAAATGGCATGCAATCGTGAAGATGAGAGGTTATATATATATATATATATATATATATATATATATTATACATGTGTATATGTACGTACGTATTGAGGGAAAATGGACACGCCACCCACGACCCAAGCGACGTGATAGATTGACGTTGACTCTCAAGAAACATGCATGAGATTATGATCAGCCATCTACCTAAATAATATGCTTGATTTCAGGAAAAAAAAAATATGGTTAATTATTGATATCAAGTTCATGATAATTCAGCATCACATTTGATCATCTGATCCCCCACATGAGAGGCCTCGATCGATAATGCCAAATATGGCCGGGAGGGTATCTACTTAATTCCTTTCATCGAGGGACGAGATTGTTTGAGATATTTTTATTATTATTATTACTATTATTATCTTAAAATTTTTTATGCATAAATAATTATTCAGTAAATAAAATGAAAACCTGTCCAAATGTTGATTGGAGGTTTGCAACAACAAAAGTATATGTTATAATCAAGAGTACTATTATATTTATTAATAAATTATATAAAATAATTATATAAATTGAATATCTGTTATGTTAGATCTATTTTATAATAAAAAAAATTATTATAAAAAAAATTAGTATTTATAATATTTTAAATACAATCACAATGACTATTTAAGATTAAAAATACAGTCTAATTTAATCGTAAATGATCATTCTGACTATAATTAAAGTATTATAAATATTTATTATTTATTTTTTAGTGACTTTACAATTCGAATATTTGACATATCATATCAACATATACCAACTTATAATAGTAAAAGTACTTTTATGTAATTATTTTATAATTAAAATATTTTTTTGACAATAATCAAACAGCATAAAATGCTCTACACCATTCTAGGTAATTCTAGAGCTTAACTAGAAATTATCTTAATTTGTCCATTATTCCATATATATACGTACAAGTGATCATATTTAATGTTTGAGAAAAACATTAATAAGAAAGAAAAGGTACATTTTCTTTCTTATTAATCAATTACTTTAATTAATTCGAACGTTATATACCAGCAAAATTACTGCAAATTAAACACGACGTACAACATCGTCTGTTTGTTATATAAGGGATATACCTTGCGAGAAATGATAGGCCACGTTAATTTGTACAACAGTTTCCAGATCTTGCGAGGAGTTATACGGTCGCAATAAGAACTTTGGCACTTGAGTAGCTTGAAGGACTTCAAAATTAATGCACGCATGCAAATTCGTACGTACGTACGTACCTCTTATTTCAGAAAATGCATGCCCTAATTAATTGTAGTTTAATTGACAGAATTAGAGCTAGCTAGCTACTACTACCTTAGCTGTGACAGATCAGTGCACCCATTATTAATTCCACGTCACTTAGAAATGCTATTATAAGCTTTCTTTATTTACGGCTATTACAATAAAAATAGATATTTGTAATTAATTATTTATTATAAAATTAATTATTTACAATAAAAATAAATTTATTTTCATAAAAAATAATCATTTTGATAAAAAAAAAATTAATTACGAATAAATAATTTTTTTTATAGTAAGTATATATATTATTCATATAACGAAATTTTGATTTATAAAATTTAAAATTTAAAATTATCTTTTAAATCAAAATATGTCATTAATCAAAATATAGTGTGTGGGTTGAAATCATAAAATAGAATTATGCATTAGATATGTATAACGTACCCCAATTTATATGTGCATACGCATGTTGTCTAAATTAGTCCATGATCTATATATATATATATATATATATATAAGAGATCATCATGTAGTACTTCATGAAGATCTGATCACTATCTTTTCTCCACGTGTTAATTAATTATGTTATAATTTAAACACTAATCTTAATTCTTATAAAATACTGTGATCATAAGATTCATAAGAAATTCATAAGAATATAATATGAACAAAATTTATCTTTTGAATTTTGGACGTTACTTTTTATAGTTAGAATGTGGATCGCGTCACATGATTCTATTTACATTAATAATCTAAGAGGACATTAATGCACATATGAAATATATAACATATTGCAAGTTTATTGGTAGCTAGTTAGAAGGAAAAAAGTATATATTTTTAAGGTAAACAAAAGAAATATTTAAATGATATATAGAAATTAAGAATATTTATATATATATAAGCTAACATATAATACATTCTAAAATTCATTACTTAAAATAGATATACGTCGCTCTGGTTAGCTAAAATATATAAGAGTTAAGATACACTATATTGGGAATTAATGCATATGCATGCGCGCGTGAAATTTGTGGTTGATCAATTCATTACCAAGAGGGAATAAATTTGGGAACCAATTAAATGTACTTTACAGAAAATAATGGCTCGACCTAGTACATGATGAACACTTAATAAGAAACCTTCGTGGATTTAATTAGAGGGATTCAACATTAATTGGGGACTCTTTCTAAATTAAAACTATATAGCTAGATATTAGTTGTATATATGATTCATGAAAAATGAACATTTTAATAGAATAAATTAATCCAAGCTCATGCCGTCAAGGGTACGTACTGGTGACTCAATGGTCCTTAAGCAATGCTAAAGTGATTTGGCATGTATTAAAGTCATAAATTCGAACTCCTTTAATTTGTGAAGTTGGGATCATCTAAACTATGCCTCAAACCCGATTTAAGCGATCGAGCATCTGCGACCCACCTATCAAATTAATGATCTTCTTGATCAGTTTTAGATAGAAAAACTACTACTACTACTACTACAAAAAAAAATAAGTATTTATAATATTTTAATTACAACCTAATAAGTGTATATTTTTTCTGTTAAGTGTTGTTACACAAGTATGTATTTAGGCAAGTTAAATTTACCATTTTGTACTTAGTTAGTGAGAGCTTGGTGAAACAGTTTATTATATAAACTGATGTAATTACAATTTAATATACAAGTTGCATTTGATATTTTTCTATTTGAGAATTAGATTTGTCTAATTATAATTAAAATATCACAAATACCTATTTTTCGTAAATTATACCTCCAATTATCCCTTCTTACCAAAAAAAACACTCCCGATATATTAATGGGAGGCCCTTCACTAAAATAATTTAATGCAAATTGCCAAGACAGTAGTGTGGGTTAATTAATGAGTGGTGCTACATGATCTCCCGAGGGGATCGATGTAATTCGAAATCTTTCAATTAGGTAAAAATAATTTGATTTATTTATTTTCATTAATTTATCTGTTATTCTTAAATTTTTTTAAAAATAGAAAAATATTCACATCATTATTAAAAAAAATACTTATTTAATTATCAAGAAAAAAATTTAAAAATAATAATTGTTTTTTAATATTTGGGAGAAACGTTGGGGAGATAAATAATTTCTTTTAATTAATTGCTTTAATTTTAATTAGCCTATAAAAGCTTGTAGCCCCTGCTCTTAGACGTTAGAAGTTGGTAGTACAACTTGATCTAGCTGCTAATTGGGCTACTACTAGGTAGACAAGAACAGATCATGCATAAAGATTAGAAGAGCAGTTCAGCACCGACTGTTGCTGGCTAAAAAGGATCGAGCAGCCTCTCTTTTATCGCTTTGAGAGAAAATCCGGCAATGAAATCCTAGGAAAAATCTAGCGATAAAATCCTAGGGGATGTGAGCGGCGCCTCCCCCCCTCCTCCCCCCCCCCCCCCCCCATTTGTGTCTCTTTCTCTGCCCCCTTCCTCTCCTTCTCCACTTCCCTCTTCGTTGTGTTTCTCACCCGCTCCTTCCTCCCATGTCCCCTTTTCTCTTCTTTCCTCCAGTTTTTCTCGCATTCCCCTCCCCCTCGTCCCTTCTGCTTCTTCTCCCTCCACTGTTGATATGTTGGTTTTCTTTTATTTGCAGGTATTGCAACGGATTTGGCAGATTTCAGGCATTTTCGAGGCCAACGGAGGTTATCGCCTCGCTTGGTCTATACGCGCCTCATAGGGAGGATCCTTAGCCACCGGTCATCTTGTCTGCCAGAGTTTCCACCCAGAAGAGATAGTGTTTCACCGCACGTGCAAGCAATCGATCTTGCGCGGCTCAGCTTAACACCGCACATAGAAGAGTCTACGTCAACCATGCGCGATGGTGCTAAACTCAGGGACTCCAATAGTGCACGAATCGAACTGGCCGGACTTCCCCAGGTGGCGCGTATCTGCCATGCGCCTCTCGTCGCCGTGGTGCGGTATCTACTTTTACCGAGTCATTTCTGTATTTTGGGCTCCGATTTTGTGTTTACATTGCTATTTTATTTCTTTATGTTTTGTTAGTTTGTTTGTAGAATAATCAGGGATAGGTATATCCCTTTTTGTATCCAGTTTCTCTTTTGAAGAATGGGGTTTGAATTTCCTCCTACTCTTTCGGAGTATGGAGGTAGTGATCTCCTCCTCTCTTTGGAGATGGAGGTTTGGTTACTCTTGCATCCTCTTAGTCATATTATACTTAGTGTTGGTTGCTGAGAGGCTAAAAATTAAGACAAAATTTGTTACTTGGTATACGGGGGCGCTACAGTTATGTGTCTAGTTATGGTTGTAATACAGATTTATTTTGTTTATTAGTCTCAGTTGTAAACTTCGCATTATAAAATAGAATGTTATCCCCTTTTCAAAAAAAAAAAAAAGGTTCCGAGCAGTTGATATTTAAGGAAAAGAAATAAGGCCGGGGTGTCTGTAATTAATCAAATGATCATGATCATGAACTGGCAATTAATATTAGTGCAAACTCGCATTCCATTGAGAGATAACTTGTATATTTACTCAGAATAAATGTTTTGATCACATTTTTTTTTTCTTTATAAAATTTGTAAATTCACATGCAGTGGCTTGACGTAATTTATTAGATTGTAAAACTAATTTGAATTTAACGTATTATATATGTGAAACCATATCAATTTATGCTTAAAATTTCTCCAAAATAACACTTCTTTTTACTCAAATGGCAAAAGAGACAAATTAAAGCTCTTAGTCACAGAACTTAGTGACAGCCGTGGCCGCGTATTGATATTTGTTAGAAGTTAAAAATAGTAATTCGATATGTCCATCTACGTCGGCCGACATCCATATGGTTTTATCTTTGCCGACCAGAAAAAAATAATACCTACGAAGAAATTAAGAAAAAAGATGATAAAGAGAGAGAGGCCCTGGGGGTCCCCCAAGAGAGGGCCGCAGGGGGGGGGGGGGGGGGGTTGCGCGCGGGCGCTTCTTTTGGTAGGGTTACAGATATATGGGTAGAAAGAAAAAATTGATCTGTATGAAGATCTTATAAGTTTGCTTTTATAAGAGAGTTCTACAAGATTCCATTTGAGTTATTTATAAATCATATATGTAATGAGTTAAGATGGTAGAATAAGTTTTGTGAGACCAATTTAAGATCACGAGCTTAGATGAATTTATGAAAATTTGAAAAATATTATAGATCTCGCATGTAAAGAGTTATTGAGTTGAAAAAAATTACAAATCTCTTATACATATAGAGATTTTGAGTTGAGATGATTTCAAAAATTAAAAAATTGAATATAGGAATTATTAGATTCAATTTAAAATTAGATAATTGAATTGATCTCAGATCAGTTCAATTTTCTAATAGAATCACCTATCTTTTATTGAAATGTAGATTATCTACCACTAAAATTAAGAAAAATTTAAGTTTATAGTACTCCTACATAAAAAGCAATCGAATCATACATGATATATAGATACATAATATGTATAATAAGGAACCCAAGCCATCATGTGGGCGGACGGGAATCAATTCATGATTGTTGTTGGCATGAAATTATGCAGTAGAAGTACTTCGAATGGTCAGCAATGGTGGGTCTGATATACTGGGTTCCTTATATAAAACGACTTTATACCCCATCTATAGGTCCTTTCGTGCACAAAGCTGGCATGCATCCTTTCTCATTCATGTCTCCTGTCCTGTAAAAAGTGTCCAACATTTTATGCTAGGCATCCCGCTGTCCGGGGCTCCTATTGGGAGCTCCTGCATGCTAGTGCATTTTTTAGCTTCTTTTTTTTTTTTCTTTTACATGATTTTTTAAATATTTTTTAACATTTAAAAAAAATATTTCACAATGTTATTAAAAAATATTTACTTAATCATAAAATTTAAAAAAAAACTAAAAAATAAAGTAAAAATCCAGCAGGAGCCCTCATTTCCCTTTATGCTATTACGTCGTACGACCCTTTGAAAGCTTTTCAGACCCTAATAAATACTACTTTTCACTCATGGCCGTCTGGGGGGATCCTTTGTGATAGGAAATGAACTTTGATTTCATGCCACTAAAATCATTTTCACCCCTTATCTTTTCCTAAAGGCTGAAAAGCAAAGCTTATATATATGATGAACGGTTGTCGTTTCTCTCTTTCTCTTTTTCTTTTTCTTTCCTTTTGATCAGTTTCCATAGTATATATGAACCTGCACACTTGGATGTACGTGCCCATTAGACTATTACAATCATTTTCCTACTGATTAATATATGGATGTACGTGCATGCACTTGGAGTTCTCATACAAGTTACAAGTTAACGTAATTTTATATTATACGTTAGATTTATTTTTTAATAAAAAAAAAAAGTTTACAATATAACATATGACATTAAATAATGATGTCAGTTTATAAATTTATTTTTGTAAAATCTTTTTGTCTTTAAAGCATTTTTTTAATATTGCATATATTACTAAAAATTATGTCATGTAAGTATATATTTTAAATATAGAACTCAGAATTTTATTAATCAGTAGGAAAATGATTACAGACACTTATTAAGTCATATGACTTGAGAAATACAATCCAGAATACATGAATCTGATCACCATAAAGCAATACTAGTATGAGCAACCAAATTACCCTCCTGATAAACCTGCAAAAACTGACAACATTCACTACAAGATGAAAGCTACTTGATCTCATAATATATTTCTCCAAGCAAAGAGTTATATGCATGCTTTTATCTTGAAGAGTTTCTACACATATCAAACTATTACTTTCCAGAACTATAAGCTTATAAGTAATGTTCATAGAAGTATATAGTTACGTCAAAAAAAATAATAATAAATATTTGTGATATTTTAATTATAATTAAAATGATTATTTATGATAAAAATCATTTATTTTAGTCTCGTATAATCTTTTTGATTGTAATTGCATAAATGGTGGTCACATACTGAAATTGGATCAGGAAATTCTAACAATAAAATGAAATAATACATAATTAGCGTGCGTCAAAATATGGTATAGGCTTTATATCATTTTCATGTCCAACTCATGGTTACGGAAGTTTGTGTGATGACTCTGAATCAGCCATGCATGGGTTTCTGGACCCTCACTTTTATGATATGGGAATCGGGCAATATTAGAAAAGCGAAAAGTTGCCTCTCTTTGGCTTAAGGGACCTTTGAAATGGGCAAAAAAGTGGATACGTACATGCTGAAAAGACTGTTTAATTTACCTGCTGCAGGGGTGATTGCCAAGGGGGAAAATGAAAAGGGAAAATCAAGCGCAAGTTTCGTGAGGATCCAAAATTGTGAAGTTGTCGGTTGTCTATGATTGGTCCAATTGGAGTCATTTCATGTTGAAATACAATGAACGATCTCTATCGACCGAAGAATAATGTTAGAGATATTTCTATAACATAAGAGATCTTAAATCTTGATTCATATAAAGGCTACTATATTAATTTATCAACTCTTATTTAAAATTTAATGTTTTAATCACAAATTTTGTTTATAAAATTAAATTAATAAATTAACGTGACTTGACATAATACATTAAATTATAAAATATATATATAATATATCTTATGAAGTTATATCAGTAAATATGGATTTATTTTTGTGTCTAAACACATTCCATTAATTAATTATGATTGCCAGAATTCAATGCTAGCTAGCTAGAAAATGTTTAATGCTGGAATTCAAAATTTCAATCTCCAAAAGTTTGTTAAATTTTTTAATTTAGGGATTAAATGCCTTACCTAGCCTAATTAACAATATTTCGTGGTGCAAGATTCAGTGATGAAAGTCATGAGGGAATGTTAATGTATCCTACAACTGCAGACAGCTCTCTTAAATTAATAAAATAAATAGAAAATTCTCTTAATTTTCAAACCCACTACGTATTGGGCTTCAACTCTAACCTGTGGATTGGAGATGATGAGGGTCACAAAATGGGGAGCTTATTTAGCTGAAGAATAAAATCTGTCAAATTAATCACTGTTTGTCATAAAATTGTAAGTTGAGACTTTAAAATATTCTTTTTAGATTGGTAAAGAATCAAATTTAATGAGAATTTAAATATTAAAATTCATTTTAAGTTCACATTAAATTATTCAAAAGTCAAATAATTTGGGTTTTGTGAATAGTAAACCCAAACTAAATGTTAAATATGGTCAATCGAAGACAATGATCAAATTTTTCTTTTTTGCTTTTTATTTTTCTTACTTTACTCTATTTTCTTATAGTTGTTGAGTAGAAAAAATTAAGTTAGTAAAAAAATATAGTCAGATGAGAAATAAGTAGAAATAATTTTTTTAAATATTGATTAGTAATTTAATTTAAATATAATATGATTACTAATTATTTTTTAAAAATTCATAATTTAATTAAAATATAATTATTAATTAACATATAATATATAGAATAGTTAAATATGAAAAAATTAATTAATTTAATAATTACAAATAATTAAAAAATTAATTATTAATTACTCATTATTAACTAAAGAATAAAATGGTCAAAAGTCAAAATAAGAATTACATTGATTAAAAATATATTTTAATAATGATCAACCTAATGAAAATGCTCTTAAAGCTATATTTGGTAAGTCAGTTTCTTCACTTACTATTTACAAACAGTTCATTTATATTTACAAATTACTCACTATTTTTTTTACTATTATTTATTACTTTTTGACTATTTTTACATATCATAGATCACATTAACATCTAAACGTACTCTGTGAGTGATCCTCATTTTTGGGCCCTATTGGCTTCGGGAATGGATTTCTATGCGAAGTCATATATATTAATTGAGGAGTAAATTTCTTCATCATTTCTTTTTTTATTATTTTTTTTATCATCTCATAATATGATATTAAATGACAGATTAATAAATAAAATATAATAAATAATTTTTAATTATTTAATGTTATATTATAAAATAATAAAGATTTAGATGATGAATAGCACCATTCTTTATTGAAATTTAATCATATTGATGAATATTACTTGTAATTGTGACAAATGGAATCAAGACATATGCACAAATCTATAGGGGAGGTCCTGGCGTAGTGTTAAACATATATGGACAATAGGTTCCGAACACAGCCTTAATATATATAAAATCTTTCCTTAGATACTTTTGATATCATGCATTCATTATTTGTGTGGTGTTGGAAATTTGAATCTTTCAAATTCATTTATTAGGATTTACTTTTATCAAAATAATAATAAATAAATAATAAATAATAACAACACAAAAATTAAAATGGAAAACTCTCAAAAAAAGATAAAAATTACTAGACCCAGAAAAAAAAATTTTACTATGTCTTCTCACGACAAATACACCCACAAAACTTCTTACTAGAAAAAAATTTTAACCCCTACCTCTTCTCCTTTTATATGCAAAGATTAATAGAAGATTTTTACTAGAGTTAACATTTACTAATTAAGTTTTTAACTGGTACATTTAGCCAAAAAGACTAAACCTTTTTTTATAGACCTTAGGTCTCACTCCTTCTTCACTCTTTACCCATGTGAGACAAAAGATAAAAGAGCAAAAATCTCAACATGTAGTAACTGCAATTGCACGCTTTAATAAGACTTGCCATAAAATAACTTGCTAAGATTTCAAGACGACCCATTGCACCAAGTAGAGTCAGAGGATGTCTAGGCTATCTGTCGATGGTCCATCAATCGGCCACCCTATTTTTCTTCTATGTTTAATTTACTCGACTGCACTGACACGTCTTTATTTGAATTTTGAAGAACTTGTGGTGTTGTAATAACTCAATGAATCTATGGGTGTAATTGGTGACTTATGGATGGTGTTAAATGTCGTGTTTGAGGTTTATAAATATTTCCTCTAGTACTAATTATTTTAGTCTGAATAATTTTTGTACTACGAATTCATCCTATTACTAGTAACATGTTAGGATCATTTTTTTTTTAATATAACATGTTAGGAGCATACTCACTAATACAATAAATTTAGAGTGTGTAACCTAGTGTTACATTTTCACATCTCAACAATCTGTCAAATCACAAATGTGAGATCACCTATCTTACACACTCTATTTGAAAAAAAAAGTAAAATTTATTTTTTAAAAAATCATTTTTTAATAGTAAACTTTTTTTTTTCATTTTTCTTCAAAGAGAATGTGATGCTTGCATATCTTAGAACTGCAAATATCATTTGTCTTTATTTATTACACAATTATTTACAATTTTTAGTTAATGACTCTTTGACTTAAATAATTTATTGTCTTTAGAGTGGAAGCCATAAACACAAAATAGAAATACTTTATTTATGCAGAAATTTTATAAATTGACGTAACTAGATAATTCAAAATTAACAATAATAGATTAAATAGGTTCCTATTTGTGTAGAGAAAACTAAAAGAAATCAAGCCTTGATCTAATGGTTTTATAAATCAAGACTTGGAGGAGCTCCTCCAAGCATGATTCGTCAACACTAGGCACTCATTTTAATATTATAAATCTATAAACATCCGTGTCTTCCAAATTCCTCGATCATTTCCATAATTAAAAGTTGTTCGTACTTTTTTCGTGTTTGCTTTCCACAGCATTGGTAACTATGAGTAGTCCCAACATTTCTTAAACCCAAAACAAGACATGCCCATACAGATTTCAATGCGTTGTTAAACAGACTTTGGTATTTCCTTTCTTCATTTACAGGTAGTTCAATTATCACTTGCCCCAACATATTGCTCCTTTTACAAGTTATATCCACCTGCAATGAGAGAAAGAGAAGCCCCACTCACCAGGATGGCACGATTACCACCATCATTGCTGCCATTTTCTGGCTAAAAAAAGTACGAGAAAGATCATATGCGCAGGCCCAGGATGCTCTTCTCTTGGACATGGAGCCATGGAAATATCTGGCACTTGCCGAGAGTCAAAGAGTGATGAGAAAACACAGTTCCGAAATGAGGTAAGCAAATTCTTCTCTACCCATGAATATGATCATTGAGCATTCAACATTTAGCATTTTCTCTCCATCCTTTTCCCCTTTCATTCCTAATATTGTCAACTACGAACAAGTTCATAGTAATGCCTGTCTAAAATAGCTATGGCAAATGTTATTTTTCTAGAATCCCCAGCTGGTTTTCTTTTCAACCAGTTTCTCCAACTATGGCAAAGCCGGTCATTCGCAAAGAAGATTCAAAAGGCATTGCATTCAGTTTCTCGGGTTTCTGACATGCCAATATGGCTAGGATGCATGTACTAGAAGACTCACCCAGGCTTCTCTGCAAAGCTTCAGTGGATGGCAGATCGGGAATGCTTGAATTCAGGATATTTATCAGCACTCAATGTCAAGCGAAAATGGTTCCGTAAGTCTTCATGTATCATACCAGAGTTCCTTACAAGTAATCACATCCACATCTCATCAGATATCTCTACATTTGATCACAATAATCTGCAATGATATCTGATCTTCCGAAAAGGTGGTGCATATCATGAAAACAAATTTTCGAGCTAAAAAATAAATACAAATATAATTGACAGCAAGACTATATCAACAACTGCAGAAGGTTGGAGCTTCTCTTACGCATGCTAAATCAGATCCATTCACTATATTTCTTTACATTTATTCATATCAAAGAAGCCAAAACCCTACCATGTTGCTGAGAGATCTCTAATGTTAGAAACTCCAAATTTCAATCCTCCCAACGCCACCAGTTAAGAAATTCCATGAACTATGATGATTAAAAAAAAAAAAAAATCCCATTCCGAGCATGCAGATCCAAACACACTACATGGATTAAACATTATAGCTCAGATAGCCTAACCTATATAAAATGCTAAAGCAGAATTCTCATAATCAAACACAGCCAAACCACATGCAAATATTATGCATACAATTCTCCCATCCAAGCTCAAAACTGGCCTGAAATTGTAAAACCAAAACTGCATTCATCCTCACTCTACACCAAATTTCCAAAATCTCAAACCTATCAAAATTGACCAACCCCATAACTTGTAGTTCCACTCCTCAACTGACTCTTATTCATGCACCTATGCTGCTTCATCATCGATAGGTACTTGAACAAGTTTGACAAATTCCAAACCTACAGAAATAGCTAATAAGGCATTTCAAACAAAAAGATGATATACCATTACAAAGAATTGTAAACTTACCCACCACCACATAATAGTGGGAGGATGAAGATGCAGCTTGACCTAAAGGTTATTTGAGCAACCCAATATTAAAGATGACCCCAGATATAAACCTCACTGAATCATGCATGTTAAGAAGGATTCAAATGATTTGTTTAGGAGGGTATGGACGGCAAAACTTAAGCAAGGCATCACAAAGCATAATAGTGAGTGTAAAAAGCTTCTTCTCTAATAAATCGTTGTCAATTTTAATGAAGAAAGCTATGATACAGCATAATTTATGGGCAAATGATACTCGCCACTTTATCCTAAAAGCAATTTCTACTAATAGTCACGATTTCATATACGAGTACAAAAAAATTAATTCATTGTCAATAGATTTGTACACCTGATGTTGCTTTAATACAAAAATGCAAAGATTTCTTCATCAGGATATCCTCTTGACTAGCCTCGAATGAAGCTATGCCAATTGGATATGATCTCTTCAGGGTGTTGAAGATCTTACCCCTTTCTGCCATGCTGCTTCTAAGAACATCTTCCTTTCGCACCTTATTTACACATAAGCTGCCGAATTTTGCTCTATGGGGCCCTGCCATCATCTAAACTTGTTACCTCCTCGTCAATTTGCCAAGCCCTTTCTAAAAACTGAAAAGAAACAACTCAAATAATCATGACTAAAACACTGGAAGAGAAAAGGAAAAAAGGTACCTTGTTAACATGACCTTCTACAGCTGATCATGTGATCCCAAAGCTTCAAGGATGCTATCAACCCACCTGCCAATCACTACGCTAAATTAGAAATGTAAAACTAACTCATTTGGAATACACTAGTTATATTCATCAAAACAGATTGTCAATTAAGATGTTCAACCTAGAACATAAAAAATAACTTCCATAAATCCACCACCCAATGATATAGATAACCCCATTATGCTAGAATAACTCAAAAAATTCCTAGCTAAGTCAGTCTCACTGCCTCCAGATATTTAAGCGTTATCTCCATCATCATGGGTTTACATTTTGGATGGATCTCCTTCATTTAACTGTGATATCCCATACTAAATGAGTATAGGTGGTGGATGGGATCCCTTGCTTGGGAGGGAAAGGTTCTTGCTCTTTATAATAATACTTAGGGACTTTAATTGTCCCATTGACTAGTCATTTTGCAGCATGGACCAGATGGGGTTTAGGTCTTCCTTGGGGCATTACATTAACAGAAGGAGAAAAACAAATCCCACATCCAGAACCCATCCTCCAAAAAACATATAAGCTATTTATCCCACTTCATCACTAACTAGATTATCTTCTCATCAATAGCTTGACATAACCATTTTTGTTATGAGAAGCTAGTAAGAAACGCCAACATTAACAGCCAATTCACAATTAATGGAAACAATAGTCAGTATAATGAAATCAATGACATGTATTTTCCCCTTCCTTAGCACGTTATATAATTATATTGAAAACAAATACCCCTTAAATAAAAAGAATCAGACAACCAGCAGTCAAACCTTACGATAGACATTCTAATTCCAATTAAGCACATTTGAAAAAGAAGCCTATTTTCCCCAAGTTCACAAAATAGAATTGCAACACAAGCTACTTCAGCATCCCTCAGCATAAAGGGTTTATAATTGCGAACTACGTAAAAAAAGATACTGGCATAAGGTAGATCTTCCAGAAAATAGGTAAAGAAAGTAAACATTACCCTTCAAGGCCTGGTTGCGCTGGGTAGTACACATTTTGTAGGCCTAATCTTTTTGAAGCCAAAGCAGTTGTCTCGCCAATACAGGCAACTGAATTGTTCCAAGACTTCGAATCGCTAATAAGTTTGACCCAGGCACTGTTGCAATGGAGATTTACAAACTAAACAAGGTTTATAAACTAATTACATGATCTAAAACTTTCTCATCAAAACCCTCTGATCAACCTAGGTAGTCCAAAGAAGAAAAATAAACATAAGGTGCCCCATTGACCCTCAGTATAAGTGGTGTGATTATATAGTTGACAACTATCAAACCATTCCAAGTAACAAAAGTAATCAACTATCCCATAAAATAAGATAAAATAAAACCAATTACGCACCGAACCGAAGAAGGTGAAGCGACTGCAACAACAGGAGTAGAAAGTGCCTCCTGTAAAAGCATTTTGTCAACATACTGGACTTGTACCTGGAAGAAATCATATCAAATGATGGGTCAAGAACCACAAGAAAAGAACAGCTGGCGAAAATGATGTCATATAAGCAAAACATAATGATGGAGACTGTTTCAGGCTAATTAGTTTAGTAATACATGATAAATAATGAAGCCACAAAAATAAAGCACTTCAGAAAAACAAGCAAAATGCGCAGAATCTAAACTGACCATAACCACATCAGAAATCATCATCCAGTCGATGCAATCCCTACAAAGGGGGAACCATCTGACTCTCTGAGACTGTAAGGTGAAAACTTAAGGCATGTCATTGAACTAAAAGGTTGAATATGAGAGAACATCGCAAATTATGATTCATCCAACTGCAGTTCCTGTTAGGTAATCGGTTATCAGAGGCACTTGATTTCTCACAAGCAAAGGTTAATATAAGACAAGTTGATTTCAGCAAGTGTGACAGAATATGGAAAAATACAGATTTTACATTATAAATTAGGTAGGGATATATTCACAGTTGCATCAAAATTAAATCAATAGAGGAAAAGTCTTTAATGGAGAAGTACTGGTGACAAGCCAATGACAAGACATGTTTATTTTTACTGTTTTTAATTGCAATATTTCAATACAAGTTTTAATACATAAATAGAGAGAAGCAAAGACCCACAGCTACACCAACACTTTAAATGATTTACCGTTGTATATGTATTCAGCCTTGTGACCTCAAATCCACGATTAGACAAGCCTTCCTCTGCAGCAAATAAAATATAATTGATTAATATAATTTCCCAAGCTTTGGTCAAGTATAAAAGCAAAGATGGTGAACTTCAAGAATATTTCTGGATGCTAAATTACGATCCATAAATAATATAAACTATCAAGCTCGGGCTAATACTTGTTCCTGCGAGATACAGTACTTGCAGGAGACTCACCCATATGAGAAAATCCCAACAGCCTGAATGTGGCAAATCAAATTTGCAAAAAAAAATATATATATTTAATAAAACAGACCTGACCATGAATGCTAAATTGGCAATCAAATTAATGAACTCACAAGAGGCTTCCTGGAAGATGAAATTACTTTAAAGTGATATTCAACTATAGTGAGGGGGAAATGGATCTTTATCATATATCACAAAACCACCATTCTTATCTTGACTACAGAGGCTGGGTGAGAATGGTATAAAATGGTAAAAGTAAAACATATCTCCAATGCTGCACATAAAATAACAAAGAAGTCATCAACAGGGCTAAACAGTACTGCAACAAAATGTTGCTTATTGATTATGTGATTGAAGGCACTTTAAGAAACACCAAGCAGTTGTATAAGTAAAACAATTTCATTGAACGTACAAGTGGGTCCAAACCTAGTGAACAGGAATTATACAGAAGGATACGACAATAGCAAAACAAGAAGAAAAAAGCAAAAGTCATTAAAATCAAGAAAGCTAAAGAGTTGGTAGCTATTGTGAGAAGCCATCCGAACATACAGAGTGCTGAAAATTTTCATCCACTTTCTGCTGTATATTTTTCTAACCTTTTGTCTAGATGATTCACACAGCACCTCTGAAGTGGTGTGAATTGGTCCAAGGTATCTTCACCGATTGAAGAAGGCGGATTAGGGGTGAGAGACTTAATTCTCTTTAACCAAGCCCTATTGGGGAAGTGGGCTGCGGCGTTATACTTACGAAAGAGAGAGCCTTTAAAAGGTACTAATTGACACAAAGTATGAAACTATAGGAGGAAGTTGGTGCTCACAAAAGATAAGGATGCCTTTTGCGATTCATCTTTGAAAGAATATTAGAAGAGTGATTGTGGCAAGATTCACTTTTGGCAAAAATTGTGGGGTGGTGACCAAACCTGGAGGAGTTCCTTCCCAGAGTGATTCAAAATTGCTTGCAACAAGGATGCTTATGTGTCAGAATCTTTATCAGTTTATACATCACTTTAGTCAATGGGATGTAACCATTAATAGGGAAGTTAATGATTGGGAGATGGATCTCTTTTCATCTTTCTTTGACAGAGTATACACATGCAGGGTCAAAAGGTGAAGCTAAATTGGTTTTGGCCCCACCTAGGAAAGAAGCATTTGGAGTAACACTTCTACAATGGGCTATGTACTCGTGACAAGACTCCTTTTCCTTGGAAACTCATGTCAAGAAATAAAGCACCACCTAAAGTAGATTTTTTTACTTGGACAGCGGCCTTGGTGAAGATCTTACCTAGGACAACTTGACAAAGCAGGGCATGATAGTGACTAATCGGCCTATTCGGGATAGTTTAGGTGATGCCTTAAAGGGTGATAAACTTTCTAACAAGTTGGAAAGAGCAATTTGGCGACCATAAGTGTACACCTATGTGGAAGTTTACTCATGATGTGTAATATGGTGTCTATGGAGAGAAAGAAACAAACACAATTTAACTTGTGGAAAATCAGTGATTAAGCTCAATCTTCCATTCTATGCCCCCTTTTTCATTGGAAAAGATAATGATGCTCTCTCTGTATCTACTTTCAAGAACTTTTTACTCTTTTTCCTTTTGTTTGTTAGGCAATCTCTTGTTTACTTCTTGTGTACTACTGTAACAGTATTTTTCTTACTTTCTTTTTTGATTAATAAAAAGAAAATTATTTATCCACGTAAATATGCATAATCCAAGTACACAAGTAGTATACAAGAGAAAGCGTCTAATTGCAAACTAAGAACTAAAAAAAGCAACAAAGAAATCTTTTTTTTTTTTGTGTCAGGTAACCTCTCCAAGGCAGGTCACTTCGGACCCACCCCTGCAGAGTAAACTCTAGTCTTGTGCACTGCACTTTCGAAAATTTCCCTACAAGGAACTGGTTATATCACTGGCTTTTCATCAAGGGGTGTGGCCCCAACGGATTGTTTGCACCATGAGGTGTTGAACCTTGGACTTTGAAGGGAGTGATATCCCAAGACTAAGGCCTTCACCACTTAGGCCAATCCCTTGGGGTTACCAACAAAGAAATCATGAAAACAGGTCCCATCCAATACAATAGCCAATGCCCAAAGAAATAATGTATGGAAGAAAAAATCTCTATCTTACCCATTAAAAAATTCCCATAGCACCTTTCACAATTGTTCTTAGGATCTTTGAGTGGATTTCTCAATAGGTTTGAGCTGAAATAGATTTTGCAAAGTGGCAAGCAGCCCAAAGAAAACCTATATCAAATTGTCTTATGCTCTTTAGTCTTTATGCTTTTCTAGCAGTCTTTCGTAGGTCCTTAATTTCTTCAGGGCACTACATCCCATCAATTGCTTCATCACACATTACAGCCATCTAACCTAGAACTTCAAACGTGCCATCTAACCTAGCTTTGGAAAATTCTGCTCATTGATAACTTGAAAAAACGTGGTATTATCATTTTGGATTGGTGCTACTTGTGTCAGAAAAATGGGGAAACCGTGGATCAGTTACATTGTGAGGTGACCGGGATTTTAAGGGAGGAGATCTTCAAACGGAATGATTATTAAAAAAGATAAATAAATAAATATTAAAAAAAAATCTTCAAACGGACTGGTGTGGCATGGTAATGCCTAGATGGGGTAATTCAGATGTTGGAGTGGTCTTCAGGGTAACATTCATATTGCTACAGTGTGGAAAATGATTCCTCATTGTATTATGTGAAGTCTTAAAATGGTAGGTGTTTTGAAAATCAAGAGCGTTCCTTGGACAAGTTGAAGAGATTCTTTTTCGACACCTTACTTTCTTGGGATTCTGTTATTGTTTGTAATGGTACTAGCTTGCATAATTTGCTTGTATCTTTATCTAGTTTTAGTGGTTGCAAGGCATTTTCCATGTATACTTCCTGCATACTTGGGCTATGCCTAATGTTCATGCAATAACATTATCAAAAACCAAAAAACCTAGCACTTCACCTGAATTGCAATGCAAACCAACCAGATTGATTGTACAAAGTAATCTCATCAAATAATGAATATATAATGATATTTAGGAGAATGAATTTTCAGTATTTAGATGGCCACAATGTAAAGAAAAGCATATAAAAGGAAAATTTCACATACCAATCTCATTGCTAGCTTTTGCAGAAGCAGGATATAAGACTCTACAGTTTACCCCATTCTTTGGAAGCTCAGAAGCCAGAACCTTACCTGTCGCTGGAAAGAGCAATTTTTTTTAGAAACAAATAATCACCATTTTGATGCTTATTGAAATTATAATCATTTGCCTGAACAATTAATTATCAGATGAAAAAATTATCATAAACAGCAAATCAAGTTATTAATGATGCAGTTTCAAAAGAGACACATTATTACTCTAAAGACACATATTTATGTATTCGTGCATGTGAGTAGTGCATGGGTTCATGTGTGTGAGATGAATAAAAAAAAAAACCCAAATGTAACAAAGCCAACCCCACCAAACAAACCGAAATTAATTTCTCCTCAACATAAGCTGAGAGACTCGTTAAATATGCAACTCTCTGATTTATTCATCAATCTGAAATGTTTCAAGCTTACTTCATCCTGATTATGAAGATTGTTATGTCATAACAGACTTGACCGCTCACCATATATGCTTCTCATGTGCCCTTATTCTGTTCATTTTTTGCTCTAATGACCAAACAAGAAAAACAGGTAACAAAAATGTGTCTATACGTAAGTGCAAACCTGCAAACGCATGAACAAATACCTTTTGAGGGTGCAAAGGCAACGTTGAGTGATCGATTGGAGAACTGCATTATGTCATCAAAAACGCTCGCCGTACCAGCTCCCACAACACCTACATTAACATTTGGGGTCCCGGCTGCCCTAAGGTTTTAAATTAAGATCAAGTTTATCATTTTGCCAGGTTTTAAAAAGGGGAAAGAAAGAAGAAAAAGGAATTATCAACCAATTCTTAATTATTTAAAAAGAAGTAATGTTTTCGGAAATTCTATTTTGTTACAGTTTCTGTTTTGGGTATATTTGAATTTTGGAAAAAAAATACAAAATTGTGCATATTGTACTTTGCATCCAATTATGGGGATTATTTGATTTGACATGTTCTATTAGTTATTTGATTTGGTCATAAGCTACAGAAAGAATCCATACTGATGTGTCTTCAAGCATTCTATCAAGGTTCCATTCCAAAGAATATATAACTATGTGAGGTGCACATGCTTGTGTGTGCATGGAAAAACAAAATTTGGATAAGAGTTTTGCCAAGTCAGGTGTAAGGAAAAAAATTTGGAAAGCCAACCACCTGCATGCACAAATACAAGAGATGACAATTTAGTCAAAAGAAAAAATATAGCATGCATGTCCTAGCATTAAGGATGATAAGCAGGTGTTGGTTGGTGGGTGTTTTTGGTTGTTGGGGGGGGGGGGGGTTGGTTGTGGAAGAAGACATGTTTAAACCACAAACCAATTTCCAGAAAAAAGAATGCAGGAAAAAATAGCTATATAAAATGTCAGAGTACAGTCAACAAGTTCCAACCCTTACTTCCATGCCTCTAGAAAGACCGACCCAGCCTCAGGGGAAGTTATGACAATCCAATCAAATTGTGTATCTGCTGCGATAAACACAAAAAAATAGTACGTTCAATTTTAAAAGAATGAGAAAAAAAAATCAAGTTAAGGTAGTTGACCTACTTCCTAGTACAAAGATGCTGTGCTGCCCATGTCTCATTTCATATTCAAAGACCAGCCTGATCCAGGCTTGACAACAAAATGACTTGAATGCTATTAGAAAGCAGAATGAAAATATTGGGGGGTCAACCGTGCGCCCAGCTGGATGGATGAGTCTTGTGTTTGTGTCGATGATGCCGAGTTATACGATTTGAGTTATGGGAGAACTTTCTACACCTAGTCAACTAGAAGAGAAGATAGTCATATCCGTACAAAGCTAGACAGAAATGTTATGTAGCTTTTCTCTTTCTCTCTCCTAAAAACTTGTCTCCGTACACATGCAAACTTTTCACGTGCACTGGCATTGTTCGTGCTGCAACATTAACTGCGGGTTTGCATCATGGTGTTTCTAATGGGTCTCTCGTCGGAGGTGGTAATAGAATCCAAGTTTTTTACGCTAGTCAAGGAAGGGATTCTGTTGTATGTAACTGAGAAAGGGTGGAAGGAAGAACACACGGTGGTATTAGGTCATTCATCAGTCCAATGGCTCGGGAAAGTCTTGGAGGAAAGTTTGAGAGAAGGAAAAAAGAATGAGGTGTATTAGACTACCAGGGAGGGCTACCTGAGTTTTATTGCACAACGGTGCTCAACTCCCCAAGGTTGTTTGTTGCGTTGTCTAAGCACAACCAGGGAGGGAGGAGGAGCTTTCTTTGTTTTCCAAAAGGGGAGGGTAGCTAGGGATGGAGGAAATACGGGAGTTGTTGTCGAAAGTTGGCTCAAAGGGAAAAAACAAGGGAGGTACCCCAGTCAAGGTTCAGGCGAAGTTCTCAGGGGGGAAAGACAAGGGAGGTATCCCAATTGTTGCTCAGGCGAATCCGGGGAGTGCGGCTATTCGTTCTTATCGGGAGGTCGTATCTCCTTCGAAGCCAATTCAGGTGTAGAGGAGGAGCACCTAGTTTTCGAAACTCTAGTTCTCACCAAAAAGTTGTTCCCCAGCACCCAAACGCTGTGTTGAGCCACCCAAATGGCAGGACATCTACAGCAACCCAGAAACATAGGAGGTGCAAAGGTTACTATTGGAATTGTAGGGTCAAATTCGGTTGTTGTAAAAGGAAATGGCTGAGGTGGTTAGTTTTGTTGGTCTATTTAAGGAAGAAATACAGGGAGGAAAAGGGGAGGTGGCGGTTTAGGGATAATAAAGAGGGCCTGGGCTTGTGCCTGGTAAAGCCCTTCGGGAGGTTCAGGTAGGGCCTAGAGAACTTGAGCCCAAGGCTGGGCTGTACTAGAGGAAAGTGGGTGGGATGTAGCTCAAAACCCAAAAATGAGGGCTGGAAGGAGGGATTGATAGGTATGGGTCTGGCCGCCTGGGCTTCCAAGCCTGAGGCCCAAAACTTAAGAAACTCTCACAAGTCGGTTCCGTCTCTGGCTGCACTTGGACCCCCTCAAGCCATGGCCCAATCAACTGGGGTTGGAAGCCCTATGGTTTTGTCCAGAGCTGGAATTGGGCTTGGGCCTAGTCATCCCCAACCCAAAATCCAAAATTGCAAGGCTTGCCATGGGGAAAGCTCATTGCTCGCTGACGAGGAAGAGTCCAGCAAGGGAGACACAAACCACGCCAACGGTGGTGGAGGAGACCGCCGATGACTATCTGCAGATGAAGGTTGCGCAAAATATGCTGGTGGAGTTTAGGATGGGCTTCTTGACAACGGCGAGTGTTGGTTCACCATCGAAGGTGGCCAGAACTTGCCAATGAGGTCTGACGGCGAGGCTTTTATACTGGCAAGCTTGTTTGTTTGGCCCTATGACGATTTTGAACAGATATGGATGAGAGTTCAAATGATCCCATGCTATCGGTGGATGATGAAATGTCCATTCTTGAGGTGTGTGGGCAATTCGGGCTAGATGATATTTCTCTATGGGATGAGATTCAGGCAGTTCCAATGGAAACTATAGGAGATCCGATTCCCTTGAATTTTTTTTTTCCAAATCAATGTTCAGAATGGGTCTTTCATAAGGTGAACGAGATTCAAAAAATTGTGAGAAGTGTGTGTAAAAGGTACGAAGAGCAGTTCATGGCTTTGCTAACAGCCATTGAAGTGGGTCATCAACAAAAATGAAAAGAAGACTCGAAGAAACAAAGGGAGCTTAAAAGGTTGACATAGTCGATGAACTCGAAGGGTGGTACCAGCAAGGGAAGGGTGAAAGGGAAGGGACTGGCCATTACTCAGTGAAACCCAAAATTGTGTCATGGAATGTCCAGGAGCTTAACAAGGTAAACAAGCGTCTTTGGATTCAAACATATGATTTGGGAGTGGAAGGCAGACATAGTGTGCTTGCAAGAGACAAATTAAAAATTATTAATGGGAGTATTGTGCAGAGTCTTTGGAGTAATACACGTGGATTGGGTTTTATTGGCATCTCATGGGGCATTAGGGGGAATAGTGGTAATGTGGGATAGGCAAGTGATAGAGAAAGTTGAGGATTTTGTCGAGAGGTATACGGTTGCATGTTCGTTCAAATGTGTGGCTGATAACTTTGTGTGGGATTTTGTTAGTGTATATGGGCCTAACGTAGACTCTAATAAAAAAATTTGTGAGAAGAATTAAAAAATTTGTGAGAAGAATTAGCAGGGGTATACAGCTAGTGGAATCTCCCATAGTGCATTGGATGAGATTTCAATATTGTTAGATTTCCAAGTGAAAGTTTTGGAGTAGAAGAGTGAGGCCTACAATGTTGGAATTCTCAAAATGCATATTTGACCTAAACTTGGTGGATCTAACACTGGCAAGGGGTCCTATTACTTGGTCGAACCACCAAACTTGGTCTAGGTTAGACTATTTCTTAAACTCCCAAGAGTTGGGAAGTCACTTTCCGAATGTATGGCAAAAGCGTTTGGATCATCTACTTTAGATCATTGGCCTATCTTGCTTGACTGCGGTGGTCTTTGTAATGGTCTTCGGTATTTCAAATTTGAGAATGTGTGACTGAAATCGGAGGGTTTTGTAGAGAGGGTCAAATAATGGTGGACTTCTTATCAGTTTCAAGGGACCCCAACTTCATTTTTGCAAATAAATTGAAAGCATTAAAAAGTGATCTAAAGCCGTGGAACAGGCAGTCTTTTGGCGATATTGGGAAAATCAAGAAGAGTAAGCAACTGAAAATTCAGGAGTTAGAGAGGTTGCAAAAGAGGCAACCACTAACTCAAGAAGAACAAGCGCAAAAGGCTTCATTGGTTTCTGATCTTGAGAGGACAATTTTATTAGAAGTGTCATAGCGTCAAAAATCTTGAGTTTTGTGGTCAAGGGAAGGAAACCGAAGTACAAAGTTCTTTTACAAAATCGCAAATTCTCATAGAAGAAATAACTACATTGAGGTGCTGAATATTGACGGGGTAGAATGCAGAGATGAACAAGTAATTCAAAACCTTGTTGATTTCTTCGAGAAGCTCCTATCCAAGCAGGTAGGTTAGCAACCTTCCCTAGATGGACTTGTATTTGATCTTATTCGGTCAAGTGACATGGCTCGGTTGGAGAGGGCCTTTGAGGAGATAGAGGTCTATGAGGTGGTAAGGAAAATGGTCAAGGACAAGGCTCTCAGGCCTAATGGGTTCTCTATAGGTTTCTTTCAAGATTGTTGGGATGTGATCAAGAAAGATTTGAAATTGGTTTTCCAGGAGCTTCTCTCTTATGAGAAATTTGAAAAAAGTCTTTACATCATTTTTCTTGCTTTAATACCCAAGAAGGTGAGGGCTTTGGAGCTTAAAGAGTTTCGGCCTATTAGCCTAGTGAATGGGGTCTACAAGATTATCTCTTAAGTTCTGGCAAACCGCCTCAACGAGGTGATATAGAAGATTATAACCAAACTCCAAAATGTTTTTGTTAAAGGGAGGTAGATTCTAGATGCAGTTCTTATTGCCAATAAATTTCTTGACAGTAAATTAAAGGCAAGCACATCCAAGATCAAGTGCAAGCTAGATATGCAGAAAGTCTATAATCATGTTTACTGGAATTTTCTTCTTTATTTACTTCAAAGATGTGGGTTCGGAGAAAGGTGGAAATGGTGGATCCATTGGTGCATTTCTATGGCGAGATTCTCAATTTTGATTAACGGTTGTCCAAAGGGTTTTTTTCACAGTTAACGCAATATGAGACAAGGAGATCCGTTATCATCTTTGTTGTCTGTTATTGTTATAGAGGCTCTGAGCAAGATGATCTCAGCTTTGGTGGATAATGGTTTTGTTAACGGTTTTTTGATTGGCTCCCCAGACAAAAGCACTATTAATATATCTCACTTGTTATTTGCAAATTATACGCCTTTGCTGTGTGAGGCCGATCTCAACCAAGTGCAAGTTCTAAAGGCTTTGCTGCTCTGTTTTGAAGCCACTCTGGTCTAAAAGTGAATTGTGATAAATTAGAGATGGTGCCAATCGGAGGTGCTCCTAACGTGCGACAGCTTGCAAATACTCTGGGCTGTAAGATTGCTTCCTTGCCTATGACTTATATGGAACTCCTATTGGGAAATGCATTGAGGGCGGCTTCCGTGTGAGATACTATGTCGAAAAAGTAAAGAGGAGACTGGCAGAATGGAGGTATGATTACCTTAGTCAAGAGCACCCTCTCTAATCTACCTCCTTACTTCCTATCCCTCTTCCCCATCCTGGCAAGTGTGGCAACTCATATTGAGAAGCTCCAACGTGATTTCTTGTGGGGAGGAATGCGGGAAGAGTTCAATTATTATTTAGTCAAGTAGGAGATAGTGTGTTGCCCAATCTCTAATAGTGGGTTGCGCAATAGAAATCTGAGGATGTTTAATCGAGCACTATTTGGTAAATGATTGTGGAGGTATAACAAAAAACCAGCAGCTTTATGGAAGTTGGTTATTGATTACAAATATAGCAACACATGGGGGGCTTGGTGCACTAGAGAAGTCCAGGGGGCTAATGGTGTGGGCATGTGGAAACACATAAGAAGAGAGTGGGAGGTCTTCAACCGACACTCTAGGATCCAGTTGGGTGCAGGAACCAGGATTTAATTCTAAAGAGATGTTTGGTGTGATAATAGAGTGGTGCAAGATGCTTTTCCGACACTTTTTCAGATTGTAAGTGCAAAAGATGCCACAGTGGCGAAAGTTATGGGGATTTCGGGAGAAAGTATTTATTGGAACATCAACTTTGTTAGGGCGGCATAGGATTAAGAGTTGAGCAGTTTTGCAGATTTTTTCAGTCTTATGTACTCCATACGGCCGAACATCCAGCAGGAGGATGCCATGTGGTATATACCTGCTAGGAAATGTGTTTTTTCTGTTCAATCTTTTTATAGTGTGCTCACTCTAGAGCCCGCAATCCAGTTTCCTTGGACGAGGTTATGGAAACACAAAGCACCCCTAAAAGTCTCTTTTTTGTGTGGACTGTTGCTTTAGGTAAGATTTCACTACTGAAAACTTGAGGAAAATGCGAGTCATCATTGCAAATTGGTATTGTATGTGTAGAAGGAGGAGTGAATCAGTGAATCATCTTCTTCTACACAATGAGACAGCAAGGGAACTTTAGAACGAGGTGTTTAGTAGATTGGATATAGCATGGGTTATGTTGGAGACTATTGTGGCAGCAATGGCGTGTTGGACAATTATTTGAGGCCTACATCAAATCAAACCGATTTGGAAGATGATCTATATCTGCATCATGTGGTGCTTGTGGCAGAAATGCAACAAGCAAACATTCGAGGACAAGGGGAGATCAAAAGAGGAGTTTAAAGTTTTATTTTTTAGAACTTTTTGTACACGAGCCATTACTGTGGATTTTCATAGCATGTACCTACATGACTTTTTTGCTTCAAATGCATCTACCTAGATAGGGCATAAGATTTTTGTAATTGGCATTTTGCCCATTGTTTGATTAATAAAATTTGTTATTACTTATCACAAAAAAAATAAAGCTAGACAGAGCTCTAACCAATACTATATGGTTAAGCCTTGGGACTTGATAGCAGACTAAACAAACAGAGGGTTCCTTCAGCTAAAATGCATGGTACGCCAATTAATTCTAGCTACTCATACATGCTGCCATGGCAAAAAAGAGAGTGAAGAGAGTGAAGATGATCATCCTTGTGTAAGCACAGGGCAGTTCCTAACTATTGTCCCTGGTCTAATGATATAATTTGTACCTACACGAAAAAATCATCTCATACCACCAACAAGCTAGACCACAAAGAACACAAGCTTACCACTTAATACGGATGAAAGCCTACCCATATCAGGCCCCTGTGTATGGTGAATGAGGGGAAGCTCCAGACATTTAATTCCATGTTTCGCCTGTACTTGACATTAGAAATATAATCTTAATTCAAAGATATATTTGAGTACCCATGCACCAAGAATTCCACTACAACATGTTTCCTAGTGGTGAAGATAACAAAACATGTCAGCTGGAAACATATGAGTGAGCACAGTACCCAAAAAAATGGATGAAAGCTTTTTCAAAGGACGTGGCAAGCACACCAAGAGAAAAATTATCACCTAGGCAACATCATGCAGGTTCATAAAATATTTGTAGTACTGGAAAAGGTTTAAATATAATATTGCTTATATTCTACTTATAGTTCTGAGAACACTTTTTTTTGGGTAGGTAAATATATAGTTTGGATAAGTAGCACTTAGATAATGCAGACGAAAAAAATACAATAGGTTAGTGGAAGAAAGACAATACATTCACGCAGTAAAATGCTAGGGGCTGTATCCATTTTACTGGGTGGCTCGAAGGATGTAACAGATTAGCAGTTGTGAATGAGTGGCAGTAAAGACAAAACAGATTAGCAACAGATTTGACATAGGGAATTAATAAAGTGGAAAATCAGGCTTTTTTCTTCTTCTTTTGGAGGGGAGTGGGCGGATTTCCACCTACTTGATTATCAACAAATATAAAGTCATTATCCTTTTAAGAGAGGCATTATTAAACATTATACATCTACTATCAAAACTAAATATTAAAACGATATAGTAAAAATGATAAGCTTCAAGAACATCTAGTTTTTAACACAATTATTTTTCAACGTTGAAGAAAAAAATAAAAGATATTTAACTTTCTAATTCTGCCACTATCAGATTACAAAATGGAAATGGGAAGAAGAGAGAACTAAGAAAATAGCAAGTTCTTCGCCATGGAGTGTTATCTTCTAAATGATCAAGGCATAGACAGACAGCAGATTATAACTTATTAGCAATAAAAAGAGGCACAATTTTTCTACTACTAATTTCTTTTTGCTTTCTCTCCATAGCCTAATAATGGCAATAAATATGTTTTCTCCTTTCCCTTTTTCTTTCTTCTTGCGCTTTCTCGTGGAAGGTGAAACAAATGTAGCTTAAAGAAGATTCTTTAAAATGATGAAAATTAATCTCTCGAAACGTAATATCAGTTCCACATGTAGCTGATGAGCTTGAGCTATCTTTCTTGAGATATTGAGAATTCTGATCAGATAGCCAAGAACGCACTAACTAGATAAAAAAAAGAGCACATAGCTCAGAATGCAGCGTTATTTTTTCCACATACATTCGAAGACCTAATGTGAAAAATTAAAACACAAGCCACGCTCAAAATATAAGCACACAAACTATTCTAAATAATTAAGGAGAACTAGACCACCAGATTCATCCATAGCATCGATAGGCCATTGCGAAATTCAAAAGAAGCTCAAAATGAATAAATCTAAAGAAAATAACAAGTCACTTCAGAATGTGAGGCAGAGAGGGATAGAGAGAGACACACACCAGAGCTCTAATGAGCTTGCCGTTCTTGCCTCGTTCTCTGGTGACCACGACTTTGGGCCCTGCTGGATTCGACGAAGAGCCCAAAGAAGAATTATGAGAAGCTCGGAATCCGAGAGCAATTCGCCTGCGGCGGTGAATTTGCAGAGGAGGAGGAGCAGAAGTAGACGGAGGGGAGAGAGAATAGAGAGAGGAGAGTTGAGGAGGAAGAGCCATCGACCGCAAACGTGTTGAGCAGAGGCTCTCCCCCAAACCTCCAGCTGTTGCCAAATTATCACACCCACAAAGAAATAATAATTTATTTATATCTCTGCAAAAGAGGACGTTAAATTAATCAATTATCGGTTTAATCATTTGATTATTTTTAAAGCCCGCGACCCGAAGAAGCTGCTAGAAGAAACGTGGCTTTCACTGGTAGGTCAGTGTAGCAGCCGATTCACAGATTGTGGTCCCCCAAAAGTCAAAATTGAATTGTCGAATAAATAGACGGTGGAGATATAAGAACAATTAACATTGTAACCGTTGTTAGGCGGTTCTGGTTTTTGCGACCCAGACTTTTTGCGTCCCAGACTCCCAACTGCACTACCCACCCACCCCTTAGGCTTGGGTGATGTGGGCGGTGCGCCCCTGCTACCAACACTTTGACAGCTCATACTTCTTATGTTTGGAAAATTAAATGTAATGTAATAATTTTAAGGGAGACATTGGGATCGGTTCGGCTGTTTCAACGTCTAAATAATTTAATGTTAGTTGGACTGTTTTATAAAAAAATATATATATTAAAATAAAATAAAAAAATATAATTAAATAAAAAATTAAATAAAAGTGATGAGAATTGCTCCGTTTGGGGGCAGACCGATTCTAATTTTAAATAAAAGTTAAATATTATATAAAATATTTTTAAAATATTTTTTTTTTAAATTGAAATTGAATTAAGATTTTAAAAATTGAATTATTTATTATATATTATATAAAAGTTTCTAAAAATTATAAATTATAATAATGTGATGAAACGAGAAGAATTGAAATTATTTATTATATAGATTGTTTTTCAATCTAAACAAATTCTTAAATTTCTTTATAAAATCTTGCTATAAGTTCTACTAATACAAAAAAAAATATTTTTTTTAATTTTATTTTTACTTAATGATTAAGAAAGTCTTTTTTTTAATGATGTTTAGAATTTTTAAAAAAATTATTTAAGAATATAAAAAACGAATAAAAAAAGTTATAAAAAAAAACTATGCTTCTTGAGACAAACTTGCGGAGGATGTAGCACTGTTTAAATGATATTTAGAATATTAAGGCATGCAAGTCTTATGAATTTTCTTTTAAAAAAATAATTAAATTCAAAATATATATGGAAGAGTTATTTCTTAATAGTAAAAAAAGTTTACAAAATTTATACAGACTGTATTAAAATGAAAATTTAATACAAAATTATTGAATTTTGTATTAAAATATTTGATTCGTTTAATTAAAAGTATTAAATTATAATTCTATATAACATAATATTTTAATTAATTAATAATCTAATACAAATTGACTCGTATATAATTTGAACTCGATTTGCCTATACATTCTTATTTTTAATTCTGAGCTTTTGAAATGTTTGTTAAAATTTTAGTTTTTTTCTTTCTAGAAATCGTTAAAACTCGGATTGTAATGAAAACTATTCTTGAACTTGTGATCGATCAACATCGTAAAAACAGGAAAAATAAAATAAAATAAAATAAGAATGATGGGTGGCGTGCTTAAATAATTAAAATTAAAAATAAAATAAAAGAAAAAATTTGTGAAGTGAAGTTCAGCGAACGGCCTAGTTTGTTTTTAGAGATGAGATTGAAAAAAGATGGATCAGTTAAGATTAAAATGAAAAGTTAAATAAAATATTATTATAATTTATATTTTTTATATAATTTTTGTATTGAGATTTGAAAAAGTTAAATTGTTTATATTATTTTGTATTAAAATTTGAAAAAAGTATAATAATTAGATAAGATATGATAAAATAAGATATGTTTTGAAAACAAACGAAGCCATTGATGAGCATTTGTCATCCGCTTGTTCAAGAATAAGAGTTAAAATGTCAAAGCTGTAATGAACGAACGAAATGCAGCCGCCTCCTGTCCCACCACTAAAATTATGTGAATGACCCCACTACTATTATTTTAAATTCTGCATAGTGACTTGTATAGTAATTTCAAAACCTATAAATAGGGGTTTCAGTTGTAATGAAATTCATAAGAAAATATAGAAAGAGAAAGAAAGTTTCAGTTCTTAAGAGTTCTAGAGAGAATTTCTTATTTCTCTTTTGCAATAGTAGTTTCCTTTCTTTAATTTTATAACACGTTATCAGCACGACGGTTCTACCAATTATGAAACTAGTGGCCTTATTCCTCTGTAAGTTTTTCAATATATTATTTGAAGTCTTTAATATATTTTATTGATGATTATCTGTGTGAATTTATAAATATGAGATACACATATTTATTTTATTATTTATATGTGTAGAAAATGGCAAATCTTACAAAATTGAAATTTGTTGCTCTTGATATATCTGGAAAAAATTATTTATTCTGGATACTTGATACTGAAATACATCTTGATGCAATGAATCTGGGAGAAACTATTAAAGAAGGAAATCAAGCATCCCTGCAGGAACGTGCTAAAGTAATGATTTTCTTTTACCACCATATTCATGAAGAATTGAAAACTGAATATCTCACAGTAAAAGATCCATATATTTTGTGGAACAATTTAAGGGAGAGGTATGAACACCAGAAGACTGTCATCCTCCCAAGAGCTCGTTCTCAATGGATGCACCTGAAGTTGCAAGATTATAAAAGTGTTAGTGAGTATAATTCGGCACTTTTTAAAATAAGCTCAGTATTAAAATTATGCGGTGAGAAAATCACCGATGATGATATGCTAGAGAAGACTTTTACTACATTTCATGCCTCGAATGTGCTCCTGCAGCAGCAGTATCGAAAGAGAAAGTTCAAAAAATATTCTGAACTTATATCATGTCTTCTAGTAGCTGAGCAGAATAATGAGCTCTTATTGGAAAGCCACCAGTCATGCCCTACTGGCTCAATATCATTCCCTGAAGTGAATGGTAATAGGTTTGCATCATTCCCAGAAGTGAATAGTGCATCCTTTAGAAGAAATCGGAAGCGTGGACGTGGTAGGAGAAATTATAGAAATGTTGGTCCCAGGAGTGACAACATTAAAATGGATTATAATATACCATATCACCAGAAGTGGGACAATTCAAAAAGGGGTAAAAATCCTCAGAATAATTTTTCAAAAAAAAGTGAAGAGGTGTGCCATAGATGTGGAATGACTGGACATTGGTCACGTACCTGTCGTACGGCCAGGCACTTAGCTGATTTATATCAAACTTCTATTAAAATAAAGAATAAAGTGCATGAAACAAATTTAGTAGAACCATCAGATGATTTATTAGATTCAGTAGATGTAGACGTTACTCATATTGATGTATCTGATTTCTTTAATCATCCTGAAGGTAGTATTGAACACTTAATTGGAGATGGAAGTGTTCCACTCAATTAATGTATTTTCTTTCTATCTGTAATAAAAGTTTTGTATATTTTGTAGAATCATGGATCACATTGATGAGCTTTTTATCTCTGAGTTGAATGATAAAGATATATGTCTGGCTGACAGTGCTACAACTCACACAATTCTAAAAAAAAAGAAATATTTTCAAAATCTAACACTAAGTAAAGCCTATGTCCATACCATATCAGGTTCATCGAATTTAATTGAGGGCTCCGGAAGAGCTTATATTGTGTTGCCTAATGGCATTAAATTTTGTATTGATGATATTCTATTCTCTTCACAATTCAGAAGAAATTTATTGAGTTTTAAAAATATACGTCGTAATGATTACCATATTGAAACGACCAATGAAGGCAGTAAAGAGCATCTCCTTATTACTAAAACAATATCGGGCCAGAAGCTCGTATTAGAAAAACTGTCTGCTCTATATTCTGGATTGTATTATACAAAAATGAGAACAATTGAATCATATGTGGTAATGCACCAGAAGTGCATTGACCCTAAAGTATTTATGACTTGACATGATCGCCTTGGACATCCGGGTTCTATAATGATGAGACGAATTATTGAAAATTCGCATGGACATCCCTTAAAGAATCAAAAGATATTTCTACCCAATGAATCTCCTTGCTCTGCATGTTCTCAAGGTAAGTTAATTATTAAACCATCTCCCTCAAAAGTCATTGTTGAATCTCCATCCTTTTTACAAAGGATTCACGGAGATATATGTGGGTCTATTCATCCATCAAGTGGACCATTTATATATTTTATGGTTCTAATTGATGCATCTAGTCGATGGTCACATGTTTGTCTTCTTTCCACTAGAAATGTTGCATTTGCTAGACTTCTTGCTCAGATAATTAAACTACGAGCACAATTTCCTGAGTATCCAATTAAGACCATTCGATTGGATAATGCAGGTGAATTTTCATCTCAAGTTTTTGATGATTATTGCATGTCAATAGGAATAGATGTTGAACATCCTGTTGCCCATACACACACACTAAACGGTTTAGCTGAGTCTTTGATCAAAAGGCTTCAACTAATCGCTAGACCTTTACTTATGAAATCAAGACTACCTGTTTCTGCTTGGGGACATGCTATACTTCATGCAGCATCTCTAATTCGTATTAGACCATCTGCATATCATAAATATTCTCCATTACAGCTTGCATTTGGTCAACAACCAAATATTTCTCATCTTCGTACTTTTGGATGTACTGTATATGTTCCAATTGCACCTCCACAACGTACAAAAATGACCCCTCAACGTAGACATGGGATATATGTTGGTTTTGATTCTCTATCCATTATTAGATACATTGAACCCCTTACAGGGGATATGTTTAAAGCACGTTTTGAGGATTGTCATTTTAACGAATCAAATTTTCCGTTAATGGGTAACGAAAAGTCGGTGCCTGAAGCACAACAAGATATTACTTGGGATAATAAGACCCTGTCTCATTTTGATCCTCCTACAAATGAATGTAAACGGGAAGTTCAAAGGATTATTCATTTGCAAAATGTTGCAAATCAGTTACCGGATGTATTTACTGACACTAAAGGTGTAGTAAAATCTTATATTCCTGCTGTTAATACTCCAGTAAGGATTGAAGTCCCTGAAAGACAAATTGTCAAAACAGTAATAGGTGAATCTAAAACACGCCTGAAGCGTGGAAGACCTATTGGTGCAAAAGACAAAATTTCCAAAAGGAAAAGCATAAAAAATGAATTTGGTGTTCCTGAAAAACACGTACCCACAATACAGGCCACAAATATAATTGGTGCTCCTAAAGAGCTCAAATCTTCTATTCTAGAACCTCTTGAAGAAGAAACTCTTGAAGAGTATAAATCTCCTAAAAAGGGACCTCCTGAAGAGGTGTGTCATGAAATGTTTTCCCCTGAAGAGGAACAGGTACCTGAAAATAATAAGATCTCAATACATTTCATGAAAACTGGAGAAATTCTGGATAGAATAAAACTGTTTTCAACAACATATTTTCATATAAAATGACCCTTGACATTACCAGAAGTAATGAAGAAAGTGAGCCAAAAAGTGTCGAAGAATGCCAACGTAGAAATGATTAGCCAAAATGGAAAACAGCTATTGAAGCTGAATTAAATTCGCTAGCAAAACAAGAAGTATTTGGACCTGTTGTCCAAACACCAAAGGGTGTGATGCCTGTTGGATATAAGTGGGTATTTGTACAAAAACGTAATGAGAATAATGAAATTGTGCGATACAAAGCACGACTTGTCGCACAAAATTTCCTGTAGAAACCCGAGATTGATTATGAAGAAACATACTCTCCCGTTATAAATGCAATCACATTTAGATTTTTGATTAGTCTGGTTGTTACAAAAGGATTAGAAATGCGGTTGATGGATGTAGTCACTGCATATTTATATGGATCCTTAGACCATGACATATATATGAAAATCCCTGAAGGATATAAGATGCCTGAAGCATCTACAAATACATCTAGAAATATGTACTCAATCAGACTACAAAGATCTTTATATGGGTTGAAGCAATCCGGACGCATGTAGTATAATCGCTTAAGCGAATATCTATTGAAAGAAGGATTTGAGAATAATCTTATATGCCCATGTGTTTTTATTAAAAAATCAGAATCCGAATTTGTCATTATTGCGGTTTATGTTGATGATTTAAATATTGTGGGAACTCCTGAAGAGATCTCAAAAACCGCTATATATTTAAAGAATGAATTTGAAATAAAAGATCTTGGCAAAACAAAATTTTGTCTCGGCCTGCAGCTTGAGCACTTGCCAAATGAAATTTTTATTCATCAGTCCATGTACACTGAGAAAGTCCCAAAGCATTTTTATATGGACAAATCTCATCCACTGAGTACTCCAATGATTGTTCGAACACTTAATATAAAGAAAGATCCATTCCGTCCTTGTGATGACGATGAAGAAATTCTTGGTCCTGAAGTACCATATCTCAGTGCAATTGGAGTTTTGATGTATCTTGCAAACTGCACTCAACCAGATATTATATTCTCAGTTAATCTGTTTGTAAGATATAGTTCTGCACCAACTCGAAGGCATTGAAATGGCATTAAACATGTCCTTCGTTACCTTCATGGTATGGTTGATATGAGATTATTTTATCAAAGTGGTTCAAGTCCAGAATTGATTGGGTATGCAGATGCAGGTTATCTTTCAGACCCACACAGAGGTAGATCTCAAACTGGATATTTATTTACTTATGGAGATACTGCCATATCATGGAGATCTGTTAAGCAGACGCTATCTGCTACTTTTTCAAATCACTCAGAGATCATTGCTATTCATGAAGCAAGTCGAGAGTGTATTTGGTTAAGATCAGTTATTCAACATATCCAGGAAAAGTGTGGATTTCCCATGATCAATAATAGCCCAACAATCTTATATGAAGATAATACTGCTTGTATCACTCAAATCAGAGGAGGATATATCAAAGGTGACAGAACCAAACATATTTCACCTAAATTCTTTTATACTCATGAATTTCAAGAAAAATGTGAAATTGATGTCAAGCAGATACGATCTAGTGATAATCTAGCAGATTTATTCACAAAGGCGTTACCAACTTCCACATTCAAGAAGATTGTGCATAACATTGGAATGCGAAGACTCAAAAATCTTTTGTCATACACTTTTCAGGGGGAGTAAATGTGCTGATTGTACTCTTTTTCCTTCGCTAAAATTTTGTCCTACTGGGTTTTCCTCTGCAAGGTTTTAATGAGGCAATCTTAAAGCACTTGTGGATACATAAGAAGACTGTACTCTTTTTCCTTCGCCATTGGTTTTTCTTCCTACTGGGTTTTTACTTGACAAGATTTTAACGAGGCAGATTCCTTATTGGCGGTCATTCAAGGGGGAGTATAATGAACGAACGAAATGCAGCCGCCCCTGTCCCACCACTAAAATTATGTGAATGACCCTACCACTATTATTTTAAATTCTGCATAGTGACTTGCATAGTAACTTGAAAGCCTATAAATAGGGGCTTCAGTTGTAATGAAATTCATAAGAAAATATAGAGAGAGAAAGAAAATTTCAGTTCTTAAGAGTTCTAGAGAGAATTTCTTATTTCTCTTTTGCAATAGTAGTTTCCTTTTTTTAATTTTATAACAAAAGCAAAATTTATTGAATTGTTGAAAGTTATCATTTAAAAATTACAAATTTATATATTTATCAAAAAAATTCGATCATATTTGATCTGATTTTTGTTAGACAAAATTTTAGTTTGATTATTTATAAAAAATACTTTTATTTATTTATTTTTTATCTCTCTACTTTTAATTAAATTTGATCAATTTTTTTATAAATGTATAAATTTATATTTTTGGAATAATAATTTTAGATAATTCAATAAAAATGTTTTTAAATAGTAGGTGGGGGTGGGATAGAGATAGGGGTAGGGGTGGGACCCGGGGGGGAACTGTGTCCATGGTACATGTATTACGTTACTTTAATCTTTTTTGCCATTATATTTGTGCAGATTGTGGAAATTGGAATGCGTAATTAAGCGGCCGTACCATTTGTTTTTTACTTTTTATTTATTACATTCGGTTCTAATATTATTTTTATTTCAATAATTCTATTTAGAAGCATTTACACTAAATATTATTAAATTTTAAAATTTAATTATCACAAATCAAAATATATCATATAAATACTATATAATGTAAAATCTTTCAAATAACACTACTTTATTTGAAAAAACACAAAACTTCATCTCTTTATACCATATTTTGAGTTTTCTATATCTTGAGAAGGAAAAGATTGATATTCAAATACCCTCAACGTTTTTATTACTCATTTTATTATCTATTTACAAAGTCTTTAACCGAAAAATAGGAGTAATTATTAATTAGTCAGAGAATACAAACACATCTAAACTATAAAAAAAAAAATACAAGATTACTATTATAACAGTAGATAAATAGTCTAAAACTTGGTTTGTTTTCATAAATAAAATGAGATAAAAGTTAAAAATTGAATAAAATATTATTGTAATATAGTTTTTAATATTAATTTTATTTTAAAATTTGAAAAGTTGTTTTTAAATTTGAAAAAGTTGAATTATTTATTTTATTTTGTATGAATATTTAAAAAAATAGTAATGATAAAATAAAATAAGATGAGATGAGAGTTTTTGTAAAAGTGAACAAGGCCTAAAATGACATCAAACAAATTTACCATTTAGCATCAATGTCAACGGAAAATGGTGGGATAAATAGGAGCACTATTAAATGCATATTTAGAATTGCGGTGGAAAATATAACTTATAACTTAAACAATAAATTCTATACTTTAAAAAGTTATTTACTATTTAGTGAAGATGTATCTATAATGCTTTTAAAGTTAATTATAATAATTTTTTTAAAATATATAATTATCCACAAAAACTTTTTAATAAAAACTTTAATTTAATATTTTTTGAAAAAACTAACTTTCAGCCTTTTTTTTTTAACTGACTAAATATTTTTTTTTATAAAAGTATCAAATATGTTAGTTTTTTTTTTAAATAATTCTTATTTATTAAAAGTATTTTTTAAACTTCAAAACATAATTCCAAACGGACTTTAACAGAAGTTACCTTGGGCAATTAATTTAGAATGCCCAGGGTAAGTAAAAAACAATGCAAATTATTCTTGCATGTCCAAACAGCAGCATATCATTTTTAGGTCTACTCACTAGCCTTTTATGCAAAGACGTGTTGCAGCTCCATTTTCTATTACAGGAGAGAGTATAGGAGAGAGTATAGGAACAAATTGAAAAATCAATAAACCGGTTTAAATTGGGGGAATCGATTTGATTTTGGATCGGTAGTAATCCAGAATCAATTTTCGTAATGTCTAAACCGGTTGATGCTAATCTAGTTTTGATTTTAAGCTTTTTAAAATCAGACCGATCTAGATTTTAATATAATATATATTTTAAATTATTTTTTTAATATTATGTGTAATATAAAATAATATTTAATATTTTATTCATTAGTATATAATATAAATTAATTATAATTTACGTTTTATGACCTATAATATTATATTATTATTAGTAATATATTTTAAGTCTATGTATACATTACAATACTAAATAATTATATATGAAATAATGATATAATAATACTAATACTAATATTATTTATATTAATATATTAATAATGATACCATCACTATTAATGATATGATTATAAAAAATTAAATGTACTATAATTAATACTAATATATAATTATTTTAATCACTATAACTAATACTAATATATATACTAATAATCTAAATAAGCTAATTTAAAATTGAAAATCGAATCGAACCGGACGGAAACCGATAAAACCAATACTACCGATTTTAGAAAGTAACCGGTGCATAATCGATTTTGAAAAATACAAAATTAATAGTACCTGTTAGGTTCTAAATTTTGTCCAATACCGAACCGATTATCCTAATTACAAGTTAAATATTATCTATTTGCCAACAGGTTACTTATTTTTCGAAAGGCAATACATACAACTTCCTTCACAACCCTGTTTTAAATTATGGACATTTTTATAAAACAATGCTAAAAGTAACATCGTTTTATAAAAATATCCTCAATTTAAAACATGAGAATATAAAAAATTGTTAAAAAAATTTACGTGCATCATTACTAAAAAATAAAACTTCACAAAAATACTTGTCAAATATTCCAATAAATAAATTTCTCATTAAGTCCAGCGATTCTAACAAAGAATTAATCGAATCCCTACGGAATTATGCTATCAAAATTCAGTTCCACTCCACAATTGGAGGGATTTAAGACCGTGAAACCAAGCCCATTACAGAGAAATGGAGCCAATTTTGCCCCATCTAGAGTGATAATGCTTGCTTGTTTAGTTCCTTCAGTTTACCTGTTGTTGGTGGTTGCCATAAACAGGGTAAGCTCCATATGCAGCAGCATACACGCTTGGGTCATGAGGACCCGGCAGAGCATACCCATAACCATCATAAACCGCGCCTCCATAGTATGCCCCACTCCATTGGTTGCTAAAATCTGCTCTAAACTGCCAAATCCCAAAAAAATGAAAATAAGCCAACGAATCAGAATTTATCAAGAGATCATCCGAATTTGATTGTTTTTTAATAGATTACTACAGATGAGCTCAAGAGCAAGTATAAAGACTTCCAGTTCTGAGTCATATCCTATATATAGAAGGCTAGAAGAACCAATATTTATGATTATATAATTCCTCATAAAGCAGGCAGCAATTGCTTGGTTTAGGATTTAAATGAACTAGGATTTAAGAGAACGGTCAGAGAGAACTAAAATCAGTTGTCCACAACAATTGCAATGTGAGAACTCTACAGTCTCGTTCGGATAATGAGATAAGATGAGATGATTTTAAATAAAAGTTGAAAATTAAATAAAATATTGTTCGAATATTATTTTTTAATATTATTATTATTTTACGATTTAAAAAATTATTATATTTTGTATGAGAATTTGAAAAAATTGTAATAATGAAATTAAATAAGATGAGAGAAAACATAAATCTTTGAAAGGTCTTTACAAACACCCAAAACATAAGAAGCAGTAAAAGGAAGCAAGGGATCTGTACCTGCTTATTTGCTGGATTGCGACCCCAAGAAAGACGCACTGTTTGATTGCCAATTACCGTACCATTCAATTTCTGCAATGCCTCTTCGGCATTATTCCTGTGAAGAGAGATTAAAAGAATCAGGTAGTAATGGACAAGCTACCATTTCAACCTACCATCTCTTTTTCCTTTTTTTTTTACCCCATATAAGTAGTTATACACATAGAAAGTCTCGAGCTCCCAACCTAACCTTGTATCCAAATGTCATAGGGGAAAGAGGATGCCACAATTAAACTAAAACTCATTGAAAAGATTCTTATGTACCATCTAACCATGTGACAAATCAAAGTTACGGCCAGAAACTGTACCTGTTAGCAAATTGTACGAACCCACAACCTTTCCCAACAGGTATTTTAACAGAGACTATCTCACCATACTGTAAGAAAGGCTGCTTAAGATCCTCATCTGTGACGTTAGGATCCAACCCTCCAACAAACACCTAATATAAGATTTGGGTTAGTAATTTAAAGTAGGTAAGGCTCCCAATGGTTATAATTTAAAACAAAAGGAAAAAACTCACTGTTGTGTTTGTTGAATCACCGTCGGACTGGTGCGTACCATTTGATGCATACCCACCTAACAAAAATCGAAGATAATTAAAGCACAGAAAAATAGGCAAAGTCTAAGCTATAAGCCATGGTTAAATAAAGATAGCTCACTTCACACTTCAAACCCTGTTCTGGACCAACTACAAGCAGCCTTCTTTATGACATGATACTTATTTCATAAGTGAGAATTTTATTACAAGCTCATAGTGGCACAAGTTTACAGGAAGTATACAAGAGAACATATGACTCAAGAAATGAGAACACCAATAATAATGAAATCTACAAACGTAGGAAAGTGGAAACTGCAGTAGGCCGTAATCCAAACATATGGAGAGTTGAACATGATGGACTCTAGCTCTTACAACATCCTCCTCCAGTCTTCAAAGCTTTGGGCATTGGATTCCTCCCAAAGGCACCACATTAGGCATAACAATATCATCTGATATACTTATCTCGACAAGGACTACCCATCAGCCCTTTCCAGCAACCCAATAAACCCACAATCCTTTTAGGCATAACCCACTTAATCCCAAGCGGCTAAAAATCAAATCCTACAATTCTCTAGCCACATCACTGTTGAGAGATGATCAATTGATTCCCCACTCTTCTTGCACATATAACACCAATTCGTCTCCAAAGTGTGATTCTTCCTTTGATTATCCATGGTTAAGATCATCTCTAGAGCAGTCATTAATATAAAGAATGCCATCCTAGTGAGAGCTTTGTTGCAGGCAAATGCTTTTCCAAGAGAAACAATTACCCTTTTGGGGGCTAAGAATGCGGTAGAATGTGTGAAACTCAAATGTATTCTTCTTTGATAGGATCATCATGTCATCTTCCCTAGCTCCACTCAATCTAGTTGAATATGAAAGATTGAAGAATGTGGAAAATAAATCCACTTCCCAATCATGAGTCTATTGAATAATGGTTATTTGAATTTTATAATGTTATTAGTTGGATTTTCTTGAGCCTCAGAAGCAATCAATAACTCCAAACAGAATCTCATTATGGGTTAGGTGCAAGAGATCATGGTACAAATCAGAGATTTCTTAACTAGCCAGCATCATTCAATGAGATAAACCATTGATGATACAGAAACAATGCAACACGGATGATCCAGCCCTCCCTCCCCCTCCCCTTGAACACAAAAATCATCTCCTCCTCCACTCATATAGGATGAAAAAATAAATCACTCAATAATTTTACACATCCACATGACACATCTACTAATGAGTCAATTGACACCAAAAGCCTCAACAAGGAAGAAGGGGGAAAAGAGAGGGGGGGGGGGGGGGGGTAAGGACTAGAAAGCTAAGAAAAAGTTGGCTAGCTAAGTGGCTCAATAAACAATAAGGTGGCATTTGTAGGGGGGAGTAGAAAAAGTCATGTGGGTTAAAACTAAAAAGCTAAGAAAAAGTTGGCAAGAAGCCAGTGACCAAGAAGCTTCGGTGGAAAATCTCTTGATTTGATCGGGCGACTAATTTCAATGGAATGTCACCTTCAATAGAGCAGTGCAAGATTGGGAAATAGACAGTTTTCAAACTTTTTTCAGCTACATTTATTTTATTATGCCAAGCGGAAGGAGAGCTGATAAACTCTGGTGGACACCATCAAGCAAGGGTAACTTTTTGGTTCAATCCTTTTATAAAGTGCTAACACGCTCGACGAATACACACTTTCCTTGGAGGAAAGTTTGGAGGAATAAGGCCCCCCAAAGCCCTTTTCTTCACTTGGACAGCTGCACTAAACAAGATCTTGACTATTGATAACTTGAGAAAGCGCAGAATCATTATCACAGATTGGTATTGCATGTGCAAGAATTCAAAAGAATCTATGGATCACCTTTTGTTACACTACGTAGTAGCCAAACACCTGTGGGATGATGTCTTCAGCCGTGTTGGCTTGAACTGCGTAATGCCGACTTCAGTGATTGGGCTATTGGCTAGTTGAATATCTCTTGGAGGTGCTACTCCCATTAAATCAGTGTGGAAGATAGTCTCTATCTGCATTATGTGGTGCATTTGGCAAGAGCGCAACAATAGAACCTTTGAAGATAAAGAACGAACACCGGAGGAGCTTATCTCTCACTTTTATTGCACTTTATTGTTCTGGGCTCTAGCCATAGATTTTAATGGTCTTAACTTTCATGATTTCCTTGTATCATCCAGTCCACCTACGACCTAGATAAGTCTCATCTATTGTATACCATCTTGTGTGCTTGGGCTTTGCCTATTTCTATTAATAAAGTGTTTACTTATCAAAAAAAAAAAAAATGGCAAGCTAAGTGGCTCACAAAGCTACTGTTTTTGAAAGTTGTGTTTTTATATATTCAAAAAAGCAGTATGTTGAAATTCCACAAAGCTACTGGCAGAACAGGAAAACACCACAGCAGTATATTTGAAATTCAATCAGCTGCAAAGTTTTGAAAGAAAAGAAGAGCAGAAAGGTAGAGTGCCATCTCAAAGATGTAGCATATAGCCATTCGAAAGGGGAGGAAAGGAAGAACAAAAGGTTTCACTACTTCACAAATATCAATCGAGAAGTAGCAGTTGTATGTACGAAGGGAAGCAGTTAGGGGTGTGATTCTAGACACCCACAATCATATGCATGTCTTTTCCCATATGAAGCATTATAGAGTATCCTAAAAAACTCGTTTATCTGTGCATGGTGTCTTGAAGAGAGAGAGAGAGAGTTTAGCAAAACATATAGAGGCCCTACCAATATATTTGAAGGAAGACAAAGCATAATACTTGAGCTGTGAAAATAAAACATGTATTCCACAATAGAAAACAAAAGGACCAATATAACAGCCAATTTTATTATTTTGTAGCAAGCAGAGTAATTAATTACCTTGTGATTGCTGATATCCAGATGACTTTCTAGGAGTTGCAGCACCAACGCGCATAGGCCTGCTCGAACAATAGGCACCATTCATCTCAGTCAAAGCCTGTGATCGCTCATTATCATCCCCAAACCTCACAAAACCATAACCCTTTGATCGGCCAGTATTGGCATCAAAAACAACTTTTGCAGCTTTAACTGATGGATATCTACTAGCAAAAGTTTCATGCAATAGGCTATCTGTAACATCTGCAGCTAAATCTCCAACAAAAATAGAAATATCTGGAACGTTATCAGACCGCTTGTCACCCGTGCTAAATGTTGCCCAGTTCAGACGGAAGGGCTGTTCTGTATTAGGCATCAAAATACCAGCATAATTTTGTAGAACTTTCTCCGCTGCTGCATGTGAATAGAATTCCACAAATCCATAGCCCTCTGATAAGCCAGTCTGTTTATTACGAATGACCTTAATAGAGGCAATCTGCATGATACATGACAATGGGTTATAGGCAATGGTAACAACAAATCAAAATAAATCTGAATGTCCTAGCGTATCATAGCCATAGTTTTAAAGATCATTTCTAGGAAAAAAAAATCAGCAACTAATTTCCATCAAAATAAACCTAGCCAATTTTCCTTATTACTGATAAAAATGAGATCAGTACCACCGAGTAGGTCTTGGCCCATTTTTACTTCAATAAACACGATTAAAAGAAAAAAAAAATCAAATACACACATAAACTCAATGCAACTAGCTTTTTTAATGATATTAATTATAATGTAAACTTCTTTTTTTCAGTAGAAATTCCCCTGCATTTTTTTGTAAATCAATCGTGACCCATTTCTAAAATAAAGTAATAACCAAAATCGAAGCAATGAAAATATTGGAATTTTGAAGATCATGAACTTTCACTGAAAGAACTTAGAAGTCTCTTCATCAATACCTTACTTTTATTTATTTTTTTAATAAGTACAAAGAAAATTTTATTGACAACTAAATGGGCATAGCCCAAGTGCACAAGAAGTATTATGAGAAATACCTTACTTTTATGGGCAAAAATTATATAGATTTCAATAGGTGAAAGGAGGGGCTTTTTTGGGAAGTGAGATGGTCTCATCTTATTTCAAAACTTCTTATAATTTCCTTCTCAAATGTTACTCAAGCACAAATACTTTTCAATTTCAAAACTTCAACTTTTTTACCTAATCATTACAACTTTCTCAAACTTCCAAACAAAACACAAAAAATTACTACTTTATCAAATTAAAAATTAATATTTATATTAAAAATCAATATACTAACAACATTTTTACTTTAAAATATTTTTATTCAATTTCTTCTCTCTTCATTCCCAAAACCAAATAAAACATCTTAATTCAAACCATTTCAATAATATTCACAGAATTCTCATCCCATCTCACTTCCTAAACAAGCACTAAAGTCTTCATGATTTTCTTGTATCAGTTTCTAGTTCTGATCCTTAGCTAGGTGCTTTCTGTTGTATGCATTGTGTATTGGGGCTACACGTACTTATTATTATTATTATTATTATTATTATTATTATTATTATTATTATTATTATGTTGGGGAACCTCTCCAAAGCAGGGCCCTTCGGACCCACCCCTGCAGAGTAAACTTGGTCCCGTGCACACACCTACTTATTATATATCAATAAAGTCTTTGTTTACCTATAAAAATAAATAAATAACCCAAAATTGTAGTAGTGTTCCATGTTGATGCACTCAAATTCTAACATAGTTAAATATAAGAAGACACCTAGCTGACTCTAATAAAAATTCTGGCTTTTGACATAAAAGAGGAAGTTGCACCAAAACATCATCACAGAAAACCTTGAATTTTACTCTATATCTGTTCTTGCCCATAGTCATACACTGTCAAATGAACATATTAGTAGGCAAGAAAGAGCTTTTTCCCAGCAATGATTATTTATATAACACCAACCTCTGATTCTCTATGTATATCTCTGATATGCAATTTGACTTCAATAATTGTAATTCCCATATTCTATTATAAAAGAGATTGTTCCCATGGCTTCTCCACTTGCAATCTTTACTGGCATCTGTATACTCTATATCCATCGGTGCCTTTAAACAACCAATGGCAGGCCTAGTGTAATCTAGCTTAGAGCACTAATATGAAGGAATTACTATTCAAAAGTCAAACTAAAAGTACTTCATTTTATTCTCCCTACTTTCTTTTCCTCATTTTTGATCAAATATGACGAAAGGTTTTTTATGGATCCAATGTGGGATTTTTTTAGGTGTTCATTTTATATCAAACTTGTACTTTCCATCAAATTTTGAAAGAAAGTTTTGATGGAACCAATGCTAATGTTTTTAGAGGCTAACACACATAGCTCTCAGCAGTAAAAGCAAATTAGGAATCCTTTTCTCGCTAGGCCAATGGAGGATACCAAAGTATATCAAACATTAATTGTAGAATCAACTCCCTCTTCTGGTTAGGTAATTAATGCAGCACGCAGCTAGTGCAATATTGCTTCTTTTGGACAATAACTCCAACTTAACACCAGCTTCCCTTTTATTTAACTCGATTATAACTCAAACGTTCCTCTTATAACGTCACCGTTTCCCAGTAAAAAGCTCCCATTTTTAATCATTTCAATCATACAATGTTCACGTACATAACCAAAATCCAGCACAAACGCAGCTAATAGAAGCCATGGAAAAGCTAAACCAAAAAACAATACGTGAGCTTAAAACATGAATAAATTATATTATCCACTCAAAAGATAATTCCTTGCTTAAAGCATCATCATCATCATATATATATATATATATATATATAAAATATTCAGGATTTTATTTAATCAATATCAAGTTATGTTCATGTGACAAATCAAAAACCAAATCAGCAAATACAGTGAAAAACCACGTTACGAGTATGCATGTGCCGATGGGAGAATACACAAAAGAAAGAAGATAAATGGATAACGAAATAAGGACCTCGCCGGTGGAAGCGAAGCAGCTATGGAGATAATTCTCGTCCATCCAGTGGTGCAAATCGCCGATCCAGATCGTCTTGTTCTCGCCGCCAGATCCCTGCTGCTGCTGCTGTAGATGTTGTGTATGATGCTGCTGCGGGTGTTGTACCTGTACGTGCTGCTGATACAGATGGTACGGAACGTAGTGATGCGGTGGCGGCGGCGGCCCGTAATGCTGAGGTGGCATCATCTGGTGCTGCATTACCATCGGTGGTGCCGCCGCCGGGTACTGCATCGCCATCCACTGAGGCGCCGGCGGTTGCGGCTGTCGTTGACTCTGCTTCTCCGGCGGCTGCGTGTTCGAATCAGAGCCGTTGGATTGCATCTTATCTTTATCTCTTCTCCCCTAGTCCACACTATAAAATTCCCAAAAACAAAAAAGATTCAAAATCTCAGAACCTGAAAACAAGAAGATCGAATGCGAGAGAGAAGGGGGGGTTTCGTGGAGAGAAGTAGAGAACAGTGTTAGGGTCCAACACCCCAAAGAAAGACGAGGATTTATCTTGTAGCTGTGAGGATCACGGTTGTCATTTCAACCGTTGGATCACGTGGTAGGGTTGAGCTGCACCGTTGGATTCGTAGACAAGGATATACATAACTACGATCTATTGGTGGTACAACGAAGAGGCCGAAGATTTTATTACCTCACGACTCACAAGTCACACGTATGTTCAACTGCCCTTTTATCGCAGTGAAATTGCGACGACATCTAAAGCCCAAAGCACCGGCGGAATTACGCTGATGCTACGAAGTCTAAAACAAAACTAATAAATATTATTCAAATTTACATCAAATTTGTTAAAAAATAATATTAATCCCAAATAATTAGGAAACTTCTTCAAAGCTTTTAATAATGTAAAAATTCTCTTATAACCTCATCTAAAATTCTTGAATCTTTTTAAAATTATGAAAAAATTAATCTTAAAGAAAAATAATATTTACAATCGAAAATATTCCAATATCGTATAATTTTTTTAAAAAATAAAACAAATACAGAATATATTTAAAAAAAATTAATTTTTTTAGTTGCAGACCTTATTATTGTTATTTGTTCCCAACGATTGTATATATCTAACATTATCTTTCCTAAAGTCCATAGTTCTTACATATAAAAATGAGCATACATACATTAAAAAAACTTATATATATACCTCCCAAATTTTAAAAGCTTTGAAGATATGGATGAAAAATTATCCAAAATTTAGTCGCTTAAATATGAATTATATATATATATGAATATCTTCACGCTTTTATGTGTATATATATATATATGAGCAGAAGGATGAGGATCTAAATCATGCTGTCATTTACTATCCTAGACTGAAACATGTGTTGTCCTCTCAACTAAAGTATATATATAACAATGCAGTTCAGAGAGATTTTGTTGAAGTGGTGGATCAAGTCATAAGCAGTAATGAACCTGGTGTATTAGAGAAGCTGTTTTTATGCTTGTGGGGAACTTGGTATAGTAGAAACCAACTTATCTTTGAGAATAAAACACTAATTCCACAATAGGCAATTGATCATACAATTTCAGTAGCAAGTGAGTATAATTGTTCAATAAATTAGAAATAGCAGGGTGGCAAGTCTTAGGGGGTTGAGTTCCTCCATCTATAGGGGCATTAAAGTTGAATGTTGATGGGACATTATTTGAAGACCAATGCACGTATGGAATAGGAATAATCTTTCAAGATGAGACGAGTCAAGTGGTATTTACTGTAAGTAAATCAGAACATGACAATATGGACCCAATGGAAGTGGAACTGCTTGCTTTATTCATAGGTTTACAGCTTTGTGTTTCATTGTCTATTTTGAATTTGCAAATTGAAAGTGATTCATTGCTAGTGATTCAAGAGGTCACAAAGGAAAAGGAATCAATGTCCATTTGGGGTAATCTTCTTTTTTGAAGAAAAAGCAAACTTCATTTATTAATAACGAACATTACAAATGAATTTGAAACATTTATTACAACCCAACTAACTCCAATCTGTAGCTCCCTAGTGGACTAAAAAGTGACTAATATTATCTAATCTTGGCTGCACAATCTTTCCAAATTATCGTATGAGAGATAATCCATCTTTGTCTAAAACAGAATAACAATCTACCAAACAACCAACCAAACAACTCAGCACCCATTCTAAGACGGATTAAGAGACACACTCTACGAACTAAAAGTCCTAGAGACAAAATGTATTTTTTTTATTATAATAAAATAAACCAAATAATAGAAAATAAAACATGGAAAAAAGCAAATTAAATTCGTATTTTCAATCTTTGAGGAATTAAAACAAACAAGTGAATATTAATAATGGTGCGTAAAAAACACACGTCTTTCTTGGAGGATGGCGCGTGACCCCACAGGCGCTAGAACCAACTAAGACCAAAACCCAACCACAACTTGCTGGTGAATCGAAGAGGAAGCAAATACCAAGATAGAGGACACTAAGACATCGAAGAATACCACCCCGTGACCCCTCACACAAACACCTCATAGAATAAGATACTGGATAGGATAAACAACAATCATGAGGCCACAATCACGGTCCCGTTTGTATTCAAAACTCATCTCAACTCATCCCAACTCATCTTTATTTCATTATTACATTTTTATAATTTTTTATACAAAACACAAATTCATATATACCTTTTTCAAATCCCAATACACATTTTTCAAATTCCAATACACTTTTTTCAAATCTCAAAATAATAATAATATTAAAAAATAAACTAAACTCATCTCAACTCATCTCATTTTCGAATCCAAACGGGGCGTGCACCTCCACAAATTGAGGCATACCCACACGGCAAAGCTTTGTTCGAGAAATAGAGACCCGTAGCATCCCACACCACAACCCTCGACATTCCACCCTCTTCTCCCACCTTGAGTCGTTGCAACCACCCTTACCAAACCCCCATGCGTGGGACCCCATAGTAACCGTGATCAGAATTTGTCTGATACCTTAGTTTGTTGCCTCATCCGATCTCTACCTCCCTACTCAGAAACAAAACCAAAAGAAACATTAAAAAAAAAAGAGAGAAGAGAAGAGACTAGACTAGACTATAAAGAAGATGGAGAGGGAATGAAGGAAGGGGGAATGAGGGAGGAAGTAGCCAAGACTCCAACCCCACTCCTCATATCAAGGTTCTTAGAGGGGCGACACTGTTAAGAGAAGTTGGGAGGGGTAATCTTGGTTACGAGATTTGGCAATTGTTGAAAAGGTTTCCAAAAGTTGATGTAAGGCATAGAAGCCATATGGCTAATGAACAGCACATTGTTTGACTAGGAATTCTTGGCATTTACATGACTTGATGGAGTGGTGAAACTCTCCTTCTGAGTTTGTTTCACATATCATTCAGTATGATGCTATGATGTAACGTTTCTTTTATGAATGAAGTTATTTGCTTTGCTATATATATATATATATATATATAGTCTTTCATTTTAAAAAAATTAATACCTTTTTAAAACCTTTTAACGTTTGCATATCCTCTCCTAAGTTCCTACAATCAATCTTTAAATTATGAGAAATACATGAAAAAAAATACAAACGTGATTTATTATTTTATTGAATTAAAATTCTTAATATAACCAATTATTGATCAGTTTGATAAAAAAAAAATTGTATATTAAAAGGAAAATTAAATTAAATTACATCTATAATATATTTTTTATAATTATAAATAATAATAGTAACAGATATATACACACATATACGCATCATGTAAATATAATATGTAAGTATCAGTATCGTCATTGCATAGTTCAACAGTACAAGAATTCGGACTTTTTGCCATGAATGTATTTTCCGCGACATACTGTCGTGGCAATAAGTCATCTTTTGCCACGAAATTTACTAGAAGAAATAAATATCAACTTTTTCTCACGATTTTGTCATGATCAAAAATATTTCATGGCTAAAAACTTTTAACTGCGATATAACTATTTTTGTCACCAAATTTTATCATGGGATATAAAAATGACTAGAACCTAAATTAATTGTAGGAAAAAAGTTATTGTGTCGAGCTCAATTACATTTTGCCACATAATCATTTAGCCACAAAAAGTTATACAAATAAAAAAATTTCTATTATGGGTTATACTTTTTTACAACGACTCATTTATCAATTACCATGAATGTGTCTCACTACAAAGGATGAAAAAAATTACAAAATGTATAAATGGATTATTTCCACAAGAGCAACTCGTGGCACATAATTATTTTTGCTACATAATCACTTTTGCCACGACTTCACACCACGATTTCAAAATCGTGGGTAAAACATACTTTTGCAGTGACATCTCTTCATGACAAATAAGTATTTTGCATTAGTACACATTTTTATTTAATTTTTAAAAATAATATAATTATAAAATATTATTTTAATTTTATCACTTATTTAATAATAAAAGATAACTATTTTTTATAAATTAAAGTTTATTTTTTATGATATGATATTTATATTTTAAATTATTTATTTTAGTTAGTTTAATTTAAAGTTTCTCCTCCCTTAGTCGAGTATCATCTACTGTACATGAGCTCAACGATGCCGTTTCAGGTGAGAACCCTACAACATATAAGGTATTTTGCTGCATTTTTTTTAACTGGGAGTTAAATTCTACAGCAAATAATAGCATTTGCTACGTTTTTTAGCCGGGAGTCAAATTTTGCTGCAAAATAGTGACATTTGCTACGTTTTTTTCTAATTGAGAGTCAAATTCTACTGCAAATAGTAGTATTTGTTGCGTTTTCTCTAGTCGGGAGTCAAATTCTACTGCAAATTGAAGCAAAACTCCCCAATAACAAATCTGTGATATCTCGTATTTTTGTATATTTTAATTGAAGGATTATTTTATTTTATTTTATTTTGGTTCTTTTCTTTTAAATTTATCGAATTTCTTGTTGAACTTATTTTATGATTTCAAGTTATGAAATTTAAATTAATGTACTTTTTAAATATTAATTAATGTTTTGTATTTAAATTATTCTTTAATTTAAATTAATTTATTATTAGATTTTAAATTATGGTATTGTTGTTTTTTATTTATTATTTTATTTTAACTAGTTCTTGTGTTTAAATTAATTTATTCAACTTAATATTTTAATTTTTTTCATTAAATCAATTCTATGATCAAAATAATGAAAATTATATTTATTTTCTTTCCCTTCCTTTTTCTTTTTCTTTTCCTTTTCCTTTTTCCTTTTCCTTTTTCTTTTTCCTTTTTCTTTTCCTTGTCGTTTTCTTTTTTTCTTTTCTTCTTCTTTCTTTTCCTTCTTTCCTTCCCCATTTCCCCCTCCCAGCCCGCGCGACCCCCCCTCCCCCTCTCTTCTCCTCTTCGCCCTTTTTTCCCCCTCTCCACCTAGCGCCACTGTGCACAGCCGTGGCCATCACCGCCCCTCCCATCCTCTTTCCCACCGGCCGACGACAATCCCCCATTAATCTCAGCCCAGCCCATCTGCCCCACTTCCCCGATAATTCATTCTCTCTCTCTCTCTCTCTCTCTCTCTCTCTCTCTCCCTTCCCGTGCTGCACCACTACCGCGCCGTCGACGAAACTCTACTGGGCTCCTAAACCTGTGTTTCGAGCATTTGAGTATGTCTATATAGTTTTTCATTTTTAGGGTTTTTGGGTTTAATTTCTTTAATTTATTTTAATCATTTGGTTCTTAATCATTTTAATCATTTGGTTTATGCAATCCATCTAAAATTTTTACTGGTCTCAAAGCAAAGTTAGGTGAATTTCTTTCAAATTGGGCGTCAATGGTGTTTTGTCATGGCTGGTGGTTCTGAACCCCTAGATCCAGAGGAGCGGGATTCATAGGAAGATGTGAGTTTCTTTCCCCTTTCCATGTCTGATTCAAGTTTTCATTTTAAATTAGCTAGAACTAGGGTTTAGGTATAAAAGTCTACACCGATTATATTGAGAATCAGTTTAATGATATTGTTGGAAAATCTCTGTTTGAAAATAATAAGTGAGCGACGAGATGAAAATGAAATTACAACTTATATTTTTATGGTTTCCATTTTTTTCATGCATTTTAAATATTGGCTTAATTCATGATCTACATCACTTGGCCCTCTGTTTTCAATGAAAAAAAAATATTTTCTCTTCGTTTAATGGTTTACTTTGACATGTATACTTACTTTGCTTGGAGATGATGTGCATGGCGGTTCAAGCCCATTTTTACCTACTGAATCACAAGGTTCCTAAAATTTCTTGGCTGGGTATATCCCTTTATCTTTATTGCACATCTTCTATTATGGGTCTGAGCACCTTATCAGCTTAGAGACACTATAGAAATTTATTTAATTGACTGATGGGTGTTATTGAAACATTAGTTTGAAGCAGGAACAAGCTCCAAATTATGTTGCTTTCTACAAAAAGGTGCATTGGTTTGAAAACAAGGGTAGATTTATTGCTAAAGCGGCTGAGCGCAACTATGTGAGTTGTATTGTGTCTATGTATACTTTTAACAATTAGATGGATTTATTTCTTAATTGTTGGGAACTTAAATAGCTAATTTAAATCCTATTGTATGCTGCAGCATGATGCATTGTGTCTAGATGTATACTTACTTTTTTAGATGGATTTAGATCTTAATTGCTGGAAACAAGAATAGCTTATTTAAGTTTCAAGTGCAATATAATGCAGCATATTGCACTTGTGTCTAAGTAACTTTTTACTTTTTTACTTATTTTTTTAGATGGATTTAGCTCTTAATTGTTGGAGATTGAACTAGCTGATTTAAATTTCATGGTCAATGTAATGCAGGATATTGCACTTGTGTGTATTAATCAAGACTTTTTTATTTACTTTTTTAGGTGGATTTAGCTCTTAATTGTTGGAAACAAAAATAGTTGATTTAAGTTTGATGGTCATTGTAATGTAGCATATTGCACTTGGTTGAATTATTAATCATTACTTTTTTTACTTACTTTTGTAGACAGATTTAGCCCTAATTACTGGAAACATAAAAAGCTGATTTAAGTTTCATATTATAATGCAGCATCAACTATTTTGTTTAAAGAACAATATTGCATTTACCTGCTTTGGATCTTAGTTAAATTTTCTTTGATTACCTTGTGGTGTTTTGTGTCTACTTAGGGAAATTTATGAACGAAAATGCGCATATAATATTCGAGTAAGTCCATATCAGTTTCACTAGATACCAACTTTTATACCCTCAACATCTGACATCATTAATTTGAAAAAGAATTGATGTTTTCTGTGCAAGAGTGAACGAAGAGTTATAAAATATGTGGCATATAGGCTATATATGTAGGTATCACAATCTGGATGGTATATGAAAAATAACCTAATATGCATGATAGTTTGTACAAGATGTTACTAATCTTGACAGTCCATATATTATTTGAGAATAAAATAATCTTGACAGTTTGTACAAGAGGTTACTAATCTTGACAGTCCATTTATTTCTTTGGTTTTTTCCTTCTCAAGATGAATAAATAGATGCAAGCAGTGGCATAATTGTACTCAGTTTAGTAAGTGTTCTTGGGCTTATGCCTATTTCTTTGGGAATAAAATATTTTATTACTTATTAAAAAAATTGCATTAAGTTTATGAAGGTTTAATCTGGTCCATTTTCATACAAAATTGTACTCAGTTTATTTTTTTGTGATTAATCTGGTTTTATGTCTTCATTTTGGCTAGGAAATTGTCTCACAGAGTTTTTGAAGCACATTGAGTGGGTTCCTTTAAGCTAATGTTTGTGACATTGGAGGATCTTCTCTAGCTTGTTTGGATCTTCTCTAGCTTGTTTGATCTGGTTTTGTTGGTTATATTTTGTTTAATTTTGGACCTGAAATGTTGGTTTTATTTTGTTACTTTTTTTCTTTATAATTGTCTTGTTATGTATGTATTTCATCATATTTTTATTATTGCTATTTTAAATCCACTTTATTTTAATGCTAAAATTTAATCAATAGTTTCAATTCCTTAGTTTTTAATGTGCATTCTCTGATGCAACTTACTACCCCAGACAAGCTATTTTCAATCTTTTTGGGATTGAGTTGGGTGATGCCTAGAAATATGGTAAAGAGTTTTTAGCATGCTAGAAGAGTTGGCTTGCACTAGCATAGTGAGACAAATTTATGTGTGTTCCTACTGATGTCTCTCTCTCGCTAGCTTTATTTTTGAAGTTTTCTTTTTATTTGCTCTCTCTCACTATGTGCATTTGTTTGTATAGCCCTCAAGTTTCCTACAATGGCTATTCTAAACCACACTTTTAGCTCACTCAAATATGATTGAAGAAACAAGTTTTTTTTTCTTTCATTATATTGTAATGCATTTTACTTTCAATCTATTGGTCAGGAAACATAAGACCGGCTGCTGTCTAAAACTAGACATGACAGGTATAGGCTATTCTATTGTTGAAGTGATGGTCCTTGATATCTTCCAGGACCATGTAGTCATGAGTAACTCTTTGCTATACATGTAGTCATGCATTTTTATTTTTTAAGTTTTGATTGATGTGGTTTAGTTTTTGTTTCTTATTATCTGAGTACAGGAAAGGAAAGTATAATACATGCCTATATAGTTGAACTTAGTTTGGTTCATAATTTCTTGGTTCGTTATGTATATTTTTGCCTATATAGTTAAACTTAGTTTGGTTTATAAAACTTGTATGAATTAGGTATAGATTAATTTTGTAAAAATAAATATATATTTCAACTTATGTTAGAGTATTTGTTATGATTATTTTTTGTTTAAGTCGCATTTTTTTATTTTCTAATTTTTTTTTCTAAATTCTCTGAGTATTTGCCATGAACATAATTCATGGAAAATATTTTTTCCCCATAATATTAGTTGTGGGAACAAGTTATATGCCATCAATATATTTATGGGTACAAGCTTTTTTCGACCTATTATCTTCATGGATAGTATCATCTTGGGCACATGAAAATGTTATTTGCCATGAAATTTTCATGCTTTACCCACAATGTTAGGTGGTGGAAAAAAGTTTGTATTTGCTATGAAATAAAATTTTGGTGGAAAAAGTTTTTGATTCATGGATTATATGCCATCAACATTCCACTAACAAATTTGGTGGAAAAAAAATATTTTCTACTTAACATATGTTTTTTTCCACCATATAGCTTTATGGCAAAAAACCCAAAATCTTGTAGTATAATATGGCCCTCTAAAGTCAAATTTTTAATTTTGGGTGGTATCTTTTTGTTTCTACTCAAGAAAATATGATAGAGTAATGCACAGCTAAACAAACTCCAAATTAGCATAAATTTTGTACAAGTCTTTATAAAAAATAGACTTCACTAAAAAAATGCACACTTTTTATGATGAATCCACTTTTTCATAACAATGTGTCTGCACACTTGTATATCTGAAACGTGTAGATATTAATATTATCTATAAATAATATATATTTAATTAGAAGACAAAATTAATAGGGAAGGGAATTTCATGAGCATGAGAATTCTCTTGTGACTTTTTGACATTCCACTTTATAATTAATTAATTAATTAATTAATTAATCAATTAATTAATTAATCAATCAATCTATTCATTAAAATAAAATTCAATTTTATGAAACGGATTTTTCGTTTATATAATATTATAAAAAAGATTATAAGAGAGTTATAATTTAATCGTTTTTAATTAACAACTGTAATAATAAAATTAATAAGAAGAGAGATGTCATATTAGATAAAAATAATATGACATAACTTTGGAAGTTTTGATAATACGGTAATTGACTTTCACGCTTTTGTGGCTTGCCGCGTATATGATTTTTTTTTTTTTTTTTATAATAAGCATTTGATAAACAGGTTGAGCGCAAGTCAATTGTTGAGTTTTAGGGTTGAGTTTTACATGCTACTTTTGATGATTAGGAGATTTCCTCAATACATCAAGGTCTAATCTAAATCAAAGTTTGCTCGCTTAGGCCTGGATTTTTTATTTTTTATTTTTGAGTTAAGTTGAGTTGAGATAAAAATTGAAAATTAAATAAAATATTTTTGAAATATGATTTTTGTTTTAGAATTTGAAATTTTTAATTTTTTCAATTTTATTTTGAATAAAAATTTAAAAAATTTATAATAATTAGATGAGATGAAATAATAAGTTGATCAATTGAGATGATCTCAAAAAACAAACTAAGCCTTAACTGCAACATAGGGGTTTGACTTGGGCTTTGTTATTTTTGGATTGCAATTACCTTCCTCTTGATTTGTTGTAGTCTTTAACATTATAAGAAAAATAGATTTTTATGACTAATTAATTGTGATGAAAAAATTATTTATCATTAATTTTGACTGTAATTAATAATTATTTTACTAAAATTAATTAGCTGCAACTAAACACTAGTTTTTTTGTAGTATAATTGTTCTTAACTAGTTTCTCTTGCTTTGTGGTAATTTTTAGATGGTTCGTAAACAATCCTTAAAAAAAAAGGCGGCATTGGTAGCACACCAACATAGGGGCGGTCCCGTGCTCTTCTAGTGCATAAAGTTCAGAGATATTAGCAAATCCTATGCATAAAGTGCGACGGAGAAGCCGTCCGGTATAATATGCCAAAAAAATTATTCTTAAGTGTCCAAAAGCAAGCGATTTCAGCACCTAATTAACACAACTTAGCCAATTCATTTACTAAGCCACCAAAACAATCCTAACCAAAACTAGGGTAAAATGACCACTTTGTCGTCCTTATTAATGTAATTTCCTACTTAAAGTGGACAACGACAGTACTCTAACATGTCAATTTATCAAACAAATTAGTACTCTCCCTCACTAGAGAAGTACTTGGCGTGGGGCCTCCCTTCACTTAATTATACATAAATATTCTATTTATGGCACCTTCAAAGCAATCAACGATGTCTCCACAATTTAAATTAAATACAAAAACCTAAAATGGAAGCTTCTCTATAATATCATGTAGATCAAGCGATTATAAGGGAATTTAATTATTAAGTTAGTTGCTAATTTAAATGTGAGCTCACTTCTAATATAATGCTATATTTAGATAGTGAGATGATCTGTGAATTTAACAGTAAAAAAAAATAGAAATTAACGAATAATAGTAATAAGTAGTGAAAAATAAGTATAAAATATTAAATAATAATAGAGTACAGATCTCACTACACAAATACCGCCTAAGCCTATATTTGAAAAGAAACTTATTTTCTATAAATAAGTTCTATAAAAGTGAGTAATTTACACGCTGATCGATCATCATCATGTGTCGATTATCAATTTTATTTTGAGATGTGATCATAAGGGAGTTCAGTTTGTCAATCATTAACCTCAATCAATTATGAAGTAGTTACTTAATCTTAGCTCATAGCTTACAAGTACAATTAGCCTATATATATAATTGGAAATTAGAAAATAGAAATCTTATAAAAGTGATTCTTTATGCTTATATGTCCTCATTAATTTTATTTTGAGATCATTAATTAATTACAAAGCAGCCATCAATCATTGTCCAGAACAATAAAAAATAAAAAAAATATAAATAAATAGTACAAAAAAATAAAAAGAAAATTATAAATCCTTCCAGCTCTGAGCTGCTTACACTACCATAATTAGTAGCGCCACTATAAGACTTTTAGATAGATATAATCAATTTGATATATCTAAAATGGGTAGAAATGACCAAATTCTATCAGAATGATCATTTTTGTCTATTTTGGATGTATCGATTGATTATATCTAATTATTTTTCTTGTAGTAAGTGCCATAAAAATTGAAAGGAATATTCTAGATTATTAAAACTAATCAAGAAGCAATAAGGTCAACTCAAGCACTTCATTAATTATACACATGCAAGTTTATTACAAAAGGAAGAAAATACATCATGCATACAATATTATTACATGCGTCATGATAAATTAACCAAACCAAACCCAAATTATATCTAAGTACATTAATCCATAACATGAGAAAGCAAATAATTCGCTTATTTTTGCTTTATGAACAACATCATCATGCAGATATATATAGTAATATTCATGCACGTATGTATACGTGATACGTACGTAAATGTTAATGAGACATACATGATGCAGTATTATGTTTATTTGATGATTGATCTAGAGGTTTGGATCCGCGAGTCTAGGCCCTTTAGAATGGCCAGCACCGGGACTGTGCCCGGGTTCAGTTGGTCGGAAATCATCAAGACCGCTTGCGGCTTCAACATTAATGCTCTCATCATGAATATTGCCGCTGCCGGCGGCGGTCCTGCTAATCATGATCCTTCGGCCAGTTTCTGATCTGGCGTTTTGATCATCACAAATGGATGCATGATTTTCACATGATTTTCTGTTCATTTTTGGCGTCTTTAAATCCCTTGATCCCTCGATGGAAATAATCTCAGCAGGAAAGACTATTGCAAGGAGGAAAACGACAGTGCATATGAGCTTAAAGCTGGTGGCCATGATGATCTTGAGATATTATATATTGAGAGATCGATCAAAGCAGGAAACAATCTAATTTGTTGTTGATCTGAATATTGAATGAGAGATAAGTATTGAGATATATTCTAGGGTATATATAGACCTAGAAAATGGGCAATACTGGAATTAATTTAATTATAAATATTCCATCAAAATTCTTCCAAATAAATAAAATTATGTGAGAAATTAAAATGCATGGTAAATATATAAGTAAACGATTCATATGATGATGTTTGCCAAATTCTATGTGCGTGGAAGATACTGCATATGTGAGTACTGTATTCTTGAGTTGCTTGAGGATGTAGATTAATTCTATTTTGCATGTGCCATGCATGATGCAACTATTCTTTTTAGAGTCTATACTCCTCTCTCCATTAAATATCTTTTACTTTGAAAATGTTAATGCCAGAACGGTCTAGTTAAATGCTAGTTCATGCTAATTAGTCAAATTTTGATTAACTAGTTCAAAAGTAGTTTTCATTATTGGAATAGTCGAAATTCTAATATATACTTCACTTTTAAGCTACAATAAAACCATTTCTTTCTCTAAATTTGGTCCGCTAGTTTATATATATATATATAATATTTCTATATTCATCTCCAAAACAAAATTTTAATTCTAAAAATATTTTATAATTTGCAGGTGGCCGTTGATCATATCTTGAAGCAGTTTAAGGAGAAATTCCAAGGTGTGCATGGCACATTTGCAGTTACATGGAACTACTTGAGTGAATCCATGATCAATACCTCGGCCGAATCCAGTAGCTGTGTTAGACGGGGAAAGTGAGGATCATTTGCGAGGCAGATTTTGTCCCCATTTTTTTATTAAGCAAAGTGTTTTTAATCCGATTTTGTGATCATGTTTAGGTGGGAGAAGAATCGACAAAATGTGTTTTTTGAATAATTAGGTTAAAAAATAGTTAAAAAATAATAATTTTAAGTAAAAATTAAATTATTAACTAATATATGGAGTACTGTATTTGTAAAATATAAAAAATTATTATTTAAATATATAATAAAATATTATTATTTTAACTTTAAAATAAATAATTCAACATATATATTAATATCTTCAATAATTCAAAGGATAATAATATACTTATAACAATCCTATTACTTCTTGTTTATTATTTTTTGTATAATTTATTTTTATTATTATTATTATTAAGTATTTTTTTAACATCTTTAATCATTAAAAAAATGTATAATTTTTTTAATAAATATTTTCTTAAATCATTAAATAAAATAAAATTTTACAAAATAAAAAATAATAAGTGTATAATTATTCTTAATGACCTTTAAGTTTTAAAGGTGTCGTTACGTACTAAAATGGAAGAAGAAAAGAAATTCATATATTGTGCGAAGGAATCTGCACGCACTAAGAACCTAACCTACTCACCTAAGGTATGATGAGACGTTTCTGGTACGAATTCAACATTTGACTTTAGTGTTTTTTGTCTTGAAGATTCGCTACTCAAGTAAAAGGCTGCATCTTGGCGACTTTTCGTTATATTTCCCTTGCTACCTTGATTGATACTTGAGAGCTCGAGTACTCCGATCTTGTTGGTTTACCTAACATATCTCCACCAATCTGAAATTCAAACTGATGCGTGTTACGAATAATAATTTCCTTTAGGTATTTGTAAATTCAAGTATTTGCATATTTGAATTCAATAATCTCCTACATCAATTTAGGCAAAGACAAAAAAGATGACTTTAAATTATAATAAATGAGTTTTAATTATCAAATTAGTAATGTTATATATACTATAAAAAAATTATTTATTCGTAATTATTTATTATTTATTAAAATAATTATTTTATGTTAAAATAAATTTATTTTTATAATAAATAATCATTTTTATTATAAATAATTTATCATGAATATTTATTTTTTTTGTAGATATATGTATTAAATCATTTTTAATTTTTTTTTACTTAATGATTAAGAAAATATTTTTAATAATGATGTAAATTTTTTATTTTTAAAAATTATTTAAAACCACCAAAAAAATTATTAAAAAAAATAGAAAATATAAAAGTATTCATTCGATACAAATCCAAACTACATCCTCTCGGAAGATCATGTAGCGCCACTGCTCATTTGTCAAATTTGTCTATCACTATAACTAGATTAAAAGTATTAAAAAAATTATTTCTCTCTCTATTTCTCCCTTTTTATATGCTAGATAATTTGCTTTACATGAATTTCAGTGGATCCCTGGAAGTGGCGTTGTATCATCTAACTTTCTGCAACTGTTCTAGCTTTTAATTTGTGCGGATTTCCACCCTTGCTCTAATCAGAAGCACTAGTGGTGTTGTATAACAAATTGAGTTTGCTGAGTTCTTTCGTCCAACCTACGTTGCCGTCCAGCCTATATTTTTTTTTTCCAACCAATTTCTTGAATATGTTTTCCTCCCTTTCTTTATATTAAAATTCTTAAAATCTGGACTGCAAGTTTGAATGAAATAGGTGATCTACACATAATATTATCTAATTTAAAAAAAAAATTAAGTTCTGAAAAAAAAAACATAAACAAAATATTATTAATCTGATAATATTTTATTATTATTTTGACTAAAAGATTGATAATTTAACGTGTGAATAAGTTTTGAATAGAATAGCTAAATACAAAATGATATGAGATTATGCAAATTTTGCATTTGCAAATGCCTAATTCAATGAAAATGTTCTAATGTGTGTTTGGCTGTGGAGACTATCTCATATTACTTTATTATTATTATTATTATTATTATTAAATAATAGATTATCCTTTATAAATTATTCATTACTATTTAACTATCATCTAAAATTTATTTTACTATTATTTACGTCCGATGATTTAAGATACTTCTAATATTCAAAAGTATCCAAGAAAAATAAAAGGTAAAATCAATCATATACGATATAACATTTACGTTGTTCAAAAACGTCCCTACATCGGCCATAGAGTTAAAGACGATTTTATTTAGATGGTAACCAAAGATATAGTACAACAACTGTACAAGAGTTTAGTAAATGAGAACAATTACAAACACAAACATTACAAGAAAAACTATCTTTACAAGAGTTTAGTAAATGAGAACAATTACAAACACAAACATTACAAGAAAAACTATCTTTTTCAGTTCTTATAATCGTCGCAAATAACCCATCATATTGCCGCAATTAATCTGTCACAATTAACTCCTAATATCACCACAATTAATCTTTCCCAACAATTTCTATTGCGCCGCACGTTCGTCGCTATGATTTATTCGCTTACAAGTTGAACCAATGAGAAAGACAACCACGATATATTTGTCAAGAATAATAAGTTACCCGAGCTTATGGGCCGTTTTAACTCTTGTACTTTTACTCATGTCTATAAAGAGTGTCATAGAGCAGACTAGGCATGCTCTTGAAATGTTGATGATTGCCAGATATGAGAAGAATGTATTCTGGACTTTATTTCTTAAGCAATACGACTTGAGAAATGTCTGTAATTTTTTATTTTATTAATGAAGTTTGATCTTGTTAAAAAAAAAAAAAAAGTTCCTCGAGGTATACAAGACCATCTATTTACTCTCAAAGAGGCAAAAGGCAACCTGGTGTCAATCGGGAAGCAACAAGTACAAGACATTCATGACTGAAATTTTAATCTTTCTTAGCATACTTCCACAAAGGAAAATGCTTTCAAAAAATGTTTGGCAAAACATTATTTTTGAAGCACAAAAATCATAATTTTTGTTCAACAATGAGTGAGGATGAAGAGGGACAGATAACTTTCATCGAATGAACAAGTTAATCGATGGTCTTTTATTCCTACTAATACTAGAATGCCCAAAACAATGACTCAAAAACCCAAGATAGAGACAAAGATGCCGGCTTGTGTACAATAGTATGGTCATGGGAACGATGGGCCATCATTCCGTGGAAAGCGAAATCTTCTTCTTGAATATATCTTGTGGCGTAGAAAACTTGGGTGGGTGGATTTACAGGTAGGGGAAAATGACGAAGAAGGAAACTTGAGATGGGAGTAGGAGATGAGGATACGAAACACACGAATCAGGAGAAGGGGGAAAAAGTAGGCCTTTTTCAGTGTTATTGTGCCCCAGGATTTGTTGTGACGTGAGCACAGCTGTCGCAACAAATTTTTTCTAATTGTGGCGATGTAAATCATCACTAATTTTTATATAATGGTAGCAAAAATGAAATTAAAATTAATATGTTAAACCGTATCAATAGATCATATTCGTATCGTTTCAATGCATATATATTATACTATATAAATCAATCATAATAGTTTTGACTTGTTAAATTTATCATGTCAAAATTTTAAATCTTGATGCGATATATTACATAACGTGTCGTGTTGTATCATGTTGTGTCAACCTTTTTGAATCTATTAAGAAATATTACGAAATAGGTTAACATGACACAATATTACTCGTTTCAATTTGTTAATGTAAATTGATTAAATATGTCCGAAATTAACTCGTTTAACTTGATTGAATTTAGCATAATTTTATATAAATGTTAAAATCACAATACCTATAAATATTATAACATTAACTACAAGTTCAAAATTATAATTTAAACAATAAAAATATCAAAATTATAATTTAAACAATAAAAATATCAAAATTAAAATTTTAACAATTTTACTTTTAGGTATAAGAGTATAATTGTAATTTTAACCTCTTAACGTGTCATAACGGATCAAAATAGATTGACCTACTATCAACTCGTTAAGCAATCGTGTCTTAATGAATCAATTCATTTTGACCCAAACCCGTTAAGATTAAATTCTAACCCTCTATTATCGTATTGTGTTCGCATTGAATTAACAGGTTATGTAACATATTACCATTCCTAATCATGATTTGTCATTAAAACTTAATAGCGAGATGATAATCAATGTAAATAAATATCTTTTGTAGCAATTTCTTTTACAGAGTAATAAAATTCATAGCAAAAGACAAATTTTCTTGTAGTAAAAGAAATTACACAAAACAAACTCACGTATTGATGTAACTTTATAAAATATGTTAGTTCTATTTTATTATAAAAGTAACTATACAATATGACTCATCACATCAAGTCACATTAATTTATGAGTTTATTTTTATATAATATTTTTTTATGACTAAAATATTTTCCACAATAAATATATAGTGATCTCCACTACTTGGTGGGTCGGGTTGGATTAAGAGCTAAAAATAGACGTCATTGAAAATTCATTAAAAAAAATCACAAATGAATGATCATTGTCAAGTCGGGTTATTAAACTGAACTACATTTAAACAAAATGACACTCCCTAACAATTCCAACAATGCGCACAAGAAGTAACATCGTGAACTGAATTACGATATGTATAATTTTTTTAAGTAGAAAAGAATAATTCTTTTTATATGCGAGAAATAATAGGCTACATTCTTAAAAGAAAACCTAGAAATTATATATGCAATACAATTTTATTCTCTCCAAGGATCCAAACTTCTTCCCAGCAACTAATGAAAACTGTGCGATTTAGATAATTAGATGAGGTAAAATATTTTTAAATAAGAATTAAAAGTTGAATATAATATTACTAAAATATTATTTTTTAATATTGTTATTATTTTAAAATTTAAAAAAATTATATTATTTGTTATATTTTATATGAAAATTTTAAAAAATTATAATAATGATATAAGATGAGATGAATTGAGAATATTTTTTAATTCAAATAAAGCCTATAAGTTGCTCTATGCCATCGGAACTTGCATGTTTTTCTCTCTCAAGGATATGGCATACAGCCATGCCAATTTTATCTAGCTTATGTTCCATATTTGATTACTTGCTTATCTCAATATCTCTGTACGTACTAGCTAGATTGGAGTTATTAAAATTTGATAATTAATTATTAACAACAAGCAATGCTAATATTTATTATATAGATTCGAGGTAGCAAGTGTAAGCAATTTGTGCAAGTAGCAATATTGGTTGTACTTGTAAATTTTAGCGATGGAAGAATTCTAAGGTTTTGATTCTCTTTTCGGCTGAAAGATCTTCAAAATGCAATAGGAATGAGCACTTAAGAAGGCTTAAAACTGCCGACAAAAGTCTAAGGGGAGGGAGAGGAAGAGCTAGCAAAACACGTGCAGCTCAAAGATCACACTAAGAAAAAGCAAAGAGAAAGCAGCATCAACATGGATCATTAATTTCTGGAAGCATATTTTCTTTAGTTCCTTGGATCATGTACAGTCGTGTCACATCAACACTTTAGTATGTCAAATTGGATTTTGGGACCGATCGAAATGAATGAACTTGTCAAGACTTTTATGCTAAAAGAAAGGCCTTTGAGGAAAGATGTTTGTCCACTAAAGTGCACGTAATTGGAGAGAAGTTATAAAGTTTTAAGTCAAATAAAAGTAACTATTATAAGTCTGCTGTTGTTCTGTACAGTTACGTGCATCTCTGTCGCTCTCTCGGGGTTGGCTCCTGGAAATGGGGAAGTTTAACGCACCGCTCAATGTTGGAGGAACCCAGCTTGGACCTAACTAGTAACCACTTACCATTTAAGTGATTGATAGTCTGCGGTGGGGATATAAGCAATCCCGAAGGCGGCTGACACAGAAGCATTCAAATAGTCATCAAATTCGATGAAGCCGCTAAAATTATGATCACTTTTGAGCTTCTTGTGGAAATGTTTTACAGTTATCATGATCGATCACTTACAGTCAGACAGTAAAAAGCTTAAAAGTTTGAAAAAAATATTCGAACACTAACTAACAATGAGCTGATTATAATTTATTACAAATTTAAAATAAAATTGAGTTGGAAGAAAATAGCTTACATTAAATTGATATTTTATACAACATTTAAACTTGATGAACAATAATTCAACTTTTCTTGTCAAACATAACGAGTTATTATTCATAAATCATCTGAAAATTTTATTACGTTTAATTCTTTCTTTTCAGCATGAAAGTGCCGTTTCTTTCCTTGATTTCCTTCGTCTCTCTTTCATTTACATGCAGCCAACCTCAAGATCTAGTTTCTTCCAGGAAACTTTTCTTTTCCCTTCATCCAAACACATGAAGATCCAAACACATGAAGGTCAAGCATTTCTTTATCGAACGTTCCTCTCTCCCTCTTTCGTCTTTCCATCTCGGTGAATAGTAGCTCTTCCTCTGATTTTTCTCTCTCTCATTTTCTCTTCATCAATTGAAATTCCTTCGATCAACCAACAAATTCGTTGGTGATTATTGCAAAAGATTGTGACAAATCACACGAGGGAAACTCTACATGGTGCAGGAATCTCTCAAAATTTGAGTAAATCCTTTGCACATAATCAATCTCATCTTTGGTTTTGGTTTTTTTTAATGCACTTCAATTTTTTCAATTTTCGCTTTCACTTTAAGAGTAAGAAGCTGAGTTGATACGAAAATTAGTAAGAAACTAGGGTATGTTGTATGGATTTTCCTGCGTGCTTGAGTTTAGGATTTGTAGCCAATCTAAAATACTTTGGGAATTGTTGGGTTCTTGTAGCAGACAGATTCACTATTGCTTATTGATTTTTTTATTGGAGGATTGATTTCGAAGTTGAGTATCAATCACGACTGGCAGGGCTGAAATAAGAATTGATTTTTTAATCCTCATACTCATTTGTTGTTATTAAGCTTTGATGGTAGAGTTAGGATGAATGAAATATCATATAGTTATTTTAGCCTTGACAATTAATTAATTAAGTTACTAGCGGGGCTCGTTGCATCAATTGCAACTCATGTGCTGTGAAACTTCAAATGCTTGCTATTAGAGGTACTAAATAGTAAGGACATATTTTTACATTTTTTCTTTCTCTTTTCTCATGATGAAGGAAAGACAAGATATATGTATGTTGTAGAAATCTTGTCCTGGTTTATCTTGATGATCTTGCTTGAGACCTTAAATGGTGTCTAGTAGAAGGAATAAGCGAAAAAATAATATGAGCACTCACATTGATTATATTTGAATGAAAATGGCTACTTGTTAGAAAATGGGCATTTTAAATTTAACAAATAAGATCCAATTAGAGCAAATGTGATGTGTTGTGTCTCTATGTATGTCAATATATGATTACCTCAATATGATTGCCGGATACATGATTACTGTATGCTGACAATTGTTGTTGGGTGTAGCTCTGTTTAGATCTAGTTTTAATGGTACATGAGGCAGTACCCATTAATTTTTTTTACACAGCTCATTCATTTTTTTCCAGGGTCTTATCTCTCTTAATTCTAGCCTTTAGCAACAGAATTTAAAAGCTTCTTGTTGAGTGAATTTTTCTTATTTTCTATGTTATGAAACCACCTACAATTTATTCTGAACCGACAAGCATGTCATTTCTATTATAGGAATTGTTTGATGACCTTCGAGTGAGTCATGTCTAACGAACCTACATCGTTAAGAAGTGCAACAAGGTGAAGAAGATGATCCCTCAAATGTCATTGCAATTACATGCTTCATATCTAACTCATAATCAGAATAATCATCAGCAAAATTCAAAAAGGATTCATAGCAAAATTAAGGGAAGTAAAGTAGAAGAATTGGAGGAAAAAAGGTAAAAGAAGTGGAGGAAGAAAGTTTGATTTTGACGAGTGTAGTTAGAAAATGGATCTATTTATAGGGTTTGATCCTCAACTATTAGTTACACCTAAATAAGTTGTTGGGTATGATCCATTCTCAAAAAATTCTAGATGTGATTGTTGGGTAGAAGAAAGATAGATATCATGTGGTTGTTTGTTTCACAAGATTCTAATTCCACCATTTAACTATAGCTTCGACTAAAAAAGTAGGCAAAAGAAGAATGGTTGTTTAAAAGAAGAAATGTTAGTACCATGTGGTTGTTGATTGATGAATTGTAAATGGTGCTTGTTGGTTGGTACAATAAGTTGTGCTAGTGTTTGAGAGGAAATAATTAAAAAAAAATTATTGTTTACTAAAACTAATATTTAATATATTACATGTATTTGAAAAATTAAAAAAATAATTTATTGTTTACTAAAATTAATATTTTAATATATTAAGTGTATTTGCAAAATTAAAAAATATATATTAAAATATATAATATTATATTATTATTTAAACTTTGAAATGGCTTCACCAATATAAACTATTTAGCTAAACCATATATATTATAGCCAAAAGAGTAAATTTGGATTTCATTTTAGACTTAGCAATTGCTAAACCATTACTAGTGCTCTAAATCGGTAGAATATAGGTAAAGTCTCCAAATCATAAGCTGAAATAGTTAATGTACCTTAATTCCTTTAAATATATATTCTTTAGCATAACCGCTTGATCGGTGTTTGAATTTTATGTTCTTGAATATTTGGGATATTCGCCCAACTCATTTTGAAATGAGTTGGGTGATTATTATTTCATAGTATTCGGGCAGTTAAACCAGGTCATTGATAACTAAATGTAAGTCTTGTGGGGCTTAAGGGATTATAGGCCTTATGCCATATGTCTAACTGGGCCTTAATATATCCCCCGGTTCTATGAGGGGATATTAGAGCTCTTCCAATTATCCTGTGAAGTCTCAACATTCTTGCATGTCTGGACTTATCAGGCACGAAACCTAGGTAGTGGTTTGGGGGGCGGTAGTGTATATATATCAGTACGGGTTTTCTCTATAGTGCCCCCTCCAAAGCCTTACTATAGTCGGAATTGAAAACTTTGCTTAAAATCAATGGTTCTTGTAAAAACTTTTGAGCAGTTGAATTCTATTGTCCAATGGTCCAACACTCCAACTTCAAAGTAAAAACCAATGGTTCCAATGGTACACAACACGTTGAAAACCAGTGGTTCAATTTATTAACGTTGAGTCTTGAAGTTTTGTTGTCGTTGGTAATTGTGAGATTGAGGGTTGAGGTTGACCACTGCTGTATAGGACTACAGGCTGATGTAGCCATGTAGGTGTGTCATGTTGCCTTCCAGGTTCCAGTAGTAAATTGTAACGTTTGTAAGTTGTGATTTTGTAGCTCAAGTTCTATTTGGATTTAAAGTTGAGATGATAAGAGTTGAGATGAGTTTTGAATGTTGAATAAAATATTATTATTATTGTTTTGAAATTTTAAAAAGTTGAATTAAGATTTTAAAAAGTTGTATTAGAATTTTTATTTTATATGAAAATTTAAAAAAGTGTAATAATTAATTTGAGATGAAATGAGTTTGAATCCAAACCAGACCTCAATGGTTCATAATGGACGCCATTATCTGTGGTTATATAGAAAAAATAAAAAGAATTAGGACTTGAACTGCCAGCAACTCTCAAAGATAAAGTACTACCAATCAAACCGAATACACACGGAACCAATTAAGACAAAATAGAAGATAATGTGATATTTGTTAGGCACTCAAACAAACTCTCTACAAAGTGCGCCTTTTTGGTAATCGATTTTATTCCAAGAAACTCATAATAGAGATTATACCACCCAACCAAACCCCTTGCTGGCGTGAGCTGCCTTGCTGTTGCTACTTGCTGTCTTGAGCTGGACTTTCTATTTATGAACCAACTTTAGTACTTTACTCATTTCTGAACAAATTCTATTCTAATTTGTGAGCTGCCTCATTGCCTTCCCACTTGGCACTTGACTCTTGAGTAACTAAGTTACTATTTGCTATCTTGCCGTCTTTACTGAAGTCTGACTTACTAACTTGCTTGCCGTTTGAAGTCTGAACTGTTGGAGGCTTGGAGCTTTCTGTCTATAGCCCAAGGTTCTACCTTTCTGTCATCTGTGCATTAGTGCATATATTAATTACAAATTAATATATATTTAACCTACCAAATTATAAGACTATTTAAGTCTTTAATAGCTATTTAGTCTAGCAATTAGCAAATTAATACATGTATAGATTTTTGCATATATACTATCATTAGCAAATTAATATATAGATTTGTGCAAATTAATATATATAGTTTTGTGCATATATAGATTTGTGCAAACTGATATATAGATTTGTGCATGTATACTACCATTAGCAAATAAATAAATAAATAAATATATATATATATATTTGTGCATATATAGATTTGTGCAATTAGCAAATTAATATATACTGTCATATTGATTTTATTCGTGCATATACTATCCATAGATTTATATTAATAGATTTGATTTAATTCATGCTTATATTATATATAGATTTGATCTATAAGAGTTTTTTAGAGTTTAGAAAAATATGAACAAATCAAGAACAATTAATTCTTTAAAAAAAAAAGAAGTGGACAACTTAGAGAGTAATATAATTATACATTTAGTGGGCTCAATAACTACGAAACGTGATACTTCTATTAGTGATGAGCGTCCTTCTAAGATTTTAGAGATGATAATAGAGGAATTTTATTGCCTGATCGTTGTCAAGCTTAATTTGAAAGAAAAATCTTAAGTTGATCACCCCCCAAACACGAAATCTTTGTTCCGCCCCTAGATGTGTCCATCTGGAACGGGGTGATTGATAAGATTGAAAGAAGGCTAACTGGTTGGAAGAAGATCTATCTTTAGAAAGGAGGCGGAATCTTTATTAAAAGCAATTTTAACGAGTCTTCCCTTCTATTTCCCCCCTCTTTTCCCCATTCCGGCAAGTGTTGCAAAGAGAATTGAGAAAATTTTTAGAAACTTTGTATGGGATGAGATTAGAGAGGAAAGAAAATTCCACTTGATGAATTGGAACAAAGTTTGTGCTCTGGTGTCTTATGGGGGTTGGGGAATCAGAAACTTAAGGTTTTTCAATAAGGTACTTCTTGGGAAATGGCTTTGGAGGTACATTTTTGAAAAAGATGCTTTTTGGAGAAAGATTGTGGATGCCAAGTATGGTAGTATGTGGAGCAATTAGTGTACAAATGAAGATAGAGGGACTTTTGGGTTGAGCTTATAGAAATCTATTCATTTGGTTTGGAGGGATGTTGTCAATAATGTTAGATTTAAAGTGGGGGATGGGAGCAACATTTTTTTTTGGCATGATGTTTGGTGTGGAGATTCAGCTCTTAAAGTTAGTTATCATAATTTCTTTTGGCGGGTTAGAAATAAAGTGGTTGCAATGGTTGATTCATTTAAGATTTTAAACAATTAGTTTCATTGGACAATGGAGTTTAATAGGGACTTACAGGATTGGGAGCTTTGCAAAGCTTCAGAATTCCTTGCTAAGCTTTATGGTATGAAGATTGACTCTTCTAAGGAGGATAAGATGCTGTGGGTTCATGATTCTAAATCCTCTTTTACAGTAAAATCTTATTACAAAGTACTGAACCACAAGGGCGATAATGCTCTTCCTTGGAAATGCATTTGGAAATCTAAAGTCTCTAATAAAGTTGTATTTTTTTGCTGGTTGGTCTGTCTTGAGAAAATTTTAACAATTGACAACTTGAGGAAAATGGGGCTGCTCATCTTGGTTAGTGCTTTATGTGTAAGAAATCTAGGGAGTCTGTTAGTCACCTCTTTTGGCGTTGGGAAGTAGTGTCAGCCTTGTGGAATGAAATTTTCGATAGGGCTGGTATTGCTTGGGTCATGCCTTTGTGTGTGGTGGTTTTTTGACAAGCTAGAACAACTCTTTAGTTTGTGGAGGCAGTGCAAATTTTGGGAGAATGGTCCATTTGTGTTTGTTTTGGTGTTTATGATCCGAGAGAAATGGAATGTATTTTGATAATTGTGAAGGTTCTTTAAGGATATTTAAGGAAATTTTATTTAGTACTCTCAATTTTTGGGTGAACAATCTTTTCAGAGAAGGAAACTCTTGTAATGTCTTGTCTTAGCTTATCTTTTCTAGCTTGTATCTAGGTGTTATCTCTTATACAGTTCCTCTATACTTGATTTTGTCAATTTACATGAATAGACGCAGGTATGTGGTTGCTTTAAAGATTTCTTCAACGGAGTTAACTGAGTTGTGATGATATGTTTGGCATGAATATCTGAATTATTGGGTTTGATTTAGTTATAATGATATGATATGTGAAAGATGAATAGTACTATTAGTGATGCCAAAGTTCTATCTACACATGCACAGCTATAAACGTATGGAAGTCAATAATGTATTGTACAAGGGACCCCAGCTGATCATTTCATTTGCTTGACAGAGTAAGGTATTTATAATTGATGGTGGGAACTTTTGCAATTTTTTTGTATGCCTTAAATTAGAACTAATTTGCTTTTGTAATTATTTTTGTGCTGGTATATTTGTGTTTTTATTTGCCTACAATAAAATTGATATGTTTGCAAATGCGACCCACCTAAGTTGTTTCTTATGTCATGTGGTGGCGTATGTATGATGGTTTGTTGACAAGGATGAGTTTCCTTCTTCTTGTATTTGGGGACACTAATTACACACTTAGCATGTCAATTCTTTTACCATTTGTTTTTTCCTTTTCCTCCTCTCGTTTTGGAAAAAGGGGCGATTGGGTGAGGAAAATTCAAGGTCTTATGTGAAGTGGACTGCATGATTGGGATGAATTGGTAATGGAAGTGGGAGATAGGTCATTTTTTTTTATAAGTAAGAGTAAAATTTTAGTATTAATAAAGGCATAGCCCAAGTACACCTAGAGTACACATCGAACAAACCTAATTACAACTAAGCACTAGAGAGACATACAAGCAAATCATGGAGATTATTCATATTACAAATAATGGCTGAAACCTAGGAGCATAAAGTAGTGTAATAAAATTGCTGCAGCTCCTCCAAAGAACACCCCATGTTTTCAAAGTACCTCTTGTTTCCCTTCATCCACAAACACCACATAATGAAATGAAGGATCATTCTCCACTCAGTAGCAATGTGGGTATTTCCCCTTATAACTGTCCAACTCTTCAGGATATCTTTTACTATTCTAGGCGTAATCCATATTAAGAAAATGATAATACCATTTGAAAATGATAATATCATATTTCCTCATGTTATCCGAGGTGAAATCCTCCCCAGAGATGCAGTACATATAAACAAAGCAATTGTAGGAGGTATGTTGGAGTTCCAAATGCCTTCCAAGGAAAACAGGGATCATTACAGTCCCAAAAGAGTCTTATAGAAGGAGTGCACTAAGAATTTTTTATTTTCTTCAACATTCTAAATCATCTTATCCTCCACTTTGACATCAATTGACATAGATAGCATACAACGAGTCAAAGAAAATAGGAAATATATCCAATTTCTAGTTTTGAGCCGCTCTAAAGAAACTAATGTTCCAATGGACAGGCACCATCAGAAAACACCAAAATATCAGCCACAACAACCTTCTTGTCGCTAGAGATTTGGTAAAGCATGGGAAACACTTGCTTTAGGCTTCGTTTGGATATTGAGATTGCTTCAATCTATCTTATCTCATCTTATTTGATTTTAATATTCAAACACCATTAAAATACAAACGCTTTTCAAATTTAAATTTTCAAATTTTTAATTATTTTTATTTAATCATTACAACTTTTCCAAGCTAAATACAAAAAATAATTCAATTTTTTCAAATACCAAAACAAAACCAATATTGAACAATTTCTAAAAATATTTTAACTTTATAATATTTTTATTCAACTTTTTCTCTTTACTTTTCCAAATCTCAAAAATATCTTTTTTTTTTAAGTAATGAGAGGAATTTAATTCCAAGTAAATAGTCATGGCCCAAGTGCACAGAAAGTATACAATTGAGAACACCTACTTACAAGCTAAAATATCTTAACTCAAGTCATTTCACTACTATTTTCAAACTATTTCCCTCATATATGCAAATTTATCATCTTATCGTAACATCCAAATGGGCCTTAGATCCCTTCCACTGCACTTGATATCATGCCAAAAATAAAAGCTACATAATTTGATATGTTATCTATTATGAAAAGCTAGAGACTTTTATCCAAAATGCAAACACAAGTAGGAAGTTTTGATCACACTACAACAAATTTTATTTTTAGGGACGAAATTTATTAGGGACCAAATAAATTTCGTTCCTAAAAGTGGTTTTTAGAGACATTTTTTAAAACCTGTCCCAAAAATTGGTTTAGTTGTAAAATACGTTCGGACGGACAAAAATCCGTTCGAACGAGCGTAAAAAGACGTTCGAACGGAGAAATATTTGTTCGAACAGAATATATTTGGAGGAAAATGTGACGGTGGAATTGCAAGCCCGTCCGAACACAAATTATACTGTTCGGACAGACAATAGGTTGGAAATTGTTAATTTCTTTTATCACTATTCATTTACGTGTGTATATATATATATATATTTTCTATTAATTTTATTTTATCATTTTTAAAATATAAAAAATATGTTTATATTACATTTTATGATTTATGAAACATTTGAAATATTTATAAATGCAAAAATTAATTTTATGTAATTACTTTTAAAATTTTCTTTATTTTATTATCACAAGAAATAAGTAAAATGATGAAAATAAAAAAAGAACATTGTTATGAATACCAAAAAAAAAAAAAAAATATTAATTAAATTTCAAAATATATATAATATTATTCGATACAACACATAAAATAAAAATACTCATACTATTTCGGTATCAAATCTACGTCCTCCTGCATAGATTTAATCCGTGTCTTTACATCATCTATCCTCCTTATGATGCGGTCCTCAGCCTCTGCTACCACGCGGGTCATCACTCTCTTCATCACACGCTTAACCATCGCTTCCAATTGCTCCAATGTAAATTCTGCAGGCTGGCTCTGAGCAGGCTGGATAGCATCATTGGTAGTAGCATCAGTCGACCCTAGAGTACATACATAGGGGTGCTCCTTGCTCTTACTGATAGATATCTTGTTGAGAGCCCCCATCTGAAGTTCTCTTTTCTCACCAATCCGCTTTGTAACTTCAATGTGAAGTAGGAGGCCAGATATCAACATTCCAAATGGTAAACTACCTTCACTCCCATATCGTGACTCCTGTCTGCCTGTCTAATACAGAAGAAAATATACAATGCTAGATCAATCGGGTCCCCCCCTCGCTACCCGCACTAGAAGTCGTGCCCGATCCATTCTGAAATTTGTCTTGTGCTTTTTGGAGTCTATATTGTACCCGACTATCAGATTCAGCAATTTGAAGAATGGAATGCAGTCAACTTGTTTAATGGCCTTCACGCCATCATATGCAGGAGCCTCGGGATGTCGTAGTAGCTCAGGTACCTGATCGTCTGTGAGACCATCATCAGGTACGTACTTCTCCTTGCTATCATCAGCGTCTGAGCCAGTACCCAACTTATCGACAGTCCATGTAGCGAAGGGTAATGAGGATTCAGACTCCGTGTTTGCCTTAACATATCTAGATGTTGCTGCTGCGGATGGATGAGGATATGCGTCTATTACGCGCGGGATGTCCAAATACTCTGCAATCACCCTAGGAGAGAAGGTGATGCTAACTCCCCGCACCATGAGTATGTAGTGGTGAATATCTCCAGACTGATCTCCCAATACCCAATAGACTTCGCATACCATATCAGGATATGCGATCCCCTATTGTGTGCAGATCGAAGTCCATCCTCGCTCCGTGAAAATCTGGTGGATGGTGTGTCCCTCCTACTCTAGCTCTCTGAAGTCATCCAAAGTGATAAGCCACTCTACTAGAACAAACCTATGAACAGGAGCACTGGAAGCAGCGGGAGAGACGGTAGTGGAGGCAATTGGATATGCGATCACTGGCCTAGTAGTGGTCAACTGATCTCTCCCACGCTTTTGACTTCTACCCGCAATTCGTATACTGTGTACAAATAAGTGATGCAAGAAGTTAGACAGGCTTGATGGAACCCAAAATACCTAAATGAAACCAATATGTATATCAAACTGTTCTGTTTGGAACTTACTCGTTTGAACGGAAAAATAACACATTCGAAAGCTTTATATGCCCATTCGAACAAACGGGATCATCCCCTATATCTCGTTCGGACAGGGGTCATTCCCGTCCGAACGGAAACCCCTGCGAAGAGAAATGGCCGAGTTGACTCGGCCATTACTTTTTTCCTACAAAACTCAAATCTATTTGGACCAAATCAACCTAATATCACTCCTAAAGGTCCGAAATAATGAATACTAGGAAATAAATTACAAAAACTATGAAAATTAAATCCGACCCACACAAAAATGGGTGTTCATAACCTATTTTCAACCAATAGGAGGGGTTAGAGAGACCATACCTTATATATCTCACTGTAGATAATGGTTTCGAGAAGGTGGAGTATGATTCTCGTTCGAATGAAAGTGCGTTTTGCTATCTACCGTTTGATGCAAGAATGAGGCATTCGGCGAGGGCTGGGTATATATAAACTGACACTCGTTCGGATGAGATATTTCTCGTTCGAACGAGTTTGAGCGTTCGAACGTAGTTTGTAAACGTTCGAACGATAAGAGTATGTGTTCGGATGGAGGGGTATTTGTTCAAACGGAAAGAAGAGAGTTTGGGGTTTAAGCAATCCACTATCAGTTCGGCTAGTTATAACGATATTATTATGTACCATACGACACTAATAATATTATAAAATTCTTAATAAAAAATAAAATACTAAAATTAGTCTTTATAATATACATGTACTATACATAACATTAAAATGATAATGTTATATATAATAAATATATATCAAATACTTCAACTTCATATATATTAATTACTTTGAATATTCTAGTATATATTAGTTAGAACATAAATATTATACTATTTATATGTAGTGCTTAGTTTATAATAATTGTGTACATGTTACTTAGATTATTTAATATACATGCACTATACATAACACTAAGATCATAATGTTAATAAATATATATCAAGTACTTCAATTTCATATATATCAATTATTTTGTATATACTAGTATATATTAGTTAGAATATAAGTATTATACTATTTACATGTAGTGCTTAATTTATAATAATTACGTATATGTTACTTAGATTACTTAATATATAATTTGTAGTGTCATCACTTATTGAGGTTATACAACTTATAATATAGAATATTTAGAATAGTATTAGTAATATCAGTATATACATATATAATAATAATTAAATATTATCTAGTATATTAGTATTATAATACTAGCGTAATTCTATAAGATATAACACTTATTATACGTCATAACGGTCTCTCATGCATTCCAACGGAAAATACTCAGAATATTCTTAGAATAACGCGTCCGAACTTTGAAATAATCCGTTCGGACGTAAAAAATTGAAATTCCTCGTGGGAAAACTAGCGGCAATTTGACATTTTGGCGTTCAAATGGATAAATCTTACGTTCGAACGTAACTTCGCACGTAAATAGTATTATGAGGATATCAATTACAGTATTACCGATGATATTTATGAAATGATTTAGATTTTTTTTAATAGGCAGTAGACGGGTAACAAAAATATAATGGACAAAAGTTGGATGTATTGGGGGATAGACTTGGGCAAGACTATAAGGAGTATGCACGGGGGGTGAAAGTATTCATAGAGTTTGCGAAAGACAGTGCTGATAGTCAGGATTTTATAAGATGTCCGTGCAAGAAGTGCAAGAACCTGAGTTATTTAAATATGGTAGTAGTGGAGTCCCATTTGTTCGATAATGAGATAGATCATAAATACTCGCATTGGGTTCTACATGGCGAACCATTTCCTACAGGAGTTAGATTTGAGAGTCATTCCAATCGAATGGAGGAAACTGATGCCGAGATCGATGTCGAAGATACAAATGTGGTCGTTTCAGATGATAGTGATGACAATGGAGAGGATATCACTGAGATATTAGATAATATTGGCGCAAGCATGTTTGGTATTCGAGATGGAGAATGAACATCTTCACAATCTTTTGAGGAAAACGAGAACTTCGCAACACTGTGGGAGGATGCACAACGACAACTGTATGAGAGGTGTACCCGCCATAGTAAGTTGTTATTCATAGTGAAGTTGCTACATATCAAGTCAGTATGCTGGATTTCTGCAAAGGCCATTGACATGTTACTTGAGTTATTTAAAGAGGTTCTATCGCAAGATAATGTGGTGGCTCGTAACTTTTATGAGGCGAAAAAATTGAAGCGAGGATTGAGATTTGATTATAATATTATCCATGCTTGTAAGAACGATTGTGTACTCTTTTGACAGCATTATGCAGAATTTGATTCATGTCCATAGCAGAGTTGAAAGAGATATGGGAACTGGATGTCAGTACGTATGATGCGGCTTTGTCGTGAGAATTCAAGATGCATGCCGCAGTCTTATGGACAATAAATGATTTTTCAGTATACGAAAACTTGTCTGGATGGAGTACAAAAGGTAAATTGGCCTGCCCTGTTTGCAACAAAGATACACAGTCGCATTGGCTAACAAATGGAAGAAAATTATATTTCATGGGCCATCGTCGATATTTACCGAATAATTATAGATGGCGTTCGAACAGGATAATGTTTGATGGGAAGACTGAGTGGAGGTCATCACTGCCAACACTGTTTGGCGATGATATTCTGGCACAACTACTTAAGATTCCAGAAAATAGATTTGGGAAGGACACACGAGTGCGAAAAAGGAAATGAGATGCAGTGGAATTCAATTGGATAAAAAAAAAGTGTTTTCTTCGAACTGCAATATTGGTTTAGATTGACACTTCGCCATAATTTAGATGTCATGCACATTGAGAAAAATGTATGTGAAAATATTTTGGGTACTCTTATGTCAATAGAAGGGAAAACAAAAGATACAGTTAACTCCTGTAAATGTTTGAAGGAGTTGGGAATAAGACCAGAGTTGCATTTATAAGATAATGGGTCTCAAGCCATCATGCCTCTTGGATGGTATACACTATCAAGCGATAAGAGAAAGAAATTTTGTGACTAGTTATTGTCAATCAAATTACCTGATGGGTATGTTGGAAACATGTCAAGATGCGTGGAAACACATGACTGGAAGATAACTGGTCTTAAAAGTCACGACTGTCATATATTTTTAGAACGTTTGTTGGCAGTAGGTGTGCGTGGAAAGCTTACTCGAAATGTTCGTACAGCTCTTACAGAGTTAGGGACATTTTTCAGAGGCATTTGTAATAGGACGTTACAAGTTGACGCATTGTTAAAAATGGAGGCTGACATCCCAGTGATATTGTGCAAACTAAAGAGTTTGTACCCGCCTTCTTTCTTTAATGTAATGGTTTATTTGGCTGTTCACTTACTTCGTAAGACTTTAGTTGCTGGCCTGGTTCAATATAGATGGATGTATCCAATTGAGCGATTTTTAGAAAAGTTTAAGCGAAGTGTGGGAAATAAGACTCATCCAGAAGGTTCGATTGAAGAGTCCTACATTGATAATGAATTACACACTTTTTTTTTAATGTATTTTTGTGGGGTTGATACTAGATTTATGAGACCGGATCGAAATTATGAAGGTGAACAGATGGGTGTCTCATCATCATTTTCTGTATTTTCACAAACTGTACGTCCAATAGGCACACAGGGGGGCTACGACTTGTGTGGACGATATTTGTATAGAGTTCGATGGTATGTCCTGAATAACTGTGCAGAAATTGAGTACTACTTGAGGTTAGTAATGAATTTACGTAAAACTAAAATAATTGAGGTTAGTATTTTCGTATAAATTAATATTTCATATGAAAACGTGCAGTGAACATTTAGAACTGATTAACTCTGGTGGTGGAGCTGACGTACAAAAGAAGCATGAAGATGAGTTCGCCTCGTGGTTCGAACATACGGTAATAATAAATAATTAATATGGATTCTATTGATATTTAATCTTATACTAAATATATTTATTGATGTAGGTTAAATTAAAATATGCTACAAATCCCGATGAGATCTCACCAGAACTTTATGCACTAACATGTGGTCCAAGCAAGAGGGCTATCAAGTATTCGGGTTGCTTGGTGTGTGGATATAGATTTCACACACGTGATAAAAAAATGATATAGAAAAACTCAGAATTGTGGGGTTGCAGTCGAAGAGAGCTATGGAGATGATAACATTGACTTCTACAGAGTTGTAGAAGATATTATAGGGTTAAAGTATGTGGCAGGTTATATTGTTTAGTTGTTTAAATGTATTTGGTGGGATCTTTCAAATCCTAGATTGGGAGTGCGTAAAGATGAGATTTTTGTTAGTGTGAATACATCCTGAACCTGGTACGAGGATGATCCTTTCATTCTTGCCTGTTAAGCGAATCAAGTTTTTTAGTTAGATGATCCGGAATACGGGAAGCCATGGCGAGTGGTGGAGAAGTTTGCACCAAGAAATATATATGATTATATTCCAGAGGCAGATGAATCACATGAAAACTTCGATGGTTCGACAAATGAAGAAGCATATCAAGAAAATGAACTAGTGATCAATCTATTTGTTGACCTGAGTCAATATGATATGGTCTCACTTCGTCGAGAAGATGTTGTACCAGAAGTGATTGAGGGTGGAATGTCGGAAGAACATGAATCTACTAATGTGTCTAGTGAAGATGAAGAAGACTGGTCCAGCAAAACTGATAGTGAATGAGTTAAAATATATGTGTAAGTATAAATTTGATAAATATTAACAATATCTATCTGATTATATAATTAATTAATTACAATTTTAAATAGATATACCTCCCAAACACAAAGCAGTTCATGCGCCATCCCCACCTTTACCCATTATTGACTCTCATGCACATGATTCATTGACTAGCAATAGTGTACCAGCATCACCAGACCCAGCGCCAGATATTTTGTCAAATTATGGTATTTACCACATGAGTTAATATATATTTATCAAATAATATATATGTGTTCTAATTACTGTACTTGTAGTTGTAAGTCAGCACCGAGGGCGAGGCATCACTTGGGGTGTCTGCATAGAAAAAGTCAGAAAAATGAGTAAAATTAAAATTGATACATTAGAGGGTCACACTGATGGACACGGTGATTCACAAGCATGGCTTTCTACTTATGTTGGTGTCCTCACTCGCACGTATGCTCTGATGTCAACAGTCTATTGGGTTAACGTTCTCGAAGATGTAAAAGATCACATAAAAAATCGATATTTGGTGATGAACTACATCCCAAGAAAATTCAAATTTAATGCTAATTATATTTATACTAATTATTTATATTTTTTTCAAGGATGAGTTTGATTTAGATTTAAATCAACAAGAGCATCGAAAAACAGTTGAGGAGCTAATGTCGAGTGCATTCCAGAGGTACAAAAGTCGGTGCCATGCATATTTTGAGAAATTCAGCACTGCTGTAGAGGCACGCGAAAATCCATTCCAAGCAATATGACCAGCCAAGTGGCAGAAGGTTTGTGATTTGTTTGAAAATTCTGCTTATAAGGTAATATCACATTTATATTTTTCTAATAGAAAATTATATATGTATTAGAATTTGAAATTTATAATATTTTTTTTTGTAACGCAACGAAGTGTTGTGAATAAAGTAAATAGATCAAATTTAAAGATTCACCATCATGCGAGTTCTCGATCTTTTCATTGTTTGTATCAAAAAATGGCCAGTGCTACTAATTCCGGTCTCATGTTAAAATATACACTTTTTTTTTCAAGTTCACTTTGCAGCAAACTGAAAGTTCTGGTGACTTTGATCTAACCCATTTATATGCTGAAGCACATAAAAATCGTGATGGTGTTTGGACTAGTCCTGAAACTGAGGTAAGTTATGTAAGTTTAAGTATATTAAATCAAGTCTAATAAAAATATTCCTATTATTTATACTAACTTTAATACTTTTTTTTTATAGAAAAATATGAAATCTCTAAAGGATGCTACGCAGATTTATCTGATGAATCATCTGTCAACGATGCTCAAGTTCTCAGATAATGTTCTGGATATTTGAGGGGCTTAGGGCATTGTGTGAAGCTATCCTCCAGTTCATCATCATTTTCTAAGACTAGATCCAATGAAAACAAAACTAAGGAGTTAGAAGCAGCACAACCTGAGATAGAACGTTTGAGATCCAAGGAATAAGAGTTGTTGATCACATTAGATAAACCAGTAGAGTTAGAGTCAAGAATAGAAGAAAGACTGGAGTTGAGGACTCGAACAATGCTTGAAGAATGACAGAGGATATCTCAAAACATTATGCCACCATCACGATCTTAAATTTTTTTTATTAATTGTACATTTATTATTCTGTTTAACAATAATATTTGAACAGATTTGATGTGCAAATTACATTTTTATTATAATAGTAATGCATATTTTAATTAAATGTAATCTATATAGCAGTATCGTTCGAACAACTCTTGTATTCGTTCAAACGATAAATTATGATTTAAAATTCGTCTGAACTAAAAAGAGTCTGTTCGAACAAAATTTATATTCCAATAAATTTATTCGTTCGAACAGATAATATCCGTCCAGACACTAATCTCGTTCGAATAAGGCAATCTGTTCGAACAAAACATTTATCAGTTCGGACGGCTGAAATTTTTGTCCGAATGGATTTCTGAGACGAAATTTTTTTGTTTCAAATAAAAAAATCTGTTCGAACGGATTTGGACGGGCAAGTGAAATTCCGTCTCTAAAAATCATTTTTAGGGATGAAATTCACTTTTCGTCCCTAAAAACTTTTTGAGACGGGTTTTTTGAGATAAATTTGGGACGAAATTTTTTTATCTCTAAAGATTTTTTGTCCCAAAAAATCTGCTTTTAGAGATAAAATAATTTATCTCAAAAAATCTATTTTCTTGTAGTGTCATGCAGCCATTGCGAACACCAAATCTCATGTCATGGTACTAGGAACAAGTGTAAAGAAGCAAAGTAAAATGTAAATGTATTTTTGCCTCAACAATCTCTTTTGGATATTTGTGTTTCAGATTTTTATTTAAATTTGATAGATCTCTTCCAAATTTTGTTGGTTTGACTAAAAATAATGAATTTCAGTAGGGAAAAGATTTTGTGGTTAATATGCTCCTGTAAATGTAAAACATCTATGCTAACCTTTGATGATCGTAAACTTCCATGGAAACTATGACTTGTTGATTTGATTCTTGTCAGTTTGTCGATAACCCCATGCACATTCCCACTTATCTATACTCGTCACAAGACCTCCAGTTAGAGACCGGAATGGTTGATGGCCTTGTTGTGGGGGTTAGCAGGAAGTTAATCTACGGAGTCGTTTGAATAATGAATTGAAATGAGATTAGATAATTAAAGATAAAAGTTGAAATAAAATATATTAAATAATTAAAACAGGGTTGTAGACTTTCATAATGAAGGGGCTTTAATGCACCACGCTTTATTGTTGTTTTCATTGTTAATTCTTGTGTAGCTACTTTATTTTTTCTTTCTTTATGATGATCCTGCACGGACAGATTACAGTGAAGGAAGATAAACATAAAAAAAAGGTTATGCTATCTTCTTATGACCGCAATCATGCTGAATACTCATCCTTCAAGCCTGAGAAACGAAAAGTAGAGAAAAAAACTGAGATTAGTGATCAAGCTGCCAATGAAAGCCGGTCGAATAGGATGCTAGATGTGGCAGAGATCTATAAACCGACCGTACATTTCAATCCCATTTTTGCGTCTGTAGGAGCTAATAAAGGAAAACTTTTTAGTGCTTCAGAAGCTTCTAATATTGTTTTCAAATACATTGAGAAAGAAAATCTGGTAAAGCCGACAGACAAGTCCGTTGTGGTTCTGGACGCAATATTGTGTGATGCTCTCTGTTCAAGGGGGTCATTAAAAAGGGATCAACATATCCAGCAGAAATTCATAAAAAAGATTTAGGGCAACTATTCATAAACCGTATGCAAGTTCACCACCTTGTGACCAGAGGAAGCGAGTCAGTTGATCAAAAAGGTGCTCGGCAAGCAGTTCAGATACTGACAGAACGGCAGCAAGGTAACAAGAAGGTGACTAAACTCTCTGGGATGGAAACTTTTTTGATCGATGCTGAAGCCTTGGCATCAGAGCTTCAGAAAAAGTTCGCTTGCAGTACATCAGTGGCAGAATTACCCGGTATCTTGTATTGTCAGTCTATTGAGAATGTCATGTTTGGTGGTGGGTATCAGTTGGCAAACATAGTGAGGTATTTAACATATTTATTTTCTATTCTAGGGCTTTCAACTTTTCATTCATATTGAGAACAATGATTCAGTTCATTCATATTGGCAGTGTAGCTTGTCATATCTACGTATTGAATAACTTTATATATAACGTGCATAAATATCGCATAACTATTTTAAAAAATAGTAAGAATTTACGGTTACATAAATATTTTTTTTTAAATATTTGATATATATATTTTCTCCTAAATGTTTGATATATATATTTTTAAGATATGTATCTCTTTTTTTACCTAGAAAGAATTAGAAGGTTCTGTTTGTGTGACTTCTAATATTATCTAACAAATGCATCGAGATAAATACATATTCCTGCTGATCTGAAACTTCGCAAAACTTCCTTTTCTCAGGTAAAAAAGGACATGAGGTTCTGGTGCAAGGTGGTGTGATTGATGATCTCGCAAAACATCTTGTTGAACAGTATGGAATCCCAAAGAGATACATTGAGGTTCTTGATAAAACCAAGAAATAAGAAGTGGATAAAAGCTAAGCTTTCTACCTATCATTCAAATTTACGTGTGTGGAAACAAATAGATTGCTTGTGGCGCAATAAATTGCAGTGGATGACAGTGGGGATCACTGTGTTTTTTGGTTGCCTATATTTGCTTGTGCGGGTAATTTGACATAAAGTGATGCCGTTTCTTGCAAGCTAGGACGGTTGAAATTCTGAGGATTTTATACTGGTATGAGAATTGCTTGTATGAATTACATTACATGCCTTAACTTTTGCTAGACAGTAAAATATTTTCAGATTAATTTTACTGGTTTGTACAAATACCATTCATATTATACGGTTCAATTTTGTCAGAAATGATTGTCCTTTTTATTGGATCAAACAATGACTAATAACTACACCTTGCTGGCAGCCTGGTCCATGTTTTCTTTGTTCGTTGTAATCCGAGATAGAATCAAGAATTTATTTTAAAAAATCAATTAAAATTAAAATAAAATATATAAATTATTTTTTATTTTATTTTTATATAATTTTTTATGTAGTATAAAAAAATTTAATAATAAAATCTACAATAAAAATAAAATAAATTTAAGTATTAAAAAGGCATATAATATGTCATGTCACTTAATAAAAATAGGTTAGAAATCATCTAATTTTTTTAAATTTTAATATTTATCTATAATAAAAATATGTCATTATATTATTTTATTTTATATCAAATGTATTTTATTTTTAAATTAGATTAAATTTTGTGAAAGGTGTCAAGATAATTTTTAGAGAGGAGACCAATATAAAAAAAAATTAATATTATCTTATTAAATTATAAAAAATCAACATATTTTATTTTTTTCTTTAAAAATAAATATTATTTTTATTTTTTTGTTGGGGGGGGACTAGTTGTAGTGGTTCAGCTTGGGTTGGTCTTTCAAAAAAGGGAAATATTTTAGTTACAAAATAATTAAATAAAATTAATCTCATAAATTGATATGATTTATTAGATTATAAAATTATTTTTTATTATAATATAAATCTAACAAATCAGATAAAATTACATCAATTTATAGAATAATTTTTTTTTAATTCTTTTGTGGATATAGGCTATAGCAGTCCTCTTGCAATTGTGCTGCCATGTTATAGAACTTATGGAGACAACACATTTATATCAGTTGATTCAGAACTCATTAGTTCTTTTGGTTATCTTCTTGTTTTGCTTTTATTTTGCTTTGGTGGGATGCTCCAGGAAAGATGTTGTGATAGATTAATTAGTGTGGATCGCTTTAGTAAAAAATAAAAATTGACATCTTATTCCAAACTACCATGTTATGGAGGCTGTTTGGTGAAAAATAATAAATCTTATATAATAAGTTACTGAAGAAAATGAAATTTAGCACTTTCAAAATTACTTCCAGAAACATTCCACAAATAAAACAATTAGATCATTAACAGCATCAACACAATCCTGCATTTTGAAAATCCAAAATAGGTAAAAATTAATAATTTTTAATAAGATAATTGGTATAGGCCTAGATAAATGTCAATATCTAGTCAAATTTTGATTAAATAGTTCAAAAAATAGTCTATACGAAGTAGTTAAAATTTTAAGGCTCCAAGTTATAGTAAATTTATCCATTTCTATAAATTTGGTCAATTACTATTTATTTTAAAAATAATATTTTACTCAAAATATTTCTAATGGTTACTGTTGGATAATTAGATTCAGAAAAAAATAGTTAGAATTTCTTTTAAATAAAATTTAAATGATTTATTAATATATAGAATTACAAAATATAAAAAAGATTATTATTAAAATATTTTATATTATACTACTATCTACTATTTTGACTTTAAGATCAATAATGTAATATAAATTAATATTTTCAATAATTTTAGCTTTAGTCAAAGTTTAAACTTTTAATTAAATCTTAAATTTGATAATAACTAGACCATTACTGATTACTATTTTGATAATTTACACAGATAGCTAGCAAGATGGCTCCAAACAAATAAACTAATAATAATAATAGAATAAAATAAAATAGTAAATTGATTATCCATGGTAGAATTATAAAAATAATAATAATAATAATGTAGCAAGTTGTATTTGCTTGCCATCCCTGTCCCTTTGGATTTTTATTATAGGGTAATTGTGACACCCTGTACTCGTAGGAAATTTTGAAAACCAACCTGTTTGATATGACCTGTTTTCATTTACAAATACTATTTCTAAATATTTTTCAATAATCCACAATTAATTTCACATCTCCAAATCCAGACAATCCAATCCTAAATATATCCACAGAGTTCATACATTTAAAAATAATATCATTACATAGGCTCTACAAACTTCCCATCACAAGAATAAAAATATTCTACTAACACTTGAATCTATTAATGTTAAATAACGTAACATCAAATCATTAAATATAATCTTCACTTCAACCAAAGGGTAACCGCTTATCCTGGTCCCAACATACTAATCTTGATCATTAGTTGAGACCTTCACTTCATCTGAAATGTATATAGATAAGGGAGTGAGTTTAACCACAACTCAGTAAGCAAAACATTTATACTAGTGTAAAAAGCATGAGCATTTTCAATAAAACTCCTATGCATGTAACGGAAAAACTTTTATTTAAAGGAAACAACTCCAAAACTTATACACCAACAAAAATTGAGCGAACCTTTAATTTTTTTTTTTTATAAAGTATACATAAAACCAACTTTTCAAACAAATTACTTTGGCACAAGTAACTGTAACATCTCATCTTATCAACATTCTAGAACATATACCATGTTTAACCTCCTTGGTAGGGTTGTGCTATCCCCGATGGCCAAATCAGACGGTATCATATTGTGAGACTTTCACTTATTCGTTCTCGGAGCCCCGAGTGTGCACACAGGAAAGAAATACATAAAAGGATCACTCTGTTTCCAAAGTGATTATACTCCTATCATATCATATCATGGTGGTACCAACCATATCACGTGAATCTATATCATCATATCAAAACCATATTCCAAAGCAGATCAAATAGATAAGAATGCCAAAGATTTTCCGTAAACATGTACAAGAAACAAAACAAAAACATATTATTTCACATGTACAAGAAAGCATCAAAATTCATGTTCGCTCTTATGCAGATCTCAAAAATATGTCAAATATTGCTCATGTCTACACATTTCATGTCAAAAAAAAATTTCTCTATCATATAAATTTTCATAAGCGAATGCAGAAAACATATATTGAGGTTGTTTTTCATGTTTTTCTTTTAAAATCATAATATGCACATTTTTATGCACATTTTATAAAACCAACCTCAAACAAATTTTCTTTTTATGCAAATCTAGGATAGAAGCCCCACTTACCTAACTCCCGCAGCGAGTTATCAAAACTTTGGGTTCGACCTCTAAAAGTTTCGTCATCTATTCATAAAAAATATTCCCCGATGTTAATGACCATTCCAAAAAGCTTTAATTTGGAAATTATAAACTAAACTACACCGCTTGCCCTAAATCATAATCTCTAGCAGAAAAACCCAAGCAATCAGCCATCCAAAATTATTTAATAGCATGAATAACATCTCCAACAAAAATCACTATTGATCCAAGTCAATTAATACCTATTAACATTCTGACCAGCCCTAACATGCACGTAAACTACACCTTGGTCAACTTGGCTAATGCGAGGATATGCAAAAATGGTCTCCTTCCCCCCATACTACCAGCCACCAAACTCCCTTAACCAATAAATTCTTTAACTTGACCCAGCAAAGATAATAACCCACACAACCACAAGGATTAAGAATCCCCCAACAATATCCAGTCATTACTCATCAACCCCAACTATCATGTATTAATTCAGAACATTTTCAATCAACAACTAGAGCAGTACAAAAGAAAAATAGCAACAAATGTGTCAATGAATCCTTGAAAATCCACCAGTATTCACTATGAAAATAGGTTCGGTAATTAACAGGTTATAATAGACAATTCACCTTAACAGAACATCTATTCAAAAGGATCTCGAACCATACCTGAAAATGAAGAACTGTCCGCAAGGAAAGAAAATAGAGGCTAACAGAGGAAGATACAATCTGTTGAAGGTGACTAAAAAGTCCGAATGTTACAAGTACCAGAAATTTGAAGAGAAAGATTAAGATAAGATTAAGATGAGATTAAACTCCTACCTTTGAACAATGGTCTCTCCGGTGAAGGAAACCCAAAGCACCCGATTCTACAACTTGCAAATAAAACCCCACAATTTCTAAGACCTAAAATGGCACAAGCGAAATTAGATAGGAAGAAGAAAAGGTCGAAAACATTAAAGGATGATTAGAGAAGGAAATCTCACCAGCGTACGAAAAGGAAATGCGTGATGGGTTCGGAACTCTGGAAGTCACAGCATAAGAACAGAGAGCAAACTGTTGGCTAAGGAGGTGAAAGGGTCTTGTAGAGTGATTCCTGAAAGTTATAAACCGTGAGGAGCAAAAAGAAATAATGGGAGAGAAAAGGGGTGATCCGATTGAGAGATGTGAAACTGTCAGGAGCAGAATGAGAGAAATGAAAGAAAGGAAAAGAAACGGAAAGGGCTGACCTGAAGCCAAAACGGCACCGTTCGGTGCTTGGGCCAGGTTTTGTTAAATCGGGATAGGCCTGGGCTGCGGGCCTTACAGTAATGATACCCTTATTGTTAATTTACTATCACTCCTATGTGGATTAAGGCCCAGTTTGAATTTAGAAGTGTTTTCAATTTATTGTAATTCATTTTTATTTTATTATTATATGTTTATAATTTTTTATATAAAATATAAATTTTTATATTTTTTTTTAAAGTTTTAATACACAATTTTTAAATTCTAATATATTTTTTTAAATCTTAAAATAATAATAATATTAAAAATTAAACTAAATTCATCTCAACTCATTTTATCTCCAAAACTCATTTTATCTCCAAATTAAACCAAGCCTAATTTTAATTTTTTTTTTCTCAATTGAAGCTTAAAGCTGCTCTCCTTTAATTTCTCTGAAATTTCTGACATGATATCATTTCTTCGATTTCCATCAGCTGAAACTTGTACATTTCCCCATTTTTGAATCAACAATTCATATTCCTTTTCATTTTGAAATTCAAAAAGCAAAATAATCTAAGTTCTCTCCATAACCATCCACGACGCGTTCCTCTCTAGAATCAAGAAACTTTCTCTTCCTTCACATTTCGCCAAACAGTGATCTTAGAGTTCTGATCGTCGCTTCAAACTCTTTATTTTGTACTTCTATTAGATCGAACGAGCGAGATTTGTGCTTTTGAAATGAAACACTTATACAGTGATGTTAGAAATAATTTCTGTTTTGGGATTCTTTTGGTTTTGTTTTGAATGTTTTTAGGCAAAACTCCTTTTTCTACTCTCCAGGACCAACAGGTCAAACTCATTTTTTGCTCTTATCCATCGCAAACCAACTAGGTTGAGACTTTTCTCCCAGCGTGGGAACAACGACTCCGTCAAAGGTGAGATATCATCCCCCATATGCACTCCCGAAATCAATCTCTCACACTAACTCTCTCTGTCTCTCTCAGAGAAGCCCTGACGTCACTTCTAGGCTGAGTCTCATTTGCTCAGAGTCTTGTGGTCATGCCTCCTGCAATGTCGCCACCGTTTAATAGCACCTTCAAAGGTGAGATTACTGGCTAACTCTCCCATCTCTTTTGCCTCTCTCCCTGTATAACTCTCTCTATCTCAGGTTTGGGAAATTTGGGTGAAATCACACCAGGTGTGCCGCCGCCCCGCCAGGTAAGCTCCATAATTTCCCTCTATACGATTTTCTTTTCTAGGATGATTAACTTGGATTGTTGTATACTATATAAAGTTATGTAAAAATCACTTCATAAGTATTATACCACAAAACGCCAAGACCAATGTGAGCAACTATCTTATGCTTATAATTTTGGAATACAAACCATGTTAATGTGCAAGATGATTAAAATTCAGTCCAACATGTATGATTGTTTAATATATGGATGGCATGGGAAGTATCAAGAGAATAGGTCTTAATTTATGCTCAAAAAGGTCTATTCAGTGTAATATATTTGTGATTCAAGTGATGAAACTTTATTTTGTTGTTTGTTTGGTTATAATCGATTGAGTTGTTTGGAAAATGTGTGGTTGTTATTGTTTCGACATTTAGGCTATAAAAATAGGATTTAAATGGAGGACTTGGTTTAATATCATGCAGAAAAAAAAAAATCACGTAGACAGCTCACTTTTTTATTATATATGACGAGTACTTGACAATGTTGAAAGACTCACTAACATATATATTAAATTTTTTTGAGGAATTTTTTACAATTTCTAAGTGACTATATACCTTTTTTTTTAGGGGAGGGGGGGGGGGGTGGTCATACTTTGTCTTTCATGCTTGATAGAGTCATCTTTGTTTGAGTCATACAGTTTCTACATTGGAAAAGTTACAAAAAAAAACACCATATATGCTTAGTCTTTCAAAAATATGACCCAAAGAAAACAAAAGTGTATAATTAATTTTTATTTTTGAGCTTTAGCTTTGGTCATTGTTTATCCTTTTTTCATAAACTTTTTTGTATTTTACATGAATGAGTCAAGTATTTTCCTATAAGCTACATGTAGCTTCTTTTTTGTATTTAATAGGAGCTACATGCAGCTTGTATTCTCAAGTAAGAGCCCATGGCCTAAGTTATATATAAACTAGAAATATTTCTTCAAACATCTTATCATGGAGCCATATTACTTAAATGCAACTAAATAATTAGCTTTATTCTCAACCACAAAACATGCTTTCCACCTGTAATTAGCAAGACAGACCATTTGTAAAAATCTTGGGAACATTTCATGTAAAAAATAGAGGGATTCGCACAATATAAATTAAAATCTAATTTTTCATTATAAGCACAAAATGAATATTGTAAATTAATGTTAGTATCCTCTTTTTAGGTCATTTACACCACTAAAGCTATGTTTAAAATTTAGTATTTTCATTTTCAAATTATATTTCAAATTTAATTTTCAAATATTATTTCAAATACTCTATCCAAAATTTTTCAAAATTTCTCTATTGTATTTTTTCTTCATCTCATATTGATTAAACAATGAAATATTTAATAGTTTATAAGTGAATGTATTTCACTATATATAAAATAAATAAATGGGTAGATACACTCTGGAAGTGTCACCTAGTGCGAAGCACTGATGGCACGCATGCGTGCGCTGTGCGCAACACATAAATGCATTGACGCTTTAGACACACTTAGCAATTCGCACATACGCATCGCCGAAAATGACAAATTCTTTTGCTAAGCGAAATGATGTGTTTGATCACCATTTTGACAGTTGTGATTAATTGTCAGTTACAGTTATTTTTGTAACTCTTCAGACAATAATTGTCATATTTTTTTAAATCGAAACGTTATGTCTGTTGCTATTGCATTTTTTTGTTCAAAATGTTAGTGTTTAAAATTTACAATTTGCACATTATATAAACAGTATTGTATCCTAAGGATAGAGTTGATTTTGATTTCATTTTGCAGAACTCTATACGAGTGGGAGACAATATTTGTCTAAGAGACTGATTAACAATCGTCTCACTGTTCTTTTCTTTCAATCTCTATACGTATATTGTTTCTAACAATTCTTAAACAAATATTATGGCATCTTTTTCTGCAAACCCTGCGATCACTTCTTTAAGCATTGTACCACAAGATTTTTTAAAGTTGAATCGCTTTGATGGAAACAACTACGGACGTTGGAAGAAGAAAGTTGAATTTTTACTTACTACTTTAAAAGTGCGGTATGTGTTGAATACTCCTTATTCAGTTCTTCCTATGACTCAAACTTCGCGAGAAGATGAAATTGCAGTAAAGAAAAAATGGGAAGATGACAACTATACATGCCGTGGGAATATTCTCAACACTCTCACTGATAGGGGTGTAAATGGTCCGGTCCGGTCCGGGAAATTTGTGGACCGATTTCATTCGGTCCAAGAATTCTCTCACCCTGGACCGGACTGAACAGGAGTTCGGTCTATACCGGTCCGGTCCAATTCGGTCCAGGGGCGGTCCGGTCCGGTCCAGGGGTGCCCCATATGATTTAATGGGCTAAATTTAATATATAATTCTACAATAATCAAATATTTTTTTTGTCCAAATTTAATTACTATAAATTATAATATGTTAATATTATAAAAGTATATATTATATATTAATATGTTAGTATATATTATATATTAAGTATGTTAGTAAATTATAACTAATAGTCTAATAGTCTAATAACACTTTCACATTAGTATATGTTAATAAACTATAACTAATAAGTAATAATATTATTACAATTTACATTAGTATATTATATATTTATATGTTAGTAAATAGTGATAAATTATTAATAATATATTAAATAATAATAATACACTTATTATTTATATATTAATATATAAGAGTATATATTATCTATTAATATATTAGTTAATATTAAATATTAAGTATATTAGTAAACTATAACTAATAATCTAATAGTCTAATAATATTATTACATTAGTATATGTTAATAAACTATAACTAATAAGTAATAACATTATTACAATTTACATTAGTATATTATATATTTATATGTTAGTAAATAGTAATAAATTAGTAATAATATATTAAATAATAATACACTTATTATTTATATGTTAATATTATAAGAGTATATATTATATATTAATATATATTATTATTTATATATACATATATTTTTTAAAAAAAAAATTTAAAAAAAAATAGGGATTCGGTCCGGTCCGGTCCGGTCCAGGGGGATGAACTCCCTGGACCGGGATCGGACCGGAATTTTCCGGTCCATATATTTTTTGGACCGGACCGGACCGGACCGAACTCCAACCGGTCTGGTCCGGTCCCGGTCCGGGACAACCGGTCCGGTCCGGTCCGCCAGTCCGATTTGGTCTTTTTACACCCCTACTCACTGATCCTTGGCTTGATATGTACGCACCAAAGAAAGATGTAAAGGACATATGAGATGCTCTGAAGAATAAATACAAAATCGAGGATTTCGATAACAAAAGCTATCTCATTAGTAATTATTTTGATTTTGAAATATTAGATAACAAGCCTATACTTGATCAAGTGCATGATTTATAACTTATTGTCCAATAAATTATTTCCGATGGTATTCTAATTGATGAGAAATTTCAAGTGTGTGCTATTATTGTCAAATTACCACCAATTTGGAAGGATTACCGTAAGTCTTTGAAGAGAAAATGGAGATGATTTCACTCTTGAAGGTCTTCAAAGACAACTCTGAATTGAAGAGGAATCGAGATTGCTGGATAAAATGGAAGAAAGTGCTGAAATGAATAAATCAGTTCATGTTGTTGAAACATACAACAAGAAATGAAAGAAGTCTAGAATTGATACTTGTATTTTTAACAAATAGAATAAGAGTAATCTTAAAAAGAAAGGAACATGTCATTTCTGCAAAAAGAAATAACACCACATCAAAGAGTGTAGACTTTGAAAGAAGTAGGAGCAAACAAACAATAATGAAGAGAATCTCATTGATGTAATGTCTAAAGTCAATATGGTATTCAATACTTTTAGTTGGTACGTTGATATTGATGCAACTCGACATATTTGTGGAGACAAAAATTTCTTCAAGAAATATGAGAAGATTGGTCACGAGATCGAACTGTACATGAGAAATTCTTCTACCACGAAAGTGGTTTGAAATGGCACCGTCGAGTTGAAGTTTACTTTTGGCAAGATAGTCACTTTACTTAATGTATTTCATGCACCAGAGATTTGTAAGAATCTGATTTCTGGCAGTCATTTATCAAATTAAGTCTGAACATCCCATCAACAGTGTATCATTTGCCCACAAATTAAGTCATTCTTTATCAATACAAATTTATCAGACTCAAATACAAGCTTATTACTATGTTATTGTCATCAAATTTACATGATAATAGAAATAAATTTGAGACTTGTGTTAAGACTAAATTAACAAGAAAACCTTTTCAAAATATTAATATGTCATTTTCAACTTTGCTTGAGTTGATACATACAGATTTATGTGATTGACATGGTAAATTAACAAGGAGCAAAAAAAATATTTTATTACATACATAGATGATTTTTCAAAGTATGCTTACATTTATTTACTTAGAACGAAAGATGAAGTTGTAGATAAATTCAAAATCTTTAAGGCAGAGGTAGAAATTTTTCTTAATTGTAACATTAAGATTTTGAAAAGTGATAGAAGAGGTGAATATTTTAATAATGATTTTGATCATTTTTGTGAAGATAGTAGTATTATATTCCAATGCACAACACCCTACACACCACATTAGAATGGTTTAGCAGAAAGAAAAAATAGAACACTTATGGATATGATCAATGTCATTCTTGAACAATCAAACCTATTTGACAATTTTTTGAGGAGAAATTATATTTTTTGCAATTCATATTTTAAATACTCTTTTAAAAATAATAATATGTCACCATATGAGATATGGTTTAAACGTAAACTTAACTTAAATTATCTTAAAGTGTGGGAGTGTCTAGGGTATGTAAGATTACCTGATCTCAAAAGATCTAAATTAGGACCATGAACTTCAAAATGTGTTTTTGTTGGATATACTTTACATAATAAAGCTTATCGTTTTTTGGATCAAGAATTTAATGTAATTATTGAATCAAGAGATGCCAAACTTTTTGAAAATAACTTTTTTAAAAAATCTTTTGAAGGTAACATTTTCTATTAAAATATTAATGTTGAAAATATTTTTTCTGAAAATGAAAAGAATTTGGAAATTAGAAAATTCAAAAGAATAAGAAAAGAAAAAAGCTTTGGTCATGATTTTGTAACATATCTTGTAGAAGGAAATTCTAAAATAATCTTACATGAGTTTAGTTTGTGTTACAATTTGGAAAATGACCCTTCTACTTTACAAGAAACTTTGAAATCTAGGGATGGTACTTTTTGGAATGAGGCTATTGATGATGAAATGAAATCTATAATGTCTAATGAGACATGAATTTTTGTAGATTTGCATTCCAGTTCTAAACCTATAGGTTGTAAGTGGATTTTCAAGAGAAAATTAAAAATTGATGAATCCATTGATAAATATAAGGTTAAATTAGTAGCCAAAGAGTTTAGATAGTCCAAGGGCATAGATTACTTTGATACATATGCACCTGTAGCTAGGATTTCATCAATTAAAATATTGATATCTTGGACCTCTATATTTAATCTTGAAATTCATCAAATGAATATGTAAACAACATTTTTAAATGGTTATTTGGATGAAGAAGTATATATGGAGGAACCAGAGGTATTCATTATTCCGATTCATGAAAATAAGGTTTGTAAATTAGTCAAATCTTTGTATGGTTTAAAACAAGCTTCTAAACAATGGCTTGAACGATTTGATAATGTAGTTCTGTCTAATGATTTTTGTTTAAACGAAGCAGACAACTGCATTTATTCTAAAGTATGTGATAATTATTTTGTGATAATATGCTTATATGTAGATAATATGATGATTTTCAATAATAATAGTTCATGCATTAAAGATACAAAATTATTTCTGTCATCTCATTTTAATATGAAAGATTTGGGTGTTGCTAATATCATACTTGGTATTAAAATATATAGGAATGATAATACTTATGCTATATCACAAAGTCATTACATTGATAAAATTTTGAGTAAATTTAATCATTTACATGAAAAAATATATTGGATTCCATATAACCCTGCTTTTAAGTTTGGAACAAATAAATATCGATATATATCACAACTAGAATATTCTAGTGTTATTGGAAATCTGATGGATGCAATATATTGTACACATCTAGACATAGTTTTTGCCGTGAGCAAATTGAGTAGATACATAAGTTGTCCAAGCGTAGAACATTGGAAAGCAATTTCCATTGTTTTGGGTTATTTGAAAGGAACTAAGTTCTATGCTCTATATTATGGAGGCTATCTATCTGTAATTAAGGGTTTTAGTGACGCTAACTGTAATTGTGTGAATGATGGATCTAAATCCACGACTGGGTGGGTGTTCACCCTTAGTGGTGTGGCCATCTCATGGTGGGGATCCAAAAAATAAACTTACATAACTCACTCATCAATGGAGGCTGAATTAGTGGCTTTAGGAGCTACTGGAAAAGAGGCTGAATGGTTGAGAAACCTCTTTATAGACTTGCCTATGTGGCCAAGTCCAGTGTCTCATATTTCCTTATATTGTGTAGTCAAGTTACATTGTCAAGAGTATATAGCAAGTCATACAATGGAAAATTAAGATATATAAGTCTTCGACATAATTATGTGAGATAATCGTTGGAAGAAGACATAATCAAAGTGGATTATAAGAAGTTAAGTACAAATTTGGCAGATCCTCTAACAAAAGGCTTAATAAAGGATCTGATTCGTAAAACATCGCTTGAGATGGGTCTAAATCCAATGGAATAGATCACTAAATTATGGCAACCCAATCTAGGTTTAGAATTCTAAATTCTAGATTCAATGGAAAAAATAAAATCTTATTAGTGATGGTAATAACACTGAATTAGACCATCATTTATAAAAATATATATATATATATATATTATTATTTAGTGCTAGTTCTGCAGTGAAAAAGAAAAGGTTGAGCATGACTCTTAGTGAATTCGTATAAAATGTGTTTTTATCCAATAGCACCTAAAAGAACTCTATCTATGTAAGTGTAGAGTCAAGCTGCTTTTTTCGGGATTTGGTAAACCGCGCACTCATGAAGTCGAGATAGAAATATGTGTTGATATGCATTGATTTTTCGATTTTATCACACGATAAGATAGTTTAAAGATATTATGTCTACTATAATTTTTTTTTTCTTTTGCCTTGGGTTCTATCAAAGAATTTTAGTGCATCTATTAAGTACATCTACAAGACGATGGAACTCTATATGCCATTATCTTAGTGGAAAGCGAGGCAGGCAAAATAACCATTCCAGTAGTTGATAGTGGAGCAAAGGTTGGATAAAACATGGATAGACATGCCTTATCATCCAAAAGGATGTAGAAAGAAGAAGGGCTTGCGGGGTCGATCCCATATCTCTCTTTCTTTCTGAAGAGAAATCTCCCATGGCCGAAAGCCTTGTTCCATTTGGACTTCCCTTTAGACGAGCAGAGCAATTGCCTACTGAAGAAGTCACCCTAAACTGTGATAAAACTTTGAGAATCATATGCTACATGACAATTCAAACCCAAAAGGTACTTATATTTATGTATCAACATATAATTATGATAGCAGCATTTAAAAAAATATATAAAAAATATATAAAATATTTAAAATAAGTGGGGGGATGTTAGATTGTTTGAAATAAGTGAGGAAATGTTAGATTATATTTCAAATTATATTTAATTTTTAATTTTCAAATATTATTTCAAATACTTTATCCAAAAATTTTCAAATTTTCTTTATTGTATTTTTTTTAACCCCGCATTGATTAGATAGTTAAATATTTAATAGTTTATAAGTGAATATATAAAAGGTATCTTTATGCAGGAGCACTTAGAAGAACGCTACCTATGTGAGTGTAAAGTTAGGCCGCTTTTGTCGAGATTTGGTAAACTCCATATAGCACTCATGGAGCATAATAATGCGTATGGCTTTTAATGTGCAACTATTAAGAATGATAAAAATATATATTGACATGTTTTTATTTTTCTGTTTTAATACATTATAGGATAATTCAAAGATATTATGTCTATTATCATATTGATAAAACTGTGATAATCATATGCTACATGGCAGTTCAAACCCAAAATGTTCTTGCATTTATGTGTCAACATATAATTGTGATAGCAGAGCATTTTAAAAAATATATATAAAATATATACATTATTTGAAATAAGTGGGGAAATGTTAGATTATTTAAAATAAGTGAGGGAATGTTAGATTATATTTTAAATTATATTTCAAATATTATTTCAAATACTCTATTCAAAATTTTTCAAATTTTCTTTATAATATTTTTTCTTAATCCCACATTGATTAGACAGTGAAATATTTAATAATTTATAAATGAATGCATTTCACTATATATAAAATAAATAAATGGATAGACACATTCTAGAAGTATCACCCAGTGCAAAACATTGATTGCAGGCACGCATGCACACGTACATAACGCATTGACGCTTTAGACGCACTTAGCAATTCGCACGTACGCATCATCGCACGATGCATTGACGCTATAGACGCACTTAGCAATTTTCTAAACGAAATGATGTGTCTGATCACTATTTTGACTGTTGTGATTAATTAAATGTCAATTACGGCTATTTTTGTAACTTTTCAGATAATGACTGTCATATTTTTTTAAACCAATGTCTGCTGCTATTGTATTTTTTCATTCAAAATGTTAGTGTTCAAAATTTGCAATCTGCATACTATATAAACAATGTTGTATCATGAGGACAGAATTGCTTTTGATTCTCTTTTGTAGAACTCTATATGAGTGGGAGACAATATTTGTCTAAGAGACAAATTAACAACCGTCTTACTATTTTTTTCTTTCAATTTATATACTTATATTGTTTTTAACACATTCTTTGTTGTGAGACAGATTTTGGTAGTGTGAGTCGTGTATTAGTGTAGTTATGCTTAGAATATAGCCTTCTCTTCAACTAGTGACATCTGAGCAAAGGTTAACTATAGACATTGAGGATGCTCGATATCTTCATGTAATTGAGAAGAAAGCAGCAAATCAAGATTCTCATGCATAGATATAGGACTACACTTGTAATGTCCTGGTTTTATTTATTTATCTATCTATTTATTGAGTTGATTGTATATGTTGCTACTTGAAAATATTATGTTTGGTATATGTTACTCTGACATGTTGAATATATTTTCTTCTCCTTGGAATGGAAATTAAATACTCTTACTTTGTTTATGGTCCCCATATGTTTGTGCAAATGAAATCAGATTGTGAAGTTTTTTACCCCCCATATTGCTTGTTTTGGAAAATTTCCTGCAGGCATTTTGCACAAATGCTGCTTGTTTGCAAGTTTTTTTTTATTGGCTTGGAATCTGGAAATTGCTCGCAAAGAGCTGAAACGAGATTATATGCAGTCTTTAACAGCTATGCATTATGTTTCAAAAAGATAAATGAATTACAAGTTGTCCATGCCTTACCCAAATATATTATTCACTCTCAACTTCTAATGATAAGTGAACCAAACATGCATGAAGGATGAGCTGACATTCTCAAACCAATGCAAACCCACTTGTTGGATTAATTAAAAAACATTTTATGTTTAAAAACATGAATCCTGAACTAACTTCCACCGCCTCTCCTGCTAGTATCTCATTTTCTAATTCATAAGCAGTTGACCATCAAAATATCCTCATCTCTCATCTTTCATCATTGCTTCAATTCTCACTTATTATAAAAAGGAAAAAAAGAAAAAGGAAAAAGACTTGAAGCCAAAACAAAACATTGCACAAAATTATAATCTTACAACATTATAAAACACAATACAAATACATTTCAACAAAATATTAAATACCCCATCACAAAACACAAATATAAGTTCATTACAAAATGATCTTACAATTGATAATTATATCAAGTCAAATAAAATAAACCACCAAATTTATCATATTTTCCACTAGCCTTTACACCAAAAATCATATTTTCCAACAGCCATTATTTTAGAGCAATACCACCTGGTAAAAAATGGATTAACAATCCCAAACTTGTAGTATATTGTTATATCAGTAATTATTGTATCTTGAATAAAATTTAATTTCATCATAATTAATTTAATATATATACTAATATCGACATCTAAATCCTAATTTTTAGGAGTGGTACAAGAGTTAGCATTGTCAAAGAATTGGAATTATGAATCAATATTGTATAATATCCTCAAAGATTCAATATTGTATAATTAGAAAAGAAATGAATAATACCAAGTTGGTTGAGTAATAGAAATCATAGAAAAATCACGTTTGGGCAAGCTAAGTGAGCCAACATTTGTAACAACAGTTTTATTTAGGCATGACCTATTCTTCTATTAAAATTTCAAGACATATAGTTAATATCGATAGATTACAAAATATAATTAGAAACTCAAACTACAAAAACTGCCAGATTTAGCCTTTGAGTCTTCCTTACTTTTAATTGATTCATTGCCTTCTCAGTAGATGATTGTTTCATTTTAAAAACTGGTCTACCTTTACTACTAGCAGCAGCAAGGCTTTTTAATTTACCAGACCCCTTTGTCACCCCTAATGACTTAGTACAACGGGTATCACATATTGATGGACCTCAACCCACTCCAACTTCAACTTATTTAATTGAGTTATTAATTTTGCACAACCTTCATCTAAAGTGCATGCAACAAAAGAAATCTCATAAAAAAAACATTGTTTAATTCATTCACTTGGTGGGCATATGGACAATAACTCAAATCATCGCTACTACTTCGAACAAGTGTGTAATCTCGTTTAAGGTCCTTCCTCCACTTGTCAAGTATGTATTTTGCAGGCACCTCTTTCTTATCATGGAGTGTCAATACATGGATGACATGTCTTTATAAAATGCCCTTTAAAGTAAACAATTGACATGTGCAGCTTGGTTTGCACTCTTCCTTATTAAACTCAACAACATATTTTGTACTTTTCCTAAACCCTTCCATAACTTGGACTTGATCAACCACATGATATATAAGAATCCCTCATTCACATCAAACCATTGATGCACAACAATAAATCAAACCTCTTAATTCTTCTTGAACTTCTTTAAATTTTGTATTTGTATAAATAGTTTGGAACTGTCTCTCAATGCCATAAAAAGTAATGCATGGAATATGTGTCTGGAATGAGCTAAAGTCAGTAGCAAGTTCATTCTCATTCTTGCATCTAAGTGCATTATCATATTGATTTACAAATTGCTTTAAAGTTGCATTTGAATTTACGTAATCATGAAATAACGCATTCATACCATCGTTTCTTTGAGAAGATGACATTCTTGTCCAAAATGCATTCTTGACATACGCGGGTACCAACTAATGATGCTCAAAATATAACCACTCAAGCTTTAAATTATCATGTAGATCAAAATTCTCAATAAATTTTATCCAACACTTGTCGAATTCATCACGCCTCAATGTGTCATAAACACATCTGTATGATCAATCTAAAGATCAATAGTTGAATTACTCATAATATGCTACAAGGAAATAACAAGGCGTTCAAGAAATAATCAAGATAAACAAATACCTGTGCAGCTGACTTTTGATATCATTGTATTGACCATACGCTCCAAATTTTTCGAGAACTTTTTTCCTTATATGCCAACAGCAAAATCGGTGTCAAGATTTTGGAAACACCTTTGTAATTGCATTTTGCATAGCTTTATCTTGATTTGTCATTGTGACTTTTGGTTATTATGACTTGTGGTGCGTGGCCATTCATGCACTTAAGCCATGATTCAAATAACTAAATGAACGTATCTGTATCCTCTTCTAGAAATCAAGCCACATCCAAATAGAATCGATTCACCATGATGATTAACTCCCACAAAAGGAACAAATGGCATTTTGTATGCATTAGTCAAGTATGTCGTGTCGAAAGTTATTACATCACCAAACAATTCATATGCAGCTCTAATGCATGCATTTGCCCAAAATACATTTCTCAGTTTGGTTTCATCATCAACGTCCATGATATAGTAGAAACCATCATTTTGTGATTGCATATAAGTAAAATAGTTTTGTAGCGTATCAACACCTCCTAACCCAAGTCGAAGTATCTTACCTCACGTATATAATCACGTGCATCTCTTTCCAAAAGTGAGATTCTCATATCTTCCTACCTCAGAACCGCAAGAACTGTAGTTCTTGCTCAATTGAATGCCAACTATATCATTGTATTCTAGTCTTCTTTTACTTGACTCGTCAAACCTCTTATAACATCTAATATATCTTGCTTTTCCATGGTTGAGAGTATGATTGTGCTCAAGGACAACATTGGTCAAACAAAAATCTCATTCGAAACCTAATATGGCATTAATATTAGCCTTGCACCCGTTATGTTCCATAAGTCTTAGTTTAAAAATATTCGATGATATGCTCACTCGAAACCTAATATGGCATTGATATTTGCCTTGCACCCGTTACGTTCCATCAGTCTTAGTTTAAACATATTCGATGATACGCTCACTATCATGCCTTGACGGACACAAACAAGAGTAAAATACCTTAATTTTCCATTATCTCTGATTTTTGAACTTCGTTTTATCACTCCAAACCCAACTTGCTTTGCATACCTTGTTTAGTATGCCCTTACTTCTTCAATAGATGAAAATGACATTCCCGTTCTTGGCTCTTCAACAACATCCTTATTTCTAACATTTTGTTCCATCCCTATATAGATATAATATAACAAATGAAGACAAAAAAACTAATAATCCTGCAAAGAAAAAAAATCAATGAAGCACGTAAAAAAAGTAAATGATACATCAAATATGGCATACATATAGCAAAAATACACACATCACAAATCCAATGCATTTACATATATATAAATATAGATATCATCAATGAACTTCATAGAAGGCATACTTAAAGTTGTGAATTTATCATTTATATTAATTTTGATTTAACTTTAGTTATGGGTCAGAACATCTAATTCATTGTGCGAAGTTAAAAAGAAAGTTTTATTTAACTCTGTTTGGTCTCATTTAAAGTAAAATACACATACTTGATTTCCAAGAAAAATATGTATTAAAAATGTGCTAGTAAGCATAATTTATCATATTATTTAATTAGCATATGTATTAAACTTAAATTCTGTTTAGTTTCACTTGTTTTAACTTTAATTATGAGTAAAAACCTCTGATGCATTGTTGGTAGTTAAAAAAGTCCTACTTCATTATGTTTGGTTTCAATTGTAAGTTAAATACACATATTTGGTTTTCAAATATATATATATATATATATATATTGAAAAAAACTCCATTTGGTTTCACCTGTACTTGCATAAAAAGTCCTACTTAACTTACGGGTGAACCATAAGTCTTTTTTTGACCCATACTTAAATTAATATTTGTATTAATTTTGGTTTAACTTTAATTATGTTTGTATTTTCCTATACAACATTCACTTGTAGTAGTGGCAAATACACGATTAATTGTGCAAATATATTCAACCAATTATACTAGCAAAAATAGAAAAAATGAGTATTATAATAATAAAAAAAACTAAATTTACTTGTGAATGTTAAACTGATTACACACAAAAAAAAAACTACACATTAAATTTTTTTGGTAAGGAATCAAACTAAATTTACAAAAGTGACAAATACACAAGAAAACTTATTGTAAACTGATTACACAAGTTAAATGAGAAATTTATACTTCAGAGAAAATAAAAGTGAGAAATTTATTATACAAGCAATTGATTTATTCATACCACAAGAAATTTGATTTAGAGGCACTACAGAGGTGAGATGGTTGTTCTCACTACAGACGGTGCAATGCGGAGTTGAGCTAAAGAGTTGGGCTTGTTGTTTGGGCTCCATCTCATTTGGGCTCTAAGAGTAAGCTTGAGAGTTGAGCTTGTGATCTGGGCTCGATGTCATTTGGGCTCCAACAGTGTGCTCGTCTTCGTCTAGCCTGGAGTGGTGGGCTCGATGTTGGCAACCTGGAAAAATAAACGGGAAACGGACGACGTTGCAATTGTAACAAACAGACGATGAGAGAAATAGAGGGAGAGAAAAATGTGAAAAAGGAAAATATTATTTATCTTGTCATTTGGGATTTTGATTTGATTTTTGATTTTTGATTTTTATTTTTTTATATAATTTTTAAGTAAGTAATTTTAAATGATATTATGATTTTTTTATTTTAAAAATATATAAAATTAAAAATTAAAAAAAAATTAAAAATAATTGAGATTCAATCGAAATCCAAACGGCGGATATGTAACACACCCCAACGTAAAAATGGTTAGCTAATCAGTTTTGGCGCCATTTGAAATTTTTAAGCTTACGTCAATGGGACAATAGCTAGGGCCTACGGATAGGAGCAGAAGCTATTAGAAAGTAAGTCTGAGACATGAGACCTTTCAGCAGAAAGAGAAAAAGAAAAAGCAAATATCCACGTCGGATGCGTAATAAAATGAGTAGTAATTAATCCCAAAGGTATCATACTCAATCTTTTATTGTAATATAATTAATTTTTTAATATTTTTATAATTATAATGTATTTGAATTTTTTTTTATTTTTAATATTTTTAATATTTTTTTAATTATTAAGATAAAATAATAATTATTTTATTATTCATATTTTTAATCATTAAATAAAATTAAAAATTAAAAAAATTAAATATAAAAATAAATATAAAATAATAATAAGTACATCATTTCTCTTATTATAAAGGAAGAGAGAGAAACTGAGGTGAAAAGAGCTGCAATGTGTTGATTCATTGAAATTTGACAGTTGACCAACTACGCCTTAGCCTAGAATTATCTTATATCTACCATCACTCTACGAACGAATTCGGTGTTCCCCAGAGACCAGCTATGTCATCCACTCCTAAATCTGTCGCAGAAAGAGTCCGTCCCAAACCCAACCTCACATGGAAGACGAAGCTCCTTCTGAAAGCAATGTCCTGGGTCGTCCAACCCTCTCTCCGCCCCGACATGACCATCAACCGACGCCTCTTCAACTTCTTCGATCTCAAAGCTCCTCACTCTTCCAATCCCCACCCCCGCTCTGATGGTATTGCTATTGCCTCCTCCGATATAATCGTTGACCCTTCTCGAAACCTCTGGTTCCGCCTCTACAACCCAATCCACCGGCCTACCACTGGTGGCAACGAGGTCGTAGTCATGCCCGTCATCGTCTTTTACCACGGCGGCGGCTTCATCCTATGCCATGCCAACTCGAAGGTGATGGACAAGATGGCGCGTCGACTCGCCCGTGAACTGCATGCCATTGTTCTCTCCGTTGACTACCGCCTCGCGCCGGAGCATAGGTTTCCGTGCCAGTACGAAGACGGGTTCGACGCGTTGAGATTCATCGACGAAATGGACAGCCGCGATCTACCGGCCAGCGCTGATCTTGGGCGTTGTTTCCTCGCTGGAGAGAGTGCCGGAGGGAATCTGGCCCACCACGTGGCGGTCAGGGCTGGCGAGTACAACTTCAAGCGGATGAATCTCCTCGGACTCATAGCCATACAACCATTTTTTGGAGGGGAAGAGAGGGTGGAATCGGAGATGGAATTTTCACAGGGTCCGGTACTTACATTAGAGTTGACGGACTGGTTTTGGAAGGCCTTTTTGCCTGAAGGGTCAGACAGAGACCACCAGGCAGCGAATGTATTCGGGCCGAATGAGGTTGCCATCTCTGGGCTGAGGTTCCCTCCCACAATTCTTTTCATTGGAGGATGCGATCCGTTGAGGGACTGGCAGATTAGGTACTATGAGGGGCTAAAGAAATCCGAAAAACAAGTCTACTTAGTGGATTATCCGAGTGCCGTCCATGGATTTGCAAGCTTCGCCGAAAAGCCCGAATCATCTTTATTTTTATCGGAAGTAAAGAATTTTATGCAAAATCAAATGGCCAAATTGACGAGGTGACTCGCGAAACTGCACGTTCATTTGCAAGTGATATGTATGATTCTGTTAGGATTTTCCGGATTGTGTAGCCAGCACTAGTACTCTTGTTTATTCTAGTGATCATCATATATTATATTGTATTGTATTGTATTGTGTGAATTACTTGTTAAGATATATGTCTGATACTATTGAATCCTAACGTCAGATATTGATGATTATGATATTTGTAAGGTCTGTGATATATTGATGCATGCCAATTGCCAATTAAGTCAAAGATCCTAGAGATATGGTTTTCTTTTAGGGTCTTTAAAGAGCATATATATATTGTTGAAAAATTTTACTCATTATTATATGAAATTTTTTTTACGATTTCCAACTTCTTCTACACACTACATTTTTTTAAATTTTTTTCTTTTATTAAATATTTAATATAGAAATAATGAATAAAAAAATATTAATTAATTTAAAAAAAAAACTAAAAAAATATAGTATATAAAGGAGGTTGAGGATTGTGTATCATTGCTCTTATTACATACACACTATATACATATATTTTTTTATATTTGTTTATATATATGTATATATTTTTATATACATATACAATTCTTTAAAAATTAGTCTACTTTCTATACTACGTTGCTACGAAAAGTTGGGCGATTACTCCCGATCTCTTTAATTTATAATTTAGTTTCCAATTACAAAACGACACATGCAAGAAAAGAATGGCAATGCCTTTAGGTAACACATGCATAGCTTATTGGCCGAATAGAAATTTAGATTATTTATTTATTTTGAATAAGTTTTGATGTGTTAATTTGTTCTATGGTAGTTGATTGAAACTGGCCGTACAGCACTGTTATGCTTTTTGCGTGAACTGCTCGGAACTTGTTAGGTAGCCTGTATTATGATGAGGGAGATTATCGGGGAAGTGACGAAGTAGGAGATGAACGTAGTCTGTAAAATTGTATAAAACTGTATGCAATTGACAGAAAACTGTGAAAAGAAAACAGAGAATTTGAGAATGTGATTCGAAGATTCTCATTAAAACTGAATTAATTACAAAAAGAATATAAAGCTCGTATTTATACACTTGAAACTCATCTACTTGAATAATGAATAACTGACATGTGTCTACTTTAACTCTCTACATTTCAACTAACTTAATTGCCAGTTTACACAGCTAACCAAATGGCAATTCCATTGATTTGAGTCTGGCTTCTCGAGACTTCAACTCCAGTCCCTCAAATATAATTCTAGATATTCCAACACCCCTCACAAGATATTCCAACACCCCCTTCTAGAGACTTCAAACCTTCTTGCAATTTTTCTCAGACCAAGTGGCAATCCAGTTCATACTATGAGGAAATGCAAATGATCTGTATCAAACCTTCTTGTAATTTTTCTCAGACTAAGTGGCAATCTAGTTAAATATGTTTTGTTCTTTCATAATAAACTAGATTTGAGACAATTTCAGAAGCAGGCTTACTATCAGTATTAAGTAATGCAGCTTGAGGGTGTTTTAAATTCAAATCTGCCAAGAAATATATCAAACATTGAAGTTCATAGGTTGTAGTGGCTAGTGCTCCATATGCAGATTCTTTCGAAGATCTACTAACTGTTGGTTGTTCCTTTGGTTTCTATGAGATAAGAGAATCTCCTATGAGAATGGTAAAGCTAGTAACACTTCTTCTAGTGTTGAGACATCCACCCCATTTACTGTCAAAATAAGCTTTGAGATGCAAATTGGATGCTACTACTAGGAAAATGCCTTGGTCTGGTGTAACTTTGATGTATATAAGGACTCTTTCTATAGCTTGGAGATGCATTTGATGAGGACTTGACATGAATTGACTAAGAGCTTGTACTAAATAAGCTAAGTCAAGTCTTGTAATTGTAATTGTTAGATAAATGAGTTTGTCCAAGTCTTTGATGGTGAATGCAGAATGAATCATGTACAAATTTCTTTACAATAGCTATTTGCTCAAGATTGTCAAAAGCTATTATAATATTACCAACATAAATAAGTAAAGCCATGAAACTAGATGATGTCTGTCTAATAAAAAGACTTGAATCTGACTTCCCTTGACTAAAACCAAAATCAAGCAATGATGAAGACAACTTACTAAACCACTGTTTGGAAACTTGTTTTAGGTCATATAAACTCTTTTTGAGTTTATAAACTCGAGAGTCATTGTGTGTAGAAAACCCTAGTGGTAATTGCATATAAACTTCTTCGTACAAATCCCCATGTAAAAAGACATTTTCTACGTCAAGTTGATGCAAATGCCACTGTTTAATTGCTACAACAGCAAGCAAGTCATGAACTATTGTCATCTTGGCAACAAGTGAGTAAGTGTCAAAAAAATAAAGTCCCTCTCTTTGAGTGTAGCCCAATCTAACTTTATATCTTTCAACACTGCCATTTGCTTTAAATTTTACTTGATAAATCCATTTGCAACCTATAGTAGATTTGTTTGGAGGCAAAATAACAAGTTTTCAAATTTTATTATGCTCAAGTGCTTTTATCTCATCTGTTATGTCAGTTTGCCGATGAGGAATTGAACTAGCTTGTCTAAAGGTTTTAGGTTCAAAAGTGGAAGAAATGGCAGATACAAAGGCTCTATATTTAGGTGATAATTTGGAATCAGTAGGAAAAAGAAAAATTGAATGAGGCTTACCAAAAGATACACAGCCAGGAGGTGCTTGGGATGCTGAGTTGATCTTGGTCATAGTACCGTAGTAATAATTTTGTAAATATGTGGGTGAATGCTTGATTCTTTCAGACCTTCTAAGAATATTAGTGTCAATATTGACTGAGATTTCAACTCCAGAAGAAGTAGCAAAAGAAATTTTAGAGGAAATTTTAGAAGATATAGAAGTTGAAATAATAGGAGTTGAATCATAAACTCGAGAAAAATCTAGAAACACAAAAGGTTTATGGATTGTGTTTGGTATAGAAGGAAAAAATTGATTCATGAAAGACTACATTTCTGGATATAAAAGTTTTAAGAGTGATAGACTCACCTATTGCTGTTTTGACAACTTGTCTTTCAGAGACTTCAATCATTGCTGGAGCATAACAACAGGAATATATGATTTTACTATACTTTTAATGTCAGTAAATACATCCGATAATTGATTTGCAACACTTTACAAATGAATAATCCTCTAAACTTCTAGTTTTATTCATTTGTAGGAAGATTAAATTGAGATAGAGTTTTATTATTCCAAGTAATTTCTTATTGTACTTTAGGCACCGACTTTTCGTTACCTAGTAATGGAAAAGTGGATTCGTCAAAGTGACAATTCTCAAAACGTATTTTAAACATATCCCCTGTAAGAGGTTTAAGGTATCTAATAATAGATGGAGAATCAAAACCAACATATATCCAAAGCCTATGTTGAGTGCCCATTTTTGTATGTTGTGGAGGTACAATTGGAACATATACAGAACATCTAAAAGCACAAAGATGAGAAATATTTGATTGTTGACCAAATGCTAGCTGTAATGGAGAATATTTATGATATGCAGATGGTCTAATACGAATTAATAATGTTGTATGAAATATAGCATGTCTCCAAGGAGAAACAAGTAGTTTTGATTTCATAAGTAAATGTCTAGTGATTAGCTGAAACTTTTTAATCAAAAATTCAGTTAGACCATTCTGAATGTGTGTATGGACAACAGGATGTTCAACATCTATTCCTATTGACATGCAATAGTTATCAAAAGTTTGAGATAAATCATCTACATTATCCAATCGAATAGTTTTAATTGGATACTCAAGATATTATGTTCGTAGTTTGATTATCTGAACAAGAAGTCTAACAAATGCAATATTTTTAGTAGAAAGTAGACAAACATGTGACCATCGACTTGATGTATCAATCAAAACCATAAAGTATCTAAATGGTCCACTTGATGGATGAATAGACCCACATATATCTTCGTGAATCCTTTATAAAAAGGATGGAGATTCAACAACGACTTTTGAGGGAGATGGTCTTATAATCAACTTACCTTGAAAACATACAGAGTATGGATATTCATTAGGTCAAAGAATATTTTGATTCTTTAAGGGGTGTCCATACAAATTATCAATGATTCGTCTCATCATTATTGATCCGGATATCCAAGGCGATTATGCCAAGTCATAGATACTTTGGGGTCAATGCATTTCTAATGCATTACCACATATGATTCAATTGTTCTCATTTTCGTATAATATAATCTAGAAGAGAGAACAGTCAATTTTCTAATATGAAATTCTATCCTGATATTATTTTAGTAATGAGATGATGCTTTTTACTATTTTCATTAATCGTTTCAATATGGTAATTATTACGACATATATATTTGAAATTCAATAAATTTCTTTTAGATTGTAAAAAAAACAGAGTATTATCAATACAAAATTTGGTGTCGTGCATGGGCCACCAGATACTGGTAGACTCATATCCCAATCCGATATTATCTGTTTTGGCACCCCAATCATCTCAAGGGCCTCACAGGTTTAAAAGACGTCGAACTGAGTAAAAGAGTCCCCACATATAAGGCATTTGGCAGTGTCACACGAGAGTAATATAGGACTTCAAGTCACAATAGATAACACAATTTAAAATCAAGAATGACTCTCTTTATGTTATCACTCAAAATTTATACAAGTCTGGGATGGGTATGCCGGGAGCAAACGACCCTTTAATTAAAAGATTTGAGCTTCACTTTTTTGTCCTAAAAGCTTATACGATCGGGACTTGTACGTAATATTATTATGGAAATTGTCAAGAGGACCGAAAGCATGCACCGATGGATGCATTTATGTTATTGTGTTTTTCTTTATTATTTTAAAAAAATAGAAATATACTCATCGGTGCATTTCTTCGATTCATGCTTTGGTCCTAGTAAAGGGATCATATTAGTATTAGTTTATTAGTACACTATAAAAAAATTATTTATTTATGACTATTAATTGCAATCAAATAATTATTTTTGTAGTGGTAATTAATATATTCTTATCATTTGGATCATCTTCCGCGTCCCTCCTCTTTGTGCCTTGGAGTTTTGTATTTTAAAATGTACTCTTTTTTTAATTACATTTACGGCTCATTAAGATTGCAATTTCAATTGAAATTAGGTTAAAACTCAAAATTAATTTTTTATCATAAAGTATTAAATTACAATTTCTATTTATGCATAACATCATTATAAGTTTTAATTTTTAAAAAATATAATTTTTAAGTGTCTATGATATTATTAAAAATTTTAGTTTTAAAAATTGTAATTATTATATATGCATGACATCATTAAATTATCTACTCAATAAAATCAAACACATCAACGAATCAAGCATGAGTAAGAAATAGAACAAGTCTACAAGATAAAGCTCTCAAAATAATTTTGTACATCTTTTGATCAAATTTAAAATTGGATTAAAGTTTAAAATTAATCTTTTATCATAAAACATCAAATTGTAATTTTTACTTATACATGACATCATTAAAAATTTTAGTTTTAAAAAATGTAATTTTCACTTGTGCATGACATTATTAAAAGTTATAGTTTTGAAATTTTTATTTTTTACATATACATCACATCATTAAAAATTTAAATTTGAAAATTTTGAAAAATGATAGATTGTAATCTTTGACATATGCATGTTTTGTTTGAAAATTTTGAAAAATGATTTATGTACTTTTGACAAATACAAAAGGTAGATAATTTGGTAAAAAAAATTTGAAAAGTGGTTGATACTCATTTAATATATGCAAAAGAAAGATGATTTGATTTTAAAAATAAATCATGTTCATTTTCTCATATGCGAAAAGTTAAAAATTAGGTTTGAATATTTGAAAAATGAATGAGATTGTTTTTCACAATTGTAAAAATGAGATACTTTTATTTGAAAATTTTGAAAAGTGAATAATTCTCATTTTTGATATATAAATATTTTAAAACTTGAAAATAAAGTCTCATATGCCTATAAATAGCTCACTTGAGATTTTAAAAAATATGACAAGAATTTACACATCAATTTCTAAGTTTTGCATCATTATTTCAAAACCTTCATTCTCTATTCTCTAAGTATTGAACCTTAATCTTTATTTATTTTAAGAGATATATAGTTTGTGCTGTATTGTTCATATTTCACTCATTGGGTTGTATTTTCTGACAATCTATTTACTATTAGATTTTGTATCAGTAAAATGGTGTGATAACCTTTATGTGTGTAGAAGGTGTTCTACATAGGAAATAATTGAATTACCATGTGTAAAGTAATTATAAGTGTAGAAGGTGTTATACATAATTTTTTTTGTAGCGGTACTGCTCAAATATGTAATAGGTTTATGTTTCCACCTGAAAGAGATTGAATAGTAAATTTGAGAATTCTTAAATGGTAGCTTAAGGCGAAGACGTAGGCATTAAGGTTGAATCTCGTTAAAATACCGAGTTTATTTCTCTCTTACCTTTATTTTTTTATTTTTCATACTGCTTCGTATTTTATTTATATTTTATATTGTGTACTTAGTTTATAATTTTTAATTTTTAATAAAACTCAATTCATTTTTTCTTTTGTATTAATCATCTAGACAATAAAAATTTTATAAATGAGAGACTCGATAGAATAGTGGCTAACCCTCACAAATCAAATATGTTAAAAAATGTTGAGGTTGAAATGACCTTAGAATGTTCGAACAAAGCCACTTTTACTAGTGGACAAAACAAGATTTCTCAAATTTAAAAAAAATAAAAAATAAAAAGTTATTTAGATAGGAAGCAAAATGGTCTTTAGAAGAGGTGGTTGAGACTTTTGTAAAAGAAGTTTGGAGAACAAACTTAAGGTATAGTTTGGATAGTGAGTTGAGATGAGTTGATATAAAAGTTGAAAGTTGAATAAAATATTATTAGAAGATTATTTTTTTAATATTATTATTATTTTAAAATTTAAAAAAATTGAATTGTTTATTTTATTACATGTAAATATCTAAAAAAATTGTTATAATAAGAATAAATGAAATAAAATAAAACACTTCTCATATCCAAATAAGGCAATGGTGCAGAGGAGCATTGTTGAGATGGAGCTCTCAAAACGGACAAGAAACAGAAAAGGAAATAGAAATAATAACCAATAGAATTAAAAGAGAGCAAGATCATGAAGATCCTTATAATGCAACATTCCTTAAAACTCTACAAGAAAAATTAGTATTATTGCACAAGCAAGAAGATGTGAAGTGGGGATAAAGAGCAAAAAGAAATTGGTATTAATTGGGAGACAAAAATACCAACTTCTTTCATGTATTTGATAGCCAAAGAAGAAAAATAAATTGGATTAAAATGATTATTGATTCACAGGGCAGGACATTGATAGATCAAATAAAAATAGAAGGGGCATTCACTCGGTTTTTCAAATAGCTTTTCAAGTCTACTACTCCTACCGTGGAGAATATAGTTGCTTACTTAGGCTCAATTGCACCAAGAATCACGTTGTCTATTGAGATAGAACTAGAAAGAGAATTTACAGCGTAAGAAGTTGAGACAACAATGAAGCAAATGTCACTACTCAAGTCCTCAAGTCTTGATAGATATGGGGCTTGTTTCTATCAAACCTATTGAAACACAGTTGGTGGGGAGGTATGTCAAGCTATCTTGACTTTTTTAAATGGGGAAGCTCAGATTTGCGTATTAACTTTACTTTTCTAGCTTTAACTCCTAAAGTTATAATCCTTCTGTCTTAAGTGAGTTTAGACCAATAAATTTATGCAATATATTTTATCAACCTGTATCAGGGGTGTTAGTCAATAGGTTAAAAAAGTCTTGCCCTCTATCATTTCAAGTATTCAAAGGCATTCATCCTGCGAAAACTTATAACAGATAATATCATTGTGGCATATGAGACATTGTATATTATGTAAAGTAGACAGAAGGAAAAGAAAGGTACTATGGCCTTCAAGCTTTACTTGTCAAAAGCTTCTAACAGAATTGAATGGTGTTATTTGTAGCCTATTTTGAGGAAGCTTGGATTTGGAAATTGATGGACTTCTTTAATTATAGAGTGTGTTACTACTCTTAACATATTCTATATTGGTGAATGGGCAGCCTGGGGAAGTAATAAAATCTTTAAGAGGGTTAAGGCAAGGTAATCCTATATCTCTATGCTTGTTTATATTGTGTTGAAGAGCTTAGTGCATTAGTAGAAGCATCTGAAAAGTGGAGAAACTAAGGAAGCTACGCTGTCACAAGGTATGGTAGAAGAATAAATTATATATTGTTTGTTGATGATTGTGTCAGTTTTTAGAGAGCTCATATTTTAGAATGGAAAAAATATCAAGATCTATTGAACATATATGAGATGGCATCAGGTTAGTTTTTGAATAAGCAGAAAACCACAATAATATTTAGATCTAATACTAAATCTGTGACTAGGACACAAATTTTGCAAGTTATTAGGGTAGAGCTCTGCCTGTGGAAGTTATGAAAGATACTTATGCTTCCCATCCATAGTGGGCAAATTTAAGTATAGTGCATTTAGGCACTTAAAGGAGAGGATTCGACAAAGATTAATAGTTGGAAGAATACCTTCCTCTCCAAAGCTGGGAAGGAGATTCTAATCAAAACAGTAATCCAAGCTTTGCCAACATTTTTCATGAGAACATTTAAGCTGCCTCAAGGTTTGTAAAGAAATAACATCCATGATGGCTAGATCTGTTTGGTATGCATCTGTTGTAGCTGCCTCACTCTATCTTGTTCTACATGGTATGCATTATTTATATCCCGCTGTAGCTGCCTCACTCTATCTTCTTTGGTATGCTTTATACCTCGTTGGTGAGTCATGCACCGTTCCCCTTTTCTTTCTTTAATTTTTTAACTTAATAATTAAAAAATATTATTTAATAATATTATGATTTTTTTAAATGATTAAAAATATTAAAAAATGATAAAATAAATAAGTAAAAAAAATAAAATAGAATTGCACTAACGAATCAACTATGCAAAGAAAGGGGGTGCTACATCGGTGATTGTAGCACCACCCTTTTTCTATACATTCTGAGTGATGGGAGAGAGTACGCGAAGGTGGGATGAAATGAAGGTTCCTATGTAATCGAGTCTATAGTCATGAAAGTAAAATGTGTGATGTGGTATTTTGTGAGTGGAGGGCTGTTAAAATAGAGTTACTAGTGGGAACTGTTGCGTTTGGAAACCAAGAATACTTCATGTATTCTTAAAATATTTTATAATAATTATTATTTTTTATATACTTTTATTACTATTTATTATTTTTTTAATATTATTCAATATTTTATTATTATTTTTTATCTATTTTTTACTATTATTTACAATTCTTTTTAACACTTCTTAACATCCAAACCTTAAATACATAGAAGTGAAGTTCCTTCTAACTATAATTCTAGAATAGTGTCACTATCTAGATTTTTTTACACAATTCCACAACTTTTTAGAATCTTTTAATCTTTTGTAGATTATTTTAAAGTATTGTAGAATGTCATAAAATTATCTGGAGTTCTCTAAAGTTATATAGACCCTCATAGATAATTCTAAAATAATAATTTAAAATATTCTTTATCCTTAAATTGTTGATACTTATCACAATTATAACTATTCTTTATATCAATAGATTCTTATAAATAGAAGGAGTTATCATTTGTGTAAACTACCAGGTAATAAAAATAAATAAATTCTCTAGAATTTCTCTCTTTACTTTTCACTTTAAATTTATTTTCTTTTATATTAGATTGCTTAGAAGATTTACTTAAAAATTTTGTTAAAGATAAAATCTCTTAAAACCGTACAAGACGTAAGAAGAAATTCTAAATATCACAAGCTCTATTTGGTTACTAAACCGAGCTTGAGTACAGTTTATTTTAGACTTCTTTTACGTTCCAAACAATATTTAAGCTGCCTCCGATATGAATTTACCGAACTTACACTGTAACTTGATTAATGCTCTGCCAATGCCAGAGATGCTGTCCCCCGAACTATCAAATTGATCTCAGCAAAAAAAAAAAAAAAAAAAAAAAAATACTTTATATTACTTTATCCATTTTGCCCTTCCTTTAATGCATCCGATTGGTTGCAAGCATATTTGATGCCAGCAAATGATTTTGAACCAAAATGTACTTACTATTAATTTATATTTTTTATTTAATTTTTAATTTTACTTAATAATTTAGAATGCAATATTAATAAAATTATATATATTTTTTTGAATAATTAAGAATATTAAAAAAAATATTTTAAGAAAAATGATAAAAAAAAATATTTATTTACACTATAAGTTATACAAAAATTATAAAAATAGTTGTACGAGGATCATCATTCTATTCTGAATAATAGTAGAAATTAATGATGACATATATTTATTTTACAACTTTTTATAAATATACCTAATCTTATCTTAATATTTAAATACACTTAAACTCATCTTAAGTGGACTTCACAAAACTCACTCAATCTTCTCAACTCACTATTATTCATTAAAAACTTAAATTAACTTAACTTAGCTCAAGAATATCCAAATGCAACCTAAATCTAGCTATGATATTATATTTGAAGGAAAAGTCTAGTTTGTTTCAGAGTTTGACTACTAGTCAATGTTTTTAATTTTGTTTCATACCGAGCGAGTAGCCAGTACAATGGACACCACCGTTTCATACCGACTGATATAACAAATTTCGACTGGTATATCGATTGATATCTTGATTTCGGTCGGTACTGGATTTCGCATTTTTTTTATTTCTTACTATTTTTGGACCCACAATTCAGATCAGACTGCTTATAATATATATATTTATATATATAATTTATTTATATATAGACTATTATTTTAAAATATAATTTATATTTATACATTTATATATAATTTATTCATATATAGATTCTTCCAAAATAGTATTCGAAATAATATTAATATTGAAATATCTTGTTTCAATTCCTTGATCGAAATGGTATTCAAAATGTTATCGCTAGTACATTAATTTTTTTTTAAATGTTTAAGAAATTTACTATTTGTGAGGTTGTGTATTATTTTAAACATTTCAATTAATTTTTAAAGATCAAGAGATAAAAAGTAGAATGAACTAACGATCATACCCAATAGTAAAAGCTGAGCGGTCAACAATTGGGACCTAAGATTTGAATAGTAAATATTTAGGCTTTATTTGTGCAATGAGATGAGATGAAATAAGATGATTTAAATTGAGACTAAATTTAACAATTGACTAAAATATTATTAGAATATATTTTATTAATATTATTTTGTTTCTAGATTTAAAAAAGTTAAGTTATTTATTTTATATTGTATGAAAATTTAAAAATTATAATAATTAAATGAGATGAGATGAGATGAGATAAAATAAATTGAAAAAAATTGTGAAAATAAAAGATGCCTTAACAAATAAAAATCAAATAATAGTGCAGCAGAGTCCAAAGTTATCACAAATATCTCGGATTCCAAGTCCAAGAGCATCTATAAATCTTTTGTTAGTTGTCAACGATCATGTTGTAATTATCAAAGTTGCAATCTTTATCCAGTGTAGTTCTTATCACTTTAGTCTTTTGATTGTGTAATTATACTCCTTTAGTTTTGGTACTTACTCTCAATGTTGTATATATATATGTATAATTTAAATACATTCATCATTGTCCTTGTCTTTTTATTCCAATTCATTTTTCTTTCTTTGCATTAGAGGTGCGAGGTTGACATGATTGCCATGGCTGGACCAAATAATGCCTTTGCTGCTTTTCTTTCATTATCCGTATCAAACATGTCCCATCTAGTTTATACTAAAATGGATGACACCAATTATCTTGCATAGGGGTGAAAGATTATACCAAAAAACCAATTGAACCAAATTGAATAAGCTAATTCGGTTCGGTTTAGTTCGGTTCTATGACTGGTTCAATTGATTTTGGTTCACTAGATTGAGAGTTTCGATAAATTAGCTTGATCTCGATTTTTTTGTTTTGTGGACCGAATAAGACTGAAATAGGTTTGACAATCGAGTATGGTTTGTTTGAATGTTAAAACTAGTTCATCTAGAGAAGTCTTTATAGCAATTATGTGCATCCTTTAGATCATCAAACTGTAACCCCATATATAGCTCCACATATAAAGATGACGTTGTATTGTATACCTTGGGCATGTTCTCGTCTTGTTCAACCTCACTATGATCTTTAATCATCTCAACTTCATCGGCACTAAAATTAAAATAATCTAAAATCCCAACATCATCTCTTGATCAAATACTTATCATTCTCTCAACCCAGTATCATGAAACATTTGACTCCTAGAGAATTACAACACTACAAATTGTACACCATCTTCATGCAAATTTACAAAACAATAAAATGTTAAAAACAATAAAATGGTACATCAAATGAAATTGTTAAAAAAAAAAAAAAAAAAAGAGAAATAAATTTTGGCACTGTAGGCCTATTTGCAAAAATGACACAAAACAAAATCATGCTATATGAACTAAGAAGATTAAAAATTGACTATGTTACTGAATTTGTTATATGCAACATATGAACTAAGAAAGATTGAAAATCGACTATGTTCCACCTTGTTGATGAGAAACTTTAATAGAAGAATATAAATAGCACCCGCACTAATGGATTTTATCATAGTTTCTTGGGTTAACAACGATCTTTGTTCGGGTTGGGATAATTAATATAAGGGGAGGCGCTCAAAGTTTTTGGTACCGTACCGTACCGGCTGGTACGGTCGGTATGTACCGTACCGGCTACTAAACCGGCACAGATAACCTATATATATCGTACGGCCCAAAATATCGGGTGTTTCAGTTGGTACCGTCTTGTACCGGCCGGTATTTAATTTTTCGGCCGAAACAAGCATTTCGCCCGGTACATTTTCTACCGATTAGTTGGATGGCATTTTTGTAATTATCTATTTCTGTCCTTCGGATATCCACCTAAAATAACCTAGGTCTACTTTCAATTTCATCACTTCGACTTACCGCCCCATTCGATTCCGCCTTGCCCAATCCCAGACCTCCGAATCGCAACCTCTAACTTCCATTAGCTCGCTCCGTTAGTCTCGTCGGCATCGTCGTAGGTCGCCGTAGCTTCCGTCTGGCATTGGCTCTTCCGTGACTTGCACGGCCCGCACCTCCCAACTCCTCTGATTCTCCATCGCAGGGAACACATATAGGTATAAACCATACTAATATATAATTATATATTATGTAGGTTGTGACTCTGTTGAATATTTATGAATTATGTTGAATATTTTTGAACTCAAGGATTCAAGTTTCATATAAATCTACACATGGATTTTGATGATAACAAATGAATTCAAAGAATAAAGGAGTTTCAAGCTCAAGTTGTCCACACAATAGAATCAAGCACATCCAGGAAGCAAGCATGAGCAAGAAGGGAATAAGTTCACATTAAAATCATAGAGTAATTTTGTAAATCTCTTAAAAATTAAAAATTAGGATTAAGGCTCAAAATTAATATTTTATCATAAAGCATTAAAATATATTTTCCACATGTGCATGAATATTTTGAAAGATGATTGATTGTCATCTTTCACATGTGCATGACATGATTAAATGTTTGAATTTTGAAAATTTTGAAAGATGATTGATTGTCATTTATCACATGTGCATGACATGATTAAAGATTTGAATTTTGAAAATATTAAGATGCTTGATTGTCATCTTTCACATGTGCATGACATGATTAAAGGTTTAAATTTTGAAAATATTAAGATGATTGATTGTCATCTTTCACATGTGCATGTTTTATTTGAATATTTTCAAAAGTGGTGGATGCTTTTCTTGACTTATGCAAAAGGTAGATGTCTTTATTTGAAAATTTTGAAAAGTAAAGTGTGCTCCTTTTGTCATATGCAAAAAGTAAAAGATTGTGTTTGAAATTTTTGAAAAGTAAAGTGTGCTCCTTTTGTCACATGCAAAAAGTAAAAATATTAGATTTGAAATTTTTGAAAAGTGAATGATGATATTTTTAACATGGGAATCTTTTCAAATTTGAAATTGAAAACTCATTTGCCTATAAATAGCTCACTTGAGTTTTGCAAAATTCACAACAAGAGCTTACACATCTATTGCTAAGTTTTGCATCATTTCTTCAAAGCTCTCATTCTCTCTTTTCTAAAGTTTTGAGCCTTAATTCTTGTTCTTGTTGAGAGAGATATAGGTTGCGCTGTATTGTTTCTATCTCACTCATTGAGGAGTGTACTTTGATAGTCTACCTACTATCAATTCTTGTATCAGTAAAAGGGTGTGTATAACCCTTGTGTGTGTAGAAGGTGTTCTACACGGGGAATAGTTAAATCACCAAGTGTAAGGTGATTGGAAGTGTAGAAGGTGTTCTACACGTAGAATAGTTAAATCACCAAGTGTGAGGTGATTGGAAGTGTAGAGGGTATTCTACACGGATTCTTTGGAGCGGTGCTGCTCAAAGGTGTAATAGGTTTCTATCTCCACCTAAAAGAGATTGAATAGTGGATTTGGGGATCCTCAAGAGGTAGCTTGAGGCGAGGACGTAGGCAGTGGGGCCGAACCTCGTTAACATACTGAGTTTGCTTCTCTCTTACCCTTACTCTTTATATTTATTATTGTTTCATATTTTATTTACATTTTATATTATATATTTGATTTATAATTGTTATTTTTTTTTAAATACAACTCAATTCACCCCCCCTCTTGTGTTAGTCATCTGGGTAACAAGTGGTATCAGAGCTAGAGCTCTATTATAAGATTAACTATCTTTTGAGTTAAGATCTTATGGCTAACATTGCAGCTTCATTTGGTGAAGGTCAATCTAGCAGTCGGCCTCCACTCTTTTGTGGAGACAATTACTCATTCTGGAAAGTTAGAATGAGAATATTCCTTCAGGCTCAAGGTCGAGAAATCTGGAAATGTATTGTAAATGAACCTTATATTCTAACAAAAGTAGTTGATGGAGTAAAGGTCAAAAAGGAAGAAGAAGAGTTTAATCGTGAAGACGATAGACTTTATACTTTGAATTTAACTGCTATGAATTTATTATATAATGCTCTCAATGGTAATGAATTTAATAGAGTAATGACTTGTGCTACAGCAAAGGAAATTTGGGATAACTTGGAAGTTACTTATGAAGGAACTTCTCAAGTCAAGGAATCAAAAATTTATATTCTTACTCATGAATATAAAATGTTTAAGATGAATGATGATGAATCTATTTCTAGTATGTACACTCGTTTTACTAACATCATAAATAGCTTGACAGCTCTTGGCAAAATTTATTCCAAAGTGGAGATAGTAAGAAAAATTCTCAACTCTCTACCAAAACGTTGGGAATCAAAAGTGACAGCGATTCTTGAAACTAGAGACCTCAAGAAGCTCGAAGTGAATGAACTCATCGGGTCACTTATCACCCATGAGTACACATTGAAAAGAGGAGAAGAAGAAGGAAAGTCAAAGAAGAGCTTGGCACTTAAAGTTGTTCCACATGAAAGTGAAAGTGATGAAGATGAGGAAAATTGACGACAAAGATGAAGAAGTTGCGATGATAACAAGAAAAATTCAGAGGTTCTTAAAGAAAAATAAAACTCCTCCAAGGAAATCTTTCAATAAGTTTTCCAAGAAAGATTCAGGTAAAAATGACACTTTAATTTGTTATAAATGCAATAAACCCGGTCATATCAAGTCAGATTGTCCTCTGCTAAAGAAAGATCGAAACAAAGGCAAAAAAGCAATGAAAGTTACGTGGAATGATGATTCAAGTAGCTCAGATAGTGAAGCAAGTAATGGAGAATCAGGAAATCTTTGTCTTATGGCTAAAGATGACATTGAGGTAACAAATTTTGATAATATTGAAGATCTTTCATATGAAGAATTGCAAAATGTTTTAGAAGAAGTATATGAGGAATTTGAAAAATTGGATATCAAGTATACTGTTTTGAAAAAGAAAAATTCTTCTTTAACAAACGAAATTAATATTTTAAAAAAAGAAAATATTGTTTTGAAAGATGAAAATTTTGAGTTGAAGAAAAAGAAAACTGATTTAGAAAATATTATTGAAAACTTTACGAATGGAAAAAGAAATTTTGAAAAACTTCTTGGTAGTCAAAGATGTGTTTTTGATAAGGCAGGCTTGGGATATATGCCAAAACAAAAATACAAATCTTATAAAAACTTCTTTGATAATCCTTCTACATCAAAGTCCAATATTCAAAATTCTTTTCATAAAAATAATTTTGTTAAAAAAGGATACTATTATAATCACTCAAGTTCTTCATATATGTCACATGCTATTTGCAATTTTTGTAATAGAAATGGTCATAATTATCGTGCTTGTCCTATTAGAAAAAAACATACAATGACTATTAGGGCCATATGGGTACCTAAATATCTTGTTTCTTCTAATACTAATAAATAAAGGACCCAAAGAACTTGGGTACCGAGAATTGTTTTTAATTGCTTTTGTAGGTATGCATGAAGTATTCTACAGGTAAAAATAAATGATTTTTAGACAACGGATGCTCAAGATACGTGACAGAAGACAAAACTAAATCCATTGACTTCACTTCTAAAGAAAAATGATGTGTGATATTTGAAGACAATTCAAAAGAGAAGATCATGGAAATAGAAGGAAAGATCATCAAGACTTAGTACAAGATGCAACCAAATAGTGGAAACATGTGAAAGATCATCCAGCGGAATAAATTCTAGGAGAACCTTCACGAGGTGTAAGTACTCGATCATCTCTTAGAAATATTTGTAATCACACACTTTTTCTATCTCAAATTGAATCCAAAATATTGATGAAACTCTTATTGATAAATCATGGATTCTATTTGTGCAAGAAGAACTAAATTAATTTGAAAGAAATAATGTATGGACATTTATTCCTACACCTAAAAATTATGTTGTTATTGGAACAAAATTAGTTTTTAGAAATAAGAAAGATGAGTCTAAAATCATCACTAGAAATAAGGCTCGACTTGTAACCCAAGATTTCAATCAAAAAGAAAGAATCGATTATGATGAGACATATGCACTAGTCGGAAGATTAGAAACTATTCGAATGCTATTTGCATATGCTTGTTATAAAGATTTCAAACTTTTTCAAATGGATGTTAAAAGTGCTTTCTTAAACGGTTTTATAAATGAAGAGGTATATGTTGAGCAACCTCTAGGTTTTGAAAATCATATTTCTCCAAATCATGTTTTCAAACTCACAAAAGCACTATATGGACTCAAACAAGCTCCTAGAGCGTGGTACGAGAGACTTAGTGATTTCTTGATTGAAAAAGGCTTTTTAAGAGGAAAAATTGATACAACTCTTTTCATTATATACGAAAATGATGATATTCTTTTGATTCAAATTTATGTTGATGATATAATATTCGGTGCTACTAATGAAAATATGTGCCAAGTTTTTGCTAAGACTATGCAGGAAGAATTTGAAATGAGCATGATGGGAAATCTTATATTCTTTCTCGGATTGCAAATTAAGCAAGCAAAAAGTGGGATATTCATCAATCAATCAAAATATATTAAAAAAATTGCTGAAGAAGTTTGGGATGGAAGGTGCTAAGGAAACTGGAACACCAATGAGCCCATCCACTAAACTTGATAAAGATGAATCCGGTAAACTAGTTGATTCGAAGGTATATCGAGGTATGATTGGTAGCTTATTATATTTGATAGCCAGTAGACCAGATATTATGTTTAGTGTATGTTTATGTGCACGTTTTCAATCATTTTCAAAATAATCTCATTTGATTGCAGTCAAGCGGATTTTTAGATATTTTGCCAATACCAATGACTTAGAGTTATGGTATCCTAAACACACTTCTTTCGATCTTATTAGTTATTCAGGTACCGATTATACTGGTTGCAAAGATGATCGAAAAAGTTTTAGTAAAACATGTCATTTCTTAGGTCGTGCACTAGTTTCCTGGTTTAGTAAAAAACAAAATTCTGTTGCACTATCTACTGCTGAGGCAGAATATGTTGCTGCGGGTAGTTGTTGTGCTCAAGTTCTTTACATGAAACAACAACTTGAGGATTTTAAACTTATGTACAATCACATTCCAATCAAATGTGATAATACAAGTGTTATAAATCTTTCAAAGAATCCAATACAACATTCTCGGACCAAACATATTGAAATTAGATATCATTTTCTTAGAAATCATGTGCAAAAGGGCGATATTGTATTAGAATTCACTAGTACACATGATCAATTGGCAGAAATTTTCACAAAACCTCTACCAGAAGATAAACTATGCATGATTAGAAGAGAAATAGAAATTATGCATGCCATGAATATCTGCTAGATATTTTTATTCCATTATCTCAAATGACCTACAGAAACTTGAGACGTTTAGCCTCATCATTCAAATGCATTTGCTCCTCATAAATCATCATGCCATCCTTGTCTAAAGGATTAGGCAATCGAAATGCAGAGGCAAGTAAGGATTTTAAATCCTTATTCTGTTGTTTTAAGTCTACTATTTTTTTGTTAGACTCTTGAACAAGTCGTTGAAGAATATCGATCTTCTCATTAAGCTTCTCTATCTCGCGGGTTTTTGACTGCAACCGAGCAGAAAAAGCAACAATGGAAGATGAGTATCGAGTCCCGAGACCCACAAGCTCGTAAATAGCATCATGATCTGATTTATTAGCCAAATTAGTGTTTTGCTGCTTCATGGCACTTACAACAGATGCAGAAATAGATTGATCACGAGAAGCACTGAAGGAGAATTGATGAGCCATTAAGATTTTGTAAAGTGAGAATGAAGATGAACTACAACAATGAAAAGAAGATTTGATGTGGATTAGATAAAACTAAGGATTGCTTTTATAAAGATGGAAATAAGTAGAAGACAAGCTGTCAGCTCTTCAAATCTTACTTAGTCAAGCTTACAAGATATGCCGGATGCATATTATCAAAAGTTACCGAACTAAGCTAGCGAGATTAATTATATTTGTCCCTGTTTCTCTCGTGAAATGCTGCCATTATCTGCTGATGTTGACTCTGTGCTTGAACTCTTACTCGTTCCGATTCCTCTATTTGAAGTTTCAAAACACGAGCGAATTCCGTCAAATCTTTATTTTTTTGCTTTAACCTCTTATTCTTTCTGCCTTTATTTGCAAGCTTTTGATGCAGAACAGATATTTGATTGTTAAGTCGATCAACCTCATTTGCCCTCGCTAGTAATCTCCGAGACATGGTCGTAACAGAGGCAGCATATTGAGCACTGAGAGTTCTTGATGCTGCAACAACCTCAGAATCAGTTCTATTTGAAAAATGCATTTCTGCTTCTATCATGGTGTTGACAACCTCATGAGATAAAATGACTGGTTGAGACGGTTCCTGATTCAAATCCGGAAGATTATCAGACGAAATTTTTTCCGCCATTCTATCGTTTTGAATAAACAGAAACTGGATCAATGAATGGGGTGAAATTTTATTTGAGTATCCGACAGGTGAAAACGGTCTTTTAAACAACAACTTTCAAATCTCGATAATTTTTAATTTTTCAACAATATCACGCGGATTTAAATCTGCTTTCGCACCGACTGCTAGAGTTAGGCCTCCAATCTTTACAGGTTTTGTCAGATACGCGTGGCTCTACACCGAATTGCTAGAGTTAGACTTCCAACATTTGCAGGTTTTGTCGGACATGCATGGCTCCGCACCGCATTGCCAGAGCTAGGCCTGCAGCTTTTGTTATCTTTGTCGGACACGAATAATTTTAATTATTCAATTTCAAATCTCTGGAACATCTAATTCGTCAATAATATCAAGCGGATTTAAATCTTCTTCCGCACCGAGATGATAAAATTCGGCTTCAACCTTTGCAGGTTTTGTCGGGCACGGATGGTTTCAATTATTCAGCTCTTTACAAAATCTCCTTCCGCACCGAATTACCGAAACTAGGCCTCCAGCCTTTGCAGGTTTTGTCGAACATGTGTGGCTACACATCGAATTCTCTACAGTCTCTACTAACGCAGCGTTTTATTTATCTATTGGTTATTATAGGAATATATCTTATTGAACTAATTATGATTCCTTTTTAATGATGCCAAAAGGGGGAGAAGTTTTAGACTAGAACATTAACATGATTTAAATTGCTAAACTTGTTATATATGCTTGGAATTATATTTATATTTTTGCTTGAAAAACTAACGCACATTCTCAGGGGGAGCTTAAGTATTCATACAGGTTTCAAGTTCTATCAAGCATTTGTCATTATCAAAAAGGGGGAGATTGTTGAACTCAAGGATTCAAGTTTCATATAAATCTACACATGGATTTTGATGATAACAAATGAATTCAAAGAATAAAGGAATTTCAAGCTCAAGTTGTCCACACAATAGAATCAAACACATCAAGGAAGCAAGCATGAGCAAGAAGGGAATAAGTTCACATTAAAATCATAGAGTAATTTTGTAAATCTCTTCAAAATTCAAAATTAGGATTAAGGCTCAAAATTAATATTTTATCATAAAGCATTAAAATATATTTTCCACATGTGCATGAATATTTTGAAAATTAAATTTGAAAATTTTGAAAGATTATTGATTGTCATCTTTCACATGTGCATGACATGATTAAATGTTTGAATTTTGAAAATTTTGAAAGATGATTGATTGTCATTTTTCACATGTGCATGACATGATTAAAGGTTTGAATTTTGAAAATATTAAGATACTTGATTGTCATCTTTCACATGTGCATGACATGATTAAAGGTTTAAATTTTGAAAATATTAAGATGATTGATTGTCATCTTTCACATGTGCATGTTTTATTTGAATATTTTTAAAAGTGGTGGATGTTTTTCTTGACTTATGCAAAAGGTAGATGTCTTTATTCGAAAATTTTGAAAAGTAAAGTGTGCTCCTTTTGTCATATGCAAAAAGTAAAAGATTGTGTTTGAAATTTTTGAAAAGTAAAGTGTGCTCCTTTTGTCACATGCAAAAAGTAAAAATATTAGATTTGAAATTTTTGAAAAGTGAATGATGATGTTTTTAACATGGGAATTTTTTCAAATTTGAAATTGAAAACTCATTTGCCTATAAATAGCTCACTTGAGTTTTGCAAAATTCACAACAAGAGCTTACACATCTATTGCTAAGTTTTGCATCATTTCTTCAAAGCTCTCATTCTCTCTTTTCTAAAGTTTTGAGCCTTAATTCTTATTCTTGTTGAGAGAGATATAGGTTGCGCTGTATTGTTTCTATCTCACTCATTGAGGAGTGTACTTTGATAGTCTACCTACTATCAATTCTTGTATCAGTAAAAGGGTGTGTATAACCCTTGTGTGTGTAGAAGGTGTTCTACACGGGGAATAGTTAAATCACCAAGTGTAAGGTGATTGGAAGTGTAGAAGGTGTTCTACACGTGGAATAGTTAAATCACCAAGTGTGAGGTGATTAGAAGTGTAGAGGGTGTTCTACACGGATTCTTTGGAGCGGTGCTGCTCAAAGGTGTAATAGGTTTCTATCTCTACCTAAAGGAGATTGAATAGTGGATTTGGGGATCCTCAAGAGGTAACTTGAGGCGAGGACGTAGGCAGTGGGGCCGAACCTCGTTAACATACTGAGTTTGCTTCTCTCTTACCCTTACTCTTTATATTTATTATTGTTTCATATTTTATTTATATTTTATATTATATATTTGATTTATAATTGTTATTTTTTTTTTAAATACAACTCAATTCACCCCCCCTCTTGTGTTAGTCATCTGGGCAACAAATATATATAGGTATTTGCATTTCGAATTTCGCAGCTTCCTTCCCCTGTTTTGTGGTCTTTGCATTTCGAATATCGCAGCACACCCTTCCCCTGTTTTGGGCTTGATTTTCAAATCTCTTTGAAAAAAATAGTGTTGATTGTTTAATGTTTATGCTCTGTATAGACGAATTATTTTTGTATATTAAATTTGTTTTTGTTTCTTAAACTAGCAGTTTACAATTATTAATTTTGTTTTTAATCATATAATTCATTCATGTCCATATAATAGTCACGCTACGAATCTTTTGGATGGTAACAATAATTTGCAATTATTGTTAGAAGAGCTTATCTGAATCCCACATGCCAATAAAGCCTACACATACAAAAACAATATTTGTAACGTGAGTATACTATAGATCCTGCACTTTTGTTGTTCGGATGGGTCTAAGTATTTATTTATTTTTTCAAAAATTGTGGGGACTAGCTTGTACATTCTATGGCTGCAATATTATTTTTGAAATAATTCTAACTACATGACATGGCTTGCTATAGAAAGATTTTATATTTTGGCCCATGGATTAGCTCTCATGAGTAGCAACTAGCAAGCATAATTTTGGTTCAAATGCTGAAGAAGGTTGTTCATCTTTCTAAGTTTCTTAGGCTTCTCTTAGTTCAAACTTCTTTTGACTTCTTGTATAGTTAACAATGTCTAGTTGTCAATCAACTGGTGCTGGTGGTATGTCTTCAACACTTGCTTCTGTAAGATCAGAAGATCCAGCATGGGCCCATGCACGTCTACTGCCAGGAGCAAGAAATAATACTGAATGTTTATATTGTAATAAAGTAATTAAAGGTGGTGGGATAACTCGGTTGAAGCATCATCTAGCTGGGATTCCAGAGAATGTAGAAGCATGTAAAAAGGTCTCTAAAGATGTAAAATAGCAAATGAATGAGCTACTTAATGAAATGAAAAAAGTAAAGAGAAGAAAAGAAAAATTAGCTCAGAGATTGGAGGCCATGTAGATTTAACATCTGATGATATTGATAATAGTATGGAGGGACAGTTTCAGCTTTCAAAGGGTAAGGGGAATTCAAAAGAATCTGGAACTGGAAAATCGGTGGGAAGAATGAATAGATTTTTTTCTCCAAGAACAACTCCTAGGGCCCAACCTTCAATTCAGAGCTCTATGTATTCGAATGATATGATTGTGAAAGCAAAGATGGCTGTAGCACGCTGGTGGTATGATGCTAATCTGCCTTTTAATGCAGCTCAATCCAAGTATTATCAACCAGCTATCGATGCTATGACCGCCATTGGGCCAGGATTTAAGAGCCCTTCCTTATATGAGTTAAGAGGAAGTTTGTTACAAATGACTGTGAATGATGTTCAAGATTATTTGCAACAAATTAAGAAGGTTTGGAATGACACCGGTTGTTTACTAATGGCAGATGGTTGGACAAATCAGAAGCAACAATCAATAATCAACTTTCTAGTTTATTGCCCGAAGGGAACAATATTCTTGAAGTCTGTTGATACAACAGGCTTTAGAAAAGATGCTGAAACATTGTTTAATGTTTTTGATGAGGTTGTTCAAGAAATCGAATTTGAGAATCTTGTGCAGTTAATAACGGACAATGATGCAAGTTATAAAGCTGCGGGAAAAAGATTACAGCAGAAGTATTGTTCTTTCTATTGGTCCCCTTGTGCAGCTCATTGCATAGATTTAATGTTAGAGAATTTTTCTGATCCAAGATATTTTCTCCTTATTGATGATACTATAAAAAAGGCAAAAAAGATAACAAAGTTCATCTATAACCATGGTTGGGTTTTGGCATTGATAAGAAAAGACTTCACTAATGGTCATGATTTGTGTCGTTCTGCAGTTACAAGATTTGCAACAAATTTTTTAAGTATCCAATGCTTGCTCTTGTATAAGAAACAACTCAGGCAAATGTTTACTTGTGATAAATAGATTGCATCAAGTCATTCTAGAAGCAATATAGGGAAGGAGATAGCCGAGATTGTTTTAGAAGATAAAGAGTTTTGGGCTCAATGTCAATTTATTGTGAAAGTTAGCGAGCCTTTGGTGCGTGTTCTACAACTTGTTGACGGGGATGAAAAACCTGCAATGGGATACTTGTATAATGCAATGGAAAGAGCCAAAGAGAACATAAAAGCGAGATACAATAACAAAATCAGTGTATTCAGTCCATTTACTAGGATCATTGATTCTAGATGGGATAAGCAACTTCACAGTCCATTACATGCGGCGGGTTGTCTTTTTAACCCTGGAATTTACTATAGCCCTTGTTTTAAAAATAAAAATGATGTTATAAGAGATTTTAATAGTTGTATTATGAAGATGGAATTTGATCCAGATAATCAAGACAAGATCATTGCAGAACTTGACTTGTATAAGAATGCAGTGGGTGAGTTTGGACATTCTTTAGCAATACGCCAGCGTGATAAGATTAATCTAGGTATTATCATTTATAAATATCATTTGTTAAATAGTGTGACTTTGTACTTTATATTATATTTTATTTTTACTTACATTTAATTAATAATTTATAATTGCATTATTGTTATAGTTGCTTGGTGGAGTCAATTTGGTTGCGAGGTTCCAACGCTTCAAAAGTTTGCTGTTTGAGTATTAACTCAATGTTGTAGTGCAACTGGATGTGAGAGAAATTGGAGTACATTTGATTTTATTCATTCGAAGAAGAGAAATAGATTAGTGCATAAACGTTTAAACGATTTAGTATTTGTTCGTTATAATTTGAAACTGCGAGAAAGGTAAATTTTTTTAATACTAATGTTTTTCATAAATTGAAAAATATGTAATATTTTCACTTATGTCTGATTTTATTTTGACAGGAGCATAAAAAAGGGAAGTGATGCTTTAGATCCAATCAATCTTGAAAATATTGACTTGATGGAAGAATGGGTGGGTGAAGAATCTGATCTTCTTGATGGCGAAGATTTGGATTGGGTTAGTATTGAAGAGCCTTTAGCCATACTAAATGAGAAAGATGATGAAAACATTGGTGTTGATGTTGATGTTGATGATGGTGGTGACATTGATGAAAATATTTTGATTAATATGTCGAATTTTGATCCTTATTATCTTTTTGATGAGGATGACTGATTTTATTTTAATGGTTGGATTAAGAACTTATTCAGTTTTATATTTGTTATAACTTTTTTTTATATGATATTTGTTGTAATTTAAAACTTAAGACTTGTATTGAGAAGTATTGGTTTTATAACTTATTTTGTTATTATTTTGGAATATAATTAATGCTTGTATATATATAATTTATCCAGGTGTAAACTGTTCCGAAACGGTACCAGTACCGAAACGATATCAATACCGAAATATTATCCCAAAACGGTATCCGAAACGGTACCGATACCGAAATATTCGTACCAGTGCCTTGACTGGTACGACGTCCGGTACGGTATTCAAAACTTTGGAGGCTCTACCAGCCGGTGGGAATAAAAAAAAAATACAAATTCAAACAAAACTCGATCCCATAAATAATTTTGAAACAAAGGCAAAATGAAAAACCCAATTAATCTTTTTTTTTCTTCGATTTTCTCCAAAGCTAGATAGAATTGTAATATAATGCTTATGACTCTTCCATATTTTCTTAGCTGCCAAAAAAAAATTAAAATGCAAAAAAATCAAAGTAAAAAGGCTGAGATAAACGTTCACAAGTGAAAAGGGAAGTGAAGCTCTAGGAGATGGCCATAGAGTCTCTCTTCACGACCTCGAGGGCTCTGAAGATACCAATCTAGTTGAGAGGAAAATAGTTAGCGGAGAAGGAGGGAGAAATGGGGGTTTAGAGAGAGAGAGAGAGAGAGAGACGGGACTAGGGGTGAGTAGGCTGGGGAGAAGAGGAGAGCGAGAAAGGGAGGTGGGAGTGTAACCCCTGGATCTTGGAGGTCAAGGGAGTTAGCTCCTATCACCTAAAGTCCTCCCTCTCCCATAGCAAAATTATATATACTTCAAAGAGTCCATAAAATTTAAATTTTTTAATTGGACCATAAAATTTACATTTATTTGTTCAACACAAATATATATACATTTCTCCATAGGGACACCAAAGAAATACCTCAACATAGCAAATTAAAATCTCCATAAAGACTAGAAATATTCATGTCTCAATACACCCAAAATAGTATAAAATAATAAAACTACTAAATATGGCTTCAATAATTATTTATATCCTTTGACACTTATTATTCTACGATTATTAAATCTTGCTAATACTTTATACTCTTGATTTCCAATTGAACCACAAAAATTATATGAAAAATATTATGGAGATAAGGGTTAAGTTATTAACAGCTCAATAAATAATAAACATATATAGATATACTAGTAAATAAACATGAATATTTACAAAATTTAGACTGTATAACAAAATATTTTTAAGTCATTAATACAAAATCATAACATGCCATTGAAGTGATAGGAGTAGGAGTTTGGCTAGTATGAGTGGTGAGGAATCTGTTGGCACCACTGCTAAGGCATATCCAAGAATCAAGACATCAAAAGTTTGACTAGGATAAGTGCTAGCAACCAAGCCAAATGAAGTTCTGCCAGCCTGCATGGTGGGATCCCATGAAGCCATTTGTCCACTAGGATAGTGAGGTGGCGCAACACCTCCAACAGTAGAAAGCAAAAATTCAAAAACATTCTTATTCAAAAGTCTTTTAGCATGGTATAGCTGAACCACCACATTAGAATATAATTCTATGTTTAATCCCAGTAGTAGAGCTGTACAAACTAAGGCTATATAGGAACCATCCAAATCAGCCAAACTGGCAGGGAACTAGTTGGCAAGTGGCACAAAATATTAGAGACAGATGTCAACCAATTTGGCGGCCAGTTTGAACCCTTTGCAAACTGCTGAACCAGCTAACCCTATATATATAATATATGTATATAAAATGTCATTATTTCATTTAAATGAGTGAAGCGATGTCGATTTCCTTATGATTTTTGTTAAAATCTAAACGACACCGTTTTAAAGTGGATTAATTGAACACGCCCCTTCATCTTCTCCATGTTGTCTTCTTCATCAAGTTTTATGGTTTCATTTTCGAACAACACATAAGCTCAAGCAGCAGAGCCTCTTTCCCGCGACGCCACTCCTTTCTTCCATCACAGAAGATGTCCATGGTAGATTGGAGATCGCATCGACGCACGTCGAGATTGATATTATCAGTTTTCTCTTCCCTAATCGACCGATTTGGCCGGTGGTGGGGTCTCAGTTTGGTACCAAAACAGACGTTGAACCCATCAATGTACAACCTTAGTGCAAACCTTAGCAACCAGCTAAGTAGAAACAAAATGTGAAATCTTTTTCTTATTATTCTCGGAGTTTCGAGTTTACACACAAGAAAGATCGTGAGAAAAATCACTTTACCTTCAAAAGTGGGTGGACCATAAATAGAAAAGTTTATATCAAATCAAACAGAGGCCACTATTTTATACATGTAATAAGGTCAGAATGAAAACAAAATGTCATGCAAGATTTTTCAGATGTTACATCATATCATAACAAAGTATATAATAGATTTAGATCATCTTTATATAATCTGCACAAATTTTCATATTTACTCTTTCTGCACAGTTCAAGAATAAAATGCCAAAAATGTCTCATGTCTATACTAGCCATAGTAGAAAATATCTTTCTCTTCTCATACAGACTTCATTGTGTAATGCATATAAAATGGCCCAGATTTTTTTCAAGTTTCCTTTTCATAATAAAGATGTATACTTTTCATAAAATCAACCTTACTTTATTCATTTTATGCAAAGTCTAGGATAAAAACCTTGTTTACTTAAACTTTTAACTTTTTTGAATTTCTCAACAATTGTGCCAATCGAATAGCAATAATCACCTATGAAATAAAGCCCCAAGTAAAAATCAGTTCAGTCAAATCCTACTTAGAACTATTGCTGACACATGTATGCATTTTCTGCTAATTGATCATTCAGCCAAGTCAAACTCCACATTATTATATAAATATATTAACATCCTTCATGTGATGGGTAGCAATCACCCAGTTAGCTAATTGAAACATGCTATTACAACCACATTGTGATAATAACATGTCTACATATTTGATATATATGTCTAGGAATTATCTAGTCAAGTGTCATTACATAAATGACTAAATTCCATCCCATCACATACAATAAGAACATGTAATAAAATTGAAACTGTTATTGCATTAGTGGAAATTAAATTTTAACTTCAAAAAGAATGTTGGGGAAGCAAGTGTGGGTCTTACTTCTTCAAGCTAACTAAAACCACTTTGTTCAACATCTCTCTATTAGCCTTAGTTCCACCAAATTTGTAGCAGCATTTCACGCCATCTTGTTTTACCATGAACTTACACATCCCTAGCTTCTTTTAGGGCAGCAACCAATTTGCACATATACCTTGTGCCACATACATCTTTAGCCTCAACATACTGTGTTCACGTGAATTTTGGAAACGTAGTTTAGTTAACCGTGCACACAATTTGACCCAATTTTGTGGTCATAATATACTCAGTCATTATGCACACATTATAACAATCAAATGTATAAAGCCGACAAACTGTAGAAAATGTATTCAATGAGTTTTAATAGCATCAACTCAACTAGGGATTCAATTTTTGCTCTATTATACCCAACCTGTGACGCCCCCAATTTACGCCTGGGATTTAACGTAAATTACGTCTGGATAATTAACACTTGGCTACTCACCCTCGTACTTAATAAGAATAAAAAACATATATCACGTAATTCGCAACGAATCTGGTTTTTTAGATATAAAACTTTCTAAAGATCATGAAAAATATACTTACAGCATTCACATCATTCATTTAACTTAACATTATACTTTTTACATATACAAGGCCCACATTGTAGTAAGTTCGCAACAAAATATATTACATTCATTCAAAAAACTTTCCTTCACCTCACTCCTTTTCTTTCTTAATCTCGGAGAATTCTCTCCCATAGCGAAACCTATCCATACTAACACTAAAGTCTTGTTGGAGCAGTTGTCCCTGTGGAGTCACACAAACTCCACACATGGACAACGAGCCATCTAGTCCTAATGTTAAACAGCATCCTGTGCGTCGTCTTTCCTCAGTAAAAGTGGAAGCGTCAAGACTCCAAACTCCGGTAGGTTGATTACTGATAGGAGGTCTGAAGGAAACAAAAGAAATGTCCATATAAGGACTATAGTCAGAGAGTCCCTCAAGACTCCCCGAAGTCTCCTGCCTCATCGGGGCCGTCCTCTTGCTGGTCATTAAATCCTGTATATATTTGATATGCAGAAAAAAAAGTATGGAGCCACAAAAGAATGAGATTTCATTTGAAGTCTCAGTAAGTACATTAGCAGCTTAAAGGAAACAGGAAAAAAGCAACCATAATATTATCACCATTGAATGACTAAGAAATTTATCCTAAGATACACATCATAAGACCACTGTCTAACTAGTGTTTTTCTTAACTCAACCGAATACATAATCTTATGTGGAATTATAACGTTTTCTTAAAGGTTCTTATTCTTTTTTATTACTAATGGGCGTTACGTCTCATCGTCCCCATCACATACACTCATCAATCATGCGGGCGTTAAGTCTCGCCGTTCCCGTTGTGTGAGTCTCGTGTCAATCTTCTGGGCGTTACGTCTCGTCGTCCCCGTCTTGACACAAAACATATACATATATCACTGCGGGCGTTACGTATCGCCATCCCCGCTATTCAGATCAATCTCACGGGCGTTACGTATCGCCGTCCCCGTGAAGATCACACACTCATATAACAGGACAGGCGTTACGCATCGCCGTCCCTGTTGACACGTCAGTCATTCAGGCATTACGTCTTGCCGTCTCCGTCACAACGTGACTAACTTATTCTTATACATTGTTTTCTTTTTGGTGGTTCCTCTCTTAGTCATACAAGTTTTTTTCACTTATAGCCATTTCCACTTGGAACACCAATTTTATTCTAGGAAAACCCTAAGTCTAAGCAAAACAGGGCATCTCGCTCGAGCGGGTGTCGAGTGATCATCGAGCGAAGTCACGGGTTTGAACTCGCTCGAACAAAGTATCAAGTGAGACTCTAGCGATGGGTCATATTTTGCCTTCGCTCGACCCACATATCGAGCGAGAGTCGAGCGAGATCACGGCTCTAGGAGTTTTTCTACTCAAAACATGCCAATCTTTTTACTATACTCTATTTGGATTCTTAAAAATTTAAATCTAAGTTCTTACAATTTTATTGAACATTTTTACAAGACAATTTAAAACCAACCTTACTCATATGTCACTTTGTCACTTAATCATGTTCTTAAGAGTTCAATACTAGTAAATATAGTTCAATCACTTCAATATACCATTTCCATGCTTAAGTTAAACTAGAATATGGACTTAAAAATTCTTCAAAGTTCAAGAGAATGGATCCAACCAACTTCTTGCAAACTTCCTTCAACCAACTTCTTGCAAACTTCCTTCCAAACTCACTCACTTAGCTCACAAAGGAATTCTTTAAGGGTTTGGGAGGGTTTTTCTGGTATGTCTTCCAAAGGGAAAGGCGTTCTCTCCTTCTAAAAGAGTTTAGGAAGCTCTCAAGGCTCTATTTATAGGGTGGTGGTCGACCAACATGGGGGAGAGAAAAGGAAAAACACCCTAAGGTGCACTAGTTGCCAGATTTGCATGGATGATGAGGTGTCCATCTAAGCAAATCTCATGATGAGGATTAAGCCTCCCAAATCCCAGGCTTTGCAGCTAAATTAGTCATCCAAGGGCTCACATTTGAGATATTTTTGTTGCCCATTTTGATCCATGGCTGAGGAGTGAGCTAAAAGGGATAAGAGATGAGGTGGCATTTCACCTAACCATGCATGCACCTCTCATCTCCAGCCCTCTCCTTGTGTCACACGCCCATCTCCAGATTTTTCCACCATTTGATTACTTCCTAACTATCTTAAGTCTCCATTTAACAAGTTCTAGAAGGCCACTTCTTATTTTAGTTAGGGTAGAGCCAAATCTGACCCATTTAGTCACCTATCAACTAGATTTTGGCTCCCCTTGTGTTTCAATCACACTAACTAATCAATTAGCTTCCAAATCAACTTTCCATCCATTTCCAAATATTCCTACACATGTCTTAATCCCAGAAAATCTCAAAAACAATTGCCTAATTAGTTACATGCCCCAAATTAGTTCAATTCATCTAACTCAGGTTCCATTTAAGCCCATTCCAGAGCTGCCTACTTGATTCCCAAATAAGTTATTGATCCATTCCGAATTTCAGAAAACTTAAAACATAAAAATTTTAGATTTATCTCTCAAGGTTATATACCAATTGGAATCACCACATTTGAACCTTATTTGAATAACTCATGCCCATTTCACTAAAACTAGACAGATTAATTCGAGAATGCATAATTCCCAATACCAAGTGCTATCTCACATTCCTCAATTAAATTTCCCACTCTTATTTCCTAATAAATAAATATATCAAATAAATTTCCTTAAAATAATTTCCATAAAATAATCTACCTTAGAAAATTTGGGCTATTACACAACCTATGTTTAATTGACCCAACAACAGCCACACAATAAAATGCAAAGCTCATTTTTGTCTATAATAACTAGATCATACACATGTTACTAATTGTTTAAAAGTGACTGCATCACCCATATTAATGAAATAGCCAACAACATTTACAAACCTTATTTTCTCTGTGTGATAAAAATTGGTCACCATGCACAATCATTATATAACCTACCATTTAATTGATGAGATAATTCATGATGGGGACAGTAAAATTATTTCTAAATGCACAATTATGCCAAAAATAACAAAAGTTGCTGGGAGAAATTAAATTACCTAATTAATAGCCACATCTTTAGCATCCAACCTCGAAACAAATACCAGATAAATTTATGTCCCCGTGTACTCGTAGACATTGATCAACTTTGAGACTTCATTCTAGCACCAAAGCTGGAACCAATTTGCAATTTGAATTTATATTTTCCTGTAACAAAAACACTATAGTTAATTAAAAACATATGAGTTGCCATTTCTATTTATCTGAATTTAGCATATGAAAGTGAGATACTTACACGAGCAACCCCAACACCTACCACAACAACACTATCATTTGTCCCCCTATCATGAAACAGTGACATGAAATTTACATTGCTCCATTTCATAGCTATACAAAAGAATATAAGAGTAGTATGAGATCTCAAATTCTACAGCCAACCAAACCTGCTACTCAGAGTGCTCCTACAAAATATTAGTAAGTATCCTCCCACACTCATTACCAAAACCCATCCACTATAGTACCAAAACATCCCAAAACATTTAGTTTATTTTGGCTGCAAAAGTCACAAAGTTGACCGCAAAGTCTCATTAGGTTGAGAGTCTCCGGGTGACAGTCGTTCAGCCAACAACCATGCCAATATTTTGTCCCTTTCAATTTCCCTCTCCATCATTTTAATCATATCTCATTTCATAACCTATACAGCGTTCTTGTGATTCTTAGCGTCTTTCTTATGTTTTTCTACTAAGGCATCATATTCTTTGTCCCTTGCACAATCACGTTTTCCGGTTGACTCTAGGATGACCATTTCATCCAGGCCTCTTGCATAACCTGTCTTATGCTCAAGTACCTCCCTGAATACAGTCGTTGTTGCTTGGTCTGTATATTTTTCAGGTTCCAAGCCATTCATCTTATCAACTATCACCTTCTGCACATTCACACAAGTTTGTATTAGGGGGGGGGGGGGGACTGATCCCTTGCTGGAAAATTATGCCTTTTAAGCATATCAGCGATAAAGCCCCAGCAGACATTTCTAATTAGACTAAGAAAAATGTATGACTCATATGTATATTTTCTGTTTCAAGAGTCACCAATTGATCCCTCTTCTTTGAACAACTCACATCATTTTGCTACGACTCAAGAATCAATGTAAATGGGCACATTTCTTGTAGTGAGATAATTGTAAGAGATCAATAGTTAAAGAGAAATATTTTAATCATAAGAAAATCTAATAAAAATAAATTCACAAATTGATATGTCTTGTGTGCTACGTTAAATTCTAGAGCTACTTTTATTCATGTGAAGTAGATATAACGTATTACGTAAATTTATGAGCTTGTTTTTGTGGGATCTCTTTATTGCTTTGGAACCTAACATAAATCTTAAGAAAATTGTTGCTAAAAAAAGTTGAAAAAGCATGCCTTAGAAAATAAAGAAAATAATTTTAATAGAATAGAGAAAAAAAAATAGAGATTAGTGGAATGTTGGAGATTTTGATAAGGCGAGAAGTTAAAATAGAGAAATTGTGTTTTATATTTTTGCTAAACTTTAGCAAAAAGTTTTTAAGGGTGTTGACTTTAGTTTAGACAGAATTAAAAAAAAAAATGCTAACATAGCCAAAAAAACCAATATATCTACAAGGAAAATTTCATTTTTCTAAAAAAAAAAAAGTAATGATATAGTAAAACTACATTTTGAATTGATAGTATTTTCTCTTAAGTGATGTTATTTTTATCAAATATAATTGTGTAAGGATTGTGAAAATTTTCAAGGAAAAAATAGAAGTTAGCGCCAAAGTTATAGCATAAAGAAAAATAATATTTTCAAGCTGGTGTATAGGGTACACATAATAAAGTGCTTACATATCATAGCTTGACTTGAAAGATAAATTTTAAAATTTGAATAATCTTACTAGTTTATGTACATGTTTAAAATACAGTGGAAAATATTGTTTTTAGCTTAAAGCTTATAATTTAAAACTTAATATAATAAACTCTGTTATTAAAAGTCATTTACTGTTTGAAATCCATATGTCTAAAGCGTTTTTAAAGTTAGTTACGATATATTTTTTTTAAATATATAGTTACCTGCTTGAGTTTTTTTGATAAAAGTTTTAATTTGGTGCTTTTTAAAAAAATTGATTTTGAGTTTTTTTTTAAATAACTAAAACACTTGTATTAAAGTTACCAAACATATCATTTTTTTTTTCTTTAAAAATACTTTTAACTGCTTAAAAACAATTTTTAAACTTTGAAACACAACCCCAAATAGGTTTTAAATATGCAAATAGTATGCTCTACACTAGGGGTGAAAAAAAAATCTAAAAATCCGACTTTGATTCCAATTCGATCCAACTTTGACTCTGAATTTGAATCTATCTCCGATATTGTACATATATTATAAAAATATGTATATATCTACATATTTATTAGATATACTAGTATAGTTATATAAGTATAACTTGTATAACTTATATAACTAAATTCAATAAAAATATACTAATATGAGTTAATTATTATAAAATAATATTATTATACTATAATATAAATAGCCTAATGATAATTTAGTATATTTAAACATCATGATGTTTAAAGTAAAGATATAAACTAGACACTAGTATTTAAATAAGTCTAATATAATAAGTTAATAACACATATACTAATTTACTAAAGTATAACATAGAATTAAACACTAAACTATAAAGAAGAATAATATTCTCAAGCTGGTGTATAAGGTACACATAGCAAAGTGCTTGCATGGCATAGCTTCCCTTGAAAGATAAATTTTAAAGTTCGAATAATCTTAATAGTTTAAATATGCAAATGGTATGCTCTACACTAGGAGTAAAAAAAACAAATCTAAAAATTTGACTCCAACTCCAATTCGATCCAACTCTGATTCTGAATCTAATTTCGATATTGTACATATATTATAAAAATATGTATGTATCTACATATTTATCAAATATACTAGTACAATTATATAACTATAACTTATATAGCTAAATTCAATAAAAATATACTAATATGAGTTAATTATTATAAAATAATATTATTATACTATAATATAAATAGCCTAATGATAATTTAGTATATTTAAATATCATTATGTTTAAAGTAAAGATATAAATTAGACAATAGTATTTAAATAAGTCTAATATAATAAGTTAATAACACATATACTAATTTACTAAAGTATAACATAGAATTAAACACTAAAAATACTAGTTTATAATTAAGTAAGAAATAAATTAGACACTAGTGTAGAAGTAACAAATAAGTTTAGTATAATCAGTTCATAACACATAACACATATTTACTAAAATAGAATAACATGTAATTAGACACTAGAAATAAGTCTAGTGTAGAAATAAGTCATAAATAAGTTAGTCACTTGTATAATATAACAATATATAACACTACATATAGTAAGCCTGTTCATCCGGGGTGAGTGGCCCAGTTTAAAATTTTATTTATTTTACAATACTTTTGAATTTTTTTTAAATGTTTAAGAAAATTTCAAATTCGGAACCCGGATGAACACCCCTAAATTATATAGTATAAGTCTATTATAAAAATAAATTAAATATTAGTATAGAAGTAAATTTAGTGAATGATTTAATTTTAATTTTAATTTTTTTTTTGAAAAAATGAAAAATGGAAACTCACAAAAAATTCCTTTTTCAAATAGACTAAATATGAAGCTAAAAAAGAAGAAGTTGAAAGCCTAAATTCGACTCCATCCTGACAAATTAGAGTTGAAGTCGGATTGAAGCCTATACATGTCAGAGTCGGAGTCAGATTCAAAAAAGTCCAACTCGGATGGAGCAAAGATGTTGGCTTTAGACCCCATTTAGATATTAAGTTCAATAGAGTCCTTTATAAATAATAGTAAGTTGAAATGATGAATTTAATTTTGTGGGGTTCACCTAAAATGAATTTAGATATGTATAAATGTTAAGACGAGTTTAAATATATTTATGACAAATTGAAAAATATTATATAATCTATGTACAAAGATGATATGTTGAATTGAAAAAGATTATGAATATCATGTATAAACAGATTTTAAGTTAACATGAATTCAATAATTTGAAATTATATGGTTAAATATTAGATTTGATTGAATATTAAATTGAACTGGCATGATCTTAATTGACTCTAAATTCTAAACACGACTTAATATTTGAGTGGGTAGAGAAAGCCCAATTGATAAATTGAACACCAGAAAGTCCGAATCTGAGTTAGATATCTTAATATTTAATAGGCATTGGTTTAGCCCAATGGCGATGCTCTTTAAATTTTGAAGGAAATTTGTTATAATGTAGCTGCATCAGATTAGGTAACAACTTTTCATCTAAACCTTTAGTAAATTCATTTTATTCTTCTATGAAAAGTTACTGTAGCTTTTCATCTTTTTAATTTATTATTTTCCTTACCGCGACCTCGCCACTTTTCTCCCTCGACCTCGCCTCTTCCCGCGACCTGGCTTCTTTTCTCCGTCGATAGCAACTCATACAAGGCTAATCTCTCCCTCTCTCTGAGCCATTTCAGACATCTTTTTTCTCAAATCTTGTACATACTGCCAACAACCATCCTGTTCCTTCTTCACCCACTTCTTCTCTTTCTTCTTTCTCTCTGACTCTGTGAGAAAGCCATCTCTGATTCTATCTAGTTTCGTGATGATCGGACTGGTGTTGGGTTAGAGAAAGCCATCTCTGATTCTATGAAGCTTCGTGATGATCAGACTGTGTTGGGTTAGAGAAAGATATTGGTTCGTGTGCATCTCTGATTTAATAATGGTTTCTTTTTGGATTTTGTTAACGACATGCGATCTGAAACAAAACAAGGGTGGGGTCTGTATATATGGTTATTGTATTTGATTATATATGGAGAAGAAATCACCTCATTTAATTAATATAATTGGTTTTCCATATCTACTATTATATATTTTTTAAATATATTCTTATTAAAAAAATAAATATGAATACGATTATTTGAAATTATTGAAGATTATGAAATTTAAATTAAAAAATTAAAAAAAATATAAATAATAAATAATAATAATATTTTATTATTATAGAGAAACTAATTCAATATAAATTTTACATTTTAAATGATTAATTAAAATATAAAAAATTATATATTCTTCAAATTTTAAAAATAAAGATATCAATCTAATGTCAGTGCTATAATGGCATTGAATAAAGAAGTGGATAGGTAGGTAGATGCTTTGCATCTGTTTCAAACTTCTACAGTTCCGTTTTAGGCGTGGCAGTGGTAGTACCGTAGTAGTACTCGCTAGTTTGGACCACGGAATAGAGAGAGTTTGCTCTAGAGTCAGATACCTTATTTAATTCTCCTCGTTTTAAATATTTATATTCATCAAAATAAGTTATGTACTTTTTCTGTCTTGTCAATTCGCAACCCATTTATTTGATTTTGTAAATCTGATTTTGGGTTCTGTTTTCTTCCACATTTATTTCATTTTGTTTTCATCCCATTATATATTTGAATTATAAGATAGATAATGAAAAGACCATACAGGAAGCAATAAAGGTTTTTATCTTTGGGACATATACTTCATTTATTTTTGAAACTTCACTTCCCTTATTTATATATATATATATATATATTATATTTAAACGATTCTATTATTTCAAGGATACAACTGAAGGAATAATAAAAGCCATAAATATGTCAGCCTTAAAATCTACTAAAAGTTCATCCAACGAATCTTGGCCTCATTTGGAATTTGGATTAGAATGAGATTAATTCAGTTTAATTTTAAATTTATTTTAATATAATATTTTAAATTTAATTTTAATAATTATTCTAATTTAAATATTAAAATAGAATATTTCGAATATCAATATATTCTAGAGTACCTTTTCATAATTAATTACATATTATATATGAGTATTTATATGTATATATATATAAATTAATAATTAATAGAATAAATACATATATGTAGGTGTGCATCATGTAGATGTGTATATATAAAAGATTTGAAGATTTACAAAATAAATATAAGTTGAAAAATTACAAACTAGAGTTGAGACACAAAAACAAGAAAAAAATTGAAAAATTATTAAAAATAATAATATTTAAGAAAAGAGAGAATGAAGGAATATAATTAAAGTTTAAAAAATTCAAATTATATAAATACATCTTATATTTTAGATTAATTAAATATCAACTAGATTTAAAATTTACAAAAATGACATTGAAGTATAAAAAATATTACAAAAATAGCTTGAAATAGAACCAGACTGAAATACCAATTTCGGTCAGAATAATTGAAATTTGATCATAATGGTTGAAACAAATCAAAACAAGCCAAAATTTGGAGTAAAACAAAATAAGGAGGTATAGTGTACTAGATACTACATAGGAATAAAAAATTCCTACCGAGAAGAAATAAAATTTAAAATTATGGCCTAACATCTAAATACTCAACTATCAAATCACTAACTCATCTCAACTCAAAAGTTCTTTATATATAAGATCCACAATTTTTTTCAACTTAATATTTCTTTACAAACGTGATTACAATTTTTTCAACTTTTTTCAATTTTAAATTATATGTGAAAGTTAGAGGAAATAGATTGAAATAAATTTGGAATGACCTAATTGAGCCAATTTAATTTTGAAATGGGCCTAATTGGGCTTACTTAATTTCGAAATTTTGATCGGAAGTTAGAGTTCTAATTGGAATTCGAAACCAATTTTCTACTCTGACTCAAGTTGGAATTAGAGGTTGGAACTCCAAACTCTGATTCCGTCGGAGTCAGAGCATTCACTGCTTTAATTTATTACTTTTTATATAAAATTTAACTCATCTTAATATAATTTGACATCTCAAAAAAACGTTAGACATGCATGCTAACTCTACATCCAATCAATATTATGTGAGTCAACATGATCATAGAAAGATGAGAGTAACATGAGGGTGCAGTTTATAGAATTTCCCTTCTAGCCTAATCCACTAATAACACATACAATCATCAAAATACATAATACTATCATTAAAATATCATTAATACATCTTTTTGGACTGGAATTTCGAAAATGAATTTAAGACGTAACCTAACCCAACTAAAACGTACAAAAGTTAATAATAATAGAGAATTCCTATTTATATTTGAGGAGAGGATGGTATGTTTTAAAAAATATTATAATTATAATTATAATTATCATTTTTCGTAAATATAATTATATACATTTGCACGATCAATTTCTATTTGGAAATTGTATATAATATAAGTCTTTTTATAATACATATATAAATTATTAGCATAAATAATGGAAGCGAGTGAGAAAGTCCCTGAAACCTTCAACCCGATGACTTTTCGGGTTAAAAACCAACACAAATCTCTCTTCTCAGACTTGTTTTATCAATCGAAGTAAGCAAACATTATAGGCCGGTGGAGGCTCAGAAAAAATAAAGAGAAAAAAGAAAAAAGAGGAAAAGAGAATATGCCGTAATTATGTTCTTCTCAGACATTCTCAGATGCCAAGCCGGTCTCGGAGTATATATAGGTTTCATTTGATTTCTGCTCTCTTTTGCGTTTATTTCTCTGCTTTCTTGCGCTTTCACTCTTCTTCTCTTTCAGGTACTCCCTCTTTCTAATATTTTTCTCTTGGAAAATTTGTGGAACTCTGTGCGTGATAATCCTCCGATCATATGCATATATATTAGTTTTTCTGTTTTTTTTTTAAATTTTTTAATTTTAAATTTTGTGGCGGTTATGCTGTTTTCCCGAGTTGCATCGTTTTATTCTCTGTGAAGCGAAACCTAAAGCTCTATTCTCGGTATTAGGGTTTCGAATCGTCACTGATTCGAATTTTCAATTGGACTACATGGCTAAGTAGACGTGAGGTTTGTTTCGATTGTGAAAAACATAGAAGAAGGAGCAAACTTTGTTAGACATTAATACGATTTAGTATGTTTTGCTCTGCTTGCTCAGCGACCATAGAAAGGGTGACTATGTGATTGTATATTAGTACACCAACATTTACTATAATATGCTTTCATCATGCATTCTACACGTATAACGGTATAGTTTTTAGTTTGAAAGCTCTTCATAATTTAGTTTGAACAGTGACTCGTGGTGCATTTGTTGTTTTATATTGTTGGTTTTAATTTTTTGAGGATTCTATTGTAGAATTAGTTGTTTATGGCTTTACTCAACGTAGTTGCGTGTTCCAATTAATGGTCACTGTTTGCTCCTGTTATTTTTGGTTGAAGTTGCAGGATTAACGTTTTGGTTGAAGTTCCAATTAGTAGTGCTACTTGAAAACTCATGTTGTGGATAGGTGCGAAAAAGAATAAAAATCAGAGCATATTTTTGTCCTTAGAATTCTGTTTCTTTTTAAGTTGAATCTGCCTGTGCTATGACGCGTATAAGTCTGACCTAATGATGATCCAATAGAAATAAAAATTAGACCTTGATTTTAATAAGAGTGGAAGCAACACCACAATATCAGTAACGTGTTGTGAACAGTTAGGCTTCAGCTATGATTGACTAAACTTAAATGTCCCACAAAAGATGAAAAGTTCTTACCTTTAAATGGGATGATCACTCAGAAATGGAGTTAGACGGCATAAAGTTCTCGATTTCAAAATGCTTTGTAGTCTTCCGTAGGCATATTTTATTTGCCGGAATTGCCTCACTTTATTGATGTGACATCTTGATTGTGATCCATGCCCCCTCACAACATTCTGTTGTCGTCTTCTCCATATGATTTCTTGTATCCATTACTGAGTTCTTATATTGTTCTGTGCTTTGTTTTACACTCGATAATCCTGTAGTCTCGACAATCAATATAATCCTCATGTTCTAAATTTTGATGAAATAAATTTGTACTCAGGATTCTGGAGCCTGTTTCTATGGTGGTTTTGGCACTCCCAAAGTGGCTTTGACCTGCAAGGCTTTGAATTGGGTGAATTAATCTGAACAAGTACAAAGCCACTTAATGGGATCTGATAGGCAGTCTGTTGGTTTACTGGATACCTTTAAAATGGAGAGGGTTAGAACAATTCTTGCTCCGGCATATCCATACCCACATGAGCATTCCCGGCATGCCATAATTGCTGTTGCTGTGGGTTGCCTATTTTTTATCTCATCTGACAACATCCATACTCTCATAGATAAGTTGGACAGCAATATTAAATGGTGGTCTATGTATGGCTGCTTATTTGGTTTCTTTTATTTCTTTTCGTCGCCATTTATTCGGAAGACTATTAAACCAAGCTATTCAAATTTCAGTCGGTGGTAAGTGTTTACTTTTACTCCCATCCCAGCCCAATAAGTTTGCTTCTCATATTCCAATGTTTAGTCTCCACATACTTTGTTACTCTTATCGGTTTTGTGAATCATTAGAACCAGCACGCATTTATAAATTTTGAAACTTCTTCAGGTACATAGCCTGGATTTTAGTGGCAGCTGTGTATCACCTTCCTAGTTTTCAGTCAATGGGAGTGGATCTGAGGATGAACCTGTCTTTATTTTTGACAATATATTTGTCATCTATTTTGTTTCTTATTGTCTTCCACATTATCTTTTATGGCCTTTGGTACATTGGCCTTGTCTCACGCGTTGCGGGGAAGAGACCAGAGATCTTGACCATTCTTCAAAATTGTGCTGTAAGTTTTGAAGAGGCTTTTGGTATCTTCATATCATACTGCAGGTTTGTGGAATTCCACATAAAGCTGAATATCGTGTCAATACCCTTATTTTTGGTGCAGGTTCTTAGTGTAGCTTGCTGCGTATTCTATAGCCATTGTGGCAACCGTGCTATTTTGAGAGAGAGGTTGCCTGAACGAAAAATCTTTACTTGGTTTTCTTTCTGGAAGAAAGAAGAGAGAAACACCTGGCTTGCCAAATTCCTCCATTTGAATGAGTTGAAAGACCAGGTCTGCTCCTCTTGGTTCGCTCCGGTTGGTTCTGCAAGTGACTATCCACTTTTGTCCAAGTGGGTTATATATGGCGAGGTACCACTAGAATCCACTATAGTTTCCATGCATGCTCTCTCTCTCTCTCTCTCTCTCTCTCTCTCTCTCTGTATTGTTGATTATTTTTTCCATTTCCTCAGCTAGCTTGCAATGGCTCGTGCACGGGTTCATCGGATGAAATCTCTCCCATATACTCATTGTGGGCTACATTTATCGGCCTTTACATTGCCAATTATGTAGTGGAGAGGTCAACAGGGTGAGTAGCACATCTGTGATCGATTGTCATTGTAGAAAATATTGTTGATTGTTATCTCTTCACATCAGTAGGAATTAAAAGATGTACTTTCTGGATGCAAACCGATGTCAAGGTGTATTTTTTAATAAAAGTCTCCATTTCTGTATGTTAACTCTGACTAATAGGAATGAATGAAACCGAGTATGTTTAGGTACTTATTTTTTTCTCCTTTCCAGAGAACTAAAGGTGTATATAGGTGACTCCTAGCCTTTTGCTTGATTATCCAATTAGAACCTTTGCTTTATGGTACTTTTTCTTGCTTCTGGTTCAATGGCATGAATCATTTGATAGAGAAAACTTCTTTCCCTTTTTGATTATTCTGTGGAGGATTAGGAAAACTTCTAATTAAAGAAAGCCCTATTACGGAGGAAGCAAAAGAGGGATCCTTTTATGTTTGTCCAAAGACATCAGCATCTTCAGATAGTCTTGCCATGTTAGATGAGGCTTATTTCCCCTTTTATGATCATTTAGGATAACTTTATGCTTGCATTTATATCTGTATTGTTCTTCCCCTCTGGTCCACTTCATTGGTGTCTCACAAATCAACAGGTGGGCTCTTACTCATCCCGTGTCAGTTAAAGAATATGAAAAGTTGAAGAAGAAGCAAATGAAGCCTGATTTTTTGGATATGGTTCCTTGGTATTCAGGGTATGTATTCATTTATTTATTTTTGCTTATTTTAGGGTGAGAAAGATGGTTTTCAGCAAGTTGTTTATACTGCCAATATAAAATTAGTCTTTACCATATTGGTCACTGTATGTTGCAGAACTTCTGCTGATTTATTCAAGACTGTTTTTGACCTCCTTGTATCAGTAACTGTCTTTCTTGGTCGATTTGACATGCGTATGATGCAGGTATAATTTCCTATCTGATACTAGTTATATCAACATCTTGTGTTCGATAATAAATCTATATTTTTGCAAATTAATTCCTTAAATTACTGTTTCCTTTTCCTGTTCACTATATATTATTTCAGATGAACTCCTTGATATGAGATAATTAATGAGCATGGGAACCATATAATAACTTCGTATTTTTTATGAACTTTATTATTCTTGTCCTTATTTTCTCTGGTGTAAATGACATCCTCTTTTTAGATAATATTTCCATCATTGTATTCATCTAAGTAAATCTGTTATCTTCTTATTTATCCCATCATTAGGCGGCTATGAGCAAGGTTCAAGATGGAGCAGAACAAGGTGACCTTTTATATGATCAATTTAGTGGAAAGGATGATCTATGGTTTGATTTCATGGCTGATACTGGTGATGGTGGCAACTCATCTTATGCGGTGGCACGGCTACTTGCTCAGCCTTCCATTCATCTCACAAGAGAGGATTCTGTGCTTACCCTACCACGTGGCAACTTGCTACTTATTGGAGGGGATCTAGCGTTAGTGAATAACTCTTTTTTATGATTTATAATGTGACATGAGTGCATCGATTATTAGATTCTGTTAAACTTACTCCCAGCTTATATATTTACTATTTCAAATGGTCATGATCAACATTGAAATCCTTTTCAAGTAGATTATCACCTCCAAAGGTCTTGATGATGTGTTAAATTAAGCAATGAATGATTGCAAATTTAAATCTTTTCGGTTGTTATTGGTCACAAATTTGATATTGAACATCTTGGAATGAGATTGAGTCTTATACTTGTGATTGTTAAAATTCAGATTTTTCTTTGTCCAGAATTGGTTGCCATAGTGGTAATTGTTGGGAACTGAATTGACCTGAAATTGAAAATTCCCAATTTTGAAAGCAAGCAGGCATCATGGGACCTTTGAAATCAATTTTAGAGTTTGTTACAAGCTTTAGCTTTAGACTTTAACCATCTTAAGTACCACAACCTATTAAGCACAATATGATTCACCATAATACTAGTACTATCATAGGCACCACTACTGTTACCTCCATATTTTGTAGCTACACTCTGCACCACCTCCCATATTGATTCCATTTTGCTGCTGCCTACATTGTATTGTAAATGGGCTCGTTAAAGGGGTTCTGGATTTAAATTCTGCACTCTTTGAGGAGTCCCTACTAGTTGTTCCTGTTACAATGAAGTTGGTGGAAACTTTTTTAGCTATTCACAGGCTTCTTCTGTGCAAACTTCAAGATCAGCCTGCTATAGCTTTTCTGTCAAGATCTATTTTTTTTAAAGGGGTTAAAGGGGCTGTTAGTTTTTTATTTTTATTTTTATAGGTAAGAGAAATATTATTGTAAAGGGGCTGTTAGCTAAGAGCGGTAAGATCTGTTTTAATGCCTAGTGCTTCCCCCCCCCCCCCCCCCCCACCACCACAACAACACAAAAGAAAAATAAAAGAAAAGAAAAAAGTTTCTATATTTGTTCAACCATCCACATTCTCTGAAGCATATCTATTTTATATGTTTTCTTGTCTAGTACATACATTTGAGTAAGATTTTAACAATGTTCTTTGGGTCAAATAACATCTCTTCACCCAAACATGGGGTATAGGGTCAGGCCAATGGCCGACCCCTGATAGACATTTATGAGTCATATTGAAGTATTAAATTGAGCTCAGTTTAATGTTTTAGCTCTATTGTAGGTACCCAAATCCGTCAGCTTTCACATATGAAAGCCGCTTCTTCCGTCCTTTTGAGTATGCTCTCCAGCCCCCTTCATGGTACAAGCCTGAGCATATAGCTGTAAGCAAGCCTGAGCTACCTTGTGAGGTGCCTGAGCTGAAGCAATATGATGGGCCTCAGTGTTTTGTTATTCCTGGAAACCATGGTTAGTCTTAGTTCTCAGTTTTAGCACACTATGTTCTAATCCTCACAAAAGAGAAAAGTTCTGGGAACTGACTGATACATTTTTTAGGCCTTGATTTTTCTCTTTAAGAAGCCTTTTATTTTCTTTGTTTAAAACTTATCTGGTGTAAGGAAAATTATTTCAATACAGATTGGTTTGATGGTCTGCATACCTTTATGAGGTATATATGTCATAAGAGCTGGTTGGGTGGGTGGTTTATGCCTCAAAAGAAGAGTTATTTTGCCTTGCAACTCCCTAAAAGGTGGTGGGTATTTGGTCTTGATCTAGCACTCCATGGTGATATTGATGTGTACCAATTCAAGTTCTTTTCAGAGGTAGTAAAGCAGAAGGTATGCCTTGCCTGTTATTCTTTCTTTGAATCAATATGTTGCTTCAGTGAATGAGATGGTGGGGCACCAGCAATCTTACAAAATGGAATGCTTACTGCACGAGAAACTGTTTGGTGGTCCCGTTTTCTATTTTCTTAAATTTGTTGGAGAGGGCTCTGATACTTTCCAGAGTTTATACTTGCAGTTGATTCATTCTGTCTAGTATTGATGTTAGACATATGAGATGCATACGAAACTTGTAATAAGGTGCTGTCATGTGTTTTACAAATACAGTGACAACAATGATGAAGGGGAAAGAGTATGAAACTTATTTGATTTATTGTGATTTATGCCATTTCAAATTGGTTAACAATTTTTTACGGAAATGGGTCTGAATATACATGCCTTGAAACATCTATGTTTTGCCCAAATAGTTTCTTCGAGATGGCTGCTTGCAAAACTGTTCATGATTAACTACACTTTGCTGGTGGAAAATAAAGTATTACATTTCTTTGCTATTCTATTGAGTGGCAAGCACTTATACACTAAATGGCAAAGATTACTTTCCTTTGCAGACTTTTAAGCTTTTGCTTTTCTTTATGATGTGCAGGATACTTTCATATTTAAAATTAAGACTTCTATTTTTACTTATAAAAATAAATTTAAAATTAAGACTTGCTGGTTTATTTTTGATATTATAAATTTACAAAATGCAAACAGATAGCCTTCTATTTGTCTTATCTTTTGGGAATTGCCATGTTTGATATTCTTTCTTGAAAAATGATATGCGTGTCCATATCCATCTATTATATGTTGTACTAATAATTAGTTTCCTCTTAAACTTTTTGCTTGGTTGGCCCTAACATGCTGATCTCACCTTGTTTGTACAAGGTTGGAGATGAGGATTCTGTGATCATTATAACGCACGAACCAAGTTGGCTTCTTGATTGGTATTGGAATGGTGTTTCTGGAAAAAATGTTTCACACTTGATATCTGATTATTTGAAAGGTAGGTGTAAGCTTCGAATGGCTGGGGACCTACATCATTATATGCGCCATTCCTTTGTTAAATCAGATGGACCTGTTCATGTGCAACACCTGATTGTAAATGGTTGTGGCGGGGCATTCTTACATCCCACCCATGTCTTCAGTAAATTTAAAAATTTTCTTGGAGTTTCCTATGAGTGCAAAGCTGCATATCCTTCGTACGAAGATTCGAGCAGGGTAAGTTTCAAATGTCTTTTTGTGCACTTCCATTTCCCTAATGATCCCAAGTTTATAAATATAACATTTTTCTTTTAATAAAATTGTGCTATAATTTTTATCTTATTTGATGCCAGATTGCATTGGGCAACATTCTGAAATTTCGAAGGAAGAATTGGCAATTTGATTTTATTGGTGGCATAATTTACTTTATATTGGCCTTTTCTATGTTCCCGCAGGTGGGTCTGTGTTGTGTTGTTTTTGCATTTTTAGATTTATGGTAGTTTCCTTGATTTCAGGCATCTTTGCACTGAGATAAGTAGGACATCTCCATCTCTCTCTCTCTCTCTATATATATATATATATGTATATATATATATATTGGTGTGTTTTTTTTCATCCAAAGTTGTTTGTAGTATGCACCTTATCATCCTAGACCTCGCTCTTTCCCATCGTCTGAGTAGCAATAATTAATTTTTGCTTACATAGCTGGCTAATAGTGCTTGTTATTGAGAGGTAACTTTGTTGTTCCCTTCCTTTTCAGTGCAATCTCGGACACATCTTTCAAGAGGATTCCTTTTCAGGTCTCTTGAGGAGCTTCATTAACACAGTATGGAATACTGCTGTATACATGCTTGAACGCTCCTATATATCATTAACTGGTGCTACGGTATTGCTAATTGTAGCAATTGCATTTGTACCCCCAAAAGTGTCTCGGAAGAAACGAGTGATAATTGGAGTTCTTCATGTTTCTGCACACCTGGCAGCTGCTCTAATTCTTATGTTGCTGTTGGAACTGGGTATTGAGATGTGTATCCGGCATAAACTACTAGCAACCTCTGGTGAGTTCTCTCTAAACTCTAAACCCTAGGGTTGACTCAAGTGGTAAAGACCTTGGGCTTGCTCCTCCCAGGTCTTAAGATTCAAATATCCTTGAATGCAATCAATCTCTAGAAGCCATTGGACTGGAAGATTTTTTTCTTAAATTACCTGAGGTCCACTTAGAGGAAACTCTTTGCCGAGGGCCTATGCACCCCCCGGATTAGTTGGGATATTGTTCTTGGACACCCAGTGCCAATAAAAAAAAAATATCATTTGAACATTTGTATCTTTAGATAGTGGCAATTTTTTAATTTTAATTTTATTTTTATTCCAGGCTATCACACTTTATATCAGTGGTACCAATCAGTGGAAAGTGAGCACTTTCCAGATCCAACCGGACTTCGTTCTCGTATAGAACAATGGACCCATGGCCTGTATCCAGCATGTATTAAGTATCTTATGTCTGCATTTGATGTACCTGAGGTAAGATACTCTGTGCTTCAAGAATCTGCTTCTTTTTGTTCTTCTTCTTGTAGTTAAGAATATTCATGAAGAAGTATTATCAGGTTATGGCTGTCACACGAAGTAACATATGCAAGAATGGAATGGATGCGTTTTCTCGAGCGGGTGCTGTGATATATTATGCTTCAGTCTTCCTTTACTTTTGGGTCTTTTCAACCCCTGTGGTTTCATTGGTGTTCGGAAGTTACTTATACATCTGCATTAACTGGCTTCACATACATTTTGATGAAGCCTTTTCTTCTCTAAGAATCGCTAATTACAAGGCATTTACTCGTTTTCATATCAAACCAGATGGTGATCTGGAAGTTTTTACCCTTGCTGTTGATAAGGTAAGTGGAAAACCACTTTTCATCAAATGATTTTTCATTTTTCTTTTTTGTCCTCAGTAAGCTATTTTGAAGTCAGTTCGTTCTTCTCAGTTAGTGTACTCTGATTAGGGACCTTATAGAACCTGTTTCTTCCTCTTATCCTGTTTTTATATTTGAACTAATTAAAACTGTTACCCATCTCCCAAATAGCTAAAGTAAATGCAATTAGTAATGTTGTTCTCGTCTTGGTTTTGCTCTTCTTTTCATATTGTGGTCTTTATGTTTTCGCTTGTTAACATAATTTTGAGTGGTTCCACCATCTTGACCCAAGCCAGCAAAAAACCCATCTTCAGCTTTTTATGCTGTTTTAGAGAGATCAATTGATGAGTCAAAATATAAAAGAGAGTCATGTAGTTTCAAATTATAGATTCAATGGATGCTTGAATGCCAGAGATTTTGAACTGTTCTGTTAACTTTTAAAACTGGTTAAATAATTTTTAACGGAGGAGAAATTTGTGATCGCAAGGAATGGAGATATGATAAATAGATGCTTGCAGAACACAATTAAAAAACATTACCTCCGAATTATAGTGGAGCGACTAAACTGAGCCTATACGATAATTGATATTGATGATTTCATTACAAGTTATATCTTGATGAGGTGGTTTTAAATTTTAATCTTCTCCATTTTAGCTTAGTAAGATATTAACTTGGTGAACCAAACTAATAATGTAAAAGTATTCCAAATATGCCAAGTTTTGTGTTTTCCATCTTACTCGTTGAATGCAACAGCTTGACATCCTTTGGTAGTTTAGCACTTCAGCTGATTCATATTTTGGTACCCACTGACAATCAGGTCCCAAAAAAATGGAAGCTAGATCCTGACAGGGATGGGGAGGTCAAACAGCCACAGCAATTGAACCACCTCAGAAAGTTCCCTAGCAAATGGAGTGCAGCTGCTCCCACAGCACGACCCAATTCACACCGTTAAGATTGTTGATGAATTTGTTATACGACAAACAGATAAATCAGATATTGGAACCAGTAATGGATCAACGGTTTGCTGATCCGTGCTTGCGCAAAATTGTAAGATTTATTTCCTCACCATTGAGAAAGCAAGTGAAAGAGAAAAGGAAATAGAAAATGACATAGTCTAGTTCTAGTTCTGGAGTTCCTTTCTGTCAGCTGTCTGCGGCATCCAAAAGGGTGCCGAGTCAGCTATTCATCAGTCTCAGTTAAGCCTAAGGTGTGTTCTTGTCCTCTGCTAGAAGATCTAACTAATTTACTACACAGACTACTTTATAGATTATTGTATATAGAAATATAAGGTGGACACTTAAATGTTTATTCGACTTCATCGACATTCAGTTCTTCAGAAGACTTCGAAAATTAGTCATCATTGGTTCTTTCGTTAGGGTCCGATTCATCTCTGTGCATATTGTATTTTGGTCTCAAAAGTTCGATTGGAACGATGAAGACGTAGCTCCCCCTTTTTTTGTCATTTTTACGTATACTCTGATTTTTACCCTTGATGTAAAGGATATTTTTCAAATTGATTCTTGAAAATAGGAAAAAAGGGGTCATTCTTCTAAGCTTGGATGAGATATGAATGCTGACCTTGCACATTTTTCTCCTATATCTCTCCGAAAATGCCCACTTTCCAAATTGTCATCAGGAATGGACGCTCCAACTCCAATAGACTCAAAATAATGGACTCGGAGTGGAGTATTAGTATTACCTGTTCCTTTTCTACCCTTCAAACTGAGAAAAAGATGCATGAAACCAACTTACGAAATTCTTCAAAGTTAATAATCGAATTCATACAGTTTAGCTAGGAGGGAAAAAACAAGATGAAGCGCACAGCGGAACTCGAGCACCAACTCTTGGGCTCTGGGCAAATAATATAATCTCAAATGCATATTTCAAGCTTGAGGCTTCTCGATGCTTGGAATGCAAATCATAGTTGTTGTTACCTTAACCATCACATCATATGTTTGGCTGAGAGGAGAGGATACAAAAAAGAGTGGTGATTGGAGCTGGATGGGTGCAAAATGGGTTTCCTACAGGCCAATAACAATGCATCACGTAGGCGTTCATGAGGAAGTGAGTTGAGAGTGAGTGCACTAAATCATTAAAAAAAATAGCGTTTTGAGTTGTCCTCTCTCTCTCTCTCTCTCTCCCTTTTCGAGCCTTAGCCTAGCCCCCCTTGCATTCCTTCACTCAGTTCGATGGCTCTTCATTACGTTTGTCTAACCTTAACCTGAACTCAATGGAATCCTAGCTCCAACTTCACCATGCGACGGAACTTGAGATGGGCTACTTGTGACTCCACCATGCCGAAATTTGTTCTTATTGGCATTCGAGGTTCTTTCAAAATTTTCTTTAGAGTTGATTTTATGATTCTTATTTTGGTTGATGAGAAAACTGATAACTGGTCATGATGATCTTAAGATTCATAATGTTGGTCATGCAAAATACCTAGAATGATTAGTGAATGGTTTTGTGCGATCTGTGCTCAATAGGTATTGAGCTTTCGGATGTGAACCTGTTATCATACTAACAGAACTAGAGATGAATCCATCTTCAGACTGTGATTTGCAGATGGCTTAAACCTAGATTTGCCTAGGAGAAAGAAAACAAACTGCTTAATACCTAATTTTCTTCAAAACAATTTTTTCTTGCACAATTTGGGGATATTGTTTCCAGGATATCTTTCTGGCAAATTTAATTAAATAGTATGACTAGGTCATAAAGTCATTCATATCAGGAAAAAAAAAACCTTTGATGAATGGTTATATAGTATACTTATATAGTGGAGTTTCCATTTCAATTTAGAGTTCACAAGCTAAACAAAATTTCAGAAATCGACATACCTCCAAGCACTACTAATATCCTTGAATTTATCTTATGATCTGAAACATGTATATATGTTGGAAATTAAAATGTCACTTATAATTCTCATTTGTTCAATATGTAATGAATAGTTAAAATTTTGCACTCCAATTATACAAACATAAACTCTGCTAATTTTGGATTTAACAATTTTTTGAATACTGCTTGTAATCATAGAATTCTTGTTATGTCCAAAGTTTGATAACATCCAAAGTTTGATATTGTCCAAAGTTTCCTGCAATGAATAAATGCTAGTTATGTCCAAAGTGCAATGAATAAATGATTATGTCTGCAATGAATAAATGATTGTCTAAAGTCTTTTTTTTTTTTTTCCCAGCAATATGGAAAGTAGTCGAGATACCATATCTAGCTTATAGTCTATGAGGGCTGGAGATGATGTGATCTCGAGACAAATATCGCTATGTTTTTGCGGCATTCCTTTCAAATTGCGGATGTTTGGCAACCTAAAAAGTGTTGGTCGGCAATTCTTCAATTGTCCAAATTGTGATAAAAACCATTGTGGCTTTTTCTAATCGGTTGATTTTGAAATGGAACAACCGGATTGTTGTAAATGAACGTTGGAATTAGCACTCCGAAGAATGGATCGGATAGCAGCTGAACGTGCAAGAATGGAACACATTAAATTCAAAGCGATGAAGAAGTACAAATGTGTTTTGATTGCATATTGGATTGTATTTGTTGCATTATTTCTTAGTTTTAAATTTAATGAGCCTTCAAACTTTATAAATTGTTTAATGCTGCAGTAAGATGTAGTTGGTTTATCAGAACAAGTTATGTTTATTTTCTAGATCAGTTCTTGTAAAAGACTATTGCATACTATATGATGAATAAAGTGACTAGAAATGCAGATGCATGCTTTTCCATGGGATTCATAGATTTAGCGATGGACTTGAAAAGATTCTCTATTTTTCATAGAACTGTTCCATCCACAAGACCAGTCTTTGTTTTTTGTTTATCTACGAGCGTTCCCGGTGTTTAGCGCCTCTATGCCCTATGTAGGCTCTTTGTCAAAGGCTCCCAACCTAACATGGTCAACAATTGTCTTGTATGTTAGTCTAACTTGGTCTCATCACCACTCCTCTAACAAGATGAAAGGTCTCATTTCTTTGTAATGCTTTCACAAAACCATATCATTCATTGTCATTGCCACACCCAAATACCAAAACAAATTGTTTCTCTTGCCTTTTGGTGGTCCCTATTTACAACATAAACTATTTTTTTTTTACTTGGGAGATAGCTCAAATCACTTCAGGTAGCCACAAAAAGATTTATACAAACTAATCACCACTAAAATCAAATGGGTCCGGGTTGCCAACCTGAACCATTTTGTACATTAACCAAAATCACATGATGCACTTCTAGTAATTGTAATAATTAAACACACAGGCAAATACTTTTGCTATATAATTACTAGATGAGCTAAACAATGAGAAACTTGCTACTTTTTACATGTGCTGTTAACCACCTGCCAATCTAACTTTTTTTGTTAACTACTTGCCAAAATATGTTAAAATATCAAAGTTCATTACAATTTGCTAAAATATACTAAAATATCAAAAATCATTACAGCCTGCCAAAATATGCGAAAATATCAAAGATTATTACAGCCAGCCAACCAAAAAAGCCAGATATCCCAATGGCTTCAAAACAATAATGTTTACAAATGTATATGGCTATGGCTACAAAAAATGATGCCTAACTAATATCAGCTGCCCAGTAACTAATTGTCTTCTAGAAATTGAAAATTTCAGGATGCTCCATACTTTTCATTTTTTGACATTTGTCGGAATTGCATATTCCTACAAAACAAGAATAATTTTTCATAAAAGAGTGACAAGAAGTGACAAAATAAAACATCCAGATATAAAAAAATATAACATAGTAGAACTCATACATATCAAATAGTGTTGACATTTCAGTCTGGTCCAGAGATACTGTATTTGAACTTGGTCCACCCATACTTTTAAAAATATTTAATCAAGTTGAAAGGTAATACAAGGAACATACAAACATAATTTTTTAAAATACTAAAATTAAGTGCAATTACTTATGTGTTGGATAGTTGGTTCTTACATGTGCCCTTCTTGTTTACAAATGCTACATCTTGTTCATTGGTGCATTTTCCTTAAGATTCTTGTTCTCTACTAATTTATGCCTTCTTTTAGATACAATTATTGGATGATCTTGCAATGAAAAGTTGGAGACTATTTGGCTCTGGATTGGATGCCCTTCCTTGTTACCACCATCGTCATCATAATCATCATTCATCAGGAAAAGCTCCGGATGAATACTCTCTACTCTCCTACAAGCATGCTCATATTTCTTCAAAGATGGTGACCCCATCTCGGCATCTATATAAAACTGTTTCATCAAACGATATTCAACACATACACATTTGGGACAATCTCAGTCTCCAATGGCCCCTGCTCGACACATTTCTCATGTACCTCGTGACTCTTTGCATTCATTGTCCACCTCTCTAATACATACGATTGCAGTACAAGGTACAAAATATTATTTTTTGCTAACACTTGTAGGATGTGCCGGCATAGGAAATCAATAAATCCAAACTTGCAACAAGTGCAAAAAACAACATTTTTCTCTATCCCAAGTGCTACCTCATATGTCGGCTTTTCATACCCATTTTTTCCTACCAAATATATTTTTTGTCCATTTTCATCATGCATCTTGTGCGCCTTGTACTCTTGACTACTTTGTAACTCTTTTTGGAAGATCAAAAGGATTTTATAGCGTACAACTTGACCACTTTCCCTTCAATATTGTAAGAAGTTTTCATAATTGGTATCGATGTTTTCGTCCTCACATCTTGCTCTTTCTCACTTAAATAACAAGCATTCAAAGCTTTATCATAATAATAGACGAAGTCACTTACCATTGTACTTGATCGAATGTAGTCATTACAAAATTTGTTCATACTCTCACTCCGTTGAGTTATGGACATCTAGTGCAAAATGTGGATCTCAAGTAAATCTCAAGTAAGCAGCCACCCACTTTTTCTTTTGCCATAAATAGTTTGCAACCAACTATTTTCTCACACATTATACTTCAAACACATCTCAGCTCATTTCAACTCAAACTCTTCATTGGCTAGTGTCTCGTGAATGCACCGGTTAAAATCATGTTTAAATTGTGTATATCTATTATAAACATGAGCTAGATGTTCTAACACTTTTTGTAGGATATGCTATAAGCACAGTTTGTGAGTTATATTGAGCAATACCTTTGCAATGGCCTTAGCCATTGACTTGTCATTATTAACGATTATTGTAAAAGGAGCACGACCAAGTATCGCATAGCCATGTTTTCAATAACCAAGTATAATACTCGGTTATATCAGTAACACACATCCAAACATCACAGACTGATGATGATAGTTAACCCAAGTAAATGAAACAAATGGCATTTGTACGATTAGTTAGGTAAGTAGCGTCAAAAGTAACCACATCACCAAAAATTTGATATGCGAGTCTTGATCTAACATCTGCCCAGAAGCAATTTCCCATTGACCCATTTGCATCAACCTGGATCGAATGTACAAAGTCCGAGTTATAACTTTCACATCCCAAAAAGTAATCATATAACTATTGTGTGTCTCCCTTTTCAAGAAGTTGCTCCATCCAATTGCCTAAATAATTCTGAACGTCCTTAGTAATGCACCCAACATTATAATCACCACCTGACTCATTACTCAATATGGACATTATTTTCTGTATTGTGTTGGTATCCCCGACTTATTTAGAGTGTCTATTATTATTATTATTATTTTTAGTACTTTTTTTTTGCATTGATATCACACATTTTGCCCTGGCATTCAAACTTTGACATAACCCATTTGTCTCTGTTTTTCTTAATTGTCATCATGATTTTACACCCACACTTTATTTCTGAAGTCTCAAGTCTAGCTCTCTCTCTTTAAGTTTACAATTATACTGTTGGAATCCTTCTTTCGAACAAATATACTCTACACCAATTAATGACTTGTCTATGCCTGACCTCCAAGTGTGATTTGTTCAGATGCTAAACCTAATTTGCCTAGAGAAGGCTCTATAATAACTTAGTGCATCCTCTACATCGTTAAAATTTTGCCTCACATATCTACATTTGAACATGAGGCTCTTGTAATAGGAAGAGTTAGGGTTAGGTTTCGCAAAGGAGGAAATCAATAGAGGCTCTTGTAATCTCTTGTTCTTGGTTGTAAATCTCTATTGATATTAATGAAGATCCTCTGTCGTGTTGTTCCTGCTGTGGATGTAGCCCATTAGAGTCGAACTACGTAAATCCTGTGTTCTTGCTTTTATCTTTGATTTACTTTCTATTTTTCTTCCTTGGTTATTTGATTTAGTTTATACTTGTTATTTGTGAAAATCCTAGCAAGTTTGACATGTTTCTTTGTGATTAAATAAATATAACAAGTGGTATCGAGAGCTGAGTTTCGATGGGGATCGCCAAATTTGATATTCAGAAGTTCATGGGAAAGAATGATTTTGACTTGTGGAGAATCAAAATGCGTGCGATTCTGGTGCAATAGAGGCTTCAAGATGCACTTCTTGGAGAAAAGAAGACGATTCCTTCGTTAAAGAGGGGAAATCGATTTCTTCCTCTACCTCAGACAAGGAGAAATCATCCATCTTCTAAAAAGCTCACAACATCATTATCCCGTGCCTCAGTGATAAAGTCTTGAGGGAAGTGACCAAAAAAGACACTGCAGTAGGGGTGTGGCTGAAACTTGAGAGTCTTTATATGACCAAGTTATTGGCAAAAAGACTCTACAAGAAGATCTGTCTATACACATTCAAGATGAATCCAGATATGCCAATCAATGAACACCTGGATGAATTCAATAAAATAATTTTAGATCTTGCAAATATAGACATAAGTATAGAAGATGAGGATCAAGCTATATTCTTGTTGAGGTCTCTGGACTTTTCTTATACAAATCTTAAAGAAACTATGATGTATGGTAGGAAGAGTTTGTCAATCTATATTGCATGCAAGAGAACTTCAGAATAATAGTAAGATTAAAATTGAGAGTGAGGAAGGCTTGAATGTTAGGGGAATGTCAAAAAAAAAAAAAAAATCATAAAAGAAAGAACAATAAAACAAGATTAAAATTTAAAGGAAAATAATTAAAGTGTTTTAATTATCACAATGAAGGACACTTTAAAAGAGACTATCCTAACAGAAAACAATCAGTGGTTATGATAATGCATATGTATTAAATGTTATTGAGGTGGATTCTGGATTAAAATGGATCCTAGACTCAGGGTGCTCATTCCATATGTGCCCCTTAAAGTCCAGATTTGAGACTTTCACAGCTTTAGATGGAGTGTACGTAATTTTGGATAACAATAAATCATGCAAAACCCAAGGGATTGAGACCATAAGACTAAAACTGCATGATTGTATAGAAAGACTACTCAAAGAAGTAAGATACATACCTAAGTTAAAGAGAAACCTAATTTCTCTTGAAATGTTAGACTAGTCATGTTACATATTCAAATCTGAGACTGGGGCTTTAAAAGTCTCAAAGGAAACACTAATAGTCATGAAAAGAGTTATTACAAATGGTCTCTATACTCTCTTAGGCAAATCTATGATGGGACAGGCATCTCCAATCCAACACAGAGTAGACAATAAGATTCTAACATGGCACAGGAGATTGCGTCATATAAGTGGGTAGGGTCTAATAAAATTAGAAAAACAAGGCTTATTGGAGGAAGGAAATTTTGGTACTTTACCTTTTTGTGAGGATTGTGTGTTTAGAAAATCTACTAGAATAAAACTTAGTAAAGCCATACACCAAACCAAACAAACACTTGACTATATACACTCAGATCTATGAGGTTTTACCTAAGTAAATTTTCATGGTGGAGCAAGGTATATTCATTCTATTATTAATAACTATTCTAGGAGAGTTTGGATTTATTTTTTAAAAAATAAAAGTGACACTTTTGATAAGTTCAAGGAGTAGAAACTACTGGTTGAAAATCAAATAGGTAGAAAGGTTAAAATACTAAGAACTGATAATGGATTAAAATACATTTCCCATAGGTTTAATGAATTCTATAAAAGGGAAGGTGTAGCTAGACAAAAGACTATGAGGCAAACATCTCAATAGAATGGGCTAGCAGAAAGAATGAATAGAACCATCCTAGAAAGTACTAGGTGTATGTTGGTAACATCTGGGCTACCAAAAATATTCTGGGTTGAGGTTGCTGCTACAGTAATCTATTTAATTAATAGAAATCCTTCTACAGCCTTAACGTTTAAAGCACCACAAGAAATGTGGTATGAAAAGCCACCTGGACTTTTGGATGTGCTGCATATGCACACTCCAAAACAGATAAGCTTGAACCCAAGACTTTAACATGTATTTTTGTGGGATACCTTGAGAGTGTGAAGGGGTATAAACTGTGGATTAGTGAATCTGTAAGACAAAAATGTATAATTAGTAGATATGTTACCTTTAATGAAAGCCAAATGGTAGGACATCTTGAAACTCAAGTCCAGGTTAGTCAAATCACCACTAATCTTAATGCATAGTTTGAACTAGAGCAGTTAATCAGTCTCCCTAATTTCAGTGATATTCAAGATAGAAACACTATCGAGCATGCACTTCAATCTCATTGGCATGCACTTCAATCTATTTGTCAAAAGCTTATCTTTCTATGTGACGCCTTCAATTTACGTTCGTAATTCAATACAAATTGAAGTGTCAAGGTAAATAACACTTGGCTATTCACTCATGTACTTATCTAAATTTAGTGTAAATCACAACAGGAAAGTTTTGAATAAAAGTAATTTCTAATGATCATATGGTAGCATGAAAATCACAATATCCACATCATCCATTATATCCTTACATGTATCAACATAATCGAGTTAGTTTTCTTACATACAACATTTATAAGACTCATCAAATAACTTCTTATGGCCACTAAAACTCCTTTTTTCTTTCCTGAAATTTCTTCCCGTATCAACACCAATCCCTATTACTATTAACTAGCCAAAACTTTTAAGGAGAGTACTCGGGGGGCCTCTTAGGGTTCCACTGGGTTCTCTCGAGCGACTAGAGTTTTATCCATGTCCATTATTAAATCCTGCAGTAAAAATTAAGTTTCCAAAAAGAAAAGAAATACACAAGAGTGGGATTTCCAAGGACATTTCAGTAAGTACATAAATAACTTAATAAAGGTATCATCTGAGCATATCAATAACACAGCATGTACCATAATGAATTAACTTCTCACGATTCATGAATGCTTTATGAGACTCATGCATATGGATGATCATAATTTTTATACAAACTTATACTCTTACATGGATCTACCATCTTATATTTAAAGCTCTTTTTTACTTTCTTATATTGTGGATCTTATTTACTTCTTATCTTTAATAGGCGTTATGCATTGCCGTCCTTGTCGTGTCTTACTTATTTCGTATCATTGACAGACATTATGTATCACCGTCTTCATTGAATATTTCTTATTTCGTATCATCAATAGGCGTTACGTATCGCCGTCCCTGTCGAATATTTCTTATTTCGTATGATCAACAGGCGTTACGTATCACGTCCTTATCGAATATTTCTTATTTCGTATCATCGACATGCGTTACGTATCGCCGTTCCTGTCAAATATTTATTATTTCATATCATCGATAGGCGTTTCGTATCACCGTCCCTGTCGAATATTCCTTATTAAGTTTTCTTAAATGCTTGACATGATTTATGATGATACGTAATATTAAATTTTCTTAAAACTGACGTCATGACTTATAACAACACACATATGTGACGAAATACAATATACACATAACTTAGGCTTATGACATGCATGTTCCATGATTTCATAAATTATGTGATATATAAAAACATATCACAAGAACATACATCATATATACATGCACTTACATCACATAAATTCGTAACGTCAAAACATAACGAATAATATTTAAATAATAAAATATAATATTAAAATATAATTAAACCAAAGCTAACCGAATATCATGGAGAACTAAATCATATTTATTTATTTATTTAGCTTATTCAATTCAAGCCAAATTTCACATAATTAACATATCAAATTTCCTTTAGTCAATTTATGCATATTAAAATGTTTTTCTTAGTATTTCTTCTATAAATTTTTAGTAAAATGATTCTTGAAAACTTTCCAAGTAAATTAAAATTTCTAAACTTACCATAATTATTAAAATATCATTCCAATAATTAAAATCAAGACACTAAGAATTTAGAATAAAAGAAATTCTCCATTGAAATTAAAGCATACTATGATAAACTCGGTTCTACCACTTCAATCCAAATTTTATCCTTTATTGAATCTTTATCTGTTAAAACATAAAACGTAAAAGTTGTATATATTTATCTTAGATTTCCATAGCCTCTTAAATTATTCAAATCCGACATCAAATGAACAAGTTATGTCCAATTTATCAAAATGTGTGAAATATGCCAATAATAACCTTATTAAGACCGATTTATTCTATGGTTCCTTTCTTATTTTTTCTCAAATCAAGACTTCATATTTTCACATAATCCTCTTAATGTAATATCATAGAATATATTTATAACGTCTCATAATTTTTCTAGCATTTTTTCATAGTAAAAATCACTCCAAAATTTAATATTTTTCAATTTAACACATAAACAAAGATTAAACTCAAATAAATATGAAACATAATCCAATCACCAAACCACTTATTCTATACCAATATTAAGTTAAATTGTGTACTTACTAATTTTTTCGAAGCTAAATTAGATGTTTATGGTTGGTCTTGCACCACTTATTATTTAATGCCCTAAATTAGCTCTCTTTTGGCACTTAGGTGATGTGAATGATTTTTGTGTATTTTTCTTAGTTATTTCTCACTATGGCCGAGTGGTATCTCTCGTGGGAAAAGAAGAGAAACTCATGCATCTATTTATAGGCATGAGAGGCATGGGATGCAAGGGAAGAGAGCTTGGCAACATCCTTAACTGATTGGAGTGATGTGTCCCTTACACTTGTGATCTCATGATCACCCATAATCTTATGGGGATTTGCTGATATTTTAATCCTATGGTTATGATTAATTCACCTATAAAATTATCTTGATCAATGGCTCAAAGAGTTCCAACACATGAGAGTAAAGACAAAACAACATCATAGGAAATCTTTCAATGGGTGTATCTGGCCACTTGGCCTCCTCTAGGAGTTATCCACGTTTCAGTTCAAATAAGTTCTTGATACAATTCGATTATTCGAAAACTCAAAATATAAAGTTTAAGATCATCATCTTAAGGTTCTATAGGATTTTTAATCACCTTATTCCAAGATCAAATGAGAGAGATATGTTTAATTCACTGAAATATGTCAAAACTACTCGAGAACACCATATTCAAGTTCTCCATTTGTTTTCCTTTATTTTCTTACCCACCAATGCTTTTAGATGATTTTTATCAACTTTACACATGTTATTACACATGTCAAGACCTTAGAAAGTTTGGTAACCAATCACAATTTTCATCACATGGCCGAACATAAAACAACTCATCTAAGTCGGTTACCAGTTGACTTCTATTCTCGTCCGTCCACTTCACATCAGATTTAGTTCTTGATCCATTTTTTATCTTTAAAAATACAAAATATGAAAGTTTTATATCTGCCGCTTAATATTCTATAAGAATTGAAATTATCTCATTTGGACCTCATATGAATGAGTTATGCTTATTTCAAGAAAATACAATAGACCAGCCTAAGAATTTATTCCGGGCACACCAAGTGTTTGATCTTTGGTTCTATTAATCCTCTTAAATTTCTCTCCTAAATTTCAAAAATTAATCTATTCCTAGGCCCAAATTAAATTTCTCTAGTTGATACCTTATTACAATTCCCAAAGGTCCATCCATAATTTATCCTAAAATGCATCATTTCACTTTTTCATAGCTCAAAATTATCATCTAAGCGTAAAGTTCTATTTTCATGAAAAAAAAAAAATTCCAATAAGTCCCTTAAAATAAATCCTCGAGAAAATATTTTATCCAAAAAAATGGGCTATTACATTCTATCTCAAAAGTCCTATATATCTAAGGTTCTTACTAGGTTTGGCATGAATCAAGCAAAATATGTATGCACCCCTATTGGGAAACACTTAAAGTTGTCCTTAAAATAAAGACCTGAAATAGATGAGAAGAAAAAAAATTTTGAAAAAAATTCCATATGCTAGTATGGTTGGGGGTGTCATGTTTGCTATGGTCTATACTAGGCCTAATTAACTTATATTTTAAGCATAGTTAGTAGATTTATGAGTAATCTTGGTAAATCACGTTGGCATGCACTTCGATCTATTTTTTAATACTTATTTGGTACTAAATATTTGGGACTAACATTTGATGTGAATGTGCAAATTGATTTTAACTTACAAGAGTTTGTTGATTAAGATTATGTAGGTAATCTAGATACTGGAAAATCTCTAACTGATTTTGTTTTCACTTTGCTTGGAGGACTTGTTAGCTGGAAAGCCAACTTGCAACCTGTTGTGACATTATCAACAACTGAAGTCAAGTATACAGCCATGACTGAAGTAATAAAAGAAGTTATATGGTTAAATGGGATATCTTAGGAGTTGGGTATGTACAATGGCTTTGTAACTATGTTTGGTGATAATCAAAGCATAATTTACCTTGTCAAGAATCAAGTTTATTATGAGAGATCCAAATATATAGATATTGGTTTGAATTTTGTTAGAGATGTAATAGTTGTAGGAAGGGTTTTAGTTGAAAAGGTCCCTACAGGAGATAATCCTTCAGGTATCTTGACCTCCACTCAAGTTTAGACACTATTTAAACTTCATTAATATGAGAAATTGCTAGTACTCACAAGGGGAAACAATGCAGGAACAACAACTAAGCATGAAGAAGTGTGCAAGGATCAAATGGTTGCCAAGGTAAAAATTTGTTAAATGTGTCAATAATTGATCAGGCCATGTGTACAGCTTGAATGGCTTGGATGAAAGGAGTCTTAATTGAATGCTGAAAACTTTTAGGAGCATTTTTGTCTGTCTCTTCATGCGTATATAAGCTAAATTGTACATGAATATTTTATCATTCAGTGATTGAAATATAATATTTGTTAAAGTACGTACGTATAATTTGTTTGTTCATTGAAATTTATTGTTTCCTCTGAATAAATTAATTAACTCCTCCTTTACAAATATTATATTTCATTTAGCGATTGGAAAATCAATGCGCTCATGAATTGGCGCAATAGACAGTGGAAATGCAATCCTTTGATAATATTACTACTATCCAAATTCCCTCTTGCTTCTATAATTTCATAGTAGCAAAGACTCCCATTCTTCTATTTGTAATTATTAACTGTATCTGGATCCTGAGTATCATTTATATTATATCTATGCAGGCTTTGATTTGCTTAAAAAAAAAAAAAACTCGTCCTTTACAGAATTCGAAAGCTTTCCGGCCTCATGTACTCGGTCCTTGAAACATCATAGCTGCTACTACAAGATTTCAATCGATCAAGCAGTTTCTAAGAAGGAAATTGTAGTTAGTTATGAAGTCATGACTTTTCTCTGGTACTGATGTATTTAGCATTATTCATGATCACTTTATATTTCTTCATTGTAAATTAATTGTATACTTGTTTAGGAGCTTTGTAAAACACATCTTTTTTTAAAATATAAAGAAGGTTGTTCAAAAGTCCATTCTAATAGGTTTTGTATTTCGTTTTTATACACTTTGTTACAGTAATTTCTCTAGATCTTGTAGAGGATACTGTTTAAAACTTTAAAACATTTTAAATTAATTTTTCTCTTTTCTAAATTTCTTTTTCCACCACTTAAAAGTTATCTAAAGATATGAATATATTATTTGATAGGTAGAAAAAATATTTAAAATGAATAAAAGAAATTAAAAAGTATAATATTAAAACGATATATAAAAAAATAAATAAATTGATATATGATATATAATAAAAATTAATATGTAAAATCACAAAAAATAGATTTTAACAAGGTATTTTAAAAAAATAAGATGAAGAAGTCATTTTGTCAGTACACACTTCTAATATCACAAAGGTAATGCTACTCCCCTGAAAAAATTCTTTGAATCCCGTATCTCGAATGACGTGACAAGTTTAATTATGAAAAGATTAATGCAACTCCCCAAAAAAATCACCCGAATCCTATATCTCGAATGACATGATAAGTTTAATTACGAAAAACCCCTAAACCCCAGGACAGATGAAATTAAAAGCAAAAAAAAAAGGTGTCAGTTTCCCCCCCCCCTCCCCGGGGCGGCGCTCCCATGAGTCCCATCTACGACTCCAACCTCTCCCTCTCCCAAATCAGAAACGTATTGACTCCCTAAGAGTTGGAGTTGAGCCACCATCGTTTTGATTCTGTGAGGCTCTTGAAATGGCCAATGAGGTATTTTTTTTAATAATCTCTTTGTCATCCTGATTACACATGCATTGCATACTTGATCACTTATTTTATTTTATTTATTCATTTTTCTATAATAAATATGTGATGTGTGTTTGATAAGTAGAACAATTAATTAATTTAGCAAGAATAAAATAAAATTTAAATTAAAAAATAAAAAATAAAAAATAATTTTAAAATATATAAAGCATGTAGTAAAAGATGATGAGTAGCATTCCTTTTTTTTCATTGTTTTTTTGAGATTTACAGACGTTGAGCAATTAATTTTGAACAGAGGATATTTTTATGGAATTTCCTGAGATTCGGTCCGACCGAACTTCTTCACAATTGCAGTCCTTGCCGCTGTCAGTGGCGGTGGGCGACACTGCCCACGCCATTGAGACCAGAGGGAGCTGGCGACCTCACTCCTGCGATGGCGAGCTCCAGCGACCTCTAGTATGCCTCCGACGACTTTAAACCCAAAATTGGTCTGTTTGGTGGGGGCTGGGCTGTAACACCCCGCCCCAGCACCCTTTTTGCTTTCTTAAGAAAAAAAAATAGTTTTATATGTATAAAGAGTTTGTTTGAGTTTTTGAATTATTATTATTTTCCTACACGAGGATCAAGCTTATTCTTTTATTTATTTTTATAATTTTGTTATCTATTTTAAATGGCTAGGTTACGATTGTAGAGTCATTTCTTTTATTAAAATTTTAAAACCCATGTTTTTATGGATTTATATATATATATATTTTAGATATATATGAGTATTGCAACTCATATTTGTGAAAAGTTTTTGTTTGGGAACTTGCTAGCTGTTCTCATCACGTTTATCCTTTATACACGACTCAACTCTCACTCCCATTTGTAGCTCTATTCCTAGGGTCTAATTTCCTAAATATATGCATGTTTCTCCCTATGCACGTTCCCATCTCCATGGATATCACGGCAACAACTCACATATAGCCTCTATTTTCAAGTAGCATTTCTTCTCTTCCTTTACTGTCTCTAGGGTTTCTTATCATCTTTATAAATATACACATATCTTGTGCATTTAGAAACATCACCACTGTAGCCTTCTCCTAGTCCTTTACTTCTCTACAGCCTTGACAACAAGCAAAAACCACCACCAAAGTAGCCATGCACTGCTACACATCACGCCAATGCCAATCCTCTAGTATACACCCATGTCCTCTCACGGCGTGGTACCCCCAGGATCTCACCACCACCCACGTTCAGCCCATCTCCATTCACGGCAGACCCAGCGCTGCACTTTTGCTGCCAGTGACTGAAATTTCCCCCACCACTCAAAGTCACAGCTGCCCCGTTGCAGACGCACACCACTAGACGCATTCCACTGTCATGTGTGGTGTCCAAACCAAACTAAAAAATACTCTGTTTTTGGATCCTCGAAATAGAGCATCAACAGCCTAGTACCATTTCGTTTGAAGCCACCTGCCTGTGCCAGGTCCCCTCTATGTCGTCTCTTCCAACCCAAAAAACGCGACACCCTGAGCTCCATCGGATTTCTCGTGATAAGCCACGGCCACTTTCCATTTCTTCCGGTCACAGTGTTTTCTCTTTCTGTGCGTTCTCATCTCTCTTTTCTGTTGTCACTCCTCTCTCTCTCTCTCAGTGGTCCGACATCAGGGGTACTTTCCTCTTCTGCTCCGTTGCCAGATCTTCGCTTCGGTAAGTTTCAGCTGAATCCCTCTTGCGCCGATCTTCTGGTTTTCAAGTGAATATTTTGACTCTAGGCTTTGTGTATTCGTTAAGGAGATGAAGTGTTTTGTTTTGTTTTGGCCCTCAGTTTTAAGGCATGTGTTTTAAGGTTTTCTTTCCAGTGAGTTGGTTTTTATTTTGGACCCCACAACTTTGAGTTTTAGTAGACTCCTTTTATTTTTTATTGGTGTTATGTTTTACGTAAGTCTCGTTCGTTGATAATGGGATGCATGTTTTGTAAAATTTATACATTTTGCCCTTAGTTTTAAAGTAAGGTATTTATAGTTATGTTTTTCAGTAGGTTGATTTTATTTTCAGCTTCATGGGCTTGTATTTCTCTCGGGTCCCTTTTTATTTTCATTTGTGTTTTGTTAACTCATTCAGGAATAAATGTTTTGGGTTGGTTCAAGCTATATTTTATTTTAGGCTTGGTTTTTAAATCTTTTGGGGTTCGCTTTTTAAATTATTTTGGGTTTGAATTGAAAATTATTTTGGATTGGATCTTGGGTGTTGCAATACTTCAATGAGACTTTTAATGTTTTAGCCGGAGATTTTTTGGGTTATCAAGGAGTTTGGTTTAAATGAAAATTTAGGTATTGGAGAATTTTAAGGTTTTAGAGGATTTTGATAAATTCAAAATATTTTGGAGAGAGTTGATAGTCAGAATTTTGTGAATCGTTAGATGTTAAGAGATGATATTGAATTTTATGTCTCAGGTTCTATTTTTTTAGGTTTGTGATGAATTGGAAAATTATGGAGTTACTTGATTATTTTATAGGTGTCGATTATTAATTGTTCAGCGTGAAGAATTTTTGAAAAGCTAAGGAGTCCAAGTAAGCGGGGTTCAAATGCTTGGTTTTATACCAATTGTAGTTTGAGGTTGATTTTCTGAAAAATTGTGCATGTTTTGTTATGAAATGAGAACTTGAAAAAAAAAAAAAAAAACCACTTCAGTCAGTTATTTGCATTACTCATAAAGTTTATACGAAAGAAAGAAAAAAAATTTCTATCATGCATTGTGTAGACATGAGCTTAGTTTTTGTCATGTGTTTTGAAATGCGAAAAAGAGCGATATTGATTATCTGAAAATTTTGCATTGATTTAATTAGAAGTTTTGACTCTGTTTTATTGATGTAAGGATGATTCTAAAAATATTTTGGAACTGTGTTATTTTGATGACTCTAAAAACCTTTGAAGCATGGTATACTGGTTTGTATTTGACTCTGTCTTTGCTCTGTTTGGGTTGGTACCAACTTTTCTGTATTTGAGTACACCCATTTTGGAAACAAATTGGTTTATTGTGAACTTTTCTATGTGCACACTTGAGGCTCGGAGAATGATTAAGGGAAAGTTTTTACCTTTGTCCCTACCTGGTTTGACCACCGGGATTAGTACAACCCTGCTACGGGGGTTAAACATGGTCTCTACTGTGTAAGATGTTCTGTCTTGATATGATGATGATGCTCAATTTTGTTAGACCAAAGTACTCTGTGTTTCTTATGATGTAAAAATCACCGCTCTGTTACGTTTGAATATGTGTTTTGTTCGTGATAACTCTGAAGAATACTTTGTTCCGCATATTGTACTTTAAAAAAATGCTCATGTTTGCACGTTGATATATGTTATTCGTTTACTGAGTTGTGGTTAAACTCACCCTTTATCTTTAAATATTTTTCAGATGAGTATGGATATTTTAGGCAAGGATTGGATTATGAAGCATTGGGTGAGATGACTTAAAAATGATAGATTGAACGTAGAGAGTTAATATGATTTTTGACAAGATTTTGTAAGGAAATATTGTTTTATTCTTGTGACGTTGCAAATCTGGAATTGATGATATTGAAGAAAGTGATTTCAGAACCAAGTTGTATATAATAATGGGGAGTTTTGAGTCTTTAATTATTATATTGAAATGTGGGTTCTATGATAGAAAGTAACTCTCCAACTCTTACGGGACTAGGGTGTTACATGGGCTGAGGCCGAATCTCTCTTACAAATTCATTTTCGTTTTATTTATTTTTATTTTATTTTTTATTGTATTTTTTATTGTGTTTTTATAAAAATTATAAAGGTTTAAGGGGTGGGCTGCAATGACGCTCGGGTGCAACCCGACCGCACCCTAACATCGCCCTATTTTTATTTGTTCTTTTTCTTCTTTTCGTTTTTTTTTTTTTAATGTTTATGGGATCTGCAACCATTTTGTATTCATCAAAAGAGTGGGTATCCGGTCCATGGGCTCTACTACAATTTTGGATTCATGTTATGTTCTTTTTTGGATAACTATCACGCTATAATAAATATGGCCTATTCCTACTATGCATTTGACCACAATAATCAGTAAATATTGTCACAATAACATCAATAGTAGTAAAATAAGATAGTGGCGATCAATTTCTGTTGCATTGAAAATTTTGAGGGAAATAAAGAGGGACCACTGCGAAAAGGGCCGGGATCAATAAAATGAAAAGGCAAAAACTTGTAATTTGCAAAGATTAATAATTTTTCAGCAGGATACAAAGTAACAAAAACTGACAAGGTACCACGATGAAACGCGACTAAATGTTTTAAGAATTTTGGGTTCATATTTAAGAAGATAAATATGTAATTAAAGCTTTGAAACAAATTGTAAAACAAAATAGTTCGATTTTTATGATCTTGGGGAGAGATGACTATTTTTAGTGTATATAATTTTGTCTCCTCAAACATATGACTATTGTAAATTCCAGACGATGTGAGGATTTAATTGCTTTATTGATTGATGGCTATTGTAATTTGTAAATTCATGCTCATGCCTGCAATTTAACTTTGGACAGCTACTGCTTAAAAGTTTTTTCTTCTTTTTTTTGGAGTAAAGCTAGTGCTTAAAAGTTGATTAGGATCAGTTTGGATTCTTTCCTATAATACATATAATTTAATACATATAATTTATTATATGATAACAATATTATTTGTTAAATGATAGCAGTTTTTCCCTGAATTATTGACTGATGGCAATATTCTATGATGATAAAGGAACACTCCTTCAACTACTTTATGATATAAGAGTATTAGTATTGAATTTATCAAATAATTTATCAAATATAAATTTTGAGTTACAGTAAATCTTTTTAATTCTTCATAGTTTATATTTAAAGAATTATTATTTACATACTAAACACATATTTGTAATATATTTTATTCTCCTACTTTATTTTTCTCATTTTTTTCTTTATTTTTTCCCCTTCTGCATATTGATGCTGCAACTTTATTAAATTTCATGACCATCACTTAATGAAATAAAAGTACTATTTATTTTGAAGGATTCTTCAAAAGTAAGTAATAATCCTTTAAATTTTAGAGATTTGATAAATTTATTAAAATTATATTTTTTATCAATTTTGTTTTTTAAAAAATTGAGGAATGTAATGTTAGTGCTCTAACATAATTTTTAGTGGGTTTATTCTATTAATATTGGTATCAGAGCTAGAGCTCTGTTATAAGATTAACTATCTTTTGAGTTAAGATTTTATGGCTAACATTGCAGCTTCATTTGGTGAAGGTCAATCTAGCAGTCGGCCTCCACTCTTTTGCGGAGACAATTACTCGTTCTGGAAAGTTAGAATGAGAATATTCCTTCAGTCTCAAGGTCGAGAAATCTGGAAATGCATTGTAAATGGACCTTATATTCCAACAAAAGTGGTTGATGGAGTAAAGGTCAAAAAGGAAGAAGAAGAGTTTGATCGTGAAGACGATAGACTTTATACTTTGAATTTAACTGCTATGAATTTATTATATAATGCTCTTAATGGTAATGAGTTTAATAGAGTAATGACTTGCACTACAGCAAAGGAAATTTGGGATAACTTGGAAGTTACTTATGAAGGAACTTCTCAAGTCAAGGAATCAAAAATTTATATTCTTACTCATGAATATGAAATGTTTAAGATGAATGATGATGAATCTATTTCTAGTATGCACACTCGTTTTACTAACATCATAAACAGCTTGACAGCTCTTGGCAAAATTTATTCCAAAGTGGAGATAGTAAGAAAAATTCTCAACTCTCTACCAAAACGTTGGGAGTCAAAAGTGACAGCGATTCTTGAAGCTAGAGACCTCAAGAAGCTCGAAGTGAATGAACTCATCGGGTCACTTATCACCCATGAGTACACATTGAAAAGAGGAGAAGAAGAAGGAAATTCAAAGAAGAGTTTGACACTTAAAGCTGTTCCACATGAAAGTGAAAGTGATGAAGATGAGGAAAATGACGACAAAGATGAAGAAGTTGCGATGATAATAAGAAGAATTCAGAGGTTCTTAAAGAAAAATAAAACTCCTCCAAGGAAATCCTTCAATAAGTTTTCCAAGAAAGATTCAGGTAAAAATGACACTTTAATTTGTTATAAATGCAATAAACCTGGTCATATCAAGCCAGATTGTCCTCTGCTAAAGAAAGATCGAAACAAAGGCAAAAAAGCAATGAAAGCTACGTGGAATGATGATTCAAATAGCTCAGATAGTGAAGCAAACAATGGAGAATCAGCAAATCTTTGTCTTATGGCTAAAGATGACATTGAGGTAACAAATTTTGATAATATTAAAGATCCTTCATATGAAGAATTGTAAAAAGTTTTAGAAGAGGTATATGAGGAATTTGAAAAATTGGATATCAAGTATACTGCTTTGAAAAAGAAAAATTCTTCTTTAACAAACGAAATTGATATTTTAAGAAAAGAAAGTATTGTTTTAAAAGATGAAAATCTTGAGTTGAAGAAAAAGAAAACTGATTTAGAAAATATTATTGAAAACTTTACGAATGGAAAAAGAAATTTTGAAAAACTTCTTGGTAGTCAAAGATGTGTTTTTGACAAGGCAGGCTTGGGATACATGCCAAAACAAAAATACAAATCTTATAAAAACTTCTTTGATAATTCTTCTACATCAAAGTCCAATATTCAAAATTCTTTTCATAAAAATAATTTTGTTAAAAAAGGATACTATTATAATCACTCAAGTTATTCATATATGTCACATGCTATTTGCAATTTTTGTAATAGCAATAGTCATAATTATTTTGCTTGTCCTATTAGAAGAAAACATACAATGACTATTAGGGCCATATGGGTACCTAAAAATTTTATTTATTCTAATACTAATAAATAAAGGATCCAAAGAACTTGGGTACCAAGAATTTTTTTTTTAATTGCTTTTGTAGGTATGCATGAAGTCGTCTACAGGTAAAAGTAAATGGTTTTTAGACAACGGATGCTCAAGATACATGACATGAGACAAAACTAAATTCATTGACTTCACTTCTAAAGAAGAAGGATGCATGATATTTGGAGACAATTCAAAAGGGAAGATCGTAGAAATAGAAAGAAAGATCATCAAGACTTAGTACAAGATGCAACCAAACAGTGAAAATATGTGAAAGATCATCCAGTAGAACAAATTCTAAGAGAACCTTCACGATATATTTTGCTAAGAATATGCAGAAAGAATTTGAAATGAGCATAATGGGAGAACTTAATTTCTTTCTCGGATTGCAAATCAAGTAATTGGAACATCAATGAGTCCAACCACTAAACTTGATAAAGATGAAAGCGGTAAGCCAGTTGACTCAAAGGTATATCGAGGTATGATTGGTAGTTTATTATATTTGATAACTAGTAGACTTGATATTATGTTCAATGTATGTTTATGTGCACGTTTTCAATCATTTCCGAAACAATCTCATTTGATTGCAGTCAAGCGGATTTTTAGATATTTTGCCAGTACCATTGACTTAGAGTTATGGTATCCTAAACACACTTCTTTCGATCTTATTAGTTATTCAGGTACCGATTATACTAGTTGCAAAGATGATCGAAAAAGTTTTAGTAGAACATGTCATTTCTTAGGTCATGCACTAGTTTCCTGGTTTAGTAAAAAACAAAATTCTGTTGCACTATCTACTGCTGAGGCAGAATATGTTGCTGCGGGTATTTGTTGTGCCCAAGTTCTTTACATGAAGCAACAACTTGAGGATTTTTCACATTCCAATCAAATGTGATAATACAAGTGCTATAAATCTTTCAAAGAATCCAATACAACAATCTCGGACCAAAGTGCAGAAGGGTGATATTGCATTAGAATTCACTAGTACACATGATCATTTGGCAGACATTTTTAAAAAACCCCTACCAGAAGATAGACTATGCATGATTAGAAGAGAAATAGGAATTATGCATGCCATGAATATCTGCTAGATATTTTTATTCCATTATCTCAAATGACCTACAGAAACTTGAGACGTTTAGCCTCATCATTCAAATGCATTTGCTCCTCATAAATCATCATGCCATCCTTGTCTAAAGGATTAGGCAATCGAAATGCAGAGGCAAGTAAGGATTTTAAATCCTTATTCTGTTGTTTTAAGTCTACTATTTTTTTGTTAGACTCTTGAACAAGTCGTTGAAGAATATCGATCTTCTCATTAAGCTTCTCTATCTCGCGGGTTTTTAACTGCAACCGAGCGAAAAAAGCAACAATAGAAGATGAGTATCGAGTCCCGAGACCCACAAGCTCGTAAATAGCATCATGATCTGATTTATTAGCCAAATCAGTGTTTTGCTACTTCATGGCACTTATAACAGATGCAGAAATAGATTGATCACGAGAAGCACTGAAGGAGAATTGATGAGCCATTAAGATTTTGTAAAGTGAGAATGAAGATGAACTACAACAATGAAAAGAAGATTTGATGTGGATTAGATAAAGCTAAGGATTGCTTTTATAAAGATGGAAATAAGTAGAAGACAAGCTGTCATCTCTTCAAATCTTACTTAGTCAAGCTTACAAGATATGCCGGATGCATATTGTCAAAAGTTACCGAACTAAGCTAGCGAGATTAATTATATTTGTCCCTGTTTCTCTCGTGAAACGCTGCCATTATCTGCTGATGTTGACTCTGTGCCTGAACTCTTACTCGTTCCGATTCCTCTATTTGAAATTTCAAAACACGAGCGAATTCCGTCAAATCTTTATTTTCTTGCTTTAACCTCTTATTCTTTCTGCCTTTATTTGCAAGCTTTTGATGCAGAACAGATATTTGATTGTTAAGTCGATCAACCTCATTTGCCCTCGCTAGAAATCTCCGAGACATGGTCGTAACAGAGGCAGCATATTGAGCACTGAGAGTTCTTGATGCTGCAACAACCTCAGAATCAGTTCTATTTGAAAAATGCATTTCTGCTTCTATCATGGTGTTGACAACCTCATGAGATAAAATGACTGGTTGAGATGGTTCCTGATTCAAATCCGGAAGATTATCAAACGAAATTTTTTCCGCCATTCTATCGTTTTGAATAAACAGAAACTGGATCAATGAATGGGGTGAAATTTTATTTGAGTATCCGACAGGTGAAAACGGTCTTTTAAACAATAACTTTCAAATCTCGATAATATTTAATTTTTCAATAATATCATCCGGATTTAAATCTGCTTTCGCACCGACTGCTAGAGTTAGGCCTCCAACCTTTACAGGTTTTGTCAGATACGCATGGCTCTACACCGAATTGCCAGAGTTAGACTTCCAACATTTTCAGGTTTTGTCAGACATGCATGGCTCCGTACCGCATTGCCAGAGCTAGGCCTGCAGATTTTGTTGTCTTTGTCGGACACGAATAATTTTAATTATTCAACTTCAAATCTCTGGAACATCTAATTCGTCAATAATATCAAGCGGATTTCAATCTTCTTCCGCACCGAGATGATAAAATTCGGCTTCAACCTTTGCAGGTTTTGTCGGGCACGGATGGTTTCAATTATTCAGCTCTTTACAAAATCTCCTTCCGCACCGAATTACCGAAATTAGGCCTCCAGCCTTTGCAGGTTTTGTCGAACACGTGTGGCTACATACCGAATTCTCTACAGTCTCTACTAACGCAGCGTTTTATTTATCTATTGGTTATTATAGGAATATATCTTATTGAACTAATTATGATTCCTTTTTAATGATGCCAAAAGGGGGAGAAGTTTTAGACTAGAACATTAACATTGTTTAAATTGCTAAACTTGTTATATATGCTTGGAATTATATTTATATTTTTGCTTGAAAAACTAACGCACATTCTCAGGGGGAGCTTAAGTATTCATACAGGTTTCAAGTTCTATCAAGCATTTGTCATCATCAAAAAGGGGGAGATTGTTGAACTCAAAGATTCAAGTTTCATATAAATCTACACATGGATTTTGATGATAACAAATGAATTCAAAGAATAAAGGAGTTTCAATCTCAAGTTGTCCACACAATAGAATCAAGCACATCAAGGAAGCAAGCATGAGCAAGAAGGGAATAAGTTCACATTAAAATCATAGAGTAATTTTGTAAATCTCTTAAAAATTTAAAATTAGGATTAAGGCTCAAAATTAATATTTTATCATAAAGCATTAAAATATATTTTCCACATGTGCATGAATATTTTGAAAATTAAATTTGAAAATTTTGAAAGATGATTGATTGTCATCTTTCACATGTGCATGACATGATTAAATGTTTGAACTTTGAAAATTTTGAAAGATGATTGATTGTCATTTTTCACATGTGCATGACATGATTAAAGGTTTGAATTTTGAAAATATTAAGATGCTTGATTGTCATCTTTCACATGTGCAAGACATGATTAAAGGTTTAAATTTTGAAAATATTAAGATGATTGATTGTCATCTTTCACATGTGCATGTTTTATTTGAATATTTTCAAAAGTGGTGGATACTTTTCTTGACTTATGCAAAAGGTAGATGTCTTTATTTGAAAATTTTGAAAAGTAAAGTGTGCTCCTTTTGTCATATGAAAAAAGTAAAAGATTATGTTTGAAATTTTTGAAAAGTAAAGTGTGCTCCTTTTGTCACATGCAAAAAGTAAAAATATTAGATTTGAAATTTTTGAAAAGTAAATGATGATGTTTTTGACATGGGAATCTTTTCAAATTTGAAATTGAAAAATCATTTGCCTATAAATAGCTCACTTGAGTTTTACAAAATTCACAACAAGAGCTTACACATCTATTGCTAAGTTTTGCATCATTTCTTCAAAGCTCTCATTCTCTCTTTTCTAAAGTTTTGAGCCTTAATTCTTGTTCTTGTTGAGAGAGATATAGGTTGCGCTATATTGTTTCTATCTCACTCATTGAGGAGTGTACTTTGATAGTCTACCCACTATCAATTCTTGTATCAGTAAAAGGGTGTGTATAACCCTTGTGTGTGTAGAAGGTGTTCTACACGGGGAATAGTTAAATCACCAAGTGTGAGGTGATTGGAAGTAAGAGGGTGGGTATAACCCTTGTGTGTGTAGAAGGTGTTCTACACAGGGAATAGTTGAATCACCAAGTGTGAGGTGATTGGAAGTGTAGAGGGTGTTCTACACGGATTCTTTGGAGCGGTGCTGCTCAAAGGTGTAATAGGTTTCTATCTCCACCTAAAGGAGATTGAACAGTGGATTTGGGAATCCTCAAGGGATAGCTTGAGGCGAGGACGTAGGCAGTGGGGCTGAACCTCGTAAAAATACTGAGTTTGCTTTCTCTTACCCTACTCTTTATATTTCCTACTGTTTTATATTTTGGTTATATTTTATATTGTATATTTAGTTTATAAGTATTAATTTTTTAATATAACCCAATTCACCCCCCCTCTTGTGTTAGTCATCTGGGCAACAAATATATTTTTTGTGCCGCTCACAGTAATTTTTACTTGTTATGGGCAATAATATACTACTTTTTTAGAGTATAATAAAAACTTTTTGTTCATTTAAGTGTAAAGGGGGAGGGATGCATCTCCCAACATGCGATGACCGTTGGGGAACATCCCACGTTCATCCAGTAATGTTTTGTTTTTGTTATGTTCTTTCTCGAAAGAGGACATTAGAGGTAGTGAAAGTGGGTGGAGCCTAAAAAAATCAAGCGAAAAAATAAAACTTTTGTACGAGACCCTTCGATCTCATAGTCACATCCAGACCCACGGTCGCATTGACTTGCATTGGCCTCAAAAGCTTTTGTTTAACTCACTAGAATAGGAGGCTCAGGTGTCCCCATAGCAGCTCGCCCGCCTCCTTCGCGGTGAGACTTTGCACGCTTGTTTTGGTTTGGAGGAGGGGCAGCACGTTTGCGAGTTGTAACAGGGCAGTCAGGCGTTTCAACGATTGGTATGCTGGAAAAATCTTGGAACTCCGCATAACCTCGCTTTAGCTCGACCATATAGGTGTTAATGTTGTGGTCGGTCAGAATGAGGTCAGATTCCAACCAGTGAAAGTGGCGTTACGCCCACCTTATAACAATCTACACCCAAGCACGCTCCCTCTGGTTTAGATCTATGTCCAAGAGGGAGGCAGGAGGCAGGAGGCAGGAGGCAACTCGCCCCAGTTCACCTGAATAGGGAATTCCCCTCTAGTCTTGTCCTCGGGGAATTGCCATCCATCGCCTTTTACATAGAATATCTTCTTGTGATAATCTTTGACGTTGGAGTATCGGCTCTCAAGAGTGCATAATTTTGTCTCGCTATCTCGAGACTAAAAACCAACCAAAGTTAGAAAAGGTTTTCTAATTAAGCGGTAGAGAGAGAGAGAAATTTTCGAGCTATTAGGTCAGGGTACAACTCCCCTGCCTCTAGTAGTGACAAACGAAATACTATGCAGGAAGCTAATAGTATTTGCTAAGCATTAGGTAATAATTGGGTCGGAGCCAAGCCCAGGTAGTGAAGAGCTTCACGCACTGGTCTGATAATTGGAAGGCGAAGCCCATTCTTGAACATGGCCTCATACAAAAGCACATGTTAAGCTCGCCCTTCTGCATCACAAGGACACTCTTGAACTGCTCCGAAGCTTGCTGAGGTAGGAATTTAACCCAGATCCCGAAGGTGCTAGATGGATGAAGGAGCATAAGATGATACCCATTGGTGCCCAGCATAGATAGAACCTGCCCCTATTGCAGCTTAAAAGAAATGCAGATAAGGGCCGGGTTGAAGATGAAGAGGAAAATTTTCAAGCAACAAACTAGTGGTAAAAAGTGAACCATTACGGAAAGCAGGTACTTATATTACAGATGTTTACCACCAAGGGGAAGGTAAACAATATGTTGATGTAAAATTTAGTAGTTGGCAATTGTCTAGTGAAAAACCTAATATAATTGAGTTGTAACTAATGGTGGACAGAGTAACATGAAGATGATCAAGATGGCTCGAGAAAAACAGAACATAGTGATCTCGCTCAACACTCGCTCGACATGGCGCTCGAGCGAAGTCCAGGCAGAGACTTCGCTCGACACTCGCTTGATATCCCGCTCGAGCGAAATTCATCTTAAATGAATTTCTCTAGGGTTTTAGCGCCATTTGAGCAGAGGACTTATAAATACATCCTTAAGTCTTCTGCTGGAGTGAGGAGAAAATAGAGGAAAATCCAAGGAGCCCCATTTCATTCCTTGAGAGAAACATCTCCATTGTTTCAAAGATCATTCTCTTGGATTATATTTCTCCCCCACAAACACATTCATAATTTTAGTGAATCCATTGGAGTGGACGTGTTCATCAAGCTGGAAGAGTTCTTCAAGGTGCTTGGATGAAGAAATCAAGGTGTTCGTGTGAGAAGTTATAGAAAGGTCGGAGTTCCGGCACTACATGCGTGTAGAGATCAAGTGGGTCACTCGTGGTGTTGCAATATAAGTTTAGATGCTCTTGTTGGTTGTAAGTGTTTCTAAATTAGTTGTAACAAACTAAAATTTCTATAGTGGATTAGAGGTGGTGTCTTACACCCGGAGTGGTTTTAGATTTTGAAGAGGTTCTTCAAATGAGTTTCCACTTCGTAACCAAAATCTGTGTGTTGATTTCTCCTTTGATTATTTGTGTTTGTTGATTAATTTTTTTTTAAACTGCTATCGTTTCTGTTAAACACCTATTCACCCCCCCTATAGGTGTGTAAGGTAATTAGCTACCGCTTTTTCAATTGGTATCAGAGAGGGTACACTTCGTTAGGATTAACTTCCTGAGTGTGATTCTGCTTTGGTGGTCAAAATGGATAGGTCTCAATCCCTCTCATCACCACCATATTTTGATGGTAGCAACTATGCTTATTGGAAAGTTCGAATGAGAGCGTTTCTTAAGTCTATAGATGAACGTGTATGGGTGTCCTTGATAAGAGGATGGAAAGAGCCCGTCACCATTGTTGATGGAGTAGAAGTTCCCATAGATGTGGACAACTACTCAAAGGATGAGTTGAGTGAAATTAACTGGAATAGTAAAGGCCTAAATGCAATTTTTATGGCCGTGTCCCAGGAGGAGTTCAAACGAATCTCCATGTGTAATACAAGCAAAGAGGCATGGGACATTCTTGAGATCACTCACGAAGGAACTAGGGCTGTAAAAAATTCTAAACTCCAAATGCTTACCACCAGCTTTGAGGAAATTAGAATGAAGGAGGATGAAACTTTTGATGTCATTTATGCAAGATTGAATGACATTGTAAACTCTCGGTTCAACTTGGGAGACAAAATCCCAGAAAATAGAGTTGTACGAAAAGTTCTCAGATCTCTTCCTGAGAGATTTCGTCCCAAGGTTACTGCAATTGAGGAAAGTAAAGACTTGGATGTCATGAAAATAGAAGAGCTGGTGGGTTCCCTGCAAACTTATGAACATACTTTGCCATTGGATAGGAAGAGCAAGTCCATTGCTCTTAATACAATTCAAGAGGACTCAGATGAGTCATTCGATGAATTAGCAATGAGTGACAGAGAAATAGCATTTTATGCTAAGAAGTTCAGAAAAATGTTTGTAGCAAAAAGGCACAGGAGCCAAAGACCAGAGAAGAAGAAGTTTGGGAGATATATTGAGGGGTCAAGCTCAGAGAATAAAGAAAGAGCTTCCAACAATTACATTAGGCCTAACAAGGACAAGACACAAGTACAGTGTCATGAATGTCATGGATTTGGTCACATTCGCTTGGAGTGTGCAAATTATAAGAAGAGCAAAGAAAAGGCAAAGATTGCCTCTCTAAGTGAAAGTGAGTCTGAATTGAGTGACTCATCTGGCAACTCCACTCCCAAAAGGAATCTCAACTACATGGCTTTTACATCTTCCGTTGGAGACATAGATCAGTGCAGTGAACAAGCTTCTGATGATTGTAACATACCGGAAGATGAGTCTGAGTGTGAAGATCAATTGCAAGAAATCTATGAAAAACTTTACAAGGAGTGCGTGAAATTGAGAAAAGTCAACAAAGCACATACTGAAAAGATAATTCAGTGCAAACAAGAAAATGATGAGCTCCAAGGCAAACTGAATGAAGCTTATATCTTGACTGACCAATTGCGAAAGAAAAGTGAGGTTTTGGAAGATGCTATGGAAACTAAGGAAAATGAATTAACCCAGCTAAAGGGAAGATTGCAAGCCTTTTCCACTTGAAAACAAAATCTGGACAAAATTCTAACTCTTGGAAAGCTCTCAGGAGACAAGAGTGGAATAGGATATGTTGGAGGAAAGTTTGAAGTGGGTACGAGCTCGAAAACTCCTCAAAACAGCATGGTGAAAAATCACTCACTAGAAAGGGAAAGAAAGTCATACATGCATAAAAGTTTGTTTCATCTCAAGAGAAACAAATAGCTCACAACACAAGACCCGTGTGTCATCACTGTGGGAAGTTGGGTCATGTGATAACAAATTGTTTGAAATTTAAAAGACTCACCAGAAAAGCTCCTAAGGATGACTTGCCCTTTAGGAAACAACAAACTCACAAAGAATACCGCATTTGTCCTAATTGTGGCAAGTATGGTCACATTTGGCCTAACTGTTATGAGCTCAAGAAGCTCTCTGTGAGAAATAAAAGGAGACAACCAAAAGGAGATCACATAAATCTGTGGGATCAAGTCATGGTTCTCACTAGACAAAATGCTCCTCTAAATGCCAAGATAGACAACTTGACAAGTACCCAGAAGGCTGTGCAAGTCAACTCTCCAAAAATCAAAAGAGTGTGGGTCAAGAAGGAGGAAAGAGACACATGTCACATTGCTCACATTGCCTTGAAGACCCAGAACAATTCACTGTGGTATCTTGATAGTGGGTGTTCTCGACACATGTCCGGTGATAAAACTCTTTTTAAGACAATTGAAGAGTACAAATGTGGGACAGTGACATTTGGAGATGGTGGAAAAGCAAACATAATTGGGAAAGGTGAAATTAACATTACTGGACTACCGGCATTGAGAGAAGTTCTATATGTTGATGGATTAAAAGCAAATCTTCTTAGCATAAGCCAAATGTGTGATAATGGTGCCGAAGTTCGGTTCTCAAAAGATATGTGCGTTGTTTCTGATAACTATGGACAATGCTTGATGCAAGGAACCAGGACCTCTGACAATTGCTATGGTATCGCTCCCACTTCACAGTACAGCTACAATAGTACTAAAAGTGAGGCCACTACTCTCTGGCATCAAAGACTTGGGCATGTGAATCACAAAAATCTGTCAAAGATTGCTAAGAAAGAAATGGTGATTGGACTGCCTGAACTTGGAAAAGTGGAGACATCTGTTTGTGGATCATGTCAAGTGGGAAAACAAGTTCGAGCAGCCCACAAGAACACAACAGATATCCTGACCAAAAGACCCTTAGAGTTGTTACACACTGATCCTATGGGACCCTCTAGGACTGAAAGTCTGGGGGGAAAGAAATACATATTGGTAATGGTAGATGATTTCACCAGATACTCTTGGGTAGAATTTTTGAGGGAAAAGGGTGAGACTTCAAATGTGATAAGGAACTTATGTAAGAAGCTTCAAAATGAACAAGGGAACCCTATTGTCAGAATCAGGAGCGATCATGGACGAGAATTTGATAACTCAAGTTTAGAGAAATTCTGTGATGAAAAAGGCATTCGTCAAGAATTCTCTGCTCCCATTACTCCACAGCAAAATGGAGTTGTTGAAAGAAAAAATCGAGTTATCCAAGAAATGGCTCGAGTTATGATGCATACCAAAAATGTTTCTGCTCATTTTTGGGGTGAAGCTGTGAACACAGCATGTCACATTGTGAATAGAGTCTACCCTCGACCCAACACTTCTCAGACACCATATGAGCTGTGGAAAGGAAAGAAGCCAAATGTGAAGTACTTCAGGGTGTTCGGGAGTAAGTGTTACATTTTGAGAGATAAGGAAAATCTGGGTAAGTTTGACCCAAAGAGTGATGAGGAAATATTCCTTGGTTATTCCAGAAACAGTCGTGCTTACAGATGTTACAATCTACGCACCAAAACTGTCATGGAATCCATCAATGTGGTTATAGATGATACTCCTAAAGAGGATTTGAATCAAAATCTAATTGATACACCAAGTGGAACTGAAGAGAACTCTAGTGAACTTAATGAAGATCAAGAGACCCCATCAACTGAAAAAGTTCATATTCACAAGGAGCTATCTTCGAGAGTGAAGCTAAACCATCCTCAAGATAACATAATCGGGAATGTAAATGAAGGGATGAGGTTGAGGAAGAAAGTGATAAGTCAACTAGCTCACTCATGTTACATCTCTCAGATTGAAGCAAAAAGGGTGGAAGAAGCCTTAAAGGATGAGAATTGGACAAATGCCATGCATGAAGAAATTAATCAATTTGTGAGAAATGATGTGTGGTACCTGGTCCCAAGACCTGAAATGCACAATGTTATAGGTACAAAATGGATCTTCAAGAACAAATCTGATGAAAATGGAATGATTGTACGGAATAAGGCAATATTGGTGGCACAAGGTTATGCCCAAATGGAAGGAATAGACTTTGATGAGACATTTGCACCGGTGGCAAGGCTTGAGTCAATCCGAATACTATTGAGTATTGCTTGCCATATGTGTTTCAAACTCTATCAAATGGATGTAAAGAGTGCCTTCTTAAATAGAATACTTCAAGAAGAAGTGTATGTCGAGCAACCAAAAGGTTTCGAGGATCCAAAATATCCTAATCATGTCTACAGGTTGAAGAAAGCCCTGTATGGGTTGAAACAAGCTCCCAGAGCCTGGTATGAGAGGCTAACTTCATATCTTTTGAAGCACAAGTTTCTACGAGGAAGTGTTGATAGGACACTTTTCATCCGGAAAGTGGGTGAGGAAATAACTGTAGCTCAAATTTATGTGGATGATATTGTGTTTGGATCATCTATTGATGACCTAGCTCTCGAGTTTGCAGAAGAAATGAAGAAAGAATTTGAGATGAGTATGGTGGCTGAGCTAACTTTTTTCTTGGGATTCCAAGTAAAACAGCTAGATGAAGGGCTGTTCATATCACAGTCAAAATATGCAAAGGACTTGCTGAAAAAATTTGGACTAGATGGGAGTAGCCATGCTAAAACTCCTATGAGCACAAGTATAAAACTCTGTACAGAAGCATGATTGTGAGTCTACTGTATTTCACTGCTAGTAGACCTGACATTGCTTTCAGTGTCGGCGTTTGTGCTAGATTCCAAACAAACCCCAAAGAATCTCATCTTGTGGCTGTCAAACGTATACTTCGCTATGTGAATGCTACAGTGAATTATGGAATTTGGTACTCCAAAGAGTCTAACTCTGAGCTTGCAGGCTACTCTGATGCTGATTGGGCTGGAAATGCCGATGATAGAAAAAGCACTTCAGGTGGATGTTTTTATATGGGAACAAATCTTGTTGCTTGGATGAGTAAGAAACAAAAGTCCATTTCCTTGTCTACAGCTGAAGCTGAATACATTGCTGCTGGGAGTTGTTGTACTCAATTGCTGTGGATGAAACAAATGATTCGTGATTATGGCATTACTCAAGGTGTGATGAGCATCTACTGTGATAATACTAGTGCCATCAACATCTCTAAAAATCCTGTCCAACACTTTAGGACCAAGCATATTGACATTAGGCATCATCTCATTCGGGAACTTGTAGAAACACACGCAATTACTCTTGAGTACATTCCCACCGAACATCAATTGGCCGATCTTTTTACGAAACCATTAGATGGTCTTCGGTTTGAGTGTCTTAGAAAGGCGATTGGTATTTGTGTCTTAACACAAGAGATGTAACATGCATTTCATACACACTGCATGCATATTTTTTTCTTTTGCTCTGTTACTTTTCTTGTTTTATTTCCTTATTTGTCTTTCCTCTGACTCACTTGTCTTTCCTTACGAGCATGAGTCTTGTGAAAATTGTATCATAGACTTATGCTGCAAAGGTATAAGATGTGTGTCACTTTTAATATGCGTTTTGCCACACACACTGCACGCCTAGCTCGATCTCTTGACATTTGACCTTATGTGAGACTTTGGGGAGGCAATCAAAAGTGTAAGGGAGCCCTATGAGTGTTCAGAATTGATCTCGGGCTAGATGATCTGTGTAAGAACTTTTGTTTCTCGAAAGGAAAGAAAATGAAGAGGCTTTATCGTTGTATTAATTTAAAAAAAAAAAGGGGGGGGGCCAAAATACAAATCCTGAATCTGGTTCTATTAGACACAAGAAATTAGGTCCTAGCAGCATTGGGTTTGACTTTCTGCACTTTGAAGGGTCTCTCAAGCACCTATGGTTTCTTGTTTAGCCAAACCCCACTCACACCTCTCGGTTAGAATTTCTTGATTGAGTAAGGGCACTGCCTAAACACGCATATTCATATTAATTGTGACATACAATATTTATACTTGCGTGGTATTTAGAATATGATATTATTTTACATTTGCTATGCTATGAATGGTTTTAAATTGTCCCCACTGAAGTTTGAAATCACTACTGTGAGTATTACTCTGAAACTGGGCAAAAATGGAATCTCGCTCGATGTCTCGCTCGACCATAAAATTTCGCTCGAGCGAAAAACCCCTATATCGTGCTCTGCATCGCGCGACAAGCCAAAATGACAGAATTCGTTTTCTAATCATTTCTCTCGCATTTTCCTCCTCCCAAACACCCAATCCACGCCATACTCTCTTCATTTTAAGCAAGAAGAAGCATCCCATTCACGGTAAGCCCTCTTCTCTCCAATTCTTCTTCCATTCATTTCCATATCTCATTCCATCCCTAAGAAAAATGTTGGGTTGTGATAGTTTCGGATTCTCTTGTATTTAAGAAATCTGGTGGGTCATTCTGGGTATGGATGATCCTATGAGAGTGCTGTTGTATCTAGGGAGGGATGGGATCATTGATTGGGCGTTAAACCCATGTTTGCACAGCATGCACACTACTTGTTCGATGAAATGCTTCAATGAAAATTTGTCTCTCTTTTGGTGCATTGATCTTTTAGACAAAATGTAGGTCTCATTCATAGTCTACACACCTTGTTGAGAACATTGTTGGGTCACATTTTAGTCATTTTAGGCATGTTAGGCATTTTAAGCATTTTAGGCATTTTAGGCATTTTAGGCATTTTATCATGTCATATATGCCTCACTGTCTGTGCTTGGTCCGTCTACAGCTGCCATGGCATCACGGCGTGTTCGTCCTCGCACTGCCACATCCGCCTCTCGGACTTACTTCCACAGTCCCCAAGCCGAGGAACTCTACACACAGAATTTTTCTCATCGCTCCCTTCTTGTGGAACGTGAAGTTCTTCTCGGTGAGTTTCGGGATACCTATCCCATCGTCCCTCAGATCTTTGAGTCGCGCCAGTGGCTCGCTTTAACCACTGGTCATCCCGCTCCCTCGGTGGAGTTGGTTAGGGAGTTTTACTCAAACATACATGACATCTCAGAGGGATCTTTTCAAGTGGATATCCGGAATATCACTTTCCGGGTGACTCCCAATCTTGTGGCAAATTTACTAGGGGTACCACGAGTAAATAATCCAGTCTACCCCTATCTCCGTACCCCAGCCCCTAGCAGACCTGATTTGGGTCGTTTTCTCACCAGGTCTCCTATAACTTGGACTGGGATTCCTCCTCTAGCGACCAAGTCGTTTCCCCATGCATACCAAATTGTGAGTTGGATTGTTTTGACAAACATCTACCCTACTGGACATTATAGTGACATTGGTCCGGATCGTGCCCTTCTACTTCATGCCTTGCTCACTGATGTCACTATTGATTTGGGCAGTCTTTTCTGTCGGGGATAGCCTTGGCTCATTACGAGGATAGCCTTGGCTCAATCTGTGTCCATCACTCCCCAGGAACTTAGAGTGAATCTTAAGACACCAATTGGACGGAAAACCATGCAACTAAGTCAGGCGCATCTTCCTAATGTTGAACCCGCTCCTGCACATTCAACCCAGAGCGGACCTATTCCTCACGCTCCTGAGTCCAGCTCGGGTCCTTCCAGCTCGGGTCTGATGCCACCAGCTACCGAACCAACCCGGCAGACCTTATTGGATTTTCTGATTAGCATTCAGCAGTCCGTGACCAGCATGGATACCCGCATTGATAACCGACTTAACAGTCTTGAGACTCGGGTTACTCAATTGGATACTCATATTAATGCTCGGTTTGACACACTTGACACTCAGGTGATTGAGCTTGGCAATCAAGTCCAGCATCTTCTTGCTGAGGAGGAAGAAACTGATGAAGATTGAGACCCCTTACCATTTGTGACAAAAAGGGGGAGTGATCTTAGGGGGAGTAGCTAGATTTAGGGGGAGCTAAGCTACATTGTAGGGGGAGTACCTAACAGTTTGATGTTTTTAGTTTTGTTATGTGATTAAACTTTTTGAACTCTTGATGTATTCTGTGTTGAACTAATTGCTATTGAAGGTTTAATGTTAAATTTTTGTGGCAATATTTTTTTTACGTTTGAGTTTATTTGTTAAATTCCTTGCAAGTGTTTTCTTTTGGTACGTTTACATGTTTGTTAAGTGTGCAGATACTTCACTTGCCAAGACTAAACCTACATGTGGAAGTCCTATTGTTTGTGTGTGATAGGATTAAGTCCAATGTATAGGTTAGAGGTTTTGTCACAGAAATGCCAAAGGGGGAGATTGTTGATGTAAAATTTAGTAGTTGGCAATTGTCTAGTGAAAAACCTAATATAATTGAGTTGTAACTAATGGTGGACAGAGTAAACATGAAGATAATCAAGATGGCTCAAGAAAAACAGAACACAGTGATCTCGCTCAACACTCGCTTGACATGGCCCTCGAGCGAAGTCTAGGCAGAGACTTCGCTCAACACTCGCTCGACATGGCGCTCGAGCGAAGTCCAGGCAGAGACTTCGCTCGTCACTCGCTCGATATCCCGCTCGAGCAAAATTCATCTTAAACGAATTTCTCTAGGGTTTTAGCGCCGTTTGAGCAGAGGACTTATAAATACATCCTTAAGTCTTCTGTTGGAGTGAGGAGAAAATAGAGGAAAAGCCAAGGAGCCCCATTTCATCCCTTGAGAGAAACATCTCCATTGTTTCAAAGATCATTCTCTTGGATTATATTTCTCCCCCACAACACACATTCATAATTTTAGTGAATCCATTGGAGTGGACGTGTTCATCAAGCTGGAAGAGTTCTTCAAGGTGCTTGGATGAAGAAATCAAGGTGTTCGTGTGAGAAGCTATAGAAAGGTCGGAGTTCCGGCACTACATGCGTGTAGAGATCGAGTGGGTCACTCGTGGTGTTGCAAGATAAGTTTAGATGCTCTTGTTGGTTGTAAGTGTTTCTAAATTAGTTGTAACAAACTAAAATTTCTATAGTGGATTAGAGGTGGTGTCTTACACCCGGAGTGGTTTTAGATTTTGAAGAGGTTCTTCAAATGAGTTTCCACTTCGTAACCAAAATCTGTGTGTTGATTTCTCCTTTGATTATTTGTGTTTGTTGATTAATTTTTTTTTAAAACTGCTATCGTTTATGTTAAACACCTATTCACCCCCCTATAGGTGTGTAAGGTAATTAGCTACCGCTTTTTCACAATATAATTAGCACAATCTTCGAGAAGTAAAACGGCACGACTGATAAATGTAGAGCAAATGCGAAACTACTACTCAGCGCGTGGATATCACGTCTCAATCAATGAAGAGTAACTGACAACGGGTATTTGGGAAACTAAAAAGCCAGATGTGCAATGATGGAAATGATCCCGGCGCACGATATTTCGTGTCATTATGGTCAGAAAACTGCTTCCTTTTCCCATGCCCAGTAAGCAGAAGCCAAATCGTCACGGTTGGAGAGCCAGCAAACTCCTACGTGACTATTTTACCCTTACTCGGCCCATTCAAATTTAATTTTGCGGGGGATAAAGATTTAACAAATTTGGACAATAAGAGTTGAATGAATCCCAATCAAACCGTCTTCGATTGGGATTCGTGGGGTACTGTGGGGGGACAATTACGCTGAGGGATAAGGTGATGGACGCCCGCCGTCTTGGCACCCGCCTACTGTTCCTCTTTCGTACTTTAGAAGGAATTATAAAGTGAATAAAATAGAAAGTTGGACTCTGATTCCTCCTTACCCAAACTGTATTTATCCTAATTTAATTCTTGCTAGATAAACATGATGAATTTGGTAGATTCATCAAGATTACCCCTGACATACTGACAGTGTAGTGATCAGGGGCCTTATGAACATTTAATGTCTGGCAGAGCAATATATCACATTAAATGCGGACTGTTATAAATATCCAAAATACCTACTGATTGCCCGGATCTAATTATATGAAATGAGATATTATTGAGAATAAACAAAATCAATAAATGATCCTAGAGAACAAAGGATGTAGAGAGGTATAATCTGCTTCTCAATAATCCTGGATGATTACACATGTGCCTGATCGATATTTCAGTCCATATAAAGGAAATGACATATCACTTAAAGAGGTACGAACAACTATCACAAAATTTCTCTCATTTTTATCTTTGATCTATCTAAATTCTCTAACAAAGGCATCGGAGAGTTCTAAGGGTCGAAAAACCCAACCCTCCATCTTTTCTGTCGCAGATTAATTATCTGGAAATCAAGATGCTACTCAGGAGTACAGAACACACATCAACATTTCTGAAAGGGTGAAATATCCCAAGTAGGGCCCAGACCTATTATTTAGTGCACTAGAAGACAAAAGTGAAAGGGAGTTGAGTGGACCAGATCACATGGGGGACAGGCCATAAAGACAAGCAACTGACACACGCAAGAAATAATATCCAGACTAAGGCTTCTATATAAAAAGGCAACCATCAAAATATCAAAGGAGGGATCGATGACTCTCTGGCTGAACGACAATTCCTCCATTCTCTCAGATCACCTACTTCGTCTTCTCAAATGAATCCAATAGCTCATACCAGTAGAATTATGTATATGACTCATGTACAATAACAGCTCTGAGAGACTGTAAAAATATTCATTATAATGGATCCCCTTCCCCAAACCCCGGTAGACGTGGGCCTTACGCCGAACCACGTAAATACTGTATTTTTATATTTATTTATTTACTATCCGCGTACGTATGGCCACACCGGAGTCTCATCAAGGGCCCCAAACGACACCCAATGAAGCCTAACTCGCTCTAGTGGGCCGGGAATGACTCATTTTCCTGCCCTGGCCTGTTGACTAATTTTCATGGCATTAACAATTGGCACCGTTTGTGGGATCGAAGAGACCAGAGGTGGAAAAATGATGATTTTCTGGGACACTGGCCGACCTATCAGACATGCAAATAATGTCCCCAGATGAGTATTCTTAATTGTGCTATTTTCGCATAATATCAGGCAAATGTGAAAAAACATCTCTCCTAAAAGAAAGAATCATCTCTTTTATGTATAACACTCTGTATTTTCTCACGGATACAACACTCATCATTTATTATATTTATATTACAAAAATAGCACATATACACGAGCCCGCCAGACAAAAGCAAGGCCAATATACTCATAGTGTATACAGACTGCACGTAGACGGTTGCATTATTATTTTAGGAATTTACTATGCACTTAAAATGCATACTGCGGCATCATGCATGGCACATGTACATGCCATGTATGCAACACACGGGCACAGCATCGCGGCGAGTGCCCATCGTGGGGCCCCGTCGCGTGCTCTACCATGGTGGGACCAGGTCTGGTGATATGGGCATGCACCGAGCCCGACTTGGGAGCATGCTGGGCCTGTTTCTTCAGGGAGCTCATGGCACCACGCCGTGAGCTCCATTTGCCTGCCGGTGGTTTCTGTCCCTGATGGGCCACGTGCTGACCGATAAACATGCCGGGACGATCCTGGCCCATTTTACACCATTCCCCATGACGAGAATGGCGTAGCCCTGCCCTTCAACTGCCCAGATTGACTGCTAGCGGCTACCCTCGAGACCGCCGACATCCTTTGCCATTGGGGCCACCATCCATCTAATTGCTCCACATGGGCTTGCTTCATCTAGCTCGCCCGCGATAGAGTGAGCTTGCCGTGCATGCTTGCCACCCAGCTCGCCACCGTGCTTGCCTCGACCACTAAGCCGCCGGCATCCTCTAACCCCGACGGGACCATCCCCTGTCTCATTGGGCGTTCGGCTGCCAAGTTCACTTGCACGCTCCATGCAACATGAACTTACTTACGCCGACCTCACTGTGGCCGAGCTTGCCCAGCTTACCTGCACTAGCTCGCCAGCATGCTCGCCAAACCCAACTTGCTAGCATGCTCGCCATGCATGCTCGCCAAACCAGTTTGCTATGCATGCTCGCCACCCAGCTCGCCATGCACCGTGCTTGCCTCGACCACTATGCTCGCCACTCACCTCTCGGATAGACCACCCACGTCCCAAGAAGCACGGACACACTCTCGCCAAAATCATGGCCCTCGCCAGACTACCTCTTGATAGAACCACACAACACGGCTCCATGTAGCGCAGAATTAAATTTCCTCCGCTCATGGCCCGCGACTTCTCGGGCGATCGCCCATACCACCATGTTCGCCATATTCACCAGAACAACCAGACTCGCCCAGACCACGAGCATGCTAACTCAATTCTCACTCTCATACAACTCGCCTAATACCCACGGGAGCTATGTTCCCAGCTCACCCACTCACCGCACACGAACTAAGAAATCACCACTAGCTAGACTACCTCTCGCCAACCCGCCTGTTCATTGGCCCGCACACTGGCCTCGCCATTCTTACTGGCTCGCACATGGACTTACACCTCCTTCCACTCAGAACCACCTCTCGATCACCACACCACTCGAACTCACCTATTTTTTTATTTTTATTTTTATTTTAGACAAGTCATTCACCACCTCGAATCACGAGGATTAAAAATACTGCGATACAATAGAATCAATTTTGATAAATTTTATTTTTATTTCTGACTGTGCACACCCAAATTCAGATTCGGCACTCGGACTCAATGGCATGAAAAATCATATTTCTACTAACAAAATTGTTTTGTAGCGAAAAGTTGACGCACCCATTCCATGATGACACTAGCTCCGTGCTCGTCATATGGGGTCGGGTTTAGTCGAGGGGTCGTCCGGCCACCCATGACCAGCCCAACGATTCGTTCGTCAAGGGCTTGAGGCTTGAGGTCCAGTACCCAAGCGTACTCATTAAGTCCTTACATCCATGATAGGCTTGAGGCTTATGATCCGCCTACCAAGCACACTCGACAAGTCTCATCTTGGATGCTTGCGAATCGCAGGGTTAAATCTCGGATCTAGGCTTGCAGCGTAAAACCCTCTCACACCTGGTTTCCCGCCAATGACCGCTTGTAGATTGCAGGGTCATGAACCCTCACACGCCTGGTTTTCCGCCAAGGACCAGTTGTGGATCGCGGGGCTCGGAAGACAAACCATCACCTTCTCAATTTTCGAATACTTTAGAATTCCCACCAAAGTGTCTTTGGTAAGAATTTGAGGGGTTTTGTGAGGGTGAAATATCCCAAGTAGGGCCCAGGCCTATTATTTAATGCACTAGAAGACAAAAGTGAAAGAGAGTTGAGTGGACCAGATCACGTGGGGGACAGGCCATAAAGACAAGCAACTGACACACGCAAGAAATAAAATCCAGACTAAGGCTTTTATATAAAAAGGTAACCATCAGAATATTAGAGGAGGGATTGATGACTCTCTGGCTGGACGACAATTCCTCCCATCTCTCAGATCACCTGCTTCGTCTTCTCAGATGAATCTAATAGCTCATACCAGTAGAATTATATATATTACTCATGTACAGTAACAGTCCTGAGAGACTGTAAAAATATTCATTATAGTAGATCCCCTTCTCCAAACCCCCGTGGACGTAGGCCTTACGCCGAACCACGTAAATACTATATTTTTCTATTTATTTATCTGCTATCCGCATACGTATAGCCGCACTGGAGTCTCATTGGGGGCCCCAAATGACACTCAATGAAGCCTAACTCGCTCTAGTAGGCCGGGAATGACTCATTTTCCTGCCCTGGCCTGTTGACCGATTTTCATGGCATCAACAGGGGGCTACATGTACCAAGGGAAGGGTGACAATTTATGTCAGTACCCTTGATCTGGAAATGCCAAAGTGGATGTAGCCATATCAAAAGTCTCAGAGAAGTTAATTGAACGGTTTTTGTGAGATCTTTCGATCTCTATCAACTATTCTACTTATCGAACTTCTTATATTCTCTTCTTATCATCTGTTTTGTACTTGTAAAAAAAAATAATGTGTAATTGTCAATTTAATGTGAATTTATCAGTTTAATATAGAATTTTAACGTTAATATTTCTAATAGAGTAAATACAATGAATAAGAGCATGCATGCATGCCAGATGAATGGGCACAAATTTATGGAGTCTAGACGTTTAAAATCCACATTTGAATTTTCAATTTAATACAGGTATTAAATGGACGTATTCCAATGGAGGTATTAAACGAAATTTTGATTAAGAATTCCAATTGAGGACATAAATGCTTCTTTAAAAATAACACTCCAGATGCATATGTTTCAATAAGCAGGGAAACAGACGTGGAGGAAATAAATGCTTCTTTTAATTTTATCAATCCAAAATGGACGGAATTTCAGAAATGCATGTGATCATTAAATTCAAACGTTTAACCTATAGAATTTTAGAAATGCAGACGGGAGTAAACGTTACGTACAGACGTGGAGGACATAAATGCTTCTTTTAATTTTAGCAATCCAAATGCAGATGGAATTTTAGAAAAACACGTGATCAATGAATTTAAATGTTTAACGGAAAGAATTTTACAAATGCAGACGGAAGTAAATGTTTAACAGACCGGTAGAGAATCAAAACAACAGTTGTAAGTTTTAGTCATTTGACAGATCTGTTAGATCTAATACTTTTCTATGAGATAGTCATATTATCTATATAAAGATATATATATATATATATATATTCCTAAAGCAGCGCCGCACACAAAGAAGAGCTGGAACAAAGAGGGGACAACGAACACAAACAGATGAAAACTCTTCATGGCCGGCTGCTTATTTTTCTTCTTGAGATTTTTGATGTTCATGATCATGTTTATGTGTAATTAAATTCTCAATTCAAATTAGAAATAAATTTGTACACTAAATAATATTTTTAATTTATTTATTTGATTTTTAATTATTATATCTTTTTTATTTTATCGTTCTCAATTCATTATTGATATTTTCTTTTTTAAATAATTAGAAAATTTATTTCATTATAAATTTAGTCATGCGTTTTTTATTGAATAGATTAGTTCCTTGATTATATTTGGATGTATTGATTACTTATATTAATTTAATTTTCTACTGCAATATCGCTCCCTAGATATATTGTCATCGTTGGATTTTATCAATAGTGATATCAATTTATGTATTTTAAAAGTGGAGAATGATTCTTTAAAATGTTACATTTAGTTTAATTTTAGTTTATAGTTCTATATCTTCCGATTGAGAATTTTGGAATTGAGTTCCCAATGGAGTTATTCAATGAATTAAGAATAATTAAAATACTAGATTTATACAGGGGATTTCCGACGCTTTACAGTTCTTTAAATTTGAATACTATTTCTATTAATCACTTCGTTTCATTTTGATTTTCATTTAAAAATCAATTTTTATTCACTCACTAATCATTTAATATTCTTCTTTTGTTTTTTTGCTATTTTTTTAATTTGTCTTTCTGTAAAATCGACGTCTTAAAGCTGTGCTATAATTATCGCGTTATTCTTTGAGCGTAATCAACAACAATGAAGCTGCCTAAAAACTGATAGAAGTATATAAAATTTGACTAAAGTTTAAATGCCGTTACTGATGCAGGGGGATCCGAGACAGATGATGCTGAGCTGTCTGATTGCACGTTGATGACGCTGAGGTACCATGAATTAGCAGATCAGCGTAAAAGGCAGAAGTGATCGTGATCTCTTTCTAATTGGGGGAGTTTTGTGTGCGTTTCAGTCTTTTAGTCATAACTTTGGCTACGGGTGTCAGAATCGCGCATAAGACCCCAATTCGGAAAGCTCTTTTCGATGCGCACGCAGTCCAAATCGAGCATGGTTCCATGTGCCTTTTTTTGACCTCAAATTCCGCTGTTTTCCCTTCCGAATCATTAGTTAGTTGTTTTTTACTATTTTTGGTAATATTTCGTATGTTTGTTAGGAAGTCATTTTAAATTCAATTTGTTCCAGATCTTTCGTAGATTGCTTATTTGATTTTGAATTTCAATTTTACGTTATTTTTGAGATTTTGCCATTTTTGATAAAACACGATTACAGACGAATTTTAGCTATAGAGTCCGGCTTGTGGACTGATTTTCGACATTATTTGATTTGATAATATTCAGTTTTTTGGTACGTTATAGGCGGAGGGATTCATTGATTGGATGAACGAAGTGGAGCGTATTTTTTATTCCAAGGAAGTCCCCGATCGTGTGAAAGTGAAATTGGTTACCATCAAACTCAAAGGCAGAGCATCTGCGTGGTGGGAGTAGTTGCAACGCTCATGAGACAGACAGGGCAAGGCCAAGATCACTGATTGGGAGAAGATGAAGAAGAAAATGAAGGGCCACTACCTTCCCTTCAACTACACTCAAACCTTGTTTCAACGACTTCATGCGTTGAGGCAAGGCGCGAGATTAGTCGATGATTACACAGAAGAGTTTTACCAGTTGGTTGCACGGAATGATTTATTTGAGACGAAAGAGTAGTTGGTGGCATGATATTTGGGGGGTTTGTGCCAACCCTTGCAAGATGTCCTCAACTTTCACTCGTTGTGGATTGTTTCGGAGGCATACCAGCGTGCACTTGCTGTTGAAAAACAGCAAAACAGGAGACCTGATGAGTGCACAAAAATGCACTCTAAATACCCTATTTAAATACTAAAAGAAATGAGAAAATAATGGATATAACTCATGTTATTAAAATTAATGGTCATTTATCTTGAGATAGATATAAGCATGATTTAATATATTGATGAGAATATAAAATGCCATATTTTCTTCTCTTAATGTTTAATACTTTATTATTATTTGATGCCTAAATATACTCATTATTCTTATATTTTGATTTAGGACACAAATAGAGACATTAGGAGCAAATGAAGATAATTGTGGAATTTTAGACAGTTCTGACATCTTTTTGTAATATGGGCATAACTCTCTCATCCAATCTCCGATTGAGCTGATTCAAGATGATATAGAACCGAAAGATAAATATATATAACTTTTATGTTTTATCTTTGAAAAGATATCCACTCAATCTAAGACAAAATCGGCCATCAAGTGGATGCACTTGCACTTGACGTTCCTGGATATTTTTCAGCCACTTGCATCAAATCCAAATATCATCATAATATTTTCCAACAAGCACTCCTACACTAACTTGGAAATTCAATGATCAATTCATATACAAGATGAAGTGCACTCAAGTTTCTTGTAGACAAATTATTTGACCACAAGATATTAAGTCATACAAGACAACTAATGGATAGAGAAGCAAAATTTAAACACTCAACCTACAAGCAAAATCCAGCTGATGCATGGTGGGAAAACAAATGATCAAAATGACAACTCACAAATCACTTGGATTCAAGAATGGAACATGGCAAAACAAGTTGAAATTGTGATGATTTTGTCATGATAACTTGCATGAAGGATGTTTATAAATAGAAGGAAGGGGTATGTGTTCTAAGACAATGCTTAGTGTGGGAGGATGCTTTGGAAGAGCCATTATTTTGAGAGCTTGAGAAAAGAAAAGAAAAACCAAAGAAGAGAGAAGAAAATAATGGTTGGCTCTTCCATATTATCCCTTGAAGAATTTTTGTTGCATATTTTCAATGTGTAACTAACTTCTCAAGGAGGGCTAGGGATGAACTTGTGTGTGTGATGGTGTTTGTAATTTATTTTTGATTCATGTATTTGGTCTTTAAATATTAAAACTCTTTTGTTCTATTATTCTTAATTTATTTGTGATGTTTTTCGTCTTCAAATAAATATAGAATCTATTTCGTTTAAGGATTCAGTCATGCTTTTTCTATTGAGTGAATTAGTTCTATAATTATGTTTGGAGGAATTGATTATCTATATTAATTTAATTCTCTGCTGCAATATCGCCTCTTGGGTATATTGTCGTCGTTGGATTTTCTCAATATCGATAACAATTTATGAGAGTTAAGCACGAAGAATGATTTTTCAAAGAGTTATATTTGATTTAAATTTTGGTTATTAATGTTATATATTCCGATTAAGAATTTGGATATAGAATTCTTAATTGAGTTATCAATGAATTAAGAATAAATTTGAATACCACAAATACACAAGGAATTCCCTACGCTCTACTTTTCGTCTCATTTTTATACTTTTCAAATTATTCATTTAGTTTTAATTTACATCACACTCTAAAATTTACTTATCACACTCATTTAATCTTTTTGTTAATTTCGTTACTGTTCTTTAATTTCTCAATCCATCTCCCTGTGGAATCGACACCCCAAAGCTATACTGCAAACGACCGCGTTATTTTTTGGGCGTAATCAAATTTTGGCGCCGTTGCCGGGGAGACGGTAGAAGAATTTGTAGTTTTTTTTTAGTAGTTTGTTAAAAAAAAAAAAGAGCGGTAGCTTCGTTCATTTTCTTTTTAGCTTTCTGCATCTTTCTTTTATTTTACTTTTCTTTTTGTAATTATTTTTTTTCAGTATTACGCTTTTCTTTACTTTGCATGCGCAGGTACAGAGACGCTTTTGGACGGTTTGCTAGTAGACCCGTGCTAGAATCAGATTCAGAATCTAATTTTTCTAATCGCTTGTTTGATAATTCTTCCAATTTTGACGCAATGAGTGAACACGTGGACCAACCTGTTAGAACCCTCCAAGATTATCTTCATCCCTGTATTATGTTCTCACCTAATGTTTGTCATATAGATTTTAAAACGGAAATGATACAATTACTTCCGACTTTCCATGGTCTAGAAAATGAAAACCCCTATGTTCATATTAGGGAAATTGAGGAAGTAGTTGCAACATTTCACAGTCAAAATACCACTGACGAAACGGTAAGGCTAAAGTTCTTTCTTTTTTCTTTGAAAGATAAAACTAAGAGTTGGTTGTACTCACTAAGACCACGGTCTATTGGAACATGGAGTGAGATGACTCAAGTGTTTTTTAATAAATACTTTCCCTAACATAAGACTAATGCTTTAAAAAGACAAATCTCTACCTTTGCACAAAAGTGATTCCCGTCTTGTCCAGTAGCCACCACAGAGAAATTCTAATCCTACTACTAGATGTTTTCGTTGTGGGGAACAGGGGCACAAAGCGACTGATTGCAGGAAGCCTGCTAATCAAAATGGCAAAAATTTGTTGATTGAGGAGGACGTAGTAGACGAGACTGAGGAGATTGGCGAGCCCGTGTATGACGATGATGAAGTTGATGATGTGCTGCATGGATATGGCCATGAAACTCTGGTCATTCGCAAGAGTCTACTGACTCCCAAGGGAGATTCAGGAGACGATTGGTTGAGAACCAATATTTTCCACACAACCTGCACAGTTGCAGATAAAGTCTGTAAAATGATCATTGACAGCGACAGTTGCGAGAATGTAGTGTCCGAGAAAGCTGTCTAGAAGTTGCAGTTGAAGACAGATCGTCATCCTAAGCCATACAAGTTGTCATGGCTGAATAAAGGCAGTGAGGTAACAGTAGATAGGTGATGCCTTGTGTTTTTTTCAATTGGCAGAAAATATTTCGATAATGCCTGGTGTGATGTCGTATCTATGGATGCGTGTCATGTATTGTTGGATGGAAGAATACGTATTCCCTTAACATCAAAGGGAAAATGATTTTGTTGGCTCCCTGGCGGGACGGACTCACTTTTACCCCACTAGCCAATAATACTAACATGCTTTCTATATCTAGGTTTTTAGATGAGATTGAGCATGGGGACGTGGTCTATGCTCTACTGCCTTGCAGGAATAGTGCATTGCCCATGGACTCTGATTTACTAGTAGAGATGCAGGAACTGCTAACAGAGTTTGCTGAAATGATTCCAGAGGAACTTCCTCCTGGGCTACCGCCTATGAGAGATATTCAGCATCAAATTGACCTCGTTCCAGGGTCGAGTTTGCTTAACTGACCAGCGTACTGCCTCAGTCCCAAGGAGGCTGAAGAGTTGCAGCGACATGTGGTGGAGTTATTGGAGAGGGGTTATATTCGTGAGAGTATGAGCCCATGTGTAGTCCCTGCCCTGCTCGTGCCAAAGAAAGATGGTTCCTGGTGTATGTGTGTTGATAGTCGAGCAACCAACAAAATTACTGTGAAGTACAGGTTTCTAATTCCCCGCCTGCATAATATGTTGGATCAGCTATCAGGTTCTAAGGTCTTCTAAAAAATTAACCTTAAAAACGGATACCATCAGATCAGAATAAGGCCAGGAGATGAGTGAAAGACAATGTTTAAGACGCAACACAGGTTATATGAGTGGATGGTCATGCCTTTTGGGCTGTCCAATGTACTCAGCACATTTATGAGATTTATGCATCAGATCTTGTGGCCTTTTATGGGGAGATTCGTTGTGGTTTACTTCGACGATATTCTCATTTATAGTCCGACATGGGTCTCACACTTTGACCACTTCCATGTTGTTTTTGAGATGCTAAAAACGGAGCGCCTATTTGTCAATCAGAAGAAGTGTTCTTTTTTCACTATTTCTGTAAATTTTCTTGGTTTTATGGTGTCTACTGATGGTGTTCATGCAGATAAGTCAAAGATAGACGCAATCTTGGAGTGGCCCAAACCAAAGACCTTGCACGATATTAGAAGTTTCCATGGATTGGCATCCTTCTACAAACGGTTCATCAGAAGTTTTAGCACTCTGATTGCTCTTATCACAGAGTGCCTCAAAGGACGTGATTTCAAGTTGTCTGAAGAGGCAGAGACTAGTTTTCAACTGGTCAAGCAGAAGATGACTGAGGCACCAGTTTTGGCACTTCCTGATTTTGACAAAGTGTTCGAGGTAAATTGTGATGCATCTGGTGTTGGCATTGGTGATGTTCTGAGTCAGTCAGGATGCCCGGTTGCTTTTTTCAATTAAAAGCTATCGGGCTCAAAGAAAAATTATTCCACCTATAACCTTGAGTTTTATGCCATAGTTCAGTCCCTGAAGCATTGGCGTCATTACTTAGTACAGAGGGAGTTCATCCTGTTCACTGATCTTGAGACCCTGAAGTATATCAATGGACAACACAAGCTGAGTAGACGACATGCCAAGTGGGTGGCATATTTGCAGGAGTTTACATTTACGTTGAGGCACCAAGCCGGGAGCCTGAACCGCGTCGCAGATGCCCTAAGCTGTCGTACTTTACTTCTCACCACCATGAGTACCAGAGTTGCAAGTTTTGAGGCTTTCACAGATATGTATGCAGCTGATCCTTCCTTCGGAAGGATATTTCAGGAGGTAACTGATGGTCACCGTCATGATTTTATTTTGCATAATGGTTATTTATTTCATGGATTACAATTGTGCATTCTAGATTGTTTATTGAGACAACAAATTATAAGTGAACTTCATAATGATGGACAATTTGGCCATCTTTGACTTTTATTGGCCTAAGCTGACCAGTGATGTGGCTCATTATGTGGACCGTTGTTATATGTGCCAGGGGTTTAAGGGAGTTCTCACCAATGCGGGCCTATACACTCCCTTACCTGTTCCTGAAGTGCCTTGGTTAGATGTCAGCATGGATTTTGTATTGGGCTTACCCTGCACCCAATGAGTCTCAAATTCTATCCTCGTTGTAGTTGACAAATTTTCCAAGATGACCCATTTTGTAGCTTGCAGGAAGACTATGGATGCTACTCGGATTGCCCATCTTTACTTCAAGGAGATAGTGCGCTTACATGGTGTTCCTCTAATTATCACTTTCGATTATGATTCCAAGTTCATCAGTCATTTTTGGAACAGCCTATGGGGGAAATTGGGGACACAGTTGAATTTTAGCAGCACCTACCACCCTCAGATGGATGGTCAGACCGAGGTGGTGAACTGGAGTTTGGGCAATCTTTTGAGGTGTTTGGCAGGAACTAAGCCGAAGCAGTGGGATTTGGCTTTATCTCAGGCAGAATTTGTCTATAACAGATCGAAAAATAGAACCACAGGTTTAAGCCTATTTGAGATTGTCTATGGTCAGAACCCATCCGGGGTACTGGACTTAGCCCCTATTCCACGTATAGGACGTTTCAGTACTAAAGCAAATGAGATGGCAGAACATCTTTGGGGCATCCATGAGCAGGTGAAACAGGCTATTCATGAGAGTAATACGAAGTACAAGATTCGGTTTGACAGTCATCGTCGCCATGTACTTTTTGATATTGGTGATTTTGTTTGGGCTGTATTAACTCGTGATCGTGTTCCTGTAAGCGAGTATAGTAAACTTAAGGACTGGAAGATTGGATCTTGTGTGGTCTTGCAAAAGATCAATGATAATGCTTATAGGTTGCGCATTTCTAGTCATTTAAAGACTTCTGATGTCTTTAATGTGAAGCACCTAAGCCCTTGTTTTGTGGACACTACTCTGAACTCGAGGACGAGTTCTTTCCAACCCGGGGTAACTGATGTAGGGGGATCTGAGACAAATGATGCTGAGCTGTCTGATTGCGCGTTGATGGCTCTGAGGTACCATGAATTGACAAATCAGCGTAAAAGCCAGAAGTGATCATGATCTCTTTCTAATTGTGTGGGAGTTTTGTGTGTGTTTCAGTCTTTTGGCCATAACTTTGGCTATGTGTGTTAGAATCGCGCATAAGACCCCAATTCAGAAATCTCTTTTCGACGCGTACGCAGTCCACATCGACCATGGCTCCATGTGCCTTTTTTTAGATCTCAAATTCTGCTATTTTCCCTTCTGAATCATTATTTTTAGTTATTTTTTACTATTTTTGGTAATATTTCGTATGTTTTTTAAGAAGTTATTTTAAATCCGATTTTTTCTGGATTTTTCGCAGATTGCTTATTTGATTTTGATTTTCAATTTTACGTTATTTTTGGGATTTTGCCATTTTTGGTAAAATTCGGTTACAGACGAATTTAGCTATACAGTCCGGCTTGTGGACTGATTTTTGACATTCTTTGATTTGATAATATTCAGTTTTTTTCTCAGAGACATATTCTCTGTATTTTGGGAGAATTTCTTGTGTTCTTGCCTATGAATTCATCTGTTGAAACTAGCCTACAAAATAATCGTTATTTTGTCTGGTGTTAGTTACCCTGTCAAAAAAAAAAATGCAGTTACAATTACTTGTTTTTGCCGGCACTTCTAATTTGCTGAGATATAATAGATAAACTTGTGACGTTTTATGTGATGCCCCAAAATTCCCCATAAAATAACACGGGAATCGAGGCGTCGGGATGATGACAACACGGGTCACACATCCCATCAACCAGTGTCGAACGTGTGTACACACGTGACGTACATAAAAATATAGGTCGCAGCGGATAATAAATTAATATCTAAGTACTAGAATTTTTTAGAAATATTTTACAAACCAATTTAATAAAAACTCTCCAACAGGAGATTTAATACAGTCGTAAAAAAAAAAATACAATTTAAACAAATATGTAATTATAAAAAGGGGAAAATAAATTTCCCGAGATATCAATTAATAATATCACCTCAATAGCGGAGCCGTCTCCTCAGGCTCGGCCTTTCCAAAGTCTGCATCCAAACAAAACTACGACGCCAAGATGGCATCGCAGGTAAGTACAACCCAACCAAACCAAAAGACAAAAATACATTAATGCCACAACAACAACCAAGAACAATTTCCATATGCATGAGGCTCAAAATCATCTTCCTCAAAATCGATGAAATAACCACACTCGTCAAAATCCCAATTTAATCCACAATAAAATCACCCATCATTTTCCATAAAATAATATCCTCAAAATCGATCATACCGGGCGTTACGTATCGCCGTCCCCGATATGATTTACACACACCCGAAACCATAATGGGCGTTACGTATCGCCGTCCCCATTACGATCCACACACACTCATTTCATACCGGGCGTTACGTATCGCCGTCCCCGATATGAAATGCACACCCGATGACCATAATGGGTGTTACGTATCGCCGTCCCCATTATGTCATCCACACACACATGTTGATCACAACGGGCGTTACGTATCGCCGTCCCCGTTATGACTCAGCCCAAAACCAATAAAATCCATTAAACTCACTTTAAATCACAGTTTCCATTCTCAACACATGAATATCCAAAATCATGCCAAAATCCACTTTCCAAATATTTTCATGAGCATGCGCGTAAATCCACAATGCAGACAACCATGCAGCAATTATCCAACATTTAATTAATCCAATCAACCAACAAATACCAACGTCAACCATCACATATCAGCAATAATCAAATACAACAACTGTTGATGCCAAAAATATATTTAAATCTTAAAGCTTGTTTGGAAAGTACTTACAGCGGTAAAAACGCATTTCCTTGAACAACGCCAATCTGCAGCGTTTGTAGTGGTCACATGCACGTTAGGCTAAAACACTCGGTTTGACACCAAAATTTAGGGAGGTACTCATTGAAGGGTGGGGAATCTCATGGAGGTGGTGGTGTGGCGGCACAACCACCGGAATGTGGCAGATCGGGGCCAAAAGGGGTGAAAACCCATTTTCGGGTTTAGGCTCGTACCGGGAAGGTGAGGCCGCGGTTGGGGAAACTGAGCTAGGGGGTTGACCGGCTGGGTGAGGGGAGTCGAATGGTGGTGGAGGTGAGACCTACGGCGGCCGGACGGCGGCGCGGCGAAGAACGACCCGTTTAAGGCCCATTTCGGGTGGAGGGGCTAACCGGGGCGATGGGTGGCTTTGGGCGGTGGGTTATGCTCGCCGGAGGTTGGGGAGTCTAGTGGTGGTGGTCGGAGGCCAAGGGGTGGCCGGAGGTGGCCGGAAAATGGAAGGAAAGCAAAAATACCCATTTCGGGTAGGGGGCCGTGTAGGGGCGGTGGGGTGGCCGGCGGTGACACCACCAGTGCAGGTAGACTCGCCGGCAGGTAAGGGTGCCGGCGGTATGGGCGGTGACCGGGGGTGGGCAGCGGTGGAGGGCTGGGCTGCCTAAGGCCGAACGGCCAAACAGGGGAGGGGAGAAGAGTTCGCGCGCGGCTGGGGGGGGGGGGCTGGGAAAGAAAGAAGAAAGGGAAAGAAAAGGAACAAAAGAAGAAAAAGAAAAGAAAAGGAAAATAAAAAAGAGAAAAAAAGAATCCAACTGAAAAAAAAAACACAAGAAATTAAATAAAAGTAGGCTTTAAATACTATAATTTTAATATCAATAAAATAAAATATTTAAAACCCCAACAATATAAATAAATTAAACTCAAGCACAATATTAAAATAAAATAATAATTAATATAACGAAAGCAGATCAAATAATTTCACATAATAAAATAAAGGAATTTAATTCCACTCATTAAAATAATTAACTTATTAAAATAAATAAGAAAAGCAACGTAATTCAATATCAACTAATTAATAGCTCAATTAAATATCTTAAATAAATAAAATATGACCAATAATGTTATTTAAATAAATTAAAATAATTAACACCGAGCATAAAATAACGTGTAAAAATACACGTAAATCTGGGATCTCACATTTTATATGCCAAAAATTAACCACTGGCAATTAATTAATTTTACCAGTGAATAAATAAGCATTGATAATATAAATGCCGGCAATCCACATTATTTTTGTTGAATTCTAGTATAGGTGAAACAGAGAAAAAAATCGAAAAGGGAGAAGATGTACACAACGGGCTTAATTATGATTATGATTCTGTAAGAAAAACTAGTGAATAATTATGATTATGTAAATAATAGTGAAAAAGTAACGAGAACATGATAATAGAAAATTAAATAATAATAATAAATAATGATTAGTAGTAAAAAAATAATAATAATAAAATATTTTGAGATATCAGAAAATATCTCGCTTTGTCAAACATCGTAGCATAATGTAGAATTCTATTCATGTCAGTTGGTGTTAGGTTTTCTCTAGCTCAGATCTTTTTGAAGTATTGATTTCTTCATCATGTCTCTCCCACCTACTGATGACCATCCCTCTCAAGTCCTAATTAATTGCTGCCTAAAAGTTGCTTCCCTTCCTCGCATTCTCATTTTCTTATATGAATTTCATGGTCCTATTCCAGATTTATAGGGGCGATCTTATCTTTTATAATCATCAAGAATATTTATCCAAGGTGGTGTTCATGACTTCTTACAGAAATTTTATTCCTAATTGGAAAGCTCTTTTCAGAAGAATTACGCAAAGCCCATCATTTCGTGAAGAGAAAGCATTACTAAGAGAAGCTAGAAAAAAAATTACTCAGATACTTGGATATGAGAGATGATAAAAGACGCATAGAGAACTGAAAAAGCCTCCAGGTTTTTGTTTTGGCATTTTAAACTGGCTTTGCTCCACCGAGAATAAAACAAAAGAAGAAGCAAGCTGGGTTTGAGAGATGGGAGATTTTTTCTTACGGGAGTAAAAGTTCTAGGTTTCTCAGATGGAAGAAGCAAGAGAGTAACATATTTGGGTCAATGATTCATGCATTAATGTGAAGTTAATGAGACGCTTACATGTCAGTTTGTTATTAATGGGTGGAAAATATTGACTTAAACCCCATCTAGCTAGAAGATGATCCTATGTGAAATAAAAAAAAAAAATTCACATTAGTCACAAAAGTGGAAAAGTTGTGGTTTAAGCTAAGGGACACATACCTTTACCTACCCGAGCTTTCACAGCATGCAGTAGCAGCCTGTGAGTTGTCATTTTTATCTCGTTGGACAATATGAGTAGTATTCTTAATGACGACGAGATAAAAACCTGGGCAACCTCTGCTATTTTCTTGGGATTGAGATAGCTTGCAATCCTCAAGGAATTCACATTAACTAGTGAAAGTATGTCGTAGACATACTCAGTGATTCTGGGATCTTAGGTTCCAAACCTGTCAAGGTTCCAAACCTGTCAAGGTGCCGATGGAGCAAAATTTGAAGTTAAGCAAGAAAATAGGTTCCGAATTAAAGGATCCCTCTGTTTATCGTAGGCAGATTGGGAGACTATTGTATCTCACCAATACTCATCCAAACATAAGTTATGATGTCCATGCACTGAGCCAATTCATGACAACACCCACCTCAGTACACTTGAATGCAGCTTATAAAATTCTGAAGTATATTAAAGGGACTCCAAGTCAAGGAATTTTGTTATTTGCCACTTCACCCTTGCATATATTTGCCTATTGTGATTCGGATTGGCCTTCATGCCAGATAACCGAAGGTCAATCATTGGATATTACATTCTCCTAGGTAATTCCTCATATCTTGGAAGTCCAAGAAGTAGACGGTACTTTCACCTTCCTTGGTAGAATCCGAATATAGAGCCATGGTGTCCATCTGCTCTGAAATAACTTGGGTTAAATTTCTATTGACAAACCTTTATGTTGATCATCCTCAAGCTGCCAAGCTCTTTTGTGAAAATCAAATAGCACTTCACATAGCTTCCAACGTGGTATTTCACGAGAAAATCAAGCACATCGAATTAGATTGTTGTCTAATTCGAGATAAAATCCTTGACGGTTCAGTTGTTACTTCACATGTTTCAAATAACCTGCAACTTGCAAACTTCTTAACTAAAGTATTGTCTTTGTCTACTTTGAATTCCCATTTGCTCAAGATGGGAGTAGTAAATTACTACTCTCCATCTTGTGGGGGTGTGAGACGACTTGGTAATGTTGCAGGTATGAGTTCCATTGATGCGTCCTCCACTACAAGGTCATGGCAGCCCATTGATGATGAACAAAAAGGGCATAGCAAAAGGTCTCAAAGTCTAGAATCTCGTTTCAAGCAGTATGTCGAGTGAGGGTTGAGCGAAATTAAGGGGTAAGTCTAGTTCGAGCAAGATGTCGAGCGAGAATCAAGCAAAATTACGGGTTGAGTCTCACTCAAGGTAAAGATCGAGTGAGAGTCGAGCGAGAATACTAGATCCTGCAGACACTTTGATAAAGCACACTAGCAGCATTAAAGAAAAAGATATTACAACTTGCATACTGTTATGTCTGCATGACACAAAGCACATCAAGAAAACAAGCAACCTTAGCCTGTCGTGAATACCAAGATGGTTAGGTGTTTTTAGTGCGTTGATGTGAAGTGTAAAAGTAGTTTTGTATAGCAATGATAGAAAAGCAAGTCTTGCTTTTCCCTTACTTTCTGATTTTGTACTTTGTTAAGTTATGTATAAAAGAACTCGTGTAAAGACACAAAACCAATTCCTTTGGAATGAAAATGGCTTTCACTTCCTTCAGCCATTTTTCTTACAGAGAGAGGCTGACAAAATCGATATCATTCACTTTGTGATTTTTTTTTTTCTTTTGCACGTATATCTCCTGGCTTTTAATAGAAACGATTGATCATTCGATGGAAGAACACATGAGAATGAATCTGTCTTTATTTTTGAAAATATTTGGCCTTTCTACTCTGTCTTCTTCTTTTCCACACTAATTTTTATGGCTTTCGCTACATTTTCTCACTTAAGGTTCGAATGCGGCCAGAGATATACTGGAGGATGCTCCGCTTAAGGTTCGCACTTAAGGTTCGAATGTTGTAAGCTAGTCCTCATAGCAGTCATGTTGATCATCACGCTTTTGTATCAACATATCATCTCGTAGTTTTTCCCATTATCTTAACTCCAATACTTTTCTTTATTCTTTTGAAGCTTGTTAGTATAGTTTGCTGCTTGTTTCTGAGTAAATGTAAAGGAAAACCATGTGGACCAAGAACTTTTAGAGACCAAGTCAGCTAATTTTTTGTTGTGTCAGACGTTGGCTTTGAGATCAGTAACCATTATTATCCCAAGGTATGGGTCAACCATTTATTAAGGTTTTATTAGTTCTCTCTTTATTTTATTTTATTGAGAATTATATGGAAAATAGTAATACAACAAAATAAGAAATCAAGTGATTGATGCGGTTTTGAATGGTTCTGCTCGATTTATGATCACCATCCTAATAGCAGGGGGCAAATATATATAACTCATGATGCAATGCATAGAAGAAATATGAATACAAAATATGTAGCACATATCAATTAGTACTTATTTCAACATATTTAAGATCATAACATTTCTAAATTTCAAAGAAATCCACTCTTAAGTCACAGGAATAAGCTACAAGACAAAACACTCAGGCCCCATTTGGATTCGGAGATGAGATGAGTTGAGATGAGTTTAGTTTATTTTTTAATATTATTATTATTTTGGGATTTGAAAAATGTGTATTGAAATTTAAAAAAGGTGTATTGGAATTTGTATTTTATATAAAAATATGAAAAAGTGTAATGATGAGTTTGAGATGAGTTGAGATGAGTTGAACTCACTCATGAATACAAATGGGGCCTCAGTACGTATAAATCCCTAAGAATTAACAACAAGCTTCTCGTGCATTGGAAAAGAATTAATATATGTATCTAGATATTTAAATTACAAACCAATTCCTAATTAATTTCTCCTTAAAATTGGAATGATCACGTATGTTAAATAGAATTAAATGGTCAGGTAAGTTTGCTCAACCAAAGTGTCTAGTATTGCGATTATTGCAAAATAGTATTGCGATTCTCACTTGATTGTGCATCAAATGAGAGTTGAGGGAATTACGTGATTGAAATCTCAATTTGTTGCTAGTGAATGTTGAGTGAGACCTTAATTTTTCCGACTCTTCATGTTTTTGCATGACTCTTCCTTCATGTTTTGTGTTATATTATTTCTAATACCTAATCTCTTCTGATCTTTTCAATGCATCTTTTCTTCACTGACAATGTGGTTAACATCAATAACTGAATAGCAATTAAGGATCATAAAGAACTTCATAAGTTGGAGCTTAATTGTTATAACAAAAGAGAGGTCGAGTAATCAGTCCTACTTGTAGTTGTAGCCACAAGTCATGTGATGCCCCTAGGTTTTGCTTGTTATTTGGCAAAACCAGGGATGTTGGTGTTAACGTCATGTTCGTACACCTGTGAGCTAAGATTGTAGGAGCTCAAGTCTTATGAGCTTGGGCTTGTAAAAATGATGTAGAGGAAGGAGATGGGTGTGATCGGTCTTGGTGGCCGACAAGTTTTTTATGCTTAACTTAATAGAAGCTCTCTAGAAGTATATGTATTGTGAGAACTGTGAGAGCAAAGTGTCGAGAGCTTTCTCATATCTGGGAGTCTGCTGTTTATACCTGAAACTTGGAGGGTGATTGATCATGCTTGTCCTTGTGGGACCCTTGCCCTTTGCAATATTCCTTTGTTAGAGTTTTGAATGTGGAGTGGCTTTTGCGACAATAGTATTAATGTGGCGTGTAGTCCAAGCTTTGTTGCCATTAAGGCAACGTTGTTCCCTTGCCTTTCCCAATAATCCGATGTGCTTTCCTTGCTTACGTTCTCCCACTAACTTATTTGTACGTTCATCGATGTCTTCCTGTTAGTGGATGAAAGGCTCTTCTTTATCCCTGTTTTCCTGATTGGATGATCCAAGGTAGGTCCCATCGCTTGTGCTGTCTCCCAATTGGTAGGATTGAAGTAAGTGGTGATTATATTCCTCCGGTCGCATTTTCTTTAGAGCTGGGTTGTAGAATTCTGAGATCTAGTCTCTCGTATTCTTGAGGCTTTGAATAGCTCGATGGAGGTGCCTGTGAAGCTGCCTATCATTTCTATAATGCAGTTGCACTCCATTGCCTCCACGCCTTCATTGAATACTTCTAACATGGCTTTTGCCATCCATCTATCTTGTCCTGGCACTCTTGATAACTCTTAATAACTTCGATAGCTTTATGCTATAATAAAATCTATTTCCTTTTTTGCTTTGCATATTACTACTTGTATGTTTTCTGCTCTCACTATTTGCTTGGTACGTGTCTTCCCTATTCCTTGGTGTTGCTTGACCTTTGTTTTTGTTGTTTATTTTCTAGCTCGTCCTCCATGGTTTCTGGGAGCTTTGTGTACTTTCTTAATTTTCCTTGTGATGTGACTCGCTTGGCCTTTAGTTTTCTTTCATCGTATTTTGGCTTGCTCAAACTTTGTTTTCCTTCAATTTTCTCTTTTCCCTTATTTTCCTTTCATTTGCTTTCTGTTTTGGTTTGTCAATTTGTTGTTCTCGAAAACTTTAACTTTTTGTTTCTCCCTTCTCCTGTCATCCTTTGCTCCTCCTTGATTTGTTTCCTTTCCTCCTCCCTGATTGTTTCTCCTTTGTTCTTCTTTGACTTATTGTCCATTGTTTTTGGAATCTTTAATTTTTCCTTTCTTTTCTTAGCATGTTCTCCTTTTCCTCCCTTGGCTCGTCGACTTGTTCCTTCCTATACTACTTGTCATTTATCGTTCCTTAACTTGATGGTTCACTCATTCCTTTCTATGTTGGTCTTTGTGTTTGGGAGCTATAACTTTTCCTTATCTTTTTGCCTTTTGTTCCTCCTCATCTTCTCGTTCTTTGTTCCTGCTCGCCTGGTCTTCATTGCTATTCTTATACCTTCCTTTTTTGGCTTGTTTCTTTGCTTCTTCTTTTTCATGCCCATCTTTGTTTCTAGGAGCTTTAACGTTTTCTTAGCCTTTTGCCTTTCGTTCCTCCTTAGCTTTTCACCCTTCGATCCTCCTTGGCTTGTTTTAGTTACTCTTCTCCTACCTTCTATTTTTGGCTTGTTGGTTTATTTCTTCATTTTCATGTCGGCATTTTTCCTTCCTTTGTTTTTTGTCTTTCATTCCTCCTTAGCTTTTTTCCCTTTGTTCCTCTTCAGCTTATCTTTGTTGCTTTTCTCCTGCCTTCTTTTTTTTGGTATGTTGGTTTGCTTCTTTCTTTCCATGTCAGCCTTTTCCCTTCCTTAGCTTTTCGCTCTTTGTTCCTTTCTAGCTTTACTTACATGTAGTTTGTCGGCCTTGGTTGGCTGATTTGCTAACACTTTGTCATCCATTGATGATACCTTCAGGCAGTCAGTCGACCTAACCCTCTCTCCATTAGGGAAGGGTTGACCCAACCCAACCCTCATGCCAATCTGTTCATTCTATCCTCTAGGGAGGTAATTTAGACAGTGATGTGGCTAATTTGCTCATTTTCCATGATAAGGGTTAAGGTAAGCTTTCTGGTCACCGAATGAGCTGGTCTGCTCTCCCTTATGGGAAGGCAAGATAGCCTTTGGCCACCTATGCCTTTAGTCCACGTAGACGTAGTCTATTCAGGCAGTTTGTTCTTAGACCTGCTCCTGCCTGTTTACACTGCAGTACAGAGAAAGTTTGGGTCAGGCTGGTGGTGGGCACATACTAATTCACTGTGGAGGTCGAGATAAGTATTCGGGTTGCCTGGGGGGCTAATCCTTCACTCCTTCGTGAGAGGATAGAGTGACCCCTAGCTCACCTGCCCCCTTATGATGAAGGTAACTTCTTGCCTCCAAGCAGTTAAGGACTTCTCACACTCCACCGAGGAGGGCTTGGAATTCGTGAAGCCAAAATCACCTCTTTGGCTCCCGGAGAGATAATCCAAACAGCGATATGGCTGGTCCACCCAAAACATGAAATCTTGTGACGAAAAATAGACATGCATGAACCACTAGACTTTTCATCCATGGTACATGTATTCACGAGTCATACACCATATAAAACATGTCATATTAACATAGAACATGCATATACTAACGTATAAAATTCACTTCTTACAATTAAAGCATAAACATATTTGTTAAAAGAAAATACTTAATTTTAGCTCAATAGGTGTAGGGCTGAGAACCATAATATATGTGGACTACAATTTATCCTCTTCTTCTTAGATTCAACTTATTTTCTTATTAACATATTGTGAAAATTTCATAAATAGCCTAAAGTAAGGCATAACCGAAATTACTCTTCCCTTACTAAATATATTTTTCTTCAATTCTTTCTTAATTCAAAATAATCATATTTTCACCAAATAAATCTTAATTCCTCCACTACTCTTCAAGAAAATTAATTCATAAAATCTTCCTCAATCACTTACTAACTTAATTTTAGCCATCATATTATTTATCTATAAATAAACTATTAATATCTAAAGAGACCCCACCAAAGCCGAAACCACCTACACCCATGCAACTCTCAAAATTCAGTTCTTTTATAAACCAAGTTTCTCATATAAAACCTTCAAATCTCTATCCATAATTTACTAAAATAATTCTTTCTCCTTCTAATATTTTCTCCATTTATCTCACTATTTACCATTAAAATCATTTCAATACAATACAACACAACATAACATATCTTATGAAAAAATTAAGCACTCAATTGAAACATCATTCAACATGTTAATTCTAAACACAAAAATAAATACTAAGAGTGAGTTATAAGTGTACTTACTACTTTCTCCAAGAAATTCAACTTGTGAGAGATCTAGGCTTCGTCTTGGAAAATCTCTTAAAATCACACCTAAAGGCCTTGAAAATAGATTATTAGGATAAGTGAGTGTATGAGAGAGTGGAGATTGTTGTGTTCTCACTATAACTGAAAACTCAAAATGGGAGAAAGTCTCCCACGGCTTGATCGGCCATCTATATAGGATGGAGTTGAAAACGTTTCTAGAACACCACATGTGTTCCTATTGCCATAATCCACTTGTCCATTTTTGGTTTAGGGTAATCATCCCCTTTAGCTTAGACTTGGTTGGCAAGAAAAAATCAAGGGTTGATCTTGTGACACATGTCAAAAGATTAGACATACATATCCTTTCCTTTTAAGCAACAAAATCTTAAATTGAGACAAAATAGCATTCAACACCCTAAAACCTCTTAATACCAAATCCAAAACCTCCTCATGCTTAAACCCCCAAAATGCCATGTGTCTTTATATATGTCAAGCTCTTAGATTGATCAAGAATTTTGAACTAAAGGGCGAAAGAACAATCCCAAAGGCATTTCTTTAGGTCTTAGATTACTCATTTCTTCTTCTTTTAGACTTGGTGAGCAAGCAAGGCTAATCTTAAGCCATTTGTTCCTAAACATGACACGAAGGGGTAAGTCACGAAGTCGGTTATCCAAGTCAAAGTCGGTGCTCTTCTATGCTCAATTTGATTTTGTGAACTTCAAACCCAATTTCGTCCTTGATTGGATCCGTATCTCTTAAAACGCAAAACATGAAAGTCGTATATCTCTCTGGGCTTTCCATAAAATCTTGAATCATCTCAATTCAAAATGAAATGAGAAACTTATGCCCATATTACCAAAGGATGTTGAAACTGTATGAAATTTTCTAATATGAAAATATCATGTAGTATATTCCTTATTTATACTCTTGACTTCCTTTGTATAAATTGATATTTCCTTTTTCTACAAAGAAAGACTTATTCCAAGTCACAACATACGAGCCATTTAAAATATCTTTTTTATTTTAATTCCAGAACACAAGACATGATCAATTTATATTTATAATATTTTATATTTATATATAAATAGATAGATAGATATATATATATATATATAAATTTTCCTTTAATTTCTAAATATCTCATTGAATATTCAAAAGCCATATCTTCTCATCATACTTAGTGTCTCAAATGATTTTTTCCAACATCTAAGTATTTCCCAAATATTTTTCATCCAATACATATAAGCTTAATACCAACAAAAGGTTCATAGGAAATATATATATATTATAATATATATATTTCCAAAAAGTTCTGAAGGTTTCCTAAAATAATCTTAAATAAATATAATCATGCCAAGCACAAAAATTAATAAGGACACCTAAAACTTCGGAGTATCACAAACGACATTAGGAACACACTTAATAAGTTGACCATTTCTTTGAACAATCAAGAAAAAAAAATCCTACTCAAGCACAACCAATTACACAAGGCAATTTAGTGTAGGAAAGTCTAGTGCCAAAGGTGTAAATCTTGAGCATATTAAGTCTATCACCACTTTCTGAAGTGAAAAGGTCATCGACAATACCATCTTACCAAAAGAATCAGAAAAGTTTTCAAAATCGAAGAGTAGTGATGAACCTAATGAGCTCAAGAGCGATGAGGTTATTTGTCCTATCTCTGCCCATTTTTTCCAAAGATTGGTTCCTCCTCAAAAAGTGAATTACAATGCTGAAACTTTTAAAGTGTTCAAGCAAGTTAAAGTAAATATTTCACTTTTGGATGTCATAAAACAAATTCATTCATATGCCAAGTTCTTAAAAGATTTATGTACTGTTAAGCTCAAGCTTAATATATAGTAAAATACATTTTTGACTGAATACGTGAGCGCAATCATTCAAAATATAGTACCTCTTAAATATAAAGATCCAAGATCTCCTACTATTTTATACATGATTGGCAATTCTAAAATAGAGAAAGCTTTGCTTGATCTTGGATCTAGTGTGAATCGTTTGCCATACTCTATATATATGAACAATTAGGTCTTGGTGAATTGAAACCCACTTCCATAAATTTAGAACTTGTTGATTGATCCATGAAAATTCTTAGAGTTGTTATTGAAGATGTGTTAGTCCAAGTGGACAATTTTATTATCCTGTTGATTTTGTTGTTTTTGACAAGTGACCCCATTTTCAATAGCAATTGTCAAGTACATGTGATTTTAGGGTGCCCTTTCCTTTCTACTTCTAATCTTTTGGTTAGTTGTAGCAATGGATTTTTAACACTCTCATTTGGAAAGTAGCTTAATATTTTCAATACTTGTAAGTAGCCTATAGATAAAGAGGATGTTCATGAAATTAATTTTATTGACACTTGTTAAAGGATAATTCAGAAAAAAACTTGTTTAGATCCACTAGAGACTTGTATACTCAATTCTTGTGATTTTGATTGTGGTGAAAATTCAGACACTTCATATATTTATTCTCTTTTAAATGCTTTACAGGATTTGGAGATGAAAAAGTGGAAACCAAAATTTGAAGAGTTGCAGCCATGCAAGAATCACTTAATACCTTCATGTTGACAAGCACTAAAATTGGAGTTCAAACCATTGCTATGGACCTCAAGTAATATCTTCTAAACTTGACCATATGCAAGAAAAAAAATTATTGAATATTTTGAAAAAGCACAAGAATTCTATAGAGCAGAGCATTGCTAACATAAAGGGTATCAGTCCTCGTCTTTGCTCACAAAACCTATTTAGAGGATGATGCTAAACCTTCTAAGGAGATGCAACAACGGTTAAACCCTACAATGAAATAGATAGTTAAGACTGAATTGCTAAAATTGTTAGATGTGGGTATCATTTACCGCATTGTCGATAGTAAATGATTAAGTCTTACACAAGTTGTGCCCAAGAAATATGGAATAGTTGTAGTCAAGAACTAGAATAATGGATTTGTGATAACCTGATATTTTCTCCATTTGATTTTTCATACTTGGGATAGTTATATTTACCTTAGAATTATTTTTGACTTTTTATTGGAGCTTTTTGGAAATATATGTTGCTAGTGACATTTTAAGCCTACAAAGGTAAGAATTTAATTCCTTTAATGTAATACTTGGCAATTGGAGGAAGAAGATGAAAACACAAACAATGGAATTTTGTTTTAGAGAATTTTGGTCATGAGAGATATGTTAAAAATACCTATGAAAAGAAAATGGTGACACATGGCATAAAACTAGGTATGTGTTTAGGAATTGGAGTTAGGCAAAAGGGTAGAATTGTTTTTGGCCAAGGAAGGCTACAGTTTGAACTTGGAAGACAAGAATCTTATCCATTCTTCTTCTCCTTGCTTGCATGACAAGAATTCATAGGTGGTAAGTGATAATTGGAAGAAGAGAAGAACCAAAACATTGGAAATATTCCTTGGATAAATTTTGGCTAGGGTGATTTTGAATGGAATTCCTAATTGGTTCGAGGACAAGGAAGGACACATGGCATGAGATAAACTAGCTTAGAACTAAGTGGTAGGTAGAAAATAGATTTGGTATCTAACTAGAAGTGGCCAACGAAAACGAAAGGGGAAGAAAGAAAGTGAAACCAACTTAGGTAATGGGAAGCATCAACTTTGACCTTTTGTAACCGACTTTGTGCTAGGTCATTTCAAATACCAACCAAGTGGCACAATAAGTTTAAGATAAGTCCTAGGTCATTTCAAATACCAACCAAGCCTAAAAGAAGTGAAATGATGATACTAAGGCTTAATAGAGCAAGGTGGCACGTTAAGGGAGTTTCCAAGTGGTTTCTAGACTTTCCTTCTACTCTTTTGGCTTAGAAATGTCGCTTACTATATATGAGAAGATTTCCCCTTCATTCTTCATTTTGAAACCCACGACTAATTCTACTTAGAAAAGTCTCCACCTTAGTTTCCATTCACCTAACCCTGCAACCACTTCTCAAAGTGTTTTGGTGATCTTTCAAGGGATATTCCAAGACAAACCATCCTAATCTCTTGGAGAATTTTGTAAGTGCACTTATAACTCACTTTTTGCATATACTTGTATAGTTATAGAGTTAATATATTAAAGCTTATTTCATTTGAATGCCAAATATATTCATAGGATATGTTATGTTGCGCTAAGTGGATTTTAAAAGATAGTAGTGTGATAAATGGAGAAAAATATTCTAAGAATTATGGATTTATTTTATTAAAGTGTGGATTGAAGATGGGATAATGATATGTGAAGTTGAAATGACAAAAGAGTCAAGTTGAGGACTTATATAGTTTTCGGCATTGATGGAATACCATAGGATATTTGATATGGAATGATTATTTTGAAAAAGAAATGAATTGAAGAAAAATAGCTTTACTATGTGAAGGGAGATTTTGGCTAATGCTATTTTACCAAGTTTAGGAAATTTTCAAGATATGATAATAAGAGAGTAAGTTGATTCTAAGGAAAGGGAGAGAAATTTGGAGTTTATTATATAGTAATATTCGGCCCTACACCTATTATGGTTAAGGTTAAATGATTTTCCTCCAAATGAATTGTTTATATTTTAATTGATTAAGAATCTTTGCTATAAGATAATAAGTATATGTCATGTGTTGATAATACATGCTATATATGTTATATGACCCATGAAAACATGTAACATCCATGAATAAGTCTAGTGGTACATACATGTCTGATTTCGTCACAAAATTTCATGTTTTGGGTCATACTATTTTTCCAATAAATAAGATCATGAAATTTTATAAGAACAAGAAAAAAATAGATTATGAAAAGTCGCGTCATGACCGTGAAGGCAATTTGATCTGCCGGATGACTGACATGCCGACGGTGAAGGCGATTCGATCTTCTCTATGACTGACATGACTTAGCACCTTCACCTAGATAAGAAAAATCACGTCATGACAGTGAATGCAATTCGATCTGCTGGACGACTGACGTATATATGAAAGCTGATGGTGAAGGCGATTTAATTTGCCGTCATGTTAAGAAACTCGACGGTGAAAGTGATTCGATCTACCGTCGTGATTAAGACTAAAATTTATATGAAAAAGAATGAAAACATGAAATTAAGAATTTCACGAAAAAGATACTTCACATCATGGAAAGTTGTGCACTTGTGTCAACTAAGTCATTTTTCTACAAAAATGGAAGTTTTTGCAAATAGGTGCACAAATCATGCATAAATCATTCATAAGTCATGATCAATAAGTTTCATATTCATATCATGTGCATTCACATGTTATTTGTATATACTGTTAATGCTTGTATTATGTTATTTGTGCACTTACTAAAATTTCTCGAAATCTCATTCTCTGAATTTAATTTATCATTTCTCTTGAAATAATATATTTGGTTGCAGGAAAATATGACGGATAGGATGACCCAGACTTACCGAGAGATTTAAGCGAGTTCTGAGGGGCTCACTGAATACTCTCTTTTTGATGACTACGCCTCTTCTATGTACGATCATATGTTGGAGGTCATAAGGTAACATGCGTCCACCTCATCCGAGGAGCAGCTTTGTGTTAGATGTTGCCTGTCTTTGAGCCATGATGGCTCTTTGTCTTTGAGCGGTGTCTATGTGACGCCAACAGGGAGATACCTCCAACAAAATTTTGAAATCAGTATAAATATATTTCTTTACAGAAATGAGTATAAAGAAGTTAAGAAGGAGCTTTTGTGGTGAAGGGGGGTAGTAGTATGATGAGCTATGTATGTATTTTGGAAAACTTATTTCTATAAAAACTTGGTACATTATGTATTGTAAATATTAATCTATGAGTTTATGATTATGTTTTGCCATGTAATTACTGTGCAAAGTTAGATTTCTTTGCATACTCTAGAAATTAACCTTATTCCACTATATTATTCATTGCATATTAGTAGTAAAGTTGGTGCATGCATACTATTTCTGATATGTACAAAAGATATACGACCTGGTGTTACATGTCCTGACATTTTAATTTACATTAGATTTTCGAACGTAAATTGGGTATGTCACAAGATTGATAACAAGATTGCTCATGTGTATTGATTATAAGAGATTGAATGTTGTCACTAGGAAAGATAATTTCTCTTTGCCTTTCTTGGATCAAACTTTAGAGAGGGTAGCTAGTCATGAGTATTATTATTTTTTGGAAAGGCACTTAGGGTATTATTAAATTGAAATTGCACCTTATTCGCGTAAAATAATTTGCAAGCTCACATAATCGTAACAAGTAGTAAAGTATTTTATAAAAAATGGATGTTCAACCCACAGAGATTAACTATATTATTGAATATCGAAATTCACTAAATAAATAACTATTTGGAGAACCGAAATTAAATTTAACGTTTCTACTATTTAAATTAAATTAAACTACTTAACAAAAATAAATCAAAAATCAAAAATAACAAAACGTAAAATCTAAGTGTATGAAAATATAATAAGAATGGATCTGGAACAGTTGATTTCACCTAACAAATTCTACACAATTCATTCTTCTTAATTATTAAATTCCAATAATCCTCCGTTGATGATTAAAAATTTCTTAACTATTCAATATTTTCTCTCGAATAATATCAAAAATATCTCCAACTAACAACTCTATATCTCTATGTGAATTTAATTAATTGGAGACTCATTATGTATTTTGAATTTTTTTTAAAATTACGCTAGTCGTAGTAAAGCATCTCTATTTTTGCTCAACTAATGGTATTTAATTCGAGAACTAAAATCATAATTCATCTTTCGGTCTCATTGTAATTCAATTAATCAAACAATAATCCGTAAAAAATTGTAAGCATTAAGAATAAGAATTAAACACTCAATCATGGAAATATTAAAATAAAATAACTCAAAATATAAATTATGTGTTCAATGCTAAACTACATCAACACTCTAGAAAATAAAATTTAGTTTATAATAAAATTAAAAAATATATATATATATTTTTTTTATCAGAATCGACTGATAAATATGTAACTTTTATATTTATCCTTCAGATCTTTCTTCTTACAAAAATTCTAAAAAAAAAGTACTTAAAAATTCTGCAGCTCTCGGCTTGTTCTCTCCCGTCTCGTCTCTGTCTCCGTGCGGCGCTTGTATCTTTCCAAATGAATTTTTTAATTCTCCCTTAAAGTGCCGTAACGAAATTCAATTAATTCCAAAGCATGCGGCTTTGACCCAGTCCAAATATGTTGCGTTTCTTCAATTACTTTCAAATGTGCGGCTTTGAAATATGCGTATCCTAGGTGATCAAATCAAGATGCCGTACTTCCAAGTTTCAATCCTTAAGAAGTTGAAGCCCAAATGTAATGCATGGGCTTCCATTAAAACTACAAATTATATGCCAGGCCCATATTGAGATATTGAAGCACCCCATTTAAATTATTAAGTCTAAGAGTGCGGCTGCTTAAGTGAAATCTAAAGTTGCATGGGCCCATGTCCATTATAAATGAAGTTCTCTCTTGCTTTTAAATCACATGCATGTGCGAAGATATGCTGCACCGGCCACCGAGTGCCTTGATTGAACTCTTTTATAATTTTTTTTTTCTTCTCATTTCTTCAAACTCAAATAAAGAAAGAAATATAAATAAAAGTGAAATAAAATCAAGAAAAATAAAATAAAACTAGCAATTTTAATAAATAAAAAGATAATATAATTCATTTAAAAATTGCTCATATCAGTCTTGAAGATAAAGAGAAAACTACTTTCACTTGCTCTTTTGGTACCTTTTCATTCAAGAGGATGTCCTTTGATTTATGTAACGCACATGCTACTTTTCAAAGATACATGTTGAGTACTTTTAGTGATATCATAGAGCATTATTTGAAAGTTTTTATGGATGACTTTACTTTGTTTGGTGATTTTTTTTGATGGATGTATTTATAACTTGGAAGTAGTCTTGACTAGCTGTAAAGAAAAGAATTTGTTGTTAAATTGGAACAAGTATCATTTCATGATCTCGAAAGGGTTTGTGGTAGGCCATATTTTGTCTTCCAAGGGCATAGAGGTTGACAAAGCAAAACATGATCTAATTTCAAATTTTCTAACACCTAAGATTATTAAAGATGTTAGATCATTTGTAGGGCATGTTGGATTTTGTAAAAGGTTTATAAAATACCGTAGTTTTATATATAGACCTATGGGCAGCCTTATATCAAATGACACTATCTTGAATGGACCCAAGGTTGCCAAGAAGCTTTTGATAAGTTAAAGGCATGCTTACCACGACACCAATCATGCACCACTAGATTAGACTTTGCCTTTCGAAATCATATGCGATACAAGTGATTATGCAATAGGATCTGTCCTAGGACAATCAAAGGATAAAAATCCATATGTGATCTATTATGCAAGTAAGACATTAAATGGTGCTCAAATGAATTATTCTACTACTGAAAAAGAATTACTTGTTACGGTGTTTGCTATATATAAATTCCGTGCATACATTCTTTGCTCTCCTGTTGTTGTTTTTACTGACCATACAATCTTAAAGTTTCTTTTTTCAAAGAAAGATGCTAAGCCAAGATTGATTAGGCGTATTCTTCTACTCCAAGAATTTAACATTACCATCATAAATAAAAAGGGAGTAGAAAATGTGGTGGTAGATCATCTGTCACGCCTTAATTTTGATGATTCTATGGAGGCGTTGCCTATCAAGGATTTATTTTCCAATGAGAAATTGTTTTCCCTTGCTAGTTTACCTTGGTCTGTTGATATCGTCAATTTATTGTTACAGGAAAAATACTATCTCATTGGAATGTCTGGGACAAGAAACGTTTCATGGTCAAGGTATGTAACTGTTTTTTATGATGATCTTTATTTACTCAAGTATTGTCTTGACCAAATCATTAGGAGATGTGTCCTTGATAATGAAATAAATAATGTCATCTCCTTTTGTCATAATAAATCATGTTGAGGCCATTTTTCTTCATAGAAGAGTGTTGCAAAAATTTTGTAATGTGACTTTTATTGGCCTAACATATTTAAAGATTCTCATGATTTTTGCAAATCTTGTGAGCATTGTCAAAAGTTAAGTGGAATGACTCGTAGAAACGTGATGCCCCTAAATCCAATTTTAGTCAATGAAGTTTTTTATTGTTGGGACATTGATTTTATGGCCCATTTTCCATCCTCTTCTATATATTTATACATTCTAGTAGCTTTAGATTATGTTTCTAATTCAGAGGCTATTGCTTGCCGAACTAATGATTACAAAGTTGTTTTGAAATTTTTGAGGGAAGACATATTGTCAAGGTTTATAATACCTTGAGACATTATTAGTGATGGGGGATCGCACTTTTGTAATAGAACTTTTGATAGTTTGATGAAAAAATATAGCATTAGCCATAATGTTGCAACCCCATATCACCCACAAACAAGTGACCAAGTTGAGTTTGCAAATAAGGAAATAAAACAAATTTTAGAAAAAAGGGTCAATCTAAACTATAGTTTTAATTTCGTATCGTACCGACCGGTACGGTTGAAATATGCCGTACTGGCCGATTTGTTCAAAACAAGTAATATATGAGTTTCGTATTGGTTGATATTTAGGCCATACCAGTCGAAATACCGGTACACAAGATCTCAACCAATATATGCATTTCAGCTATGCCGGATTTTGACATTTTACCTTGTTTTTTTCATTTTTTGTTATTCTTTATCCCAATTCAAAGTCTATTTACATATATATAAATATATATTTTTATATATAATTCATTCATATATTAACTATTATTTTGAAATATATATTATTTATGTAATTATATATAATTTATTTATATATAGACTATTTCGTTCCAGTACCTTGACCAAAATGCCCATTGGTACAATATTAAAAAGTTTGATCTAAACTACTAAAATTTATCTTTGAGACTAACTGTGCCCTTTGGGCTTATTGTACTGCTTTTAAATAAAAAGATTGTATGGATTATATGTGGATCACGACCCCACATCAAGATGGGGCATTATCTTAGTGGAACTCCTCTGTAGACCTTTTCATCTGCGCTGGGTTGTACTCGGCCCGATTTGAAATTTTATTTTTTTCATAATACGTTTGAATTTTTTTTTTTAAAAAGTTCAAGGAAATTTCGAATTTTGGTTTCGGATTCTCAAATTCAGAACCCCGGATGAACACCCTTAATTCTCTGGTCACTCGGGAGCATAATAAACTAATGTGACATCTTCTGGGCTGTCACTGGATGATAGTTGGACCTGTCAAGACAGTAACACTCTTGACCTGACTAGTGGTCTGTCGTTGGTGGGGGTTAGAGGATGCCAATTCAAGGTACATGCTAAGTGCGGAGTTGGGCATCGCGAGTTACGTAATCACATGCACAGTCGTTACCCATGAAATGATAAAGGGATGTAAGATGTACGAATGGTGCCAAGAGAAGATTATGGTAGCATTTAATAAATTGTTTGTGTTGTGAGCCAAAAACATAATTTTTGGAATGTGTGAGTAAATGTGTCATTTTTAGAAAAAAAAAGGTGGATTTATTCTTTCATATTCTATTGTGTGGTTGTACACGTGTTGATTGCTTATATGTTTGTTTAAACTCTTGAATGTTAATTAGTTGCTTGCTAGCTTAGATTTCATAGTCTCATTGTGGTGCTTTCACCAATACTTTGTCTTATAGAAACATAGACTTTGTTGTAGAGAGAGAGTTAAGCTAGTGGGACCAGCTTCGTTGAAGGAGCGATTGGCTGGAGATCGCTCTCTTGCCCTTTTTAGTTGTAGGTCTAGTTTATCTTTTATTATATTTCATTTGGATGACTGTATAAATTCTCTTGGATGATATTTTTGGGTTGTAAGGTTTAAATTTTCTAGTATTTAGTTTTGACATGCCTTTTATTTTTTTCATTGTGATATTTTGTGTTGTACACATATTGCATGTTTGCACACACTTGCACATGTTAATGGAGGTCATGTGCAATCCATGTAGTCATCATTCTATTGTTATGACTTTCATCTGTTCACACTTTGGAATTGCGGGTGCCACAATATTAATTCACAAATGCTTGGGTGTGAATGTAATTAGAAAGTTAGAAACATTAATAACATTGGTCAATATATAAATACGGTAGTGATCATGTGTTGACTATTCTAATTTTCTAAATATGAATTTTCGTGATCTGTCCTTAAAAATAAATAAGTGTTATAAAACTAAAAAGAAAATTACTACTATTACAAGAGAAATATAAAAGAAACTCTTAAGAACTGAAACTTTCTTTATTTCTTTATATTTTCTTATGAATTTCATTACAACTGAAGCCCCTATTTATAGGTTTTGAAATTACAATACAAGTTACTATATAAGTCACTATACAGAACTTAAAATAATAGTGGTGGAGTCATTCACATAATTTTAGTGGTGGGACAGGGGCGGCTGCCGTCTCCTAATAATTCATAACACTCCCCCTTGAATGACCACCCATAAAGAATCTGCCTTGTTAAAACCTTGCCAAGTAAAAACCCAGTGGGAAGAAAAATTAATGGCGAAGGAAAAAGAGTACAGTCTTCTTATGTATCCACAAGTGCTTTAAGATTGTCTCATTAAAACCTTACAAAGGAAAACCTAGTGGGATAAAACCTTAGCGAAGGAAAAAGAGTACAATCAGCACAAGTCTTCAGGACTTTTACTCTCCCTGGAAAGTGCATGACGATAGATTTTTGAGTTTTCGCATTCCAATGTTATGCACAATCTTCTTGAATGTGGAAGTTGGTAACGCCTTTGTGAATAAATTTGCCAGATTATCACTTGATCGTATCTTTGATATATCCTCCTTTGATTTGAGTGATACAAGTAACATTATCTTCGTATAAAATTGTTGAGCTATTATTGATTATGAAATACCACACTTTTCTTGGATACGTTGAGTCATTGATCTCAGCCAAATATACTCTCGACTTGTTTTATGAATTGTAATAATCTCTGAGTGACTTGAAGATGAAAAATAATATCTGGTTGACAAACTTAATAGAAATCTGATACCTGCAGTAATATTTAAACTCCCCCTGATAATATGCGTTAGTGTTTCAAGTAATAAGCAAATATAATTTCGGTATATATAACAAGTTAAGAATTCAAACACGATCTCCAACTAAATAATGCATTAGAGAGAGTATGATAATATTTTCATCTAAAATTTTCTCCCCCTCATTCGGTATTATTAGGGAGAATTTGTTTATATACGGCAGAAATAACATTGAAAACCATCTATATATGATAAAAGCTGTAAAATTTTTGAGATTTAATATTATCGGTTCGGCGAAAAATCAAATCCGCTTGACATTGTGGACAAACGAGATCTTGAAGAGATTTGAAGGTTTCGGGTTGTTGTTTAAATATAACCAATTTACCATTGGTTTACTCCAGCAAAAAGATCTCGCATTCCTCATTGATTCAGTTGTTGTTCATCTAGAACGATATTATGTCTGATAGAAATTCTAATGTCCCAGATTTGAACCACGAACCTTTTATACCTCAACCACTTATATTTTCTCCTAAGGCTGTAAACACCACGATAGGAGTAGAGATATATCTTTCTAGTAAATCTGATCCTGAAATTGTTGCAGCATTAAGAACCCTCAGTGCTCAATATGCTGCCTCTTTTACAACCATGTCTCAGAGGCTATTGGCGAGAACGAGTGAGGTTGATCATCTTAAAAATCAAATATCTGAGTTGCATCAAACGCTTGCAACTAAAAATAGAAAAAATAAAGATTTAAAACAAGAAAACAAGGAGCTGAAGAAACTTGTAGACTGGTATTCTCGTGACCTGAAAACATGAGTAGAAGAGTTGGAATGAGAAAGAGCTCAGATACAAAGTCAACAACAGCAGCTAACGGCAGAAGTTCAGCGTTTACAAGAAAATAGGGATAGCTGTAATTAATCTCGCTGACTTTTGAAATTATGCATCCAGCATATCTTGTAAAGTGAGATTTGAAGAGATGATTGTTTGTCTTGTTCTTATTTCCATTTCTATAAGAACCGTCTTTAGTTTCATTTAGTACGCATCAAATCTTCTTCTCATATCTATAATTCATCTGTATTTGTATTCTTATTCTACAAATTTTCAATGGCTCATCAATTTCCTTTTACTATTTCTCACGATCAACATATGAGGTATCCTTCACCTCAATTACAAGTTGTTCCTGCATCTTCCGCAGATGCCATGTTGCAGCAAGTAAATGATCTGGCTAATAAGTCAGATCGTGAAGTTGTTTATGAGCTGGTGACTCTCGGCACCCGATACTCCTCCTCTATTGTTGGATTTTCCAACCGATTACAATCCAAAAATCGTGAGATTGAGGAGCTTAATGAACAGGTTTCCGTACTTCAACGACTCGTTCAAGAGTCTGACAGAAAAATTACAGACTTAAAATAAGAAAATAAGGATTTAAAATCCTTACTTGCCTCTTCATTTCGATTGCCTAATCCTTTAGATAAGGATAATATGTTGCTTTATGAAAAGCAAATGCATTTGAGAGATGAGGTTAGAAGTCTCAAATTCTTGTAACTCATCTATGAATTGAATAATAAGATCTTTCCTTTTCAAATGCATTCCTTGAATTTATAGCAACCCTTGTGATCTTTTCAAGAGTTCTAACAAGATAAATCATCAACGTAAACTGCAATAATGGCAAATCCGAATTTTGATAAAACATATGGACATATAGGATTATTCTTAAATCTTTCTTTCAATAGATACTTGTTGATTCAATTATGTTGCCCAGATGACTAACACAAGAGGGGGGGTGAATTGAGTTGTATTTAAAAAAATAACAATTATAAATCAAATATATAATATAAAATATAAATAAAATATGAAACAATAATAAATATAAAGAGTAAGGGTAAGAGAGAAGCAAACTCAGTATGTTAACGAGGTTCGGCCTCACTGCCTACGTCCTCGCCTCAAGCTACCTCTTGAGGATCCCCAAATCCACTATTCAATCTCTTTTAGGTGGAGATAGAAACCTATTACACCTTTGAGCAGCACCGCTCCAAAGAATCCGTGTAGAACACCCTCTACACTTCCAATCACCTCACACTTGGTGATTTAACTATTCCACGTGTAGAACACCTTCTACACTTCCAATCACCTTACACTTGGTGATTTAACTATTCCCCGTGTAGAACACCTTCTACACACACAAGGGTTATACACACCCTTTTACTGATACAAGAATTGATAGTAGGTAGACTATCAAAGTACACTCCTCAATGAGTGAGATAGAAACAATACAGCTCAACCTATATCTCTCTCAACAAGAACAAGAATTAAGGCTCAAAACTTTAGAAAAGAGAGAATGAGAGTTTTGAAAAAATGATGCAAAATTTAGCAATAGATGTGTAAGCTCTTGTTGTAAATTTTGCAAAACTCAAGTGAGCTATTTATAGGCAAATGATTTTTCAATTTCAAATTTGAAAAGATTCCCATATCAAAAACATCATCATTTACTTTTCAAAAATTTCAAATCTAATATTTTTACTTTTTGCATGTGACAAAAGGAGCACACTTTACTTTTCAAAAATTTCAAACATAATTTTTTACTTTTTGCATATGACAAAAGGAGCACACTTTACTTTTCAAAATTTTCAAATAAAGACATCTACCTTTTGCATAAGTCAAGAAAAGCATCCACCACTTTTGAAAATATTCAAATACAACATGCACATGTGAAAGATGACAATCAATCATCTTAATATTTTCAAAATTCAAACATTTAATCATGTCATGCACATGTAAAAGATGACAATCAATTATCTTAATATTTTCAAAATTCAAACCTTTAATCATGTCATGCACATGTGAAAGATGACAATCAATCATCTTTCAAAATTTTCAAAATTCAAACCTTTAATCATGTCATGCACATGTGAAAGATGACAATCAATCATCTTTTAAAATTTTCAAATTTAATTTTCAAAATATCATGCACATGTGGAAAATGTATTTTAATGTTTTATGATAAAATATTAATTTTGAGCCTTAATCCTAATTTTGAATTTTTAAGAGATTTACAACATTACTCTATGATTTTAATATGAACTTGTTCCCTTCTTGCTCATGCTTGCTTCCTTGATATGCTTGATTATATTGTGTGGACAACTTGAGCTTGAGACTCCTTTATTCTTTGGATTCATTTGTTATCATCAAAATCCATTTGTAGATTTACATGAAACTTGAAATCTTGGGTTCAACAAATTATACCACATGCGTCCGGATTGCTTTAACCGATATAAAGATTTTTGAAACTTTATAAAGTACATACTCCTAAATGTATTTGGATTAGATGCTTCAAGTATCGTATATCTTTATATATGTAATAATCTAATGATCCTTATAAATATGCAAGGACCACATTTATTAATTGCATATCTAATCCTTTTGTAATAACCAAATCGATTAAATAGATGAATGTGATTGCATTCATACCAAGGAAATATGTTTCCTCATAATTGCTCGGGTTTCTACAAGAAACCTTGTGCGACAAATTATACCGCACAATTTCATTTTGCATTACGCTTTCGTATAAATACTCATTTATATCTGACAAATATTACACCCTTTGGTGTTTGGACAACAGGTCCAAATGCATCTTGTTTCACTAGCGAGTTTAATTCAGTTTTAATAACTGCTTTCCATTTTGGCCAATCATTTCTACGTCGACATTCTTCGACGATTTTTGGCTCACTTTCTTCATTACTTCTGGTAATATCAAGTATTATCATATGTGTTGTCGACAACAGTTTTATTTCTATCCATAAATTTTCCAGTACTCATGAAATGTATTGAGATCTCATTGTTCCTCTCCAGGGGAAAACATTTCATGAAACACCTCTACAGGAGGTTCCTCTTCAGGAGGTTTATACTCTTCAGGAGTTACACTCTTCAGGAGTTACCTTTTTAGGAGGTTTCCTCTTCAGGAGGATTATATTTTATACAGAAAATACGGTCTCTTCATGAGCACCGATTTTTATTTTTCTTGTGCACTAATAGGTCTTCAACGCTTTAGGTGTATCTTAGACTCATTTATTGCTGCTTTAACAACTCGTCCTTCAGGGACTTCAATTCTTGTTTAAGCATTAACAGCAGTAATATATGATTTTACAACATATTTAGTGTCAGTAAATATATCATGTAATTGATTTGCAACACTTTGCAGATAGATAATCCTCTAAACTTCTGGTTCACATTTATTTGTAAGAGGATCAAATTTAAATAGGACTTTATTATCCCAAGTAATTTCTTGTCGTGCTTCGGGCACCGATATTTTATTATTTCAAAACATGATGAAATATTAATAAACTTATATATAAAAATTTAGAATAAGTAAATTAAGTGTTTGGCCGTACAACATGTACGTGACTACTGTTTAGTCATATTACATCTATGACAAACATCTTCATCTTTTTATGAAAAATTATTCTGAGGGCCTTTACCCTTCTCTGAGTTTGATCACTTATGGTGATACGATATATTTTTATCATCTTTAGTATTGTCGCTTTTGGGACCAACATTTCTATAGTTTTTCTATCACGTCTACGCCCTTAATTCCTTTGAAAGGATGCTCTATTCACTTCTGGGAATAGTGTAAATTCGATATCATTAATATGACGTAACTGATGTAACAAAAACTCATTATTTAGCTCAATTACTGGAAGACAAAATAAAAGTTCAGAATATTTGTTGAACTTTCAGTCTCGATATTGCTACTGCAGGAGCACATTCGAGATATGAAAAATAATGTCTTCTTTTATATATCATTATCAGTGAAATTTTCACTGCATAATTTTAATATTGAGCTGATTTTAAAGAGTGCAGAATATTTAATACCACTCTTAAAATCTTGCAACTTCAGGTGCAATAAATCATAATGATCTTTTGAGAGGATTACATCTTCTGGTACTACTCTCTTAATTCATTTCACACAGTAAGATGATTTTTCATCATGAGATACACAGCACGGTCCTTTAGGGACACATGATTTTCTTCTATGATTGTATCTTTCAAGTTCATCATCATATCCAAATAGATCTCATCAAGGATCCTGGATAAATAACATTTTTCAGAAATGTCAATAGTAATAAATCTCAATATTTGACATTATATTACAAAAATAAATTTGTAAATTTAAGAAATATATTCACATTATCATGAGAATAAAAATAAAATTTTATCAAGTAATATTCAGCAATATTACCTTTAATATTTATCTCAATGACTGCAAATAATATATTAAAAAACTTACTTGAAGTAGAAGACCACTAGTTTCAATATTGATAGAACCTCGTGCTGATAACGTATTATAAAACTAAAAAGAAAACTACTATTATTACAAGAGAAATATAAAAGAAACTCTTAAGAACTGAAACTTTCTTTCTCTCTCTATATTTTCTTATGAATTTCATTACAACTGAAACCCCTATTTATAGGTTTTGAAATTACTATGCAAGTTACTATGCAAGTCACTATGCAGAATTTAAAATAATAGTAGTGGAGTCATTCACATAATTTTAGTGGTGGGACAGGAGCGGCTGCCGACTCCTAATAATTCATAACATTAAGTTAATTTTCCAAGTTAATTTTTCTACGAAAACTGTATAAAATCGGCTATAATTAATTGTTATTTTCTAAAAGTCAATTATTGTCCTTTTAATTCAAAGGATAATCTTTATATCATTTTTTAGACTTCAGGCTAAAGATGATAATTGCATTATATAACAGGAAAATGTTGGGTTGGTCGATGTGAAAATGTTGACGATGGGTGCAAGATCCAAATGAAATATATATAATATATATATATTAATCATCATGATTAAATTAAAACAGCACATAAAACTCATGTCATGTTCAACGAGCCAGTTTTACTTGTTCGATCTATATGAGTCAGCCGGAAAGGATACCTCATCGTCAGCCTTATGACGTGAAATCTCCCCAATTGATCATCGATCGAGTTTTGCCCCGCATCTCTGCGGGTTTAGTTTTTGTTGTATCTATTAAAGAATTGCCACAGTAACAGAAACAAATTATAAAAATAAATTTATGGACTGACATAATTTTGTATAATATGTTTGATAAATCTTATAATAAAAATAATTTTATAATTTAATATACTATATTAAATTATAAATATAAATTTATTAAATTTCTTTGTATCTAAAACATTCCTCATTTTATTAGATGGTAACCCGTTATGAGAAGACTGTCATGGGCGTAATGATCGATCAGCTTCCACGGCAATCATATATCGACATTCTATATAGCAGATTATATATATATATATATATATATATAAAAGGTCAGAAGCCTTCCTTCGGTTTGAAGATAATATTCATCTCGTTCAATCTAATTTCATTTTCCAATATCACTCAAATACAAATTTTTTTAATCAATAATTATTACCATTTTTACAAACATCTAAACTTTAAAAAAAAAAATTCAAAATTTATAAATCTCAAAAAAAAAATAATATAAAACAATTATATATATTACTCCAATAATATTTTAATTTTAATATTAATATTTCTTACTCAAATGTTTTTCAAGTATCTCACTACTATTAACAAATAATCATGTTACTATTTACAAAATTCTCATATATTATCTTATTTTCTAAAGATATACTATAATTATAATCTAAAATGATTAGTCAATAATATAATTATAAATCTATTATAATCTTATAAAAGTAAAATTCTCTTTTCTAAATAATGTGGGATCTTATTATATAGTTATATGCCATCTAAAATCTGATAACATGTGTACGCTCAAATGAAAGGATCAAACTACATAAATTATATTTCAAAATGACTAGTTAATAATATAATCAAAATTCAATTCAAAACTTATAAAAAATAATAACTTCTCTTTTCTAAATATTGTAGATCATACATCACCTAATGATCTTATTATTACATATAAGATATTACAATAATCTTTGACGCGTAAATCCAGTAGTTTCAGTCACAAACATGATTGGAATATGCCATTGAAGTATACCAACCTTAATGCTGCTTCCTCGTAGTTAGCATTGTGCAAGGTTGGTCACTCGGTGCCCGGTGGCATGCATGTGTTGCTCCCAGTCCCAGAAATAAAGTCAAAGCTTTGAAAAATGGTAGGGAGGGAGAGAGAGAGAGTACTATTTTATTCCGTCGTTGTCTCACGCTGTTAAGTTCTCCCTGCGTATAAATATACATGTATAGTTTCGTCCTTAACATTGCTTTTCATTCACTGTGTTCGCTTGGCTACGAAGCGACGGCCTGCAGGTACGTACCTTCTGATCTCTCTACCTCCTAGAGTCTTAAGTGTTTTTTTTTTAACTTCGAGGCTGTTTGTTTTTGGACTGAGCAATGCTTTGGTGAATTTATAGTACTGTTCCAGAATGAATTTCTGTTTTTTTTTTTTATCCCTTTATCCGTGTGATGAGTTCGTTAATGTGTGCATTATTTACATCTAGAAAAAGTATGCATATTTCAAGCTCCGGTCCTTTAACAAGCGGGAAATCTTTGCCGGCCCGCACTAGTGGCGGGGATGATGATTAGAACAGAAATGATTTAAGTACTAATATAAAGAGATTTAAAAAAAAAAAATCACAAAATAATGTGACTTGATATATATGGTACATTAAATTATAAGATTATTTTTATTATAAAGTTTATTTTTATAAAATAGTTTTTTCACCGTAACGCTGTTCATGATAAATTAGAATATGATTCTATATTCCGCATGATTTTATTTATTTTTTCTTTACAATTTGCTTCCTCATGATCTTCTTTCCTAATTGCCCAGATACGGCCTCGATCGACTAGGTCCTAATTTCTTGTCTGATCTATCTCATGAACTTATTTGATCTGGTTCTGTTTATTTATTTTATTTTATTTATTTTTATAATCATGTTGGATTGCATGATCAATATCGATCTATTTGTAAATTAACTACATATATATAATATTATCGATATGTGTTCTTGTTTAGTAACTAACTCTCATTTATCCAAATTTTTTAGCTTTTTTAGTTTCATTTCTATTATATATTATTATTAGTATTATTATTATTTTCTGAAGTTAGATGTGAACTAATTATCTATGTATATGGGGTTGACTTCATTTGTTGCAACATCGATCGAAGCAGCTTGACTTATACCGTACTCTGATCGAGATCATGTATATGATGCTGATGAGGTTAAGCGAACATGGGTTTTCTCTTTTCATTGCGTTTTCGTCGATGCATCAGTTCTATCCTCTGGTGAACATAATTTTATGCGAGACTAAATTTCAAGTTCTGGTTGCAAACCTCAATTCCCTGAGCCTGCCATGGATCGCATCCAACAACTGGTACTAAATATTAGTGTGATCATTTTGTCTTTTTTATTTCTTTTTATTCATACTTGGGTTTAATTCATTCTTCGCACCTAATACATAGGTGTATTTATTTTCTCACGAAACGTGATAGTCAAATAATTGGAAAATTATTTATCAATCTTTAATTAATTAATATGGATCTTCTAATTATTAACTTTTTTTTTTCACCAAAGAGCCGGTAGCCACATGCATGTCTAATAGTAGTCTTGTCTCAAGTTTATTAATGAACTCTCACTTATACTAGATGAATATCAAAGTTACAAAAAAAACTCGCCTGGAGATTTACAAACAATACCAAAATCCGGGCATAAAAACCAGCAATAAAATGAAACCAATAACCAATAACCAATAAAAAAACATCTAAACAATTAGCTTAACACAAAATAAGGAAAGTAAACTAAACAAGCTTATGGACAATAAAAACTTATACCTACAATAAGGAAGGGAACCGATTATTTATGTCTTAAATACAGTTGACGCCAAACTTTTACATCGCACCTTATCAACTTTTATTATTCCTCTGAGCTTCGGAGGCAACTCTATGTATTATACCAAGTTCTTATTATTAACTTGGTACCATATAAAGAATGATAATGATTAGGAGGATATTGACAAATAACGTTTTTTCTTATATCATGTATACATTTGATTGCATAGATAATATACATTTCAATTCATGGTATATTCTACATATTATATATATATATTATATATATAGACTTATAGTAGTTGTTTCATTCAAAATCGACCTAGGGGTAAAAGATGCACACAAAAGCCGTCCTTTCTTATGAATGTGTATACATTAATGAAGTAGGGGAGATAATTAATAAAGCCAATAATTTTTGTTTTCTTTGAAAATGCGCACTTTTGCAGGCAGATATCCTGGCTTTCACTTTTTATAAGCATATCCTTGGGTTACTTTTTACAGCCTTGGATCCGGTCGAATAAGTGGTAAGTATCACTCTCCCTTCTAAATCTAATAACTTATATATGTATCTACTTTAGGTTGAAAGACATGCATGGGTGATAATTATATATATAGTTTGTATGTATATTTTATGCACTTATATATATGCATGTTTTTCATCATGTCATGTGCAGACGTGTCTATATATTTGAAAAATGCTTTGAATATAATAGAATTCACAAAAATAAACATACAAACTACCTAGTTTGATATGGTCCCATTAGAATGTAGAGTCATTTTTATTGAAAAGTAAATTTGATATTATATCATATCATAAAATTATGTCAGTTTATAGACTTATTTTATGCGATATCTTTCTGATTGTATCACTTCTATCTATATATACACACATGCACCAACACACACTTATAATATATATATATATATATTTACTGAACTAATTGAGGGTCGTTCACTCGTAAGGGTCTAGTTGCGTGGCCCTAATATGGATCTGGTTACATTATTGCTATATATATATATGTATGTATGTTTCAATTCAAAACATGCATGTGTGTAAATCATGTGCACTCACCTACATGAAAGACATTTAAGTGTTTGCATGTGTAGTGTGGAGATCTGCATATAAATTCTCGTCACTCCCTCATTTTACTTAATATATTATATAGATTCCGTTTCTTTGCATTTAATGATGGCACATGATGCCAACTGCCAAGTCATTTAAAAATTACTTTAAAGAATGTATTCACCATGTGACAATATTATATATTACATGCACATTAATTTATTATCAACGCTGTACACACGTGTATATATATATATATACAAACATACATACATATATCCAATTATATGTGGACTCTTGCAGGTATTTGTACTGGCTTTTAGTAGCAGCTCTCTATCATCTCCACCCTCAACCGAGGGACAACTTTTACGATATGTGTGTTTTCTTGACAACTTTTGGCTCGTCTGTTCTGCGTCTTCTCGTCTTCCTCTTTATTTATGGTCGACTCAGTTACTTCTTTAATCTCGAGGCTCCAAAGTGGAACCTAGGGAACATTTTCAAACATTCTGCAGTAAGTCTTGAAGAGGATATTCATCAGAACGCTTGTTGATTTCAGATTGAGTTCTACTTAAAAGTTTTCCTCTATCAGTACCTCTAGATCTGAATATAATTTTCCATTGCCTTGAAGGTTTTCAGTATAGCCTGCTGTGGTTGGATCCGGTTTCAGAACGGTACTATTCATATCGAGGTACGTGCGGATACAATCTATTAGCGACTCGCTATCCTTTCCTCGCTCGTTACGTGCAGTAAAAATATAATATTGTGCAGTCATTTATTTAAAAAAAAATTAATTTGTTATTAAAAAATTAATTTTTATCTATTTATTTAGGTATTTTAAACTGATTGTGCGCCGGCATTTGTATACTTGTGACTGACTGCAATTATTGTTCTTGATCTTTTATATAATATAAGTCGATTTATATCGCATTGATTACTTTACGTACTTTTTTTTTTGTTTGTTACAGGGGCCTTCAAGAATTACAGAGAGTCAAATATCATATGACACCCACGTCTCATGGCCCCTGTTTATAGGCCTTAACATTTGCGTGTATTTTTACCAAAAGATCAAGGAATTACCAAGGTGAGTACTGTACATGTCAGCTTGTAGTTTCATTTTATGATGTTCAAAGCATGCATAATCTTATTTCCATTTTTGACAAGACATGCGTAGAATATTATTAAGCCATGTTGCCTTGATGACTGGCCTGAGTTGAGTGATTTATATATATTCAATTTGTTGGACAGATCATCGGATCAAGATTGTCCAAAGCCTGATTTTTTGGATATGGTTCCATGGTATTCGGGGTACGTATACATAGATTTAATGCTTTAACTATAAAAAAACTTTTATAAAAATAAACCTATAAATTAATATGATTTGATATATTGGTATGTTAAACTATATAATTATTTTTATTGTGAAATAAATTTAATATACATATAAAATTATACCAATATATAAATTTATTTTTATAACATCTTAGCACTCCTCATGTTTCTTATTTGTTGCTTCCAAAATAGTACGATTTTTCCCGAGGACGTTCATGCAAATGGCCTTGTGCATAAGACTTTCAATTGGTCGTTGTATTCATTCTGGTGTTTGCTATTTATTGCAGAACCTCAGCTGACCTTTACAAGACTGTAATTGACCTCCTTGTGTCAGAAAAGATCTTCCTAGGTCGCTTTGACGTGCGTATACTGCAGGTATATGTAACTTCTTTCCTTACGAAGCAGCTAGCTAGCTCTTTGTGATAAAATATTTCTATCTTCTATGTTTTGTATCCTATATTGCCATCGAGGTCCAAGAGATTGATAATGTATATGCTTTGTTTTTTTCAGATATATCATCAAATCGATAATTTCATTTCAAATTAATTATCTTGATTTAATAATCTTAATTATTAAATTAAGATATTTGATTTTTAAATATATTTACCTCATCACATCTCTATATTACTTTGCTATAAATAAGGATCAATACATTGTATTCAAAACAATTGATAACAGTAAATTAAGATGTAGCCCTCAAACCCTTTCTTCGTTTTCTCTCTATTCTCCATATCAAATTCTATTTATATTTTATATTTCCTATCGTGGGATCAGAACACTAAGATGATGCCAAGCTCGATCCTATGGACTATTTCTTTTAAAATTCTCTCACAGCTTGTTTTACCTCTCTCAAAATAATTTTCAAAATATGTGTTGTCTCGCATCCATGTATTTGGAGTATCTTTATTAGTTGTGAGCACTTTTTTGTAGGTCGATTAAAGTCTATTTTGAATATTGTTTGAAGCCCAAACCATATATATTTTCTGGCCTTTTGATTTTGGTTCTATAGGTTACCAAGGTCATATATAGCCCATTGTCCAGATTTAATATTCCAATTGCCATTTACTTCATCACCAACACTATTTTCAAGATCTTATTGGAAATCAATCAATAGATAGGAAAACTTCATTCAAATTTCAAACTCATGAATATTCCAATGTTCTCCACCTTGAGTTTGAGGGAAGATGTTAGAGATAATATCAACTCAGGATAGGGGTCAATGCTTGTATTCAAAACAATTGAGAATAGTAAAGACCATACCCTCAAAGCCTTTATCCTTTCTCTCACTCTCTTCTCCATATCAATTTATGTTATATTTAATATTTTCAATCATATTTTATTTTGCTAAATGTTTGCTTAATATAGAAATTATAAAAAAGCAAAGTTCATAAATTGACGTGGCATGTTACTCATTTTAGGTTAAGATCAAGATTTAACGTATTACAACAAATCACATCAGTTTATGAATTTTATCTTCTAAGACTTCTTTGTGAATCTAATACTTCTTACTATTAATTTGTGAATGCAGTAATAGAAAGAATCATAATATTGAAGCTGGAGTATTGATTATGGTTTTGAAGTAGAATGTTTTTACCAAGATTATTGAAAAAAGCTGAATACATAGGAGTGGGAGATTGTTGATCGAGTTTGTTAATTTATATATATATTATCGGTAAGATAACGTGAATACTTATATTATTAAACTAAATTATGACATAAACTACATGGGCAATTAAGATAACACTGCTAGTTCAATCACCCGATCATGAGCTCAATCACATCATGTCTCTCGACATGATATCAAATAAGTGTTACCACTTAGGTGGTTTTCGATGCGATCCAATGCTAGATAGATAATCAACTATTGAATTGTTACCAGAAAAATGTGAAGGATGGGACTGGATAGATCGAGAAAGAGTAGGCTTAAAATCGTGTTTAGTGTAGGGAACAATGATCATCAGCAACATATTTAGTATATATATTTCTTCCCATCAATATTTTGTCTTGATTACTACCCCCTTTCTCCTATATATATGTGTGTATATTAATCTGCAGGCAGTAACGAATCGATTAGCTCAAGATCATGGAGCTCGAGAACAGAATCGTGCACGTGGAGCCCCAGAACACCATGATAATCTTTTGTATGATTTTAGTACAAAGAATGAACTGTGGTTCGATTTCATGGCCGATACTGGCGATGGTGGGAATTCAGCTTACACTGTGACACGTCTACTTGCTAAGCGTTCCATTACTTGTAATGACCTTACCTTAAAACGTGGAGACTTGCTACTCATTGGAGGGGATCTTGCGTAAGTTCGACACTTTGGTAGGATAAGTAATAATATTAGATGTAGTTTTAACTAGATGTGCAAGATATATCCTATCTATTACCCATAAAAATATATATATATATATATATATAGCTAGAATCCACCATTTAAAATTGAGAATAATATTTGGCATTTGCAGTCACGAAGCAAGTGCCGCACAATCTTATGAAAAAATTGAGTAATTAATATGGGATCGATACGAAAAAAACTAATTTTCCAATATCGAACCCCACTTATTTTTAAAACGATTACGCCCTTCGCACTCTACAGCTATATATAAAAGTACTCTTAAAAATTAGATTTTTTCATGTGGCTAAAAAATTTATTGTTTTTTTCTAAACATATTATGTGAGACTTGCAATACATGTTAAGATTGTATATATTTCTCTTTTAAATTATATAAAATCCAGCACAGATTTAGTACTAATATTTATTGGGTACTGTTTATCATCATCACATATTAATTAATATCAAAATTAATGTCATAATTATACTTTATAAAGAAATAGTTATAATGATTTTTTCTAAATAGATATTAGATGGATTAATACCCGTTTTGGTTTATCCCTCGCTCAAAGAGAGTGGATCCCGCTTATCTTCAAAGGGAGTGAATGCGCAAAAATATCTAACTATATCTAGCATTACTTTATATATATATAATATATATATATATGTGTATGTGTGTTATATGTATAAAAACATTGCCTCATTTTTTTTAATGAAGAATTTTGCTTCTGCTATTTATAGGTATCCTAATCCGTCGAATTGCACTTATAAAAAGCGCTTCATACGCCCTTTCAAGTATGCTCTTCAACCGCCAAACAGGCATGAGAGGATCAATCATAGTGGTGGACCTCAGTGTTTTGTCATTCCTGGAAACCATGGTTGGTCCAAACTCGCTCTTATGATTTGGAGACTGATCAATTGAATTTCTTTCCATTTTTATGTCATATGATCAATTGCTTAATTGTCCTTCCCATTCTTTTGGTGATGTAAGCATGCATGTCAATACATAAATGGTTAAGAATATAATTTAAAGAGAAATATTTTGACTGTAAAGTGATTATATAAAAGTAATCTCACAAACTAATATGACTTGATGTGGCGTGTCAAATTATAAAGCTAATTTATTTTAAAGCAGATCTTACAGGTCACATGAAGTCAGTATATTAGTTTGTGAGTTTTTTTTGTGTAATGTATTTGTGGCTGTAACACTCCTCTAATATAAATATCTTATTCCAAAAACTTAACTTGATGTTTCAGAATTAATTAGTAGTAGTTTTAATTATTTGTATTTATATTTCTGAAGTAAATATTTACTACACATATACATGCACATCCCCAATAATGCATGCATTTTGCTATACGTACGTTATGTTTATGGTAATATTATTTTCTCATTTTTGGGGCTGATAGATTGGTTTGATGGTCTTCCAACCTTTACGAAGTATATATGTGAGAAGAGGTGGTTGGGCGGATGGTATATGCCTCAAAAGACATCTTATTTTGCATTGAAACTTCCTCAAAAATGGTGGGTTTTTGGTCTCGATCTTGCACTCGAGGGTGATATCAATACATACCAATTCCAATTCTTCTCAAATCTTGCAAGTGAAACGGTACTATTTTCTTGCTTATCTTTCTCGATCACTAGATTATTATTTTTGCAGTAGAAATAAGTAATTAATTGACATTGAGTTCTTTTCACAATTATTTACATAATATTATAATTTATTTTATAAAAATATCATTCATTCAAAGCAGATGATAATTATCACGAAAATAGTTATGAAAAGATCACTACTATATTTCGTCACTATTGCCATACATTTCTTCACTGTGGCATTGCTGTTGCTTAGTGTCATCATTCTGATTTTGCTTGTGGTCCTTCCAATATTCATATTTTATTTCGTGAGACTCCCCCTCAAAATGGGATAGATATTATATACTTATTTAGAATTCTCATCTTAGACAATAGAAACTGGAGAGTAGAAATTGATAATTAAGGCTTTAGAGAAGATGTCTGCTAACTGGAATTTTGAGGCTTTGTGAATAGATATGATGATCCCAGCTAAAACTTTCTCACGAATAAAGTGGCAGTCCAGTTCTATATGCTTAGTCATTTCATGAAAGATAGGGTTCTTTGTGATATGAATGGCTGCTTGGTTCTCATAGAACAAGAGAGCAGATTGTGCATGATCAATATTGAACTCTTTTAACAAACCAAGGAGCCACATAATTTCACGGCTTGTAAAAGTTAGTGCTCTATACTTTGTCTTAGTTAAAGATCTACAAACAGTCACTTGTTTATTTGATTTTCAGCTTATTAATAAATCTCTAATATACATGCAAACACTTGTAATAGATCTCCTAGTCCTGAGGCAAGCAACCCAATCAAATTCACTATATATCTTTAGATGTAGGGATGCTTTGGATGACAAGAAAATGCTCTGGCCTATGCATCTCTTGAGATACTTGAGAAATCTATAGGCTGAGTGCAAATGAGCTTGTGAGGGTCTATCCATGAACTGACTTAGAACATTTATAGCATAAGTGATACTTGTTTTGGTAATGGTTAAGTGGATAAGTCTTCCAATGAGTATTTTATAAACTATAGGGTCTTGAAGAAGTTCATCTGCTGTGTGGCTTGATTTGTGATTCAGCTCAATGGGTGTAGAGGTTGTTTTATGCAAAGTAAGCCTGCATCTTCCAATACTTTGAGAATATATTTGCTTTGGCAGAGATTAATTCCAAATGATGACCTTGCAACCTCTAGTCCTATGAAATATTTGAGAGATCCATGGTCTTTGATTTTGAATTTGATTTGAAGAAAAGCCTTGAAATCTAACTCTTCTTGAGAGTTACTCCCCATTATGATATCATTTACATACACAATGAGTGTGAATCTTTTTTTACTAATAGTAAATAAAGAATAGTCAGATTTGGATTGATGAGATCCAATTGAAGTTGGTGAATTGGAAAATTTTGAGAACCATTGCCTCGATGCTTGCTTAAATTTATAAAAGGTCTTGTTCAATTTGTAAACCAATCCCCCCCCCCTTTCTTATTTGCTCTCTTGATGTGGCAATCTAGAGGTATCTCCATATAAATGTCTTCATCAAGATCTCCATGTAGAAAAGCAATGTGGACATCCATTTGAGATCAATACTAGTTTTGAATAACTGCTAAGGCAAGGAAGACACGAGTTTTAGTGCGTTTAGGAAGTAGGCTAAAGGTCTCTTAGAAGTCAAAACCTTCTCTTTGAATGTATCATTTGGCAACAAGTCTAGTTTGTGCCTTTTAAAGAAGCCATCAAATTGACTCATACTTTGGAGACATATATGTAACCAATTGCAATTTTATTTTGGGTGGGGAGGGGGGTAAGGAGGTGACAATCCAAGTGTTATTTTCCTCCAAGTCATTGAGTTTAGCCTTAATGGCATGTTGCCAATGCTTACAACTTCACTATAGGGTTTGGGTTCAAAGAGCAATGAAAGTGAAATAGAAAAAGATTGGTGAGATGGATAGAGATGTTTATAAGTTAAGTGAGCATTGAGTGGATGAATTGTTGAAGATGTAGAAGAGGTATTGGGGGGCTAGGATTTTGCTATATGGCAGTATATTGATGGACATAGGCGGGTTGATGTGTGATAACCCGATATTTTTCCTACTGAACTTCTCATGATGGGAATGGTTATAATTTCTTTAGGATTAATTTAGTCAATCTTTCAAACTTTTTGGAAATATATTACTATGTATTTTGTTAGGCCTTCTCTTGTATCAGATAATGATAATTTAGGCTCTAATAATGTGAGGATTCAAATGAGACCTATAAGGAATGTTTGGAGGCCACGGTTTGGATTCATTTGGAAGGAAGTTCTAATTTCATCTATATTTAATTTTGATTGGGAGACAAGTTCAAGTGGCATGTGGCAAAATGATTTGAGTTATACCTACTTTTGTCTTCTTTCTAGATGACAGAAACGAAATTAGATGGAAATTGGAGGATTTTGGGATATTTGGCAAGCTAAGGATACGTTACCTTTTGGAATTTCAAAGTATCAAACATTTGAAAAGTTAAGTTGGGTAAGTCTTAGCAAAGAAATTTAAGAGAATCAAGTAAGGATTCATCTTTGGATGAGTTTTGGCTATTGGATGAATTTTAGTAAGGAGAACCAACTTATGCCTATTATTTTAGGTTGTCTATGCAAAGATCATTTTCTTAAGAAATAAAGAACAACTAACAAAGGGGTGATAGGATGCACATAGAGGCATCAAGTGCAAACAAAAATAATTGGGTAATTTTCAACAGTTTTGATGTCTCTTTGTAATCTAGACATAACTCTTTCACATGATCTCCGTTTGAGATAATTCAAGATGCTATGGAACACCAGGAGAAATAGCTACAACTTTTATATTTTGAGTTTTAAGAGATACTGTGAGGACCCATAATTTTACTACCTTTATAATTTAATATTTATATTACTCTGGCACTTAATTATCGACTTAACTTATCTGCTGTGACTTTTATTTTATGCATGTCATGTATTTACACACAGTTAGCACTTGACGTTGGAGTGAGTGGCCCGCGTTGTCATCCTCCCGAAGTCTCGATTCTCGAAGTGAAAATTTGGGGCATCACATGTGGTATCAGAGCGGTTTGGCTCTGGGTAAATCCATACGTTACCTTGGGCAATACCAGATAATCTTATTTGTTTGTTGATTTGTTTGTTTTGTTTGTTTGAATTCGGTGAGCGGGGTTGAAGGTTCTTTTTGGCAGGACAATAGTGAGATTGCGTATGCTGTAGACAATGCCAGATGATGATTTGCTGCAAGGCGACGAAAATTTTACCTTGGCTAGAGCTTTGAATTAGACGATTAACTTTCTTTAGTAGGGTTACCAAATGCAATCTAGGGTTGAGCATGAGGGATGCTCTTATGAGTGATAGTTGGCACACCGAACTCCACATTTGTCAGGTGAAGAGGATCCATTACGGGCTGATAGGTGGATCAAGGATCTCGAGAGGACTTTCAAGATTTGTGGCTTCACGGAAGCTCAGAAAGTTCTATATGCAAGCTACTTACTCCAGGACGAGACAGCGTCTTGGTGGGAAACAAAGTGAGAACTTCTCGAAGAAGAATTAGAGTCATTCGCTAGCATGACTTAGGAGCAATTTAAGCAAGAGTTTGATGATTTTTTCTTTCCAAAATCAGTTTGGCATTAGAAGGCTCGTGAATTCACCAACTTGACTCAGGGAAATATGACCGTCGAGGAGTATGCCTGCAAGTTCATGGCACTCGGGAGATTCGCCAGTCACCTTATAGCAACTTAGGAGTTGCGAGTGGAGCGTTTCCGAGAAAGTTTGCACACGAAGATTCGTCGACATGTGGCTTGTCATCAGGTGTCAACCTTCTAGCAGCGCATCTATTGTTGAACGAGAGTTCGCTATTCCTATTGGTTCTCCCCCAAGCCAGAAGAGAAGAAGCTTTGGTGAGGGCAGTTTTGGGTCCCCACAGAAGTTCATATCAAGGGTCGGAGCTCGTCCTCAACCATCTACTGGAGTTCGTATAGGAAGTCGAATCCCAGTTTGTGAAAGATGCAACAAAACTTATGAAGGCGAGTGTCGTCAAGGAGATAATTGGTGTTACAATAGTGGCTAGACAAGACACTATGCTCGTGATGCCCAAGCACAGGTCAGAGAAGCTGTGGAGGTCATTACAATGGCAAGTCTAAACAGAATAGCCATAGCCAATGCAAACTCGAGTTTTTGTTTTGAAACTTGGTGATTATGATGAGGAAGCTCCAGAGGCATAGGATGTAGGAGTTGTTACAGGTATGGTTTGATCTCATCTTTGGGTTTGTTGAATTGTTTGGTTTAATTCTGGTTATCAAGTTGGTAGATCCTAATCTTGTCAGGAAGAGTTCTTTTGCGTGAATTTCATGCTTGTACTTTGTTTGATTCGGGTGCGTCGCAATCTTTTGTGTTGGCCACGTTTGCTCATATTTGTAATCTCGCGCTAGTGCCTCTATCATAGTCTATGGTAGTGGCCCTACGTAATGGTGAGACAGCGTGTTGCTCTAAGATCGCTTTGGGTTACCCTTTGGGTTTCAAAGATTGGACACTCGACATAAATATGATTGTATTTAAGTTGCTTGGCTTCGACATTATCATTGGCATGGATTGGTTGTATTGGCATTTTGCTAGTATTAATCATTGGAGTTAGGCTCTCATCTTTTCAGTATGAGGAAATTACTAGTTGAGAGTTCACAGCAAAACGACGAAATTTTGGTTACGACTCTTAGCGTTCGTGTTGACGATTTCGCAGAATTAAAGACTTTTCAGAGAAATGATCCGAAGCTACTTAACATCCAGAGAAGATTTAGAAAAGATAGAGGACTTGCACATTTCAGCTTGGATAGAGAAGGAATCCTTCGATTTCATAATCTTCGAGTGATACCTTCAAATTCAGAATCTAAATAATGGGTTTTGGCGGAAGCCCATGCCGCTCCCTATTCAGTTCATCTTGGGAGCACGAAGATGTATCAAGACTTGAAGAAAAGCTACTGGTGGGAAGGGATGAAGAAGGATATTGCCTTGTTCATCGTAAAGTGTACCACTTGCCGTCAATTTCAGGCTGAACATCAGAGATCCACTGGTACTCTTCAACCTCTTCCTATAACTGTGTGGAAGTGGAATGACATTGCAATGGATTTCGTAATTGGTCTACTAAGAACACCTAGCTGGAAGAATTCAGTTTGGGTGATTATTGATCGCTTGACTAAAAGTTCTCATTTTCTGCCAGTTACTAATACTGACACCTTGGGTAAGTTAACTCGGCTGTATATTAAAGAGATCGCGTGTCTTCACGGAATACCTAGGACTATAGTGTCGAATCGAGACCCTCGGTTTACGTCTCATTTTTGGAAAAGCTTGCAGTCAGCTTTAGGCACCAAGTTAAGGTTCAGTAGCGCTTATCATCCTCAGACAGAAGGACAATCAGAGCACACCATTTGGACTTTTGAAAATATGCTGCGAGCTTACATTGTGGAGTTTAAGGGTAGCTGGGAGCATCACTTGCCTTTGATAGAGTTCGCTTATAGTAGTAGTTTCCACAACTCCATCCAGATTGTCCCGTATGAAGCCTTGTATGGGAGAAATTATAGATCGCCTCTGTTTTGGGATGAAGCTGGCGAGAATCGATTGCTTAGACCTGAGATTATGCAAGAGATGAAGGACCAAGTTCGGATCATCAGAGACAAGATGGTAGTAGTGAGAGTCGCTAGAAGAGCTTTGCTGACATGAGAAGAAAAGACTTGTCCTTTGAAGGTGTTTAGGTTTACCTTAAGGTATCCCCTATGAAGAGCATCAAGCGTTTTGGTAAGAAAAGAAAGCTTAGTTCAAGATACGTTGGTCCTTATCAGATTCTTGAGAACATCGAACCTTGCTTATTGGATCACTTTGCTAGACTACTTTAGAGATGTTCACGATGTCTTCCACGTATCGTCACTAAAGAAGAGTTTTAGTCAGCAAGACCCGTGCTTTGTTGACCCAGAGAGTATTCAACTTCAACCAGATTTGACTTTTGAAGTTGTGCCAACTCAAATCATGGACTGGAAAGAGCAGTAGCTAAAGTCCAAGACGATAACTTTAGTTAACATATCGTGGGGAAATCCTCTGACTTAAGATTTCTCTTGGGAGAAAGAAGCGGATATGAGAGAGCGATACCCGTACTTATTCAAAGACCAGTAGATGTTTTCTCTTAAGGGGGGAGGATATAAGCACCCGTAATTTTACTACATTTGTAATTTAATATTTATAACACCCTGGTACTTAGTTATCGACTTAACTTATCTGCTACGACTTTCATTTTATGCATGTCACATATTCACACACACTTTGTACTTGACATTGGGGTGCGTAACCCATGTTGTCATCATCTCGATGCCTCGATTCCCATGTTTCTGTAAGTGGGAATTGAGGGCATCATAGATACTGGCTTAATCAAGGACGAAATTGGGTTTGAAGCTAATGCACCTACAATTGATCCAAGTGGTGGCCGGGTGCGTGCTTCCTATAGTTTAGTCGAATTCTTCTTTATCCACTTGTGCCAAATCACTCCAAACTCTTCACTCAATGAAAATTACACATCAACAAGGGACTTACAAGTTTGAAAAGGATGAAACAAAGTTGAATATGACATCTAAAAAGTAGATTATTTATGGAAATGAAACTCCACTAGTATTTCAAGATATTTTTCAAAGATATGGTCCATATGGATGATGATGTGAAACTTGCCTAATTTTGTCATCTTTTATACAAATGGAATAGGTGACCTATATGTCTTCTAGAAACTCAAGCAAAGAAGGCAATAGTATGAGAGTTTTAGTCACACAAGTAAGGAATTTTCGAAGAATATTCTCACTCAATGGAAGCCAACGGATGGGACTATTTGGAAAAGGGTAAACCGACTTTCTTCCTTGTCTTAAGCTAATACATTTTAGCTCACATCTTTGGCGAGAAATGGGACAAGTGGCAAGTGAATATTTGAAGAAAGAAACTTGGACTTATCTTTATAGAATTTCGGCTAAAATGGAATACAAAGGGGGATGAATAGCCGAATAGGAACTTTGTCTTATCTCTTAAGTATCTTCAAGATTTGGATATGTAATTTGTCATGGCATATGCCACCTAAGTCTAAGAAGGAATGTGAGTGCTCTAAGGTCTAAGTGGACACTTGGCTGAGGGTATCAATTTTCAAATTTCTAGTCATTTCCTTACCCCTAAGTAGCGCCCAACACTCTTGCACACTCACATTTCTTTTTCTCAATTGTAACTCTTGGCCAAACCTCTTTCGCACCCCTCCATCTCTTTTCTTTCTTCTCTCCATCTTTCGAGCACTTTTCCCTAGCTTACTTAAGTGAGTTTCTTTCAAGAATTTGGTGGAGGACTCTATCTTGCAAGGAAGTCTCTTTGGTTATCTTTTGAAAAGTTGTAAGTGCCCTAATAACTTAATTTTAGTATTTTCATATATATATATGTATATATATAATTGATGAACTTATTATTTAGTGCTTTATTTGTTATTTGGGTTTTTAAAAAATATCTTTATCATTAGTGATGGATAAGTAGTCCACGAATACTTTATATTAGTATTTGATTGATAGGTGTTTAGGTTCAATCTCCTTGTGTTTATCTAAGGTGATAAATTAAGATTTTGTTCAAATGGTATAGTTAGAGATATATGATGAAAAGTTCAAGAAAAGAAATCAAGGAATAAAGTGGAGAATTGTGGAGTAAGGCTTCAAGTTATGGCATGATATGTTTAATGACAAGGAATTGAAATTTTGGAAAAAATACTAAGTTTTTGTCTCCTTATGGATGACAAGATTATAAATTGGATTTTTTAGAGAAAATAAGAAAGTATATCATTTGAATTTGAGGAATAAGTTAAAGATATGTGATTGGTTTGAAAGGAAGATTATATGGTGAAGAGGAATTGAGGAAAATGATTTTAGAAGGCATGATTGGTGTTTTAGGCCTAGACTATTTTAAGGTTAGGATTTATTTGTTTTATTTTCCTCTTTAATATAATGTGTATGATTTCTTTGAAAAGATTTATAAGCATATGTTTATCATGTATATTTTTTGATTTGGTAAACATGCATTATACATCACATAAATCATGCATCATGCATGAGAAAGTCAAAGTTGCATGCATTTTTATAAAATTCCCATGAATTGAGTTATGATGGTTTTCAAAGAAAACAAGAACAAAAATAAGAAAAATGAAAAGTCGCGTCATGATAGTGAAGACGATTCGATCTGTCGGAATACTAATGTACCAATGGTGAAGGTGTTTTGATCTGCTGTAGATAAATAAAATGTTACGTCATAACGGTGAAGGCAATTCAATTTGCCGTATGACTGACATAACCAAGAAATTTGACGGTGAAGACATTTCGATCTGTCGTCATACTAAGAAATCTCACAGTGAAGGTGTTTCGATCTACCATTGTAATTAAGGAAAAGTCGTATCAGGACGGTGATGGCGATTCGATATGCCAGATGACTGACATGAACAAAGGAACCCAACGGTGAAGATGAGTCGATCTATCATTGTGGTTAAGAATAAGAATGATAGTGAAGGCGATTTGATTTGCTGTCTTTTCAAAAATAAGAAGAATATGAACAAAGACATGTAATGTTAAGAACTTTTTGAAAGACATGATTGCATGCATACAAAAAGTTTTGTTTACGCGTCAGAGGAAGTCTTTTCATGAAGCCGTGACAATTTTTACCAAAAGTGCATCATGTAAAAGTCATCTCATGAGTCTCATGATCATGGTGTATGCATTTGCTTATATATATATATTGACGATGCTTTCATTATGTTATCTGTGCACTTATTGAGATTTTACAAAATCTTACTATTTTAATTTTTACCTGTCATTTCTTACGGAATGATAGATGTTAGTATAGGATTTAATGGCTCAGTACAAGACTCAGTCTATTCATAGAAATCTGAGGAACCCCTAAAGGAAGGACAAGAGGGGTAGTTGTGTATTTGTTCTTTTGGGATTACAAATAATGATATGTACTGTAAAGAATCTAGTATATTACGCTTTATTTCTTATGAAGTTATGAGTTTTAATATAGTTTACCAAGTGATATTCATTAATATTTAGATTTCTTTGTCGATAATTTGAAATTTACCTTATTCTGCCGCGATATATATTTTATACTACTATTAGGTTAGGTGCATACATATTATTTTTCGACATGAACGAGAGATTTGAAGCCTAGTGTTACATGTATTGACGCTTCAATTTACGTTAAATCTCAAACGTAAATTGGAGACGTCACATGATGTCTATTTCTAGTGGACCTTCGAAGAGGGAGGGAGGCATTGAGTTCATCACTAGTGTGAAGATGAGGTGAAAGAAGGGAGGGCAAAGGAGATGGAGGATTAGAAGGTGGTTCATGTTGTCAAGGAGTAGGAGAAGACGATGAATCTTGTGTGAGTGGAGAATATAAAACAGAAGGAGATGTACAGAGCTCATTTGCTCATATATGAGGTAAAACTAGATTTTGTGAAAATGAAGAATGAGTGTTATCTAAGGAGTAATGAAAAGAGGGAGTAAAGGTTGAAAGATTGGAAGGAAAAAACATATTCATGAAAAATAACATTCCTAGAAATGAAGGTAGAATGAGTCTTGATGTCATAGAGTTTGTAACCTTTGACCTTAGCAGGGTACCCTAGAAAAAGACCAGTCTACCTTAAGTTAGCCGAATACTCGAAGGTAAGTATAAGGGGTGTGATGAGAGAGCATTTGATATGGGAATCTATTTGAAAGAAGAGGTGTGAGAATTCTATTACTAATGTATGTTGCATTTAAGGTGGCATCTCCCCAAAATTGGGTAGGAAATGTAGCTTGAAAAAGGAGTCCTTGGGCAACTTTTAAGAGATGTTGGTGTTTCGTTTAAAAAAAATACCATTTTGTTGAATAGGGTTATACACACATGATTTTTGGTGAACGATGTCATGATTCTTGTAAGAGTAAGCCATGTCAAGCTCAAGACATCATCAGTTCTAATTTTATTAACTTTGCCCATTGAATTGATTTTGTATGAAATGAAAGAATGATTGGAAGAGTGATCTTGTATTTTAGTTTCATTAGTAAAACCCAAGTGACCCTTGAGTAGTCATCAATGTTAGTTAAGAAGTAATGAAAATTTGAAGTGAAGTTTGAGAGTATGGGTCCCATATATCACATTGTATTAAATCAAAAGGAAATGAACTAGTGGAAACACTTGAAAGAAAGGAAATGTGTTTTTGTTTAGCTAAATGACAAATTGTACAATAAGATTAGTCCTAAGACTTTACATTAGGTACATGAGAATTCTCTTAAATTCATTCTTTGGGAAGATAAATTTCATAATCTAAAGTGCCATAGATCGAAATCTTGATGTCTAGCTACTTAATTGAATTGAGTTTGACTAAAGAGGATTGAAGGAGGAGTGATGTTGATATCATTTGGGCAATGTAGTAGATAATGGAGGTTAGCATGAACCTTGGCAAGTTCAATTTTCATCCATGAAGAGAGGACTTGAATGAAGCAAATATCTTTAAGTAAAAACAGACATGTTTGAGTAAACATACTAATTGAGATGAGATTGAATGTGAATGAGGGCACACATAAGACATCACTTACAAACAAGAAATCTAAGAGTTTAACAATGCCTATACATGTGACTTGAGTCTTTGTGCCATTTAGGAGTTGTACATAGGCTTAAATGCTATATCAAGAGGAGTCATCAAAAAAAGAGGTAGAGCACACTATGTGATCAGTGGCTCTTGTGTCCATGATCCATGGTGTATTATGAATATCAGAATTCCTAGAATGTGAAAGTGAAGTGAGTTTGTAATGATTTATGGTAGAAAAAAGAGAAGAATTAGTGGGTATGGAAAAATCTGAGACACAATGATGATTACGTGATAAGTTTGAGTAAGATGTGGTTTAGAAATTCGGGTTAGAAGTGATTGGTCTAGGAGGTGCAGGGGTTGGCAGTAATGGCTTGATGATCTATCCCAAGTTCAGTTGAGAGAATTAATCATTGATAAGAGCCATAAAGTGTTGTAGTTATGCCTAAGAGAGGGTTAATTGAGAAGCACTTCGAGCAGGTTCTTCTTGGCCATAAGCAATAATCTGACCACTCCAGTGGAAACTAGAAGAGCTAGGAAGAGTAACCTGATTTGCAAAATGAGGTGCAGTGGAGGCATCTCCAAATTTTGATCTGGTAAATCTGAAGTTTGTTGGGAAGCTTATTAACTTGTAGCATTTATCCTTTGTGTGTCATATCTTCCCACATAGTGACAAATAAGTTATGGTTTCTCCTATAATGCTCCGAAATTCTCCTTAAAAGAGCATAAGAATCGAGGCGTCGAGATGATGATAATACGGGTCACGCACCCCCAAGGTCAAGTGCTAAGTGTGTTTAAAAAGCTATAGTGTAAAATTAAAACGCACAGCGGACGAGTTAAGTCAATTACTAAGTACTAGAATTTTTAGAAATATTATATAAAACAGGTTAACACAAATTCTCCAACAGGAGATTTAATACAGTCATTCCAAAGACAAAACATAATGATACATAATTATCAAAAACGGGATTAACAATTCCCAAAATAATAAATTATAATACCATACTTCAACAGCGGAGCCGCTTACTCAGGCTTAGTTTCCTCGACATCTACATCCAAAATCTATGACATCAAAAATGGCATCGCAGGTAAGTACAACCCAAACAAATCATAAGATATAAAATATATTCATACAACAACAATACGCATGAACACGACACCATATGTATGAAGCTCAAAATCATCCTCCTCAAAATAAATAAAAATAACCACACACACCAAAATCTCATTTTGGCTCAAGATAGACTCCAATAAAAACATTCATCATTTTCCAGAAAATAATACACGTAAATCTTTTAAAACCACAACCATTTTCCCAGAAAACGGTCCACGTAAAACTAATAATCAAAACCCGCAATTTTCTTAGAAAATGGCCTCAACATCCATTTTATTAACCGTATGCACCATAATCTTCCCTAGATACTATCTATACACCCTGGCTCTCATCATCACACCGTAGGTAACGACCACGCATGTGACTTCGAAACGGACGATACTCAGCTAACCGCGCCTAGCATGTACCATGACCAGGCATCCCCTAGCTCCTGCCAATAGAGGAGCCACGGAGTCGGCACGAGAGCATTACCATCACCTCCGATCCCGTCATCACCCGGCGACAACCCATGGGATATCACTCAGTATATTTCGGTCCCATATATCACATTGTACATAACATTAATTATTAGTTCCACCGAGATAATACCCCATCTCGGCTTGGAGTCGTGATACACACGCACCCGAAAGCCATTTACAAATTTGAAAACCCAGTTTTCAAATTCAACACATGAACATGCATGCAATTATACGAAAACCCAGTTTTCCTTTACAAACATGAACATGCATGCATTATGCAATGTATACGACATCACATAAAATAACCAACAACTACTAAATTCTAACACCAATCAACACATAGATGTTAATGCAAAAATATATTTAAAACTTAAAGTTCATTTGGAAAATACTTACAACTGGTAAAAACATAGATCTTCGAACAAACACCGATCCACATCACTCATAACGAGCACTTTGTACATTGCGTTAGGGTGCTCGGTTTGACACCAAAATTTAGGAAAATACTCATTGAAGAGTGAGGAATCTTATGAAGGTAGTGGTGAGGCGATGCAACCACCGGAATGTGGCAGATCAAGCCTAAAATGGGTGGAAACCCATTTTCAGGTTTGGGGTTGTACAAGGAAGGTGGGGCCGTGGATGGAGAAACTGAGTTAGGGGGGGTGGTCGGCTGAGGTCAAGGAACATTTTAGTGGTGGAGATGAGATCCAAGGTGGCCGGACGGCGGCGCTAGGTGAAGAAAACCGCATATGGGTGTTTGGAATACCCATTTTGGGTTGGGACCATTTATGGCTATCGTGGATGGTGCCGGCGGTTAGGCATGATGCTGAAGGTCATTGGGAGGTGGTGGAAGTTGGCGGTGCAGCTGGGTGGCCGGCGGTGGTCGAAAAGCATGCGAATGTGTATCACAATACTCATTCGAGTTTTAGGCCGTGTAGGGGAGCTGAAGTTGTCGTGACGCATACCGATGGTAAAGAAGACTCGCGGGCATGTGGGGGAGGTTGTGGGTTGGGCGATGTCGCCGTACGATGGCGTACGGCGGCATTGGGTGGAGAGGAAAAGAACGGCGAAAGAAAAGAAGAACATGGGAAGGGGTCGCACGGGCTGGGGGAGAAAAGCGGGGGAAGGAAAGAAAAAGAAGGAAAAGAAAAGAAGAAAAAAAGAAAAAAAGAGAAAAAAGAGAGGGGAAAAAAATCTAACTAGAAATAGAGTACAATAAATTAAATAAAAACCAACTGAAAATGCTACAATTCAATATCAATAAAATAAAATATTTAAAACCTCACAACAAACTAATTTAATTTAAAGAATAATTTATATAAAACACTAATTTATATAAAGAAAGTACATCAAATAAACTCACATAATAAATAAAGAAATTTAAATCTAATAATTAAAATAATTACCACACATTAAAATTAATAAGAAAAATAACGTAACTCAACATTTAAATATAAAAATAATGTAAAACTAATATTAACTAATTAATAGTTCAAATAATAATTTTAAACAAATAAAAAACAACCAATATTATTATTAAAATAAATTAAAACAATCAACAATAAGAATAAAATAATAAGTAAAAATACACAAAGTCTGAGATCTCACATCTTCTATTTCTTATGGAAATTTTGGTAAACAAGAAGGCCATAAGGTTCTATGGTGGGTAAAGCCATATTTCTTGCTTTCCTCTACCTCTCTCCTCTTGTAAAATCAATGAAAACATTTTGTCTAGAGAAGGTAAGAGACTCAACAAAATAATCAGTCCTCTTGCAATATCATAGCTATCATTTAAGCCCATTAAAAACTTAAACACATAATCTCTTTGTTGGACTTAACCAACATTTTTCAAGGTATTACATGTACACTGTTCACAAGAGCAACAAGGAATGGGTTTATAGCTATGCAATTCTTTCCAAATAGCATTAACTTGTGTGAAGCAGTCACTTACAAAGAGATGCCCTTGAACAATGCCACCAAGCTTGTGTTGAAGGTGATAGACCTGAGCTCATCAAGTTGTACAAAACATTTCTTAAGTTTGCCCCAAACCTATTTAGCTGAGGGCATGAAAACACATTAGAGGCAATTTTTATTTTGAAATACAATTTAGAATCCATACAAGGAGGATGTTGTTGTATCGCAAGAATGAAATATATGAGGCGTCAGATAAGTCGGGGGTGAAAATGGGAATCTAACTTGTTCTTGATGGAGATAGAGAGTAGAGATGATATGCTCCAAGAGATATAGTTGGAATCCGTTAAGAGAGGTCAACCCAAAGTGGTCAACCCAAAGTTTTGAATGCTGCTTTGGTAACCATTTCGGTTAAGGCATTAGAACAAAATATTTCGATACCAGTATAGTTTTGGGATAGTCTATATATAGCAAAATTAACTATATATGTATAAATTATATTTCAAAATAGCATAAATGCAAATCTCAAAAAGTTAAAATACATATTTATAAAATTCAATAATACTTGTAAGTTTTCAAGCCAACTATCGAAAAAAATATTCACTCATCTTGAAATCGAAAAAGGGAATATGGATTTTATTTTCAATCTTTGAGAAAATGGGATTAAAAAAAATTTAAGACAATAGTTAGAATGTGTGAGAATTGGAGTGAAAAATTATGAAAATACATTGTAAATAAAAAAAAAAACAAAAGTTCGGTTAGTAAACTGAAAATCGGCCAGTACAGCTAAAACCGACTAGTATTGATTGAAACAAACTAAGATGGTCGGTATTTGATCCAATACAAAACACCTTATATATCTCTCATATCAGTTAATACTAGTGTCTGATACAGTACATATAACAATACAGGTATGTTGTTCAAAACATTAGATGAGAAAATGACAATGTTTGTATTGTCACTATGATGCAAGAAGAAGAGACTGTTTGGATCCTCAATAAGAGAAGAAGATTAGGAAGAAGAGGAGGTCTTGTTTGTGAAGAGAAGGCTGTTTGGAAACTAAGAAAACATAGCAGGAAAATTTGACTACTCTATACCATGTTAGAAAGAGGAAGAGAAGCTAAATGCAGATCAAAATTAGAATTTTCTCATTTGAAGGGAACCTTGACATACATAGGCTTCTGCTTTATATACACAGAGCTAAAAGAAAAATATCCTAAGCTAACTTTTTCCTCTAGTGAATTACGAAGAATATTGTGTACATGTGCGTGGAGATTACAGTTAGGTAGTGCTTTGCATCATGAATTGTCCTAAATACCTGTGCTACTACTATGAACATTTTGTACTGCCACTGTGAGTGGTCTACTTCCATGCATTTCCTCATTACTGCTACACATTTCTTCACCGCTGTATTATGTTGCTTAGTGTGATCATAATTCCCATTTTGATTGTTGTCCATCCCATATATCATATTTCATTATGTGAGACTGCCAGGGTATTATTGCAGCTAGCTAAAATCCTCAAGTTTTTGGAGGCCATATCATGATTAGAGCCATATATTACTCTTTTTTTCAAATTATATTTCATAATTTTTTTTTCAGTCTTATATATTAATCTGGATGATTTCTCGATATTAATGTCTAAACATCATGTGTAATAAATAAGATCGGAGAAGACGATGCTGTGATCGTAATGACACACCAACCAGACTGGCTTGTTGATTGGTACGAAAGTGGTACTCATGTTAAAAGGGATAATCTGTCAGAGTTGATCTGTAACATTTTGAAAGAAAGGTGTAAGCTCCGAATTGCTGGTGACATACATCACTATATGCGTCACGAAATGGTTGAATCGAATGATGGAGTTTATGCACGACATCTGCTTGTAAATGGTTGTGGAGGAGCATTTACCCATCCTACCCATGTCTTTGATGGTTTTAAGGATGCTCATAATGTTTCCTATGAGTGTAGAGCTACATATCCAGACAGAAAAACATCTCTGGGGGTAATTTTTTCTACTTCCATGGATCCCCCCTATCATGAATACCAATCTCAAGTTTCATAAACATTTTATCTTTTGTTTCTTGGTCATAATTTTCCTTTCCATTTACTTCAGATTGGATTTAGAAATATTTGGAAATTTCGAAAGGAGAATTCGCAATTTGATTTTGTTGGGGGCATTATGTACTATATGTTGGTCTTTTCTATGATCCCACAGGTAATTTCCCACTATGTGAATCAATGGCAGTTACCCTAATTAATTTAGTATCAATATGACTGATCTGATCTTCTTTTTGGGGGCCTAGTGTGAGCTTGATCACGTCTTTGGAGTAGATTCCAAGTTGGGTTTTTGGAGAACTTGTTTCCGTACGCTCTGGAATGCTTTTATATACATGCTGGAACACTCTTACGTTTCTCTAGGAGCTGCTATGCTGTTAGTAGTCGCGGCAATGGCATTCATACCTTCCAAAGTGCCATGGAAGAAAAGGGTAGCGATTGGAATTCTTCATGTTTCCGCACATCTCTCTGCAGCTCTCATTCTTATGCTAGTGTTGGAATTGGGTGTTGGTGTGCTTGTCCATCATAAACTATTGGGAACTTCAGGTTCGTTTCCATTATTTTCTTGCTTCATAGCTTTATATGTTGTAAAAAGAGGAATGTATGTGTCATGTGTGTTTGTGTGTGTGTGTATATATATATATATAAATAATTTAGTTATAAAGAAATTATATAAAAAGTAAATTCACAAACTGATCTAACTTGATACTGTACATCAAATTATAAAATTATTTTCAATATATAATAGCTAGTAGCTAGAAGATCTAGTGCATTACGTAAAACCACATCAATTTGTAGATTTATTTTTGTATAATTTCTGCGTATCTGTAGTAATTTTCACATACACACATATATATATATATATATATATTATATAACAATTGGTTATTTTCAATATCATAAGGATCTCTTATTCATCTGAGTTGTTTGTGAAAGAAAAGTTTTTTTTTTTCTCTTTTGAGCCAGGGTATCACTCTTTATATCGATGGTATGAATCACAAGAAAAAAGTAGGCAATTTGGTCTTTTAAATGGCACACGAGCTGGTTTAGAACAATGGATTTCTGACCTTTATTCTACATATATCAAGAATCTCATGTTTGCATTCGATGTGCCAGAGGTAAGAAAAGATCTTCCTGTTGCAGAAATATTAAAATCGATGCTGTTTTTTCTATTTTTCCTAATTACTAAGGCGCATCATGATTTCATTCGAAATCATGTATTCTCAGCTAATGGCAGTCACACGGATCAATATTTGCAAGAATGGGATGGCATCTCTCTCTCGATTGGATACTATATTTTACTATGGCTCTGTGTTCCTTTATTTCTGGCTCTTGTCAACGCCTGCAGTTTCATACATCTTTGGAATCTATCTATACCTCTGCGTCAACTGGTTAGACTTGCATTATGACGAAGCCTTCTCCTCTCTTAGGATTGCCGATTACAAGGCTTTCACCCGATTTCACATCAAACCTAATGGTGATCTCCATGTTTTCACCCTTGCAGTTGATAAGGTAAATAGCCTGCATGCATCATGCATCAATATTCATTCACTACTTTTTTTTATCATTTTTCCTATTAATAGCCGGAGCCCATAGGGGCAAGTTAATTCCAACGTAGTCACCTAAATAATACAACACGAGTCCTTCTACCGATACCCAAAAAAGGTATCTATAGTTTGGAACGACTAGTGTAAATATATTTTTTTAAATATTTTTTATATATATTTATTTTTAAAAAAATCAATCCACTACTCACTTCGTTAACAAACAAAAAAAAAATGATCAGATTTCTCAATCATGTTTTTGGTCCATAAAGCATTTTCATACAACACATATATCACAACATGTGTCACGGATATTTGACTGCCATGTCAACGACGATTTAAAATTGAGGATGGACTGCGGCTATCACCAATTTTCTGCCACGTTTGAATAATATGAAAATGTTTCATTTTATTTTATTTTACTATTACAACTTTTTAAATTTTTACAATAACCAAATTTCAAAATAATAATAATATTAAAAAAATATCATTTTTAATAATATTTTGTTCCACTTTCATATCATCAACTCATCACATTTCAAGTACTCACTATATATCTAAACCACATCTAAATTTTATTAACTGTTAGACATTGAAAAACTACGAAAAGATTGAACGTGCCCTTTTTTTACGCTCTTCTTTGTAATTTTAACCCATGTTATCATATAGGTCCCACTGGACTGGAATTTAGATAGTGAATGGAGAGCGGAAAATGAACAGTACCAAAACAGGTTGAGCCACGATAGAAATTTTCCCAGCATATGGGAAGCAGGGCCTGATCGGGACAAGGACCCGTTAAGGACTGTGAGGATCATTGACGAGTTCGTCATTCATTGATCGAATCGGCATGGATTAGGAGAAATTTCAGTCCAGGGGAAAGTCCTTTGATCACGAAATTGTATCGCTTCTTGATCACCATATCATCAAAACATCCATGATCCACCTCAATAATCCTTAAATAATGTGTTTCCATGGGAACAGCCAACAGGGACACTCACGAAGCTTTATTGCACGTACGTTGCTCATTTTGCCTTTGTCTTTGTTATCTGGTCCTGGGTTATTTTAATTCTTGAGCTCTCTTACTAGCTAGCTAGAAGAGTTATTTCTAAGTACGTACACTGCTAGAGATAATATCAAATCTTGAATTTGATTTAATTATTATCCTGATTTTTAGAATAATTAGCATATTTATATTATTTTGCTCAATATAATTTTTCTATAAATGAAGACCATTCTACGTGAAAAAAAGGCCTAGCTATTACGGCGCTCTTATTTCTACCGCGAAACAAATTATTGGGAACAAGTACTAATTGCGACGACTTGAATGTCCTTGAATTCTAGCACGGAATAACTTATATTGAGCAAGTGAACAGTTTTGATTAAATTATCAATTTTAAATTATGTTATTTGAGAGTCAATACTGAAGTATATCTTTTATTGTAGGGATTTATATGAATTTATTGAGAGTTCTAGTGCCAAGTCTAGTATGCACTACAAGAGAATAGGATTTTTGAGACAAATTATTTTGTCTTAAAAAGCAAATTTTTTGTCCCAAAAAATCTTTATAGACAAAAATATTTTGTCCTAAATTTGTTTCAAAAAACCTGTCTCAAAAAGTTTTTAGGGACGAAAAATGAATTTCGTCCCTAAAAATGATTTTCAGAGACAAAATCTCACTTGCCCGTCCAAATCCATTCGGACGGATTTTTTATTTGAGACAAAAAAGATTTCGTCTCAGAAATCCATTCGGACAAAAATTTCAGCCTTTTGAACTGACGGTTTCCGTTCGAACTAATAAATATTTCGTTCGAACAGATTGCCTTATTTGAACGAGGTTAGCGTCCAGACGGATATTATCTGTTCGAACGAATAAATTTATTGGAATAAAAATCTTGTTCGAACGGACTCTTTTAGTTTAGACGAATTTTAAATCATAATTTATCATTCGAACGTATACAAGAGTTGTTCGAACGGATATTATCTGTGTAACGAATACAAGAGTTGTTCGAACGATACTGCTATACAGATTACATTTAATTAAAAGATGTATTACTATTATAATAAAAATGTAATGTGCACATCAAATGTATTCAAATATTATTGTTAAACAGAATAATAAATGTATAATTAATAAGAAAAATAGATTTTAAGATCGTGATGGTAGCACAATGTTTTGAGATATCCTCTGCCACTCTTCAAACATTGCTTGAGTCCTCGACTCCAGTCTCTATTCTATTCTTGACTCTAACTCTGCTACTTTATCTAATCTGATCAACAACTCTTATTCCTTGGACCTCAAACGTTCTATCTCAAGTTGTGCTGCTTTCAACTCCTTAATTTTATCTTCATTGGATTTAGCCTTAGAAGAGGATGATGAATTGGAGGATGGCTTCACACAACGCCCTAAGCCCCTCAAATATCCAGAACGTGATCCAAGAACTTCAGATAGGATCTGAGCATCATTGACAGATGATTCATCATATGGACCTGCAGTAGCGTCCTTTAGAGATTTCATTTTTTTCTACAAAAGAAAATATTAAAGTTAGTATAAATAATAGGAATATTCTATTAGACTTGACTTAATATACTTAAACTTACATAATTTGCCTCAGTTTCAGGACTAGTCCAAACATCATCACAATTTTTATGTGTTTTAGCATATAAATGGGTTAGATCAAAGTCACCAGAACTTTCAGCTTGCTGTAAAAGAAAAATTAAATTAAAACTTGAAAAAAAAAAGTGGATATTTCAACATGAGACCGGAGTTAGTAGTACTAACCATTTTTTGATGTAAACGATGAAAAGACCGAGAACCTGCATGATGGTAAATCTTTAAATTTGATTTATTTACTTTGATCATAGCACTTCGTTGCTTTACAAAAAAAAAAATATATCATAAATTTCAAATTCTAATACATATAAAATTTTCTATTAGAAAATTATAAATGTGATATTACCTTATAAGCAGAATTTTCAAACAAATCACAAACCTTCTGCCATTCGGCTGGTGGTATTGCTTGGAATGGATTTTGGCGTACCTCTGCAGCAGTACTGAATTTCTCAAAATGTGCATGGCACCGACCTTTGTACCTCCAGAATGCAATCGACATTAGCTCCTGAACTGTTTTTCAATGCTCTCGTCGACTAAAATCTAGATCAAAGTCATCATTGAAAAAATTATAAATAATTAGTATAAATACAATTAGTATTAAATTTGAATTTTCTTGGGATGTAGCTCATTACCGAACATCGATTTTTTATGTGATCTTTTACATCTTCGGAAACGTTAACCCAGTAGGCAGCTGACATCGGAGCATACTTGCGAGTGAGGGTACCAATATAAGTAGAAAGTCATGCTTGTGAATCACTGTGCCCACCAGTGTAACCCTTAATATATCAACTTTTATTTTACCCATTGTTGCCCAGATGACTAACACAAGAGGGAGGGTGAATTGAGTTATATTATAAAAATTAACACTTATAAATCAAATACACAATATAAAATATAAACAGAATATAAAGCAGCAAGAAATGTAAAGAGTAGGGTAAGAAGAAGCAAACTCAATATTTTTACGAGATTCAGTTCCACTGCCTACGTCCTCGCCTCAAGCAACCCCTTGAGGATCCCAAATCCACTATTTAATCTCCTTTAGGTGGAGATAGAAACATATTACAACTTTAAGCAGCACCGCTCTAAAGAATCCGTATAGAACACCGTTTACACTTCCAATCACCTCACATTTGGTGATTTAACTATTCCCCGTGTAGAACACCTTCTACACACACAAGGGTTATACGCACTCTCTTACAAATACAAGAGTTAATAGTGGGTAGACTATCAAAGTACACTCCTCAATGAGTGAGATAGAAACAATATAGGCAACCTATATCTCTCTCAAAAGAACAAGAGTTAAGGCTCAAAACTTTAGAAAATAGAGAATGAAAGTTTTGAAAGAATGATGCAAAACTTAGCAATAGATGTGTAAGCTCTTGTTGTGATTTTTGCAAAACTCAAGTGAGCTATTTATAGGCAAATGAGTTTTTAATTTCAAATTTGAAAAGATTCACATGTCAAATAAGAACATTATTCGCTTTTCAAAAAATTCAAATAAAAGTATTTTTTTTTACATTTGTCAAAGACAACTCCATTCATTTTTTAAAGAAATAAAAAATAATCTTTTACTTTTCATACATGACAAAATGAGCATGATTTATTTTTCAAACTAAATCATCTTCTTTTTGCATATGTCAAAAAAACACACAACTACCCTTTAAAATTTTCAAACAAAATCATCTACATTTTGCATTTATCAAAAAAACACACAACCACCCTTCAAAACTTTCAAAGAAAATATGCACATGTCAAATATGATAATCAATCATTTTACAAATTCAAAATTTTTTTTATATACATAAAAAAATAATTTTCGAAATTATATTGTTTGATGATATTATGCACATGTGAAAAACATAATTTTCAAAACTAAGACATTTAAAGATGTCTTGCATATGTGAAAAAAGTAATTTGATATTTTATGAGAAAAAAAGAGTAATTTGGAGCTTTAATCTAATTTTGAATTTTATCAAAAAATGTACAAAAATAATCTATGAGCTTCATTTGTAAACTCAACTCTTTCTTACTCATACTTGATTTCTTGATGTGTTTAGCTCTCTTTATATGTAGACAACTTGAGCTTAAGTTTTAAATATTATTTGTTATCATCAAAATTTATACGTAGATACAAGACTTGAAACCTTGGGTTCAACAATCTCCCCCTTTTTGATGATGACAAATACTTAATAGAAATCTGCGACCTGCAGTAATACTTAAACTCCCCTTGAAAATATGTGTTAGTATTTCAAGAAAAATATAAACATAATTCCAGCATATATAACAGAGTTAAAAATCTAAATATTTACGTCTAAAAATTTTCTCCCTTTTGGCATCATTAAAAGGAATCGCAATTAGTTTCAGTAAGATTTTTTTTCGCAATAAGCGATAACCAAATAAAACGGTGCGTTAGTAGAAGCTGTAGAGAGTTGAATAATTGGAACCACCCATGCCCGACAAAAACTACAAAGGCTGGAGCCGAACTTTATTGTCTTGGTGCAGAAGAAAATTTAAATATGCTTGATATTATTGACGAATTATATGTTGCAGAGATTTGAAGTTGAATAAGTGAAGTTATCCGTGTCCAACAAAGGCAGCAAAGGTTAGAGGTCTAACTCTCGCAATTCGGTGCGGAGCCACGCGTGTCTGACAAAAACTACAAAGGTTAGAGGCCTAACTTTAGCAGTCGGTGCGGAAGCAGATTCAAATCCGCGTGATGTTGTTGAAAAATTAAATATTATCGAGATTTGAAAGTTGCTGTTTAAAAGACCATTTTTACCTGTCGGATACTCAAATAAACTTTCACACCACTCATTGATCCAGTTTCTGTTTATTTAAAACGATAGAATGACGGAGAAATTTTCATCTAATAATATTCCAGATTTGAATTAGGAACCGTCTCAACCAGTCATTTTATCTCATGAGGTTGTCAATACCATGATAGAAGCAGAGATGCATTGTTTTGGTAGGACTGATTCTGAGGTTGTTGCAGCATCAAGAACTCTCAGTGCTCAATATGCTGCCTCTATTACAACCATGTGTCAAAGATTACTAGCGAGGGTAAATGAGGTTGATCGACTTAACAATCACATATCTATTCTGCATCAAAAGCTTGCAAATAAAGGTAGAAAGAATAAGAGGTTTAAAGTAAGAAAATAAAAATTTGAGAGAATTAGCTCATGTTCTGAAACTTCGAATAGAAAGATCGGAATGAGTGAGAGTTCAAGCACAGAGTCAACATTAGCAGATAATGGTAGCATTTCACGAGAGAAATATAGACAATCTGCAATAAATCTCGCTAGCTTAGTTTGGTAACTTTTGACAATATGCATTCGGCATATCTTGTAAACTTGACTAAGTAAGATTTGAAGAGATGACAATTTGTCTTGTACTTATTTCCATCTTTATAAAAGCAATCCTTAGCTTTATCTAATTCGCAACAAATTTTCTTTTCATCTCTGTAGTTCATCTTCATTCTCACTCTACAAAATTTCAATGACTCATCAATTTTCTTTCAGTGCTTCTCATGATCAAAATATGAGATATTCTTCACCTCAAACTATTTCTGCATCTGTTGTAGGTGCCATGAAGCAACAAAAAAGTGATTTGGCTAATAAATCAGATCATGATGCCATTTACGAGCTTGTGAGTCTCGGAACTCGATACTCATCGTCCATTGTCACTTTTTTTGCTCAATTGCAGTCCAAAACCAGCGAGATAGAGAAGCTTAATGAGAAGATCGATATTTTTCAACGACATGTTCAAGAGTCTAACAAAAAAATAGTAGACTTAAAACAACAGAATAAGGATTTAAAATCCTTACTTGCCTCTTCATTTTGATTGCCTAATCCTTTAGACAAGGATAGGATGATGATTTATGAGGAGTAGATGCATTTGAATAATGAGGCTAAACGTCTTAAGTTTCTGTAGATCACTTGAGATAATGGAATAAAAGTATCTAACAGATATTCATGACATGCATCATTCCTATTTCTCTTCTAATCATGCATAGTTGGTAGAGGTTTTGTGAAAATGTCTGCCAATTGATTATGTGTGCTAGTGAATTTTAATACAATATCGTCCTTTTGCACATGATCTCTAAGAAAATAATATCTAATTTCAATATGCTTGGTCCTAGAATGTTGTATTGGATTCTTTGAAAGATTTATAGCATTAGTATTATCACATTTAATAGGAATATAATTGTACATAAGTTTAAAATCCTCAAGTTGTTGCTTCATGTAAAGAACTTGAGCACAACAACTGCCTGCAGTAACATATTCTGCCTCAGCAGTAGATAATGTAACATAATTTTGCTTTAGACTAAACCATGAAACAAGTGCATGACCTAAAAAATGACATGTTCCACTAGTACTTTTTTGATCAACTTTGCAACTAACATAATCTGCATCTGAATAACTAATAAGATTGAAAGAAGTGTGCTTAGGATACCATAACTCTAGGTCAATGGTATCGGCAAGATATCTAAAAATACGTTTGACTGCAATCAAATGAGATTGTTTTGGAGATGATTCAAAACGTGCACATAAGCATACACTGAACATAATATCAGATCTATTAGCTATCAAATATAATAAAGTACCAATCATACCTCGATATACCTTTGAGTCCACTGGCTTACCACTTTCATCTTTATCAAGTTTGGTGGTTGGACTCATTGGTGTTCCAATTACCTTCGCACCTTCCATATCAAACTTTTTGAGTAACTCTTTGATATATTTTGACTGATTAATGGATGTTCTACTTTTTGCTTGCTTGATTTGCAATCCAAGAAAGAAATTAAGTTCTTCCATCATGCTCATTTCAAATTCTTCCTGCATGCTCTTAGCAAAATCTTGGCACATATTTTCATTAGTAGCACCAAATATTATATCATCAACATAAATTTGGACTAGAAGAATATCATCCTGTTCATATTTGATGAAAAGAGTTATATCAATCTTTTCTCTTAAAAAACCTTTTTCAATCAAGAAATTACTAAGTCTCTAATACCAAGATTTAGGAGCTTGTTTGAGTCCATATAATGTTTTTGCGAGCTTAAAAACATGATTAGGAGAAATATGATTTTCAAAACCTAGAGGTTGCTCAACATATACCTCTTCATTTATAAAACTATTTAAGAAAGCACTTTTAACATCCATTTGAAAAAGTTTGAAATTTTTATAACATGCATATGCAAGTAACATTCGAATAGCTTCTAATTTTGTGATAGGTGCATACGTTTCAACATAATCGATTCCTTCTTCTTGATTGAAACCATGGGCTACAAGTCGAGCCTTGTTTCTAGTGATGATTCCAGACTTATCTTTCTTATTTCTAAAAACCCATTTTGTTCAATAACAGCATGATTTTTAGGTCTAGGAACAAGTGTTCATACATTATTTCTTTCAAATTGATTTAGCTTTTCTTACATAACTAGAATCCAAGATTCATCAATAAGTGTTTCATCAATATTTTTGGGTTCAATTTGAGATAGAAAAGGAGTGTGATTACAAATATTTCTAAGAGATGATTGAGTACTTACACCTCGTGAAGGTTCTCCTAGAATTTGTTCCACTGGATGATCTTTCCCATGTTTCCACTGTTTGGTAGCATCTTGTACTAAATCTTGATAATCTTTCTTGATGTCTCCATGTTGGACTTCTTCCATTGTATTCTCTTTGTCGAGATTAAGACTATTTATATTATTTGTACCTTCTAGTTCTTCATCAATAGATTTCTTGGAGAATAGAGGATTAGATTCATCAAATACTACATGCATAAATTCTTGTACAGTCAAAGTCTTTTTATTGAATAATCTATAAGTTTTACTATTTGTTGAATACCCAAGAAAGATACTTTTATCAGATTTTATATCAAATTTTCCTAAATTATCTCTGTCATTGAGTATAAAACATTTGCATTCAAATACATGAAAGTAACTAATGTTGGGCTTTTTCTCATTCCAAAGCTCATAAGGGGTTTTATCTAATTTAGACCTTAACATAACTCTATTTATAATATAACATGCAATATTTACCGCTTCGGCCCAAAAATAACTAGGTAAACTATTTTCATTAAGCATTGTTTTTGCCATTTCTTAAATAGATCTATTCTTCCTCTCTACTACCCCATTTTTTTGAGGAGTTTGAGGAGCAGAGATATTATGTAGAAAACTATTTTTATCATAAAAAAACTCAATATCTTTATTGACAAACTTTTTCCCCTTGTTATTTCGGATGTTTGAAATAGTATAGCCCTTTTCATTTTGAATTCTCTTGCATAGTTTGGTAAAGGCATTATATACTTCATCTTTATAAGTGACAAAGATGACCCAAATATATCTAGAAAAATCATCAACAATAACAAATGCATAACATTTTCCTCCCAGACTTGCAACTCTGTTTGGTCCAAAAAGGTCCATGTGTATTAGTTGCAAAGGTCTAATAGTGGAAATATATTTCTTGATTTTGAAAGAAGTTTTTGTTTGTTTACCAAACTGGCATGCATCACAGATTTTGTCTTTAAAAAAGTTTGCTTTTGGCAAACCTCTCACAAGATCATTTTTCAAAAGTTTGAAAATAAGTTCCATGTTTGCATGGCCTAACTTTCTATACCATAACCAACTATTTTCATGTTGAGCTGATAAATAAATAGTATCTTGTGAGGCAATTTCTTCAAATTCAATTGTATAAACATCATTGTTTCTAAGAGTAATAAAACAAATATTGCAATCATGATTATTCAAAATAATGCACTTATCCTTTTTTAAGGTAACTGTAAATCTTTTATCACATAATTGACTTATACTTAAAAGATTACGTTTTAGAATTTCAACAAGTAGAACATCTTCAATTATGAGAGAAGACTTATTACCAACTTTACCTAATCCCACGATCTTCCCTTTTGAATTGTCTCCAAATATCACGTGTCTTTCTTCTTTAAGAGTAAGATCAACGAACTTAGTTTTATCTCCTGTCATGTGTCTTGAACATCCGTTATCTAAAAACCATCTTGTTTTATTTATGGAAGACTTCATGCATACCTACAAAAATAATTAAAATAATTTTTCTTGGTACCCATGTTCTTTGGGTCCTTTATTTATTAGTATTAGAAGAAATAAGATTCTTTGGTACCCATATGACCCTAATAGTCATTGTATGTTTTCTTCTAATAGGACAAGCATGATAGTTATGACCATTTCTATTGTAAAAATCACAAATAACATGTAACATACTTGAAGAACTTGATTGATTGTAATAATGTCTTTCTTTGATAAATCTATTTTTAGGAAAAAAAATTTGAAAGTTTGGTTTTGATTTAATGGGTTTATCAAATAAATTTTTATAGGGTTTGAGTTTTTCTTTTGACATGTATCCCAAGTCTACCTTATCAAAAACACATATTTGATTACCAAGAAATTTTTCGAAATTTCTTTTTCCATTTGTGAAATTTTCAACAATTTTTTCTAAATCAGCTACTTTCTTTTTCAGTTCATCATTGTCATCTTTTGAAACTATATTTTCTTTTTTTAAAATATCAATTTCATTTATTAAAGAAGAATTTTTCTTTTTGAAAGCTGTATACTTAATACCCAAATTTTCAAATTCCTCACATACCTCTTCCAAAACATTTTGCAATTCTTCATAAGAAAGATTTTCAAGATTTATTATCTCAAAATCATCTTTAGCCATAAGACAAATATTTGCAGATTCTTCATTACTTGCGTCGCTGTCTGAGCTACTTGAATCATCATCCTATGTAGCTTTCATTGTTTTCTTGCCTTTGTATCGATCTTTCTTTAGCAGAGGACAATCTACCTTGATATGTCTTGGCTTTTTACATTTATAACAAATTAATGAATCATTTTAACCTGTATCTTTATTGGAAGATTTTTTGAAGGGTTTTTTTGGAGGAGCTTTATTATTCAAGAATTTCTTAAATCTTTTTATGATCATTGCAATCTCTTCGTCATCGCTTTCACTTTCATGAGGAATGGCTTTGAGTGCAAAGCTCTTCTTTTGCTTTCCTTCTTCTTCTCCTCTTTTCAATGTGTACTTATGGGTAATAAGTGACCTGATGAGTTCATTTACTTCGAGTTTTTTAAGATCTCTAGTTTTAAGAATTGCCGTTACTTTTGATTCCCAACATTTTGGTAAGGAGTTGAGAATTTTCCTTACTATCTCCAAGTTGGAATAAACTTTACCAAAAGATGTCAAACTATTTATAATATTAGTAAAACGAGTATACATAGAAGAGATAGATTCATCATCATTTATTTTAAACAATTCATATTCATGCATAAGAACATAAATTTTTGATTCTTTGACCTGGAAGTTCCTTCATAGGTTACTTCCAAGTTGTCTCAAATTTCCTTTGCTGTCCTGCAACTCATTATTCTGTTAAATTCATTACCATTGAGAGCATTATTCTCTTCCTTTTTTACCTTCATTCCATCAACGATTTTTGTTGGAATATAAGGCCCATTTACAATACATTTCTAGATTTCTTGACCTTGAGACTGAAGAAATATTCTCGTTTTAGTTTTTCAAAAAGTATAATTATCTCCACAAAATAGCGGAGGTCGACTACTGAAATGACCTTCAGCGAAAGTAGCTGCAATGTTAGCCAAATGATCTTAACTCAACAGATAGTTAATCTTATAACAGAGTCTTTGCTCTGATACCAATTGTTGCCCAGATGACTAACACAAGAGAGGGGGTGAATTGGGTTATATTATAAAAATTAATACTTATAAATCAAATCTACAATATAAAATATAAACAGAATATAAAGCAGCAAGAAATGTAAAGAGTAGAGTAAGAAGAAGCAAACTCAATATTTTTACGAGGTTCAGCCCCACTGTCTACGTTCTTGCCTTAAGCTACTTCTTGAGGATTCCAAATCCACTATTCAATCTCTTTTAAGTGGAGATAGAAACCTATTACACCTTTGAGCAGTATCGCTCCAAAAAATCCTTGTAGAACACCCTCTACACTTCCAATTACCTCAGTTTTGGTGATTTAACTATTCTCCAAGTAGAACACCTTCTACCTACACAAGGGTTATACGCACCCTCTTACAAATACAAGAGTTGATAATGGGTAGACTATCAAAGTAAACTCCTCAATGAGTGAGATAGAAACAATACAGCACAACCTATATCTCTCTCAAAAGAGCAAGAATTAAGATTCAAAACTTTAGAAAAGAGGGAATGAGAGTTTTGAAAGAATGATGCAAAACTTAGCAATAGATATGTAAGCTCTTGTTGTGATTTTTGCAAAACTCAAATGAGCTATTTATAGGCAAATGAGTCTTCAATTTCAAATTTGAAAAGATTCACATGTCAAATAAGAATACTATTTACTTTTCAAAAAATTCAAATAAAAGCATTTCTTTTTGCATTTGTCAAAGACAACTCCATTCATTTTTCAAAGAAATCAAATCAAATATTTTTCTTTTCATATATGACAAAATGAGCATAGTTTATTTTTAAAATCAAATCATCTTCTTTTTGCATATGTCAAAAAAATACACAAACACCCTTTAAAATTTTCAAACAAAATCATCTACATTTTGTATTTGTCAAAAAAATACACAACCACCCTTCAAGAGTTACAAACAAAATATGCACATATCAAATATGATAATCAATTATCTTAAAAATTCAATTTTTTTTTATATATATAAAAAAATAATTTTCGAAATTATATTGTTTGATGATGTTATGCACATATGAAAAACATAATTTTCAAAATTAAGACATGTAAAGATGTCTTGCATATGTGAAAAAAGTAATTTGATATTTTATGAGAAAAAAGAGTAATTTGGAACTTTAATTCAATTTTGAATTTTATCAAGAGATGTCCAAAAATAATCTATGAGCTTTATTTGTAGACTTGATCTCTTTCTTGCTCATACTTGATTTCTTGATGTGTTTAGCTCCCTTCATGCGTAGACAACTTAAGCTTGAATTTTAAATATTATTTGTTATCATCAAAATTTATACGTAGATACGAAACTTGAAACCTTGGGTTCAACAATCTCCCCCTTTTTGATAATGACAAATACTTAGTAGAAGTCTGCAACCTGCAGTAATATTTAAGCTTCCCTTGAAAATATACGTTAGTATTTCAAGAAAAATATAAACATAAATCCAGCATATATAACAGAGTTAAAAATCTAAATATTTACGTCTAAAACTTCTTCCCCTTTTGGCATCATTAAAAAAGAACTGCAATTAGTTTCAGTAAGATTTGTTTTTTCGCAATAAGCGCTAATTAAATAAAATGTAGCCCCCATGTGAAATATTAATTTACGTCTAAATGTTCACTGTACGTTTTCATATGAAATATTAATTTATACAAAAATACTAATATCAATTATTTTAGTTTTACGTAAATTCATTACTAACCTCAAGTCGTGCTCAATTTCTGCACAGTTATTCAGGACATACCATCGAGTTCTATACAAATCTCATCCACACAAATCGTAACCCCCATGTGTGCCCATTGGACCTACAGTTTGTGAAAATACAGAAAATGATGATGAGACACCCGTCATTCATAATTTCGATTCGGTCTCATAAATCTGGTATCAACCCTACGAAAATACATTGATCAAAAAGTGTGCCATTCATTATCAATGTAGGACTCTACAATCGAACCTTCTGGATGAGCCTTATTTCCCACACTTCGCTTATGCTTTTCTAAAAATTGCTCAATTAGATACATCTATCTATATTGAACCGGGCCAGCAACTAAATCCTCACGATGTAGGTGAACAGCCAAATGAACCATTACATCAAATAAAGAAGGCGGGTACAAACTCTCTAGTTTGCACAATATCACTCGGATCTCAGCCTCCATTTTTAACAATGCGTCAACTTGTAACGTCCTATCACAAATGCCTCTGAAAAATGTCCCTAACTCTGTAAGAGCTGTACGAACATCTCGAGTAAGCTTTCCACGCACACCAACTACCAACAAATATTGTAAAAATATATGATAGCCATGACTTTTAAGACCAGTTATTTTCCAATCATGTGTAATGCCTTGGTCCCGAAGGTCCATAGAGTTAGGTCATTTTCCTCGAATCATCTCAAATAACATCAATTCATATATCCCAAATTCTCCAATAACCAACTATTATTAAAAAGACACTCCATAATTACTTAACAAATATTCATGACACTCTCCAAGAAAAAAACTAAATATAAACTTTAATAAAATCAAATGACTTCAAACATTTGCAATAATCCAAAACTTGACACACTAAAATAATCAACAAAGATAAATTTTTACTAAGACTCAAGAAAACTTGTATCCACGAGCACTTATTCTCTTATGATCACCAAGCCTCTCTAGTAATGGTTACCCTTGCTGAGATTTCACTGAACCATCTCAAATATCTGAAAAATGTTATTAGAGGAGGGGGTGAGTTATCCACAACTTAGTAAGCAAAGAACATATACTAATGTGCAAACATGAACATTTACCAAAATTCAGAATGCAAAACAAAATATTTCTTACTTTTCAAAAAAATGCATAAGTAGATTATATTATCAAAAATCAGAGCGAAAGTTTAATATAAACAGAAACAGAAAATCCTTTTGGCATAGCATAACTGAAACGTCTTATCAGAACAAAAATACCATGTTTAACCCTCTTGGTAGGGTTGTGCAAACCTCGGTTTCCAACTGAGCAGAAACAGAATGTGAATCTTCCCCTTATTATTCTCAAAGCCCTGAGTACGCACACAGGAAAGACTATGCAGAAAACCATTTTGCAACCAAAGTGGGTGCACTAGAAACAAAATAGTTGGTACCAACCCAAGACTAAACAAAGTGAAACAGAATCAAAAGGTTATGCCAGAGGTTTCAGAAGTCATATCATATCATATCTGAGTACAGAATTTTTTCAAAATAGAACAGAATCAGATCATAAATATCATTTATACAAAAACTTTCATATTTGCTCTTTTTCAGTTTGAAAAATAGAATGCAACAAAATAGCTCATGTCTACACCAGGTCATGCAAGAAAATATTTTATTCTAATACGATTTCTTATGCATATGTGAAACAAAAACTGAGGTGATTTCAAAATTTTTTTTCATAACTAAAACATGCATATTTTCCAAAATAAATCTTAGTTCATATTTTTAATGTAAAGTCTAGTATAGGAACCCCGCTTACCTGACCTTCTTAACTTTTTTGGAGTTATCCTCATAAAGCTGAACAAAAATCAATCTTTACCTATAAAATTGACACTTACTCCCATAAATAATTAATCAATCAAAATTTCGATACTAAAATATCCTATTTTAATTCCTCAAAACTTAAAATCCTAGTATTCCTAATGTACCATAATTCTCCAAGATTCTTGATGTTCATTAAGAAAACTTAATCTGATAACAACCCAAATTTCCGTCTAATTAAGAAATCAAAGTTTTAACTATTTAGTGAAAAACAGCATTTTATGCTAATATAACATGAGCTGAGAAACCATAAATAATAATATAAAATCTTTCTCTAACATAAAATTATCTAAAATTTGCTGAGACCCGCAAATTAAAAATAAGAAACCCATACTTGTAATTTAAAACTCAAAGGTTTCACTACAAAAACTTTTCGAATGTAGCTTAAAAGATATTAGTAAATAAAACAGAAGAAAAAATTTAAAATAAAACTCCCGACCATTTTATGCAAAGCCTAACGTGAAATGAAAACAAAAAATATGAAACAAAGCTTGATGATAACAACGGCAGCAGTGGTGTTCGAACTCACCGAAAGGAGTCGTGCGCAGAGCTGGGAGGGCTGAGGCCTCGTCGGCGAGTTAGCTGCTGGAAACAAGAAGGGAAGGACAGGCCTGAGGTGGCAAGGTCGGCGCTTTCTGAGGTCTTCCTAAATGACGTTGGTGATTCCACCTTGTCGTGGCTGGTGGCGCCAAGCTGGACAGAGCAAGTGGCGATAGGAGGTGCTCTGTTTCGGGGAACAAAAACAAGGGACGAATGGGGGCTGTTTTCGATGGTGGCTAGTGGCTGCTTTCTTCCATCATTGGTTTAAGGCTGCTAAGGTTGGGTGCGGCTGAGTTATGTAAAGGCTTCCAGTGGCTGGGCACGGTTCGTCGCGGTTCGGTTACTAGTATGAAGGCTGCTACATGACACGGGGTGTAGTGTTAAGCTAGAGGAGGGGCTGCGGCTAGGGGTTCTCTTCGTGCATGCATAAGACAGAAACGCGTGTATATGTGTGTGTGTGTGTGTGTGTGTGTGTGTGTGTGTGTGTGTGTGTGTGTGTGTGTGTGTGTGAACCCTAAAGGAATCGTGTACGCGGAGTGAAGGGCTCGACCAGTGCAAGCCGAAAAACCTGGAGTTGATGCCGTGATCCTAGGTGATACAGGGGAGCGGGCAGATGTTGAGATGGAAAGAAGAAAAGAAAGAAAAAATAATAATAAATAAATAATACTGATACATAGCGGCAGGATTAAATGTAAAGAGAATATATACAAAACTGAAAACCTAGAGAAGAAAACCATAAAAGGAAATTGCAAGGGAAAAGAACATGCGAAATAAAAAGGAAATAAATCTCTAAAGATGATGTTGGGAATTCGGGCTTCCAAATTCCCCCCCACCAGGATCTACTTTTAACAGAATAATAAGAAAAATAGAGAAATAAACACAACACAAGAATTTACGTGGAAAACTCCCAAACCAGGAGAAAAACCACCAGACCCAGAGAAGAAAATACACTATGTGAAAAATTGTTACAATCACACAATTTTTCTCCTCACCCCAACGACACCCACAAAACTTTTCCCACTAGTAAAACTCTAACTTTCACCTCTCTTCCTTTTACATATAAAAAGGATAACAGAGGAATTTTACTAAAGTCAAAAGTTACTAGATAAGTTTCTGACTGGTGTAATTAACTAAGGAGGCTAGGCCTCTATTTATAACCATGGGTCTTGCCCCATCTCCCACTCCTTTCCCATGTGGGATTAAGGAGCAAAACCAACAATCTCCACCTTGCGACTTTGACTGATCCCACAGCCACGCTCCACCGCAATGAGGATCTTCATAGCTTCCGCTATCATGCTCCACCATAAAAGCATAACCACTCAGAATAAACCAATTCCAAGCATTTCATTTCGGCCCATGTCGAAAATAACCTTGCTGAAAAATTATGGTGCAACTTCCACGTTTGGCTTTCCTGGAAGTTCATCAGCCATCGACATGAATTTCCACCACACACCTTGCATCAATGCCAAACCAATGCCCGTGTGCAAACTTGTGGAACAACTAATATTAACACATCCTCTATCATGGCAACTTTGGGATTAGCGGCATGCCATAAGGATATACATGTCTCTTTTTCTATGGAGAGAGACACAATGTTAGCTTCATACCAGTATCTCCATTTACTGACTTGGAACCACTTGCCGAACCGGCTCCACTTTTTCTTGATAACTTTTCTTGACATGCCCAGGTTGTCCACACACCCAGCAGACTACTTTCTTCTTCATGGAGTTCTTCCTCTTCCATTCACCAGCTGTCACCACTGCTAAGTTCTCAAGTGAACCATTACTTCTACCACTTAGCCTTCTTTCTTCAGAAAAAAGTTTACTAGTAACCTCTGAAAAAATTATTTTCTCCTTCCCATGTATCAAAATAGGCTTCATATGCTCATAGGAAGATGGAAGAGACCAGATTAGCCTCAAGGCTTGATCCTCATCATCAATTTCAACTCCAATAGATTCCAGCTCAGAGACAATGCCATTGAGAACACTTAAATGGTCTGTAATAGTCGTACCTTCACTCATCCGCAGTGTATGAAACTGCTCCTTCAGGTACACTCGATTCGAGACACCCTTCGTCTGATACAACTCTTCGAGCTTTTCCCAGAGTCCCTTTGCCGTGAATATTCCATGCACATTTGCAAGAACATTCTTAGCCAGGCACAAACGAATTGCACTTGCTGCTCTCAAATCCAAATCCTCCCAATCTTCATCGCTCATTCCAGATCTGCTCTTTGTTTCACCAGTAGTGCTTGAACCGCTACTGACTTCAGGGATTGGTCTACTTTTCAACGCCTTGTGTAATCCTGATTGAATCAAGATATCCTTGACTTGCACTTGCCACAAGCCAAAATTGATTCTCCCATCAAATTTCTCCACATCAAATCTGATAGGATTTGAAACTCTACCTCCTGACATAACTTCGATGAATTTTACCGTAGAAATGAATAGTACCCACTAAGTAAGTTCCCAGGAAAGATTGATCTTTCCTAGACAGAACTTCAAGGTTCCCAGGAAAGATTGGAGGGTCACAACGGACACACTTAAAATTTCCAATCTCCTAGACAGAACCTCCTTAGACCGTACGTATTCACACTACCACACCAAAACTCCACCCTGTAAAAAGAACCTAGTGTCTCTGATACCACTGTTGGGAATTCGGACTTCCAAATTCCCCCCCACCAGGATCTACTTTTAACAGAATAATAAGAAAAATAGAGAAATAAACACAACACAAGAATTTACGTGGAAAACTCCCAAACCAGGAGAAAAACCACCAGACCCAGAGAAGAAAATACACTATGTGAAAAATTGTTACAATCACACAATTTTTCTCCTCACCCCAACGACACCCACAAAACTTTTCCCACTAGTAAAACTCTAACTTTCACCTCTCTTCCTTTTACATATAAAAAGGATAACAGAGGAATTTTACTAAAGTCAAAAGTTACTAGATAAGTTTCTGACTGGTGTAATTAACTAAGGAGGCTAGGCCTCTATTTATAACCATGGGTCTTGCCCCATCTCCCACTCCTTTCCCATGTGGGATTAAGGAGCAAAACCAACAGATGATACAAGAAAAAAAAAAGTGGGCAACGTATTCTAATAGTGGACAATTGCCGAGAAGATCGTGGAGATTGGAAGAAGGAAAATTTAGAAAATATACGCATGGCGAGGGATCCGGAAAATAAAATTTTAAAGAGTTAGGACTCAAGAGTCCATTGATATAAATAAATAAATAATAATAATAAATAAAACATTTAAAACAAAAAGTGAAATAACTGCTAACACCATGAAATTAGAAATGTCGAAGTCGAATAAATAAAATAATAAATTAAAAAAAAATCAAAAACTCAAACGGGCTTTTCACACTACCTAAACCAAAATAAAATTTAAAAGCAAAAAGGCTCCGAAATTGGGTGTTACAATGTGTTCACATGCATCTTGACATGTTCTTAGCATACCCATCAGGTAATTTGATTGACAATAACCAGTCACAAATCTATTTTCTGGAATCTTAAATAGTTGTGCCAGAATATCATCGCCAGACAGTGTTGGTGGTGATGACCTCCGCTCAGTCTTCCCATCAAACATTGTCCTGTTCGAATGTCATCTATGATTATTAGGTAAATATCGACGATGGCCCATGAAACATAATTTTCTTCCATTTGTTAGCCAATGCGACTCCATATCTTTGTTGCAAACAGGGCAAGCCAATTTATCTTTTGTGCTCCATCCAAACAAGTTTCTGTATGCTGGAAAATTATTTATTGTCCATAAGACTGCGGCATGCATCTTGAATTCCCGCGACAAGGTCGCATCATACGTACTGACACCCAGTTCCCATAACTCTTTCAACTCTGCTATTAGTGGTTATAGATATACATTTATGTTGTTTCCTGGTGACCTCGGTCCTGGGATCAATAAAGCCATCATGAAATAAAGGTCCTTCATACACTTCCAAGAAAACAAATTATAAGGCATTAATATCACAGGCCACATACTATGCGAAGTGCTCATATTGCCAAATGGATTAAAACTATCAGTTGCTAACCCGAGGCATACGTTCCGAGGCTCTTCGACAAACCATGGATACTCTCGATCAAACTTCTTCCACTGTAAGGAATCTGCCGGATGCGAGAGAAATTGATCATTTTGAACTTTTTCTGCATTATGCCAAGTCATATCCTTTGCAGTCACTCGAGAAGTAAACAACTGTTGAAGTCGAGGGATCAAGGGAAAATGTCTCAACACTTTATTCAGTATATTACGCTTATCTGAAGTCCATCTTGACTCATGGCACACTGAACATGAATCAAATTTTGCATAATGCTGCCAAAAGAGTACACAATCGTTCTTATAAGTATGGATAATATTATAATCAAATCCCAATCCTTGCTTCAACTTTATCGCCTCATAAAAGTTACGAGGCACCACATTATCTTGCGGTAGAACCTCTTTAAATAACTCAACTAGCATGTCAATGGTGTTTACAGAAATCCGGCATACTGACTTGATATGTAGCAACCTCACTGTGAATGACAACTTATTATGGCTGGTACACCCCTCATATAGTTGTCGTTGTGTATCTTCCTACAGTCTTGCGAAGTTCTCGTTTCTCTTAAAAGATTGTGAAGATGTTCCTTCTCCATCTCGAACACCAAACATGCCTGCGCCAATATCATCTAACATCTAAGTGATATCCTCTCCATTATCATCACTATCATCAGAAATGACCACATTTGTATCGTCGATATCGATCTTGACATCAGTTTCCTCCATTCGATTGGAATGACTTTCAAATCTAACTTTTGTAGGAAATGGTTCGCCATGTAGAACTCAATGCGAGTATTTATGATCTATCCCATTAATGAACAAATGAGACTCCACTACTACCATATTTAAATAACTTAGGTTCTTACACTTTTTGCACGGACATCTTATAAAACCCCGACTATCAGCACTATCTTTCGCAAACTCTATGAATACTTTCACCCCCAGTGTCTATCTCCCAATAGCATCCAACTTTTGTCCATTATATTTTCGTTACCCGTCTACTGCCTATTAAAAAAAACCTAAATCATTTGATAAATATCATCAGTAATACTGTAATTGATATCCTCATAATACTATTTATTTTTTCTATCTGCACGAATTCCGTTCAAACGTATATTTTTACGTCCGGACGGACATCAACATTCATTCAAACGTGAACAGTTTTGTTCGAACAGAAATTGTGGAGACAGCATACCAGAACCAATCCTCACCATCAACTAAGTAAGCAACAAATACCCAAATAAACAAATCATGCTCGAAATTGGTTATATAATAAAATTCCAAATATCAAAATAAATATGCAAAATCTATATAAAATTACCCCAAAATATCTGTTGAACCCAAGGTTTCAAGTTTCATATAAATCTACAAATGGATTTTGATAATAACAAATGAATCCAAAGAATAAAGGACTCTCAAGCTCAAGTTGTCCACACAATATAATCAAGCACATCAAGGAAGCAAGCATGAGCAAGAAGAGAACAAGTTCACATTAAAATCATAGAGTAATGTTGTAAATCTCTTAAAAATTCAAAATTAGGATTAAGGCTCAAAATTAATATTTTATCATAAAGCATTAAAATACATTTTCCACATATGCATGAATATTTTGAAAATTAAATTTGAAAATTTTGAAAGATGATTGATTGTCATCTTTCACATGTGCATGACATGATTAAAGGTTTGAACTTTGAAAATATTAAGATGATTGATTGTCATCTTTCACATGTGCATGTTTTATTTGAATATTTTCAAAAGTGGTGGATGCTTTTCTTGACTTATACAAAAGGTAGATGTCTTTATTTGAAAATTTTGAAAAGAAAAGTGTGCTCCTTTTGTCATATGCAAAAAGTAAAAGATTATGTTTGAAATTTTTGAAAAGTAAAGTGTGCTCCTTTTGTCACATGCAAAAAGTAAAAATATTAGATTTGAAATTTTTGAAAAGTGAATGATGATGTTTTTGACATGGGAATCTTTTCAAATTTGAAATTGAAAACTCATTTGCCTATAAATAGCTCACTTGAGTTTTGCAAAATTCACAATAAGAGCTTACACATCTATTGCTAAGTTTTGCATCATTTCTTCAAAGCTCTCATTCTCTCTTTTCTAAAGTTTTGAGCCTTAATTCTTGTTCTTGTTGAGAGAGATATAGTTTGTGCTGTATTGTTCTTATTTCACTCATTGAGGAGTGTTTTCTGATAGCCTACCCACTATCAATTCTTGTATCAGTAAGAGGGTGTGTATAACCCTTGTGTGTGTAGAAGGTGTTCTACACGGGGAATAGTTAAATCACCAAGTGTGAGGTGATTGGAAGTAAGAAGGTGCGTATAACCCTTGTGTGTGTAGAAGGTGTTCTACACAGGGAATAGTTGAATCACCAAGTGTGAGGTGATTGGAAGTGTAGAGGGTGTTCTACACGGATTCTTTGGAGCGGTGCTGCTCAAAGGTGTAATAGGTTTCTATCTCCACCTAAAGGAGATTGAATAGTGGATTTGGGAATCCTCAAGGGGTAGCTTGAGGCGAGGACGTAAGCAGTGGGGCTGAACCTCGTAAAAATACTGAGTTTGCTTTCTCTTACCCTACTCTTTATATTTCCTACTGCTTTATATTTTGGTTATATTTTATATTGTATATTTAGTTTATAAGTATTAATTTTTTAATATAACCCAATTCACCCCCCCTCTTGTGTTAGTCATCTGGGCAACAAGTGGTATCAGAGCTAGAGCTCTATTATAAGATTAACTATCTTTTGAGTTAAGATCTTATGGCTAACATTGCAGCTTCATTTGGTGAAGGTCAATCTAGCAGTCGGCCTCCACTCTTTTGTGGAGACAATTACTCATTCTGGAAAGTTAGAATGAGAATATTCCTTCAGGCTCAAGGTCGAGAAATCTGGAAATGTATTGTAAATGGACCTTATATTCCAACAAAAGTAGTTGATGGAGTAAAGGTCAAAAAGGAAGAAGAAGAGTTTGATCGTGAAGACGATAGACTTTATACTTTGAATTTAACTGCTATGAATTTATTATATAATGCTCTTAATGGTAATGAGTTTAATAGAGTAATGACTTGCACTACAGCAAAGGAAATTTGGGATAACTTGGAAGTTACTTATGAAGGAACTTCTCAAGTCAAGGAATCAAAAATTTATATTCTTACTCATGAATATGAAATGTTTAAGATGAATGATGATGAATCTATTTCTAGTATGCACACTCGTTTTACTAACATCATAAACAGCTTGACAGCTCTTGGCAAAATTTATTCCAAAGTGGAGATAGTAAGAAAAATTCTCAACTCTCTACCAAAACGTTGGGAGTCAAAAGTGACAGCGATTCTTGAAGCTAGAGACCTCAAGAAGCTCGAAGTGAATGAACTCATCGGGTCACTTATCACCCATGAGTACACATTGAAAAGAGGAGAATAAGAAGGAAATTCAAAGAAGAGTTTGGCACTTAAAGCTGTTCCACATGAAAGTGAAAGTGATGAAAATGAGGAAAATGACGATAAAGATGAAGAAGTTGCGATGATAATAAGAAGAATTCAGAGGTTCTTAAAGAAAAATAAAACTCCTCCAAGGAAATCCTTCAATAAGTTTTCCAAGAAAGATTTAGGCAAAAAAGCAATGAAAGTTACGTGGAATGATGATTCAAGTAGCTCAGATAGTGAAGCAAGCAATGGAGAATCAGCAAATCTTTGTCTTATGGCTAAAGATGACATTGAGGTAACAAATCTTGATAATATTGAAGATCCTTCATATGAAGAATTGCAAAATGTTTTAGAAGAGGTATATGAGGAATTTGAAAAATTAGGTAGGTATCAAGTATACTGTTTTGAAAAAGAAAAATTCTTCTTTAACAAACGAAATTGATATTTTAAGAAAAGAAAGTATTGTTTTGAAAGATGAAAATCTTGAGTTGAAGAAAAAGAAAACTGATTTAGAAAATATTATTGAAAACTTTACGAATGGAAAAAGAAATTTTGAAAAACTTCTTGGTAGTCAAAGATGTGTTTTTGACAAGGCAGACTTGGGATACATGCCAAAACAAAAATACAAATCTTATAAAAACTTCTTTGATAATCCTTCTACATCAAAATCCAATATTCAAAATTCTTTTCATAAAAATAATTTTGTTAAAAAAGGATACTATTATAATCACTCAAGTTATTCATATATGTCACATGCTATTTGCAATTTTTGTAATAGCAATGGTCATAATTATTTTGTTTGTCCTATTAGAAGAAAACATACAATGACTATTAGGGCCATATGGGTACCTAAAAATTTTATTTATTCTAATACTAATAAATAAAGGACCCAAAGAACTTGGGTACCAAGAATTTTTTTTTAATTGCTTTTGTAGGTATGCATGAAGTCGTCTACAGGTAAAAGTAAATGGTTTTTAGACAACGGATGCTCAAGATACATGACATGAGACAAAACTAAATTCATTGACTTCACTTCTAAAGAAGAAGGATGCATGATATTTGGAGACAATTCAAAAGGGAAGATCGTGGAAATAGAAAGAAAGATCATCAAGACTTAGTACAAGATGCAACCAAACAGTGAAAATATATGAAAGATCATCCAATAGAACAAATTCTAGGAGAACCTTCACGATATGTAAGTACTTGATCGTCTCTTAAAAATATTTATAATCACACTGTTTTTCTATCTCAAATTAAATCCAAAATATTGATGAAGTACTTATTGATAAATCATGGATTCTAGTTATGCAATAAGAGTTAAATCAATTTGAAAGAAATAATGTATGGACATTTGTTCCTAAACCTAAAAATTATGTTGTTATTGGAACAAAATGGGTTTTTAGAAATAAGAAAGATGAGTCTAAAATCATCACTAGAAACAAGGCTCGACTTGTAGCCCAAGGTTTCAATCAAGAGGAAGAAATCGATTATGATGAGATATATGCACCGGTCACAAAATTAGAAGTTATTCGAATGTTACTTGCATATACTTGTTATAAAGATTTCAAAATTTTTCAAATGGTTGTTAAAAGTGTTTTCTTAAATAGTTTTTTTTTAAAAAGGTTTTTCAAGAGGAAAGATCGATATAACTCTTTTAATCAAATATGAATAGAATGATATTCTTCTAGTTCAAATTTATGTAGATGATATAATATTTGGTGCTACTAATGAAAATATGTGTCAAGATTTTGCTAAGAATATGCAGAAAGAATTTGAAATGAGCATAATGGGAGAACTTAATTTCTTTCTCGGATTGCAAATCAAGTAATTGGAACATCAATGAGTCCAACCACTAAACTTGATAAAGATGAAAGCGGTAAGCCAGTTGACTCAAAGGTATATCGAGATATGATTGGTAGTTTATTATATTTGATAACTAGTAGACTTGATATTATGTTCAATGTATGTTTATGTGCACGTTTTCAATCATTTCCGAAACAATCTCATTTGATTGCAGTCAAGCGGATTTTTAGATATTTTGCCAGTACCATTGATTTAGAGTTATGGTATCCTAAACACACTTCTTTCGATCTTATTAGTTATTCAGGTACCGATTATACTAGTTGCAAAGATGATCGAAAAAGTTTTAGTAGAACATGTCATTTCTTAGGTCATGCACTAGTTTCCTGGTTTAGTAAAAAACAAAATTCTGTTACACTATCTACTGCTGAGGCAGAATATGTTGCTGCGGGTAGTTGTTGTGCCCAAGTTCTTTACATGAAGCAACAACTTGAGGATTTTAAACGTATGTACAATCACATTCCAATCAAATGTGATAATACAAGTGCTATAAATCTTTCAAAGAATCCAATACAACAATCTCGGACCAAAGTGCAGAAGGGCGATATTGCATTAGAATTCACTAGTACACATGATCATTTGGCAGACATTTTTACAAAACCCCTACCAGAAGATAGACTACGCATGATTAGAAGAGAAATAGGAATTATACATGCCATCAATATCTGCTAGATACTTTTATTCCATTAACTCAAATGACCTAAAGAAACTTGAGACGTTTAGCCTCATCATTCAAATGCATTTGCTCCTCATAAATCATCATGCCATCCTTATCTAAAGGATTAGGCAATCAAAATGCAGAGGCAAGTAAGGATTTTAAATCCTTATTCTGTTATTTTAAGTCTACTATTTTTTTGTTAGACTCTTGAACAAGTCGTTGAAGAATATCGATCTTCTCATTAAGCTTCTCTATCTCGCGGGTTTTGGACTGCAACCGAGCAGAAAACGCAATGATAGATGATGAGTATCGAGTTCCGAGACCCACAAGCTCGTAAATGGCGTCATGATCTGATTTATTAGCTAAATCAGTCTCTTGTTGCTTCATGGCACCCACGACAGATGCAGAAATAGATTGAGACTGAGGTGAAGGATACCTCAAATCTTGATCAAGAGAAGCACTGAAGGGAATTCTACGAGCCATTGAAAAATTGTAGAATGAGAATGCAAGCAAATTGCAAAGATGAGAAGAAAGCTTGATGCGAAATAGATAAAGCTAAGGATTGCTCTTATAGAAACGGAAAGAAGAACAAGACAAACTTACAAATCATGATAATATCTCATTTTTCAGCAACATCAAGCGGATCAAATCTCTGCACCGAATTTCTAGAGCTAGGCCACCTTTGTAGGTTTTATCAGACACGCGTGGCTCCGCACCGAACTGTCAGAGTTAGACTTCCAACATTTGCAGGTTTTGTCGGACATGCATGGCTCCGCACCGCATTGCCAAAGCTAGGCCTGCAGCTTTTACTGTCTTTGTCGGACACGAATAATTTTAATTATTCATCTTCAAATCTCTGAAACATCTAATTCGTCAATAACATCAGGCGGATTTAAATCTTCTTCCGCACCGAGATGATAAAATTCGGCTTCAACGTTTGCAAGTTTTGTCGGACACGGGTGGTTCTAATTTCTATAGTCTCAATTAACGCAGCGTTTTATTTGCCTATTGGTTATTGTAGGAATATATCTTATTGAGTTAATTATGATTCCTTTTTAATGATGCCAAAAGGGGGAGAAGTTTTAAACTAGAACTTTAATATTGTTTAAATTGCTAAACTTGTTATATATGCTTGGAATTATATTTATATTTTTGCTTGAAAAACTAACGCACATTCTCAGGGGGAGCTTAAGTATTAATACAGGATTCAGGTTCTATCAAGCATTTGTCATCATCAAAAAGGGGGAGATTGTTGAACCCAAGGTTTCAAGTTTCATGTAAATCTACAAATGGATTTTGATGATAACAAATGAATCCAAAGAATAAAGGACTCTCAAGCTCAAGTTGTCCACACAATATAATCAAACACATCAAGGAAGCAAGCATGAGCAAGAAGAGAACAAGTTCACATTAAAATCATAGAGTAATGTTGTAAATCTCTTAAAAATTCAAAATTAGGATTAAGGCTCAAAATTAATATTTTATCATAAAGCATTAAAATACATTTTCCACATATGCATGAATATTTTGAAAATTAAATTTGAAAATTTTGAAAGATGATTGATTGTCATCTTTCACATGTGCATGACATGATTAAAGGTTTGAACTTTGAAAATATTAAAATGATTGATTGTCATCTTTCACATGTGCATGTTTTATTTGAATATTTTCAAAAGTGGTAGATGCTTTTCTTGACTTATACAAAAGGTAGATGTCTTTATTTGAAAATTTTGAAAAGAAAATTGTGCTCCTTTTGTCATATGCAAAAAGTAAAAGATTATGTTTGAAATTTTTGAAAAGTAAAGTGTGCTCCTTTTGTCATATGCAAAAAGTAAAAATATTAGATTTGAAATTTTTGAAAAGTGAATGATGATGTTTTTGACATGGGAATCTTTTCAAATTTGAAATTGAAAACTCATTTGCCTATAAATAGCTCACTTGAGTTTTGCAAAATTCACAATAAGAGCTTACACATCTATTGCTAAGTTTTGCATCATTTCTTCAAAACTCTCATTCTCTCTTTTCTAAAGTTTTGAGCCTTAATTCTTGTTCTTGTTGAGAGAGATATAGTTTGTGCTATATTGTTCTTATTTCACTCATTGAGGAGTGTTTTCTGATAGCCTACCCACTATCAATTCTTGTATCAGTAAGAGGGTGTGTATAACCCTTGTGTGTGTAGAAGGTGTTCTACACGGGGAATAGTTAAATCACCAAGTGTGAGGTGATTGGAAGTAAGAGGGTGCGTATAACCCTTGTGTGTGTAGAAGGTGTTCTACACAGGGAATAGTTGAATCACTAAGTGTGAGGTGATTGGAAGTGTAGAGGGTGTTCTACACGGATTCTTTGGAGCGGTGCTGCTCAAAGGTGTAATAGGTTTCTATCTCCACCTAAAGGAGATTGAATAGTGGATTTGGGAATCCTCAAGGGGTAGCTTGAGGCGAGGACGTAAGCAGTGGGGCTGAACCTCGTAAAAATACTGAGTTTGCTTTCTCTTACCCTACTCTTTATATTTCCTACTGCTTTATATTTTGGTTATATTTTATATTGTATATTTAGTTTATAAGTATTAATTTTTTAATATAACCCAATTCACCCCCCCTCTTGTGTTAGTCATCTGGGCAACAATATCAAAATAAATCTCTAATCTTTAAACCCTAATAATTAGAAAACCAACCTCAACTTTTGCACATCTAACTTCAAATCCAATTCAATAATATTGCCCACAATTAAAAAGCATAAGATGAGAAAACTATCTACCACTTTTAATATTGAAAAATATACAAAAAAAAAATGAGAAATGAGATTTATCTATTCCCTCTCAAGAATATCAAATCTTCCACACTCAAAAATCCTCCTACAATATGCAATCCTTCTCTGCCTCCCTTTTAGTCTACCTCTCTAAAAAATAGTTCAATCTCGAGCAAGAAATGAACTGAAGAGTTGGTGTTCAAATCTGTGAAATTGCGTTCGAACGTAAAATTTATCCTTCCGAACGCCAAAATGTCAAATTGCCGCTAGTTTTCCCGCGAGGAATTTCAACTTTTTGCATTCGAACGGATTATTTCGATGTCGAATGCGTTACTCTAAGCGTATTCGAAGTATTTTCTGTTGGAACGCATGAGAGACCGTTATGACGTATAATAAGTGTTATATCTTAAAAAGTTACACTATTATTATAATACTAATATACTAGATAATATTTAATTATTATTATATATGTATATACTAATATTACTAATACTGTTCTAAATAATCTATATTATAAATTGTATAACCTCAATAAGTGATGACACTACAAATTATATATTAAGTAATTTAAGTAACATGTACCTAATTATTATAAATTAAGCACTACATGTAAATAGTATAATACTTATGTTCTAACTAATATATACTAGTATATACAAAATAATTGATATATATGAAATTGAAGTACTTGATATATATTTATTATATATAACATTATCATCTTAGTGTTATGTATAGTGCATGTGTATTAAGTAATCTAAATAACATGTACCTAATTATTATAAACTAAGCACTACATGTAATGAGTATAATACTTATGTTCTAACTAATATATACTAGTATATACAAAATAATTGATATATATGAAGTTAAAGTACTTGATATATATAACATTATCATTTTAGTGTTATGTATAGTGCATGTATATTATAAAGACTACTTTTAATATTTTATTTTTTACTAAGAAATTTATAATAATATTAGTGTCATATGGTACATAATAATATCATTATAACTAGCCGAACTGATAGCGGATTGCTTAAACCCCAAACTCTCTTCTTTCCGTTCGAATAGATACCCCTCCATCCGAACATATACCCTTATCGTTCGAGCACTTACAAACTACGTTCGAACGCTCAAACTCGTTCAAACGAGAAATATCTCATCCAAACGAATGTCAGGGTATATATGCCCAGCCCTCGCCGAACGCCTCATTTTTTTATCAAATGGTAGATTCCAAAACTCAGTCTCATTCGAACGAGAATCACACTCCACCTTCCCGAAACCATCATTTACAGTGAGATATATAAGGTATGGTCTCTCTAACCCCTCCTATTGGTTGAAAATGGGTTATGAACACCCATTTTTGTGTGGGTCGGATTTTAAATTGAATCCGACCCATTTTTCATAGTTTTTGTAATTTATTTTCTAGTATTTATTGTTTCGGACCTTTAGGAGTGATATTAGGTTGATTTGGTCCAAATAGATTTGAGTTTTGTAGGAAAAAAGTAATGGCAGAGTCAACTCGACCATTTCTCTTTGCAGGGGTTTCCGTTCGGACGGGAATGACCCTCGTTCGAATAAGATGTAGGGGATGATCCTGTTTGTTCGCACGGGCATATAACGCGTTCGAACGTGTTATTTATCCGTCCGAACGAGTAAGCTCCAAACAGAACAGTTTGATATACATATTGGTTTCATTTAGATATTTTGGGTTCCATCAATCCTGTCTAACTTCTTCCATCACTTATTTGTATACAATATACGAATGGTGGGTAGAAGTCAAAAGCGTAGGAGAGATCAGTTGAGCGCTACTAGGCCAGTGATCGCAGATCCAGTTGCCTCCACTCCCATCTCTCCCGCTACTCCCAGTGCTCCTATTCGTAGGTCTGTTCTAGTAGAGCGGCCTATCATTTTGGATAACTTGAGAGAGCTGGAGTGGGAGGGACACACCATCCACCAGATCTTCATGGAGCGAGGATAGACTTCGATCTGCACACAGGAGGGGATCATATATCCTAATATGGTATGCAAATTCTATCGGGTATTGGGAGATCAGCCTGGAGATATTCATCACTACTTACTCATGGTGCGGGGATTCAGCATCACCTTCTCTCCATGGGTGATTGCAAAGTATTTGGATATCCCACGCGTGATGGACGCATATCCTCATCCATCCGCAATAGCAGCAGCGTCTAGATTTGTTAGGGTAGACACGGAGGCTGAATCCTCATCACCTTTCGCTACATGGACTGCCAACGAGTTGGGTACTGGCTCAGATGCTGATGATAGCGACTAGGAGTACGTACCTGATGATGGTCTCACAGACGATCAAGTACATGAACTACTACGGCATCTCGAGGCTCCTACATATGATGACGGGAAGGCCATCAAACAGGTTGACTGCATTCCATTCTTCAGATTGCTGAATCTGATAGTCGAGTACAACATAGACCCGAAAATGCACTAGACAAATTTCGGGATGGATCAGGCACGACTTCTGGTATGGGTAGCAAGGGGGGACCCGATTGATCTAGCACTGTATATTTTCTTCCGCATCAGACAGGAGTCACGATATGGGAGTGGAGGCAGTTTACCATTTGGACTATTGATATCTGACCTCCTACTTCAAGCTGGAGTTACAGAGCAGATTGGTGAGAAAAGAGAACTTCAGATGGGGGCTCTCAACAAGATATCTATCAGTAAGAGCAGGGGGCACCCCTATGTGTGTACTCCAGGGTCAATTGATGCTACTACCAGTGCTACTACCCAGCCTGCAGGATTTATACTGGAGCAGTTGGAGGTGATGGTTGAGCATGTGGTGGAGAGAGTGGCGATCCGCGTGGTAGTAGAGGCTAAGGACCATATCATGAGGAGAATAGATAATGTAGAGACACAGATTAAATCTATGCAAGAGGATATAGATTTGATACCGAAGTAGTATAAGTATTTTTATTTTATGTGTTGTATCGAATAATATTATATATATATATTGAAATATAATTAGTATTTTCTTTTATTTTTGGTATTCATAACAATGTTCTTTTTTTATTTTCGTCATTTTACTTATTACTTGTGATAATAAAAAAAAGAACATTTTAAAAATAATTACATAAAATTAATTTTTGCATTTATAAATATTATAAATGTTTCATAAATCATAAAATATAATATAAACACATTTTTTATATTTTGAAAATGATAAAATAAAATTAATAGAAAACAAAAAATATATATATATATATACGTAAATAGATAGTGATAAAAGATATTAATCATTTCCAACCTGTTGTCCGTTCGAATAGTATAATTTGGGTTCGGACAGGCTTGCAATTCCACCACTATATTTTCCTCCAAATATATTCTATTCGGACAAATATTTCTCCGTTCGAACGTATTTTGCAACTCGTTCAGTTTTTGGGACGAGTTTTAAAAAATGTCTCTAAAAACCACTTTTAGGGACGAAACTTATTTGGTCTTTAATAAATTTCGTCCCTAAAAATAAAATTTGTTGTAGTGATGGCTGATAGTGATTGGAATAAAATGAACAAGAAAACTAATAGGCATATTGGATAGTGGGTTGATCTTAATTTATTCTATCATATATTTCAAGAGAAAAATGCCCATAGTCTTTTAAAAAAATTAGAGTTTTATGAGAGGAAGATAGCTTAAAATAAAGTTTTTGCTATTATAAAACTTGTGAATTTAAATTGGAGGAAAAATCTGTTATTGAGCGCTTAATTGAGTGAATTCCAAAATTTAATAAATTGGTCGACCACAATGAAAATAGTGCATTTTTTTAGCCAAAAAATTGACATTCATAACCCAGATATATGGTGTCGTAAAAAAAAAAAGCATGACCCATTTAACAAAGCACCCAAAATCTCCACACTTCAAAAATAAAAAATAACCGAAAAAATAAAGAAAAACAAAGGAAAAAACATATCAGAACACAAAGCTAGAAGAAAAAAGGGAACTAAGGGATGGACTTCGATCTTTACAATAAAGGCATAGGAAATTGGGTATTGATCATGGGTGATGTGGTGTTAGCAAAACCATAGGCAAAATCATGTGCCACAGCACACGATTTTCCACCTTGAAGCTGCCATGTGAGAGAGGGAGGTAGGGAGATGGTCGTGTAATGCCCCGACTTCGAGGGTCCAGAGAATTAAGTTAGGTTTGGATGTTGAGAATGTTTGAGAGTGTTTGTGAATAATAGTAAATTGTATGTAAAAAATAATAATAAATTATTGAATAGTGATGAAAAGGTAATGAAAAGTAATAAAAGTAGGTAAAAAGTAATAATAAAATAATGAATAGTAATAGAAAATGTTTGAGAGTATTTGAGAAGACTTTGTTTCCAAACCTAGCATTTAACTCATTTTTCTATAAAAACATCTCCAATAATACAAAAACAAAACCACATCTTTAGAAACTCTATAATGATATCAAATCTAATCGATCAACATAAATTTTCATGGACCTCCATAAAAGTACCAATAAGAAAATTCTGAATAACAAAGAATAAATTTCCACAAAGACGTGAAATATCCAAACTTGACAAATTTAAAAGAAAACCTGACTACAGTAATTCTACTAAATAAGACCCAAATGACAACTTGTTCTTCCATGCACTTATTCCTTTACGATCACTAAACCTCTCTAAAATTGACTACTCTTTCTCTCCTTGTTGTCCAACTGAACCATCAAAATGATTTGAAAAATGTTATGAAGATAAGGGGATGAGTTATCCACAACTCAATAAGAAAGGAACATATACTAGCGTGCAAACATGAGCATTTACCAAAAATTCAGAATGCAGAACAAAAATTTCTTATTTTTAGAATACAGAAATAGATCATGTCATAAAAAATTAGAGCGATTAAAGTTTAAAATAAACAATAACAGAAAATCCATTTGGCATAGTATAACTGAACATCTCATCAGAACAAAATACTATATTTAGCCTCTGTGGTAGGATTGTGCAAACCCCAGTGGCCAACCAAGCAGAAAAAAATATGAATCTTTCCCTTATTATTCTCGGAGCCGCGAGTGTGCACACAAAAAAGATCACGCAGAAAACCACTTTGCAACCAAAGTGGGTGCACTGGAAACATAATAGTTGGTAACAACCCAGAACAGAATAGAGTAGTACAGAACCAGAATGTCATGCTAGATGTTTAAGAAATCATATCATATTATATCAGAGTACAGAACTTTTTTGAAACAGAACAAAATCAGATCGAAAATATCATTTATGCAGAAACTTTCATATTCGCACCTTTTCAGTTTAGAAAACAGAATGCAACAAAATTAGCTCATGCCTCCACCAGTTCATGCCAAAAACACTTTATTCCTATACAGAATCTTATGCGTATGCAAAACAAAAACTGAGGTCATTTCAAAGTTTATTTTCGTAACTAAAATATGCATATTTTTTAAAATAAACCTCAATTCATATTTTTAATGCAAAGTCTGACATAAGAACCCCGCTTACTTGGATCTCTTAGCCTTCTGAAACTAACCTCAATAAAGCTGATAAGGAATTAATCACCATGTAAAAGAACAACCACACAATGTCCATAAACTTTCAATCATCTATTTATTTCGATATTTAAGCCTAAAATACTAAAATATTCTATTCTCCTACGAACCTAAAATCTCTCCAATCCTAACCATCAACACTCACCATAAGTCAAACGACATCTAACCTAACCATTCTGGAAAAAAAAAATTAAAAAGAAAAGAGCATTTCTAAATATATGATAAATTAGTATTAAAAGGTGAGTTAAAACAAATCCGTATACAAAACTAAAAATAATTTTCTGAAATCTACTGGTGGTGTCCATCGAAACATGCCCCATACAATAAAGTATTACACTGCTTTGAGAAAACAGACCCATAAAGTATTTGAACGAAAAACAAACGCATTTCTATTTGAGAAATACTAGGGGGCAGACGGGCTACCCCCCTCAACCAAAACAGCCCCGCCACCCCCGGTGGCGGTGGGCGACGGTGAGCTCTGGTGTGCCCCCGACAGCCTTCAACCCGTTTCGGACCCGTACGGGTCCGAAACGGGTTGAAGGCTGCCGGGAGCACACCGTAGCTCGCCGGAGCTCGCCGTCGTAAGGGTGAGTTCGTCTGAGTCCGCCAGTCCTGATGGCGGGGGCGGTGTCGCCCACTGCCACTGGCGGCGGCTCCGTTTGCTCTATGGCTGAATCCCTTCTTAAATTCATCTTCATTTTATTTTTTTATTGTGTTTTTCATTATATTTTTTATTATGTTTTGTTAATTTTATTTTTTTAATATATTTTTAATCTTCATTTTTTTATTTAATTATATATTTTTATTTTATTTTCATGTGTTTTTCATCATCTAACGTTGGGCTGCTTTAGACACTGGGGACAGCCGGACCGGTCCCCAGCGTCACCCTTTCTATTTATTTTAAAAACTATAAATTGAGAAGCTCCCACAAGATAATGTTTAAAACATTGTTTTCTTCATAAAGAAAAACAAGTATCTAAAATAAGGTTCATCACACATGAAATTAAGGGAAGTGCAGGCCACTTAAAAGACAATCAAGAGAAGCTGATTTATAACACTAAGTCCATGTGTTCCAAAATAAAGCCAATCCCACTAAAACAATAACTTGACAACATTAATAAATTATTTTGAGACTAAGAGAGCAACACTGTAATTTAGACAAAAACAAGACTTTCCAGATTCTAACATCTACGAAAACATAAGTTCCAAGAAAAGAATAATGACCCCGACTATTTTAAGATTCAAACTAAATAACACCTAAGATCAAAACCAGATTATGAACTCAGAGGTAAATAAATAAATAAATAAAATAGACGTAATCTCTCAATTACAACATCCTACAATGAAGTTCACAAATAGATAAAAATTAAAATTACTCGTGAAATAAGAAGAGACTGAAGGGTGGTTCGGTTGAAGCTTATCGAAGTGGGTGACCGGTAGTTTCGGTTTGTGCAAGGTGTGCGACGACAAGGGGCTGGAGTCGAGGGTGGTCGGGTTCCTCTATTTTTAGTGAGCAAACATAGGGGACAAACAAGTTAGTCTCAATGGAGAACAACTAACGGCAACAGCTTATGGTGGTGGCAGTAGGTGGCTAACGCTTCACGTGGTTGTGCAGTGGCTACAATGGGTGCGTGCAGAGGTGGAAGTGATGCGAAGGGCCAAAGTTTTTTGGCAAGTTGTGCGTAGAGGGGCTACGGCTAAGGGTTCTTTTCATGCATGCATAAGTCTAGAAATGTGTGTATAAATATGTGAGAACCCTAAAGGAAACCTGTAAGCAGAAATGAAAGGCTCAATGTGGGCAACTTAGTTTGGCAAGGAAAGTTGATGCAGAAACAATTAACCTGCATGCTAAACGATTGTCGTGAAATTAGAGGAGGAAAAAAAAAAAGGTGTGCAGACATGAGTGCCGCGTAAGTCGAAAATCTAGGATTTCTTCACACGATGCTTGATTCTATGAGATACGGCAATAGCAAGTTAGAAAGGAAACTAACGGAAAAAGGCAACGTTTGTATAGTAGAAATGGTGAGAATAGAAAAAAAATCAACAGAGAAGAAAAAATATTTAAACAAGGGAAGATATAACAAGGAACCCATTGGAACTAAACAAAGATATATAAAAAAAAATATCACACACGTTAAAACTACGTCTTAAGGAGAAAAAAAATGGCTCTTACAGTTCTGGGTGTTACAATTTCTCCCCCTTAAAAAAAATTTCATCCTCGAAATTTGTTGCACCTAATGCCCAATCTAAAAATACTAATCATTCTCCTTCCATTTAATCACACTCAAACCTAACCCAACAAAAATTATTGAGTAGTGTACCTGTGTTTGCATTACTGTCATCCTCTGCATCCTTAGTGGTTAGTACAAACACACGAGCTGGCCTTCCTATTTCTCACTGATTGGTTCCCTGAGTTGTCTTTTGGGGACCCGAAGGGTTAGTCTTGTTGTCTGACAGGAGTAGAGGGCAATTCCATATAAGATCTTTGACACGCACCTACTTCTCTTCTACACTTCCCAGTGTGAGCACGATTACAAAACTTATAGAGAATGTTAGATTGATTTCCGTGCATCTGCTTTTGGCCAAAATTAGTGCCTTCATTCCTCTTTTTCCATGGACCTTGATCTATTGTAGATTGAGACCTCTGAGGTGCAGTCCTCTTCCTCTTTTTCCATGGACCTTTATCTTAATGGCTTCGCTCGAAGATAATGGCCTTATTCACCAACTCGGTAAAATTCTTTAATTGGAAACCTACCACCCGCTCAAAAATATTTTTGTTCAGTCCTTGCTCGAACTTACAATACTTCTTCTTCTTATCAGGGATTAGGTACGTAGCAAAGCGTGCTAATTTCGTAAATTTGGTTGTGTATTGATGTACCGACATAGTTCCTTGAACCAAATTAGCAAACTCCATAACCTTGTCATTTTTAACTGAGTCCCGGAAAAAGCATTCCAAAAATATCTCCTTGAATTTTTCCCATTCAACTATTTCTATTCTTCTAGATTCTCTAATAGTTCTCTCCGAGATCCACCATTGTTTTGCTTCTCCCTTCAATTTGAAAGTAGAAAATAGTACATTCTGTTCTTTCGGGGTAAAGACCCTCAAAATAATTTTTCAAAGAAAGGTGAAGATGTATGCTATAGATGTGGCATTATATATTGATGGAGAAGATATTACTCATCTTGATGTTTCTGATTTCTTTGAAGATGCTGATGGTAGAATTAATTATTTAACTGGAGATGAAAGTATTCATTCTAATTTATCTATTTTATTTATTTTATATTATAACTTTTTTGTGACTTTCTAGAGTAATAGAAGTTTTATATATTTTGTAGAATCATATATCCTACTCATAAACTTTTTATTTTTGAGATACATAATAGAGATATATGTTTGACTGATAGTGCTACAACTCACAATTCTCAAGAATAAGAAATATTTCCAAAATTTAACACTAAGTAAAACCTATGTCCATATCATATTAGGTTTATCAAATCTAATTGATGGCTCCTAAAGAACTTCTATTATGTTGCCTAATGCAATCAAAATTTGTATTGATGATACTCTATTTTTTTCACAATATAGAAGAAATTTATTGAGTTTCAAAAATATATGTCGTAATGATTATCATATTAAAACTACCAATGAGGGCAGTAAAGAGCATCTTCTCATTACTAAAATAATATTGGGCCAAAAGCTCATATTAGAAAAATTGTATGCTCTCTCTTCTAAATTGTATTATACAAGAATGAGAACAAGCGAATCATATGTGGTAATGCACCAAAAGTGCATTGATCCCAAGGTATTTATGATTTGGCTTGACGACTTAGACATCCGGGATCAATAATGATGAGACGAATCATTGATAATTCATATGGGCATCCCTTAAAAAATCAAAAGATTATTTTACCCAACGAATATCCGTACTCTGCTTATTTTCAAGATAAAATAATTATCAGACAATTTTTCTCAAAAATCATTCTCGAGACCTCATCCATTTTACAAAGAATTCAAGGAGATATATGTGAGCCTATTCATCCATCAAGTGGACCATTTAGATATTTTATGATTTTGGTTGATGTATCAAATCAATAGTCACATGTTTCTCTGCTTTCCACTAGAAATATTGCATTTGCTAGACTTTTTGCCCAAATAATTAAACTATGAGCATAATTTTCTAACTATCTAATTAAAATTATTCGATTGGATAATGCTGATGAATTTTTGTCTCAAACTTTTGATAATTATTGCATGTCAATAGGAATAAACATTGAACATCTTGTTGCTCATATACATACTCAAAACGGTTTAGCTAAATCTTTGATCAAAAGACTTTACCTAATCACTAGAACTTTACTTATGAAGCCAAAACTACCTATTTCTATTTGGGGAGATGCTATATTTCAAACAGTATCATTAATTCGAATTAAACCATCTGCATATCATATATATTCTCCATTACAGTTTGCATTTGGTCAACAACCAAATATTTCTCATCTTCATACTTTTGGATGTGCTGTATATGTTTCAATTGTACCTCCACAATGTACAAAGATGGGCCCTCAATATAGACTTGGGATATATGTTGGTTTTAATTCTCCATCTATTACTAGATACTTTAAGTCTCTTATAGGGGATGTGTTTAAAGCACATTTTAAGGATTGTCACTTTGACGAATACACTTTTCCATTACTGGATAACGAAAAATCGATGCCAGAAGCACGACAAGAAATTACTTAAGATAATAAAACCCTATCTCAATTTGATCCTCCTACAAATAAATATAAATTAGAAGTTCAGACGATAATCTATTTGTAAACTATTGCAAATCAATTATCGGATGTATTTACTAACACTAAAAATGTGGTAAAATTACATATTCTTACTGTTAATGCCCTAGCAAGGATTGAAATCTTTGAAAGACAAGTTTTCAAAACAGCAATATATAAGTTTAAGATATGCCTGAAGTATGGAAGACATATTGGTACAAAAGACGAAATTCCTTGAAGGAGAAAGATACACAATAAATTTAGTGTTCTTGAATAACCTATACCCATAATACAGGCCATAAGCGTAGTTGATGCTCCTAAAGAGATTAAATCTTCTATCCAAAATCTCTTGAAAATAGACCTCTTGAATAGGTGTTTTATGAAATATTTTTCTTGAAAAGGAATAGATACCTGAAAATAATGAGATCTTGATACATTTTAAGAGTACTGAAGAAATTTTGGATAGAAACAAAACTGTTGTCGATAACATATATTCATATAAGATAGCCCTTAACATTATCAGAAGTAATGAAGAAAGTGAGTCAAAAACCGTCAAAAAATGTCGATGTAAAAATGATTAGCCAAAATAGAAAACTGTTATTGAAACTTAATTACGCTCGCTAGCAAAGCGAGAAGTATTTGAACTTGTTGTCCAAACACCAAAGGGTGTAATACTTGTCGGATATAAGTGGGTATTTGTACAAAAACGTAATGAGAAAAATGAAATTGTGTGGTATAAAATACAACTTGTCACACAAGATTTTCTATAGAAATCTGGGATTGATTATGAGTAAACATATTCCTCCGTTATGGATGCAATCACATTCATATTTTTTATTCGTCTGATTGTTACAAAAAGATTAGATATATGGTTGATACAAAAAGATTAGATATATGGTTGATGGATGTAATCACTACATATTTATATGGATCATTAAATCGTAACATATGTATGAAAATCTCTGAAGGATATAAAATATTTAAACCATCTAATCTAAGTACATCTAGAAATATGTACTCTTTCAAGTTTCAAAGATCTTTATATGGATTAAAACAATTCGGACGCATGTGGTATAATAGCCTCAATGAATATCTATTGAAAAAAGGATTTGATAATAATTCTATATGCCTATGTGTTTTTATTAAGAAATCAGAATCTGAATTTGCTATTATTGCGGTTTATGTTGATGATTTAAATATTGTTGGAAATCCTGAATAAATCATAAGAATCGTTATATATTTAAATAATGAATTTGAAATAAAAGATATTTACAAAACAAAAATTTGTCTCGGCCTGCAGCTCGAGTGTTTGCCAAATGAAATTTTTATTTATCAATATATATAGAGAAAGTTTTGAAGCACTTTTATATGGATAAAGTTCATCTCCAGAATACTCCAATTGTTGTTGCATCACTTAATGTGCAGAAAGATTAATTTCGTCCTTGTGAAAAGGATGAAGAAATCATTGGTCTTGAAGTACCATATCTCAGTACAATTAAAGTTTTGATATATCTTGTAAATTGTATTCGGCATGATATTATATTTTCAATTAATCTACTTGCAAGATATAGTTATGTACCAACTCGAAGATATTAGAATGGTATTAAACATCTCCTTCATTACCTTCGAGGTTGGATACGGTTGGTTGGATACGCAGATGTAGGTTATTTTTCAGATCCACATAGAGGTAGATCTAAAACTAGATATGTATTTACTTATGGAGATCTTGCTATATCATAGAGATCTGTCAAGCAAATACAATCTGCTACATTTTCAAATCATTCAGAGATTATTGTAATTTATGAAGCCAGTCAAGAGTGTATTTGGCTAAAATCAGTGATTCAATATATTCAAGAAAAATGTGGCTTTCCCATGATCAATGATAACCTAACAATTTTATACGAAAATAATGTTACTTGTATCACTCAAATCCGAGGAAAATATATCAAATGTGACAAAACTAAATATATTTCACTTAAATTCTTTTATACTCACAAACTTAAGAAGAATGATGAAATTTATGTCAAACAAAAACAATCAAGTGATAATCTAACAGATTTATTCACGAAAATTTTACCAACTGCGACATTCAAGAAAATTGTGCAGAATATTAAAATGCGAAGATTTAAAGATCTATTGTCATACACTTTTCAGGGGAAGTAAATGTTTTGAAAACTTGTGTTAATTGTACTCTTTTTTCTTCGTTAAGGTTTTGTCTCATTGTATTTTCCTTAGCAAGTTTTTAATGAAGTAATCCTAATAGCACTTGGCAGCATATATGAATATTGTGTTATTTTTCTTTCACGATTAGTTATTATTTCTATAGGATTTTTCTTTGGTAAAAGTTTTAAGGAGACATATTCTTTATGGGTGGTCATTCAAGAGAGAGTGTTATAAAAGTTAAGAAAATGGGACAATGATTGACCCTGCTTTACTACTTCAGTATTCGAACAAAACTATTTTCGTCAATCAAATTGTGATTTATGCTGGAGCTCCCTATATATATGGGAGCAATTTATTTGTACGAGATATATAGAAAATTTTAACTCTTGAGTAATAAGAATTCTAAATATTTTTTTGTTATAAATTCTCTTATAATATTTTTTTGTTTTTTAGTTTTATTATATATCTCGTGCGGCACTTTCTCATGTTCAAACAGAACCAAAACCTTATGCTCGTATACTGGAAAGCTGAGTGCGGCCTGCTATCGAATAAACCTCGTGGGCTTAATGAATATGTAGTGGAAGAGTGAAGTGGGCCAAGTCGAGTCCGTGGCGCATGAAATGCTGAAGTCCAAAGTAAGAAGTCGGCTGCTTCCCCGAAGAAATAGCAACGGTGCGGGGCTCATGTTATATGAAGACTGCTGTGCCTTCAATTAACCTAGTGGACCGGAGTCGAGTAAAATAGAAATAAAGTGCAGTGGGGCCCCTTTGTGTTGAGGCCGAAACGCCCTCATGTATTGAGGTGCGGTCCATCCATGGTAAAAGGTGAATTGCCGAATTGTGAAGTGATAACCCAATGGATCTGCTGCTGTTGAAAGAAAATCCGAAGAAGTCGTAAAGTCTGCTACAAGAAATAAAATAAAGCACTCCAGAAAAGAATCTTGCACTGTTATGAAGTAATTATGGAGGAGATAGTGAATGACTCCCTCTCTCACTCATTCTTATTTTCAAATATGTGAGATTTTTTGTTTGAAAATTTTATATATGCATAATAACTTATACAGTAATTTATATTTATAAATATGAACATTTTCGTTCAGTTTTGTATAACAAAGCAAAACGAAGAAAGAAAAGAAAAGAAAAGAAAGAAAAAGAGAGAGAAAGGAAGCAAGAAAGAAAGAGAGAAAATTCAGTTTTTCAGAAATAAAATTTTTAAATATTTTCTCTTGCAATAATAGTTTTTATTTTAACTTTATAACATGTTATTAGCACGACGGTTCTACCAATTCTGAAGCTAGTGGTCTTATTCCTTAAGTAAGTTTTTCAATATATTATTTACAGTCTTTGATATATTTTATTGATGATTATTATTTAAAATCTGTGTAACTTTATAAATATATTTTTGAAATACACATATTTATTTCATTATTTATATATGTAGAAAATGACAAATTTTAGAAAATTGGAATTCGTTCCTCTTGATATATCTGGGACAAATTATTTATCCTAGATTATTGATGCTGAAATTTATCTGGATGCTATGAATCTGGGTGAAACAATTAAAAAAGGAAATCAAGCGTCATTGTAGGACGGTGCTAAAACAATGATTTTCTTTCGCCACCATTTTCACAAAGAACTAAAAATTGAGTATCTTACAGTAAAAAATCAATTTATTTTGTGGAATAATTTAAGGGAAAGGTATGAACAACAGAAGACTGTCATCCTTCCAAAAATTTGTTATGAATGGTTGCACCTGATATTGCAAGATTATAAAAGTCTTAGTGAGTATAATTCCGCACTTTTTAAAATAAGCTCAGTACTAAAATTATGCGGCGAAAAATCATCGATGATGATATGTTAGAGAAGACTTATACTACTTTTCATGCCTCGAATGCGCTCCTGCAGCATCGATATCGAGAGCAAAAATTTAAGAAATATTTTGAACTTATATCATGTCTTCTAGTAGTGTGACGCCCCCAATTTACGTTCTTAATTTAACGCAAATTGAAGTGTGAGGGTCAGTAACACTTGGTTACTCACCCCCGTATTTATTGAAATGTGAGGCAAATCGCAGCGAAAAAGTAAAAATAAAAATTTTAGAGATCACATGGTTACACAAAACCTTAATATTCATATCATTCATTCTTAAAATATCATTGTATCATTACATACATAACCCAGTTAGTCTTCTTAGTCGAAATACAAATTTATCAAAACTTTTATCTTAAAGCAGCCTAGGCTTCTTCTTCTTCACTTCGGGAAACTCTTTCTTCATGCCCGCGCTGGTCCTTATTATTACCAACTAGTCATAAACTTTTATGGAGAGAGAGTACTCCGGGGAACCCTCAGGGTTTCTCCAAGTCTCTCGAGTAACTAGGGTCTAGTCCATGACCAACATCCAACCCTGCAGTGAAAATTATATTCCAAAAGAAAATGAATCATACAAGAATGAGATTTCTAGGGAAATCTCAGTAAGTACACATTTAACTTAATAAAAGCACAGATATCGTGAAATAGTCACATATAAGAATCTAAGTATATGTTTATGATATGATTCATGTGACTCATGTATGAATTAAACTTATATCTTATGTGGACTTACATAAATTTATATAATACATGGACTTTTCATTCTTAGCCATATCATTTTCATATTTTTTTATCATAATCCACTATTATTACCCGTGGTTGGGCCATGCCACTATTATTACCCGTAGTCGGACCTTAACACTCTTATTACCCGTAGAAGGGCCATGCCACCATTATTACCTGTGGAAGGGCCATGCCACTATTATTACCTGTGGAAGGGCCATGCCACTATTATTACCCGAGTAAGAGGCATACCACTATTATTACTCGTGGAAGGGTCATGCCACTATTATTACCCGTGGTTGGGCCATACCATTATTATTACCCATGAAAGGGCCATGCCTTATCTTTTCTTGTTTCATTTCTCATATCCTTAACCTTATCATCATCTCATAGTGTCATAATATAACAAATAATACTTGAATAACAAATTATCTTAAAATCATGTATAACCAATCACTTTATAAATTCAACATCTTATTTTCCTTTACTTGAATCATAAAATCTCAAAATCAAACATAATAGGGTATTTCGCTCGAGCCAAACGTTGATCAAGGGTCGAGCTAAATTTCTGCCTAAATCTCATTCTGCCAACTAAATCTAGATTTTTTCCTTTATTTATTTCTTATATCGTAAAACTTAAAACATAAAAGTTGTATATCTCTGTCTTAGCTTTCCATATCCTCTTGAATCATTTAATTCCAATATCACACTAACAAGTTATGACTATTTTACTATAGGATGTTAAATCTGTCAACTTAACCTCTTTTAAGTCCGAAAGTTGCTAGGGTTGATCTATCAATGTTTTCCAAATCAAGACCTCATATTTTTACATAATCCTCTTAATATATCAACATAGAATATGTTTCTAAGATCTCATAACTTTCCTAGCATTTTATCACAGTAAAAACCTCTTCAAAACTCAATAGGTTTCAATTTAACACATAAACAAAGATTAAACTCAAATAAATATCAAATATAATCCAATCACCAAACCACCTATTTTATACCAAGACTAAGTTAGTATATGAATTTACAAATTTTCCCAAAGCTAAATGATTAGTCTTGAGTTAGTTTTGAACCACACTTCTCTCCAAGGCCCTTACTTAGCTCTCTTTTGACACTTAAGTAATGTGAGTGGGTTTTTGTGTATTTCTGTTGGGTATTTCTCACTATAGCCTACTGGTATCTCTCATGGGGGAAGGAGAGGAGGCCATGTATCTCTTTATAGGTATAATAGGCGTGGGGTGCAAGGGAAGAGGGCTTGGGCATTTCAGCAACTTCATTTGGCTGCATAGGTGAGGTGTCCCATACTTGTGGTTTCATGATTACCCCTAATCCTATGGGGATTTGTTGATATTTTAATCCCATGGTTGAGATTAATACACCTATAAAATGATCTTGATCAAGAGCTCAAAGAGTTCCAATACATGGGGGTGAAGACAAAATACCATCATAGGAAATCTTCTAAGGGGTGCATCTGGCCACTTGGCCTCTCCAAGGGATTAGCCACGTTCCAGCCCTAATACCTCAATGATAAAATTCGATTCTTCCAAAACTCAAAGCATGAAAGTTTAAGATAATCCTCTTAGGGTTCTACAGTACTTTGAATCACATTATTCCGATATCATATGAGAGATATATGATTAGTTTACTAAAACACGTCAAAACTTACCCGAGAATATCCAATTCGAATTCTCCATTTGTTTTCCTTTGTTTTCTTACCCACCAAGGCTTCTAGATGAATTCTTATCAACTTGCCACATGTTCCCACACATGTCAAGACTTCAGAAAATATGGTAACTAATCTTAATTTTCGTCACATGGTTGAACCTAAGACAACTCATCTAAGTCGGTTACCAGTTGACTCCTATCTCTATCCGTCCACTTCATACTAGATTTAGTCCTTGATACATTCCTTATCTTCAAAAACCCAAAACATATAAGTTTTAAATCTCTCTCTAATAATTCTATAAGAATTGTAATTACCTTATTTGGATGTCATATGAAAAAGTTATGATTATTATACCAACATTCAACGGTCCAGTTCGAGAATCCGTTTTGGCACACCAAGTGTTTGATGTTTTATTCTTTCACTTCCCTTTGAATTTCTTCCTCAAATTTCAAAAATTTATCTCTTTCTAGGTCTAAATTGAATTTCTCTAGTTGATACATTGCTAAAATTCTCAAAAGTCTATCCAACATTTACCTTAGAATGCATCTAAGTCTCCTATTCTTTTTCTATAAAAATATTATTTCCAACAAATTTCTTAAAATAAATTCTCAAGAAAATATTATATCCTAAAAATTTGGGTTATTACAAGTAGCTGGGCAGAATAATGAACTTTTATTAAAAAACCTTCAATCACGTCCTACTATTTCAATATAATTTCCTAAAATGAATGGTAATAGATTTGCATTATTCCCAGAAGTGAATGGTGCATCATTTCGAGAAAATCGGAGGCGTAGATATGGTAGGAGAAATTATAAAAATATTGATCACAGAAGTGATAACATTAAAAGGGATCATAATAATATACCGTATCACCAGAAATTGTACAACTCAGAAAGGGGTAAAAGCCCCCAAAATAATTTTTCAAAAAGAAGTGAAAATGTGTGCCATAGATGTAGTATGATTGGACATTAGTCACATACCTATAATACGGTCAGACACTTAACTAATTTATATCAAGTATCTATTAAAGGAAATAATAAAATGATTGAAACAAATTTAGTAGAACTATCAGATGATTCATTAGATTCAGTAGATGTAGATATCACTCATCTTGATATTTGTAATTTCTTAAAGATCCTGATAGTAGAATTGATCACTTAATTGGAGATGGAAGCGTTCCTCCTAATTAATATATTTTTTTTAATAATTGTAATGAAAATTTTTTATATTTTGTAGAATCATGGATCACACGGATGAATTTTTTATCTCTAAGTTGAATGATAAAGATGTATGTTTGGTTGATAGTGCTACAACTCATACAATTCTTAAAAATAAGAAATATTTTTAAAATATAACATTAATTAAAACCTATATCCATACTATATCAGCTTCATCAAATTTAATTGATGGCTCCGGAAGAGCTTATACTGTGTTACCTAACGGCACCAGATTTTGTATCGATGATGCTCTATTTTCTTTATAATCTAGAATAAATTTATTGAGTTTCAAAGATATACGTCGTAATGATTGCCATATTGAAATTATCAATGAAGGCAGTAAAAAGTATCTTCTTATTACTAAAATAATATCGGGCCAGAAGCTCATATTAGAAAAACTGTTTACTCTCTCTTCTAGATTGTATTATACAAAAATGAGAACAATTGAATCATATGTGGTAATGCACCAAAAGTGCATTGACCCCAAAATATTTATAACTTGACATGATCGCCTTGGACATACGGAATCAATAATGATGAGACGAGCTATTGATAATTCGCATGTGAATTCCTTAAAAAATCAAAAGATTCTTTTACCCAATGAATATCCGTACTCTACATGTTCTCAAGGTAAGTTGATTATCAGACCATATCTCTCAAAAGTCGTTATTAAATCTCCATTTTTTTTTACAAAGGATTCACAGAGATATATGTGGGTCTATTCATCTATCAAGTGGACCATTTAAATATTTTATGATTTTGATTGATGCATTAAGTCAATGATCACATGTTTGTCTGCTTTCCACTAGAAATGTTACATTTGCTAGATTTCTTGGTCAGATAATTAAACTACAAGTACAATTTCCTGAATATCCAATTAAAACCATTCGATTGGATAACGTAGGTGAATTTTCGTTTCAAGTTTTTGATAATTATTGCATGTCAATAGGAATAGATGTTGAATATCCTATTGTCCATACACACACTCAAAATGGTTTAGCCAAATATTTGATCAAAAGACTTCAGCTAATCGTTAGATCTTTATTTATAAAATCAAAACTACCTGTTTCTGCTTGGGGACATGCTATACTTCATGCAATATCATTAATTCATATTAGACCATCTACATATCATAAATATTCTCCATTACAGTTTGTATTTGGTCAACAACCAAATATTTCTCATCTTCGTACTTTTGGATGTGCTATTTCTAATTGCACGTTCATAATGTATAAAAATGGGCCCACAACGTACAAAAATGGGTCCTCAATGTAGACTTGGAATATATGTTAGTTTTGATTCTCCATCTATTATTAGATAACTTGAATATCTCATAGGAGATATGTTTAAAGCACGTTTTAAGTATTGTCATTTTGACGAATCTACTTTTCCGTTAATGGTTAATGAAAAGTCGGTGCCTGAAGCACGAGAAGAAATTACTTGAGATAATAAAATCTTATCTCAATTTGATCCTCCTACAAATGAATGTAAGTTGGAAGTTCAGATGATTATTCATTTGTAAAGTGTTGCAAATCAATTACTGGATGTATTTACTGATACTAAAAGTGTGGTAAAATCATATATTTCTGCTGTTAATGCTCCAGTAAGGATTGAAGTTCCTGAAAGATAAATTGTCAAAATATCAATAGGTGATTCTAAGACATGCCTGAAACGTGGAAGACCTATTGGTGCAAAAGATAAAATTCCATTGAGGAAAAGAATACAAAATGAATTTGGTGTTCTTAAAGAACTCATACCCACAACATAGGCTGTAAATATAGTTGATGCTCTTGAAAAAGTCAAATCTTCTATCCCAAAATCTCCTGAAAATGGACCTCTTGAATAGGTGTTTCATAAAATATTTTCCTCTGAAGAGAAACAAGTATCTGAAAATAATGAGATCTCAATACATTTCATGAATACTAGAGAAATTCTGGATAGAAATAAAATTGTTGTCGACAACATATTTTCATATAAAATGACCATTGACATTACCAGAAGGAATGAAGAAAGTGAGCAAAAAACCGTCGAACAATATCGACGTAGAAATAATTGGCCAAAATGGAAAATAGTTATTGAAGCTGAATTAAACTCGCTAGCAAAGCAAGAAGTATTAGGACCTATTTTCCAAACACCAAAGAGTATAATACCTGTTGGATATAAGTGGGTATTTATACGTAAACGTAATGAGAGAAATAAAATTGTGTGGTACAAAGCACGACTTGTTGCATAAGGTTTCCTGCAGAAACTCAGGATTGATTATGAAAAAACATATTCTCTTATTATGGATGCAATTACATTCAGATTTTTGATTAGTTTGGTTGTTCCAAAAGGATTAGAGATGCGGTTGATGAAAGTGGTCACTACAAATCTATATGGATACTTAGACCATGATATATATATGAGAATCCTTGAAAGATATAAAATGCTTGAAGCATATAAAATTCCTGAAAGATATAAAATGCGTTAAGCATATAAAATGAATGCCTGAAGTATATAAAATGTCTAAAGCATATAAAATACTTGAAGATCTAGAAGTATGTACTCTATCAAACTTCAAAGATCTTTATATGGGTTAAAGCAATCCGGACGTATGTGGTATAATCCCCTAAGCGAATATCTATTGAAAAAAGGACTTGAAAATAATCCTATATACCCATGTATTTTTATTAAGAAATTATAATCTGGATTTGTCATTATTACAGTTTATGTTGATGATTTAAATATTATGGGAACTCTTGAAAAGATCTCAAGAACCGCTACATATTTAAAGGATGAATTTAAAATGAAAGATTTTGGCAAAACAAAACTTTGTCTCGGCCTACAGCTCGAGCACATGCCAAATAAAATTTTAATTCATCAGTCCATGTGTACAAAGAAAATCCTGAAACACTTCTATATGGACAAAGCTCATCCCCTGAGTACTCTAATGATTGTTCGATCACTTGATGTGAAGAATAAACTATTCCGTCCTTGTGTGACGATTAAGAAATTCTTAGTCCTGAAGTACTATATCTCAGTGCAATTGGAGTTTTGATATATCTTGCAAATTGTACTCGGCCTGATATTACATTCTCAGTTAATCTGCTTGCAAGATATAGTTATGTACCAACTCGAAAGCATTAGAATGGTATTAAACATGTCCTTCATTACCTTCAAGGTACGGTTAATATGCCATTATTTTATCAACGTAGATCAAGTCCACAATTGGTTGGGTATGCAGATGCAGTTTATCTTTCAGATCCACATAAAGATAAATCTCAAACTCGATATTTATTTACTTATGAAGATACTGTCATATCATAGAAATCTGTTAAGCAGACACTATCTGCCACATTCTCAAATCACTTAGAGATTATTGCAATTCATGAAACAAGTCAAGAGTGTATTTGGCTGAGATCAGTGATTCAACATATCCAAAAAAAATATGGTCTTCCCATGATCAATGATAACCCAACAATTTTATATGAAGATAATAATACTTGTATAACTCAAATCAGAAGAAGATATATCAAAAGTGACAGAACCAAACATATTTCACTTAAATTTTTTTATACTCACGAATTTCAAGAGAAAGGTGAAATTGATATCAAGCAGATACAATGAAGTGATAATCTGATAGATTTATTCATAAAGGTATTACCATCTGCGACATTCAAGAAGATTGTGCAGAACATTGGAATGCGAAAACTCAAATATCTATCGTCATACATTTATTGGGGGGAGTAAAGGTCTTAAAGACTTGTACTGATTGTACTCTTTTTTCTTTGTTGAGGTTTTGTCCCACTGGGTTTTCCTTTGCAAGGTTTTAATAAGGCACTTTTAAAGCACTTGGAAATATATAAGAATATTGTACTCTTTTTCTTTTGCCATTGGGTTTTCTTCCCACTAGATTTTTCCTTAACAAGGTTTTAATGAGGCAGATTCTTTATGGATGGTCATTCAAGAGAGAGTGTAATGAAGCAATTATGGGAGAGTCAGTGAATAACCCCCTTCCCCTTCGTTCTTATTTTTCAATAATTGGGACATTTTGTTTGAAAATTTTATGTGTACAGTAACTTGCACAGTAATTTATGCTTATAAATATGAACATTTTCGTTCAATTTTGTACAACGAAGCAGAATGAAGAAAGAAAAGAAAAGAGAGAAAAAATGGAGAAAAATGAAGAAAGAAAAGAAAAAGAGAAAATTCGGTTATTGAGAAATAAAAGTCTTGTAATAATAGTTTTTATTTTAATTTAATAACATGCGCCACTTTTTCTCTCTTTAAGTTTTCCTCTCGTTTATTTTATTTTTTATTTTTTCTTTAAGTCTCAGTCCTATAAAAAATTAAAAGAAATAAATATTAAATTAAAATATCAAAAATATGTTGCACATGTGAAGATATATTGTCCAATTAAATCATAAGTTATAAAATTAAGCATAAATCATACTATTAATCAATTTAAATCACAACTTAAATATATGCATCTTAACAATTTTTTTATTTAAAATCAATAATAATGTCATGTAATAATCACAAGATATTAGTTCTAAATGTATAAAATATGTAATAATCTAGCTCAATCACATGTTGAACTCACCTCCTTCATGAGTTTGAAATAAGTTTTTTAGTCTTGAGATATGTATTTATTTTTTACAAGATTTGATAAAAATATAAACTTAATTTAGACGTTAACATAAAAGAAAAAAATGAAAAAAGAACGATTGGGATTGGGAGGAGAGAACGTCAATGCTAACTTGATAATAAGAAAAAAAATTAAAAAGAAAAAAAGAAAAAAAAAAAGGCAAACATGAAAGATGTGTGACAGGATAGTTAAAAACATAAAGATGGCTTAGCAGAGTACCAAACGGAAAGGATTCCCATATACATATCTAGCTAGATCGGTTAGAAACTCAGATGATCATTAGTTCTGTTATTGATATGAGTACTAATTAAATCGCTTAGAAAACGGTGTTACTAATATTGGTCACTTTTTCTCGAGAAAACATTTGTCCAAAATACTCATTTTTACTATTGAAAATAGTTTATTTTGTCATTTTTCAGTAGTATGAAAGTCTTGGGAAATAGCTGGCCCAATTTACCTCCTTTACCCACCATATTTTGAACTACCAAAAATGTTAGTATTTCACATTCTTGCATCGCTAAAAATGATAAATTCTAGCAGTAAAAACTACAGGAAATGACTTGTTACAGCATTTTTATTTCTCAAAAAATAGTCTTTTAAAAAATAAAATAAACATAGTAGTAAAACAATATATCTCTTCTCACAACCTTATAATTCCTAAAATCCATAAGAATATGAACAATATATTACCAAACAAAAATATTGAAATATAAATAATAATTTCTAGGTAGTTTGAAAAGAAATGAAAAAAATAAACACAAATACTAAATATGAAAAAATGTACTAAATGAATAAAAAGCAAAAAAGAAAAAACAAATAGAGAATCCTGCACTAATTGTTATTTGAACATAATGTTATAAAACTAAAAAGAAAACTACTACTATTGCAAGAGAAAAGAAACTCTTAAGAACTGAAACTTTCTTTCTCTCTCTATATTTTCTTATGAATTTCGTTACAACTGAAACCCATATTTCTAGGCATTGAAATTACTATGTAAGTTACTATGCAAGTCACTATGCAAGTCACTATACAAATTTAAAATAATAGGTGGTAGAGTCATTCACATAATTTTTAGTGGTGGGACAGGGGGCGGCTGCCATTTCGTTCGTTCATTACATTAATTCATAACACTCCCCCTTGAATGACCACCCATAAAGAATCTGCCTCGTTAAAACCTTACCAAGGAAAAACCCAGTGGGAAGAAAAACCAATGGCGAAGGAAAAAGAGTACGGTCTCTTTATGTATCCACAAGTGCTTTAAGATTGCCTCATTAAAACCTTGCAAAGGAAAACCCAATGGGATAAAACCTTAGCGAAGGAAAAAGAGTACAATCAGTACAAGTCTTCAGGACTTTTACTCCCCTTGGAAAGTGCATGACAATAGTTTTTGAGTCTTCACATTTTAATATTCTACACAATTTTCTTGAATGTCGCAGTTGGTGATGTCTTCGTAAATAAATCTGCCAGATTATCACTTGATCGTATATTTGATATATCCTCCTTTGATTTGAGTGATACAAGCAGCATTATCTTCGTATAAAATTGTTGAGCTATCAAAATACCACACTTTTCTTGGATACGTTGAGTCATTGATCTCAGCCAAATATACTCTCGACTTGTTTCATGAATTGCAATAATCTCTGAGTGATTTGAAGATGAAAAATAATATCTGGTTGACAAACTTAATAGAAATCTGATACCTGCAATAATACTTAAACTCCCCCTGATAATATGCGTTAGTATTTCAAGTAATAAGCAAATATGATTTCAGTATATATAACAAGTTAAGAATTCAAACACGATCTCCAACTAAATAATGCATTAGAGAGAGTATGATAATATTTTCATCTAAAATTTTCTCCCCCTCATTCGGCGTTATTAGGGAGAACTTGTTTATATACGGTGGAAATAACATTGGAAACCATCTATGTATGATAAAAGCTGTAAAATCTTTGAGATTTAATATTATCGGTTCGGCGGAAAATCAAATCCGCTTGACATTGTGGACAAACGAGATCTTGAAGAGATTTGAAAGTTTCGGGTTGTTGTTTAAATATAACCAATTTTACCATTGGTTTACTCCAGCAAAAAGATTTTGCATTCCTCATAGATTCAGTTGTTGTTCATCCAGAACGATTATCTCTGATAGAAATTCTAATGTCCCAGATTTAAACCATGAACCTTTTATACTTCAACCACTTATATTTTCTCCTGAGGCTGTAAACACCATGATAGGAGTAGAGATATATCTATCTAGTAAATCTGATCCTGAAATTGTTGCAGCATCAAGAACCCTCAGTGCTCAATATGCTGCCTCTCTTACAACCATGTCTCAGAGGCTATTGGCGAGAACGAGTGAGGTTGATCATCTTAAAAATCAAATATCTGAGTTGCATCAAACGCTTGCAACTAAAGATAGAAAAAATAAAGATTTAAAACAAGAAAACAAGGAGCTGAAGAAACTTGTAGACCGGTATTTTCGTGACCTGAAAACATGAGTAGAAGAGCTGGAACGAGAAAGAGCTCAGATACAAAGTCAACAACAGCAGCTAACGGCAGAGGTTTAGTGTTTACAAGAAAATAGAGATAGCTGTAATTAATCTCGCTGGGTTTTGAAATTATGCATCCAGCATATCTTGTAAAGTGAGATTTGAAGAGATGATGGTTTGTCTTGTTCTTATTTCCATTTCTATAAGAACCGTCTTTAGCTTCATTTACTACGCATCAAATCTTCTTCTCATATCTATAATTCATCTGTATTTGTATTCTTATTCTACAAATTTCCAATGGCTCATCAATTTCCTTTTACTATTTCTCACAATCAACATATGAGGTATCCTTCACCTCAATTACAAGTTGATCCTGCATCTTCCGCAGGTGCAATGTTGCAGCAAGCAAATGATCTGGCTAATAAGTCAGATCGTGAAACTGTTTATGAGCTGGTGACTCTCGGCACCCGATACTCCTCCTCTATTGTTGGATTTTCCAACCGATTACAATCCAAAAATCGTGAGATTGAGGAGCTTAACGAGAAGGTTTCTGTACTTCAACGACTCGTTCAAGAGTCAGACAAATAAATTGTAGACTTAAAGCAGGAGAATAAGGATTTAAAATCCTTACTTGCCTCTTCATTTCAATTGCCTAATCCTTTAGATAAGGATGGTATGTTGCTTTATGAAAAACAAATGCATTTGAGAGATGAGGCTAGAAGTCTCAAATTCGTGTAACTCATCTATGAATTAAATAATAAGATCTTTCCTTTTCAAATGCATTCCTTGAATTTATAGCAACCCTTGTAATCTTTTCAAGAGTTCTAACAAGGTAAATCATCAACATAAACTGCAATAATGACGAATCCGGATTCTAATAAAACACATGAATATATAGGATTATTCTTAAATCCTTCTTTCAATAGATACTCATTGATTCAATTATACAACATACGTTCGGATTACTTTAACCCATATAAAGATGTTTGAAACTTTATAAAGTACATACTCCTAAATGTACTTGGATTAGATGCTTCACGTATCGTAAATCTTTATATATGTAATGATCTAATGATCCTTATAAATATGCAGGGACCACATTCATTAACAGCATATCTAATCCTTTTGTAATAACCAAATCGATTAAAAATATAAATGTGATTGCATTCATACCAAGGAAATATGTTTCCTCATAATTGCTCTCGGGTTTCTACAGGAAACCTTGTGCGACAAATTATACCGCACAATTTCATTTCGCATGACGCTTTCGTATAAATACTCACTTATATCTGACAAATATTACACCCTTTGGTGTTTGGACAATAGGTCCAAATGCATCTCGCTTCACTAGTGAGTTTAATTCAGTTTAAATAACTGCTTTCCATTTTGGCCAATCATTTCTACGTCGACATTTTTAGACGATTTTTGGCTCACTTTCTTTATTACTTCTGGTAATATCAAGTGTTATCATATATGTTGTCGACAACAGTTTTATTTCTATCCATAAATTTTCCAGAACTCATGAAATGTATTGAGATCTCATTGTTCCTCTCCAGGGAAAAACATTTCATGAAACACCTCTACAGGAGGTTCCTCTTCAGGAGGTTTATACTCTTCAGGAGTTTTCTCTTCAGGAGTTATACTCTTCAGGAGTTTTCTCTTCAGGAGTTATACTCTTCAGAAGTTACACTCTTCAAGAGTTATACTCTTCAGGAGTTACACTTTTCAGGAGTTACCTCTTCAGGAGTTACCTCTTCAGGAGGTTTCCTCTTCAGGTGGATTATATTTTATACAGAAAATACGGTCTCTTCATGAGCACCGATTTTTATTTTTCTTGTGCACCAATAGGTCTTCAACGCTTCAGGTGTATCTTAGACTCATTTATTGCTGTTTTAACAACTCGTCCTTCAGGGACTTCAATTCTTGCTTAAGCATTAACAGCAGTAATATATGATTTTACAACACTTTTAGTGTCAGTAAATACATCATGTAATTGATTTGCAACACTTTGCAGATAAATAATCCTCTGAACTTTTGGTTCACATTTATTTGTAAGAGGATCAAATTTAAACAGGACTTTATTATCCCAAATAATTTCTTGTCGTGCTTCAGGCACCGATATTTCATTATTTCAAAACATGATGGAATATTAATAAGCTTATATATAAAAACTTAGTATAAATAAATCAAGTGCTTGGCCGTACAACAGGTACGTGACTACTGTTTAGTCATATTACATCTATGACAAACATTTTCATCTTTTTATGAAGAATTATTCTGAGGGCCTTTACCCTTCTCTGAGTTTGATCACTTCTGGTGATATGATATATTTTTATCATCTTTAGTGTTGTCGCTTTTGGGGCCAACACTTCTATAATTTTTCTATCACGTCTACGCCCTTAGATCCCGTTCACTTCTGGGAATTGTGTAAATTCGATATCATTAATAAGACGTAACTGGTGTAACAAAAACTCATTATTTAGCTCAATCACTGGAAGACAAAACAAAAGTTCAAAATATTTGTTGAACTTTCACTCTCGATATTACTACTGCAGGAGCACATTCGAGGTATGAAAAATAATGTTTTCTTTTATATATCATCATCAGTGACATTTTCACTGTATAATTTTAATATTGAGCTGATTTTAAAGAGTGCAGGATATTCAATACCACTCTTAAAATCTTACAACTTCAGGTGCAATAAATCATAATGATCTTTTGAGAGGATTATATCTTCTGGTGCTTATATCACTCTCTTAATTCATTTCACATAGTAAGATTATTTTTCATCATGAGATACACAGCATGGTCCTTCAGGGACACATGATTTTCTTCTATGATTGTATCTTTCAAGTTCATCATTATATCCAAATATATCTCATCAAGGATCTGGATAAATAACATTTTTCAGAAATGTCAATAGTAATAAATCTCAATATTTGACATTATATTACAAAAATAAATCTGTGAATTTAATAAATATATTCACATTATTATGAGAATAAAAATAAAATTTTATCAAGTAATATTCAGCAATATTATCTTTAATATTTATCTCAAGGACTGCAAATAATATATTGAAAAACTTACTTGAAATAGAAGACCATTAGCTTCAGTATCGATAGAACCTCGTGCTGATAACGTGTTATAAAACTAAAAAGAAAACTACTACTATTGCAAGAGAAAAGAAACTCTTAAGAACTGAAACTTTTTTTCTCTCTCTATATTTTCTTATGAATTTCGTTACAACTGAAACCCATATTTCTAGGCGTTGAAATTACTATGCAAGTTACTATACAAGTTACTATGCAAGTCACTATGCAAATTTAAAATAATAGTGGTGGAGTCATTCACATAATTTTTAGTGATAAGACAGGGGGCGGCTGCCGTTTCGTTCGTTCATTACATTAATTCATAACACATAAAAGTTATTAAACTTACTAAAAAAACTTGTATATTCTGACCATGTGCACATACCCCGCCACCTGCTGTCTCTAACTATGTGCACAAATTGTGTCTTAAACTGCTTAAAACCATGTGTTCTCTTGTACTATGAATTCAAATTGTAACACAAAGTAAGCAATATAAGTAAGAGGTTCCAAATAATCAAACTAGTGCTAAAAATATGTTCCAAATAATGAAACAGTCAACATGATATCTTCAATCACCATTTGTAATCTATATGTAATCCATATCATACAATTATTGCATCCTTAAAATAGTTCATTTAGTTTAGTTTGACAGTTACACAGAGGCATTTTGTGTTGTTGGGCATATCAAACTGAGTGATTTACTTTTTTGTCCAAGGGGACTTGGGAAGAAAAGAAGTACGTGAGAATCCGTAATTTTACTACCTTTGTAATATATTATTTTAATATTAAATATTTATTGTTGTTAATATGGATATTATGTGTTTTGAATTGGTTGATATTATTATTATTTCATTGTGCTTGTGTTTAAATATTTGAATATATTTAATTTTTATTTGAAGGTATTTCTTCTATGATTTAATTGTAAGTTAGTTAATTTTCTTGTTATATTATTATGATGTATTTAATTTAATGCTTAAATTTAATTTCTTTATTTTATTATGTTGGTATTTGAATTAAAGTGATGTAATTTATTTTATTTAATCTAGATGATTTTCGGGTTGGGCCTATTATATATATATAAATGAATATGGTGTTATTGTGTTGAGTTGGGTTTAGATTTGAGTTTGGTTTGATTTTGGTAGCCCAGCCCAACCCGTTGGAGTAGCTCAGCCCGTGGTTAACAACCCAACCCTCTCTTATTGCCTAAAACGACGCCGTTTAGCTAGTGCCCTAAGTGAAATTCCGGTCCCTACCTGCTTCGTGCGACCTGCTCCATTTCTTCTTCTTCCGTTATTTCTTCTCCTTTCTTGTCTTCACTTTTCTCCCCTGTTTCGTCGTTCCAGACTGTGATCCAAGCTCTGATTTTTCAGCTTTCTGCTACTCCTTTTCATCCACGCGTTGTTCTATTAAATACCCAATACATAGATAAATATTTCCCTTTCATTTTCGTGGTAGATCCGTGCTTCACATGCTCGAAATCTACGATCAAAACCCGCTCCAAAACAGTGATCATTCCATCGTTCTTCTTCACGTTTTCGTTTGAAAAGGATAGAGAACCTCTTCCATGGCAGCTTTACCTTGTCTTGGTGTGTCACACATGATTTTTGTTGCTCAAAAACTCATGCTTTTCTGCCTATAAAAGGGAATGTCGAACCCTTGTTTAAAACCCACGCCGAGACCCTTGTTTCCTCTATAAAATCCGAACGTTCAACACCTCTTTTGATCATTTCTTCGTCTCCCCTTAAAACTTGAGTTAGCCCTTTTCAAAACCCATCTAAATCTGAAAATTGTAGTGGAGTTTTTAGTGGGTAATTTCTCGCCATAAGATCACTATTTTACAACATTTACGATACTCTTGATAAGCTTTTTCTCTAATTTAATTGATTAAATTGTTTTGTGTTAATTTTAATTTATTTTTGTGGTATGATTTTATTTATAATTAAGTTTTTAATTTAGTTGGATGATAATTGTTTTTATTTTTTATTTGTATTGAGATGATTAATTAAATTGGGTGTAATATTCGGAATAATTATATGAGTTGGTTAGATATATATAAATATTGTTTTATTTATGTTATTGGTTTAATTAAATTGTTAGGTTTATTTATTGGTTTTATTGATGTTACTATAATTTATTGGTGTTTTAATTAAGTTGGTTTTTAATTATTTTAGTTGTTTCCGATATTATATTTATTTATTTGTAATTATTTATACGTTGGCGCTTTGGGCGTGACTATAGCGGCGAGTATGCGGGTGGAAGCGCGGAATCCCTGTTCAGCATTTTCGGTAACTTCAAGAATTATTAGCGACCGTACTATACGTATTTTCCAAATAAACATTAAGATTTAAATATATTTTTGGCATCAACAGTTATTGTGTTTAGTCATTGTTGGAATTTATTAATTGTTGAATATTTTGTGCATAGTCGTATGCATTGTGTATTTACGTGCATGTTCATGGAAATATTTGGAAATTAGATTTTTACATGATTTCAGATATTCATGTGTTGGAAATAGAAATTGGGTTTTTATTGATTTTGCGGATTTTAATGGTTTTTGACTTGAGTCATCACGGGGACGGCGATACGTAACGCCCGTTATGACTGATGACGTGTGTATATCATATTGGGGACGGTAATACGTAACGCCCGATATGATTGGATTTACGGATTTTATTTTCTGGAAAAATGGTTGTAGTTTTAATGGATATACGGTCATAATTTTCTGGGAAAATAATGGATGACTTTATTGGAAGTTTATCTTTGGAATTTTGGAGTGTGTGCTTTATTTATTTATTTGAAGAAAATGATTTAAGACTCATGCATATGGTAATTTGTTCATGGTTGTTGTTGTTGCATTAATGTATTTATTATCTTAGGTTTGTTTGGGATTTTACTTACCTACGGTACCATTTTTCGGTATCGTAGATTTTGTTGCAGAGGACGAGGAGGTTGAGCCTGAGGAGGCGGCTCCGCCGTTAGAGTAGCTTGACCTAGTTGTATATTGGGAACTGTTTTTCCCTGCTTGTTAATTATATAAATGTATGTTTGGTCTTTGGAAGACTATTAAATCTCCTATTGAATAATTTATATTAAACCGGGTTGTGAATTTTTTTTTAAAAAAAAAATTCTGATACTTAGATAATGATTTTATTATCCGCTACGACTTATATTTTATGTATGTCACGTGTGCACACACGTTTGGCACTTGACGTTGGGGGTGTGCGACCGTGTTGTCAGTATCCCGACGCCTCGATTCCAGGGTTTCTGTAAGTGGGAATTTGGGGGCGTCTCAAAGTAGGCCTACTCTTGACTCTCTATGCGATAAAGAAACTAGAAAATAGAAACAAGAGGAACCTAAAATAGAAAATGCATTAAGAGAGAAAAAAAAACTTAAAGATTAATAGATAAATTAATTCACATATGTATAAATAAGTAAAGTAGAAAATGTATTGAGAGAAAGAAAAAAAACTTCAAGATAAAAAAAAAAAAAAACACTTCAAGTGATGATGAGTTCAACACTACTATGTATTGATGCCTTCAATTACAAACGATTACATGGGGAGTTAGAGTATTTAAATGCAAGAGGAAATAAAACAAAAACTGACATCAATTATCAAAACTTATAGAAAATGAAACCCTTCAATCTAAAATTACTATGTATTGATGCTGCCAAAACAATAAAGATACCAAATCAAACAATATGTAGAGGTCCTTTCATTTGTAGGTTGCTGGCCTATTACCTGCAATAATGCATAAACTAAGAAAGTTTTATTTTTGTAGTACAAGTCAGTTAGTCTGTGTAAGTGACCATAGACTAATTAAAATCAGCATTAACATGCATTGACTAAAGTTAGAATCAGCATGCATAATCATATGTGAGGTATACCTGTATGCCATGATCACTTCAACTTTTCTTTCAATGTACTGGTAGGATCATTTTAGCTTTTCTGTCAATATTGTTGGATAGCAAATGCAAAACTTTAAGCTTTGCCATGGTAGACTATATGACTCAATTATTAACATGTAAACTGTGAAACTGCATTGTTTTTTAGCCAAAATTAATTGAAGCACACTTTACTCATCAAACATCAAAATGCATTAATGGGACTAAAATTGCAACTCTGCTCATTGAAGTCATGAAAGCTTGTATCTCAAATCATAGATAATAAGAACATCTTGCATGCAGCCCACACAATGATGATGTGAGGGAACAAATTTTTCAATAAACCTCCATTATCATAGTTTGTATATCGTGAAGTAGAAAATGATTTTGAAAAGGTAATAAAGCTGAGTCACAATAACCTAAAACAGAAAAAAATTTACTCATGAGTTAATACTTACACTAGAAAATAACTTAGCTAAAAACATCCAATTTTCATAGGAGTAAAATAGAAAAAGCTTAACTAGCTAAGTGCATTATACAACCCAAAGGCAAAAAATCAGAGACAAACAAGCCCCTTACTACATCAGCCACTCCATGTATTCTTACATGCAAAATGCACTGCAATACCAAGTCAAAAACATAAAATACAAATGTCAATGTAAAAACTCCAACATAGAAATCAATTAATTCCAAATAGCCAACCAATACCCTCTAAACAATCACAAAACTTCCAAAAATACCAATACTACAAACCCAACTAGCCATAAGAATTCTAAACCATTTAACACCCACCACCACATTTCATAATAATCATCATTTCATCCATGAATATCAATAAAATGCAAATATTAGATCAATTTTCAAGATTGGTGTTCGTGATTACCTTGTAGTATTTTGAATGGGGTCCTGAAATGCTACCTTCTCTTGGACAACCAAATCTGATAAAATGCTTAAAATGAAAAAAATCCAAGGTTGCGTAGGTGAGAGAGAACAAAGAACAGGAAAAATAGCAAAACAATAGTAGAACAGAGAAAAAGGTGAGAATAGGCTTACTATCGTCCATTCATTTCTCGTGAAAAAATAGCATCAATATCAATCCAAGAAGATTGACACAAACAAATATGAAAATCTCAGGAATCACAAAACAAAATAAAAACTCAATGAGATGTATTCCTAATGGAAAATACAAAAACAAAAGGGCGAGGGAGAGATCCTTACAAAGAACCACCCAAAATCAATGCGTGAGAGAGAGAGAGAGAGAGCACGAAAGAGTGAGAAACGAAGGGAGAGGGAGGGAGACACCCACCTGTGAACTAGGATGGCGACGACAACAACATGGTAGCACGATACAATATGGTAGGGAAGCATAATCACACAGAGAGAGAGAGAGAGAGAGAGAGAGAGAGAGAGATTAGGGTTTGGGAGAATCCGGGGATTGGGTAGAAATGAGAAGGGGGAATCGGGCATCGATTCTATAATATATTTTTTTAATATTAGTTTTGTTTTGAGATTAAATTTTTTTTTTTAAAATTTGAAAAAGTTGAATTGTTTATTTTATTTGGTATGAAAATAAAAAAAAGGTATAATGATAAATTTAAGATGAGATAATATGAGATATTTTAAGAAAACAAACTAGGCCTTAGTACTCTATACGCCGAACGAGATCCAACCAAAAAAATAAGGCTTCCCAAGAGCAGTGTGACACCCCCAACTCCCGCTTATAGAAACAAGGGAATCAAGGCATCGGGATACTGACAACTCGGATTACTCACTCCAACGACAAGTGCTAGTGTGTGTACAAGCAACAAATGTGAAATAAAATCAAGCAGCGGATGAGCAAAGTCAATCATTATGTACCAGAATTTTTTTAGAAATATTTTACAAACCAGTTTAATATAAATTCTCCAGTAGGAGATTTAATACAGTCATCCGAAAATCAAAACATAAAATGCTTACATCAAAATGGAACATTTCCCAAGATAATAAATTATAACATAATTAATTTAACAGTGGAGCTGTCTCCTCAGTCTCAACTTACTCGATCTCTATATCCAAAATCTACGATACCAAAAATGGCATCGCAGGTAAGTACAACCCAAACAAACCACAATATATAAAATATATTCATACAACAACAATATGCATATACGCGACACCATATGCATGAAGTTTAAAATCATCTTCCTTAAAATAAATAAAATAAACACACGCCAAAATCTCATTTGACCCAAGCTAAATTCCAATAAAAACATCCATCATTTTCCTAGAAAATGATACCCAAAAATTCATTAAAAACCGCAATCATTTTCCTAGAAAATGGTCCACATAAAAACTAATTAACACAATAGACGGGTTTCACAGGCAGGACTCTACCATCATCCATGTTTATCCCCATATTCATGCCAATCAAAAGGGCGTTACCTATCGTTATCCCCAATATGAAATATCAAAAGGGCGTTATGCGTCCCCGTTATGACTCAGTAAAAAATTATTAAAATCCATAAACCCAATAACCATATCTCATATTAAAAACCAAACACCAAATATACACATGATCAAGCGTGTAATTACACAATATAAACCACAACACACAAAATAACTAACAATTAATAAATTCCAACATCAACCAATAAATCCCAACGTCAAACAAGTACAATATTTGTCCATGCAAAAATATATTTAAATCTTAAAGTTCATTTGGAAAATACTTACAGCAGGTAAAAAGATGGATCCTTGAGCAAGCGCCAGTCTACAACACTCGTAGCAGTCACTTTGTACGCTGGGCTAGAGTGCTTGATTTGACACCAAAATTTAAAAAAATACTCAATGAAGGGTGGGGAATCTCATGAAGGTAGTGGTGTGGCGATGCGACCACCGGAAGATGGAGAATCGAGCTCAAAATGGGTGGAAACCCATTTTTGGATTTGAGGTTGTACAAGGATGGTAGGGCTGTGGATGGGGAAACTGAACTAGGAGGTTGGTCGTCGGAGCAAGGGGAACTTGCTGGTGGCAGCGGCGAGACCAGGTGGTGGCGCTAGGGTGGCAAACCCGTGTATGGGTATTTGAAATACCCATTTTGGGTTGGGGCATGTGGGCTGCTGTAGGTGGTGTAGGCGGTTGGGGGTGATACCGGAGGGTGCTCTAAGGCTACTGGTGAATTGCCGAAGCCAGGGATGGCCGATGGTGGTCGGAAATGCAAGAATGGGTATTATAATGCCCATTCAGATTTCGGCTCATGGAGGGGAGGTGGGAGGTTGTCTGGGGCTGGAATCGTCGGGGTAGGCTGGCAGGCAGCTGGCAGTCCTAGTGGTGGGGGCGGTGAGGGCAGGCGGCCGGCGGTGGAGGCTGGCCAGCCTTAAGGCCGAACGGCAAAAAACAAAGAAGGGGGTGTGGGGGCTAGGTCACGCGGGTCAGGGGGAAAAACAGGGGAGATAAGAAGAAAAAGAAAGAAAAGAAAAGAAGAAAAAAGAGAAATGAGAAAAAGAAATAAAATCTAACTAAAAAAAGAACACAATAAATTAAATAAAAGCCAATTGAAAATACTACTATCAATATCAGTAAAATAAAATATTCAGAGCCCAACAATAAAATAAATTAAACCAAATACAATTTAATTATAAAACAATAATAAATATAAAGAAAGCATCTCAAACAAAATCACATAATAAAATAAAGGAAATTAATTTCAACCGTTAAAATAATTATCTCATATTTAAATTAATAAGGAAAATAACGTAACTCAATATTTCAACATAAAAATAACGTAAGACTAATATTAATTAACTAATAGCTCAAATAATAATTTTAAACAAATAAAACACAACCAATAATATTATTAAAATAAATTAAAACAATCAACAATAAGAATAAAATAATACGTAAAAATATACGTAATCTGGAATTTCACTAGCAGGATTACGCATATCACAATATTACAAATTTTACAGTCCAACATATACACCGGACAACTGCATAAACTCATCCAAGGAACTCCAGGGGCTAAATATATAATCTGTGGTTAAAAACAAAAAAGAAAAGAAAAATGTCTTTGTAGTCTGACATTTTCAAATGACTCCACAAGCAGGAGGCTCACTATTTCTATATGGGGAGGAGGGGAACTGTTGGAGAAAAACTTATGAGCATCTATATACTACATTGAGTTTTCCACAGGGGGAAGGGGGGGATAGCCCACACAAGGACCACTTGGTTCCGCTTTTGTGCTGGAGGGTCTTTGCTTATTAATCTTTTAATTTTTAGAGATGATAGTTTTCTTTTTTACAAGGCGATCCATTGGAATGTAGAAGGTTATTTAGGCTTTTGAAATCCTATGAAGAAGCCTCAGGTCAAAGACTAAATCTGGACAAGACCTCAATCTTCTTGAACAGGAATAGAGGACAAGATGCTAAGGAGTCCATCCTACCTATTGCAAGGATGACAATATCCAATTCATATGAGAAATATTTGGGCCTTTCTTATTGTAACGCCCTAATAGAATGCCCAAACCACATGACCCATATTTCAAAAGGACTAGTCAATGATACAATTGAAGTCCCATTGGAACTTTATAAAGAACAAGAACTTCTTCTTCCCAAAAAATGTGGGATCCCATAAACAACCTACCATTTCTTTTCAAATGGGGTATCACAATCTACCCCCCTTAAATGCCCGACGTCTTTGTTGTGCCTATCCATTATAGGTGGTACGGCGCAAGTCCCACATTTCTGATTGGGATAGGCTCTGATACCATTTGTAACGCTCCAATGGAAGGCCCAAACCACATAGCCTATGTGAGATCCCAAATTTGTGTATTTTTACACGTTATTTTATTCTCGGTGTTAATTATTTTAATTTATTTTAATAATATTATTAGTCGTATTTTATTTGTTTAAGATATTTATTTGATTTATTGATTAGTTAATATTAGTTTTATATTGTTCTTATAATTAAATATTGAGTTACGTTATTTTTCTTATTAATTTTAATGTGAGGTAATTATTTTAATAATTGAAATTAAATTCCTTTATTTTATTATGTGGTTTTATTTGATGTGCTTTCTTAATAATAATTAGTGTTTTATAATTAAATTGTTCTTTAGATTAAATTAGTTTATTTTTGGACTTTAAATATCTTATTTATTGATATTGAATGGTAGTATTTTCAATCGATTTTTATTTAATTTATTGTATTTTTTCTAGTAGTAATCTTTTTCTTCTTTTTCTTTTTCTCTTTTCTCTTTTCTTTTCTTTTCTTTTTCTTTTTTCCTTCCCGATTTCCCCGTGCGACCCCTCCCTTGTTCTCTCCACTCTCTCACCGGTTCTCCCATCTCCACCCAAGGCTGCCGTTGGCCACCCATCGGCAACACCGCCCAGCCCAACCTCACCCCAACCATGCCAGCTAGTCCAACGGTACTGGTGGTGTCACCTCCGGCCATCCCATCGCCCCTCCATAGCCACAAACTCGAAATGGGTATTTTGCCTTCCCTTGCATTTTTCGATCACCGCAGGCCACCCCTTGGCACCGGCGACGTACCAGCAACCTCCTCACCCTCCGGCGAGCATAACCCACCTCCCAAATCCACCCATCTCTGCCGTTTGCTCCTCCACCCGAAATGGGTCTTCAAATAGCTTGTTCTTCGCCGTGCCGCCATCCGGCCGCCGTGCATCTCACCTCCACCACCAAACCACTCCCCTTACCCAACCGGTCATTCCCCTATCTCAGTTTCTCCAACCGCGGCCCCACCTTCCCGGTACAACCCCAAACCTGAAAATTTCCACCCTTTTGGAGCCCGATTCGCAACCTTTCGGTGGTTGTGCCCCCACAACACCACCTCCATAAGATTTCCCACATTCCAAAGAGTATCTCCCTAAATTTTGGTGTCAAATCGAGCACTTTAGCCTAACGTACAAGTGACCGTTACGAGCGCGGCGGAGTGACTTCTGCTCAAGGATTTATACTTTTAACCGTTGTAAGTACTTTCCAAATGAGATTTAAGATTTAAATATATTTTTGGCATCAACAGATGTTGTGTTTGGTTATTGTTGGAATTTATTAATTGTTGGCTATCTGGCGCATGGTTGTCTGCATTGTGTATTTACACGCATGTTCATGGAAATATTTGGAAATTAGATTTTTGTATGATTTCGGATATTCATGTGTTGGATTTGAAAACTAGGTTTTCATTGAGTTTATGGATTTCAATAGTTTTTGGCTTAGTCATAACGGAGACAGCGATACGTAACGTCCGTTGTGATCAGCGTGTATGTGGATGACATAATAGGGACGACGATACGTAACACCCATTATGATCATTGTATGTATAAGTCATAATGGGGATGGCGATACGTAACGCCCATTATGATTGGCAATGTGTGGATCGTATAATGGGGATGGCGATACATAATGTCTATTATAGTCATCGAATGTGCATTTCATATCGGGGACGGTGATACGTAACGCCTGGTATGAAATGAGTGTATAGGAATCATATTGGGGACGGTCATATGTAATGCTCATTATGATTGATAGTGTATAGATAACATAATGGGGACGGCGATACGTAACGCCCATTATGATCATTAGGTGTGTATCTCATATTGGGGACGGCAATACGTAACGCCCGGTATAAAATGAGTGTAGGAATCATAATGGGGACGGTGATACGTAACGCCCATTATGATTGATGATGTGTGTATATCATATTGAGGACGGCGATACGTAACGCCCGGTATGATTAGATTTGTGGATATTATTTTCTGAAAAATGATGGATGTTTTTATTGGAGTTTTATTGTGATTAAAATGAGATTTTAGCGTGTGTGGGACTTTTATTTATTTTGAGAAAGAGGATTTTTAAGTTTCATGCATATGGTGTCGTGTGTATGCGTATTGTTGTGCATGAATATATTTTATATCTTGGAATTTGGTTGGGTTGTACTTACCTGCGATGCCGTCTTGGCGTCGTAGTTTTTGGATGCAGATTTTGAAGAGGCTAAGCTTGAGGAGACGGTTCCGCCGCTGATGTACTGTTATCATATATTGTTATCTTGGAAAATTATTTTCCCCTTTTTATAAATATGTATTTTTATGATTTATTTTTCGGATAATTGTATTAAATCTCCTATTGGAGAATTTCTGTTAAACTGGTTTGTAAAATATTTCTAAAAGTTCTAGTACTTCGATAATGATTTTATTATCCGCTGCGACTTATATTTTATGTATGTCATGTGTGCATATACGTTTGGCACTTGTCGTTGGGATGTGTGACCCGTGTTGTCATCATTCCGACGCCTCGATTCCTGTGTTATTTTAAAGGAAAATTTGGGAGCGTCACAGGTGGTATCAGAGCAGTTCGACTCTAAGGTAAATCTACAGATTACCTAGGGACAGTACCAGAAAAGTTTGTTGTTTCAAAAAAATTTGATTGTTTTATTGTTCGGTTATTTTATTTTATTTTATTATTCTATTTGTTCTACTAATTTATATTGTAAGATTTTCGATATTTATTTCGTTGTGTTGTGCTTTTTATTTTAATGTGCATGTTGTTTATTTATTTTCATAATTAATTTAGTTTTGAATGGTTTGTTCGCTTTATTTTATTTTATTTTAATATTTGTTCAACATTATAATTGGATAGTAGTTAAGATTTTTTTGTAGTTAGTTGATTTTATTTAGTTAGATTATTGAGCATTTATTTAATTATTTAATTTATTATATGCTTTTGTTTTGTCTAAATTAGAATTTGGATATTTTGGATTAGGTTATTATTTTATATCATTCATTTTATTGAATCCTATAGTTTGAATAATTGTATTATGGAATCCCTTATTTTAAAGTTATTATTTTGTTATAGGTTATTTTATTTTATTAAACTTTTACGCATTGATCATATGTGTTTGGTGTTGTTTTAATTTTATATCATGAGTTTCCTACAAGATAGTTTTGAATTTTGTTTATTATATTTTAATTTTAAATTATGGCTTTTGTCTTTAAATATTTCTAAAAGTTTGGAAATTTATTTAGACAAAAATTTAAAATGAATCGCTACTATACTTTCTTTTTAGGCATATGCTTTAAGGTAAATTTAAATTTGTTATCTCTTCACCTTTCCGTTTATTTTATTTTGAAAGTTTATTTATTTATTTTGGCAAATGGATTTGTTTGGCGACTTGTTAATATTTATTTATTAATTAAGTAATTTATTTATTTTATTATGGTTCGTTTCTTTTAAAGGTTTTAAATCCTAAAGATTTCTACAATAAAACTTTTTAGAGTTGCGATTTGAGAAGAATTTCAAACTTTATTTGCTATTTCATTTTCTTGTTCTTCTTTTAATTCCATTTTCTTGTTCTATTTAATAAAGGCTTTTGGTGATTTGTGTTTACCAAAGGAGGTGGTCTTGTTTTCCCAAATGAATTAGATCTTTTTTCCCGTTGTGTTTTTATATAATATTTATGGAAATTACTTGTGTTTTACTCAGTGTTTGGGTATATTACTATATCTTGAGAGATAGATTCATCTTGATAATTATTGGTATTTGTGTGATTGGATTTCTTTGTTAATATTTCCTATGTTATTTATGTGTAATACCTGGGTCTCACTGAGTGTTAGAGTTTCCAAATTCTAATTTTATTTTTGGGAGATTGTTAAAATTGTAATCTACACGAGCTCTTCATGTGAGTGTGAAGTTCTTAGCTATTAACATATTGTTATGGAATATATTTTAAGAATACTTATGATGGTAGATGATCAATTATTTCTTTAGTAAAATTTTGATCTTGGTTGTGGAAGTTTAGAGATTGATGTGTAATAATTGTAAGTATAAATTTTGGAGAATGAATGTCTTTGTTTTGTTTTTGGTTGGGAGAGTTAATTGGAGTGTACACTCTAAGCATGATACTTGGTGAATGTAATGGTTAGTAGCCTTAGTTGAGGTTATCTTCAGGAATTAGTTACGACTTGAACCCAAATAGAAATTTAAATATTTGAAGCTATTTTTATTTTATTTTATTTGGAGATTGAATGTCTAGTTGGGAGTTGGAATTTTAGGCATCAATATTTGGGTGACATAACTAGATTTATGAGTTGATAAAGCATTAAGGTTTGGGAGTGTAGTACTTGGTGCTTAGTGGATTTGATTTTCGAATTGCAAGATGTGCGTTAAGGCTTTAGTCATGACGTAGTAGTTGAAGAAGTTAAATATTTAGGAGTCCAAATTCTAGGATGATTCTGAGAAGATTAGTGGGGTGACCTGATATTGGGAGGCTATATTTTCTTTGGGGATTGATCTTAGTTTTGCAAAGTTCTATTTTGATGGTTAACTTGGAAAGTGATAGGATTTTTATTTGATATTCATTGAAGTTTGGGTATCAATCATAGTGGTATAATCAAAATTATGAGATATTAAAATTTTAGGATTTGGAAGAGTGATATAGGATTTTTTGTTAATAGGTGTTGAGCCAATTTTTACTCAATGGTGATAATTTATGAAGACTTAATTTTATACATTTGGTGAGTTTTTAGAGTGCGCGCGGAAGCGTGATGTTTTGCAATGTAGTTAGAAGTTCAAATCTTGTGTTAATTTTGAGAAATTAGTGATGACTTGAAATTTAGAATGATACTTGTAAGTGGAGATTTAACTTTTGGTGTGGTAAATTATGTTTATTGATGGCTAAGTTGGGAAGATAAACTTGAGAGTTATTTGAGGTTGGTACAAGGTATTGTATGAAGTTAGTGAACATTAAAATTTTGAGGGGTTGTGCTAAGTTTCTGGTACATATGGAGTTCAGATTAATTGGTTACCTCAAGAGTCTTAGAGATTAAATATTATTTGGAAACTATACGGTTATGATGAAATAATATCCACTTGTGTTTGAGGAAAATAGATGATTGTGTAATATTTAGAGTGAGTGTTGAGCTGTGTGGTAAGTGAGCATTGGAGTTTTTATTAATTGCAGCTGAGCGAATTTCGGGGACGAAATTCTTTTTAAGGGAGGGAGAATGTGAGATCCCAGATTTACATGTATTTTTACACGTTATTTTATTCTCGGTGTTAATTATTTTAATTTATTCTAATAATATTATTAGTCATGTTTTATTTATTTAAGATATTTATTTGATCTATTTATTAGTTAATATTAGTTTTATGTTGTTATTATAATTAAATATTGAGTTACGTTACATTTCTTATTAATTTTAATGTGAGGTAATTATTTTAATAATTGAGCCTGAGGAGACGGGTCTGCCGCTAATGTACTGTTATCATAAATTGTTATCTTGGAAAATTATTTTTTCCTTTTTATAAATATGTATTTTTATTATTTATCTTTCGGATGACTGTATTAAATCTCCTGTTGGAGAATTTATGTTAAACTGGTTTGTAAAATATTTCTAAAAATTCTAGTACTTAAATAATGATTTTATTATCCGCTGCGACTTATATTTTATATATGTTACGTGTGCACACACGTTTGGCACTTGTTATTGGGATGTGTGACCCGTGTTGTCATCATCCCGATTCCTCGATTCTCATGTTATTTTAAAGGAGAATTTGGAGGCGTCATAGCCTATACTCCAAAAGGACTAGTCAATGATATAATTGAAACCCCATTAAAACCTTATAAAGAGCAAGAGTTTCTCCTTTCCAAGCAATGTGGGATTTCATAAACCACCCACCTTTATCTATATCATATGGGGTGTCGAAATCTACCCCCTTGAAGGATAAAGTAGGTGGTGTATGAGATCTCACATTACTTGGAAAGGAGAAGTTCTAGCTCTTTATAAGGTTCCAATGGGACTCCAATTGTAACATTGACTGGTCCTTTTGCAGTATAGGTCATGTAGTTTGGGCCTACTATTGAGCATTATAAATGGTATCAGAACATATCCCAATTAGAAATGTGGGACTAGAGCCGTACCACTTACAAGGAACAGGCTCGACGAGGACGTCGGGCATTTAAGGGGGTTAAATTGTAATATGCCATATGACATAAATAAGGGTGAGTGGTATATAGGATCTCACATTGCTTGGAAATGAAAAGTTCTTGCTTTTTATATAGTTTTAATGGAGCTCCAATTGTATCATTGATTAATCCTTTTAGAGTATAGGCTATGTGATTTGGGCTTTCCATTGGGACGTTACACTTATCATGTGGGCCAGTCACATAACTCAATTGCTTTTAGGCCAATACTTGACAGGATCCAGAGCAGAATACACAACTGGAAAGTAAGGTTCTTATCTCAGGAGACAAAGAAATCATTCTCAAGCCTGTTATTCAAGCCATTCCAATCTACTGTATATGGGCATTTTCAAGATTACAAATACCATTCTTAGTGAGAGCAATACACTTTTGTAAAAGTTCTGGTGGGAGTTAAAGGGAAGAATGATAAACAATTTACTGGTTGTCATGGTAGCAGCTAGGCAAGGCCGAATTGGTAGGTGGACTTGGGTTTCGTGAGTTTGGAAGTCTTAATCTAGCCGTCTTAGCTAAGTTAGGCTAGAGGGTTTTATAATATACTACAAGAAAATTGGGTATTTGTGGCTAATTATTTTCCGCCAACATGACTATTTACTGTGAAAATTGGTAGAGAATAACCATTTTGACAGAGAATAATTAGCCACAAATACTTAATTTTCTTATAGTGATAGGATTAAAACTCGCTGTAATAGAGGATGAAACTATTCACTCACACAATATAAGTTATTCCGCACTAGAATTATTCAACAACGACATGATCAAACCCTTGCAATTAGTACTTACTGCCAATATTTATTTCACGGCAAAAATAAAAGTGTCGTAATAGGCCTTTTCCCATGTAGTATGGTATTTATTTATAAAAAAATTACATTAAACAAAATAAAAAGAATATGCTAATTATTATGAAAATCAGGATAATAATGAAATCAAATTCATGATTTGATATTATGGCCATCAGTTGTACTCATGAATAACCTCTTATACCTACCTCTAAGATAACAAAGACAGAAGGCAAAATGAGCGTACGTACGTGCCTTGATAAAGCATCGTGATTAATGTCCATGTTTCCATGAAAACACATTATTTAAGGATTATTGAGGTGGATCATGGATGATTTGCTGATATGGTGATCAAGAAGCGATACAGTTTTGTTAAAGGACTTTCCCCTGGACTGAAATTTCTCCTGATCCATGACGTATTCGTTCGTTGAATGACGAACTCGTCAATGATCCTCACAGTCCTTAACGGGTCGTCCTTGTCCCGATCAGGCCCTGCTTCCCATTGGCTGGGAAAATCTCTATTGTGGCTCAACCTGTTTCGGTACTGTTTACCTTCCGTCTTCCATTCCCTATCTAAATTCCAGTCTAGCGGGACCTATATGATAACATGGGTTAATTTAACAAGAAGAACGTCAAAAGAGGGCACTTTCAATTTTTCCATAGTTTCTTAATGTCTGACAGCTAAGAAATTTAGATGACAGTAAGTTGAGATATGATGAGTTAAATAAAATATTATTAGAATAATAGTTTTTAATATTATTATTGGTTTGGGAATTGATAAAATTGAATAAATTAATATATTTTTGTATAAAAATTTAAAAAATTGTAATATTGAAATAAGATAAAAAGAAATTTTTTACTATTCAAACGTGGCATAAAATTGGTGATAGCCGTAGTCCATCCTTAATTTTAAACTGTTGTTGACGTGGCAGTCAAATATCCGTGGCAAATGTTGTGATAGGTGTTGTATGAAAAATGCTTTAAGAAGCAAAAACATGATTGAGAAATCTGATCAGTTTGTTTTTTTTTTTTTTTTGGTAAAGAAGTGATTAATGGTGAATTGATTTTTTTAAATAAAAATATACAAAAAAAAAAATATTAAAAAAAAAACATGTACACTAGTCGGTCCAAACTATAGAGACCTTTTCTCGGTATCGGTAGCAGGACTCGTGTTGTATTATCTAGGTGATTGCGTTGGAACTTGCTAACCCTATTGGGCTATTAATAGGAAAAATGATCGAAGTAGTGAATGAATATTGGTGCATGTGCATGCAGGCTGTTTACCTTATCAACTGCAAGGGTGAAAACATGAAGATCGCCATTAGGTTTGATGTGAAATCGGGTGAAAGCCTTGTAATCGGCAATCCTAAGAGAGGAGAAGGCTTCGTCATAGTGCAAGTCTAACCAGTTGACGCAGATGTATAGATAGATTCCGAAGACATATGAAACTGCGGGCGTAGACAAGAGCCAGAAATAAAGGAACACAGAGCCATAGTAAAAAATGGTATCCAATCGAGTGAGAGATGCCATCCCATTCTTGCAAATATTGATCCGAGTGACTGCCATGAGCTGAGAATACACGATTTCGAATGAAATCGTGATGTCTCTTAGTAATAAAGAAAAAGAGAAAAAACAATATCGATTTTAAATATTTCTTCAACAGGAAGATGTTTTCTTACCTCTGGCACATCAAATGCAAACATGAGGTTCTTGATATATGTAGAATAAAGGTCAGAAATCCATTGTTCTAAACCAGATCGTGTGCCATATAAAAGACCAAATTGCCTACTTTTTTCTTGTGATTTATACCATCGATATAAAGAGTGATACCCTGGTTCCAAAAAAAAAAAATCTTTCACAAACAACTCACAGATGAATAATAGATCCTTATGATATTGAAAATAACCAATTGTTATATATATATATATATATGTGAGAATTACTGCAGATATAAAAAGATTGCACAAAAATAAATTTCTAAATAGATATACTTTCACGTAATGCATTAGATCTACATGCTACTAGCTACTTTATATTGTAAATCTACTTTTGAGTAATTTCTTTGTAGCTAAAGTATATATATATATATATATATACACACACACACAAACACACATGACACACACATTCCTCTTTTCACAACATATAAAGATATGAAGCAAGAAAATAATGGAAACGAACCTGAACTTCCCAATAGTTTATGGTGGACAAGCACACCAACACCCAATTCCAGCACCAGCATAAGAATGAGAGCTGCCGAGAGATGTGCAGAAACATGAAGAATTCCAATCGCTACCCTTTTCTTCCATGGCACTTTGGAAGGTATGAATGCCATTGCCACGACTACTAACAGCATAGCAGCTCCTAGAGAAACGTAAGAGTGTTCCAGCATGTATATAAAAGCATTCCAAAGCGTATGGAAACAAGTTCTCCAAAAACCCAACTTGGAATCTACTCCAAAGACGTGATCAAGCTCACACTAGGCCCCCAAAAAGAAGATCAGATCAGTCATATTGATACTAAATTAATTAGGGTAAGTTCCATTGGTTTACATAATGGGAAATTACCTGTGGGATCATAGAAAAGACCAACATATAGTACATAATGCCCCCAACAAAATCAAATTGCGAATTCTCCTTTCGAAATTTCCAAATATTTCTAAATCCAATCTGAAGTAAATGGAAAAGAAAATTATGACCAAGAAGCATAAGATAAAATGTTTATGAAACTTGAGATTGGTATTCATGATCATAAGGGCCGGGATCCATGGAAGTAGAGAAAGTTACCCCTAGAGATGTTTTTCTGTCTGGATAAGTAGCTCTGCACTCATAGGAAACTTTATGAGTATCCTTAAAACCATCAAAGACATGGGTGGGATGGGTAAATGCTCCTCCACAACCATTTACAAGCAAATGTTGTGCATAAACTTTATCATTCGATAAAGCCATTTCGTGGCGCATATAGTGATGTATGTCCCCAGCAATTCGAAGCTTGCACCTTTCTTTCAAAATGTTACAGATCAACTCTGATAGATTATCCCTTTCAACATCAGTACCACTTTCGTACCAATCAACAAGCCAGTCTGGTTGGTGTGTCATTACGATCACAGCATCGTCTTTTCCGATCTTATTTATTACACATGATGTTTAGACATTAATATAGAGGAATCAACAAGATTAATATATAAGACTGAAAAAAATTATGAAATATGATCTGACAAAAAGAGTAAAATCACGATATGGCCTCCAAAAACTTGAGGATTTTAACTAGCTGCAATAATACCCTGGCAATCTCACACAATGAAATACGATATATGGGAAGGATAACAAGCAAAATGTGAATTATGATCACACTAAGCAACATAATACAACAGTGAAGAAATGTGAAGCAGTAGTGAGGAAATGCATGGTAGCAAACCACTCACAGTGGCAATACAAAATATTCATGGTAAAAGCACAGGTAAGGACAATTCATGATGCAAAGCATTACCTAATTGTAATATCCACACACATGTACACAGTATTCTTCGTAGTTCACTAGGGGATAAAAGTTAGTTTAGGATATTTTTCTTTTAACTCTGCAGTGTATATAGAGCAGAAGCCTATGTACGTCAAGGTTCCCTTAAAATGAGAAAATTCTAATTCTGATTTGCATTTAGCTTCCCATCCTCTTTCTAACATGGTATAGAGCAGTCAAATTTTCCTGCTATATTTTCTTAGTTTCCAAAGAGTCTTCTCTTCACAAATCATGACCTCCTCTTATTCCTATTCTTCCTCTCTTATTAAGGATCCAAATAGTCTCTTCTTCTTGCATCATAGTAACGATACAAACATTGTCATTATCTCATCTAATATTTTGAAAACATATCGGTATTGTTGTATATACCGTATGAGACACTGGTACTAACTGATATGAGAGATATATAAGGTGTTTCATATCGGATCAAATACTGACCATTTCGGTTTGTTTTGGTCAATACTAGTCAATTTTAGATGAGTGATTATTTTTTTTGATAGTTGGGTTGAAAACTTACAAGTATTATTGAGTTATATAAATGTGTATTTTAACTTTTAAGACTTGCATTTATGCTATTTTGAAATATATTTATATATATAATTAATTTATCTACATATAGGCTATCATAAAACTGTACCGATATCAATATGTTTCGTTCCAATGCCACCGAAATGGTCACCAAAATAGTATTCAAAACTTTGGTCTAACCTCTCTTAATTGGTTCTAACTATATCTGTTGAAGCATATCATTTATAATCTTTATCTCCATCAAGAACAAGTTAGGATTCCTAGACGGCACCATTTTCAAGCCTGACCTAAGAGACCCCTCATATATTTCATGCTTGCGATGCAACAACATCCTCCTTGTATGCATTCTAAATTCTATTTCAAAACAAATTTCCTCTAATGTGTTTTTCATGCCCTCAACTAAACAGGTTTGGGGCAAACTTAAGAAATGTTTTGTACAACTTGATGAGCTTAGATCTATCACCTTCAACACAAGCTCAGTGGTATTGTTCGAGGGCATCTCTCTGTAAGTGACTACTTCACACAAGTTAATGCTATTGGGGAGGAATTGCATAGCTACAAACCCATTCCTTGTTGCTCTTGTGAACAATGTACATGTAGTACCTTAAAAATGTTGGTGAAGTCCAACAAAGAGATTATGTGTTCTAAGTTTTTAATGGACTTAAATGATAGCTATGATGTTGTAAGAGGACTAATTATTTTGTTGAGTCTCTTACCTTCTCTAGACAAAATGTTTTCACTGATTTTACAAGAGGAAAGACATAGGCAAGCAAGATATCGCCTTACCCACCATAGAACCTTATGACCTTTTTGTTTACCAAAATCCCCCAAAGAAAAATGAGAAACCATAACTTATTTGTCACCATTGTTGGAATATATGACACATAAAAGATAAATGCTACAAGTTAATAGGCTTCCCAAAAAACTTCAGATTTACCAAATCAAAATTTGGAAATGCCTCTACTGCACCTCATTTTGCAAATCAAGTTACTCTTCTTTGCTCTTCTAGTTTCCACTCGAGTGGTCAGATTATTGCTTCTAGCCAACAAATACTTGCTCGAAGTGCTTTTCAATTAACCCTTTCTTAGCACAAGTACAACACCTTATGGCTCTTATCAATGATTAATTCTCTCAACTGAACTTGGGATAGATCACCAAGCCAATACTGCCTACCCTTGCACCTCCTAAACCAATCACTTCTGACCCCAATTTCTAAACCATATCTACTCAAACTTATCAAGTAATCATCATTGTGTCTCAAATTTTTCCATACCCACTAATTCTTCTCTTTTTTTCTACCATAAATCATCACAAACTCACTTCACTTTCACATTCTAGGCATTATGATGTTCATAATACACCATGGATCATGGACACAAGAGCCACTAATCACATAGTGTGCTCCACCTCTTTTTTTGATGACTCCTCTTGATCTAGCATTCAAGCCTATGTACAGCTCCCAAAAATCACAAAGACTCAAGTCACACATATAGACACTATTAAACTCTTGGATTTATTGTTTGTAAGTGATGTCTTATGTGTGCCCTCATTCACATTCAATCTCATCTCAATTAGTATGCTCACTCAAGCATGTCTATTTTTCCTTAAAGATATTTGCTTCATTCAGGTCATCTCTTCATGGATGAGTCGACAACAATTGAACTTGCTAAGGTTCATCCTGGCCTCTATTATCTACTACATTGCCCAGATGATATCAACATCACTTCTCCTTCAATCCTCTTCAATCAAACTCAATTCAATCAAGCGGCTAGACATCAAGATTTTGATATATAGCACTTTAGATTAGGACATTTATCTTCCCAAAGAATGAATTTAAGAGAATTCTCATGTATTTAATGTAAAGTCTAAGGACTAATCTTATTGTACAGTTTGTCATTTAGCTAAACAAAAACACCTTTCATTTCTCTCAAGTGTTTCCACTAGTTCATTTCCTTTTGATTTAATACAATGTGATTTATAGAACCTATACTCTCAAGCTTCACTTCAAATTTTCATTACTTCTTAACTATCATTGATGACTATTCACGGATCACTTGGGTTTTGCTAATGAAATACAAGATCACTCTTCCAATCATTCTTTCATCTCATACAAAATCAATTCAATAGAAAAGTTAAGAAAATCAGAACGGATGATGTCTTGAGCTTGACATGGCTAACTTTTACAAGAATCATGTGTGTATAACCCTGACCAACAAAATAGTATTTTTTTTTAGAGGAAACACTAATATCTCTTGAATGTTGCCCAATGACTCCTTTTTCAAGCTGCATTTCCTACCCAATTTTGGGGAGATACTATCTTAAATGCAGCATACATTATTAATAGAATTCTCACACCTCTTCTTTCAAATAAATTTCCATATCAAATGCTTTTCTCATCACATCTCATACTCATCTTTAAGTATTTGGCTGACTTGAGCTAGACTTGTATTTTTCTAGGGTACCCTACTAAGGTCAAAAGTTACAAACTCTATGACATTAAGACTCATTCTACCTTCATTTCTAGGAATGTTATCTTTTATGAATATGTTTTTTCCTTCCAATCTCTCACCTTTACTTCCTCTTTTCATTACTTTTTAGATAACACTCATTCTTCCTTTTCACAAAATCCGGTTTAACCTCCTGCACCAACAAATGAGCTCTTTACATCTCCTTCTATTTTATATTTTCCACTCATACAATATTCATCCTCTTTGACTACTCCCTGACAATTTGAACCACCTTCTAATCCTTTATCTCCTTTGCCTACTACCTTATCTGCCCCTCCCCTCTTTCACCTCATCTTCACACTAGTGATGAACTCAATGCCTTCCTCTCTCTTCAAAGGCCCACTAGAAACAGACATCAACCTGCTTATGTCCATCAATATACTACCAGATAGCAAAATCCCAGCCCCCCAATACCTCTTCTACATCTTCAACAATTCATCCACTCAATGCTCACTTAACTTATAAACATCTTTATCCATCTAACCAATCTTTTTCCATTTCACTTTCATTGCTGTCTGAACCCAAACCTTATGGCGAAGTTGTAAGCATTGGCAAGATTCCATAAAGGCTAACCTCAATGACTTAGAGGAAAATAATACTTGGATTGTCACCTCCTTACTCCCCAACAAGATTGCAATTGGATACAAATATGTCTGCAAAGTAAAACTCAAATCTGATGGCTTCTTTGAAAAACAAAAATCGGACTTGTTACCAAAGGGTACATTCAAAGAGAAGGTTTTGACTCTTTAGCCCAGTTCCTAAACACACTACAATTTGTGTCTTCCTTGCCTTAGCAGTTATTCAAAACTAGAATTTATCTCAAATGGATGTCCACACTACTTTTCTGCATGGGGATCTTGATGAAGATATTTATATGTAGATACCTCCAGATTATCACATTAAGAGAGTAGATATGACAGGGGGGGATTTGTTTACAAACTGGATCTCAAAATTTGACTATTCTTTATTTACTATTAGTAAAAAAGAATTCACACTCTTTGTGTATGAATGATATCATAATGGAGAGTAACTCTCAAAAAGAGTTAGATTTACTCAGGGCTTTTCTTCATAGAAAATTCAAAATCAAAGGCCTTAGATCTCTCATATATTTCATAGGACTAGAGGTTGCAAGGTCATCATTTGGAATTAATCTCTGCCAAAGCAAATATACTCTCGAAGTATTGGAAGATGTAGGCTTACTTGTCATAAAAACAACCTCTACACCCATTGAGCTTAATCACAAATTGAGCCACACAGCAAATGAACTTTTTCAAGACCCTATAGCTTATAAAATACTCATTGGAAGACTTATCCACTTAACCATTACAAGAGCAGATATCACTTATGCTGTAAATGTTCTAAGTCAGTTCATAGACAGACCCTCACAAGCTCATTCGCACTCAACCTATAGATTTTTCAAGTATCTCAAGGGGTACATAGGCCAGAGCATTTTCTTGTCATCCAAATCTTCCCTACATCTAAAGATATATAATGATTCTAATTGGGTTACTTGTCCCAGGACCAGGAGATCTATTACAAGTTTTTGCATATATATTGGAAATTTATTAATAAGCTGAAAATTAAATAAATAAGTGACTGTTTCTAGATCTTTAGCCAAGACAAGGTACAAAGTACCAACTTCTACAAGCCATAAAATCATGTGGCTCTTTAGTTAGTTAAAAGAGTTTCATATTGATCATGCACAATCTGCTCTCTTGTTCTATGATAAACAAGCAGCCATTCATATCACAAAGAATCCTATCTTTCATTAAAAGACTAAGCATATAGAACTAGACTGCCGCTTTATTCGAGAGAAAGTTTTAGCTGGGATCATCACATCTATTCACATAGCCTCAAAATTCTAGTTAGCAGACATATTCACTAAGGCCTTATCAATTTCTACTTTCCAGTTTCTATTGTCTAAGACAAGAATTCTAAATAAGTATATAATATCTATGCTTATTTTGAGGGGGGAGTCTCACATAATGAAATATGAATATTGGATGGACCATAAGCAAAATCAAAATGATGACACTAAGCAACAATGCCATTAATGCCACGGTGAAGAAATGTATGGCAATAGTGAGGAAATATAATAGTGATCTTTTCATAACTATTTACGTGATAATTATCATCCGCTTTAAATGAATGATATTTTTATAAAATAACATATAAAAGTGTCTTAACTAATTTTACAAAAATACTCTAATTTACATGAGTACTATGTAAATAATTGTGAAAGAACTCAATGTCAATTAATTACTAATTTCTACTGCAAAGATATTGATACAATAATTGAGAAAGATCAACAAGAAAAATAGTACCGTTTCCCTTGCAAGAGTTGAAAAGAATTGGAATTGGTATGTATCGATATCACCCTCGAGTGCAAGATCAAGACCGAAAACCCACCATTTTTGAGGAAGTTTTAGTGCAAAATAAGATGTCTTTTGAGGCATATACCACCCGCCCAACCATCTCTTCTCACATATATACTTCGTAAAGGTTCGAAGACCATCAAACCAATCTGTCAACCCCAAAATTGAGAAAATAATATTACCATAAACATAACGTACGTATAGCGAAATGCTTGTATTATTGGGGATGTGCATGTAGTATATGTGTAGTAAATATTTACTTAAAAAATATACATAAAATAATTAAAATCTACTACTAATTAATTCAGTTAGTACATCAAGTTAAGTTTTCGGAATAAGATATTTATATTAGAGGAGTGCTATAGTCACAAAGATATTATACAAAAATAATCTCACAAACTGATATACTGGCTAGTCTGGCTTAATGTGATCCATAAGATCTGCTTTATAATAAATTAGTTTTATAATCTGACACATCACATCAAGCCTTATTAGCTTGTACGATTACTTTTGTATAATGATCACTTTAGAGTATTTCTCTTTATATTATATTCTTAAATAATTATGAATTCGCATGCATGCTTACATCGCCAAAAGAATGGAAATAAATTCAGATGATCAATCTCGAGATCATGAGAGCGAGTTTGAACCAACCATGGTTTCCGGGAATAACAAAACACCGAGGTGCACCACTATGATTGATCCTCTCATTGTTGTCTGGCGGTTGAAGAGCATACTTAAAAGGGAGTATGAAGCGCCTTTCATATGTATCTTTTGACGGATTAGGGTACCTATAAATAGTAGAAGCAAAATTCTTCATTAGAAAAAATGAGGCAATGTTTTTATACATATAACACACACATATAATAACATATATATATATATAGAAAGTAATGTTAGATATAGTTAGATATTTGTGCGCATACACTCCCTTTGAAGATAAGTGGGATTCACTCTCTTTGAGGGAGGGATAAATCAAAACAATCATTAATCCATCTAATATCTATTTAAAAAAAATCATTATTACTATTTCTTTATAAATTATAATTAGGACATTACTTTTGATCTTAATTAATATGTGATGACGATAAACAGTACCCAATAAATATTAGTACTTAATCTGTGCTGGATTTTATATAATTTAAATGAGAAATATATACAATCTTAAAATGTATTGTAAGTCTTGCACACTATTTTTAGAAAAAAACAATAAATTTATTATCCATATAAAAAAATCTAATTTTTAAGAATACTTTTATATATAGCTGTAGAGTGTAAAGAGTGCAATCGTTTTTAAAAAAAAATGGGGTCCAATATTAGAAAATTAGTTTCTTTATATATAGATCCCGTATTTATTCTTTTTTATAGCAATTAAATAGACAGTTATGATATTTTTATAAGCTGTTGTGACATTTTTATAGCAATCAAATAGGCAGTTATGACATTTTTATGTCTCAAATAGTCTATTTGACTACTATAAAAATGTCACAACAGACTAGTTTTCTTGTAGTGTTATAAAGATTATGCGACGCTTGCTTTGTGACTTCAAATGCCAAATATTATTCTCAATTTTAAATGTTGGGTTCTAGCTATTTTTTATGGGTAATAGATAGGATATATCTTGCACATCTAGTTAAAACTATATCTAATATTATTACTTATCCTATCAAATATTGATTGGTAAAAAGAAAAGTGAATGGTAACTACCAAAGTGTCGAACTTACGCAAGATCCCCTCCAATGAGTAGCAAGTCTCCGCGTTTTAAGGTAAGGTCATTACAAGTAATGGAACGCTTAGCAAGTAGACGTGTCACAGTGTAAGCTGAATTCCCACCATCGCCAGTATCGGCCATGAAATCGAACCACAGTTCCTTCTTTGTACTAAAATCATACAAAAGATTATCATGATGTCCTGGGGCTCCACGTGCACGATTTTTTTCTCGAGCTCCATCTTGAACTTGATTCGTTACTGCCTACAGATTAATAGACATATATATATATATAGGAGAAAGGGAGCAGTAATCAAGACAAAATATTGATGAGAAGAAATATATATGTTGCTGATCATTGTTCCCTACACTAAACACGATATTAAGCCTACTCTTTCTCGATCTATCCATTTCCATCCTTCACATTTTTCCGGTAAATTCAATAGCTGATTATATATCTAGCATTGGATCGCATCAAAAATTACCGAAGTGGTGACGCCTAATAATTTGATATCATGTCGAGAGACATGATGTGATTTAGCTCATGATCGGGTGATTGAGCTAGCAGTGTTATCTTAATTACCCATGTAGTTTATGCCATAATTTAGTTTAATAATATAAGTAATCATGTTATCTTTCCGATTATATATATATATATATATATATATATTAACAAGCTCGATCAACAATCTCCTACTCCTATGTGTTCAGCTTTTTACAATAATCTTGATAAAAATATTCTACTTTGAAACCGAAATCAATACTCCAGCTTCAATATTATGATTCTCTCTATTATTGCATTCACAAATTAATAATATGAAGTATTAGATTCACAAAGAAGTCTTACAAAGGTAAAATTCTTAAACCGATGTGACCAGGGGCAAAACCAGTAATTTGTGTTTGGGGGGCGATCAATAAAATGTGTAATAAATATAAATTTTATAACGATTATCATCAGTGATAAAAGTGTCATATTTTGTTATTACCGAACTCTCTAAATGTATATTAATCTTCGAATTATTCATGTCTTTTTTTTTTTATAAAAAAAATCAATTATTTTTAAGTACTTTCTCATATTTTTCTATGATTTAAAAAAATTTATAGATTAAGAATAAATTTGAAAACTTTCTAATAATTAATGATGTAACGCTGTTAAATTTTTAACAAACTATATCTCATAATCATACAAGTTAGACTGAAACTAAATAAGTGAGTATAATCAATCAATTTTACAATCATATAAATTTATAATCAATTTTTTCATTAGAATTAAACTGTTAATTGAGTGACTGTGAAATTATGTGAGTTGGAATTTGAGTTTAAGTGAAATTAAAAGTTAGAATATAAATGGATATATATTTAGATTTAGATGAATAATTTTATTAAAAAATATTTGGGAGGGCAATTTTTATTTATTTTTAATTTGAAAGAGAATTTTAATCATATATATTTATATTATAAATTAATTTTTAAAAAACTTTTTTTTGGGGGGGGGGGGGGGGTAGCCCCCCAATCCCTAAGCTGGTCCACCTCTGCATGTGACTTACATTGTAATATGTTAAATCTTGATCTTAACCTAAAATGAGTAACGTGCCACATCATTTTATGAACATTACTTTTATAAAATTTCTGTATAAAGCAAACATTTAGCTAAATATATAAAAGATGGTGGAAAATATTAGATATAACAGAAATTGATATAGAGAAGAGAGTGAGAGAAAGGATAAAAGCTTTGAGGGTATGATCTATACTATTCTCAATTGTTTTGAATACAAGCATCGACCCCTATCTTGAGTTGATATTATCTGTAACAACTTCCTTCAAACTCAAGGTAGAGAACATTGGAATATTCATGAGTTTGAAATTTGAATGAAGTTTTCGTATCTATTGATTGATTTCCAATAAGATCTTGAAAATAGTGTTGGTGATGAAGTAAATGGCAATTGGAATATTAAATCTGGACAATGGGCTATATATGACCTGCTTGGTAACCTATAGAACCAAAATCAAAAGGCCAGAAAATATATATGGGTCGGGCTTCAAACAATATTCAAAACGGATCAAAACCGGCCTACAAAAAAGTGCTCACAACTAATAATCTAAATACATCGATGCAATACAACACATAATTTGAAAATTATTTTAAGAGAGGTAAAACAAGCTGTGAGAGAATTTTAAAGAAATAGTCCACATGATCGAGCTTGGCGTCAGCTAAGTTTTCTGATCCGATGATAGAAAATATAAAATATAAATAGAAATTGATATGGAGAAGAGAGAGAAAATGAAGGGTTTGAGGGCTACATCTTAATTTACTATTTTCAATTGTTTTGAATATAAAATATTGATCCTTATTTATATATAGCAAAGTAATACAGAGATGTGATGAGGTAAATATATTTAAAAATCAAATGTCTTAATTTAATAATTAAGATTATTAAATCAAGATAATTAATATGAAATGAAATTATCGATTTGATGTTATACCTAAAAACAAAAAACATATGCATTATCAATCTCTTGGACCTCAATGGCAATATAGGATACAAAATATGGAAGATAGAAATATTTTATCACCAAGAGCTAGCTAGCTGCTTCGTAAGGAAAGAAGTTACATATACCTGCAGTATACGCAAGTCAAAGCGACCTAGGAAGATATTTACTGACACAAGGAGGTCAAAAACAGTCTTGTAAAGGTCAGCTGAGGTTCTGCAATAAATAGCAAACATCAGAATGAATACAACCACAAGTCTTACTAATAAGGTCATACAATAAAAAAATTGCTTATTTATAATTAATTAATTTTAATAAAATAAATATTTATTATCAAAATTAGCTATAAATAATCTTTTCATCACAATTAAAGATCACAAAAATTCATTTTTTTTTGTAGTACCAACATCCTCAAGAAAAAATAATACTCTTTTATAAGCAACAAATAAGAAACATGAGTGCTAAGAAGTTACTTATAAAAATAAATTTATAAATTAGTATAATTTTATCTAATATATTAAATCTATTTTATAATAAAAATAATTTTACAATTTAATATACTATATCAAATCATATTAATTTAAAGGTTTATCTATATGAATTTTTTTATATATAGTTAAAGAGTTTAGTTAGAGGTATACGTAGCACGTACCCCGAATACCATGGAACCATATCCAAAAAATCAGGTTTTGGACAATCTGGATCCGATGATCTGTCCAACAAATTGAATATATATAAATCACTCAACTCAGGCCAGTCATCAAGACAACATGGCTTAATAATATTATTCCATGCATGTCTTGTCAAAAATGGAAATAAGATTATGCAAGCTTTGAACATCATAAAATGAAACTACAAGCTGACATGTGCAGTACTCACCTTGGTAATTCCTTGATCTTTTGGTAAAAATACACGCAAATGTTAAGGCCTATAAACAGGGGCCATGAGACGTGGGTGTCATATGATATTTGACTCTCTGTAATTCTTGAAGGCCCCTGTAACAAACAAAAAAAAAAAAGTACGTAAAGTAATCAATGCGATATAAATCGACTTATATTATATAAAAGATCAAGAACAATAATTGCAGTCAGTCACAAGTATACAAATGCCGGCGCACAATCAGTTTAAAATACCTAAATAAATAAAGAATCTATTTGACAAAAATTATTTTTTAAATAATAAACTCTATTTTTTTTTTTAAATGACCAACATTTATATTTTTACTGCATGAAACGTTACTTGAACTACGTACTAACAAGAAAAATCGACTGCGTAACGAGCGAGGAAAGGATAGAGAGTCGCTAATAGATTGTAGCCGTTCGTACCTCGATATGAATAGTACCGTTCTGAAACCGGATCCAACCACAGCAGGCTATACTGAAAACCTTCAAAGCATGGAAAATTATATTCAGATCTAGAGGTGCTGATAGAGGAATACTTTACGTAGAGCTCAATCTGAAATCAAGCATTCTGATGAATATCCTCTTCAGGACTTACTGCAGAATGTTTGAAAATGTTCCCTAGGTTCCACTCTGGAGCCTCAAGTTTAAAGAAGTAACAGAGTCGATCATAAATAGAGAGGAAGACGAGAAGACGTAGAACAGAAGAGCCAAAAGTTGTCAAGAAAACAGACATATCGTAAAAGTTGTCCCTCTGCTGAGGGTGGAGATGATAGAGAGCTGCTACCATAAGCCAGTACAAATACCTGCAAGAGTCCATATATAATTTATTTCTAAAATTATACTAATTACTGGAGTCTGGATACATATACATATATTCATTATATGTATCTATATATATATGTATGTATGTATATATGTATGTTTGTATGTATGTACGTACGTCTATATGCATATATATATATACACGTGTGTACAGCGTTGATAGTAAATTAATTTAGTACTGCTAATAATGTGCATATATATAATATTGTCACATGATGAATACATTATTTAATGTAATTTTTAAATGACTTGGCAGTTGGCATCATGTGCTATCATTAAATGCAAAGAAACGGAATTAATTTATATAATATATTAAGTGAAATGAGGGAGTGAAGAGGATTTTATATGATCTCCACGCTAGTACATGACATGCAAACACTTAAATATGTCTTTCATGTAGGTGAGTACTGCACATGATTTACACATGCACGTGAAAGACGTACCTACATGTCTTTCATCTAGAAGTCTATGTTTTTTAATTGAAACATATTATATAAATATATATATATTTACTGAAATTGAAGATCGTTCACTTGTAATGGTCTAGTTTCGTGGCCCTAATATGGATCTGGTTAGTGAACGATCTTCAAGTTCAGTAAATATATATATATATATTATGTGTGTGTTGATGTATGTGTGTATATAGAGATAGAAGTATTACAATCAGAAGAGATTGCATAAAAATCAGTTTATAAACTGACATAATTTCATAATATGATACATTAAATTTACTTTTGATCAATAAAAATAACTCTACATTCTAACAGGACCATATCAAGCTAGGTAATTTGAATGTTTATTTTTATAAAATCTATTTATGGTCAAAGCATTTCTCAAATATATAGACAAATATATAGACACATATCTACACATGACATGATGAAACAGTACATGCATATATATATAAATGCATAAAATACATACAAACTATAATATATATATAATTATAACCCATGTCTTTCCATGTAAAGTAGATGCATAATTAATTAGATTTAGAAGGGAGAGTGATATTTACCACTTATTGGACCGGATCCAAGGCTGTAAAAAGTAACCCAAGGATATGCTTATAAAAAGTGACAGCCAGATCTGCCTGCAAAAGTGTGCATTTCCAAAGAGAAAAAAAAAAAAATTATTGGCTTTATTATAAATTAGGTACCTCCCCTACTTCATAAGAAATGACAGCTTTTGTGTGCATCTCACCCCTAGGTCGATTTTGAATGAAACAGGTACTAAATATATTATATACATATATATAATATATAATATACTATGAATTAATGTATACACATTCATAAGAAATGACAGCTTTTGTGTGCATCTCACCCCTAGGTCGATTTTGAATGAAACAGGTACTAAATATATTATATACATATATATAATATATAATATACTATGAATTGAAATGTATATTACCTATGCAATCAAATGTATACATGACAGAAGAAAAAACGTAATTTGTCAAGATCCTCCAAATCATTATCATTCTTTATATGGTATCAAGTTAAGTACTAGATCGAAGATCGATAATTAAGTAATTAAGATTGATAAATAATTTTCCATTAATTATTCGACTACCACGTTTCATGAGAAAATAACACCTATGTATTAGGTGCGAAGAATAAATTAAACCTAAATATCAATAAAATAAAAAATAAAAAATAAACGTGATCAGAGTAACATTTATTTACCAGTTGTTGGATGCAACCAGAGCTTGAAATTTAGTCTCGCGTAAAATTATGTTCACCAGAGGATAGAAGTGATACATCAACGAAAATGCAATGAAAAGAGAAAACCCATGTTCGCTTAACGGCCTGATCAGGTATTTCCAAACCTTCTTGATCACCATCATCATCATCATCATCTCGATCAGCGTACAGTATCAGTCAAGCTGCTTCGATCGATGTTGCAACAAATGATCAAGTCAACATGACCATAATTAATTAGTTCACATCTAACTGTAGAAAAAAAAATAGAAATTAAACTAAAAAAGCTAAAATATTTGGATACATGAGACAGTAGTTAATCATGAGAATTAGTTAATAAACAAGAACATATATATCAATAATATTATATATATATATAATCTACTTTACAAATTGACTGAGATCGATGATCATGTTAATTACTACGTCTTGCATTTTGTTTCTTCGGAAATAGATCATGATCATATTTAGGTACCCGCAGGCCGTTATATCTGGGAAATTAGGAAAGAAGATCATCATGAGCAAGCAAATTGTAAAGAAATTAAAAGGAAATAAAATGCGGAATATATTATATTCTAATTATCATGAAAATAATTTTATATTTTGATGTATCATATATACGAAGTCACATTAATTTACGAGTTTTTTTTTTTAAATCTCTTTATATTAGTACTTAAATGCATTTCTGTTCTAATCATGATCATCACCGCCGCAACTAGTGCGGGCCGGCAAAGATTTCCCGCGTGTTAAAGGACCGGAGCTTGAACTATGCATACTTTTTCTAGATGTAAATTATGCTCAAATTAACGAAATCATCACCCGGATCAAGAAAAAAAAAACCAGAAATTCATTCTGGAACAGTATTACAATTTTACGAAAGGATTTTCTCAGTCAGTCCAATTTGCAAAAATGAAAACCAAACAGCCTCGAAGTTTCAAAAAAACACTTGAGGCAGAAGAGATCATTAGAAGGTACCGACCTGCAGGCCAGCCGTCGCTTCGTAGCCAAGCGAACACAGTGATTAATGAAGATCAGCAATGTTAAGGAGGAAACTACACATATATATTTATACGCGGGGAGAACTTAACAGCGTGAGACAAAGGCAGTAATATAGTGATGTTTCTCTCTCCCTTCCTACCATTTTTCAAAGCTTTGACTTTATTTCTGAGATGACTGGGAGCAACACATGCGTGCCAGCGGGCATCGAGTGACCAATCTTGCACAAAAATGCTAACTACGAGGCAGCAGCATTGAGGTTGGTCTACTTCAATGGTATATTCCAATCATGTTTGGGTCTGAAACTACTGGATTTACGCGTCAAAGATTATTGTAATAGCCTATATGATAATAGAGAAATCCTGCGGATTGATCCCCCTATAAAAGTAGTTCCCGTCGTCGTTGGCCACCGTCGGCAATACCACCCATACTATCGGAACTGCCTCCTTCTGGCGATTTCACTCCTATGGCAGCGATCCCCAACGACCTCTCACCTTCTCCACGCAGCCTTAAACTCAAAATTGGCTGTTTTTTACACTGGGCTGTCCCAGACCGACCCCCAACGTCACCCATAATAATAATATGATTAATTAAGTGATGTATGGTCTACAATATTTAAAAATGAGAAGTTATTATTCTTAATTTATAAGTTTCTAGTGGAATTTCAATTATAATATTATTAATTAGTTCTTTTAAAATATAGATTATGTGGTTTCGTCATTTCATTTGAGCATTACAAATGTTATCAGATCTTAGATGGTATATATATGAGATTCCACATTGTTTAGAAAATAGATCTTTACTTTTATAAGATATGAATGGGTTTCTAATTGTATTATTAATTAATTATTTTAAAGTATAAACTATATATGTGATTTGGATCTTTCATTATAACTTTACAACTATGGTATATCTTTGAAAATCAATAAGATGATATTAGAATTTTGTAAATGGTAACATGATCGTTTGTTAATAGTAATGAGATAGTTGAAAAAAATTAAATAAGAAATAATTAAATTAAAATATTATTGGAATTATATATAATTTTAGTATTATTTTTGCTTTTTGATTTGTAAATTTTGAAATTTCTTATTTAAAAGTTTGGAAGTTTATAAAAATTGTAATGACTATTAATTTAAAAATATTTGTATATGAATGATATTTAAAAATGAGACTAAATTAGACGAGATGAAAATTATTTTCAAACATCCCCAACCGAGGGAAGGCTTCTTTTCGTTTATATATATATAATCTGCTAGAGTGTCGATATATATGATTGCCGTGGAAGCTGATCGATCATTACGCGCATGACAGTCTTCTCGTGACGGGTTACCAACTAATAAAAAATGTTTTAGATACAAAGAAATTTAATAAAATTATATTTATAAATTGATATAATTTAATATAATATATTAAATTATAAAATTATTTTTATTATAAAATATATCAACTATATTATAAAAAATTATGTCAGTCTATAAATTTATTTTTATAATTTATTTTTGTTATTGGGGCAATTATTTAATTAATAATTCTATATATAAAGTCGAATTTCTTGTAATCAGACGAGACTCAGTTGTAACAACACGCCACATTAGTTGATAAATTAAAAAACTATTTTTAATAAAAAAAAAATCAAAAAAGGGAGTTAAAGGCGGCACTGAAAAATGAAAATGATTATATAAAAAAAGAATGTTACGTCAGCCAACTTTCATTCGAATAAAAAAATTCCAACTCCATATAAAATTACTCTTATTTAATAGAGACAACAAAAACTAAACCCGCAGAGATGCGGGGCAATACTCTATCGATGATCAATTGGGAGAGATTTCACGTCATAAGGCTGACGAGGAGGTGTATCCTTTCCGGCTGACTCATATAGATCGAACAAGTAAAACTGGCTCGTTGAACATGACATGAGTTTTACGTGCTGTTTTAATTTAATCATGCTGATTAAAAAAATTCTTCAATTAAATATAATATATATATATATATAAATATTATAATTTGGATCTTAGACTACTGAAACGATCACACCGATCGTCAACATTTTCACATCGACCAACCCAACATTTTCATGTTATAAAATGCAATTATCATCTTTAGGGACTAAAGTCTAAAAAACGATATAAAGATTATCCTTTTAATTAAAAAGACAATAATTGACTTTTAGAAAATAACAATTAATTATAACCGATTTTATACAGTTTTCATTGACAAATTAACTTGGAAATTATATAAAAACTGCCTTTCATATATCTATTTATTTATTTTTAAGGACAGATCATGAAAATTCATATTTAGAAAATTAGAATAGTCAACACATGATCACTACCGTATTTATATATTGACAAATGTTATTATTGTTTCAAATTTTCTAATTCATTCACACCTAAGCATTTATGAATTAATGTTGTGGCACTCCCAACCCCCATGTGTAAATAGATGAAAGTCATAATAATAAAATGATGACTACACGGATCACACACTTCCTCCAATATGTACAAGTATGTACAAATATGTAATATGTGTACAGTACAAAATATCACAACGAAGAGAATAATGGGTATGTCAAAACTAAACACCAGAAAATTTAAACCTTACAACCCAAAAATATCATCCAATAGGGTTTATACAGTCATCCAAATGAAATATAATAAAAGATAAACCAGACCTACAACTGAAAATGGCAAGATAGCGATATCCAACCAATCACTACTCCAACGGAGCTGGTCCCTCTGGCTTAACTCTCCCTCTGCAACAAAGTCTACGTTTCAATAAGATAGAACCATCGGTGAAAGCACCACAATGAAATTATGAAATCTAAACTAGTAAACAACCAATTAACATTCAAGAGTTTAAACACATATTTAAGCAATCAATACATCCACAGTCACACAATAGAACATGCAAGAACAAATTCATATTTTTTTTTTCTAAAAATGATACATTTACTCACACAAGCCAAAAATCATATATTTGGCTCACAAGACAAGCCATTTATTAAGTGCACATTATGGTCTGCTCTTGGGACCATTCGTACATCCATCATTCCTACATCACACCATGAGTAACGATTATGCATATGACTTTATAACCAGCGATGCCAAGTTTCGCGCCAGGTGCGTACCTTGACCCCTCCAGCCCCCACTAGCAAGGGACCACTGGTCAGGTCAAGAGTATTACCATCTTAACGGACCCAATTATTGCCCAACAATAACCCAGAGGACGTCACATTAGTTTATTATGCTTCTGAGTGACTAGAGGAGATCCACCGTGATAATGCCTCATCTCAATGTGAGGTCGTGATCCACAAATAATCCATACAATTATTTTATTTATGCATATGATCTCCCCTAAGGACCATCCATATACCCTGGCTCCATTCATCATATCACAGGTAACGATTGTGCATGTAACTTTGTAGAAGCGATATCCAACTTTTTGCTCCACGTGTATCATGACTAGGCATTTTCTAATATCTATCAGCAGAGAGGCCATGAAGTCGGAACGAGAGCAGTACCATCTCGTTTGATCCCGTTGTCGCCTACTGACAAGCCAAGAGATGTCATGACCAGCACACATCACCCAATCCCAGCATAGAGTCATGCTACACACGCACTTACATTTCATAACTAGCACACATCACCCAATCTCCAGACACACAACATGACATGACACAGCACATTAATACGAACCATTCAAATAGCATTAACATAACATGTGCAAATCCATGATAAACGGTATATTGGATGACATAACATGAAACATATCAAGCAATACACAGTATAAACAATCACAATACAGTTTCACAAACAGCTTCACAGTCACAACAAAACTATATGAGTTTTTTCATCCTTCATTATTGGCCTCAAGCCCAAACCAACCACAAACTATAGTTAATCTCATTGCTCCACTAGGCTCGAGGCCTAGTCCAACCAACCAGGTTGCAGAAGGCGTTAGTGCATAAACTATAGGTAATTTCTAGATAAAAGTGCTGGTCTACGGGGTCATGTGATTAAACTATGTGTACACCGCGAGTTGGATGAGCACAAAACCGTAGATCATCGTACAAACGTAAAATGAGGATTAAACACTATACAAGGAATATTTGACTCACTGAGATGGTGCCAATAGCAGCAAAATAGTAGTGGAGTAACGGTGGTGCAAGGAAGCAGCAAATGGAGGCGCGCGATTTATAGTGGAAAATCCGAGTAGCATGTCGAGACCCATTACACATCAAAGTGCAAAGATGTCGAGGGCCTCAATTGCTATCTCTTTAGGCATGGAAGAAGAGGTCGAGAGTAAAGGTAATAGATCATAGTGGCCCGACGTGGTGTTCCTTCAAGGTGACCGATTGCAATGAGTCAGCGACATGGGAATGCTAGTAACATAGAGAACTTAGTGAGAGTAAGAAAACACTGAGAGAAAGAAAAGAAATAATTGAGAGAGGGAAAAGCTTACCGACAATGAGAAGGGCACAGCGTGGAGGACTGTGACCCCCCAGCCTACGTATCCCTTACTTGTATTATGAAAATTATGCATGCCCCTAAACTCACTAGCAGTATGGAATGCATATCACTACAGAATACAGTTAATTTTTCAAAATATGTTCAAAAGTCTAACCTTGCAATAGAATCACATGGTCAAACATAATTATAACCTTCATAACTTAATATTTACAATATCAGGAGTATCAAGTTTTACAAAACTAAGTTTTTCAAAATACACCATAGCCTATTTCACAACTACCCCTTTTTACCATCGGGGCTCTTTCTTTAATTCCTTATACTCATTCCTAAAACGAAATAGATTCATACTAATTTTATAGTCTTGCTGGAGGTACTTCCGTGATGGCGTCACATAGACACCGTTCAGGGATAGTGAACCATCATGACTCAAAATTAAATAGCAGCCAATATGCAGCTTTTCTTTAGATGAGGTGGAGGCATTCTGCATGATGACCTTTAGTAGGTGGTCATATGTGGGAATGGTCAGATCATCAAAATATGAGGGATCTGAAGGGCCCTCAAGGCTCAGCGAATCCTCCTGGGAGGTTAGGATCCTATTTGATGTCATTATATCCTGCAAAAGCTTTTATCATTTCAAAAGAAATGATAGTTAAATCAAATAATAAACAAACAAAGAGGGAGATTACATAATCTCACTAAGTACTCAAATAGCCATAATACAAACTTGATGACTTTTCATAAATGTTTTATTATTCATAACTTTATGTGTTATTTTTCTTACTCATATCATTCTTAGACTAGCTTTTCTTGTCATAACTTGTTATATTGGATACATCGCGGCCTTCTATGCACCATGAGTTCCCTGCTGGTTACCGCTTCACACTTAAGTGACTATGTCATAATCAAAATCATAATTCTTATGGCAGGTGATAACACATTCACCGTCTTTGGTACCCACTAGCGTTAGGTGCGACTTTGCTCTGAAACTTTTAAAAATGAGTCATTCGTGGCCCGTTGATTGTTCTTCGTCGACCCAAGGGTTACCATTCCATTCTTAAGTACTCCAGAATGGCCAGAGTAGTTCCACTAGCACACTACTCCGTCCCAACTTTTGAGGTTCTTATAAAAAATATTTCTTATATTTTCTTCTTTAAAAAAAAAACATGATAACCCAAAGGGTACGAGACTTATCACTTGAAACAAAACATGTATGTGACATGTGACCTTTATGCAAAGCATGTGAATCATAAAACATATGAGACATACCTTTTCAAAGCTTATCTTAGCCATGCCACATCATGCAAATTTAATCATTTTCCAAAAATAATATATTCATATGTCAAAAAGTAGTTTGAAAACAATCATAACCTATAAGACTAAGGCCGAATCCTCCATGAGTTTCAAAACCTAATTTCTATCCTTTTTTTCTTTCTTTTATCAACTCATATATTCCTAAAAAAAATTAACTTAATTATTTAGTCCACCCATAAGCTTGACTGAACCTTAGGGGTTCTTTAGTCTCCTCACTCATTTGTCAACTTCCACACTAAGAAATAATTCTGAAATTAGTACTTAACTCATAGTCGCTCATGAATTCAAATCATCATCATATCCATACTCATGAGATGATCCTCTAAAACATTTATTTGTTTGTCTTCAAACCCTCTATGGCCGAATTATATCAAGCTTCAAAGATGATATTTCTATCACCCCAATCATGCATGGTTTAAATATAACCCTAGCTAAAATAACCAAAGCATATTAGTATTGTTTATTCTTCACATAATCACCAAATTGCATCAAATATTTCTTAAGTCAAAACCTAGGTTACAATCTGAACAAAACATAGAGAAATATAAATTATCCATTCAACAGATGTGCCAAACCATCAAATGGAATAACGCATAACATATATATACAAAGAATACTAAGTTTAGTTAAAGGAGTACTTACTTATTCTTGAGAGATAGGCTAAGAAAATTGAGTCAAAGGAAGATATTCACCAAGTTCTTAGAGAGGGCATTCTCCAAAGTGCTAGAGAGATGTGTTTGATAGGTGGGGGAACAGAAGAAAAGGGGATGGAGAAGGGAGGAGAGGTCCGACCGAGGGCTCCCAAGAAGGAAAATAGTGTTTTTCGTCTAACCCCTTAGTTGACACCCACATATGTATTAGTATAGAAAATTGTTCTTTTCCACCAACCGGCCATGTGTCCCCCCCAAAGGTTAGATGACATCATTTCCTTTTTCTTAGACTTAGTCGTAAGATTAAACTTAGACCTTATCCAAATCTCTTTGAGGTGAAGGTAATCCAAATAAGACAAAGAGTCATTCAGCCACCCCATTCCTTTCCATCTAAAACTGAATCCCAACAACACTACTCAAGTTAATCCTTCATTCTCCAAGTACCAAGTGTCCCCAAACTTGCTAAGAGAAGCAAACAAACATAGAGAAGCTAAAAGACAAAAATGCAAGTCGGCTACCCCCTCCAATTTCGCCCAAACTGATTGCCTTCTATGGAACATACTTTACTTGTTCAACTAAAATTCTTTAGGAAGAGACAAATACCACTTTTTACCTAATTTGAATTCCTAGATTTGTCTAACTTACCATTTGTCATCTTCGTCTTTCAAGCATAGTATAAAAATATAGAGAAATGGTTGTCTTCTAAGTCATAGCCGATTGCCTTTTTCCGCCCCCCCCCCCCCCCAACCATCCACCCTCCTAATATATTCCTTACTTGTTTAGCTAAAATTCCTTAGACAACCTTGCCTAAATTTTCTTTTCATGCTAAGATTCTTGTAATTTCAAAAAGACAATTGTTCTCTTAATACCATGTGTCTCCAATGATTTTCAAACACTTAGATATCTTTTCCTCATTTGTTCATCTCTCAACCCATGCTCTAGGTGCACAGTTATAGAAAACTATTTCATTTCTTACCTCTTCACACGTCTACAACACCCTAAAATTTCTTATATACATACTTCTTTTTTATCATGCTAAGTATTCAAGGAAACAACACATCACTAGGCACCACTCATGCCTATTTACCTCACTTAAAACTCATTTCAAGTGTTACTCCAATACACATATGCTTAACACAAAAAAGGGTCTATATGAAAAAAATGCATACATATATATATAAACATCTCTAAATATCTCCTAAGCATGACTACAAAAAATATCTACCAACATATGTATATAAAAAAAAAACCGCCATGGAAAATAAAGATCGGGATGTCACAAGGACAACAGCTACAGCCCGCCAAATCGATGAAAGAGAAAACACGCGAAGGAGAGAGAAAGAGAGCCAGCGGGTTAGCGAGTCCAATATCCTACAACGACAATGCAAGGTGAGGAGATGGTGCAGGTTGCTTCCTGATGAACCACCACTGTGACGGCAGAGCGACGACACCAGCAGCAACTCTAGTTGAAAGAGAGAGAGAGAGAGAGAGAGAGATGCCACAAAAATTGACATTTTCAATCGTCATCCTCTTTCAGTAATGGCCCATGAAAATTGGTTCCAAAGCTGTAGTTCCAATTTTCTTAAAAAAAAAAAACTAGTAGCTCAAATATTTTCATCTTTCGTGGTGTGTTCTTTGATTTTTGGGGGAGTAGAATGGTTTATATTTAGTAGATGCAGGCGTAAATACACACTAGAGTGAGGGGCCAAGGGGACCGTTTCATGACTGGAGACTCTGTTATGATTCAAGAAGGTTTCAATTTGATGTCAGGGACAATTTAGGCATGGTCATTGTTAAAATGTCTAAGGGTGTTTTAGTTTTATATACTTTATTTATTTTGTATAACTCGGTCTTAGTGATTGACTGAGTCTTATGTTAGTGGGGTGTGTCCATTGGTTATGTGGGTTAATTCGTGGGCCATTTAATTTATTTTCATTGGATTGTTATTTCGTTGTTTGGAGTCGTGGGCTTATAGTGGGTCACTTGTGGACTTATCATGTGATAGTGGGTCAGGTCGGTTAATTGGTTAAGTCAGAATAGTTATAGGTTGAATTAGCCTATTTTGAATGTCTATAAATATTGTAATGAATATCAATAAAAATGCATCAGAATTTCATTAAAATATTGTCAAGTGTTTGAAGGTCAGACCCCTTGAAGTGCATATCTATATTTATTTAATTATACATTACAATTACACACATAAGAAGTGGTCATGCGACTTGCCTAGCCTAGCCCATCACCACAACCCAAATTGCCTAGCCTTCCCACCCCAAATCCCTTATTAAGACTACCTGCCCGTCTACCACATCCAGAAACAGGAAAGTAACCAAACCTCACCATCAACAACTAAAACAAAGAGCCCACCTTACATGTTAAACGTATTTCTCCAACACAGATGAAGAAGAGAAGGGATCGAGGCCTTTGTTACTACTATGATGGAAGTTTCAACCTAGACATTGATGTAATAAGCCAAGAATTTATTTACTGGAAGGAATTAAAGAGGACGCATCTCGAGAGGACATGGATTGCAATGAAACTTGTGAAAATTTTGGATAAGCTTTGGCAGAAATTTCTCTGATCTTGTGGGCAAGGTCTTTTGAAGAGAAAGAGATGTTATGATTCAAGAAGGTTTTGGTTTGATGTCAAGGACAATTTAGGCATGGTCATTGTTAAAATGCCTAAGGATGTTTTAGTATTATTTACTCTATTTATTTTGTGTAACTCGGTCTTAGTGTTTGACTGGTCTTATGTTAGTGGGGTGTGTTCGTTGGTTATGTGGGTTAATTCTTAGGCCATTTAATTATTTTCGTTGCATTGTTATTTGGTTGTTTGGAGTCGTGGACTTATAGTAGGTCACTTGTGGGCTTATCATGTGTTAGTGGGATGGTTATCTGATAGTCAGTCAAGTCGGTTAATTGGTTAAGTCAGAATAGTTATAGGTTGGATTAGTCTATTTTGAATGTCTATATATATTGTAACGACTATCAATGAAAAAGCATCCAAATTTCATCAAAACATTGTCTAGTGTTTGGAGGTTAGTGCCTATCTATATTTATTTAATTATACATTACAATTACACACATAACAGACTCTCACTCCCGCTCGGTATGCGACGCCAACCTAGTCTTCAATCGGGGTGATTCAACGAGTTTTGCCGACCAAAATGGGTTTCGCCCTCCACCTCTCTAGACCACATTCGTATTCTCAAAACGCACAGTCCTCAACTGCCTCCTCCCACTTACCACAGTCAAAGCCAGTAGTTTCGACAAATTTCGCCGTTCGATCCACACAAGGACCTGTCAATGATGAGTGGGGTTCGAACTCGAAGAGGGGGGCGTTTGTTTTCACCGGATGAAGATGAAAAAGAACAAGTCGATAGAGATTCATTTTTTTGGTTGCTAAGGAAGGTGTCTTTGGCCGAGGCCAAGTTGTATGCTCAGATATCATAATTGGGGAACCTAGCACATGGCATTCTCAAGATCAAAGTACACGTTTTTTGTCCAGTCTTTCGTATCTTTAGAGTTCTACCAATTTTATTGTTTTTTGTTTTTAGGGAATGCTTTGTTGAAATGGAGGGAGATTTGGAGGTTTATGTTTTGATTGTGTGGTGGGGGTTTATAAGACCATAGATCAAGTTTTCCATTGTAAAGAGAGTTTTTCTTTTTATTGTTGTTGAGTTTTTCATGTGGGACTCATATCGTCTAGATGAGATTTTGGTCCAGTGGTTGAATCACATTACTTGAAATTAAAGTTTCCAGTTTTTTCTTCAGTTATGCCAATTTCATGTGAAATTTTATCTATGTTTTCTTTAAGGCTTTAGATCAAGATCACATTTTATGAAAAGTTTTGCTCCTTTACAAGAGATTTCGTTGGATATGAAAATGTTGAATTAGAACATCGAAATTGATGGAATTAGTTTATGGAATTTGGAATCAAGGAATTATAGGTTCCCCTTCTCTAAAAAAATTGAAAGTGATAATATGACACAGTAATTCATTTTCATGTTGCCTAACACAGGATTGATCCTTTCACACCACAAAAATTTTGTGAAATGAATGTCGATATCTGTACAAGATGTATTTTAGGACAAAAGTATGAAAAAAATTAAGATTGCCTTTTGTTCCCTCTTAAACTCCTATGGTATGCTATAAAGATGCATGTTTATAGTAGAAAGTTTGCTGTAAAATTATTTTGACGTTGCTCCTTGTTTGAGTACATTTGCTGTAAAGCATGACAAAGCCATCATGATTCATGGCACATTGGTTCCCAGGTTTCTAGAAGTTGTTAGGTCTATGCTCTTGAGTTTAATCACTGATAGGAACTTTCCTAGAGGCAGAAGATCTTAATTGCCACTTTTACAAAAAAATGTTGTTTGGAAATAAATAACCGCTTTAAACCATATATATTTGGAAAATTTTGTTTTTATTCTTTCACTTTCTTCTCCTCTTGATCTCTTTCAAATCAATGCGACTTCGATCAAGAGGCCAAGCCACTGCATATTCTCCATTAATTTGTGCTTTGGATGTGGAATTATCATGATCTTTTCTCAAGCACTTTTGATACAGATCCTATACTGGTTGGTGATTTTTTTTTAATCTACGGTTAGTGATTTATTGTTTCCCAAAATGCTATTTTTGTTTACCTCCAAGTGCATGGGTCTTTCCTATTGTAAGAAACTGCTTGATAGATGTGTTTATAGCTGTGTTTAAACTACTTGGTATTTCCTTTTCTTTTCCCTTTTATCTTCTCTTCACGTCCTGTAGCCGATATCAAATTTTATCAAATAGGTTCTGTTTAGAAGCAATGCCAACCCAAAATGACTTCCACGAAAAAAAATGCATCTTGCCTAAGGATAACAAAGGGAAAGAAACCATTTTATGTACATTTATTTATGACACCAGCAAGGAGTGCATCTGTAATGTAGGATTTGTTTAGATACAAATTTAACAATTCATAATCAAGGAGTGACATTAGGTGAAGAGTTACCATTCTTCTCACAACATGCGAAAAATTCATTAAATCCATCCATAATATCATGTATCTTCCAACTAAATCACCCACCTGACATAAGTGCAGAAACACAAATTACAAGTTATGCTTTAGTTAATTCAATTAATGCCACTTAATTCTGGGGGAAGGCTTGTTAAGTTAGGTTGTTTTGTTTATCGGTGATAAAACTAGACATTAAACACGTAGAGCATCTGAATGCCCGAGTCTTATCAAAAAATGAGGCAAATGATAGAACAGACTCTAGATCACTATTGGCAACTGGGTTAAGTTAGTATGTTATTCTCATGGAAGGAACGGATTTAGAGGCTAAGAGTTGGTAGTAATAATATTAGCAGGCTAAATGTTTGGGATTAAAAAAAAAACAGGGAGAGAGGGAGAGAATAACATCATAGCAAAGTAAATAATAATAATAAAAAAAGCACACCAATGGCAACCAGAAATGTAGGAGATGAAAGAAGTTGAAAAACTAGAGTTAGGAGGCCTCAATTGATGAGCGGGGCTTGATACATCATAGCTCAAGCCTAGATAATAAATTCCTACACATCACATGGCAGAAAAACACACCTTCAAATGCTTTAAGTTTACAATGGAATGGCTTTGGCATTATACATAAACGATGTGGCTTTAACCATGACTATTAGACTATAAAAATAAAAGTTTCCAATATAGCATAATTGTTACTAAAAGCATGTATCTCCTCAACTGTTGCAAAATTTTGTATGCATAGCATTAAATTTGTTGGAGTCTCCTAATTATGGTGATTTTTTCCCTAAAATTTGTGTAAATCTGGACTTATTTGGAAGTATATATTTTGATAATCTTTGGTTAACAACATATTGTAAAATAAAGATGGTACATGCATATAATCAATAATTAATAAAGATGGCAAGGGTGTTATGTTATTTTATTGTTATTTGATATCAATCCTTCAAGCTCTATAAACAAGTCTTTTATCTGGGATTACACATTTGTTCCTATAAAACAAGATTTGGATCTTCTTCCCATATGATCATCATAGTGGCATCAATCTTAGTTGAAAATTATGCCTGCTTTCTCTGTTTTTTTTTTTTTTGTGTAGAGAAAAAAAAAATGGAATGCTACATTGTGGGGCTTTGGTGATTTTCTTGGTTGAGACTTGAGAGAAGTGGTAGTTTTACTCTTAGGCAAAAAAATAAAAATAGGCTATGCAGTTAAGATACCAAATATGTTATAGAACAATACCATGAGATGATCCAAATGTATTATGAGAGAAGCTTGCTTGGAGACTATACAATAATTCATTTGCAGGTATATATATCTTAATAGATATTTTCATCATCTTTCTTTAAGAAGTTTTTTATGTAGGGGTTCCAATCTAATTGTTGTCCGTTGTATTTGTGAAGCCTTTGAGTTTTACGTGGGCATAAAGAACTCAATCTTAATGTTCTATTTTCATAGATATTTCGTGCTGACTTTGGTTGGTACAATTTGCATTCCTTTCTCATTTGAATTAATCATTTTAGAAATGTAATACCTCACTCCGACACCATTTTGCTTTTTAAAAATCTTGGTTTTATATGTTCAAAAAGTCCATTGGAGTTTTTGAATATTTATATTATTATTAATTATAGACTCAAATTAATTATTTATTTAATTTTTTTATTAAGCTTATCATTTGTTTTTTAATATTCGTTATCTATTTCAAATGGCTAGAGTTTACTAGTTACGACTCTAGAGTGCCTGGCTCTTTAAAATTCTGAAAACTCAAGTTTTTATGGATTTATTTATATATATATTTAGATATATAAATATTTGCAACTAGTATTTGTAGAAAGATTTTTCTTCAAACTCACTAGTTGTCCTCATCGCATTTACCACATATACACGACTCAACTCCCACTCACATGCATACATATCTTCGTCCCTAAGGTTTGACATGCATGTTCCTCCCCATGCACATTACCCCTCATTTTCCCCTAGAGTTTTCAACCATTGGACTTATTTATAGGATAACAACACATTGCAAAATTTCACTTCCCAATTCACAGCCATCATGCACGTTTGATCTTCCTATTTTTGCTAGGGTACCAAGCAGTGATATAGGCATTTACTACAACAAAACTCAGTTTTTGCGGAGCAAAAAATCGCCGCAAAAACCACATAAATATGCCGCAATTAAGTAACAATAGTGATTAACAAGTGCCGCACATTCATTGTTATAGAAAAGCTGCTTATAAGATTTTGCAGCGAATGTGGAAGCTGGGAAAGGTGGGTATTTGCGGCGAATAATGTTTGCTGCAAAAAAAGAAATTTATGCCACAAATGACTTCCTCACGTGCCCCTAGATTCGCCAAATGAATTTTAGTTTTTTCGGTGAAAAGTATTCGCTGCAAATGTGAAATTTCAAAATATATTTATTTTCCAGCGATATTTGATTCACTATAAACGTTCAGACTTTTGAAATTTGGTCAGTAGCCAAATGAATACGTTTTTTATATTGGTTTCCTGTAGTTGTAAATCATACCCAACCGAAATTCAAATCTTCACAAATACTAAATATTTGTTATGCTAAACCAAAAATATCAATCGATCATCCAATGTATTAACTTTAATTTCATACAGACGACATCCAAATGTTTAAGTCATCTACATAAATTCTAAATCCAATAGTACATTGGCATGGGTGCATAAATTGAGGCAATTAGGTATGAAAACCTTAAACATTAGCGATTTAGGTATGAAAATACATGGATGCATCCAATAATGACTTCATCTTCTCAATTTTCCATTTCAACAAAAACCATATGCATGAGCTCCTATCCCTATTGCTTCTGCCATGCTCTGTGTCTTTGAGTTGAAAAGGTTCTGTAGTGTTTGCAACACATCTTTCTTCAGTCCAACATCGATCAACTCTGCATTACCAAGGCATCACCCATATTATCAATTAGTTAATTAGCCTAAAAAACTACCCACAATGGAATGGGTTGCAAAAGCAAGCATGCTTGAATAGTATAAATTTTGTAATGGAAGGGTTACTATTCATTATAAATTACAGAGTCTTACATTCAGGTGGCATTTTATGTGAGAGTGCAAAAGACTAGTGTGGGTGAACCTTAATATTTAAATTTGTATTAATATTCAAATCCTCAATATCATTCAGAGTGACCCATGAAGGGTGCAACAACACTACAGCTTTAATGTCATGAGTCTTTGACACTTTCACAACCACATTTCTTGGAAAAAAAAATTAATACAAGAGACTAATATTTTAGCCACGTTACCTCGTAAATGCTTCAGTCACAAAAAAAGAGAGTGAATGATTGATGATATCCCAAAAAAATTATCCATTTATATGTATACCTGCTTAATTTACCTCACTTATCAATTCAATAATATTGCCTATTAATACTCTGGCCTCTTCCTTGATTATTGGAACTGGAAAAACAACATAACACCTCCCACTGACACTAACAAAAAATTTAGGGTTGCCAGATGTCACAGCAATTAAACATGTTTGAAAAAACCCTAAGAGCATTCAACAACAATGATATTAAGGGTAGTTCAACAAGAAATGCAGACTTCAATAATTTAATTTACTACATTAAATCTGTACCAAGAATATGGTAAGGCATGGAGGTATGGATAGACTTTAATAACTTAATTTACTATCCCATGTCTGGTCACCTGCATGTAAATAATATATCATCCGTAACATCATCATATTTAACACTAACAGAACTTACATGGATGTACAAAAATGTAAACTGAAATTACAAAAATGTTTTTGCAGGGAATGAAAATTTGTCGTGAAAACTGATTTTTTTTGTAGTGGCTGCAGTATCACTAGTAATTTGTTACAATACATTATTTCCATGTGCCTATTTATGATAAAACCAAAATCATTGACAATTATATCTAACCAACAAGGCCAATTATCTTCTTAGACACCTTAAAATGCATTTTCTTCCTCTTTTAACAAAAGGACAATACACCAATCAAAAAAATGAAAACCTAAACAAACCTAAGGTTTATCCGAATTTAGCTTGCCAAGTGCAGAAATAAACCACGCTAGAAGAAATAAACCCAGAAGATTCGCAAGTAAAGGTGATAACAGTATATAATCATATAGACAAGTCCAAAAATGAGTAACTACATAGAATTAGTTTTACTGGTACAATGACCTTCAAGGCAAATAACTTTCCAATCCATTTTTTTCTTTCTATAAGTTATATTAACTTTTTTCTGTACAAAAACCCAGGTCATCTTTTGATAATATAATATATCGCCCACTCACCCAAGCCCCTTATAGCTGGATTAAATCCATTGGTGATATTGTATCTATTTCAAATAAAGTCTACTAAAAATTGGGCAAAAGCGATACATGTATTCATAAAAGCAAGCACTTCTCTCATTCTCTGCTATGCCCCAGTTGTCCCACCCTACAAGTTTGATGCATGCATCCATATATGTGTATGCAAAGACAACCTTCAATTAAGTATTATATGTTTCATGTAATTGTAAGCATCCCTAAGAGTAAACAAAAGAGAAGGCTATAATCTATCCATTCCTGAAGAGAAAGAACCATAAGCAAGACTACCAATCCTCCAACGTGACTTGGCCCACATTTCCACATGCATAAAATGAAGGGAAGAAAAGACAAACATTTATTCAAATAATAGGCGCACCAATATGGTTTTTCTATATTTGATGGGAAATCAATTTTATTTATGTGAGATTTTTTCATTCGACAAGTTTTTATTATGAGTAAAAGGCAAGCTTTTTGTAATGCAAATTACTTCATCTACACAAATCTTACATTAGTGAATTTACAAGTTGATCTGTTAGACAATTTTCTTTTAAGTTTAATTTTTTAGTTAATTTTTTGTTAAATCAATACTTGCAATCAGTCAGATATGTGATAAAAGTATGCACATCAAGGCAGCAAAAGAAAATCAATAAAAAGAATAAGAACGGCAAAAAAATGAGTTTAAACTTAAGCCCAAAGTTAAGGAAAAAATAATCTCAGAAGCAACTTATTACAGCATGAAAATACCAAAGCATTACCAGCAAACTCATATCAATATGGACTATTTATTGCTCTAATTGCTAACTAGGAATGGTCTGTTTTTAGGAAGCTCAAAAAAGGAAATTCAGTGAAAATAGTGACCAAACCAGTTTATAATTTCAAAATCATTGGCATCTTAGCCATCACCTAAAGCTAGGTAGCATTTCCATGGGATTTAGAAACCAGCAAAGAACATAAATGGATTCTTGAGGAGAAATTGTAGCAGATGAAGCTAAAATTACAGAGACTGGTGCTGACCTAGATTTGACCGAAATACCACAATTTCCTTGGGTTCACAAGAAGTGAGTGGAGGCAACGTGTTATTGGAACTCTAAAATCTTCGGTGGAGGCAACGCTGTTCAATAACAGGGCCGGCAGTGGGTGGGATCTGATGTTAAGCTCTGTTTTCCTTCCCCCAAAACGGCCAGTTCGTGTGCTTCTCCAGTGGTCTCCTAGATTTCCTTTCCTTTACTTTCCTAACAACTGGAGGGAAAATACGAAGTTTTGGGCAAAATAAAAGGGGCGCACAACTTCAAAGACTTATTGCAGCAAAATAAATCACTACAAAAATTTAAATATACTTTTTGAAGATTTAAATCACTGTAAATATTGGCACAATAGCTGCAAAAATATTTTCAACGATTAAACTCGCTGCAAATGTCAGTATAATCGCTTCAAAATGAAAACTTCAAAATAAATCAAATCATCCCACGATGACAATAATATCGCTGCCAATATACGCTTAACCAGCGAATTTATTGCCGACAAATGCTAAATCGCCAGTATAAGCCTTTCTTGTTGTAGTGATTATCTCTTGCACTCCTAGTTTTTCCCACCATGCACGTTTCTTTCCTCCTGCGTGTATGGTTTTGATCACCTTAGTTTTCACACAGGCTTGTTCCCTCTCTCACTTTTCTCTAGGGTTTTCTTTCGGTCTTCTAATCACCTATATATATTGATATCGTCTACCCCTCCTGAATGAAACATGAACCCCAAGCCGCATACCTCCTTCAAGGCCTTATCTTCCATGCATGCTGCTTTCCTCGTATGGAACCAAGGTCCAAACTACAATGCCCCACCACACTGCCTTTCACACCACTGTGCCCACCAAACCTCATCATACCCTTGTTCACATGACCAAGGCTCTTTGCTGCTATGCCTGGATAGATCGAGAGGGATAAGACACGACATTTCATCACTGCTAACCTCCCCGTTTCAATCAGCTTACAACCCCAAAACCACCCCTACATGACCCACAGTACCACTACAAGAAGCCACTGAAAAGCATAGAAGAGTGTTAGGGACCTCTGTCTAGTTCCTAAACAATGGGGTCCTCTTGACTATCACCTTCTTGTAATGACTGATCATGTCTCGTCGATTTGGTTAGTTAAGGCCCTTTTCTAATTTTCTTGAGTTCTTATGGCTATGGGGTTATGGAGTTTATAAATGGATTTGGTATGAGTAAAGATATATGGTGGTCTCAGTTGTTATTTATGGTGGAAAAGGTTCAAAAGAATGTACTTTGGGTAAGCTTATAGGTTGGTAAGGTGTATGGCTTATAAGGTGTAAGGAGGCTAGGGTTTATGTGGAAGATCAAAGGAATTTTGCGATTTGAAAGATAGGTTTAGAGTTTTGTGTTTTAGATGAGATTAAGATGTAAGAAGGTTGTCTTAGAATATGTTTTGATCAAGGTTTGGATGGGAATTAGGATTCTTAGATTATAAGAGTCCTATTGGGAATGAGTTTTGGTTGTGGGAAAAGTCTCTTGTATTTGGATGGAAGATGGCTTGGGCTTATAAGAGTTGCGATGAGATTAGGAGTTTGTGTTGAAATAAGAGTGGAAGGTAAGGTCTTTGGACTGGGTAAGAATTAGAACTTGGAGTTGGGTTAAAACTAGGAGTTGGAATTAGGTTATATTTAGGAATTGGAGTTGGATAATAACTAGGAGTTGTAGTTGGACTAGGATTTGGTCTGAGTTCCTAAAGTGTAAGAAACCCTAAGGCTAGGCCTATGGATTTTGGCCAAAGGTTGTTTTGAGGGATGGAAAGTGTTTTCTAAGGTAGTCTATGGGCGATTTTTGAATATATGGTAGATGGGAATATTGGAAGTGTTTGATAGAAGAGAAATTGAAAGAAAAAATGAAGAACATGAAAATAAGTAAAAATTGTTGCCCAGATGACTAATACAAGAAGGAGGTGAATTGGGTTATATTAAAAAAAATTAACACTTATAAAACAAATACACAATATAAAATATAAATAACATACGAAGAAGCAGAAAATATAAAGAGTAAGGGCAAGAAGAAGCAAACTCAGTATTTTAACGAGATTTAGTCTCACTGCCTACGTCCTCGCCTCAAGTTATCCCTTGAGGATCTCAAATTCATTATTCGATCTCTTTTAGGTGGAGATAAAAACCGATTACACATTTGAACAACACTGCTACAAATAATCTATGTAGAACACCATCTACACTTGCAATCACCTTATACTTGGTGATTCAATTATTCCATGTGTAGAACACCTTCTACACACATAAGGGTTATACAAACCATCTTACAAATACAAGAGCTAATAGTGGGTAGATTATTAGAGTACACTCATCAATGAGTGAAATAAAAAGAATACAGCGTAACTTATATCTCTCTCAAAATGGATAAGAATTACAGCATAAAACTTAGAGAAGAAAAAACAAGGACTTTGAAAAATTGATGTAAAACTTAGCAATTGATGTGTAAGCTCTTGTTGTGATTTTTGAAAAACTCAAGTGAGCTATTTATAGGCAAATGAATCTTCGTATTCAAATTTGAAAAGATTCACATGTCAAAACTAGTCTTTTACTTTTCATACATGACAAAATGAGTATAATTTATTTTTCAAATTAAATCATCTTCTTTTTGCATATGTCAAAAAAACATACAACCACCCTTCAAGATTTTCAAACAAAATCATCTATTTTTTGCATTTGTAAAAAAAAAAAAAAACACAATGCCCCTTCAAGATTTTCAAACAAAATCATCTATCTTTTACATTTGTTAAAAAAACACACAACCACCCTTCAAGAATTTCAAACAGCACATGCACATGTTAAAGATGACAATCAATCATCTTACAAATTCAAATCTTTATGCATATGTGAAAAAAATAATTTGAAATTAAATATTTTAATAAATTTATGCAAATGTAAAAAATTCAATTTAATACTTTATGAGAAAATATTAATTTTGAGCCTTAATCCAATTTCAAATTTTAAGAGATGTACAAAATTACTATATGAACTTCATTTGTAGATTTGATTTTCTTTTTACTTATACTTGATTTCTTGATGTGCTTAGCTCTCTTCATGTGTAGACAACTTGAGATTAAGTCTTGAATTTATTTGTTATCATCAAAATCTATACGTAGATACGAGATTTGAAATATTGAGTTCTACAAAAGTAATTGACACAAAGAAGTGAGGAAAATCTCTACTCATAAGATTGAAAAACAAAATAGAAAGATAAGTTGAATTACACCTATTTACAAATTACAAGGTGTAATCCTCTCTAAGGGATTCATGAATTTCACCCCTAAAGTCTAAGTGCAAAAGCATCGACAAGAAGATCCCTTGACACATTAAACCCGCCTCTAAGGAAAATATGCCAAAAGATCAAAAGATTCCAAAGATTTAAAATAAACTACTTAAGGTCCTATTTATAAGAAAATAAGTTGGAGACTCCTAATGAATCCCATAAAAAATAAATCAAATCCTACTTGAACTAAAAAAAGAGAAATCAAATACTAATTGAACAAAGACTTTATTTGGCCCTTACATGGCCTAGGATGGCCCATGGCATGAGCCATGGGCTTGTTGGTGCATGAATGGCCTGGCTAGCATGGCCCAAACAGGGTGTTTGGGCATGGCTGTCGCTAGCCTGGAGTGGCCCATGCGTGTGCACAAGTTGTGGGGCACTAGGCATGGCCCAGGCTGGTGCTGGTGGTGGGCACATTGCATAGTCAAAAAGGAAGGCTTGAGCTACTTTCCAATTAACCCGTGTGTTTCTTTCAATCTTCCTAGAGCATACTCTAGACCCCTAGGAAAGTCCTATAAAGCTATGCTTGCCCCTACAAGTGGTGTAATCTCGGGTGTTCATGTGTGTCTAGGATCTTGTCCATGGGCCATTTTTTATGGGGTCTCAATAAGGGGGTGCTTTGTTTTACCATACCCGAAACAGAGTATTACTCACCACTTGAACTAGCCGACACCTATCTTGGGAAAGCAACCACACTCCGCCAACCTCCACCCCGTCATCTCCTCATGCATAGACAGTGTTGCCAAGCACCTCACACCACCCCCCAAGCCATGGCTTTTGTCGCTTGGTAAGCTCATGCCATGCCCACAATCTCCCTTTCCAAGCCCTTTCAATGTTTTCTCTTGCATTATTTTTGTCTCTCGCTCATCACTCCCTCTCTCCTTGGGAGTGACAGTTCTCTCTCTCTGTCTCAGTGCTCACCCAACCGTCAACCACCATGATCTGCCGCCTTTACCTTTGTCGCGCACCACCTCCACTTTTGGTATGGAACCATCTCACACTTTCACGGTTTCGAAAGTAATAGTTTCATAAAGTTTTGTTGTAATCAACCCCTTTTCAAAGAGACATGCATGTTTTGTCGAATTACTAAAATGCCATATGAAGGAAATAAATAACGTGTAAACTGAATGGACTTTGTTTTAACTCAAGCTTTTATAAAGGAAATAAATAACGTTTAAATTGTATTCTATTTGTTGTATTGAACTTGTTTAAAAGTTTAACTTTAGGAGTTAAGTGTTGAGTGCACATTTTTATTTCTTTAATATTTGAATTTGATTAAGTTTATTAAATGAAATTTTTGGCATTTTTCTTTAATAGATGTTTTTAATATAATATTAAATTATGTGAAAATGACGATATTGGGAAAGTGGTGTATTCTTAGGGATTGAGAATCTTAGAATTTGAGGGATTATAATAGGTTAAAGCTGGCATGTTGGGTTTAGGCATCGATATATACATTTGATTGAGAACTAAGAAAGTTAAGCTTGACTATTTTATAGGTGATGATCGGATTTCTATTAGCACTTTTATAAGGAAGATTCAGAAAGCTATGAAGTCTAGGTAAGTAGGGTTCTTATGCTAGCCTTGTATAAAAATAAATAAAATGAGGTTGACTTTGAAAATATGTATCTTTTTTTTTTTAATTAAAAACAATCTCAGATGTTTGTTCTGCACGTGCATAAAAGCTATAAAAGAGAGTATATTTCTGACATGACTAGTGTAGACATAAGCTTAATTTTGTACATTGTTTATAAATTAAAAAAGAACAAACATGAGTCTGTTGAAAAATGGTTGTTTTGGTGACATAAAAATGTTCTCATTTATGATATCTAAAAGTTTTGATTCTAATTTTAAACATGTGAAATGATATGAAGTTGTTCAGTAATTTATTTTTTATAAGATGTGGCATCTGAAAATTTTGACATGAGACTCTAAATATGTATTTTGAAAGAAAATAAGATTTTGATGCTATATTTTGTTACAGCCCTACCACGAGTAAGAATAGTGGGTAAGGCTCAACTACAGGTAAGAATAGTGAGTAAGACCTTATCATGGGTAAGAATAATGGGTACGACCCAACCACGAATAAAAATAATGAATACTGTCTGACCACGAGTTATAAATGTGACACAATCTTACCACGGGAGTTAACTACAAAGAAATTACAATGCAACTAAATAATATTATTATATTATTATTTTGATAAATCCAATGATGAATCTAATTTAGAGTTTGGTGCATGCATAACTTAGTTGCAACAATCACCAAAAAAATGTAGTTTCTCAATAAAGATCAATCCCATCTATTATTATTTTTCTCTTCCTTCTTCGGTCGTAGATAGCCTTGCATATATAGAGCATGAATTTAGCTTATTAATATAATATAATGGATTAGTTTTACCAACAAATCACAATGATTGTTTTAGAATTATAGAATAAAAAATAAAAGAGACCGAATTCAATGACTTTAGCCAGTTTTTTGCTAAGGGTTTTCAATGTTGGAAAACATAAAAATAGAGTAGTCGGGAAGAAGTATTATCGATTAAGAAAAAACTTCCATCATATCTCATCTAAAATCTTTCCCCTTGGTGTGGCAAAACATGTACTAAACATGTCATTTAGACAACCATTCATTCGTTATGGCATTCTATCGAGCACTTGGTGCTCTGCAAATCAGCTTGCACAGGAGTTGAACCACATACAGATTTCATTTCAAAAATTTACAAGATTCACTTACAAGCCATGAAATCCAAAGTTTTACAAGACACATTTGCAAGCAAGCAAGCAAAATATAGCCATCACACAAACCAACAAGTCTTCATTTGATTTTATTTTTACCTTGTAAACTACTTCAAGAGAAAAACCTCGATTAAGGTTTCAACTTTGCTTGCTATGCGACGCCACTAGTTTTTGGTATGCAGGGGAAGGTATACAACTTTAATCTGACCAAATTTCTCAAAGCTAACATCAATTTTTTCCCCTTTCTTTTTGCAGAGTTTTCATTCCTTTTTTTTTCTTTTTTCTTTTTTTTTTGCGGATTTTCTCTTTCTCTTTCACTAGTAGCTTCCAAATCAACCAGATAGAACCTACGCACAATTGCTTCCATCGGGGGAGGGTCTCTCTCGCGGGTTTGTGGGTTTCGCAGGTCTAATGGGTCTCGGCATTTTGAGGTTCTGCTGGAGGGGAGAAGAACGGCGTCTCTGTCAAGGGCGACGTTGGACGATGGAGGGGGCGTGTCGATCTCGGAAGTAACTAGAATGGGGTCATAATGACCGGGGGGAGGGGGGAGCAGTAGATGCGTTGTAAAAAAATAAAACGTGGAAAGTCCACGTCGAACTGGAACACGTAATGGGTTCCCAAAGCGGTATCTCTAACATTTCCTATTATAGAATGGCAAAGAAACAACGGGACACTCTTCTCTGCAAGTTCGTTTAAATACTTCGCATAATAAGGAAAATGATATTTGAATTGATGATTTTGACCGGTAAATTTAATCGATTGACTTTTTATTTTTATATTTTTATTTAGTGATTGAGAAAGTAATAATGGTAATTTTTTTTATTTTTTTTACAGTTTTTTAAAAATATTTAAATATATATATAAAACTCATATACACTGATCAGTCTGGATGTTCGGTCATTCATCGGTGTCTCTAGCATCACCTGGCATAAGAAACCCCCAGATTGCTAAGTTCAGGAATCACAAATCCTAGTTGTCTAATCCACTCTTGATCTTTTGCAAGTCCTCCTAATGGTTCCAACCCAGTTTTTTCGAAAGGGTGGTGGTACAGCCACCCCCTTCATTTGCACAGTTAGTGCAAGGAACAATTTTTTAATTTTTCATTATTTTCTTATATTAATTTTAAATGTATTTAAATATTTAAAAAATAAGAATATTATTAAATAATATTTACTTAATTATTAAGGTTTTAAAAAAAAAAAAAAAAAAAAAGATAACAGTGCACAAAGCATTACCCTTTTCTAAAATAGGCGTGTCTAATCAAATCAAGTATTAGATTCTCATAAGATTTAAGAACCACCTATGCTTATGTTGTAGCGTTGAAAAGGGGAATAATTTGTCTTCTAGTATTTCGTTAGTCTAGCATATATATTTTTTTTAAGTAATTTCATTAAATTAAAAATATGATGTATGAGAAGAGGGTGGGACTCCCAGACAATCATCCTAACAATAATAAACAGCAATACAAAAAGCTGAAATAAAAAATAAATAAATAAATTGGTCTCTACTCATGTCCTACCGGAAGACGTAATCTTATAAAAAAAATGAAAATAAATTATTCACTAAAAAAAATAATAGATCTATTGTTGGAGATGATGGAACCTAAACAAACTTAAGATACACACGGTTTCAATGGAAAAACCACCACACATTTTCATTGACTATTGAATGAGATATATACAGAAAACAGAATCTATTTTAGGTAACTAATACACCTGTACGATTTGCTGTAATTGAGAAGGAAAATAATTTACAATGAATGAAAAGATTTGATACAGCTAGAGTGCTAAACTTGGAAAGGATCTGTTGACTTGGGCAGAGTTGATGCTGAATAAATGCTATCCAGAATTTATGCAATCATCCTTAATACGCCCCCGCAAGATAGGGCTTCCGTCAGTAAGGCCAATCTTGGATCTGAGAATTTCAGTACGTTGCCGAGACAAAGGTTTGGTTAATAAATCTGCAAGCTGATCCTGGGTATGAACATGCTGGACATTAAGAGTGCCCTTTTGAACCAGATCACGTACAAAATGAATATCAATTTGGATGTGCTTCATTCGAGAGTGATGAACTGGATTGTAACTGAGATGAGTGGCTCCAAGGTTGTCACACAGCAGTGAAGGGGGATGTTTGAGAGGGAATCCGAGTTCATTGAAAAGACTAAGGAGCCACATGGTTTCCGAAGCTGCATTTGCTAGTGATCTGTATTCAGCCTCGGTAGAGGATCGGGCAATGGCCTTTTGTTTCTTGGAACTCCAGGAGATGGGATTGTGGCCTATAAAGCTGATATAAGCTGAAGTGGAGGTACGATCATCAATATTCCCAGCCCAATCAGCGTCAGAATACGTCATGAGATGCGAAGGGGTATCCTTTTTAAGCTGAATACCGTGAAATATAGTCTGCTTCAGGTAACGAAGTAGTCTTTTAACTGCTGTCCAGTGTGTAGTTGTGGGCTTGTGCATAAATTGAGACAACTTGTTAACGGCAAAAGAAATATCAGGACGAGTAAGTGAAAGATATTGAAGACTCCCAATAACACGACGAAATTCAGTACTATCAAAAGAAGCAGTACCATCAACCAATTTTAAGGATGTACTACTAGATAAGGGAGTTGAAACATCCTTAGCACCAACCATGTTTGTTTTGGACAGCAAGTCACGAACATATTTATGCTGTGACAAGAAAAGACCTGCACGAGTTGGGATAACCTCAACTCCCAAAAAGTAGTGAAGGTTACCCATATCTTTCAATGAGAATTTAGCACCAAGCTGCTGAATAATGGTTTGCACAAAATTTGAATCATTCCCAGTAAGCACAAGATCATCCACATAGACCAACAGATAACATATCAGAGAGCCACTTCGATAAATGAACAGGGAGGAGTCAGCCTTAGAATTATGAAAGCCAAGACTAATAAGAGCATCCTTAAGAGTAGAATACCAAGCCCGAGGGGCTTATTTAAGCCCATAGATGGCTTTACGTAACCTGCACACATAATTGGGTTTTGACTGATCCTTAAACCCTGGAGGTTGGCTCATATAAACATCTTCATTAAGTTGACCATGCAAAAAAGCGTTGTTAACATCCATTTGTCTTAAAGTCCAACCTTGCATGACAGCAACAGTGAGCACAGACCGAATGGTTGCCGGTTTGACAACAGGGCTAAAAGTGTCTTTGTAATCAATCCCAGGTCTTTGATGATACCCTTTGGCAACCAGTCTAGCTTTAAAGCGATCGATTGAGCCATTTGATTTTCGCTTAACACGAAAAACCCACTTACAACTCACGGGGTTACAGCCTTCTGGAGGTGGGACTAAGTCCCAAGTGCCATGTCTCATGAGAGCAGTGAGCTCATCAGACATGGCTGCACGCCATGGTGGCATGGATAAGGCCTGGGTCACACATGTTGGTTCAAGACACTGAGGGAGAGGATGTTTTGTGACAACATTGAGTTGTTTGGGTTTGAAGATATTATTCATGGATCGGGTAGTCATTGAGTGGGTTCGGCGATTTGGGGATGGGGGTGTATCTATCAGACCTAAGGGAGAAACAGTGTGAGGTGAAAATGACAAATGGGTATCTATCGGTCCTGACTGTAAATTAGGAGGATCAGATTCACAATTAGTTTCAATCACACAAGGGGCCGATGAAGATGAAATATTGAGAGAATCCAAAGGATTTGAAGAAATCGGAGAGGAAGAGATAGAGTGATTACCTGGAGGAGATGGATCCACGGCGATAACAGGTTCCGAAAGCACTGGTGCAGCAGGTGGAGGCATAGGAACAAATGTTGGGTTGAAGGCATTCGAGGAAGATGACTCATACGGAGAGGAGGAGAGATCGATGGAGGCTAGGGTTTTCTCTTCATCAAAACGCACATGCCGAGAGAGATAAACTCTCTTTGTTGTGGGCTCAAGACAGCGGTAAGCGTTTTGAGTGAGAGAGTACCCGATGAAAACACACGGAGTGGATTTGGGCTGGATTTTGTGTGTGTTGTAGGGCCGGGTTAAGGGATAACAAATACACCCAAAGGTTTTTAATTTGAGATAGTTGGGCTTTTGTCCAAAAAGAAGCTCAAAGGGTGATTTGTTTTGAAGGAGAGGAGTTGGTTGACGATTTATTAGATATGTGGCAGTATGAAAAGCATGAGGCCAGTATGAGAGAGGAAGATTAGCATCGTGAAGCAAGGTGAGCCCAGTCTCAACTAGGTGACGATGACGACGTTCAGATACACCATTTTGTTGAGGTGTATGAGGGGCAGTTGTGTAATGACTAATTCCATGGAGAGAGAGAAACGGTTTGAGACTGATAAATTCACCACCATTATCAGAGTAAAGACTTTTTATTTTAGCTTGGAACCGTTTCTCAACAAGATTTTTAAATTGAGGAAAAATGCTCTTAACACAGGATTTTGCATTAATGGGATAAAACCACATATATTTTGTATAATGGTCAACAAAAAGTAAATAATAGCGAGAACCATCGAGACCAACACAATGAGCGGGTCCCCACACATCAGTATAAATAATATCAAGAGGAGCATGACTTTGAAAACTCGTGGGCCGAAAAGGAAGTTGATGGGCTTTATTAATAGAACAAGATGAACACAGAGAACTCATTTTATTTTTCACAATAGGAAGAGAAAAATGATTGACAAGACTTTGAACAACTTTGGAAGACGGATGTCCAAGACACTTGTGCCATCCATCAAACGAGGTTCGTTCATGCATATTTGTAACAATTTTAGAGGGGAAGCCCACCAGTGAGTTCAGAAAATGATAAACGCCGCTTTCACATGCACCTCTTAGTAAGATCGCCCCCGTAGTCCGATCCTTCACAAGAAAATGAGAAGGGTGAAATTCAAGGAAAACATTATTTTGAGATGTAAAATGATGAACGGAAATTAAATTTTTGCAAATATTGGGAACACAAAGTGTATCACGAAGAACAAATGTCCGTGTGGGGGATTTTAAGGTCAAAGAACCAATATGTGAGACTGCCAAACCTGACCCATCACCGATAACAACTTCATCAGTGCCATCATACTCAGAATGAAGAGATAAATTTGCCAAGTCACCAGTGATATTATGAGATGCAGCAGAGTCAAGAAGCCATTTCTGATCTTGTTGACTGGATGTATTTGCACAGTTAGCCGTGACCTCTGATGGACGGAGCTGCGAGCAAGACTTGGCTGTATGGCCAATTTGATCACACAATTGGCATTTCGGTTGATAACGCCTCTGGTGGGACCGAGTTGTTGAAGACTTACGGTTGTCTTTGGATGGGCCTTGATGAGTTTTATTTTGGCCTGGAGAATGAGAAGGCCCGTTAGGCTTATAAGAGCCCTTGGGATGAGACCCACCATGCGAACCAGAGTGTTGCTTGTGACGATGAGAGTAATTTGCAGAGGCCACAAGTTGCTGAGTATAAGCCTCCAACCGACGCAGGTAACTTTCATGCCCCACAAGAATATCGTGAAGCTCTTCGAAGGCCAGAGAGGATTCCCGTGCTCGAATTGGTGCAGCAATTTCCCTGAAATCAGAACCCAATCCGTTAAGAATATAAAGGGTAAGATCATCATCAGAGATTGGATGATCGATGAGAGCAATCTCATCGGCAAGGGCTTTCACCGCATGCAAATAATCAGGAACGGAACGATTTCCTCGCTGAATCAAGGTAAGTTCTTCCTTTAGTTGCATGGCTCGGGTTCTAGATTTACTGGCATACATGTGGTGAAGTTTCTTCCAAGCCTCATGAGAGGTTTTGGCAGTGGTGATGAGGGGGGTAATGGTGGTTGAGGTGGAAGCCAGAATAGCACTCAAAATTAATTTATCCTGACGGACCCAATGAGTTTTATTCAACTCGGTGGGAGGGGTGTCGGCAGGAGAGGGGCACTGGGAAATGCCATGAACATAGTCAAGGAGATTGTATCCTATAAGAAGGGCTTCAAATTGTGCTCTCCATTGAGGAAAGGTGGATGGCTTTAGTTTCTCATTGATTTGTGTAGTGATGTTGAGAGTAATGAGAGCATTTTCGGTGGAAGAAATGGGGCGAGGGTTTGGATTTTGTTCAGATGTTTGATCTGCGGAAGACGACATTTTAGAGAAGAGGATCTTTTTTGCTCGTAGGAGAAAAGCTCTGATACCATAAACAAACTTAAGATACACACGGTTTCAATGGAAAAACCACCACACATTTTCATTGACTATTGAATGAGATATATACAGAAAACAGAATCTATTTTAGGTAACTAATACACCTGTACGATTTGCTGTAATTGAGAAGGAAAATAATTTACAATGAATGTGTTGATGTAAAATTTAGTAGTTGGCAATTTTCTAGTGAAAAACCTAATAAAATTGAGTTGTAACTAATGGTGGACAGAGTACACTTGAAGAGGATCAAATTGGCTCGAGAAATACCGAACACAGTGATCTCGCTCGACCCTCGCTCGACATGGCGCTCGAGCGAAGTCCAGGCAGAGACTTCGCTCGACCCTCGCTCGACATGGCGCTCGAGCGAAGTCCAGGCAGAGACTTCGCTCGACACTCGCTCGACACCTCGCTCGAGCGAAGTTAAGGTTTCACGAATTTCTCTAGGGTTTGAGCGCCGTTTCAAGAGGTGGCCTATAAATAGACTCTTAAGTCTTCTGCTGCAAAAGGGAAAAAAATACAGAGGAAAAACCAAGGAGCCACATTTCATCCCTTGAGAGAAACTTCTCCATTGTTTCAAAGATCATTCTCTCTTGGATTATATTACTCCCTCACAACACACATTCAAACTTTTAGTGAGTCCATTGGAGTGGACGTGGTCATCAAGCTGGAAGAGTTCTTCAAGGAGCTTGGATGAAGAAATCAAGTTGTTCGTGTGAGAAGCTATAGAAAGGTCGGAGTTCCGGCACTACATGCGTGTAGAGATCGAGTGGGTCACTCGTGGTGTTGCAAGCCAAGTTTAGTTGCTACAGTGGGTCTGTGAGTGTTTCTAAATTTGTTGTAACAAACTAAAATTTCTATAGTGGATTAGAGGTGGTGTCTTACACCCGGAGTGGTTTTAGATTTTGAAGAGGTTCTTCAAATGAGTTTCCACTTCGTAACCAAAATCCTTGTGTTGATTTTTCATTGATTGCTTGTTTATGTTGATTAATTTTTTAAAACTGCTATTGTTTTTGTTAAACACCTATTCACCCCCCCCTCTAGGTGTGTAAGGTAATTAGCTACCGCTTTTTCAGAATGAAAAGATTTGATACAGCTAGAGTGCTAAACTTGGAAAGGATCTGTTGACTTGGGCAGAGTTGATGCTGAATAAATGCTATCCAGAATTTATGCAATCATCCTTAATAGAACCTTCGTTAGAAGTGACAAGAGTGAAGAGTGTATTGTTACTTATTTTATGCAACAAATTGTTAGAGAAGTCTACAATCCCTCTTTCAAGATCATAGGCTAAAGAAAACGATAAGATAGGATAACTTAGGCTTCCGACGACGGTGGTTGTGCGTGTAGCATCAATATCCCCTCCAGTTCGCGACTAGGCTACATGAGCTGCGCGTGTAGCCTATGTACTAGGCCAAATGGCAGTCCCCCTTCGTGACCATGAAGATCGGCGACTAAAAAGACTGTTGAGGTCGTACGTGATAGTCTGAAGAAGGTGAAAAGTAGGAAATTGGAGGTTGCCGACACTAAGGTGAAAAAACTAGAAAAAACAAATGAAAAAGCTACCAAAAAAGGACATAACTGGCCGGAAATAAAACTGGAAGGAAAGGCGCCGGAGATGCTACCCAAAGCTCAAATCCACCTCTACCATGGAAGAGAAAATTATTAATATTGAGGTTGCCGAAAAATCGGTGGTCAGGAGAGAAATATGAGAGAGTCTTTTTTAACAAGATTTTCTTCTATTCGTTAGTCTATATCTAACACCCACATTAAATTAATAAACAAATAAATCTCTCTTTAAAAAAGACCTACTGTATTGGGTCTGATAGAAAGTGACATTATCACCAACCAACTTCCTCGTAATTGGTTCTTACTAGAATATGTCATTTCGATAATAAAAAAGATCAGGATCGTAGACTCGTAGTCATTTTCTACGTTGTTTCTTTAATTAATATGCCGGCCGGCAGAAGAGGACAGTAAAATGGTAGCTAGATTGCCCACGTCAGTATTGTGCTATATATACATGCATGATATCTAGTGTTTTATCGATCGGAACAATTGGTCTTCATGATCTTCTAGTTAATCTTCTGGGCTTGATAGCGCAGGTACTGCATCTTTCTCCAATGTTCTAATTAATTTTCTCGGCTTCATATATATGTAGAACACGTACGTAAGTAGGCATGCCCTTTCCAATGTTTTCTCGGAAACCCTAGCTAGATTGCTTTATTTTTAGATGAGCCAAAATCATGTTAAGTATATATAACAATATCTCGATTAATTCTTGATCCTTTGTCTTTTTGTTTAAATAACTCCTGATCGATCGTTGACCTGATCTGATCTGTGTATTCCAAATTTTCTCTTTTGTTTTAATTTGTTTTTTTTAAGAGAATTATATTTCACAAAAAAAAATTACAAACTAATATAACTTCAAATAATATATTAGATCTATTTTATAATAAATATAGTTTTTCAATCTACCATAAGTTTTTGGTTACTTCACCATAAGACAATAAATGCTACAGGGCATTAGTTATGTACCTTTGATATTGGCGCGACATGAGCTTCTTCTTTGCAAGAATCTGAATTTTTTACTCATGATTAATGTGATCAAGCTTCTTATGTCATAACTCAGAGTGGAGATTTCTTTTTTAGCAGTAATAAAATTTCCATTGAGCAAATTTGCATGTCATGTAAAGAGTGCGTTGATCTTCCTTCTCCTGGCTAGAATAAGAAAACCCTTACCAAGTTTTCACTTTTCAGCTCCAGATTTTATGCGTTCATGATTGTGTTGAACCGTCTTAAGAAGCTGAATCTGTGCAAATATGACAAGAAAAACTTTAAGTCTCCTTGGATTGGAGCAATATCAATTGTTTTTTCTCAAATCTTTACTTCCATTCATTTTTGCCTTCTTAGAAAATTTTCAAGTTTTAGATGAGATTCTGGTTTCAGTCTTGGCCAAATTTTGTGTAAGAATTTTGTTTACTTACGTATTTAATTTTCATTCAATAATTTGGCTTCTTCCTTTTCGAAAAAATTCTCATATTTTTTAATCTTATCATTAATCAATATTTTTCAGAATTTTCTCCCTAATTTGCATATTTTCTCAATCTCAATCACTAATTTTTGTTAATTGGCTAGTCATCAGAATAAAAAATATAATAACAATAAAAAATAAAATAAAATAAAAAACACTTGAATACTGATGTGCTGCTATGAGAGGCCCGTCTGCATTATGGAGAAAAGCATTGCATGCGCGCTATTTAGTTATTGACTTGATGTTGGCAAAGAAACATGAGTAGTGAAGGAGATTAGCTTATTAATTAATTTGATCCACTGCTAGTGATCTCTAAGTGGGGCGTACGTAGGCCATGAAGAAAGAAAAATGGTTGCTAGCTATTAGCTAGCTGTTGATTTAGAGTTAACTTTTAGTTATTAATTATATATGTGGCTGCTTTCACTATGACTTAGTCCATGATCACTGATCTTTTTCCCTTAATTTATATTAGTTGCTGCGGCCATTAGTCTTCTATTTACATTGCTTTGCTTTCACGATAACTTTGTGTTTCGCAAAAGGAGAGCTTGTTTTAAAAGGAGTAGGTGAAGGAGGTTAACGTCCACGTTGCAAACATAATGTCAATCTCTTGACCGACAAGACCAGCAACGCACATCCTTAATTTGATTCCGGCCTATCATTTTCTGTCTTCTTTTCGTTAGTCTTCTATCGATCTTTCACTCCCTTTTCGTTCGTCGTCTATCTGATGACCCCCTAGTACTGGGTTTAGTTATATAAGAGAGTCACATTTGTCACCAACATTCCTCGATCGTATTGGTCTTCATCTTGATCTAATTAATTTTCTGGGCTAGCTTGATAGCGCGCAGGTACTGCATCTTAATTTCTCCAATGTTCTATTTAATTCTCTCGCCTTCATATATGTACGTAGAACACGAATGAAGGATGCTGATCTTCCTCATGTTTTTCTTGAAGCCCCTTTAATATTTTTGTTTTTGTTTTCGCTTTTGTTTTAATTTGTATATTTTTTTTTTATATATAACTCTTTTATGCACATTTAGACGTGAACTTAATCAGGGTGGTGTACGTTTGACTAATTTTCTTGTGGGCGGGGGAACGTACTTCGTTTATTGCAGTGGTGGAGCTTGCGGCCTGTACGTACGCTATGGGGAAGGTTAGGAAAAACCCGATGAGGTCTGATAAAGAAGCATTCCCAATAGATCGACGCGTAGTTATAATTACTTTTATTGAATATTTAACTGTGCTTTTGTTCATCGGATTTCTCCTATATCCTTTTCTGAGAAGCACAATTCTATGGGAGACTGATGAATACAGCTTGCTTCGTTGGCAGCATTTTTTCGACCAATCTGAACAAGGGTAAATATGACTAAATATATATTTGTTTTCCATTGTTAATTAATATATATTTATACAAAAACTTAGAATACATATTTTAATTAAAATGTGCATAAAATCATGTATGTTGATCAAGAGTGAAGAGCAATATGAATTCGCACGTGTTTAAGTACCTTCCGAGAATCTTGTACTGCTAATAAAGCCAGTGATGGGTATCAGTAATAGGGGTGTTCATCCGGGTTTCGGATTCCCAAATCCGGAATGTGGATTTAAAATTTTCTTCAATTTAAAAAAAAAAATTAAAATATTAAAAAATATATTAAATTTTCAAACCGGGCTGGGTACAATCCGGCCCAGATGAACAGGCCTAATCAGTAACTTCCGAAACTTTTACTTTGCAGGCATGCCTTCTTGCTGCTGTTTATTATTTTCACAACCATGTTTATCTTACGGTATTCATTGCTATCGTTCAATAAGTGGTAAATATCACTCCCACTCTTTTAATGATGTTTCTATATCTGCTAGTTGTATTATGAAAATATTATCTGTCTCCTTTTGATCGCAAATTTTAATTATATATATATATATAAATTGAATATAAACAATAGGTGCAGATTTTTTATTCAATAATATACTTCGTTAGGAATGAAAGGTATATAGAAAAGAGTGCTGCTAGAGTGCTGCAGTCGCTGGGTGTGCCTCTTTCTTTTCATTTTTCATTTTTTTTTCATTTTCCTTATCATATTTTGTTAACATATTTAAACATTTTTTAAAAAAAATTAAATAGTCACTTCCTTAATTATTAAGTAAATTAAATAAAAAATTAAAAAAATAAATGCATTAATTGTCAAAATGAGGGCATAAAATAGAGGGACATAGTAACATTATTCTATAGAAAAAGTGTGCACAGAAGGCTTACGTATTTTAGCCTCATCGACTTAGTTATCGGTGTATATTTTGATCACATGACTACAAATTCATTAAGTGGGAGGAGAGATTCATTAAGTGGGAGGAGAGGCAAGTTTAATTATATATTATATTTTAAAAAGAATTCTACTTATTATCTCTTACACCACACACTAACATATTGTGATTTATCATTTTTGTTTTTCTAGTACTTAAATATACATATTGATATGTAAATATGTGTTTGAATAGAAGAAAAAAATGACAAAGGATATATTGGTATGTAGTGTGAGGATGATAAGTAACATTTTTTATTAATTAATTAATGGGATAAACTGTAGTATCACAGGGTTAGAACCCAAAATCTCCAAACTTAAAATCTCTTATTCTCTATTCTGATATTACGTAAAATCATTATTTGTCTAAAAAATCCAAGCTTATTAAAAAAGAAATAAATTTAATTATTATTATATATCAACTAGATGTGTAACATGCATAGAGATCATCTATATTGGCTTACATTAAGATGATATTTTCCTGACCAACGTGTGTTAATAAAGTAAGGAATTAGGCAGATAAAACCAATGGCTACCAGTCACTTTTTAACGGCTAATAATGTAGTATATAGTGGGTATCGGCAACATATAGAATTAAATTTACTTTAATTTGCAGGTATTTTTACTGGCTTACATTATCAGTTATGTATAGTCTCCTTCCTGAGCAGCAAAAGGACATGATCATGAGATGGGATTTGTGGGTATTCGTGATAGGCTTTTCCTTCTGTCTTCCGACACTTATGGTCCTCCACAGTATTGTTCATTATCTAGTGATCCAATATCAATACCTTTCCAAAATCAGTGAGAGTCCAAAGTTTCTGAACATGCAGAACATTCTTGGGCATTCTGCAGTTGAGTCCTATTGAATCCCTCCCCTTTCTAGTTTTATTCTTTCCCCGCTAGCTACAATGTAAATTCTGATCAATGATTTTTTCATGTTTTGAAGGACTTCGGTTTGCTCTTCGCTATGGAGGTAGGGCTACAAACCCCCCTTTGATAAGTTTGAAATATTGTTACATTTATGTCAAGAATCCTAGGCGGATTAAATATGGTAGTACATTAATCCTTCAAACCCAGGACCAGTTTCATGAAATTTATACAAGTCCAGCTGGAAACTAGCGATCGATCTTGCATTTATTTGGTCTGTGATAAAGTGATCGTAATATTTCTATGTATTATCTGATTTCTGTACCATATACATATTTTTTTTTTCTTCTATTAACAGGAATGTCGTCTTATAAATTATCAACGGGGACATACATTTTATATCGGTATCACGTCATTCCTCGGATATGCTTGCGTTCTCGCCATTGCGTGCTTTTCTATCATCAACGAATTTTCTTTGTGAGTAATGATGTGCAAACTGCAAAGTATGTTCTATAATTGATATATTTATGTGACGAGAATTAGAATGTAATTAAAGCCATTTTTCCCGATGATCATCCACTAAACTCTTCAGTTTTCCAGGTACTGGGAGAGATCATATTCGCAGCCTGATTTTTTACATATGGTTCCTTGGTATTCTGGGTACGTATATCTATGCCATCTTTTCTTATTTGTTCGGCCCCAGGCAACAGTTCTTTTCTGTCATTAGTAGCCTTTGTTCGGGTGGTGGCTAAGTATTGCGCGCATGCAGAACATCAGCTGACCTTTACAAAACTATATATGACCTCATGGTGTCAGTTAATATCTTCCTAGGTCGCTTTGACTTGCGCATTTTGCAGGTACAAGTACTTTTTCGTTTGAATTTAACTCTGATGTCACTGCAATAAAAACTAATATTTGTGATGATCAATTATTTGTAATAGAAAAGATTATTTATAATAAAAATAAATTTATTTTAATTAAAAATAATTATTTTATTAAAAATAACTGAGTGTAAATAAATAATATGACACCATATATAATGATTTTCGGTTAAGTATTACGTAGCGTGTTCTTGAAAAAGAAAGTGTTAGCTAGATCTAATCGAAATTTACACATTGGAATATTTATATCTCAGGCTTGGTCTCTGGCGCAGTTGTTGACTTGTTTTACGAGTGTATCCGGTTTACCAAGTCCTAGTCAATCTGACTTTGTCTCCGCACATGAATAGCTGTGTGACTATATACGAAAGATAAATATATTATAAAGAGAGATGTTAAATTCACAAATAAAATTCATATTTTAATAATTTTTTTATTTAATGATTAAGTAAATATTTTTTAATAATTTTGTGATTTTTCTTTTAAATAAAATATTAAAACTGTTTAAAAAAACGTAAAATGAAAAAACCGAAGAAAATAAAAAAGAAGTTTTGCCTGACCGACATCCCGCCGGAGTGGCTCCAGTGCCACTCATCTAAAAAAATTATTAGTCCTATTGGACTGCATGAATATCTAGTAACTACTTTACGCAGTGTGTGGAAACAAATTAACAATAAAATTCTGTTTGCTTTTCCCAGCTTCTCATTATAGTCTTGTATCCTCGATCTGGCTCAAACCTTGCAAATTCTTTGAAAATAAAAATACTGCAAGAAAATTGGATATATGTGACTAACTATTATTTATTAAAATGATTATTTTTTAACTAATTTTTATAGTAAATAATCATGTTGACAGAAAATAGTTGACTACAGATATCCAGTTTAAAGTAGGATCTATAAAATAAAATAAAAATATATTTTTTTTTATGGGAATCCCACTTTTTTTTATTTTTCAAATAATCATGTACACTTGGACTTTTATATTTCTTTAAACCTTTGTGTAAGCATCAACACCACTCTGATCTCTCATATATATTTCAGGCAGCCATGAATCGAGCCCAAAATGGAGCCGATCAACAAGAGAATTTGTTGCATGATTTTAGCGGAAATGAAGAGCTGTGGTTTGACTTCATGGCTGATACTGGTGATGGAGGGAATTCAACATATACTGTGGCACGGCTACTTGCTGAGCCTCACATTTGTTTTGGTAGCCGTATCTTAAAACGCGGAGACTTGCTACTCATTGGAGGGGATCTTGCGTAAGTTGATAATCATACTTTTAGATCATAAGGTATTTAGAATCCGCAGAATCCATGTTTTAGGTTGAGACACTAGCTTCTTCAAAAAAAGAAAAAGATAAGGATCAATGTTAAGCCAGGCATTCGCTTAATTAGTTCTTTTACTAATTGCGGTAGGAAATATTTTCCATGCAAGTCAAACACTTCCTAGGATTTTCTGTCCTTAATTTACCACTTGATCTAAAAGATCGCAACGGTCAAATTTGACTGAAGTACCTCAATTCATGAGGTGTTTCCTTCTCTTTAAATAAATTTTTAGGGTTACAAAATATCTTATCTAAATATGTACAAGTAATTTAAAATACAAAATAATCTTAGAAAACTTATCCTATTAAGAGATTGCCACATTATAGTAAAGAAAATCCTAGTTTCTTTGTATACACTCCCTCAAATTGATGTTAATGAGTCAACTAGCAATAATTTACTAAGTAAGTATTGATGTCGTTGTCGATTCAAGGTTTTAGTGAAGATATCAGTTACTCAGTGTCCAGTAAGCACATGAGGAAAAACGATAACTTTAGACTTATAAGCCTCTCAGGTATACTAACTGGGTTGGCTAATAAGCGTTTTTACATTTATAAGAAATTGGGTTGGTTGTAATTTGAATAGCACCTGTATTATCATCAAGAAAAGGCGTGGGATGTGTTTGTGCAAACTTGAGTTCTGAAAGAATATCATGCAAGCACATTCTGAACATGCAACAGACATCGTCTAATATTTAGCCTCTATAGATGACTTAGATACATAATCTTGTTTCTTACACTTTCAAAAGATAAGAGAGTTCTCAAAGAAAATACATCATCCAGTAGTAGAACGTTGAGAGTTTGACCAACCAGCTCAATCTACATTACTGTATGCAATCAAGTGAAGAGAAAAATCCTTAGGAAAAAACAGTCCACAATTAGGAGTCCCAAATAGATAGCAAATAATCCGATGAATAGCTACAAAATAGAGATGTCAGGGAGAATCCATGAACTTACTAACAGTGTAGGTGTAGACAGCATATAAGAATGTGTGCAGGTAACATAAATCAAGATGTCAACCAACTTACGATATAGGGTTGGATTCGAGATAAGTTCGTCTTCATTTTTCCTATACTTAACATTCACCTTCAGAGGAGTATCAACTAGACTAGGATTTTCCAATTTCTCAAATTGAATCAAGTCTTGAATATACTTTTGTTGATTGAGAAATAAATCATGTGGCTAAGACCTAACTTCCAATCCAAGAAAGTAGGTAAGAACTCCAAGATCTTTCATGTGAAACATACTATGAAGATGTTGCTGAAGTTTTTGAATCAATGGGCCATCTAAACTAGAGATGATAATATCATCTACATATACTAACAAAAATACTACTTCAGCATCGCCCTTGTGCAAAAATAAAAAAAGTATCGTACTTATTTTGCTTAAAAGAAGACTAGAAAAATATTACAACATTTCTCAAACCAAGCTCGATGAGCTTATTTAAAACCATATAAAAACTTCTTCAATTTATAGACAGTTGTAGGGATGAAATGGACATATCAGATGGGAGTCTCATGTAGAGATCTTCTATGGCGCTCTTGACTCCCAAGTGTGAATAGGTGGAAGTCAAGACACTCGGATGATAATCACACGGGTCACACCTCATCGTTAAGTGCTTCAAGGTATGTGTGCATCATGCATAAGATGTACAAATAACATTCGCAGCGGGAAGTAAAAGGCATACATTCTAATACCAGAAATTTAAAATCTATAACCCAATCAAAAACTCCTTACAAGACTAGTACAATTACCCAACTGACCCATAAGGTGAAGACAAATCCTCAGCTCACAACTACAACACTCCAAAACTTTACTTCTCGGGCAGAGCCGGTCCAACGCTCAAACTTGACATTTGTAACAAATCTACAGTTCCATAAAACGGAAACGCGGGTAGATAGAAAACACCACCTGAGATTATGACATCTCAACAAGTAAACGACTAAACAAAACCAAGAATTTAAAATCACATTCACGCAACCAACATAAACCACAAATACACAATAATACGTGCAATTATAAATCCGTCATTTCTCAGAAAAAGGACACCTCAACACAAATATCATTTTTTAGAAAAGGACACCTCAGCACATACATACGAAAAATCCAATTTTCAACCCTTAATACAAATCCATTTATTAAGCACACACCATGATCAACCACATACCATGATCTCCTCTGGGACCAACCAAACATCATAGCTCTCTTAATCACACCACGGGTGACGACTGTGCATGTGATTTCGTAACAAGCGATACCCAGCTCCGTGCCCAGTGCTTATTGTGACCAAGCATCCTCTAACCCCTGACGGCAAAGAGATCACGGAGTTGGCACGAGAATATTACCATCTCATCCGATCCCGTTGTCATCCGGCGATAACTCAGAGGACGTCACATTAGTTTATTATGCTTCCGAGTGACCAGTAGAGCTTCACCTAGATAATGCCACATCTCAGCTTGGGGTCGTGATTCACAAAATTCATACAATCATTTTTAGTACGCATGCACCATGATTTTTCCTAGGGAGCATCCACATAAATTGGCTCTTTTCATCACACCACGAGTAACGACTATTCATGTAACTTCGTAACGAACAATACCCAACTCCATGCCCAGCGCATACCATAACCAAGCATCCTCTAACCCCCACCAGTAAAAGGCCACAAAGTAGGCACAAGAGTGTCACCATCTTGTCCGATCTCGTTGTCGCCTATTGACAACCTAGTGGATGTCACTTCAGTTTACTATGCTCCCAAATGACTAGAGAAGTTCCATAGAGATAATATCCCATCTCAGCTTGGGATCATGATACACACACACCCACATATCAATCTAGCATACATCACCCTTTCCCAAACACAATATGGCATCACTGCATATTTAAGTGATTAAGCAATTAAACTAACACATCAAATCAACATATATAATCAATCCTCCAATACAAGCATGGCATCTCATCACAATAGAATAATCGTGGCAATTAATAAATGTATATGCATGGCAGGCAAGTTTTGGATGACATGGTAATGGAACTCAAAAGCAAGCATAATGTTAACATAAACTGTTGAATCCAAGATTTCAAATTTCGTATCTACGTGTAGATTTTAATGATAACAAATTAATTCAAGTCTCAAACTCAAGTTATTTACGCAATAGAACGAAGTGCATATCAAGTATAAAAGAACAAGTCTACAAATGAAACTCATAGATTATTTTTGTACATCTTTTGATAAAATTCGAAATTGGATTAAGGCTCCAAATTACTCTTTTTTCTCATAAAATATCAAATTACTTTTTTCACATATATAAGACATTTTTAAATGTCTTAGTTTTGAAAATTATGTTTTTCATATGTGCATAACATTCTCAAACAAAATAATTTTGAAAATTTTTTTTTATATAAAAATTTGAATTTATAAAATGATTGATTATCATATTTGACATGTGCATATTTTGTTTGAAAGTCTTGAATGGGGGTGGTATGTTTTTTTGACAAATGCAAAAGGTAGATGATTTCGTTTAAAAATCTTAAAGGGTAGTTGTGTGCTTTTTTGACAAATGTAAAAGGTAGATGATTTTGTTTGAAAATTTTAAAGGGTGGTTGTATATTTTTTTGACATATGCAAAAAGATGATAATTTGGTTTGAAAAATAAATCATACTTATTTTGTCATGTATGTAAAGCAAAAAATTTGATTTGATTTCTTTGAAAAATGAATGGAGTTGTCTTTTGACAAATACAAAAAGAAAATACTTTTATTTAAATTTTTTGAAAAGTGAATAGTGCTCTTATTGACATGTGAATCTTTTCAAATTTGAAATTGAAGACTTATTTTCCTATAAATAGCTCACTTGAGTTTTACAAAAATCATAATAAGAGCTTACACATCTATTACTAAATTTTGTATCATTCTTTCAAAACTCTCATTCTCTTTTTTTTAAAGTTTTGAACCTTAATTTTTGTTCTTTTTTAGAGAAATATAAGTTGCGCTGTATTGTTTCTATCTCACTCATTGAGGAGTGTACTTTGATAGTTTACTCACTATCAACTCTTGTATCAATAAGAGGGTGCGTATAACCCTTATATGTGTAAAAGGTGTTCTACACAGGACATAGTTGAATCACCAAGTGTAAGGTGATTGGAAGTGTAGAGGGTGTTCGACACGGATTCTTTGGAGCGGTGCTACTCAAAAGTGTAATAGGTTTCTATCTCTACCTAAAGGAGATTTAATAATGAATTTGAGATCCATAAAGGGTAGCTTGAGGCGAGAACATAGGCAGTGGGCCTGAACCTTGTAAAAATACTGAGTTTGCTTCTTCTTACCCTACTCTTTATATTTCTTACTACTTTATATTTTATATTGTGTATTTGATTTATAAGTATTAAGTTTTATAATATAATTCAATTCACCCTGCCTCTTGTGTTAGCTATCTGGGCAATATAAACACATCAACATTCTCAATTCACAACTAAACGAACCACAGAGTGATCTCATCCTCCATTTCCTAGCTTCAGGCCCAACTAACCTGCTCCCGTTTTATTATTAATATTACTAGCAATTACCAACACTTCAAAACTACAAATAAAAGAGTTAGCGCATAAATATTATTTTAAACCCTAAAGTTGAGTTTGGAAGATTACTTACAGTGGGATAAGAAATCTAGACCATCAAACAAGCGCTGGTCCATGGTGTCTATAGCAGGGTAAATTTGTACATTATTCACCTCCTAGTATGGCTAGAGACAATTTGGGTTAGGGTACTCAGTTTGACCCCAAAAGTTAGGAGAATACTCATTGGAGAACGGAAAATCTCATGGCAGTAGTGATGAAGCGGTACAACCAACAGAAGTGGTGGATCTAGCTTGGAAAGTGTGAAAATCTATTTTCGGATTTATACTCATACAAGGGAGGTGGGGTCATGGATGGATGAGTGGAACTAGAGGGAAGGTTGCCTAAGGCAGGAGAACATTTTGGTGGCGGTTGTGATGCTAGACGGTGGCAGATTGCAGAGGCAAAGGGCTAAACCCATGGGTTACATACCTATTTTGGGTGGAGAGGGAATAGTAGAACTATGGCGGCTCAAAGTGGAAGAAACTCATTTCATGTTTGGACTTGCTGACGGGAGGTGTGGCTGCTATGGGTAACATCGCCAGCATAGTTGTGCGCGCCGGTAGTTCGAGATCCAGGGATGATCGGCGGTGAGGTTGGCTAGGCGTTGATGGTGCCGCCACGAGCTGGAAGTCGAACGGCCATAGGGAGGGTCTACAATCCACGTGAGAGAGAAGAGAGAGAGAGGAGACAAAAAGAGAAAAGAGATAGGGAAGAAAGTGGGGGGCTTGGGCTTCCTCTTAAATTATTTATAGGCCTTACACGTTAGATATTCAAACAGACTGATAATGCACTTAAAACACTAATCTAAAAATATGTAAAATTAATTTAACTTAAAAACACTCATAAAAATTAAGATAGAATATTATTTTAACTTAACTTTAGTTTATAACTAGTATTGCTCATCATTAATTAAAATGATAAAGGATACTAATTATTTTAAAAGGATTAAGCCGTATATTCAATTCAGAGATTTAAACATAATTAAAATTTCATATATTCTAAATAATTAAAATCGGGCTTATAAAATGATCTTGTACAATTATAATATTTTGGAATAAAAGATGTATCAGGATTTAGCATAGGTATAGACTCGAGCCCATCATGAAGAATTGAAAAACTAGATGAAATAGGGTTGACATGAGATAGAAAAAATTGTTACTTCTCAAAAAACAAAATGATCTTGGAAATTTGAAATCTTCAAGCATTTGATGGTAATAAAGAAATCATTTTTTAGCTGAACTATAGCCAAGAAAAGAACATTTAACAGATTGAGCAGTCAATTTATGTCTTTCATGTAATAGAAGATGAACGAAACACATACAACTAGAAATATGCAAATCATAATAGTTAGGTGTATGACCAAACATTATGGAATTGGGAGAAACATTATGTAGAACTGGTGTGGGCAATCGATTAATTAAATGGACAACAGTAGCCAACGCCTCACACCAAGGACAAGATGGAACTAATGAGTCAAGAAGAAGAACCCGAACCATATCAAATAAATGTATTTTTCTTGAAAAAAATTATGAAATTCTTGAAAAACAAATTTGAGGTTGGTAAGCTGATGTCTGATTTGAAAATTCTTGGCCTGAGATTAAGATATAAACATGTTTTCTAGAGTCCCATAAGTCATGAGATGTGCGGGACAAAATCACTTGGGCTAAAACAACTTCTGTTAGGAAAGAGAGTAAGGCACTAAGGAGGAGTTTATCTGTTTTTCACCACTTGGGATAGGGTGGGTTGGTGGGTGGAATGGGGTAAGTTGATGGAGAGGGTGGGACAATAGGAGGCAAATGAGGAGGTGGTGGGGTGGAGCCATAAATGAAATGGTAGAGTTCTTGTCCATGAAGATAGGGTATTATTTGGGCATGCTATAAGAGGTAGTTATCAATGGTCAGTTTTACATAAATAATGCGAGAAAAGTTGGTTTGAAGCTAGAAGGAGGAATCTCTGTCGAGATGGGACGTTTCGTTGGCCATGGAGAAAATGATGGGAGGAAGGAAAAAAAATGATAAAGGACATTAGTCAAGAGCTAGTTCTAGTACCATGATAAGGTGAAGAAGAGGAAGAGAGATTTTTGAATGAATTCTCCTTAATTTACAAAAGAATTACAGTGTTGTATTTATGCACTTGAGAAGGAAAGTCATAGTGGCTCTACCCAGCAATACAACAAGCAATGGGTGTGCAAACAATGCAACATTTCTCAAAAGGGGAGAGTTTATTATGATCTACCATACAGATACAATTATTTACAACAATTCTATGGCACGACTTACATTATGTTATTCTAGAAGATTCTATAGCTGCTATGTTGCCCAGATGACTAACACAAGAGGGGGGGTGAATTGGGTTATATTAAAAAAATTAATACTTATAAACTAAATATACAATATAAAATATAACCAAAATATAAAGCAGTAGGAAATATAAAGAGTAGGGTAAGAGAAAGCAAACTCAGTATTTTTACGAGGTTCAGCCCCACTGCCTACGTCCTCGCCTCAAGCTACCCCTTGAGGATTCCCAAATCCACTATTCAATCTCCTTTAGGTGGAGATAGAAACCTATTACACCTTTGAGCAGCACCGCTCCAAAGATTCCGTGTAGAACACCCTCTACACTTCCAATCACCTCACACTTGGTGATTCAACTATTCCCTGTGTAGAACACCTTCTACACACACAAGGGTTATACACACCCTCTTACTTCCAATCACCTCACACTTGGTGATTTAACTATTTCTCGTGTAGAACACCTTCTACACACACAAGGGTTATACACACCCTCTTACTGATACAAGAATTGATAGTGGGTAGGCTATCAGAAAACACTCCTCAATGAGTGAAATAAGAACAATACAGCACAAACTATATCTCTCTCAACAAGAACAAGAATTAAGACTCAAAACTTTAGAAAAGAGAGAATGAGAGCTTTGAAAGAATGATGCAAAATTTAGCAATAGATGTGTAAGCTCTTGTTGTGATTTTTGCAAAACTCAAGTGAGCTATTTATAGGTAAATGAGTCTTCAATTTCAAATTTGAAAAGATTCTCATGTCAAATAAGAGCACTATTCACTTTTCAAAAAATTCAAATAAAAACATTTCCTTTTTGCATTTGTCAAAGACAACTCCATTCATTTTTCAAAGAAATCAAACCTAATCTTTTGCTTTTCATACAAGACAAAATGAGCATGATTTATTTTTCAAACCAAATCATCTTCTTTTTGCATATGTCAAAAAAACACACAACCACCCTTTAAGATTTTCAAACAAATCATCTATCTTTTATATTTGTCAAAAAAACACACAACCACCCTTTAAGATTCTCAAACAAAATCATCTACCTTTTGCATTAGTCAAAAAAACACACCACCTCCCTTCAAGACTTTCAAACAAAATATGCACATGTCAAATATGATAATCAATCATCTTATAAAATCAAGTTTTTATAAAAAAATATAATTTTCGAAATTATTTTGTTTGATGGTGTTATGCACATGTGAAAAACATAATTTTCAAAACTAAGACATTTAAAAATGTCTTGCATATGTGGAAAAAGTAATTTGATGTTTTATGAGAAAAAAGAGTAATTTGGAGCCTTAATCCAATTTCTAATTTTATCAAGAGATGTACAAAAATAATCTATGAGCTTCATTTGTAGACTTGATATCTTTCTTGCTCATGCTTGATTTCTTGATGTGTTTAGCTCTCTTCATGCATAGACAACTTGAGCTTGAGTTTTCAATATTATTTGTTATCATCAAAATTTATACGTAAATACGAGACTTGAAACCTTGGGTTCAACAATCTCCCCCTTTTTGATGATGACAAATACTTAGTAGAAATCTGCGACCTGCAGTAATACTTAAGCTCCCCCTGAAAATATGCGTTAGTATTTCAAGAAAAATATAAACATGATTCTAGCATATATAACAGGGTAGTATAATACTAGTATAAGACTTCTCCCCCTTTTGGCATCATTAAAAAGGAACCGTAATTGGTTTCAATAAATTTTTTTTTTTTTCGTAATAAGCAATAATCAAATAAAACGGTACGTTAGAGAGTAGAAGTTGGAACCACCCATGCCCGACAAAACCTGCAAAGGTTGGAAGTCTAACTCTGGCAATTCGGTGCGGAGCCACGCGTATCTGACAAAACCTGTAAAGGTTGGAGGCTTAGCTCTAGCAGACGGTGCGAAAGCAGATCAATCGCCTGATGTTGTTGACAAACGGGTTTGAAGGCTCTGAGTTTCTATAAAAAAAATCATTTTCACCAATCGAATACCAAAAAAAAACATTGCTTCTTGACCTAAGTTCTGTTTCTCCATAACGATAGAATGGCCGAACAATTCTCTTCCACTAATGTTTAAGACTTGAATCAGGAACTCTTGACGCATCAACCATCAATCTTCTCTCCTAAGGCCGTCAATGCCATGATAGGAGCAGAGAACCGTTTTTCTAGTAAGAAAACTTTTGACAATGTGTGTCCAGCATATCTTATATTTCTTTTGACTAATAAGATTTGAAGAGACAATAGTTTGTCTTGTTTTTTATGCTATCTCTATAAAATCAGTTTTAAAGTTCATCCGATTTGCATCAAATCTTATTCTCATCTCTATAACTCATCTGCATTCCTTCAATATTCTCGCTTTAAGTTTTCAATTCTTTTCTCAATGGCTTATTCTTCTAACATTCCTCTAGATGCATCCATGAGGTATTCTACATCTCAATCTCATGTCCTTTCTGCAGCTACCATTGGCGCCATGTTGCAGCAAGAGAACAACAGTTTGGCTAATAAGCCAGACTCCGATGCTATCTACGACTTGGTGAGTCTCGGGACTCGCTACTCATCCTCTATTGTCGCTTTTTCCCAGCGGCTACAAGTCAAAAATCATGAGGTTGAAAAGCTTAAAGAACAAATTGTTGTACTTCAACGAATTGTTCAAGATTCTCACACAAGGGAAGGAATCCTTCGGCAGAAGAATAAAAAGTTGAAATCTCTATTGGATTCTTCATTCCGCTTGCCAGTTCCCATGGATAGGGATGACATGATATTGTATGAAGAGAATGAGCGTCTCAAACATGAGGCTAAGAACCTCAAGTTTATGTAAAAGTATTTAAAAAAATATCTCTCTATTTTTATGAACTCTGATCTATCTTTCAAGAGATATTCATAACATGCATCATACCTATTTCTCTTCTAATCATAAATAATCTATCTTCTGGTAAGGGTTTTGTGAATATATTTGCTAACTGATCGTGTGTGTTTGTGAACTCCAGTACTATATCGCCTTTTCTGCACATGATCTCAAAAAAATGATATCTTATTTCAAAGAACCAGTATAATCGGTACCTGAATAACTAATAAGATCGAAATAATGTGTTTAGGATACCATAACTCTAAGTCAATGGTATTGGCAAAATATCTAAAAATCCGCTTCACTGCAATCAAATGAGATTATTTTGGAAATGATTGAAAACGTGCACATAAACATACACTAAACATAATATCTGGTCTACCGGTTGTCAAATATAATAAGTTACCAATCATACCTTGATATACCTTCGAATCAACTAGTTTACCGGATTCATCTTTATCAAGTTTAGTGGATGAGCTCATTGGTGTTCCAGTTTCCTTAGCACCTTCCATCCCAAACTTCTTCAGCAATTTTTTAATATATTTTGATTGATGAATATCCCACTTTTTGCTTGCTTAATTTGCAATCCGAGAAAGAATATAAGCTCTCCCATCATGCTCATTTCAAATTCTTCCTGCATAGTCTTAGCAAAAACTTGGCACATATTTTCATTAGTAGCACCGAATATTATATCATCAACATAAATTTGAATCAAAAGAATATCATCATTTTCGTATATAATGAAAAGAGTTGTATCAATTTTTCCTCTTAAAAAGCCTTTTTCAATCAAGAAACTACTGAATCTCTCGTACCGCGCTTTAGGAGCTTGTTTGAGTCCAAATAGTACTTTTGTGAGTTTGAAAACATGATTTAGAGAAATATGATTTTCAAAACCTGGAGGTTGCTCAGCATATACTTCTTCATTTATAAAACCGTTTGAGAAAGCACTTTTAACATCCATTTGAAAAAGTTTGAAGTCTTTATAACAAGCATATGTAAGTAGCATTCGAATAGCTTCTAATCTTGCGACTGGTGCATATGTCTCATCATAATTGATTCATTCTTCTTGATTGAAACCTTGGACCACTAGTCGAGCCTCATTTCTAGTAATGACTCCGGACTCATGTTTCTTGTTTCTAAAAACCCATTTTGTTCCAATAATAGTATGATTTTTGGGTTTAGGAATAAGTGTTCAAACATCATTTCTTTCAAATTGATTAAGCTCTTCTTACATAGCTAGAATCTAAGATTCATCAAGAAGTGCTTCATCAATATTTTTAGGTTCAATCTAAGATAGAAAAGCAGTATGATTGCAAATATTTCTAAAAGATGATCGAGTACTTACATCTCGTGAAGGTTCTCCTAGAATTTATTCCGCTGGATGATCTTTCACATGTTTTCACTATTTGGTTGCATCTTGTACTAAGTCTTGATGATCTTTCCTTCTATTTCCATGATATTCCCTTTTGAATTGTCTCCAAATATCACACATTCTTTTTCTTTAGAAGTGAAGTCAATGAATTTAGTTTTGTCTTCTGTCACGTATCTTGAGCATCCGTTATCTAAAAATCATTTATTTTTACCTGTAGAATACTTCATGCATACCTACAAAAGCAATTAAAAACAATTCCTGGTACCCAAGTTCTTTGGGTCCTTTATTTATTAGTATTAGAAGAAATAAGATTTTTAGGTACCCATATGGCCCTAATAGTCATTGTATGTTTTCTTCTAATAGGACAAGCAAAATAATTATGACCATTTCTATTACAAAAATTGCAAATAGCATGTGACATATATGAAGAACTTGAGTGATTATAATAGTATCTTTTTTTAACAAAATTATTTTTATGAAAAGAATTTTGAATATTGGACTTTGATGTAGAAGGATTATCAAAGAAGTTTTTATAAGGTTTGTATTTTTGTTTTGGCATATATCCCAAGCCTGCCTTATCAAAAACACATCTTTGACTACCAAGAAGTTTTTCAAAATTTCTTTTTCCATTCGTAAAGTTTTCAATAATATTTTCTAAATCAGTTTTCTTTTTCTTCAACTCAAAATTTTCATCTTTCAAAACAATATTTTCTTTTCTTAAAATATCAATTTCGTTTGTTAAAGAAGAATTTTTCTTTTTCAAAACAGTATACTTGATACCCAATTTTTCAAATTCCTCATATACTTCTTCTAAAATATTTTGCAATTCTTCATATGAAGGATCTTCAATATTATCAAAATTTGTTACCTCAATGTCGTTTTTAGCCATAAGACAAAGATTTGCTGATTCTCCATTGCTTGCTTCACTATCTGAGCTACTTGAATCATCATTCCACGTAACTTTCATTGCTTTTTTGCCTTTGTTTCGATCTTTCTTTAGCAGAGGACAATCTGGCTTGATATGACCAGGTTTATTGCATTTATAACAAATTAAAGTGTCATTTTTACCTGAATCTTTCTTGGAAAACTTATTGAAGGATTTCCTTGGAGGAGTTTTATTTTTCTTTAAGAACCTCTGAATTCTTCTTGTTATCATCGCAACTTCTTCATCTTTGTCGTCATTTTCCTCATCTTCATCACTTTCACTTTCATGTGGAACAGCTTTAAGTGCCAAGCTCTTCTTTGACTTTCCTTCTTCTTCTCCTCTTTTCAATGTGTACTCATGGGTGATAAGTGACCCGATGAGTTCATTCACTTCGAGCTTCTTGAGGTCTCTAGCTTCAAGAATCGCTGTCACTTTTGATTCCCAACGTTTTGGTAGAGAGTTGAGAATTTTTCTTACTATCTCCACTTTGGAATAAACTTTGCCAAGAGCTGTCAAGCTATTTATGATGTTAGTAAAACGAGTGTACATACTAGAAATAGATTCATCATCATTCATCTTAAACATTTCATATTCATGAGTAAGAATATAAATTTTTGATTCCTTGACTTGAGAAGTTCCTTCATAAGTAACTTCCAAGTTATCCCAAATTTCCTTTGCTGTAGCACAAGTCATTACTCTATTAAATTCATTACCATTGAGAGCATTATATAATAAATTCATAGCAGTTAAATTCAAAGTATAAAGTCTATCGTCTTCACGATTAAACTCTTCTTCTTCCTTTTTGACCTTTACTCCATCAACTACTTTTGTTGGAATATAAGGTCCATTTAAAATACATTTCCAGATTTCTCGACCTTGAGCCTGAAGGAATATTCTCATTCTAACTTTCCAGAATGAATAATTGTCTCCACAAAAGAGTGGAGGCCGACTGCTAGATTGACCTTCACCAAATGAAGCTGCAATGTTAGCCATAAGATCTTAACTCAAAAGATAGTTAATCTTATAATAGAGCTCTAGCTCTGATACCACTTGTTGCCCAGATGACTAACACAAGAGGGGGGGTGAATTGGGTTATATTAAAAAAATTAATACTTATAAACTAAATATACAATATAAAATATAACCAAAATATAAAGCAGTAGGAAATATAAAGAGTAGGGTAAGAGAAAGCAAACTCAGTATTTTTACGAGGTTCAGCCCCACTGCCTACGTCCTCGCCTCAAGCTACCCCTTGAGGATTCCCAAATCCACTATTCAATCTCCTTTAGGTGGAGATAGAAACCTATTACACCTTTGAGCAGCACCGCTCCAAAGATTCCGTGTAGAACACCCTCTACACTTCCAATCACCTCACACTTGGTGATTCAACTATTCCCTGTGTAGAACACCTTCTACACACACAAGGGTTATACACACCCTCTTACTTCCAATCACCTCACACTTGGTGATTTAACTATTTCTCGTGTAGAACACCTTCTACACACACAAGGGTTATACACACCCTCTTACTGATACAAGAATTGATAGTGGGTAGGCTATCAGAAAACACTCCTCAATGAGTGAAATAAGAACAATACAGCACAAACTATATCTCTCTCAACAAGAACAAGAATTAAGACTCAAAACTTTAGAAAAGAGAGAATGAGAGCTTTGAAAGAATGATGCAAAATTTAGCAATAGATGTGTAAGCTCTTGTTGTGATTTTTGCAAAACTCAAGTGAGCTATTTATAGGTAAATGAGTCTTCAATTTCAAATTTGAAAAGATTCTCATGTCAAATAAGAGCACTATTCACTTTTCAAAAAATTCAAATAAAAACATTTCCTTTTTGCATTTGTCAAAGACAACTCCATTCATTTTTCAAAGAAATCAAACCTAATCTTTTGCTTTTCATACAAGACAAAATGAGCATGATTTATTTTTCAAACCAAATCATCTTCTTTTTGCATATGTCAAAAAAACACACAACCACCCTTTAAGATTTTCAAACAAATCATCTATCTTTTATATTTGTCAAAAAAACACACAACCACCCTTTAAGATTCTCAAACAAAATCATCTACCTTTTGCATTAGTCAAAAAAACACACCACCTCCCTTCAAGACTTTCAAACAAAATATGCACATGTCAAATATGATAATCAATCATCTTATAAAATCAAGTTTTTATAAAAAAATATAATTTTCGAAATTATTTTGTTTGATGGTGTTATGCACATGTGAAAAACATAATTTTCAAAACTAAGACATTTAAAAATGTCTTGCATATGTGGAAAAAGTAATTTGATGTTTTATGAGAAAAAAGAGTAATTTGGAGCCTTAATCCAATTTCTAATTTTATCAAGAGATGTACAAAAATAATCTATGAGCTTCATTTGTAGACTTGATATCTTTCTTGCTCATGCTTGATTTCTTGATGTGTTTAGCTCTCTTCATGCATAGACAACTTGAGCTTGAGTTTTCAATATTATTTGTTATCATCAAAATTTATACGTAAATACGAGACTTGAAACCTTGGGTTCAACATGCTAACTTAGAGATGCTTGGCCATGGTGCTTGAGTCGTGGACACTAGGCTGGATGGTTCAACAAGAATCATCCAATTCAAAATTTATTTTGCAAGAAATTTTTAATTAGTCAAATATGTTGCAAAATCTTTTGCCCTTTTTATTTGAATTTTTCTTGTGTTACAGGTATCCTAATCCGTCAAAGTCTACATATGAACAACGCCTCCTTCGTCCTTTCGAGTATGCTCTTGAGCCACCTGTCAATGATGAGGAGGATCATCGTGATGGACCACAATGTTTCATTATTCCCGGAAATCATGGTTGGCATCAGTTGTATCTTGATTAGACTCTCTTGAGTTTTGATCTTTATACCCACAAAAAATTGGTCTCTTTTCTTCCATATGTACATCTAATTAAGTGTACTTTTTGTTATTCAAGAAGGTTGCTTTTTAATCTCAAGCTCTGTTGTCATTCTTTGCTAATATTTTCTTAATTTTGGAGTAACAGATTGGATTGATGGTCTTCGTACCTTTACGAAGTATATATGCGAGAAGAGGTGGTTGGGCGGGTGGTTTATTCCTCAGAAGATGACTTATTTCGCTTTGAAACTTCCTCAAAGATGGTGGATATTTGGTTTTGATCTTGCACTAGATGGTGATATCGATACCCACCAATTCCAATTCTTTTCAAAAATTGCAAGGGAAACGGTATTTTTTTGTTTCTTTTTCTTTGTTTGGGAATTATTTTAATTTCTCAGCTACCTAAATATCTACTTAGTAGTGCACATGCATGCATTTATAACATAGAGTTGAAAATTATAGCTTCAATTGTTTCTTTTTTCTGGCCTACAATTAGAGAGCCTACAAGGGGGCAGTCGTGTATTTTTTTTTTTAATGGTTTATTTTTTGTGGGTAAGTATCTTTTATTTATTAATAACAGGTTAACCCGTAATATTTTAATTGAAATGTATAACACTTGTTCTATCAAGAGGATTGGTATTGCTCCTTTATTTTTTGTATCTTATCTTAGAAAAGAAAGGTAAATTTGATTAATATAATAGTATAAATTTAAATCTCCATGTAATTTGTACTACATGGAGTATAGAGGCAAGGTAAAGCATTGTTTCGGTGTGGGTCATAAGAGCGATACCATATTGAGGCAAACTCTTTAATATTAGATATGACCTCAAATAACAGGGGTCAAGGTTGGTTAGTGAGACGATTGTGGATAAGTCGAGAAAGAAATAGCCCAGATCACTAGCCAGGCCCCTAAATGACTACTCAATGATAAAAGATGTAGGGGTGTAGAGACAACAGGAGGTTTGCCTAGAAGCAGCCACCCTTGAAAAAGTGCGTAATAGCTCATTGATCGAGCGCTCTTATGTCGAAGATGAACGAGGCTAAGCGATCTCGTGAAGATGAACAATCGTCCAAAATTTTTTAAGAATTTTAGACCAAGCTTTTGATAAACTTTGATTTTTGGCTAGTCCAGTGCCAACTTTTCGATATATTTCTTGTTGGAAGTATCTCTGATCCCATTGATAACGAGTGGGACCAAATAATTCAATCAGGGTAGTTCCTAAACCATTTCACATCCTAAACCATTTCACATGGTTTTAGCAACAACAAAAGCGAAAAAAAAAATAGTAGCGATACTATTGAAAATGACGATTTCAATATTTTCCATACGCAATCCTTTGTATAGATGTTATGGCGGACAAACACTAAGATGGAATAGACCTGCTAATATGCCCAATGTACCTGTTGCAATATGATGAGAGGCACAAACGATCTCACAGTTATCAACACAGTCAAAAGAGTAATCAATCCTTGAAGCACTTGACTTTCAGGAATTAACTTATTAGCAGTTAGTTCCTTTACTATCCTGCTTGGTCTCACTGGAAAGTTTTATACTCATTCTAGAGTCAACAAGTTAGGAGTACCATTTTCTGTAAATGTACGGTATTTTTTAACCTTAGCATAGTGGAATGTGCAATAAGAGAGTTCGAGTTCTCTTCTCAACCTAGACAACTAACATGTCTAAAAGTGTTCTCAGTTCTAGTTGCTGTCATTGTCTCTCTCTTTCGTGAGGGGAGATGAGCGTAGCAAAGACGGGAAAACATTTCTTTCTTATCTTATCTATAAGACACGATTTCCTTATCTTATTCTTATAGGTCAAGCTATCTTGGACCCTTTCACTTTAGTTTTAGTGTTCATTGGTGCCTCCTAAAAAGATCTACTAAATTCATCGACTTGTTCCAAAGACTCAAAACGGCTAGTTATTAATTGCAGGTTGGTTATTCGTAAATAGCTATTTTGCTGAAATTAATTGGCTACAAATAAACATTTCTTACAATGATATATGGTATAATTGGAGTCCTATTAAAATAATTAGAAAGAATAATATATTCTCCCTCCCAAATAATATGGAAACCACGTACACTTATCAATCAGTGTAAAATATCACACAGTATATCCCTTAAATCTACCCTTGGGTGAGGATCCCATCATGAAACACCATTGGGAGGTTAGGAAGTCCTACCACGAAGGGGTTGGGAAGGCAGGCAGTGACCCCCCAATGTACAAAGAAATGGAAGGTGTTTGATATAATTATTTGTATTATACTCTTAACACCCTGTCTTCACTTGTGGGATGTGAGTCAAACTCTCATTCAATAAGTGAGCCTAATATATAGAATATTTAACTAAATTATATGGTAAACTTAGAATCAAAGTTTGAACTCATGTGAAATAATCATTTCTTCCAAATGTTTAAACTAATAAAAAGAATAACTTTAATTATTTGTATTGTATTCATATCTCTCTTGAATCTTCTGCTAGCCGACTGAATATCTTCATTGTTAAACCATGTGTAATTAAGATTGGAAACAATGATTGTGTGATCGTTATGACACACCAACCAGACTGGCTTGTTGATTGGTATGAAGATGGAACTAATTATGTCGACAGAGAGAATCTCTCAAATCTTATATGCCAAACATTGAAAGAAAGGTGCAAGCTTCGAATTGCTGGGGACATACATCACTATATGCGCCACTCAATGGTTGAATCGAATGATTCAATTTATGCACAACATCTGCTTGTAAATGGTTGTGGCGGAGCATTTACCCATCCCACCCATGTCTTTGACGGTTTTAAAGAATCTCATGGAGTTTCCTATAGGTGCGGAGCTAGTTATCCTGACAAAGAAATGTCGAGGAGGGTAATTTTCTCTACTTCTATGGATCCCTTGTCATTATCAATCTCAGGTTTCGTAAACATTTTATCTTTTGTTTCTTGGTCATAACTTTCCTTTCATCTATTTCAGCTTGGATTTAGAAATATTCTGAAATTTAAAAAGGAGAATTGGCAGTTTGATTATGTTGGTGGCATTATCTACTATATGTTGGCCTTTTCTGTGTTCCCACAGGTAAAGTACTTATAAATAAAACTTGCCATAAATTAATTAGGACATCTTTCTTTCTCTCTGTCGATTTAAGTCTTTGAGATGAGTTTAGTAAGAGTACTTACCCATATGACTGATCTCTTCTTTTCTGGGGCCTAGTGTGAGCTTCATCACATCTTTGAAGTAGACTCCAAGTTGGGTTTCGTATGGACTTGTATCCGTACGCTGTTGAATGCTTGTATAGACGTGCTGGAACACTCTTACGTTTCTCTAGGAGCCGTTGTGCTGCTGCTGATTATGGCATTTGCATTTGCACCCTCCAAAGTTTCAAGGATGAAAAGGTTAGCGATGGCAGCTCTTCACGTTTCTGCGCACCTATTTGCAGCTCTAATTCTCATTTTGGCGTTGGAACTGGGTCTTGAGTTGTTTATCCACCATAAACTATCAGCAACTACTTCAGGTAGCTAGATTTCCCCAGCTGTTATATAATATTATATATACATATATGTGTGTGTGTGTGTGTGTGTGACCGCCTATTTTATATATATATATATATATATATATGTGTGTGTGTGTGTGTGTGTGACCGCCTATATAAATGAAACCAGAAAAACATGAGTAAATTAAAATAGGCATATACTTTTTCATAGTCGAACTGCATTATAATTGACGTCCAAGCAGCTCTACGATCAATGAACCAGATGAAACGTTTGTTTTAGGGATTTTTTGTACAAATACACCAGCTGGCATTTAGATTTAAAACTATTCTTGGGCAATTGTTTTGAAATAATCCGTTATGTTTAAAAATAAGTCACTGTAATTTTTTCAAAACAAGAATTTCATTTAAATTAATTTTTTTTCTTAAAAAATAATTAAAATATTATATTTTTTTATAAAAATATCAGCATTTTTAAACGTAAAAATTATTTTTCTTACTAAAATTTTATTTTACAATTCTTTGAAAAGATTAATTAATATTTTAATAAATTAAAAGTTTCTACGTACGTAATAACCTATGAAAGGATGTGATACACGCAATACAATTACAAAATATATTTTACAACAAATGTTAAATGAAGGGTAATTTTATAAAATATTTTATACGCACACAACACTTTACAGAAATATCCCTCGTTTAACACATTATTATGAAATATATTGTGTAATTATATTGTGTGTATATCATTTTCCATCTGTAAAATTGCTAGCACTGCGTTTTCATCATTTCCTATGTAAAAATATATTTTTATATAACTATTTGAGATTTTCAAAATCATAGGCATGCACTAGTTTCCTAATCTTAGTTGTTTGAGATAGAAAAGTTAAATTTAGAGATGAGATAAGATGAAAAAAGTTTAGATAAAAGATGAAAATATGAATAAAATATTATTTTTTTAATATTATTATTATTTTGAGATTTGAAAAAGTTGTATAATTATTATATTTCGGGTGAAATTTTAAAAAAATTATAATAATAATATGAGATAGGATGAGTTTTGAATCCAAATGAGAGTTGAATATTTTATTCCTACAAATTTTGTTTTTCTTAACCAGGTTATGAACATAACTCTTTGCATGACCACCAGTCTTACGAATCTCCTGACATTAGTCACTTTCCTCCTGCAAATGGCACAAGAGCAAGGATAGAAAACTGGTGGTTTAGCCAGCTTTATGACGGGTGTGCCAAGTTCAATCTCTGGTTTCCACTTGATGTGCCAAAGGTAAGGCGCTGAGAAGCTTTCCTCCCTATTTAAGAAATCGACAATGCTTCCTCTTTTTCATTACTAAGATACATGATTCATTAATTTGGATTAATATACGATATCAGTTCATCGCTATCACGCGGAGCAATATTTGCAAGAATGGGTCGATGGTGTCTGATCTCCCTCGATGGGAGACCATTTATCATAATGTTTCTGTCTTCCTTTTTTTCTGGCCCCTTTCGACCTTTGTAGTTTCCTATGTGTTTGGATTCTACCTATGCATCTGCGTCAGCATTTTTGACTTGCACTACGACGAAGCCTTCTCCTCTCTTAGGATTAGTGACTACAAGGGCTTCACAAGATTTCACATCAAAGCTGACGGTGATCTTGAAGTTTTCACCCTTGTAGTTGACAAGGTATTGATTCACTTTTTCATTTGCGTTTCAAAATCTATTTAGTGTTTGTAACTTTTATCTTCCGTATGAAAATTAACTAATTTGTTATTAATTGAATTCCTATAAAAAAAATAACAAAAAAGAAAGAAAGAAAGAAAGTACCCTTGGATAGTAAAACCCTACCATGGAAAAATATATAATAAAAATAACAATCCCATGAACAAAATGTTGCTTCTTGATAAATAACAAATTGAAAGGTAATTAAGAGAATATCAAATTGTGTTTCTGTATATGTCAAGTTGTACAATAGAATGTCCTATTTATATTAATTGAATAAGGCTAAAGAAAGAATGAAAATATATTAATAAAGAATATAAGTCAAAGATACTAATTGATTTACATTGTTTATAATAATAAGCTAAACATGGTAGAGAATATGATAGAAATCAAAAGTATGGTAATATTTAACACTCCCTCAAACTTAGAATAGTGATGACGATGCAGCCATTTTGAGTTTGAAACTAAGATCATCATGTTGCCAACCAAGTCAATAGGACTCGGTGAAAAGGCAGCTGACCAAGTCGATAGGACTCGGTGAAAATGCCAACCATATATATGATCTTCTAATGAGGGTGGAACATAGATGTAATGTACCTTGTTGAAGATGATGTCAAATAAAGTGACAATCAATCTCAATAAGCTTGGTGTGCACATGAAAGATATCGTAATGAGTAATATGAATAGCATTGTGATTATCATAATAAACGGGAGTACAAGCAATCTAAAGAGCACCAATGTCTATCGATAGCAAACATAACTACAAAAGTTTAGAAATGACATCAACAAGCGCATAAGATTTTGCTTCGATGCTAGAAGGGGTTGTAATAGATTTTTTCATAGTACGCCACATGAAAACCAAGGAAGTCCCACGTTGGAAGCAGTAACTTGTGGTGGAGCATGGATGAGTTAGATCACTAGCCCATTCTACACTAGAAGACACACATAGTTCAAGGGATGACTAAGTAAGAAATGACTACCATAATTAAAGTTCCCTTAACATAACACAAGATATGAAAAGCAACATAATAATGAGTAAAATGGGGATGCTCATGAACCAGTTGACCTACTGAACAACATAGCACATATCCAACCATGATATTGTGAGAGAGATAAGACTGTTAAGCATTTGTAAAAAACTGTGGGATTGGATAAATGCCTAACATTAGTTGCAAGGAGCTTAGCATTCATCTCAATGGACTTACAGTTATTTTACTATGTGTCAAACCAACCTTAGAAGGAAGAGCAGAAGCATATTTAGACTTAGAAAGATAACAAACTTCTAAACGATAAGTAACTTCAAGGTGAGGAAGATAGCTGAGCTGTCCAAAGGCCTTCATATCAAAGTTTTAGCTAAGAAGATGTTGAAGAGCTTGAATGCCTTATAATATCGTCATTAGTGATGATCATACTGTCTACATATAAAAGAATATGAATAGTACTTGCAACAATATTGCTGACAAACAGTGTAGAGTCATAAGAACTAGGTATAGGTCCTTGTTGAGAGATCGCAAAGCTGAGTTTGACAAACTAAGCTCTATGAGCTTATTTCAGACCATAAGTCCCTCATACTTTACGTAGAGGGTGCTCATAACCTAGAGGAGATTGCTCATAACCTAGGCCCGCATTCTTTATACCAGGTCATTTGCAATCCAAAACTATTTACTAATTTTCCTTATGAATGAAATTTCTACCTACCCCTTTCACTTCTCGGACCATAATTTTTCCCGTCTGCACCAACTTCTATTTTACTCGGGGTTGGAGAATAGTTCTAATGCTTCTTGCAAACTGTTTGACATTAAGCAACTATATGAGAATTCTAGGAGAGATTGAACCAGCCTTCGGATCTTTTTTTTTTTTTTTTGTAATCGCCAACCCATATTGATCATGCAGGTGCCATGGAAATGGAGGGAGGATCCTAATTGGCAGCGGGAGAAGAAGATTGACCCGGAGCGGTCAAGCCACAAAAGATGGTTTCCAGCAAATGGATGGCAGGTTACAGGAACAAGGACCCGTTGGAAAGTGTAAAGATTATTGACAAGTTTGTCATTCGAAGAGAGAATAGGCCAGCAGCTAGTACCAGCAAAATAGAATAACCAACCTCATAATTATGTTACAACTACTTGTTATAAACGATGTTATGTCAGTCAGCTCAATACTTATACAGAGCTTTCATGCAAACCCAACCATGCAACTTAATCGCACTTTTATTTGACCTTTAATTGTTGTTATCTCAAAGTCATCTTATTTTACATGTTGTCAACTAGGTGTACTATTGATGGAGTCTAATAACTCTTAGGCCTTATTTGTTTTTAGCGATAAGATGAAATAAAATAAGATAACATAAGATAAAAGTTAAAAAAATATATATATTATTATATTATATTTTTTAATATTAATTTTGTATGAAAATTTGAAAAAGTAATTTTAAAATTTGAAAAAGTAAAATTTTTTATTATATTTTATATGAAAATTTGAAATATTGTAATGATGAATTTAAGATGAATTTTTAGTTTTTGGTTTCATCCCCCAAAACAAACCAGCTCTTCATGTTCTGTTATAAAGAGCTTCAATCTCAAGTGCATATTTTGTATTGGTGTGGCTCCAGCCTCCCCCCACCTTTGTTTCCGAATTGGTGGGATGCCAATCTCTTTAAACGTCAGTCAGATTCAGGCATGAGATCATACAGTATGTACTTAAAAGCGGTAGTCCTATCTATTTCCATGGCATGTTAGCTGTCACCGAGGATAGAAGCTATGTTTTGCCAAAATTTTGAAAGTAGGTGCCCCAATTTCTTATCCCCTAAAAAGCCGGTTTTTATTTTTGTTCACCTTAAATTCCCAATATATATATATATATATCGTGTATATATATTATATATATACACACACAACAATGGCACCAAAAAACTATACATTTTCCAAGCTAGTTTTGAAAATTGAATTGGTACATATAGATATCACCATCGAAGGCAAGATCAAGATCGAATATCCACCATCTTTTAAGAACTTTCATAGGCAAATAAAAAACTTGTCTTCCGAGGCATTCCCTACGAAGGGAAAACATAAAAGATGAAAAAAGAAAAAGAGAAAATAATAAAGGAGGTGTGCTAAGGTAAAAGCCCATTCGCAACACCTACAACAGAATTGTGAGGTCTGTTGTTAGGTAGAGATGTACTGGAAAAGGTACATCACAATTAACTATGACAGAACATGTATGTTTCCTGTTGGAATGGTTGTTATTCAGGGGATACAGTTTTCCCTAAAAGCATTTGATTTTGGGGCACAACATCTCGAACCCATTAAATGTTTAGTTCAAAGCAACAGGATTTTTCTCCCCTTAGTCCATTAGATAAAATATTGTTAATGATTTAAAGTAGGCTTAACAGTAACTGAGAACTTGCTGGTCGAAATTATATGATGGTTCTGAATACTAAAAATAATTGTCTCAGTGCTTTCTTGTACATGGAAATCAAAAATGCAATCTGATCTAACTTTTTGATGGAATAACTTAGGTTATCAAGCTAATTGAAAAAGTTTAAAGGCAATAAAGCATGATGAAAATCGTTTAAATGATGCACAGGATATCTATTCTGAACAAGTAAAAAAAAAAAAAAAACCTGAAACATAACCTCTTCACAAACAATCATCTGTGGATTTTAAGATGACTTCACAATATGATCAAGCGGACAATCTGCCCCAAAAACCGAAATGACTTTGTTGCTTCTTTTAAGCATTTGTTTTTCTCATCGCGAGTCCAGTGCTGCATTGAAGAATTTCAAACATCAGGCAAAAAATAAAGAAATTCACCTACTTAAAGCTAATTGCAAACCAATTAGGCAGGGAAGGCATTGGAATTAACCTCTCCAAGCATGTTCAGCTTCTCACGGACGGCACTCATCAACCCTGGCATATCCCCTTCCCATCTGTAAAACTCCATCTCCCTTCCTTCTAGGAGCTTCTCAGAAACCTAATAACCAATAGTAATATATATTTACATATATCTTTAAGAGCATGAGATATGTACCTTAATTACAAATTTTTAATTAACACCATCCACCAAACATTCTGTGAAAAGAAATACACATCAACTAAAAATTAAGCAATTGCCTAAGAGTCAACAAAGGACTAGTTTAAAATTTGAGATAAAGGAAACATTGGGATCATACACATCCACAAAAGTGAATGCCTATAAGGAGATCAACTCCAGTAAAACATCAAGCATGCATCAACGCCAGACAAATGAAAGAGCTCAACCCCCTCCAAAGCCAATAATCATTTTCAACATTTGATTATTTTTGAAGTTCTGAGGACAATCAAAGCCTATTAAGAGATCATGTCATCCACAAATTCCATCATATATACCTGTATTGGTTCTTTTTTTTTTCATTTTTCTCCTCATAAATTGTTTAATGATTTACAGGAAGTAACCATATTCCTCCACTGAAAAAATGCAAAGCCTGCAACATATATATATATAGGTCCAAGGTAAAGATTCACAGATTCGTTCTTCAATATTCAGAAGTTTTTTGTTCTATCTCACCATAAGGTAGGATTTCACAATTAATGTTGGTTGATTTAATATGGTTTTCCAAATTTTTTTCTTGCTTAATCCAGTTAGAGCAGGTAACTTTCTTATATCCAATTTTAATTTTTAGCACAATATATATTAAAGTCAGCACATATTTCGAATGGAATTTTCTGCACGAGACATTCTGATTTGATCATGAGCATCCCACAGAGCAGGGAAAAAAACACCAAGGAAGAGAGAATAGGCCTCCCCACCCTGCAAAAAGAAGTAGAAGCTACTTTCATTGTCTTTCATTCAGAGGTAGGTGTAGCCTGCTTAACTGAATATTAGGATATGATTTTGGGATGTACATACACCAAGACTACTCAGAAAAGCAATTTAAAAGGTTCAGCCTTGTATGCGAGTCAAGTCGGAAGCAATTGCATAAGGTCAGAATCCGAATTGCATAAGTGTCAGTCCATAGTTTTATTCTATAAAGGAACATCCCCAAATATTCCCAAGTATAATTAAGAACATAAAGTCACACGCACCTGCCTTGCTATCACCTGACCTCCTGCAATATGTGAAAAATATATGTTGTAGAAATGGCAAAGGAACAACGGGGCACTCTCCTCTGCAAGTTTGTTTAAATACTTGGCATAAGAAACTCCCGGATTGCTAGGTTCAGGAACAACTAATCCCTGTTGTCTAATCCACTCTAGATCTTTTGCAAGACCTTCTGATCGCTCCAATCCAGTTTTTCTGAAATAGGCGTCTGTAATCAAATCAAGCATCAGATTCTCACAAAATTTAAAAACCAACTATGCTTATATTGCTGCGTCATTGAACGCCTAGAGATTCAATACGGAAATGCAGCAGAGAAACAGAAAATAATCCCCGTTTTAGTCATATTCACAAGGGTTTGACCAATTCCGATTACGTTTACTCATATATGATACAAGCCTCTAAAAGCTAGATTCCTCTGTTTTGCCAAGGAAGCATATGATAACCCATAACCATCCAGGATAATAACCAGCAAACCTTACATCACAATTGGCTAAAACCACTAACATATGCAATTTCAAAATAAAAGGACTCACAGGCAACGTCATCAGATTCATCGACGATGCGCTCCACAGTATCGAAGACAAGCTTGCTATCAACTAAATACTTGAGGTACCCATCCAAGGTCGGCTCCCATGTCGCTCCATCAACACCACCATCATCATCATCCGATGCCAAATTAGCCTCCTCTTCTTTACCATCTTTACTAGATGAATCTTGGTCATCGTCATCTTCATCGTTGCTGCCCTTGTTAACCCTTCGGAGTCTCATGGCAACGAATCTCATCTCTTCGGTAATGCCTTTGCTCTCTCCTGGGTACAGCCTCCTGTACCTCTTCCTCCTCCTTTTCAACGGTGGAGCACTAGTCGTTGCAATCGCCGGAGAGGGAGAAGAAGGCGACGAAATGGAAGAGGAATTAGAGCAACACCAAATTAGGGCTCTTCCAGTCCCCATCTTCTGCCTGTTCGGCCCGTACATCGAATTCGCTGCAACTCTCGATGAACTCAACGGCGTTGGAGATGGTATTTGTCGTAGAGGAAGAAGAAGAGCTTGTCGCATGGCCGTCTCCATTAACGACGTCGTCCTGGAGGTAAGCGGGACAATGGTAGTCCGAATTCCCCTAACAGTGCCCGCCCGCCCGCCTGCCTGCAGTCTCAGGACAAAACGCCAACGTCTACTCGGAGTCGAGGTGAATTTAGTAATCCACTCCAATTTCGAGCTTTATGTTCTGTCGAGGACGTTCTATCGTGGGCTACTCTAGTTTGGTATTTGAGTCATAGCTGGTTTAGAATTGTGTTTTGAGATTTAAAATTTATTTTTAAATAATTTAAAATATTTTTTAAGACAAAATAATATATTTTATAATTTTATAATTTTATAAAAGTTACTTTGGAAAGGTTAAAAAATTTAAAAATTAAATTTTTAAAAAAATATCAAATTAAAATTTTTATTAAAAAAACTTCTGTAAATAATTATATATTTTAAAAAACTATTATAATTAACTCTAAAAAATATTTTAGATATATGTATCACAAATACTAAATAATTTTTTAGTAATAGAATTTATTACATTAAATTTTAAAATATAAATCTTAAAATAAAAATAATATTTTTTATCGTAATCTCAAACATATATTTAAATTGTACTAATTAAAATGGTGTTTAATAAAAAAATTAATACGAGATTTATGCCCAGAAAACATTATTCCTAGGAAAACATATAATATAATGGTTTTTTTAAAATATCAATATTTTTGAAATTTTGTTTGAAATGAGAAGATAATAATATTTTGTTGAAAAAATATTATAAAAATTGTAACCAACAGTATTAAGAGTGTGCAAGTTGCACATACTCAACTTTAAAATTTAAAACTTAAAAAAAAACAAAAAAAAACAAAAAAGATTCTACCATAGAAATAGAATTTTTTATATGAATCTTATATTTCTCTTTTATTTTTCAAATGGTGTGCCCTCAATTTCGTATCTATCAGTACTCAATTGTAAAATATTAGCTAATGTAATAAAATTATATGAAAAAATTTGGGCAGCACCCGGGCTGCTTCTGCCGCCCTTCACATGAACAGCGTAATCACTGTTCACATAAATAGTAATTCTACTGCTCAAGTGAGAGGCGACAGAAGCATCCCGACTACTGCCTTGCACCCCTTAAATTATATTTGACATAACTGCTTGTGGGTTGCATTTTATTTTAACACTAGGTTAAAATCGTAGTTAATTACTACACTGTCACCAAAGTAATAAGAAAACGTTAAAAAAAAGGAAAAAAATGTTAGGAATGGAGCAAGATGGCTGAACAATAACAGGGGAAACTGATAAACAGGCTGGCTGCCAAACTTGCCCAATGAATAGTAATCAGAACTGTCAAGATTTGTCTTCCGCAGCTTCTATGCTTGTGTTTAGTTCTGTTAAATACCACATTCAAAACCCAGCTCCAGAAATTGGCCGTGGTTAGCTCAGCAAATTTTAAGCAAAGAACTCATAACAAAAGCATCTCTTCATGTATAACGGGCTTTCATCTTTGGCAAAAACTCTAGTGATTCTTTATATGAAGGATCGGAAGGGCTGATCGGTTTGCATGAATTAATATCATCGGTTGACTCTAAAACCTGTATGAAAGATATAAACATACAAGTGAAGGAATGATGAAGAGATTGACAAGTACATATAACATGAATTCCAATGGAGGATATCTAACAATTGCTAGAAGTGAGGAATAAAAAGCATGTAGTGATATTGAGCAAGCCAAAACTCTAATAGCAATGAAACCTTAAACTCATCCCCAATTTTTTTTATAAAAATAAATCTTCTTACAATCAATATTTATGGACTGCATTGCAGCCTTAATTGAAATGCTCTCATTTCATAGATAAATAAATTGAGTTTCAGATACTAAGAGCTATTTATTTGTAACTAAGAACATTTTGGTTAAGTTTATTCTAAAATGAGGGTCTTTTTATATTTTCATTGTTTAGACTGCAAAGAAATCTAATTTTATAGATTATATATAGCATTGCCCCTTTTTTTATTAGCATCAGGTGTCCAAGACAACTAAAACAAGAAGTCTTTGAGTGAGGAATGCAAATAGATTTTTTTTTTTTTTTTTTTTTATTGACATGTTTATCAATGTCATACTTACAACAAGTTCACCAAATCTAGGACATGCAAACTCAATGGGTACTATTTCCATTTGGAAAGTCCATATGCCATAGCTTTCAACAATTGGAGTTACCTTGGTCTGCAAAACAATCACCAACTACCTCTTAAATTTACAGTGATAGACACAGGAATGACACAATAATATAATTGGCAGTGGACTACCTCACAGAAATTGAGAACATCAAGCATCCCTTCAATCTTATATGTAGTATTCCCCTCGTTTCATGGTTTATATATCCTCCATGAGCGCTTATTCTCCATCCATTGCAATAATGCCACATCTAAGACCCTATTTGTATGTGCATTCACACGACAGGCACGTTCCAAGATCTCCTGCAACGAGAACCTAACACATGGTTTATTGATAGTAAGCTGAATAAATAAATAAATCATACGTTGGTTGAATATTGAATTCCGCTTAGTGTTTAGTTCACGCGCTACTAAGCCGCACACAGGGATCTTAGACAGGTTTCATCCCCTAGTGATGGTAGGGGGCTGTTGGAAATCGGACACTTCCTCAACCCAGCATGTTGAGACCGGAGCGTGACTAGGGAGCGAGTTCTTAAAAACTCCCATTCTATCGTTGGGGTTCTTAGGAGCTTCATGTTCATCCGCCACGTTAATTTTTCCTTCTTCTATGAAATCTTGGATTTTTTGCTTCAAAATCTAGCTTGCATCCGTCGCATGGCCAGGTCCCCAGAACTGTGAGGAGCCAACCGTAGTACGAGAGGACTAGGTTGGGCCAACCTATGGTGTACCGGTTGTAAGCTCGTCCTGTAATATTCGGCTTCAAAGGCACTCTAGGCCCCAAGTTTAAAGCCTCGGTACGATACCATTACGTGAGTTTCTTTCTCATCTTACAGTTTTTTCTCTCCCGTTTCTCACTCTTGTTAGTTTCTCTATTCCCCCTTTTTCTCTCCCAACTGTCGAAAGTTTCTCCATTCACATCCTTTCATTCCTCCTTATATGGTTCCTCTTCATTATTTTAAATGTTGTTCTCTTTCTCCTCACTTTCAAACTCACAGCAGACGGTTCTCACCATTCTACTCGGCTAACGCCCATCCAGCAGAATCAGTGGCCTCCATGCATGTAAGTTTCGCAGCATGCAGCATACAACCAGCCCCCATCTCGCAACAGCAAACCGAACGGAAAGATGCATTTTCAATTTTTCTAACCTCTCCTATAACTATCCTCCCATAACTGCACAATATCTTTCTTCCATTGCAACTATTCTCTGTGCATAGTAATCTCCGTACTTTTATACATATTCGATAACTTCGTCCACTTCTCCACAGACTCTCTCTCTCTCTCTCTCCCGTTCACCTCGTATCAGTAGTTATTTCTTTATTTTATTTTCTATTCTACCCACTAAACGGGTTCATCTCCATCCTCTTTATTTTTACGCCCAACACCTCTATCAGATTCTCTTGTGAATTTCACCATAACAACAACATCTTATGCTCTTGTAACCATGAAACTAGACCTCACGGACAACCAGTCACAGTGTTCCTCGCGGGAAGAAGATGGCCTCATTCTATTCCGTACTAACCTGCCAAGTCACAACCACCGTGAATAAAATCGAAAAGCCTCTGTTTCATGCACCTAAAAATAGAGCGAAGCTGGGTCTAATTGTCTACCCAAGCTTCTCTCATTCTCCCATTGTCATGCACCAAGAACAACCACAGCCATTCCGTTTCCCCCACCGTTCACTGCCTCACATGCGCGAATGAACCATCATTCACCACATCACAGTCAATCGGCACCACCACCTAACAACCTTTCTCAAGCACCATAAACCCACACCGGATAACACCACCATGAGCCTTATGCCTTTCGGTTAACACCAAAGAAATTTCGCCCCTGTTTTTGTTCTCCGAAACAGAGCACTTTCCACACCGCTGCCATCTCACACCAAGCACTACTATTGCATCAATGTAGATCACCGCCTTGCCCAGAAACCGAGAAGCACTACAACTAGTTCTTTGTTTTGTACCACCCAAAACAGGGGAAGTATATCCCCCACCATGAGCGACAACTCAACCACCCCACACCGCTAGCCCCTACACCTCGCACAACCCCAAGCCACCAATATCTCTTGTTGTGCAGCCGCCCAACTCGATGGCGTAGTCACCCCATCCGCCCATTTCCATTGCAGTTCTCTTCCCCTCGATGAGCACCCCTTTATCGCTTGGTCACGAATCTGGGGTTAAAACTTCCATGCCCTTGTGTTTTAGTGTTTCTCATACAAGGCCATGCATTTATGTTCCTTTTGTTACTAAAACACCCTCTACGTGGGTCTCAGTTAAATTGAGTTTTATTTTGGTAAGTATTTTATTTTATTTATGTATACCATATAAAGAAAATAAAGAGAGATTTGAACTATATTATTTTAGTAATAATATATTGTTTTTTTAAATATGAGTTCTGGTAGTGAATAATAAATGCAAATTTATGTTTTCGAAATCCTTTAAAAGGAACTAGTTAAGTTTACTTTTCTTCTATTAAACAAAATAATGCTTTCTTATTTTTAATAGATTTGAAATAATTATTTTATAGTTTTATAATTTATAGTCGGATTTCAATTGCTTATAAGTGGGACTTTAATGTTTTAGGTGGAGATTTTTGGGATATTAAGGGGTTTGGATTAAGTAAAAATCGAAATTTTAGAGAATTTATAATATTTTAGAACTTCGGAAGAATTTAGTAAATCTAAAATATTTTGGGAGGTTTGGTTTTCAAGATGACGAATTTTTCATATCTCAAGTTTAAATGCGAAGTATGTGTTCAGCCGGATTTAATGAACTACGTGAATATTTTATAGGTGACGGATGATTTGATTCGGCATTCTTAAGAAAAGTTAAGGAAGGTTAAGAAGTATAGGTAAACGGAGTTCTTATACTTGTCTTTACACTAACTCTGAAATCGTGGTTGACTTTCTGAATACTTTGTATGATTTTGTTATAAATAAGAACTTGGGAAAAACAATCTCGGTTAATTATTTGCATTACTCATGAAATCTATATGAAAAAGAGAAAAATGTTTATATCATGCATAGTGTAGACATGAGTAATATTGACATATTTCTGAAATGCATAAAAAAGCGAGTATGAAAAATGATATTTTATTTATGTGATGTGAAATGTTTAAAGTATTTAAAAATGATATGAACAAGTTTGGTACATGATTTGATATGACATGACATGATATGATATGGATATGAAAACTTTTGGCATTTTTATCTGTTTGATCTGCTTTGGAATATGGTTCTGATATGATGATATGGATTCACGTGATATGGTTGGTACCACCATGATATGATATGATAGGAGTGCAATCACTTTGGAAACAAAGTGATCTTGTATGTGTTTCTTTCCTGTGTACACATGCTTCTGAAAACGAATAAAGTAAAGTCTCACAATATGACACTGTCTGGTTTGGCCACCGGGGATAGCACAATCCTACTATGGGGGTTAAATATGGTACATATTCGGATATGAGGATAAGATGAGATTGTACAGTTATTTGTGCCAAAGTATTTTTGATAATAAATTGTGTTTTTTTTATAAATATAAAAGAATTAAAAAGTCGCTCTACTTTATTGATAATATATTTTAGAAATCTGTATATATAAATAAAAGGTTATGATTCATGCATATGAAGTCTCTTTTAAAAATGTTCATGTTTGCACTCTTGTATATGTCATCCGCTTACTGAGTTGTGGTTAAACTCATCACTTATCTCTGACTATTTTTTAGATGAGTTTGGATATTTCAACCAAGGATCGGATTATGAAGTATTGGGTGAGATGACTTAAAAATGATAGATTAAACATAGAGAATTTATATGAGTTTTAACAGGTATTAGTAAAGAAACGTTATTATATTCTTATGATGTAGTATTTCTGGAATTGATGATATTGAGGAAAGTGATTTTGGAACCAAATTTATATAATATTGGATAATTTTGAGTCTTTAATTATTTTGTTAAAATGTGAAATTTATAATAGAAAGTAACTCTCTAACCCTTGTGGGATCGGGACGTTGCACGTCCACTGCCCTGCTATGAGTTGACAGTCTCTCTTAAGTATCCCTTCTCACCTTTTATCCACCCCATACTGCTTTTGAACCACCTACTTCTATTCGCCAAGCCCACCCTATGGCAAGCTTTCTAATTTAAGCAATGGAGAAAAGACCTCCCATCTTCCAACGTGGTTCGATGACGCCGACGAAGGGAACCAACGGAATGTATGGGCTAGTTGCACCCTCTCAGGTCGAGCCGGCGAACTTCTGGGATATTTTTGGCAAAGGGGGAAGTTATTTTCACTCGAATTGACTGAATTCAAGACTTCATCTAGGTCGATTGAGAAAGTTCAGCAGGTTAAAAAGAATCCGTTCCATGGTCGTTTTCTTCAACTAGTGCTCCTTCTTTTATGCGCCGTGCTCCGCTTGAAGAAGCTTAACAAGGGCTTGACAGGGGATTGCTGAAAGAATGGCTGCTATGGAAACTCCAGCCAAGTAGGTCAGTGAATGTCTTCCCCGATCCGTTGCTGAACCTACTGCTATTGGTTTGATTCACTTCGCACCTGAACCTGTCGATAAAGAAGTGGCTTTGAGCCCTTGGTATGTCTTTGGTATTGGCAAAGGACAAGGATTTGAGAATAGATCTAGCTCCTTCCTCGGTTGAGCGCAGACCTCCTCGCGTCAGGTCGAGCGGTGGTAGCAAGGCTTTGCACTCAATTTGAGAAGACTTCGGGAAGGATGTAAAGAAGATGGGACTTATTCAAAAAATCACCTCAGAAAGGGTAGTCTCATAATCTAGCCAGCTCCTGATGTTGTATTCCTGGAACTTTAGGACAGATAAAGTAATTGAATTGAGAATCTCAATCAAAGTGAATTAGTGAGACAAAGATAGCAGGGAGAAGTCAAGATAAAGCTAAAGTGAACAAGCCGTAAACAGATCTAACCTAATCTCCAAGGCAGACTGTGAAAAAATATATTTCCTACTCTTAGGTTTGAATTCTTTTCCTTAACTAAGTGGGAGTGGAATAAGACCTCATAGCTGTTCTTTGTTATGGGAGTCGGAGCGGAGTATAGGTGATCTTAGCGACTTCTTCCTCTTCATCACCCCATCCTTGTTTCCACAAGATCAAAGGGCTTGCTAGCAAATGTAACTGTTGTCATAGACCACAAATGGAGACTCTCAATTATTTGTTTATTCACAACGACCTGGCATCTTTCCTTTGGAACAAAGTGAGTAGTATCTTTGGGCTTAATCTCGTTAAGGTGTCAAAAGAAGTTATTGAGCTCTATTAACCTAGGAGTCCCACTTCTTAGCTCCCCTATCTAAAAAACAATACAAGCTAAATGCTATTAATATCAATTCAGATCAACTTCAAGTACTAAAAAAGTTTAGTCTCTGAAGACAATATACTAACAGTGGGGGCAGGGCAAAACACGAGCCCATTAGCCAAGGCATGTCTGTTAGTTTGCTGCCAAGATGTGGGCAACTATAGAACATTTAAAATTAGGGTAAAATATTGGACTCATATAGAAATAATATTTTAAAGATGATAGAAGGATCCGCAATGTCCAAAAAGTATTGATTGAAATCATATCACCCCAATGGTGTTGTTGACAAGGTTATCAAAATTCTCTTCCTTGGTTTTATATAGGTTCTGCTTGAAAACCAACCCTCCCATGCTGCACGTAGGAGAAGCACAATACACTAGGATGATCTAATATACAAATACACACACGAAATGTAAAACATAGAATTTCCATGAAGTAATGGAAGTAAAATCAAAAGCATGCTCTCTCTGGAAGTGTTAGAACTTCCAGCAGTTTGACAGGATTAGTTGATTTCCATCTTCTACTAGTTCCACATAAATTTATTACTTTAAAGCAAAAACAATACAACAGTCCAAAATCACCTACTTTCAGAATGACTTATCATGATTAACTGTACCAAATCCACTTATTTAGGACATAAATCAACAGGAAACTTGAGGATGAAAGTAAACAGTCAATAGATTTCTTTCTTTTTTAAAACTTTGTGTAATTGGTGTTGACTTTTTGCTCATTAAATCCCACATGGGAAGGAGTGAGAGAGGGACAAGGCCAAAGGACTTATTTAAGGAGGCTTACCCTTCTTAGTTTAACACACCAATCGGAAACTTATATAGTAACTTTTGACTTTAGAAAACTTTCTTTGTTATCAAGTTTTATATGTGAAAAAGAAAAGAGGTGAAAGTTGAAATTTTACTAGTGGGAAAGTTTTTGTGGGTGTCGTTGGGGTAAGAAAAAAAATTGTGTGATTGTAACAATTTTTTACATAGTAAATTTTCTTCTTTAGATCAAGTGGTTTTTCTTCTATTTTGAGAATTTTTCACGTAAATTCTTGTATTATTATTATTTCTCTATTTTCTTTGGTATTCTATCAAAAGTATATTCTGGTAGGAGAAATTTGGGAGGTCTAGATTCCCAACAAGTGATATCAGAGCCACTAGATTCTTTTGGCAGAGTGGAGTTTTAGTGTGGTAGTGTGAATACGTATGATCTAAGAAAGTTCTGTCTAGAAGATTGAAAATTTTAAGTGTGTTTGTTGTGACCCTCCAATCTTTATTAGGAATATTAAAATTCTGACTAGGAAATATCTGTCTTTCCTGAGAACTTACTTAGTGAGTACTATTTATTTCTACGATAAAATTCATCGAAACTATGTCAGGAGATAGGGCTTCAAATTCTATTATATTTGAGGTAGAGAAATTTGATGGGAAAATCAATTCTGACTTGTGACAAGTGTAAGTCAATGATATCTTGATTCAATTAGGATTACATAAGGCATTGAAAGGTAGACTAATCCCTGGAGACAGTAGGGGTTCCAGCGCTATTGGTGAAACAATGAACAGATCTGAAATGAGCAATGAAGATTGGGAGGATCTAGATTTGAGAGCGACAAATGTGATTTGCCTGTGCCTGGCCAAGAATATTCTTGAAAATGTGCATGGGATATTCACAACAAATGTACTTTAGGAAAAGTTCGAAAAGTTGTATCAGATGAAGTGTATCTCAAATAGAGTGTACTTGAATGAGCAGTTTCATACACTGCGAATGAGTGAAGGTATGACTATTTCCTATCATCTAAGTATTCTCAATGACATTGTCTTTGAGTTGAAATCTATTGGAGTTAAAATTGATGATGAGGATCAAGCCTGAGGCTGATCTGGTCTCTTCCATCTATCCTATGAGCATATGAACCCTATTTGCATATGAACCCTATTTTGATACATGGAAAAGAGAAAATAATTTTTTCAGAGGTTACCAGTAAAGTCTTTTCTGAAAAGAGAAGATTAGGTGATGAAAAAAATGGTCCACCTGAGAACTTAGCACTGGTAACAACTAGTGATTGGAAGAAGAATAACTCCATGAAGAAGAAAGCAGTCTGCTAGAGGTGTGGACAATTTGGACACATAAGGAAAAATTGTCAAAAATGTGGAGCATGTTTGGCAAAAGGCTCCAAATCAGTAAATGGAGATATTGATAATGAAGCTGACATTGCGTCTCTCTCCATGGAAGATGATTTTCTTTAAAAACGAGATATGTGCATCCTCATGGCATGCTGTTAATCCCAAAATTGCTATGATAAAGGATGTATTAATGTTAATGGTTCTACAAGTTTGCACACAGGCATTGGTTTGGCATTGATGCAGAGTGTGTGGTGAAAATTTATGTCGATGGCTGATAAACTTTCAGGAAAGCCAAACGTGAGAGTTGTACCATAATTTTTTAGTAAGGTTATTTTCGATATGGGCTGAAGTGAAATGTTTGGAATTGGTTTATTCTGAGCGAGTATACTTTTATGGTGGAGCATAATAGTATAAAGTTATGAAGATCTTCATTACATATGAGTGTGGCTGTGAGATCTGTCAAAATCGCAAGGTGGAAATTGTTGACTTTTCGCTCCTTGAATCCCACATGGGAAAGGAGTGAGAGAGGGGTAAGGTCAAATGGCCTATTTAAGGAAGTTTACCCTCTTTGGTTTAAACACACTAGTCAGAAACTTATCTAATAACTTTTGATTTTAGAAAACTTTCTCTGTTGTCCTTTTTTGTATATAAAAAGAAAAAAACGTGGGAGTTAAAGTTTTACTAGTAGGAAAGTTTTTGTAGTTGTTATTAGGGTGAAGAGAAAAATTGTGTGATTGTAACAATTTTTCACATAGTGAATTTTTTTCTTTGGGTCTAGTAGTTTTTTTCTTATTTTGGAAGTTTTTCACGTAAATTGTGTTGTTATTATTTTTTTATTTTCTTTAGTATTCTATCAAAAGTAAATCTTGATGGGAGAAATTTGGGAGATCTAAATTTCCAACAATTTGGCCATTGTTGTGGACTTTAATGACATGGACCTTCATGCTTTCCTTATTTCTAATATACCTACTTGATAGGATTTGAGTGTTTATAATTTGCATTTATGCCCATTCTTTGATTAATAATACATGTTTGCTTATCAAAAAAAAAAAGGTAAAACCAAAGATGCCCATTTGAAAGGAAGATCAATTTTAGATGTGAAACCTCCCTAAATATGTTATGTTACTGTATCAAAAGAAGAAGAAACAAAAAGAAACTTTCAAACAAGACTATCTTTTGTGCATGCACGTATGTGCACCTTTCATAATGTGCATCTAAGTGTAGGAAGTTAGCAATCTTAGCTCTCGAAAAAACTTTTCTATTCTCATCAAGCAAATAAAAATCCACAATTAAAACCATGAACTCCCCAACCACGAACCGCCTGAGGCAAAATCGTGTACTCACCAAAAGATGAGTCCAATCGATTCTCGAGTCTAGGTAGAAGGCCAAGACCAAATTCCCACCACACTCTAGACGATGAGGATTGGCAGGGTTAAAAAAAAGGAAAAAATCTCTATCCAAAGTCTTTACGATAAGGATTTGCGGGACATTGAGAAGGAGGTTCGAGTGGACCAAGCCCATTAGGATAGTAAGGCCCAGAGGCCCCCATGGTCGACCCAAGCCCATGCTCAAAAAAGTGAGGTGACCTGACTAGGGAGGCGAGCACACATAACCTTGGGTAACCGCATGATTCGAGGGGTAGGTTAGTGTGCTCGGCATAGCCCTTGTATTGTAGTTGTCGTTGCATTAAAAGCAACTAGACGTAATTATGTCGAGAGTTGTGTCACATTAATTGTAAATTCGTGCGAGATTTGTCGCATTAAATGTCATCCGGGAATCACGGTCTTGCCCAATCAATAATGAGAAAAACTAATATGGGTGAGATGGGATGAAAAGAACTAGACCTTTGGTTGCTGTGTTGCCTAAAGGAAGGTTATCCATTCTGACACAACTAGTCAGGTGATGATCACACAGTATCACTGAGTAATACCAACCACCCTCACCAACAGACTGGATGCAAGAGCGCCTATAAATAACGCTCAGCCCATCCAAAGTCAGGTTATGTTCTTCACTGTTTTACTTTCTCATATCATCCTAGGTTTTTATTCTATAAACTGATTTTGGCATTGGAAATGTCTCGAATCTCAATTTCACTTTATTTCCTTACCTGTAAGTTTGAGTCAATTGGATCATTGTGAAAGGGTTGAGCGGCAAAATACGTCTTTTACAAATGCAATCAAACAAAAAATCAGAACCAAGAAATTATTTCACGATCAGATAGATCAGAGACGAGAGGTACCTGTAAAGATTATAAAAAATTAATCAAGGAGCAAGTCATGATCATTGTAAAGAAAAGAAAATTAGAGCCATATGTATATATATGCACGAGCGCAAGGATTCCTCAGGTAAAAGCTGGGAGCAATATACGTATAAAATATGCATTATTTTCTATATGGAAAAAATGCTCCCATGATTAATGAAATCATCATGATCACTCGAAAGAAAAGAAACCAGAAATTCAACTATTTGAAAAATATTTTGAATTTAGGAAATGCTTATTAATTCAACCGCTTGACCGTTGATTTTTATTTTTTGGTTACTGATTAAGAAAGTGAATATTATTTAATTTATGTATTTTTATATATGTAAAAAAATATTTAAAAATAAAATAAAATGAAAACTAAAAATGCACTGCAATTCACCCTCGGTTGGGACTGCAATTAACTAAAAATAAGTATTTAAAATAAGATATTTCTATTGTATCGAATTAACTAGATTATATATAAATATACTTTTATTTAAAAATTGTCCTTCTTACTTTTTGAAATGCAAAATTATTTATTACATTAGACCTGTTCTTTTGGACCAGATTAATAAAAATCCGACCCAATTCTAAAATTGTATTTATTTTTCAACAATTTTAATATTTTAATTTTAAAAAGTTCAAGAAAATTTTGAATTCGGAATCCGGGTTCTTAATTTTAGAATCTTGATGAATACCTCTAAATTAAATTTTTATATTTAAGGACTTCTAATATCTTATTCTCAATTGATAATATGGTTAGTCCATTTATTTTTTTTGACAGATTATTAATAAATTTTTTTAAGCGAATACTTTCATTTGGGAAAGTATAAAGTCTTTTTATATAATTTAATATATGAATAAGAGTGTTTAAAGAGTGCTTTCTACTAAAGGTGTTCTAGAAAATAAGTCATTAACGTTGCTCAACATTTGTCGATGCGATTGCAAACAATGGAGAGATTTTCAGTGTGATTAAATGCGAGCAAAATGGATGTAAGAGAGATTAGTGACTGGTGACTGAAGTACAAAAGGGATGAAATAAAATTTATCGATTTTAAGTGGAAAAGAAGTGTTTTTGAGATGTTCTTTTGAATTTTTTTTATTTTTTATTTTGTCGAGATTGATTTAAATCATTAAATTTATAATCATTATTGTGATTTTTGATTTCTCTAAAAAAAATTTCAGAATCTATGCAATTAAATAAAAAATTATATTTTTTTATAATTATTAGTTGTAAATTGATTTTTAACGTTAATGTCACTTTATTTAGTTTGGATTATAATTTAATATTTTTAAAATGTATTTTTAAAATAATTATTTAAAACCGTACTGTGGGGCTAAGGGCTGTTTTATAGGAGAGCCGGCCCTTATTGGATAGTAATAGGCTTATAATTCTATAACTGCTCATTTATTATTTATATTTTATTTAAATTTTTTTTAATTTTTTAAGTATTTTTTTAATATTTTTAATTATTAAAAAAATTTCAAAATATATAATTTTATTAATGATTATTTTCTTAATTATTAAATAATATTAAACATTAAAAATAATAAATAATAAATAAATAATAAACAAATTATAACTCTATCATTTCCCGACCTTATTTTGTCTTCTCAAGGCGAGAATGGACCATCTTCTGACCATCTCATCATGAAACGAGTCATTGGCCTATATGCTATGAGTGGGGCTAATTGCTATGAGTGGTGCTTACAGACGCAGGCTAAAAACAAATTCCATTTTCTTTCATTTTTTCATTATTTTTTAAATTTTTTTAATTTTTTTTTAAATCAAAAATTACTTTTTTAATAATTAATATCAGAAGAATATTTAGAAAAAATCTTAGGAAAATTTCAAATTTTTCATAGATTAAATTCATAACCATTGTTATAATTTTCTTTGGAGAAAAAAGTGTGGAACGGCAGATGCAGAGCAAGGCAATTGCAATTTGACAGAGAGAGGACACGACAGACTGGAGTGAAAGAAATCAGATTTATTCTAGTAACTTTTTGTCCGCATTCGAAATAGAATAGCATATGTACTGAAAATAAATAAAAAATGGAATAGCATACGAGAAATGCTGGGCATGTTTGAAGTTTAAGGTAGGATATTTATCTCATTTTATTCAAGTTTATCTTATTTTTAAATATATTTTATATGCAAATATTTTTAAATTAATCATTTAATTTTTTTCATACTAATTATTTTATCCTTTTCAAAATTTTAAATAAAATATAAAAAGTATTTCAACTTTTTTAAATATCTAAATAAAAATAATATTATAAAACTATATTCTTACACTATTTTATTTTTATAATATCTTTTATTCAATTTTTTCTCTTTCATTTTACAAAATTTTAAAAATATTCAACTCAAATTTATCTTATTATTATTACAAATTATTTTATTATTATTCATAAAATTCTCATATAATTTCGCTTTATTTGTTTTCTTAAGATCTCTCTCTCAAAAACAAATTATTTTTTTATCTAATGATTAAGTTTTTTTTAATAATATTACGTTTTTTTTAAATATTTAAGAATATTAAAAAAATAAATAAAAAAATAAAGAACGTGGTAAACACGTGATCAATCAGACTAGTCCGTGATGGCCGGAATGGTAGAAATGTAAATATTTATATTTATAATGTTTGTCTTCTCCACCAAAAAGAAAAAGAGCAAAAAGAAGGAAAATATTAGGATTGGTCTGTTCAATCTCTTTGAAAAACGGACGTTGGCGTTTCCACCGGCAGTGGACGACACCACCCACCCCATGTATGAGTCCGAAACGGGTTAAAAGCTGCGTGTGACACACCAAAAATCGCGGGTAGTCGCTATTGCAAGAGTGGGGTCATCGGACGACGTCTGAGTTGAGGCCGAATCCTCTCTTAAATTCATTTTCATTTTATTTTTTTATTGTGTTTTCTATTATATTTTTATATTTTTATTATGTTTTTTTTTATTTTTTTACTTATATTTTTTATTATATTTTTAAAATTTTTCTATTATATTTTAATAAAAACTATTTTTGATTGGGGCAGTCCGACCAACCCAACGCCTCCCTTAATAAGAAATATATTTGACGGGGTTGGGCGACTAGTCAAATTAAACTTTAGTTTTTATAAGAAATTATTATTTTATTTTATTATTAATTATTATATTTTCAGATTTTTATATAAAATAAAATAAGTAATTCAGGTTTTCTCAAGCTCAAAACAAAATTTTAAATTCTAAAATAAATTAATATAAAAAATATTTTAATAATATTTTATGAAAATTTTAAAATTTTATCTTATTTAATCTATAAAATTAAATTAAGCCTTGAGTGACCACGAAATTGGGCTTGCTAACTACAAGGAAGGATCCTTGGGATTATTTTCGTGGAAAGTGATCGATTGTAGTTTTTATTTTTTATTTAATAATTAAGAAATTGATATTTAATGAATTGATATTTATTTATATTTTCTAAAATATTTAAATATATATTTAAAATAATTAAAAAAAGAAAAGAATTGCAATTTGTACACTAATCGGTCAAAATCAATATTTTGAATATCGTACTAGTGAGCGTATCAATCAAAACACTGAAACAAAATATTTTGATATCGGTATTGTTTCATATACTATTTCATAATAATCTATACATAAAAAAATTATATATATACATACGTATATAAATTATATTTCCAAATAATAATCAATTTATGAATAAATTATATATATAAATATATATGTAAATAATCTAGTCTAAATTAAGATAAAAAATAACAAAAAAAAAAAGAAATGAAATCTCGAAATCCAGTACAGACAGGTACACATGGGCGGTACGACTGAAATTTAGGTCGGTACGAAACAAATCCAATTTTTGTACCAGATACTGTTCCAGTATAATACAAAATTTAAAACTATGGTCAGAATGCATAAATCATCTAGAGGTCTTTGTAGCATCATCGGTTAAAAATTATTAGTTTGTAAGGTTGGCTCAAAAGGTAGACAACTAGGTCGTATATGGATTTGGAGATGAGTTAACTTCATTTCAACTTATCTTAAATTCATTATTATATTTTTTTTCAAATTCTCACATAAAATACACATTTTAATACAGTTTTTTCAAATTTCAATTCAAAATTTTCAAATCTTAAAATAATAATAATAATATTTTATTTAAATTTCAAAATTCATCTCAACTCATTTCATCTCAATTTCGAATACAAATAAGGGTTAAGGCCACCACCTAATTAGGTCCCCAACAAAGATAGAAAGTTTTTTGTTTAAAATAAAATCAATATTAAATGAAATATTTCGTAAACAAAATAAGTAAATATAATAGTTTTACTCAAAATTTATAAAATTTTCAAGCAATAGTAAAAGTAAAATAAAAGTAACAAAATGATATGTATTTTGAAGTTAATAGCCTTATTTATTTTCAAAATTAAGTATTAAAATAAGTGTATAGTATTTGAAACAAAAGAAAGTAACAAAAAATATATAAAAAAATATCGGTAAATCTATGGGGTTTCGATATTGGGGTCCCTTAGCGCCCTTATGAGATTTTTTTTAAAAAAATAAAAAAAAAATTTATCTACATATATTTTTTCATTATTTTTGTAAAACAATTTACAAAAAAATTACAAAATATTTTATACTATAAGACGCAAAGGGACCCCAAACGCCCGACTCATATCATTGCTCAAAAACTACATGCCCAAGAAGCTCGTTGTTGATGCTTGAGCCGTACCTTGAAAATTAATTATGATGATTACTGATCTCCCGGCAGTTACAACTCTGTTAATCATTTACAAAATTTGGCCATAATCATTTACAATCTATTTTTAATGATTTTTCTTCATTGAGGTGACGATCCATTCTTCTTGATTGATGGGAGTTCTACGTTCTCTACGTTTTATCCTATTTTTTTTTATAATGATATCTATTTCCAAATTCATGTCTTCCATCTTTTTCAATGCTGAAACGTGTGGTGCTTGGTACTTTTTCAGTGCCTTGTTTCTCTTTCTTTGTTAGAAAAAAAAAAAGCCTCCTTATTATCTTTTCTTTTTGTTTGAGTTGAGGACTTAGCACAATCATTTGATGCTGTTCATTGCAAAATATCTTCACCACGGCCGTGCCTCTTGGAAAGATATTTTTTCTTTCAATGCTGATTCGTTATAATTATAAATGCTTTTAAGGATGGATGCATCATTTGACGACGATCTCTTCTTCACTATCCTCTTGGAAAGTAGTGGACTTGAGAAAGGCAGCCCGTTCAATAACACAAATGATAATATTTTAGGTCAAAATTCACATATATTCTCAGATAAAAGAATGTCACCTTCTAAAAGAGTCACTATTAGAGGTGGGTCTTTTACTGTAAAGAAGAATATCTTTTTAGTTTTAACTTAGCAAATATTAACATTGATGCTATATGCGGGATTAATTAAAAAATTAGTATGATGCAGGAGTGAATAGGTGAATATTATAATAAATATAAAAAATCAGAATAGGTGAATATTTAGCGAGGGAATGAATATAACAAAATGATGCCACGTCAACGATGCCGTGGGGGTTTACCACCTACGGTTGTCTATAGAAATGTTATGGTTGACTTTAGATTGAAATAAAACCTCCTCTTTTATTAAAGAAAAATAAAAAAATAAACCTCTATTTAAGAAAAAATGTTATTGGTCCTAATTTAAAATCTCAATTTGTAATTTTTTTTTTACTTTATAATTAAGAAAGTATTTTTAAATGGTGTTGTAATTTTTTTAAAATTTTTTAGAAAGTTAAGAAAATTATATATATAAATAAATAAATATCAGATCGAGAGGCCAAATAAGAATTAGTAGCATCACTCCTATTTTAATGACGTAAGGAAAAAGCTAAGGTCCTGCTGCAGGATCTCGTTCTCTTTTGCTTTTAATTTTATAATTAAGTAAATACTTTTTAATAATATCATAAAAAAAATATTAAAATATCATATAAAATTAAATTAAAAATAAAAAAGTGAAATGATTGCTGAGAATATAAAATATCATATATATTTTTCTTTAATGTTTAATCTTTTATATTTATTTGACGCTTAAATATATTCATTATTATTATATTTTGATTTAGAATGTAAATAAAGGGATTAAATGCAAATGAAAGTAATTAAGTGATTTTAAATAATTTTGACATTGCTTTATAAATTACGTATAAATCTCTTATCCAAGCTTCGATTGAGATGATTTAAAATGATATGAAATGCCAAGATAATGCTCTACAATTTTTATGTTTTGAATTTGGAGAGATATTGGCTGCATCAAAATTGAAATCGAGTTTGAAGTTGATGTATTTGTACTATTGACATTCCATTTCAAAATGCTGAACGAAAAAAGAAATGTGAAGCCATTTCAAAGTGAAAAGTTCAAATTCAAAAGAATGCACTTAAGACTCCTACTTACTATCATACTCGTGTATGGAAAGGCATGAGGGTTAACTTAAAATTTAAAAGAAGTCTATCTTATTCAAATCCTATCCAGAGAACTAGTGAAAGGATGAGATTTTATTTGGTTGGTCTACTATTGAGGAAGAGGTCGAATATATAAAAAGACAGAAGGAGAATACCCCCCTCCTCCCCTCTCCCTCCTTCCCGAATAAACTTTCATAATTAATTTAAGGAAACGAAAATTTCAGAATCAATAAAACCGTGAGATCTAATTTGTTTTTATTGTTCAATTTATGTTTTGAGTATCAGATATTCTTTTATGCCTATTTTCATAATTATCTCGTTTAATTACTAGAAGACTTATTAGTTTATTATTCGAAGTAATCTACTGTTAGGTTATATATCAAATTCATAATTTTTTGATCCCTCTAATTTATGAAGTAATTAAAATTTAATGATTCGCTACTTCAAAAATTATTAGATTTTAAGAAGAACACTCAACTAAATTAAATAAGACTGATTGTGCTTGTATTGTTTAATTTTATCAATCTCTCTAATTTTTAAAATTGCTACTAGATTAAATTATTAATACTTGTTTTGGGTTGTTTAGTAGTTATGATTAATTAGATTGTTTTTTTTCTAATTAATTTCGACTAATGAGAGATAGAAAAATAGTTCCAACAATTAATATTCAAAGTATTAATTGATATATATTTATATCGATGATTAGTTGTAAAATTCTGATAATGGATGTTGACTTAGACTAATGTTTATTCTTTTGATTAATTTCGATACTATAATTGAAATTATTCTTTAGTTGTTTTTTTTTTAAATTATTTTCGTTATACTCAAATCTAGTCCTATTTTTGTTTAAATAGCATAAAATTAATAAAATTAGACTAAATATTATTTGTAAGAATGATCCATATTCGCACTGTTATATATAATTTTTTTTGGAGAATAAATTTTATTTTTAATTGCCGACAAGAGCACACCAATGGCCTAGCGCATCCCAAAAGTGAAATGGCTTAACGGAATCCAGCAGCCACGCATACCCTTTGGTAGTATAAATAATTTTTCTTATAATTTATATCTGTAGCCAATTTAATTAAAATGCTTCTGTTTAATAAGTAAAGAAAATAAATTTTTCAAAATTTAAATTTATAAATAAGAATATTTTAATTAATTTTTTTAAAATTAATTTTTTATTTAAATATTATTTAAATTATAAAAAAATTTATTTAAAAATAAATTATATGTCTTGACATATTGCCCCCGAGAAAATGTACTGTTCTTGAGAGAATTCTCATTAAATTATGTATTTATATTTGTAAAAAGGGGAGTGCTATTCACCCCGTTAGTAAGTGTTTCGATTCCATCCCGCTTCTTTTTTTTTTTTTTTTGAGTTTTTTTATATATAATTTTTAAGTAAATATTTTAAAATAATATTATGATTTTTTTTATATTTTTAAAAAATATTTTAAAATGTTAAAAAAATCATTTAAAAAAACGTTTTTTAATATTTTTTTACATGATTTTTTTAATATATTAAAATATTTTTAAAAACTAGAAAAAAAATCATAATTTTATTTAAAAATATTTATTTAAAAATCATATATAAAAAAACTCAAAAAAAAAAGAGGATGGAATCGGGACAATACCCATAAGGGTGAATAGAATTTTCTTTGTAAAAAATATAAATTTGTATATATATTAAAAAATTTAATCATATTTAATTACAAATAAGAGGTAAAAATAGAAAAAGAGAATAAAAATATTTTTTATATTAAAAAATAAATAATAATTCTTCTTATTTTTAATTAAATATGATTATTTTATATATATATATATATATATAAACTCATATTTTTTTTTATAAATACAAATATATAATCTAATAAGAGTCCTCTTACAACCGTTTTGGAGTCCTGCTTGTCAACGCGACCTGGGCGTTTCCTTCTTCCCGCGATTACATTTCCGCACAAGAGCGCCTATGGCCATCGTCCTCCCTAGCCCTCAAATCATTTCATTTTCCCCAAACCAGTGCCCCCGTTCGACTGCCCAAAACCCCAACCATCTACCTTGAATGTCACTGAAGTCAGCCCCTAGTCTCTCTCTTGATGTATGTTGTTTGTCAGCTCGGCACCCATGCGTGAATCATACAACTAAACGATTCAAACTGAATCAAACTCAGGGAGTCTCCCACGAACATAATCTTCTTCCTCCTTCATTTCTCCATTAAATATAACCCAGTTCCATACTCAATCTCCAATAAATATCTAAATGGAAAGGGAAAAATAGTACAATCAAATCTACCGAGGGATTGGGTCGCGCCTTTGAGCTGCAGTATCGGGGTTTGGGGGCACTGTGTCGGGGGCTTGGTTTGGGAAATGGTGTTGAGTTTGGACGGTGGAGTTCCGGCGGCGCCGAAAATGGGTCTCTTGTGCCGGCCGGGGAGTACGGCCGATGGAGGTGAGGGGATCTGGCGGGGGCTTGGTTTGCGGTTTACGAAGTGCAGGGGTTTGGAGGGAGCTTGACAGCACCGAAAAGTTGCCGGTCGAAAATGAGGTACGACAAGGGGAAGGCCAGTTTGAGGGGAGACGAAGTGCGGGTTTGAGGGTGAAACGACGTGCGCGTAAAGGATTTTTAAAAAAGCAAGAAAAAAAGATGGGGAATGCCGCTAGTACGTGGAATACCCATATACATATAATAAATCATCATGTTTTCTCAGAACAATTGGTCTCCATCTTGATCTAATTAATTTTCTGGGATAACTTGATAGCGCGCAAGTACTGTTGAGCCTTCAAACCTGTCCAAAAAATCACACAAGACGATTTTAACGTGATTCAGCAATTTGCCTACATCCACAGGTGCCAAATTTACTATAATTTCTGAGATTTACAAATCACTCAAAAATTTCTCACGTAGCTCTCAAATGTACACACCACTTCCCTCTACTCTCCACTGTTATATCATTTCGAATATCAGAGTTCTCTTTTTATAGGAGAGGTTTTACAAATGGTTGGTGTGGTAGGTGTAGCCAAACTAGAAAAACTCTGCATTGAGATGGGTGGTGCAGCCAGTGTTGAAGGATGGTGGACGGTGCAGCCATGGAGGACTGCAAATGATTTCTATTCACACTTTGGTGGCCTATTTTCAACAATCACTCCCTCCACCGAAGTGTGCCATACTAGGCTGCTTTTAAACTGATTCATTCTTCAAATGAATGCACTTCCTTCTTTGACGTGAGTGTCTTCTACTAATAAATGCGCCATAAGACGCCAAATGCACCCAAAAGTGCCAATGCACCCGAAGGTGCTCAGCAACTTACAATATAGATCAATTTTAAGCAGTGTTGGAACTTGATCCCTGTGACGACTTTCGTCAACATATCTGCTGGATTATCTTCAGTGCCAATCTTTTGAAGTAATATGTCATCTTCTTCTAATATTTCACGTACAAAGTGAAATCGGACATCGATATGTTTTGTTCGATAGTGATACACTTGATTCTTGGCCAAATGAATTGCACTCTGACTGTCACAGTAAATGGTAACCTCTTGCTGCTCAAAACCCAAATATGTTACCAATCCCTGTAACCAAATGGCTTCTTTTACGGCTTCTGTTACAGCCATATACTCAATCTCTGTGGATGACAGTGCAATCGTAGACTGCAAATTTGATTGCCAGCTAACTGGTGCTCCAGACATAGTGAACACGTATCCAGTTGTCGATCGTCATTTGTCAAGATCACCTACATAGTCTGAGTCAACATATCCAGTTACTAGACTATCTTCACTCTTCTCGAACTTCAAACCAAGATCTACGGTCCCTAGAATATACCGTAGAATCCATTTAGCCGCATGCCAGTGTTTCTTTCTAGGATTATGCATATAACGACTAACCAAACTGACGGCCTATGAGATATCAGGTCGTGTACACACCATGGCATACATTAGGCTACCAACAACACTTGCATACGGGACATTCTTCATGTAGTCCCGTTCTTCATCATCTTTAGGAGACTGTAATGCACTGAGCTTAAAATATGGGGCCATTGGAGTACTCACAGGCTTCAACTTTGAGTCCATATTGAAGTATTGCAATACTTTCTTCAGATACTGCTTTTGAGTAAGGTGAACTGTATATTTCACCCTATCTCTGCTGATCTCCATCCCCAATATTTTTCGTGCTTCTCCTAGATCTTTCATTTCAAACTCATGACTCCACTGAGTTTTTAAACGATCTATCTCCACCTTGCTTTTACATGCAATCAACATATCATCTACATATAAAAGCAAATAATTGAAAGATCCATCTGCAATTTTTCTGAAATATACACAATAATCGTATTGACAACGAGTGTATTTCAAATCCATCATAAAATGATCAAACCGCTTATACCATTGCCGAGGTGACTGCTTCAGTCCATAGAGAGATTTCTTCAGTCTGCAAACCAATTTTTCTTTACCAGTCTCTTTAAACCCTTCTGGTTGAGACAGATAAATCTTCTCTTCCAGATCACCATGTAAGAAAGCTGTCTTCACATCAAGTTGTGCTAATTCAAGATCATATTGTGCAACCAAAGCTGGCAATATCCGAATAAATGAATACTTCACAACAGGAGAGAATACTTCACTGTAGTCTATTCCCTCTGTTTGAGCGTAGCCCTTGGCTACCAATCTAGTTTTGTATCGAATTCTATTTTTAGCAACTTGATCATCTTTCTGATTAAAGATCCACTTACAGCCAATTGACTTCTTTCCTTGTGGTAATGGCACAAGTTCCCAAGTCTTGTTCTTATGAAGAGATTGCATCTCCTCTGTCATCGCCTTTATCCAGTCATCCTTTTCACTGGATTGTATGGTTTCTTTGTAAGTGGTGGGGATCTCACACCCTTTAACTGGTAGTGCATATGTCACGTAATCTGCATAACGTGTCGGCACACGTTTCTCTCGTCTCGATCTACTGGTTGCTATTGATTCAATTTGAGTTGGAGGTGCTGTGACTGGACTATCAACTTCCTCTTGTCTGTCTTCTCTTGAATCATTTGGAGTAGTAAACTCCACCTTCTGCGAATCACCAGGTGCTTCGCCATCATAGTTGCCTTCACTTGAATCTTTATACTTATATGACTTAAACATCTCAGATTCACAGACTCTATGCACCAGAGTCTATATCCTTTTATACCATAACTAAAACTCAAAAATTTTGCTTTCTTGGCTCTAGGGTCAAGCTTACTTTCCTTTGCATGATAGTAAGCAGGACATCCAAAAATATGTAAAGAGTCATAATTAGTAGCATGTGTACCTTTCCAAATTTCAATGGGCGTCTTCCCGCCATTGGTAGCTGCGGGTAGTCTGTTGACGAGGTGGCATGCATATGTCACAGCTTTAGCCAAAATTGTTTACTGAATCCAGCATTCAGTAACATACATCGTACTTTCTCTAGCAAAGTACGATTCATCCGTTCTGCCACACCGTTTTGCTGCGGTGTTCCTCGTACCATAAAATGTCTGACTATTCCCTCTCTCCGACATACTTCCATGAAAGGGTCTAGAGTATACTCCCCTCTATTATCTGATCTGAGCCGCTTAATTTTTCTACCGGTCTGAGTCTCAATCATCTTCTTCCAAGCAAGAAAGATGTTCAGCACTTCATCTTTATTCTTCATTGTATACACCCACACACGACGAGAATAATCATATACAAAAGTTACAAACCAATGCTTACCTCCCAAAGATGCAATTTTGGTAGGTCCCCAAACATTGGAGTGTACATAGTCAAGTATCCCCTGTGTATTGTGAACAGCGGTTCCGAACTTGATCCGCGTCTGCTTCCCCAATATACAGTGCTCACAAAAAGATAATTTACCAGTCTTGGCACCTTTGAGTAAGCCTTGTTTTACGAGTATTTGCAAAGCTTTTTCTCCAGCGTGTCTCATACGCATATGCCAAAGTCTGGTGGTGTCAGCATCAGTCTCATCTAGCTTCTCACAACCTGTAGAATCTCTTCCAACAGTATTACTTCCTTGCAAGAAGTACAGATTTCCTCGTTTCAAACCCTTCATAGCCACCTGAACTCCCATTAACACTTTGAAAGTTCCGTCTTCAATAGTGATTGTGAATCCCTTTGAATCCAGAGATCCTAATGAGATAAGATTTTTCCGTAGGTCCGGAACGAACCGAACTTCGGTCAAAATCCTGACAGTTCCATCGTGCAGTTTCAACCGAATGCTCCCTATCCCCCGAGTCTTACAGGCACTGTCGTTGCCCATAAGTACTGCTCCACCTTCAATATCTGTGAAGTCAGTAAACCAGTCCCGATTGGGACACATATGATAGGTGCATCCGGAATCCATAATCCATTCATCAGGATGACAAATCAATGATGAACCTGTCAAGGCAATGTCTAGATCTTCATCTCTATCCGCGATATTTGCTGTGGTGGATTGATTCTTCTGTTGTCCCTTCAATTTGGGACAATTCTTCTTCTAGTGTCCTTTGTCGTGACAACAGGAACACTCATCTTTGGCGAGTTTTCTGCCAACTGATGATCCACGTGATGTGGCCAAAGTTTTCGATTGAAAACCTTTCTTCTTTCTGGGATACCTTGACCGCGATCTCCCTCTTGCTGTCAGTGCTTCACTTAATATATCTAGTTGTACCTGCTTATCCTTTTTCCGGTACTCATTGCTAATTAGAGAACTAGATACATCGTTAAAACTAATTTTCTCCTTCCCATACAATAATGTTGTAACTAAATGATCATATGTATCGGGTAAGGAATTTAACAAAAGTAAAGCCTTATCTTCATCTTGGATTTCAACATCCAAGTTTAGTAGATCAGCAAGAATTTGATTGTAACTATTCAAATGTTCAGACATACTAATACCTTCACGAAATTGGAATCTGAAGAGCTTTTTCTTCAAATGCAAACGGCTCTCAATGCTTTTCTTCATAAACTTATCTTCCAATTTCTGCTAAAGTTCCTTTGCATTTATCTCTCTCATGACAAAATACTTCTGATCTTTGATAAGGCACAAACTGATTGTACTACAAGTTTGGGTGTTAAGCTTCCTCCAATCCTTTTCTGACATATCGTTGGGTTTCGCTTCCAACGCCATATCCAACTCTTATTGGATCAAAATGTCCATCACTTCACATTGCCACATACCAAAGTTAAAAGTTCCATCAAACTTCTCAACTTCAAACTTGGCATTTGAAACTGTGGACCTACGCCCTAAATTGCTGACATTTCCAGAGTTCCTAACTTCCCCAACACCTTCCATATTAATTAAAAAATTTTAAAAGATAATTTTCGAAATTCTAACCGTACGGATGAGTCTGGAATGATCCAAATAGTTGGAAAGCACTATTTGATCGTCGAAATCGGACTTCAAATGGCTAAGATCAAGCCCAAAATCAGATGGTCCAAATCTGTCAGGCACGTGTGATACACGCGCTGAAAGTGGTCAGAGGTGCGTGAGGTATGTAGGATTCACGCGCCAGAAGGGATTCGGAGCACGTGTAGCGCGTGGAGGCACATGAGTTCACGCGTGGAGACTGCGTGTTGGCGTGTGATTATCACGCACAAAGAACTCCTGGGGCGCGTGTGAGCGCGTGCTGCGCGTGGGTGGCGCGTGCGTTGCATGCGTCTTCTTCCTCGGGACGCACATGGCGCGTGTTTTCCAGTCGTTTTCAACCTCCAGCTGCGAGTGGGGCGCGTGGGTACATGCTCGAACCTTCTACGGGCGCGTACGGGCTTCTCCGACGTCTGTTTTCGATTCCGTTTGTGCCTACGGATTCGTCTCGACACAAGGAACAGCCTGGAGTTGTCAAAAATTAATTTTGATCAACTTGCTTTCTGGATAGCAAGAACCATATCTCTGATACCAATTGTTGAGCCTTCAAACCTGTCTAAAAAATTACACAAGACGATTTTAACGTGGTTCAGCAATTTGCCTACATTCACAGGTGCCAAATTTACTATAATTTCTGAGATTTACAAATCATTCAAAACTTTCTCACGTAGCTCTCAAATGCACACACCACTTCCCTCTACTCTCCACTGCTATATCATTTCGAATATCAGAGTTCTCCTTTTATAGGAGAGGTTTTACAAATAGTTGGTGTGGTAGGTGCAGCCAAACTAGAAAAACTCTGCATTGAGGTGGGTGGTGCAGCCATTGTTGAAGGATGGTGGACGGTGCAGTCATAAAGGACTGCAAATGATTTCTATTTCACACTTTGGTGGCCTATTTTCAACAAGTACTGCATGCATTTTTATCTTTCTCCAATGTTCCATTTAATTCTCTTGCCTTCTTATATGTACGTAGAACACGCATGCAGCAAGCTGATCTTCCACATGTTTTCCTTGAAGCTGCCCTTTATTTTTGTTTTCTTATTTTTTGTTTAATTTGTATATTTTTTTATATATATCACTCTTTTATGCACATTTAGACGTGAACTTAATCAGGGTGGTGTACGTTTGACTAATTTTCTTGTGGGCGGGGGCAGGGGATAGGGGTGTTCATCCGGATTCCGGATTTGGGAATCCGGAACCCGGATTAAAAATTTCCTTAAATATTTAAAAATCAAAAATAAAAAATCTTAAGAAAAAAATAAAATTTTAAACCGGGCCGGGTACAACTCAGCCCGGATGAACACCCCTAGCAGGGGCGGAACCACTAATATCCTTGAGGGCTACTCTCCCCACCCCCCAAATAAAAAAAAAAAATTGAATTTAGTATATAAAAAAATAATTTTTTTAATATATTTTAAAATTGTCCCCTCAATACTTCAATTTTCAAAATTTTTATTTAAATTATTTTCCTAATATTTTGTTTTTACTTTACTTGTTTTTAATTTCCTCATACCCTATCGAAATTAAGAACAATAATTTCATTTTTTTTCTGTTTGTAATGGTCTATAGTTAGCAAACTACAAAAATCTTAAAAAAATTATCTTATAAGATAATTTATAAACATATATTTTATTTATATAATCTTACATTCACACATCGCCCTCCCAAACACTAAATTCTAATTCCACTCTTGGGCGGGGTTCCTACTTCGTTTATTGCAGTGGTGAAGCTTGCGGCCTGTACTACGTACGCTATGGGGCGGAAGGTTCAGAAAAACCCGATGAGGTCTGATACAGAAGCATTCCCAATAGATCGACGCGTACCAATAATTTCTTTCACTGAATATTTCATTGTGAATTTGTTCCTCGTAATTCTCCCCTCTATCCTTTTCTGAGAAGCACAATTCTATGGGAGACTGATGATGATGAATACAGCTTCCTTCGTCGGCGTAATATTTTCAACCAACCCGAACAAGGGTAAATATTACTAAATATATTTTGTTTCCATTGTTAATTAATATATATATATATATATTTATACAAAAATTTAGAATACATATTTTAATTAAAATGTGCACAAAATCGTGTATGTTGATCAAGAGTAAAGAGCAATATGAATTTGCATGTGTTTCATCAGTACCTTCCAAGAATCTTGTACTGCTAATAAAGCCAGTGATGGCCGATGGCCGATGGGCATCAGTAACTTCCGAAACTTTTACTTTGCAGGCAAACCCTCTTGTTTTTCACAGCCGCGTTTATCTTTCGGGATTCATTCCTATCGTTCAATAAGTGGTAAATATCACTCCCACTCTTATAATGATGTTTCTATATCTCGTTGTATTATGAAAATATTATCATGATCTGTCTCCTTTCGATCGCATTTTTTAATTATATATTTAAATCGAGTATAAACAATAGGTACAAATTTTTTGATTAATGATATACTTCATAAGGAATGAAAGGTATATAGAAAAGATCAGTACTGCTACAGTGTCGACCAGCAGCGACCACTGGGTGTGCCACTAGGCAAAATTTTCATTCTTTTCATTTTTTCCATTCATATTTCTTTAACATTTTTAAATATTTTTAAAAAATACTACAAAATTAATAACCACTTCTTTAATTATTAAGTAAAAGAGAAATTAAAAAAAAAGCGTTAATTGTCAAAATGAGAGCATAAAATAGAGGAACATAATAGCATTATTCTAAAGAAAAATTGTGCATAGAAGGCTTATGTATTTTATCCTCATCAACTTAGGCCCTATCTGTTTTTTTAATTTATTTCATCTCATCTTAAACTCATCATTATACTTTTTCAAATTCTCATATAAATTAAAATAAAAAATTAATTGTTTTCAAATCCCAACATAACCTTTTCAAATCCCAAAATAAAATTAATATTAAAAAAAATATATTACAATCATATTTTATTTTTATTTTTTAATTTTTATCCCATCTCATATCTAAAAATAAATAGGACCTTAATTTCTATGTATATATTGACATGACTACACATTCATTAAGTGGGAGAAGAGGCAAGTTTAATTATTTATTATATTTTTAGAAAAATTCTACTTATTATCTCTTACACCACACACTAACATATTGTGATTTATCATTTTTGTTATTCTACTTAAATATACATATTATTGTGTAAATATGTGTTTAAATAGAGTAACAAAAATGACAAAGGATATATTGGTATATAGTGTGAGAATGATAAAGTAACATTTCTCATTAATTAATTAATGGGATAAACTGTAGTATTAGGGTTTGAACCCAGAATCTCCGAACTTAAAATCTCTTGTTCACTATTATAATATTATGTTAAATCACTACTTGTCTAAAATATCTAAATTTACTAAAAAAGAAGATAAATTTAATTATTTGTTATATATCATGAACTAGATCAAGTGTAACGTCATGCATAGAGATAATCTAATATACTGGCTTACATTGATAGAGTTGATATTTCCTTACCAACGTGTGTTAATAAAGTAAGGAATTAGGCAGATAAAACCAATGGCTACGCCGCTACCGGTCACTTTTTAACTGCTAACAATGTAGTATATAGTGGGTATCGGCAACATGTAGAACTAAATTTACGTTAATTCGCAGGTACTGTTACTAGCTTACATTATCAGTCATGTATAGTCTCCTTCCGACTGAGCAGCAAAAGGACGTGATCATGAGATGGGATTTGTGGTTATTCGTGATAGGCTTTTCCTGCTGTCTTCCGACACTTACCGTCATCCACAGTCTTGTTTCTTATCTTATCCATCGATACCTTTTCAAAAGTAGTGAGAGTCCAAAGTTTCTGAACATGATGCAGAACATTATCGGCCATTCTGTAGTTGAGTCCTATTGTATCCCTCCCGTTTCTAGTTTTATTATTTCCCCGCTAGCTACAAAGTAAATTCTGAATGATTTTTCACGTTTTGAAGGACTTCGGTTTGCTCTTCGCTATGGAGGTAGGGCTACAACCCCCCTTCGAAAAGTTTGGAATATTGTTACATTTATGGTAGTACAATTCCTTCTAATCCTGGACCAGTTTGAAATTACAAGGCTAGCTGGAAACTAGCGAAGTTACATTTCTTTATAAGTCTCTGATCGTAATATATGATCTATTTATATTTGATTTCTGATCTACCATATACATATTTTTTTCTTCTCTTAGGAGGGACGTCTTCCAAATAATCGGAGACAAACATTCATCAGTTTCATGTCAGTCCTCGGACATGCTTGCTTTTTCGCCATTGCAATCTCTTCAATCGGCAATGAAATTATTTTGTGAGTACTGATCATGTGCAAAGCATGTTCTATAATTGTTATATATATGTGAAGAGAATTAGAATGTAATTAAAGTCATATTTACAGATGATCATCGACTAAGCTCTTCAGTTTTCCAGGTACTGGAACAGATCATATTCGCAGCCTGATTTTTTATCTATGGTTCCCTGGTATTCTGGGTACGTATATCTTTGCCATGATTTCTTATTTGTTTGCGCCCATGCAGCAGTTCTTTTCTGTCACTCAGAAGCCTTTGTTCGATCGGGTGCTGGTGGCTAAGTATTATTGCGTGCATGCAGAACATCAGCTGACCTATACAAAACTGTATATGACCTCATGGTATCAGTAAATATCTTCCTAGGTCGCTTTGACTTGCGCATTTTGCAGGTAGTACAAGTGCTTTTTCCATTAGAATTTACTCTGATTGCGTGAAATAATTCATTGTTCTAGATTATAAAATAATTCTATCTTCTATATATATTTTGTAAAATAATGTATGCATGCATCTAGTTATGTGCGCGTGTATATATAAAACTACAATCTAATATTAGTCCATATTAATGGATCGCTAGTAATATAAATATGAAATTAGTTACTAGCCCCTCATCGTACCGGATGCAACAAAAGGTAATTAACATTTCAGCGTGTACATATAAAACTCCCTATATTCTCGTGTAATTATTTGAGGTTTTATTTTGCCAACAGAAATGGTACTATCTCAGGGGAGGTTTAGATAATGAATTGAATTGAGAAGTGATGAGATGACATAAGATGAAAGCAAAAATTTAATAAAATATTTATAAAATACAATTTTTTAACATTACTCTTATTTTATAATTTAAAAAAGTTGAATTCTTTATTTTACTTATAAATTTAAAAAAATTATAATGATTAAACAAGTTGAAATGAGTTGAGAGTCCTTTTGAATCCAAATAAGGCCAGCTTAGAGCTCTAGACGTGTTCATAAATATCATCACTCGAAGCTCATTGAAGATTGGGTGCAAGTTACGTCGACCCAGAGGCGGAACCAGGTGGTCCCTTTGGGGGCGCCCCCCCCGCCCCCCCCTCCCCCCCTCAAAACCCAAAAATTCTTAAAAGCTCAATATGGTACATTGCACTCTAGAGGTTTTTCTCCTACAACCCCCTAATGCTGACATAGTATAAGCCTCTGCTACACAGACATCTTTTCAGATGTGTTTAGATTTACAGTCCAAGACCAATGGTCGATGCGTGGCTCCATGTTATAGTTTATAGACTTATATATAAGACCGTTGTCGCCCCTATATAGACTTACAGTTCATGACCAATGGTCCATGCGTGACTCCATGATAAAGCAAACAACAAAGGGCTGACTCGTGATTGTACTATTGCGTGTTGATGTTGCCCAATGCCATATACTGATATACATTTGAAAGTTCGTAACTTTTCTGTGACTGTGAACCCCTTTAGCCTTTGAGTTTCAACTTTGCCAAACTGCCAAAAAGTCGATCCTCTCTCGTCTGAGCTTTCAGCATTCAAAAACTTGTTTGCAAGAAGCATAGACTTTCAGGTTTGCAAGAAGCAAAGGATGTGCTGCTATGCAAACTCGTTGATCACAGATTCACAATCTTGTAAGAAGAAAATGTGAATGATTTCTGAATCACGACCATTTATATCTGGACTAACCAAGTTAACCAACTAGACAACTCGCACTGTTGCACACTTTTTATTATCTTTTTGGGTTGGGATCTGTTGTGGTGTAACTTGTAATCTTGGATGTTGCGGCGTTGCCTGTTGGCGATTGCCGTTGGAGCTTGGTCTCGTTTTGGCATTCTATAATGATCAAGTTATAATATTTGATCTAAGCCAAACTGTATGATGTTATTAGTTTTGTTGTGATTTGATTTGAGTTTTCAACTCTGCACAACTTGTTTGGTTTGAGTTTTTTTTAATTGTTTATTCGGTTTGATTTCAATTGTTGAGCATGTTCAATTGGTTTTTTTTTTTTTTTTTTTTTAATGTTGAAGCCTTATAGAACAACCGATCTGGGGTTGCTTATTTTCATGATCTTGAAATTCCCTACTGCATATTTTCCTTTTCTTTTCTTCGTCTTCTGGTTGAGAATATGTTGCGCCTTGAGTTCACATATTTGGGATGAGGCTTTAACTAGGTGACCACTTTATGCATATTAGCACCTTACCAATTTTCCTAGGAAATCTTGAATATGCTCAGCAGTCAGCCCTCAGGCGCAATCGATCATCATATGCATTGAACATAATGCTCTCTTAGATCCTAATGCCATCATATGCATTGAACATATGCATCCTGTTGCTTCTACATTATTAATTGCACTTTTGCGGCGTTGACTATTGTGGGAATGCAATCTTAATTACACAGGTTTTCTCTATAGATTATAAGCTTATATTTAACTTATATTTAGGCTTTTAACATTACACTCATTCGTAACTATCTAGCAAGTTTTTTGTATTTTTGTTTTTTGTGTTGATGCAAATTTGTAATGATGTTGGATTTGGTGAAAAACTATATATATATATATATATATATATGTAAATCTAACAGTTTTATACGGTAGTATAAAAAATCTACCAATTTGGTGATAAACTGTAAAACAAAATTATCACACTTTGTTAATCGTTCCCCAAATTTTAAATCTTAATTCCGTCCCTGTATCGGCCAATTTTTATTTTTTTGATCATATGCATGACACCATATGATTTTCGGTTAAAGTAGTACGTAGTGTGTTCTTGAAAAAGAAACTGTTAGATCTAATCAAAATTTACACATTGGAATAATTATATCTCAGGCTTAATTAATGATCTCTGCAGTTGTTGACTTGTTTAGCAAGTGTATCCAGTTTACCAAGTCCTAATCAATCTGATGATCAGTTTGTCTCCGCACATGTATAGCTCTGTGTTCTACGAAAGATCATAATCTAAGAATATATTTTTCCTATTGGACTGCATGCATGACTGTCTAATACTACTTTATGCAGTGTGTGTAACAAATTAACACTAAAATTCTCTTTGTTTTTGCCAGCTTCTCATTAGTCTTGTATCCTCGATCTGGCTCAAAACTCGCAAATTCTTTGAAAATAAAAATTAGGATCCATAAAATAAAATAAAATAAAAAATTACGGTGATCCCACTCTTTTTATTTTTCATATAACTTTACACTTGGCAGTGGTGGAACTAGGGATTTGTTTTAGGTGGGCCAAGAAAAATTAATACAAAATATACAAAATATATTTTATTATATTTCTATACATTTTTTTTATGCAGTATAGAACAATTTGATATTAAAATCTATAATAAAAAATGTTTAATACAACTTATATATTAATATATATATATATATAATATGTCAAGAACACATCATTATAATAAAAAAATATTAAAAATACGTTAGAAATAATTCAAATTCTTTTTAATTTTAATTTTAATTTATAATAAAAATATGTCATTATGTTATTAGATGATTTTATTTTATATGAGATGTATTTTATTTTTAAATTAGATTAAATTTTGTAGAGGGGGCCAAGATAATTTTTTGAGAGGTCAGGGCCAACATAAGATAAAATTAATATTTATTTTACTAAATTATAAAAAAATAACCTATATTAATTTTTTCTTTAAAAACTATATATTTTTTATTTCTAAAAAAGAGGTGGGGCCTGGGGATAGGGGGGCCATGGCCCCCCTTGTCCCAACGTAGCTCCGCCATTGACACTTGGACTTTTCTCTACTATTACTCTTTTTTCAACACCACTCTCACCCATATATATTCAGGCAGCTATGACTCAAGCCCAAAATGGAGCTGATCATCAAGAGAACTTGATGCATGATTTTAGTGGAAATGAAGAGCTGTGGTTTGACTTCATGGCTGATACCGATGATGGTGGGAGTTCAACATATACTGTGGCACGGCTACTTGCTGAGCCTCACATTTGTTTTGCTAACCGTATCTTAAAACGTGGAGACTTGCTACTCATTGGAGAGGATCTTGCGTAAGTGGATGATATTTCTAGATCAAAAGGTCTTCAGAATCTGCAGAATCCATGTTTTAGGTTGAGACTCTAGCTTCTTCAAAATAGAAAAAAAAAGATTAAAAAAAAAAGATCAAACGTTAAGCCATGTATTCGCTTAATTTGTTATTTTACTAAATTGTGGTAGGAAATATTTTCCATGCAAGTCAAACACCTCCTAGGATTTTCTGTCCTTAATTCACCACTTCTAGAAGATGGCAACAACGTATATTAGGTCAGTATTTCTCAGATTTTATCGTATATCATAACGTAACAAATGCTCAAACAGTAAAATCCTCAAAACTCAATTTTGTAACGTTAATGTTTCATAACTAAAACAAAAAATTACTTGCATGGTAGAATAAGTACCTCCTCAAACAACCTAATTTAATCACTAGAAGAGTTTTCTGTTGGCGAAGGCTTGGTGTTAATTTGTTAGGAGGCCGTACATTAAGAATCATCCGATTCAAAATTTGTTTTGCAAGAAATGTTTTAATTAGTCAAATATGTTGCAAAATATTTTACTGTTTTATTTGAAATCTTCTTTTATTACAGGTATCCTAATCCATCAAAGTCTACATATGAACAGCGCCTCCTTCATCCTTTTGAGTATGCTCTTGAGCCGCCTTTCAATTATGAGGAGGATCATCGTGGTGGACCTCAATGTTTCGTTATTCCCAAAAATCATGGTTGGTGGCAGTTGTATCTTGTTTAGACTCTTTTGAGTTTTGATCTTTTCACCCACAATAAAAAAAGGGTTTCTTTTCTTCCATATATGCAATCTAAGTGTACTTTTTGTTATTCTAAGAGGGTGTTTTTTAACCTCAAGCTATGTTGTCATTCTTTGGTAATTCTTAATTTTGGAGTTATAAGTATAGATTGGATTGATGGTCTTCATACCTTTACGAAGTATATATGCGAGAAGAGGTGGTTGGGCGGGTGGTTTATGCCTCAAAACACGACTTATTTCGCTTTGAAACTTCCTCAAAGATGGTGGATATTTGGTCTTGATCTTGCACTAGATGGTGATATCGATAATTACCAATTCCAATTCTTTTCAAGAATCGCAACGGAAAGGGTATTTTTTTTTTGTTTCTTTCTCTTTGTTTATGAATTATCTTAAGTTCTCAGCTGCCTAAATATGTACTTAATTAGTAGTGCACATGCATGCATTTATTACAGGTCAACCTATAAACACACTGTCGGCAGTCACCAGCCATGTATTTTTTTTTAATAAATTGTTTGGTACATTTTTTGTGTGGATAAGTGTGTTTACAGGTTAGCCTGTAATATTTAAATTTAAATGTATAACAATTATTCGCAGATCATTTAGTTTTAATAACTTCCTTGTTAAAGCTGGTAGCATTACTTAAGTACTCTTATAATATTACTGGCCATTGGGATTAATGCTAGACTCTAATACCATTTGTAATACCTAGGTCGTATCTAGGTTAGATTTAAAATGACTAGTCAATAGTATAATTGGAGTCTCATCGAAATTATTATAAAGAACAATATCTTTTCCATCTCAAACAATGGGAAAACCACCTACACTTATCAATCAATGTAAAATATGATACTCATGTATATCCCTTAAATCTACTCCTTGGGTGAGGATCCCCATCCCAAAACACCATTGAGAGGTTAGAAGTCTTGCCACTAGGGGGCTAGGAAGGCAGGGGTGACCCCCCAATGTACAAAGAAATAGAAAGAGTTGATTTAATTATTTGTATTATATTCTTAACACGCTCTTCTCACATGTAACACATAGAATATTTAATTAAATATAATAAAGTATAGAGTTATAATTTGAACTCATATAAAATCTACGCTTCTCCCAAAAATTTAAAATAATGGGAAGAAGTAGATTTGATTATTTGTATTATATTCGTAACACTCTTGAATCTTTTGCTTGCCGGCTGAATATCTTCATTTTTAAACCATGTGTAATTAAGATCGGAAACAATGATTGTGTGATCGTTATGACACACCAACCAGACTGGCTTGTTGATTGGGATGAAAGAAGATCTAATATCGACAGAGAGAATCTCTCAAATCTTATATGCCAAACATTGAAAGAAAGGTGTAAGCTTCGAATTGCTGGGGATATACATCACTATATGCGCCACTCAATTGTTCAATCGAATGATTCAGTTTATGCACAACATCTGCTTGTAAATGGTTGTGGGGGAGCGTTTACCCATCCCACCCATGTCTTTGGTGATTTTAAAGAATCTCATGGAGTTTCCTATAGGTGCGGAGCTAGTTATCCTGACAAAGAAACGTCGAGGAGGGTAATTTTCTAATCTACTTCTATGGATCCCTTGTCAATACCAATCTCAAGTTTCATTATAAACATGGCTTTATCTTTGTTTCTTTGTCATAACTTTCCTTTCCATCAATTTCAGCTTGTATTTGGAAATATTCTAAAATTTAGAAAGGATAATTGGCAGTTTGATTATGTTGGTGGCATTATCTACTATATGTTGGCCTTTTCTGTGTTCACACAGGTAAATTAGTACTTATAAATAAAACTTGCCCTAAATTAATTAGGACATCTTTCTTTCTCTCTGTCGATTTATTAAGAGTACTTATCCATATGACTGATCTCCTCTTTTGGGGCATAGTGTGAGCTTCATCACATCTTTGAAGTAAACTCCAACTTGGGTTTCTTAAGGACTTGTTTCCGTACGCTGTGGAGTGCTTTTATACACATGCTAGAACACTCTTACGTTTCTATAGGAACCGTTGTGCTGCTGCTAATTTTGGCATTTGCATTTGCACCCTCCAAAGTTTCAAGGAAGAAAAGGTTAGCGATGGCAATTCTTCACGTTTCTGCGCACCTAGTTGCAGCTCTAATTCTCATGTTGGCGTTGGAACTGGGTTTTGAGTTCTTTATACGCCATAAACAATCGGCAACTGGTGCAGGTAGATTTCCCTAGCTGTTATATGTATATATATGAATTAATATGATCGCCTATATAAATGAAACCAGAAAAACATGAGTATATTAAAATAGGCATATAATTTTTCAAAGTCGAAGTGCATTATAATCGACGTCCAAGCAGCTGATCTATGATCAATGAACTAGATGAAATGTTTCTTTTAGGGAATTGTTGTACAAATACACCAGCTGGAATATAGATTTAAAAATATTCATGTGCATGGTATGAGTTGGGTAAAAATAAGTCACTTTGATTTTTTTAAAACAAGAATTTAATTTAGTTTAATTTTTCTATCTTAAATAGTAATTAAAATATTAGTGTTTTATATATAAAAAAAATATTAGTATTTTTAAACGTAAAAATTGGGAGTGTAAGAAGACCGAACATTTTCGGTCCAGTCCCGGTTCAAGGCATTTCCCCCTGGACCGGACCGAATGACTTTTTTTTTATATATATTATATATATATATATGTATATATAAATAATAGTATATAAATTATAATATTAATATAGATTAAGAGTGATAGTATAATATATTAATATATAATATATACTCATATAATATTAATATATTATAATTTATAGTAGTTGATTAGTTGTAGTATAAAAATATAAATTATAGAGTCATAATATATCTATATAGAATATTAGTAATAACTTATAAGTAATAAGTGTATTATTATTATTTAATATATTATTACTTAATAACATATAAATTTATAATATACCAATGTAATAGTATTTGTTACTTTTTATTTTGATTATTTTTTCTTTTGCCAATTTTTTTAAGAGTAAGTTTTTTTTTAATATTATTTAGCTTAAATCTATAATAAACACGTAAATTGGGCTGAAAATAATTAAATTTGAGCTAAAAATTATTTTTCATCATTGCAAGATTTTGTATTAAGTTTATTCCATTAAATCAAATTAGGTGCCCCTAGACTAGACCGGACTGCTCCTGGACCGAATTGGACCATACCAATATGGATCGAATAAGAGTTCGGTCCGGTCCAAGGTGGGAAAATTTTTGAACCAAATGAAATCGGTCTACATTTTTTCCGGATTGGATCAGACCATTTACCCCTCCAGTAAAAATTATATTTCTTACTAAAATGTTATTTTACAATTCTTTGAAAAGATTAATTAATTTTTTAATAAATTAGAAGTTTCTACGTAGTAATCTATGAAACTGCTGCATGATGTACGTGCTTTCGGTTCATCATGTGATAAGGTTTTATCATAATTTCCTAAGTAAAAAAATATTTTTAAATAACCATTTGAGGTTTTCAAAATTGTAGGCATGCACTAGTTTCCTAATCTCAGTTGTTTGAGAAAGGAAGACTGAATATTTTTATTCCTACAAATTTTGTTTTTCTTAACCAGGTTATAAAAGTGACTCGTTGCATGATGATCTCCAGAATTACGAATCCCCTGAAATTAGTCACTTTCCTCCTCCAAATGGCACAAGAGCATGAATAGAACCGTGGTGGCTTCGCCAACTTTATGATGGGTGTGCCAAGATTAATCTCTTGTTTCCATTTGATGTGCCAAAGGTAAGAGAAGCTCTCCTCAGCCCACCCTGTTTAAGAAATCGATGATGCTTCATCTTTTTCATTACAAGACACATTCATTAATTCAGATTAATATACGATATCAGCTCATCATTGCCACGCGGAGCAATATTTGCAAGAATGGGATGCTGTCTCTCTCTCTATGGGAGACCGTTTCTTATAATGTTTCTATCTTCCTTTATTTCTGGACCTTGTCGACCTTTGTAGTTTCCTATGTGTTTGGATTCTACCTATGGATCTGCGTCAACTGGTGTAACTTACACTATGACGAAGCCTTCTCCTCTCTTAGGATTGCTGATTACAAGGGCTTCACAAGATTTTACATCAAAGCTGACGGTGATCTTGAAGTTTTCACCCTTGCAGTTGTCGCGGTATTGATTCACTTTAATTTGCGTTTCAAATTACTCTATTTAGTGTTTGTAACTTTTATCTTCCGTATGAAAAACTAATTTAATTTGTTATCAATTAATGAATTCCTATGTAAAACCCTACCATGAAAAAATTCATAATAAAAATAACAATCTCACGAAACAAAATGTTGTTTCTTGATTTATAAGAAATTCAAAGGTTAATTAAGAGAGCCAATTGTATTTCTGTATATGATCAAGTTGTACAATACAATGTCCTATTTATATTTGAACAAGGCTAGATAAAGAATGAAAATACAATAAATAATATAAGTCAAAGTTACTAATTGATTTACATTATTTATAATAAGCTAAATATGATAGAGAATGTGCTAGAATATCATGAATATATTTTATCATAGATAAGTATGGTAATATCTAACACTCCCTCAAACTTAGAAATAGTGATGATGACAATATCATCTTGAGTTTGAAAATAAAATCATGTTTCCAACCAAGTTGATGGGACTCGGTGAACATGCCATCCATATGATGTTATAATGAGGTTGGAACATAGAAGTAATGTGCCTTGTTGAATATAATGTCAAATGAAATAACAATCAATCTCAATATGTTTGGTGTGCTCATGAAAAATATAGTTATGAGCAATATGAATAGCATTGTAATTATCATAGTAAATGGGAGTACAAGCAATCTAAAAAGCACCCATGGACGAAATACTAGGTGAGAGCGAGAGCGTTGGGTGATTTCCTCCTTTCAAATCCTTTTGTTTTAGAAGGTGTGGTTTTCTTGGGCTTTCTTTTCTGGGGTGGTTTCATGCGGTCAAGCAGCTAGGGTTGGCATTTTTTCAGTGTTTTTGGCCCTTCTGATGGCCTTGTCATCAGCAAAGAAAGCTGGAAATGATGATAATCTGGTGAAATCTTATGCTTCTGCAGTCTTAAAATCGGTAGAGAACGTTTCATTCAAAATCTCGTTGCGGTTTCTTGTGGACATAAACTGCGAGTTGGGCTTTATTTTTTCTGAAACAGAGATGTTAAAAGCGGTGGAAGAATACAAGTTTGCTATTGTTATGAAATTTATCCAAGTTCGGTCTTCTTGATGTCATCAAACTGAACGAGATGAAAAAGTGGGGTTTGGTAGAGATTCTAACAATCAGCTTTATAGATGATTTCCATGTTTTAATTCAGGTGAAGAATGAACGTGAGTTTGTGCATGGATGGGCACGTGAAGGTAGAGTCATGGAAGGAAATTCTTTTTAGTTGTTTAAATGGATAAATGACTTTGATTTACATAAAGAATCTCCATTGACTCCTCAATAGATTTTTTTACCAGGATTGTCTATGCATCTTTATCATCGTGATTGTCTTCAAATTTTTGCAACATGTTTTGACCATTACCTTGGAATGGACAATGTGACCTTGAATCGGTCGAGAGCTATGAGTGCAAGAATTTGCATAGAGGTGGATTTGACTGTGGAACCAGTAAAAGGATTTTCGATTGTAGTGTCACTTACAAATTGTATTTGGCAAGAGGCAAGATACGAAAAAATGGGTTTCTATTGTATGAAATGCCATAGACAGGGACATGCGGCTGTGGTTGTAGGGTTGGGGAGAGACAAAAAGAGGATGGGAAGCAAAAAGATAAAAAAGTTTGGCAGTCGAAAAATATTAAAACTAGGGTTGGTTCTTCGGGGACTAAACATGATTTGTAGATGGAAACGAACCTTGAACTACCTGATGGTAGGTTGCAGGTCACACGAGAGGATATCAATACAAAAGTGGTGCAAGTAGAAAATATTGTTGAAGCGCCTAATATTATAGCTTAAGGAAATATAGCGAACATTGAGAGTGTACTTGTGTTAATGGAGGCAGAGATGGTGAAGGATCCTTCCTAGGATTCAGAGAAAATAGCATAAAATCAAAACGATGTTAGTGATGAAGAATGTGAGAAGGTTTGGTGTGATGAAATAAATGAAGTGGTTCCAGAGATAGTACAGATGCAAGCCAATGAATTTTCCAACATGCCAAGGACTCTAGTTTCTGAGCCGAAGAATGAGATTTTTTTATAATAGATTACAAGAGGAATTAACTATAGGATATTCTTCGGGCCGAAAGGAAGGAGAAATCACTGGACTAAAAGGTAAAGAGAAGGCCTATGATTCTAAGGGAGCTGATAGATCGAACACGGAAAAAATAAAAAATACATTAGACAAGATTGTGAGGAAGTCCCAATGGGTTCATACCCGAGCGCAAAAACTGAACTTATAATTGGCAACATTTTCTATTGTAATGTTAGAAGGTTGGAGAGCTCGAAGAGGAGACTAAAATCACTAATTATCAAGAAGGATGTCAATTTATGTGCAATTGTAGAACCTTTTGCTGGTGATAACCGTTCGGTTGCTATGGGTTATTTTTTGAATCTTAATTATTTTTGTTTCAATGAGTCAGTGGGTGGCAAATTGTAGATTTTCTGGAAAGAGCTGAATGAGTTTTAAATGGTATTTTGTACTTCTCAAATGATATCAGGATGGTTGGTTTTGGCGAATCAAAGGTTGTTTATAACCTTTATTTATGCTAAATTTCTTTACACTGAAAGAAGAGATTTATGAGAAGAATTAGAGAATTGATAGTTGAATAATGTGGCATGGATGGTGTTGGGTGATTTTAGTGCTATTCACATAGGCTTTGAAAGAATTGGTGGTCATCCATGACCATTAATTTCTATGAAAGAGTTTAAAGATTGTTTAGATAAATGCTGTATGTTCAAACTTCAGAGTAGTGGGCAGACTATGTCATGGTGTAATGGCCATAAGGGGGCTAATAGAAGTTGGGCAAAGCTAGATAGAATGGTCTTCAACAATACCTTCTCTAATCAATTTGTTTCGGCTCAATTAGTCTATTTGAATAAAAAAACTTCGGATAATTATCACAAGGTGTTTAATTTGAAGAGGCCTTTTTCATCATATCGTCCAATACCTTTTCATTTTCAAAATATGTGGTGTTTGCATGAGAATTTTTTAGACTGTGTATAGGAAGCTTGGCATAGATAAGAATCGAGTTCAGGCTTGCATAAACTGGCTACAAGACTCAAGAGAACTAAGCTTGATTTAAGAGCATGGAATAAGAATGTCTTTGGTAGGGTTGATGAGAACCTAAAAAATCTGGAGGAGAGACGGGAAATTTTAGAAAATCAGCTGAATTGGGATATTCTGAAGATGTCGAAGCAGATTATCTACTGACTAATATGGAGATCTGTTTGAGAAAACAAAGAGGCAGTTCGGTCAGGCCAAATTACTAAAAAGAAGTGGTTGACGGAAGGAGATCAGGACACTAAGTTTTTCCATTATGTGGTTAATCAAAGGCACAATAAGGCACATATTTCTCAGATGGTTCTATCGGACGGTACAACACTTGATAATGTTGAGTCTGTCCACCTGGGCTCGACACAGTATTTTCGAGAGTTCTTATCCACGTCGTGTGAAGTGGAGCAAGCTAAATTATCCAATTTGATTGTTCCTGTCATTTCCAAAATTGATAATAATATGCTGTATTTTGAGCTAATAGAGATGGAAGTGAAAGAAGTGATTTTTTTTTAATTTCTCAACAAAGTAGTTTTGGGCCAAATGGGTTTGGTTATGGCTTTTCAATAAAGTGTTGGGAGGTCATTAACGAAGATGTTATTGACGCAGCTAGGGAATTCTCCAGGGGTTGTCCTCTTCCCAGGTTTTTTACATTCTCTTTTATTGTTTTGATTCCGAAAGTGCCTGACCCTTCTAGTTTTGATAAATTCCGGCCTATCAGTTTGTGTTCAATGAATTATAAGATTTTTTCAAAATTTATTGTCTCGTTTGACTCGGGTTATTCATAAGTTAGTCTCTCATGAACAAGGTGCTTTTGTTCTGGGGTATAGTATTTTTGAAAACATTACGCTTGTCCAAGAGATGGTGCACTCTCTTCACAGGAAAATTTTGGGTGGAAATGTGATGTTGAAAATTAATCTGGCTAAGGCCTATGATAGAATTGATTGGAGTTTTCTCTTGGAGGTTTTTAACTCTTTCGGGTTCTCCAATAATTTCTGTAAATTGATTGGTGAATGTATTACATCTCCATAGTTTTATGTGGTGATAATGGGACATTTAAAGATGTTTTTCAATCTGCTCGGGGATTTGGTAATGGGATCGTTTATCTCCTTACCTTTTTATTATTATATAGGAAGTGTTAACAAGGTTTCTTAGAAAAAATCTTGAGAATGGTCGGATTCAAAGATTTACTCATCCGATGGGGGCACCTTTGGTTTCTCATTTGTTAGATACTGATGACCTGTTGATTTTTGCTAATGGGGGAAAAAGTCTATTAAAATGCTTGTTGAGATTCTTACCATTTATGAAAGGTGATCGGGTCAAAAGATTAATCGTGATAATTCGGCTATTTTTCTGTCTAATTCTATAAATCCAACTCGGATGCGTGATTTGTTAAGAGTTACAGTATTTAAGGAGGGAAAATTCTCAGTGATTTATTTGGGCGTGCCACTTGTTTCAGGGGACTGACATCTTGTATCATTGAGCCACTAGTTGAAAAAATAAGGAAAAAATTGGCGGGCTGGAAATTCCAATTGCTTTCACAAGGTGGTCGTTTGATTTTATTGAGACGTGTTATCTAGTTTACCTCTACATATCCCTTCGGTGATTAATGTTCCGAATGTGGTTTAGATCGGATAAATTCCATATTGATTAATTTTGTAGGGGTAGAAGGGGAGGGAAGGAGGAAATTGCATTGACGATCATAGTCTAAACTGAGATCGAGGGTGAGAGCACAAACTTAGTCTCCAGATGGCTTCCACCATCGAGGGCCCTCCTAAGCAAGTTTCCTCTACGATTAAGTCACTCTGTGATGAAAAAATACACAAAGCTTCAATCTCAGTCTATCTTGCAAACTATTAGATTCTACACTCTTGAAACAATCATGAGATGATGTCATCATAGAGTTTATCATTATTGGGGAACACCCATCCTTCTCGACTCCCCCTGTCGCTCCTTTTTGTACAGACAAAACCACCAATGGTGCTGTCGAACAAATGGTCTTGCATCCTTCTGCTTTATCAGACCGATATGTTTTGCATCTTTCTCATTCGCAGACACTCGTTAAGATTGCCTTCCTATGTTGCTTGGTGGTGACAAATGAACCAATAGCGTCGAAAATGGGTTAGACTGATGCTTCAACTCTCCTCTTGAGCCCGAAAGAACCACACTGCTATCTTTGGACTTCCAAAGGACAAAACTCTTTAATAGGCCCATACCCAACCCACCACCATAGCCTCCTTGCTTGATCCACCCTTTCCTCCTCCAGACTTTCTTTATTTTCTTGGGCTCCCATCTTTTGGCCCAAACCCATTATAAAACCCAACTTTCCATCAACCTTATTTAATAAAAAGCCAAGTTTATCCTTCCATCCCATTAATTCAGAATGTAAATTCCAACGTGTCCCTTCCACTTCTCCCTATGTTTTCCAACACCTTGTAACTCCAACCATCACCATAATTTCACCAAGTTCTATTCCTCTTCCCCCATTTTTTCCCCTCCTTCCTCCTACCATCTTCTGATAAGATAACCTCTTTCATATACTTAGCACATCCAAAACATCCGATAAGATATTAGACTTTTTTTGGGCCAACAAGTCAATGGGACAAACAATCAACGGATGACATTGTGGACATAGTGGTAGGCGAGTTTGTGGGCTTGAGAGAATAAAAATACAATCTTACTTTGGCCGGATAGGGTATAGAATTTGAATGGCAAAGCGACAAAAATAGAAGATGAGTCGCATGTGACATGATGCAAGTGGACGACAAGAAATCGAGAAGAACATAGGGAATCGGTTGAGCGTGGTGGTTTGTTGATTCAATAATTGTATAAGATCTATAGTGCATGAGATCAAATCGATGTGCACTAAAAGAAAATTATTTGCCTAGGGTCTATCCATCTTGAGATTAGTCAAGAGATTATTCCTGAACACTTGGTATTAATAAAAAAATAACAAAATGAAATGTAATTAAGAGATAATAACTTGCATTTGTGAAAATCAAACTATGCAATAGAGGACCCTATTTATAGTTGAATGAAGTTAGAAAAATAATAAAAATAGAAAAAGAAGCCAAAGAACACTAATCGATATACATCAATTACAACAAGTTAATATAGAGTACTAGAGAATAAGACATATTACCACAAAAATATTCTAAACTATGCATGGTAATATTCTAACATTTATATAAATATATAGAAGAAGAAGATGACAATTTCCCCAACTCCAGAGAAATTACTATGGTTGTCCTACTAATTAGAAGGAAATTGTTTATTTATTTAAATTGCCCTGTATCTTTCATTTAGTATTTGCTTTGTAAGTGGAGTAATTATTAAATAGTTTTGGGGTACGGAGATGTAGCTCATAAGATGCCATGTCGTTAAAAATGGTGTGTTGTAATATGTTGATAGTGTTATGTCATTTGCAATCCAAAACTATTTACTAATTTTCCCTATTAATGAAATTTCTACCTACCCCTTTCACTTCCCCGACCATAATTTTTCCTGCATGCACCAACTTCTATTTTACTAGGGGTTGGAGAATAGTTCTAATACTTCTTGCAAACTGTTTGACATTAAGCAACTGTATGAGAATTCTAGGAGAGATTGAACCAGCCTTCGATTCTTTTCTTTGTAATCGCCAACCCATATTGATCATGCAGGTGCCATGGAAATGGAGGGAGGATCCTGATTGGCAGCGGGAGAAGAAGATTGACCCGGAGCGGTCGAGCCACAAAAGATGGTTTCCCAGCAAATGGATGGCAGGTTACAGGTACAAGGACCCGTTGGAAAGTGTGAAGATTATTGACAAGTTTGTCATTCGAAGAGAGAATAGGCCAGCAGCCAGTACCAGCGAAATAGAATAACCAACCTCATAATTATGTTACTACTACTTGTTATAAACGATGTTATGTCAATCAGCTCCATACTTATACAGAGTGCAACTAATCGCACTTTTATTTGACCTTTAGTTGTTGTTATCTCAAAGACATCTTGTTTTACATGTTGTCAACTAGGTCTACTATTGATGGAGTCTAATAACTTTTCAGCCTTATTTATTTTTAATGATGAAATGAGATGAGATAAAAGTTAAAAAAATAAAAAAATATTGTTATAATATATTTTTTAATATAATTTTATATGAAGATTTGAAAAAATGATTTTAAAATTTGAAAAAGTAAAATTTTTTATTATATTTTATAAAATATTTGAAATATTATAATAATGAATTTAAGATAAATTTTTAGTTTTTGGTTTATCCCCCAAAACAAACCAGCTCTTCATATTCTGTTATAAAGAGCTTCAATCTCAAGTGACATATTTTGTATTGGTGTGGCTCCAGCCTCCCCACCTTTGTTTCCGAATTGGTGGGATGCCAATCTCTTTAAACGTCAGTCAGATTCAAGCATGAGATCATACAGTATGTACTTAAAAGCGGTAGTCCTATCTATTTCCATGGCATGTTAGCTGTCACCGAGGATAGAAGCTATGTTTTGCCAAAATTTTGAAAGTAGGTGCCCCAATTTCTTATCCCCACATAAGCCGGGTTTTATTTTTGTTCACCTTAAATTCCCAATATATATATATATATATATATATATACACATACACACACTCACACAACAGTGGCACCAAAAAACTTTACATTTTCCAAGCTAGTTTTGAAAATTGAATTGGTACATATAGATATCACCATCGAAGGCAAGATCAAGATCGAATATCCACCATCTTTTGAGAACTTTCATAGGCAAATAAAAAACTTGTCTTCCGAGGCATTCCCTACGAAGGGAAAACATAAAAGATGAAAAAAGAAAAAGAGAAAATAATAAAGGAGGTGTGCTAAGGTAAAAGCCCATTCGCAACACCTACAACAGAATTGTGAGGTTTGTTGTTAGGTAGAGATGTACTGGAAAAGGTACATCACAATTAATTATGAGAGAACATGTATGTTGAAATGGTTGTTATTCAGGGAATACAGTTTTACCTAAAAGCATTTGGTTTTGGGGCACAACATCTCAAACCCATTAAATGTTTAGTTCAAAGCAACAAGATTTTTCTCCCCTTAGTCCATTAGATAAAATATTGTCAATGATTTAAAGTAGGCTTAACAGTATCTGAGAACTTGCTGGTCGAAATTATATGATGGTTCTGAATACTAAAAATAATTGTCTCAGTGCTTTCTTGTACATGGAAATCAAAAATGCAATCTGATCTAACTTTTTGATGGAATAACTTAGGTTATCAAGCTAATTGAAAAAGTTTAAGGCAATAAAGCATGATGAAAATCGTTTAAATGATGCACAGGATATCTATTCTGAACTAGTGAAAAAAAAAAAAAAACTGAAACATAACCTCTTCACAAACAATCATCTGTGGATTTTAAGATGACTTCACAATATGATCAAGCGGACAATCTGCCCCAAAAACCGAAATGACTTTGTTGCTTCTTTTAAGCATTTGTTTTTCTCATCACGAGTCCAGTGCTGCATTGAAGAATTTCAAACATCAGGCAAAAATAAAGAAATTCACCTACTTAAAGCTAATTGCAAACCAATTAGGCAGGGAAGGCATTGGAATTAACCTCTCCAAGCATGTTCAGCTTCTCACGGATGGCACTCATCAACCCTGGCATATCCTCCTCCCATCTGTAAAACTCCATCTCCCTTCCTTCTAGGAGCTTCTCAGAAACCTAATAACCAATAGTAATATATATTTACATATATTTTCAAGAGCATGAGATATGTATCTTAATTACAAAGTTTAAATTAACACCATCCACCAAACATTCTGTGAAAAGAAATACACATCAACTAAAAATTAAGCAATTGCCTAAGAGTCAACAAAGGACTAGTTTAAAATTTGAGATAAAGGAAACATTGGGATCATACACATCCACAAAAGTGAATGCCTATAAGGAGATCAACTCCAGTAAAACATCAAGCATGCATCAACGCCAGACAAATGAAAGAGCTGAACCCCCTCCAAAGCCTATAATCATTTTCAACATTTGATTATTTTATTAAGTTCTGAGGACAATCAAAGCCTATTAAGAGATCATGTCATCCAAAAATTCCATCATATATACCTGTATTGGTCCTTTTTTTTTTTTTCATTTTTCTCCTCATAATTGTTTAATGATCTACAGGAAGTAACCATATTCCTCCAGTGAAAAAATACGAAGCCTGCAACATGTATATATAGGTCCAAGGTAAAGATTCACAGATTCATTCTTCAATATTCAGAAGTTTTTCGTTCTATCTCACCATAAGGTAGGATTTCGCAATCAATGTTGGTTGATTTAATATGGTTTTCCAAATTTTTTTCTTGCGTAATCCAGTTAGAGCAGGTAACTTTCTTATATCCAATTTTAATTTTTAGCACAATATATATTAAAGTCAGCACATATTTCTAATGGATTTTTCTGCACGAGACATTCTGATTTGATCACAAGCATCCCACAGAGCAGGGAAAAAAACACCAAGGAAGAGAGCATAGGCCTCCCCACCCTGAAAAAAGAAGTAGAAGCTACTTTCATCGTCTTTCATTCAGAGGTGGGTGTAGCCTGCTTAACTGAATATTAGGATATGATTTTGGGATGTACATACGCCAAGACTACTCAGAAAAGCAATTTAAAAGGTTCAGTCTTGTATGCGAGTTGAGTCAAAAGCAATTGCATAAGGTCAGAATCCGAATTGCATAAGTGTCAGTCCATAGTTTTATTCTATACAGGAACATCCCCAAATATTCCCAAAACTAGGAAGTATAATTAAGAACATAAATTCACACGCACCTGCCTTGCTATCACCTGACCTCCTGCAATATGTGAAAAATATATGTTGTAGAAATGGCAAAGGAACAACGGGGCACTCTCCTCTGCAAGTTTGTTTAAATACTTGGCATAACAAACTCCCGGATTGCTAGGTTCAGGAACAACTAACCCTGTTGTCTGATCCAATCTAGATCTTTCGCAAGACCTTCTGATCGTTCCAATCCAGTTTTTCTGAAATAGGCGTCTGTAATCAAATCAAGCATTAGATTCTCACAAGATTTAAGAACCATCTATGCTTATGTTGCTGCGTCATTGAACGCCTAGAGACTCAATACGGAAATGCAGTAGAGAAACAGAACATAATCCCCGTTTTAGTCATATTCACAAGGGTTTGACGAATTCCAATTAGTTTACTCATATATGATATAAGCCTCTAAAAGCTAGATTCCTCTGCTTTGCCAAGGAAGCATATGATAACCCATAACCATCCAGGATAATAACAAGCAAACCTTACATCATAATTGGCTAAAACCACTAGCACATGCAATTTCAAAATAAAAGGTTTACAGGCAACGTCACCGGATTCATCAACGATGCGCTCCACAGTATCGAAGACGAGCTTGCTATCAACTAAATACTTGAGGTACCCATCCAAGGTCGGCTCCCATGTCGCTCCATCAACACCACCATCATCATCATCCGATGCCAAATTATCCTCCCCTTCTTTACCGTCTTTACTAGATGAATCTTGGTCTTCGTCATCGTCATCGTTGCTGCCCTTGTTAACCCTTCGGAGTCTCATGGCAACGAACCTCATCTCTTCGGTAATGCCTTTGCTCTCTCCTGGGTACAGCCTCCTGTACCTCTTCCTCCTCCTTTTCAACGGTGGAGCACTAGTCGTTGCAATCGCCGGAGAGGGAGAAGAAGACAACGAAATGGACGAGGAATTTGAGCAACACCAATTAGGGCTCTTCCAGTCCCCATTCTCTGCTTGTTCCGCCCGTACATCGAATTCGCTGCAACTCTCGTTGAACTCAACGGCGGTGGAGATGGTATTTGTCGTAGAGGAAGAAGAAGAGCTTGTCGCATGGCCGTCTCCATTAACGGCATCGTCCTGGAGGTAAACGGGACAACGGTAGTCCGATTTCCCCTAACAATGCCTGCCTGCCCGGCCGCAGTCTCAGGGCAAAACGCCAACGTCTACTCGGAGTCGAGGTCTAAATCAATTTAGCAATTTACTCCAATTTCGAGCTTGGGCAGGTTTGAAACTAAAAAATTTTCAAACCCTCTCAAAAGCTTTTTATTATTATTTATTATTTATTATCTATTTTTATTATTTTTATTATTATTTAATATTTTATTATTATTTATTATTTATTTTTAATTACTATTTACAAACACTTTTAAATATTTTCAACGTTCAAACGATGTTCTGTCGTGGGCTACTGTAGTTTGGCGTTTGGTGTTTGGTGTTTGATTAGGTTGTGCTACTTGACATGGCGTTCCTTTTTCCTTCAAAGGAAATGTTATTCTTTCCTATTTTGAATTCCTTATGAGATTTTCATTTATTTTTACTTTTTTAAGTTTGTTTTATATTATTTTTAATTATGTATTTTTAAATAATATTATAATTTTTATTTAAAATATTAAAAAATATGAAAAAATCATATAAAAAAAATAACATCTTAAAATGTTTTTTAAAAATATAAAGAAATGACAATATTATTTAAAAATATTTCATTAAAAATTATAGTAAAAAAAAAATGGGAATCCATAGAGATTTCAAAGTCGAGACATTTAGCAACGTCCTTATTTTAAAAATTATTTAACAACTCTTTTTAAAATTTTGTTTGAAATTAGAAGCTAATACTATTTTATTGAAAAAATAGTATAAAAATTGTAATCAACAATATTAGAGTGTGCAAGTTGCACATACTCTACTTTAAAAAAGAAAAGAGATTCTACCATAAAAATTTAATTTTTTTATATGAATCTTATATTTCTGTTGTATTTTTCAAATGGTGTGCGCTCAATTTTCGCAACTTATATCTAACATTACTCAATTGTAAAAGATTAGCCAATGTAATAAATTATATTTGACATAAATGCTCGTGGGTTGCATTTTATTTTTAACACTAGGTTAAAATCGTAGTTAATTACTACACTGCCACCAAAGTAATAAGCACCAGTATTGTTGCTTTCTCTTTTCAAGTACTTCCACCACCTTTGAATTCCTAATCAATGTAGGCTTTGCCTATATGAGTCGAGAAAAATAACAATGAAAGAGAAACAAAACAAAAGAACCGTTCGGTGTGAAGCAAGCACACAGATGCCCCGCAAAGTAATGACAGTCGGAAAACTAATAAGAAAACCCAAAAAAAAAAAAAATTGTTACGAATGGAGCAAGATGGCTGAACAAAAACAGGGGAAACTGATCTGAGATTATGAATATATATGATTTATTTACAAAAAAATTAGTATAAAAAATGTTGTGTATTGGACAATGATTAACACCACCATGTCCAAGGGCATCATCTCAGGAGGTTTGAGTATTCTGATAAACAGGCTAGCTGTCAAACTTGCCCAATGAATTGTAATCAGAACTGTCAAAATTTGTCTTCTGCAGCTTCTATGCTTGTGTTTAGTGCTGTCAAACACCACATTCAAAACCCAGCTCCAGAAGTTGGCCATGGTTAGTTCAGCAAATTTTAAGCAAAGAATTCATAACAAAAGCATCTCTTCATGTACAACGCGCTTTCATCTTTCGCAAAAACTCTAGCGTTTCTTTATATGAAGGATCGGAGGGGCTGATCGGTTTGCATGAATTAATATGATCAGTTGACTCTAAAACCTGTATGAAAGATAGAAACATATAAGTGAAGAAATGATGAAGAGACAGACAAGTACATATAACATGAATTCCAATGGAGGATATCTAACAAGTGCTAGAGGTGAGGAATAAAAAGCATGTAGTGATATTGAACAGCTAACACTCTAATAGCAATGAAACCTTAAACTTATCCCCAATTTTTTTTTTTAATAAAAGTAAATCTTCTTACGTCTATATTTGTAGACTGCATTACAGACCTAATTGAAACATTCCCGTTTCATGGGTAAATAAATTGAGTTTCAGATTCTGAGAGCTTTTTATTCATAAGTTAAGAGTATTTTGGTCAAATTTATTTTAAAATGGGAGTCTTTCTATCTTTTCATTGTTTGGACTGCAAAGAAATCTAATTTTATAGATTGTATATAGCATTGCCCCCCTTTTTTTAACAGCACCAGGTGTCCAAGACAACTAAAACAAGTCTATGAGTGATGACTGCAAATAGAATTTTTATTTATTTTTAATGACATGTTTATCATCGTCATACTTACAACAAGTTCACCAAATCCAGGATAGGCAGACTCAATGGGTACTATTTCCATTCGGAAAGCCCATCCCCCATAACCTTCAACAATTGGAGTTACCTTGGTCTGCAAAACAGTCACCAACTACCTCTTAAATTTACAGTGAGAGACACGGGAATGAAACAATAATATAACTGGCAGTGGACTACCTCGCAGAAACTGAGAACATCAAGCATCCCTTTCTTATGAAGGTGTCGAAAGAAGTCATTGAGTTCTATTAATCTAGGAGACCCACTTCTTAGCTCCCCTATCTAAGAAACAATACAAGCTAAATGCTATTATTATCAATTCAGTCTTCAGATCAACTTCAAGTACAAAAAACGTTTAGTCTCTAAAGACAATATACTAACATTGGGGGCAGGGCGAAACACGAGGCCCATTCGCCAAGGCATGTCTGCTAGTTTGCTGCCAAAATGTGGACAGCTATAGAACACCTGAATCAGATTAAAACATTGGCGTCATATAGAAATAATATTTTAAAGATGATAGAAGGATCTGCAATGTCCGAACAATATTGATTGAAATCATACCACTCCAATGGTGTTGTTCACAAGGTTATCAAAATTCTCTGCCTTGGCTTTATACAGTATCTGCTTGACAACCAACCCTCCCATGCTGCACACAGGAGAAACTCAATACACTAGGATTATATAATACACTAGGATTATATAATACACAATACACACACAAAATGTAACATATAGAATTTCCGTGAAGTCACAGAAGTAAAATCAAATTCATGCTCTCTCTAGAAGTGTTAGAACTTCCAGCAGTGTGCAGGATTAGTTCATTTTCCATCCTCTACTAGTTCCCCATAAACTTTATTTTAAAGCAAAAACAATACAGCAGTCCAAAATCACCAACTTTCAGAATGACTTATCATGATTAACTACACCAAATCCACTTGTTTGGGACATAATCAACAGGAAACTTGAGGATGAAAGTAAAACCAAAGATGCCCATCTGAAAGCAAGATCAATTTTAGATGTGAAACCTCCCTAAATATGTTATGTTACCATATCAAAAGAAGGGGAAACAAAAAGAAACTTTCAAGCAAGACTATCTTTTGTGCATGTACTGTGCACCTTTCATAATGTGCATCTATTTGCAACAAATTACAGGGAAAGAAAGATTCCCTAATCAAATAATCATGTCACACATCAACCCTATAAAAATGAAGAAAATGTCAAGAACATACAGTAAGAAAGAAAATAAATGAATGTGCACAGGCTGGCATGAACCACTATCCTTGATTGAAAAAAAAAAACCTGTGAGTCACAAACACAACGGGTCGATTCCCAATGCCTGCAGCAACAAGCTTCTCAAATAGCATGGAGCTAACTTCCTACACATTTACAACGGAAGCAGATAAAAACAACCATCAGTAGGAAGTAAATTATATATGTCAACAAGCAAAGTAGCAGTGGGAACTGCAGATTCCATAGGTACATGAAGGAAATCTGAAGATCATTTTCACTATCAATAGAATCACATAGGATAGTCTAGATTGACTAGGATGACATTCATTAAAGATATATATTCCAGTCATGGAAACATTCCCCTCCATGAATTTCAGTTAATAAAAAGTATGAAAACAGGTAATCTTAGGTCAAATCAGGTTTCTTTTTATACCTACCTTTGGTCAAGTCAGATAACAACTTTTTTAGGCTATTTTTATGTAAAAAATGTGCAAATAAAGTTAAATAGTTGTATTATTCAAAATTATAAACATTGTGGGCTTTTCTTGTAATACTGGGCCGCATTGCGTGTTTTTACGTATACAAGAATGATGTGCCTTTTTGTATTATTGGGCCCCCATTTGAAACAGGCCCGGACCAATATGGACCGACCAGACCGATAGCTAAATGTCCAGACCAGTCCACTAGGGGTGACCGGTCCAGTTTGGTCTGGGGGGATGATGGACCAAAGCTTTCGGTCGATCATCGCCCCCGGACAGGATCGATTTACACCCCTAGACTGCAAATTAAAAAAACGGCACTATTTGGTGGCACAAGAAATAATTTTCCTATATCTTAAATTCCTAGTAACACCACATAATGTGCCTTAAACAACTCAAATGGCATAAAGATGATTCTCAAGTGTCAAACCTGAAGAGGCAGGCTAGCTCCAGACCATTTCGTAAGATTTGTCTGCAAAAAACAACAATTTTACTTCAGATGCTAAATAGATGCTAAAGAAATAAAACTTCCATAATCAACAAAAGATTAAGGACACAAATTTTCAAAAGCCAACTAGCGACAAAATGATTTCTTTGTTAAAAGAAGAAATCAAATTACTATCTGACTCAAACAAACCTTGTATTTGATGGTAAACATGCGAGCTTGAGGGAAGTCAGATGAAAGCCATTCACCTGGCCAAAATGTTCCTAGCTTCCCTGCTTCCTGATCAATCTTCTCTACCAACCCAGATGTAGTTGAAGATTTGTTGTCAGCTATGCGCCAAGACCTATAAGCCCCACCACGGATTCCATGAATAAAAACAACATCTAGTAGAGGTGGTTCTAGTTGTGAGCCACTATTAGATACATCAACAGAACTAGAGCAGTTATCATCATTTCGAGGTGGGTTTACAGACGTAATCTCACTGGCAACTGTATTAGCCTCAGCCAAGGAGGATTTCTCCCTTCGAACAGTGCCTACATCTACATCTTCAGGACACTTCCAGTGAGGCATTTCAGGATTGATTAAAAATACCATGTCACGATATTGGGGACATTTCTTACTTTTGTTCGAAGTGTCGGGAAGATTTCTATTTACAGATTCTCTGTCAACTTGGTCATTGCAAAATATATTTAAAAGAGTGGCCCTAGCATAACTTTGTATCTTAAGGTCACTGCAACCTGGTATCTTTCCATTTGCACAATCTTCAAGCCATTTACACCAAGTCTCATCTGCCAAAACATGCTTCTGAACTTTTGGAAGAAGTGAAAGGATTGTTAACAGCCGAGCAGCATGCCTACGAATATGAGCTGTGGGCGGAACACGGACGCTAGATGAATCATTTGTATCAGATGTAGCTGTTTCATCAGGACCATTGGGAACCCTTTCCTGTGCTTCAAATGTTTTAGATGCATCATAAGCTTCAATTGCAGCAAGTTTCTCATAATCATCGCTTAACAGAAAACGTCTAAGCAAGCACAGAATGCCAAAAGCAGTTATTTTTTCCTGACATGTGGAATCTTCAGCACTAATTTCAGTCAGGGCTTTGATCCCTTTAAGGGTGGCCAATGCAGAATCTGCTGCATCAAACTTACCCGAACTATCTTTTTTAAGATTTTTAAGTGATCCCATGAAAGGTTCCAAAGACAGAAGATCTAACAGTGGCAACGCATCTACAGAACCAGTGGCCAGCTGGTTTCCGGCTAGATTAACAACAGAACGCGCTAATTGATTAGCAATTTGTGCAGCAGAATGGATCTTAGATTGATCAATTTGAGTCTGCAAAAGTTAGTATGATTCATGAATAGTAAGAGATACTGAGGAACAAAATAACTTGCCAAAAACATTGGAATAAAACCGACCAAAAATTAGAATTCAGGAAATGTAACGAGACAAAGTGCCGCAATGCAACATCATTTTTATGTCAAATAACTAAAAACGAGATCTCAAACCTTGGCTTTGTCACTTTTAGGCTGACTGCTTTCTTTGACAGATGATGTCTTGTTGGAAGCCAGAATTTCAGATAGTATAATAGCTAACCATGCTTGAGAAATAGGTACAGTAGATGGTCCATAATCTTCAAGGATACAAGAAAGGATCTTTATGGCAGATGATCGTACAGTGTCAGAGGAATCTTTACCTAATACCCAACGAAGCAATATACCAGACCACTTTTGACTCTCTTCAAGAGATAAATGCATGTCCCCAGTACAAAGCAATTCTAGTGCTTTTGACAATGTGTCCTGCACATGCTTATGCATTGTCATTCGTTTAGCAGTGTCCCTCAGTAAATGAAGACCCTTCTCCATCACTATTTTTTTGGCCTTGCAGCTTCTCTCAACCGAAACCATAAAAGCAGACAAAGCAACCTGGGCTAAAGGAATGTCCTCATTTTTACTTGCCTGTGAAACAGTAGAAAGAAGACTAAAACTCCAATCTGAAACAGAATCACTTAAGGACAGATTGCAATCCTCTAACAACAACCTAGCCACCAAACTCCCATGCCATTTCACAGATCTCTCAGATGCCACTAAAGCAGTCATGACAGCGTGGCCATCTTGATCCAGTTCTTGAATATGGGACCTATTCACCTCTGACGCTGTTGCCCAATTTGCTAATGCCCAGGTAGCGAAAGGTACAGCAACATGTTCACAATGCAAATCATCCCAGAGACCAGGAACAACAGCAGAAGCCAAATTTGTTTGCAGCAGTAAACCATCATGCCTATTTTGCAAGACAAAAACTTGAGAAGTGTGTCTAGTTGATTCCTCGTGACTAGCATCACAATGCCCCAACTTCATAAGTCCGCTCCTCCTGGAAAGTCCCACAACACTAGTACCTCCAAGAATTTTAATTCCAATTCCTTTCAGTCCATTTCCGCCATCCTCATCATCTTCCTTTCTATCAGCCTCATCCAAATGCATTCCACCTTCCTCAACGACTTGAAGGGCTGCAGCAATATCTCCAGTTTCAGCATTCCCTGGCAGAGAGGGCTGAAAAGATACCTTGTCTAAACCATCACAACTGGAGGTGACCATATCCATAATGGCAGCCACAAGCATGCTCCTGCCTTTCAAAGAATCAGAAACATCGAATGAACTACGTCTTGATTGCTGCTCCCAAAAATAGGCAATATATCAATTGTAAAAGAAGACTCAAAGTATCAAGGCAACTGTGATAGGGATGATAGTTTGGTACAATCAAACAAAACAGAAATGACTGGAATGGTAATTATATGAATTCACTTGGAGACAAGTGAAGATTGAAGTGCAATATAATATATTTTGTCCAGGCTCTCCATGTAATCCACCACCAGCGAAACATTTCTTAAAAACAGTGCTGGACCACATTTTGAGATTCGCCCCAAGCTCAACAAGCAACTCACACTATCAATTACAAATTGCCCCTTTCCTTCATATACTTAAATAGACAAATTCAAGGTCTACTTTTATATATAAGCCTATTGAATGCATTTGCGACTAAAATTTTGATAGCTGTAAATTCAAAACTATTATCTCTTCTTTTTTTTATAAGTAATAAGATATATTTTATTCCAAGTAAATAGACATGGCCCAAGTACACAGGCAGTATACAAATGAGAAACACCTATTTACTAGCTGAAGTTGAAAAAACCAAATCAAAACATTACAATCATTCCCATTCCTTACAAGATTTTTCACCCAAAAGCAAAACGTGCTATTCAAGACCAGTATCTCATTTAGGACAATAAGATGATGCTGATACTTTTGTATTCTGCAATCAGATTGTAACATTTCTGCCTGAAGAATAGTGCACCAAATTTTCTACACTAAAAAGAAGAGCGTGAAAGCATATGAAACAGGTATAGAACGTCGAGAATGCAATTTACAGTTCACTAAGCTTCACTACGGTGAAAGATTGAACTAAATAAAACTTGCGTTGATTTTTCAATTATTCGACACGCATCCGGAAGTACTTGAGACGTATAGACATGAATATTTAACATTTCAACACAAAATAGCCAAAAAACAACTCACCTGCTTGGACCGCTGAGGATGACACGAAAAAATGAACCTCAGGAGATTCGGAATTGCATGAGGCCTCCCAATCACAGTTGTGCACACATTAGGATCGGCAATCAAGTATGCTAGCGCTCTCGCGGACTCCGCTTGGGTCCCGCAACCATCCCTGGGCACCGCCACTGACTCAAACAACCAATCCACGACAGCCCCACCACCGGCCCCGACGATAGCGGCCCTACGGGACGCATTAGCGGCGGCAATGTCGGCGAGCAGAGCCGCAACCCTAAGCTCGAAGCCCGACCGGACCTCATGGTTGGCCGAGGACAAGACCGACCTCAGAGACTGCCACAGAATCGTGGCGGCCACACCGGTCTGTTTAACGTGATGGAAAAGCTTCTTGCAGGACTCGCCGGACTTCTGTATGGCTTGCTCGGCGCCGGCGTACAATGGATTGGGGGATTCATGTTCGGACTTGTGGTCGGAGAAGAGAAGGGCGTAGGAGGCGACGAGAGCGGAAACGAAGGCAGCGGAGATGGCGAGGATGGAATTGCGAGAGAGGGAGCGTGTGGGGAGAGGAGAAAGACGGTTGACGTCGTGGTCACGATGGATAATTGGCGGCTGCAAGATTTGTTGGGTGTTGATAAGAAGGTTAGGGGGTTGAGCTGAGTTTTGGGATGGAGGTTCGGAAGAAGAAAAAGGACGGGGAAGAGGGAACCGAAGATAACGTCGGGTTCTGAAGCAGCAACGAAGCATAATTTCGGACCTTCGGTTGCCTTTCAAAAGAATGAACTACAACGCAGAGTTATGGGGTCCGGCCGATTAATTTCTCGGGAAAATGAACAAGGAAAGAGAGGGAGAGAGAACAATGGTGAGTGGTGTGTCTTCGTCTGGTGGGATATTCGGGGGAAGAAAAATGTAAGAAAGTTGCAGACTGTACGGCTAATTCCGATTTGTAGCGAAGAAGATGGTGAGGCTGAGAGAGACTCAGAGAGGGAGAGGGAGAGGGAGAGATGGCAAGGTCGGTCCGTCTCCGCAAAGGAATTTCCTTTGGGAAGATGCGCACCTTTGTAAAAAGAGTGGCAGAGTGGTATAATTGTAAGAAATTGATACCCTGCATAAAATTATTTAGGAAAATAAATAATATAAAATTGACACATTATTAGTTTTTGAAATTAACGAACGAAATTTATCAGTTGACTCTGTCCCACCACTAAATTATGTAAATGACTCCACTACTATTATTTTAAATTCTGCATAGTGACTTACATAGTGACTTGTATAGTAACTTCAAAGCTTATAAATAGGGACTTCAATTATAATGAAATTCATAAGAAAAAATAGAGAGAGAAAGAAAGTTTCAGTTCTTAAGAGTTTCAGAGAGAATTTCTTATTTCTCTTTTGCAATAGTAGTTCCTTTCTTTAAGTTTCATAACACGTTATCAGCACGACGGTTCTACCAATTCTGAAACTAGTGGCCTTATTCCTCTGTAAGTTTTTCAATATATTATTTGAAATTTTTGATATATTTTATTGATGATTATCTGTGTGAATTTATAAATATATTTTCTGAGATACACATATTTATTATTTATATGTGTAGAAAATGGCAAATCTTACAAAATTGGAATTTGTTACTCTTGATATATCTGGGAAAAATTATTTATCCTGGAAATTTGATGCTGAAATACATCTTGATGCAATGAACCTGAGAGAAACTATTAAAGAAGGAAATCAAGCATCCCTGCAGGAACGTGCTAAAGCAATGATTTTCCTTCGCCACCATCTTCATGAAAAATTGAAAACTGAATATCTCACAGTAAAAGATCCCTATATTTTGTGGAATAATTTAAGGGAGAGGTATGAACACCAGAAGACTGTCATCCTCCCAAGAGCTCGTTCTCAATGGATGCACCTGAGGTTGCAAGATTTTAAAAGTGTTAGTGAGTATAATTCCGCACTTTTTAAAATAAGCTCAGTATTAAAATTATACGGTGAGAAAATCACTGATGAAGATATGTTAGAGAAGACTTTTACTACATTTCATGCCTCGAATGTGCTCCTGCAGCAGCAGTATCGAGAGAGAAAGTTCAAGAAATATTCTGAACTTATATCATGTCTTCTAGTAGCTGAGCAGAATAATGAGCTCTTATTAGAAATACACCAGTCACGCCCTACTGGCTCAATATCATTCCCTGAAGTGAATGGTAATAGGTTTGCATCATTCCCAGAAGTGAATGGTGCATCCTTTAGAAGAAATCGGAGGCGTGGACGTGGTAGGAGAAATTATAGAAATGTTGATCCCAGGAGTGATAACATTAAAAGGGATTATAATATACCATATCACCAGAAGTGGTACAATTCAGAGAGGGTTAAAAATCCTCAGAATAATTCTTCAAAGAAAAGTGAAGAGGTGTGCCATAGATGTGGAATGACTGGACATTGGTCACGTACCTGTCATACGGCCAGTCACTTAGCTGATTTATATCAAGCTTCTATTAAAGGAAAGAATAAAGTGCATGAAACAAATTTAGTAAAACCATCAGATGATTTATTAGATTCAGTAGATGTAGATGTTACTCATCTTGATGTATCTGATTTCTTTAATCATCCTGATGGTAGTATTGAACATTTAATTGGAGACGGAAGTGTTCCACTCAATTAATGTATTTTCTTTCTATCGGTAATAAAAGTTTTGTATATTTTGTAGAATCATGGATCACATTGATGAGCTTTTTATCTCTGAGTTGAATGATAAAGATATATGTCTGGCTGACAGTGCTACAACTCACACAATTCTCAAAGAAAAGAAATATTTTCAAAATCTAACACTAAGTAAAGCCTATGTCCATACCATATCAGGTTCATCGGATTTAATTGAGGGCTCCGGAAGAGCTTATATTGTGTTGCCTAATGGCACCAAATTTTGTATTGATGATGCACTATTCTCTTCACAATCCAGAAGAAATTTATTGAGTTTCAAAGATATACGTCGTAATGATTACCATATTGAAACGACCAATGAAGGCAGTAAAGAGTATCTTCTTATTACTAAAACAGTATTGGGCCAGAAGCTCGTATTAGAAAAACTGTCTGCTCTATGTTCTGGATTGTATTATACAAAAATGAGAACAATTGAATCATATGTGGTAATGCACCAAAAGTGCATTGACCCTAAAGTATTTATGACTTGGCATAATCACCTTGGACATCTAGGTTCTATAATGATGAGACGAATTATTGAAAATTCGCATGGGCATCCCTTAAAGAATCAAAAGATATTTCTACCCAATGAATCTCCGTGCTCTGCATGTTCTCAAGGTAAGTTAATTATTAGACCATCTCCCTCAAAAGTCATTGTTGAATCTCCATCCTTTTTACAAAGGATTCACGGAGATATATGTGGGCCTATTCATCCATCAAGTGGACCATTTAGATATTTTATGGTTCTAATTGATGCATCTAGTCGATGGTCACATGTTTGTCTTCTTTCCACTAGAAATGTTGCATTTGCTAGACTTCTTGCTCATATAATTAAACTACGAGCACAATTTCCTAAGTATCCAATTAAGATCATTCGATTGGATAATGCATGTGAATTTTCATCTCAAGTTTTTTATGATTATTGCATGTCAATAGGAATAGATGTTGAACATCCTGTTGCCCATACACACACACAAAACAGTTTAGCTGAGTTTTTAATCAAAAGGCTTCAACTAATCGCTAGACCTTTACTTATGAAATCAAGACTACCTATTTCTGTTTGGGGACATGCTATACTTCATGCAGCATCTCTAATTCGCATTAGACCATCTGCATATCATAAATATTCTCCATTACAGCTTGCATATGGTCAACAACCAAATATTTCTCATCTTCGTACTTTTGGATGTGTTGTATATGTTCCAATTGCACCTCTACAACGTACAAAAATGGGCCCTCAACGTAGACTTGGGATATATGTTGGTTTTGATTCTCCATCCATTATTAGATACCTTGAACCCCTTACAGGGGATATGTTTAAAGCACGTTTTGAGGATTGTCATTTTGACGAATCAAATTTTTCGTTAATGGGTAAAGAAAAGTCGGTGCCTGAAGCACGACAAGATATTACTTGGGATAATAAGACCCTGTCTCATTTTGATCCTCCTACAAATGAATGTAAACGGGAAGTTCAAAAGATTATTCATTTGCAAAATGTTGCAAATCAGTTACCGGATGTATTTACTGACACTAAAGGTGTAGTAAAATCTTATATTCCTGCTGTTAATACTCCAGCAAGGATTGAAGTCCCTGAAGGACAAATTGTCAAAGCAGCAATAGGTGAATCTAAAATACGCCTGAAGCGTGGAAGACCTATTGGTGCAAAAGACAAAATTCCTAGAAGGAAAAGAATACAAAATGAATTTGGTGTTCCTGAAGAACACGTACCCACAATACAGGCCACAAATATAATTTGTGCTCCTAAAGAGCTTAAATCTTCTATTCCAGAACCTCCTGAAGAGGAAACTCTTGAAGAGTATAAATCTCCTAAAAAAAGACCTCCTGAAGAGGTGTGTCATGAAATGTTTTCCCCTGAAGAGGAACAGGTACTTGAGAATAATGTGATCTCAATACATTTCATGAAAACTGGAGAAATTCTGGATAGAAATAAAACTGTTGTCGACAACATATTTTCATATAAAATGCCCCTTGACATTACTAGAAATAATGAAAAAAGTGAGCCAAAAAGCGTCGATGAATGTCGACGTAGAAATGATTGGCCAAAATGGAAAACAGCTATTGAAGCTGAATTAAATTCGCTAGCAAAACGAGAAGTATTTGGACCTGTTGTCCAAACACCAAAGGGTGTAATGCCTGTTGGATATAAGTGGGTATTTGTACGAAAACGTAATGAGAAAAATGAAATTGTGCGATATAAAGCACGGCTTGTTGCACAAGGTTTCCTGCAGAAACTCGGGATTGATTATGAAGAAACATACTCTCCCGTTATGGATGCAATCACATTTAGATTTTTGATTAGTCTGGTTGTTACAAAAGGATTAGAAATGCGGTTGATGGATGTGGTCACTGCATATTTATATGGATCCTTAGACCATGACATATATATGAAAATCCCTGAAGGATATAAGATGCCTGAAGCATCTACAAGTACATCTAGAAATATGTACTCAATTAGACTACAAAGATCTTTATATGGGTTGAAGCAATCCGGACGCATGTGGTATAATCGCTTAAGCGAATATCTATTGAAAGAAGGATTTGAGAATAATCTTATATGCCCATGTGTTTTTATTAAGAAATCAGAATCCGGATTTGCCATTATTGCGGTTTATGTTGATGATTTAAATATTGTGGGAACTCCTGAAGAGATCTCAAAAACCGCTATATATTTAAAGAATGAATTTGAAATGAAAGATCTTGGCAAAACAAAACTTTGTCTCGGCCTGCAGTTTGAGCACTTGCCAAATGGAATTTTTATTCATCAGTCCATGTATACTGAGAAAGTCCTAAAGCATTTTTATATGGACAAATCTCATCCCCTGAGTACTCCAATGATTGTTCGAACACTTGATGTGAAGAAAGATCCATTCCGTCCTTGTGATGACGATGAAGAAATTCTTGGTCCTGAAGTACCATATCTCAGTGTAATTGGAGCTTTGATGTATCTTGCAAATTGCACTCGACCAAATATTACATTCTCAGTTAATCTGCTTGCAAGATATAGTTCTGCACCAACTCGAAGGCATTGGAATGGCATTAAACATGTCCTTCGTTACCTTCATGGTACGGTTGATATGGGATTATTTTATCAACGAGGTTCAAGTCCAGAATTGATTGGGTATGCAGATGCAGGTTATCTTTCAGACCCACACAGAGGTAGATCTCAAACTGGATATTTATTTACTTATGGAGATACTGCCATATCATGGAGATCTATTAAGCAGACACTATCTGTTACTTCTTCAAATCACTCAGAAATCATTGCTATTCATGAAGCAAGTCGAGAGTGTATTTGGTTGAGATCAGTTATTCAACATATCCAGGAAAAGTGTGGACTTCCCATGATCGATAATAGTCCAACAATCTTATATGAAGATAATACTGCTTGTATCACTCAAATCAGAGGAGGATATATCAAAGGTGACAGAACCAAACATATTTCACCGAAATTCTTTTATACTCATGAACTTCAAGAAAAATGTGAAATTGATGTCAAGCAGATACGATCTAGTGATAATCTGGCAGATTTATTCACAAAAGCGTTACCAACTTCCACATTCAAGAAGATTGTGCATAACATTGGAATGCGTAGACTCAAAAATCTTTTGTCATGCACTTTTCAGGGGGAGTAAATGTGCTGATTGTACTCTTTTTCCTTCACTGAGATTTCGTCCCACTAGGTTTTCCTCTGCAAGGTTTTAATGAGGCAATCTTAAAGCACTTGTGGATACATAAGAAGACTGTACTCTTTTTCCTTCGCCATTGGTTTTTCTTCCTATTGGGTTTTTACTTGGTAAGGTTTTAACGAGGCAGATTCCTTATTGGTGGTCATTCAAGGGGGAGTGAAATGAACGAACGAAATTTATCAGCCGCCCCTATCCCACCACTAAATTATGTGAATGACCCCACCACTATTATTTTAAATTCTGCATAGTGACTTGCATAGTGACTTGCATAGTAACTTGCATAGTAACTTGCATAGTAATTTCAAAACCTATAAATAGGGGCTTCAGTTGTAATGAAATTCATAAGAAAAAATAGAGAGAGAAAGAAAGTTTCAGTTCTTAAGAGTTTCAGAGAGAATTTCTTATTTCTCTTTTGCAATAGTAGTTCCTTTCTTTAAGTTTCATAACAGTTTTCACATTATAATACGATTTTTTTCCAATCTGATAATACGATATACATAAACATATTTTTGATATTTTTAAACCCATTAATTAAATTATGAGATATTTAAAAAGTGATGACAATTTTTCTTTCAAGTTATACTATTTTTAAAATTTGCAAGTCTTATACTTGCTGCCAGCTGCACTTGATCCTTAATTTGCATTACATCATGAAAGTCTACATGGCATATTTATCCATTAAGTGTCAGGTATGAGTTTTTTTTTTTTTTTGAAAAGCTCATATATGAGTTTTAATTAAGGGCGGGTTTTGGTTCGTAAATTAGAAGAATTCCTTTTAACTTATTTCAGATTTATTATTATATATTTTTAAATTTTTATATAAAATATAAATTTTAATACAATTTTTTGAAATTTTAATACATATTTTTGAAATTTTAATTTAATTTTTTAAAATTTTAAAATAATAATAATATTAAAAAAAAAACTAAACTCATCTTAACTAATCTCATCTCCTAATCCAAACTAGGTCTAACTTGAACGTTTCATACATTTAAAAAAAAAATTGAGTTCTACTTAAAAAAAGGAATTATGTTATAAAATAGGACTAGGTACTATTAGGGGTCTCAAATCATATCAATGGTGTGATACTTCATATGAAAAATGAATTGTAGGTGGTGTATGGGATCTCACATTGTTTGGGAAGGAGAAGTTTTTGTTCTTTATAAGGTTCCAATGAGACTCCAATTGTATAATTGATTAGTCCTTTTAGAGTATAGGTCATGTGATTTGAGCCTTTCATTAAGGCGTTACAAATAGTATCAGAGTCTATCCCAACCAGAAATGTGGGATTCGAGCCGTGCCACCTATAATGGACAGGCCTGACGAGGACGTCGGACATTTAAAGAGGGTAGATTATAATACCCCATATGAAAAGAAATGGTAGGTAGTGTATGGGATCCCACAATGTTTGGAAAGGAGAAATTCGTACTCTTTATAAGGTTCCAATGAGACTCCAATTGTATCATTAACTAATCATTTTGGAGTATAGACCATGTGGTTTGGGCCTTTCATTAGGACGTTACATCTATAACGCCTCGGTCCCGCGGGAGTCGGAGAGTTACTTCCTATTACAAAACTCACATTTCATCATAATAATTAAAGACTTAAAATTCTCAAATATTATATCAAACTTGATTCTAAAATCACTTTCCTCAATATCATCAATTCTGGAAATACTACGTCACAAAATATAATAATACTTCCTTACTAAATCTTGTCAATACTCATATAAACTCTTTATGATTAATCTATCATTTCTAAAATCATCTCACCTAATGATTCATAATCTGATCCTCTACTGAAATATCCAAATTTATCTAAAAAATATTCAGAGATAAGGGGTGAGTTTAATCACAACTCAGTAAGCGAGTGACATATACCAAAGTGCAAACATGAGTATTTACAAAATACTGTACGCAAAATAGAAATAATTCTCAGAGTTAATATACAGAATAAAACGTATTTTTAAATGTAACAGAGCGATCATTTTTAAATCATATAAAATACAGAGTACTTTTGCATAACTAACTAAGCATCATCATTATATCAAAACAGAGCATTTTATAAAGTAGAGACCATGTTTAACTTCCGTGGCAGGGTTGTGCTAATCCCGATGGTCAAACCAGGCAGAGACAGAGGTGAAACTTTCTCTTATTCGTTCTCGGAGCCCCGAGTGTGTATATAGGGAAGTCCACAATAAATCACTTTGTTTTCAAAGTGGGTGCATTCAGAGATAGAGAAGTTGGTACCAACCCAAATAGAGTAGAGACAGAGCAGAGCAGAGACAAAGTCAGATATATACACTATATCATGCCAAAGGTTTTTAGAGTTATCAAAATAACACATAGTTCCAAAATATTTTCATAAGCATCCTTACATAAATAAAACAGAGTCAAAGCATCCTTATAAACTCAATGCACAAATTTTCAGATTTTCAATATCACTTATTTTTCCACATTTCCAAGAACAATATGATAAAAACTAAACTTATGTTTGCACAATGCATGATAGAAAAACATTTTTCTTTCTTTCATATAAGTTTCATGAGTAATGTAAAGAAATGATTGAGGTTGATTTTTCTCAAGGTCTCATTTAATAATGAAACATGCATAAATTTTCAAAAAGTCAACCTCAATCTATATTTGGTACAAAACCAAGTATAGGAACCCCACTTATCTGAACTTCTTAGTTTTTCAGAATATCCTCAATAAAGTTGAACACAAGTCAATCGTTATCTATAAAAATAAGCATGCACATCCATAAATTCTCAAATCATTTGTGTATTTTTTATATTTAAATCTAAGTATTAAAATCATCAAATTCCTCCAAAACCTGAAATTTTCCTAAATCCTTCAATTCCTCAAATTTTACTTAATGAATGCTTAACCCATATTCCTCAAATTCCAACATCAAACCAAATCTAAATAATTTAAAACCTAAGTCCGGTTCAAAAACATTTGACTTCAAAACGATTTAAATTAACTCACATAAGAATAGAAGGAACCATTTAGAAATCAGGTTCAAAACATTTTGAGACACCGAAGCAATACATAACATTTAACTTCAAAACAAAATAGCGCAACACACTCAAAACAAAAGAAATCCGATATCAAAAAACCCATAAAAGTCCCAAAAAGAAAAAAATCATCAAAAAAATTAAATAAATAAATAAAACTTTAAAATCTAATTAGTTTTAAAAAACAAAAGTACAAAACCGTAATCATGTAAACAAAATTATACTTTCTTAACCACACGAAGGTCTTAAAAACACATCATGCAAAGAATAAAAAGAGATGCAGGGGAATATAACAAAATAAGATAAAACATACGGCAGAGGCTCACTATGAGTGCACAAAAATGCACTCTAAATACCCTATTTAAATGCTAAAATAAAATAGAAAATAATGAAATAATTCATTTTATTTAATTTAATAGTTATTTATCTTGAGATGAATATGAGCATGATTTAATATATTTAAGTCTCAAATAAATACAAAAAAACATGAGTTTAATTCATTAAATAAGTCCCATGAATTTTCACTAATTGCCTTAAACTTCAGTGGAGGTCATTTGAAGTTCCTTGCAATTTTAAGAACCAAGTTTGTAATTATTTTATTATCTTGTAGGTTATATATGGTAGGTGACACAACCTCATATATTTACTTGAAGGCATGGAGCATTTCACTTCATTTTAGTGCACGGCAATAATAGAAAGGAATTCAAAAGAAGCAAGTCAAACACATGCAAGACATCAAGCCTAATAGCCAAATTGTTGACATTTCAAGCTACAAATGGAAGACAAATCATACACGGCAATTCTTCTAGTTGGCAGCAAACTAATTAAAGGCTGGACACATACATGGCACGTTGAGATATTGATAAACAACAAAAGGAATTCATGAGGAAACCGACAACTCAAATAAATCAAATGAAAAGCTAGACACATCTACATGAGAAGAAACCGGCGCCACTTGCACCACTCACATGCCTAATTAATTCAAAAACAAAACAAGCTTAGAGATCTTACAAGGCAATCTGAAATTATTGACCATTTCTAAATTGATAAACAAATTGATAAAGCAGCCACCACATTTGTTACAAAATCATACACGACAACTACTTGTGAATACAAGACAAATCTCCAAGCCACAAGTTGAAATTATCTCAAATGGATAGGAAGCTAACACATGGCAAACAAATGGGGAGGATGGAAGACAAATCATACACGACACTTCAAGCCCAAACTAGATTCGGTGCTTCCAAATTCTCTTCAAACCGACATGATCATTTAAATTGAAGCATAAGACACTTTAAATCTAAAAAGAAACCGGCGCCTACTTCCATTCCAAGTCACTTCCATCCAATTACATGAAGTAACCATAATAATTTCCAGTTTTATCTCAACCAACCAAGACAATCCATACATGGATAATTTCAAGCCACAAGTTGAAATAAGAAGAAAGTGATACATGACAACACATGGAGATTTCAACACTTGGACTCCAATTGCAATCATTTGAAGTAATACATGGCAACACACCGAAACAAATGGAAGGAAACAATGTCATATACGGCACTCCACCTTTTCAAAGTTGAAATTGTTTCACATGCAAAACTCCATTCGGTGCTCTCAAATTCCCTCAAGACAATTGACGTCACTTGCATGTACACTTGCATGCCAACTCATTTGATTTAATGCCACCTCATGCAAGACAAATTAAAGTGACCGAATGCATGTATAGCTGGAACTTAAGTCACTTACATAGCAACATCTATAAATAAACACTTGGAGGCTTGAATGAAAGGAGGATGGGGTGTGCGGGGATGCTTTGGAAGAGCTATTTTGAGATTTTGAGAAAAGAAAAGAAAAATCAAAGAAGAGAAAAAACAATGGCCGGTTCTTCCATATTTTTTCTTAGAGAATTTTCGTTATATATTTTCAATATGTGTAACTAATTTTCTAGTAGAGCTAGGGATGATTTTGTTTATGATGGTATTTGTAATTGTTTTTAATTCATATATGTGAGTTTTAAATATTAAACTCTTTTGTTTAGTCATTCGAAATTTATTATAAATATTTTCGTCACCAAAGAATCTTAAAATTTATTTCATTTATAAATTCAGTCATGCTTTTCTATTGAATGGAATAATTCTTTGATTATGTTTGGTTCAATTGGTTATCTATATTAATTTAATTCTCTGCTGCAATATTACTCTACAAGTATATTATCGACGTTTAATTTCTTTAATATCGATAAAAATTCTCATTCTTATATTGCGACGAATGATTTTTCAAAAGATTACATTTGATTTAAATCTGGTTATTAATGTTTTATCTTCCGATTGAAAAGTTAGACATAGAATTTTCAATTGAGTTATTAATGAATCAAAACTAATTAAAATATCGATTATATACAAAGGATTCTCGATGCTATACTTTTCATCTCATTTTTATACTTTTTAAATTACTCATTTAGTTTTAGTTTACATCACACTTCAAAAATAACTTTTCGCACTCTTTTAAATCTTTTTATTAATTTCGTTACTATTTTTCAATTTCTCAATCAATCTCCTTGTGGAATCGACACCCCAAAATTATATTACAAACGACCATCTTATTCTTTAGGCGTCATCACTCACCGCGAGAGGAAAATGGCTGACAATAGGTGGAGATATGGATGCCAGACAGAGAGACAAAGAGAGGGTGAGTGACGACCGAGGGAGACACGATGCAAGAGAAAAAGCCGAGGGAGAGAAACACGGAGAGGTCGTTGGTGCTTCACTGTGACCTGCTGAACGATGGACCAAAGAACAAGGTCGGTCTCTTCTAGGCTATTCTGATGGTTTTCAAAGTAATAGACTCACGATAGGGGTGTGCTTTGGCTCACGGTGGGGACGAGTGTACTCTGTTTTGAGTATGAAAAATAGGGGCGAATTTTCTTTGGTGTTAACCGAAAGGCATGAGGCTCATGATGGTGTTATCCGGGGTGGGTTCACGGTACTTGGGAAGGGTTGTTAGGTGGTGGTACCAATTGGCTGTGACGTGGTGCATGAGGGTTCGTTTATGCGGTAGTGAACGGTGGGGGAAACGGAATGGCTGCAGTTGTTCTTGGTGCATGACAGTGGGAGAACGAGAGAGAGAGAGAGAGAGAGAGAGAGAGAGAGAGAGAGAGAGAGAGAGAGAGAGAGAGAGAGAGAGAGAGTGCTTATGTTGAGAAGGGACCAAGAAGGGTGAAGGGTTGGGCAGTGTTTGAGTATGGTGATCCAGGGGTGGTGCAAGGTTGAGTAACACGTCGGTTTCTACTCGATGATGCATGATGGTACGCGAAGAGGGATGCAGCATGCTTGGGCTTTGTTGCTATGTTTTTGAGTGTGAAAAACAGAGGTTTACGTAGGTGGCTTGCTTCGATTTTTCAGTGGTGGTCATAGGGAGTTTCTGGGTGGTGTGCACGACTGGGGCAACATGTGCATGGGCAAAACATTGGTGGTTTCTAAAGGTGGGGTGGTGACAGAAATCCCTCGGCATCGCTACTTGGTCGACTGCTGATTGCCATGTAGGGAGATGGGTTTCAATGGAGGCTGGGCTATGGCTATGTGTAGGTGCACCAAGGCAATGGTGCAACGGTAGTGGAGGAACAGTTTTGCGGTGCTTGGCCAAGAGGTAGGACTGCTGGATCGAGTTTCTGCCTATGAGATTCCATGGAAGCTGCGGTTGTGGTATTTTCTAAAGTAAGAGGGTCGTTATTCTTCTATAAATAAAGATAAAAAAAAAAGGAAAACCTTAAAGATAAAAGTGTAAATAATTGAATGAATATCATATGCGAACTGTTGCCGTGAAAGTTGTGGAGTGGGATTTGAAACGTGCATGGAGTGGAAGTTGAGTCATGTATATATAGTGAACATGAAGGGGACAACTAGCAAGTTTTGCAACAAAAACTTTTCACCACGCGTTACAATATCCCTATATATCTAAATTTATAAATAAATAAAAAACAAGAGTTTTAAAATATTAAAGAGAAAAGAACTCTAGAATATAGTAACTAGAAACTCTAGCCATTTAAAATATATAACAAATATTTAAAACAAAAGATAAGTTAAATTCTCGTAAAAATATAAATAAATAAAACAATAACTTAAGAATTGAATGCAATTAAAAAAAAATTGAAATACTCCAAAAGACTTTTTGAACATATAAACCAAAATTTTTATAAAGCAGTTTGGTGTTGAAGCGGGATGTTATAAATAAGTCGTGCTTGTGTCATGTCAAAACATATATATTATATTATATAGATCAATCATAATCCGACCCATTAAACTTATCGTGTCAAAATCTCAAACCATAATACGACCCGTTAAAATAACGTATCGTGTCATGTAACCCGTTATAACCCATTAGTAAATATTACGAAATAGATTAACACGACACAATATGATCCGTTTCAACCTGTTTATATAGTTGAGTTGAATATACTTGAAATTAACCCGTTTGACCTAATTAAATTTAATATAATTTTATATAAATGTTAAAATCACAATATCTATAAAAACAATATATAACATCCTGCTCCGACATCAAACTGCTTTATAAAAGTTTTGGTTTGATATGTTCAAAAAGTCTTTTGGAGTGTGTCGAATTTTTTTAAATTACATTACATTCTTAAGTTATTGTTTTATTTATTTATATTTTTACAAGAATTTAACTTATCTTTTGTTTTAAATATTTGTTATATATTTTAAATGGCTAGAGTTTCTAGTTACCATATTCTAGAGTCATTTTCTCTTTAATATTTTAAAACCCTTGTTTTTTTTATTTATATATTTAGATATATAGGGATATTGTAACACGTGGTGAAAAGTTTTTGTTTCAAAACTTGCTAGCTATCCCCTTCACGTTCATTATATATACATGACTCAACTTCCACTCCATGCACGTTTTAAATCCCACTCCACAACTTTCACGGCAACAGTTCGCATATGATATTCACTCAGTTATTTTCACTTTTATCTATAAGGTTTTCCATTTTTTTTTATCTTTATTTATAGAAGAGTAACTACCCTCTTACTTTAGAAAATACCACAACCGCAGCTTCCATGGAATCTCATAAGCAGAAACTCGATCCGGCAGTCCTACCTCCTGGCCAAGCACTGCGAAACTGTTCCTCCACTACCGTTGCACCATTGCCTTGGTGCACCTACACATAGCCATAGCCCAACCTCCTTTGAAACCCATCTCCCTGCATGACAATCAATAGTCGTTGCACCAAGCAGCGATGCCGAGGGATTTCTGTCACCACCCCACCTTTGGAAACCAACAATGTTTTGCCCATGCACGTGTTGCCCTAGTCGTGCACACCACCCAGAAACTCCCTGTGACCAGCACCGAAAAACCGAAGCAAGCCACCCATGTAAAGCTCTGTTTTTCACACTAAAAAACAGAGCAACAAAGCCCAAGCATGCTGCATCCCTCTTCGCGTACCATCATGCATCACCGAGTAGAAACAGCCGTGTTACTTAACCTTGCACCACCCCTGGATCACCGAACTCAAACACTACCCAGCCCTTCACCCCTCTTGGTCCCTTCTCAACGTAAGCACTCTCTCTCTCTCTCTCTCTCTCTCTCTCTCTCTCTCTCTTTCTCCCACTGTCATGCACCAAGAACAACCGTAACCATTCTGTTTCTCCCACTGTTCACTACCTCACATGCACGAACGAACCCTCATGCACCACGTCACAGCCAATCGGTACCACCACCTAACAACCCTTCCCAAGCACTGTGAACCCACCTCGGATAACACCACTGTGAGCCTCATGCCTTTAGGTTAACACCAAATAAAATCCACCCCTGTTTTCCATACTCAAAACAGAGCACACTCGTCCCCACCGTGAGCCAAAACACACCCCTACCATGAGTCTATTACTTCGGAAACCACCAGAATAGCCCAGAAGAGACCAACCTTGTTCTCTGGTCCGTCGTTCAGCAGGTCACGGTAAAGCACCAACGACCTCTCTATGTTTCTCTTCCTCGGCTTTTTCTCTTGCACCGTATCTCCCTCGGTCGTCACTCACCCTCTCTTTGTATCTCTATCTGGCGTCCATATCTCCACCGGTTGTCAGCCCTTTTCCTCTTGCGGAGAACCTCTGCCATATGTTTTATCTTGTTTTGTTATATTCCCCTGCATCTATTTTTACTTTTTGCATGATGTGTTTTTAAGACCTTCGTGCGGTTAAGAAAGTCTAAGTTTGTTTACATAATTACGGTTTTGTACTTTTGTTTTTTAAAACTAATTAGATTTTAAAGTTATATTTATTTATTTGTTGATGATTTTTTTTTCTTGGGACTTTTATGGGTTTTCCGATATCGGATTTCTTTTATTTTGAGTGTGTTGCGCTATTTTATTTTGAAGTTAAATGTTATGTATTGGTTCCGTGTCTTAAATTGTTTTGAACCTGCTTTCTAAATGGTTCATTCTATTCTTATTTGAGTTAATTTAAATCGTTTTGAAGTCAAATGTTTTTGAATCGGACTTGGGTTTTAAATTATTTAGACTTGGTTTGATGTTGGAATTTGAGGAATCTGGGTTAAGCATTCATTAAGTGAAATTTGAGGAATTGGAGGATTTAGGAAAATTTCAGTTTTTGGAGGAATTTGATGATTTTAATACTTAGGTTTAAAAATAAAAAATACGTGGATGATTTGAGAATTTATGGATGTGCATGCTTATTTTATAGGTAACGATTGATTTGTATTCAGCTTTATTGAGGATATTCTGAAAAGCTAAAAAGTTCAGGTAAACGAGGTTCCTATGCTTGGCTTTGTACCAAATGTAGACTGAAGTTGACTTTTTGAAAATTTATGCATGTTTCATTATTAAATGAGAACTTCTGAAAAATCAACTTCAGTCATTTCTTTGCATTACTTATAAAACTTATATGAAAGAAAGAAAAATGTTTTTTATCATGCATTATGTAGACATGAGTTTAGTTTTTATCATATTGTTCTTAGAAATGTGGAAAAATGAGCGATATTGAAAATCTGCATTGAGTTTATAAGGATGCTCTGACTCTGTTTTATTTATGTAAGGATGCTTCTAAAAATATTTTGGAACTATGTGTTATTTTGATGACTCTGAAAACCTTTGGCATGGTATACTGGTTTGTATCTAACTCTGTCTCTGCTCTATTTGGGTTGGTACCGGCTTATATGTCTTTGAGTGCACCCACTTTGGAAACAAGGTGGTTTATTGTGGACTTTCCTATGTGCACACTTGGGACTTCAAGAACGAATAAATGAAAGTTTCACCTCTATTTTTGCCTAGTTTGACCAGCGGGATTAGCACAACCTTGCCACGAAGGTTAAACATGATCTCTGCTCTGTAAGATGCTCTGTTTTGATATGATGATGATGCTCAGTTAGTTATGCCAAAGTACTCAGTATTTTATATGATTTAAAAATGATCGCTCTGTTACATTTGAAAATACGTTTTATTCTGCATATTAACTCTGAGAATTATTTCTGTTTTGCGTCCAATATTTTGTAAATACTCATGTTTGCACTCTGGTATATGTTTTTCGTTTACTGAGTTGTAGTTAAACTCACCCCTTATCTCTGAATATTTTTCAGATGAATTTGGATATTTTAGTGGAGGATCAGATTATGAAACATTGGGTGAAATGATTTTAGAAATAATAGATTAATCATAAAGAGTTTATATGAGTATTGACAAGATTTAGTAAGGAAGTATTATTGTATTTTTGTGACGTAGTATTTCCAGAATTGATGATATTGTGGAAAATGATTTTATAATCAAGTTTTATATAATATTGGAGAGTTTTAACTCTTTAATTATTCTGTTGAAATGTGAGTTTTGTAATAGAAAGTAACTCTCTGACCCCCGCGAGACCGGGGCGTTACACAATAACACCAATTATAAGTTTGAATTACAATTTAAACAATAAAAACATTGCAATTAAAATTTTAACAATTTTACTTTTAAGTATAAGAATATAATTGTAATTTTAACTTTCTTATCGTGTTATAATGGATTAAAATAGGCTAACCTGCTATCAACTCGTTAAGCAATTGTATCGTAATGGGTCAACCCGTTTTGTCTCGAAATCCGTTAAGACTAAACCCTAACCCGTTATTATCGTGTCGTGTTTGTATTGAGTTAACGGGTCATGTAACATATTGTCACCTCTAATCACTACAAGAAATTTTAATTTTAAGGACGAAATTTGTTAGGTACAAATTAAATTTCATCCCTAAAAGTGATTTTTAGAGATGAATTTTAAATTTCGTCCCAAAAGTTGAACGAGTTGCAAAATTCTTTCAAATGAACAAAAATCCGTTCAAACAAAACATTTGGTGACGAAACAAATCGTCTCAAAAAATAAAAATTCATTCGGACAAATAATTATTTGTCTGAACAGGATATATTTGGAGGAAAATGTGGTGGGAAAGTTGCAAGCACATCCGGACAGGAAATATACTGTTTGGATGGTAAATATGTTGGAAATTAGATTTTAATTGTTTATCATCATTAATTTGTATATATATATTTTTTATATTAATAAAATTTTATTATTTTCAAAATATAAAAAATGTGTTTATATTACATATTATGATTTATGGAGCATTTAAAATATTTATAAATGTACAAATTAATTTTATGTAATTATTTTTGAAATTTTATTTATCTTTTTATCACGAGTGGTATATAAAATGAGAAAAACAAGAAATAAACATTATTATGAACACCAAAATAAAAAAACACACTAATTACATCTCAAAACATATAATATTATTCGATATAATGCATAAAATAAATATTATATAAAAATACTCCTACTACTTCGATATCAAATCTATGTCCTGCTGAATAGATTTGATATGTGTTTCTACTAGGGCTGTAAAAAGATCGGATCAGACTGGTGGACCGGGCCGGACTGGTTGTCCCAGACCGAGACCGGACCGGACTGAATGAAATTCGGTCCGGTCCGGTTCAAATTTTACATAGACCGATTGATTCCGGTTCGGTCCTGGTCCAAATGATTTCTCCCCCTAGACCGGACCGGACCAGACCGAACCCCATATATATATATATTTATATTTGTATATATAAAAATAGTTTATAAATTATAATATTAATATTAATATAAATTAATATATAATATATATTAACATATAATATATATTAACATATTAATATATAATATATACTTTTATAATATTAACATATTATTATTTATTGGTTGACTAGTTGTAGTATAAAAATATAAATTATAATTTATCTATATAGAATATTAATAATAACTTATAAGTAATAGGTATATTATTATTATTTAATATATTATTACTAATTTATCACTATTTACTATCATATAAATATATAATATACTAATATAATATTGTTATTAGTTATAATTTACTAACATACTTAATATATAATATATACAAACATATTAATATATATGATATACTCTTATAATATTAACATATTATAATTTATAGTAGTTAAATTTGGGTCAAAAAAATATTTGATCATTATAGAATTTTAAATTAAATTTAGCATTAAATCATATGGGGCACCCCTGGATCGGACCGGACCGCCCCTGGACCGAATTGGACCGGACCGGTATGGACCGAACTCCTGTTCAGTTCGGTCCAGGGTGAGAGAATTCTGGGACCGAATAAAATCGGTCCACAATTTTTTCGAACCGGACCGGACCATTTACACCTCTAGTTTCTACATCATCTATCCTCCTCATATTGCAGTCCTTAGCCTTTGTTACCATGTGGGTTGCCACTCTTTCTAACACACACTCAACCACATGCTCTATCACTGCCTCCAACTGCTCTAGTGTAAATCCTTTAGGCTGGCTCTAAGCAGTCTGGATAGCAGTACTAGTAGTGGCAGTAGTCAATCCTGGAGTCCTCGCATAAGGGCACCCTTTGCTCTTGCTAATATATATCTTATTGAGAGCCCCTATCTAAAGTTCTTTTTTCTCACCCACCCCCACTTTGTAACTCTATCTCGGAGTAGGAGGCCAGATATCATTAGTCCAAATAGTAGACTGCCTCCACTCTGATATCATGACTTCTGTCTGATATGGTAGAAAATATACAGTGCCAAATCGATCGGGTCTCCCCTCACTATCCACACCAGAAGTCATGCCCGATCCATCCCAAAATCTGTCTTGTACTTCTTCGGGTCCACGTTGTATCCAACTATCAGATTCAGCATTCTGAAGAATGGAGTGCAGTCAACCTGTTTGATGACCTTCACGTCATCATATGCAGGAGCCTCGGGTATTGCAGTAGCCCACAAACCTGATCGTATGTGAGACCATCATCAGGCACATACTCCTCATCACTATTAGGGGCGATGAGGATTCGGCCTCTGCGTTCGCCTTGGCAGATCTAGACATTGTTGATGTGGACGGATGAGGATATGCATCCAGCATGTAGGGGATATACAAAATACCTTGCAATCACCCGAGGAGAGAAGGTGATGTTGACTCGCCGCATCATCAGCACAAATGATGAATATCTCCAAGTTGTTCTTCCAATTTACAATAGAATTCGCTTACCATATCAGGATATGTGATCCCCTTATGCAAGCAGATCGGAGACCATCCACACTCCATGAAGTCATCCAAGGTGATAGTCCGCTATACTAGAACAGACCTCCACACTTTGTGAAGCCCATCTATGCTCTGTGAATTCCCTCCCACTCTAGCTCCCTGAAGTCATATAAGGTGATGGGATGCTCTGCTAGACCAGACTTGCAGATGGAAGTAGCGGGAGCAGTGGGAGCAGAGCAACGAGAGTAGTAGGAGTGGAGGCAAGTGGAGGTGTGCTGCTACTCCCAGTCATCTGATCTCTCACACGCTTTCAACCTCTGTCTATCATCGTATACTATTCAACAAACAAGTGATGGAAGAAGTTAAACAAGTTTTTATCAAAACTCAAAATACCTAAATGAAACTAAAACGTATATCGAACTATTCTATTTGGCACTTACTCGTTTGGAAGAAAAATAACTCGTCTGAACAAGTAAGATACCCATTCGAAACAGGATAGGTCATCTCCTACATGTCGTCCGGATGGGGTTTATTCTCGTTCGGATGGAAACCCCTGCGAAGAGAAATGGCTGAGTTAACTTAGCCATTACTTTTTATCCATAAAAATCAAATCTATTCAAACCAAATCAACCCTAGCATCATTCCTAAAGGTCTAAAATAATGAATACTAGGAAAAACAAATACAAAGACTACGAAAAATGGGTTGGATTCGAGTTGAAATCTTCAACCCTATAAAAATGGGTGTTCATAACCCATTTTCAACAAATATGAGGGGTTAGAGGGACTATACCTTATATATTTTATTGTAGATGATGATCTCAGTGAGTTTTAGGGTGATTTTCGTTCGAATAGTTGTGACTTTTGAAATCAATCGTTCAATGGAAAAATGAGGCGTGCGGCGAGAGCTGTGTTATATATACCCTAACACTCACTCGGATGAGCAAGTGGTCGTTCCAAACGAGTAATATTGGACAAAAGGAGCATATGTTCGAATGGAGATAGGAGAGTTTAGGATTTAAGCAAACCACTATCAATTTAGCTAGTTATGACGATATTATAATGTACCATATGACACTAATAGTATTATAAAGTATTTAGTAAAAAAAACTAAAATGGGTCTTTATAATATGCATATACTATACATAACACTAAGATGATAGTATTATATATAATAAGTATTTATCAAGTACTTCGTATATACTAGTATAGATTAGTTAAAATATAAGTATTATACTATCCTTAGATTAGTATATATACTTAGATTACTTAATAATTAGTAGTGTCATCACATGTTGTTCAATACATAAGCTAACTTCATTATCCTTATATTTTAATTCATATCTAATCCGTTTTGAAGCGTCCGAACGAAAAGGTTTTCTGTCCAGACATATGGGGTAGCTGTTCAAATGCCAATTGAAGAGTTTGGGGTTTAAAGTTTTGAGTATTAGTTCGGGTGGTTATGATGACACTAAAAATTACTATATGACACTAGTAGTATTATAAAGTAATTAGTAAAAAAAAATACTAATATCTTTCATATAATAGACTTACGTATTGTACATATTACTAATATGATAGTGTTATAGACAATACTTATAGTGGTTAGTACTGCGTATATGTTATAGGCAATAAATGATTTTCCAGCATATGGGAACTTGTCTGGATGGAGCACAAAAATTAAATTAGCTTATCCTGTTTGTAATAAAGATACACAGTCCCAATGGTTAACAAATAGAAGAAAATTATGTCTCATGGACCATCGTTGATATTTACCTAACAATCATATATGGCGTTCGAACAGGGCAATGTTTGATGGGAAAACTGATCGAAGGTCAACACCGCCAACACTGTTTGGTGATAATATTCTTATACAACCACTCAAGATTCCAGAAAATAAATTTGGGAAGGACGCACGAGTGCGAAAGAGGAAATGAGATGCAGTGGAATTCAATTGAAAAAAAAAGTATTTTCTTCGAGTTGCCATACTGATTTACATTGATACTTCGTCATAATCCAGATGTCATGCACATTGAAAAAAAAATATGTGAAAATATTTTGGGTATTCTGATGTCAACAAAAGGGAAAACAAAAGATACAGTTAACTCCCGTAAAGATTTAAAGGAGTTAGGAATAAGATTGAAGTTGTATTTACAATATAATGAGTCTTGAGCTATTATGCCTCTTAGATGGTATACATTATCAAGCAATGAGAGAAAAAAATTTTGTGACTGATTATTGTCAATCAAATTACCTGATGGGTATGTTTCGAATATGTTTAAATGTGTGCGAACATATGACTAAAAGATAACTGGTCTTAAAAATCATGTCTGTAATGTATTTTTACAGAGTTTGTTGGCAATTGGTGTGTGTGAGCTTACTCGAGATGTTCATACAGCTCTCACAAAGTTATGGGCATTCTTTAGAGGCATTTTTAATAGAACATCAGAAGTTGATGCATTGTTAAAAATAGAGGCCGAGATCGCAGTGATATTATGCAAACTAGAGAGTTTGTACCTGCCTTCTTTCTTTGATGTAATAGTTCATTTGACTGTTCACCTATACCTCGTGAAGCTTTAGTTGCTAGCACAATTCAATATAGATGGATGTATCCTATTTAACGTTTTTTAGGAAAACTTAAGCGAAGTGTGGGAAATAAGGCTCGTCCAGAATGTTCGATTGCAGAGTCTTACACTGAAAATGAATGGCACACTTTTTGTTCAATGTATTTTCATGGGATTGATACCGGATTTACGAGACCGGATCGAAATTAAGGTAAACAAATGGGCGTCTTATTATTGTTTAATGTATTTTTACAAATTGTATGTGCAATGGGTGCACAGGAGGGCTACGACTTGTGTGTACGAGATTTTGATAGAACTCGATGGTATATCCTGAATAATTGTGCAGAAATTGAGTACTACTTGAGGTTAATAATGAATTTACGTATAAATGAAATAGTTGAGGTTGATAGTTGAGGTTGATAGTTGAGGTTAGTATTTTCATATAAATTAATATTTCACATAAAAACATGCAATGAACTTTATAACTACTCAGCTTTGGTGGTGTAGTTGACACACAAAAGAAGCATGGAAAGGAATTCGCCTCGTGGTTTGAACAAACGGTATTATTAAAAAAATTATATAGATTCTATTGATATTTAATCTTATACTAAATATATTTATTAATGTAGGTTCTATTAAAACATGCTACAAATTTCGATGAGATCTTATCAGAACTTTATGCATTGGCATGTGGTCCGGGCAAGAGGGCTATTCAATATTCGGGGTGTTTGGTGCGTAGATATAGATTTCACACATGTGATAGAGAATGGCATACAAAAATTTAGAATTGTGGGTTCATAGTCGAAGGGAGCTATAGAGATGATAACGTTGACTTCTACGGAGTTGTAGAATATATTATAGGGTTAAAGTATGTGGGAGGTTATATTGCCTAGTTGTCTAGATGTACTTGGTGGGATGTTTCAAATTCTAGATTAGGAGTGCGTAAAGATGGAGATTTTATAAGTGTGAATACATCTCGGACCTGGTACAAAGACGATCCTTTCATTCTCGCCTGCCAAGCGAATCAAGTTTTTTATTTAGATGATCCAGAATATGGGAACCCATGGCGAGTGGTGGAAGAGTTTGCACCAAGAAATGTATATGATTATATTCTAGAGGCAGACGAACCACATAAAAAATTTGATAGTTCGACAAATGAATAAGCATATCAAAAAAACAAACCAGTGATCAATCTATTTGTTGACCTAAGTCAATATGATATAGTCCCACTTTGTAAAGAAGATGTTGCATTAGAAGTGATTGAGGGTGGAATGTCGGAAGAACATGAATCGTCTGACGTGTCTAGTGATGATGAAGGGGATTGATCTAGCACAACTGATAGTGAATGAATTAAAATAACTTTGTAAGTATAAATTTTATAAATATCCACAATATTTATCTGGTGATATATTTAATTCATTACAATTTCTAATAAATATGTCTTCCAAATGCAAAACAGTTCGTATGTCATATCTACTCCCACCCATTATTGACTCCCCTGCACATGATTCATTGGCCAGGTATTTTATCAAATTATAGTATTTAACACATGAGTTAATATATATTTACCAAATTATATACATCTGTTCTAATTACTGTACTTGTAGTTGTATGCTAGCACTGAAGGTAAGATATCACGAGGGGTGTCTACATAGATAAATTCATAAAAATAGGTAAAATTAAAGTTGATATATTAGAGGGTCACACCGGTGGGCACAATGACTCACAAGCATGACTTTCTACTTATATTGGTGCCCTCACTCATACATATGCTCCAATGTCAGCAACCTACTGGGTTAATGTTCTTGAAGATGTGAAATATCACATAAAAAATTGTTGCATAGTAATGAGCTACATCCCAATATACTAAATATAAATTAAATTTAATACTAATTGTATTTATACTAATTACTTATAATTTTTTTAAGGATGAGTTTGATCTAGATTTTAGTCGGTGAGAGCATTGATAAGCAATTGAGGAACTGATGTCGGATGCATTCTGGAGGTATAAAGGTCGGTGCCATGCACATTTTGAGAAGTTCAGCACTGCTGCAAAAGCGCGTCAAAATCCATTCCAAACAATACCATCGGCCAAGTGGGAGAAGATTTGTGATGTATTTAAAGATCTTGCTTATAAAGTAATATTGCATTTATCTTTTTTTTAATAGAAAATGATATATGTATTAGAATTTGAAACTTATAATCTATTTTTTTTTAGCATCAGAGTGCTGTGAACAAAATAAATAGATTAAATTTAAAGATACATCATCGTGCGGGTTCTCGGTCTTTTCATTGTTTGCATAAAAAAAGGCCAGTGCTATTAGTTTCGGTCTCATATTAAAATATGCACTTCTCTCATTCAAGTTTTAATATAGTTTTTCTTTTGCAGTAAACTGAAAGTTCTATTGACTTTGATTTAACCCATTTATATGCTAAAGGACATAAAAATCATGATGGTGTTTGGATCAGTCCTGAAGTTGAGACAAATTATATAAGTTTAAGAATATTAAGTCAAGTCTAATACAATATTCTTATTATTTATACTAACTTTAATGATATTTTTTTTTTGTAAGAAAATATGAAATCTCTAAAGGATGCTACTATAGATCTATCCAATGAATCATTTGTCAATGATGCTCAAATCTTATATGAAGTTCTTGAATCACATCCTGGATATTTGAGGGGCTTAGGGTGTTGGGTGAAGCCATCATTCAGTTCATCATCCTTTTCTAAGGCTAGATCCAATGAAGATAATATTAAGGAGTTAGAGGTAGCAAAACTTGAGACAGAACGATTAAGGTTCAAGAAATAGGAGTTGCTGACCAGATTAGATAAAATAACAAAGTTAGAGACAAGAATAGAAGAGAGACTAGAGTCGAGGACTAGAGCAATGTTTGAAAAATAACAGAAGATGTCCCAAAACGCTATGCCACCATTTATTATTCTGTTTAACAACAATATTTGAACAAATTTAATGTACAAATTACATTTTTATTATAATAATAATGCATTCTTTAATAAAATGTGAATCCAATTAAATGTACAAGTTGCGATTTAAAAATTCATCCGAACGAAAAAGAGTCTGTCCAAGCAAGATTAATTCCAATAAATTTATTCGTTCGAATAGATAGTATCTGTTCGGACGCTTAACTTGTTCGGACCAGGCAATCTATCCGAACCAAATATTTATCTGTTCGAATGGTAACTGTCAGTTTGGACAGCTGAGAATTTTTCCAAACGGGTTTCTGAGACAACATTTTTTTGTCGCAAATAAAAAAACTCGTTCGAACGAATCTAGACGGGCAAGTGAGATTTCGTCTCTAAAAATCATTTTTAGAGGCGAAATTCAATTTTTGTCCCTAAAAGTTTTTTGAGATGAGCTTTTTGAAACAAATTTGGAATGAAATTTTTTTTAATCTCTAAAGACATTTTGGGATGAAAAATAGACTTTTTGAAACAAAATGATTTGATTCAAAAAATCCATTCTCTTGTAGTGAGTAATTATTACACATAATGCAATAAGAGATAGGGGTGATATACAAGGTTATATTTTGAAAGAATTAAGATCAATTTTATAATTAAGATTTCTAGTGACTATTATAAATTAGAGTTTTTATATTCATCATTCTCTCACATGTTACACTCTTTATTTATTTATTTATTTTCTAAATTTTATTCTTTTCAAACTAATTAAGTTATTCTACTCATAATTTATACATTATATATTTAGCAAGTGAAAAAATTAAAAAATTATCATGTGTTATATGTATTGCAAGAATGATGAATTACTCATAAAGTCTTTTATCATTATCATTTATTTCTTTTTTCTTAAAAAAAGTAAAATGCATTCATTAATAAACAAGCATTACAATTGAATTAAAATATATATTATAAGTCAACTAATTACGATGATTTATAATTCTTCAATATATTTAAAGTAATTGACATAGTCTAATTTTAACTAAAACTTTCTTCATATCATCATCTAAAAAATAACCTAATTCTATCTAAGATAGAATTAATAACGAACTAAATAAATCTCATCCCGTTCTAATACGTACTGCAAGATAAATGAGTAATAGTAATCTAATATTAACGATAAAAAAGATTATTAACGACTAAAATAGATTATTAGCGACTAAAATAAATTATTTATAACTAATAAAAATACAGTAAATAAATAATTTTTTTATAGTGACAAGACATGATGAGAAAACCTTTTCAAATAAAGATCTAAGAAAAAAAATACTCTGCCAATTAGAGATCCTAAAAATAATATATCTATTTACTTCTATCCCGTATCTCTCACACCCAAACATTTTTTATTTCATAGGCATGACGTGATGCGTGCATCATAGCAATGGATCCCTCACTCCAATGTGACGCGAAGTTACTTGATGTATTGACATGTGAACCGTATTTCCAAATCTTATAATTAATGCATTCTTACTTTTTCAAAAGAATACTTTCTATATCTAACAACCTGGATTAAAATAAATCCCGACACCAAGTTTGTGTGAAAAGGGACTATAATATTTAGAAATATCATATTCTCAAGTCGGTATAATTACTATCTCCTACTGACGCCTATTCATCACGTGGATGTTGGAAATATTTTCAAAATATGATATATTATATTTATTATTAATAATATTTTGAGAGATTTATTTTTGAAAATAATGAATAATTTTAGAAGAAAGAAGTTATGAAAAATTTTGAGACATATAATGTTTTGAGTTTGTAGGAAAAGCCTTTAATTGACTTACTGGTATTGATTCTTTAATTCATATCCTTAAGTGCCAGATTCGATCCACACCTCCTGGCATGTGATTGTTTTTTGTGGATTTCTCCAAGAGGGCATGCGGCCAGCATGCTTGGCCCTCAAAGGGCGCGACGCACGCCAAGGGCACAAGGGATGCGCTGGGCAAACGTTCTTGCAAGGCTTTGAAAATGAGAGAAAATAAAACGCCAAAAGGTTTCAATGCAATGGTTGGCAAAGCGGCAGCTGGATCAAGTCCAACTAATTATATGTTAGTTGTCAACCAGTTTAAAACATATACCTGTTTGGATCAAACTACATAAAATAAAAAGTGATAACTTTTTCATTTGCATCATTTGGTCCTCTATAAATAGACTCATTACTATACAAATTGAAGATTTCATATGTGAATTTCGAAATTCTCTCTCTCCTAAAAGTTTTCATTTCTTCAAAACTTAACATTAAAATCTATTTTTTCTAGAAGAATATATTTTTGATCTATTAGTTGAATAGCAAATTCTAAGGGTATTCATAATCTAATTTCATTTGTGCATAACGTAGTTAGATAAACATATTTGTTTTGAACTTCATTGTATCTCGGAGGTAATTTTACTTATAACCCGTGTGCATACCGTAATTGGTGTAAGTGAATATTATCTTAAGGAAAGCGTCATTCATAATGCGCATTGAAGCAAACTTTTCTCTAACTATTTTTGTTTTGCAGCCCATTTTGCACCAACAGTAGATGGTATTATATTGACATGATATGGCTTGTGAATGTATGATAGAATGCAAACAACGATAAATTGATCCATAAAGTCAATTATATGTGTGTGTGTGTGTTAAGGACGTATTCTACAATTCAACCTTTCGAATTTCCAATCGACCGAGACCTGTAAATGCAAGAAGAAGGATAGTCGGGGTCCGAGACCGCTCCGATAATTAAGTTAGAATGGGGAATATGAATTGTGAAGTTGTAGAAAGAAATGTCAGAATGTACCTTTTTTGAATTTTATCAAGTCTTATTTATAGGTAGTCACCTGTGCTTTTCCTGGGAGGCGGTTTGAGAAAAAAGATCTACTAATTGGGATATCATTTAACCATCATCCCAGGGAAGGAAAATCTGTTCCTGCCTGTCCCATCATTTGAATCAGATTTTTCTTCGATCAATGCTTAATTAGATCCTTCTGAAGGGGAATATTATATGCGGCCTTATCTTTATCCATTTTAGTAATTAATGTGGCGTGTTCATAGTATTTGTGCATTTAAGAGAAGAGATCTGTTAGAACGACAATAGTCCGGTCATTCATAAATGCAAGAGTGACTCTAATGTGAGATAGATCCATAAATTGCGCTAGTAAACGCAATCTCGTTTCTGACATTAGCGTATGATCGAAGTTGCCTTGCTTTTTTTCTTTAGTCATGGTGGTTTGTGATTCGAGTTGTCTCTGATTTCGATATCTTCAGTCGGGTTTGGACACGTGCTATCCGGGTTTGGACCATGGGCTTCGAGCCCAATTCCTTTCGGGCTTTGGCTTGTCACCAACTATCTTTTCAGTACCTTGCGAATTTTTATCGAAGGCACTTCGATAGAGATTCTAAAAAATTTCAGAGATAGCGTCCATCCCTTCATCGTTCATGTTCTGTTTCAACAATGGGGGCCATTCTTGTGCTTCCCTGTCTGAGCGGAAAGGTTTGGTCGAATAAATTCAAGGTGGTGCCAGTTGGTATGTCGTTTCATTTATTGGTTGGACTTCTGGGGACGATTCAATTTCTGAACAATTAATGTTGGATCACGATCGTTTGTATTTCGTGTCGAGTATTCAATACCTTTTAGAGTTTAATTATCCCGTCGTTTCGATTTCCAAACTGTTGCTGACGTTTCTTGTTGCGCTGTTTAACTACGATTAGCTCGTGATATGCACGCGTTAGATCATTATTGCCTGATCTGTCATTTCGGTGCACGCTTCTTACTTTTGATTGGCTAGCCTTGAACACGCCCTTTGTTCCCATGGGTCATGTCAGGGGATATGACATCGATATCGCTTCGTTTCCCGCTCATCTTTAATTCGGTTTCTTGGTATAAATTATCCAAAAACCTCGTTACTGTTCTTCCTCCTTTGCTCAATCTTTATACTCACCCTTTGCTGCCTCATTGTTTTTCTGTTGTCCCTCTCCCTTTTCTTGTATTATTCCGAACTCCTGTCTCCATGGCTTCCTTTGATCTTTGTCCTTTCTTCGCGGATAATGGTTGGACTTCCTCCATGTAGCCCTCCGATGTTGACGCACTTAGAAGCATTGGATTTCCTGGTGGCATTGCCTGAAAGCTCTTGGGGATGGCGTTAGGGCTTGCGATCGCAAAGGGAGGGCCCAAAAAGTTGCCCTTTTCTACCTGATGTTCTCAAATGGTTTTCGCCTCTCCTTTGTCGGCCCCGTTCGAGAAGTTCCTATTTCTTGGGCTTAGTCCCTACCCAAATCTTGTCAAATGGGTGGCGTATTCTTTTGGCCACCTGTGTGGTGTTTTGGATCGTCCTTCTAGGAGGAATGATCCCTACCCTGATTTGATGGCTCGGGAATTTTTCTGGATGTATCGGCTCCTTCGTCCTGATGAGAATGTCGTGGGCTTCCAGATAAAACTTAAGTGTCGATTGATTCTGATGTAGGAGAGACATTCGAGTGCCCGAGACTACCACAAGAAATTTTTCTTTGTTTCGAACAGGGATTGGGAATTCCCTGAGGGAGAAGTGAGTGAATTCTCGATTCAAAAAGATTAGGTTTTCTCTCTTAACACATGGAGATCACTCTCATTGCCTAGGAAATTGAGAGAGTGAAGGTTGTCCTCTTTGGGGGGCGGAAGATCTTGACCGATTATGGTCCGATGCTCTTTTAACTGAGGAGAATATTGAAGAGTACCTGACCCGGCCAGACCGATCTTACGCCGAAGGTCAGAAATTCTTTAACATTCCTAAGGTGCTTCCCAGTTCGTCTCGCAAGCAACTTTCTAGTCAGGAGGCTCAGAAGGAACGACGTACTAAAAGTCGTCACGGTGATGCAACTTTGAGCTGTGGTGCCAATCCTAAGAAACAGAAAAAATGGAAGGGTCCACGTATCGAAGACCAGGACGTTGGTGTCTCTCCTATGAATTCCCCCATTCGTAGTCCCGTGCAGGCTCCCTCGCCGACATCTTTGGATGGGCTTTGTTTCCTGGAGACCGAGCGGATCAGGTCTGAGGCCAAGAGAATTGTTCTTGAAGCCTGAATGGAAGCAACAGAGGCGGCAGGGATTGAGTCTTTGGATGGAGAGGACATCGACCGAGCCTTCCAAGAGGCTTTAGATCGTGCTGCCGATCTTTCTCCTAGCGCTATGCCGTTCAAGCAGGTTTTCCGCCAAGAGTCGGAAGAGCAAGTTGCTAGGGCAAATCAATTGCCCACTGCTCCCCCTTCTTCTTCCGAGCGTCACTCAAACGCTTCCGAAGGTATGGATGAAACTGAGGGGGAATCTGACTCTGGAGGCGATCAAGAAGGAGTCAGCCTACAAGAGGAGCAGGAGCGTAGAAGTGGCGAAAGATGTTAAGGCGGGATCGAGCCCGAGCGGTCGGGCGAGGTTGGCATTCCTGAGGAAGGGACGCAAGTGGAGGCCTCCAATGAGGGCGAGCAACCCTTCGTCATGTTTGATGAATCCCCCAAAAGTCCACCATCGATTGTGAGAGGGGGTTGACTTCGTACACTCGAACTGAGCCACCGCCCGCTTTTAAGAGGGGGTCGGGTTCAGGAACTCAGTTTAAGGGCAAGCAATCGTCCCCGGGCTCAAAAGTGTCTGCTCGTCCTCCATCCCCTTTTCGATTTCGGAGTGGAGTTGCGATGCTTGGGCAACTTTTCGAGTCAGAATTGGATGGGGGAGATCGGACCGGTGATGCGACTTTGAAACGTCCCTTTTGTTTCGAGCAAGCTAGGGAGGATGCTTCCAAGCGGGTGGCTAGAATGCTAGAGCCTCTGTTGACACAGGTTTAACCCATGTATTTTATTAGATCTATGCACCGTCTTTTTTCTTTTGTCAGACTGATAGTCTTTTTCCTTTGTGCTCAGGTCGCTAAGCAAATATCCCAGGTGTGGGTTCCAAGCTGGCAGAGCTCGCTGAATTCAATAATGAGCTCAGAATCGTCTGCAAGTTTAGACTTTACAAGTTACAGTAGGCGAAAAATCAGCTTGAGTCATCTTAGCGAACTTGCAGCGGCTTGATCAAGACGGTCGAAGAGTTGGGGGCCGATAAGAACAAGCTAGAGAAGGACAATGTTTATCTTCGAGCTGAATTGGAAGCAACTTGAGATTCATTGGCGATAGATCACCGATGGAACGCCCGCCTTCTAGATGCTAGATCGGCCACCGAGCAAGACAAGGTATTTCTCCATGCTGAGTTAACTGCTCGGACGTTGAAACTAGTTGTCTTTGCTCAAACCCTTTCTTTAAGGGAGGAAGAGCTGGAGCGCGCTTGTGTAGCTCAAGAAGAAGAATTGGCCGGTTTGGAGTGTGCCAGGGAGGCTTTAAGGGAGGAGTTGGCAAGATTGAAATATATTTGGGCTGCTCAAGAGACCGAGTTAGGGGAAACTCGCAATGCTTTGGAGGATGCCCATACGAGAATAGTTGACCTTGAGCAGCAAATATCTCGAGCGGTAGCCATTCGCATCACGGCCTGAGGATATGGTTATGCTGAATGTCTTCGTCGGATAGGAGCCCAGCTTTTGGTGGACTCTCGGCTCAACCCCAATAATATAAGTCCGAAGTCTCTTCGTCCGGATCGGGTTGCGAAGAAGTTTGTGAAGAAGATCGGGAAGCGTGGCTATCCACCTTTTGATGATCTGAATCCTCCTCCTCCTCTTGAGACCTAACTTGTAACCGAGACCACCTCCTCTTTTTGTACCTTTTTTTTTGTAACTGATGCTCCGAGATATATGAAATTCGAAACCTTGGTTTCTCTTTACATGCTTTGTGCCGAAGTTGATTGCTAGTTCGATTCCTTAGTTTTATCTGATGTTTTCATGTTATACCCCGTAAATTTTTGGTTAAGTATAAACTTAACCAAGAATTTTTTCAAGCATAAGTTATGTGTTTGAGGTCAGGATTCGAGAGTTACTTTGCGTGAGTGAGTTAGCCGACCCCGCGGGATTCGATAGTTACTTCGTGTGAGTGGGTTAGCCGACCCTGTGGGATTCGAGATTTACGTGTAACTTGTAATGCATTGGAGATTACTAACATCTGACTTTTTATAATTTCAAAAAGTGAAACACATCTGGAAGTGTTATACATAATACCTTTTAAGTCGCTCACTATTCCAGGGATGTGGCAAGTCGGTCCCAAAGCTATCCTTGAGTCGATAAGATCCGGGCTTGTTAGTTGCTGTTACCACATAAGGCCCTTCCCACTTTGGTCCCAGTTTCCCCTATGCTGGTGTTGTAATGCCTATTTTTCTTAGCACTAAGTCTCCGATCCTGAAGTTGTGCAGTTTTACTCTTTTCTTGAAGTACTGTTTTGACTTACGTTTGTTGTTAGCAACTTGGATGAAGGCTTCTTCTCTTCTTTCTTCTAAGAAGTCCAATCGTTCCATCATTTTAGCATCATTAGTGGCCGTATCGTAGTGCTGAACACGCGGTGAAAGTCAATTGAAAATCAGAACTGATCTTAATTCAGATCGGTTCTGACTTTCAACTTCCAGGTTGGATTGGGGCCATGGTGAGAGTCTGTATTCCCGTGGGGGACCTTTTCTTTTTGTTTCATCTGGTAACTTCCTCCTGATTCAATGTTGTCTAGAGCTTTCTTCGGTATTGGTTGCTGTTCGGTCATACTGTCCGAGTTCCCCGCGTCGTGAGGCTACCAAGGCCTCAAGTGTGTCTTCAGCGTTAATGAATCCATCAGCTTGATCCATAAACCCGTTCAAGGTTGTGGGAGTTTTGTGAGCTATTTCTACTATAAAAGGGCTCCTGGGCCATATGCCACCCAAGAGAGCTGCTAAGGTGATCTTTTCATCTTGGTTGTCGGTCGTAATCCTTTCTTTGTTGAATTTGGTCAGGTATCCTTTTAGGTTTTCTCTCTCTCATTGTTTAACGGTCAGGAGATATGTTGCTGGGCGCCTCCTTTTCCTACTGGCCATAAATTGGGTAGTGAAGAGTCGGGCTAATGTTTCGAAACTATTGATTGACCCTGGAAGAATAGTTTTGAACCATGTCCGAGCTATTCCCTTCAGTGTGAGAGGGAATGCAAGACATGCGACTTCGCCGGGATAGCTATGCAGACTAACGTGTGCTTTGAAGGCCTCTAGGTGTTTCATAGGATCCTGAGATCTATCATATAGCTCTACTTGTGGGAATTTGAATTTGGGCGAGAGATGGACGGTCATGACGTCTGCACTGTAGGGTGTTCCTATGCTTCCTTGCAATGAGGCATATCCCTCAGTTGGGTTGATTAACTTCATCATTTCAGCATATTTATCTCCTAAATCTTTTAACTCAGTATGCATCTGGCGTCGTTCTTCTTCAGAAGCATCATTTTCATCAGGATGTCGGGAGCTCACGTTCTCATCGAGGTTGACCTCGCTACAGGCCGAGATTTTTTCACAGGGTTGTCGAAGGGCAGCATTCTCCTCCCTCAGCTTCCTCACAACTTTTTTCAACGCTTCTAGTTTCTCCTCCATGGCCGAATCTAAGTGTTGCTCGAGTTCGGTCGTCTGGGGTAATGGTATGATAGATATGCAAAAAGTACGCTTCTACAAAATCCCATAAACAGCGCCACTGTTAAGGACGTATTCTACAATTCAACCTTAATTCCCAATCGACCGAGACCTGCAAATGCAAGAAGAAGGATGGTCGGAGTCCGAGACCGCTCTGATGATTAAGTTAGAATGGGGAATATGAATTGTGAAGTTTGTAGAAGGAAATGTCAGAATGTACCTCTTTTGGATTTTATCAAGTCTTATTTATAGGTAGGCACCTGTGATTTTCCTGGGCGGCAGTTTGAGGAAAAAGATCTACTAGTTGGGACATCATTCAACCGTCATCCCAGGGAAGGAAAATCTGATCCTGCCTGTCCCATCCTTTGAATCAGATTTTTCTTCGATCAATGCTTAATTAGATCCTTCTTGCAGCCTTATCTTTATCTAGTATTTGTGCATTTAAGAGAGGAGATTTGTCAGAACGACAATAGTCCGGTCATTCATAAATGCGAGAGTGACTCTGATGTGAGATGGATTTGTAAATTGCGCTAGTAAATGCAATCTTGTTTTTGACATTAGCATATGATCGAAGCTGCCTTGTTCTTTTCTTCTTTAGTCGTGGTGGTTTGTAATTCGAGTTGTTTCTAATTTCGGTATCTCTAGTCGGGTTTGGACACGTGCTATCCGGGTTTGGACCATGGACTTTGAGCCCAATTCCTTTCGGGCTTTGGCTTGTCGCCAACTATCCTTTCAATATGGATCTCTCTCTTTCACTTAACACCCTTAATTAGAACATGAAGAAAAGTGTTAATGTTGTCTAAATTTAGGTAATCCAGCTAGCTTTATCCATGTCTGCAATCATGCGCATTCCCAGATTGATGAAAAAGGTTGAATGACTCTTTTATAAGAAAATTGTTTATTTGTAGTGAGTTATTTTCAATAAAAATAATTATTTTTTTGTTAAAATGAGTGTATTTTTCATCATAAATAATTCGTCACAAATAGGCTGTCTCTTCATCTCCTGGCCCGGTCTTAAATTTTTTTTTATTTTTCAATAATTTTAACACTTTCATCTAAAAACTTCAAGAAACTTATTGATATTTGAAATTCGGATTTTTGAATCCACGATCCAGATGAATAATCTAATCACAAATATCTGTTTAATGAAAAGTACCATGCATGGAATATTTTCCTTTCTGTGGCAGTACTTCTAGTACTAGACCAAAACTTGTTCATTTTTTTGAAACGTGCAGATGTGTAGAAGTACCCAATTTTTGGCCGAATTTACGAATGAAGTCGAAGCTTACTTCCCACGTAGTTCCAGAGATGACGAAAGGAGTTAAACGTGGATGTTTTCTGTTCAAGATTTAATATCTGGCTATAGATCAAGTTCTTTGTTGAGGACCACCCATGTGTTGATGTTCTCCAACTCATATTGAGATCCACCCATGTGATGATTTCCACCTTTGTGATGAGAACTACTATGTGCATTGGAAAGTTTGAGCATCTCCAGCTTATGTTACATGGAGGGAGAAGTCCAACCTCTCCTATAAATAGGAGAGCAATGCTGAAGCTAAAATCATCCCAACAAGAAGAAGTGTTTGAGTGTGTGAGATTGTAAGTACCATTTGAGAGATAGAGAAGTATTGAGAGTGTTTGTAATCTTGTACAAACATTTTAAATAGTAAGTTTCCGCTCCAGTGGACGTAGGCAAATTGCCGAACCACTTCAATATTGTTTCTATCTATTTTATGTTTATTTTCTGGGCAGCATTAGGCACAACAATTGGTATCAGAGATTCGGTTCGTGCTATCCAGAAAATTTTAGTTGCTCGAAATCAACTTTTGATCACACCAAAACGTTCCTCTCATCAAGACGGATCCGTTGCCGCGAACGGCATCGAAAACGAACATCGGAGGAGCCCGTACGCGCCATTTGAAGGTCAGATCGTGCATCCACGCGCCCCACTCGTAGCTGGAGGTTGAAGACGAGTAGAAAACACGCGCCACGCACCACCCATGCTCCGTACGCGCCCACACATGCCCCAGGTGTCCTCTGCGCGTGATATCCACGCGCCCACGCGCCATCACGCACCGTTCACTATCTCCGCGCGTGAAACTCACGCGTTTCATGCGCCACACGTGCTTCGAGCCCTCTTGGCACGTGAATCCCACGCACCTCACGCACCTCTGGTCCCCTTCAGCGCGTGTATCACACGCGCCTAACAGATCTGGACCGTCCGATTTTCAGATCTGATTTTGAGCTTGATCTTAGCCATTTGGAGTCCGATTTCGACGATCAAATAGTGCTTTCCAACTATTTGGATATTCCGGACTCATCCGTACGGTTAGAATTTCGAAATTTATCATCTAAAATTTCTTAATTAATATGGAAGGTGTTGGGGAAGTTAAGAACTCTGGAAATACCAGTAGTTCAGGGCGTAGGTCCACAGTTTTAAATGCCAAGTTTGAAGTTGAGAAGTTTGATGGAACTTCTAACTTTGTTATGTGGCAATGTGAAGTGATGGACGTTTTGATCCAACAAGAGTTGGATATGGCGTTGGAAGCGAAACCCAACGATATGTCAGAAAAGGATTGGAGGAAGCTTAACACTCAAACTTGTAGTACAATCCGTTTGTGCCTTACCAAAGATCAGAAGTATTTTGTCATGAGAGAGACAAATGCAAATGAACTTTGGCAGAAATTGGAGGATAAGTTCATGAAGAAAAGCATTGAGAGCCGTTTGCATTTGAAGAAAAAGCTCTTCAGATTCCAATTTCGTGAAGGTATTAGTATGTCTGAATATTTGAATAGTTACAATCAAATTTTTACTGATCTACTAAACTTGGATGTTGAAATCCAAGATGAAGATAAGGCTTTAATTTTGTTAAATTCCTTACCCGATACATATGATCATTTAGTTACAACATTATTGTATGGGAAGGAGAAAATTAGTTTTAACGATGTATCTAGTTCTCTGATTAACAATGAGTACCGAAAAAAGGATAAGCAGGTACAACTAGATACATCAAGTGAAGCACTGATAGCAAGAGGGAGATCGCGGTCAAGGTATCCCGGAAAGAAGAAAGGTTTTCAATCGAAAACTCGGGCCACATCATGTGTTTCATCAGTCGGCAGAAAATTCGCCAAAGATGAGTGTTCCTATTGTCATGACAAAAGACACTGGAAAAAAGATTGTCCCAAATTGAAGGGACAACAGAAGAATCAACCAACCACAGCAAATGTCGCGGACAGAGATGAAGATCTAAACATTGCCTTGACAGGTTCATCATTGATTTGTCATCCTGATGAATGGATTATAGATTCCGGATGCACCTATCATATGTGTCCCAATAGGGATTGGTTTACTGACTTCATAGAGATTGAAGGTGGAACAGTACCTATGGGCAACGACAGTGCCTGTAAGACTCGAGGGATAGGGAGCATTCGGTTGAAGCTGCACGATGGAACTGTCAAGACTCTGACCGAAGTTCGATTCGTCCCGGACTTGCGGAAAAATCTTATCTCATTAGGATCTCTGGATTCAAAGGGATTTAGAATCACTATTGAAGACTGAACTCTCAAAGTGGTAAAGGGAGTTCAGGTGGCTATGAAAGGCTTGAGACGAGGAAACCTGTATTTCTTGCAGGGAAGTACTGTTGTTGGAAGAGTTTCTACAAGTTGTGAGAAGTTAGATGAGACTGATGCTGACACTACCAGACTTTGGCATATGCGTATGGGACACGCTGGAGAAAAAGTTTTGCAAACACTCGTAAAGCAAAGCTTACTCAAAGGTGCCAAGACTGGTAAATTGTCTTTTTGTGAGCACTGTGTATTGGGTAAGCAGACGCGGATCAAGTTCGGAACCGCTGTTCACAATACACAGGGGATACTTGACTATGTACACTCTGATATTTGGGGACCTACCAAAATTGCATCTTTGGGAGGTAAGCATTGGTTTGTAACTTTTGTAGATGATTATTCTCGTCGTGTGCGGGTGTATACGATGAAGAATAAAGATGAAGTGTTGAACATCTTTCTTGTTTGGAAGAAGATGATTGAGACTCAGACCGGCAGAAAAATTAATCGGCTCAGATCAGATAATGGAGGGGAGTATACTCTAGACCCTTTCATGGAAGTATGCAGGAGAGAGGGAATAGTCAGACACTTCACGGTACGAGGAACACCGCAGCAAAACGGTGTGGCAGAACGAATGAATCGTACTTTGCTAGAGAAAGTACGATGTATGTTACTGAATGCTGGATTCAGTAAACAATTTTGGGCTGAAACTGTGACATATGCATGCCACCTCGTCAACAGGCTACCCGCAGCTGCTAATGGCGGGAAGACACCCATTGAAATGTGGAAAGGTACACATGCTACTGATTATGACTCTTTACATGTTTTTGGATGTCCAGCTTACTATCATGCTAAAGAAAGTAAGCTTGACCCTAGAGCCAAGAAAGCAAAATTCTTGGGCTTTAGCTCTGGTGTAAAAGGGTATAGACTCTGGTGCATAAAGTCTAAGAAGGTAATTATCAGTAGAGATGTTACTTTCAACAAATCTGAGATGTTTAAGTCACATAAGCATAAAGATTCTAGTGAAGGCAGCTATGATGGCGAAACACCCGGTGATTCGCAGAAGGTGGAGTTTATCACTCCAAATGATTCAAGAGAAGACAGACAAGAGGAGGTTGATAGTCTAGTCACAGCACCTCCAAGTCAAATTGAATCAATAGCAACCAACAGACCGAGACGAGAGAAACGTGTACCGACACGTTATGCAGACTACGTGACATATGCACTACCAGTTGAAGGGGGTGAGATCCCCACCACTTACAAAGAAGCCATACAATCCAGTGAAAAGGATGAATGGATAAAGGCGATGACTAAAGAGATGCAGTCTCTTCATAAGAATCAGACTTGGGAACTTGTGCCATTGCCACAAGGAAAGAAGTCAATTGGCTGTAAGTAGATCTTTAATCAGAAAGATGATCAAGTTGCTAAAAATAGAATTCGATACAAAGCTAGATTGGTAGCCAAGGGCTACGCTCAGACAGAGGGAATTGACTACAGTGAAGTATTCTCTCCTGTTGTGAAGCATTCATCCATTCGGATATTGCTAGCTTTGGTTGCACAATATGATCTTGAGTTAGCACAACTTGATGTGAAGACAACTTTCTTGCATGGTGATCTGGAAGAGGAGATTTATCTGTCTCAACCAGAAGAGTTTAAAGAAACTGGTAAAGAAAATTGGGTCTGCAGGCTGGAGAAATCTCTCTATGGACTGAAGCAGTCACCTCGGCAATGGTACAAGCGGTTTGACCGTTTTATGATGGATCTAAAATACACTCGTTGCCAATACGATCATTGTGTGTATTTCATAAAACTTGCAGATGGATCTTTCATTTATTTGCTTTTATATGTAGATGATATGTTGATTGCATGTAAAAGCAAGGTGGAGATAAATCGTTTGAAAATTCAGTTGAGTCATGAGTTTGAAATGAAAGATCTAGGAGAAGCACGAAGAATATTGGGGATGAAGATCAGCAGAGATAGGGTGAAATGTACAGTTCACCTTACTCAGAAGCAATATCTAAAGAAAGTATTGCAACGCTTCAATATGGACTCAAAGTTGAAGCCTGTGAGTACTCCAATGGCCCTATATTTTAAGCTCAGTGTATTGCAGTCTCCTAAAGATGATGAAGAGCGGGACTACATGAAAAATGTCCCGTATGCAAGTGTTGTTGGTAGCCTAATGTATGCCATGGTGTGTACACGACCTGATATCTCCCAGGCCGTCAGTTTGGTCAGTCATTATATGCATAATCCTGGAAAGAAGCACTGACATGCGGCTAAATGGATTCTACGGTATATTCTAGGGACCGTAGATCTTGGTTTGAAGTTCAAGAAGAGTGAAGATAGTCTAGTAACTGGATACGTTGACTCAGACTATGCAGGTGATCTTGACAAACGGCAGTCGATAACTGGATACGTGTTCACTATGTCTGGAGCACTTGTTAGTTAGCGATCAACTTTGCAGTCTACGATTGCACTGTCATCCACAGAGGTTGAGTATATGGCTGTAACAGAAGCCGTAAAAGAAGCCATTTGGTTACAGGGATTGATAACAGATTTGGAAATTGAGCAGCAAAAGATTACCATTTACTGTGACAGTCAGAGTGCAATTCATTTGGCCAAGAATCAAGTTTATCACTCTCGAACAAAACATATAGATGTCCGTTTCTACTTCGGACGTGAGATATTGGAAGAAGGGGACATTCTACTTCAGAAGATTGGCACTGAAAATAATCCAGCAGATATGTTGACAAAAGTTGTCACTAGAATCAAGTTCCAACACTGCTTGGACTTGATTAATATCTCACACTGCTGAGCACCTAAGGGTGCATTGGCGTTTTAGGGCGCATTTGATAGCGGAAATCTTTCATAACAAACGAACATTTCAATAAGGAGGTGAAATCATTGCAAGGATGCAACATGTAGTATCCTAGTATGACACACTTGGGTGGAGGGGGTGATTGTTGAGGACCACCCATGTGTTGATGTTCTCCAACTCATATTGAGATCCACCCATGTGGTGATTTCCACCTTTGTGATGAGAACTACCATGTGCATTGGAAAGTTTGAGCATCTCCAGCTCATGTTACATGGAGGGAGAAGTCCAACCTCTCCTATAAATAGGAGAGCAATGCTGAAGCTAAAATCATCCCAACAAGAAGAAGTGTTTGAGTGTGTGAGATTGTAAGTGCCATTTGAGAGATAGAGAAGTATTGAGAGTGTTTGTAATCTTGTACAAACATTTTGAATAGTAAGTTTCCGCTCCAGTGGACGTAGGCAAATTGCCGAACCACTTCAATATTGTTTCTATCTATTTTATGTTTGTTTTCTGGGCAGCATTAGACAAAAAATTCTTATCCAAGACATGAATAATATTATTCATGGCTTTTAATATATATATATATATAAGCCTATAAATATAAGAAGCTGATAGACCAAATTTTCCAGAGCAGAAAACTTTGATCTTCCTTGCAATCCTAAATTTAAGCAGATAGCCTTCTTTTGCTAGCTTTTGCAATTCATCGTCACTTCATAATGGAAAACCCGCCATTAATAATGTCCTGTCAAGCACCACAGCCCTCGACTAAGTACAGGAACTTGATCACCATTCTAAGCATTGATGCGGGTGGCATCAGGGCGCCGGGGATCATCCCTTCAACTATAGTACTAGCTTTTCTTGAATCACAACTCCAAGTACATACTTTTGTTGTCATCGAAGTGTGAGCTCCGGAATTACTACAAGTTATTTGCAATGAGAATAAATCACTTATTTTATAAAAAAAATTAGTCATTTTTATAAGAAATAATTCATCACAATAAATAATTAATTTTCTTATAACGACTGAATGTGAAGTAATATTATATTAGCAAGCCGGCTTAAAATTTTAAATTTATCTTAAAATTCAATTCCTGTCATGTCAGCAATTTGGAAGGTATATATATATGTGTGTCGCTTTACACTAATTTGCAAGTAGAATGATCAGATCTTGTGCATAAAAGTAATCCACAGTAATAAAACTGTAATTAGTAATTTATCACAGCCATTGTATATATCCAGAGCAGAAGTTAATAATATAATAATATTTCACCACTAATTAATTTGATGCAAGATCCTTTTATATATGTTGTATAGGAAATAGACGGTGATCGAGATGCCAGACTTTCAGACTACTTTGACGTCATTGCAGGAACAAGCACAGGAGGGCTTGTAACTGCCATGTTGACTGCTCCAGATGAAAATAACCGTCCTCTCTTTGCGGCCAAGGATATCAGGCCCTTCTTTCTTGAACACTGTCCTCGAATTTTCCCACAAAAGAAGTAATCTCTTTGATATAAGCTAGAGCATTGTTTACTTCCCTATAAAATGTTATATATATATATATATATATATAAAAGTGGAATCGTGAAGGCTGACTTGGCAACCAAACCGTATTACTCGACTATAATTGACACGTCAAACACTACACTGTTGCAATAAACTACCGCTAATAAACTACCACTTGAATTACTCTTGCATGATTTGATTTTCTACCTATTCATACGCTATTGTGTTTTTTTTATTCACGCTACAGCTTAACAAAACTATATAATAAAATTTCTGACACGTACTTATTGTCCTGCCGCTTCAATAAATAGATCAGTTTTGAATATACAGGAAAATAAGAGAACATCTTTAAATATATTTGTTAATTTTCTTTCGTGAAAAATGAAGATTGAATAAACCAACGAAATCCCAGTGACGACTGAAGAGGGAGTTCAACGAAATCTCATCTTCACATAAACGATCAATATGGGGTCATACATGGGACTCGTTGGACCGCAAACAGAGCATAGAACAGGGGCCAAAGGGGAGGCCAAATCCTCGCCGTCGTCAGAGTTCGTCCCATTCTCTTTGAAAGGTGAGTCTTGCACACTTAAATGACATCAACGAATGGGTTTACTGGGTGCCACCAAGTGTTTTGAGGAAAAAACAAAGCGATAAATAACTGTCTAGAATAAAATTTAAAATTTGTTCAGAGATGTGTTTTTGATTGTGCCGTGTAAATCGGCACTGTTTGAGAAAAAAAAAAAACCTACTACAAAAAAACTGTCTACAAAATCAAGCTTTAAACCATTTGTACTTTCCAAAATTTTTTCTCACACTTTCTTCTTTGCCTCCCTCTCTCTCTCTCTCTAAATCGTGCAAAAGTTTCAATTTTTTTTTCCAATTGTTCTAAAATTGGTAAGTAACAGTCAATTGATGTATTATTTTCATTATATTGCTTGTTTCATTTATGTAAGAAATAGTCAATCCATGAAAATTTCTTTTCTCTGCAGGCTCTCACTCACTTGCATTAAGCCCTTCTATATTGCTGCGATTGTGTATTGGGTATGGAATTGTCATTGCCTCATCTAAATTGCACCGATTAGTGATTTATTGTTTTCTCAATTCAATTACTTTCAGAACTTGATTTCTATATATGTGTTTTAATTTTAAAATGAATTAGAATTGAAGGACAATATCGTTTATAAATTTATAGTGAAAAGGAAATAGTTAAATAATTATTTTTTATAATTGTAATTATGGTATAAAATAATTGTTATTATTTATTATCGTGGGCTCTAAGTACTAATTTACTATCCATAATTATAGACCAATCGTTTGATTTTTTTTTTCTTTCTGAAAAATTTGTGTTTGTTTTGTTCTAATTTAACTATTGTAGCTCTATTGCTTTAATGAAAGTTTGTTTTGTGCATTCTACTAATGATTAGTTTGATTAATTATGCTAATGAAAACCTGAAAAAGCAGCCATTTGGTTGTATTATGGATATAGCTTCACTAGCCATGTGGTTCTAGGCCATTTAAATGTAAATATTAGTTTAACAATTAGTGGTTTTTGGTGTGGATTTTCATGGTAACTGAGCCTTTAATTTTGTTAAAAGGGAAAATAGAGGGACCAGAGGTGGTTCAATCAAACTTATCTTCAATTCATTCTTAAAAAAGTGATTTCAGAAAAGGCTATGTGCATCAATTATAAATATATTTTAAATAAACATGTGTTAGCATTTTAGATAAGCATCTTTTTTAAATAAGCATGTTTTGCCATAAGCATATGTTTATCACAAGTTAGTACTATATATTCAAATAAAGACACTAATAATCCACGTTAAGGAGAATCTAGCATTTCTTATTTAAGGTCTACACATAGATTTTTTAGAATACTGTTGAATGATAATGCAGCTTTGTTTCTCTAAGGGCATTTGATTTAAGGGCATTTGAGGTGTAAATTGTGGAGGTTTTTTAGTATTTTGGTGGATTGGAGTTGCAAAATGAGATTTTTCCCATATCATTACTAGTGTCTTAGCTTTTGTTTTATTGGGTAGATGGTTAGGAGACTAAGCAACATTCCACAATATAAATTTTCTGTAGTTGCCCTAGCATTTGGTAGTTATTCAAAAGTGACTATGCATCTAGACATATATAAGCCATTCATTTAAAGTTATTGGCTGCTAACCTTCAAATTTCTAAATATTCTGACTATGTTAAATAATTTAATCTGATAATTGGATAGAAGGCTTAGTAATGATATGGATCAAGTCTTAATGCTTATAATTGTGAGTCTGGTATTGTTTTATTTTATTTTTTTTCAAATCTTGATATAGAAATTTTTTTTGAATATATGGATGTGTTTTTGGAGCTTTACATTACTTTGAATATACAAGATGAGACCATTATTACCCCTGCATCTAGCACCCTTGTAAATGTAAAAAACACGTTAGTGCTTGCTTTTGCCATGTTTAGGACTATGCTTAAAACAAATGAGTAAGGTGAAATCATATGGATTTTTGAGATTATAAAATAAGGAAACAACATCAAATATAAATGTAAATTTCATAAGAAAGAAAAAGTTCAGATTATGCTTCATATTTTAGTGGAGTTAAAATTGAAATTAAAAATGATACGAGCATATTTTATTTTTAATTTGGTAGCAGTTTGGAATGTGTGAAAATAAATGGGATCCAAAAATCTGATATGAGCATATTTTATTTTCAGTTTGGTAGCAGTTTCGTATGTGTGAGAATTATTTGTTAGCAGTTTAGAATGTGTGAAAATAAATGGCATCCAAAAATCTAATATAAACATTTTTTATTTCCAGTTTGGTAGCAGTTTCGTATGTGTGAGAATTAGAAGCAACAAATCCTCTGACTTAAAACTCTGCAAGTATAAGATTGTGATTAGCTAATCCAAAAATCGATGTTAAGCTCCATTGTTAGGATCCCGATGCCTAGAGATACTTTAATGTTGTAGTTGAGAACCCTTGAATCTCCCAGTACTATTTATAGACTTATGACCATCAAGAAATCTAAGAGTTTATGTTTAAGTCTAATTAGAGATATAGAGTTTTAATCTTATCTCTTGTTGGCAACAAATCGATGTGAGTGCATTGAATCACAACCACTCTAACAAAAATATTGAGACTTCAATTCTTACTACACTAGTGCAAATGCTTAATCAAATAAATGAATTCATGAAAGTATTTCGTATGGTACGAGACCGTTTCTCAGAAGACAATATTCATCAAATGCGACTACGTCTTATTAGTTCAAGAACAATAGATGGAAGGAAACATAATTTACCTAGCTATTCTGAGATTGCTGCAATTGTTATTGGTGATATTGGTATTGAGAATACTCATCGAGATATTGTTGTCGAATATAAAGAATGTGGATTGAAAAGGATTAATGAGTTGCATCCATCGTATATGGCACTACATAGGGTGGGCAAAATTTCCGACCTCCGACTTCCGTCAAAACACTGCTCCGATTCTGACTCCAATCGGAGTCCGAAGTTGAAATTCGGAGTCGAAGAGGTTCCGACTCCAAAGTCGGAATCGGAGTTCAGAGTCGAATTCAGTTTCAACACCGAATACCGACTCCGAACTCCAATTTTTTTTTTCAAAAAAAAGGAAGATGCAAAACGGTCATTTTGCATCTTTCTTTTTTGTTTTTTTCAATTTAGCCAAACGATGCCATTCCAATTAAATAGGAACGTCGCCGATTAGTTCAGGATTGCCGATATACTAACTCGGCTCCCCCTTCCTTTTCTGCTTTTTTCTTCTTCTTTCTTCGCCGTTATCATTTGCAACTCCGTTCTTCTTCTCCAACGGCGATTCCAAACCTCCAGTGGCTAGTGCCGCTTCCTCTTTCACTCTCTCACACCGCAGTCGATTCCTCACTGTCAGAATTTTACCGTCATTACATTGTCCCCCGCTAGCTCGAGAATCCAAGATTAATTGGTAATTACTACTTAGGGTTTTGACTTTTATATTTAGAGATTTTAATTAAAACTAATTAAAAGTGTTATTTTAATGTGATTCTTTGAGTTGGTTGGCTTGTGAGTTGTGTGTGCTATTATATTGTGGAAAACTAGAGTTTATATTGTGTGCTTTGACAGTGTGTGTAACGTGCTTGATGAAATGTCATTGAGAAAAAAAAACTAGAATAGGCTCTAAAATATTCCATTTTTCGTACTACTAAATTACTAATATTGTTGGAAGCTCCTATCAATATATATATATATATATTATGTAATTGTTTTTATTGGTAAAAACAAAGGCTAAAGCCGTCTGCGGGATATATATATATATATATATATATATATATATATATAAAGCCGAACTAGAAGCTACATAGTAATACTGGCCTGCTGCTATTCATGGTGAGTTTGTGTGTGCATATACGTACATGAATATCAGTCTAAAATTACATCTAAACATGATCATCAGTTTAATCTTCAAGCTTAACTTAGTGAGCTGCATAAAGTGGTGATCTACTACTTATATAATTAGCTAGGTGATGAGTTATAAATGAACACAGCCATATATATATATATATATATATATATATATATAAAATATATTATGCGGCTAGGTTTATTAACTATTAATTGTCCACTCAATTAAATTTATCATTGCATGTGGTGATTGATCCTAAAGCGCCCTAGCTAGCTACTTAATTCATGTCATGATGATCAAAGTCAAAAGTTTATGATAGTTGATATTGAGATAACCTTTATTTATATATAATCAATTAATAGATCAATTCCTTTTGCATGTGATCATAGGTTATAACAAGTCACTTTAGCAATATTGTTGTTATATATATATTGGCCCTACGTATTGTTTGACTAGAGATTTATGTCTTGTTTAGATAATAAAAATATTTTATTTTATTTTATCTTATTTTATTATTATAATTTTTTAAATTTTTATGTAAAATATAATAAATAATTCAAAAAAAATTATCTTAAAAAATAATAATATTAAAAATAATATTCTAATTATACCATCTGATCATCTCAACTATTCAAACAGTAGGATGTAGTGTCAGGAATCAATCCGGATGCAATAATTTTATTTTATTATCTTCTCTTTGTGCTGAGGATAAAGTGAGTGACCTTATGCAATCATTTATATATTCATGAATCATGATGTTCGGCTAATATGAGCAAATCACAAACTTACATTTTTAATCTTCAAGCTTAGTTTAGTGGGCTGCATAAAGTGGTGATCTACTACTTATTTAATTAGCTAGGTGATGAGTTATAAATGAACACAACCATATATATATATATATATATAATATAATATAATATAATATACGGCTAGCTTGAGCTAAGAATCTAATACATATAATAAAATTTACATCTTTTCATCTGAAATTTTTTGAACAAGTTGTAATTTTATTTAGTATCAAAATAGGGATCTTGTTCAAACCAACTAGTTAGGTTTGTTTTTTGAGTTGAATTGAGATAAAAGTTTAAAATTGAATAAAATATAATTAGAATATATATTTTTAATTTTAATTTTATTTTAAAATTTGAAAAGATTGAATTATTTATTTTTAATAAGCACCATACTTCTTAAGTTCTTATTCTTTATAATATTATATGTCACTAAAGCTAGCATACGGCGCAATTGAAAGTCATATATTATATATATAATATTATATACATAACATTTTCCTAATGTTTCCTAATATATAATATTAACAATAACACTATATATAACTGTATAACAGTTTCCTAATATTGTATTTTGTTATACTATAACATTATAATTTTTAGTCTTTACTAACATTTTTTATATTGTTATACTTGAATTTCACGTCTACAATTACAAACAGATGGATCCCTCACGCAGTGGTAGTGGGACTCCAACTCCACATGATATTCCAAATCCGGATGCTAGGACTCCTTCGGCGCTCCACGCGGCAGCTTCGAGTCGTAGTCGGCTACCCTCCACTCGAGCACAAACCTCGTGTGCTAGCAGTAGATTTCCACTTCCAGTCAACATAGAATTGAGAGTGGAATATCTCGACCAGTTTATGGAGGAGGGGGAGATGGGTCTTAGGGATGATTTGGTTCAGAATCCGGATGTACCAGTACACCCTGCAGCTGCAAGGCTACCCCGTCCACGATCAAATAAAAAAAGATCGTGGATATGAGAAAATTTTGTGAAGGTTGAGGGTGGGGATCCCCATAATCTACTGGCTGAGTGAAATCATTGTGGCACTCGAGTTGGGTGTCATTAAAAAAGGCAAGGCACTTATTGCCTTTCTGCATATCTGAATGGTTGCAAGCGCTACCAAATAGCGAAGGGGATGGCGTCAAGAGGTTAGTGTCTTACTTTATATGCTACTTGAGCCATTCACTGTATAACGGAATGGGTTCTGTTATTTTGTGAAGCTGCTTGAGCCAAGATTTTCAATCTCATTCCGTTATACAGTGATATGAGATTGTATGAAGATGCATCTGAAGGAAAAGACAGAAATAAAGAAGATGCTCGCCACCACTAGCCAGAGAGTGTCATTTACGACCGACACATGGATTTCTGTACAGAATACCTTGTAAATGTGTATCACAACACACTACATTGATAGTGAATGGAATCTTAAAAAAATAATTATTGGATTTAAAGAAATAGTTGACCATAAGGGTGCATCGATAGGAGTAGAGATGGATGATTGTCTGGTTGATTGGGGCATCCAAAAAGTATTATGCATTACAGTTGAAAATGTCGGTGCCAATGAGACCGCAATTGAATGGTTTATCTGAAATACGAGGACGAGAGAAGATGTGATTAAAAATCACCAGTATATCCACATTCGACACACTGCTCATATAATTAACCTTATTGTTGGTGAGTCTTTCTGGTTTTGATTTTGTATTTTATATTTTAATATTTTTATGATTAAAGTCTTTGAAAATAGTACCAGTTTTTATATTATTTTTATAATTAGATATTTTTCAATGATGAAACAGCTAAGGGGTTGGAAAATGTGGACGACTCTATCAAGAAAGTCCGCAACATTGTGTGGTACGTTTGGGCTTCTCCCCAAAGGCTGCGAAAGTTCAAGGCAATAGCAGAACAAGTTGGGGTTAACTTTCAAAAATGTTGTGCCTGGATGTTCCTACTAGATGGAACTCCATATATCTGATGTTGGATGTGGCACTAAAGTACCAGAAGACATTTGAGCTGTTGGAGATTGAGGATGGAGGTCTGTGGTATGCCCTGCTGGAGCCTAATGGAAGGGGGCTCAGTTCGCCAGACAGCATGGATTGGCAACATGTATCCGAGTTTGTCAACTTTTTACAGATATTCTATGACATCACGATGCGAGTTTCTGAATCCGCATATGCGATGGCAAACATATGGTTTAGCGAAATCTCCATGCTACACCACCACTTGAAAGAAAGTTGTGCTAACCCGAGCGGATTGTTATCTGGTATGGCATCACAGATGCAGTCCAAATATGATAAATATTGGGGGCAAGTTGAGCAGATAAATAGATTATTGGTCGTAGCGTCGATCCTCGACTCCCGATTGAAGTTGGTAGTGGTAGAATGGTGGGCAACGAAGGTTCTTGAGAAAGTGAAGGCAGCGGCATTTATCATAGCGCTTAAGGTAGATTTGAACGAGTTGTACACTCACTACAGTGCCAGTAGTCCTGCTTCATCCTCACCAGCCGTAGGTACCTCACGTTCGAGTTCGAGCTTAGGACCAGCCACAAATGCTAGTTCAAGTCAGGTCAATGCAGCCAGTCGATCCCGATGTTTCAACGTTATGACGTTGTTTCATGCACCGTCAATGAGAAATCTACTGCAGTGTACACATGAGGTTGAACGATATTTACTAGCAGAGGTCGAGGAGACTAGTGAGGAGTTTCAGATCTTGATTTAGTGGAGGGCTAATTCCATCAAGTACCCGATTCTCTCTCACATTGCTCGAGATGTGCTAGCCGTTCATATCACTACGGTTGCATCTGAGTCAGCATTTAGCACTGGAAGTCGAGTGTTGGATGCCTATTGGAATTCATTGTCACCATCAACCATGGAGGCCCTCATTTGCAGACAAAACTGGCTCAGTGATGTACCTACTGGACTAGAGAGCATTGGCATCGATGCCGTGAGCTACAAACTTGAGTCAGGTAAAGTTAAATTAATTAATTTAATTCTTTTTAAATGATTAAAGTAACAAAATTTATATAATTATTAAATTATTTCAATGAACTTTTTTATAATTTTATAAATCTATTTAAATTTTAATTTATACTGTTTATGATTTCACAGATCTAGTTATTAATCTTACCATACTTACCGATGACTAATAAAGCAATTAACGGTTGCGTATATTTTTTCTCTAATTTGTGGTTACTTGTTTCATGTTTGGTTAATTTTAATTTTTTTATAATAATATATTTTAATTTTATCTTAATCTCAGGTACGACTCTGTATAAGTTCCAACAACAAACTACTTTGCTGCAGCAATTTTTTTTTTTTGTAACATCGATTCGAGTCCTATTGAATCAGTGATAGTGAATGGTTTAATAATTTAATTTGTATTATTTTTTGTATTAATAATCTAGAGTCTTGGACTATTTTTTGTATTATGCTATAAACTATTAAGCTTAGCAATTAGCATTGTAATTACTAATTTGTATTTTTTATTTAATTGTTTAAGATTAATTAGTAGTGAAAACTGAAACCTGAATAGTGAATAGATCAATAGTTGTGGCAACTCAATTGAAAAATAAACTCAATTGAGCTCATCTGGAATTAGTATGGCCCAATTGGGACTATTTGGCTTCAGAATGAGTTTAATTTGGCTCATTCCGAACTCGACATTCCGATCAAAATTCGGAACTCCGATCGGAGTTTGGAATTTCGAATTCCGATCGGAGTTCTGGTCGGAACTCCGATCGGAGCTCAGAATTCCGATCGGAGTTCCGACCAGAACTCTGATCGGTATTCGGAATTCTGAACTTCGATCAGAGTCAAACTTTGATTGCATTTTGGAGTCAGAGTCAGAACGGTTTTTTGACTTCGATGATTGTCGATTTTGGAGTCAGAGTCAGAAACTCTGAACTCCGACACCGTCAAAGTCGGAGCACAGCCTTAGCACTACAGTATCCTCTTCTTTTTTCATACTGGAAAGATGGATTTAGACTTGGTATTTTACGTAGGACTAATGGTAGAAGTACATCAACAAAGAAAGATTTCATTATCAAGAGAGAATATTATGCATACAGATTTCAAGAACGTGAACGAGAAGGACATGGATTAATATATGACGGTTGTTTATTTCAACAATTTGTTGTTGATGAATACACATGTATTGAAGAGACCCGACTGATGTGGGTAAGAAGAAACCAACATAATTAAGGGTTGAGTTATATAGTGGGTTGAGAGATGTAGTTGTTAGAGGAGATACAACTCCTGCATTTACTAGAAAGAGAATTGTATTACCTTCGAGTTTTACTAGAACTCCAAGATATATGATTGAGAATTATCAAGATGCAATGGTCATTTGTAGGTGGGCAGGTTATCCCGATTTATTTATAACATTCACATGCAACGTAAAATGGACTGAGATTGAAAGTTTTCTACCTAAGAATCTTGGAAAAAGGGCAGAGGATCGCCCAGACATAATCACAAGGGTTTTTAAAATTAAACTCGATCAACTTCTACGTGACTTAAAACATGGACAACACTTCGAGAGGGTGCTTGCTGGTAATACTTTCTTTATCATCTGTATATTCATTACTATCCTAAACTATAGAAGTATGTCTAGATCTAATTATATCTATATTTTGTGTTTTCAGCTAGATTACTATTGAGTATTAAAAGAGAGGACTACCGCATGCACATATACTACTCTTTTTGCATTACAATGACAAGCATCCAACTCCGTCAAAAATAGATAAAATAATATCCGCAGAGATAAAATTGCATATGATGCGGTGAAGCAGTATATGGTTCATGGTACTTGTGGAATTTTAAATCCAAAAGCAAGTTGAATGATTACTAGCAAGTGTAGTAAAAGTTTTTCGAAAAGATTTTGTAGGGAGACGTCAATTGATGAAGATGGATTTGCAGTATATAGGAGAAGAGATGATCCTGATATATATATTGAAAAGAATGGTCTTAAGTTGGACAACAGATTTATAGTACCTTACAACGTGGATTTGTTGGTGAAATATCAAGCATATATAAATGTTGAATGGTGCAATCGTTCAAGATCTATAAAGTATTTGTTCAAATACATCAATAAAGGACCTGACCGTGCGACTTTAATTATGGAATAAAATCTTTGTACAGATGATTCTACAGGATCACAACATGTTACTAATATTGATGAGATCAAGATGTATCTAGATTGCAGAAATGTACTGCAACGAAAGAAAGTTGGAGAATATTTGAGTTTAACATTCATTATCATGAGCTAGTACTTGACAGATTAAGTTTCCATCTTGAACATGGGCAGTCAATCATATTTGAAGATTTCGATTACTTGGATAATGTACTGAATCAGCCAAATATTTTAAAGACAAAATTTATTGAATGAATAAAGATAAATGTTATGTATGAGGAAGCAAGAAATCTAACATATTCAGATTTTCCATATAAATGAGTTTGGAATAACAGAGATAAGGAATAGAATATGAGAAAGAAAGGACGATGCGTAGGTCGAATATATAACGCACATCCTGGTAGTGGTGAACGGTTTTATTTACGTATGCTTCTTAATATAGTCAAAGGACCTCGATCTTTCGAAGAAATAAGAATAGTAGATAACATATTGTATCAATCTTACAAGTCAGCATGTGATGCCCTTGGTTTACTTGATGATGATAAGGAGTGGTATGAAGCTCTAAATCATGCTTCACAATGGGTATCTGGGAAGCAACTACGTGAATTGTTTGAGAAACAATCAACCCATCTCTCTTGCGTCAGAAGCTCGAGCTCCCCTTAATCGAGTTTTCAGACATGCAAACTCCCGGAGCAAGACTTGGAACACTTTCTTTCCTGTTGCGGGGAGACCTCTAAGAATGGAGCATTATGACTTCGACAATTTGTACAATCACTCGAAGGAGATGCCTTTGTATGATATAGCAAGCTGCCTCCTGGGTGAATCCCTGATTGGGATAGATAGTCTTGTGGCTAGGTTTCACAAACACTTCTACAGTACCCACAGGAGTGTAGGCGTGACAGAATTGACGAAGCCAAGTAGCGTCAACACGAGTCTGTTGATGACTTTATCACCATATGGATAAATCTGGAACTCTCCTGTGAGCAAGAGTTCTTTGAAGCGCAACAACTTAAAATGTGCATCAATTGCTTCATATATGAGTTGTCGTCTCTATATTAATCTTTTGTGAGGTGTAGATCCTTATAAATTATGGATTAATAATTGGGAGTTATTATCTGAAAAAATTCATCATCATCAAAGAATGGTGCTTCACTGTGATAATTTACGTCTTACTGAGATATTGATAAAAAATTACACGCTCTATGAAATTGAACAGTTGTTAGTAAGAAGCGGGAGATCATTAAGAGATTTCGAAAATATGTCATATCCAGATGTATTATTACTTGGGGACAACAATAACAGATTACTACAAGAAGAGTTGGACTATAATAGAGCGAGGTTAAAGGAGGAGCATAAGAAGTTATTTGATAATCTTAATGTTGAGCAGAGAAGAATAGATGACTCTATCATTGAATCATTGAATAATAGCAATGGAGGTTTCTTCTTGTATATGAACATGGTGGTACAGGAAAAACTTATTTTTGGAAAACATTGATATTTCGATTACGTTCCACAGGGAAAATAGTGCTTGCAGTTGCTTCATCTGGAATTGCGACTCTATTATTGCTTGGTGGTCGAACAACTCATTCAAGATTTCAAATACCAATTAATTTGTCAAATAATTTAACTTGCTCATTTAAACAGGGCTCTCAACTTGGAGAGTTAATGGTAAGAACAAGTCTCATAATTTGGGATGAGGCACCTATGGCTCACTGAAATTGTTTTGAAGCTATGGATCGTTCGTTAAGAGATATTTTACGATTCACAGATGCAAATAGTGCAGAAAAGCCATTTGGAGGGAGGTTAGTTTTTCTGGGCGGTGATTTCTGTCAAATATTACCAATTGTATCCAAAGGTCAAAGAGAGCAAATAGTTGAGGCCACTATTAATAGATCTTGATTATAGAGGAATTGTGTTGTTTTTACAATGACTCAAAATATGAGACTCAAACAAAATACGGGAGATATTGCTACAAGAGATTTTGCAAATTGGATCTTAAGAATGGGTGATGGTGACTTGAGTTGTATTGAAAGTGAAGGAATGATTGAAATACCGCATGATTTAATTATTCAATCTAATGATGAACCTATTGCAAATATTGTAAATGCTACCTATCCAGATTTGAAAGATGATTATAATAATTCTAAATAATTGGGAGAAAAAGAATTCTAGCACCTACAAATGATGTTGTTCAGGATATCAATGACTACGTAATGGACCAACTCATCAATCTGGATGAACAAGTGTTTTATAGTGTAGATTCGATATGTAAAGTCGAAGACAATATTACAGAACAACAATCTATGTTTCCAATAGAATTTTTGAATTCTTTAAAATTTTCAGGTATTCCGAATTATAAATTGAGATTGAAAGTTGGGGTACCAATAATGCTACTTCGGAATTTGAATAAGTCTAATGGTCTTTGTAATGGGACACTACTCATAATTACTCAGTTATCAAAATGAGTTGTTGAGACAAAAATCACGACTGGAATGCACGTTGGAGAAAAAGTATTTATTCATCGCATAATTTTATCGCATTCCGAGCCAAAATTGCCTTCTATATTGAAGAGAAGACAATTTCCAATGTCTGTATGCTTTGCAATGACGATCAATAAAAGTCATGGACAAACATTAAAACATGTCGGACTTTTTCTTCAAAACTCAGTTTTCTATCATGGTTAGTTAAATGTTGTAGTATCTAGAATAAGGAGAAGAGATGGCTTAAAAGTTCTCATCACAAAAAATATTATATATAATGAGATCTTCAATGATTTGCCGAAAGGTATTTAAATTTCATCTTTTTTCAGTTATATTTGTTTCTAATATTATCTTTATAAATTTTATATTTGCAATATATGATAGCTTGGATTATTTCTAGTATGTTTGACTTAAAAATTTCTATAGGTACAAATAAGAGATGAGTATGGAATGCACGCTTCTGAATAAATTATCACCTGACAAGGAAGTGGGAATATCGAAGTCAGAATATTACGTATGTGGGATGCAACCATTATCAGAAATCAATAGGAGTTTATTAACCTTGATCTGATTATAACAGATATTGATGTAAGTTACTCTTCAATATTTTGTCAAATTAATTTTACTTTTATTTAGACACTATTCAAGCTTAACTAATATATTTTTCCATTTTTTTTAAAGGGACTTTAATTCACTCAAACATAAGGAAAAAATTGGTCCAATGCTTCCACTCGTTGTTGACAGAAGGGTGTACTTATGCAATAAAGAATTTCTTGGTTGAAGAATGCAAAGGAAAATATCGTCTTGTTGGTACAAGATGTAAGATTCTGTTCACATCGACAGCTTTGGTCGTTAAACTTGATAGACTGAGTGAATCAATGCCTGTGTTGAAGTTCGAATTTGTAAATTAAGCAACTGTAGAGAAACGTTGCAATGATCCAACATATTTGACTGGTACGTATTCTAGTTTCTATGTAATGAAAGTTTACCATTTCATATATTAAATTTAGGTTTTAATATTATTTTTGAGGTAACGAAATATTATTATCATATTTTGACTTCGGATCATTATCAGATGTAATTAGAAAATTAGAATCTATTGAAGGTATAAAGAAAAGAACTTCCAAGGGTCAGGCTACGGACGATTCAACTTCTATTAGAAGAGTATGTACAATTTATTTAAAAATATTAACTCAAAAATAATTACTTTGTCGATTAAGAATATTACATATAAGAATGACTAATTTGCGCATGTTGAATTTTAGGAATAAAAATATACAGGCAATTTTGTGATGATTTACTGAACTATAAATTGTTGATGATTTTTATAAGAATAATCCAGGACCAACTGTGGTGATAGTTACTTTGATAATAGTAAAGACATTTAGAGGTAACATGCACATTTTACAATAGTGTAATAAAATATAATTATAAAAAATAACATTAGTGCTGCATATGTACTTGAAATAATTTTTTCGTAGATGAGTTTAATCTATCATCAACCAATGCTACAAAGTTGTACGTAAATCCTAAGATTTTGGACGTCTCAAGAATTTGGGAAAAAGTAATAATAACATCTTCTACTTTATATTGTCTAAAAATTAAATCATTGTATTATTTATATCTATTAAATTTTTCGATTAATTAGGTTGCAAGATGTATCACAAAGGGAAGTCGTAACCATTAAATTAGAGCATCCAGTCATATCTACTACAGAACTACCGTTACACAACAGGAAAAAGATTGCTTAAATTAAAGAACTGGAATGGACGGCAAATACAGTGGTTTTGATTTTATTATTTGAATTTAATATAATATACAATTCTTTAATATTATACATTTTGTGTGATAACGAATAAGAATTATATATTGTAGGAGTTACTGGTGACGTGTCTATGCAAAGTTGGAAAGATAAACACCAAGTATGGGTGTTATTATAATTCTTGCATCCTATGCAAAATCAAAGTTAAGGTCATTGAATGATTGTCATGGTGTGAAAGATGTAAGGCAAAACCAAAGCTGATTGTACCAAGATAATATTATAAAATAAGTTTCATATATATATATATATATATTCATTTGCACATATTTATTTAACGAGTGTTACATTTTTAAGGTATCGGATAAATATGGAATTGGTAGATGACTCAGGGTCAGTATCTTCAGTGCTATTTGACAAAGAGGTTGAGAAAATCTTAAATAAAATTGCAAAAGAATTTATTGAAAAAGAAGACCAGGTAACAAAATAGTAGAAATAATATTTAGAAAATTAATATTAGTATAGAAAGGTTGATAATTATATTAGTAATCGCTAAAACTTAGTGTAACATATTTTTGTATTTGTGCAGGACTAGAATAATGATGGGTTTCCAAATGATTTACAGCAATTTGTTGGGAAAGAATACATCTTTTTATTGCAACTTGATGAGTATAACTTAAAATATGGACGGGAAAACTACATAGTTCAGTGCATATTTGATCTCGAATGTATAAAATCAACGACAATTAAGAAAGTAAAAAAGAGTTGCATGATTTGGTATTTAGTTTTAATTTCTATCATATTCTACATTTTTATAATAGTATTAGTCTCATTGCTCAATCAATTCGTTCAAAGCGTTGAATGCTATACTACTATACTATCATTTACTACAAATATAATTATTATAATGTTTTTTATATAGACAATAGTTGACGATAATATTTATATTATAGGAAACTACTGTTGACATTGATCTCAACATCAACACAAATATAAAGGAAGATGATCACTGTTGAGTTTCATCATCCAAGAAGAGAAAAATAAAGAAAAAATTTGACATATGATGATACATTTCATTGGTAGACGGAGGAGAAGTGGATGTGGTTTGTGACGTTGTAGTTGTGGAATTATGTTAAGTGTTGGGATTAAATACGATGTTGTGATGAAGATCTTAATTATGTTATTTGTGAAGTGTTGAGATTTCTTTAGTTGAAAATTTTGAGAAAGACCACAGTTATTGCATTAGTGTAATTAGTGAAGTTATGTGATTAGTCAAATTTATTGTATGTGTTAAATAGATGATAGATAAGATTTATGTATTGTGTTTTATAAAACTTATTAATATTCATGTATTGTCAGTGTTGGATTATACAGGTTGTGATGTTGTAATATAATAAATATATAAATGATTAATAATTGAGAAATTGATTATGTATATTGAAATATGTAACTATAATTTTCAACTTAAATATAAGTCTGCACATTGCGTAGGTTATTTACTCATATATATAATTTTAAGATGTACAAAATCGTGCATTCCTTTTAACAAAATAAAATTTATCACGAAAATGACAATTTCACGTAGATCTTACATATATGCATAGAACTTACATAGTTTAAGTCCTTATAAATCATTTCCTAAAAAATTTATGCATAATATTATGTGCCTGGATTCATGAAATTAAGCTTGCATATCCTAATCAACATTGTAACATCTCGCTTCGACGCCAAACTCTCTTCTAAAATTTTTGGTTTTATATGTTCAAAAAGTCTATTGGAGTTTTTTAAATATATATTTTTTAATTTTTAATTTTTATATTTCATTACATTCCTAAGTTATTGGTTGATTTATTTATTTGTTTATTTATTTTTTCAGAGAATCAAGCTTATCTTTTGTTTTAAATATTTGTTATCTATTTCAAATGGCTAGAGTTACTAGTTACTATTCTCTAGAGTCTTTTTCTCTTTAAAATTCTAAAACCCGTGTTTTTGTGGATTTATTATTATTATTATTATATATTTTTGGATATATAAATATTTGCAATTGGTATCTATAGAAGGATCTTTTGTTTTCAAACTTGCTAGTGGTCCTCTTTACGTTTCCCATTTATACATGACTCAACTCCCATTCTATTTGGGGATTGCAATACAAGCCATTAATAAAACACAGCATTTCACCAGGCCATTAAGAAAAGTTGCATCCAACTAAGGAAGTGCAGAGCAACCCTTCCTTAGTTCTTTATCGCAGCCATCGTCCCATATGCGAAACGGAGGGTAACCTCAAGCCTTCTGCAAAGAATCCAGCTTCAGATCTTCAACAGCTTCTGCAAACTTCTCCCTCGCATCTCCCCAATATAGTTTCGTAACAATGTTTACTGGTTTCTACATCACATCTACAAGCTTTTTCATAATCTTCGGCTCTCTAAACTCAGTCAAAGGAACAAGAGCTGAAAGAAAATAAGCCCATATCAAATTAGATGGGATCAATGTTCGTAGATATAGATCATGATTATGATCATGATCATTAATTAGTATTTAGCTTTTTAAAAGAAAAAAAATTGAATATTAAGATACTCAAGAGCGTCAGATTTGGCCCAAAGTTGATGACGAAACTCATCGAGGGAGTTGGGTTGATGTGGATGATGAAAAGGGTATCTTCTTTGTAGGCAAATTATCTATTGCCCATTGTAGAGCTTGCTTGCTGCTCTTTGCGAAGTCCATGGCCACACCTTCTTTCCTATCCTTGACCATTTTCTGTCGTCTCAAAGCTGCTACTTAATTCCTCATTTTCTTCGGATACCTCTGGCTTTAGTAATGGACTCTTAGATCAGGAAAGTTAGGTTTGACATGTGAACATCAATTAAAAAGATAAAAGCTAAAATTTCCCAAAAAATAAACTTTGAAGGTTTTTGAGTTTGTTATTACGGGATGCGTTTTTGATGCTAAGAGTTTATATAAAAAATAAATAAATGAGAAGGTGGCAAAGCCAATCTATAACAAAGAAGACATGCAAGACAAGTCGCGATAACAATGTAAAAGTTAGTAAATATTTGACTTCGCACGGTATAAGTTGGTGAAAACTAAAATAGGCATCAAGATTTGATGCCGAGGATGAACATTCCAAAAAGTGGAGAGAGGACTCAAACAGTGGGAGAAAATCTTTCAGATTTTGGACTGATTTTTTATTTAGAAAGGAAGGATATTTTGGTCAAGAAAAAGATAAAATTAGGATAATTTTGTTCATTCTTATATGGACTCTTATATGAACTACAAAGGAATCCATTAAAATGGCGGACTGTACCTAGCATGACTGGTAGAAGGATCCCCTATTTTCAAACTTGCTAGTGGTTCTCTTTACGTTTCCCATTTATACATGGCTCAACTCCCATTCCCATGCATACGTATATCTGCCCCTAGGGTTTAATATCTATATATATGCACGTTCTCCCCTTACACGTCTCTCACCAACACCGTCCCTCTAATCCCTTGGTCACTACACTCAGTGATTCACGACAACAACTTGTAGAACAGAATAGATATACTTTATTTCACGTTTTGCAAATATCTTTCCCTCATCCTAGGGTTTCAAATACTTATTTAGACACCATGCATGTTACCAATCGCTCGGCAACTTCCGCTGGATTCTCATTCTTTTGATTTTAACTTCCCATGACTATGCAGTTACCTTATTTGTTTCTCAAAATCTTACCCTCAACCGATTAGATACTCAACTCTCCCTCTCATTTTCTATTCTCAGTCATCCATATATACATATTTTCAGACCTTTAATAGCCATAGAGAATTTCTATAACACCATGACACAAGAACACATCCACCACCTTACGTAAATCACCAATAAGCATTTCATCACCTTTCTGTGCGCCACCACCTCCACCTCACATGGAACCATGCTGTCCATCATAGAAATAAGAGGCCTCTATTTCATTGCTCCAAAAACAGAGCATTTGGACTCAAATAACAACTGCTAGGCCACACAGCCGCAGGTTTGGTTAGCCATGAAAGCTAGCAGACCACCTTGCCCCCTCCACGTGCGAGCCACCGATGGCAAGCCACAGCATCGTTGCACTGTGAACCACAAAAGCACCCCAGTTTTACCAACCCAAAATAGAGTATCCACATACCTTTTTGTCAACCATTAAAACCACCACACCGAGAGCACCCACTACCCATCTTTGTGTCACCCTCTCAAGGCTCTGCACCACACTGAAAACCACACAGGAAAATCCTACCATGAGCCACCATGACATGCCCCCAATACCCCTGTTTTTGCAACTTAAAACCAAAGCGACTCTTGGTGCTCTCTACCCAAAGTTTTCCCCCACCGTGTGTGACAACTCAGCCACCTTAGGGTCTATTAGTTGCCACCCCAGGTCTGTCGTCCGTTGCCCTCGCGGTAAGCCCACGACCTCTTTTCCTCTACCGGCTTTGTCTCTCGGACTCTCTCGTTTCCTCACCATGTTCTCTCTCTCTCCTCTCTCTCTCTCCCTCCCTCTCCCTCTCTCTCTCTCTCTCTCTCTCTCTCTCTCTCTCTCCCCTCAGTCATTGTCCTAACTTCGTCTGTGACTCTGCCAGTTCACAGCCTTCTCTCGGTGAGCCTTCATAACTCACGTTTTGAAATTCTATGTCTATGTTTGTTTTTCTGCAAGCTAACTTCTTGTTCTTTTTTGCCTAAGTTATGTAAAGTTACTTATTAGGAAGATAGTTCCAAATTTACAACTTTTGCCCTCAGTTTTAAAACTTAGTATTTATAGTTATGTTTTTCACTGGGTTGACCTTACTCTCGACTTCATGGGCTTGTTTTCTCTTGGGTGCCTTCTTATGCTCAATTGTGTTTTGTTATATCATTCAGAAATTATATGTTCTTGGGTGGTTCACTTGGGCTCTATATTATTTGAAATTCATATTTTAAGTTATTTTAGATCGAATCGTGGGTGTTGCATTTTGAGTTGCATTTTGGATTAAGTGAATAATTTGTGAAAATCGAGGTATTAGGAGGATTTTTAATATTTTAGAATTTTGGAGAAATCTTGGTAGATTCAAAGTACCTTTGGAGAGTTGATTTTATAGGATTTTAAAAATGTTTAGATTTTGAGGAAAGATATGGTTTTTATATCTTAGGCTTTATTTCTGAAGTTCATGATTAGTTGGAAATTGAATTGCATGTTCTGTTATAGGTGACTTTTGGATTTTGTTCGGCTCTTGTGGAAGATTTCTAAAAACTAAAAAATTCAAATAAGCGGGGTTCATATGCTTAATTTTATATCAAATGTAGATTGAAGTTGACTTTTTAAAAAATTTGTGCATGTTTTGTTATGAAATGAAAACTTAAAAAAAACCAACCTCAATCAATTATCTGCATTACTCATGAATCTTTTATGAAAGAAAGAAAAATTGTTTCTGTCATGCATTGTATAGACATGAGCTTAATTTTTGTCATGTTATTTCTGAAATGTGAAAAGAGCAATATTGAGAATCTCAAAAGTGTACAATGATTTTATAAAAATCTTTGACTCTGTTTTATTTATGTAAGAATGATTCTGAAAATATTTTAAAACTATATGTTATTTTGATGACTCTAAAAACCTTTGGCATGGTATACTGGTTTGTATTTGACTCTGTCTCTGCTCTACTCTACTCTATTTGGGTTGGTGTCAACTTCTTTGTCTCTAAGTGCACCCACTTTGGAAACAAAGTAGTTTTATGTGGACTTTCCCATGTGTGCATTTGGGGCTTTGAAAATGATTAAGAGAAAGATTCACCACTGTCTCTACCTAGTTTAGCCACGGGGATTAGCACAACCCTACCGCAGGAGTTAAACATGGTCTCTCCTCTGTAAGATGCTCTGTTTTTTGATATGATGATGATACTCAGTTTTGTTATGCCAAAGTATTGTGTATTTCTTATGATTTAAAAATTATCGCTCTGTTACGTATGAAAATGTGTTTGTTCTGCATATTAAAACTAAAGAATATTTTTGCTTTGTATACTGTACTTTGAAAAATGCTTATGTTTACACTTTGGTATATATCCTTCATTTACTGAGTTGATAGCTTACCCCTTATCTCTGAATATTTTTTCAGATAAGTTTGGATATTCCAACCAATGATCGAATCATGAAGCATTGGGTGAGATAACTTAAGAATAGTTGATTAAGTATAGAGAATTTATATGAAAATTGATAAGATTTAGTAAAAAAATATTATTGTATTTTGGTGACTTAGCAATATTGGAATTGATGATATTAAGGACGTGAGTTTTAAGACTAAGTTTTATATGATATTTAGAAATTTAGAATTTTTAAATATTGTGTTGAATGTGAGTATATGTGATAGGATGTAACTCTCCGATCCTTGCGGGCAGGGGTGTTACAAATATAGTACTTAAATATTAGCGATTTAGAATTTAATAATTTTTTTTTTTTTTAAAAAAATAGGGGCTTGTTTGGAGCAATCAAAAAAGTGTTCAGATCATTGAGAGGACCGACTTATGACAGGAAATACCTTCACATGATTTTAAGGAAGAAATTATGAGAAACTCGACTACGTAACACTTCGACAAATGTTGTCATATCAACTTTTGATATCAAACAAATGCAGCCAACCGTTTTCACATCGTATGAGGTCTCTGATATCTCTCTCACGAAATAATCAGTCTTGATCAGTTTTAAGATGAAAATTTCCGTTCATCGAAAAAAATTGAAAATTTCATTCCATCATTTTCGCCTAATCGGACCGTTAGGCGCTATCGGTCCAATCGGTCAATTAGGTCTCTAAACATTTTTTTCTGTTTATCTTTTTTGACAGAAAACTTAATACAAAAATTAATTAAATTAATAAAATTAAAATGAAGGGATATTCTGTTTTATAAACTTTAAATATGAATGAATCATATTATATAATTTTATTGTATATATAGTGAATAGTGATTATTTGGATGAAAATTAAATAATTAACTTACAAAGCTGCTATGTAAAATAACATTATACAAATAATATTTAGAATATATATATATACATACATTCGGTTAGTGCTGATTGAGTTCGATCCGATCATATCTAAAAAACTATATATCAAGAACAACCAATAAGACTATATTTTTAGACCGAACCACTCGATCCAATTGGTATTTCCTATTCGAATCAATAGTCTTACAAACCTAATTGTTGAGTTCACAAACTACGTTTATCTCTCTTCGAATTGTAAACTACATAATTAAAAATAATTATCGTAAATCTCACTTCAAGTGACTCGGCCAAAGCCTGCCAAAGGTAGAAAACCATAACAAATAGGATTGTACATACGGGTTCCAGATTGGAAATCTAGATATACCCAGTTCAAAACCTGGGTCCCAAATCCGGCTTGGGTTTGAGATCGGATATACTCAGATTATGACACGAGTTGAAGCCTGGATTCATCCGAGTTTTCAAAATCTAGATATCCCAGTTTTGAGTTTGTTTCAGATTTTTTTTTGTTAATATATATAAATCTGGGTTTCGAATTTAAAAGCCGATACTTGATTTACATAACCGGATCTGGACAATATTGATCTAGATTTTATAATCTGGGTTCCAGACCAGATTTGATCTCGGTTGAAACCTGGAATCAAAATCATACCCAGATTCTGGACCAAATAGGGTTTCCTTAATAACAAAACCTAAGCCCCACTATATTTCTCTTATTAGCCACATGTAATATCTAATATTGTTAGGTTTACAAATTATGTCTATGTCATAACTCGGATTTTTAAATATCCATTTAATTTTCATATGTGGCATGATCATTGAAGGTTGATCAAATAAGAAATAAGTATAATAAAGAAAAGATTTATAATTTTATGTTGGAAGGTTAGGAGTAGAATTGGGTACAATGGTGGCTTGTTTTTGTGAAAAAAGTGCCTAACCCGATATCTCGCTTGATTCTCGCTTGACATTTGGCTCAAGCGAGATTCAGGCCGAAACTTGGCTCGACTCTTGCTTGATGTCTGGTTCGAACGAGATACAGGGAGAGATTTAATGTATTTTGATAGAATGGTCATAACTTACTCATTTGATATTGGATTTGAGTGATTCAAGAGGCTATGGAAAGCAATGAAACATATCTACAACTTTTATGTTTTGAATTTTAAGAGATATGAACTTAAGAAAATACGAAATTGAGATTGAGGTGGAAGATCTGGATTGAAGATAGATAGGTATTGACTTTGAAGTTGACTAAAGATTTTGGATAAAATCAAGTCTTTGGATTATTTTCTCAATTATCCTAAAATCTTGACAAGTGTGTAGAAATATTTCAAATGAGAAGATTTTATATAGTAAATTTCGTGTGAAATAAGAAGGACCATCTATCAAACATTTGGTTTGCCCGGATTTGTGTTCTCAGATTGACTTGTCGCCTTTTAGGGCAAAAATCATAACTTAGTCATATGAGCTCCAAATGAAGTGATTCTAGTTCCTATAGAACCTTAAGAAGTATATCTAGAACTTTTATTTTTTGAGTTTTTGAAGAGAAGGAACGTATGATGAAATCTGGTGTGAAGTGGACGGCCCTGAATTAAATTCAACTAGTAACCGACTTAGATAAATTGTCCTATATTCGACCATGTGAAAAAAAATTGTGATTGGCTATCAATTTTCTTTAGGTCTTGACATGTGTAGGAGTATGTGTCATAAGGAAATGAATTAATTTAGAAGATCTAGTTGGCCTAAAGACATGGATTAACATGAGAGGCAGAAATCTTCCTGATTATGTCCAAATCTAGCTAAATGAGTTACAAACTAAGTCTATCTCAACCAAATCTCGAAATGGCCTTCTAGAACATGTCAAGTGGTTTATTAGAAAGTGTAAAAAAGTGACCAAATGGATAAGAAATGGGCTGGGAGGCGTTGGACCCCAAGAAAGGCTGGAATGGCTTGATACGTGCATGGTTAGGTGAGTGCCACCTCATCCCTTATCTAAGAAGCTCTCTTCTCAACCATTGATCATTTTGGCTGGCTAAAATGACTTAATATTAGCCATTGGATGAAGAGTTTTACTGCCAAGCTTAAGACTTTAGGGGTTTAGACTTAATCATTTGGTTTTGAGGGTTAACACCTCATCCTTCAAAGCCTTTGAGTAACCGGTAGCCTTTAGCTACCTCTTCTTCTCCTTTTCTTCTAAATGGTCTACCACCCTCCTATATATATATGTTGGTGAGCCTTATAACCCTCTTTGGAAAGTAGAACAAACGCCCAATTGGAGAGAAAATCAAAGAAGAATCATCTCTAAACCATTGAACCTCCAAACATCACCTAAGTGAGCTAAGTGAGTGATCTTGAGGGTAATATTGCAAGAGTTTGGTTTTATCATCAATTCAAGCTTTAGAGAAACTTGTAAGTATACAATTTAACCTAATCTTGGCATACAATAAGTAAATTAATGATTAAATCATGTTTGTTGTTTGTTGGAGTTTAAACCTTGCTGATATGATGTAAGTGAAATTCATTGTGTTTTGGATGAGTTTTTGTTATGGTAAAATGCTAAGAAAATTATAAGAATATAGATTTATGTTTTAATATGTAAAAATAAGGTTTATGTAAAAAGATTGTATGTTTTAGATTGAAAAATCCTATAAGCTGTGATCTCGCTCGATGTTTGGCTCGAGCGAAATGTAACCTGAGACTTCGCTCGATATCTTACTCGAGCGAGAGGCAACTCGAGACTTCACTTGATGCTCGCTCGATACCTTGCTCGAGCGAAATACCCTGTTTGCTTAAATTCAAGGCTTTTACTTCGATAAAAGTGGATGGTTTAGTAAAGAATAATTAACCTAGAAAAAAATATAATTTAAGCATTAGTCGTTAATTTTTAATGTTACGAATTTATATGACGTAAGCGTATGTATTTGTGATGAATGTGTTTGAGATATGTTTTTAAATGTCACATGAATTATGAAGACATGAAACATGCATGTCATAAGTCTAAGTTATGGATATTTTGCATTTCGTCACATATATGTGTCGTTAGTCCATTTTAAGAAAAATTCATGTTACATGACATCATGTAGGTGTTGTCCCGGGTCATTACGAATATTTAAGAAATAAGATAAGATAAGAAAACATTTAACAAATAAGTTGAAAGATTAATAAGTTAGCCACATCATAACGGAGACCAACGATACGCTTGTATGACTGACGTGCCGGCAGTGACCTAAGCCTGTCAAGAATATGAAAACTGGCAGGAACCTAAGCCAGTCGAGAATGTGAAAACTGGCAGGGACCTAAGCCTGTTGAGAATATGAAAACCGGCAGGAACCTAAGCTTGTCGAGTATTTGAAAACCGACAGGGACCTAAGCCTGTCGATGATTCGAAATAAGTAATATTCGATGGGGACGCCTATCGATAATACAAAACAAGTAAGACACACAATGTTACGAAAAAAAAAAGAAATAAGAGTTTAAGTATGATAGAGTGAGTCCATGAACAATATAAATTTAAGTCATGCATGAGTCTCATAAAACATTTTTTTTATAAGATATATGTTTCTGAGCATTAATATGTATGATAAGTTTTTATGTCATTTATGCCATATTTCGTTGACTCTGTGCTTATTGAGATTTCTTAGAAATCTCACTATTTTATATTTTATTTATCATTCCTTATGCAATGATAGATAATGTTGCAGGAATAAATAACTTGTCATGAGACTCAGACATTACAAGAAATTCTGAGGAGTCCCGAGGGTCCTATAGAATACTCATCTCCTAAGAGAATGATCTTATGTATGGGATCAAGTAGAATAGAAAGAGTATCAGAAGGCAGGGAGAGATAATTCTTGTTTTAGGAATACTAGCTAGGTTATGTAAGTTCTGGATACAATATATGTTATGATGAATGAAAAGTTATGAAGGATTTAGTTTTAATATGCCGTATAATCTGTTTATGCAAGAGTTAGATCTCTTTGCATATATTGATATTTATCTCTTTTTGTTACATTTTTCATTACACTTAATTAGTAAGTTTAGGTGCATGCACATTTCCAAAAAAAAAAAAATCGGGACATTACAGTCTATCTCTCTCTCTTTGAATTGTAAACTGTGTTTTTTAAAAATAAAATATAAAAAATAAAAAACTATCAAAAATCTCAATTCCAACACTTCAAGAACTAGAAAACCATAGTGAAATTTAATTCTGTTTTTATTATTATCTTTTTTTGTAAAGAGATGGGGCCACGTGTTTATGGAAATCTCAAATTTTATTGAATACTCTCATTTTTTATGGAAGAATACCGTAATTACAACCCAAGCAACTGAGTTTACAAGTTCATCATGAATAAAGCCAAACCCAAATGCCACGATCCTAACTCGTGGAATTTACATATATACAATAAGAACATCTTATTCATCAAAACCAAAGAGAACAACCCAATGACAGTTCTGCTTTGTCAACACGAAATATGCATTTAACTTGTGCGGCCCGTGGGTAAGCCGACAGAGTCCAACCAGCAACAAATGATGAATCCCTCAACACCCAACTTAGCCAAGCCATCCACCAAAGCATTTTTTTCTCTATAGACATGCTGTACCGTGTACATTAAGGAGTTTAGAGCCAATTTGAGCTCATCCCAATAGTCTTCAAGGTACCCCAAACCTAAGCCCCGATATATTTTTCTTAATTTGGAAATAAGAATCAGGTATAATATCCAAGCTGGTCAAAATTAAGACGTTCATAACATTGAACATTAATTTCTTAAAACAAATAACAAAACAAAACCATTAATATATAATTTCTTTCAATCCACAAGTATCTTAAAAAAACAAGATAGGTATGGATTTGAGGCCTAACTTTCTTTTAATATTAAATATTTTAGTTATTATACTTTAAATAAAGTCGGTGATGTGATCATTTGGATGTGGATACATTTACATGTCACGTATATATATATATATATATATATATATGATAAGATCATTTGATTTGTAATATTTAAATTTTAAAATTTATTTATAAATTAAATTATATTATGTAAACATTTTATTATGTGATCTGCTCTACAAACCGACTTGATAGTAGAATTTTTTTAAAATGTTAATACTCATATTTTAAAAAGAAATATCTAACTTAATTTCGTGCAGGCAAAAAAGGACTCCCGTTCGAACGCTCGACTTTCCGACATGATAGGTATCGACAGTTCAGCAGCTCCAACTTACCTTCCTGTCCATTATTTCAAGAACCAAGATTGTACTGAAGGCCCGAATATTAGTGAATTCGATCTAATTGATGGTGGTGTCGCTGCAAACAATCCGGTATCTATAATCAATATACAGAGTAACGCTATACATACGTATAGTTTTATGTATAATATTCACTATAAAGTGACCAAATGGATAAGAAATGGGCTGGGAGGCGTTGGACCCCAAGAAAGGCTGGAATGGCTTGATACGTGCATGGTTAGGTGAGTGCCACCTCATCCCTTATCTAAGAAGCTCTCTTCTCAACCATTGATCATTTTGGCTGGCTAAAATGACTTAATATTAGCCATTGGATGAAGAGTTTTACTGCCAAGCTTAAGACTTTAGGGGTTTAGACTTAATCATTTGGTTTTGAGGGTTAACACCTCATCCTTCAAAGCCTTTGAGTAACCGGTAGCCTTTAGCTACCTCTTCTTCTCCTTTTCTTCTAAATGGTCGACCACCCTCCTATATATATATGTTGGTGAGCCTTATAACCCTCTTTGGAAAGTAGAACAAACGCCCAATTGGAGAGAAAATCAAAGAAGAATCATCTCTAAACCATTGAACCTCCAAACATCACCTAAGTGAGCTAAGTGAGTGATCTTGAGGGTAATATTGCAAGAGTTTGGTTTTATCATCAATTCAAGCTTTAGAGAAACTTGTAAGTATACAATTTAACCTAATCTTGGCATACAATAAGTAAATTAATGATTAAATCATGTTTGTTGTTTGTTGGAGTTTAAACCTTGCTGATATGATGTAAGTGAAATTCATTGTGTTTTGGATGAGTTTTTGTTATGGTAAAATGCTAAGAAAATTATAAGAATATAGATTTATGTTTTAATATGTAAAAATAAGGTTTATGTAAAAAGATTGTATGTTTTAGATTGAAAAATCCTATAAGCTGTGATCTCGCTCGATGTTTGGCTCGAGCGAAATGTAACCTGAGACTTCGCTCGATATCTTACTCGAGCGAGAGGCAACTCGAGACTTCACTTGATGCTCGCTCGATACCTTGCTCGAGCGAAATACCCTGTTTGCTTAAATTCAAGGCTTTTACTTCGATAAAAGTGGATGGTTTAGTAAAGAATAATTAACCTAGAAAAAAATATAATTTAAGCATTAGTCGTTAATTTTTAATGTTACGAATTTATATGACGTAAGCGTATGTATTTGTGATGAATGTGTTTGAGATATGTTTTTAAATGTCACATGAATTATGAAGACATGAAACATGCATGTCATAAGTCTAAGTTATGGATATTTTGCATTTCGTCACATATATGTGTCGTTAGTCCATTTTAAGAAAAATTCATGTTACATGACATCATGTAGGTGTTGTCCCGGGTCATTACGAATATTTAAGAAATAAGATAAGATAAGAAAACATTTAACAAATAAGTTGAAAGATTAATAAGTTAGCCACATCATAACGGAGACCAACGATACGCTTGTATGACTGACGTGCCGGCAGTGACCTAAGCCTGTCAAGAATATGAAAACTGGCAGGAACCTAAGCCAGTCGAGAATGTGAAAACTGGCAGGGACCTAAGCCTGTTGAGAATATGAAAACCGGCAGGAACCTAAGCTTGTCGAGTATTTGAAAACCGACAGGGACCTAAGCCTGTCGATGATTCGAAATAAGTAATATTCGATGGGGACGCCTATCGATAATACAAAACAAGTAAGACACACAATGTTACGAAAAAAAAAAGAAATAAGAGTTTAAGTATGATAGAGTGAGTCCATGAACAATATAAATTTAAGTCATGCATGAGTCTCATAAAACATTTTTTTTATAAGATATATGTTTCTGAGCATTAATATGTATGATAAGTTTTTATGTCATTTATGCCATATTTCGTTGACTCTGTGCTTATTGAGATTTCTTAGAAATCTCACTATTTTATATTTTATTTATCATTCCTTATGCAATGATAGATAATGTTGCAGGAATAAATAACTTGTCATGAGACTCAGACATTACAAGAAATTCTGAGGAGTCCCGAGGGTCCTATAGAATACTCATCTCCTAAGAGAATGATCTTATGTATGGGATCAAGTAGAATAGAAAGAGTATCATAAGGCAGGGAGAGATAATTCTTGTTTTAGGAATACTAGCTAGGTTATGTAAGTTCTGGATACAATATATGTTATGATGAATGAAAAGTTATGAAGGATTTAGTTTTAATATGCCGTATAATCTATTTATGCAAGAGTTAGATCTCTTTGCATATATTGAATATTTATCTCTTTTTGTTACATTTTTCATTACACTTAATTAGTAAGTTTAGGTGCATGCACATTTCCAAAAAAAAAAAAATCGGGACATTAGAGTCTATCTCTCTCTCTTTGAATTGTAAACTGTGTTTTTTAAAAATAAAATATAAAAAATAAAAAACTATCAAAAATCTCAATTCCAACACTTCAAGAACTAGAAAACCATAGTGAAATTTAATTCTGTTTTTATTATTATCTTTTTTTGTAAAGAGATGGGGCCACGTGTTTATGGAAATCTCAAATTTTATTGAATACTCTCATTTTTTATGGAAGAATACCGTAATTACAACCCAAGCAACTGAGTTTACAAGTTCATCATGAATAAAGCCAAACCCAAATGCCACGATCCTAACTCGTGGAATTTACATATATACAATAAGAACATCTTATTCATCAAAACCAAAGAGAACAACCCAATGACAGTTCTGCTTTGTCAACACGAAATATGCATTTAACTTGTGCGGCCCGTGGGTAAGCCGACAGAGTCCAACCAGCAACAAATGATGAATCCCTCAACACCCAACTTAGCCAAGCCATCCACCAAAGCATTTTTTTCTCTATAGACATGCTGTACCGTGTACATTAAGGAGTTTAGAGCCAATTTGAGCTCATCCCAATAGTCTTCAAGGTACCCCAAACCTAAGCCCCGATATATTTTTCTTAATTTGGAAATAAGAATCAGGTATAATATCCAAGCTGGTCAAAATTAAGACGTTCATAACATTGAACATTAATTTCTTAAAACAAATAACAAAACAAAACCATTAATATATAATTTCTTTCAATCCACAAGTATCTTAAAAAAACAAGATAGGTATGGATTTGAGGCCTAACTTTCTTTTAATATTAAATATTTTAGTTATTATACTTTAAATAAAGTCGGTGATGTGATCATTTGGATGTGGATACATTTACATGTCACGTATATATATATATATATATATATATATATGATAAGATCATTTGATTTGTAATATTTAAATTTTAAAATTTATTTATAAATTAAATTATATTATGTAAACATTTTATTATGTGATCTGCTCTACAAACCGACTTGATAGTAGAATTTTTTTAAAATGTTAATACTCATATTTTAAAAAGAAATATCTAACTTAATTTCGTGCAGGCAAAAAAGGACTCCCGTTCGAACGCTCGACTTTCCGACATGATAGGTATCGACAGTTCAGCAGCTCCAACTTACCTTCCTGTCCATTATTTCAAGAACCAAGATTGTACTGAAGGCCCGAATATTAGTGAATTCGATCTAATTGATGGTGGTGTCGCTGCAAACAATCCGGTATCTATAATCAATATACAGAGTAACGCTATACATACGTATAGTTTTATGTATAATATTCACTATAAAAAAATATAAATATTTGTGATGAATTATTTATAACGAAAATAATTGTTTGTTACAAAAATAAATTTATTTTGACAGAAAATAATCATTTCAACAAAAAATAATTGATCACGAATAATCAATTTTCTTGTAGTAATTATACATTGTATGAGTAGCTAGTGACAGTTTCATATAGGAGTGTTTTCTTTTTAATTTGAATTTCAAATTTTGGATTTTAAAATTTTCACTATTTCCAATAACTGAAACATCATGAGCATATGTATGGTTTTCTTACTTTATAAATAAAATTATAAGTATATATATAGATAATAATTAGCAATTTCCTAATTAATATTATCACTCAAATGTTATTTAATTTACAAGTTTTAAATTTTGGAAACATTAAGTTGATAATTATTTATATAATTTATTTGTCTCGTGGGTATTGTGGGCTGGGCGTTGATAGCCATAAACCAAGTGACCAAACTGATCTTTGATGCAAATCCTGATTTCTTCCCTATTAAACCCATGGATTATGGTCGCTTTCTGATAATCTCTGTAGGCGCAGGCTCAAGAAAGAAAAAAAAATATAACGCATAAATGGGGGCAAAATGGGGAACTCTGGATTGGTTACTTCATGGGAGTTCAGTTCCTTTATTGGATATTGTGCCTATTCTTTTATTTTTTAGATAAAAGATTGATTTCATTAAAACCAATCACAATAATTCAGAAGCTACCCTGTTGGATTCTCTATATGCATGTTTGCTTCCCAGTTATAGAAGTCAGTCAAAATGAGCTTGGCATCGTCAATAAGGAGACCTCTCACTCTCAGATTTGGAGTTTGGCTTTTGAGTTGATTAATGACTTGTAAAGAGTCTCCTTAAAAAATAACTCTACGCAGTCCTAAGTCTTTACAGAATAAAACTACAATTAATAGTCCATGAGTGTCTGCTTCAAAAATTGTTTCACTAAGAGGCCTGGCTGCTCTCACAAATCCCACCACTAGACCTTGGGAGTCCCTCATCACAACAACCACCCCCATTTCTTTTGTACCAGCTTTCCATGCCGCATTCCAATTCACTTAGAAACAGCCAACTGGTGGTTTAACCCATTTTCGATTGCTGAAAGTTGCTTGTTGCTGAGTATGCATTTCTAGACTGTTGGCTTCTGTATAATACTATTGGGCCTTTATAGCTCTTTAAATCAGTAAAGAAGGGTGTAAGAAGCCTTTATCATGCATTGCCTCATTTCTTCTAGTCCATACTGCCCTTAAAATAACAACTACTTCCTGCAATTCATCCCTCTCCAGGATCTGGGTTAGTTGGATCCAGATGTTAAGGAAAATGTCGCTTTGTACTATCATTTTTTGGACTTTAATAATCCCCTAGTTCCATACATCTTTAGCAGCTAGGCATCCCCACAATACATGCTTTGAAATTTCTGATTCAAGCTAGTAGCACTTGCACCAGTCATTATCGAGCACTTTCCTCTTAAAGTTGGCTAAAGTCGGGAGTGCTTCACTGTAGGCCGTCCAAATTAAGTTCTTCACAGTTGGAGCAATTCTCAACTTTCATATGCCTCTCCATACAGACTAGGTTTGGAAAGGAAGCATTCTCAAACATTTTCTACTACTATTCACTATTTTATTATTACTTTTCACGTACTTTTATTACTATTCATTAATTTTTTATTACTATTTCATATTTTATTATTACTTTTTACCTACTTTTTACTACTATTTACAAACACTTACAAATATTCTCAACATTCAAACACAACCTTATTACTTTGTATGTTGGAAGTTTCCCTCTCCTTTTCGGTTTCTTGTTATTTATGGACATGATATCCACTTTTGACATTATAAATTCCATTTATTGAGTGCTGCCAGACCATCTGATCCATACTACCCTTTATTCTAATAGGAATTTTCTTATTAGCCTCTATTTCTTTTACTGACACCATTTCCTTAAAAAACTCTCCATTCCATGATTTCTGAGTATGGTTGATCACATCACTAACCTTTTCGCACCAACAGTCATCCTCCTTTCGTGATATAACAGACCAGCTAGGAATGGATGAAATCCATCTGTCATGCCAGAAATTAATCCTTAGGCCATTTTCGAGCCTCTAGACCAGACCAGAGTTAAGAAGGGATGGACCAGCCAGCATACTCCTCCAGGCAAAAGAAGGACCCGAACCTATCTTAGCCTTGTGCATATCTATCAAAGGAAAGTATTTCTGTTTAAGTAACTGGGCTGTTAGGGATAAGGGATCTTGTAAGATTCTCCAATATTGTTTTGCAAGTAAAGCTATGTTAAAGCTTCTAAAATCTGTAAACCTCAACCCCCCCCCTCCTCTTTGTCAAGCTCAGCTTATCCCAAAGAATCCATTGAATTTTTAAGGTATCCTCATTGTACCCCCACCAAAATTTTTTCATTAGTAGGCTTAGCTTGTTTGTAATAAAAGTAGGGAGCAGGAACAAATGCATGGTATAAGTTGGAATGACTTGGAGGACAGATTTGAGTAAAAATTATTTTCCTACAGCTAAAAGAAATTTTGTCTTCTCATTTGTCACTTTAGACCACACTCCATCTACTAGAGATTGGAAGGCTGCGACTTTTGATCCCCCTAGGATAGCAGGAAGTCCTAGGTACTTCTCTAAAGATCCAATAGCCTTAATGCCAACTGCTTGGAGGATCTAGTGTCCGTACTGAAAAATATAAATGATTTGACTTTGTTTATGACCTGGCCGAATGCGTGCTCGTAGGTGTCTAGGAGGTTGAGAATAAATTTCAGTTCGTTTTGTGATGCTTGGCGGAACATAAGACTGTTGTCTGCAAAAAAATATATGACTAATCTTTAAGACTTGTCGACCAATAGGAACATTAGACAGTTCCCCTTTTTGCTCAACGGTGTGCAGCATTGCAGATAAGACCTCTACACATAGAATGAAAATGTAGAGGGAAAGTGAATCACCTTGTCGGATACCTCTAGATGGCTGGAAAGGAGATTGAGGTTCCCCATTCACTAATATTGAGTATCTCACTGACTTGATACATTTTTTGGTGAGGTGAACCCAGGAAGGGGGAAATTTTGTTCATTATCGCCTTCATAAAAGACCGCTTAACTCTGTCATATGCCTTACTCATATCTAATTTGATGGCCATATAACCTTTCTTCCCTTAATCCTAGATGTCAAGGTGTGTAGGACTTCATAAGCCACCAAAGAGTTATCCAAGATAAGCCTCCCCAGTACAAAGGCACTTTGGTTAGCTGAAATGATGTAAGGCAGGATACTTTTTAGCCTATTGGCTATGGTTTTAGAAATAAATTTATACACCATATTGCAAAAGGCTAATGGGTTGGTAGTTTGTGACATTTTTTAACTTCTTGATCTTGGGGATTAGGGCAATATAGGTGCCTTTCACTTTAGCTAGAGACTCATTTTGGTTTAGCACTTTAAGAACATAATTACAAATATCCCCATCTACTAACTCCCAGTTTTTATGAAAGAATTGAACCGAAAATCCATCGAGACCAGGGGATCCCAATGGATTCATCTAAAAAATTGCATCTTTGAATTCATTAAAGGTGAAGGTTCTCAACAGGGTCTAAACAGGGTCTCATGCATCTCCAGGGAGATTTTTGGCATCAAAGTTAGCTGGCAATCATCAGCACTAGAAGGCAAAATGGAAGTAAAGATAGATAAGAAAGAACTTGTGATGTACTCTCCCATTTGTTTTTTGGCCCTAGAACACTCAGTCATTACTGTCTTCAGGCAATCATCGTCTCTGATCAGCTTGTTTGTGGAAATAATGTGTGTTTAGGTCCCCATGTTTTAGTCAATGCTGCTTAGCCCTTTGCCTCCATTTCATATCCTTTTCAGCAATAACGAACTCCATTTTCTTTTGTAATGTCTGCAACTTGTCTAGATGTTGCCCCACATCAGTGTCTTGTAACTCACTGATTTCTTCCAGGTCCCTGTTGATCTCTTGAGATTCCAGCTTTCTTGTCTGGTGCCATTTGGACAAGCTCTTTTGACACGTCTCCAACTTTGCTCTAATATGTCTCTCGTAGCTGTCTCCTCATCCCCCTTTGCACCAAGCCTCCTCAATGATGTCCTTGCATCCAGATTTTAACTCCCAAACAGCCTCATACCTGAATATTAACCCTCTTCTGTGCATGACTCTTTTCTTTGTTTCTAGCTCAATAAGTAACGGAGAATGGTCGAATTTCATAGCTGGAAGTGTAGTGCACAGTGCTAATTTGAAATCCTCCTTCCAAACTTCATTTGCCAGAGCTCGATCCAGTTTCTTTTTGGTGAAATCTTTCCCCTGTCTATTATTAGCCCACGTGAAGTTTTTGCCACTCTATTCTAGGTCCCTAAGGTCAGGGTCCTCCAGAGCTTGCCTGAAGTTATCTATTTGCTTGTAGGGTTTGTGCCTCCCACTTTCTTTTGTTGAAACAAGATTTCGTTGAAGTCACCCACAAAGAGCCATGGGATAAAGGGGGAGGGTTTGAGCATTTTTAACAGTTCTCAGCTACCTATCCTCTTCCTAGGGTCCGAATGGCCATAAAAACCGCTAAAACACCACTATGGACTGTCAGTCATGGCTTGGACTTCTGCAAATATATGGCACTTTATGAAACTGATAATCTTTGCTTGCCAGGCTTCCCTCACAGCAATGCGATTCCACCACTCAGGTCTATACTATCCACGACAAAGCACCCTTCGGAGTTTAAAGCTAAGTTTAGAGCTCTCTTGATCTCTTCCATCTGTTTTCTATCACACTTGGTTTCCACAAGGAACACCAAGAAGAGAAACTTTTCCTTAGTGAGTTTCCTAAAGATACGAATTGTTCGAGGGTTCCCAAACTCTCGACAATTCCAAATGATTAGACTCATTAAGGTCGGCAAGGTTGGTGACCAACCACTGCCTCAAGTAGTTGGGTAGCACAACCATTCTCCAGATTCCTTGATTTTTTTGGGTTAAAAGGGTTCTCTTGGTTAACTATTGGGGCTCTCTTTTTCAGCGTAGATTGGCTAGGTGTATTAATAATGTCTGAGAGGGGTGAAGTTGTCTTGGAATTATTCCTAGACTTTCTCTTCCACCTACTAGTCAACTTCCCACCACACTAGACCTCTATAAATGCGACAGTAACTTTCTTTGGGGGTGGGTCAGTTATGTGGGTTGGAATTAACTTCAACTGCCTTTCCTTATAACTGTTAGTCATACAATCTACTTGGTGAGTGGGACTCCTCGACGAAGGTGGCAAGAAGTTACCTCTAACTCCATCCAGGACTCAGTCACTTTAGTATCATTACAGCCTAGGTCTTGTCCTGAGACCATCTCAGCAGTGATATTCCCCCTCTGTTCTACCCCATTGTCGGAGTGGTTGTCCTTAGTGCTCTGCAATTCCTCTTTTGCCCTACGTGTGTGTTGAGGATCAGACCCCTCATGTGTATTCGAGTTGGGAATCAATGTGTTGCTAGTGTGCCCTTTTTCCTCACGAGCAACATTGCTTGTCTCAGCAGATCCTGTACTACCCTCATTATTCCTTTTTTGGTCCCTTTCTTTTTTGACATCCTCCCCTTTTTGGAACCCTGCATCATTCTATTTCTTATTTTTTTCCTTATGATGTCTCGGGAGCTCCTCCATATTTACACATGTCAAATATGGAGGAGTTTGTTGGTTGAGCCTTGAGCCAGGGGCCAAATTCCATCTTTGATTTTTCCTTATCATTGGGGTCAACTCTAGGTTTTGTGCAGACTTTTCTTTTGTGGAAAAGTACACCACATTGAAAACAAAAACTTTGAAGACACTTGTATTTAAAAAAGATCTAGTACCTCTCATATTCAAAGGCCAGCCATTTTCCTCTAAGCAGCGGCTTCTGTAGGTTCACGACTACGTGGATGCACAAACATCTTCCCCAAGCTAACCCGTCTGCTTTAGCTTCAACCCGGATGGTATGGCTGATTGCATTCCCAAGCAAGTGCAGATATGGTTGATTTACATCTTGCTGTGGTTTTCCAAGCTTTTCAGTCTGAAGACAATTATCTTAGAATCCAAGTAAGAAATTCTTTAATTTTACTTGATTTATAATGAAATGATAGCTACAATCATAAGTATGCAAGTGTCTAGCTCACAATCACTTTGAAAAAAATGAATAAATATGGGATCCACATTAAAAAAAATTAATTAATTAATTTTTTTTAATGAATATCACTCTTTTTCAAAGTGATTACATGATAACATTTGTGCATGTTACTGTATGTAGAATTAGTCAATATAGCTTTGGAGTTATTAATTATTGTTTTCATGAAATGAGTGGCTAGAATGACACGTTGACTGGGACAGAAGCTTCTGTTGATGTATCTGCAAAGCAAAATTTAGACAAACTTGTGGGCATTGGGGAAGAATTGTTGAAGAAACTAGTTTCAAGGGTGAATTTGAAGATTGGTTTGTCAAAACCAGTCGAAATTGGTGGCACTAATGAGAAGGCTTCGAGAAAGTACGGAAAACATGTTTGTTTGAGCATACTTTTGTCATTGTGTACAATGTATTTTACTTGATTAATTTATAACAATTCTAATGTTTATTACATTAAACTCTTTTTACAGGTTTGCAAAAATGCTGTCACAAGAAAGGAAGCGTCGAAGGGGGAAATTATCACTATCACATATGGAAAAGCTAAACATTTGATGCAGATGACTTTTCTAACATTTTGCCATTATTCACCCCAAATCTCCATATATAGGTGAAGATTTGTGCATTTATATCATTCGCCTCAAAAAATAAATATTCGATTTTCTTATAATGAATTGATAGTAAATAATACAAGTTGTCTCGGTTAAATAGCTTGAAAGGAATTCATTGGTGTGTATATATATATATAAAAATAAATATATATAATATATATATATATATTGTTTAGAGTTTAATCTTACTTCATAATGATTAAAAAGAAGAAAAAAAAAAGATTTGCCTTAGTTTGTTTAGGACTTGGTTTGGGATTTTTGCAAACCCATTTAGTTCTTGCTTTGTAGATGGTATTCCTTCGATGAAAATGAAGGCTAGCTATTAATAAAACTGTTGGGATTCGGGCCGACAGACAAACAATAAATATGGAGCCACACACCGGATACAACCAAGAGAAATGAAACTAAAGACGGAGAACAGTAATGGACACCAAAATTTAAAGTGGTTCAACTCAAACTGAGCCTACATCCACTGTTGGGTCGGTCTAAATCACTATAATAAACAAAGATGGAGTACACTTCTTGGAGGTTACAAAGCTCTCTCTCTCACAAGGCTCTCAAACCATTTACAAGTAGGCTCTCTCTGACCTACAAAATCAAACAAGGAGAAAATGGGAGACAGACGCTTGTGCTCGTAATCTCGCTCGAGCGAGCCCTTCTCGCTCGAGCGAAATTGCCTGCTTTCCACAGCTCTTTGCTTCCGCTCTCTCTGTGCAAATGCCCTCGATCCTTATATAGGCGGTGTCTTGCTCGAGCGAGACATTCTCGCTCGAGTGGAACACTATTCTAGACAGCGCTAACCCTAGTTCCTGGAAGCGATGCAACCCTAGGATTGATTCTCGCTCGAGCGGGAGGTCGAGCGAGAGTCGAGCGAAGTCTCTGCCTGGATCCAAAACTCTCCGTTTGATGTCTCGTTTGAGCGACTGTCGAGCGAGGGTCAAGCGAACTTACGGGTTGAAAACTCCAAGTGCAATCTGATGCACTTCATTCAAGCCACATCTCAACAAATCTCCACCTTGGCTTGAATAAGCCCCACAAAATTATTCTGGACAAAAGACCCACAAATCCTTCAACCACAGAAGGAATACCCAACACGAAATAGGAAGTCTATCTTTGAAGAACTCACTTTCCACACAAAAGTCTTCAACACTATAGACGACATCTGAAGATTGACTATCTTCACACAAACGGCAATGCACCACAATACAGACTGCTTACTTGAACAAACGGCTTCTGAATACAAATGAAGACAACCAAATCTTCTTCAGCCAAAGTAAGAACCAACAAAAGCCTACATGAGCATACACAAAAGGTGACCAACTTCCCCCTTTATCTACCAACTGTAAACCTGCTCTCACTGTGCACTAATGCCAATCAACTATGAAGCTCTCTGCAACTCCACCTTCTTGCTATAACTCTCTCTCCTTTCTGTGAAAACAAAAGAAAAGAAAATTCACTAAATAGCAAGATGCGTTGTCCGCTTCAATGACGATCTGTAGACAAGCCTGGCAAACTAAAAACAAACTGTAGACTCTGTCACTCAAAGCCCACCTCATTCCATTCAGTTACTCCGTGGAGTGAATCAAAACTGTATGGTCTGAGTAATGCTCTACCTTATTGTCTGTAGATCAATGTCTTCTCAAAAGTGTTTGAACACCAAACACGTCACAAAGAAACCGATAGACAAAACCAAACTTCCAATAATCATAAAACAAATATGAGTTTAATACAAAACAAGACTTTACACAAGATGTATCCTGATCAGAAATACTGCAGGAACCCTGATTCTACACTGCTTTCCAAGAATACAATGCAAACAAAAAACCAAGATTATTGTCTTCTGATCACACCAAGCAAAAGCTGCAGACTCATAAATGACCATTCTGTCTGGCAGATTCGCACGTGACACATGCGAATGATATCTGAATCTAGAGCATGAGAGGATACTCCACCTGTCACCACACTGCCCTCAAGGAAGAAGAGACTAACTGTCACCTTCTTCACTATTATCACTACTAGAGGAACTTTCCTCTTCCTCCACATTTTTCAATTGAGGATACTCACTTCTGTAATGACCTAACTTATGGCAGTGGTAATACTTCACTTTTCTCTTTTTAGATCTAGAGTTAATGGAACTGGAACTACCTCTATTCTTCCCTGAACATCCTTCCCCAGATCTATCACCAGAGGAACATTTTACAAATAAACCCTCGGCTTGATTGTTCATGCCTAAACTCCCAAATTTTTGTTCTTAATTCCTTAGAATTCAAAGCAGACTTGACATCTACTAAGGAGATTGTATCTCTACCATACAACATTGAGTTTACAAAATTATCAAACTAAATAGGCAATGAACTCAAAACAATTAAGGCTTGGTCTTCCTCATCAATCTTAATGTCTATGTTCCTTAGATCCATAATAATCTTATTAAATTCATCTAGATGTGCAGAAATAGAAGTACAGTCCTTCATTTTGAGAGTGTATAACCGTTGTTTCAAAAACAACCTGTTAGTGAGAGATTTCTTCAAGTACAAGCTCTCTAGCTTGTTCCACAGACCAACAGTGGTCTCCTCATCTGCAACTTCCCTCAAAACTTCATCTGATAGTGATAGTAGAATAGTACTGTGAGCCAATTCTTCCTCATTCCTTGACGATGCAGGAGACTCACCAGTCACTCCTTCTACAACCTTGAACAGACCCTACTGACGCAACAAAGCCTTCATCTTCAAGCACCATAAACTAAAACTGTTCTGACCGTCAAATTTCTCTACTCCAAAATTTACTGAGGCCATCCCTTAACGCTCTGATACCAGTTTGTTGGGATTCGGGCCGACAGACAATCAATAAATATGAAGCCACGCACCGGATACAACCAAGAGAAATGAAACTAAAGACGAAGAACAGTAATGAACACAAGATTTGAAGTGGTTCATCTCAAATTGAGCCTACATCCACTGTTGGGTCGGTCTAAATCACTATAATAAACAAAGATGGAGTACACTTCTTGGAGGTTACAAAGCTCTCTCTCTCATTAGACTCTAAAATCCTTCACAAGTAGGCTCTCTCTGATCTACAAAATCAAACAAGGAGAAAATGGGAGATGGACGCCTGTGTTCGTAATCTCGCTCGAGCGAAATCGCCTGCTCTCCACAGCTCTCTGCTTCCGCTCTCTCTGCACAAATGCCCTCGATCCTTATATAGGCGGTGTCTCGCTCAAGCGAGACATTCTCGCTCGAGCGGAACACTATTCCAGACAGCGCTGACCCTAGTTCCTGGAAGCGATGCAACCCTAGGATTGATTCTTGCTCGAGCGGGAGGTCGAGCGAGAGTCGAGCGACGTCTCTGCCTGGATCCAAAACTCTCCGTTTGATATCTCGCTCGAGTGACTGTCGAGCGAGGGTCGAGCAAACTTACGGGTTGAAAACTCTAAGTGCAATCTGATGCGCTTCATTCAAACCACATCTCAACAAAAACTGGAGGTACTATCTTTATTACTAAAAGACAAAAAAGAAAAGGTTTGTCTTCATGAGTAAGAGAGTTTGAAGCAGAAGTTCAATGAGCATGGTTATATGTGATTGAGAATGGTAGATCTTTCGAATGACCAACAAATATTGTTGGATCTACTTTAAATTAGGTATATTATCTGTCTCCCACTTCATTACACTCTCAAATCGGGATAAATGGACAATCAGTACTCTAGGAGATTTGAGCCCCACCATTGGAAATGTCACTATTGCCTTTTTGAAATATCCTTCAAATTCTCTCACACCAGATGCACTATAAACCACAAAATAATCTGAATCAGCTACTAATTAAGGGAAGGCTTTTACATTTGAACCAAGTGCATTCAAGATCAATGAGCAAGGTGGGAAAAATTGGTGGTCAATCAATGTTTCAATCTTTTCCACCCTGCCTGATCCAGAACATTAGAAGAAGCACTTCATCTCCTGAATGAGGCCATAATAATCCCATATACTTTGAGAAATCACTACTAGGGAATTCAACCAAGAAAGCTTAATACTGATCTAGGCAATAACTATAAAGTTTTAAGATCATATTCATCCATGACCAAGAGTAACTACCCTAAAAATGACTTCTCTGATAATGAAATATCTCTTCTAACTAGACCAAACTAGCTTATTGGTCAGTATGGGTGCAACTTATCCCATACATATTTCAGCATTTATATTGGTACTTCAAGAAAAGTAATTATTTATGGTCAAGTATTTTCTGCAAAAACGGTTTCTATTAAAATGAGTCATTTTCATTGCAAATAGTCTATCACAAATACTAATTCTTCTAGTAGACTTTCTTTAATCAACGCATACCGATTCCGACACCACTCGGCCCTCTACAAGCTAATAGGCACACCTACATAACAAAAAAAGAAAGAATTTTGTTCTATTTGATTGATCAGGCCCGGCCCAAGGTCTTCAGCCAGCCCGTGACCCGGCCCAGACCCAGCTCGAAAACGGCGTCATTTTCGCCACGTAATTAAACCCTCCCCGCCCACTTTCTTTCCTCTTCTTTCTTTCTTTTCCTTTCTTTCTTCTCTTTTCCCCTGGGGGGCAGTTTCTCCCCTGTTCTTCAGTGCTTCTTCCTCACGCCCACCCCCCCACGTTCTCGATAGTTACGAGCTCATCAGAAACCGCAACGGAAATATCTTTCTCTCCCTCTCATTTTACGGCATTTGCAGCTTGGAATTTTGGGTCTCCTCTCTTGCGCCGAACGCCCCTATTTTTTTCGTTCACCGCCTGGTTTCTCGCCGGTAAGTGTTCTCTTAATCCCCTAGTGTATTTCAAATTTCTTCTATCCAAAATGAGATGTGGATTTGGTGTTTTAATCACTTAAAAACTTGGTTAAATTTCCTGGTTTATAGTAGATTTTTTTGAGGAAGCTGGAAAGCATTTTCGACCTCTGTTCTTCGCGGGTTGCCTTCGAATTCTGGTAAGAACTTCTATTTTTTTGAGACCGATTGGAAGCTCGTTTGCAGGTTACGTATCATATTTTTATGTATATGTTGGCAATGGTTTTGGGTTTTGGGTGATTAGTTGCGGAACCTTGTGTGGATTGAGGAAAACCTGATTTAATTGAAATGTATATAGACCCGGTTGAGTACTTTCTCTATACTGAAATATTTATGGAGTTATACTCTATTTTTCCAAATCCATTTTTTGAAGGATTTTTTTTGGTGGATGTTCAAGGGTTGGTTAGCTAAACTTTCTTTTACTGATTTGGCGCTGCCGATGGGTTGTTTGGGATGTTTTGTGTGATGTAAATGGTTGGGTTTAGTAGTTTTGAATGTATGGGAGACTATACAATTTTTGGGTGTTGAAATTTGTAGTTGGTTAAGTGCTGTTGAAACGCATATAATAATACTCGGTTTGGTGGCTAACGGTATGTATTGAAGAAATCATTTTTTTATGGTATTTTGGGGTTTTGAGAAAAATACATGGTAAGCTGGAATGATGAATAGTTGCTGAAATTTTGTGGGTTTGGAAAAATAGTCGTTGAGCGTTTTCGATACTATATTTGTTGGGTTGCTAGAAATTGTGAATTTTTAGACAGACATTGTAGTTAATTTATAATTTATGATTTTAGGCCTTTGGAGTGGTCATTAATATAAAGAGAATTATATTCATGTATAGGTGACGAAACTTTTAGCGTTGAGACTCAAAGTTTTGATTTTTCGCTACAGCAGTCAGGTAAGCGGGGTTCGTATGCTCGGTTTTATATCAAAAGAAGATTGAGGTTGACTTTTGGAAAATTTGTGCTTTTGTTAGTTTTCAAATGAAAAATTGAGAAAAACCAACCTCAATTGATTGTTTGCATTATTCATGAAGTTTATATAAAAGAAGGAAAAATATTTCTGTCATGCATTGTGTAGACATGAGCTTGCTTTTTGTCATGTTATTTTCTGAAATGTGAAAAAGAGTGTTTTTGTCTATCCGTGAAAATTTATGCCTTGATTAGTTGACGACGTTTTATTTATATAAGTTTATTTCTGAAATTAGTTTGGAACTATGTATCTTTAATAACTCTGAAAATCTTTGGCATAGTATTTTGGTTAGTATTTGACTTTATCTCTACTTGGCTCTGCTCTGCTCTGTATTTGCTCTGTTTGGATTTGGTACCAATTTCCTATCTCTGAGTGCACCCATTTTGGAAACAAAGTGGTTTATTGTGGGCTTTCCTATGTGCACACTCGGGGCTCCGAGAACAAATAAGGGAAAGTTCCCCCTCTGCCTCTGCCTGGTTTGGCCACCAGGATTTGCACAACCCTACCACGGGGGTTAAACATGGTCTTTGCTTTGTGAGATGCTCCGATTGATATAGTGGAAATACTCAGTTTGTTTATGCCAAAGTACTTGATGATTTAAATTATCTTGAAAATCATTTGTTTCTTTTATGCAATATTATGTTTTGTTTCGTATTTTATTACTTAGTAAATGCTCATGTTTACACGCTTGTATAGGTTCTTCGCTTACTGAGTTGTGGAAAAGCTCACCCCTTTTATCTCATATATTTTTCAGATGATCTAGATGTTCCATCAGAGGACCAAGAGTAGAGTCTTGACCAAGTTTTAAGCTGTTAGGGCCATAGGCTAGATGGGAGAAAACAAAATTTAATTTATTTATTATTTGGGTTCTAGTTTCATTGGATTTATGGAATGTTAGTTATTCTTTATCGTTAAGCTTTTTGGGCGATTGTGAACCCTCTCAGTTATGATTTATTCATTTTTTTTTATTTATGACTTGGTGGACATTGTTATATGGATTGGTTCGTGAAAAATATTTTTTTTTATTTTTGAATATGGTCGGAGACCTATTATTATTTGTAGTTGAGGATAGAATATACCAAACAGGTGGTACTTCGTGACCCCCTACGAGTACGGGGTGTTACAGTTGGTATCAGAGCGAAGGTTTTAGATTCTGCAGACTTATGCATTAAGGTTTTAAGAATTTGAGGTTCTAGAAATTGCCAACTTTAGGAATTATTTGAGGTGTAGAATTATATAGGCTTGTGAGCTGATTTCATATTGTTAGAGAGTTAAGGGTTGTATATTTATGTCTTTTATTTTTGGTATCATGTGATCTTGTTTGTGGTGGGTACTTTCTTTGTTTGAGGATTATTATATACTTTGTTTTGACTACTAAGGTTACCTATAGTTGTTTATTTTTAGCTAGTTGGTTATATGCTTTAGTGAACGATGTGTTTAATAGTCCAAGTGTTCTCAGGATGCCTCCTCGACGTGAGCGAAGTGTGTCGGACTTGAATGCGGCCAGAAATGAAAGGGGAGCGAATCCAAGAGCTTCTGAAGTACTTCGAGCAGCAGCGCATCAGCTGATTGATGATCTCGCACAAAATTCTTCTGGCCGTCACCGCACCACAAGTGAAAGGGGTTGCACTGTGGAAGATTTCAACAAGTTGCATCCCACATCTTTTGATGGAAGAAGCGACCCGATACTGGCAGAGGATTGGGTACAGGATATTGAGGAGATATTTCGTGTCTTGCCTTGCACGAATGAGCAAATGGTGGCGTTTGCTACATTCAAGCTGACCGGGGAGGCTAAAAAGTGGTGGACCTCTTAAAGGACTATCAGGGAAGCTAAAAAGACGGAAATAAAAAGTTGGTCGCTGTTCAAGGAAGTTTTCCTAGAGCGTTTCTTCCCAGTCTCAGTTAAGAAAGATAAAGTTATGGAATTTGCCACCTTAGTTCAAAGAGTGATGTAAGTACATCAATATGTAGCAAAATTTACCGAGCTGGCACGTTTTGCAGCATACCTGATTCCAGATGAAGAGAAGAAGTGTCGCAAATTTGAACAAGGGCTGAACGAGAAGCTTTTTGAGCGAGTAGTGGGCTTCCAAGTAAAAAAATTCACAGAATTGGTGAATAAGGCTACAGTGTTTGAAAGAAGCCTTCAAAGAAGTACAATTTTATCTGATCAAAGGAAGAGATCTACCTCATCTGGATACCATGCAAGCGTCAATTAAGGATCGTGGAAGAAGAAAAATGAAGGGGGTAGCTTAAGCAATAGACCAGGCCAGAGTAACCGGCAGCCCTACCAGTGTAAGACATGTAACCAAGTGCATTCTGGAGAATGCAGAAGAGAGGCAAGACTATGTTTCCGTTGTGGCAAGTCAGGACACTACATCAGGAATTGCCCTCTGCAACCGAACAACAATAACCCAAGCATGTTGCCACCCCAGAGAAATGAAGTTACGGGACGAGGTAACAATCAGCATCCTACTGCACCTGCTCGAGTCTTTGCATTGACACCAGGAGAAGCTGAAGGCAAGGATGATGTGATCATAGGTATTTTCAGTTTTCGTTTTCTTTTAGGATTAACTTGGTATTCAATGCGGATCGTAACTAGAAGGAGCATGTCTTTATTTTATTTTTATTTTTTGTGATCACAGGCATTCTTTCATTGTTTTCTAACGATGCTACTGTATTATTTGATTCTGGGGCAATGCATTCGTTTATTTCTTTGAATTATGCTAAGTTTTGCACTTGGGAAGGTGAAAGGTTGGAGTATAGCATAGTAGTCGCGACACCGACAGGAAATTCAGTATCTTGTCATAAAATCCTCCGTGGCTGCCCCATAACTGTTGAAGGAAGATTAATGCCAGCTGACCTTATAATATTTGATATGTTTGGATTCGATGTAATTTTAGGGATAAACTGACTGGCTTCATACCATGCCAGTATTGACTATTTCAAAAAGGAAGTAACCTTCAAGCCTCCTGAGGGGGGTGGAATTCGATTTGTGGGGTCGAAAGTGCGATCACATCCATCAGTCATATCAGCAGTTCAGGTTGGAAAATTATTGCGAGATGGGTGTCAAGGATTTTTGGCTTGTGTGATAGATGCACCAAAAGAAGAGTTGAGTTTAGAAGAGATTCCTGTTGTGAGAGATTACCCAGAAGTGTTTCCTGAAGACTTGTCCGGGTTACCACTCGACCGAGAAGTAGAATTTGCGATTGATCTTACTCCCAGCACGGCACCGTTGTCCAAGGCTCCTTATAGAATGGCGCCATCAAAACTCATCGAACTCTAAGAGCAGTTGCAAGACTTATTGGATAAGGGTTTTATCCGACCCAGCATGTCCCCATGGGGTGCACTAGTTTTATTTGTTAAAAAGAAAGACGGGACAATGAGAATGTGCATCGACTATAGGGAACTCAACCGAGTAACTATCAAGAACAGATATCCCTTACCCCGTATAGAGGACCTCTTTGATCAACTACAGGGTGCACAAGTTTTCTCTAAGATTGACCTTCGGTCAGGGTACCACCAATTGAAGATCAAGGCAGAAGACGTATCTAAGACTGCTTTCAGAACCAGATACGGTCACTATGAGTTTTTGGTCATGCCTTTCGGCTTGATTAATGCTCCTGCGGTATTCATGGATTTAATGAATAAAGTATTTCATGAATTCCTGGATAGATTTGTGGTCGTCTTCATTGATGACATCTTGATCTATTCTAAAAGTAAGGAGGAGTATGAGAAACATTTGAGGCTAGTACTCGAAACACTTAGGGAGGAAAGGTTGTTTGCTAAACTAAAGAAATGTGAGTTCTGGCTGGATTCAGTTATATTTTTGGGGCATGTGGTTTCAAAAGAAGGTATTTCAGTAGACCCAGGGAAAGTAGAAGCAGTAGTTAACTGGCTGGCACCGAAGAACGTTCGTGAGGTTAGGAGTTTCTTGGGATTGGCAGGATACTATCGTCGATTCATTGAGGGTTTCTCCAAAATAGCAGTTCCTCTCACCGCTCTTACCAGGAAGAATAATAAGTTTGAGTGGATAGAAAAATGTGAAGAAAGTTTTCAGACCTTGAAACAAAGACTTGCGACCGCCCCAGTTTTAACAGTTCCCACTGCGAGAGGAGGTTTTGTGGTGTATAGTGATGCTTCAAGATTGGGTTTGGGGTACGTATTAATGCAACACGGAAAGGTTATAGCTTACGCTTCTCGACAACTGAAAACTTATGAATAAAACTACCCCACACATGATCTAGAGTTGGCAGCGGTGGTATTCGCACTCAAGATTTGAAGGCATTATCTCTATGGGGAAAAGTGCGAAATCTACACAAATCATAAAAGTTTGAAATATTTCTTCACCCAGAAAGAATTAAACATGAGACAAAGAAGATGGCTCGAGTTAATAAAGGATTATGACTGTACTATAAATTACCACCCAGGCAAAGCGAATATTGTGGCTGACGCCTTAAGTAGGAAATCTTTGAGTCCAGCAATGGCAACCCTTACCACCCAACCCCAGTTGTTAATGGACTTAGAGAGGGCCGATATTGAGGTTATCACTACTGATACAAGCACTTTTGTGGCCAGTTTAATAGTGCAACCAGATTTGTTAGAGAGAATTAAAGTAGCACAGAAAGTGGATTTGGCATTGATAAAGTTAGCTGAAGAAGTTAAAAATGGGGACAAAGCTGATTTTAGCATTTCTGAAGATGGAGTTTTGAGATTTAGAGACAGATTGTGTGTGCCGGTAGATGATGCATTGAAGAAAATAATCCTTGAAGAGGCACACCGCTCTTTATACACAGTCTATCCGGGGAGTACCAAGATATATCGGGACTTGAGAGAGTCTTTTTGGTGGAACGGTATGAAGAGAGAAATTGCTAAGTTTGTAGAACAATGCCTAACGTGTCAACAGGTGAAAGCAGAGCATCAGGGACCAGCAGGATTGTTACAGCCATTGCAAATTTCAAAATGGAAGTGGGAGCATATATCCATGGATTTTGTGACAGGTCTACCAAGGGTTTTAAACGGACAGGATGCAATATGGGTAATTGTGGATCGCTTAACGAAGACTGCACGTTTTGTGCCCAATAAAGTTTCTTATAAATTGGAGAAACTAGCTGAACTGTACATACAAGAGATCGTGAGATTGCATGGGGTACCAGTGTCCATTGTGTCAGATAGAGATCCTCGTTTCACTTCTAGATTCTGGAGAAGTTGACAAGAGGCAATGGGTACTAAGTTAAATTTCAGTACGGCTTATCACCCTCAGACGGATGGGCAATCAGAAAGGACTATTCAGATTTTAGAAGATATGTTGAGGGCATGTGTGATGGACTTTAAAGGAACTTGGGTACGACACTTACCATTGGTGGAATTTGCTTATAATAACAGTTTCCAGACTAGTATTGGGATGGCACCGTATGAGGCTTTGTATGGCAGAAGGTGTAGGTCCCCTTTATATTGGGATGAGGTTGGTGAAAGAAAAATACTGGGACCAGAGATCATTCAGAAAACCACAGAAAAGATTGACATCATTAGAGCTAGAATTAAAGCAGCTCAGGGTCGACAAAAGAGCTATGCTGATAACTGACGCCGTCCACTAGAATTTGAGGTTGGAAATGAAGTATTCTTGAAAATAGCACCAATGAAAGGGGTTATGAGATTTGGAAGTAAGGGCAAGTTGAGCCCTAGATATATTGGACCCTTTGAGATTCTAGAATGAGTTGGACCTTTGGCATATAAGTTAGCACTTCCTCCAAATCTTGCGGGAGTGCATAATGTATTTCATGTGTCCATGCTGAGAAAGTATATTCCCAACCCAACTCACATCATTCATTATGAGCTGCTGCAAATTCAGGAAGATATGTCATATATTGAAGAACCAGTGCGGATCTTGGAAAAGAAAGCACACATGCTGCGGAATCGTAGCATTCCCATGGTTAAGGTTTTATGGAGTAATCATACAAGCAGTGAAGCTTTCTATTTACTCGAGGAGGAAATGTGAGGGAAATACCCAGACCTCTTCAATGAAGATTTTGAGCTCTTGTAGTAATTTTCGAGGACGGAAATTTGTTTAAGGGGGAGAGGACGTCAGGCCCAGCCCAAGGTCTTCAGCCAGCCCGTGACCCGGCCCAGACCCAGCTCGAAAACGGCGTCGTTTTTGCCACGTAATTAAACCCTCCCCGCCCACTTTCTTTCCTCTTCTTTCTTTCTTTTCCTTTCTTTCTTCTCTTTTCCCCTGGGCGGCAGATTCTCCCCTGTTTTTCAGTGCTTCTTCCTCACGCCCACGCCCCCACGTTCTCGACAGTTACGAGCTCATCAGAAACCGCAATGGAAATATCTTTCTCTCCCTCTCATTTTACGGCATTTGCAGCTTGGAATCTTGGGTCTCCTCTCTTGCGCCGAACGCCCCTATTTTTTTCGTTCACCGCCTGGTTTCTCGCCGGTAAGTGTTCTCTTAATCCCCTAGTGTATTTCAAATTTCTTCTATCCAAAATGAGATGTGGATTTGGTGTTTTAATCACTTAAAAACTTGGTTAAATTTCCTGGTTTATAGTCGATTTTTTTGAGGAAGCTGGAAAGCATTTTCGGCCTCTGTTCTTCGCGGGTTGCCTTCGAATTCTGGTAAGAACCTCTATTTTTTTGAGAGGGATTGGAAGCTCGTTTGCAGGTTATGCATCATATTTTTATGTATATGTTGGCAGTGGTTTTGGGTTTTGGGTGATTAGTTGCGGAACCTTGTGTGGATTGAGGAAAACCTGATTTAATTGAAATGTATATAGACCCGGTTGAGTACTTTCTCTATACCGAAATATTTATGGAGTTATACTCTATTTTTCCAAATCCATTTTTTGAAGGATTGTTTTTGGTGGATGTTCAAGGGTTGGTTAGCTAAACTTTCTTTTACTGATTTGGTGCTGCCGATGGGTTGTTTGGGATGTTTTGTGTGATGTAAATGGTTGGGTTTGGTAGTTTTGAACGTATGAGAGACTATACAATTTTTGGGTGTTGAAATTTGTAGTTGGTGAAGTGCTGTTGAAACGCATATAATAATACTCGGTTTGGTGGCTAACGGTATGTATTGAAGAAATCATTTTTTATAGTATTTTGGGGTTTTGAGAAAAATACATGGTAAGCTGGAATGATGAATAGTTGCTGAAATTTTGTGGGTTTGGAAAAATAGTCGTTGAGCGTTTTCGATACTATATTTGTTGGGTTGCTAGAAATTGTGAATTTTTAGACAGACATTGTAGTTAATTTATAATTTATGATTTTAGGCTTTTGGAGTGGTCATTAATATAAAGAGAATTATTTTCATGTATAGGTGACGAAACTTTTAGCGTTGAAACTCAAAGTTTTGATTTTTCGCTACAGCAGTCAGGTAAGCGGGGTTCGTATGCTCGGTTTTATTTCAAAAGAAGATTGAGATTGACTTTTGGAAAATTTGTGCTTTTGTTAGTTTTCAAATGAAAAATTGAGAAAAACCAACCTCAGTCGATTGTTTGCATTATTCATGAAGCTTATATAAAAGAAGGAAAAATATTTCTGTCATGCATTGTGTAGACATGAGCTTGCTTTTTGTCATGTTATTTTCTGAAATGTGAAAAAGAGTGTTTTTGTCTATCCGTGAAAATTTATGCCTTGATTAGTTGACGACGTTTTATTTATATAAGTTTATTTCTGAAATTAGTTTGGAACTATGTATCTTTAATAACTCTGAAAATCTTTGGCATAGTATTTTGGTTAGTATTTGACTTTATTTCTGCTTGGCTCTGCTCTGCTCTGTATTTGCTCTGTTTGGATTTGGTACCAATTTCCTATCTCTGAGTGCACCCATTTTGGAAACAAAGTGGTTTATTGTGGGCTTTCCTATGTGCACACTCGGGGCTCCGAGAACGAATAAGGGAAAGTTCCACCTCTGTCTCTGCCTGGTTTGGCTACCGGGATTTGCACAACCCTACCACGGGGGTTAAACATGGTCTTTGCTTTGTGAGATACTCCGATTGATATAGTGGAAATACTCAGTTTGTTTATGCCAAAGTACTTGATGATTTAAATTATCTTGAAAATCATTTGTTTCTTTTATGCAATATTATGTTTTGTTCCATATTTTATTACTTAGTAAATGCTCATGTTTACACGCTTGTATAGGTTCTTCGCTTACTGAGTTGTGGAAAAACTCACCCCTCTTATCTCATATATTTTTCAGATGATCTGGATGTTCCATCAGAGGACTAAGAGTAGAGTCTTGACCAAGTTTTAAGCTGTTAGGGCTATAGGCTAGATGGGAGAAAACAAAATTTAATTTATTTATTATTTGGGTTCTAATTTCATTGGATTTATGGAATATTAGTTATTCTTTATCGTTAAGTTTTTTGGGAGATTGTGAACCCTCTCAGTTATGATTTATTCTTTTTTTTTTTTTTATGACTTGGTGGACATTGTTATATGGATTGGTTCGTGAAAAATATTTTTTTTATTTTTGAATATGGTTGGAGACCTATTATTATTTGTAGTTGAGGATGGAATATACCAAACAGGTGGAATTTCGTGACCCCCTACGAGTACGGGGCGTTACATCACAGCCTTTTGGAAAGTGGAAGAATAAATAGGCAAGACTAATACAGTCATGAAGCAAAGAGAATGCAACTTATTAAGTAGAGTTTATGATTGTTTACTACGGTTTTTTTCTGCCAAAAGTAAGGGTCTTATTAATAAATTCAGAAATTCTGACTCTTTGCCAAAAACATAAAAGTGGAGTTTATGATGCCCAATACTTATAAACATAATGAGCATACCCTTAAAACAAAACTTGTGGAGAACTCTATTAGACATTAGAATTTCACATATCTGTGGTTCTGGTCTGATAAATGAAACCGAATCAATATTCCTATTCAGTACTGATATGATCACAGCTAAAGAACATTGAACGGAGATGTGTATTCTGCTGATATTTCTCCCAAGGAGAATCCAGAAAATCTTTCGAGTGTTGCAGAAGGAACAGTGAAGTCCAGAAAGATACCACTGTGGAACTTTGAACTGCGAAATGGATCAACACATGCGTACACTTCTTTTTGTGGTTGTCATTGTTTTTATTATTTGTTCTAATTTGTCTTATTTGTTTCAACATGCTCATGATGATCTGTCTCTTATTTATGATTTTTTTACCATAAAGCTTACCTGCACAAAAATCATGTATGTCTAGCATGCAGCCACCATGGGTACTGTACATGTATTCAATCTAGAAAGCAGTCAATTCATCAATTTGTGCAGGCAAATTTTTCAGTAGGGTACACGTTTCTTCACATTCTACTTTACTGCAGGCCACTTTTTTGTTAAGTTTGCAACCTGAAAGAAATTTCTAAACAAACCAGGCCAATATTCTTGACCAAGAATGCATTTATGTAATTCAATTGCCATCCTCGAGCTTCATTCAGTTGAACTGATGTAGCAATATTTTAGATACTCGTTTGAATGGTGAGATAAGTTGAGATAGTTTGTAAATAATAATAAAATTATAAGTTATAATGAGCTGAGAAGAGTTAAGATGAGATGAGATAGTTTCGTCTTCACCTCTGTATCCAAACGGCCAGATCAACAGCGAACACTGAAATTAAAATCAGGCTAAGTTAAGACTAAAATATGATGTAAATGTTATCAGGTATGTTAATCAGAACCACAGAAAGTTATAGATAAGGCGTTCTTAATGCTCCTAAGAAGAAAAACCTTAAACTAATGTCAAAATATTCAACATGAACTAGTCATCATTCTGCAGTTCTGTCAGTTTTCACCAGTACTTGGTTATTTTTCCAATCAAATGGCTAAGAATGACTCACTGTTCTGCTGGTTTTGCATGAGGCCAATAGAATGATTAAGTCTTTCAACATTTCCTTGTGCATGCAGCTAGCAGATTGAAATGTCTACCACGTTGGAATTTATGAAGGCATAGTGCTTGACATGTACTCCTTTGTTGAAAACTCAATTCCTAACAAGTACTTTTTCCTTTTGCGCAAAAAATCGGGGTTGCTGGAGGTGCCTGCCGCCTTTTGCGAATCGAAAATAACGTGTCAAAAATGATAGTTTGATTATGATCTTGTTCATTTTTGAATGTGGAATTCATTGCATGTGATCTAGGGAAAAGGAAGGTTCAAGATAATGCCAAACTAAGGAGTAGCTAATAATTGATAGGGATTAACTTGAGGCGTAAACAATAAAAGTGGGGCAAATGTTAGGCCTAATGCATAATTAGACCCTCTTTGGCCTGATGGTTCTAGCTACTCATTCATGCTTTATGCTCAACTACAATTCTTCTCAAGCCCCAACTACAAGTCTCCCCTCTGCGCTAGCTTACTGTGGTCACATTAAAGCCTACGGAACCATTTCTATGCCAAGCAAGAGGGTATATTGTATTGATCATGAACTTTTCAATTCTCCCATTCATTGGTTTACGAACTCAACTACAGTCCAATTTTAACTTTATCCAAGGAAGCATGCAAAAAAAGTTGGGTCAAAGTTGAAACACATTCATTCGATGACTTTCTTTTGGGGTTTGATCCAATCCAATGACGCGGTTGCATCTTGAAAATTCAGAGGAATCAGGACCATATATATCTCTCCTCCTATCAAGGAATAGATCAGGAATATCTCAAGTACTTACCACTTTTAAGCCAGCAGCTGCCTCTTGAAAACTGAATCACAGTTTCTTTTTTCCAAGTCTCGGAAACCCCATCCCTCTCCTTACCTGATCTCTGTCCCTCGATCTCCCTTATCCCTAATGGAAGCAAAGAATATTGTACCCCTACAGCCACCCACTTATGGAAATGTCATCACTGTTCTCAGCATTGATGGGGGAGGCATAAGAGGGCTTATCCCAGGAACCATCCTTGATTTCTTAGAATCTGAACTTCAGGTTAGATATATGCAGTAATATAATGTTCATGCGTAGAGAATCCTCCATCTGGCCAATGTATCTTTCATTGCATTTTTATTCACTTATATATATATATATTATATATACATGTACCTTTAATTATTTATCAGAGAATAAGCAAGGTCCCAAGACCAAACATGTCAACACTCTCGATAAAATTAATCTAAAGCTCGCTGATTTAAAGAAGAAACAACGTTCTACCAGTTTTTAAATAGCAACGGCAAGAAATTTGTTTTTGGTTTTTCTATTCTTCCGCTAATAAAGATCTTGTTTTACTTCAAAAGAATTTCAAGATATTGATTTAGAAAAACTTATATATATGCAGAACGTTTCAGAATGCATGTAATCTTCTATCATTTACACTGAATTGTTTGTGCATGGTGCAGAAGCTGGACGGGGATGATGCAAGAATTGCAGATTACTTTGATGTGATTGCAGGAACAAGCACAGGCGGCCTTGTAACTGCCATGCTAACTGCTCCAAATGAAAAGAACAGGCCTGTCTTTGCTGCTAAGGATATCAAGGACTTCTACTTAAACCATTGCCCTAAAATATTCCCACAAAACAAGTAAATCTAGTACTTTTCATGAGGACAAAGCTTTTCTAGTATTTGATTATCAGCCTGATTCCATTCATTTTAGTAACTAAAACGAGTTATATGTACTTTTCCCAAAATTGCAGGTGTCCGGTATTTCCAATTACAACAAAGATCCTCAAAGCCCTTTCCGGACCCAAGTACGATGGGAAGTATCTGCATAACCTTGTTAGGGAAAAACTAGGAAGTACAAGAATGCATCAGACTTTGACTAATGTTGTCATCCCAACATTTGATCTCAAGCGTCTGCAGCCAACCATCTTCTCTAGCTATGAGGTTAAATATCATCATCTTCTCTTCAAATATTAATAGAATCCTCAGGACTGCTGATTATTAGAGACTTGATCTTGCTTTTCTTATGTTGGAATACTAAGATTCACTATGGTTTTTTGTTAATCTTCTATGCACCAGGTAAAGAAAAACCCAAGCTTAAATGCCCTACTCTCAGATGTATGCATTTCAACCTCAGCTGCACCAACATATCTTCCACCTTATTACTTCGAAACCAAAGACCCACAAGGGAACATCAGAGAATTCAACCTGACAGATGGTGGTGTTGCTGCTAATAATCCCGTATGTTTCAAGCTGGTTCAGATCTTAGCTATCTAATCTCATTACAAGAAAAATAAGAATTTGTAACACTTTAATTATAATCAGAAAGATTATTTGTGACGAAAACAGATTGTTTTAGTCACATATATTCATTCTGATTGTAATTAAAGTATCACAAATATCTATTTTTCTTACAGTAGATCACAATAATAATAATTGAGAACTGCTACATCAACAAAAGAATTACATTACACAAAAATAATTTTACAAACTAACATAATTTCATCTAATCAGTTAGATTTGTACTTTATAATAAAAATAACTTTACATTAATCTACGAATCACATTAAATCACGTTTGTTTGTGAAATTGCTTTTATATAATAGTTTGTGATTGGAGTATTTTCCATAGATAATTTAAGCATGTTTTTTTCTTTTCCTTAGAAAATATAATTCCAAGTACTGGTTTTGAGCTACTAAAATTGATGTCTTTTTTCTAGGCTTTACTTGCCATTGGCGAAGTGACAAAGGAGATCCTTAGAGGAAGTCCCGACTTCTTCCCTATAAAACCAATGGATTATGGCCGGTTTTTGGTGATCTCATTAGGAACAGGGTCGCATAAAGACGAAGAGCGATACAAAGCTAGTGATGCAGCCAAGTGGGGCATTCTAGATTGGTTAACCAGAGGTGGTAACACCCCAATAATTGATGTATTTTCTCAGGCAAGTGCAGATATGGTTGACGTCCATCTCTCTGAGGTTTTCCAAGCCCTTCATTCTGAGAAAAGCTATCTGCGGATTCAGGTATATATATATATATATCATATTGTTTATTCAAATCCATATTTTCATCATGAGGAGTAGGCATGTTTAATGTTTGAATTAAAATAATGCAGGACGATACATTAAGTGGGGTAGTATCTTCTGTGGACGTTGCCACAACGAAGAACTTGGATGATCTTGTCAAAGTTGGAGACGAATTGCTAAACAAACAAGTCTCTAGGGTGAATCTGGATACTGGCGTCTTTGAACCTTCCAATAGCGAAACGAATGCAGAGGCTCTCGTAAGGTATATTACAGATGAAAATGATTTGTACAGTCTAGACACTGTGCAAGTCTTAAAAAAAAAAAATAGATCTTTGACTGAGATATATATATATATATATATTAAGGGTGATCTCTACTTTTTTATTTTTTTTTTAAATTTTCAAACAAAAATTATATTAGAAAATTATATTCAAATATGTTTTTAACTTATCATATTTTACTTTATTTTTTTCTCTCTCATTTTTCAAAACCCAATAAAATATCTAAACTCAAACTATTTTATTATCATTTATAAATATATTGAAATATTATAAATATCCAAACAGTCCCTTAGAGTGTGCGAAATTTAAACATTCTAAAACTATATCTAGCTAGCTAGCTAGCATTACTCTTTTATATATGAGATTTTTTTATTTTTAATTTTTGGAGTTTATTTTGCATATTAAGATACATAATAATGGAAAATGTAAATTAATGTGTCTAATTTGCTGCAGGTTTGCAAAACTTCTTTCCCAAGAGAGGCATCTTCGCCATGCTAGGTCTCCGGTGGGAAAAACTGAAAGTGATCATGATCATCACAAATGATGATCGTTTCTGGCCTCCCAATCAAACTTTCAGAGTGTCAACGTGCATGCTTACCAAACCAGCAATGGATTGTTCTTTCACCTACCCATGAATAAATGCTAAAAAGCAGCTACAACATACCTTACACTAGTACTAGAAACATCTTTTATATATGTTTTAATTAGCACCCACGGTTAATTCATGAGAGCTTAGAACATATTTTTAGAAGTTTTAATTATATTAATTTGTGTCTCAATTAATATTGTTTCTTAATTTGGGTTTAATTGTTGTTGTTTTTTGCCTCTCAATAATTATGGTTCTGTAATTTGTCTCGAATGTTTCTGAAAGTTTTAGGTTTAATTTCTTGGTTTATGTACTCCAATTGTCCGATTGGATCAAATATTGGATATATGGTTCTTAATTCCTTTAGTTAGCCTCCTGTTTGGTTGCTAAGAAAGGAAGAAAATTAATATAAAAGCGATTTATCAGACATTGTGAGCTTTCCGTTGATGGATTATTGTTTTTAGATCTTTTCTTTTTCTTTTTCTTTTTCGTTTTCATGATTGATAAGTCTTGTGATTAATTCCTTCCAAACAATGATTTAGAGAAAGGAGCAAAGAAAGTAATTGAAACTAAATAAACTTATATTAATCATGTATCTAAAATTGTATAAATAATATATAGGCCAACGAGCCTATATATATAGTTGAATGAGCTAGGTTAAAATCCCAAGAATACACAATAAAAACAAATCATTCAATAATGCTAATTGATCCATAATAATTAGAAGAATTAACCTAACCTAATTATTGTAGAGAGCAACAATTATAACCAGTACAACATGAAATACATATTAATTCTATAATAAATATGTAGGTAATTATTATATATATTAATCTAACACAACCAAAGGATGATCAAGTTTCTCAAAATAGAACTAAAAGCTCAAAAGTCTCTTCATTATCCTACCTTCACCATTAATATTCATATTCATATATATATATATATATATATTTATATATCTATATATATTTATATATATATATAATATAAATATATATAAGAGCATGATCAATTCATGATGATCAACTTTCATATGAGCAAATTAAATAATGTCTTCACCCAAAAGAAATCGTGCAGGACGAGATCAATAGTGTGGGGGAGACCGGACTTGCATGGAAAGGATGCCACGTTAAAATAAATTAATAATAATAATAAATAAAAAGAAGAAAGAAAATAGCTATTATACATAAAAATAGACGCGGTCGTGAGATCTACATACATTTCACCCATCTGATCTCTTCGAATTCTATCCGACGTCAGTTTCTAATTCTATCCATGAGCGCTGAATATGCTAGCTAGCTGTAGTACTCAGCTCTTCAACTTCCAAAGAAAATATCAAATGTCGTGATCTTCTATATCATCAACTTGAAACGTCCTTATACGTTAAAGATCAACTAGAGGAAAAGTTTGTGGCGGGGTTGTAAACCATGAAAACGACTTCAATTATATATAATTCTTCAGACAGCTTGAATATGAAAGTATTTCATTTCATCTTATTTCATATCATTTTTAATTTATTATTATTATTTTTGTAAATTTTCACATAAAATATAATAATAATAATAATAATAATAATAATAATAAAAAATAATATTCTAATAATATCTTATTCAACTTATCTCAATCCAACTTATCTTATTTCACTATCCATATAACACGCACAGACTTCAAGATTCAATAATCAACGCGACCATCGCATTCAATTTCTTTCAGGAGGACTAGCTACCGCCATCAAGTTGTTGATCATCAGTATATTTATGCATGGGTTTCCCTTTTCCACAACAACCAAATAATATTGCACCTGTAACCTATTAAAATTAAATGCAGGTTGTTGAAAGGGTGGAAAAAAAAACATAAATTAATAAATCTTATTAATTATTATTGGACTTATAATTAGAGTAGCGATAGATATAGTCCGTGTATAAATCTTATTTTTTTTAATGCATTTTACCTTTGTAATTTGAGAACCTCAATTTTGCACTAAATAAATTGAAAACTCGGAATTAATTAATTATGTTTTTCAAGTATCTGGCTAGTGTAAAAAAAAAATGACTTAGCGTACTAAATTGTTATTTAACAAAAGTACACTTGAATAACATTTCTTGACATAATTTCTTTAAAGATCTTGTAGAATTAAATATTTTTTATTTAACAGATGGAATGATTAATTATGTAACTAATTTCTTATAGAATATGTGACTCGTAGTTGTAATTCGCTTTCTTCAACTTTATGTGTATATTTTAGTAAAAACTCAGAGAAATTTGATGCTTGTTAGTTCAACCTTCCATTTAAAATATTCTGGACTTGGACTTGAAAAGGACTGATATCTAATAGTCAACTTAGATTACGATTGCTACCAATTTTTTTTGTGCATGACTATTTTAATAATTTGTACTTTGCTTTGTCATTTTCATGAATTAACCAATTCCATTCTGCTCTAATTTATATTTCTTTATTTCCTCGTTCAGTCACATATCATTCGAGTGGCTCTACTTCAATAGAGGGAGCCACCACCACCAGCCATTTTTTTTTCTTTTCTTGGCAAAGTAAAACATTCATAAATAAACTAGCAGATACAAAATACAATTTCTAATGGATCACCAGCAGCCATCCAATTTTTAACTAAAAATATATCAAGTTAATTAAAAAATTAATTAATGAAAAAAGTGATCAGTGACATATCCATAGATAAAGCTATAGGATCCTACTACATGTAACATGACTGAATGGGCTATATATATTCACCTTTTTTTTTCTTTTTTATACAATTTTTTATATTTTTAAATATTTTTTTAGAAAAATTCAGAAAATCATTTAAATAGACTTGGCCAATCATCGGTGGATCGAAATCCGCAATCAACCCGTAGAGCACAAACAAATTCGACTATATTTAATTTTTTATAAATATTTAACCTTATATATATGTTTGTGTGTGTGTGTGTTTGTCTTTTGTTGTTGTTGGAAATATGTGATATTGATATTAATATTTGACTAAGTTATATCTCAAACTATTCAACTTTTTTTGTTAATATGTAATTTGATTTTATGAAAATAATTATTTTCTTTATATATAATTGGTTTGAATATTGATAATAAAATATTTTATTAAGAATTTAGTTGTAATTGTGAATTATTCATATAGTTATCCTTGTATTATATATGAAATTATATTAATTAAGTTAAAAAATAAATATATGGCTTAGCACAACCCATTTATATGAAATTAGTTAAATGAGTAACGGTTGAAGTGAGATAACCCATTTTAATTTAGGTAGTGACTAGGTTAACCCTAATAAAAGTTAATTATTAAATGGATTAATACCAGGTCGTATTGTGTCACCTGTCAATTAAAGGACTGGATTCGCAATACCAGGTCGTATTGCGAGTGAAATTCACCACAAAAAGCCTTAAACTTGCGGTGAATAAGTTTTCCCAACGTTTTTGTGGCGCTGCTGCTTTCGTCGCTAAAGTCAGGAGGGTAAAAGATTTTTTGCAGTGTTTTTATGCCATCGCAAAAAGTAATATATTCGCCACAAAAAGAGTGTTAACCTTATTACCACAGATGTGATTAAACTAATTGCTGCGAGTGAAAAACTATTTTTGGCGGTTTCAAATCGCCGCAAATAGTATTTTACAAAAAAAAAAAAAAATACTAGTGAACCAATTTCACTTGTTTCATTAGTATTTTATCAAAATACATTATAATAAACTCTCATGTGATACCTGACCATTATTCTAAATAATGACCACTAAAACAACATAAAAAAATATTATCACATAAAAAATTCAGAAGTTGTGACTAACTAGTACTTTTTCCTGAAATTGTTATGCAAAACTTGTGCACAATATGCAAAAATTACTCAAACTACAGTAAATAAATAGTAATTCAACAACATTATTATTTAGCTCACTTAAACTAAAATAAAAACTCCCTAAAAATGAATATTTAAGCCATAGACTACATAAGCAAAAGAGGCATCGTCTCAATAGAACAAAAATGCAGGGAGCAGGGAAAAAAATGTGGGGAGCAGGGACCAATAAGTGAAAGCAGTTAGTCTGAAAATAAGAACTCTAAAATTTTACCTACTTACTGTTAACAAACCCAAATTTGAGCAATTAAACAATAAAACTATACTGTAAAAAGCAACCACATCTTATGTTCGCAAGAAATAGCAAATTAGTCATATATAATTGCTGATATTAAAATAAAGTCTTAATCTAATTACTTAGGGTGCTGCTAGAAACATGAAGATCAAATCTATTCACAACACCAGATCTCCAAAAATGTGGCTCTTTAAACCATCTTGTTTGAGGGCAGATTTCATGAAAAATGTTAACGTACGTCTCCCAAAACTAATGAATAAAACAAGTATGCACAATTGTAAATTTCAGCAAAAAATTCAAGATAAAATTAGTAACAGAAATTTCAGTAAAAAATTCAAAAAACTAATTTCAGCTTGAAGGATACAAAGACATGGTAACTTAAATTTTAGGCAATACGAACGAATCTAAAACTCGTGAAAAAAAATAACTAAGCATGTGAACAAACTGAAAGTGAAGCTAAAATGTAATGTTCAGATTCCCAATTTTTCTACTCAAGAGGAATATGCTAGAGTAGATACATTAGTCTTCATCATAACCAGTTGAAAAAATACCAAGGAAATATCAGTAAAATAGAGATTAGAAAATTGTCGTTGTAGAAGTAATGAAAATAAGCTGAATAAATGTTCTTACAAGAGTCGAATTCACAAATAATTGAGGCTCGCTGATCAACTAAGTTCTTATAAATCCTAGGATTTGGGGATTACTAAAATCCTTACCCGAGTTCAATGGAGCCCGCGAGGAGATGAGCCAATTAGTTTGGGTCTAAACAACCCCCAAACAATCCGTTTAAACCCAAAGGCAAAAAAAATTTTGGAAGAGGATGATAATTGGTTTGGCGCTAGATAAACGAGAGAAGGTGCGCAAGGGAAAAAGAACGAAAATAACTAGGAGAAAGGAAAATAAGTCGCACCAGCTAATAGAGACGGCGATGACGAAAGAACGGGGGCGACGACGACAGCACGATGACGACGGCAACATGATGATGACGAAGGGGCGGCACAATCTTAGAGAGAGAGAGATTAGGTTTCGAGAAAGTGAGGGAGATTTAGGAGAATATCGGGGGGAGGGGTGTTAACGTGTAGAAAGTGTAGCTATAAAATTTGCCGCAAAAAATAATTTTGCCTAGGTAGCATGAGAAATCTGATAAAGTGCCGTTATAACTTAATTTTGCCGTCACTTTCTATTACAACAGTAGCGAAAGAGCCACTACAAGTCATTTTTCTTGTATTGTCATGACTTACCACGATATGAATAAGAATTGCCACCCTTAATAGAGACAAGTAATTTTTTTTTTCAATCATTCTTTCAAACTGGCCGTGATAAGGTGATTGTGAGTAATAATTCGAGGTTGTGAAAAAAAATGAATATTAATTCATGTTATATATTTGCAATAATATTTATATTAATTAATTATGTCATAATTAATTATGAATATCAAATCCTAATATTTTGATACAATGATTCGATTGATGAGTTTTCCATGTAAATTGATTATAAGCATGTAATCGAATAGTAAAACAAAAAAGAAAGATTTGCAAAAGTTGAAAGCAGAATTTGTATAATAAAAAAATGTGGTAGGGTAGGAAACTCCAAACTAGTATGTATGCAATAATACTATCAAAATAGTCTAATTAGTGCAAGTTGATAGTTTATGGTTTCAAAATCAGGAATTCGAGTTAGGACATAAGTATAGTGAAGCCTGATTTTTAGACCATGAGATGAGACTTTAGACCAATTGGATACTTTGAGGGTGTTGTGATGATGGGTTCACCCTTCAAATAGTAGTTATAGTTCAAACTAAACATTCCACATTGGAGAGGCCGGACTCCTATGATCACGTCTAATGAGAGACGTTGCTATGTTAGTCGCTCTCACCTCTTCTTTACAATAATAAAAAAAAAAGAAAAAGATGAATGCAATAATTCAAGCTCCCTTCAGTTAATATTTGACTTATATTATATATTAATTACCAACTCATTCATTTATTAATGAATGAATTCAAGCTTATTTAACAATTATTTAATTTTGACTAACCAATTTGAATTTTTATAAATATCATTGCATGTAATTCTATAAAGATAGATAAACAGAAGAAAAAAAAATGCAAATAGTTTTGATAATCATATCTTGGTATATAATTGAAGGATGCCAATTGCAACATTTTAGTTGAGACTGAGCATCGATCGATGCATGTGTTTTACATATACATCAAAACCTATGTATACTTTTTTATGACATGTCTAATCCGTAAGAAATATGACTTTTTCCCATGAATTTTTTTTCTAAGAGATAAAGTCGACAAGTAAAACTCTGTGGCAAGAAAATTTTAGCCTCGAAAAAATTATTTTTTACGAGGAGTTTTGGTAACCACAAATAAGCTTACCAGAAATATTAATTTATGTGACATATTATTATTATTATTATTATTATTTGTAGTGAGAAAAACTTTGGACAAAATATTTTGCAGTGAGTGGTCTTAGCATTGGCGGTGACTTAGTGTCACCGCAAATAGTTTTAAAATTAAAACCCTTTCCTCCATTTTCATTTCTCCCCGAGACCCAATGCTCTCAATGCACCACTCTCTTTTCTATGAAATTTTGCAGCCCTTCTTCACACCGTTTACTTGCTGTCGCGCCTTCACCTCCTCGCTTATCCTGTGAGTCTCTCTCATCTGTCTGTGTGTGTGAAACCCTTTTATGATCTTAAGTTGGTGAAATTGTTTGCCGAGTTATGTAAGTTGTAACGACCAAGTTTGAGTCCAAAAATATTTCTAAGTCTACAAGATTTTTCTCTAAACTGATAACAAATTATAATTAATAATAACCATCAAAACAACAATATGATCGATTATTTCTTTACGATAAGGATTTCAGAAACAAATTCTTTTTCAAGGTCCATGAGGATGATGCCGATGCCTCCAACGCTCCCATATACTACGCTCATCGTCTCTCGAAAGGTCCCAACATTCACTTCTATCACTATCTCTCAATCCATCATTTTCAATGTACCTTCCTTAATTTCAAAAGTTAAATAAAGCAAAATCGAGAACATCCAATAGTTAAGCAAGATACACAATCCTCTGTTATCCATCCATCAGATGATAACTAAGCTTCATTCAACAGATCAGTAATTAATAACACTAGTTTAAATGTTTGAATTCAATTCTGTTATTCCTTTAATGTAATCTAATGTAATCTTTCGGTTATGCAGCCTTATCTTTTTGTTATAGAGTCTTTCTATTAGCATGCAGTTATACTTTGAATTTTATGTAATCTATAAACATCTATATATACATAATAAAGCTCTCATGACTAGCATTCATTGAAACCAGATCACTTTACAGTTCTATCTGGGTATCAGAGATCCATTTGGTTAGCACCATTCCTCGATCCTCATGGCTACTCCTACCAATTCTGCTGCTTCTTTCTCCCTCCCAATCATCACTTCTCTGGTTTCAGTTCAATTGGATGGTACCAATTACCTCAATTGGACCACCCAATTCGTTCCTCTTCTCAAAAGTAATGATCTTTTGGGAATTGTAGAAGGCTCAAAGCCTTGTCCTACTAAGTTTGTCCTTGATGATGAAGGCAAACCAACCTCTACCATCAGCACTACTTACTTGCTATGGCAGAAAAAAGACCAATTTATTTTGGCATGGATTAATACTACTTTGACTGAGAAGATATTGTCCACTGTTTATGGACAAACTTCTTCTCAACAGGTCTAGAAAACCCTGTCAAACAGATTTGCACCACACTCTCATTCACGGATCTCTCATCTGAAATGCCAGCACCAAACACTGCATCAAGGAAATCAGTCCTGCATTGATTACCTTCTCACTGCTAAGAATTGGTCTGATCAACTTGCAGCACTAGGAAAACAGGTTGATGAAGAAGATCTAATCTCATATGTTGTTGGCAGCCTCAACCCATCCTATCACCCATTTATTACATCCCTAAACTTTGCCACCCGAGACTCATTCATCACCTTTGATGACTTTCAAACAGAATTGCTCAATTATGAGCAACTTCTTGAGTCTCAACAAAAATCTGTCCCTCCAGATAACAACCAGGTTGCATTTTTTACCCAAAACCCTAAGCCTTCCTATCATCACAAAAAGCCTAAACCTTTCCCACCCAACTCTTATCAAAATAAACCCATTGGACCTAAACAATCACCTGCTCCCTCACCTGTCCAGACACTAGGTAAGGCATCTCCCTCCAATCCACTCTTTTCTAATACTTGACCTCCATGTCAGATTTGTGGAAAGACTAAACATCAAACTCTTGACTGTTACCATCGAATGGACTATTCATATCAAGGGAGGCATCCTCCTGCTCAACTGGCTGCCATGGCTGCTCACACACATGTTCCACAGGATGACAATCAAACTTGGTACCTTGACAGTGGTGCAAATAGTCATGTAACCTTTGCCTTGGAAAATCTCAATCTCCAACAAGCACCTTACCAAGGACCTGCCCAAGTGGTTGTTGGCAATGAAGGAGGTTTGAACATCAAAAACACTAGTTCCTCTTTACTTCACACTGCTAATTCCTCCTTAATTCTATCTAAAATCCTACATTTCCCAAATGCATCATCCAACTTTTTATCTATTCAGAGACTTTGCAAAGATAATAATTGTTATTTTATTCTAATTGCCTCTAACTTTGTTGTGAAGGATCTGCAGAATCATCAAATTCTCCTCCAAGGCCCAAGTGAAGCAGGTCTCTACCCAATAACTTTCCAACAGCCTCAGCTCAATAAAACCAAGTCTGTTCCAGACTTTACTGCTTTCCTAGGAGTTACAGCCCCTCTACAAACATGGCACTCGAGATTAGGCCATCCATCAAAGTCCACCATTCAACAACTTGCTCATGGTTTCCTCATTTCTATCTCAGGCAGTCATAAGTTGAAGCAAATCTGTGAATTCTATCAAATGGCTAAAAGCCATAAGCTCTCTTTTCCAAATTCTTCTCATCAGTCCACCCACCCCTTAGAATTAATTCACTCTAATGTATGGACTTCTCCTGTAATGTCTTTGAGTGGTTGTAAATACTATGTTATTTTTGTTGATGACTTCTCTCGGTTCTCATAGTTATTCCCTCTTAAATTGAAATCAGATGTTGCATCATCCTTTATCAAATTCAAGTGTTTAGTTGAGAATCTCTTTTCCTATAGAATCAAGCAACTTCAAACTGATAATGGAGGTGAATACCTCTCCCATACATTTAAATCCTTCTTTGATCAAAATGGTATTTTACATCGCCTAACATGTCCCCATACCTCTGAGCAGAATGGCATCTCTGAAAAAAAAAATAGACACATCACTGAAATAGGCCTCAGCCTCTTAGCTTAGTCCCACCTCCCTGTTGAACATTGGATTGATGCCTTTTTAATAGCCACTTACATTATCAATCGCATACCCACCCCTGTCCTCAACAATGAATCTCCATACTCCCTCATGCTCCACAAACACCCAGACTACTCCTTTCTCAAAACCTTTGGTTGTGCTTGTTATCCTTTCCTTAGACCATATAACCCCCACAAGTTAGCATACCGCAGCAAACAATGCATTTTCATTGGGTATGCTATAAACCAAAAGGGCTACCGATGCTTTGACACTTAATCTGGAAGGATTTACATCTCAAGACATGTTGTCTTTGATGAAAATTGTTTTCCTGCTACTTAGATCTCTCCATCTGCACTACAAACCAGATCCGCTCCTCATCACATCACAACCATCCCATCCATTGTTGCACCTGCTCTCACTCAAGCTCCAGGGGATAATTTGTTGGAATCTGCTGCTCCTACATCAATAGGTACACCTTCCTCCTCAACAACTCCCTTTACTTCTATTTTACAATCCTCTCCTAACCCCTCTCCTGCAGATACATCTAACATGTCTCCTGCAGATACACCTATCAACAACCATCCTCCCAACAGTCCTCTTGCAGCTATGGACCTCACCGAGACCATTTTCCCATCTCAACATATCCATGAACCTTCACTAAATCAGCATTCTTCCTCAAACCCACCTGCTGTTCACATCTATCCTCCCAGGAAAATGCTCACCCGAGCCCAAACCAACTCTCTCAAACCTAAACAATTTCTTGAATACCAACTGTATTATTCCACCAATCACCCCATCAAAGCACTCTCTTCCTTTCTTCTCTTAGAACCTAAAACCTACAAGCAGGCCATCAAAGACCCCAACTGGACAGCAGCCATGCAACTTGAGTTCAATGCCCTCATTGCCAACAACACGTGGACTTTGTGTCCTAGACCTCCTAATAAGCACATCATCCGAAACAAATGGGTTTTTAAACTCAAACAAAAGGCTGATGGAACTATTGAGAGACACAAAGCACGGCTAGTAGCCAAAGGCTTTGACCAAGAGCATGGAGTTGACTTTTATGAGACTTTTAGTCCTATTATTAAACCAGCCACTATTCGGTTAATTGTGGCCTTGGTAGTTCATTATAATTGGACAATTCAACAACTTGACATTTCAAATGCATTCTTACATGGTTATCTTGAGGAGGAGGTCTACATGGAACAACCAACAGGGTTTGAACCATGAATTTCCCGCACATGTATGTCGCCTACACAAGTCACTTTGTGGCTTGAAATAAGCCCCAAGGGCTTGGTTTAGAAGATTCTCTCAATGCTTACTTGATCGGCTTCACAGGCTCCAATGTGGATACTTCTCTATTCTATCTTCATCATTCCACCATTACCGTGTTCATACTTATATATGTTGATGAGATTTTAGTGGTGAGTAATTCTTCTAATGTAGTGACAGCACTAATTCAGAAGCTGGACAGTGACTTTGCTGTTCGAGACTTAGGTGCACTCTCTTATTTTCTGGGTATTCAAGTTCACAGAATCTCAGACCACCTTCATCTTCATCAAGCAAAATACATTCTTGATTTACTCCATGACACAAAAATGATGGGGGCCAAGCCAGCTTCAACACCGTGTACCTCAAGTAGCACATTGTCCAATTGGTGATTGCAAGTCCACTACTGGCTATTGTATATTCCTAGGCCCTTGTCTCATCTCTTGGATGACAAAAAAACAATCGATGATTGCAAGGTCAACTGAGGCAGAGTACCGATCTATGGCGTTAATGATTACTGAGCTCTACTGGATCTGAATGTTATTCAAAGAACTTAGTATTCCTCTACATTCACCACCTTGCCTATGGGTTGACAATCTAAGTGCTTTATCATTATCATCCAATCCTGTATTTCATGCCCGCACCAAACACATTGAAGTTAATTATCATATACGGGAGAAAATCTTCAACAAGGACATCTTAGCTCGTTACATTTCCACCCATTCTCAACCTTCAGACCTCTTCACTAAAGGTTTAACAAGGGAAAGATTCAGTTTACTTCGAGACAAGTTAATGGTTCGACCTCTCACCATCAACTTGCGGGGGGCAACTAAGCAAGATACACAATCCTCTGTAATCCATCCATCAGATGATAACTTAGCTTCATTCAACATATTAGTAATGGATAACACTAGTTTAAATGTTTGAATTCAAGTATGTTATTCCCTTAATGTAATCTAATGTAATCTTTTGGTTATGCAGCCTTATCTTTTTGTTATAGAGTCTTTCTGTTAGCATGCGGTTATACTTTGAATTTTATGTAATCTATAAACATCTATATATACATTATAAAGCTCTCGTCACTGGCATTCATTGAAACCAGATCACTTTACAGTTCTATCTCCAATTTTGCTCATTTATCTTCAATTCTTTATGTTCTCTGTTTGCAACTAAATCGCAAATCGACACCAATCAAGCAGTAGTAGAAGGAAAACATCGAAACCCTTCATGGGTATGAACATCCTCCAATTCCACTGCCGTAGCTTGGGTTAGCTGAAATGTTGTCGATTTCTACCCCGAAACCCTCATCTCCACCATTGCTTTTGGCAACGAGGTTTTAACCTTCGTTTCTTCCCTTCTGTTTCTTGATTTCGACTAGCTTTTTGCATTACCAAAGACAAGAAAGGGGGTGGGGGGGATGGAGATTGGATATTTTTTCGATTTTTAGATTTATCCACTGGTTTTGATAACGTAAAAAGGAAGGAATTTTGGTCTAGGCTGGATGTTCTCCACCGGCACCATGCAGCAGTTCGGTTGGGTTCTTTTCTATCGAAGGGAAGGGGGCAGGTCGAAGGAGGTCGTAGGGATCAGGGAGAGAGGTCGAAGGAATTTTTTTAAAAATCAAATTCCTGTTTTTCTAAACATTTCCCAGAAGAAGGAAATTTCTTGCATTTTGGATATTGTGTTTCGGTGTGGTCAGTTTAAATAGAATTTTATGGACTCAATTGATGTGTCCTTTTCTAAGTGGTCTCCGATAATGTGGATTTATTGGATGGATCCAGTCAAAAGTGTTACTCATTTACTATATCTAACATGTGTTTTCTCTTTCATTCTTAATTTATCTAAAATTATGCTTGAGGCTACATTGTGAAAACTATAAACACATGGATTGCAAAAATTTTGTTTTTACAATTAATTTTGTTTTTCTGAGTTCTTTTACTATAAACATGAATGTTGTGCAAATTAGAATGCCATATATTGGTACCGACAATCACAGAATATTTCCCCAATAAATTCCTCAAAATCCTAAAACATCAAAAATTTCTCAATTATCTCAATATTCACCTAATAATCAACTTCACTAATAGCCATATTAAAAGCAAAACCATTTCTCAACAAACCTAACTTAAAGAAAATATAATTTCAATTTGAAAAATAAAACTAACCCCAGTTGCTACACTTATGGCTTATCTATAAAAACATTTAAAAAGAGTTGACAAGGGCTTTATAGATAATCACGAGTTTGAAGTGCTTAACGGAAATTCATTTAAAAAAGAAAAGTAAGTTTAAAATGTTAAAAGCTTTGGTTTTAAGTTCAAGGGACAAAATTGTAATATCAAACTAATATTCCTAAGCTTTACGTAAAAACAACCATAATTAGTCATGTTTTTCTTTATTTGTAGAGAAGTAAACATAGACCTAGGTCGTACGATGGATGCTCATCGAGGGAGAAAAGGTCATGGCGATAGGGGTGCTCTCCAAATAGGCTAAGGCAGCGGCACCCGTACTCCACCCCCCGCTCCGCACCCTGCGCTAGGGGGGGTAGAATTTTCTCCACCTCCCACCCCCCATGTGCGGGGTGGGGTACCTCGCTCTATCAGTGAGGGACGGATTTGGGAGGGCATTCGTCTGCCCCCCATCGTTTTCCATATTCCATATTTTCTTGGCACCAAACGGGCAAATAAGAGAGAATTCCTACCTTTGGCAACAACGATAAAGCGATAAAGTTGATGGAGATGGAGACGATGACGACAAGTGTTCGAGACTTGATGATGCACAGAGAGTGGTCGAGAGAGTTCCTAAGAAGAGGGGAACTGATCAGGGAAGAAGATAAAAAGGGGAGCCCTATTTTTTCTGCGGGTTTTAATCCCCCCCCCTTTATCTTCTTCCCCAAGCCCAACCCCATCTCTCTCTCTCTCTCTCTCTCTCTCTCTCTATGTCGTGAGCACTGGGTGATGGTGCGAGGCGATGGTGTGAGGTAAGCAAATTTTTTTTTCTATATTATGCATAGTTCTTCACATACATATATGCATATATTGTGTATATAATTATATATATATATATATATGTGTAAACCCTAGTGAGGCGAGAGAAAAAGGTGTTGGGGCTACCCCAATCCATCCTCCTCCTCCGTTAGGGTCCTTTGAAAGGGGCAGGGTGCCCCGCCCACACCATATGGGGTAGATCCATCGCCCCGCCCAGCGGGGGAGGGCTGAACTTGGTGGGTATACAGGGTATGGATACCCCACTTCCTACCCCTACATGGCGAAGCTGGAGAGACAGACAACTACTTCGACAACAGATCACTGAGAGAGAAACAGAGTTAACTTTAGCTGAAAGCTTAGATGTGGAGAGGTGTTTAACTTGCTCTAGTTTGGGGTATGAAAACAGGGGTGCTTCAGTGAGGTTGAGGGTGGTGTTTTCCAACATGGGTTAATGGCTAGCTATGGTGGTGAGGTTTCAATTGGCCTTCTGTGATGACGATGACAAATGCTAGGTGGAGGCAACACGGGGTGGCTGAGGTGGTTTGAGAATCGTTTTTGCATTTTGTTATTCCATGTTGGTTCTGCGTTGGACGCTGGGATAAGAGGAAAAACAGAAATGGGAGTAATGTCTAATAGGTGGTGGCGGTAGAAGGCAATGCTGTGTAGGGGGCTTAAGGCTGCTGCTAGGAGCGAGGTAGGTTTAGGGCTAACATGAGTTATAAATAGGGGAATGGAAGACCAAAATAAAATCCTAGAGAGGTGAGAAGAGACGTGCATGTGCAGATTCATATGTATATGGAGTTTAAAAAATGGAGTTGCCACACGTTTTTCCTTCCTATTTTTCCTCAGGTATCAACTACATAGAAATGCATGTTGTCTGGAGTAGATAAAAATCTCCAAGGGCTTGGGCTTTAGGCCTGTTTAAAAACTTTGGGCTCACATCAAGTAGTGAAATAATAATAATAAATGGGTCTTTTACTAAGTTTTGGATCTCAAATCAAATTATACAAAAATATAACTAAACTTATTCAAAAAGATGACTCCGCTCATAAAAGATATTAACCTATTCCAAAAATATTTCAAGATATTAACTACAATGGCAAACCCAATAGGAAAATTTGATATGTACAAAAAAAAGACAATTTAGCCCCGTAATATATAAAAATAGTATTTGAGAAATTCAACTAGATTTTTCATACTTATAAGCTAAAAAACAAAACAGAAAACGGCTTGGCTCAACCAAAGTGTTACGATCTCCCCCCTTAAAAATATTTCTAGGAAAAAGTCAAGTCTCAAATACTTGATCCTTCATACCTATTTGCACACATTGTATTGCACCTCGAAAAATTATCCAAATCAAGTCTAACTATAAACCTCAACAATACCATTAAAAACTTAATAATAGTTTCAAACTCTCTACATAATTCATGAACCTCATACGAATAGCGAAAATAAACTCTCAAATTATCATATCACCAAAACGACGCTTCCGATGTGCACTCTGTCAACTTGTATTCCTAAACACATTATATCTCAATCAAGTACATCTGAAAAGAACTAACCTCCACATCGGATTTTCAAGCCTAATAATTCCTCTAAAACATCAATGCCAAGAATCTAAACCTCCAGTTCCTCACCAAAACTCGTTCCACAAGGTCAACCTGAAATCTAAACCTCAGTTTTCCAAATCTCAATCCATGAAGTCTGCAGGATCTCAAACCTGACTGTCATACCAACTATAACAACATGATCTCGTAGGTACGGAGATCTAGCTCCTTTTACTAAATATAATCTCCAATAGTACAAATATAAACTCAAAATTTTCATAAAATATAAACTCATTTATTTAAACCTTAATAAAATAAAATAACATTTCTTCAAAGACTCGAATTATCCATAATTCGTCATACCAAAATAACTGCCAAAGATAAATTTAGAAAATATGATCCTCCAATTATACTTGAACCTTTGGCACTTAATCATTATGATCATCAATCTTTTTCCATACCTCTTACTCTTGTTCCCAAACTGAACCATAAAAAAAATCTAAAAAATGTTATAAAGATAAGGAGTGAGTTATTAGCAACTCAGTAAGTAGAGAGCATATATTAGTAAGTAAACATGAGCATTTTCACAAAACTCAAAATGCAGAAACAAAATATTTCATTTTCAATATGCAAATCTCAAATTGTTCATATTCAAAAATCTGTTGTTCTATACAAAGAATCCTTTGCCACAACATAACCAAATAATCTCATCTTATAATATCATATTAGAGCATCATATTAAAATAGAGATCATGTTTAACTCCAGTGGTATTGTGCAATATGCAAATAACCAAGCATGCATAACATAAATTATCATGCAAAACATAAATTATCATGCTACTAAAGTGATTGCACTCAGAACATAAACCACTATAATGTTCTGTGATAGGGCTAAAGGTCACTATTATATTAGTATGTAAAAGGAGCTAACTCTCTAGAACTACAAGACCGGAGCGTTACAAAATTGGTAGCTAACTAATGTTTCAATATTTTCCACTATGCCTGATCTAGAAAATAGGAAGAAGAAAATCATAATCTCTTGAATGAAGCAATAATAATCCCATAGAATTTGATAAATCGATCACTACTAGGGAAACTCAACAAAGAAAACTTAATAATTGATGCAGGATGTCCGAGTCAGATGATGCTAAACAATCAGATTACACGTTGATGGAGTTAAAATACCTTGAATTGATAAATCAGCGTAAATGTCGCAAGTAATCGTGATCTTTTTCTAATTAGGACAGCTTTGGGTGCATTTCAATATTTTGGAATAACTCTGGTTGCAAGTATCATAATCTAGAATGAAACCCTAACTGAAAAAGCTCTTTTCTGGGTGGACATCATGGCCACCCAGCTATGCTTGGTGTGCATCATTTCCAACCTCAAATTATGCTATTTCCTATTTCGAATCCTTATTTTTAGTTATTCTTTGCCCTTTTTGGTAATATTTCATTTATTTTTTAAGAAGTAATTTGTAACCCGATTTGGATTAGATTACTTCTTTTATTCTGTATTTGATTTTGGCGTGATGATTGAGATTTTGTTAATTTTGATAAAATTACGATATAGACGATTTTGGCTATACAATCCAACTTGTGGACTGATTTTGGATTATTGCTTGATTTCATAATTTTCAATTGAATATCAGACATTTTCTTTATGTTTTTAGACGATTCTCTTCTGCTATTTCATGTAAATCATTTGCTGTAACTAGCCTATAGAATAATCAATATTATGTCTGGCATCAGTTGACATCAAAGTTTCAACGTCTTCCTTGGGTGAAATTTCATCAATTTCAGTTGCTGGTGATCATGGTCATGGTCATAGTCGTAGTGGACAGGGTTTGAATAAGGAAGTCCACCATCGTGATCGTAGAGTTTAAGATGTGATGATTGAGAATTTGCAGAGGCAAATTGCAGAGTTAACCCAGCATCTAGTGGTGCAGGGTTTCGATGATTGTGAAATGGAAGATCATGATTCCGATTCCACTTTTGAAAATCAATATCACAATCGTGCTCTATTCTAGTGCACAGTGGTCAAGAGGAGCATCATGGAGACCTTGATTTCTGAGTGAATTTGCTAGAGTTCTCTAGTACGTTAAAAGACTTGGCTGAATGAAATGGAGCTTATTTTTTATTATAAGAAAATTCATGATTGTGTCAAAGTGAAAATGGCCACAATCAAACTCAAAGGCAGAGCATCTGCATGGTGGAATCAATTGAGATAATCACAAGATAGGCAGGGCAAAGCCAAGATTATTGATTGGGAGAGGGTGAAGAAGAATAGTCACTTCCTTCCTTTCAACTATACTCAAACCTTATTTGAGCAACTTTATTCGTTAAAGTAGGGCACGAGATTGATCGATAATTACACAAATGAGTTCTATCAGTTGATAGCCCAGAATTATTTATCTGAGATGGAGAAGAAAATGGTGGCGTGGTATTTGCGGAGATTACGACAGCCCCTACAGGATGTCCTCAACCTTCACTCATTGTGGACCATTTCAGAAGCATACTAACGTGTCCTTACTGTTGAGAAACAACAGAACATGGTACAATTGAGAAACCTATGTCCTAGTGATCAGGAGCAATCAAAACAACCAGGAGTTTGCCCTCAGGAGTCACGTCCTGCCCAGCAACCACTGTTGGGTAATTGTAACCCTAATATTAAATATTTTTGATGTGTTGAATAGGGATATAGAGCAAGTGACTAAAGGAAACCTACCAGTCAAAAAGGCGAAACTCTCTTAATTGAGAAAGATGTAATACACGACATTGAGGAGATTGGAAAACTTGTATATGACGATAATGAAGATGGAGATGTGCTATATGGAGATGCATGAGACTCTGGTCGCTCGCAAGAATCTACTGACTTCCAAGGGCGATTCAATAGACGATTGGTTGAAAATCAATAGTTTTCACACAACTTGCACAATTGCAGATAAAGTTTGCAAGATGATCATTGATAGTGATAATTATGATAAAGTAGTGTTTGAGGAGTCTATTTAGAAATTAAATTTGAAAACAGATCATCATCCTAAGTCATACAAGTTGTTGTGGTTGAATAAAGGCAGTAAGGTAACAGTAGATAGATGATGCCTCATAACTTTTTCAATTGGGAGAAAATATTTCAATAATTCCTGGTGTGATGTTGTGTCTATGGATGTGTATCATGATTATTGCGTAGACCTTGGCAGTATGATGGCAGTATCCTTCATGATGGGCGGAAGAGTACATATTCCCTTAGCATCAAAGAGAAGAAGATTGTGTTGGCGCCTCGGCAGGAAGAACTCACTCCTACCCTAATAGCCAATAATACTAACTTGCTTTCTATGTCCAAGATTTTAGATGGGATTGAGCATGGTGACGTGGTCTTTGCTCTACTGCCTTGCGGGAATAGTACACTATACTTGGATCCGAATTTACCACCAGAGGTGCAGCAATTGCTAGTAGAGTTCTCTAACCTGATGCCAAAGGATCTTCTTCTTGAACTACCACCTATAAGGGATATTCAACATAAGATTGACGTTGTTTCAGGGTCGTGTTTGACTAATGGACCAACATATTGTCTCAATCCCAAGGAGGCTGAAGAGCTGCAGCTATAGGTGGTGGAGATGGGCTATAGCCGTGAAAGTATGAGCCCATGTGCATTTCATATCCTGCTAGTGTCGTAAAAAGATGGCTTTTGGCATATGTGTGTTAACAGCCGAGCAATCAATTGAATTACAGTGAAGTAAATGTTTCCAATTTCTCACCTAGATGATATGTTAGATTAACTGTCCGGAACTAAGGTCTTATAAAAAAGTGACCTTAAAAAAAGATACCACTAGATCAAAATAAGGCTTGGAGATGAGTAAAAGACAGCATTTAAAACGAAACACAGGTTGTACGAATGGATAGTCATGCCTTTTGAGCTATCTAATGCACCCAACACATTTACCAGATTTATGCATTAGATCTTGTGGCCTTTTATAGGAAAATTCACTGTAGTTTACTTTGACAATATCCTCATTTATAGTCCAACGTGGGTCTCACACTTTGATCACTTCCATGTTATTTTTGAGATGCTGAAAACAGAGTGCCTATTTGTCAATCAAAAGAAGTGTTATTTCTTCACTACTTCTATAAATTTTATTGGTTTTGTTGTGTCTACTAATGGTGTTCGTGCAGATTAGCCAAAGATAGATGCAGCCTTGGAGTGGCCCAAACCAAAGATATTACTTGATGTCAAAAGTTTCTATGGATTGGCATTTTTTACCGTCGATTCATCAAGAATTTCAGTATTCTGATTGCTCATTTCATAGAGTGCCTCAAAGAATGTGATTTCTAGTGGTCTGAGGAGGCAGAAGTCAATTTTCAACTAATCAAGCAGAAGATGACAGAGGCACCAATTTTGGCACTTCTAATTTTGACAAAGTGTTTGAGGTAAATTGTAATGCATTTGGGGTTGGAATTGGTGGTGTTCTGAGTCAGTTAGGGCATCTAGTAGTATTTTTTAGCAAGAAGCTATCGGGATCCAAGAAGAATTATTTCACCTACGATCTGGAGTTATATGTCATAGTTCAGTCCCCGAAACATTGGCGTCACTACCTAATATAGAGGGAATTCATTCTTATTACTGATCATGAGGCCTTGAAGTACATCCATGGCCAACATAAGTTGAGTAGACGGCATGGCAAGTAGGTGGCATACTTGCAAGAGTTCACCTTTATGCTGAGGCACCAAGTAAGGAGTTTAAACTGCATTGCACAAATCCTGAGCCATCGTACTTTACTTCTCACCACCAAGCGTATTAAAGTTTCAAGATTCGAGACTTTCACTAATAAGTATGCAGCTAATCCTTCCTTCAGGAGGATAATTCAGGAGGTAACTGATGATCAATGTCATGATTTTATTTTTCATAATGGTTATTTGTTTCATGGATTATAGTTGTGAATTCCAGGTTGTTCACTAAGGCAGCAGATTATTAGTGAATTTCATAATGAGAGACACTTTGAGTGAGATAAGACATTGATCCTTATCTCTTCTGACTATTATTGACCCAAGTTGACTAGTGATGTGGCTCATATGTGTACCATTGTTATGTGTGCCAATGGTCCAAGATAGTTTTCACCAATACGAGCATGTACACTCATTTACATATTCCTAAGGCTCCTTAGGAACAAGCCTTGAATTCTATCTTGGTTGTGATTGACAAGTTTTCCAATGTGGCCCATTTTGTAGCTTGTAGGAAGATTATGGATGCTGTCCAAATCACCCATCTCTACTTCAAAGAGATTGTGCATTTACGTAGTGTTTCTTATTCAATCACTTCAAATCGTTACACTAAGTTCATAAGTCATTTCTTGAAGAGTTTGTGGGGGAAACTGGAGACACACTGGAATTTAAACACCACCACCACCCCAGACGAATAGTGAGACCGAGGTGGTGAACTAGAGTTTGGGCAACCTTTTGAGGTATTTGGCAAGAACTAAGCGGATGCAGTGGGATTTGGCGTTACCTCAGGCAAAATTTGCCTATAACGGATCATGAAATAGAACTACAAGCTTAAGTCCATTCGAGATTGTCTATAGTCAAAACCTATCCAGGGTCTGGACTTAGCCCTTATTCCACATGTAGGATGTTTGAGTCCTAAAGAAGAGGAGATGGCAGAACATCTTCGGGGTATCCATGAGCAGGTGAAACTGGCCATTTATGAGAGCAATACCAAGTACAAGGTTCGGGCCAACAGTCATCGTCGTCAGGTACATTTTGATATTGGTGATTTTGTTTGTGTTGTATTAACTCACAATCATTTTCCTGTTTGCGAGTATAATAAGCTTAAGGAGCGGAAGATTGGATCATGCGAGGTATTGCAGAAAATCAATGATAATGCTTACAGGTTGCGCCTCCCCACTCACTTAAGAACTTCTACTGTCTTTAATGTGAACTCAAGAACAAGTTCTTTCCAACCCGGAACAACTGATGCAAATGATTCAAGTCAAATGGTGCTGAGCTATTAGAGTGCACGTTGATGATGCCGAAATACCTTGAGTTGATAGATTAGCACAAAGGTAACAAGTGATCGTGATCTTTTCCTAATTGGGTCATTTTTTGCGTGTTTCAATATTTTGACCATAAGAGCTCAATTGGAAAAGCTCTTTTCAATGTGCATGTCGTGGCTACCTAGCTATGCTTAATGTGTGTGAGACTCAAGATTTTATGTACTTTACGTATTATTTTTAGTATTATTATTTGATAATTTAAATTATTATTAAAGGTTATGTTATTTCACTATTATAGTTTTATTTATTATGGTTATTAGTAGTTTATGAGATCTTTAATTCTAATATTTTAGTTATTCTATTTAATTATTAATATTAGAGCTTTTAATTTGCTAATATTAGTTTTACGTTGTTTCTATGTTTAAATATTAAGTTAATTTATTTTATTTGTTATTTATTGTGATGGATTTATTTTAATGCTTGGATTTAAAACTCATTATTCTATTATGCGAGTATTTAATTTAATGTGTTTTATTTTATTTTATGATTTTCGGATGGGCTTTGATATATATATATACATCATGTTCACGTATTTTGTTGTTATATGAATGTATTTTGATCCCATGGTTTATTTGGATTATTACTTATCTGCGGTACTATTTGGGTACCGTAGATTTTGATGCAGATAATGAGGAGACCATGTATTTGGTTTATGATGTTATTACTAGTTAATTGTAATATTTTTATTTTGATACACTTGTATTTAAGTAAATTCTGGTATTTAGAAATTGATTTAATTTATCTACTGCTTCTTTTATTTATACTTGTTACATGTACACACCCTTAACACTTGTCCTTGGAGTGCATGACCCTTATTGTCATCATCTCGATATCTCGATTCTCATGTTTCCGTACGTGGGAGTTGGGGGCTTCACATGTGGTATCAGAGCAGTTCATCTCTGGGTAAATCCACATGTTACCTAGAAACTGTACCATAAAAGTTTGATGTTTTAAATTTGCTTATTTTATTCTTTGGTTATTTTACTTTATGTCCTTATTTTAATCGTTCTCTAGTTTATTTCTACTAAGTTATATTTTAAAATTTTAAATATTTATTTTTTTGTGCTGTGAGTTTTGTTTTAATGTGCGTTTTGTTTATTATTTTTGGATTTAACTTAGTTTGGTGGGTTGGTTTCAATTAATATATTTTATGGTTATATAATTATTATGTTTTATTTAGTTTCAATGGGCATTTTGTTTCGTTGAATTGCCGATATTTATTTATTTGTTTATTATATGTTTCCCCCTTCGTTTTTTTTTTTTTGTATTATATTTATGGGAACTACTCGGGTTTCACTTGTTATTTGGGATGTTTTATTATCATTTCGAGGTGGTTTTATTTTGGTAAATTGTTGGTATTTACTTATTTATTTATGTTTCTTCATTGGTGTTTATTTATGCTATCTATTGTGCATTGCTTGGGTCTCATTTAGTGCTTGGGTTTTTAAGTTCTAATATTATTTAGAGGAGACTGTCGGAATTATTCTTTTGGTGACTCTTGTAAGTGCTAAATCCTTATCCTTTAGTATATTGTTATGAATCTGTTTTTGGAATGGTTATGGTAGTAGATGATTATTTGTTTCTTTGGTGGAGTTTTGGTTTTGTTTGTGGATGCTTGGAGATTGATGGGTATTAACTTGGAGTGTATGAATTTTGAAGAGTGCATTTTCTTGTTTTAATTCTTGTTTGAAGAAGTTGTTTTGGTAAGTGTTGAAGTGTATTCTATGAAACGTTAGCAATATAAAGGATCTAAGCCTTGAGCTTTTCTTTTTGGGAGTTGTTTGGAGTGTTCAATTGAAGCAGAATACTTGGTGAAATTAAGGTTGGCTATATTTGTCGTGGTTATCATCAGGAATTAGATGTGATTTGAGGTCACATAGGAATTTAAATAATTGAGATTATTTCTCCCTTTGGGTATTGAAGGTCTAGTTGGGAAAACTATGGGTCTTGTGGTTACCTTTAATTGGAGAAGAGGTTGATAGGTCTTCAATGTGATGTACCCCAGTGATATGGGATTTGAAGCTTAGGTCTTATTTCCTTACAAGGATGAGACTAAAAACCCAAATATATCTCAAACTCATCATTACACTTTTTCAAAGTTTCATACAAAATATAATAAAAAAATTTAACTTTTTCAAATTTTCATATCACTTTTTCAAATTTCCATACAAAAGCAATATTAAAAAAATATCTTACAACAATATTTTTTTTTCTTTTAACTTTTATCTAATCTCATCTCTGAAAATAAACAAGACCTTAGGCGTCAACCACGGTAGTATGACGAGAATTATGAGGTAATAAAACCTTAGGATTTGGGAATGTAGTGTAATAGTATTTGATGGATTAGGGATTTGAAATCAATACTTGCTTTGAGGCATTGGATGCGATGTATTATTGGGAGACTCAATAATGTTCATATTGGAAGAAGTGTAGTAGTAGGGAGTTCAACCCTTAGGCTGCTGGTTTTAAGGAATGTGTGAGGTGATCTGAGATCTTGAGATTGAGATTTTTTCTCTCCTTTGGAGTTGATCCTTATTTTGCAAATTATGTTTATTGATGGTTGACCTGAAAGGTGACTAATGAGTCATCGAAGTGGAAAGTAAGATGTAAGATGGAAGTTAAACTTAGGAGTCAATTGATAATGAGACGATTTGTTGTATAAAACTTATGAGTACTAGGATCTTTGAGAGAATGTATTAAGGTCCTTGTAGATATGGAGACTTTGGATGACATGGCTACCCTAGGAGTCCTAGACATAGTATGCCATTTGGAGATAAATACAAATATGATGAAAGCACTTGGTGGAGTAAATATGATGGAACAACATTCGTACATGTTTGGAGGATTAAGTGATTGTGTAATTTTGTATTGAGCTAGTGAGGAGCGGTGTGGTAAGTGGGTTGTTAGAGTTCTCAGTGTTGCAGTAGAGCAAATTTCAAGGACGAAATTTCTTTTAAGGGGGGAGGATGCGAGCCCCCAGATTTTATGTACTTTACATATTATTTTTAGTATTATTATTTGATGGTTTATATTATTATTAAAGGTTATGTTATTTCACTATTATAGTTTTATTTATTATATTTATTGATAGTTTGTGAGATCTTTCATTCTAATATTATAGTTATTTTATTTAATTATTAATAATATAGCTTTTAGTTTGCTAATATTAGTTCTACGTTACTTCTATGTTTAAATATTGAATTAATTTATTTTCTTTGTAATTTATTATGATGCATTTATTTTAATGCTTGGATTTAAATCTCACTATTCTATTATGCGAGTATTTAATTTAATATGTTTTATTTTATTGTATTTTATAACTTTCGGATGGACTTTGATATATATATATATATATATATATATATAAGAGTTGGGTTCTATATTTGGTTTTAAGTTGTTTTGATCCTAATTGAGCCCAAGCCCGGTTGCAAGATAACCCAGCCCGTATGGAGTAACCGGCCCATCCAGCTTAAGACACATACTTGCTTAAAACGACGCCGTTCGATTAAATGTTTAAGTGGCATTCGTTTCCTTCATTGTACAGGTTGCGGTCGACGTTCACTTCGTTTATTCTTCATCTTTCTTCTTCTTCCTTTCTCTTTTGCCTCTGTTTCTTGCAGCGCCTGTGAACCTCAAAGCTATGATTTTTGCAGCCTTTCATCTGTTCTTTTCACACACGCGTTGCATCATCGAGTCCTAGCTTCCTGCAGATTATTTTCCCTCTATTTTCCATCCAAGATAGATGCTTCACGTGCACAGAAATGGCCTGAAACCGTGAGCTTCCAGCCACGTTTTGCCACCATTTTTTCATCTGAAAAGCTAAAATTTCTTGTCTTTTTTCGGCGTGATTGTCTTGGCTTGTTGTTGGTAAGCTTTCACGTGACTTATCCCGCTTAAAATCAGTGATCTATAGGTCGGTTTCAAGCCTATAAAATACCCATCGACTCATGCCAAAAATCCATGCCGAAAAACCTCTCTATGTCGTGTTCTAGCCTTCATTTCAGTTAATTTTGAGTTCTCTTCTTTCTACAACTCAGACTTACTTTTTCTCCTCTATAAATCTTAATAGAGAGATGCTGGGGACCGGTCCGGTTGTCCCAGCGTCTAAAATAGTCCAACTAAAGTTTTATTATTTGATGATAAAAAATACATTAAAATATAATAAAAAATATGATTAAATAAAAAAAATTAAAAATATACTAAAAAAATAAAATGAACAAAACATAATAAAAAACACAATAAAAAAATAAAAACATAATAAAAAAGTAAAATGAAGATGAATTTAAGGAGATTCGACCATGGAGTGAACGGAGCCGCCGCCGGTGGCGGTGGGCGACACCGCCCCCGCCATCGGGACCGGCGGACTCAGGCGATCTCATCCCTACGACGGCGAGCTCGTACGGGTCCGAAACAGGTTTAAGGCTGCCGGAGGCACACCGGAACTCGCCGTCGTAAGGATGAGGTCGCCTGAGTCCGTCGGTCCCGATAGCGTGGGCGGTGTTGCCCACCGCCACCGGGGGCGGCGGAGGCTGCTTTTGCTAGTGGGGCAGCCCTTCTGCCCCCCAGGATTCCTCATCTTAATAATCCGAGAATTTTGAGTAAAATTTTAATAATATTTTAATCTCCGTTTTCATTGCCATATTTCACCGCCGGGAAGAACTTTTAAATAGCTTTTATAGGTTTAAATTGATTAATTAATTTAAGTATATTTTTTAAAATTATCCAAGTGGGTTATTTATTTCCGATTAAGTGTTTTAATTAATTATTTATAATATTTGTTGTTATTAATTGTGTTGTTTTATAGATGTGGTTTTATTTACGTTTAATTTTAAATTATTTAGTTACTTTCGGTCATAATAGTTATTTATTTATAGTGTTTTATTTTTTATGGTGCGTTAGGCATTACGATAACAACATGTTCACTGGTGGAGGCTCAGGATCACTTTTTAAGTTTTTGACAATTTCGCTATTTTCAAAAATTATTATCGAGGGTATAATAAGTATTTTTTAAATAACATTTTAAAATTTATATATATTTGTACCTTAACAAATCATTGTATTTTGGTTGGTTGTATTGGGCTGAATTCGAGGAGTCGAAGGTTGGTTGGATTGGAGAACAGAGTTGTGTGATTGGTTGATGTTGGGATTTATTGGTTGTTAGTTATTTTTTTGTGCCTTGTTGTATATATTGTATAGTACATGCTGTAGGGAAGGTGGTAGAGTCCTGCCTGTGATTCCTGCCTACAGTACATGTGGTAGAGATAGTGGTAAGCAGAAATGGTGGTAGAGTCCCACCTGCAATTCCCGCCTATAGTATTAAATGAATTTGTGGGCCATTTTTTGAAAAAATTGTGGATATTTTGAATGGGTTTATTTTGGGCCAAAATGGAATTTTGGCATGCGTGGAAAACTGTTCGCTTTTGGAAAAAAAATGATTTTTGGAGTATCATGCATACAGCATCATGTTCATGCATTTTGATGTTGCATGAATGTATTTTGATCTCGTGATTTGTTTGGATTATTACTTACCTGCGGTATTGTTTTGGCACGGTAGATTTTGATGTAGATGACGAGGTTGAGGCTAAGGAGGTGGCTTCGCCAGTGGAATGCTTTGATGTCGCTTGTTTATCTTGAAAAATGTTTTTTCTGCCTTTGAGACTATGTATTTGGTTTATGATGTTGTTTCTGGTTAACTGTAATATTTTTATTTTGATACGCTTGTATTTAAGTAAATTCTGGTATTTAGATATTGACTTAACTTATTCGTTACTTCTTTTATTTATACTTGTTACATGTACACACACTTAGCACTTGTCGTTGGGATGCGTGACCCGTATTGTCATCATCTTGATGCCTTGATTCCCGTCTTTCCTTATGTGGGAGTTGGGGGCGTCACAGTGTGCATCATTTTTTATCTCAATTCCTCTATTTTCTCTTTCGAATTCTTATTTTTAGTTATTATTTGTCCTTTTTGGTAATATTTTATTTATCGTTTAAGAAGTAATTTTGAACCTAATTTGGACTAGATTTTTGACAGATTACTTCTTTTATTCTGTATTTGATTTTGGCGTAATCATTGAAATCGTTAATTTTAGCAAAATTTCAATACAAAAGATATTTTTGGCTATACAGTTCAGTTTGTGGACTGATTTTCAATTATTGATTGATTTCATAACTTTCAATTAATCTGGCATCAATAATGATTAGGACAATACAGTTAGGCATTTTCTTTGTATTTTTAGGCGATTCTCTTTTGCTCTTCCTTATGAATTGTTGGAACTATCCTGTAGAATAATTACTATTTATCTGACATCAATAATGATAAGGACAATACCTATAAATTTTAAGATCATATTCCTCCATGACTAAGAGGAAGTACTACCTCAAAAGTGACTTCTTTGACAATGAAATATCTCATCTAGCTAAACCAAACTAGCTAATTGGCTGCTATTGGTGCAACTTATCCATACATATTTTTGCATTTATGGTCATCTTACACCCACACGTCCAAACGTCTATTACTTAGAGTTCCATTATATATATATATACACACACATATATATTACAAGAAAATTATATATTTGTAGTCAAATATTTCTTGTAAAAATAATTATTTCTTGTTAAAATAAATATATTTTTTGTTGCAAAATCATTCTCATCACATTCAAAAGTCGGGTCATTTTCCTCCATGACCTTGCAAGAGTAAGTACCTCAAAAACGACTTTTTTGATAAAGAAATATCTCACTGAACTAGCTAATTGGTCAATATTGGTGCAACTTATCCATACATGTTTCAGCACCTAATTCCAAGCTCTTAATACCTAGAACTCTATCTTTCTTTGATAAGAAGCATACCGATTTTGACGCCACTAGGCCCTAGAGCTTATAATAGGCACACCGTCATAGAAAGAACAAAGGATTTGTTCTACTTGATTGATCACAGGTTTTGGAAAGTGACCAGAATAAATAGGCAAGACCAGGGGCGGAACCAGGATTTGATGTTTGGGGAGGCGATCGATTTAAAATGGACAAAGAATTGATGAACATGTTTGGCTTCTCTACAGGCTGCAACCAAGGCTAATTGTAGTTTATGAGCCCAACAATGTATATAGTATGCATAGGGACAATCTTTGAGAAATAAAACTTGTAGTCCATTCCATTCACCACGCATATTACTTCCTCCATCATATCTCTGATCTCGAATATTCTCAACTTGAAGGTTGTAACGAAAAAGAAGAGCACATATCTCATTTTTTAGAGTTAGTACCATAGTATCTTTGACATGCTCAATATGAAAAAATCGTTCTCTAATAAAATTATCTTTATCAACAAATCTCAAAATGATAGTCATTTGTTATTTTTTAGACTCATCCTAAGCTTCATCAACAAGAATATAAAGTTTGGCATCCCCAATTTCTTCGCGAATCACATTTCGCACTTTATTTGCAAATATATGCAAAATTTCTTTTTGAATTTTGGGTGATGTATATTTGACATTCTGTGAAGTATTTTCCAGAACAACTCCTTTAATTTGATCATTATAATTTGTCAGAAACTTTATCAATTTAATAAAGTTACCTTGATTTTTTTATTCAGAGCTTTCATCATGACCTCTAAATGCACATGCTTGGAATGTCAACCATCTAACACTATCTATCGAAGTTTTGAGCCGCAATCGATTATTCTCCATCTCTTGTGATACTTGTTTTTCAACTAGCTTATAAATATATCTTGAATAATTCATTAAATCCTCACAACATTTTACGGCATTTTTATGTGGTGAATTTGGATATTTCCCCACATGTCCTATCAAAGGACAATTCATTCCATCATTCACTTTTTTCCAATTGTCAAAACCTTTATTGGTAAATGCATCTGATCCTGGACGGCCTGTTGATTTTTTGGCAAAAACGTAGCATGGAAGACAAAATACAGCATTCTTCGAAGGTGAGTATTCCAACCAGTTTGAATATCTTTGAAACCAAGAAAATTGAAATCGACGACGTTGATTGCCTATTCCTGAAAATGGATATTCTGAAAGTTTAGGTTGATATGGACCAGCTTTAAGATAGGCACGTCGTATCTCATCTTGTATGTTAGTCGGAAATTCCCATATTTGTGGACGTAATCCTGGATCATGTTCCAAACAAGTATCATCCATCTCTTCAGGTTGTATTCTTAAAATTTTAGAGGGACGCTCATTAATGATAAAAGTGTCACATTCCAAACAAGTGTCATCCATCTTGTCAGATTGCATGCTTGAAGCTTTAGAGGGATCGGGAAGCTCACCATTTCTAGAAGCATCATATTCCGTTGTTACGAAGTCCTCTAAATGTATATCTATATTACTCTCCGATTTGTTCACGTCTTTCTTTTTAAAAAAAGAATCAATTGTTTTTTATTTGCTCATATTTTTAAACTCTAAGAAAAACTTCTAAATCAATAATAAATTTGATAAGTGCTTAATAATATACGCAAATCTACAATATCAACTCTAATGTCCAAGACATACAAATTTTAATTTTCTTCAAATTATGCCTATACTAAGACATATATATTAATATATTATATAATATATATATGTATAATATGTTGTATGCACAAATCAGTATATTAATATATGCACAAATATTAAAATTTGAACAAAAGTAAAACTATATATAATATATTAATATATGCAATAATGCACGAATTAACTAGCGTCTAGCAGTATGCTAAATGAAATCTATATGCATGTAAGTCGTAACAACTAACACCTATGTATATATTATAATATATGCACCACACAAGCAGGCAACAATGGAAAATAGAGAAGGCAGCAACTAAAACGAGCAGCCAGCAGGCATCAACTTAAATAATAACAGAGAACGGTAGAACCTGGGATGAGCATGAGCCGATGAGGGATCTTGCAGGCTGCCATCCTGGAAGTCGGAAGTTGAAGCCGCAGACGGTAGACCCAGATGCCTCTGCACACTGCGGCTCTGCCTGAACCCGCCGGCACCGGTAATAAGACCCAGGGCCAAGTCCAACACGGGCCACGACAACTCGCAGAGTGAGAGACGCAGCAGCCAGCAGGGGCGGCAATTTGCATAGACCAGAGATGCAATCAAAACCAGAGACGCAGTCACGTAGAGAAGGCCTTCTAGAATCGGCAACGTCGCAAGTTAACTCAGTCTCTGCCAAGGCCCAAGATGACTTCCAGTTATGATTTCTATACATAGAATCGGTAGAGCCAGTCCCAGAAACAAAGTAAGAATACGATGATGAATCCGACAGAGTGTAAATTTGTAAGAGAAAGTTCTGGTTTGAGGTTTTTGATTCCCGAATGAAGTTTGGAACGATAAAGTTGAAAACTTCTTAAACTCTTAGTCAAGGACACTGCTGTAAGTTGTAACGGGCTGCTCTGCTCTCCATACTTGCAGGCTGCGTCAGTCTTCGGAGTCTCAGACCATTGGTTTGAACCAGGCTGCGACAGTGCTACTGGTTGATGCCTTGAACCATTGGTTTGAGCTTATACTCTACAGACTACATGCAAGTAAGTTGGTAACTTAAGTTGGTGACCTTTTGAACATGTGATTACACGCTTGGGGGGGCTGAAGTATCAGATTTTTTTTTGGGGGGGGGGGGGGGGGGGCTGTCTTGCAACCCTCTGCACACTGCGACACTGCGGCTGATTTTCAAAAGTTTTGGGGGGGTGGTAGCCCCCCCAACAGACTACACAGGTCCGCCCCTGGGTAAGACTAATAAAATTATGTAGCAAAGATTATGCAATTTACTAACTGGAATTTATGATGAGTACTAAACATAATGAGCATACCGTTCAAAAAATATATATAGAGAATTCTATTAGTCAGAGTAGAATATCATTGTGGTTCTAGTCTAGAAAATGAAACCGAAGTAATAATCCTAGGTTGGTTTTAGAAGCCAGAAGACAAGCAACAAAAACAAAGAAAAAATAGGGGAAATATATGATATTTTCTGAGAAACCTCAATCCCTTTGTTCTCTGATTGATTCTAATGTTCTACCATTCATCTTCCATTGATCATGCTTTTTAAAGACTTACATAGAGACTTAAAAAATACATTAATGCAGAAATACAACTTCCAAAACAAAATAATAAAAAAGAAACTTAATAAACCACCAATAGGAACATGAAAAGTCCCTTTGAAAATAAACATCACACTTTAATACTCCTTCTTGATGTGATTTCTAATTACATCAAGTTGTGATCTAAGGTACTGAAACTTGTCTCTTGAAAGTGTCTTTGTGAATATATCAGCTAGCTACTCCTCTGACTTGTAAAACTTCAAAGCAATTTCTCCACTTGATTCTACTTCATACAAGAAATTATATCTGATTGTTATGTGCTTAGTTCTGCTATGATGGACAAGATTTTTGGCAATTGCAATAGCTGACTTGTTATCACAAAATATTTGAGTAGATTCCACTTGTTTGTCCCCCATATCTTCAAGTATTCTTCTCAATCAAATAGCTTGGTTTGCACAACCTGCAGCTGCTACATACTCGACTTCTGCAATGGATTGAGCCACATAGCTTTGCTTTCTTGAGCTCTATGAAAACATAGCTGATCCCAAGCTGAAACAATAACCTAAAGTACTCCTCATGTCATCAGTTGAGGTTGCCCAATCATTATTAGTGAATCCTACCAGCTTTGTTCTTGCAGTTTTCTCATACCAAATGTCAAAATTGATTGTTCCTTGCAAATACCTCAAAATCCTCTTGGCAGTGCCAAAATGAATTTGACTAAGACTTTGCATAAACCTTGAAAGCAAGCTAGTGGCATATAGTATATCAGGTCTGGTGTTGCATAAGTATAGCAAACTTCCCACTAAACTTCTATTTGTTGATGCATCCACCTTCTTCCCATCATCATCTTTTCTCAAATTTTCATTTGGAATTAATGGTCTTGCTATTGGTTTACAGCCAACCATATTAAATATTTTCAACAAATCTTCAGTGTATTTCTTTTGAGAACAGAAAATCCCATAATTTTCTTGACTTACTTCCATGCCAAGAAAATAATTCATATTACCCAAATCGCTCATTTCAAAGCTGGTCATCATATCTTCTTTGAACTTTTTAAGCATTTCAGCATTACTTCCTATAAAAATCAGATCATCCACATAAGGTGATACAATAATTAAATCATTACTATTTTGAGACTTTGTGCACAATGTAAGCTCACTTTTACTCCTCTGAAAACCTTGCTCAATGAAGTATTGATCAATTCTTTCATACCAGACCCTTGGAGCCTATTTTAATCCATACAAGGCCTTTTTCAATTTATAAATTTTGCCTTCTTCTTTTTCAAACCTCTTGGGTTGATACACAGACTTCTTCTTCCAACACCCCATTTAGAAAGGCTGACTTCACATCTAATTGCAACACTTTCCAGCCCTTTTGAGCAGCAAGTGAAACCAAAACTCTAATGGTATCCATTTAAGCAACAGGAGCAAACGTTTTATTGTAATCTATTTCATGTTACTGCACATATCCCTTAACAACAAGCCTTGCTTTGTGCTTCAATATGGAACCATCCGGATTCAATTTTGTCTTATAAATCCATTTTACTCCAATAACATCCTTATTTGCAGGTTGAGAAACCAACTCCCAAGTGTCATTCTTCTCAATCATCTTAGTTTCTTCTTCCATAGCTTTTTGCCAAACTCTTTCTTTTGATGCAGCAGCAAAGCTCACAGGTTCAAGAGTGGCATAATTGCATTGCTCATACACTTCACTCAGCAGCCTTGTTTTTCTTATGGGAGATTCAGGAGATGATTCTTCATCACTGTCATCAAAAGACACTTGGGTAATTATGGGACTTTCAGACTGAATGTGCTGAACTTCACTTGTTTTAGGTTTAGCTTCTTCTTCAATTGATGGCTCAATTGGTACTTCAACACTTTGTTGAATAATTTTCTCAGCTTCCCAGTCCCAAAATGCTTCCTCATTGAACCTCACATCTCTTCTTACAACCATTTTTCTAGTTTCTAGATTAAAAATTTGATAGCCTTTTGAAACAGAATTATAACCCACAAATACACCTCTTTCAACCTTCTCTTCAAATTTGGTTCTCTTCTGAGATAGGACATGGGTATAACAAATACAACCAAACACCCTTAGAAAGTTGGCAAAAGGTTTTATTCCACTCCAAGTTTCAAATGGTGTCTGATTTTGAATTGATTTTGTGGGCAAACGATTAAGCAGGAACACAATAGTGTTCACTACTTCACTCCAAAATTCCTTGGTTAGTTTTTCTCATGTAACATAATTTTTTTAAATTCTTTGGAGTTATACTCACCACCTCTATCACTCCTTAAAGATTTAATTTTGTGTCCTGACTACTTCTCAACCAAGAGTTTGAACATCTTAAAAACTCCAAACATTTCAGATTTTTCATGAAGGAAATAAACCCAAATCATTCTAGTAAAATCATCTATGAAAATGATGAAATGCCTGCAATGATTATGAGTTGGAGTTTCCATTAGACCACATACATCAGTATGGACCAATTGCTGCTTTTCTTTGGCTCTCCAGCTGCTTTCAAATGGAAATGGAAGCTTATGCTGCTTTCCAATCATGCAACCTCCACACACTACTATTTCTTTTTCTAGGAAAGGTAGGTCTTTCATCATCTCACTTTGATGCATTAATCTCAACGAATTAAAATTGTAGTGGCCAAATCTTTGGTGCCATATTGTTGCCCAGATGACTAATACAAGAGGGAGGTGAATTGAGTTGTATTTAAAAAAATAACAATTATAAATCAAATATATAATATAAAATATAAACAAAATATGAAACAACAATAAATATAAAGAGTAAGGGTAAGAGAAAAGCAAACTTAGTATGTTAACGAGATTCGGCCCCACTGCCTACATCCTCACCTCAAGTTAACCCTTGAGGATCCTGGAATTCACTATTCAATCTCCTTCAGGTGGAGATAGAAACCTATTACACTTTTGAGCAGCACCGCTCCAAAGAATCCGCGTAGAACACCCTCTACACTTCTAATCACCTCACACTTGGTGATTTAACTATTCCCCGTGTAGAACACCTTCTACACACACAAGGGTTATACACACCCTTTTACTAATACAAGAATTGATAGTGGGTAGGCTATCAGAAAACACTCCTCAATGAGTGAAATAAAAACAATACAGTACAAACTATATCTCTCAAAATGAACAAGGGTTAAGGCTCAATGCTTAGAGAAGAGAGAATGAAAACTTTGAATGAATGTTGTATGCTCTTGGTGTTGTGAATGTGAAGCTCTCAAATGATCTATTTATAGGCATATGAGACTTCATATTCAAATTTAAAAAGATTCACATGTCAAAAACATCATCATTCACTTTTCAAAAATTTCAAATCTAATCTTTTTACTTTTTGCATATGACAAAAGGAGCACACTTTACTTTTCAAAAATTTCAAATCTAATCTTTTAATTTTTGCATATGACAAAAGGAACAGGCTTTATTTTTCAAAATTTTCAAACAAAGACATCTACCTTTTGCATAAGTCAAGAAAAGCATTTATCACTTTTGAAAATATTCAAATAAAACAAGCACATGTGAAAGATGACAATCAATCATCTTAATATTTTCAAAGTTCAAACCTTTAATCATATCATGCACATGTGAAAGATGATAATCAATCATCTGTCAAAATTTTCAAATTTAATTTTCAAAATATTCATGCCATGTGAAAAATGTATTTTAATGCTTTATGATAAAATTTAATTTTGAACCTTAATCCCAATTTCGAATTTTTAAGAGATTTACAATATTATTCTATGATTTTAATGTGAACTTGTTCCCTTCTTGCTCATGCTTGGTTCCTTGATGTGCTTGATTGTATTGTGTGGACAACTTGAGCTTGAGACTCCTTTATTCTTTGAATTCATTTGTTATCATCAAAATCCATGTGTAGATTTACACGAAACTTGAACCTGAAACCTGTATTAATACTTAAGCTCCCCCTGAGAATGTGCGTTAGTTTTTCAAGCAAAAATATAAATATAATTCCAAGCATATATAACAAGTTTAGCAATTTAAACAATGTTAATGTTCTAGTCTAAAACTTCTCCCCCTTTTGGCATCATTAAAAAGGAATCATAATTAGCTCAATAAGATATATTCCTACAATAACCAATAGACAAATAAAACGCTGCGTTAGTAGAGATTGTAGAGAATTCGGTGCGTAGCTACACGTGTTCGACAAAACCTGCAAAGGCTAGAGGCCTAGCTCTGGCAATTCGGTGCAGAGATTTGATCCGCTTGATGTTACTGAAAAATGAGATATTATCATGATTTGTAAGCTTGTCTTGTTCTTATTTCCATTTCTATAAGAGCATCAAGCTTTCTTCTCATCTTTGCAATTTGCTTGCATTCTCATTCTACAATTTTTCAATGGCTCGTAGATTTCCCTTCAGTGCTTCTCTGGATCAAGATTTGAGGTATCCTTCACCTCAGTCTCAATCTATTTCTGCATCTGTCATGGGTGCCATGAAGCAACAAGAGACTGATTTAGCTAATAAATCAGATCATGATGCCATTTACGAGCTTGTGGGTCTCGAAACTCGATACTCATCATCTATCGTCGCGTTTTCTGCTCGATTGCAGTCCAAAACTTGCGAAATTGAGAAGCTTAGCGAGACTGTTTCTGTACTTCAACGACTTGTTTATGAGTCAAACAAAAAAATAGTAGAGTTAAAGGAACAGAATAAGGATTTGAAATCCTTGCTTACCTCTTCATTTCGATTGCCTAATCCTTTAAACAAGGATGGCATGATGATTTATGAGGAGCAAATGCATTTGAATGATGAGGCTAAACGTCTCAAGTTTCTGTAGGTCATTTAAGATAATGAAATAAAAGTATCTAGCAGATATCCATGGCATGCATCATTCCTATTTCTCTTCTAATCATGCATAGTCTATCTTCTGGTATGGGTTTTGTGAAAATGTCTGCCAATTGATCATGTGTACTAGTGAATTCTAATACAATATCGCCCTTCTGTACATGATCTTTAAGAAAATGATATCTAATTTCAATATGTTTGGTCCGAGAATGTTGTATTGGATTCTTTGAAAGATTTATAGCACTTGTATTATCACATTTGATTGGAATGTGATTGTACATAAGTTTAAAATCCTCAAGTTGTTGCTTCATGTAAAGAACTTTAGCACAACAACTACCCGCAGCAACATATTCTGCCTCAGCAGTAGATAGTACAACAGAATTTTGTTTTTTACTAAACCAGGAAACTAGTGCACGACCTAAGAAGTGACATGCTCCACTAGTACTTTTTCGATCTATTTTATAGCCAGCATAATCTGCATCTGTGTAACTGATTAGATCGAAAGATGTGTGCTTAGGGTACCATAATCCTAAGTTAATTGTACCACTAAGATATCTAAGAATGCGCTTAACTGCAATTAAATGTGATTCTTTTAGAGATGATTGAAAGCGTGCACATAAGCACACACTAAACATAATATCTGGTCTACTGGCTGTCAAATATAATAAGCTACCAATCATACCTCGATATACCTTCGAGTCAACTGGTTTACCGGTTTCATCTTTATCAAGTTTAGTGGATGGGCTCATTGGTGTTCTAGTTTCCATAGCACCTTCCATCCCAAACTTCTTCAGCAATTCCTTAATATATTTCGATTGATTGATGAATGTCCCACTTTTTACTTGCTTAATTTGCAATCCAAGAAAGAATGTAAGCTCTCCCATCATGCTCATTTCAAATTCTTCCTGCATAGTCTTAGCAAAAACTTGGCACATATTTTTATTAGTAGCACCGAATATTATATCATCAACAAAAATCTAAATCAAAAGAATATCATCATTTTCGTATTTAATGAAAAGAGTTATATCAATTTTTCCTCTTGAAAAGCCTTTTTTAATCAAGAAACTACTAAGTCTCTCGTACCACGCTCTAGGAGCTTGTTTGAGTCCATATAGTGTTTTTGTGAGTTTGAAAACATGATTTGGAGAAATATGATTTTCAAAACCTGGAGGTTGCTCAACATATACCTCTTCATTTATAAAACCGTTTAAGAAAGCACTTTTAATATCCATTTGAAAAAGTTTGAAATCTTTATAACAAGCATATGCAAGTAGCATTCGAATAGCTTCTAATCTTGCGACTGGTGCATATGTCTCATCATAATCGATTCCTTCTTCTTGATTGAAACCTTGGTCTACAAGTCGAGCCTTATTTCTAGTAATGACTCCGGACTCATCTTTCTTGTTTCTAAAAACCCATTTTGTTCCAATAATAGTATGATTTTTGGGTCTAGGAACAAGTGTCCAAACATCATTTCTTTCAAATTGATTAAGCTCTTCTTGCATAACTAGAATCCAAGATTCATCAAAAAGTGATTCATCAATATTTTTAGGTTCAATCTGAGATAGAAAAGCAGTATGATTGCAAATATTTCTAAGAGATGATCGAGTGCTTACACCTCGTGAAGGTTCTCCCAGAATTTGTTCCACTGGATGATCTTTCACAAATTTCCACTGTTTGGTTGCATCTTGTATTAAATTTTGATGATCTTTCCTGATGTCTCCATGTTGGACTTCCTCTATTGTGTTCTCTTTGTTGAGATTGAGACTTTCCGTATTATTTATACCTCCTGTTTCTTCATCAATAGATTTCTTGGAGAGTAGAGAATTAGATTCATCAAATACTACATGCATAGATTCTTGTACAGTCAAAGTCTTTTTATTGAATACTCTATAAGTTTTACTATTAGTAGAATACCCGAGAAAGATACCTTCATCAGATTTTGCATCAAACTTGCCTAAATTATCCCTGTCATTTAAAATAAAACATTTGCATCCAAATACATGAAAGTAACCAATATTGGACTTTTTCTCATTCCAAAGGTCATAGGGGGGTGTTTTATCTAATTTGGACCTTAGCATAACTCTATTTATAACATAACATGCAGTACTTACCGCTTCAGCCCAAAAATAACTAGGCAAGTTGTTCTCATTGAGCATTGTTCTTGCCATCTCTTGAAGAGATTTATTTTTTCTCTCTACTACCACATTTTGTTGAGGAGTTCAAGGAGTAGAAAAATTATACACAAAACCATTTTCATCACAAAATGTTTCAATATTTTTATTAACAAACTATTTTCCCCTATCACTTCGGATACTTGAAATAGTATAACCCTTTTCATTTTGAATTCTCTTGCATAACTTGGTAAAGGCATTATGTGGCTCATCTTTATGAGCAAGAAAGATGACCCAAGTATATCTAGAGAAATCATCAACAATAACAAATGCATAATATTTTCCTCCTAAACTTGCAACTCTATTTGGTCCAAAAAGATCCATGTGTATCAGTTGTAGTGGTCTAGTAGTGGAAATATGTTTCTTGGTTTTAAAAGAAGTTATTGTTTGTTTACCAAATTGGCATGCATCACAAATTTTATCTTTAAGAAAATTTGCCTTTGGTAAACCTCTCACAAGATCATTTTTTGAAAGTTTGGAAATAAGTTCCATGTTGGCATGACCTAGTTTTCTATGCAATAACCAATTAGTTTCATTTTGAGCTGAAAAACAAATAGGATCTTGTGAGATAATTTCTTCAAAATAAATTGTATAAACGTTGTTGCTTCTAAAAGTAATAAAACAAATATTACAATCATGATCATTCAAAATAATGCAGTTATCCATTTTGAAAGTAACTGTAAATCCTTTATCACATAATTGATTTATGCTCAAAAGATTATGTTTTATACCTTCAACAAGTAAAACATCTTCAATTATGATAAAAGACTTATTACCAATTTTACCTATTCCCACTATCTTCCCTTTCGAGTTGTCTCCAAATGTCACGTATCCTTCTTCTTTAGATTTAAGATCAAAGAACTTAGTCTTGTCTCCCGTCATGTGTCTTGAACATCCACTATCTAAAAACCAATTATTTTTGTTTGTGGAAGACTTCATGCACACCTATAAAAATAATTAAAATGATTTTTCTTGGTACCCAAGTTCTTTGGATCCTTTATTTATTAGTATTAGAAGAAACAAGATTTTTAGGTATCCATATGGCCCTAATAGTCATTGTATGTTTTCTTCTAATAGGACAAGCATGATAACTATGACCATTTCTATTACAAAAATTGCAAATATCATGTAACATATATGAAGAACTTGAGTGATTATAATAGTATCCTTTTTTAACAAAATTATTTTTATGAAAAGAATTTTGAATATTAGACTTTGATGTAGAAGGATTATCAAAGAAGTTTGTTGAACTCAAGGATTCAAGTTTCATATAAATCTACACATGGATTTTGATGATAACAAATGAATTCAAAGAATAAAGGAGTTTCAAGCTCAAGTTGTCCACACAATAGAATCAAGCACATCAAGGAAGCAAGCATGAGCAAGAAGGGAATAAGTTCACATTAAAATCATAGAGTAATTTTGTAAATCTCTTAAAAATTCAAAATTAGGATTAAGGCTCAAAATTAATATTTTATCATAAAGCATTAAAATATATTTTCCACATGTGCATGAATATTTTGAAAATTAAATTTGAAAATTTTGAAAGATGATTGATTGTCATCTTTCACATGTGCATGACATGATTAAATGTTTGAACTTTGAAAATTTTGAAAGATGATTGATTGTCATTTTTCACATGTGCATGACATGATTAAAGGTTTGAATTTTGAAAATATTAAGATGCTTGATTGTCATCTTTCACATGTGCATGACATGATTAAAGGTTTAAACTTTGAAAATATTAAGATGATTGATTGTCATCTTTCACATGTGCATGTTTTATTTGAATATTTTCAAAAGTGGTGGATGCTTTTCTTGATTTATGCAAAAGGTAGATGTCTTTATTTGAAAATTTTGAGAAGTAAAGTGTGCTCCTTTTGTCATATGCAAAAAGTAAAAGATTATGTTTGAAATTTTTGAAAAGTAAAGTGTGCTCCTTTTGTCACATGCAAAAAGTAAAAATATTAGATTTGAAATTTTTGAAAAGTGAATGATGATGTTTTTGACATGGGAATTTTTTCAAATTTGAAATTGAAAACTCATTTGCCTATAAATAGCTCACTTGAGTTTTGCAAAAATCACAACAAGAGCTTACGCATCTATTGCTAAGTTTTGTATCATTTCTTCAAAGCTCTCATTCTCTCTTTTCTAAAGTTTTGAGCCTTAATTCTTGTTCTTGTTGAGAGAGATATAGGTTGCGCTGTATTGTTTCTATCTCACTCATTGAGGAGTGTACTTTGATAGTCTACCTACTATCAACTCTTGTATTTGTAAAAGGGTGTGTATAACTCTTGTGTGTGTAGAAGGTGTTCTACACGGGAAATATTTAAATCACCAAGTGTGAGGTGATTGGAAGTGTAGAAGGTGTTCTACACGGGGAATAGTTAAATCACCAAGTGTGAGGTGATTGGAAGTGTAGAAGGTGTTCTACACGGATTCTTTGGACCGGTGCTGCTCAAAGGTGTAATAGGTTTCTATCTCCACCTAAAGGAGATTGAATAGTGGATTTGGGGATCCTCAAGAGGTAGCTTGAGGCGAGGACGTAGGCAGTGGAGCCGAACCTCGTTAACATATTGAGTTTGCTTCTCTCTTACCCTTACTCTTTATATTTATTATTGTTTCATATTTTATTTATATTTTATATTATATATTTGATTTATAATTGTTATTTTCTTAAATACAACTCAATTCACCCCCCCTCTTGTGTTAGTCATCTGGGCAACAAGTGGTATCAGAGCTAGAGCTCTATTATAAGATTAACTATCTTTTGAGTTAAGATCTTATAGCTAGCATTGCAGCTTCATTTGGTGAAGGTCAATCTAGCAGTCGGCCTCCACTCTTTTGTGGAGACAATTACTCATTCTGGAAAGTTAGAATGAGAATATTCCTTCAGGCTCAAGGTCGAGAAATCTGGAAATGTATTGTAAATGGACCTTATATTCCAACAAAAGTAGTTGATGGAGTAAAGGTCAAAAAGGAAGAAGAAGAGTTTAATCGTGAAGACGATAGACTTTATACTTTGAATTTAACTGCTATGAATTTATTATATAATGCTCTCAATGGTAATGAATTTAATAGAGTAATGACTTGTACTACAGCAAAGGAAATTTGGGATAACTTGGAAGTTACTTATGAAGGAATTTCTCAAGTCAAGGAATCAAAAATTTATATTCTTACTCATGAATATGTAATGTTTAAGATGAATGATGATGAATCTATTTCTAGTATGTACACTCGTTTTACTAACATCATAAATAGCTTGACAGCTCTTGGCAAAGTTTATTCCAAAGTGGAGATAGTAAGAAAAATTCTCAACTCTCTACCAAAACGTTGGGAATCAAAAGTGACAGCGATTCTTGAAGCTAGAGACGTCAAGAAGCTCGAAGTGAATGAACTCATCGGGTCACTTATCACCCATGAGTACACATTGAAAAGAGGAGAAGAAGAAGGAAAGTCAAAGAAGAGCTTGGCACTTAAAGCTGTTCCACATGAAAGTGAAAGTGATGAAGATGAGGAAAATGACGATAAAGATGAAGAAGTTGCGATGATAACAAGAAGAATTCAGAGGTTCTTAAAGAAAAATAAAACTCCTCCAAGGAAATCCTTCAATAAGTTTTCCAAGAAAGATTCAGGTAAAAATGACACTTTAATTTGTTATAAATGCAATAAACCCGGTCATATCAAGCCAGATTGTCCTCTGCTAAAGAAAGATCGAAACAAAGGCAAAAAAGCAATGAAAGCTACGTGGAATGATGATTCAAGTAGCTCAGATAGTGAAGCAAGCAATGGAGAATCAGGAAATCTTTGTCTTATGGCTAAAGATGACATTGAGGTAACAAATTTTGATAATATTGAAGATCCTTCATATGAAGAATTGCAAAATGTTTTAGAAGAAGTATATGAGGAATTTAAAAAATTGGGTATCAAGTATACTGTTTTGAAAAAGAAAAATTCTTCTTTAACAAACGAAATTGATATTTTAAGAAAAGAAAATATCGTTTTGAAAGATGAAAATTTTGAGTTGAAGAAAAAGAAAACTGATTTAGAAAATATTATTGAAAACTTTACGAATGGAAAAAGAAATTTTGAAAAACTTCTTGGTAGTCAAAGATGTGTTTTTGATAAGGCATGCTTGGAATATATGCCAAAACAAAAATACAAACCTTATAAAAACTTCTTTGATAATCCTTCTACATCAAAGTCCAATATTCAAAATTCTTTTCATAAAAATAATTTTGTTAAAAAAGGATACTATTATAATCACTCAAGTTCTTCATATATGTCACATGCTATTTGCAATTTTTGTAATAGAAATGGTCATAATTATCTTGCTTGTCCTATTAGAAGAAAACATACAATGACTATTAGGGCCATATGGGTACCTAAATATCTTGTTTCTTCTAATACTAATAAATAAAGGACCCAAAGAACTTGGGTACCGGGAATTGTTTTTAATTGCTTTTGTAGGTATGCATGAAGTATTCTACAGGTAAAAATAAATGATTTTTAGACAACGGATGCTCAAGATACGTGACAGAAGACAAAACTAAATTCATTGACTTCACTTCTAAAGAAAAAGGATGTGTGATATTTGAAGACAATTCAAAAGAGAAGATCATGGAAATAGAATGAAAGATCATCAAGACTTAGTACAAGATGCAACCAAATAGTGGAAACATGTGAAAGATCATCCAGCGGAATAAATTCTAAGAGAACCTTCACGAGGTGTAAGTACTCGATCATCTCTTAGAAATATTTGTAATCACACACTTTTTCTATCTCAAATTGAATCTAAAATATTGATGAAACTCTTATTGATAAATCATGAATTCTATTTGTGCAAGAAGAACTAAATTAATTTGAAAGAAATAATGTATGGACATTTGTTCCTACACCTAAAAATTATGTTGTTATTGGAACAAAATGGGTTTTTAGAAACAAGAAAGATGAGTCTGGAGTCATTACTAGAAATAAGGCTCGACTTGTAGCCCAAGGTTTCAATCAAGAAGAAGGAATCGATTATGATGAGACATATGCACCAGTCGCAAGATTAGAAGCTATTCGAATGCTACTTGCATATGCTTGTTATAAAGAGTTCAAACTTTTTCAAATGGATGTTAAAAGTGCTTTCTTAAACGGTTTTATAAATGAAGAGGTATATGTTGAGCAACCTCCAAGTTTTGAAAATCATATTTCTCCAAATCATGTTTTCAAACTCACAAAAGCACTATATGGACTCAAACAAGCTCCTAGAGCGTGGTACGAGAGACTTAGTGGTTTCTTGATTAAAAAAGGCTTTTCAAGAGGAAAAATTGATACAACTCTTTTCATTAAATACGAAAATGATGATATTCTTTTGATTCAGATTTATGTTGATGATATAATATTCGGTGCTACTAATGAAAATATGTGCCAAGTTTTTGCTAAAACTATGCAGGAAGAATTTGAAATGAGCATGATGGGAGAGCTTACATTCTTTCTCGGATTGCAAATTAAGCAAGCAAAAAATGGGACATTCATCAATCAATCGAAATATATTAAGGAATTGCTGAAAAAATTTGGGATGGAAGGTGCTAAGGAAACTGGAACACCAATGAGTCCATCCACTAAACTTGATAAAGATGAAACCGGTAAACTAGTTGACTCGAAGGTATATCGAGGTATGATTGGTAGCTTATTATATTTGACAGCCAGTAGACCAGATATTATGTTTACTGTGTGCTTATGTGCACGCTTTCAATCATCTCCAAAAGAATCACATTTAATTGCAGTTAAGCGCATTCTTAAATATCTTAGTGGTACAATTAACTTAGGGTTATGGTACCCTAAGCACACATCTTTCGATCTAATCAGCTACACAGATGCAGATTATGCTGGCTGTAAAATAGATCGAAAAAGCACTAGTGGAGCATGTCACTTCTTAGGTCGTGCACTAGTTTCTTGGTTTAGTAAAAAACAAAATTCTGTTGCACTATCTACTGCTGAGGCAGAATATGTTGCTGCGGGTAGTTGTTGTGCTCAAATTCTTTACATGAAGCAACAACTTGAGGATTTTAAACTTATGTACAATCACATTCCAATCAAATGTGATAATACAAGTGCTATAAATCTTTCAAAAAATCCAATACAACATTCTCGGACCAAACATATTGAAATTAGATATCATTTTCTTAGAGATCATGTGCAAAAGGGCGATATTGTATTAGAATTCACTAGTACACATGATCAATTGGCAGACATTTTCACAAAACCCCTACCAGAAGATAGACTATGCATGATTAGAAGGGAAATAGGAATGATGCATGCCATGGATATCTGCTAGATACTTTTATTTCATTATCTTAAATGACCTACAGAAACTTGAGACGTTTAGCCTCATCATTCAAATGCATTTGCTCCTCATAAATTATCATGCCATCCTTATATAAAGGATTAGGCAATCGAAATGAAGAGGTAAGCAAGGATTTCAAATCCTTATTCTGTTGCTTTAATTCTACTATTTTTTTGTTTGACTCATAAACAAGTCGTTGAAGTACAGATACAGTCTCGTAAATGGCGTCATGATCTGATTTATTAGCTAAATCAGTCTCTTGTTGCTTCATGGCACCCACGACAGATGCAGAAATAGATTGAGACTGAGGTGAAGGATACCTCAAATCTTGATCAAGAGAAGCACTAAAGGGAATTCTACGAGCCATTGAAAAATTGTAGAATGAGAATGCAAGCAAATTGCAAAGATGAGAAGAAAGCTTGATGCGAAATAGATAAAACTAAGGATTGCTCTTATAGAAACGGAAATAAGAACAAGACAAACTTACAAATCATGATCATATCTCATTTTTCAGCAACATCAAGCGGATCAAATCTTTGCACCGAATTGCCAGAGCTATGCCTCCAACTTTAGCAGGTTTTGTCGGGTACGAGTGGTTTCAATTATTCAGCTCTTTACAAAATCTCCTTCCGCACCGAATTACCGGAACTAGGCCTCCAGCCTTTGCAAGTTTTGTCGAACACGTGTGGCTACGCACCGAATTCTCTACAGTCTCTACTAACGCAGCGTTTTATTTATCTATTGGTTATTGTAGGAATATATCTTATTGAACTAATTAGGATTCCTTTTTAATGATGCCAAAAGGGGGAGAAGTTTTAGACTAGAACATTAACATTGTTTAAATTGCTAAACTTGTTATATATGCTTGAAATTATATTTATATTTTTGCTTGAAAAACTAACGCACATTCTCAGGGGGAGCTTAAGTATTCATACAGGTTTCAAGTTCTATCAAGCATTTGTCATCATCAAAAAGGGGGAGATTGTTGAACTCAAGGATTCAAGTTTCATATAAATCTACACATGGATTTTGATGATAACAAATGAATTCAAAGAATAAAGGAGTTTCAAGCTCAAGTTGTCCACACAATAGAATCAAGCACATCAAGGAAGCAAGCATGAGCAAGAAGGGAATAAGTTCACATTAAAATCATAGAGTAATTTTGTAAATCTCTTAAAAATTCAAAATTAGGATTAAGGCTCAAAATTAATATTTTATCATAAAGCATTAAAATATATTTTCCACATGTGCATGAATATTTTGAAAATTAAATTTGAAAATTTTGAAAGATGATTGATTGTCATCTTTCACATGTGCATGACATGATTAAATGTTTGAACTTTGAAAATTTTGAAAGATGATTGATTGTCATTTTTCACATGTGCATGACATGATTAAAGGTTTGAATTTTGAAAATATTAAGATGCTTGATTGTCATCTTTCACATGTGCATGACATGATTAAAGGTTTAAATTTTGAAAATATTAAGATGATTGATTGTCATCTTTCACATGTGCATGTTTTATTTGAATATTTTCAAAAGTGGTGGATGCTTTTCTTGATTTATGCAAAAGGTAGATGTCTTTATTTGAAAATTTTGAAAAGTAAAGTGTGCTCCTTTTGTCATATGCAAAAAGTAAAAGATTATGTTTGAAATTTTTGAAAAGTAAAGTGTGCTCCTTTTGTCACATGCAAAAAGTAAAAATATTAGATTTGAAATTTTTGAAAAGTGAATGATGATGTTTTTGACATGGGAATCTTTTCAAATTTGAAATTGAAAACTCATTTACCTATAAATAGCTCACTTGAGTTTTGCAAAAATCACAACAAGAGCTTACACATCTATTGCTAAGTTTTGCATCATTTCTTCAAAGCTCTCATTCTCTCTTTTCTAAAGTTTTGAGCCTTAATTCTTGTTCTTGTTGAGAGAGATATAGGTTACGGTGTATTGTTTTTATCTCACTCATTGAAGAGTGTACTTTGATAGTCTACCTACTATCAACTCTTGTATTTGTAAAAGGGTGTGTATAACCCTTGTGTGTGTAGAAGGTGTTCTACACGGGAAATAGTTAAATCACCAAGTGTGAGGTGATTGGAAGTGTAGAAGGTGTTCTACACGGGGAATAGTTAAATCACCAAGTGTGAGGTGATTGGAAGTGTAGAAGGTGTTCTACACGGATTCTTTGGAGCGGTGCTGCTCAAAGGTGTAATAGGTTTCTATCTCCACCTAAAGGAGATTGAATAGTGGATTTGGGGATTCTCAAGAGGTAGCTTGAGGCGAGGACGTAGGCAGTGGGGCCGAACCTCGTTAACATATTGAGTTTGCTTCTCTCTTACCCTTACTCTTTATATTTATTATTGTTTCATATTTTATTTATATTTTATATTATATATTTGATTTATAATTGTTATTTTCTTAAATACAACTCAATTCACCCCCCCTCTTGTGTTAGTCATCTGGGCAACAAAGTTTTTATAAGGTTTGTATTTTTGTTTCGGCATATATCCCAAGCCTGCCTTGTCAAAAACACATCTTTGACTGCTAAGAAATTTTTCAAAATTTCTTTTTCCATTCGTAAAGTTTTCAATAATATTTTCTAAATCAGTTTTCTTTTTCTTCAATTCAAGATTTTCATCTTTCAAAACAATATTTTCTTTTCTTAAAATATCAATTTCGTTTGTTAAAGAAAAATTTTTCTTTTTCAAAGCAGTATACTTGATACCCAATTTTTCAAATTCCTCATATACCTCTTCTAAAACATTTTGCAATTCTTCATATGAAGGATCTTCAATATTATCAAGATTTGTTACCTCAATGTCATCTTTAGCCATAAGACAAAGATTTGCTGATTCTCCATTGCTTGCTTCACTATCTGAGCTACTTGAATCATCATCCCATACAGCTTTCATTGCTTTTTTGTCTTTGTTTCGATCTTTCTTTAGCAGAGGATAATCTGACTTGATATGACCAGGCTTATTGCATTTATAACAAATTAAAGTGTCATTTTTACCTGAATCTTTCTTGAAAAACTTTTTGAAAGATTTCCTTGGAGGAGTTTTATTTTTCTTTAAGAACCTCTGAATTCTTCTTGTTATCATCGCAACTTCTTCATCTTTGTCGTCATTTTCCTCATCTTCATCACTTTCACTTTCATGTGGAACAGCTTTAAGTGCCAAGCTCTTCTTTGGCTTTCCTTCTTCTTCTCCTCTTTTCAATGTGTACTCATGGGTGATAAGTGACCCGATGAGTTCATTCACTTCGAGTTTCTTGAGGTCTCTAACTTCAAGAATTGCTGTCACTTTTGATTCCGAACGTTTTGGTAGAGAGTTGAGAATTTTTCTTACTATCTCCACTTTGGAATAAATTTTGCCAAGAGCTGTCAAGCTGTTTATGATATTAGTAAAATGAGTGTGCATACTAGAAATAAATTCATCATCATTCATCTTAAACATTTCATATTCATGAGTAAGAATATAAATTTTTGATTCCTTGACTTGAGAAGTTCCTTCATAAGTAACTTCCAAGTTATCCCAAATTTCCTTTGCTGTAGCGCAAGTCATTACTCTATTAAACTCATTACCATTGAGAGCGTTATATAATAAATTCATAGCAGTTAAATTCAAAGTATAAAGTCTATCGTCTTCACGATCAAACTCTTCTTCTTCCTTTTTGACCTTTACTCCATCATTCACTTTTGTTAGAATATAAGGTCCATTTACAATGCATTTCCAGATTTCTCGACCTTGAGCCTGAAGGAATATTCTCATTCTAATTTTCCAGAATGAGTAATTTCTCCGCAAAAGAGTGGAGGCCGACTGCTGGATTGACCTTCACCAAATGAAGCTGCAATGTTAGCCATAAGATCTTAACTCAAAAGATAGTTAATCTTATAATAGAGCTCTAGTTCTGATACCAATTGTTGCCCAGATGACTAACACAAGAGGGGGGTGAATTGAGTTGTATTTAAAAAAATAACAATTATAAATCAAATATATAATATAAAATATAAACAAAATATGAAACAACAATAAATATAAAGAGTAAGGGTAAGAGAGAAGCAAACTCAGTATGTTAACGAGGTTCGGCCTCACTGCCTACGTTCTCGCCTCAAGCTACCCCTTGAGGATCCCCGAATTCACTATTCAATCTCCTTCAGGTGGAGATAGAAACTTATTACACTTTTGAGCAGCACCGCTCCAAAAAATCCGTGTAGAACACCCTCTACACTTCTAATCACCTCACACTTGGTGATTTAACTATTCCCCGTGTAGAACACCTTCTACACACACAAGGGTTATACACACCATTTTACTGATACAAGAATTAATAGTGGGTAGACTATCAGAAAACACTCCTCAATGAGTGAAATAAAAACAATACAGCGCAAACTATATCTCTCAAAATGAACAAGGGTTAAGGGTCAATGCTTAGAGAAGAGAGAATGAAAACTTTGAATGAATGTTGTATGCTCTTGGTGTTGTGAATGTGAAGCTCTCAAATGATCTATTTATAGGCATATGAGACTTCATATTCAAATTTAAAAAGATTCACATGTCAAAGACATCATCATTCACTTTTCAAAAATTTCAAATCTAATCTTTTTACTTTTTGCATGTGACAAAATGATCACACTTTACTTTTCAAAAATTTCAAATCTAATCTTTTACTTTTTGCATATGACAAAAGGAACACGCTTTATTTTTCAAAATTTTCAAACAAAGACATCTACCTTTTGCATAAATCAAGAAAAGCATATATCACTTTTGAAAATATTCAAATAAAACAAGCACATGTGAAAGATGACAATCAATCATCTTAATATTTTCAAAGTTCAAACCTTTAATCATGTCATGTACATGTGAAAGATGATAATCAATCATCTTAATATTTTCAAAATTCAAACCTTTAATCATGTCATGCACATGTGAAAGATGACAATCAATCATCTTTCAAAATTTTCAAATTTAATTTTCAAAATATTCATGCACATGTGGAAAATGTATTTTAATCCTTTATGATAAAATATTAATTTTGAGCCTTAATCCCAATTTCGAATTTTTAAGAGATTTACAATATTATTCTATGATTTTAATGTGAATTTGTTCCCTTTTTGCTCATGCTTGGTTCCTTGATGTGCTTGATTGTATTATGTGGACAACTTGAGCTTGAGACTCCTTTATTCTTTAAATTCATTTGTTATCATCAAAATCCATGTGTAGATTTACACGAAACTTGAAACTTTGAGTTCAACACATATCATTGTCTCACTAACAGTAGCCACAATAGCATTAGGATATCTCATTGAATAGAAAAATTCCTACTTCTCCCCATTTTTATTTTAGCCAACTCCACCTTATTCTTCTCATCAAATATTTTGCACAGGTTATTTTCAAAACTTAAAGAGTAGCCATTTTTCATCATTTGGCCTACACTCAATAAATTTCAATCAAGTGATGGAACTAACAGCACATCCTTGATGAGTTTGGTACCTTTCTTAGTCGAAATAGCCATTGTCCCTTTGCCTCTTGCTTCAACAAGCTCAACATTGCCCATCTTCACTTTTGTTTTGATGGAAGTATCCAAACTAGTGAAAATGGCTTCATCAGATGCCATGTGATTGCTGCAACCACTATTAATGAACCAGATCTTCTCTTCTTGAGTGAGGGCTTGACATGCAAAAAATAAATGCTTGCTTTCTATCTTTTTTTCTGAATAATTTGATTGCTGATTATTCTTATATCTGCAATCCTTTTCCATATGCCCAAATTTTTTGCAATTCCAACATTGTGGCTTCCCGGCATGGTAACAATTTTTCTCCAAGTGATTTGTCTTTTCACTAGTTCAATTAGTCTAGAACCATGCTCATTTACTACTTCAAATTCCTCCATTTTCAAATTTCAAACTCCCTTGTAAAGCCTTGAAGTTTGATGAGTTTTACCTTAGTATTTCCTTGAAATTCTGCCTGCAGAATATCCCATGTTACTTTTGAAGTTGCTGCCTTTATCAATTTTAGAAAGATTGATTCAAACACTGTCTGATGAAGAATGAACAATGCTTTAGCATCCTTGGTGGTTTCTTGCTTTGATTGAGTTAAAGCCGAAGCTTCTTTAGCATCCTTGGTGGTTTCCAGTAATCGAAGCCTTCACTATTGAATATAGGAACAGGTGTTGACACTCCAAAAGTAGCCATTGACCCTTAGATGAACCTAGTTTTAGCTCTTATACCAGTTATTGGTTTTAAAAGCCAAAAGATAAACAGCAAAAATAGAGGAATTATATGATATTTTCTAAGAAACCTCAACCCTTTGTTCTCGAATTGATTCTAATGTTCAACCATTCATTTTTCATTGATCATGCTTTTTAAAGACTTACATAGTGTGATGCCCGCAAATTCCCATTAAAATAAACATGGGAATCGAGGCATCAATATACTGACAACATGAGTCACACACCCCCAACGTCAAGTGCTAAGTGTGTGAATACATGACATGCATAAATAAAAACAGCGGATAATTAAAATTAATAGCTAAATACCAGAATTTTTAGAATTATTTTACAAACTATTCTAACACAAATTCTCCAACAGGAGATTTAATACAGTCATCCAAAATACAAATTATACAAATACATATTTATAAAAAAGGAAAAATAATTTTTAGATAACAAATTATAATATGAATACTTCAACAGCAGAGTCGCATCCTCAGGCTCAGCCTCCGATAAATACTGCATCCAAAAACTACAACGTCAAAAATGGCATCACAGGTAAGTACAACCCAAACAAACCACAAGATATAAAGTATACGCATACAACAACAATACGCATGGACATGACACCATATGCATGAAGTTTAAAATCATCTTCCTCAAAATAAATAAGGTAACCTCACCAAAATTCCATTTTGGTCCACGATAAAAATCCAATAAAATATCCATTATTTTCCTAGAAAATGATGTCCGTAAAACCATTAAAACAACAACCATTTTCCCAGAAAATTGTCCACATAACACCAATAATCAAAACCCGTCACTTTCCCAGAAAATAGCCTAAACATCCATTTTATTAACCGTATGCACCATAATCTCCCCTAGGGACCATCCGCATACCCTGGTTCTCATTATCACACCGAAAGTAACGACCACGCATGTGACTTCGAAAAGGGCGATGCCTAACTTACCACGCCCAGCACGTACCATGACCAGGCATCCCCTAGCTCCAGCCAGTAGAGGAGCCACAGAGTCGACACGAGAGCGTTACCATCTTGTCCGATCCTGTTGTCGCCCGGCGACAACCTAGGGGACGTTACTCAGTATATTCCACTCCCGAGTGACCAGAGGAGCTCTACCGGGACAATGCCCTATCCCGGCTTGGGGTTGTGATACACACGCACCTGAAAACCATAAACACATGAAAACTCAATTTTTATTTCCAACACATGAACATCCAATATCATGCTAAAATCCAGTTTCCCAATATAACTATGAACATGTGCATAAATACACAATGCAGACGACCATGCACAAAATATTCAATAACTAATAAATCCCAATAATAACCAAACACAATATATATCGATACAAAATATATTTAAATCTTAAAATTCATTTGAAGTATACTTACAGTGGGTAAAAACATGGATCCTTGAGCAAGCGCCAGTCCACAGCGCTCGTAGTGGTCACTTTGTATGTTGGGCTAGAATGCTCGGTTTGATACCAAAATTTAGGAAAATACTTAATGAAGGGTGGGGAATCTCATAAAGGTGGTGGTGTGGCGGTGCAACCACCAGAAGGTGGCAGATCGGGCTCAAAATGGGTGGAAACCCATTTTCGAACTTGGGGTTGTACAAGGAAGGTGGGGCCATGGATGGAGAAACTGAGCTCGGGGGGTGGTCGCCGGAGCAAGGGGAACTCCTCGGTGGCGGCGGTGAGACCAGGTGGTGGCCGGTGGTGGCGCTAGGGTGGCAAACCCGTGTGTGGGTATTTGAAATACCCACTTTGGATTGGGGCATTTGGGCTGCCGTGGGTGTTGCCGGCGAGTGGGGGTGATATCGGAGGGTGCTCTAAGGCTACCGGTGAACTACCGACGCCAGGGGTGGTCGATGGTAGCCGAAAATGCAAGAATGGGTATTACAATGCCCATTCAGATTTCGGCTCATGGAGGGGAGGTGGGAGGTTGTCCAGAGCTGGAATCGCCGAGGTAGGCTGGCCGGCAGGTGGCAGTCCTAGTGGTGGGGGCGGTGAGGGCAGGCGGCCGACATAGGGGTGGCAGCTGGTTAGTGGCCGAACGGAAAACAGAGGGGACAGGGGACCTTGTCGCGTGGGTCTTTTGGGGGGGGGGGGAAGCAAGGGAAGAAAGAAAAGAAAGAAGAAAGAAAAAAAAAAGGAAAAAGAGATGAAGACTACTAGAGACGGAACACAATAAAATAAATAAAAGCTAACAAAAAATTCTACAATTCAAAATCAATAAAATAAAGTATTCAAAGCCCAACAATAAAATAAATTAAACCAAAGTGCAATTTTATTACAAAACAATAATTAATATAAAGAAAACACATAAATTAAAATCACATAATAAAATAAAAGAATTTAATTTCAATAATTAAAATAATTACCTCACACTAAAATTAATAAAGAAAACAACGTAAAACTAATATTAACTAATTAATAGCTCAAACAATTATTTTAAACAAATAAAACACAACCGATAATATTATTAAAAATAAATTAAAATAATAAACAATAAGAATAAAATAATACGTAAAAATACACGTAGTCTGGGATCTCACATTCGCCCCCCCTTAAAATAAATTTCGTTTTCGAAATTTGCTCGACTACAACTAATAGAAACGCAACACCTCACTTACCACATAGCTCAATACTCATTCCATGCATTTACACCATCACCTATTTTCCTCAAACACAAATGGATGTTATTCCATCATAAATGTATAGTCTCCAAATAACATTTCGTCTCTAAGGCTCCTAAGGTAGTAAGTAGTCTGAAATCTCCATTTGTACAAGGATTTTAGTACAATCTCTCAAAATCCTAATGTTCACTAACTTCATACAAAAATCATGACACACTCAAGTAACTCCGAAATTTATCTTCCCTACTTAACCATCAATAAGCATAAATTATCCAACAACAGAGATAAATCTCCCCTTACAAGTATCATCCCAAATTTCAAGTCACCACTAATTTCTCAAAATCAACACAAGACTTGAACCTCCAACTACATTGCAAGACATCACGCTTCTACGTGCACTCTAAAAACTCACCAAATGCTTAAAATTAAGTCTCCATAAATTATCACCATTGAGTAAAAACTGGATCAACACTTATTACAGGAAATCATATACCACACTTCCGAATTCCTAAAGTCTTAATATCTTATAATTCTAATTATACCACCATGGTTGATATCTAAGCTCCAATGTACATCACCTAAAAATCCTGTCAACTCTACTTAAATTAATTAGTATGGTAACCATGATACACATAATTCTCTCACTCATCTGAACTTTCAATACCCAAGAGAAAGAATAGTCTCCAATATTCAAATTCCCAAGTGACTTCAAGTCACACTAATTCCCTAAGATACCTCGACAAAGACAACCATTAAATTCATCAAATATCAAGTTTAAATTACTCACCCTAATTAATTTGCCCAAAAACCTATAGTTTAGATCTCTTGAATTTAATACAATCGCATCAAATCAACCTCTATCACTTAACAAAATAACTTCCATCAAGTCAAGCACAAATCAAAGACAAGTACCCTCCAAAATTTACACACACAAATATTAGACAACAATCTCTAAGCTTCCAACAAACAAAATCAAAACTTCACCAAGGAAATAATTGATCGCCTACTATCATGAATATTCCTAAAACAGTTTTCATAACAATATACCAATGACCAAGAATTCCACACTCCCAAGAAGGGTCCATCTAAAATACAATTCCAGCAATCTCCCATAAATCAAATTAGAACTTAGAAACTCAAACACTCAGTGAGATCCAGGTACTACACATGAATAGCATATAAAATATCAATAAGGAAATACAATCATGTAAATACCAACGATTTATCAAAACAAATCCATCTTGCAAAGATATAGTAATATACCCAATCACTAAATAAAACTTGAGTAATTCACATAAATATTATATATAAACAAAACTAGTGAAAAGATCTAATAAACAAATAAGTAAAAGTCAGCCGTTCAAGAAAACAAGTTCATCTCCCTTGGTAAACAGAAAATCACCAAAAAATTTTATTAAATAAAACAAGGAGATTGAATTAAAAGAAGAATGGAGAAATAAAATAACAATTAAAGTTTTAAAATTCTCATCAAAATCCAACTCTAAAAAAATTTATTGTAGAAATCTCTAAGATTTAAAACTTTTATAAGAAACGAACCATAGTAAAATAAATAAATAAATAAATAAATACTAATAAGTTGCCAAAAAAATCTACTCGTCAAAATAAATAGGTAAACTTTTAAAAATAAAGCCAACGAAAAGGTGAAAAGATAATAAATTTAAAAGCTTACCTCTATACATACCTCAAAAACGAAAACATAGTAGCGATTTCCTTTAAATCTTTGTCTCAATGAATTTCAAAGCTTCAGAAATATTTAAAAAAACCAAAAGCCATAATTAAAATAAAAAGATGATAAACAAAATCCAAAATCATCTTGTAGAAATCTTATGAGCTAAAATAAAACAAAATCAAATTCTTATGATAACTGCATAAAATCTTAATAAAACAAAATAACTCACAACAAAATAATAACTTTAAAACAAGGGATTCCGTAATATAATTATTTAAATAAAGATTTCCTTAAAATGAAAGATATAAAATAATAATCTAATCCAAAAGATTCAAATTTCAATTTAAACAAAACAAGAACACATATAAAAAAAAATGCTCAACAACTTAACTAAATAAAATCAACTAACTAAAATCTGAATTACTACCCAATTACAATATAGAACAAATATTAAAATGAAATAAAGCAAAGCAAATCAACCAATCAGAACTAAGTTAACTCTGAAAATAATAAACAAAAAGCACATTAAAATAAAAAGCACAACACAACGAAATAAATATCGAAAATCTTACAATATAAGTTAGTAGGAAAAATATAGAGAACAACTAGAATAATAAAATAGATTAAAATAACCAAACAATAAAATAAACAAATTTAAAACAACAAACTTTTTTGGTACTGTCCCTAGGTAATCTGTGGATTTACCCAGAGTCGAACTACTGTAATATCACTTGTGACGCCCCAAATTCTCCTTAAAATAAACACGGGAATCGAGGCATCGAGATGCTGACAACACGACTCACGCACCCCCAACGTCAAGTGCTAAGTGTGTGAACACGTAATATGCATAAATAAAAGCAGCGGATAATTGAAATCAATATCTAATACCAGAATTTTTAGAATTATTTTACAAACTATTTTAACACAAATTCTCCAACAGGAGATTTAATACGGTCATCCGAAATACAAATTATACAAATACATATTTATAAAAAGGAAAAAACAGTTTTCCAAGATAACAAATTATAATATGAATACTTCAACAGCAGAGTTGCCTCCTCAGGCTCAGCCTCCACAAAATAATGCATCCAAAAAGTACGACGCCAAAAATGGCATCGTAGGTAAGTATAACCCAAACAAATCACAAGATATAAAATATACTTATGCAACAACATTACGCATGGACATGACACCATATGCATGAAGTTTAAAATTATCTTCCTTAAAGTAAATAAAGTAACCACACCAAAATCCCAATTTGGTTCACGATAAAACTCCAATAAAACATCCATCATTTTCCCAGAAAATGATGTCCGTAAAACCATTAAAACAACAATCATTTTTCCAGAAAATTGTCCACATAACACCAATAATCAAAGCCTGCCAATTTTCCAGAAAATGGCCTAAACATCCATTTTATTAACCGTATGCACCATGATCTACCTTAGGGACCATCTGCACACTCTGGCTCTCATCATCACACCGAAGGTAACGACCACGTATGTGACTTCGGAATGGGCGATGCCTAACTAACTTCACCCAACACGTATGACCAGGCATCCCCTAGCTCCCGCCAGCAGACGAGCCACGGAGTCGGCACGAGAGCGTTACCATCCCGTCCGATCTCGTTGTCGCCCGGCGACAACCCAGGAGACGTCACTCAGTATATTCCGCTCACAAATGACCAAATGAACTACACTGGGACAATGTTGTATCCTGACTTGGGGTCGTGATACACACACACCCAAAAACCATAAACACATGAAAACCCAGTTTCCATTTCCAACACATGAACATCCAATATCATGCTAAAATCCAGTTTCCAGATATAACCATGAACATGTGAATAAATACACACTGCAGACGACCATGCACAAAATATTCAATAACCAATAAATCTTAACAATAACCAAACACAATATCTGTCGATGCAAAAATATATTTAAATTTTAAAATTCATTTGGAATATACTTACAGTGGGTAAAAACATGGATCCTTGAGCAAGCGTCAGTCCATAGCGTTCATAGTGTTCACTTTGTACGTTGGGCTAGAGTGCTCGATTTGATACCAAAATTTAAAGAAGTACTCAATAAAGGGTGGAAAATGTCATGAAGGTGGTGGTGTGGTGGTGCAACCACCGGAATTTGGCAGATCGAGCTCAAAATGGGTGGAAACTTATTTTCAGATTTGGGGTTGTACAAGGAAGGTGGGGCCGTGGATGGGGAAACTGAGCTAGGAGGTGGTCACCGGAGCAAGGGGAACTCCTCGCTGGCGGCGGTGAGACCAGGTGGTAGCCGGTGGTGGCGCTAGGGTGACAAACTCGTGTATGGGTATTTGAAATACTCACTTCTGGTTAGGGCATTTGGGATGCCGTGGGTGGTGCCGCCGCCGGTGGGGAATACCGGAGGGTGCTCTGAGGCTACCGGTGAACTGCCGACACCAAGGGTGGCCGACGGTGGTCGGAAATTCAAGAATGGGTATTATAATGCCCATTCAGATTTCGGCTCATGGATGGGAGGTGGGAGGTTGTCCAAAGCTGGAATCGTCGGGGTAGGCTGGCCGGCAGGTGGCAGTCCTAGTGATAGGAGCTGTGAGGGCAAGTGGCCGGCATAGGGGTGAGACCGAATAATTATTTTAACCAAATAAAACACAACCGATAATATTATTAAAAATAAATTAAAATAATCAATAATAAGAATAAAATAATACGTAAAAATACACGTAGTCTGAAATCTCACACATAGAGACTTACAAATTACATTAATGCAAATACAACTTCCAAAATAAAATAATAAAAAATAACTTAATAAAGCTTAAATAGGAACATGAAAACTCCCTTTGGAAATAAACATCACTTTAATATCCTATTCAGTACCGATATGATCACAGCTTAAGAACATTGAACGGAGATGTCTCTTTTGCTGATATTTCTCCCAAGGAGAATCCAGAAAATCTTTCGAGTGTTGTAGAAGGATCAGAAAGAAACCGGTTTCAAGGGAAAATTTAGATTATACGGGTAATTTAATTTGGAGGCTGAAATCATAATTAAGGAGTAAAAATTTTCCTTCAAATTTTCTAGATGCCAATATTATCTATAATCGTCATTAAAGAGAATCTCTACCATTGTTAATAATGATCATATAAGGTTTTCCGCTAAATAATGCAGGTTTGCAAATTAGTCATTCTCGCAAAGCAATGTCTTGAACCTCAAAATCACTGCATAAATTAATGAGTTGAGAAGTCCAAAAGGATTTAAAAAAAAAAAATTAGTGAGACCAGCTAGCTTCCCAACATCCATGCAGTTTATAATGGAAACATATCACTGTGAAACTTTGAACTGCGACCATGGGTACTGTACATATATTCAATCTAGCAAGTAGTCAATTCATCAGTTTGTGCAGGCAAATCTTGCAGTAGAGTATACGTATCTTCACATTCTACTTTATTGGAGGCCACTTTTTTGTTAATTTTGCAACGTGAAAGAAATTGCAAAACAAACTCCGGCCAAATTTATGGACCATGAATGCATTTATGTAATTCAATTGCCATCCTCGAGCTTCAATCTGTGGACACTAGATTTAAAATCTGGGCAAGTTAACACTATTATAATATGATATAAATGTTATCAAGTGTGTTAATCAGAACCACAGAAAGTTGTAGACAGGTTCTGCTAAGAAGAAAAACCTTAAATTAATATCAAAACATCAACATGAACTACTGATCACGCTGCAGTACTTATGTCGGTTTTCACCAGTACTTGGTTATTTTTCCAATCAAATGGCTAAGAATGACTCACTGTTCTGCTGGTTTTGCAGCTAGCAGATTGAAATGCCTACCATGTTGGAATTTATGCAGGCTTAGTACTTGACATGTACTTCTTTGTTGAGGACTCACTTCCTAACAAGTACTTTTTCCTTTTGCTCGGAAAATGGGAGTTGCTGGAGGTGTCTGCCGCCTTTAGTGATCGAGATTAACGTGTCAAAAATGATAGTTTGATTCTCTTGTTCAAATTTGAATGTGGAATTCATTGCATATAATCTAGGGAAAATAAAGTTCAAGATAATGCCAAACAAAGGAATAGCCAATAATTGATAGGGATTAACTTGAGGTGTAAACAATTAAAGTGGGGCAAATGTTAGTGTTGGTTTTATGAACCAGAAGACAAGCAGCAGAAATGACAAAACACAGGAACTAGAAAGTATTTTCTGGGAAACTTCAATCCTTTAGTTCACGGATTGATTTTAATTGTTCTGCCTTTCGTCTTCCATTAATCATGCTATAAAGACTTACATAGAAACTTACGAGATACATTAATGTAGAAATACAACTTCCATAAACAGAATAATAAAGAGAAAACTTAATAAAGCATAGAACATGAAAAGTCCCATTGGAAATAAACATCACACTTTAATAGTTAGGCCTAATGCATCATTAGACCCTGTTTGGCCTTATGGTTCTAGCTACTCATTCATGCTTTATGCTCAACTACAATTCTTCTCAAGCCCCAACTACAAGTCTCCTCTCTGCACTAGCTTATTGTGGTCACATTAAACCCTATGGGACCATTTCTATGCCAAAGCAAGAGGGTATATTGTATTCATGAACTTTTGAATTTTCCCATTCATTGATTTATGACAACACTTACTCAAGTGTTGTCCAATTTTAACATTATCCAAGGAAGCATGCGAAAAAAGTTGGGTCAAAGTTGAAACACATTCATTGGATGACTTTCTTTTGGGGTTTGGTCCAATCCAATATTAACGAGGTTTAATCTTGAAATTTCAGAGGTATCAAGACTATGTATACCCCTATTCCTATCAAGGAATGGATCAGGAATATCTCAACTACCACTTTTAAGCAAGCAGCTGCCTCTTGATATAATTCACAGTTTCTTTTTTCCAAGTCTGGAAAACCCCCACTCCCCTCGTTATCTCTTTGTCCGGCCTCTTATCTCCCTTATCCCTAATGGAAGCAAAAAATATTGTACCCCTACAGCCACCCACTTATGGAAATGTCATCACTGTTCTCAGCATTGATGGCGGAGGCATAAGAGGGCTTATCCCAGGAACCATCCTTGATTTCTTAGAATCTGAGCTTCAGGTTAGATATATACAGTAATATAATGTTTCATGCAGCCTAGAGAATATTACTCCATCCAATATATGATCCTTCATTGTATCTTTATTCACTTTTCAAGCATGCACGCTAGTGTGTGTGTGTGTGTGCAGTGTATATATATCTATATATCATATGTATGTATATATATATATCATATGTATGTATTTATACACCTTAATTTGACTATTTTATCAGAGAATAGGCAAGGTCTCAAGACCAAACACTCTTGATAAAATTAATCAAATGATCGCTGATAAAGAAGAAACACTCTACCAGTGCCTTAAATAGCAATGGAAAGGAATTTGTTTATGATTTTTCCACAGAAGAATCATCTTCGAATAAAGATCTTGTTTTACTTAAAAAGTATTTTTAAGATATTGATTTGAAAAAACATATATATATATATATATATGTATATATAAGAAGAATGTTTCAGCATGCATGTAATCTTCTATCATTTACACTGAATTTTCTGTGCATGGTGCAGAAGCTGGACGGGGAAGATGCAAGAATCGCAGATTATTTTGATGTAATTGCAGGAACAAGCACAGGTGGGCTTGTAACTGCCATGCTAGCTGCTCCAAATGAAAATAACAGACCTGTCTTTGCTGCTAGGGATATCAAGGACTTTTACTTAAACCATTGCCCTAAAATATTCCCACAAAACAAGTAAATCTAGTAACTTTTCATGAGGACAAAGCTTTCCCTATTTGATTATTAGCCTGATTCCATTCATTTTAGTTACTAAAACGAGTTATGTACTTTTCCCAAAATTTCAGATGTCCGGTATTTCCACTTACTACAAAGATCCTCAAAGCCCTTTCCGGACCCAAGTACGATGGGAAGTATCTGCATAACCTTGTAAGGAAAAAACTAGGAAATACAAGAATGCATCAGACTTTGACTAATGTTGTCATCCCAACATTTGATCTCAAGCGACTGCAGCCAACTGTCTTCTCTAGCTATGAGGTTGAATATCATCTTCTTCTCTTCATGAATAGAATCTTCAAGACTGATTGTTAGAGATTAAGACTCACTTTGGTTTTTCCTTAATCATTTATGCACCAGGTAAAGAAAAACCCAAGCTTAAATGCCCTACTCTCAGATGTATGCATTTCAACCTCAGCTGCACCAACATATCTTCCACCTTATTACTTCGAAACCAAAGACCCAGAAGGGAACGTCAGAGAATTCAACCTTATAGATGGTGGTGTTGCTGCTAATAATCCGGTATATATCTTTCAAGCTGTTTCAGATCCTACCTGATACCAAGAATAGTAATTTTAGCATGTTTGTTTCTTTTCCCTTCGAAAAATATGGTGCAAATTAAGTAAATCCTTTGGGGTTAGCTCAAGGGGTAAAAATTTTAGACTTGGGTATGCTCGTCTAAGGTTCAAATACTCTTGAATGCAAACAATTTGTAAGGATCATTGGGTTGAAAGATTTTTCTCTTGAAATATTAATCGATACGCACTTGCAGAAACATCTTGTCAAGGACCTGTGCATCCTCAAGATTAATCAAAATGCTGCTCCGAACATCCAGTGTCAATATGAAATATATATATATATATAATGCAAAGTACGTAGTCATGATGTTTACCTGCTAAATTGGTGTCTTTTCCAGGCTTTACTTGCCATTGGTGAAGTGACAAAGGAGATCCTTAGAGGAAGTCCCGACTTCTTCCCAATAAAACCAATGGATTATGGCCGGTTTTTGGTGATATCATTAGGAACTGGGTCGCATAAAGACGAAGAGCACTACAAGGCTCGTGATGCAGCCAGGTGGGGCATTCTAGATTGGTTAACCAGAGGTGGTAACGCCCCAATAATTGATGTATTTTCTCAAGCAAGTGCAGATATGGTTGTCGTCCACCTCTCTGCGCTTTTCCAAGCCCTTCATTCTGAGAAAAGCTATCTGCGGATTCAGGTATATATATCATATTCATGTTTATTTAAATGGACCATATTTCCATGATGAGTAGGCATGTTTTTATGCACTCGATTAACATGAGCATGTTTAATATTTGAATCAAAATAATGCAGGATAATAAATTGAGTGGGGTGATATCTTCTGTGGACGTTGCCACAACGAAGAATTTGGATGATCTTGTCAAAGTTGGTGAAGAATTGCTGAACAAACAAGTCTCTAGGGTGAATCTGGATACTGGCCTCTTTGAACCTTCCAATAGTGAAACAAATGCAGAGGCTCTCGCAAGGTATATATTATTACAATGATTTGTGCAGTCTAGCTAGAGTATGAAGTCTTCTTAAAAAATAAAAATAAATTAATAGACCATAAACGTGATTTCACAGAAAAAAAAATTAAATGATGACTCTCTATTTTTTTCAATAAATTAAGTTGGTTTGGTAACACAACTATTCTCAAATATTTATAGATATTTCCTTCTCAAACAATCAAAACATAAAACAGTACTTTTCAATTTCACATTTTCAAATTTTATATCTAATATTACAACTTGATCAAATTGTCAAACATCAAAACACAAATTAAAGTGATACTATTTTTTCAAAATTTTTAAACAAAATTATATTAAAAAGTTATATTGAAATAATTTTTTAACTTTATAATACTTTTATTCAATTTTTCTCTCTCTTTTATCAAAATCTAATAAAACACCTTAACTCATTATTTTATTATTATTCACAAATATACTATGATATTCTAAGTATCCAAACAGGCCTTGAGATCTAGTGCACGTACGTAAGAAATATTTTACTCAACTGTATCTAGCTAGCATTACTCTTTTATAGACATATATCAAACTTTGTTTTTTGGAGTTTCTTTTTTAAATTAAGATAAATGATAATGGAAAGCATAAAATATGTCTTTGCTGCAGGTTAGCAAAACTTCTTTCCCAAGAGAGGCATCTTCGCCATGCTAGGTCTCCTGCTGGAAAAGCTGAAAGTCATCATGATCCTGATCATTACAAATGATGATGTTACTTTTTAATAGGGATTTGGCTTCCCTGTAATTCCTCTCGTTCTGGCCTCCCATTCAAACTTTCTGAATGTCAACGTGCATGCTTACCAAACCAGCAGTGGATTGTTCTTTCACCTACCCAATAAACGCTAAAAACAGCTACAACATACGTACTTTACAGTACTAAAAATATCTTTTATATATGTTTTAAGCACCCATACGATTAATTGAGAGCTTAGAACATATTTTCAGATGTTTTAATTGTATATATATCAATGTGTGTCTCAATTAATATTGTTCCTTAATTTGGTTAACTTCTTATACTTTTTTCTGTTTGACTATTGGTTATGTTTGACTAGCTCGAATATTGTTTCTGAAACTTTTAGCTTTAATTTCTTGGTTTATGTATTCGAGTTGTCCGATTGAATCAAATGGATATATGGTTCTTAATTCCTTTAGTTGAAATGAGTTTGATTTATTTTTTAATATTATTATTATTTTGGGATTTGAAAAATGTATGTTAGAATTTGAAAAAGGTGTATTGGGATTTGAAAAATGTGTATTGGGATTTGAAAAAGGTGTATAGAAATTTGTATTTTATATAAAAAATTATAAAAATATAATGATGAAATAGAAGTGAGTTGAGATGAGCTCAACCCACTTCCCAATCCAAGCAGCCCCTTAGTTAGCCTCTTGTTTGGTTGCCAAGAAAGGAAGAAAATTAATAAAGCGATTTATTAGACATTGAGAGCTTTCCACGTTGATGGATTATTCTTTTAGATCATCGATATTCTTTTTTATTTTTCGTTTTCATGATTGATAAACTTGTGATTAATTCCTTCCAAAAAATTTAGAGAAAGGAGCTGCAAGAAAGTAAATTGTAACTAAATAAACTTTTATTTATCATGTATCTAAAGTTGTATAAATAATATATAGGCAAACGAGCCTATATATATACAGAGAGAGAGAGAGAGTTGAATGAGCTAGGTTAAAATTACAAGAATACAATAAAAACAAATCTGTCAATAATGTAATTAATTGATGTATAATAATTAGTAGAATTAACCATGAAAACGATTTCAATTATATATAATTCTTTAGACTTGCCGATATATATGAAAGTATTTCACTTTATTTTATCTCATCTCATTTAATTATTATAAGTTTTTCAAATTTTTACACAAAATATAATAAATAATTCAATTTTTCTAAATCTAAAATAATAATAATATTAAAAAATAATATTCTAATAATATTTTGTTCAACTTTCATCTCAACTCAACTTATTTTAACTCGTTATACAAACCACGTAGATCCCAAGAGCCAATAGTCATTAATGCAACCATCGCATTCGATTTCAACTAGAGGACCTACGTAAGTCACTACAAGAAAATTAGTTTTTTGAGACAAATCAATTTGTCTCAAAAAGTTTATTTTTCATCCCAAAATTTGTCTCAAAAAGTTTTTAGAGACAAAATTTGAATTTTATCCCTAAAAATGATTTTTAGAGACGAAATCTCATTTGCCCATCCAGATTTGTTCGGACAGGTTTTTTTATTTGAGATGGAAAATTTTTATCTCAGAAATCTGTTCGAATGACAATTTCATCTGTCCAAACTGACACACATCATTCGAACACACAAATATTTAAATCGAACAGATTGTCATGGTCAAACGAGGTCAACGTCCAAACAGAGCTTCTCCGTTTGAACAAATAAATTTGTTGGAATTGTTCTCGTTCGAACAGATTTGCGCATTTTCGAATAGTGTTCAAATGGACTCTTTTTTGTTTAGATGAATTTTTAAATCGTAATATACCGTTCAAACAATAAAAATACTATTCGAACGGTACTGCTACACAGATTCTCATTTTATTAAAAAATGCATTACTATTATAATAAAAATATAATTTATACATTAAATTTGTTCAAATATTGTTGTTGAACATAATAATAAAAGTACAATTAATTAAAAAAAAAATAAGTTTTAAGATCGTGGTAGTGGCATAGAGTTTTGGAGACATCCTCATCCATTCTTCAAATATTGTTAGGATCCTTGACTCCAGTCTCTCTTCTATTCTTGTCTCTAACTCCTTTGCTTTATTTAATCTGGTCAGCAACTCTTGTTCATTGGATCTCAATCGTTCTATCTCAAGCTGTGCTACCTCTAACTCCTGGGTCTTGTCTTCATTGGATCTAGCATTAAAAAAGTATAATGAACTTGAGGATGACTTCACAAAATGCCTTAAATTCCTCATATATCCAGTACTTGATCTAAGAACTTTAGATAGGATCTGACCATCATTGACAGATAATTCATCAGATTGATCCGCAACAGCTTCTTTTAAAGATTTCATTTTTTCCTACAAAAAAATCATTAAAGTTAGTATAAATAATAAGAATATTGGATTGGACTTGACTTCATATACTTAAACTTACAAAATTTGCCTCAGCTTCAAAACTGGTCCAAACACCATTATAATTTTTATGTGTTTTAGCATATAACTGGATCAAATCGAAGTCACCAAAACTTTCAGCTTGCTGCAAAATAAAAATTATATAAAAACTTGAATGAGAGAAGTGCATATTCTAATATGAGACCAAAACTAGTAGTACTAACAAATTTTTGTGCAAACGATGAAAGAACCGAGAACCTACACCATGATGCAATTTGATCTATTTGCTTTATTCACAGCACTCCGTTACTTAAAAAAATATTATAAGTTTCAGATTCTAATACATCTATCATTTTCTATTAAAAAATAGATAAATGCACTATTATTTTATAAGGAGGGTCTTCAAACAAATCACAAATCTTCTCCTACTCGACTGGTGGTATTGTTTGAAATGGATTTTGACGCGCCTCTGCAGCAGTGCTGAACTTCTCATAGTGTGCATGGCGCACCAACCTCTGTACCTCCGGAATGCACTCGACATCAATTCCTCAACTGCTTTTCGATGCTCTCGTCGACTAAAATTGAGATCAAATTTATCCTTAAAAAAAATATAAGGAATTAGAATAAATACAGTTAGTTTTAAATTTAATTTATACTTGGTTTCTTAGGATGTGACTAATTACCATGCAACGATTTTTTATGTGATCTTTCCGATCTTTAGGAACGTTAACCCAGTAAGTTGTTGACATCGGAGCATACGTGCGAGTGAGGGCACCACATAAATAGAAAGCCATGCTTATGAATCACTATGCCCACCAGTGTAATCCTCTAATATATCAACTTTAATTTTACCTATTTTTCTGACTTTCTCTATTCAGACACCCCTCGTAATGCCTCACCATCAGCACTGGCATACAACTACATGTACAGCAATTAAAACAGATGTATATAATTTGGTAAATATATATTAACTCATGTGCTAAGTACCATAATTTGACAAAATACCTAGCGCTAGATCTGGTAATGTTGGCCCATTATTGCTAGCCAATGAATCATATATAGGAGAGTCAACAATAGATAGGGATGGGAATGTGCACGCACTACTTTGCATTTGAGAGACATATCTATTTGAAATTGTAATAAATTAAATATATTATATATAAATATTGTGGATATTTATAAGATTTATACTTATACAAATATTTTGATTCATTCACACACAAATATTGTGGATCTATTTGAAATTGTAATGAATTAAATATATAAGATTTATAAGATTTATACTCCCCTTCATCCTCACTCGACATGTCAGTAAATTCATGTTCTTCCGACATTGCACCCTCAATCACTTTTGGTGCAATTTCTTTTCTACGCAGTGGGACCATGTCATATGACTTAGGACAAGTAGGACAAATATATTGATTCCTGGTACATTTTCTTGATATGCTTCTTCATATGTCGAATCATCAAATTCTTCATATGATTTGTCTGCCTCTAGAATGTAATCATATACATTTTTTAGTACAAACCTCTCCACCACTCGCCATGGGCTCCCGTATTCCAGATCATCTAAATAAAATTATCGTCCTCATACAAGGTTCAAGATGTATTCACACTAACAAAATTTTCATCTTTACGCACTCTCATCCTAGAATTTGAAACATTCCACCATGTACATCTTAATAACCAAATAATATAACCTCCCACATACTTTAATCATATAATATCTTCTACAACTCTGTAGAAGTCAATATTAGCATCCTCATGTCTCCCTTCAATTGTAATTCCACAATTCTGAATGTTTTTATATCATTCTCTATCACATATATGAAATCTATATTCACATACCAAACACCTCAAGTATTGGATGGTCCTCTTGCCCGGACTATATGCCAATAGATAAAGTTCTAGTGAGATCTTCTCAAAATTTTTATCATGTTTTGATAGAACCTATATCAATAAATACATTTAGTATAATATTAAATATGTGAAAAAATCCATATTAATTTTATAATAATACCACATGTTCAAACCATTATGCGAATTCATTTTTATACTTCTTTTTTAGGTCAACTACACCACCAGAACTAATAGTTGTAAATATTCGCTGCGCGTTTTCATGTGAAATATTAATTTTTATGAAAATACTATGTTCATTTGATTTGTGTATGCAAAACTTGATTGATACGTAAATTCATTACTAACCTCAAGTAGTGCTTAATTTCTATACAGTTATTCAGGACATACCATTGAGTTTTATCAAAATTTCGTCCACACAAGTCGTAGCCCCCTGTGCGCCCAGTGGATATAAAGTTTGGAAAAATATAGAAAACGATGACGAGGCACCCATTTGTTCATCTTCATAATTTCGATCCGGTCTCCTAAATTTGGTTTCAACCCCACGAAAATTCATTGAACAAAAAGTGTGACATTCATTATCAATGTAGATCTCTACAATCGAACCTTTTGGATGAGCCCTATTTCTCACAGTTCGCTTAAGTTTTCTTAAAACTCGTTCAATAGGATACATCTATCTATATTGAACCGGACCAGAAACTAAAATCTCACAAGGTAGGTGAACAACCAAATGATCCATTACATCAGAGAAGGAAGGCGAGTACAAACCCTCTAGTTTGCACAATATCATTGCGATATCAGCTTCCATTTTTAACAATATTTCAACTTGTAACGTCCTATTACAAATGCCCCTGAAAAATGCCCCTAATTCTGTGAGAGCTATTCGAATATCTCAATTAAGCTTTCCACACATACCAACTGCCAACAGACACTATAGAAATACATGACAGTCGTAGCTTTTAAGACTAGTTATCTTTCAGTCATGTGTTCGCACATATCTTGACATGTTCGAAGCATACCCATTAGGAAATTTGATTGTCAAGAACCAATTATAGAATTTATTTCTCTCATCACTTGATAATGTATACCATCCAAAGGGCATGTAGGCTCGAGACCCATTATTTTATAAATGCAATTCCGATCTTATTCCTAACGTTTTGTCTTCCCTTCTATTAATATCAGAGTGCTTAAAATATTTTCACATATATTTTTATCAATATGCATCATGTCTAAATTATTGTAAACTGTCAACATAAACCAGTATGGCAACTTAAAGAAAATTCTTTTATTTGTCCAATTGAATTCCACTATATCTCGTTTCCTCTTTCACGCTCGTGCGTCCTTCCCAAATCTATTTTCTAGAACCTCAAGTGGTTGTGTAAGAATATTATTGCCAAACAGTATTGGTGGTGATGACCTCCACTCAGTCTTCCCATCAAACATTGCTTTATTCGAACGGCATTTATAATTATTAGGTAAATATCGATAATGTCCTATGAATATAATTTTCGCTCATTTGTTAACCACTGGGATTGTGTATCTTTGTTGTGAGGACCCGTAATTTTATCCTCTTGGTATTTTAATATTTTAATATTTTATGGGTGTTGTTTGTTTGTTAATATAAATATTGGATGTTATGAGTTAGTTGCTATTAATGTTAATTTGTTGTGCTTGTATTAAAATATTTGTATATTTCATCTTCAGTTAAAATTTATTTTCTTATATTATTTTATTGTGATGCTTTAATTTCAATGCTTGGATATAATCTCCTTGTTTTATTATGTTAGTATTTGATTGAATGTATCTGATTTGATTTGATTTTAATTGATTTTCGGATGAGCCTATTTATGTTTAGTTGTGTTGAGTTTGGGTTTTATTATGTTTTGGGCCATGTTTAAGTTTGTTTTGCAGCCAGCCCATAGCCCATAACCTAGCCCCTTTCATTTGTTTCGAACGACAACGTTTGATTTAGTGAAGTAGTGAAATTCCAAGCCTTCTCCATTACATGTTCAGCCAGCGTTTTCTTCTTCATTTCTTCTTCTTCTTCTTCTTCTTCTGTTTCTTTCCTTTTTCGTTCCCCTGTTCGTCTGCTGCAAGCCGTGAGCAAAGATCGAATCTTTGTAGCCTTTTTTCATCTTCATTTCATCCACACGTTGCATTATCAGAGACCTGGTATCTCACTATTCATTTTCCCTCTGTTTTCATCTCGAATCCATAAGTCACGTGCTCAGATTTCCAGCAAAATTGGGAGCTTCAACCCATGTTTTTGCCTTCGTTTCTCATCTAAAAAGCTTAAGAATCTTTCCTTTTATAGCTTGCTTGTCTAGGCTAGGGTTTGGTTGTGTTTCACATGATTTATCCCACCCGAAAAATCATTGTGTTGTGTTGGTTTCACTCCTATAAAATGGGTGGTTGACCCTTGCTTCAAACCACTCCGAAAATGCTTGCCTTTCCCCTTCGAAATTTGTGTGTTTAGTCATCTTTTTAGAGCTCTCTTCCTTTTCAACTCAAGTTTGAGTTTTCTTCTTCAAAACTCCGTTGTAATCCGAAAATTTCAATGGGTTTTAGTCGCTGTTTTACTTGCCATATTTCACCATTTGAGGAAATTTCGGTAAGAATTTATACTCATATATTTGATTAATTAATTTAAGTATTGTTTTAATTTATTTATGTGTTGATCTTAATTTATTTTTATAGTACGATTTTATTTATGATCAAGTGTTCAGTTTAGTTAGATAATAATCATTTTTTAATTATCTACATTAAGATGATTAATTTATTCAGTTTATAATAGTTGAGATTATCATCTGAGTTGGTTATATATAAATGAATATCACTTTATTAATGTTAACTATTTTAATTTATTTGTTAATGTTATTTATTGTTTTTATTGATGTCGCTTATTTGTATTTATTTATTTATGATGTTTTGATTATGTTGGTGCGTTGGGCGCGACCTTTGTTGCAAGTTCTTTGGTGGAGGAACAGGACAGCTTTTCGGCATTTTCGCTAGCTTATGGAATTTTATCCAAACGTATAATAAGTATTTTTCAAATAAAATTTTGAGATTTAAATATAGTTTGCAATAACAAATATTGGGATTTGTTGGTTGTTGGATATTTATGTGTATTGTCGTAAGCATTGTATAGTGCACGCATGTTCATGTTTGTAAAAGAAAAATGGGTTTCCGCATATCCATGTTCATGTGTTGGATTTGAAAACTGGGTTTCCAATATGTTAATGGTTTTCGGGTGCGTGTGTATCACGACCCCAAGTCCGGATGAGGCATTATCTCGGTAGACCTCCTCTAGTCACTCAAGAGCGGAATATACTGAGTGACGTCTCCTTAGTTGTCGCCAGGCAACAACGGGATCAGACGGGATGGTAACACTCTCGTGCCGACTCCGTGGCCCCTTTGCTGGTGGGGGGGGCTAGGGGATGCCTGGTCATGGTACGTGTTGGGCGTGGTTAGCTAGGCATTGCCCATTCCAAAGTCACATGCGTTATCGTTACTTACGGTGTGATGATGAGAGCCAGGGTGTGCGGATGGTCTCTAGAGGCGACCATGGTGCATACGCTTAATAAAATGGATAAGTGAGTCATTTTCTGGGAAAATTGTTGGTTTTGATTATTGATTTTAAGTGGACTATTTTCTAGAAAAGTGGTTGTGATTTTAATGGATTTATGTATATCATTTTCTAGAAAAATAATATATGTTTTTATTGGAGTTTTATCTTGAGCCAAAATGGAATTTTGGCTTGTGTGGAAATTATGCATTTTGAGAATGATGATTTTTTTAGCTTCATGCATATGAGGTCACGTTCATGTGTTTTGTTGTTATATGAATATATTTATATCTTGTGGTTTGTTTGGATTGTACTTACCTGCGATGTCATTTTTTATGTCGTAATTTTTTGCTGCAGAGATTAAGGAGACTAAGCCTGAGGAGGCGGCTTCGCCGTTAAGTATTGTTGTTATAATTTGTTATATTGGAATATATTTTTCCCTTTTTATAAATATATATTTTTATGAATTATCTTTTGGATAACTTTATTAAATCTTCTGTTGGAGAATTCATATTAATCTGGTTTGTAATATTTAAAATGCTAGTACTTAGTTATCGACTTAATTTATTTGCTGTGATGTTTATTTTATACTTATTACGTGTACACACTTTTAGCACTCGACGTTGGGGTACGTGACCCGTGTTGATATCATCCCGATACCTCGATTCTTGTGTTTCCGTAAGAGGGAGTTGGGGCCATCATAAGCAAAGGACAAGTCATTTTACCTTTTATGCTCTATCCAGACAAGTTCCCGTGTGCTGAAAAATTATTTATTGTCCATAAGACTGCATGATACATCTTCAATTCGGTCATGTCATACATAGTCACACTCTATTCTCACAACTCTTTTAATGCTATTATCAATGGCTATAGATATACGACTATGTCGTTTCCTGGTAACCTCGCCCTAGGATTAATAGAGTCATCATGAAATAATGATTCTTCATACACTTCAAAGGTGGTAGATTATAAGGCATTAATATCACATGTCACGTACTATGAGAAGTGCTCATATTACCGAATGAATTAAAACCATTAATTGCTAACTTGAGACATACATTCTGAGACTCTTTGGCAAACTATAGATACTCCTTATCAAACTTCTTTCATTGTAAAGAATCTGTCGAATGCGAGGGGAATTGATTATTTCAAACTATTTCTGCATTGTGCCAAGTCATATCATTTACAGTCACTCAAGAGGTAAATGACCGTTGAAGTTGTGGGATCAACAAAAAATGTCTTAACACTTTATTCGGTACGTTACGCTTATCTGATGTTCATCTTGACTCATGACACACTGGATATGAATCAAATTATGCATATTGCTCTAAGAAGAGTACACTGTCATTTTTACCTGAGTGAATAATATTATAATCAAATCACAATCTCTGCTTCAATTTATTGGCCTTGTAAAAGTTACGAGGCACCACGTTATCTTACGGGAGAACCTTTTTAAATAACTCTAGTAGCCTGTCAATGGCCTTTGCAGAAATTTGGCATATTGACTTGATATGTAGCAACTTCACCTTGAATGACAATTTGCTATGATGGGTACACCCCTCATATAGTTGTCGTTGTGTATCCTCCCACAGTCTTGCAAAGTTTTTATTTTTCGTAAAAGATTGTGAAAATGTTCTTTCTCCATCTCGAACTCCAAGCATGTATGCGCCAATATCCTCTAACATCTCAGTCATATCCTATCCATTATCATCAGAAACGGCTACATTTATATCATCCATATCGATCTTGACATCAATTTCCTCCATCCAATTGGAATTATTCCCAAATCTAACTCCTATAAAAGATGGTTCACCATGCAGAACCCAAGGCGAGTATTTAAGATCTATTTCATTAACGAACAAATAGGACTCTACTACTACCATGTTTAAATAACTCAAGTTTTTGCACTTCTTGCACAAACATCTTATAAAATCCCGACTGTCAGCATTGTCTTTCACAAATTCTATGAAAAATTTCACCCCCCGTGCATATTCCTCATAGTTTGGCCCAAGTCTATCTCCCAATAGCACCCAACTTTTATCCATTATATTTTTGTTACCCATCCTCTGTCTATTAAAAAAACCTGATTCATTTCATAAATATCATCAATAACATTCTAATTGATATCCCATAGCACTACTTTGATAAAGTAATTGGTCATATCTCATTCAAGAGACTATCATTTATATCGCATATATACTCTATCTAAAATTTTAATGTTAGTCAAAATTTCAGCAGCATTTTCTTATAATTCTCCAAGTATGCTAGTCGTGATACTACATACCCAAAAATTGTAAGGAAATGCACACCAGAATTTTATAAATTAACATAAGAGTTCTAACTGAATATATATGCCATATAGATGATAAAAATTCAAACTGTCCACTTTGGACAATTCAAGAGTTGTACCCAATCATTATTTAAGAGAATACTTGGTCACAACTCTCGAACAGGTCCAAGGTTCAAATGTACATTTAAACTAAGTCTAACATCCAACTATAATAGTACAATAAGTTACAATATTAGTAATTACAAACAATATTAGCAACTTTAATATATATTATTAATAATGGTATTATGTCTACACAAGTTCCGTTCAAATATACATTTTAGCGTCTGAACAGGACTCAAAAGAAACCCAACCCTTGTTCGGACGTGAATAATTACGTTTGAACGATAATCGTGTAGACAAAATAACAAAACCAATCCTCAACACCAAACAAGTAAGCAACAAATGTCCAAATAAATAAATCATACTCGAAATGAGTCATATAATATCCCCAACTAAAGAAATATCTAAACTCTATATAAGATCAACCCAAATATGGAAAATCTCTAATCTCTAAACCCTAACAGTTAGAAAACTATCCTCAATTTTTGCACTTCCAATGGGATTTTTTGACATTCAGATGCTTTATTCTAAGCATATTCTAGGTATTTACTATTCGAACAAGTGAGTTGCCGTTAGGATATAGAAATATCATCGGTATTTGGCACAAAGTTTTCTCGAAATTCAAAACACAAATTACGAGATAAAGTACGTTTGAACAATAGTAAATTATGGTTCGAACGAGTACTTAATATTAATATACTAAATAATATATTAACAATATTATATCATTATTATAATAGTAATATATCAAGTAATTATACAACATACTAATATTATATCATTGAGTAACTTTATACTAGTATTATAATACTAATATATTAAGTAATATTAATTTAATATTACATTAATATAATATTATTCGATTAGTATTATAATAGTAGGATAATGCTATTATAATGAGTAATATATATTAAAAGTTATATATAAAATTGAAGAACGAGTTATGAGACTGAATAATCTATATAAGTACTTAGTATATACTAAGTATTACGTGCAAATAGTATAATATTTATATACTAAGTATTCTATACTAGTATAATAGTATTAGAGAATACTACTCGTACTTGGTATATATGAAGTACTATAAGTATTACCTATAATATTATCATAGTAGTAATATGTACAGTATGTAAGTATATTATATGAAAGACAATAATATTTTTTTGTACTAAGTACTTTCTAATATTATTATTGTCATTTAGTAACTTTTAGTTAACCACCTGAACTAATACTCTAAAGCTCAAATCCCAAACTCTCTATTAGAAGTTTGGACAGTTACCTCATTCATCTGAACATACAACCTTGACATTCAAACGCTTTAAAACGAATCATATATCAATGAATAATATATACTTATAAGTATAGTATAGTTAATTTAAACATAAGAAATTAATAGTAATATTAAATAATATGCTGTATAATTATAATTATAATACATAATAGCATTAGAGGTGACAATATGTTACACGGTATTTTCATTAAGAAATTATCGAACACACAACAATTATATTGTTAAATTAGATCAAATTAATTGCACGATATTTTTCTTAAAAATATATGTTAATTAGTTGATAGTAATTAAATCACAAGAAAATACCATATCTCTATTAGGGAAAACAATTTTCTCGATGGTAATTAATTGTTACAATTAAGAATGAGACACACACACACCATTATGAACAACACACACACACACACACACACAATTACAATTAGTTTTATAACTTCATAATAATATTGTGATACTTTAAATATAATTAATTTTTTTGTTGACATGTCTTGACATGAAACGAACACTAGCATCGATGCAAACTCAACATAATAGCTCGTTCGGACGCTAGTTAAACCGTCTGGCCAAACAGTTACAAGGCTTGTCTGGACGCACAATTGCTTGTTTGACTGAGTATCAAGGTATATAATACCCAAGGCCTCCAAACAGTTTTGTTTGTGCATCGAACAAAAAATTTTCAATACCACTCCCAAACCGCTGTCAATCGCCCAAGAACAATCTACATTTCATTTCTACAACAACTATCAAATGTATGGATTTTCTAACACCCTTTATTAGTTGGAAATGGGTTGTGAACATCCATTTCTGTATGTGTCGGATTTCAAATTGAGTTCGACCCATTTTGTGTAGTTTTTGTTATTTTTTTCAAGAATATATCTATTCAGACCTTTAGAAGTGAACTATGGTTGATTTGGTTCAAACAGATGTTAGTTTTTTAGAGAATGGAGAAAAGACGAGTTAACTCGATCATTTCTCCTTAGTAAGATTTTCCATTCAGATGGAATTAACCCCATCCGAATGGAGTGAAGAAGACGACCATTACTTGTTCGAACAAGTAATAGCTCATCTAAATGAGTAAGTGGCACACAATACATTCAAAGCATCTTTATTTTCTATTCATGTATTTTTTTGAAATTAACCACAGTCTAATGTCTTCCCTTGATCATTTCTTGAACAGTCTACAAATGGCAGGCAGAGGAAGAAAGCGTGGGAGGGACCAGACCACCATACCCAGCAATATACCCTCCGAGATTGGTAGCAATTCGACTAATGCTCCAATCCGCGCGACACTACTAGCTACTGCCCCTATTGTCCCTGCTGCCCTCGAAAGGGGCATCCTTGTAGAGCAGCCGGTGACATTGGCTGACTTCCAGGATCTAGCCTGAGAAGGATGCAGCACCTACACATCTTCACCGAGCAAGGATGGATGCCATTATACACACCGAGCGGGGAGGCCGCGTACACTGACATGGTACGCGAGTTCTACAGCGCTATGGGAAAGCTACTCCACTATGTCCTGATGATGCGATGAGTCAGGATATCATTAAGTCCGAGAATTATTGCGGAGTATCTGGATATCCTACGCGTCCCGAACGCATATCCCGCACCATCTACAGTTGCACAACTACAGCAACTAGTGCGAATAGAGAGGCTAAATCCTCAGGGCGAGTTCCATTATTCACTGACGAGGAGCTGCAGGTTGATTTAGATGATACTAAGTTTGATGAGAAGTACGTACCTAATGATGATCTCACAGACGATCAGGTATGTGCTATATTGCGACATCCGGATGCTCTGCCATATGACAGCAAGAAGATCATCAGACAAGTTGACTACATCGAGTTCTTCAGGATGCTTAATCTGATCGTCGACTACAATGTGGATCCAAAGAAGTATAAGATAGATTTTGGGATCGATCGGGCAAGACTTCTAGTGCGGGTTACGCGGATAGAGCCGATTGATCTGACCCTCTACATCTTCTTCCGCATCTAGACAGAGTCGCATTATGGGGTGGAGGCAATCTCACATTTGGACTGATGATATCTGGCCTCCTACTCTGAGCGGGAGTTACAACGCGGGTGAGTGAGAAAATCACCTTACAGATAGGGCCTCTCAACAAGATCAGCCTTAGCAAGGGCAATGAGCGCCCTAATAATGTGAAGACTCCTGCATCGACCAATCCTGTGAAGTCCAATACTGCTGCCTAACCTGCTGGAAGCAAGCTCGTTGGATTTACACTGCAACAATTAGAGGCAGCGTTGGAGAGAGTTGTTAGATGCGTGGTAGAGGAGGCAGAAGAACGCCTCAACAAGAAAATGACTGATATAGAGTCACGAATCAAATCTATACAGATGACATAGATTTGATACTGAAGCAATAGGCGTATTTTTATTTTGGGTTTTACTTTATATGTTGCATTGAACAATATTTTTTATTTTGGGATGTAATTCATGTGTTTATTTTTTTTGGTGTTTAGAACAACGTTTACTTATTATTTTCTCATTTTACTTACCGCTCGTGATAAAATAATTAACATTTTAAAATTAATTACATAAAATTAATTTGTGCATTTATAAATATCTTAAACGCTCCGTAAATCATAATATCTCATTTCCGTTTTGTTTTCCGTCCAAACAATATTTTTTCTATCTAGACGGTCTTGCAAGTTTTTCATCACTTTTCCCTCCAAATATATCCCATTCGAACAAAGAATTATCCATCCGTACGATTTTTTTATTTTTTGAGACGATTTTTTTTCATTACCAAATGTCTTGTTCGAATGAATTTTTGTCTGTCCGAACGAATTTTGAAACTCCTCCAACTTTTGAGATGAAATTTAAAATTCTTCTCTAAAAATCACTTTAAGGACAAAATTTAATTAATCTTTAACAAATTTCATCCCTAAAAATAAAATATCTTGTAGTGCGTACCACGATCAAGTTGTGGATTGAAATATT